>CM057831.1:40659979-43159979 GCA_030068075.1 Paguma larvata | reverse complement strand
AAATGAGTAATACCAAGTTTTTTGTCTGTGTGTTATATGTATATTAATGCTTTGAAACACATGTTATAAAATACTATGGCTGAGCATCAAAAATGTAGGAGTAAACAGAAAGAATACAACTTATTTCTCTGCTAAAACTTAGAATCTAGATGATCAAACATTGTTTCATCTATAAATCCTTTATAATACAATGATATATTTATTTTTTTCTTATCTCACAGCCTTTTGTACACATCTGAATAATATCTTCTGTCATGTGATATTTTTTGTCTGCCTTTCTGTCTACCATCTTTGAGCTCTTGAAAGACAGGAGTCATAATTTATACACCTCATATCCCTGGTACCTACACAGTAGATTATCATTATTTATTTAATAAATATTAAATTTATTTATGCTTGGGTGGAAAAAATAATAGCAATGGGCATCCAGTAAATGCTTGAACTGCCATGGGCAGTCTGACTTCCTGACAACCATGGACCCAGCGTAATAAGACCAGCTCATCCCCTGAGGAGGGAATAGGATCTTGGCTGAATCTTTGTGACATCTTTGAATCTTACTCTTTAATTTCTTCTATTAACCTCTTTCCCCCATCTAAATAATTGCTGGGTCTTAAAAGCTTACTTAATGAATATAGATTCACTCCATTTTTACTATCACTATTTTAGTTATG
Organism: Paguma larvata; assembly: GCA_030068075.1. Taxonomy (NCBI): domain Eukaryota; kingdom Metazoa; phylum Chordata; class Mammalia; order Carnivora; family Viverridae; genus Paguma; species Paguma larvata. The sequence continues at coordinate 43,159,308 of CM057831.1, read as the reverse complement.
TCTGTTAATATTTCTCCTGGTCTACTGTAACAACTGTCCAACTGTTTTTTCTTACCTCTGTCTCCCTTAAATTCATTCTTCACCATAATGGCAATATGGGAGTAATCAACTTAAACTTAAAATCCAACATGTTATTTGCCTATTCAGAAGCTTTTTAGAAGTTAGTAATTACTAGCAGAACCCACTCAGAACATGGCCAGTAAGGCTCTTCTGACCTACTCCTTCTTTAACTCAAATCCCATTATTTCACTTCTTGGTGAAATCTTTGGCACTGTTTCTTGACTTTGTGCATTATTTAAGGACATCTTATATCCCCATTTCTTTGTTTAGATCAGTCCTATTCATCTTTGGATAACATTTCCTACAAGAATGTCCTGATCATTGTCACCACTAAGTCAGCCCAATATTTCCCACTTTCACTCAGTATTATACATATCTAATAGACCTTATCAATATTATTGAAATTATTTGTTTTCATGTTCAATCATTCTGTTATACTTATGGAAGTTAAAGACCATGGGGTAAGATTTTTAATCTTATATCATGAGATAATAAGCATAAAACATTTAGTATGCTGCTCCACAGATGCTCCATGTATAACCTGCTGTCTCTGTAATGTTGATGGCGGTATTAGTGGCAAAGATGCAGCTAGCTCTTAGGTGCCAGTGCACTTTTCATCTTGTCTCAATGCTCCACTCTGCTTCTCTCTTACTGAAGATCGATTATTTCATAAGCCAGGAAATAGCACACTGGCAGCTTCCAAATATTATAATCCATAGAGTTTTAGTTACTAAAGGTGACTTGGTCATTTTTCCAGTTCTTGTTTAAAAAAATATGTGGGGAAGGGATTTGATTGACCTAGCTAAGGTCAGGAAGGCCTAGCTAAGCCCTCCGCTGGACCAATAAACTGTGGCCAGGAGGCAGAGTGTTGATAACAAGATAATTCTACTTCTAACACAGGAAGGCCAAGGAGGGCGAGTGGAAGGGTGTGAGGGAAGAAGAAACAGTTCTGCAGAGAAAGGACATGCTATTCCCAGAGTAAAGGAGTTTTGTTTTCCAGTTAAAACCAATATGTATTTACTATAGCAGCCATTTTAAAGATGATGATGATAATTATAATAATGATAATGCAGCAGATTCCCTAAAAATAGATCCAACATACTATGGACATATGGTAAAACTATTGTATCAAATGTGCTTCCTTTTAAAAGGATCACTTGGAGATAGATGTACCATATTTCTGCTCTGTTGGTTAAAGAAATACCCTCGGTACCTTATTGTCCTCCCTGGCAGTGATTATACTCATTTCATATTAAAATTTGGGGCAACGGTGTTAAAATACTAACAAGCAAGGCACCTGGGTGTCTTGGTCGGTTAAGCATTCAACTCTTGGTTTTGGCTCAGGTCATGATCTAAGTTATGGGATTGAGCCCTATGTTGGGCTATGCACTAACAGTGCAGGGCCTCCTTAGGATTCTTCCTCTTCCTCTGCCTCTGCCTCTCCCCCACTCACACAGGAGCTCTTTCTCTCTCTCAAAATAAATAATGTTAAGTACTAATATATGCGTTTCCTTGATATTAAAAACGTTAAGTATCTATGCTATTGTGTGTGAAACATATTGAATAACTATATAAAATTATATTTTTATATGTGAATGTATATAATATATATGCACACACATATGTGTACATACACATGTGTATATATTACATATGTAATGTGTATATGCATGTTTATATGTTATTATAATAGTTGAAAAGGTCATATAGATAAAATGTTTAGTTCTGTGAAAGAGCTAGAACTATAAACATATTGCATTTCCTTTCTCTGGAAAGAAGGGATTATAGCTCTGATTACAAATGATCCTCCTAGATCAGGCACCAGTTATCAACATATTAAGTCATTTCAATTTTTGCAAAAGAAATGTGCTATTTTGCTAGCACCCTATGGACCCTTTTGGTAGGGATTATGGAGTTCAAATGAAATGGGTGCTTGGAGAACAGAATGAGTTTGTTTAAAGAGAAGGAAAAAAGCACCCACAGGTATGAATCAGGGGTGAATCGCTCTAGCAGGGACTTGGAATGAAAACAGCTTGTTTGCCTTAAGAGGGTGGTTGCTAAGTTGAAGGCATGAAACATCCCTGTCCATATTAGATGAGAGTCAAACACAGCACAGATGATGGGATGGGGGGTGGGGAGGATGAAGACTTTAAAATAGCTCTATTCTTGTAGTCAAATGCAGTAGACAATGGGGAGATGAAAAATAACTGTAGGGAATGCAGGCCTGCAGTCTTGCACAGGGCACTGAGAGAGGAAAATCTGGCTCACTGATAGCCAGGCTCCTGAGGCCTCTTCTTTGAGGAGCAAGAGAAAAGGGTATGCAGCGACCCCTGAAATTTGCTTCATTTAAGTTTGTGATGGGAAACCTTGTGAAGTTTTTCATTTAGTTCTCTCAACCTCTCAGCAAGCCGAGTATTAGTAGCTCCATTACGCAGATGAGCAACTAAGGCACACAGCTAGACAATGGAGAATTTCCTTAACTCCAAAGATCATACTCCTTCCACTACACCACCCAGCTTCAGGAAAGGATAGTGTGCACTGCCCTTTTTTGCCCTCCATCAATAATTCTAACCCATGCAGTAAGTACAATGAGAAAGCCTACTTTGTGCTGGTCACCTGAGCTACACAGAAATGAAACATGGAACATGCTGACAACCTAGTTAAGAAGAGGGACTTGTACTTATTATTGTAGATGGAAAGCAGATTATGATGAGTGCTATAAGTTAAGGTACAAATGAAGTCCTCAGAAAGAACATCCTGCATATCCTATTCCCTCATATCTATTTGTTCCTTTGTACATGTTATTTTCGTCCCCCATGCCTTCTAAGTGATTTAAGCCTGCTTACTTTGAGAGTCAGTTAATCATTCAGATGCCTTTTTAAAAATGCTATTTATTTAGATAAATGCCATGTAATCAAGCCTGTGCCAAATATTTGGGAAGATATATCAAAGTGTAAGACTGAATCCTACTCATTAGAAATTGGTAAAAGAGAGTGAGAGATGAAAGTCAGACAGACCTGAATTAAAATCCTGGTTCAGCCACTCACCAGCTGCGTGCCCACTGCTGAGCCATAAGCTCTCTGACCTTCCATTTCCTCCCAGACATTTAGAAGGAGACCATGCCAAGGGACCATTAAATCCTTCTCCAGACACCTTTTGTAAGAGTCTCTCATACTCTAGACCACAAGATGCCTGTACCAAAAATAGTACATTATGAGGAGGAAAAATCTGATTTGAAATCAGGAGAGAGTGTTTGCTCGAATTTGGGTCAACACATCTAGGAGAAAGAAAATCATTTCAAATTGGGCGCAGACACATTACATCAAACACACTGCTCTCTGCTGAGAGTTATGACAGAAGAGTTCCAGCCTCACGCTCTCCATTAATCTTAAAACAGAGGTGCTGAAAAATATCCAAAGCAAAATCTCCTGTGGGTACTGAGCTAGGAAACAGAAAAAGTACAGAGCATTAGTCGTCCCTGTAACCAATATTTCCAGGCTGTGGAAAACAGAGAAGACATCTCTAAGTTAGACAGACAAGGGTTCAAATCTCAGATGTGCATGTCACACAAGCGACTTCTTCTCCTGACCTTAATTTCCTCCTTTGTAATCCAGGCTGGGATTGCACGTGTGAAGCTTCTTTGTGAATATCAAAGAGCCTAATATGTACAAAGCATGCAGCAAATTGCCCAGCACATATTAGGCACTCAATAGAGCTAGCATATTCCTCGGCTCTGTATCCAGGTTTGGTTATCCTACTCTGTTTCAGGCACTAACATGATTCATTAATAGTTTACTTGCTTGTGGAAAGACTTCATATATATCTTTTATTTGAAGCCAATCTTGCTAATCTTCCTTTTGCCTTTTAAGTGCAGACATCTGAGTAACTCTATAGCTTTGAATAGTATATATTTTTGTCATCAATTGGTAAGTTAAATAATTTTAATGTAAATAGAATGAACATATGTCAATATGAATTTATTATTTTTTATAACTGCTGCTTTTCTTTTTTTAATAAACTTTTTAATGTCAAATTGGTTTCCATATAACACCGAGTGTTCATCCCAACCAGTGCCCTCCTCAGTGCCCGTCACTCACTTTCCCCCTCCCATAACCCCCTCAACCAACAATTCTTCAAACTTTCCCAAAGACTGATGTAAATCATAAATAAAACTTGGAATCATTCTTGGTAACTTCTTCCATATGTCAAAAATCATGGGAAAGCCAATATGCCTTCAGACCTGACCCCAAAGCTCTACCTGCTCATACTTTTATTAATATTCCATTTGGGAAGATTATAAATATTTTACCGTTGTAAGTTTTTGCAAACAGTGGTATTTTTCATGCCTCCGGCAATCTCCAGCTTCTAAATATTTCATTTTCTTGGGTATCATGCCATATATGAAATGAAGTTCTGCTGCCAGATTTCCCAGAACTTAGAAATCTGAAGGTCTTGAAGTTGATATAGAATAGTGTTAAGATAGGTGTTTTTTTTTTTAATTTCTTCTGTAGGTTTGTTGTTGTTGTCTTTTAATGAAACTAGAACACAACAGAAATGTTGTAAATGGAAGGGTTTCCTTTCAAATTTCTAAATGTCCACATTTGCCTAAATTGTGCATGGATTTGCAAAGCACCCATCTATATGCAATTGTTTTTAAGAGCTGGAAAAGAATCTAGCTCTAGAATTCACTCAGGGCAGAATTACCTGTCAGGGTGAATGCCACAAATGGTGTCCTCATACACTGTGAATGCACGAGGGAAAAAAGGATCTCAAAGTCATTTTCAGCATCAGTAGAAATAGTCTTTCTTACTTTCCAAGACAAAGGCAGGGAAGTAGAGTTGTCAAACACTAGAACTGAGTTAGAGACTAACCACAGGAAGGGAGAAAATGGGATTTTGCAAAGACATGACTCAGAATCCTTGTCATAATGTGATTACAGGTAGCCACCCTCAATCTGTAAGGACTAGAAGTAAAAATAATATCTATTTTCTGTCTCAAAATTGAATGATCTTGAATTTTTTATCCATAGACCTATGAGAGAGAGAGAGAGAGAGAGAGAGAGAGAGAGAAGAGAGAGAGAGACAGAGAGAAATATCCCAACTATTCAACTGGATAGATGAGTAACCTCCAAGAGCTACCAACTCAGTAGAGACAGTAAAAAATTGGGTCAAGATGAAATCAACATTTGACCTTCAGCAGGAAAGGCCTCATCAGGCACTATGATCCCTCCAATTTCCATTCTTCAAATGCACTACTCTTTCATTTCCTGAATGTATCATGTTCCAACCAACTACAGGGCCTTTGCACACGCTGCTACCTTTATGGAAGAAAAGGCTTTCCCTTATCCCTGTTCTCTACTTTTTCTCTGATATGCTTCTAGTCTTCTCCTACCTCAGACTATCAACTCCTCAGAGTCACTCCCTGAATAACTTCAAAATGCAAAATCAGTCTTTAAGACTACAAACCTCAGGTATAATTTCACATTTGCTTCCAATTTTTAAAATGTGTATCTGGATCCCTTCTAGACTATGGATTCTATGGCTGCGGATGCATGACTGGTTTTGCTCATCACTATATCCTCAGCACCATGCTTAAAATGTGGCATATATTACAAGAAACACTTGTTGATGGACTAAATCAATGAGTACACTGCCATGCCTATTTTTCCTTTCAAATTTTTATTTAAATTCTAGTTAACTTACAGTGTGATATTGGTTTCAGGAATAGAATTCAGTGATTCATCACTTACATACAATACCCAGGGCTCATCAGAATAAGTACCCTCCTTAATGCCCAACACCATCCAGCCTATCTCCCTCCTACTTCCTTTCATTAACCCTCTGTTTGTTCTTCAATTTTATTTCAAGGGTTTTAACAAGGCATACTATTTTTGTCTTGCTGCTCATTTTTTAAAATTTAGTGGGATGAGGAATGTTCGTTTCTCACTAGTTCCTAATTACACTTGTAGGTGTTTTAAGACATCTTTACCTTAATAATTATGGTAATAATTTCTGTTCTGTTACTACATTCCACCATGGTGAGAGTGTAACTAAGAGAGGTGGCAGGAGAAGGTGCCAAGGATGTAGCCACTAGACAGACTAGGAGTTTCTTCATGTAGTAAGAACTGAGAGGCTCCAGAGGGCAGCATGACCCAAATACAACCCCTACTGATTCCTGCTATTACACTTTGCTTTCTGCTAACATATATTGTGTTCTGGAAGCTTTTTTTTTTTTTTTTTTTTTAATGAAAGTACTCTCAGAAATGATGCCTGTCACTAATACTTACAAGAATTGGGTTACTAACACACATTTGCTGACACTAGACATTTGTATGGAGGCAGATAATAATTAGACACCATAGGGGCGCCTGGGTGGCTCAGTCAGTTGAGCGTAGGACTTCCACTCAGGTCATGATCTCGCGGTCTGTGAGTTTGAGCCCCACGTCGGGCTCTGTGCTGACAGCTCAGAGCCTGGATCCTGCTTCAGATTCTGTGTCTCCCTCTCTTTCTGCCCCTCCCCTACTCATGCTCTGTCTCTCTCTGTCTCAAAAATAAATAAACATTTAAAAAAATTAAAAAATGATAATAATAGACACCATAAGAATGAATGGGCAGCCCGAGGAAAGAATAAAGTGCCTATTGCTGTGGGTATTCAAATAAAGCAGGATGCCTACCAGTGGGCAACACAGTGTTGGGGATTATTGTACTGCGTATAGAGATGGGGGTATAGCCCCTAAGAATCTAGAAACATCTCTATAAGATGCTATGAGTTTCTGGCACTCTGCTGAACTGGAGAGAATGTCTTTCAAATGCAGAGGAAAGGCACAGGTGGAAGTCCAGTACAAGTTTGAAAAATGACATTTGTGGGCTAAATGACTTTGGCAAAAACTTAACTTCCCTAAGCCTGTTTCCATTTCTTAAGAATGGCTATTTGAAGAGCTTTGGAATAATTAAAAGAAACGGCTGTAATATTTTATATGAACTATATAGCACTATGTACATGTTCTATGTACATGTTTTTTACTATTATATGAAGAAAAAAACCCTACATCTTTATTGCTATATAGTTTGGTTGGAAGGAAAATTTTAGGGCAACCAGCATCAGGGAAGGGGCACTGGCATCCCTCCCTACCCCAATGTCCTTAGTGGGAGAGAAAGGAGTGACTCGTCCAAGGCATTTGGATTACCCTGGGGTTCCATCATATATAGCTTCTCTCTTGGGGCACTAGAGCATAAACTCTCCACTGCAACTTCTCACAGTGGAAAAAAAAAGTTTACATAGGATATAACTGCCAAGAGTCGTGGCGTTAGTTGCATGATTTGGTTAGGCTCCCTCATGTAAACAGTGATTATTTGAAAACAATGTCAGAGCAAAACTCTCTTTTCTCTGGCAAAATTTCAGTTGGTACACCACTGCAACAGGCTTGTCTCTCTTTCTACTCCTTCTCTTCGTCACAATGGCCACCATCTGTTCATTCATTCTGCAAGCATTTAGTGAGCCCTTGTAAGGATATTGAGCTAGATGTAGAGATATTGTGGTGAGGAAAAAAGACATGGTCACTATGCCATGAAGCTTTAATCTATGCAGAGATACTTATGATAATAATAAAAAAAAGCACCTTAAAAATAAAATTCAAATGGCAGTGGCAACAAGAGAAGAAGGAAGGGTATACAGGAGACTGATAATGAACAATTGAGTTATCAAACTGTCAGATGAGTTAAGAATGGTCTACCTGAACACAGGACAATTGAGAGAAGTTATGACAGTTTGGAGTAACCTGGGGGAAAGAAGACTATGAACTGAGAGTACACTAAAACTTTCTAGAGGAAGAAAACAGCATATGCTAAGGTCCCAAAGCCTATCCTTGTCCTCAGCTAATCCTCTCATGGTGTAAAAATTGACATGGATGAGCTGGAACTTCACAGGCTCTCCAAGACCCCGCCCCCACCAATCTGGATAGGAAAGAAAATTGTAATCGCACTTATTGTCTTGACAGGTCGTAATGCACTACACCCATAAGCTTGCTCAGAAAACAACAAATAACATTTCAGCAAGAGCCTAAAGATGGTATTGTTCCCTTTTTGAATACTCATCTTTACCAGCAAGTTTTCTTGCTCTAAATGTTACCTTCTGTCTGATACATTAGCTAGAATTCGCTGTTCCCAATATTCATCTAATTTTAATCTCTCCTATGTTCTCTGACTCTCCATTACCAAGGAGCCGGGGAGGAAAAAGGGAAAAAATGGTAGTGAGGGTAGTGGAAAAACCTCTGGCATTTTCTCCTTCCTCATCCTTTATCTTCTTTTCTAATGCATTTTACCCAAATACCTGTCCTTTATTGATTCTCATCCAAATCCTTTATGTTATACCCCCTAGAACTCTCATTTCATTTTTAACTGACTTCTTTGAGCCTTCAAAATTCATGCAGGATCTTTCTCTACTTCCAACATCAACTAAATCACAGCTTTTTTGGAAGGGCTCTAGCCCTACTTCCTCTAGCCTGCCTGCACTTTCACCCTCAGCAAATCCTGTTTGCACATTAGAAAGAACAGAAATGCTTTTAAAATTGTAGGTGCTTGGGGGTACCTGAGTGGCTCAGTGGGTTAAGCATCTGACTTCAGGTCATGATCTCATGGTTTCGGGGTCTGAGCTCCATGTCAGTCTGTCTGCTGACAGCTCAGAGCCTGGAGCCTGGTTTGAATTCTGTGTGTGTCTCTCTCTCTACCCCTCCCCTGCTTGTGCTCTCTCTCTCTCTCTCTCTCTCTCAGAATAAATAAACATTTTAAAAACAGTAGATATTCGATTCTTGTTCCCAGAGATGAGGATTCATTTGACTTAGGGTGTGTCCCCTTAATAAATATTTTCTAAACTTCCCAAGTGATTAACCTATGTCAAGGATGGAAAACCAGTATAGATTAAATAATTTCAGAGCAAGGTTTTATCTTATATATCTATGTTTTTCTGATCTTTGCACAGGGCTGGCATATAATATGGTCTCAAATAAATGCTGAAAATGTCAAAGCTATTTCATTCTCAGACTCCACAAAAATTAATGCGGCTCTCATTTCCTTTTCTAAATTGTTTTGGAGAATTTGGAGTTCAACATCCCATAAGGAAAGTGTAAAATGTTTTCCCTAAAGACTTTTATCCTTCCATCATCCCCATTCAACTTTTATCAACCACAGCTCTGTAAGCATCAGCCTGTAAACACATGGAAGCCTATTTCCCAAGGCTGCTAAACTATTCATTCTCCTCCACTCAACAGAACAACAGATATGCTGACTTGCAATGAAGTTAATAAATAGGTACATAAGATCAGGGATTCTAAGAGATGGACAATTTCCACATAGTCAACTTAAACAGTAAATCATTCCAGAACAATGTAATTACTCTAAGAATCTTAAAAGTATCATTTTATTATAACAAGGACTCTGGGACATTAATAATCATAACCAAGCAGAAAGTCTTTCAACTCATGGTTTGACTAAAACTATAGTAACGGTGTAGAATTTGGTTTATGTAGTGTCTAAAATCACTTACTACATTGAGTATGTTACTGTGTTTGCTGATTTTTCCTTTTTTTAATTTTTTAACGTTTATTTATTTTTTTTGAGAGACAGAATGTGAGCAGGGGAAGAGCAGAGAGAGGCAGACACAGAATCTGAAGCAGACTCCAGGCTCTGAGCCTTTAGCACAGAGTCCAACGCGGGGCTCGAACTCACAGACCATGAGATCATGACCTGAGCTGAAGTCTGCTGCTTAACCAACTGAGCCACCCAGGTGTCCCCTATTTTTCCTTTTTTTACCTCCAGGAGGGTGAGAAATCTCATGCAAAGAAAAGAGAAAGTTCAACAAAGACATCGACCAAAGAAAGTGCAAAGACTGGAACACGGGAAAATAGATGAATAATTTGTTTGATCATCACAATATATATCATCTATGTATATGCACACAAATTTTATTAATTTTACATTCTATGGCTTTCCCATTTATACTTAATAATTATTTATTTTAATCATTCTAAATATTACTTATAATTTATACATACTTTAATAATTAATTACAATTTAATAATTCTTAAAGGGACTTTTTTCAATAGATCCCTTAGGATATTCTATGTGAACAAGATGTAGTCTGTGAATAAACGTGATTTTACTCATCTTTTCAAATATTTCTTTCGTGTTGGTTTGTCTTTTTCTTACTGATCTTTTAGGTTACAGTTAAGAAATTAGTTGCTTGATTCACACTGCATATATTATTGACTTTTTTAGACAGAAGCTTAATTTTTTTTGCCCGCTTTGTTGTTTTATTTGATTTTCTTTTGTACATTTTCTTCTATTCGGAGGTTTAAATTTTTTAGATAGACAACATTTTCAATAATTTCCATTATGATACTAATTTTTCTGTGCCCTGTCCTCTCTATTCCACTATCACTTAAAAATTATCCTTCAGGCAATTTCTGACACTGTTAAATTTCCAACAAGACACTTTTAAAATTTCCAAACTTTAATCGTTATTCACAGGCAATAGAGTTTTGTATAATAACTGAAGTAATAACTTCTTTTTAAAAAGCTAGTAAGTTGAATCAATGTCATTCTTTGAATAACTCCATTTCCTTAATAACTTACTGGAAATCCAATTCAATGGTGTGTTTCTATTTTTCATTGTAAATACTCTACTATAATTCTGCTCTACTATAATGCTGGAAGCCTTTATAAATCTAATACAGTGGGCTAAATTTGCCAACACTTATTTCCTGGTGGAAATTTTAATAACATGAATGCACGTAAATATATAGAGTTAATATGCTATGTTTGAGAAAGGTGAGTGATTTACTGATTTAAACAGTCTATCTTAATTATACAGAACATTTGCAGTAGCTATCATATTCTGCCTGTCTCCTTTTAACATTAAAATGCATTTTGTAACAATAAATCCAAATCATGAGACTTAAAATGAATTCTCTTAGGGAAAGTTTCTGCCTAGACATATAGCAGTTCAGAGGGATGCCCTGCTCATGAGAGGGAATGAGATCTGTGTGCTCAATGGAGTGTGATTGGATTTACAGATTAACAAAATGAGAAAGATCAAAGCCTTGTTATCACCCAGACCTACAAGCCTAGAGCTTGCTCTTGTAAGAAAAATTGTTCTGTGCCCCTACTCTTTCTAATCTTGACCTCACAGAGAGAGTTTTGTACTTAAGACAGTGTCATCAGAATGCAAAATTCAGGTCACATTCCACTTTCTCTTAATATGAGTGAACACTCCCTTGGTGACTAAATTGGTAACTCTATGAAAATTTCAGGCTTTGAACAAATTTTAATTCCATTAAATTGGTGTTCAGCAGAGCATATTGACTTTTGTGATTGGTAAAGGAAAATTAGACCCACATACTTTCTCTTAATCAGGAACAATCTCCTTTTTTCCTAATTCTAGGGACTATGTTTTTCTTCTATTTATTTCTTTAGTGCCTAGCACTGTGCCTGTCACATAGCAATCTGCTGGAAAAATAATTTGTTTAGACTCAAAGGAGTTGCAGTTTGTGTGGTTTTTAAATGCTAACACACAAACCCATATTGATTCAATTAAAGGAAATGTTCGTAGGCAAATGAGATTTCCACCTTATGGATTCATCAGGGACAACATTGTCTTAATTAAGATGTTGAGCTCTTTCTTATCCATAATGTTAAAAAGACTGGAGCATTTTGAGATGTCTGTTTTATCAGAAAATATACCATGTATGGATTGCCGTCTTGGAAAAAAAAAAAAAGGAATGCAACAAAATTCTCAAAATCGAAAACTAATGAAAATGATTTAACCTTACTGAAGCAAGGGATGCTTCAGCGTATTCCTATTCCTCAGGGTCAACACAATGCCATCACAGATCTTTGTCCTCACATATACCCTCTTGCCTCTAACATTATTGTATTTAAATATCATTTACTAAACCTTAAGCTCCTAAAATGAATCACTCTCTCCTTTACTTTTGGGTCTTTGCTGATGCAAGACTCCCCATTGGGGAAAAATCTCATGTCTTTTTGTTCCTTTCCATTTAGCTTCTCCTCCTAGTGCTTAAAGATTAACATAGATACAATTTCTCTGGGATGATATCTACCCAAAGCTTGGCCTCATGCTCTTTTTATGTGCTCCTACAGTACCATGGCATACTTCTCACAGTGGGAAGGGGTTAGAAATGCATTTCACTCTACTCTTTCTCAACTGAGCCAAGATGGGACCTCAGAGTCCTCATTTTTTCTTAACATTTTTATTGAGGTATATTGACATATTATGTATTTATATAATATATATGTTCAAATTGTACAATTTGACAGGTTTTTCCACATGACCCATGAAGCCATGACTAAAATCAATACGATAAATATATTTGTCAAACACAAATGTTTCCTGATACTAGTCTTTCCTTTTGCCCTCTTAACCCTTATTCCCTCTTGGGATTATATTGTGTATACTCTTATTCCCCCCATCCAGCTTCTTTTATTAAGCATAATTATTTTAAAATTCATCCATATTACTGTGTGAAACCAAATGCTCATTACTTTTTACTTCACAAATTACATATTTGATCAAGATTCTATCAAAATATACAAAGAATGCTTCTTTTCGTTTAATGTCTTTGTCTGATTTGGGTGTCAGAATAATGCTAGCCTTATTGATCTTCTTAAAAGACTAGCTTTTGGCTTCATAAATTTTCTCTATTGCTTTTCTATTTTTATTTAATTGATATCTGCTTTGACAATTTTTTTCTTTGTACTTTAGATTTAATTACTTAATTTTCTCTTATTTTTCCAGTTCTTTAAGGTGGAAGTTGAGGTCAGTGATTTGAAAGCTTTCATCTATTCTATTACAGATAGTACTATAATATTTCCCTCAACTACTGCATTAGGGAATCCCAAGATTTTGATATGTTGCATTTTCATCGTCATTTAGTTCAAAATACTTTGGAAACTTCCTTTAGATTTCTTCTTTGACTCATTGTTTTCTTAGAAGTATGTTTCTTTTCCCAATATTTGTGGATTTTCTGGCTATCTTTCCATTATTGATTTTTAACTTAATTCCATCAGAATTAAAGGAAATACTTTGAATGACATTAATCTTTTAATTTTATTGAGATTTGCTTTATGGTCAGAATACAATCTATCTTGATAGAAGTTTCATTTGTACTTAAAAATCATGCATATTCTGCTTTTTGGGTGGGGTGTTCTATAAATGTCAAGTAAGTAGTTCAAGTTGGTTTATAATGTTTTCCAAATCTTCTGTATCCTTACTGATATTCTGTCCAGTTGTTCTGTCAATTATCTTTCTACTTGTTCATGAAGTAGTGTCAAAATCTCCAATTTTAATTGTAGATTTATTTCTCCTTGCAGATTTATCAAGTTATTTCCCAAGTATTTTGAAATTCTGTTATTAGTTGCATGAAAACTTAGGATTGTTATATACTACCAGATTAATTGACTCCCACTGCATTATTAAAAAGACTCTCTACATCCCTGGTAATATTTTTTGCTATGAGTTATCTGATACTAATATAGTCATCCTAAGTTTGTCTCATTAGTTGCAGTCTGGTACATTTTTCCCTCTTGTTTACTTTTAACCTATTTTTTGTCTCTATACTTAAAGGGGATGTCTTGTAGGCAACATGTAGTTGAATCTTGTTTATTGTTTTTTGTTGTTTTTAAAATCCAGTCCGTCTCTCTGACTTTCAATTGGGGTGTTTACACCACTTGCATTTGGTGTGATTATTAACATGGTTGGGTTTAAATTTGCCATCTTGCTGTTTGGTTTTTATGTGTCCCAATCGTTCTTCTTCCTGTATTCCTGACTTTTTGGGGATTAATTGAGGGTTTTTTTTTATTAGTTTCTTTTTGTTTTGTTTTGCTTTGCTTTATAATTCTGAATTTTTTCTCCTTGTTGGCTTATTAGCTATAACTCTGTCATGTGACTTTTATGGTTGCTTTAGGGTGCGTATACATCTTTAACTTATCATGGTCTATGTTTCAGTGATATTACACTACTTCATCTGGAGTAAAATAAACTGATAACAATCTTTCTCATTTTTGTTTCCAACCACTGTTGTATTGTCGTCACATATTTTATTTTGCATATGCTATAAGCTCTACAATATATTATTTTAAACATTTCATTATTTCTTAAATATATTTAAATAACATGTAAAAATCATCATTATATTTACCTATTTACATTTCTAGTGATCGTCCTTCCTTTATGTAGGAGGTCCATATTTCTAATGTTATTGTCCTTCTGTTTGAAGTATTTTATTCAAGATTCGTTATAGTGTAGGTCTTCTTATGATGAACTCTTCAGCTTTTTTATATCTGAAAATGTGTTAATTTTGTCTTTGTTTTTGAAAGATATTTTCATTGGGTAAAAAATTCTGGGTTCCAGTTTTAATTTTTTTTCCATATCTTAATGATTCTATTCCACTGTGTTCTAGCTTGTGCTTTGTTTTTTATTTTCTGTCAAGAAATTTAGTACTATATCTTTATTTCCTTGAACATAATTTGTCTTTTATTCAGTGTCTGCTTCTCTCAATTTTTTTCTATATTATTCATTTAAGCAATTTGATTATCATATTCCCTGGTGAAGTTCCCTTTCTTCCTTCCTTCTTTCCTTCCTTCCTTCCTCTTTCATAGTTTTTGTGATTGGTGTTTGTTGAGCTTCTTGGATGTGTAGGGAAACATTTTTATACATTTGGAAAATTTATAGCCATTGTTTCTTCAGGCACACTAATTATAGGCAACTACCTCCCAGTTAGTTTATGTACCATTCTATTTTCTTCTTTCAGGTTTTTCCTTCGTGTATTTCAATCTGGATAGTTTCAATTACTATGGAAATAAGTTCACTAATGACTTTACTTGTACAATATCTACTGGCCATTAACCCCATCCAGTGTGTTTTCATCCCGGACATGTAGATTTCATCCCTAGAGGTTTGTTTTTGCATGCTTCACACACTTAATCCTTCTTTTAGCTACTTGGACATGTGGAATGAAGGCATATTAACTGTTGTAATGTCCTTGTTTACTACTCTAAGATCTGCATTACTTTTGTGTCAGTTTCAACTGATTTTTCTTCTCATTGTGAGTTTTATTTTCCTGGGATTTTTTTTGCCTTATGGTTGTTTTTTATTGGATGTTAGGCATTATGGATTCTAACTTGTCAGGAGGTAGATTTTTTTTATTTCTAGATATATTCTTTTTTAACATTTATTTATTTTTGAGAGACATAGAGACAGAGTATGAACAGGGGAAGGGCAGAGAGAGAGAGGGAGATACAGAATCTGAAGCAGGCTCCAGGCTCTGAGCCGTCAGCACAGAGCCCAATGCGGGGCTCGAACTCACAGACTGTGAGATCATGACCTGAGCTGAAGGTCGGCCGCTTAACCAACTGAGCCACCCAAGCGCCCCAATTTCTAGATATATTCTTGAGGGGTTTTGTTTTGTTTTGTTTTGTTTTGTTTTTCTGGGTTAGTGATTTCAAAACAGTTGGATTCTTTTAGGTTCTGCATTTAGTCTTTGTTAGCTAGAGTCCAAGCAGTGTTTCATATTGGGTTAATTTTTTGCTTGCTATCAAAGCAAGACTTTGTACTTTAACCAGTATTCTCTGAGTTATGAGCTTTTCCCACTCTGGTTGATGGGAATAGTATTTTTTCTAGCCTGGTGAAATCTAAGCACTATTTCTTCTTATTTTTTCGGGAATTACCTTAGTGCGCTGGCCTGGGTAGTATCTCACACACATGCTCTGATCAGTACTCAGTTGACTACTCCAGGGAAACCCTCTACAGATCTAAACAGTTTTCTTTCCCTACAGCTCCATCCTCCCATTTCTGCCTTCCCAGTTCTTGTTCTTTCTCAGACTGGCAGCTCCATCTGCTCACCTCTGGGAAATTGTTGCCTAGGTTTTCCCCTTCCATGCCTCATGACTTGATCACACTCTCAAGGTGGAAGCTGGGGCAGTTATAGGACTAATCTCACTTGTTCCCTGTTTCTTATAGATTGCCCTCCTTCATTAACAGATAATCCCTCTCAGAACTGTTGTTTCCTATATTTTGTCTTCTTTTAGCTTTTAAGTTAAGAGGCTAAATCTAGTTCTTGTTAATCTATCTTATTTGGAAAAGTCATCTATAAATCTTAGAATACTTTTTAATATTATATTTCCAGTAATACTACTTGACTGACACAGGATGTGATTCCAAAATGGACTCTCATTTCTCAGCTCGGAAATCTTCCTGAACCCCAAGGCAAGTTCAAATACCCTTGATATATACATATATAAAATGTATGTATATATAATGTGTGTGTGTTTTATATACATATATAAACACCACATTACAAGGAGTATATGTATATATAAAAAACACAATATAACACTATTTTATTTGTATTATAAATGTCTTTTGCTTTTTATCTCTTTTCCCAATCATCAGCTACTTGAGCTTAGAGATTGGTTTTGTTCATCCTGCGTCCTCAGGCCCTAGTATATACCTACACATAGTAAGCCTTCAGTAAATATTTGTTGAATAAATGATTGAATAAAAATATTGGTAAGTGGATGCTTTTTCTCCTCAGATAGCAGGAAGTTTACTACATAACTATACATCCCATTTTTGAAGCAGCATCTTCAATAAAAACTAATGAAGAGATGAACTTAGTCTCTAAAGCCATTGAAACACATGAGTATAGGGTTGAATCGAAGAAAAGCGAGGGTTCTGTCAGCCATGAAGAAGGAGCAAAATGGCTGTCAGGTAGACAACGAAGGGGATCTGCTACTTCAGATATGTGTTCTCAAGGGCACCTGTGTCCTTTGTTCCAAAAAGAATGCTTTAAATACATTCTAAGTGAGGATTTTAAACAGTGTTTTACACTGGTTCATGACAGTATCTTACTTATATGACTGTAAATATTTCCAGAACACAATAAACTCCACTTCCGTGCCAAGATGCTTCATGCAGTGTGTCACTTTAGATGGTAATTATATTGCATTAGGGAGACAGATTGTGCAGCCTCAAAAGTGGAAAGAATATACTGGTAAATCTGTCATCCACCCCCACAGTGCACACCCTCTAAAGAGAAGAATTCTATTATTTCTGGGATAATCTTCATTTAATATTCTTTTTTTAAAAATTACCTATTTTAAATATTGACGTACAGGTAACTCCTAGGGAAAAAGTATTTGTTTTAATCACGAAGATCTTGCTTTTTCATGTGAGGTGTTTTTAAATATATAATTTCCCCACTTATTTCCTTTCATCTTTTGATAAAGGGCAAGGCTTAATTACCCTGTCATATTCTTATTAGACAAGTCATGCAAGTTTTCTAAAAAGATACTTGTGTCTAGCTTACAGAGATCTCTTTCACTATTAAAATGAAGGAGAAAAACTTCCTTGTACTTTGTTCTTTCCAAAGCACTAAACAAATTTTCAGCGCAAGCATACCTTGTTTTATTGTGTTTTATTTGATTGTGCTTCATAGATACTGTATAAGGTTTATCGTATGTGGAAATTTTGTAGGTACTTATCTTTTTATCCCAACAAACTTATACAGAGGCTGAATTAGTCACAGTCAGTACATATTTTAAAGGAAATGAAGAAAGGAGGGTGGAAGAGACTGAAGAAAAAAAAGGACAGAGGCAGAGAGGAAAAAAGGAGAGAGGGAGGGAGGGGAAAATAAGGGAGACTGAGAGGAGAGAAATAAAAGCAGGAGAGAGATGAGAGAAAAGAGGAAGGGATGGGATGGGGGGGAGAGAGGAAGGAAGGAAGTTAGGATTGAGGAAAGGTCATGGCTATTATGTAATTCATTGACTAACTTTGACTTTAAGCTGTATCTGAAACAACTGATAATTGCTGTAGCTGTTTCCCTTCTAGATAACATAAATAACAAAAAAGTAACTAATTTTATCTGAATTTTAGACACAGTGACATTATGTTGGGATGATAGAAGTAGTAATATTTCCTATTTTATTAGTATTAATAGTGCTTCCTTTGAGGATGAAATCAGGAGAGGATGAAATCAGGAGAGGACGACATTTCCAAATGCTGTAACTAAGTGGAAACCCTAGAGAAAGAGACTGTTTGCTCTTTTTTCTATTTGCCAGAGTATTCAGGAAACAGCAGGGTACTTTTAAACTTTTCTCAGATTCCAATATTTGAGTTAGAAATTTCTTCATTTATTTTGCCCTTGAGCATAAACTTAACTCCTTAGTTGGGGCACATAAACAAACAGAATCAGAAAGAGAATAAAAGGTATTTGAATCTTGCTCCAACAAGCAAAAATCAATTAATTCTCTCTCTCTCTCTCTCTCTCTCTCTCTCTCTCTTTCTCTCTCTCTCTGTGTATTTGTGTGTGTGTGTGTGTGTGTGTGTGTGTTTGGCATCCTAAAACAGACAAGTTTTAAAAAGAGGTAATATTATTTCTCATGCGAACAAGTAATTCTAGAGTTGTATCAAGAAAGAGGTGAGTTGGTGCCATAGATGCATTTAATGATAGCATTAATAATCATTGCTACCATTAATTAAGCAGCTGCTCTGACCAAGTCACTGCATAGATGCCATCTCATTTAATTCTCATGGCAGCTCTGTGAAGTTAGCATTTGCATCACAGTTTTGAAGCTGGGAATTATAGCCTCAGAGAAAATAGTTAAATTTTCTAAAAACTCTAGCTTGTGCCTTTTTATATCATGTTCACCTTCAGAGAGGGACTGAGGACCAATGAGATCAAAAAGAAAAAAAAAAAACATCTCAAGGTCTTCTTTCATCTCAGAGGACAAAACAAAAATGAGCTAAGGGTAAACACACACACACACACACACACACACACACACACACACACACACACATTCATCCTATATGAGGTGTCTGGCAGTGCTATTAATAATGTCTTTGCTAATGTATTTTAATTAAATCTTCTGACATTGACACTCTTATCAATGTCTGACATTGCTTTCCTTATTTGACTGATAAGGAAAGTTTTGGGAAATTAAATTGCCCAATTCCCTGGCAAATGAGGGAATATGTACTTGAATTCAAGATACATATGACTGTGCCCTTTTTCCATGTCACACTGACCTTCTGTGTTCAGCAAACACTTGCAAAGCACCTGCTGAGTAAAAACACTTTGCAAGTTCAGGGCACTTGTTGTGTTGCAAAGATAAGACAGTCTTGAACTCAAAGGCAAATCACAATCACAAAATATCTGAAGTAGCATTTATGAGGAAATGTGGAGTGGCTTGCAAAATAGTCCTTCAAATCATAACAGCCCAGTGGTGGGAGAGGAGCTAAGTCTCCTGTGCGGCATCAGTGAGGGATGCTTCCTCCATGCCGCCAGGCCACATGTTTTAAGAGGTGAAAGCAAGCCTTCCCCTATCTTAGAGAGGAAACATTTTACATACATGCTCTCAGATAATCTTCACAGCTTGTGGGTGGGAACTTTTTTTTTTTTGCATTTTAAAATTTGTATTTAAATTCAAGTTAGTTAACATATAGTATAGTAACGGTTTCAGGAGAATTTAGTGATTCATTATTACATACAACACCCAGTGCTCATCCCAACATGTGCCCTACTTAATGCCCATCACTCATTTAGCCCATCCCCTCACCCAACACACCTCCAGCAACCCTGTTTGTTCTCTGTATATAAGAGTCTCTTGGGGTTTTCTTCCCTCTCTGTTTTCCTCTTATTTTTCCTTTCCTTCCCTTGTGTTCATCTGTTTGTTTCTTTAGTTCCACATATGAGTGAAATCATATACTTATCTTTCTCTGACTGACTTATTTCGCTTAGCTTAAAACATTCTGGTTTATCCACATTGTTGCAAATGGCAAGATTTAATTCTTTTTGATCACCAAGTAAAATTCCATATATGTATATATATACACCACATCTTCTTTATCCATTCAGCAGTCAGTGGACATTTGAGCTCTTCCCATAATTTTGTTATTGTTGATAGTGCTGCTATAAACATTGGGGTTCATGTGCCCCTTCAAAGCAGCACTCCTATATTCTTTGGATAAATACCTAATAGTGTAATTGCTGGGTTGTAGGGTAGTTCTATTTTTAAATTTTTGAGCAACCTCCATACTGTTTTCCAGAGTGGTTGCACTAGTTTGCATTCTGGGTGGGAACTCTTAATCACCTCTTACTTGAGGAAACTAAGGTTTATAAAAATCAAGAGAATTACCTTGGGTAGTGTTTAAGCAATGTCTATTGGAAGTCGGAGTTCAAGCCAATGTCTATCTTACTTCAGAGAACTGATTTTTCCAGTGTACCTCCTTATACATACAAGTGCTCATGTATATGTATGTATGTGCACACATCTATGTATCTGTGTACATTTGTATATGTGTGTGCATGTATATGATGAATCAACATTTCCTATTGATCCTGATTTCTAAAAAATTTCAACTTTATCAAGGTATAATTAGCAAACAAAATTCTAAAATACTTAAAATATTTAAGGTGGGGCAACTGGGTGGTTCAGTTAAGCATCAGACTCTTGATTTCAGCTCAGATCGTGATTTCATGGTCATGAGATCAAGCCCCACATGGGGCTCTGTACTGGGAGCGGAGCCCGCTTGGAATTCTTTCTTCCCCTTCCCCCTACCTGCTCATGCATGCACACTCTTTCTCCCTCCAAATAAATAAACAAATATTTATAAATAAATAAATGTTTAAGGTGATGATTTGATGTACATATATCTTGTGAAAGGATCTCCCATCAAGTTAATATATCCAACACCTCATATATTTAATTTTTTTCTTTTTGGTAAGAACATATAAATTCTACTTTCTCAGCAAATTTCAATTATATAATATAGAGTTATCAACTACAGTCAAGTTTTATATTTATCTTTTCTATCTCATGGTACTCTCCCCAGGATATTATTTTTAAACCTATTGCTATAGATATGTAGGTGAGAGAGGGAAATGTTTCATAATGACATAAAGATCAATGCTGTGGGCTACAAGAGAGCTCAGCTTTTGGAAAGAAGATGCTTTTTGTTCCCTCCCAAGTATGTGCACACTGGGTAAATGACAAGAATGGACTGAGTGGAATTGGATGTGCTAGGGAGGTAGAGATAGTGACATCCTAACTGAGTACGGCCAACAGAGCTTGCTGTTGGTGATGGCACATCTCTCCCACTAGGATCACTGGAAAAGCAGAAGAAAGGGATTTAGCCCCTGCCTTGAAAAGTCACCAAAGTTGGATCCATTATAACCAAGGTCCCAGTACACTAAAAAGATAAAATTGAGTTCAGCTTGGTACCTCTTAATTGGTGTAGGTCATAAATACTTAGCTCCCAAAGGCTTAATTCAAATGCCAATTCATCCCCAAACCTTTTTTAATTACCCTCTCCTCACTGATAACACCAAGAATTTATTTTCCTACAAATATTTACCAAGCAGCTACCATGTACAAGACATTGTTAGGCATATTTGTTTATTCTTTTATCTCCTTTTTATAAAGCCCATCACGGATCATGTTGCACTATCATTATTTTTCTAAAATAACCATGTTGTGAACAAAATATCTTAACCTCTCAGTATGCTTGGTTTTAAGTATAGTCTGGACATAGAATATGTGTTAAATAAATGTCTGTTTGGTGAAGACATTCAGAGAAAGAACCAGAGATTTCAAGTAGAGATATTCCTGGCTAGTTACTCTTGGGTCCTGGGCTGGGAGTTCCGAGGGGTGGACTTACACATCCTGGAGGGAACCACATGTCAGCATTACAAGAGGCAGACGGCCATGCTAATGTTCTTCCTATCAAGTTATCCAGTTTGCACAATGGGCGGTCTCTGGAAATAATACACTTCATTTAAGTAAATATGCCTTTATCTGTCTGGAGTGATCTAGTAGGATTTTCCATGTTTATTTGACATGGATTTATCTCTTTTAACATCAGTATCTGCCATCCTATGATCAGGAAGACTTTATGAAGGGGAATACCAATTGTGTTAGGCCTTATGTGAAGCAAGAGAGGAGAGTTCATGTCAATATACCCCCACATCACTACCCATCCAGACTCTACTCATGTAAGCTTAACGCAGCCCTGAAAGGGGCCCACTCTGTTGACTTATGGCCTACACCTGACTCTGAGTACAGAGTTCACCACCCATGGATATGAGCAGAGAGGTCCAAATAATGAAAGAATCTCTAATAGCCCCTTTGCTTTCATGATTGCCAACCTCACGTTTCCATCCTCAGGTCCTTCCTAGCCTAATTTCCCTCACACCTGTATTTCAAAAGTCCCAAACCTATGGTCCTTATTAACTTATGTTCTGAAATTTCAGGAAAGTTATCTTTTTCCCTAAAATTAAAAAAAAAATCACACAATTTTACTAAATTATTGCCAGTTAAAATGTAGTAGAAAATTATTGACACTGAAGCTAAGATATCACTTGACTGCTGCAAACTTAGCCACCAAAAAGCTATGTGAGTTTAGGACAGTTAGCTCAACTTTCTGGGTCTCATCTATAAAATGAGAAGACCGACTTAAACAATCTCTCAAGAATTTTCCAACTCTACTTTAAATAAATCAAATAATAATATTTCTTTTGCTTTCCTAGTCCCAAAGAATAGCAATTTTACCTGCTAAAATAATTTAAGAAATTATTATTGGCCTGAGTACCCAAGAGAGCTGGTAAATTATTGCAGATCAGTCTAAATGAGGATTAAGAGAAGCAAACTATGCTGGCAGATGACAGCCTGGGCCTGGTGCTGCTGAGGGGTTGGGTTTGATTACATGGTGATGAGCAAAGGGTGAGCTTTCCTCACAGGGCTCCACTGGCCAACCTATAAAGGAGGGCTCATCCATCAATCCTGGATGAGTGCAGCACTAAGCTACAGCTCTGTCTTCTATCCAGGCTTCCTTTACACAAGCTCATCTGTTTCCCCCGGGAGCCCTGTCTGGCCTAGTTTTATCTATTCAAGAGCAGCAGCAGTGACAGTGGCAGCAGAGGAGGTGGATCCACAAGTGCAGAGAAGTTGCTCAGAAGAAAGGAGATAGGTAACATTGTATGTGCACTTGTGTCTGAATGACAAAGTGCAAGCAAATTTGAGCTGTGACATCTCAGCTATTAATTCTGCAACTTTTTTAAATTTGTTTATTTTGAGAGAGAGAGAGAGAGCATGTGCGTGTACATGAATACAAGAGGAGCAGAGAGAGAGGGAGAGAGAACATCCCAAGCAGGCTCTACACTGTCAGTTCAGAGCCCGATGCAGGGCTTGATCTCTTGAACCAAAACATGAGATCATGACTGGAGCCAAGATGGAGTCTGATGCTTAACAGAATGAAACACTCAGGCACCCCATATATCTGCATATGTTCTATCTATCCCAGGAGGCTTATAAACAACAACTACAGGTAGTTACTCCTCAGGTAGAGACCACTCACTTGGAGATTAATGTATAACATACCTGTGACTATATAACATTATTGTAAGATTCTCAACTATCCATCCATAAACTGTGAGCTACTTGTAGGCAGGGATTATGTGGAATACATTGCTACCTCCCAGCATCCAGAAGACAGTGCTGATGATAGAGCTGGTCTTCAATATAGGCTTGGCAGACAAAGGAAAAGTTGAGAATCATTTTTATTTTAAAGCTGTTTGAATATAAATAATATTCTATCTTTTCAGAAGTACCCATAATATTGTACTTCAGTTTTTATTTCAAGTATGTTGCCTGCGGTGAGGCCCATCTTCTTGCACTTCAGTTTTCTTAATGTAATCTCCTCCTTTGCCTAAATAGCGAATCCATTTGTTCACCTCTTAAGCATATAGCCCACACAATACGACCCAGCACCTAGTCTGAGAAACTTTCCTAGTTTCCCTGGGTTGGTTGGCCTCCTCCTTCTTAGTTTCCAGTAGCTCGTGGTTCATAAAATCTATGAACAATCTTATCAGTCCTTAAATCTATTCTTGCTACACCCTTGCTATGCTGTGAATCCTTGGACCAGTCACTTAACTTTGCTATGCCTGTTTTCTGATCTGCAATATAGGAGTAATAGGAACTATAATAGTTTTATAGTGGGTTGTTAAATAGTTAATAAATATAATGTACTTTGAGTACAGTACTTGCCAAATAATGTGTTCAATAACTTTCTGTTTTGTTTGCTTTTTGTTGTTGTTTTGTTTTGTTTTCTTCCAAGATTTTATTTAAATTCAAGTTAGTTAACATATAGTGTAGTATTGATTTCAGGGAAAAGTTTTAACTGTTATTTGTAGCAATACTTTTCTCCTATTTTTTCATTATACTTTTGGAAATCCCATTTTGATAAAATTAGATTATTTAAAATATCAATTCCACAGGCGAATATGGGAAATCTCTGTACCTTTCCCTCAGTTTTGCTGTGAACCTAAAACTGCTCTAAAAATTGTCTTAATTAAAAAATCTTTTAATCAATTCCTTTGAAGACTAGTTTATAGGAAATAAAAATCCTTGTAGAAGGTCACTTTACCTGATCACATGTTCTTTTTTTTAAATTTGTTTAATGTTTGTTTATTTTTGAGAGAAAGAGAAACAGTGCATGAGCAGGAGAGAGGCAGAGAGAGGGGGAGACCCAGAATCTGAGCCAGCTCCAGGCTCTGTACTGATAGCTCAGAGCCTGATGCGGGGCTCGAACTCACCAACTGTGAGATCATGACCTGATGTGAAGTCAGCTGCTTAACCAACTGAGCTACCCAGGTGCCCCTCATGTTCTTAAAATATGTTACAAATTTGAAAGTACTTCTGAATTCAGCCTCCCCAGTGATACACATTTCTTATAACTTAATGAATTTAAGTTCAATCTTATTTTGCATGACTTATGTAGCTACTAAAGGTATCTTAAAAATATGTTTAAGTGTCATTCAATCTAAATTAAAATAATTTAAGATTTAAAGTAAATGCCATCAAGACAAATTCCCAAAAATATATATTTTAAATAATTTATTGTCAAATTGGTTTCCATACAGCACCCAGTGCTCATCCCAACAAGTGCCCTCCTCTGTGCCCATCACCCCCTCTCTCCCCTCCCATACCCCCCTCACCCCTCAGTTTGTTCTTAGTCTTTGAGATTCTCTTATAATTTTTCTTCCTCCCTCTCTGTGTCTTTTTTCCTTTCCCCTCTTCCACTACCTCATGGTATTCTGCTAAGTCTCTCAAAATCCACCTATGCATGGAAACATATGGTATCTGTCTTTCTCTGACTGACAATAGCCAAATCATGGAAAGAGACTACATGTCCATCAACTGATGAATGGATAAAGAAGATGTGGTGATGGAATACTACGCAGCAATGAGGAAGAATAAAATCTGGCCATACGTAGCAACATGGATGGAACTGGAGGATATTATGCTTCCCAAAAATATTTTTAAGTAAGCAAAGTTAAAAGAAGTAAAACATAGAAGGATACAAAACAACTCTCTGATTCACTGAAATACTATGATAGTTATTAGGAACTTAACAGTGGAATAGATGTGCTTTTGATGACTTGACTTAAAAAAAAAGTCTTAAACTTTTAAAGAATAAGACCACAAAGAGTTGCAAAAAATACTCTATTTCTCAATATTAAAATAAAAACAAAGATTAACAAAAATCATTCATTTCTCTACTATTTTTTGAATGCTATAAGATAAAAAGTAAAAGCTCCTCGTCCCTACCTACCCAATTCCCCTGCAGAGGCAACCACTATTAAAAATGAGGCAGGCTTCCTTCCAGACCTTTTTTCCACACTGGTATAACACTGTCCTAGTTAATGAACTAGTTAGAGACATGATGCCATACGCACTATATTATCACCTGTATTTTCCTTTCAACAATATGCCATGTGAATATTGTGGAATATTCATGTCCACATGTATATCTTATTGATATTAAAGCCCCTACACTTCTCTCTGCTAAGAATACACCATAATTATTTAAGCCATCCTGAACAAGAGTTGAATTTCAGGTGCTTTTATCTGTTTTTAAACTTCTTTCTGCTACTTTTTTGCTGTTTGTGCAGCGTTGGGCAAGTCATTGAACCTTTTCAAATAATCATTCAAATGATCATTGCAAATAAATGTTTGGAAATTTATTTAAGTAGAGTTGTAATTAATTTTCATTTTTAAAACATCAAATAGATAATATACACAACAAAACCTTTAAAGACATGGATAATATTGTAAGCATCCATGACCTTCATGTTCCCAAAGAGAATTTAATGCATGTTACTAAGGCAAGAAGGGAAGTAAGGAGAGAAGGTGCAAGATGGTTTAGGTTTTCTCTTTCTGGTTGAGGCTCTCTCATTGTATTTTCTGTCTTCCTCGTCAGTATGAGCAGAAAGAATGCCATATTAGGTAAGAGAATATAGACAGTGTCAGGCCAGCTGGTGCTGTGCACGGGGGTGGGATTTCAGTTCGTCACCTGGAAGCACGTAGCAGGAGTAAGACTGAGAAATCATTTGGCCTTCCATAGGCTATTGACTGCCAAGTATCATATGGGTGCTTCCCTGTTGTAAATTCCCTGAACTCATGTACATAAGTATTCAAATGTCAGAACAGAACAATTTTCAAGCCAAATATAGAAATTATATTTGGATTACATATAGTGCCAGTCCCGTCTGTTAGCTTTGATGATTCAGAAGAGATGTATGTGTTAAATTAACAAGTATATTAAGAATATTTGACATCTGTAACCTTTTTCTTAGCTAGTACACAAAACGCCCCTATAATTCTGTGTTTTTAAACTCTTGAGTGAGAACAAAAATGAGGTGTATATGCATTCTCTAACTGAAGAAGCAACACCTCCATTTACTGTAAGCAAAAGAGGAAGGGAGGTAAAGAGGAATGGGAGGGGCATTTGATCAATGTGCAGAAGTAGGGGTGGAAAAGAGAATCGATATCTGCCTTACTGTGTAACTGGAGCATCAAGAAGATATGAACAAGGAATGCTGTGTCTATGTGACCTCTTTGCTTGGGTCCTCAAGGTCCAAATTGCTCTTTCTCTTCATGTCTCAAGTCCAGATGCCTAAGTTTGGATCCAGTGTCCATCCCAAACCTTTCAGCTATGACCATGAATAGGGAAAATTTGCTAAGAAATAGATTCAGGTTAGATGGCAATGATTGAAATCTCTTGGGACACACTTTAACACCATTGGAAGAAAGGGACAGTTTAGGAAGGTGCTAGAAGGGTTTCTTGGAGAGAATTTCTACCCTGTCTGGGCAGGGTGGTCCAGACTGCTTGGCTGCTCTACCATCGTGGCTGTGCCATCTCTATAGGCCCCTCCTACAATCTTCCCCTGAGCTTCTTGCCCAGAAAAATAGGATACATCTTTCTTGGATCCTGGTATCATTATCCTGCTGAGAAAACAACAAATTGATTTCTCCAGAGCCTGCTTCCCCATGTGTTAGGTAAATATTTAGATCCCGTCTTTAGGTATCATTCTCTCCATTTCTTTCTGTGTAAGCAGAGCTATAGCTAGTTGTCCAGCATGTATGTAAAAATGGCCTGACTCATCTAGTTGCACCTTTAGGACAGCTGAGCCTCAGGCTTCAATCTGTACTGGTTGCTCAAATCTAAATTGTGCATCCTTAATTCCAGAATCAGCAGCAAAGGGAGCTAGGGACAGGTCATCTTATTGCATTTTCGCTTTTTTTAATTTGGAGTCAAGATATCTTTGTTGCAATTATGAGAACACAGACTCTTTGGTCTGCTAAATCATATTTCCTCAAGAGCCCCATCAATGCCCTTAAAAAGGCAACAGCATAGCCTGCTACACAGCACTCAAAATATTACATACAGAGGTTCATCTGGTAACAAAAATGAATCCTCTATGACTACAACAAGAAAGAAGCTGACTCAAGATCCAGGTTAGCCATGCAATTGCTGGGCATTTTGAGAGTGGGAATGGGTATGTAACAAAAATTAGCACTCAAACATATTTCAGCATGACTTTGCAATAGAACTAAAATGTAGTAGTATTTATCGTTGTCCTAAATCCATTCCTCCTTTTTATAGCACTGGAATCCTCATTTTCCTTTGGGAAAGCCACTCTTTGCCTACTCACATCTCTGTAATGCTGGTTTCATGCAAGTGTACATGAGTAGGACATGTGGTTCAGATGAGCCTAGTCATCTCATTTCATCCTGCTTGCCAGAAACTGGTTTTACAAGTTAAAGAATGCTTCTTTGTCTCACGAGTAGATATGAAAGTCCTTGGTTAAAAATTAAACCATGTTCTAGCCCTCAAAAAAAAAATAAATTGGTTTTAAAATGGGAGACTGGATTTGATACTAAGTTATATTAAAATAATAATAAAAATATATAAACAAACTTAAAAAAATGGGCAGTTGTCAGGGCACCTCACTCTGTTAAGGGTCCGACTTTGGCTCAGGTCATGAACTCACGGTTCATGGGTTTGAGCCCAGCGTTGGGCTCTGTGCTGACAGCTCAGAGCTTGGAGCCTGCTTTGGATTCTGTGTCTCCCTCCCTTTCACCCATCCCCTTCTCACACTCTCTGTTTCTGAAAAAATAAAATAAAATAAAATAAATAAAATAAAATAAAATAAAATAAAATAAAATAGGCAGTCGTTACAAGGCAAGTCCCCCATAGTCAAGACGATACAACCTGAGGACTTCTATTCGACCTCTCAGAAAAGCAGACTCTGTCAACTGCTAGATAGGATGAGGTCATATAAATGTGAAGTTTCCTTGGTGTGCTGGTACAGAACTGAAAGCCAAACCAGCCATGTGGAAGCAGAGTCAAGAGATGGGTCCAAGTAGTATTCTTCTAGTCATGAGTAAGCTATACTTGGATTTTTCAGTTTACATAAAGCAATAAATTTCGCTTAAGCATTAGCTAATAAACCAACGGCAGTAGAGGAAGCTCTTTCAAGATTGCCAATTTTCAACTCAGAAAATATTAACTGAAACACCATTCTTACACAAGCTTTTCTGTTTCTCATTTAAATCCATTCTTAAATAACCAACACC
The DNA here is from genome assembly GCA_030068075.1 of Paguma larvata. Taxonomy (NCBI): domain Eukaryota; kingdom Metazoa; phylum Chordata; class Mammalia; order Carnivora; family Viverridae; genus Paguma; species Paguma larvata. Next base: position 43,130,257 of record CM057831.1, on the reverse strand, counting down.
TCGGTGAATTAATCTGTGACTCACCTAGCCACCCAAGGAAGCACCTGAGTATATCCAGTGTTTGTATAGAAGTCTTTTAAATTAAATTGAAATCTGGATGTGTATCTCAATTACAGTTAGCATGACTATGTGCTTGGAACTAACACTGCAGTAACTGAGGGGGAAATTCATGAAATGGTAAGTGCCTATTTATTATCTACACAAGCATATTTTAAGAAAAACTTGAAGACTCCACTTTAGTCTTCCCAACACTCATCCCATTTGCGATAATTTTTGTAGTTGTTAGTGAAATCTTTTCTTCCATGTTATCAAAACAGACAGGATTAGAAGACAAATAAGTGTGTTACATATTAATCTCCTAGGTGGCCTGGTGGGAAATCTACCCACTAGTGTTATTTTATAACTAGTGGCAAAAAGCTGACCCAATTAAATCCATTCTTTGGGAAAATATAAATACTATGGTAGCATAAAAGTTTACTGATTTGAGGTGGCTCTCCCAAGCACTGCTAAACTACATTCTGAATTCTGCTTACTGTCCATCTCAGTCTCAAAGGAAATGAGGCATTCAGTGCACATGTCTTCCAAGTCTACTAGGATTCCCATGTGTTCTCATAAAAATCTGCCTTCTGCAAGTATCATTTATGTGAACATAGTATAATTTTCTGATCAGGAACTGGTCAGGAAAAAAGAAAACATACAATGTACTTCAACAAAACATATTAATATAAGATTTAAAATTTAATATAAAAGATCAAAAAAGGGGAAAATAAATGTTGAGGTAACACCGAGATAGTATTTGTGGGAAATAGCTACCACCTTGTAGGATGGGGAAACAGTTGGGAAAATGGGAATTATCAGACTTTTGAAGCTTGAGGAAGAAACCATGCAGTGCTGGGTCTAGACCTCTGAGGAGGGGTTGCAACCTGGCTATTTCTGTTATCTCTGAGAAAACAATGAAGTTCGTTCTGAGAGTGCTTTGGGGAAAATAAAGCTAGAAATCGCAGTCTCTTGCTGCCAAGGTGAAGAACCCTTGCTAGAGCAAGGCTGAGAGAAAGTGCAAGCATATGGGAAAGAGCAAGTTCTCTCTCTCTTCCTCCTGTTTTCAGGTCCCCTAATGCCCTGGAACACAGCAGGGAGCCATCTGGTAAAGGATGAATATGGTGTGCAGAATTCCAGTTCCTACATTACGGAGAAGAACACAGAATAGTGGACTTGGAGCTGAGAGGCCATAGCTAAATATATGACATATGATTACTCTTGTAACTCTAAAGGATTTGACCAATGGTAACATTCACATTAAATTAAGAATATAAGTATGTAACCCAAGCATCTATCACTAGGAAGTCACTAGTTCCTCCTCAATCTTCGGGGAACACTTGTTCCTTAACAATTTTTGCAACATGGTAGTAATGGAGGTGAGAGCTTTAATATTTATCTTACATATAATATGATAAATATCCAGGGACTTAATTTTCTATCAGGGGCTTTATTTTTCTAGTCACCTCTGCTTCTGATTTTTTTTTTTTTTACTGAGCGCTTCTTCTCATCAAAGTCTCACCTTAGAAGTCTTCTTCTCTGCCTTATATCATCCCAAAGAAAGAGTGGGATCTCTTCTCCTTTAAAACCCCAAAGGAACATTAACAAAAAACTTATTATCAAAGGTTTGGAGAATGAGGGGTTATTATGTGATAAACAAGTATAAAATTATATATTAGATATACATTTTTTGTAATAGTTCCCTATCATTTCATCCCTGTGGAATTTCTTTCTGGACTTAATTCCTTTTGAAATCTCTCCTAATAAGTTCTAGCCTACTGTCTCTGTCATGTTTCTTCATTTCCTGATTTCCTTACTGCTTCTCCCCCCCATGGATTTCCCCTTGAAAATTCAAAATTATTTATTATATATTATTTTCAACAAATCAACTCTTTACTCCCACTGCCATTTCTCATATAGAAGGCCTCACTTGTTTTTTTATAATTAGTAACATTTATTTTCACATTTTAGAACAATTCCATTAACATTTTTAATTTAATTTTTTTATTTCTTAACTTTCTTTTTTTTCTCATAATTTATTATCAAATTGGTTTTCATACAACACCCAGTGCTCATCCCAACAAGTGCCCTCCTCTGTGCCCATCACCCACTCTCCCCCTCCCGCACCTCCCTCACCCCTCAGTTTGTTCTTAGTCTTTGAGAGTCTCTTATGTTTTTTTCTTCCTCCCTTTCTGTGTCTTTTTTCCTTTCCCTTCTTCCCCTCCCCCATGGTTTTCTGCTAAGTCTCTCAAAATCCACCTATGCGTGGAAACATATGGTATCTGTCTTTCTCTGACTGACTTATTTCACTTAGCATAATACCCTCCAGGTCCATCCATGTTGCTACACATAGAAGGCCTCACTTTTTACATTCAAGCACCTTGGAGGTTTGTTATTCTGCGCTGAGATTAATATTAATATTATTTTCTTAGAAGAACCAGCTGCAGATTGCCTTTTCTTTTCTTTTTTCTTTTCCCTTCCTCCCTCCCTCCCTTCCTTCTTTGTCTTTCTTCCATTTCTTCCTTTCTTTATCAGTATTAATCTTTTTATTTTGAAATGATTATATATTTAAATGCAGTATAAGAATACATATAGATGCCATGTGCCTTTACCCAGTTTCCTCCAATGGTAACCTCATGTAAAACTATAGTACAATATCGTAACTATGATATTGACATAGATATAGACAATCTGGTCTTTCTATCACCACAGGGATCCCTGATATTGCTCTTTTATAGATACCCTCCTTTCTTCCCACCCTAACTTCCTCTGTACTCCTAACAACCAATAACCTGTTCCTCATATTTATAATTTAGTCATTTGAAGAAAGTTATAAGTGGAATTCAACAGTATGTAGCCATTCTTGATTGACTTTTTTTCACTCAGAATGATTTTAATTTGCATTTCTTTCATGGTTAATGATGTTGAACATCTTGTCATGTGCTTATTTGCCATCTGTATAACTTATTTGATAAAATGTCTCTTCATGTCTTTTGCTCATGTTCTAATTGGATTTCTTGCTTTTTATTTTATTGCCTATTGAGTTTTGAGAGTTCTTTATATAATCTAGACAACAGTCTTTTGTTGAATATGTAAGTTGCAAATATATTCTCCTTCTCTCCTATTTGTTGTTCTATCTTCTTAACAGTGTCTTTTGCAGAGTAAATTTTTAAAGTTTTGAAGAATCACAGTTTATCAAATGTCCCTTTTATAGATGATGCTTTTGGTGTCAAGTCAAATAACTATATGCCCAGCTCTAACCCTCAAGGTTTTCTTTTATGTTTTCATTTTTATAGTTTTATATTTTATATTTTTGACCATGATCCATTTTGAGTTAATTTTTATAGAAGGTATAAGACATAGGTCAAGGGCTTATTATTTTTAAATTTATTTTTTGCCCGTATATGTTCAATTGCTGGCTTCTTCAGCTTCAGGAATATGTAAAGCAAAATGAAAACCCAAAAACTCAACATGGTATAGCTCCTCAGGTCATAAAATCCCTAGATGGTCTGTTTTGTTTTTTTGTTGTTGGTTTTTTCGTTTTTTGGTACCTTTCAGAGTATCCACCAGATAACAAACATTATCCCTTGTAGAGATTTTACCATTATTGTTTATGATTGAATGTGTTTATAGTTATTCAGTTCTCAGCCAAAACTGGCTTAAAACTTGTATCTTGAATTAGCTGTCATGATGATCATACAGCTACAGAAATATTCTTGCCCATAGAAGACTCTGAATTTTAACTATGGAGATGTATTACACAGAGGTCAATTATTGTTAGAAATAGTAACTTCTAACACTCTTTACCCTGTGTCTTTTTGGTAACACCTCTGTCTTCACTTCTATCACAAAAATGGCCTAATGGCTCACACTGGCCTGAAATTTCCCATCTCCTGGCCACAATGATTGGTTCATAGATGGGAATGCAACTTAGACTCATCACAGTTTTGACTAGGTTTGATCTGGCTGGGGCTAGCTAAACCATTTTCTTTTGTGTCTTGTCGGGAGATATAAAGTTGGGTTCTTTGAAAAACAAGTAGGAGCAGCACCACATGACATAAAATTGAAATAAGATGATACCATCTGACTGAAATAACTCCTCTACTTGATTCTCTTCCCCCTCCATCATAAGGCAAGAATCTGTGTCCTTCATTTTCATATTCCAAACATCAAGTATCTAGTAAATGCCCAACAAATGTGGAATGGATAAATGAAGGAGTAAGGGAATGGGCACTTCTGACTCCAAGTATTTCGTACAAGTCAAAGAACAGTGGGTGAAATTTCAAAAATTCTCTCTTTTTTTAATTACTGAAGAATATTGAGGCCAAATAAAGGACATGATTATTTACCATTTGGATGACATTATGTTCCCAATTTCGCCCTGGTTCCCTTCCTTTCTGTTGTACTGTAGACATAAAGCTCAAGGTCAAGCCCTGAGAGGCACACAGTTCCCCTTGCCTGTCAGCAGAAAAAAGCGCTGCTCTTGGAATCATCCCCAAGGGGAAAGCTTTTCCACCTGTCTCTCTGTTGCTCCTTGTTTAGGTGTCTGACGGTGAAGCCACTGACATCTTTGACTTTCTAATTTGTGGCCTATAACTTTTTCACCAAGAAAATGATGCACAACTTGATTTTGTTAAGTTATTGGCTGCAATATTTCTCATTGTAAATGATCTTATTCCCTGATGCTTTCACTCATCATCAGCTCTACATGATGTAGGACCTTGGGGAAAAAAATCACATAACTGACTGCTTCTCAAACTTTAAAGAGAATTACCCAGGGATTTTATTAAATTCCAGATTTTTTGCAGTAGGTCTGGGATGGAATCTGACACATTGTATTTCTGAGAAGTTCCCACTGATGTGACTGGTTTATCCATCAGACTTTGAGTAAGAAAGATATGGCCATTTTGTGTTTCAATATTCTTAGTTATCGGCTTGGGATAATAACCTCTCCCCTCCATGATTTCCCAGAGTATAAGAATTGACACATAAAATGTAAATAAAAGGATTAAGAATTCACAACTCATAATACAAATCTAAAGTTATGTTTATTTTGTCTACTTTGTAGTCATCTTAGTTTAGCTATTCACAACATCAAAGTCAATCATATAGGAAAGATGATGGAGTAGAGGATCCTGAGCTCACCTCATACCACAGTCGTAGTGAGGCAACAGCTACATGTATACAACTAACCCTGAAAATGACCTAAAGATTGGCAGAACAGATTGTCCACAGCTAGCTGTAAAGAGAAGGCCACATTGGAAAGAATAACAGGAGTAGAGACATAGTTGGGAACCAAAACTGCAGCACAACTAACCATAAATGAGAGGTACATGAGAGACATGGAGAAGCAAGAGGATCAGGCCCCATACTGGCCACTCCTGGCACCAGGGACCCAAACTGAGAAGACAAGTCTCCATAACGTCTGATTTTGAGAACCAATAAGGCTTAACTCCATGAGCTTTAAATATCAGTGTGCTGGACTCTAGAACAGCCAGAATGCAATAAAACAAACAAACAAACCAACAAACAATTACCTGCTCTAAAGAGCCAGCACACTAAACAACTCAATGCTAGACACAGCACAGAAGCAGCAGTTTGAAAAACTCTTGAGCTATATATGAAGACTTATTAGCTAATCTTAGAATATGTTCCAGAAAGGCAGGGATATGCAGGAAGTTTTTCTGAGAACAAAAGTTCTAGGTAGGCACCATTTTTCTCGCTCCCCCAGCCTAGATAGCCAAATGCTTGTGGGAGTCAATTCTAAGACTTTCCATCTACCTTGCTAGGACAGTGTGCCCCACCCTGACATTCCCCTATGTACCTACTCCACCTAATCCACCAACCTCAGCAGACAAAACAGTTCTTGCTTGACCACGTCCAACAGGCAGCATCAGTCAAGATGGTGCCACTCCAAAGTAATTCCTTCCCTGGGGAGAAGGAAGAAAACCCCACACACCAGTGTGTCTACAATTCATGCAGTCAGACCTCAGCTGGCTGCAGAGGGAGCAAATGCAGAGGGAGGAGCTGCGGCAGAAAGACTAGTTGAGGATAGCAAGGCTAAATACCATCCTTGCTCACCAGTGGGCCTGTGGCAGCTGGAGCTAGGTTACTCAGAAGCATGGGGAACAAACCCTATCCACTCCACCCACAGGAAGGTAAGAAAATCATTGCAGTTTGCTGACCTGATGGCAATCACCACTCAGCCACAATAGAAGGTCACACACAATACACACAGGGGACACCCTTAGAGTCCCTGATTCTGGTGACCAGGGGAGATTGTGCTACTGGGCCCTATAAGACCTCTTGTACATAAGGCTACTACTTTCAAGACCAGAAGATGTAGCTGACCCAGCTAATATGTAGAAACAAACACAGAGAGCTAGACAAAATGAGAAGACAGAAGATTATGTCCCAAATGAAACAGTAAGACAAAAATCATAGTGAAAGAACTAAATGAAATAGAGATAAGCAATATGTTTTAAAAAAAATGCAAAGTAATGGTCATAAAGATACTCACCGGAGTTGAGAAAAGAACAGATGAACTCAGTGAGAACTTTAACGAAGAGAAAATATTTTTAAAAAGTCAGAGCTGAAGAATATAAGGACCGAATAAAAAAATACAGTAGGGAAAATTAACAACACATTAGAGGATGTTGAACGGTGGATCAGCAATCAGGAAAACGGGATAATGAAAAACAAAACAAAACAAAAAGATGAGAATAGGTTAAGGGAATTCTGCAATATCATCAAGCATAATAACATTTATATTATAGGGATTCCAGAAGGTTGAAGAGAGAGATAAGGGGGCAGAAAACTTATTTGAAGAAATAATAGCTGAAAATTCTCTAACCTAGGGAAGGAAACAGACATCCAGGTCCAGGAAACACAGAGAGTCTCTAATAAGATTATCTCAAGGATATCTACACCAAGACAAAAAAAAAGAGATAAAGAGAGAATTTTAGAAGCAGTAAGAGAAAAGAAAACCATTATGTACAAGGGAAACCCCATAAGGCTATCATCTTATTTTTCCACAGAAACTTTACAGGCCAGAAGGGAAAGGCATGATATATTCAAAGTACTGAAAGAAAAAAATCCTAAAACCCAAAATACTTTACCTGGCAAGGTTATCCTTCAGAATTGAAGGAGGAATAGGTAGAGTGTTCCAGATAAACAAAAGTTAAAGGAGTTCTTCACCACTAAAGCAACCTTACAAAAAAATGTTATGGGGAATTCTTTAAATGGAAGGAAAAGTCCATAACTAGAAATAAAAAAATTATGAAAGGAAAAAAATTACAGGTAAAAGCAAACATATAGTAAAGGTAATATATCAATTACTTATAAAGCCAATATGGAGCTTAAAACACAAAAGCAGTAAACTAATTATAACTACAAAAATTAGGGAAGGGATACACAAAACAAAAATATGTAAAATATGATATCATATCCATAAAATATGAAGCGGAAAAGTTTGTAATATGTGTTCACACTTATGCAATAAACCATTTACTATAGACTGGTATACACGTAGGATATTATATATGAACCCAATGGTAACCACAAATCTAAAACCTATAATAGATATACAAAAAATAAAGAGAAAATAATCCAGGCATAACACTAAAGAAAACGTCAAACCACAAGAGAGCAAGAGAGGAAAAGAAGAGAGAACTACACAACCAGAAAACATATAAATAAAATGTATATGTATATATACATACCAGTAATTACTATATATATGTATGTGTATACATACACTCACTGAGTTCATCTTTTATATATATATATATAAAGAGAGTATATATATATATAGAGAGAGAGAAAGATAAGGAGAAAGAGAATCCCAAGCAGACTCTACACCATCAACGACATGGAGCTCAAACTCAGAAACTGTGAGATCGTGACCTGAGCTGAAATCAAGAGTTGGATGCTTAACCGACCAAGCCTCCCAGGTGCCCCAGTAATTACTTTAAATATAAATCAATGTTCCATTCCAAAGACATAGGATGGAGGCACCTGGGTGGCTTAGTCACTTGAGCATCAGACTTTAGCTCAGGTCATGATCTCATGGTTCATGACTTCAAACCCCATATCAGGCTCACTGCTGTCAGTGCAGAGCCCACTTCAGATCCTCTGTCCCCCTCTCTCTGCCCCTCCCCCACTTGTGCTCTATCAAAAATAAATAAACACTTAATAAAAAGACATAGGATGACTGAATGGATAAAAAAATAAACAAATGAAAAAACAAGACTCACCTATATGTTGCCTAAAAGAGACTCATTTCAGACCTAAAGCCACAGACAGACTGAAACTGAAGAGATGGAGCAACATTTATCATGGAAAGAGAGGCAAACTGGGTTAGTAATACTTACATCAGATAAAATAGACTTTAAAACAAAGACTATAGCAAAAGACAAAGAAAGGCCATTGTATAATGACAAAAAAAATCAATCTGTAAGAGGATTTAGCCATTGTAAATAACTATGCACCCAACACTGCAGCACCTAAATACATAAAGCAAATATTAACAGATATGAAGGGAGAAACTGACAGTAATACAATAAGATGAGGAAAGTTTAGCACTCCACTTGCATCAATAGATAAATCATCTAGACAGAAAACCAGTAAAGAAACAGTGTCTTTAAACAACAAATTAGACCAGATACCTAACAGATATATATAGAATGTTCCATCCAAAAGCAGAATACACATTCTTTACAAAAACACACAAAACATTCTCCAGAATAGACAACATGTTAGGTCACAAAACAAATGTCAATAAATTTAAGAAAACTGAAATCATATCAAGCATCTTTCCAAACCACAACAGTATGAAACCGGGAATCCACTCAAAACAAAGAAACAAGAAAATAAATGGAAAGAGCACAAACACAAGGAGCTAAAAATATGTTACTACACAACGAACAGATCAACAAGGAAATCAAAGAGGAAATCAAAAAATACATGCAGAAAAATAAAAATCTTTGGGTTCAAAATCTTTGGTACACAGCACAAGCTATTCTAAGAGGAAAGTTATAGCAATAGAGGCCTACCTCAAGAAATAAGAAAAATTTCAAATAAATAACCTAACCTTACACCTACAGGAGCTAGAACAAAGTCCAAAGCCATTAGAAGGAAGGAAATAATAAGGATTAGATCAGAAATATGAATAGAGACTAAAAAATGATCAATAAAACCAAGAGCTAGTTCTTTGAAAAGATAAGTTTCATAAACCTGTTGCCAAACTCATCAAGAAAAAAAGAGAGAGGACTCAAGTAACTAAAGTAAGAAATAAAGGGAGAGAAATAACAACTGACACCACAGAAATACGAAGGATTGTAAGAGAATACTATGAAACATTGTATGCCAACAAATTGGTCAACCTAGAAGAAATGGATAAACTCCTAGAAACATACAATCTTCCAAAACTGGATCAGGAAGAAATAGAAAATATGAATGGATTGATTACTAGTAACAAAATAGAATTGGGGATGTAAACCTCTTAACAAACAGAAGTTCAGGATCAGATGGACTCACAGGTGAATTCTAGCAAATGTTTAAAAAAGAGTTAACACCTATGCTCCTCAAAATATTCCAAAAAAAAAAAAAAGAGGAAGGGAAACTTCTAAATTCATTCTATTACACCAGCATTACTTGGTACCAAAACAAGACAAAGATACTAAAAACAAAGACATGCACGGCGCGCGCACACACACACACACACACACACACACACACACAAACACTACAGGCCAATATCTCTGATAAACGTACATATAAAAACCTTAAGAAAGTATTAGCAAACCTGAATTCAACAATACATTAAAAGGATCACTCACCTGTGTGATCATTCACCGTAATTGAGTAGGATTTATTCTAAAGATGAAAGGGTGGCTCAGTATTCACCATCAATTACTGTGATACAACACACTATCAAGAGAAAGAATAACAATCATGTGATCATCTCAATAGATGCCGAAAAAGCATTCAACAAAATATAACGCCCCCCCACACACACAAAAAGTAGGTTTAGAGGGAATGTACCTCAATGTAATAAAGGCCATGTAAAATCTCATAGCTAACATCATACTCAATGGAAAAACTGAAAGCTTTTCCACTAAAATCTGGAAACTCCAGAAAGGGAGAGGAGCTAGAGGTTGAACTGATCACCAAATGTCTAATGACTTAATCAATCATGTTTATGGAAGGGAGCCTCTATAAAAACCCCAAAGGACAGGGTTTGGATAGGTTCCAGGTTGGTGAATATGTGGAGATTCAGGGAGAGTGGGACACCTAGGGAGGGCATGGGAGCTCTGCACCCCTTCCCATATATCTTGCTCTATACATTTCTTCCATCTGGCTGTTCCTGAGTTATATCCTTTTATAGCAAAGAGATAATCTAGTAAGTAAAATATTTCTCTGAGTTCTGTGAGCCATTCCAGAAAATTAACCAAAACTGAGGAGGGGGTCTTAGGAACCTCTGATTTATAGCCAGAGATTAAATCCGAGGTAGAGATTAAATCACACTGGTAGTATATGGTAAAGCCTGACTTTAAACTCTGATTGGTCTGATTTCTTAAACATTTGCAGGCAAATAGTAGGGGGATACATACAAACTGACCACATATCGTAGAGGATTGAATTTCTTCCTCCAAAACTTAGACAGTGCCTACCAGCTGAAGGCTGGATTGGGGCACAGAGGGAGAGGGAATGTTTTAGTGCTCCTCAGTGTCATGATTGGTTGTTCAGATCTTTGATGATTCATCATTCCCTCCAAGTCACATGGCCCAGCCTTAGGTCCTCCTTGATGTATGAGAGCACTCGGATTCAGTCTTTGATTTAAAAACCACAGCTCTTCCCACAGAGCCCACAAATCCCATGTTGATGTATGCACTAAAATTAGCTCTTTTTTAGGGAAAGTTAATACCTAATTGTATTAGCAAAATTAGACTTGACCAGTAACTGCTCCACAACTCCTACATGCATGCACACATGCACGCATATCCACATAAGTGTGCAGTTACATCTGTACAGGTATATAGAGACATGGACACATACATACATACAGAAACACATGCACATGTAGCCACATTGCAGTTCACCCTAAGTAAGCCCTAAGCTGTAGAGGTGGTGGCAGAGTCTTTAAATGTTACTGCAAAATCTCTCTCTCTCTTTTCTCAAAATTAAACACATTTAAAAAAATTTTTTTTAATTAAAATAGAGGCATCTGGGTGGCTCAGTGAGCTAAGGGTCTGACTTCAGTTCAAGTCTGAACTCCCGGTTTGTGAGTTCCAGTCCCATGTCAGGCTCTGTGTTGACAGCTCAGCTTGGAGCCTGCTTTGGATTCTGTGTTTTCCCTCTCTCTGCTTCTCCCCTGCTCATTCTCTCTCTCCCTTCCTCTCTTCCTCTCTTTCAAAAATAAATAAATATTATTTTTTTAATTAAAATTAAAAAATAAAAGGTATTTTTCTTTCTGTGATGATGATTATAGTAGATGGCAATCATTTCTTTGAAATATATTGGTGTTGCACAGGAAATAGCCAATCCTCTCTCAGTCCTCCATTAAAATTATACTATTGGTCCATGAAATACAAAAATCTGGGAAACAGGGTCTTGCCTACTCATGAGGAGAAAGAGGAGAAAGAGAGGAGAAGGAGAGGAGAAGGAGAAGGAGAAGGAGGAGGAGAGGAGGAGGAGGAGGAGGAGGAGGAGGAGGAAGAGGAGGAGGTCTTAGAGACCTTGCATTAGTTTAGTAGAGCTGTCTGCTAAAATATGAGCAGGAGAATGGAGGAGGATGAGACACTGACAGAGAAGACACTACATTATCCTTGCTGAGATAGTACCTGTATATTCATTATCTTGGTCCACTTCTGTTTCACAGATTAATAAGCCAACAAACAAAAGTTAAAATAAATTGACTAAGGTGATACAACTGGTAGTGACAAAGTTGTAACTTGTACCCAAAGCTAAGGATTTGGTTTCTCCCCTGAAAACTGTGACACCGCCAAGTGTAGTCCATTACATTTCAGCAGCCTGACTGAATGGCACACCACAGTGTTCATGCACTGCTACAGTGTGTGAAAAGAGCTCTACGGTCTAACTCCTTTGAGATGCTTGCATTTATTCACATTGGAATCCCTCTTGTTGAGGACTTGAACAGCTCTGTAAAATCGCATCAGCTATAACTTACCTTGCTTTTTCGACAGTGGTATTGTTAGTTGTTTTTAATTCTAAGGAACGAGTCCTTAATTGGATCTGGCTTCACTGTTGCCAGAGTCAATTACACGGAATATTTTAGGGAAAATAAACGTCATCACTTAAAATGCACAGGAACACGGGCTATTTCTATTTCTAGGTAATAAATGCCACAAATGAATTTCATTCTAATTGTTCATAATCACAGTTTAGAGATCTCTGAGCATTTAGAATCTTTAAATCTAGGTAAAGGGATCTTCGACATCAATTCTCATTTAATGAAATGATTGTATTTGCATAGTCTTATTCTGCTAAAAAGAGAATGATGGCATTGTGAAGTAAGATTTATTTTTCATATTGACATAAAGGGAAAAGCCTAGGTCTCCCAAGAGACATAAGGTAGCTCTAATAATACTAAATGCAAGAGAATGAATGCAAAATATTCATTCACTCATGAGTTATTTGTTCAACCAGTTTATAGTAAATGAAATTGAGAGATTATGCTATTATGTTATTTGGGATCCCAGATAAGGGACAGTTGATCCAATTTGGAGCTGGAGAATTGTCAGGAGACGTTGCTTGGGAAGGTAATACCTGATCCGAATACTAAAGAATAAAAAGGAGCCAGTTAAAATGGGGAAAGGCATTTCCAGCAAAAGGGATAGAGGGGACAAAATGCTATTGTAACTCCAAGCAATTCAGGGTAACGCAAGTCAGAACTGGACTAAGTCTGGTGGGTATCCAGGGCAAGCTGGTAATGTGGTGTCCTTTGTTTAAGAACATGCTCCTCATTTACGTAGTGGTGGTAGGGAGAAAATGATTTTTAATTAATAAACCATTCATATCTCTCTTCATGTTAAAAATAAGGCATTTAAATATAAGTATGCAACTAAATATTTTAATTTGTACAGACGCACCAGAAATAACATTTTGTCTCTATTCAAAGATACTACATGATAAGAGCAATACCAATAGTTATTTGTTCAGATACACAAGAGGTGACAGGAACCTGTCACTATATTTTGTCATTTATTCTGGTTATGTTTAATAACTCTTTGTATATTGGCAATGAGCAAAGCATCCGGGTGTTTTTCCCTTTCTGACTAGACTATAGATTTTCCCCATAGAGAGATGACTCTAAACAGCTACTGGGAAAAATAATATATTAGTAGGTCACAAAATTCATCCCATAGGCTTTTTCCCCCCACAAATAGTAAAGCTGTTGTATAAAGTCTATAGTTGGCTATAAGCCATACATAAATGTATTGTATAAACACAACATGTATCTCTTATTTTCTATCTGTTTATCTACCATCTGTCTATCATCTATCTATCAAACTACAGGACTTGTGATGTTTCAGATGACCCCACCACCTGAAAATGAATAGTGTCTGTCAAATATTGGTTACTAGGTCGCCGTTTTTCACACTGTGGGGTTATGACTCATAATACACTAGTAAGTGATAAAATAAATTTACTGGGCAGCAGCAAACAGTGCATACATACATACATTCACAAATAGAACAGAAAAATGAAATATAGCACAGACAAAGGAGGAAATGTCATTTTGTAAAATTCTTATTAAAGTTTTCTATCAATGTAGTGAATGTTGGATTTAAAAAATGCTTAAAGCCCTCTAATACATGATAGGGATAATAGAATATCTGAACTAATGAAATGATTAAAAAAATTTCACACTTGTATATGCTTTATGAACTTAGGTAAATTATTTGCCTTTTCTCAACATGTTTATTAGTAAGTAAAATATGAATAATACAAAGTTATCATAAAGGACTGTTACAAAAAATAAAATGGGAGCATGTTTGAAAAGTGCCTAGAGCAGCATCTGGTAAATAGCAGATAAATGGTAGCTATTATTATTATAAAATTGCACAGAGCACAAGACTAGAATCAAAAAATTGTGACAGAGAAAAATGTTCTTAAGGCACCTGTATCAGAAACCACTTATCCACCACCTAAACTTCTCTTGGCCGCCCTGTGGGCCCACCTCAGCTTCAGAGGCCTATTGTGTGTGGTCTTGGACCACAGCTGCTCTGTGGGCCTCTCACACTCTGACCTGTGGTCTCCCAGATGCCACAGCAAGAGATGTGTGTGGAAACCAAAGGAAGCATAATGAATCCCTATGGGTCTAACCTTGACCAGGAGGGTATGGGAATTCATATGTAATTTCTTGCCCTCCTTATCCTTTAGGCAGACAGCTCCAAGATTTATGTCACATGTTTTCCCAGAAGTTCCCAAAGGATTGAGCTTCATTTGCCGGCAGCAGTAGATAACTCAGTAACACATCTTCGTACTGGCTTTCCCCATTACCTGTTTCTTTCCCCTGAATCTGTATTGCTCTTCCCTGGAATGACTTCCCAGCTAAAACACATGCATACAAGCCCTTAACTTGGGCTCTGCTTTGGAGGATATCCAGGCTAAGAAAGACTCCAATCTTCTTCTTTAACACCCATGCTCCTCTTCCCAATACTAGACACTTCTCTTGGTAATCAGAGAAAATGAACCCCGAGAAGCCAGACTCTCAGCGATGTAGCAACACATTTAGAATAATGGATTCTCTTGCTCCCAGCCTCTAATGTGTTTTGTGAAGGAAGGAAGTAGAGAGAAGAGAGACTAGAGATGTCTTTGACCTTATTAACTTGGAGAATACAAAAAACATGTTTTCTGAAAGATGGGAATCTGCTGGCAGAAAAATAAGTACCAAAAAGGATTTTTTGATGTCAAGACAGATGGAACTAAGCTTCGATAAAGAGCATTATCCTTCAACAGGTGCGTGTTTGCCTTGTTTTAAAGACAAAGGTGCATTTCTGCTCTGCCAGAACACATGGTATATGCAAATCCTGCTTAATTCTCCTTTTGTAGACAGTCTGCATATTTGCTTTTACATGTTTTTTTCTGTAAATTGATTAGAAAGGAACTTGTTTGTTTATACCCCAAATAAGACAACAGAGAATTCTAATTATATTTCACCACTGGCCCACAGTTTCTGCCCTGGAGATTATAGTAAAAGCATAGAAACACTCCCTCCTTCTTTGGAACTGAGAGCTGTGCTTTAGGCTGTTGGCAAGATCTCTGTTATGCATGCCCCACCAACCATCAAATGGGCCCTAGGATTAAGATTCCTATCTTTAGGCTGAGGGCCAAAAGTTGTACAGTAATTGCAGCATGTTGCTTGGAGTTGTGCTTGATAAGGAATTAATGACATGTGAAACACTCTAACTAATTTTGCATGTCTCCTGTTCCATTGTGATTAAAAGAATCAGAATGTATCCTGACCCAGCATTGGAGGTAGCCTAAATCAGGTAATCATGCATCGTTCTAAAAACAATACAGTGAGGTAAGACACTATAATACCTATTTCAGAAAATAGGGAAATTGAATCTCAAGAAAGAAATAAGCTTCCCAAGGTAAAATACTATGTAGGTAACAGAACTTGCTCTCATGCTCATGTTTGCCTGACTCTTCATCACCAGGCTACCCTCTCTCACATTAGTATTTGTGGAGTGCTTATTACATTCTGGGTGTTCTGCTACATTTTTTCCACAAGTGCCTATTTTATTAGAGTCAGAATACCCATAGCTCTTGAATTTGTGTAGGACGCCTGGTCACCTAGTCCACAGACACTTCCTATTAGGTGTGGCTAAAAGTCCAGGTTCTCACTAAGAAAATATGAGCAGTAGAAATATGTGCAAGTTTTACATTTCTTCCTTAAAAGAAACTTGCTTGTTCTCTACTCTCTTTTTCCTTTATCCTCAGCAAGAAAACTGACATAGTGTTACTGAACCCAACTCAAGCAGAGAGACAAAACGATGTTCCAGGAGAAGGGAGAGAATCCTGGAGAAGATAGAGAGTCCTTAGATGACCTTGGCAACAACGCATTGTGGACCAGCCTCCTACCTCTGGGCTGTTATGCAGAGAAAAATAAATGAATCACTTGTACAAACTATATTTTTGGGTCTCTTTATTGATATAGCTTAGCCTACAGTCTGAATAATAAAACTCCAAGGAACTGTGCACACATTATAAAAGCAAAACTTGAGTCAAAGAGAATAAATAATTTGCCAAAATTCACGTAGGTCATAAGAGGCAGAGGTAGGATTTAAATCCAAATTCAAACCCCCTTTTCAGGGCTTTTTCATCAAAATGTGTAATTGACTTAGAAGCTTTCTCAAAATTTAACAGACATTAGAACCTTCTAGAAAGCTTATTACAGGGCAGATTCCTTCCCCAGACATTTGGATCAAGGAGGTCTTGGTCCAACCTAAAAATTTGTAGTTTTAACAAGCTCCTATATGACTCAAAGATTACCTGTCTAGAGACCATGGTTTGAGTAGCACTGACAGCCTCCTCCTTAAACAGGGATGGTAGATAAAAGAATTAGAGAAATTGGATTTTAGTTAGAATATGAAGGTATTTAAGTTCAAAAGGCAGAAGTCCTGGGCATGACCAAAAGCGAAAAGGGGTAAAGAACTGAATAGTGATGGCAATAACAATGAAGATAAAAGCCAGCATTTATTGTGTATTGGGCACTGCTTTAAGCGTTATATGTGTATCAGATTCAATCCTCATATATATTCTATAAGGTAACATAAAAATTGCCTCTCATATATGAGGAAGCTGAAGCTTAAAGGTATTAATTCCTGTGGGCATATGGTTACATGGTCACATTTGAAACATGAGCTTGTATCTGTCTGACCTCCAAACTGGAGTTCTAGTTAGTCTCTGAATTTTATCACTTTCTTATTTGTCATGGTGCCTGTTTTCAGAATCACAAGTCTTTAATGCTCATTATAAAGTAAACAAAGCTCATAAAGAGGAGTCTGATGTATACGCCCTACTGCATTTCTCTAGAGAGGCTGAAGTCTAACCTTGCACTAAGCCAGACCAGGCAAAATATACTTAGACTTCTCTAGACTTCAGTTCTGCCCATAGATTGTATGGCGGTACCTTGCAGATGTGTTGTAAGAACTTAAAAATGGCATATGAAGATGAGCTCAGTTATTGGAAGACATTACAATAGTATTAAGAAGAAAAGTACCAGGGAAGTAACTGAAGACACATCCACTCCTAAACAGATATCGAAGTCACTTCAAACTGAGGAAAGTTAGAAAGAAGCCTTAAACCAGCCATCAAAAGCAATCTTAAACCAGTCATCCAGTTCTTCAGTCTCAATATCTCTTTCCATGCTATCAGAATAAAATCAGATTTCCAAGCACATCTGATCCTCTTCTGCCTCCTCTAAAACCTAATGACACTTGTGCTCCTGGTTCTCCTTTCAGCCAGAACAGCTGAAACAATCACTTGGAGAGCACTTTAATCTTAGCCAAGGCCAGAGATGAGGAGACTCGGTGGAGATTTGTCTGATCTGACAAGTTGAAGTTTCCTGAGAACTAACTTCAGAACCTCAGGACCTGAGTGAATGCTCTTTAAAAATATCAAGTTTAAAGAGAGATTGTGTAATCCACACAATGTCGAGATGAAGTGGTTAACAGAAGTGTTCTGAGCTACACTCAGAACATGTGGATGTGTAACAACATTTCCTAAAAAGTGTCAGAGCTGCTCAAGCGGCAGCCATGGCATTCTACATGTCAGAACCAACCCTAGAGGCTAACAGCATTCATTCCTTGACATCAGAATCCTCTAGATTCATCTGAGGCCCAAATCTGGAAACAAAGCCAAATCAAAATGGATATTATTTTCTCCTAAAAAACCAATCCCTTCTTTTTATGTTAAGGCTGACTCTGGTCAGTTTGACTCCACGCTTTTCATCCTCCTCATTTAGTACATTAACATGACCAAGATTAACCTCTCGGTTAAGTTTCTAAGACACAGGTCATGGATTTTGGACAAGGCACTAGATAGATAACTGGCATTGTCCCTAGACTGAAATGAAAAATGATTTTCTCTATCTTCCCTCTTCCATATAGATCCCACCAAGAACCTGCTGTAATCTTTGGAGCATTACATACATAACTGTGTCTAGAATAACTTCCCTAGGGGCTATGGATCAGGTCATTTTCAAAATTTCTTGGATGCATGTCAGTGTTGTGATGATCATACATGTCTTTTTATCTCTTTAAATTTCTCAAATGGGAGGCTCATTAGAGATTTGGTATTGAACAAATTCAGCTCCTAAGGTCAGGAAACACCCACAGCAATTTGGGTGGATGATCATCTGGACCTCAGCTATGGAAGGAATCCTAACTCCAGCCAGGCATGGTTCATTCCTCTGGTGGAAATTAAGCTGAATATGAACTTGGAGAGGAAAGAATGAAGGCCAGAGGATTTGATTTCCAAATTTAATTCCTTTGAATTTTGAAGTCATTGAACTTTAAGAGGTTTATGCTTCAAAATTTTTCTACTCTGTATTGAGAAACATTTGTATCCAAATTTGTGGCTCTTCTGTCTTAGCATTTTATTATTAAAGCATTGTAACATAGTTACCGAATCTCTTTGAAGAACATATGATTGACTATGCTGGACAAAATGGCTGGATAAATTAGGGTGGAAAATAATGGCTTTGAAATAAAATTAATGTGTTTTTTGGATCAAATTCAGAAATTTCTGTCCACTAGTGGTTTCAGGATTACATCCAAAGAATTAGTGGTTAATAACCTGAAAATATCCCCATGACAGTGAAAATAAGACTGGATTGAGAAATAGCAGACCTACATACATTAGGGAGATAGGCATACCTCAGGTTGGTCATTGACTTAATTGTTAAGCCTAATGTGTTAAGAGAACAAAAGCTTGGGGTGTTGCCTTCCAGGTAGAGGAAGCTACGTACGTGTAACACCACCAGCCCCCTTCCTCCCTCTCAGGGTACCCTCCTCAGAGGAGGCAGCCCTTTATGTGGCAAAACTTGGGAAGAATAAAACGGGTGGGCTCAACTCAATACCTTCCCTTCTTTGTTGGGAATGATCTTGTCTGCAGAGATTATGTGCTTGTGATTGCTCTCAGTCTTTCAATGGGCATAAGAGGAAAAGCCGTGGCAGCATTGTCAGGGTGGAGGAGGGACACCACTCTTCGTAGTCTAGTGGAGCCTCTCACTGGATGAGTAACTCTCTTAATTCTGAGGTCCTTTACTGGAAACACATTTGCCTGCAAATATAAACCCAATATATTCTTTTCTAGTAAAAAAGTTTATATTTTGGTCTCTCATTTGCCTTAATTTGGGTTATTTTTTAAATGGTTCAGAACTCACAAGAGTAAAGAGGGGTGGTATTTACTGTACCTTCTTAATTTTCCAAAAGCTGATATTTTTATCTTGTTACATTATACCTTATAATTTCTTTTTATGTTATAAATTTGGTATCAAGATCCTTGCTGGTTTAGCCATAAACATTCCATGCCTAAAATGTGGTATGTGAGAGACTATAAATTGTCTCCAATATCTATTTCCATTTGTTCCTTTTAGGACTAGAACTTTTAAGGTTTGACTGAGCACAGAGTACCTAGCTAGAAACTACATTTTCCAGGTTCCAATCCTTCTTGGTGTTGCACTGTGGATGAGATATGGTCAAAGAGCTGTGAGCAGAGATAAAATGGACACTTTGGAGGCATGTCCTTAGAAGGGAGCTATTTGTCTTACACATATCCTTTCCTTTTTTCCTCTGACTGAGACACATAAGTAGCAGTGGTGAACCAGCTTCAACCACGAGGACATAGACGACAACACATTCTAGCAGTGCAACTCAAAGTGGCAGTGCAAAAGGACATAAAAATCTTTCACCATAATGTAATTCAAAATACTGCTCTCTTTATTAAGAAAGCCTAGGTAGAAAAAAATTAGTTGGACCAAGCAAAGTAGTGTGCTTAGTTATGTGGTTACTTTGCATACTGGTACAAGCTTGTTATCTTATTGAAGACCAGTAAAAAATGTTAATGGGCCATATTTTGAGTAGAACTACCCTCAGAAGATGCATAGCAATATTATGAAAGAAATCTGTCTCCCTCGAAGAACACGTGGAGCAGAGCCACCCTATCCCTGGGGAATATAGGCATCTGGGACTTTTTTTTAAATAATTTATTGTCAAATTGGTTTCTGTAAAACACCCAGTGCTCATCCCAACAACTGTCCTCCTCTGTGCCATCATCCACTCTCCCTCCTCCCACACACCCCTCTCCCCTCAGTTTGTTCTGAGTCTTTGAGAATCTCTCATGTTATGTCTTCCTCCCTTTCTGTGGCTTTTTTTTCCCTTCCCCTCTTCCCCTCCCCCCTGGTTTTCTGTTAAGTCTCACAAAGCCCACCTATGCATGGAAACATATGGCATCTGTCTTTCTCTGCCTGACTTATTTCACTCAGCATAATACCCTTCAGTTCCATCCACGTTGCCACACATGGCCAGATTTCATTCTTTCTCATTGCTGCATAGTATTCCATTGTATATATAAACCACATCTTCTTTATCCATTCATCAGTTGATGGACACTTAGTTTCTTTCCATTATTTGGCTGTTGTCGAAAGTGCTGCTGGGACCTTTTAATGTGAGAACGAAAAAACCTTCTCTCTTATTTAAGCTTCCATTCCTTCGTCTCTATTAAAACAACTGAAATAACATTTTAACCAATACCTTCTGGCAATGACTCTTCTCCCACTAGTCTCGTACTTTGTACTTTGTCCCTAGACAGGCTCCAAACATGACCCTGTTTTATCAGTATCTCAAGGAAATGTGTAGAAGTGATGGCTTGTTTTCGACTCCCTCTTTATCTTTTTCCGATGGACTTTGACATGAGTCCTTGAGTAGTGACAGTGAAGAAGAAGAAAAGTTAATTCAAATTATATTAACAATACAAAAATTATGATTCAAAGGCCTTTTCTTGTTACTATTCTTCAATTGCACTTGAAGTTCCTCATGTCAGGTGACCATATTGTCCTTTGGTGAAGTTGGCCACTCCTTCCCAAAGACAAACAGACATAAGGTGTGTGAAGGAAAGTTGTCATATGCAAAAGGTATCCTGAATTCCAAAGGTAAGCATTTATTAAACTAGGAATCATCATGATTCTTAGGTTACCATTAGGTGACCATTAGGTTAACCATTAAAAAAACCCTGATTTTTCAAGTGCTGCAAGCTGCACAGCTACATTATCTAAAAACATGCTGGGCATGAAGGAGGAAGTCCACGTCCTTGAGCAAAAATGACTTCATAAGAAAAAAAATTATTTCACGAGGTCCTTAATATTTAAGTTTACTATTATTATGATTCAATTATCAAAATTTTGGACAACCAAAACGGAAAGGGAAGTCAATATAATGCAGCCTGCAGATCAAGGAGCCTAGAGATAGACCTCAGAGTCATATTTGTACTGGAAAATTTTATTTACCCAAGATAGATTAGAATTTTAATACAGAACGGATGCATTTCTAACATATACTTTACTTTCCATGTTTGCTTTTCTATTTCTTTACCACATACCATAAATTAACTTGGCCTAGCAAAAAGGTGACTGCTTTAATAATTGGCAATTTGACTTTTCTTTCTATGGTGACATGACTGTGGGGTCAAGAGTCTCTAAGCTCACATACAGCCATGGCCAGAGAAGCAGAAAGAATTCTTAATCTGAGGTGGGCTGGGATTCAATAAAAAAGTGTCAATCCACATAAAAACCTATATAAGCAAAGTCCAAATAAGCAAGTAGCTCCATGTTCAATGGCAAGAGTGAAAATTGTCTGGCCAATGAAGGCAGAATCAAGAGATTTCAAAAAAAAGAAAAGTAATGTCTGCAAAGGGACAAAGAAGATGACTATCACTCTATTCCCTTCCTCAATAACAATAATTGGGCATCTTTCCATAGACAAAAAATTGGGCATCCCTCCATATACCAAGGAGCTAGGGGGATACAGCACCATATGCCAAGGAACCAGAGAGGAGTCCCACCTTTCCCATGCAGTAGGTAAAAGGCACATAGACCTTGGTCCCAGCTGTGAACTCTCAGTGGGCTTTATCCTCACTCAGTCATGGTCTAGGAGACCCAGGAGAATACTAACTTAGACAATCGACATAGATGAGAGAGCCTTTGTAGGAGCCCAGAAGTCCGGTGGAGTAGCTCCAGTACACCACAGGAGGAAAAAAAAATCTGATATTTGATACACTGAAGAGGGAAAGAGAAAGTTTTACTTTACCTGTATCACCTTTAGCCCAAGACAGCACAGCTCAGCGCCAAGAGAGCCCTTCTCATTCTACAATTTCTCCCGTAGGGGGAAGTGAGAGTTTGTAAGTGAGCACAAGGTTTCCTCAGTTATATGGGATGCTGCCAAAGAGGCCCAGTTCTCTCTTGGCTCATTCAGAGTGCTGAGTTGTGAGCTATAAGGCTGGTGGTGGAGGCAATGAGCCACTTGGAGAACAGCCAGAGCTCAAAAAGCATAAAAGTACACAGATCGTACTAACCACATCACAGACTCCAGCGAGAGTTCTGTCCAGGAGTCACTGGGATGTCTTTCCCTTAAATTGTTCAGTTGGTTCATGGGCACTCCCAGAATTCTGCATGCTTCATCCATATACCTCCTACCCATAAATGACTCCCTATGTATGCTCTCAGTGCCCCAAGAGCAAGCTTTGGCAGGCAGCTAATGAGCATGTGCAGAAAGCTGGCTGGAATCTGTGTGCCTGGGAGAGATCACAATGAGCATTTAGTAATATCCTTGGGAAAGCAAAATGGAAGCTGTCAGCCTCCAGTCTGGTGTGTTACAGGATCAAGGGACAGGAGGGGTGCCTAGATGGCTCAGTCAGTTAAGTGTCCAATTCTTGATTTTGGCTCAGGTCGTGATCTCAGGGTCATGAGATTGAGTCCTACATTGGATTCTACACTGGGCATGGAGACTGCTTGAGATTCTCTCCCTCCCTTTTTCTCCCTTCCTCTCTCCCTCTTTCTCTCTCTCTTCCCTCCCCCTTAATAAAAAAGAGATGACATGCAAAAAATTCATGGAAAGCTGCTCAACATCACTAATCACCAGGGAAATCATCTAAGCCACAATAAGATATCACCTCATACCTGTTAAAATGGCTATTATAAAAAGATAAGTATTGAAAAGGATGTGGAGAAAAGGGAGCCGTTGTGCACTGCTGATGGGATGTAAACTGGTGCAGCCATTATGGAAAACAGAATAGAGGTTTCTCAAAAAATTAAAAGTGGAACTATCATATGATCAAGTAATTCTACTTCTGTATATATATCCAAAGGAAATGAAATCAGATTCTCAAAGAGATTTCTGTACTCCCATGCTCACTGTAGCATTATTCACAATGGCTAAGATATGGAAACAACCTAAGTGTTTGCCTATAGACACTGGATAAAGAAGATATGGGATATTCAATGGAATATTCAGCTAAAAAGAAGAAATCCTGGAACAATATGGATGAATCTTTTGGGCATTATACTATGTGAAATAAGTCATGCAAAAAAAGACAAATACTGGATGATGTCATATATATGTGGATTCCAAAAAAACTGAACTCATAGAAACAGAGAGTAGAATGGTGGTTGCCAGAGGCTGGGAGATGAAGGAAATGGAAGAGATGTTGGTTAAAGGATACATACTTCTAGTTAAAAGATGACTAAGTTCTGGAGACCTAATGTATAGCATGGTGACAATAGTTAACAATACTGTATTGCATATGTGAAAGTTGCTAAGATAATAGGTCCTACATGTTCTTACCACAGGCAAGAAAAAAAGTAATCATATGAGGTGATGGAAGTGTTAATCCCCATTTTGGTGCTCATTTCACAATATATTAGTATATCAAGTCTTCACATTGTACATCTTACTTAAACTTACACAATGTGGTATGTCAATTGTATCTCAATAAAACTGTAACAAAAGAATCCAAAGTGAGAAGACTGACAGGGAAGTGGCAAGCAAATAGGCATACACAAAGAACAGGTTTGAGGATTAGAACTGAGCTGGAGCAGAGTGAGTTAGACTTTCAACACAGAAGCGAAACTTAAGGGGACACCAAAATCTCAGTAATCTAGAGAAACAGAATTTCAATGCAATGTCTTAAAAATCATAATGCACAAAAAAATCCCTGAACAAAATACCAACATTTTATAAAAACCAAGTCCAACTCTATACTTGTATACCCTGCCTCACTTACCTCACCCTAATCCTGGCCCCGTTGGATCCTATCTTTATTTAAAATATTGATATTTTTTTCATTAAAGATTCTTTTACGTTAGTTTTGTTTCTTAAAAAATATTGCACTAAAGGGGAGCCTTGGTGACTGGGCTGAAGGTCTCACTTTGGCTCAGGTCATGATCTCATGGTTTCTGAGTTTGAGCCCCACATGGGGTTCACTGCTGTCAGTGCAGAGCCGGCTTCAGATCCTCTGTCCCCATCTCTCTCTGCATATCCTCTGCTCTCTCTCTCTTAAAAATAAATAAAAATAGAGAGGGGCCAACATGGCAGAGGAGTAGGGCGACCCAGTAATACCCTTGTCTTTCAAACCAAGAAGGACTGAAACCAAAGGGCTCTCAACTCAAAGAGTCAGGAAGGAAAGGTTTTGCAGTCTATAAGGAATGGAAAGCTAAACGCAGAAAAGGCCCCAGAAACCATGAGTTTAATCTGGGACGGATAAAGTGAACTCGGGGAGCTGAGGGGAGGGCAGGCCATCTACGGAGACAACTGGGAAAGCGCCGCATAGTCAACTTCCAACCGAGGGGGTCGGAGAGGAGCTCTCATCGCGCCGAGACCAGCAGCAGCACCCAGTCAGCCCGAGCCATGCAGAGACACCGAGTTGCCAGCAGCACTCGCCCGCCCACTCACGGGGTCGCCAGCAGCGGTGCTCCGAGCCACCTGAGGAGCGCTTCTAACCCAGGCAAACAATTTACAATGTGGTCAGGTGTGGCAGGCAGAGTGAGCGGGACCCGTGACCGACCAGCAAGCCGCACTAAACCAGTGCCCGTTGCAGAGTGAGGAAAGAAATAGAAGGGAAGAGGGGACTAGAGCCATTGCTGTCCCAAAAGTCCACAGGCACGGGCCCCAGGAAGTCATCCCAAGAGCCATCCCTACAGCAGTGGAGGCGGGACCGCCTACACCAAACCACGCCCCTCCTCACAGGAGCGACACCTTTCAGGGGAACTAAGGATGCCAAGTTCAGACTGCAGCCTGGAGTAACTCTGGGTCATTTCTTCTTTTTAAATATTTGCTACTATTTCTCCTTCTTACCGATCCCCACCCCTGAGCTGGCTATCCAGGGTACTGGCTGGCTTAAACAGTGTTTTAACCCATTCTCTCAAGGCATGTTCTACACTTCCTTCTGTTCTTCCCTATCTCTCTCTCTGGAATAATCAGGCCACATAAGTTCATCTGGGCAACATCCATCCTCATTCTTTTTCCTTGCATCCATCCTTATTTTGATTTCTCTGTCTGGATTAAGCCATTTAGTTGCTCTACCTGGGCAAAGTCCATTTCCTTCTTCACCCCGCACCTGTCATTATTCTTTCTATATATGCTCTGCCACCAGCACACTGCACATCCTGTCCTTAAAGTGTAGCTGGTACTTCAAGACACTGCCCTCAGAGAGTCATTTGTTATTCTTTTTTCTGTTGTGAACTGCTTGTCTGTATCATTTTTCAGTACGTTCAAGTATTTCTGTTTTCTGTTTGTCTGTCTGTTTTCCTTTCCAGGGCAACTTCAAGAAACAATCCAAAACACACCTAGCCAAAATGACAAAACGGAAGAATTCTCCTCAAAAGAATCTACAGGAAGTAGTGACAGCTCAAGAATTGATGAAAACAGATATAAGCAACATAACAGAACATGAATATAGAATGATAATCATAAAACTAATCGCTGGATTTGTAAAAAGACTAGATGAATGCAAGGGGTCCCGCGTGGCAGAGTTCAAGGACCTTAAAAACAGTCAGGAAGAATTAAAAAAGGCCTTGGATAAAGTACAAAGCAAATTGGAAGCAGCCACAGTGCGGATTGAAGAGGCAGAAGAGAGAGTAGGTGAATTAGAAGATAAAATTATGGAAAAAGAGGAAGCAGAGAAAAAGAGAGAGAAGCTGATCCAGGAACAGGAAAGAAAATTCGAGAGCCAAGCAAAGCACTCAAATGAAACAGTATCCTTATCATAGGATTTCCAGAGGAAGAAGATAGAGAGAAAGGAGTCGGAGGGGTACTTGAAGAAATCATTACTGAGAACTTCCCTAACATGAGGAAGGAAATGGGCATGGAAATCCAAGAGGCACAGACAACTCCCCTCAGACGTAACTTGAATAGACCCTCTGCACGACACATCATAGTGAAACTGGCAAAATATAAAGACAGAGAGAGAATCCTGAAAGCAGCTAGGGAAAAACGGGCCTTAACATATAAAGGCAGATGCATAAGGGTTGTAGCAGACTTATCTACAGAAACTTGGCAAGCCAGAAAGGAATGGCAGGATATCTTCAACGTGATGAGCAGGAAGAATATGCAGCCAAGAATCCTGTATCCGGCTAGCCTGTCATTCAGAATAGAAGGTTTTACACAACAAACAAAAACTGAAGGAATTCATCACAAATAAGCCACCATTACAAGAGATCCTGAGGGGCACTCTATGAAGGAAAGGTTGCAAAGAACACAAACTACCAGAGACAGTCTTACAAGCATGAAACCTATGGATAATACAGTAACTGTAAACCCATATTTTTCAATATTAACACTGAATGTAAATGGACTAAATGCACCAAAGACACAGGGTAACAGAATGGATTAAGAAACAAGACCCATCTATTTGCTGTTTTCAAGAGACTCATCTTAAACCTGAGACACCTTCAGATTTAAAGTGAGGGGATGGAGAACTATCTACTATGCCACTGGAAGTCAGAAGAAAGCTGTAGTAGCCACACTTATATCAAACAAACTAGACTTTAAAATGAGCGATGTAATAAGAGATGAAGAAGGACATTATATAATAATCACAGAGACCATCCAGCAGGAAGAGCTAATAATTATAAATATCTATGCACCGAATTCAGGAGCACCCAAATTTGTAAAACAACTAATTACAAACATAAGCAACCTTATCGATAAAAATGTCCTAATTGTAGGGGATCTTAACACTCCACTCTCAGCATTGGACAGAACCACAAAACAGAAAATCACCACAGAAACAATGGCCCTGAACGACACATTGGGACAGATGGGCCTAACTGACATCTTCAGGGTCCTTCATCCAGAAGCAAAGGAATTTACATTCTTCTCAACCGCACATGGTACATTTTCCAAGACAGACCACATTCTGGGGTACAGGGAAGCCCTGAATAAATATAAAAGAATTGAGATCATACCATGCACACTTTCAGACCACAATGCTTTGAAACTTGAAATCAACCACAGGAAAAAGCATGGAAAATATCCAAAAACATGGAGGCTAAGGAACAACCTACTAAAAGACAAGTGGGTCAACCAAGCAATCAGAGAAGAAATTTAAAAACACATGGAAACAAATGAAAATGAAATTACAACAACCCAAACGCTCTGGGATGCGGCAAAGGCAGTCCTGAGAGGGAAATATATTGCATTCCAGGCCCACCTCAAGAAACTAGAAAAGTCATAACACAAATTCTAACAGCACATCTAAAAGAACTAGAAGCAGATCAACTAAAACAACCCAAGCCCAGCAGAAAGAGAAATAACAAAGATCAGGGCACAAATGAATCATATGGAAACAGAAAATGTAGTGGAACAGATCGATGAAACCAAGAGCTGGTTCTTTGAAAAAATAAGCAAAATTGATAAACCGCTAACCAGGCTTCTCAAAAAGAAAAGAGCGAGAACTCAAATAGATAAAATCATGAATGAAAAGGGAGTAATTACAACCAATCCCTCAGAAATAAAAGCAATCATCAGAGCATACTATGAAAAATTATATGCCGCCAAACTCGACAACCTGGAAGAAATAGACAAATTCCTAAATAGCCACACGGTACCAAAACTCAAACGGGAAGAAATAGAAAACTTGAACAGACCCATAACTAGTGAAGAAATAGAATCAGTTATCAAAAATATCCCAGCAAATAAAAGTCTAGGGCCAGATGGCTTCCCTGGGGAATTTTACCAGACACTTAAAACAGAGTTAATTCCTATCCTCCTCAAGCTGTTCCAAAAAATTGAAATGGAAGGAAAACTCCCAGACTCATTCTATGAAGCCAGCATCACATTGATTCCCAAACCAGACAAAGACCCAGCAAAGAAAGAGAATTACAGGCCAATATCCCTAATGAATATGGATGCAAAAATTCTCAACAAGATACTAGCAAATCGAATCCAACAGCATATAAAAAAAATTTTTCACCATGATCAAGTAGGATTCATCCCTGGGTTGCAGGGCTGGTTCAATATCCGTAAATCAATCAATGTGATAAATCACATTAGCAAAAGAAAAGATAAGAACCATATGATCCTTTCAATAGATGCAGAAAAAGCATTTGACAAAATACGGCACCCTTTCCTAATAAAAACCCTCAAGAAAGTCGGGATAGAAGGAACATACTTAAACATCATAAAAGCCATACACGAAAAGCCCACAGCTAATATCATCCTCAATGGGGAAAGACTGAGAGCCTTCCTCCTAAGATCAGGGACACGACAGGGGTGTCCGTCCACTCTCGCCACTGCTATTTAACATAGTGTTGGAAGTCCTAGCAACAGCAATCAGACAACAAAACAGAATAAAAGGCATCAAGATTGGCAAGGAGGAAGTCAAACTTTCACTTTTTGCAGATGACATGATACTTTACATGGAAATCCCGACAGAATCCACCAAAAGCCTGCTAGAACTTTGCTGATCCATGAATTCAGCAAAGTTGCAGGGTACAAAATCAACATACAGAAATCGGTGGCATTTCTATACACCAACAATGAAGCAGCAGAAAGAGAAATAAAGAAGCTAATTCCCTTCACAATTGCACCAAAAACCATAAAATACTTAGGAATAAACCTAACCAAAGATGTGAAAAACCCCTATGCCGAAAACTATAAAAAATTTATGAAGGAAATTGAGGAAGACACAAGGAAATGGAAAAACATCCCATGCTCATGGATTGGAAGAACAAATATCATTAAAATGACAATACTACCCAAAGCAATCTACACATTCAATGCAATCCCAATCAAAATTGCACCAGCATACTTTTCAAAGCTAGAGCAAACAATCCTAAAATTTGTATAGAACCACAAAAGACCCCAGATAGCCAAAGTAATACTGAAGAATAAACCCATGCCGGGAGGCATCACAATCCCAGACTTTAACTTCTAATACAAATCAGTAATCATCAAGACAGTATGGTATTGGCACAAAACAAACACATAGACCAATGGAATAGAATAGAAAATTCAGAAATGGACCCGCAAGTATATGGCCAACTAATCTTTGACAAAGCGGGAAAATGTCTCCAATGGAAAAAAGACAGCCTCTTTAATAAATGGTCCTGGGAGAACTGGACAGCAACATGCAAAAGAATGAAACTAGACCACTTTCTTACACCACTCACAAAAATAAACTCTAAATGGATAAAAGATCTGAATTTGAGACGGGAAACATGAAAATCCTAGAGGAGAAAGCAGGAAAAAGCCTCTTTGACATAAGACGCACCAATTTCTTACTCAACACGTCTCCAAAGGCAAGGGAATTAAAAGCAAAGATGAACTACTGGGACCTCATCAAGATAAAAACTTCTGCACGGCAAAAGAAACAACCAACAAAACGATTAGGCAACCAACGGAATGGGAAAAGAAAATTGCAAATGACATATCGGATAAAGGACTAGTATCTAAAATCTATAAAGAACTTACCAAACTCCACACCCGAAAAACGAATAACCCAGTGAAGAAACAGGAGGAAGATATGAATAGACACTTCTCCAAAAAAGACATCCAAATGGCAAACAGACCCATGAAATGATGCTCAATGTCCCTCTTCATCAGGGAAATACAAATCAAAACCACACTGAGATACCACCTCACACCAGTCAGAGTGGCTAAAATGAACAAATCAGGAAACTATAGACGCTGACAAGGATGTGGAGAAACAGGCACCCTCTTGCACTGTTGGTGGGAATGCAAACTGGTGCAGCCACTCTGGAAAACGGCGTGGAGTTTCCTCAAAAAAATGAAAATAGACTTACCCTATGACCCAGCAATAGCACAGTTAGGAATCTACCCAAGAGATACAGGACTGCTGATGCATAGGGGCACATGTCCCCCGTTGTTCATGGCAGCACTTTTGACAATAGCCAAATCATGGAAAGAGACTAAGTGTCTATCAACTGATGATTGGATAAAGAAGATATGGTATATATATACAATGTAATACTATGCAGCAATGAGAAAGAATGAAATCTGGCCATATGTGGCAACAAGGATGGACCTGGAGGGTATTATGCTGAGTAAAATAAGTCAGGCAGAGAAAGACAGATGCTGTATGTTCCCACGCATAGGTAGGCTTTGGGAGACCTAACAGAAAACCAGGGGGGAGGGGATGAGGGGAAGGGAGAAAAAAAAAGCCACAGAGAGGAAGGAAGACACGAGACCCTCAAAGACTAAGAACAAACTGAGGGGAGAGGGGGATGTGGGAGTGGTGAGATGGGCAGAGAGGAGGGCACTTGGAATTATCACAGGTTGTTGTATGGAAACCAATTTGACAATAAATTATTCAAAAAAATTAAAAATACATAAATGAATGAATGAATGAATAAATAAATAAATAAATAAATAAATAAATAAATAAAAACTTTTAAAAAACTAAAAAGAAAAAACTTAAAAAACCATTGCATTAAAACAGTAGTTATCTTTCTCACTAAATTGACTGATGCCCTCTTACATTTTACACCTGTGGTGAGTGCCTCACTCAAACTTACCAAAGTCCCAGACCTGAACTAGGGGTCAAAATCCCTGCCTTCCTCAGAGCATAAATGTGCTATACTACTTTGGAAAAAGGAATTTCTTGTTATTTATTTACTTCTGTAAAGTGGAAGCCTTAGGGTAGATGATTTCCAACATCCATTTCTGCTGTGACATTCTCCAGGTGGGTTGGGAAGGGGTCTAGGAGAAGGAGTTTTAGACAGCTGGGTCATTGCTTGTATATGGATGTATAAGCACAGTGAGACTTGGAGAAGAAGCAGAGCTGATGGGTGAAGAGGTGGAGAGCTGAAAGCTGACAGCTGGCTCCAGATGTCACCACTGAGTTCCTTACGTTCAGGGCTTTGATTTTTCCTTTGCTTCTTGGATGCTATGACAAACATTTAAACAATCCTGGGATGAGATGGCAAGGGACATAATGAGTCCCTGAGCAACAGCTAAATGTCACTCTCCATTCCTGGTATTTGAAACACAAACAGAGCACCCAAGTGTAGAAAGTCATAGCTGCTCTTGAGTGGGTGCTAAAAGGCTCATTTCATATCCAGGACCACATTCCAATGGGGTAGTCCTCAGCATTGCACAGAGTTCTTCCATCATTTCTCACTCCAGTGATGATTCCTGCCAGGTTATCGGTTTGGTTTTTCAGATGACTAGATTTCAAGCTATTGA
The DNA here is from genome assembly GCA_030068075.1 of Paguma larvata. Taxonomy (NCBI): domain Eukaryota; kingdom Metazoa; phylum Chordata; class Mammalia; order Carnivora; family Viverridae; genus Paguma; species Paguma larvata. The sequence goes on along the minus strand of CM057831.1, from coordinate 43,098,488 downwards.
AAAGCAATAAGGGAGCAAGGACAAGGTCTCAGAGCTGAGCTATAGTGGATTTAATTGCCTATGAGATGCTCTGGCTGAGAAGGGAGACAGGCAGGGCAATTCCAGAATGCTGATGTGTTGATGTAACTGTAATGAGGCAGGAAGAACATTGCTTCAAGGGTGTTTCCAAATGGGCTTATTTTGTTCAGATAAAGTCCGGAAAGGCAAGAGAGAGCCCTGCAAATTGTTTTCGTGTTTAGAAATGATAGGGCTACCACTAATATATTTCTGCAATTAGAGGAAAACTGAACTAGTGTACAATTAAAAAGGGCAGAGAAAATGACTTCGGTTATTATCACACCTGTTCAATATTCCTTTTTTCTTTTTTTTTTTTTATTGCTTCTACCCTTGTCTGTATGAGTAAGTAACATGGACATGATGTGTTTAAGTAAGGTCAGTGGAAGCTAAAGCTTCTTTGTGCTTCAGTTCAGTAGACAAAGAATGAAAAGACCAGAGATCTTGGAGCAAGACAGAGGATGACCAAATTTTAACGTGTGGGGAGGGGGTGTTGGAATTGCGCTTACTGTTACATGAGTGAGCTTAAATACAATTTTTAAAGGGCCACTCCTGAATTATACCACCTTTGTCTATGCCTCACTGCCTTACTTTCACTCTATTAAAAACAAACAAACAAACAATAATATTGTTCTTGTTGAACACGGTAGATTAAAAACACATGTTCATTGCATTTCCTTCTTGAAAATACACTGAAATATCTGCAAAACATTCTTTAAAAAATATTTTTAAAGCAGGTAACAGCCCACCTGAATTAGTCACACAGTTTTAGAAGATAGGAAATAGATACATGAATACTTATTGAGTTGGCAGTACATAGAAGCCTGAAACTTTCCTTCGGAGGAAGTACAGCAAGAAAGATGGTCACGTTTCAGCACTGTAGAGTATACTGGAAATAGGAAGTTTGTCTCTGATGACTGGGGAATAGGGTGGAGCTGAAAGTAAAGTAATAGGCTGAAAATATTTACAAGGTGCTCCTTACCACAGGCCTCCTCCCTGAGCCCACATTGCCAGGTGACTACATATCCTTTAGATTTGCTCAAGGAAGACAGAAGTTCATGTTTCTTTTCATATTAACAGATTCAGGGAAATCATCTCTGAGACAACTAGCCAGCTTATAAAAATAGACCTACACCTACTGACATCTGGAAGTCCCTCGATAAAGCAACTGATTCCTTCAATTAATCTCATTCTGGTGAATTAACAACATTCATTCAACAACAAAAAAGTTTCCAAAGAGCTTTTACAATGACTCTTACTTATATAGTTGAGGTATCCCTAATATGAGTCAGAGGTAAAATAAATATGAAAAAAAGGAAAGAAAGAAAAAAGACATATCAAGGAAATAAATAAAATGCAGAGAGCTAAATAAACAAAAAAAGCAAATAATCATTAATATCCCCAGGGAAATGAGAAAAGATATTTCATCCACTAAAGAGCAGAATACTATCATAATCAGAGAAAAAGAAAGATCTCTTGTTCTCCAGCTTCTGGCCATGAAAGAAAAACTGTGTAATATTTGCCCTCTTGCTGTAAACAACTATGAAACTAGAAAAACACGGGGCGTCTGGGTGGCTAAGTCGGTTAAGCATCCAACTCTTAATTTTGACTCAGGGGCTTCACATTGACAGTGTGGGATTGGATTCTCTCTCTCTCTTTATCTCTGTCCTCTCTCTCTTTCTCTCAAAATAAATAAATAACCTTAAAAAAACTGTAAAAGAAAAAGAAAAAGAAAAACACGAGGCAGCTCTTTTCAGGAACTGGATCATTGACAACTCAGTACTGTGATCTCTGAAATAAAAGAAAAACAGAAGGAGAGCCTAAGTTTCTCCAGGCTCTCAGTCTAGAGGTGCACTCCTGTCCATGGGGCGGGAATGTGGAGACCAAGCAGAGTGTGGCAGTCTTGCTGAGCTGAAGAATCAGGGATTTGAGAAGAGGGCTTCTGAATTGGGGGTAAGCTACCAGAGGGGAGGAAGCTGCAGAGCTGAGAGTACCCAGAATTCTGTATGGCTCACCCCCCTAGACTTTTTCAAAGACTGGTTGCACACATGAATGGTGAGACCCTGTGAGTCCCAGAAGAGGGGAACCGGTGCACTGTTGAGCCCTAAATGAAAATACCAGAGGTCATGCAGTGCTGGAATGTATGGAAGTACCAATTCAGGCTTAAAATGAAGAAGCCTTGGTAAGGACCTTGATCAATCACTGGAGACCTTGAAAATGCTCCACTATGAATGAGAACTATACCCTACATTAAGGGGCATGACCTAAGACTACAAACAAAATTAAAATAACCCCCTTGCCCACAAAATAAAAGTAAATCTGAGACTGATATGGTCAATAAAACCCATCATTATTTGTGTGCCAAAAAAAAATTTTTAAAGGCAATGTAATTAAAAGTGGACAATATAATTCAGTATTTCTACAATGTATTATCAAGAATGTCCAATGTAGGAGGGCAAAACTTGCCACCCCAAAATGTATTTCTTTGGCATGTGAATTATTTTAAGCTGATCATTTTTAAGAAACAGAGGCATAGGAAAAACTTGTGACCTTGTCCCTAACTGCCTAAAGGAATTTAGATAAAGTTCTGTCCCAGGAAGGGAGCTATCCCTATAGAAAACAATAGTGTAATATGAACTAGATATGGTATACAGAGAAAAACCTAGAAAAATCTGTTTGTTAAAATTTCTCTCTGTGCACCATTGTTTCAATGTGCTCAGAAAACATTTGTTTACCAAATATTTGCTCTTTTTCATTTTTACTGTGAAGTGCTTTCCTTTCTTTTGTAGCCTTAGACTTCTACCCACTTCTCCTTTGTACAGAATGACAAATACACCTCATTTTTCCCGATGGACTTTGGAATCTCATGTTTATGTGGATTCCTCATAAGTATATATTAAATTTAATTTTCTCCTGTAAATCAGCCTCATGTCAATTTAATTCCTAGACCAGCCTAAAGAACCTTAAAAGGTACAGAAAAATTTTTCCTCCCCAACATCAACATAATATAAAAATTTGCTAGATACCAAAGATGTAGGAAAATAAATCCAAGCAAAAAAACAAGCCAAAAAAAAGTCAATAGAAACAGATTTCAACATAATCCAGTTATCATAATTAGCATAAAATAAAACTTTAAAGCAAGATGTTATATGTGTATTCAAGGACTTAGCAAGGATATAAAGAGACAACATATGTAGAAACTCAGCAGAAAAATGGAAACAAAATAAAACAACAATGAAAGAAGCAAATAGAAACTATGGAACTGAAAAACCACAATCTGGAAGGAAAAAGTCATAGGCTGAATTAAACAACAGATTTGATATTGCAAAATGAATCAGGAACTCAAAGAAAAATTAGCAGAAATCAGCCAAACTTAAGAAAAAAAAATACAAAAAAAGTAAACAAAACCTCAGTAGAGAAAACAAAGTTTTATAATATAATTTTATCTTCAAGGAATAACTCCTTCTTTTCATCCAGTGTTTCACTGATCACTTTTATACCCACTGTCTTATTTAATCACCACAATAGCCCTGAAAATCATCATTCTTCCTGTTTTATAAATGGGTAAATTCATATTAAAAAATGACTTGCCTAAGTTCGAAGGCAGGATTTAAAGTTAGCCATTAAGAACGTCATCCTTTTTACCTTCCTCAGTTTCCTCTTCAGTGCCAGATCCCCAGTCTTTAGTATCTCTTCCATTCCCTGTCTCCCCACCTAGCATTCCCACATATTAGAAGCTACTCTTCCTCTCTGGAGGTGTCTGCAAGAAATCCCAGGATCATCTATTAACCTCTTCAATATACTTTCCCTGACATTTAAGCCCCTGTGATTTATTTATTGAGAATAAAGTTGTCAGAGCTGCTTAAGGAGACATCTTGGTAATCTGATAGGCAATTCCAGACTGATTTCTATTGTGAGAAGGTATTTAATGGCCTTGCAATTCTGTTTCACGTTTGTATATTTTCACTGGAATAAAACAGTTTCCACTGAGTATGTATATGACATTGCATTAAAAGCTTATATTGCATGAATTATTAATTTTTCATTTGAGACTAATTAATTTTATTGCAGCACATTGTACAAGACAGGGATCCCACTTTCATTAAAATTTACAGTTTCATTCAATCTACTTTAATCTTCAAAATAGGCTCATCTCTACCAAGGTGGGTATTATTATTCCCATATTACAGGTTCAAAAACTGAGCCTTGCAGAGGCTTGACCTGCTTAAGGAAATATAGATACTAAATAAATATTGTACCCCCAATCTGTATCTGATTCAAAATCATACAGTGTTAAAAACTTCTCCTGGTTAATAATCTCAAAAAAATAATTGAAATGGCAGGATAGTCCAAAAATTTTATTTTTAAAAAAGTTTTTAATATTTATTTATTTTTGAGAGAGAAAGAGAAAGAGAGTAAGTGGGGGAGGGACAGAGAGCAAACGACACAGAATCTGAAGCAGGCTCCAAGCTCTGAGCTGTCAGCACAGAGCCTGACGCAGGGCTTGAACTCATGAACCGTGAGATCATAACCTGAGCTGAGGTAGGCTGCTTAACCGACTGAGCCACCCAGGCGCCCCTAGAAAATTTTAAAGTATAAATAAGGATGAGAATGCAGCAAGGCTAGCTTTGATATTAATAATTACTACATTGGCCTGTGCGTATTGGTGCTTTTCTAGGTCTTTTATATACAATATGTCATTTAGCCCTTCAAAATGACCTCATGGTGTAGATATTATTGTTCCCATCTATAGATTAGAAAACCAAGGCTTAGAGTGGTTTAGCAGTTTTTCTCAAAGTCAGATAGCAGGTAATTGACATTCAAGCATAGAGCTGTCCCACTTTGTCTTTTATTATTTACTAAGACATACTGTCTTTTGAGAAAGAGACTTTGCTTTGAAAACTTCCTCATTCATGCTTATTCCTGCTTGTCCAGGTCTAAAAAGCCATGTCATGCTTTCTTTCTTCACTACCTTTCTCCACTCTCCTTCCTTAAGGTATCTCAACCCCTGTGACATCCAACTGAGAGATGGAACAGTAATAGCCTTGGTCTTAGAGAGTCCTACCCTGATCTTAGTCCTGCTACTCATTAGGTCAAATCACTTTCTCTCTCTGGGCCTCATCAGTTTCCTGTCTGGAGAGCTAGTCACCAACAGGCATGGAGCCAATTAGTAGAAACCTTCAGACTGTGACCCACTGATATATGAAGTTGATGATCACCCAGCACCTTCTCACTCCTCAACTGGGGCAGGAACAGAGTCACCACGATGTTCAGCTCCTTGGAAGGACACCAAGGGGGAACCTTTCAGCATCTGTGTCAGGAGATGGAATCAGCTGCAGGAGAAGCCATTGCATCTGAAGCAAAAAGACTGGAGGCAGCACTGTTGGTGACTAACAGGGAGGGAAATGGTGGGCACCAAGCGTGGTGAGGAGCTTTGGGTCTTAATGGGTTGTTTTCCTACTAAGTTTTCTGTTAAAAATATTTTTAAGTCTGGACAGCCAGTGTGTCTGGCAGCATATTTTTCAGGTTTCTGGGTGGGAATTTAAGAAAAATTGACAGGCCCCCTAAAATAATCGGACTCCTTTGTCATGTGGACCCAGGCCCCTGATACAGCAATTACACACTCAGCAAATCCCAACCAGCCTGGTAAGAAACAATACAGTTCTGAAATCCCTTTGTGTTGAAAAAAATATGACTATTTCTTAATTATATTTAGTATATTTTCTCCCCTTTCTGCACTTTCTCTATGTCCCAGTGGGTGTTGGAAAAAGCAAGATGAATCTGATCAAAGCATTGTTGTTCTACTATGCTATTGGAAGAATCTGATTTTTTTTTTAAATTCAGAGGTGAACCTGTTATTTAATAGGCATAATTTTAAAATTATTTCCAAGAACCAAATGTACAGAGAAGTGAATATTAGGTTATAAAGAAGATCTCTTCTGAACTCCCAAAGCCCACACATCCCAAAGTTCTTAGGGCTTCAAATTTCCCCACGTGCAAAAAGAAAGTGTTGCCCCAGAAGGAGCTTATACCTAAGATTCTTTCTAGTTCTGACTTTCTGTAAATCTATTAATATGTTGGAGTTCATTTGCCTCAGAATGCCTGTAGGAAATAAACTTTGACTAAGTACCAAAAATAATCCAGAAGGGAATCTTAAACAGTTATCTAATCTCAGATACCTCTGGGAATATCAGTTAGAAGAGGGATAGAAAATGGTAACAAAGAAACAACAGCCTTGATATTAATTGTCCTTGCTTATCTGTCTAAAGCAGAGCTGAAGAAAGCATATTTTATTTGTTATAGTTCACTAATTTCTTTTGTTTAGAGGGACTATACGTTCAACAGAATAAAAATGGATATTGTTTTATTTTCTACTAATAACATCCAAGGATATGGCTTCATGATTGCTTTCTGTTTCTGTTGCTTTTCAGCATTTAGCATGACTGCAACAAAAGGAAAAGAACCGTTTGAGAATGACTAACAGCATGAAAAGCAATGCTGAGGTTTTGTTCTACCTGACTGAAAACCTAAGGATTTGGAGATTTGTGCTTGCCTGCAAAATGCTGCAGTGAAACGCTATGAAAGGAGCCTACAATGGTTAAGATGGTGAGCTGTGAAATCAGTCAGAGAGGGACTCCTCAGAGGTGCTGGGGCTGAGACAATAAAAAGGAAAGATGTGTGGCTCTGTCCTATTCTCCAAGAGGCCCTGGATCTTGTTTCCTAATAAGGGCCTTATGTGTTAATCCTGCCTTGCAAACACCCTGGGCAGGAATGGAGTAGCTGTTTCTCAAGGCCATGCAATAAAAACTTTCGTAGAGAGCAGGTATACTGAGATTAAGATCAATAATGTGGGTAAAATGCATAGCACCGTGTCCTTTACAAATGCTACATAGCTTTGCTCAATAAATAATACCAGAATAACAGCAGTGGCAGCAGCAGTTAAAAAAAAAATGCCGTCATATAAGACGTTGTGATAGTAGGAGTAGTTGCTATTTTTACCCTATTTGCAAGTAGGAGGTAAAAGACAAGGGCAGATCTGAGGACAGTCTCCTCTCCCAGTCTTCCTCTTTGGTATCCAGAGGTCAAAGATAATCGGAGCTCTACTGAAAGAAGTGAAGGGTTTGGAATATGTATGCCAGTCCTTACGGCAGCCACTTATATACACTGTCTTATTTCTAAACCCCATGTGGTAGGGAGCTTCAACTCTGTGCTACAGATGAGAAAACTGAGAATATGGAATTAAAAAAAAAATTTCAACAGGGTGCCTGGGTAGCTTAGTCAGTTAAGCATCCGATTCTTGATTTCAGCTCAGGTCATGACCTCACTGTTCATGGGATCAAGCCCTGAGTCAGGCTCTGCCTTGAGTCTGACTGTGCAGAACCTTCTTGGGATTCTCTTCGCCCAACCCTTGCTCTGACTCTCAAATTAAATAAACATTTGTTAAAATTTTTTTCAACAAATTCAGAGTTGTTAAGTGGTGTAAATTAGACACAAACCCAGATACGCCTTCCACATGCATCTACCTCATATTGCCCCTTAATCTATATATCCTAAAATTACAAGACTGGAAATGGCCTATCTGTTACTTCTCTTACCATACAACATTGCTACTAGGTAGGTATTATTATTTCCATCTAAGAGAGCAAATATTGGTGTTCTGACTTCAAAGTTGTCCTCCATTCTCTTTTGGTTATAGCAAAGCCCTGTGGGTGGTGGTGGTGATCCCAAATCCTCTCCTCACCATCTACCCTACTAACAAAGCCTCTTTTTAACCCTGGTAAACACATGGATTAAGGGACGATTCTTCTCCAATTATTTTGTTTCCTGTTGGAAACACACAATGACTAGGTTAAGAATGGGAAGAGACAGTTTGGAGGCTCTGGTACTCAGCAACAGAGCCAGGAGGCACTGACCAGGGTAACAAGAGGCACAACTGTCAGAACCACTACTGGAAATGTTAGTAGGGCTAGCACAGACAGTACAGGACTGCAGGGCTTCTGTAGGAAATAAAAAAGCAGATATGGAACTATGTCAAATTAAAAAGCTTCTGCACAGTGAAAGAAACAATCAACAAAACTAAAAGACCTAAAGAATGGGAGAAGATATTTGTAAGTAACATATCCAATAAAGCGTTAGTATTCAAAATATATAAAGAACTTCTAAAACTCAACACATAAAAAAACAAATAATCCAATTAAAAATGGGCAGAAGAAAGAAACAGACATTTCTCCAAAGAAGACATACAGATGCCCAACAGGCATATGAAAAGATGCTCAACATCGTCTATCATCAGAGAAATGCAAATCAAAACCATAATGAAGTATTACCTCACATCTGTCAGAATAGCTAAAGTCGATGACACCAGAAACAAATGTTGATGAGAATGTGGAGAAAAAGAAACCCTCTTGCACTGTTGGTGGGAATGCAAACTGGAGCAGTAACTGTGAAAAACAGTATAGAGTTTCCACAAAAAAATTAAAAATAGAACTATCCTATGATCCAGTAATTGTACTACTGGGTATTTACCACCCAAAAACATAAAAAGAAATCAGTTCAAAGAGATACATTCATCCTGATATATATAGCAGCATTATCTATAATAGTCAAATTATGGAGACAACTCAAGAGTCCGTCAATTGATGAATGGTATATATACACAATGCAATCTTACTCAGCCATAAAAAAGAATGAAATCTTGCTATTCTCAATGACATGATGGAAGTAGAGAGTAGAATGCTAAGTAAAATAAGTCAGTCAGAGAAAGAGAAATACTGTATGACTTCCGCATACTCATATGCAGAATTTAAGAAACAAAATAAAGGAGAAAAGGGAAAAAAGAGAGAGAGAGAGAAACCAAGAAACAGACTCTTAACTATAGAGAACAAAACTATACAGGAGAGGGTGTGAGGGGATAGGTGAAATAGGTGAAGGGATATTAAGGAGAGATGATGTATAGAATTGTTGAATCACTATATTGTACACTTGAAACTAATATAAAACTGTAACTATACCGAAATTAAAATAAAATAATAATATTAACTTAAAAAGAAAGATATGGTAATCTCTAAAAAGTGGCAAAAAGGCAATCCAGGCATTCCTGAAAATAAAGTTGATAATCATAGCAAAATACTAATCAACGATAGGTCAACTTTAAAATCAAAGTGCAGGTGGTAACCAGCTGACTATATTTCTTTACAGATTTTGTTATAAAATCTCCCTATAATCTTAACCCTTGGTGAGAATTTTAATTGATTTTATTTTTCTTAAGAAACATGGGGCTGGCCAGATCCTGGGCTATTTCTCAGCCATTTGACCAGGTGTACAGACTGGGAAAAAGAGACGTAGTATCAGGTGCTGTCTGTCTTCTGCCATCTTTGGTGGACTGTGTAAGCTAGAGGAGCAGCCCATAGGTGGAAACTCAGTTTCTCAGATACTCAGGAGATCAGCTATTTATGTTTAGACCTTCAGGCAATGACTACAGTATAGGGTCTGGTTGCTTTCTTTCAATCTCAGCTCTATCAACTACTCACTGTGACCTTGGGGAAGTCAATTAAACTCTAGAGGCTTTCTTGGTCAGTATAATATAGTTTGCTGTGAGGATAAAATAATCGTGCTGGTAAAGTACTTAGCACATAATGATTGATCAATAGGTGTTAGCTATTATTTTGATCATTGCCTTGCAGGGGTTCAGGATATGGAAATGTGTTAATCATGCTATTGTGGTGATTTGGGTGTTTATTAGCTCTATTAAGGAGAAGAGTCTTGAGAATAAAGGGAGAGTAGGTTATGAAAGCACTCATCAAATCAAAGCTAATATTGCTTCCTCCACTACAGACAGTAGCCAGTCCTTCTAAAAGGTCACTTATAGGCTATTGCATGTTCCCAAGCTATTTGCTTGGTTAAAAGAATTTACTGAGTCTTAGAAAAGAAAAAGGTTCTAGGCTGGACCTTGGCACCTTTCTGAGGCAGCTTGAGGATTTGTTTCCCTCCTCTCTGATCTCTGTTCTGGGCAGAGTAATAGGACCATTGCCAGCTACTCATGAAGTCTGAGGTAGGGCCAGACAGAGAAATCCCTGCACTTCTCCACCATCTCCCCTCCACCACTACCACCCTGTAGCCCTTGTGTCCACCCAATACTTTGAGCTCTTCCAGTCCTTATGCAAGAAAAGGGAGCATTTATTTCCGCCCCTGAACTGTCAGCCAAGAGTCATCTGCTTTTGCCTACTTGGTAGCTAACATAATTCTGGTAACAAGGGTGGCTAACTTGTTTTGTAGCTTCTCACACTTCTACACATTGCAATGGGAAGTGCACTACATAGATTTCAAAGACCTGAGTTCCAGGATATGCACCCACAGGAGACCTGTCTTAACTTTATTAATCTATGTTTCCTCACCTGTAACATAGAATGAGAACCTGCTTCAAATAGGGTTGTAGTGAGAACTTAATGTCAGATAAGAGAGATGAGTCCACCTGTCTAAGGAATCTACTCAGATGGCCATGCAATCTAATGAAAATGGTTCAGATCATGGATATGAAGATAGTTTTGCTTGTAGGGAAGAAAGGAAAACATCTTCTCATTAACTTCCTCCTGGGGGAACAAAGTTGCAGGGTGCAATTTTTTACTCCTAGCAAAAGAGCCATCTTGCTTCTTAACAGGGATTTAAGAGTCCATGTTCATCTCCACCTCCACCTCCCAGAGATGCCACTAGGGGGAGCACTTATCCTTCTAGATGTTCAATAAAGCTTCATTGCTATCCTACCACCATTTCCTGGTGTAAATGTTTCCCTACCTAAAAAGAGATAGATGCAGAAAGAATAAAGAGAGACCTAAACTGAGCCAGAAAAGCACCATGGTCCTGCCTTGTACTACAACCAGATTGTTTACCTTACATTCTTTTAGATCTCATTTTTCTTATTTATAAAATTCATTAAAAACTTGCCAGGCACTAATCTAGATAATGGTGACTCAGAAATGAAAAGATTTAGTCCCTGCCTTCAAAGAATCCACAGTATCATGGGTTAAAGAGAATTGCAAACCAACAGCTCCAAAGCAAAGTGATAAATGCTACTATGGAAGAAGCAGGAGCTTGGAGGAAGGTGCTGCTGGGGTTTGTTAAGAGTAAGAAAAAACTTCACAGACAAGGCAAAGCTTAACTTCGAATTTGAAGGAGAAGCAGCAGTTTGGTAGGCAAGGAAACAAAGATGGGCACTGAAGGTAGAGAGGAGAAAATATGCAATCACAGACATGAGAGAGGGAAGGTCAGTTAGTTCAAGATACATTTGAAAATCCAGATTCTTCTTATCCTTTGGTTCATGGATACTTCCTTATTTATAATATTGTACATATATGCTTACTTCCATTTTTTGTGAAGGGAATCTATTTGTTGATCTCATATTCCCAAGTTGATTGGTAATAAGGAGAATACACACAAACACGTTATCACACACACACATATATACACACACACACACTTATATACAATGAGGGAATTATAAAATCTCTAAATGTATACAACCAGTTCCAGCATTCTATGGTACTTATTTTCAAAAAAGAAATTGTGTACATAAAACTAACCCTATGTCTCAAAAGTGATATCCAATTCTTATTATGCAATGATTTTTAATCTATAGATTAACTATCACATACCTTGGTCTCACATTGACTCTTTCAATGAAATCTGCATTTGTTCTAAGACAGCTGCTTTCAACAGCCTTGGGCATTTCGACACTGTCTGTACATGTTACCCAGACTTCTTTTTTTTTCATTTTTTTCTGTATTAAAACTAAATAGGCCAGTGAGTTCTTTAAGTACGTCGAAATAGTAGAGAGGAAGGTAGCAACAATTCCATGTGATATCCTCTTTTCTAAAATCTTCATCATCCCCTATCACCTCCTCTTTCTCAATCAAAGACCCTGCTAGTGTTTTCACTGAGAAAAGGGAAGCACTGCGAAGAGAACTTCCGTCCTCCCTCCGTAGCCCATGGTCTGCCTTTGTCTGTTTGTACAGTTTACTCTGGCTAACCTTCCTGCCATTATCTCTAGTCAACCTCTCCCTGGTGCACCAAATCCCCTCCTTCTCATTTAAAGATATTTCTCTAACATTGTCCATTCTTTTTCATTGTATCACCACTTTTTCTCTCTCTACTAGATTTCTTCCACTACCATTCAAACACAGTGAACTATCTCTGATCTTAAAAAGAAAATGCCCCCTTTAACTTCATATCCCTCTCTATAATCACCCCATTTATGTTTCTGTTTATAGCACAAGTTCTTAAAATGGTTGTCTGTATTTATTTTCCCCATTTCTCAACTCTTATTTCTCGTTTGGAGCTCCTCTGTTCCTAGCAGAAACCAGGTGTATTTGCAAATTCTGAGCCTTCATATTTGTTCCACTGAACAGCAACACCATCATACTTGATCATTCCCATTTCTGGATGCAGGTTCTTCACTTGTGGCGGATGGTACATTTTCCCAGTTTCCCTCCTAACTCACTGGCCACTCCTTTTCTATTTCCTTTGCTGGACTATTTTTTAAGTTTTTTTTTTTAATGTTTATTTATGAGATAGACAGATAGAGACAGAGCACGAGCAGAGGAGGGGCAAGAGAGAGGGAGACACAGAATCTGAAGTAGGATCCAGGCTCTGAGCTGTCAGCACAGAGCCCAGTGTGGGGCCCGAACTCACGAACCATGAGATCATGACCTGAGCTGAAGTCAGACATTTAACCAACTGAGCCACTCAGGCGTCCCAAATTGCTGGACTATTTTTGTCTTCACCTCTGAAAGACTGAGCGCACCACAGTTCATGCCTGCTCCTCTCCTCACCATGTTATACTCACTCCCCGGGTAGTTTCCATAAATCAACTGGAATACTTCCTATTCGGTAGTTTCCAAATTTAAATCAGTAGCTTAGAGTTTTGCCCTGAATTTCAGAATCCTATGCTGAACCGCTTTTTTACACCTTTGCTTGGATGACTAAGAGTTATTTTCAATTTTCTACCTACACTACCACCCACAAACCTGCGCCATCCCCAGTTTTCCCAATGTTTTTAATGGTGCCACCATTCCTCCTCCTCCTCTGCCCGCCTCCCCAGCCCCGTGCACAGACCAAATACTTTGGACTCTCTTTTTCCTTCACGAAGATACAGATCGACTCTCACATCCTCTCAGCTTTCCCTTTGAAATATACTCACAATCCAATCTCTCCATCTCTGCTACTATCCTCCTCCCCGCTCTAAGGCCTTTCTCCCACCTACTCTCCTGCAACAGACTCCTAACTATTCTGTTTTCATTCTTGCTTCCCTAATCTAGAGCAAGTGATATAATACTTTTAAAATGTAAATCGTATAATGCCCTTCCCTGCTAAATACTTTTAAATTCTTTCCATTTAAAGTCCTTATAATGACACGTGCACGGAATCTAGTCCCTGCTACTTCTCCTTACTCATATTTTACTGCCCCCATCTCCATTCCAGTTCCTCGAACACCCCCAAATGCTATCCTGCCTCAGTTTCTTTATGTTACAGTCTTCTCTACTAAGACTGTTTTTCATCAAATATTTATGACACTTTCCTTCATTTCATGTGGTCTCAAATGTAACTTTATCTGAGAGTCTTCTGGCCTATCTAAAATAGCACTCCAATTTTCTTTTTTACTTTGTGGAATTATCCATAGTTGATATTAGAGTGTTTAATCTAAATGCATGTGTATGTTTGAAAATATTCTTCACACACGTAGCTCTTTGAGAACAGGGACTTCTCTCCGATTCACCACTTTATCCTCACTAGAATAGTGCCTGGTGCATGATTCACATGTAGAAAATATATACGCAATTAACAGGAGAGGGCAGACATAAATGAGTCTATGTGACAACCTGCACCTAGGTCTTGTCAGAGAGGGTCTCTAACTAAAGCTGACAAAAATCACCTAATTTGCCTTTAGCCATTTCTCTCTAGAATATACAAAATTTACGTAGAGTTTGTAAAATGTACATAAATGAAGTAATGGATTGGAGAGAAAGTCAGTGTTCGAAATTGGTGAAGGCAACCATTTTTAATAAAAGCAGATGCCTTGGTGTATGTCTAATACTATTAATATGATAATAGCAATTTTTTTACAGAGTACTTATGTTACATGCTAGTTTAAGTGATTTACATGTATGAACATAAGTAATCTTCACAATACTACCATGAGTGAAATACTTTTAATTTCCCCCATTTGATAGGTGAAGAACAATTGGGCAAGAGATTTTATCACAGAATAAATGTGTACGGGTCTGTCTTTTAATACTCTGTGACTCTTTTTCTTCTGATGATAACAAAAACAAAAATCTTAGGATAAGATTCCTTGTTCCTTACTCCTTATCAATCATTATCAATCTTTCATCATTCACCTAATTGTATCTTTTTTAAATGAATGAAACTTTCATATTAACAGACATTATCATCATTATATTTAATAATCATTATTATTCACTTTTAATAATTAAGTCATCCCAAATTTGGGCAACAAATTCAGTTGAGCTGAATTCTGGGCCATTTTGATTAATATCTCAATATTTGACATTTTTTACTCTCTAACATAATAAGATGTTTGAAGTTCTGTCGTACTTACTCTGCCAGAGGTGTGTTTTCCATTATAACCCTAAGGACCCCGGGTTCATTTTAACAAGAAATGATGTTGATGAGCCAAGATTTAAGAGGAAAGTGTACCAGTAGCTATTGATGGGACTTTGCTTCTGGCCCTTTCTGCTGCTTAACTACATGTATTTCTTACATCAATATTCATAAAGGAAAACAACTTTTCTACCTTTATTTCTTACCTTTATCAGATTTAGTTTTAGATATTACATTTGTTTCAGAAAAAAATGTATAGAGCTTTTCTTCTTTTTATTTCTTTGCCTTAGAAGAATTTTAATAGGAATAGTTTTTAAAGGAATGGTAGAATTCACTATGTAACCGTCTAGCTTGAGTAATTTTTAGGAGGTAGCTCTTTCAATTCTTTATCCTATTTTAATATGAAAATTCATCTCTTAAAGCTGTCTATCACAAGTAGGGTCAACTATACTCAATTGTATTTTAACTTATGATTTCAAATATATATCCATAATTTGTGTGAAATAATCTTTTATGATCTTAATTTCATCTTTGAGAATAGTTATTTCCCTCTGTCATTTTTCATCTTGTTTATATTTAGATATATTTTCACTCTTTATTTTTTTATAAAATTGATTTGTCTATTTGATGGTTTTTCCCAAAGAATGATAATTTAATTACTGTAACTTTGTAATACTCATTTATTGATTTATAAATCAAATACAGTAAATATACCTAGAATATACCCATTCTAAGTATATAGCCTGGGAAGTCTTGAAAATGCACTCTTGTAACCATACCACAATCAAAATATAAAACATTGTCATCATCACAAATCCTTACACACATTTGCAATAAATCATCGTCACGACCCTTATTCCTAGAAAACTCATCCATTTGTTTACTATAGGTTAATTTTGACTATTTAAGAATGTCATATAAATAAAATCATATAGTATGCAGTCTTTTGTGTCTGCCTTTTATCACTTCATCAAAGTTGCTGCATGTGTCAGTAACTCATTTCTTGTTACTGTTTATTATGAATGAATATAACTATATGAATATGACACTATAAATGTAACAATTTATATGCACTTTTACTATATACCTTCAACATCTTCTTTGCGAAGTTTCTATTTCAGTCTTGCTTTTGTATTGTTTGCCATCTTATTAAAAGCTGTAAGAGTACTCATTCACAAAGATACAAAAAAATAAAAAAGAAATGCTGTATGTGTGTTTAGAGAGAGAATATAAAATGTTTTCTGCCATTCTATACCTTGCCATTTCATTTCAGTAATGGACTATTTTGGAGAGCCTTGCTTTGCATTCTACCTGTCTATACTACTATCTCTGGTCTTTCAGTTATGTAACCCAAGAAATTTCCTAGTGTAATCTGGGATTCTGCCAAGCACATAGAATATTCGATAATGCTTAATGAGTTCAAGGCAATCTAGCAAAACTAGCAAAAGCTTTCTTTGTGTCAAGATGTCAAATCGACAAAAATATTTATTGCCATTTGGGAACTCAAGCTCAGAGGAGTGGAAGAGTTAGTTCCAGATCATACAGTAACTACAATGTTGACTATTATTCTTTCTGGAAAGTAGATGGTATATTTTCCCCCTGTAATGTTTATTTTCCACAGCTTTTCTAAGCCATTTTATGATTTAAAAATTTAATTTAGATGTGTGTCTCAACTCCCAACTAGATGCTGAATTCTTTATTTGAAAAACACATAAACTTTGTAAGTACTAAAAGGACAAAAAAGAGGAAAGAAGGAAAGAAAGCAAGAAAGCAAGGAAAAGAAAAAAAGAAAATCTTAGTATGCTCAACTTGTTCTTTTTTTCCGATGTTTTATCAGAAAAAGTCCCCAACTTTTACGGAATTTTCCTTGTCAGAAATTTGAAAATCATTTCCTTCCCCTTTGCCTTTAACCAATTAAACACAAGCACTGAGAATTCTTTATCTCTAAAATCTGTTATTCTCCATCCCACTATTATTTATTTAGTCCAAACACATCATTTCTTGCTTAAATTATTTTTCATTTTCACTTCATTGTCCGGATTTTAGTATGTGAAACCTTAAAAGTACTTCAAGAAATACTTACATTGCAATCAGCAATACTTCCCCCCAAATTTATCTCATCAATCTATTTATTTACCAAAAGCAGGGACTCTGCTATGCTGTGGGATGGTTAGGATATAAAAGGAAGTACCTTTGGCTTTACTTTTACAAGTGGAGTAGACAAACTTAAGAATAATAAAGAATCAGGCACCAAATTGGTAAGGAAGAAACAAAACTGTCACTATTTGCAGGTGACATGATACTATATATTGAAAACCCTACAGACTCCACCAAAAAATGATTAGAATACAAAATTTACATATATACATATATATATATATATATATATATATATATATAAGTATGTTGTATTTCTATACACTAGTAATGAAGTGGCATAAAGAAGAGTTAAGAAAACTGTTCCATTTAAAATTGCAGCAAAAATAATAAAATACCTAGGAATGTACTTAACCAAGGCGGTGAAAGACCTATACTTTGAAAATTTTAAGAAACTGATGAAAACAAGTGGAGATGATGCAAACAAATGGGAAGATATTCTATGCTTATGGACTGAGAGAACCTATATTGTTAAAATGTCCATACTGCTCAAAGCAGCCTACAGAGTCAATGCAATCCCTATCAAAATACCAATAGCATTTCTCACAGAACTAGAACAAATAATACTAAAATTTGTTTGGAACCACAGAATTGTTTTGGAAACAGCAAAAGCAACCTTGAGAAAGAAGAACCAAACTGGAGATAAATACTAAAATCTGCAATCCAAGATTTAAAAGTATACTCTGAAGCTTGGGACATCTGGGAGGCTCAGTAGGTTAAGTGTCCTACTTCAGCTCAGGTCATGATCTCTCTGTTCCTGGGTTCGAGCCCTTGTTGGTCTCTGTGCTGACAGCTTAGGGCCTGGAGCCTGCTTCAGATTCTGTGTCTCCCTCTCTCCTCTCTGTCTCTGTCTCTCCGCCACTCGTGCTCTGTCTCTGTCTCTCAAAAATAAATAAATGTTAAAAAAATTTTTTTAAGTATACTTTGAAGCGACAGTAATCAAAACAGTATGGTACTGGCACAAAAATAGACACATAGATCAATGGAATAGAATAGAGAGCCCAGAAATAAACCCATGCTTTTATGGTCAATTAATTTAGGACAAAGAAGGCAAAATCATGCAATGGGGTAAAGACAGCCTTTTTTAATAAATGGTGCTGGGAAAACTGTACAGCTAGATGCAGATGAATGAAACTGGACACTTTCTAACACCGTATACAAAAATAAACTCAAAATGGATAGAGACCTGAAGGTGAGACCTGAAACCATAAAATTCCTAAAAAAAAAAAAAAAAAAAAACTTAGGCAATAATGGCTTTGACATTGGCCTTAGCAACATATTTATGGATATGTCTCCTCAAGTGAGGGAAACAAAAGGAAAAAATAAAGTATTGGGACTACACCAAAATAAAAAGCTTTTGCACAGCAAAGGAACCATCAACAAAATAAAAAGGCAACCTACTGAATAGAAGATATTTGCAAATGATATATCTGACAAGGGATTAAACTCCAAAAATAGTTATCCATAAAATATAACCTCTAAAATATAGTTATATATACAATTCCACACCAAAACAAACAATCTGATTAAAAAATGGGCAGAGTACCTAAACAGACAATTTTCTAAAGAATACAGATGGCTGACAGTCACATGAAAAGATGCTCAACATCACTAATCATCAGGGAAATGCAAATCAAAACCACAAATATCACCTCACACAGAGAAGAGTGGATAGAATCAAAAACACAAGAAATAACAGAGTTGGTGAGCATGTAGAGAAAAGTGAACTCTACTGTAGTGTTGGTGGGAATGCAAACTGTTGCAGCCATTGTGTAAAACAGTATGGAGTCTCTCAAAAACTTAAAAAAAATTAATACCATATGATCCAGTAATCCCACTGTGGGTATTTACCCAAATAAAATACTAACTTGAAAACATATATGCACCCCTATGTTTATTGCAGCATTATATATAACAGCCAATATATGGAACCAACCCAAGTGTTCAGCTATAAGTAAATAGATAATGAAGATGTGGTATATTCACGCAATGGAATATCTCAGCCATAAAAAAGAATGAAATCTTGCCATTGGCAGCAATGTGGATGGACCAAGTGGATATTATGCTAAGTGAAATATGTTGGACAGAGAGAGACAAATATCATATGATTTCACTTGTATGTTTAATCTAAAAAGTAAAAGGAACAGACTCTTAAATACAGAGAATAAACTGAGAGTTGCCAGAAGGGTTGGGGGTGATGAGCAAAATAGATCATGGGGATTAAAAGGTACAGACTTCTGGTTATAAAATAAATATCACAGGAATGAAAAGCACAACCTGGAGAATATATTCACAATAATATTGTAATAATGTTGTATAATGGTATAGGGTAACCACTTATCATATAGACTTGTCAAATCAGTATATTGTACACCTGAAACTAATATAACATTGAATATCAACTACACTTCAGTGATAATTTATTTTTAATTTGAAAAAAGGAATCAAAGAAAACAATCATGAATCAATGTGTTTGGGAGTACATAAGGAAGAGGGAATATTTCAGTTGAATCTTAGGAGAAGAGTAGAAATTTGTTTATTTTTTTTCTGTGTTCCTTTGCTTTCTATTTGGAGCGAGGTTAAAGAGTAATCTGGATTGTGTCCTGTGGACAGTGGAGGGTCGGGAGTAGGAAATGCCTGTTATTTTAATTTTTAGAAGATAGCATTAGGGGCAATTTAAGACCTGTTGGAACTTGAACATTTTGATCATTTTACTTTTTCTCTCTTTTGACAGTGATTGTTTGGGATTTAAGCAAGAAATCTTAACATTAAAAAAAAAAAAGTTTTCTCATGATGGAGCTGCAAAGCACCATAAATCAGATCTATTTATTCTGCAGAGACTTACTTAACAGGTCCCTTAGGCAAATATTAATCAAACAAGCACCTAATTCCCTAAATCAGCAGAACTGTGGTGTGGGAAAAATGCAGAAAAATGTGCAAAGGGACTTAGGAACCTCCTGAGAGGAAGAGATTAAGATCCCAGCTTCTCTCTATTTGAAGTTCAATGCTATCACATTTTTACTGCTGAACTGATTATGCTCCACAAAAGACCCACTGACAGGAAAGGACCTGAAGGGGAAGGTGCCAGGAGGGAAGGTAAACCTGGCTGGCCACCCAGGCTCAACAGCGTGTTGAATGGGCATGTGGCTGACACTGGAAATGCATTCCTACCGCAGAGGAAAATGTTAGGCACAAATGCTGGAACTTCATAGTTAAACTAAAGAACTCTAACCTTGTATATCCTCTTGAGCACCTGTAGTGGGAGTGGGAGTGGGATCCAGACCAGTAATGATGTCTTTCCTGCAGATGATCAGGAAATATCCCACAGGACAACACCAGCCCTCAACTGCACTATTTGGCAGCAAAGGAAACCAAGTAGTCAAAAAGGTAGCATCTGCTTGTGACCATGTCTAATCTTGAGTTCTTTTTTAGCCTAGAAGCAGGATGAGCCCCTGGCTCCTGGCTGAGTTATTCCCCAGAAGTTCTTAGACAATCGTTGAGTATTGAGGAGACCTTAGGAGAGATACTCTATAATCCCGTGGTATTAGTTTGCTAGAGCTGCCATAACAAAGTGCCACAGACTGGATGACTTAAAAAGCCAAAACTTATGTTTTCACAGTTCTGGAGGACAGAAGTCTGAGATCAGGATTTCAGCAGGGTTGGTATCTTTCGCAGCCTCGCTCCTTGTTTTGTAGATGGCCGTCTTTCCTTTGTGTCTTCTCATGGTGTCCTCACGATGTGAGTCTGTGTACTCACTCCATAAAGACACCACTCGTATGGGATCAGGGCCCACCTAAATGACTTCATTTTAATTCAGTCACCTCTTTAAAGACTATACTTCCAAATACAACCCTATACTGAGGCACTTAAAACTTCAACATATACATTCGGTAGGGTTGCATGGAGCACAGTTCAGCCTATAACACTGGCTGAGTTCACAGGTGGAGACTTAAGGGAATGTGAATGTTGAAAAGAGAAAACCCCTAGTACTTTTAAAAGTTATTTTTATTGTCCAATCGTTACCCATCACCAATTTTTTCATATCTAGTACTATGTCAACTTGCTTCAGAGATTTTGTTTAAACATACGGATGAAAATAGAAGACACAGTTGAGGTCATTAGTATGTACCCTGACAACATTCCTATGGATGTTTTTATTCTTCTGTTATAAACTGCCTGGCATTGTACGCTGGTGAAGTTGATCATACCATTTACATCTGCTTAAAATTCTTATATAAATGTCAACATCAGAATAAAGTCCACACTCCCTAGCATGGCATAGTTTTTAAAGATCTGTCCTCACCTGCCTTTCCAGTCCCACTAACCATCCAGCCCCTACACAAAGGTGAGCTAAACACATCATTTGCATGCATATATCTCCATCCCCTTCTTTATATGAGCTCTTCTCTTTCCCTAGAATGACCTTGTCTCCTGTCATCTAGTTTCTTGTCTCATTTATATTCTTGTATCATTGAATAATGCCTCTGTCACAATACACATCATATCAGATTAGACTTGTACATTTTTTGCATGTTTTACCCAAAGGATTTGGAGTGCCTTGAATGTAAGGAGTAGACCTCTCATGACTCAATGTCTGGAGCTTGGCGCATAGAATATTAACAGCTCAACTAAGATTTGTTAAATGAATGATTAAATGAATGAATGAATTGTTTATTCATAATGTTGGTGGCACATTCTCATCCCATAAAATTGAAAAAAAATAATTATTGAAAAAGACTAAAAATAAAGTATTTCTGACATTCTGTTCCAATGACAGAAGCAGCACCTAAATAAGCGGAAAAAGATAAATGTATTTCCTGAGAATTATTTCTCTTGCTGAGACTTTCACAACACCACTGCTTTCCTTCAGTGGCTGGATGTATATATGTCTGACTGGGTCTGGGATGCCTGAGTGCAGCCTTCACTTGACACCTGACAGCTCTGTCCCTCCCTTATCCTGCTGGGAGCTATTACTATCAGGTGTCAGAGGCTTTTATTCCTGCCTTATTAAGATGGACACTCTGGTCCTGGAACCTAATTCCACCAAAACCCATAACTCAGAGAAGGGAGTAGGGGCTTAGGGAGAACATATAAGAGAGTCCTTCACACAAATTGAAAAGCTAGTCCGAGTTCTAAAATTTTAAAAGCTTTTTCATCACATCCATGTTCAATATCTGTCTCTTCTCAAGAAAAATAAAGTTATTTCTATCAAATTGAGGTCATAAGCCTCCCAAGAAAAGGCACAGGCCAGCTTCCCCCCCAGGCAACAGAGTCTCCCAGATTGGTCTGCCTCTGCAGGGGGGCAGCCTCTGTGCCTCTCCTTACTATGTGGAGCAGTCTTGCAGTTCCTGCACATAGGCTTGCTCTGCCACCCACCCAGAGGTAATTGCTTTCCTGGGACATGACAAGAAGCTAGTGTGGGAAAAGCGTGGCAGTATCCTGAGGTAATTCCTGAGGGGTCTCTTCCTGTACTCATTATCCTCACAGACACTCAGCCCTCCAGGTCTCCCCAGAGCACCCCAAGTCAGTCATGCCAAAGGAAGGCATCATGGGCACCCTCCCTCTCAAATGATAGAACAGAAGGTTAATCCTCAGACACAGTGCCTGGGGAAGTCAGGGAGTGTACACGGGAAAATTGATAAGTGTACGAGGGAGACCGTGCCAGCTCTCTCACCCTCATTAGTGGGAGCAGACAGAAGAAGCTGTCTAGGCTTGCAGACCTGAGGGGATACTGGCCGCCTACAGGGTCATCACTAGAGGTAAAACCAGAGGAGAGAGCCAAGTCCTCATGGGGCAGTTTTGCCTCGAAAGAGTGATAGCATAGTTGAATAGGATGCACAGGCGGTCTTCTCTTGTAGCCCTGAGAATGTCTGACCCGGGGCGCGGGACTTAATTCAGAAGGAATAATTGTCATCTGATGTGGCTCAGACGCTATGAACAGAAATGTGTCCATAGAGAGAAATATAAGAAAATTTAATAAAACAATAGCTAAGTTTGGGGGTAGTAACAAGCACTTGAAATACAAGTAGCATGTGTTTTTAAATAAAGATCTCCTACCAGACACACACAGACACACAATCACACAATGAGCAATAAGATAATTTCTTTTTTGTTTATTTGTTTGTTTTGTAAAAGAGGAAGCTTTTGCAAAGAACAAATCTATAAGACTCTGATTGACTCCAAAGAGATCAGAAATAAGCTAGAAGGGTCATCTCTCTGAAATGTTGTTATGCCAATATTGTTCCAGGACTGTTACAATACTTCAATGTAATCATGACTATTTCCTCAAATAGATGACCATGCTCCTGGCTAGATCGGTGTGTAACACATCTACGTTCATACGGTCTGTGGTGCCTATGAAAGTGGCAGGCACAAAGAAGGTGCTAAATCAACGTTTATGGAAAGGAAGGAAATAAGGGGGAGAAAGGAATAAGGGCAGGATGGAGACAGGAAAAGAGATAAAGAGGAAAATGGATGAGGGATGTTTTAGGGGTTTCCAAAATTATACAAAAACCCACTTTCTGAGCCAAGATATAAGTTAAATTTTTCTTGGCATTGAGATGAATATAAAATATTCGGAATCTATAAATTAAAAATCAGTCAACAGTTTTTGTATGCAGCTCCAATCAAATTCAGTGATGAAACAATGTTTAGATAACATTCTGCACTGCTTCTTACCATCTTCTGCCTGAAGTTGACCATATTCAATAAACAAAACGGTTCTGGGCTCAGGGCACAAACAGGCAGAAATCCCAAACAAAGGACTTCAAACAAGGCACTTGAAGAGGTTTTCCAGCCTTTTTCAAGGCAGAATCTACAGAGAACTGAAGGAATGGCAGCACTGAACTTGACCTACACTGCTCAAAACCACCATCTATCCTTTATGTAAGTATCCTTTTTCTTATAAATAGAACAAGTTGCAATATGGCCCATGCTAGCAAATACTATACCTCTGAGAGAAGTTTATCCCCTGATGATTCTCTGAAAACGGAAGGGGGAAGCCAAGAGCAGAGCTCAGAGGTTCTCAATCCTAACATTATCTCTTTCACTAATTTTGAAGGGATTAAGGGAAATCTCTGTTTACCTAAATCTATAGCATCTCTCTCATCTCTCTCTCCTTCTGGCACTGGGCTATGAATGTGCACATGCCGGGTCACGTGTGCATGTGCACACACACATGCATAAGCCTATTCCTTCCTCTGGAAGATGAAGAGGATTAAAAGAACACTTGGGATAATTTCTGGGAAATCTGAAAAATTAATTTTACTTTCAAGGACACAGAGATTTACTAGGAAGTATAGTACAGCAGAATTGTTTTATAAAATTTTTACTGTTTTTTTTACTCCCCTAGAAATTACTCCTATTGCCAAACTCTTGCTTCCCCTTTAGCTCATTATAGAAATTTAAGAATACTCTTCTTTGGTTCTAGTTCTAGTTAAGATGGAGTAAGAAGCACCCTTCACCCTGTCACTCCCACTAAGTACAACAATAAAATCTACACAGGATGTGTAGAGCAGCCACTTCAGGACTCTGAGAAATAAATAGTGGCAGACAGGATGAAGAAGACCAGCATTCAAAGTCCCACCATAGTCTCAATGTTTATCATTTTCCCCACCTGTCTTCCTGCTGTTCTGCACCAGATGGGGCACAGTTGTAGAGGTACACAACAGCACAGAATGGGGATTAGGATAAGATGAGGGAGGCAGGTCATAAAGTACAGAGCCAGAACCTGTCTTTATTTAAAATTGCAATATTTTATATATAATGGATTTTGCGTTAATTTTTAATGCAATGAATTAAAAAGAAATTTTAATATTTTTATTTTTGAGAGAAAGAGAGAGAGAGAAATAGAAAAAGAGAGAAAGAGACAGAATTAGTGGGGAAGGGGCAGAAAGAGAGGGAGACACAGAATCCAAAGCAGGGTCCAGGCTCCAAACTGTCAGTACAGAGCCTGATGAGGGGCTCGAAATTGTGAACTTCGAGATCATGACCTGAGCCATAGTCGGATGCTTAAGCAACAGAGCCACCCAGGCACCCCTGATTCAATGCAATTTTAAATCGTGCATTAAAATTTTATTTGACTTCGTTATTTTTTGGCACCCCTTAAATTTTGCACCATTGGTGTTTGCCTCGCTTATTTCACCCTAGTCATAGCCCTAAAGTAGAGTAGAGTAACTAAATGATTTTCTTCTAGGGGGCTGAAAATGTGAGCTGCAGGGAATGGGAAATTGTGAAGGAAATCAAGGATAGAGAGGAGTGGGTGCCTGAGTGGTAAGTCGGTTGAGCATCTGACTCTTGATATCAGCTCGGGTCTTGATCCCAGGGTCATGGGATCAGCCCTAGATCTGGCTCCACATTGAACATGGAGCCTGCTCAAGATTCTCCCTCACCCTCTGCCCCCATCCCCAACCTATCCTAAATAAATAAATAAATAAATAACAACGACAACAATAACAACAAAAGAAAGAATAGAGAGGAGCTCAGGAAAATGACCCCATGAAAACTATATATTAACTCCTAGTCTAAACTCTCAGGTGTGTAGACATAGATCAGATTCTAACCAGCAAACCAAAATCTTTGAGAACTGAGCCAAGATACATCACTGCTCAGGACACTGACTGGTCACTAGGTAGAGCACAGACAGGACAGATAGAAGGGAAGGTTTTGAAAACTCAGTTAACATTGGAACCACAGACAAGATAATCTCACAGAAGGTGGGATTGATTTGCAGCTTGAACCTACCAGAAACAATCCATACCAACATTCTCTATAGTATTTACATGGTATACAACCCCAAATTAGACAGCATATAAAGAACAGGGAAAATCTTAACTTACATTGGAAAAGACAATCAACAAAGCCAAGGTGGCAGCATCTGATAGAACTATCTGATCACCTTTTTAAAAAATTTTTTATGTTTATTTATTTTCGAGACAGAGAAATAGAGTGTGAGTGGGCAGTAGCGGCAGAGAGAGAGGGAGACACAGAATCTGAAGTAGGCCCCAGGCTCCAAGCTGTCAGCGCAGAGCCCAATGCGGGGCTTGAACCCACAAACCGTGAGATCATGACCTGAGCTGAAGTCGGACACTTAACCGACTGAGCCACCCAGGTGCCCCGATCACATTATAAAATGTTCCAACGAGCAATCATGAACACTCTGGAAACAAATGAAAATACAGAAAGTCTCAGCAAAGAATTAGAAGATGTAGGAAAAACCAAACAGATTTAGCTAAAAAAAATACAAATAACATAAATAACTAATTCACTAACTGATCTCAATAGTGAGATGGATATGAATAGAGGAAAATAGAGAAAATATTCAGAAATCTTGAAGATATATAAATAGAAATTATCCAGCTTGAACAACAGACAGAAAAGAGATTAAAAAAGAAAGTTTTGGATATCTGTAGGACAATAAAAAAGGCTTACTGTGTGTGTTATCAGAGTCCCAGAAAGCAATGAGAAAGAGTTTGGTCCTGAAAAATTAGTTGAAAAAATAGTGTCCAAAAACTTTCCAAATATTTTGGTGTAGTTATAACAATTTTAATGCATGCATTGAATCATATAACCACTACTACTAACAAGTAATAGAATTAGATTTCAAACACAGGTCTCTTTTCCTCAAAAGCCTATTTAGGGGCTTCTGGCCAACATGGTGGAGGAGTAGGGGGACCCAGTATTCTTTGTGTATTTCAAATTAAGAAGGACTGAAACCAAAGGACTCTCAACCTCATGAATCAAGGAGGAAAGGTGTTGCAGTCTACAAGGAATGGAAAGCAAAACCCAGAAAATGTCCCAGGAAATGGCGACCTCAAGAAACAATCCAAAACATACCTAGCCAAAATGATGAAATGTAAGAACCCTCCTCAAAAGAAACTATAGGAAGTAGTGACAGCTCAAGAATTGATGAAAACAGATATAAGCAACACAACAGAATATGAATATAGAATAATAAACATAAAACTAATCGCAGGGCTTGAAAAAAGCATAGAAGAATGCAGGGGGTCCCTCATAGTAGAGATCAAGGAACTTAAAAACAGTCAGGAGGAATTAAAAATGCTTTAAATGAGGTGCAAAACAAATTGGAGGCAGCCACAGCGCGGTTTGAAGAGGCAGGAGAGAGAATAGGCGAATTAGAAGATAAAATTATGGAAAAAGAGGAAGCAGAGAAAAAGAGAGAGAAGCTGATTCAGGAACAGGAAAGGAGAGTTCGAGAGCTGAGCGATGCATTCAAACAGAACAATATCGTATCATAGGAATTCCAGAGGAAGAAGAGAGAGAGAGAAAGGAGTCAAAAGGATACTTGAACAAATCATTGCTGAGAACTTCCCCAACATGAGGAAGGAAATGGGCTTCGAAATCCATGCCTCTTGGGTGCCATTTCAGAACTTGTGCGATTTTTTTTTCTTTCTTTGGGATGTGTGTGTATGTGTACATGTAGGGAGAGGGCAGCTCATATGTACTACTTTGCTTTGAGAATGCTGCAAAGTACTTTTTCAGCTTTCCTCTGAATTGTGACTCCCCAGGGGAGGAAAAAAACTTGTAAATCATCTTACATGGTAAGTAATGGAAGCTAAAATATTTAATGAATGGATCAATTAATTCTTTCTGCTGTTAACCCTCCAGTCCTACATTATGCCAGCACTTGCCTGGATGCTATGAATACAAAGGTGAGGATGGACCCACTTGTCTCTGTCTGTAGGCTGTTTCAGGATGCTTGCAGGGAAGCAGGAAGATGGCCCGCTGAGCAGCAATTACAGTGTGGTTCATTGCTTCTCTGATAGGAGGCATGTTGTAGCAAGGTTGTAGTGATCCTGGTAGAAATTCTGTGTTTGGTTTGGGGTGGGAGGGATTGGAGTGAGAATTATCACCTAAATAATGGATTTAATAATGCAAACATTTAATGAGT
Source organism: Paguma larvata (assembly GCA_030068075.1). Lineage (NCBI taxonomy): Eukaryota > Metazoa > Chordata > Mammalia > Carnivora > Viverridae > Paguma > Paguma larvata. The sequence goes on along the minus strand of CM057831.1, from coordinate 43,070,755 downwards.
ACCTGAAATTTTCATGCTGATTTGGCGTACATAGAAACTACCGAATTTGATGCATTAACATTAACTCCCAAGTTTCTTCAGTGATTCATGTGGTTATCCAGTGAATATTTAGAGAATGTTACTTCCTTCGGTGGGCCAGGCACTGGCATATATGGCAATGAGCAAGACTGGCTGATCCCCTCCCTCACTGAGCTTAAATGTAGCACATCTAAAATCTTCAGTGCACAGCTGGAGAAACACTTAGGCCAAAAGGAACACTTATCACAAGTTAGAACTGAAGACATCCCCTTCCCTGGGAAAGGGTGCCCAGCATACAAGCTTGGAAACAGCCTCAGAAATCATTGGCCCCTTTCCTCTGCCTGCACAAAGGACACTCCCCAAAACCAAACACAAAGCACCCATTCTCACTCTGAAGGCCTCCTTAGACTTTCAGAGCCCAAATGCATGAGAGAAAGAGTATGTCTGAAGACAGCTAGGTTGAAAACTCAGCTGCAAAGCTTCACAGCTGTGTGGGGCTGAGTGAAGAGCAGATTTCCCCGAGGCTCACTTTCATCTGTCTGGAAAATGGGGGAAAGAAAGCACAGCAGTCTTCTGGAGCTGTGGTGAGGATACAGTAGACTAATCTAACTGAAGAAGAACGTAGCATGCAGTGTTCAGTAAATGTTTCTTTGTGCTTCAAGGTCCTGGCCAATTGTCAGTCCCCGTATTAAGACTTTAATTTCCTTTGCCCAAGTGTGTAACTGTACTCCGGTCCTAACTGGAATGCAATTTTTAAAAAAATCTAATTTGTATGTGTCCTCACCAAACTATGAACTCCTTAAGGATAGGGAATATACATGTAGCCCTGCCATTGTTCAGTGCTTGGAACCTTTTAACTGCTCTTTCCCTCCCTCCCCTTCAGAATTACCATGACTTTCCCATTAACAGGAGGTGGAAACTGCAGGAAGTCAGGGAATTCCTTCCAGCATCCTCTCAAATGGAAAACATTGCTTGGCAAATCTCTGCCTCAGTCAGAGGTACTTACCTGAAGTGTAAGGTTCAATAAATTTCCAGGTGAGTGGCCATACATTTTTGGCAGCCAAAACAAATAAGGAGATATGAATATTTACATAATTTAATGTGTAAAAGAGGAAAGCAAACCAGAGGCATTAGCAAGAGCACAGTGATCTTTGGTTTTAAAATCAGATAATCTCTTCTCTGGGACCTTACACAAAAGACACTGTTTAATTTAGTTAACAATGCCCACAAGAGCACCCTTGCTGTAAAAACAGCATACAACAAAACAACCATAACCATGAAATCTAGGGACATTCACGCTGATCATTTGCAATCTAGAGATCGAATTTACAATACCTCGAGGGACAAAAGGACAGTAGAGTCTTCAGTCTTACATAAACACTTATTTCTAAGAGCCAGTTCGACAGGTATGGAGCATCTGTGACTTTGAGAGCCTGGTCCCTGAATAGCACAGCAGCAGCATTGCATAGTGGTTAAGAACCCAGGCTCTGTACTCATATTGACCTATTATTTACTATTAATCCTATGACCTTGGGCAAATCATTTAACCTCTCTGAGCCTTGATTTTTCTATCAATAGAATGGGAATAACAATAGGATCTATACCTTAGGGTTATGGTGAGCATAAAACAGAATGTGTAAAAAGTGCTTAGCTCAGTGTGTTGGATATGGTGACCATTTAATAAATGTTAATCATTGATTCTCATGACTAGTTGCTTCCTTCAGTTGAGTTTGGTTATACTTTACTCTCTGGCTTGTAATTTCTATTCATTCTAATAGGGGTTTCCCTCAGTATTTCTGCTAATGTGAGGAATAGAATCTACTTGATTGTGTAGTTACCCTCCTTAGGTGAAACCTTACGCCTCACTTCTTGGAAGAGGCATTATCCTTCAGGAATATTCCTACAGTAGCCATCAGTCATGCAGCTCAAAGGCCTTCACATGCCCCATGCTCCTTGCCGGAGGAGACTACCTTGGTCTCTGTCCAGAGTGTTCACCTCAGGGTTCAGAATCAAACGTTACCAGATCAACTCAGGATTATTCAGTTTCAGGGCTTCTATGCATTCATTCAGTAATCATTTATTAAGCATTTCTGTGTGCCAGGTACAGTTTCATCCTGGGTCTGTTACAGTGAATGAGATGACATCCTTGCTCTTGGGACCCCAAGACAGGATCCTTGGCTCCTATCCACCACAGTCTATGTATTCCAAGAGCCTTGTCTGGCTCACGGCCCATCCTGGGACAGACCTTGAAGAGGGGCCAGTGGGTTGCAGTGGGCATGCATGTGCCTTGATTCTCTAGATGCTCACAGGCTCTTTTGGAGGCTCTAGCCTCATAGAACAATCTTGGAAAAGTAAGCCTTTGTGATTCTCTGAAATCAATTAAGCAAATAATTAGTTTTGTAGATATTCACTGAGCTTGGGAAAGGAATGGAATTGAAATCTTTTCTGTTCACACTTTGGCATGCTGTGGTTACTCTTAAAGCTGTCTGTGTCCTTAAGAGGCAAAGGCTAACGTGTTAAGAGTGGCCACAAATAGGCACCATATTTGTTTTTTCTTTCTGTGAGCATAGTTGTGATCAGGACTTTGTGTCTCCAAAGAAATTGAGTTTTATTAAGATCCAAAGATTCTTGTATCTTAATATGATGAGAATCCCTGCTTTCATCTATCTCACTGGTTCTAGATTCTTGTAAGATTTTACGTCAGACAGAACTTTTCAAAGTGCAGAGAAGTCAACCAACTTTCCCAAGATCACAAAGCAAGTGAACAAGTGAGTTGGGATGGGAACCTAGATCTGACTTCAAAGCCATATTTTCCACCATACCAGGGTCTTTCAACCTTGGTAATATTATCATTCTGAGCCAGATAATTCTTTCTTGTTTGTCCTATGTATTTTAGGATGTTTAACAGCATCCTGGACCTATACCAACTAGCTGACAGTAGCACTCTCCACTTGTGAAAGCCAACATTTTCTCTAGACATTGCCCAATGTCCCTGCTAAAAACAAGTGCCCTATAGAAGCCATTTATCCAATGTAAGTAGATGGACCTTCTGAAAATTACTGAGGTATCAAATGATATAAGGCAATCTCGTAGGGACTATGGGAATGCAAATGTGCATAAAATATTCTACCTTTGAGGAACTTAATAAAAAAAAGCCTTGGAATCAAGAAAAAGAAGTTGGGGGGCACCTGGGTGGCTCAGTTGGTTAAGCAACAGACTCTTAATCTCAGCTCAGGTCATGACTTCATAGTTTGTGAGTTCAAACTCCACATCAGCTTCTGTACTGACAGTGTAGAGCCTACTTGGGATTCTCTCTTTCCTTCTCTTTCTCTGCCCCAACCTGTCTTGCACTCTCTTTCTCTCTCACAATAAATAAATAAACTTAGAAATTTAAATAAATAAATAAATAAATAAATAAATAAATAAATAAATAAAAAGAACTTAGAATTGCTTGTGGGGACAATCATTTAGTTTATCAGGGGAGAGAGCTATTTAGGCACTGTTGTCCATTAACTGATCTGGTCAACATTATCAAAACTCTATAATGTAATAATGTGGATACTAACAATTACAGTTATGACAACAATCCTATGATATTGATAGTTTTACTAATTTTGCAAATGAGGAAACTGAGGCTAAGAGAAATAAAGTAGCCTACTCCAGGTGAGGCAGCTCTGAAGACAGAAGGCCAGGTCAGGACCCATTTCTACACTCTTCTAACCGACATTCTAACTGATGATCACCAATGGTGGATAGTCACAGATGCTGCGAAAGACTCAAGTACGAGCAGTTGGCAGAAGCTTTGGGAGTGAAGTGAAAATAGCAAATTAGCCACGAGTTGAAGTGCTGAGCAAAATGAGAAAAAAATCACACATATTTGGAAAAGACATCCCAGATGTCAGACATTAACCTATTTATATATTATAATTGAAGAAATCGCTTTGTTTTATGATCATTTAAGAATCATATTGCAATATGTGTTTGCCTCAAAAAGAGGGCTAATTCTAACTAGAAACCTATTACAGTAGAGCAAATTAGAAACATTAAGGCAATGGAAATACACTTTTTAAAAATATAACCTTAATTGTCTACAGGAAAAATACCTCAAATGATTACAATATTTTATCCTAGCTTGTTCACAGGCTGAACTCATTCTGGAGATTTTTCTGCCATTTGTGTTTATGAGAAATTTCTGTAGGCTATAAAGACTTGCTCCGGATGGTTCAGCATAGGGATGAGTCTTGATTTCCTCTCATGGGATGACTCACACCGTATGAGGAAGACCTGCCAATCTACTCTGCTGGGAGCCCATCTGGCACCATGCAGAGGTGTCACAATGAGAGTAAATGGTCAGGTTCACTTTGTTGTCATCTTCGTGTGGTTACAAGTCTTCATTTCAGTGACTGCACAAAGTCTAGATTCAGTCCACCCTGAAACAGGGTCTTTTTCTTTTGAAATTTTTCTATAGCTTTGGTAAGAGGAAGATCTTTTTTTTTTTAATCATTTAAACAAATTCCATTTAAAGTGTTTAAAATAGGGCGTCCGGGTGGCTCACTCATTTGGTTAAGTATCCAACTTTGGCTCAGGTCATGATCTCATGGTTCACAGGTTTGAGCCCAAATGTAAGACTCTGTGCTGACAGCTGAGAGCCTGAAGCTTGCTTCAGATTCTGTGTATGTGTCTCTGTCTTTCTGTCCTCCTCTGCTCTCTCTCTCTCTCTCTCTCTCTCAAAAATAAATAAAAACATTAAAATTTTTAAGTGTTAAAGTACAAGGGAAATGCCATTAATATATCTATAAAAGTATATATAACAAACTTGAGAAGTATTTCTAACACATACAACAGAAAAACAGACATAACATTTTTATTATATCAAGAACTTTCATAAATCTGGAAGACAAAAATGAATAACTCAATAGAAACAAGATAAAGTATAAAAGAAGGCATTTCACATAGAGAAAATGTTGGCCAATAAATATGTTAAAAATGTTCACCAACACAAATTTTAAAAGTTTAGATGAGATACATGTTGTATGCAATAGCTTGATAAAAATTTGAAGTATATGTATATATGAAATAGGGTCTTTTGTTCTCCTTAATGTCTTTTTCAATTTCACTGTTGTAGAATTTTTCTTTTTGTTTTAAATTTCTACATCTTTGGAACTGTCACATAGATACAGACTTATGTCTTTCCATTACTAAATATAATAGGAAAAAGGACAAAATTTCAATAAATAAAGAAAAAGTAAAAACATTTGAAGAAATAGATGGAGGCATGGTGCCTGGCTTAGAAGAGCATGCACCTCCATCTCAAGATTGTGAGTTTGAGCCCCTCATTGGGTGTACAGATTACTTAAATAAAACTTAAAAAAAGAAAGAAAGAAAGAAAAGAAACTGGGAAGTTAAATACCAACTTTATGGTACTTCAAATGTACCTATTTTGTAATTATTTCTGCTTTGTGAATGTCATCTCTCCAGAAGCATCTGTAGCTCCCTATGGAAGGTAGCACTTGTTTTTCCTAAAAAGTGATAAACATATAGCAGTTGCCTAATTTAATCGCCCTTAAGTAACCTGAGCAGGGCCAAAGTGCAACATGGCAGAAGTGGACAAGAATCCCAGGACTTGTGTTTCTAGTGCCAGGTTTCCCACTCACCATTTGTGATTTTCAGCAAGTCACTGGGCCTCTCGGGTTGTATGTGTCTCACCTAGTAAATGAATATTGAGTGTATTAACCATGCACAACCTATTCCCCCTAAGTGTACAGTAATGTTAAGGACTATGGAGTCACAGAGCTTGGTCAAATGCTAGCTGTTACACTTTATTTACACTTATTTAACTTCTATTTGCTCAGTCATTACACGGTCAGAATAATAGTACCTAACTTGCAAGGTTGCCATATGACTGTCACATACAACATGTCCAATATACTTCAGCTAGTAGCAGCAGTAGCAGGGATAGTACTGTTGAAAAGCTTTTCGAATCAGTGGCAATCTTGAACCCTATCACTTTTTAACAGTTCCTCTCTTTCCTAAACACAGAATCATATGAAGAAAGATCATTTCCAGTGCAAAAGCCAGAAGGAAGAATTACCATTTCCATGGTACCTTATTCCTGGCCAATGTGTGGGCGTTACTATTGGCACTCCAGGAACTTCTTTCAATCAGATAAGAACTTCATGATGAGGATGCCAAATACTTTTTTGCTTTCAGATATATGGATTCAGCAACATCATTAAGCATATATTTATTAAACACCTACTACATGTTTAGTATTGTTCTAGGTATTGGGACACAATGATGAACAAGAGACAAGATTTCTGACCTCATGTTGAAAACATTGAAGAGACAGAGAACAAGAATAAGTAATAGAATTACAGTCATGCCAGGAGGAGAAAACAAAGCCTGAAATATAGTCTTAGTCAAGACCCACTGAAAAGATTGGTCCATTGGTGGTGATCCAATATATTCAAAATACTGTTTGTTAAACATTTAGAACAGATGTCTATGGGATTTTAATAGATGTTGCCTGAGGGGGAAAAATGTTGTGTTCAAATAGTTGGAGAAACTGTAGTAAAGCATTAAATACATTCCTTTAGTGCAGTACTTATCAGAACTATCTATCTATCTATCTATCTATCTATCTATCTATCTATCTATCTATCTATCTGGAGGGGAGAGACAGAGGGAGAGGGAGAGAATCCTAAACCTAATCCTAACCCTGACAAGGGGCTCTGTATCATGACACTGGGATCATGACCTGAGACAAAATCAAGAGTCTGATGCTTAATCGACTGAGCCACTCAGGTGCCCCAGAGCTTTTATTTACTGATGTACATTAGTTTTCCAAAAGAAAGCACTTTTCTCCCAACTTACTTCACTACACTACAGTATCATCTCACAAAACATTTTTAAAAGGACGAGTGACTCATTAACATGTTCTGGGAATTACAGCTTTAGAAATATCACATTGAACTGAAGAAATACATTTTATTAAATGATGTTTTTAAAATGTTGAAAAGTTCTGAAAACTTTTATAATATAGGTATGTTTGTAGTTGATGATATTTCACTCTGGTATTTTCATCTAGCTAGTCTTAAATGTAAAATATTATAGGCCCCTAGAGAATATGAACACATTTTTCCCTCAGTCTCAATAGAGAGTTTGGATTATTTTCGTACTTGAAGGTCAGCATCATTTCTGTAAGAAGTAAACTGTTAGTGGAGTCTCTCGGATACAAAGTTTAAGATGAACAACTTACTAGTGACTCATTAATGTATCAACTGTTTCCTCTGGTGAGGGGAGGGAGACGAATGAAGGGTGATGCTAAGATTATGTTGTCATTTCAACCATTTGTTGAAAACTTTTTTACCAAAAAAGCATGCCTCAGAATTGACATACATCTATGATTTTATGATTTTCCTTTACTGTCAACAATTTTATTTATGAGGATATTTTGACAGAAATAGAGAGTATCTTAGACTCTTTAAAATATATTTCACTTCAATATTCAAAACTGTTTCTTTTTAACTGTTTTGCTACTAACATCATAGAGAGATCACCAGATAGTTTGTACCCCTGATGACAGTAAACAACATTACTTGTGAAATATTCTGTATTTGTTTTCTATGCAGTATAACAAAATTCTACAAACACAGCATCTTAAAACAACACACACTGTATTATCTCATAGTTTCTGTGGATCGGGGTTTAGGTATGGATTAGCTGAGCCCTCTGCTTAAGATCTATCCTGAGACTGGGATCAAAATGTTGGCTGGGCTTGATTTTCATCTGGAGGCTCAATTAGGGAATAACCTACTTCTGATCATTCAGATCAGACAGAATTTATTCAGATCAGACAGAATTTATTTCCTTGTGGAGGTATGAATGAATGGACAGTTGGCAGTTTGCAGTTGACTAGAGGCTGCTCATAGATTCTAATGGCCACCTACAGCTACTGGAAGCCACTTGTAGTTCCTTGCCACACAGGGTTTCTCAACATGGCTGCTTACATCATTAGAGCAAGAAGAATCTCTCATTCCAGTCTGCTATGACAGAATCTTAAATAATGTCACCTATTCACAGGAGTGACATCTCATTATCTTTACCATATTCTAGTGGTTAGAAGTAAGTCACAAGTTCTGTACACATTCAAGGGAAGGAAATTACACAAAAGCATGAGTGTCATAGGTGACAATTAGTTGGGATCACCCTAGGCACTGTCTAGTATTATGTATTCCTTCCAAAAAAGTAAACTGAAATCTGATCAAGCCTGTAGATATACTTACTACTTACCAATTTATAGACAAACAAGAGTCAAGGGAACATATTAAACATCAACAGAGTTCCAAACAGTGAAACCACACTACAAAAAACTTTGTAATCAATTATCTCTTTCTTCACTCATTGAATTATGAGGAGGAAAAAAAAAGGTCATAAGGGGAGAAGAATCTCAAGTCCTATTAATCAAGTACAATGAATGAACTTTATTTTGATCTTAAATCAAGTGGGAAAAATACCTAATTTATCAGATATTTGATATTACAGAGTTATTGCTTCTTTAAAGTATAAACATTCTTGGTTATATTTTTAAAGAATAATTATTTTTATGATGAATATTGAAATGTTTATGGACAAATTATCTGCTACTGAAGCTTTGCTTCAAAACAATAATGTGTGGATTGTGGGAGCCAGTGGGTGAGGGTATAAAAAAACAAGATTGGCCTTGTGTTAAAAGTTGTTGAGCCTGGATAATAGGATTAGAATGGTTCATTATGTACTTTACTTTTCTGTTACAAAATTTCCATAATTATTTGTAAGACTTTGATGACAAGTGTCCAGTAAAATTTCTTAATGGAATAAAGTATCTCAATTCACATTCGATTCAGTTGTCTAAAGTTAGCCCCACTTATATTAAGGGAAAGAGTCATTCCAGGATGGGAAGAAGGAAAAATAATAAAGCATATTTTAGAACTTCGACTATAGTTGGAAACAAATGGAACTGCTCAGAACCCAATATATCAAAACTTAATAAATTTTTTAGGTAACTGTACTGCCAAAGACAGCATCTCTCCCCTTAAGTTCACCCCCCAAAAAAATTCCCAAAACATTATTTAAGTTTTGTTTAGTTCCAAATTTTCCACAAGCAGAGGTGGATTTTGAACTTTCTATAGCCCTGAATGAGAGCACGCACCTTATATCCACTTGGAACAGACAAAGAGAAAACTGTGCAGAGGATCTTGTCTTCAGGGGAGCAAGAGAGCAAGAAAACTGTCAGAAAGCAAATCAGGGCCTAATTAAGAACTTCCCTCTATACTTACAGTAGGGGGACTTCCCAATGCTTGGCCAGTGAGATTTCACAATTGATACAGAACAGTGACTGCCGTGTCCCTTCTGAAATGGGGCTGTTTATTTTGATTATCCTGGACATGACCTACCATTGTAAATGGTTACACTGGGAGGCAGATAATTGTAGGGAGCCACGACTAAACCTCAGAGGAGGAACTCATCAATGGATATTCTATACTTTGAGATGGATGCAGTGCAGATGAGACTTTGGGTTATTGCCTTATGCTGAGTGTAATCTATGTGTGCAAGAGAAATCACAATGAAATGTGGCAAAGGGGATAAATGCCTACAAGTTTCCCTCCTTCCTGCTGGGCAGACAGGAAGAAGACATTCTGAAATCCCTCTTCTTGTTAGGCTGGAACCACGTGACTGGCTTCTGGCTAATGGTATGTGGGAGAAAGTGATAAATTCTACTTCCAGGACTGGTCCTGCTATGACGCATGAGAATTTTTTTTATGTCTCTCTCTCATCCATGCTACTAGAAGTGATGTATAATACTCTGAGAAGGAAGGAGCCTGGATCCCTGAGTTGCCAACTGGAAAAGAGGAACATAGAAGAAAGAATCTTCTGCCCTCATCAGACTACAAGTTATTCTGCTAAGCCACTGAGATTTAGAGAATATTTATTGAAGCAGCTATCATTAATTATCTTAGATTCACAGCCTGGTACGAGCATATCTCTTCAAGTAGCTTTCCCAGAAATAATACAGGTATGCCTTAGAACTTGAGATATTGTGTGCTTATGATTATCTTTGAACTAGACATTTTGGGAAATTCTTTGGTTATAAGTCTTTGCCTTTTTCTCAACTTTTTGTTCAAAAGACATTCAACAAGCATATACTGAGTTCTTTTTATTTGCCAAACACTGTTGTCAGTGCTGGGGATTCCTAGGAAAGAAAAAATGCATCATTTCTGCTCACACAGTGTGTACAGTCTAGGAGAGAAGACTTGGTTCTTGTAAATAATCATTTTCAAGGATTTGTTGAAGTCTCTGGGAAATAGTTTCTTACCTTGTGTTGGGCCCTGTGATCCCTGCCTTTTCCTTCTTATCATTTCTTTAGGGATCTTTAAGTGGGTAGAGCTTTGTCAAGCCCAGCCTTTAACAGGCTCCAGATACAAAGGGCAAATTTTGTGTTTATGTCCCAGATCCCTGTGTGATGCTCAGGTGTACACTTTATTTACAAATATGGACTCTCCTCTATTCAATGTCCACAATAGTGAGTTCTATAATTTTCATTGAAACTAAAGTTTTACTTACAATTTTTTGATCAGTCCAGTACAAGATAGATAATATTACCTGTCATCAAATATTGCTAATATTCTTTCTGCCTTAAATCCACATTTTAATGCACTTGTTTCATCTGTAATGCCCTGAGACTCTGAGCTTGAAGGGGTATTTGGGGGTGAGAGGGTGCTCAGAGGGAAAAATGGCTAGCTCTAATCCCAAAATTAGTTGACCAGGGCTAATGCATTCCCAGAAACATCACATAGAGACAGAAGACTAGGTCAACATGTTTTTCTAATTTGGGCAGCGGTGGAAGAGGGGGAGAATATTTGGTAGTAGGGAATGGAGGGTAGCTAAAGAGGTCTGAATCTTGGCTCTCTCCTCTACAATCATGTGATGTGTGTCCTTGGGCAAATCAATTAACCTAGCTAACACATTTTAATTTATGAATGGGTATATTAATAGCAAATTTCTCATAGGGTTGCTGTGAGGATTAAATGAGCATATAAAGTGCTTTGCATTAATATTGAATTTCAGAGGGTGAGCCACATAGGTTCCAGCACAATAAGGCATTTCTCAGTTTATATTCATCATGACACAGAGGGAGAATGTCCCTTTGATTTGATCAATTGTCCTTTTGCTACATTTACATTGTAGATTCGGTTTTCTGTATATTTATGGCCATTATGTTGGGAAGTTGGGAGGAGTAATATCATGCAAGGTTATTATTGTAAATTTAAAAGCTGCTGCCTCATTTAAGAAAGAAATAACCCTGATGTGACCCATGCCCTGCAAAGGCAGTGCAGACTGCTTTGTTTTGTAATCACCAAAAGTAGCAAGGGAACTTTGCTGACATTTTTGATTTAGCGATTTAAACATATGCTTTTTAACAGAGGGTGAAAGAACAGGTTTACTTGATTGCTAAAACCCCATCTTAGAGATACTGCTGATTCCTTGCTAGTTCACTGCACAGCAGACACTGGCAGCAGTGTTTATACCGCAGGACTTAGTGAGCCACCGTGTGATATGCTGCCTGAGGATACTGTAGCTGAAATACTACTCTCCAAACCTCCCAAAGTTGGAAACGCATGCTGACAAGGGAGAGAAACTGATTCACTAGACGCATCCTGGGTCATATCATCCTAGCTAAATATTTTATAATAGATATATCTTCTTTTTAGAGTTTTACCCAAAACAGGCAACTCATACGCCCACGAAGAAGTCAGAACTTTTTAAAACATGTTTCTCAGCTTTGATCTGTATGACACAGTTACACAGGATAAAATAAGTTAAATCACAAACCAAAGGTCAGGATGCGCTTGTCTCACCAGAAGTGGCATAACCTAATGGTTAAGTGCAGGGAGGTGGACTTAAACACACCTGGATTTGATTTCGGTACAGCCACCAGTAAATGTGAACTTGAACAAATTACCTGAACATTCAGGTCCTTGGTTTTCTCATCTGAGAATCCTTTGAAATTTTGTTCTATTCCATAGGATGTTTTTAAGAAAATTAATTTTTCTCTCAATTTTTCATTGAAGTATAATTTTCCTTTTTATGAAATACCCATATTTTATGTGCACAGATGATGAGTTTTTCAGATGCTATTGGACTTCTATTGAGATACAGCCTATTTTCATGACCTCAGAAACCTCCTAGAGTTTCCTTCTCAGTCAAGTCCTGACTGCTCCACTTCAGAGGCAATCACAGTTATGATTTCTTTTATTACATGTTAGGTTTTCCTTTAAAGAAGACTAAGTTTGAAATGAAATAGTGCCAATAAAGTCCTTAAAATATTTCCAGGTGTCTAGTCAGTATTCAGTAAGTGGTACCAATTATTATAATTAATAGTTCTACACAGAGTTACAATTGGGATAACCTATGCACAGCAGACACTAGAGGAAAAAATCCAAACTGACAGGGAATGAGATGTATCTAAAAATGAAGAAAAGGGGAAAATAAAGATTAGAACAAAATGTAAAAGAAAAAAAATTTTTTAGTTTGCACCATATTTAATCAACAACAGAAAGAGGTCAATGGATAATTTAATTTACTTTAAACACATTTATTTCATGTATTTTAAAAACAAACCTGACAAACTAAGTCACTAATGTAAGATGTTACATGATTTAATATTCATGATACTCTAAGAGATATTGTTCTGTCCCCCATGAACAAATGGGAAAACAGAGATTCAGTCCCGTTAAGAAGCTTCCTAACGTCACAACGCGCTGATAAGAAATAGGGCTGAGACTGAAGCCTCTGTGGAGCTCTAGAGGGACACTCATTCTAGTAGACTACTAGAATCCCTATATTAAAAGACATAAAAAAGGAAAGAAAAATGACATTGAGTCATAAAATGTCAATGTATTAAGCTTGGTGCTTCTCACACATTATCTCATTTAATCCTCAAAGAGCCTATTCCTTCTCCCCATCCCCCCACCACCAGCACATGCACACTGTATATTTGAGGAGTCAGAATTAAAATTTTAGTCTAACTTCAAAAACCAGTGTATTCCCACTGTCTATCAAAATAAAGAATGCTTGGATTAAATCAGGCCACAAATACTCAGCTCTCCCAACACACTCCACAAAAGGACAACTGAGATCTCAATATTTAGACTTGAAGTTAAAGAAGGTGATCAAAGATTAAAGTTGGAAAATAAGGTATGATGTCAGGTCTAGAAAGTTACACTTTTATTCATTGTATACACATTTTATTTTATTGTTATATTTTTTACTTTTGTAGTGTTTAACTTTTTGAGAGATAGACAGACAGACAGAACATGAGCAGGGGAGAGACAGAGAAAGAGGGACACCCAGAATCCAAAGCTGTCAGTACAGAGTCCAACGTGGGGCTCTAATTCAGAAACCGTGAGATCATCGCCGGAGTGGAAGTCAGATCCTTAGCTGACTGAACCACCCAGGCACCCCTGTATACACATTTTAAATCATGAGTGGGTTTGCATAAAATAATTAGATGTTGCTAGTTGAATCATAGTTACTTTGGGTGATCTATTGGCTACACTCTGAGTTTTTTGTAGCTATTTTTAAAACTCTATTATTTCTTTTTTATATGGAGGCATTGTCTGATCTTAGGATCTAGAAACAAAGCAATCGATAACTCAGCAACTTACATAACCTTGAAAGAACAGCATTTAGAAACAGTAAATTTCAAGGCTAGGATGCAAGCAAGAGAATTCGACAGAGAATTTGAGACTTTTAGACACTATAAAATGTCTATAATCCATAAGTGTCTTCTTTTATTCAACTAATATTTGATTAAAACACATATTGTGATGCTCTCATATTCAAAGATTTTTATAAAGCTATTATAGAAATACATTGACCCCAAATCAACCTTTTATATTCAAGCCTGTACTTCCCTTAAAATGGCAAGTTAATCTTTTTAACCAGGCTGTGCTAAACAAAGTTCTGCTGTCTATAGCAACAAATTATAAGATCAAGAAATTTGGGAGACCAAATGAAGTCATAGGGTCTTTAACCCTGGCACCAAATCATTCTAATTTGATTAAGATAAATATATTGAGGCAATTTTCTCAGTTCACAAATAGTTATCTTAAGTAGGGGATTAGAAGAAAACATGGGCCTGAATTATTTTAAGAACTTTCCCAGAATTAAAGATATGGATGTCCTCATCAACAATGTTTTCCTAAGTTTTAATATCAGAAAGAGACAGAGACAGAGAAAGAGAGAAAACTACCCTGATGAGTTAGGTCAGAAATGACATACTAGTTATCTTGGATTATCAGACGTCAGAATATCAAGATCAGGGCAATGGACAAAATTTCAAAGAGTACGCATCAACTTGGTCACCATTTATAAAACATGGGAGGAAGAAGTGTTTGCCATCATGTTAGTAAGAAAACTTCCGGTAAAATTTTAATGGATTTCTAAAGGCCAACTATGGGCTAGCATGAAAGTTTAAAACAGCCTGGAGGCTGAAAGACTCAGGAGGAGTTTGCAAGTACACACTCAAAAGCTTGTTTTTATGGGCCTCAACTAGATGCTTATATTAAATATGGAATTAGGGCAGACAAGTGGAAACAGCTCTGCTCAGTGATACAAACATGCAAGTCATGATCACTGCGACTGGAAGAAAAACACAAAACATTTCCTGCCTTCTGGGACACATAGAAGGCAAAAGCTTTAACCCATTGAGGAAGGGGCAGGGGAACTTTTCATGCACACGCACAGCACACGCACACACACACTCCTGGTAATCAATGAACTGTGAGACAGTAACAGTGGTCTTACAAACATGTAATTCAGTGGTCAGAAGGAGAAGAGAGAGAAACTGAGTATTAAAAATCACTAATGAGAGGCACATGGATGGCTCAGTCAGATGAGCATCTGACTCCTGAGTTTGGCTCAGGTCATGATCTCAGAGTCATGGGATCAAGTCCTGTATTGGGCTCTATACTGAGTGTGGAGCCTGCTTAAGAGCCTCTCTCTCTCTCCCTCTGCCCCCTCCCCTGCTTGCACGCTCTTTCTTTCTCAAATAAAATAATTAAAAAATTAAAATAGGTAAAGAATAACTATTTAAGATATAATGGCTAAGAATTTTCAAAATTAATTACAAGAACCTCTGGGAATCCTAAGATTTAATTTTAAATAATAATGTTCCATTAAACACACCTAGATTCATTATCCTCAAACAGTTGACAAAGATAAAAAGAAAATCTTAAAGCACAGGAAATAAGGAAACATTACACAAAATGAAACAAATCTCATATTAAATGTTCTTACCACAATTAAATTAAAAATATATGAATTAGAGTCAACTTCAGAAATTATTCAAGCAAGAAGACAATGGAAGAACATCTGTAGAGTGCTGAGAGAAAAAAGAAATGTCATTTCAGAATTCTATACAAAATAAAATTATAGTTTAAAGATAAAAATATTTTAGACAAAAAGAGAGTAAATTTATTGCTAGAAGATCAGTATTTTTAAGAGATGTTAAAAATAATTTCTTCAGGAAGAAGAAACATAATACTAGGTAGAAATGTAGATTTATACAAATAAATCAAAGTTTCCAGATATAGTAAAATTAGGATAAATATGGAAGATATTCTTACTTTTTAATAGTTATAAAAGAAATTAAATTCCTAAAGCAAACAGAGCAACAATCTATTATGGAAGGTATGTATATGTAAAGTAAGATATATGACAATGATGGAAAAAAGGATGGGGGTAATGATTGTGGAGCATTCTGTTTTAACTTTCTCAAACTACACAGGAAATATTAATCTGTAATTAGAGAGTAGATAAGTTAAAGATGGATATTATAAATGCTAAACTAAGTACTAAAAGTTTAAAGCACAGAGATATAACTACCAACCTAATATTAAAGATAAAATGAAATCATAAAAACATTCCATTAGTCAAGTATAAATAATCGGAGAGCAAAATAAAAAATAAAACATGAAATAAATAGAAAAAATAGCAAGATGTTTTACTTAAATATATATATTTAAGCAAATATATCAATAATTGTGTTATACATAAATGACCTAACACCCAAATTAAGAGGTAGATATTGTCTGATACTATAGAAAGAAAGACTCAACTATATATGCTAGTGTCTACAATTACAAAGAATAAAGTGAAATAAAAGGGTTCTTGTTGGTAAAATGAAGGGTTAGGAGCAGCATTAAAATACAGGTTCTACCAGTGACACATGGAGCCTGGTACCGTATCCGGCATTTTAGTAATTTTAGGATTGAAATCATATGAAGCATCTTTTCTAACTACCATGGTAGAAAACTAGAAATCAATGATAAGGAAACTGAAAAATCCACAAATACATAGAGACTGAACATGTTCCTGAGCAACCAATGAGTCAAAGAATCAAAGAAGAAAAAAAATCTTGAAACAAATGAAAATGAAAGTACAATATTCTAAAACCTATGGGATGCAGAAAAAAAAAAAAAAACACCTCTCGGTTTAAAGGAATAAACACCTATGTTAAGAAGAAAAAATTCAAAATAAGCAATCTAACTTTACACTTCAAGGAACTGGTAAAAGAAGAACAAACTAAATTCAATGTTAATAGGAAAAAGGAAATAACAAAGAACAAAGCAGAAATAAATGAAACAGAGACTATAAACATAATAGAAAAGATCAATGAAACTAAGAGCTGGTATTCTGTAAAGGTAAACAAAATTCAAAAACCTTTAACTAGACTTACTCAGGAAAAAAGTTAGTGAAAATTAAAGTTAGTTAAATTAAATTATAAATAAGAGATATTACAACTGATACCACACAAAGGATCATAAGAGACTACTATGACAACAAATTATCCCAAACTTGATGGCTTAAAATGACGAAATGTACTCTCTCATAGTTGTGGATGCTAGGAAGCTAAATTACAGGTGTTGATAGAGTTGGTTTCTCCTGGAGGCTCCGAGGAAGAATCCATTCCATCCCTCTCTCCAGCTTCATGTGGCTGTCCACGATCCTTGGTACTCCTTGACTTGTAGATCCATCATTCTAATCCCCACATCCATCTTTACCTGTCCAACTCCCCTCTGCATCTGAGTGTCTTCTCCTTTTCCATCTCTTATAAGGGCACTCATTGGACTTAGGGTCCACCCTAATCCAAGATAATATTATTTCAATAGCCTTACCTTAATTACATCTGCACAGGACTTTATTCCAAATAAGGTCACAGTCTGAGGTACTAGGTGGATTTCATTCCACTACAGTGGTTTTATTCACAATTGCTAAAATCCAGAAATGCCCAAATATTCTTCAACTGGTGAATGGATCAGTCAATTGTGTCACACCCCTACTACTCAGCAACAAAACGGAGCAAACTCCTAATACATGCAACAAGATGGATGGATCTCAAAGGCCTCCTGTTAAGTGAGAAATTCCAGATACAAAATCTATATGCTCTGTGATATCATCTATACAACATCCTGGAAAAAGCTAAAATTTAGGGATAAAATCAGATCCCTAATTGTCAGGAGGTGGGGATGAAAGATGGAAATTTAGCACTAGATAGAACTTTTGGGGATGATGGAAATGATCAACATTTTAATTGTTATGGTAGTTACATATCTGTATACATTTGCCAGCACTCATAGTAGTTCAGGCCAAGGAGAGTCAATTAAATTTAATAAGCAATGGGATACACTGAAAGTTTTTAAGTACAGATGTTAATCACCCTATGGTGTGCACATAGAGTGGAATATTATTCAGCCATAAAAATGAAATCTAGGCATTTACAACAATATAGATAGACCTAGAAGGTATTATGCTAAGTAAAATAAGTCAGTCAGAGAACGACAAATACCAAATGATTTCACTCATATGTGGATAAGAAACAAAGAAAAACAAAAAGAGAGACAAACCAGAAAACAGACTCAATTGTGGAGAACTGATGGTTACCAGAGGAGAGGTGGGTTGGGTGAAATAGGTGAAAGGGATCAAGATGAGCACTGAGTAATGTATAGAATTTCTTAATTGCAATATTATATGCCTGAAATTAATGTAACAGTGTATGCTAATTATACTGGAACTAAAATTTTAAAAAATAATAAACATGTTAATCACTTTAATCTTAAAAAGAAAATAATAATTTGTTGAATCAGGACATGCAAAGCCTTGAAAGGAGAATGGTTTTAGGAATCTGATCATGGGAGCGCCTGGATGGCTCGGTCGGTTAGGCATCCGACTTCAGCTTGGGTCATGATCTCACTGTTCGTGGGTTCCAGCCCCGCGTTGGGCTCTGTGCAGACAGCTCGGAGCCTGCTGCCTGCTTCGGATTCTGTATCTCCCTCTCTCTCTGCTCCTCCCCCGCTCATGCTCTGCCTCTCAAAAATTAAATAAATATTAAAAAAAAAAAGAATCTGATCATGGAAAGTGTCAGTCTGGTGGCAGAGGCAATGGGGAGTAAACAGTGTCAGAAAATATAACCACTGGGATACCTGATAGGAATCTCCAATCTAAGATCAACAAACTTGAACTCTTACTGTTCACTATCAAACATACTTCTCTCACAATCTAATTCATCACAGGCAACAGCAATTCCACTTTTCCAGGGTCCCGGATCTAAAACAGAGGCTTCGTCATCATCGATTCTTTAATCTTGATCCCACATTTCAACCATCAGAAAATCTGTAAGTTCCATCTTTAATACTTACTCAAAGTCTCTCATTTCCTACTAACTTCATTGAAGGCATCCAGGTCCAAGCCTCCAGTACCACTATTCTTTCAAAAATAGGTCAGATTATTTAACTTCTCTGTGCAGAAACCTCCAACGGCTTTGCATCTCACTCAAAAACAAAAGTTCTCAGTACCCTAAAAGGATCCTCCATAATCTGGTGTTCTATTCCTCCTGACCTCATCTCCTACTAGTCTTCTTCTAGCTTAACGCCCTCCAGTAGTACTGGCCACTTCACTGTACCTCGAGTATGAATAGATATACTCCTGCCTCAGGGCTTTCATATTCACTATTCTCTTTGTTGGTCTGCTCTTCCCTCAGATTCTACAAGGCTGACTTCCCTTTAAAACATCATCTCTGCAATCAGACCTTTCAGAATACCCTATTTAAAATTACATCCCTCTGGGGTGCTGGGGTGGCTCAGTAGCTTAAGCATCCGATTCTTAATTTTTGGCTCAGGTCATTGAGATCAAGTCCCACATGGGGCTCTGCACTGGGCATGGAGCCTGCTTGGGATTCTCTCTCTCCCTCTTCCTCTGCCCCTCCTGCATTCTCTCTCTCTCTTACACACATACTCTAAAAACAACAACAACAAAAAAGATATCCCTCATTCCCAGATCTTCCTATCCCTTTTCTTTATGTAATTTTTCTCCTTAGCACTTCCCTTTATCTGAGATATTACATGTATTTACATTATTGAATTTCATTGTCTGAAGATGCAAAAGATTCATATTTTTAGCACATTTTAACATCTCTGAAATCAAAATATCTCACAATTGATAGCATATTATTTTAACTGGTAGTGTTTTTTGTGGTGATACATAAAACTATAATGTACAGTAAAACTTCGGTTTGTGAGCATAATTCATTCTGGAAACAATCCAAAGCACTCGTATATCATGACAAGCCAATTTCCCATAAGAAATAACGGAAATTCAGATGATTCATTCCACAACCCAAAAATATTCACATAAAAATTATTACAATACTGTTATATAATACCAAATAATACCAAAAAATAAAAAAATAAGGAAAAATAAAGACATTAACCTGCACTTACTTTTGAACACCTTCGTGACTAGTATGAGGGAGACAAGAGAGAGGAGAGTTATCATGTAGGACAACTTTCACTATCGCTAATGGAATCACTGCTATCCATTGGCTCAAAGGAATCTTTTTCTTTTTGTGCAACTCTAACAAGGACCCTATGAATGACACTTGCTTTTGCCTCCTTTTGAGGATGTTGTGTAAATGTGCCATTGCGTTAATGATCACCCACAATCCCACAGTGAGAGAGAGAGAGAGAGAGAGAGAGAACCAATGGCTCAGTTGTGATCATGGGACATTCAGTATCACATACCACTCATATTGCAAGACATGACTCATTTATCAACTTAAAATTTGTTAGATGTGTTTGCTCATCTAGCAGAACATTTACAGAACAAGTTACTTGCAGTCCAAGAGTTTACTGTATTTGGGAGTCACTGGCCTCTTAGATTCAATTAAATATGGCCAAATTTATTATCTATTTATTTTCATTTGAATATAAATTCTAGAGTGGTATTTTTATCTCTCTTGCTTAGTACTATATCCCTAGCTCCAATGAATATTGAATAAGAATATTAAATGAATAAATGGCTATTGCAGACAAGTACACAGAGGAAGTATCTGGCAACAGATTACACGTTAGGAGTAGTGTTATGTGGAAAAAAAAAAGAGTAGTGTTATGTATAGCGATAGTTAATAAAAGTCCTGGATCCCAGGTACCTGTATATACAATCATTTACCAGAAATAGGGAAGTTGGGAGGAGAAGCTTAACTTGTGGTTTAAGGGACAGAAGCCTAAGGAATTTTGTGTGTTTCATGTTGCATTGGGAATCTGGGGCTAAAGTTCATACAAAAAGTAAAAGCTGGAAGATTGACACCATTTTCTCAGAAATAAGAAAAACTGTAGAAATGAATGGGAACTCCAAGAGGGCTAGGGTAAAAGAGAAAAAAGGAGAATAAAGTCTTAGTGAAAAATAACTGTTACTATGAGGAAAAAAGAAAATGACCCAGTGAAGAAGTTGGAGATTGGTCAGAAAGGAAGGAGTAGAATCAAGTGAGACAAGATTACTTGGTTAGCAAGGTCATACTCCTATGTGAAAGAAACTTATATCACAATATCTATTTCGACTGAGGGCCTATTTTACACTTCAAGAGCAGGTTGCATAGCCTGGATCCTTCTCTGAGCCCTCTAGTTCCCCCACACAATGTTTTCCTTTCCTGTTGTCTTGCTTTCTTCACACTTTGATAGTAACATTATCTGTATAACAATCTGTTATTTTGTGTTTTTCTTTCCAGCCCTTTGGGAATTTTTTGAGGGTGTGCTACATCTTGGCCATCATGATAGCACCAGTGCCTGGAATATAATCATGATGAATGAGTATTTGCTTAATAAAGTATTAGAAAAACAAACAAACCTGTGAAGTAGACAAATTGCATATTTTGGTCTCATTTACAGAGAAAGAATTAAGGTGTAAAGAAACATATTCTGAGCATGGCCGGAAATAGAAGACATACTCAAAATGGGTAATTTGATAATAGTTTAGTAATAGGACTATTTAAAAATAAAGTATGGGTATAAGGGAATCACAAGGTATAGAGCATACATCTAGTACCTAATGATTACTAGAACCTGGAGAAAGAGACTCTTAAAGGGACTGCCTTTACAGAAGCAATGACATTCTGGCAATGGAAGTGACCAGTCCTTGATGACCCTGCAGGAAAGAACAAACCTCATTTATCTCTCTTATTTTTTATCTCTTCTTGATTCTTCCCATTGGTCAAATACAACTGAAAGCCAAAACACCTGGAAACTCATGAACACAGTTCTTAGAGGTAGGCCTCCAAGGGCATAGATCAGGGTAAAGAGTGGAGGGTGTATCTGAAGGAGTAAAGGGAAAATACCACAAGAAACAAAGGAACTTCATAGTCACATAGCTCATAAATGACAAAAGCATTACTCAAACTCAGATATTCTGGCTTCAAACCTAATTATATTTTCATTAAATTATGTCCCTATCTGGTTCCAAATGCTACTATAATCGAAATTAAACATTACAATGAAGGCTGGGAAAACTTCATTAAGTCTAAGTCATGGATTCAAGGAAAATAGTTTCAGCAATCCACGTGGTTGTAAGGAATAGGTGATGACTTCTTATTCTAAAAGAGAAGAAAAGAGATGCTTGGGCAACATCATTGAAAGATTTCTTTATACTAAGAGTCAGTGAACTACAACCTACAATCCAAATTCACCTGTCAATTTGTTTTTATAAATAAAGTTTTACTGAAACATAGCTTATTTTCTTTTGCTTATATATTGTCTATGGCTGCTTTTTTTTCTAGAGCTGCAGAGTTAAGTATTTAGGACAAAGACTATAAAGCATGCAAAGCCTTGAGTGTTTTCTATCTGACTCTTTACAGAAAAAAATCAACACCCCTGCTTTATAGAAGGACATGGATTGAAGCTATTCTTACTCCTGATTCTACCTTTCTTGGTAAATTCAGGGATAAAAATTCAAAGGAGAGGAAGGTAGGTTAATGTAGCATTGTGACAACTTGAGTAGACTAGTTTGAATTCTAGGTCCACAGCCTGCTAACTGTGTGATCTTGAGTAAGTCACTGAATCTTAAAAATCTTCTATTTCTTCATTTGTAAATGCGATTTAATATTAAGACTTATTATATATGGTTACTGTAAGAACTAAATAATGAGATATATGCATTTTAGGAGGTCCTAAATCATGATTGTGATTCGGATGCCTTAGGAAATGAAAAAAATAGTATTGCAAATATTATTTTAATAAAGAAAGTTTTAATTTCTCTCTTAACAAAACTGCAAAACTAAATTTAAAGGTTATTTTATTTTGTTATACCAAATATTAGCAAATGAGTCAATAAGAAATAATTCCTGGAGTGCCTGGGTGGCTATGTCAGTTAAGCATCCAACTCTGATCTTATGGTTTGTGAGTTAAACCCCATGTTGGGCTCTGTGCTGACAGTGCTTGGGATTCTCTCCCTCTCCCACAATCACATACTCTTTGTCTCCCTCCCTCTCTCTCAAAACAAATAAAATATTAATTAATTCTACTTTATGAGAATTTCTTGAGTGAGTTAACCAAAGAACAGTAAACTACTTATATGGCAGTATAAGGTGAGAGGGAAGCAAAACAGTTTTATAGGTAAACCCTTGGTCAGGAACTTGGGCTGTCTGATGTACATTCTTTTTGTTGACTTCCTTCCTTCCTCATCCAATTTCTCATCTTCTCGAAAAGAAGACCAACAGTTGTTATATCAATGGTCCTGGAAGAGTCATGAATGCTGTATCATCTATCACAAATCAAACTCTCAGTAAGGAAGTAAAACAATCATTGTCCAAGGAGGATATGTGAAAATGAGGGTTGATGCTGTCACTTCATCCTGTGCCCATGTATAAAGTAAATTGGTCTCTGCCTCTACACCTACGTGTTAAGGTTTAGGATAATAAGATTTCCTAATTTTGTTGTGTCTGTTGAGACCTGGCATATGCTATTCCAGTCACTGGGCCTTAAGTTTTTAAAGAGCTCAGTGTTACAGCAGGCTGGAATATAAGCCTGTGTAAGATTCAAAGTCTCAGAGTTTTAGGATCAATCAATCAAATGACCAATCCTATGATTGAACTTCCTTAACACCCCAGTAAATAGCAAAGAAATTCGGTGTCAATTAAAAAATAAATAGATAAATAGAGGGTTTATTTTGCCTTTTTTCTATTATAGGAGTACCTGTAGTTAAAGTCACAAACCCTCTGAGACATGGAAGCAAGGTACTGTCTTGTTTCTAGAAAACTTAGACTTTTCTGGAACAGAAGTAAAGTGCTTATCACAGTTCCAGCTCCAAAAATCTAGTAAGCATTCAATACGCAGTATCTATCTATTATTTTATAGAAAAAATGAAAAAATTAAAAAGTGGGTTAGACAATGCTATGGGAACAATGGGAGGGAAGGTGGAATGTCCCATAAAGAAAATCCTCATAATTTTCAATACAGCTGAGTGGGATGGTGAGGAGAGAGGAAGGACATTTGTCCATTTTGTCTTTCCTCTCACAGGCATCATATGGCTTCTTGAGCAGAATGTGCCTAGAATCAAACACCTAATTCTAAAACCTTTTCTCTGAGGTCAGATGCCCAAGTAGTGAACTCAGGATGAAGGTCTCATCTGCCACCCGGGCCCAGAGCAAGGACTTCCCAGGAAGAGACCAGGCTTCGCTACCTACTATATTGCTTCATTTACTTCAAATACTTTACCCTAGAGAGTATGTTATGTATATAGATGCTAATTAATTCTAGACTTCACCATAGGCATGATAAATTAATATAAAAATTAATCCCTAACCAAGAATACACTCTTGAAGGTGAATGGTTAACATCAGACAGACTATTCAGAAGCCTGTATTTCAAAGGTAGTATGCAAATGAATAAAGTTTGAGAAAAGATACCTAAAGCCACAGAAGTTCATTTTAAGTGTATATAAAATTACAGAAAAAGATAAGACTTACTTTCACACAGCCAGACCTCATGAAAATTGGAAGAATTCTAGAATTGGAAGACCATATGAGATACAAAGGATGTTTTGATCCCTATTTTAGGGCTCCATTTTGTGGTTGACCAAAAAATTTTGCTTCCTTTGTTTCCAGCACTACTAATTAGTCATCTTTCTCCCCATATTTTCCCAATTTAGACTCCTTCAGAGAAAATTTGATTGGTTTATTGAGACAGTTATTTGGATCCCCAGGTGTACCTATGGCCAGAGTTTACTCATTAGGCAACCTCAGACACTTTTGGCTAATCTAAATTGAATGACTGCCTTGAGATAATCACCTCATATTCAATCAACAATAACCAGATGAGTGAATTTATGTTGTGCACATCAGTTTCACCTCAACTAAAAAACTGCTTGGTTCTTTAAGTTCTGAATATTGCAAGTATTCAGAATATAACCGACTTCTATTACACACTGTATTTTCCTCCAAGAGTGAAATGATTATATGTGCTCAACTTCCCTAGTATGTCTGGCAACACCCACTTTCCCACCTTCCCCTATGCTTTGTCTCTAACTCTACTGCTGTAGAGTTAAAAGCAAAGGTTAGTTACAAAACCAAGGTTTACGGTTTAAACCCAGGTTATGCCATGGTTCAAGTATAAATATCACAACTACTTCTATCTGTTCTGGTAATCTGTCATCCCCAGATAGGTCATTTATGCTTATCCTCACTTCCTGAACTCCCACACATCACGAACTTTGTTTTATACTTGTGCCTGATAATTTGACCTCGATTGCCATCAGTGCCTTTACTTTATATTGATCTTGACTTCTGTATTTCTGACTTTGGTCTTCAGTCCTAACTTAGTTTAATTCCATGTCATAAACTTAGAAGGTAGAGGTATATAGCCCCAAGACTCACTTTTCTTGAGTCTTAACATATCTTGAAGAATAATGAACAATAATAATTTTAGAAATCTGTTGTTAGTAGAAAAGAATCCATTTTAATTTGTAAGGAGTTAGGAAATATGAACTTGACATAAGGATAATTTTCCAAAACATTACTCTGTTTTCCAAAGAAACTCCAAATAATTTATTTTCATTTCATGTATGAAAATACTTACAAGAGATTCCATTTGGACCTTTCAGGGAACTTGGAATAATGATGCTGCACATTTTATGTCCACCATCAAAGTGAGCCTTAATTGGAAGGTCTGGAAGATGGCAGCAGAGTAGGAGAACTGTAGGTTCACCTTGTCCCAGAATATAACTAGACGACTATCAAATCATCATAAATACCCCATAAATTGACCTGAAGACAACCAGAACAATCTTCACAACTAAAGGTAGCAAAGAGTCTATTTCAAAGAAGGTAGGAAGTACAGACATGCAGTTTGGGAGAGAAACAGATTGTGACCCTGGGGTGTGGAGGGAACCACTATCAAGGAAAGACAGGAGAGAAAGATTAACATGTATGGGAGCACATGGGGAAAATGAAACATCATAGCAACTGGCTTGGTAAGCTAAATTTCCTGAATTTCATGAGTTCTTGAAACCAGCAGGGCTTATAACGTTGAGTTCTAAAAGTCAGTGGGCTTGCCTCAGGGAGAGTCCAGAGGATATTGGTGCTGCTCTTGGAGAGAAGGCAGGCAAACAAACCATGGACACACAGTCTGGAAAAATCAATCTGAAGAGCACCTGAGGCACACAGTGAAAGGGTTATCCGCTCATCTCAGAGTGTGTCTCTGAGAGGCAGCATTCATGGAGAGACCCTTCCAGGAACAAACTGGCAGGTGCCATTTTCCTGCACTTCCCATCAGCATCCACCTACAGGAAATGTAAGCACAGTGCTGACACTCACCAACTAACTCGCTTACCCCAAGCCCTGCCCCCACACTCCAGTGGAACCACCCTTCCCAGTCGTTCTTGCCTCAGTCCCAGTGTGGTAGGCCCCTTCCCCCAGAAGAACAGCCTAAAATCCTGCTCACATCACACCTCCAAAACAGAGGTCTTGTAGAGCTTTGGTATCAGTGCTGGTAGTAACAGGACTCATTTCACAAGCAGACTAAAGTGCACCTAGTCAAAATGTACCACATTTAGGCCAGGGACCAAACACTGACTAAAACAGACAAAGAAAACTTTTGTAGATGACTGGCCTGAAGGATAAAGTGGCCAGGACACAATAGCAAAGCACATATAGCACACGTTACAGATACAGACTAAAGCACCAGGCCCTGGGAAACGGGACACTATACTGCAAGACACTATAGGATTTCTTCTTCAGAAGGTCATTACCCTCAAGGACAGGAGAAGTAGCTGAATTTCTTAACACATAGAAGCAGGCATAGAGACTTAGACAAAATTCAGAAGACAGAGGAATTTATCCTAAGAAAAGAACAGAACAAGGTCATGGCCAGAGATCTAAGTGAAACATATATAAGTCACATGCCTGATAGAGAATTTAAAGTAATGATCACAAAGATACTCACTGTACTTGAGAAAAGAGTGGAAGACATGGTAAGACCATTAACACAGAGATAAGGAATAACATAACAGAGATAAAGGGTTCAATAAACGAAATGAAAAATAAAATTGATAGGATAAACAGCAGGCCGGAAAGGCAGAGGAATGAATTAATGACCTAGAAGAGAGTAATGGAAAGTAATCGAGCTGAACTAAAGAGAGAAAAATGAATTATACAAAAGGAGAATATACTTAGGGAATTCAGCAACTCCATCAAATGTAATAATTTTTCTATTATAGGAGTCCCAGTAGAAGAAAAGAGAGAAAGGGAATAGAAAATACATTTGAAGAGATAAAACTTGAACTCCCCTTGATTAGATCAAGGAGGCACAGAGAACCCCCAATAAAATCAACAACAATGGATTCATACCAAGACATATTATAATTAAAATAACAAAATATAGTGATAAAGAAAAAAATAAAAATAGGAATATAAAAGAAGACAGTTACATAAAATGGAAACCTCTTAAGGCCATCAGGGAATTCTTCAGCAGAAACTTTCCAAGCCAGAAAGGAATAGCATGATATATTCAAAGTATTGAATGGCAAAAATCTGCAGCCAAGAATAATCTATCCAGTAAGGTCATCATTCAGAATAGAAGGAGAGATAAAGAATTTCCCAGAAAAAAACTAAAGGAATCCATGACCACTAAACCAGCCCTGCAAGAAATATTACAAGGGACTCCTTGAGTGCAAATATCAAAATAAAAATTTATAAAATATGACACCATACAACTAAAACATGGGGAGAAGAGAGAAGAATGAGCTCAAACTTAAACAACCATTAATATAAACAGCTATATGCATAAGAGATTATATACAGGCCTAATGATAACTACAAATCAAAAACCATTATGTAAATGATAAAAAGAAAGAAATCCAAATATATCATTCGAGAAAATAAGTAAACCATGAAAAGAAAAAGACAAGAAAGGATCAGAGAAAATCTCCAGAAATAAGCACAAAACAGGTAATAAAATGGCAATAAATATATATCTATCAATAATTACTATCTATTATTTACTAATAATTACTTTGAATGTAAATGGACTAAATGCTCCAATCAAAAGACATAAGGTGACAAAATGGATAAAATAACAAGACCCGTCTCTATGCTGTTTACAAGATATTCATTTTAGACTCAAAGATACCTACAGATTGAAAGTGAGGGGATAGAGAAACATTCATCATGCAGATGGATGTCAAAAGAAAGCCAGAGTAGCATTTCTTTTATCAGACAAAAAGACTTTAAAAGAAATACTGTAACAAGAGACAAAGAGGGACACTATATAATAATAAAGAGGTCAACCCAACAAGAAGATATAATAATTGTAAATATTTATGCACTCAACATGAAACACCCAAATACATAAACCAGTTAACACTAAACATAAAGGAACTAATCAGTAATAATACAATAACAGTAATGTAACAATACAATAACAGTAACAGGAAGGCAATAATACCATAATTTTAACAGCTAACTTATATCAATGAATAAATTATCTAAACAGAACATCAACAAGGAAACAACGGCTTTGAATGGCATGCTGGACCATATGGATTTAACAGATATATTCAGAACATTCCAGCATACAACATCAAAATACACATTATTTTCAAGTGCACATGGAACCTTCTCCAGATTAGATCACATATTAGGCCACATAACTATCCTCAACATAACTAGCCTCAACAAATTCAAGAAGATTTAAGTCATACCATGCATCTTTTCTCATCACAGTGCTATGAAACTAGAGTTCAAACACGAGAAAAAAATCCAGAAAGAACAAAAATACATAAAGGTTAAATAACATGCTTCTACATAGTAAGTGGGTCAACCAGGAAATAAATGAAGAAATCAAAATTTACATGGGAATAAATCAAAATGAAAACACAATGATCCAAACCTTCGGGATGCAGCAAAAGCAGTTCTAAGAGGGACGTTTACAGCAATTCAGGCATACCTTACGAGGCAAGAAAAATCTCAAACAACAACAACAACCCCATAATCTTATATCTAAAGGAGCTAGAAAAATAACAACAAATAAAACCTAAAACCAACAGAAGAAAAGAAATAGTAAATATTAGATCGGAAATAAAAGATATAGAAACTAAAAAAAAAAAAGGCAATAAAACAGATCACTGAAACCAAGACCTTATTCTTTGAAAACATTCAATAAGACTGATAAACACTTAGCCAGACTTATATAAAAGAAAATAGAAAGGACCCAAAAAAAAAGTCACAAATTAGAGAGGAGAAATAACAACCAACACCATAGAAATACAAACAAGTATAAGAGAATATAATGAACACCTATATGGTAAAAAATTGGGCAACCTAGAAGAAATATACATATTCCTAGAAACATATAACCTACAAAAACTGAAATAAGAAGAAATCAGAAAATTTAAACATATCAATTACCAGCAAAGAAATTGAATCTGTAATCAAAAAACTCCCAACGAACAAAGTCCAGGACCAAATGGCTTCACAGGCAAATTCTACCAAACATTTAAATAAGACTTCATACCTATTCTTCTCAAATGATTCAAAAAAAAAAAAAAAAAAAAAAGGAAAATTTCCAAATTGATTTGATGTTCCCAGCATTATTTTTATTTCAAAAGCAGATAAAGACACCAAAAAACAGAGAACACAGGCCAATATCTCTGAGAAACATAGATGTAAAAATCCTCAACAAAATAATAGCAAACCAAATCCAAGAATACATTAAAAAAAATCATTCACCATGATTCAGTGGGATTTATTCCGGATTTGCAAGTATGGTTCAATATTCACAAATCAACCAATGTGATACATCATATCAATAAGAAAAAGGATAAGAATCATATGATCATTTCAATACATGCAGAAAAGCACTTGATAAAGTGATAAAAACCCCTAACAAAATAGATTTAGAGTGAACATACCTCAGCATAATAAAAGTCATATGTGAAAAACCCATCTAATATCATCTGTAATGTAGACAAACTGAGAGTTTTTCTCTAAGATCAGGAACAAGACAAGGACGTCTAATTTCGCCACTTTTATTCAACATGGTATTGAAAGTTCTAGCCACAAAAACAGGCAACAAAAAAATAATAAAACACATCTAAATCAGTGAGGAAAAAGTAAAACTTTCAGCACTTGCAGATGATATGATACTATATATAGAAAACACTACCATCTCCACCATAAAACTGGTAGAACTGATAAATTCAATAGAGTCATGGGATACAAAAATCAATGTACAGGGGGCACCTGGGTGGCTCAGTCAGTTAAGGATCGACCCCTTGACCTCAGCTCAGGTCTAGACCTCAGGGTCTTGAGTTCAGGCCCCCACATTGGGTTCCAGGCTTAGTGTAAAGCCCACTTTAAAAAAATCAATGTATAGAAATGGGTTACATTTCTATACGCCTTCATTGGAAGGAGCAGAAAGAGAAATAAAGGATTCAATCCTTCTTAAAATTGCATAAAAAAATAATAAGATACCTAGGAACAAACCTAACTAAAGAGGTGAAAGACATGTATTTTGAAAACTATAAAATACTGATAAATGAAACTGAAGGCACAAAGAAATGGAAAGACATTCCATGCTTATGGATTGGTAGAACAAATACTGTTAAAATTTCTATACTACCCAAAGCAATCTACACATTCAATGCAATCCCTATCAAAATACTAACAACATTTTTCACAGAACTATAAAAAATAATTCTAAAATGTGTATGGAACCACAAAAGACCCTAAATAGCCAAAGAAATCTTGAAAAAGAAAAGCAAAGCTGGAGACATCACAATCTGGGACTTCAAGTTACATTACAAAGCTGTAGTAATTAGAACAGTACAGTACTGGCACAAAAACAGACACATAAATCAATAGAACAGAAAACCCAGAAATAAACCATAATTATATGGTCAATTCATCTTCCACAAAGAATGAATGAATATACAGTGGAGAAAAGATAGTCTCTTCAACAAAAGTAACATGAAAAATAATGAAACTGAACCACTTTCTTATGATGCACACACATACACACACACGCAAAATCAAAATGAATTAAGGACTTAACTGTGACACTTGAAAGTAAAAATCCTAGGGGCGCCTGGGTGGCTCAGTTGTTTAAGTGGCCAACTTCGGCTCGGGTCATGATCTCATGGTCTGTGAGTTTGAGCCTCGTGTCAGGCTCTGTGCTGATGGCTCAGAGCCTGGAGCCTGCTTCAGATTCTGTATCTCCCTCTCTCTCTCTCTTCCCCTGCTCATATTCTGTCTTTATGTCTCTCAAAACTAAATAAATGTTAAAAAGAATTTAAAATTAAGTATATTTCTGTAAAAAAAAAAAAAGAAAAGAAAAATCCTAGAAGAGATAGTAGGCAGTAACTTCTCTGACATGGTCTGTAACAACTTTTTCTAGATAGGTCTCCTGAGTCAAGGAAAAGAAAAATAAACTATCAAGACTACATTAAATTTTAAACTTCTGCTCAGAGAAGGAACCAGTCAATGAAACTAAAAAGCAACCTACTGGGGCACCTGAGTGGCTCAGTCAGTTAAGCATCTGACTTCAACTCAGGTCATGATCTGGCTGCTTGTGGGTTTGAGCCCTGCATCAGGCTCTGTGCTGATGGCTCAGGACCTGGAGCCTCCTTCGGATTCTGTGTCTCCCTCTTTCTCTGCCCCTCCCCAACTCATGCTCTGTCTCTTTCTTTCTCTCTCCCTCAAAAATAAATAAATATTTAAAAAAAGCAACCTACTGAATTAGACAAGGTATTTGCAAATGACATATCCAATAAAGGGTTAGCATCCAAAATATATTAAAAAAAAAACTTATAAACTCAACACTCCAAGAACAAATAATCCATTTAAAAGAGGGAAGAATACACACATATTTGTCGAAAGAAGATATCCAGATAGCCAATAGACATGTGAAATGATGCTCATCATCACTTGTGAGGGAAATGCAAATCAAAACTATAATGTGATATCACCTCACACCTGTCAGAATGGTTAAAATCAACAACACAAGAAACAACAGGTGTTGGCAAGAATGTGGAGAAAGGGGAACCCTCTTGAACTGTTGATAGGAATACAAACTGGGGAAACTACTGGGGAAGACAGTGTGGAAGTTCTGCAAAAAGTTAAAAATGGAACTACCCTACCATCCAGCAATTGCACCATTGGGTATTTACCCAAAGAATATAAAAACATTAATTCAAAGGAAAAAATCCCGCCTATGTTTATAGTAGCATTTACAAGAGCCAAGCTATTGAAGTAGCCCAAGAGTTCACTGATTTATGAATGGATAAAGAATATGTGGTATATACCTACAATGGAATGTTATACAGCCATAAGAAACAACGAAATATTGCCATTTCCAACAACATAGATGGAGCTAGAGAATGTAATGCTAAATGAAGTAAGTCAAAGAAAGACAAATATCATAGTATTTCACTTATATGTGGAATTTAAAATAAAAACAAATGAGCAAAGGGAAGAAAGAGAAAGAAAATTAAAGAAACAGTTCTTAATTATAGAGAACAAATGGATGGTTACCAGCATGGAGGTGGTTGTAGGAATGGGTGAAATAGGTAAGAGGTTAAGGAGTGCACTTGTGATGAGTACTGAGTAATATATAGAATTGTTGACTATACTGTATACCTGAAACTAATATAACACTCTATGTCAACTAACTGGAATTAAAATAAAACCTTAAAAAAGTGAGCCTTAACCAAGTTTGTGAATTTCACAGGGGAAGAGACTAAATCTTTTTTTTTTAATTGTTTTAAATTTATTTTTATTTACATCCAAGTTAGTTAGCATATAGTGCAATAATGATTTCAGGAGTAGAATTCAGTGATTCATCCCCTACATGTAATACCCAGAGCTCATCCCAACAAGTGTCTTCCTTAGTGCCCCTTGCCCATTTAGCCTATCCCCCCACCCACAACCCCTCCAGTAACCCTCAGTTTTCTGTATTTAATGTCTTATGTTTTGTCTTCCTCCCTGTTTTTATATTATTTTGGTTCCCTTCCCTTATGTTCATCTATTTTGTATCTTAAATTCCACATATGAATGAAAGCGTATAATGTTTCTTTTTCTCTAATTTCACTTAGCATAATACACTCTAGTTCCATTCGTGTTGTTGCAAATGGCAAGATTTCATTCTTTTTGATTGCCAAGTAATACTACATTGTGTGTATGTATGTATGTATGTATGTATGTATGTATACATATATCTTCTTTATCCATTTGTCTGTCAATGAACATTTGGGCTCTTTCCATACTTTGGCTATTGTCTGTAGTGCGGCTATAAACCATGGGGTGCATCTGGTCCTTTGAAACACCACACATATATCCTTTGGATAAATACCTAGTAGTACACTTGCTGGGTTGTAGGGTAGTTTTGTTTTTAATTTTTTTGAGGAGCCTCCATACTGTTTTCCAGAGTAGCTGCACCAGTTTGCATTCCCACCAGCAGTGCAAAAGGGTTCCTCTTTCTCCACATCCTCAAAAACATTTGTCTTTACCTGAGTTGTTAATGCTAGCCATTCTGACAGGTGTGAGGTGGTATCCCATTGTGATTTTTATTTGTGTTTCCATCATGATGAGTGATGTTGAGCATTTTTCATGTGTCTGTTAGCCATCTGGATGTCTTCTTTGGGAAAGGGTCTATTCCTGTCTTTTGCCCATTTCCTCACTGGATTATTTGCTTTTTGGGTGTTGACTTTGGTAAGTTCTTTATAGATTCTGGATTCTAACCCTTTATGTGATATGTCACTTACAAAAATCTCCCATTCTGTCGGTTGCCTTTTAGTTTTGCTGATTATTTCCTTTGCTGTGCAGAAGCTTTTTATCTTGATGAGGTTCCAATAGCTCATTTTTGCTTCTGTTTCCCTTGCCTCTGGAGATGCGTTGAGTAAGAAGTTGATGTGGCCAAGGTCAAAGAGGTTCTTGTTTGCTTTCTTCTCTAGGATTTTGATGGCTTCCTGTCTTACATTTAAGTCTTTCATCCATTTTGAGTTTATTTTTGTGTATAGTGTAAGAAAGTGGTCCAGGTTCATTCTTCTGCATGTTGCAGTCCACTTTTCCCAACAGCACTTGATGAAGAGACTGTCTTTATTCCATTAGATATTCTTTCCTGCTTTGTCAAAGACTAGTTGGCCATACATTTATGGGTCCGTTTCTGTGTTCTATATTCTTTTCCATTGATCTGAGTGTCTGTTTTTGTGTCAATACCATACTATCTTGGTGATTTGTAATACATCTGGAAGCCCAGAATTGTGATGCCTCCAGCTTTGGTTTTCTTTCTCAGGATTGCTTTGGTTATTTGAGATCTTTTCTGGTTCCATACAAATTTTAGGATTGTTTGTTCTAGCTCTGTGAAAAAAATGCTAGTATCATTTTGATAAGGATTGCATTGAATGTGTAGGCTGCTTTGGGGAGTATCAACATTTTAACAATATTTGTTCTTCCTATCTATGCGCATGGAATGTTTTTCCATTTTTGTGTGTGTGTCTTCTTCAATTTCTTTCATAAGCTTTCTATGGTTTCAGTGTAGAGATTTTTTACCTCTTTGGTTAAGTTTATTCCTAGGTATTTTATGCATAGTTTTTGATGCAACTGTATATGAGATCAATTCCTTGATTTCTCCTTCTGCTGCTTCATTTTTGGTGCATAGAAATGCAACCAATTTCTGTGCATTGATTTTGTATCCTGCAACTTTGCTGAATGCATGCATCAGCTCTAGCAGTTTTTTGGTAGAATCCGTTGGGTTTTCCACATAGAGCATCATCTTGTCTGTGAAGAGAAAAAGCTGACTGCCTCCTTGCCAACTTGGATGCTTTTTATTTCTTTGTGTTGTCTGATTGCTGAGGCTAGGACTTCCAATACTATGTTTAATAACAGTGGTGAGAATGGACATCCTATCTTGTTCCTGAGCTTAGAGGGAAAGCTCTCAGTTGTTCCCCATTGAGGAAGATATTAGTGGTGGGACACTAAATCATTTTCAATGGTAAAGCTCGTTTCTAACCAAAGTGAATTGATTTTGGTGGCACCAGTACTAATGAAATTTATTCAAAATAGATTATGGGAATGACACAATTTACTGATTGGATTTTCTCAAGGGTCTTTTTGTGGAGAAGAATCAGTTATGTTAGTTGATTAACAGAGACTCATGTTAAAACTTAAAGGAGGCCGTCCCTTGGGCCGGTAGTCAGGATAGCACTCATGTCTCAGGGAGGAGAGGCCTTAGACACCGACATGGAATGCCAGGAGACCTGGACATACTTATCTACTCTTTGAAGAGATTTCCACAGTTATGTCTAGGGAAAGGGAGTATCACCTACAAATGCTTCATAGGTCCTTCATAGGGGCACCCGGTTTGCTCAGTCGGTTAAATGTCCTACTCTTGATTTTGTCTCAGGTCACTATCTCATAGTTCATGGGATCACAGTTCGAGCCCTGCATTGGTCTCTACATGGAGCCTGACTGGGATTCTCTTTCTCCTTCTGTCTCCTCCCCTCCCTCACTCATTTTCTCTACCTGTCTCCTCTCAAAATAAATAACCTTTTTTAAAAAGCTTTATAAAAAAAGAACATCTAATAACTATCTTATAAAACAAGACATTTAGTAATGTCCTTTCCCACAATTGCAGCTTAGTTGGGTCTACTCACTTGCATTCATGGCTAGAGAAGCAATACGCTATAGCAGAAAGGCAACATCTTGCAATTTACATATATCCAGGACTGATTATAGGTTCAAACACTTACTGTCTCTGAGCCTTGGGCAAATTGCCTAATTTATTTGGGACTCTAGCTTCTTACAAATCGGGGCTATATTTATCTCATAGATTTTCATAGGATTAAATGCCTACATCCTCCCTAGAATATCCTGTCTGTTCTTATTCAGAGAACTGGCTCTTCACTCTTTCATAACTTTGTTTAAGCTGCCCATTAAAGAAGCTTTTCTTGCATCCTAAAAGGACCCTAAGCTTAAATCTATCTAGCTAGTAGTTTAGCGGTATGATTTTTACAGGCTGCAAATTCAGATCTCAAAAAAAGTAACTTTTCTTTTTCTATATTTAACATACTTCCTCTACCAAATCTTAATCCATCTTTTAACAGAGTCCTAATCTGCTAATACTAATCCTAACATTAAGAGTGTTCAGAGTCTTTTCAGTAAAATCAGCATTTGTTACCCACCATCCCAGGGTTTATCTAATGCCACCATTGTGTGTGCAGGTGGGGGCAAGGGACAGAGATTTGTCTGAAACCCTGGTATAAGCATGTATCCATGAGGTAATTCAAAATACGTTTTATTCCCACATCTGATGGCTGGTCTGTGCAAGACACACCATTCTTGGTCACCCTGGTAAAACTGTTGGCCCCTCTCCATTCTGAGAGGCTGTCTATAGACCTCCGCTGGCCTGCACCATGACTGTTTCAGATCTACTGATCTCATACCACAAGAGGTTCAGAAAGGCCTAAGAATTCACCCACAGTACTTTCTAATGGAAACCTAGAGCGCTGTGAACTAGAGTCCTCCATTGGGCAATCAATGTGCAGAACCCTTATTCCTAGAACTGCCCATCTTTGATGAATGAATTCCAAGAAAATGTGATCAAGGGCTCCTCACTACAGCCATGTGTGTTGAATTTCATAATGGAGTTTTTAGTCAATGTGACCGATTAATACAAAGGCCCTGAGGACTGTAACTTCAGAAATTCTTTTCCTTTTTTCCAATTCAAGAGTTGATTTTATATTACAACTTGTGAATGAGTCTTAAGAAGTTTACTCTGTCACTGAGAGAGTAATTGTGACTCATGCAACAGGCAGTTAATTGTAAAAGTGGTTCTCACATGAGGAGTGGTTTAGTGGTAGAGAAAGAAAATTCATTCTTGAACCTCTGCTTTCCTTCTCACTAGCTGTGTGACCTCCCTGTGTCTCAATAACCTCATTTATAAATGGGAGTAGTTGACCCACATCATACATGATATTGATGCAAGGATTAAAGGAGATTATGTATATAAAATTCTAGGAACACAACTTGGTGTATAATAAATGTCAACAAAAATGGCAATATTCTTGTTAATATAGATGAAAAAATATTGATTTTTGAGAAAATGAACAGTTGCTAGATTTATATTCTAAATCCTGCATCCCAGGCTTGGTTTTCTCCAAGTTTTTTTAAGTACTTAAATTGTAGACATTTTACCTACTGACATTCACTTCACTGGGTTACATTTGCATTTCAGAAATGGTAGACTAGCTAATGGCAGGTCAGTGCTCCTGACAAGAGAAACTAGAAAAAAAAAAAAAAAAAAAAACCAAAAACTTATACAATTTAGAAAATATGTTAGAAAGTAGCAGCAAGTTTTAGATGCAGCTAGAACTAAAGGGACTGAAATTCCACAAAGGAGCCTCATCATGTGGCCTGACCTTCTCTACTTCCTTTACCCTGGGGGCATTTGTTGGTTCTTGTTTGGACACAAGTCTGACAGTTCAGACTTTGAATGTGTGAAGGGCACAAAAAAAACCTGGCAGAGTATTTGGAGGTAACTTGAAGGTCTTCAAAGCCCTGCCAGCTTTCCCCTCGGGACTTGTGCTCAATACTAGGCTACATGAGGCAAGAGGCTAAACCCCAGTGAAAAGCCTCTAAAGAGCTGAGCAGGTTTGGGAGTCTCAGGGATGGAAGATAACATTTCTGTACTCACAAGGAGGAGGAGTAGGGAATACATTAGGCTCCCTGTTGAAAAAGGGGATAAGGAGAACTGAGATAAAGTAACCCTTGATAGGGCCATACCTCAGCCTTGACTCAGAACTGCCTGTGATTAGATTCAGGTCCCCACTCTAGCTAGAAAGAAAAGGGTGAAAGATACCATCTGGAGTCTATTTTGTAATAGACAATCAAACATTTACAACAATTAACAAGGCCAACAAAGTATAGACTGAACAGCTAAAAACAAAAATAGAATATTAAATCAGACAGCAAAAACAGACCCACAAGTCATTCAGCTGCTGGGGTTAGGTAATGGGGACTTTGATTATGATTATTATGACTAAGGTGGGGGGACTGACAAAAAGATTAAAAAGTTAGCTAAAAATTGATTTTATAAGAGACCATCAAATACAAATTGTAGAATTAAAATATATAACATCTGAAACATCTGAAATTAAATTGATTGCATTAAATTGAAATTTTAAAAACAGAACTTATAAAATAACCTTCCTTTTCATCTGTATGCAGTGAAATTGAGGTACTAGATAATGAATGCTGATGATCTATCCTTTTTCCTTTTTTGTGTCCCTTCTCCTTGCCTCTCTTTCAGGCTCTGATATTAAATCAACAATATACACAGCACTGAGTGCCATATACAAAAGACCCCAGCTGGATGACTAAAGGTAGAAAGGGCAGTGGAGAATTCAAAAGAAAAATTGATAAGGCATGGTCAGTATCCTCAGAGGAGACTACTGTATAATGAAGAACCTCAGAATACACATTAGAAATTCAGGACAGTGGCTTCTAGTCCAAGCTTCTTATTAACTAACTGTGCAGCCTTGGGAAAGACTTCCTCTCTAAACCTCAATTTCAACCCGTTGACAACAAGAAGGTGACCCAGATATCTATGATTCCTTCCAATTCTGAGACTTAAAGCAAATGGAGACAGTAAGACACAGTTTCGAAGTCCCCAATTAAACTATAGAAGAATTTATTCGTGGTTTTCCTGAATGTTTTAAAATTAGCTTAGTTTACATAAAATTTTACATACAAAACCCAGTGCTCATCACAAGTGTCCTCCTTAATACCCATCACCCATTTAGCCTATCTCCCAGCCACTTCCTTCAATCAACCCTCAGTTTGTTCTCTATAGTTAAGAGTCTCATGGCTTGCCTCCCTCTTTTATTTTCCCCTTTCCCCTATGTTCATCTGTTTTGCGTCTTAAATTATACACACAAGTGAAATCATATGGTATTTGTCTTTCTCTGACTTATTTTATTTAGCATTATACACTCTAACTGCACCCATGTCATTGCAAATGGCAAGATTTCATTCTTTTTGATGTCTGAGTAATATTCTTGTGTGTGTGTGTGTGTGTGTGTGTGTGTGTGTGTGTGTGTGTCTTCCCCATATATTTATCCATTCATGAGTTGATGGACATTTTGACTCTTTCCATAATTTTGGTAACCACTAATCTGATTTAAATCAATACAGTTTTGTATTTTTTAAAATGTCTTACAAATAGAATCATTAGTCTTGTGTGTCTGTTTTTTTCCATTTAACACAATGATTTGTCAGTCCATGTTAATGCATTTATCATTTTGTATACTGCTGAATAGTATTCCATCCTATAGATATAACATGCTTTATTTATCAATTCATCAGTAGGTAGATAACTGGGTTATTTCCATGTGGGTCTACCATGCTTAAAGCAGCAATGAACATTTTATGTGCTATTTTTTGTCTAGACATGTTTTCATTCATTTTGGATAAATAGTGGTAAGATATCTGGTTCATATGACAGCTCTATGTTTGACTTATATTTAAAAAATCTACTTTGCTGTTTTCCAAAGTATCTGTACCATTTTTCATTCCAACTAGGATTAAATGAAAGATCCAGTTGTTCCAAATACTCTCCAATGCATTCATGGTTTTTAATTAGTATGTTCCTAATAACTAATGATGTTAACTATTTTTGAATGCGTTTTGATATGACATAGGTGTATTTTTGATTAAATAAAAGCTTGTTAAAATCCTTGGCTCAATTTTCTTACTTTTTAATTGACATTTTTACTGAGATAATTATAGATTTATATACAGTTGTTAGAAATAATATGTAGGGATCCCTTGTAAAATCTGCTCAGTTTCCAACAATGGCAACAGCTTGCAAAACTATAGTATAATATCACTTTCAGCAAAATGACACAGATATGGATCATTAATCTTAATCAGATTTCCTATTTTATGTGTATATGTGTGTGTTAAATTTTATACAATTTTATCCCTTGTATAGGTTTGTGTATCGATCACCTCAGTCAAGAAACTGAACAGTTCCAATACTACAAGGATCACTCCTCTTGCCCTCTTAAAATCACTCCTACCTCCCTTACTTCCATCTCCCCCTAATCCCTAGCAATCATAATCTGTCCTCCATTTCTAAAATTTTGTCATTTAAAACAGTTATGTCATTGAAATCATACAGTAGGTCACCTTTAGAGATTAACATTTTTCACTCAGTATATTCCGTTGTTGTTGTGTGTCCCAAAAGTTTTTTTTTCATTGCTGAAGAGTACTCCATAGTATGGTTATACCATAGATTGGTTAAACACTCATCCAAAGATATCCAGATTGATTCTACGTTCTAGCTATTATAAATAAGACTATGGAGACACCTGGGTGGCTCAGTAGGTTAAGAGTCTGACTTGGCTCAGGTCAGGACCTCACGATTTGTGAATTCGAGCTCACATTGAGCTCTGCACTGACAGCTGAGACGTGGCCTGCTTCGGATTCTGGGTCTCCCTCTCTCTCTGCCCCTGCCCCACTTGCTCTCTGTCTCTGAAAAATAAATAAATGTTGAAAAACATTTTTTAATTCAAATAAGACTGCTATGAATATTCATGATTTAAGGGCACTAGTAGAGGCATTCCACTGCACTCCTTCCCCACCAACAGACAACAGGTGGCCCAGTCTGGGAAAAAATCCTTCCACCTCCTCAGGCAGCATCTGCTGGGTTTCCGTCACTTAAGTACAGCACTACATATCCTCAAGTGTTTTAATTGCCTGTTGTAGCAAAGATTTTTCTTTTGTCACAAATTCCTTTTACTTTCTCTCCACTCTTACATCATACCCTTTGTAAAATTAACCTGAAATAGACCATAGATCTAAAAATAAAAGCTAAGTCTAAGTAGACCTGGAAGAAAATCTTTATGAACTTGGGTTATGTAAATATTTCTCTGAACACAAAATATATGAAACAAAAGAAAAAAGTAATAAATTGTTCTTCAACTAAACTTAAAACTTTTGCTTTTCCAAGAACACTAAAAATAATGTGAAAATGCAAGCCACATATTAGGAGAAAATACTTGCAACCTATAGAAGTGATAAAGGACTGTGTTCAGAATATTTAAAGCATCCTTACAACTCCAGAGTCAGAATATAAACAACACAATTAAAAATTGGGCCACATAAGGCAGACAAGTGGAAGAGGTAAAAGGAAATCAGTTACAGCAAGGACCTAATCCAAGAAGTCTTTTTTATCCCCCGTGTCAAAGACTCACCACTCCTACTTAGAGGAAACTTTCCCATGTCTGAAGGGATGGATGATTGCTAGAGCTTGGGTTTGCTCTGTTAGTTCCACTGATGTATTCAAGTGGTAGATGGTCACTGCGGTGTCCACTCGTCTATCACCTGGGCTAGTGCTCTCTATACCCATCTCCAATCTAGGAGGAGGGAAGTTTAGATAGGGTTACCCTGAATGTACTCCCTTTTCTGTTTTACCACCTCCTGTTTTCTATTCTTCCAATATTTCTCTGCAGCAGCAGCATCCTCGTGGGCCATGAAAGGGAGTGGCCTTTGAGAATATGAAGGCTGGCTACACAATGGGTCAGAGCTCTGGGAGTCAAGCCTTGGTTGAAACTTAGTCTCTCAGGAAAAAAGCAGGTACTAGCACCCTCTGTTCAATAATTGTTGGTCCAAGGGATATTCACATGCAAAAGAATGACGTTGGACCCATTTCTCACATCATACTAAAAAATTAAGTAAAAATGGATCTGAGACGTAAATATAAGAGTTAAAATATTTTTTAAAACTCTCAGCAAAAAATAGGAGTAAATCTCGGGATTATGAGTTAGACAAAGCCTTCTTAGATAGGACATCAACCATATTAAAGACAAAAGATACAACTAATAAATCAAATGTCATCAAAATAGAAACCTTTTGTGCTTCAAAGGATGCCATCAAGAAAGTGGTGATGTATAGAAATTAAGAGAATATTTACAAATCACTTCTATATAGAATTGTATAAAGAACTCTTTATAATTCAAAACCAAAAAGACAAGAGACACAATGAAAATGGAGAAATGATCTGAATAGATTTTTTTTCAACAAAGATATACAAATGAACAATAAACACATGCAAAGATACTCAACATTCTTAGAAATGAGTTAAATGTAAATCAGAATTACAGTGATTTACCACTTTACATCTACTAGGATAGCTATAATTGAAAAGAGAGACAATACCAAGTGTTGGTGAAGATATGGAGAAACTGGAAAGCACATGCATTGCCGACGGAAATGCAAAATTTTACAGCAATGTTGCAAAAGAATTTGACAGTACTTCAAAAAAAAAGTTACTATATGAGCCAGAAATTTCACTTCTAGAGAATTGAAAACTTAAGTCCACAAAAATGTTTGTATATGAATGCTAAGTGAAAGAAGCCAGTCACAAAAGACCACACCTTATATGATCCAATTTACATAAAGTGTCCATAATAGGCAAATCCATAGAGACAGAGCATAAATTATGGTTGCCAGGGGGTGGGGGTGGCAATTGAGAGTGACTGCTGATGGTTACCGGGTTTCTTTCAGAAATAATGGCAATATTCTAAAACCGACTGTAGTCATCATCAGGCAACTTTGTGGATATACTGAAAAACATTTTTATTATACACTTTAAAAAAAATATCTGCTGCAGTTTAATACCCTCTCCACTATTCCTCTTGTTAATTGAAGACCTTGATGATTCTTATTTTTACTATGCTAATGTGTTCTACCTCCATTGCTGCTTTCAATCCATCTGCCATACTATAGCCAGAAGTTTTCTGAAATCTAGATCTGACAGTCATTCCCATTTAAATGGTGACTCCAACTGCTTACAATAAATAGAAGACATTCTAATCATGTTTTCAACCTGTGTTTCAGCCCCAGCTTGGCAGCTTCTCTGCTACCTACAAAGGAATGGAATTGCCCTGGCATATCTGCCTATTAGCTCTCTCCTCACCTTCTACTTCATCAACATACTCTGTCTCTGCCAGATATCCTGCCTTCTTTATTGATATTGAAATATATACTTATCCTTCCAAGCATTCCTTTCTACCTTCCATGAGAAATTTTCTCCATCCCCTAAATACAATAAGCCATTCTCACATTATGGGGGCTTCCATAAATAGTGGATTGCAGAGGGTGTGGCTTTAATGATCCATTTTCTGCCTCTAGCACTGGCCAGAATCCTGGGGTAAGCAGAATTTTTATTTTATGCTTGTTGACATTTCCACTCCAACACTCTGAAGGACTCAATAGAGAGTAAATGAATGAAGCCAGGTTTAGTGCTTTTTCCAATATACCACCATTCCCTCCGCCCCCTTCCGGATAGACTAGAACTTCCAAATTTACTCTCTTCCTCTTTATTTGAAGATTTTTATCATGACTCACTATCACTCTCTAATTCCACCTTGTGTGATTTCGACATGCGCATGGATAATTTTTCTAGTATCATGGACCTGATCTTATTATCTTTGTGCCTCTACCTACCTCAGCAACTCACCTCTAAAGTCTGCCCTAGACCTACTATTATTAATGAGGAAACTCATTTTCCTTTAACTCCATCTGTACTTGCAATAGAGTGATCTTACCACCTCCTCACTGTTCCTCAACTCCTCATGTCTTTACTTTTACCCACTTCAATTCCGTTGTCAACTATTATATTAACTTACATGCATTTGCATATCCATTGCTCTTCTTTCCATCTATTGCACTTCCTTATTAAATTACCAACTCAGGTGGAATCTAAATCTCTTCCTACTTTAGCCTAAAGTTACCTAGTAGAATGTGACTGGGAAAAAGGCACAACATGTTTGTTAATCTCATTTTAAATTCATAACAACCAATATTAAGTGAATTCTTCCTGCTGGCAGGAAATTATATAATTTTTTACTCAAATCATCTTCCTTCTTTCCTAGATTATCTCACACCTTTTGATTTCCCCTTCAAACCTTTTCCAGTGCCCTCTGATTCAGCATCATCATCATCACCTCCTTAGACTATCGGTCATCTCTTATCCAGCCTTTCTGCTTCCCTCTGACCCCTATAAACTCTACTCCATAAAGTACCCAGAGGGGCTTTCTTAAAATGCCAATTAGATCATGCCACTCTTCTCCTTAATATCCTCTTTTATTCCTATGGAAAGTCAACATAAAAAAATATCACATCATCTTCTCCCTACCCAACACATTTCTTACCTCATTCCCTACTATTGTTCCTTGCTCAGTGTCGTCAAGTCACACTGGTCTTGGAAAATTCCATATATGTTCCCAAATTGAGGCCTTTCAATTTCCTTATTCTTTCTGTCTGGAATTTTATTCTCTCAGATATTTTCATGGCTTAGTTTCTTATTTTCCTCAGATCTCAGCTCAGTTGTTGTGCCATGATAGAAGATTTCTTTGGCTGATATATATAAACAGTAACCCCAACAAACGTTCTCTCTTCCTCTTACATGTTCTTATTTTTCTCACGAAACTCATTAGCACCTAACATATCATATATTTATGTGTGCACTGCTCACCACAGGCCATTAGAATGCACCCACCCCCCATGAAAGCAGGGACTTTGATCTACTTACTGCTTTATCCACAGCACCCTCACTAATGTTGGCAGCTTGTTGAATAAATGGATTTCACTTGAAGAAAGGATCCCATTACAATAAAAATAATAAATTAAATGAATGAAGAGGGGAAGGAAAGCAGTATTGTGTTTTAAAAAAGGTTCTGTACATAGAAAAGATTCTCCTTTTATTTGAGGTAACAGGATATATATAATTTATACAGTATTTTTAAAAATTGAAAAAAGAAAAACATGTATATATACATAGAGAATAGTCTCTCTCTCTCTCTCTCTCTCACACACACACACACACACACACACACACACACACTCACACACACACACACACACCAAATATCAACAGAGTATATTTTTCAATAGTGCGATTATGGTGAAAGGCTTTTTTTGGGGGGGAACTA
The DNA here is from genome assembly GCA_030068075.1 of Paguma larvata. Lineage (NCBI taxonomy): Eukaryota > Metazoa > Chordata > Mammalia > Carnivora > Viverridae > Paguma > Paguma larvata. Next base: position 43,025,884 of record CM057831.1, on the reverse strand, counting down.
TTTTGTCCATCTGCTATTTTTGTGTGTTTTAAATAGGTAACAGAATTATAAGTGAAAATTTTAAAAGGAAAAATTGTTGAGAGGAAGAAGATATGGGAAAGAAAATAGATTTGGGTCTTCATATTTTAAAATTGAATTTCCTAAACAGAAAACTCAAATAACGGCCTATCTAAATAAAAACAGATTTGGTCTTACACATAAAGAGGAACTTTGCTTTCTGTTCCCATTCCCTATGGCTTTCCAGGCTGTCCCTCAATACCTCCATGAAGTACCAGTCACTCTGTAGAGAACAGTGTTTCAGGTCCAATTTCAGGTGCACGGATCGGGCAAACTCAATTAGACAACAAGCATGCACTAAGCACTTACCTGATTGTGAGCTAAGTACAGAAGCAACACAGCCCTCTGTCTGTGCCCCAAAAAGCTTATAAACTGTCAGGAAGAAAACACTGAGTTTGTGTTTGGAAGGTAAAAAGCAGTATTTGATTGTGAGTAATACATGCGCCTAGTTCTGCAGGAACACAGAGAAGAGGTCATGAAGAATAAAGAGTGAAATCCTCCCGAGGTCACAGTCAGGATGCCTCAGCACTCCTCTTATCCCCTGACAGTACTGCATGCCTTTCGGGGGCCTCAGCTTTGTGACTCACAAATATGTGTGGAAGATATTATGAGTACACCAGGATCTAACCTTCATCTGCTGCACAGAGGGCTTGAGTTCCTTCATCTTGTAACACCCTCTACTGCCTCTGCATTTTCATATCCAATCTGTACCACCTTCAAACTTAAAGACCTCTTGTTCAAGTCAAAGCCCTGGAAAATTAGAAAAGGACAGGATGGGGCTTCTGAGGGAGGGAGGTAAGCTCTGATTATGTTTCTGAATAACTGCAGTTATAAGTACATTGAAATTACAGAGGCGAGCCTCAGTTTTCTTATTAGTGAAGTAAGTTGTCATATGCCCTAGAAGTTTCACCTCTAGGAATACATCAAAGGAAGCAAAATCACAAATTCAAAAAAAAATCTGTACCACAATGTTCATTTCAGCATTATTTACAACAGCCAAGATATAGGAACAACCTAGGTATGCATCAATGGACAAAGAAGATGTGGTATCTATACACGATGGGACATCATTCAGCCATAAAAAGAGGTAATCCTACCATTTACAACAATGTGGATGGACCTTGAATGCATTCTGGTCAGCAAAATAAGTCAGAGAAAGACCAATACTGTATGACCTCACTCATATATGGAATCTAAACAAACAAACAAACCCACCAGACTTGTAGAAAAGAGATAAAGTTTGTGATTTCCAGAGATGAGATTGAGGGGAAATTGAAGGAAGGTGGTCAACAGTATAAACTTCCAGTTCAAAGATAAATAAGTACTAGGGATGTAATGCATGGCATTCTGACTATAATTAACATTGCTGTATGACAGACAGGAAAATTGGTAAGAAAGTAGGTCCCAAGAGTTCTCATCACAAGGAGAAATTTTTCGTTCCTTTTTATTGTATCTATAGGAGATGATGAATGTTAACTAAACCTATTACAGCCATCACTTCACAATGTATGTAAATCAAAATATCATGCTGTCCATCTCAAAACTTATACAGTGTGGCATGTCATTATTTCCCAATAAAACTGGGGGAAACAACAAATAAGCAAAATTACCTTTAATATGTTAGAGCATTTTAAGCCTTCTAAACTATAATATATAGGATTGTTAACTTTAAGATGTTGAGATTTGGGTATTTGGAATACCGTTATGCTGAAATTTGGTTATACTATTATTAGAGATGAATAAATGGATTATTTATATTAAAATAAGTGGTCAGAGAGGGTTGAATATATTAGAGATATACAAACATTTTAAAAAATAGTATCACTCTATCAGTACTCTACTGCTCGGGCTTCTCATTTGTGAGGTCAAGCCCTCTAGGCAGACATTAACTTTCATTTTGATTTGATTTATCAAGGAGAATGATTAGGCACCTTTGGAATTTGTCTTGAGCCCCTTATGAGCCAGTACAGACTCACTATATTAGAGCTATAGGTATAGCATATAGTGTGTGTGTGTGTGTGTGTGTGTGTGTGTGTGTGTGTGTGTGTGTGGCCTTATTTGATGGTGCCTGCCTGGCTTCTTACCAGAAACTTGGTGCACAGCACACAGCACAGAGCACACTGAGAGCTGTTTCAGTACTACAGAGTAGGATGAAATAGAGAGCCTTATATGAAGGGGACAGAGCAGTGTACCACAAAGATCCTGTGCTAAGGGTCAGAACTGGATTTGAACACATCTATACTTTTGTGTAAACTTGTACAAGTTACTTAATCTCTCTAAGACACTGTTTTATTTCGCGAAGTGTAAATTTAAATCAACACTGCAAAGTTGTTATGCCAGTAAGTAGAATCCCTGGTATCCAGTAGACTCTTCAGTGGCAGAAGATATTAGAGGAATTGTAGAGATGTGGCTTTTAGCCACTGTTCTAAATCTTAGCTAGTTGCAGGACTTCACATAGGCCTCTGAACCTCCTTGGACTTCAGTGTCATCTGTAAAATGAGGAGCTGGGAAAAAAATCTAAAAATAATATGGTTTTAAAGCAACCTTGGTCTTGTGGGAGGATGTGTAAAGAAGGTTGTATTTTCTTTTTACTAATATCTCACAAAAGCGCCTCTGGGAATCAACAAGAGAATCAATTCCGAGGCCAATGTTGTTAAGGATACTTTTGAGCTGACCTCAGTTTGCTCCTATTATAATTCTGTCTCAGTTAATGGCTAAGGGCATCCTATATATTGTATTTACTTCTGGCATCTCAATCCTTACCTAAACAACAGAACAAACTCCTACATTATTTAAAAATAGTCCATCTAATTTTGGGTCTTAAGAAAACAGTACTTTTATGGCTAAAGTCAACAACACAAGAAACAACAGGTGTTGGCAAGGACGTGGAGAAAGAGGAACCCTCCTGCACTGTTGGTAGGAATACAAACAGGTGCTTCCACTGTGGAAAACACTATGGAGTTGCCTCAAAAAATTAAAAATAGAACTATCCTACAGTCCTGCATCATGCTACTAGGTATTTTCCCAAAGAATACAAAAATACTAACTCAAAAACACCCCAATGTTTGTAGCAGCACTATTTACAAGAGCTAAATTATAGAAACAGCCCAAATGTCCATCAATTGATGAATGAATGAAAATGAATGAATAAAAATGAGTATGTATATATACATACACACAATGGAATATTACTTAGCCATAAAAAAGAATGAAATCTTGCCATTGGCAACAACATGGATGGCACTAGAGAGTTTTATACTAAGCCAAGTGATTCAGTCAGAGAAATACAAACACCATATCTGTTTCCCTCATATGTGGAATTGAAGAAACAAAACAAATGAGCAAAGAGATAAAAAGAGAGAGAGAGAGAGAGAGAGAGAGAGGAGGGCAAACCAATAACAGACCCTTAACTATAGAGAACTGATTGTTACTAGAGGGGAAGGGGGGGGGGTGAGTTAAATAGGTGATGGGATTAAGGATGACACTTGCTATGATGAGCACCAGGTGATGTATGGAAATATTGAATCACTGTATTGTACACTTGAAACTAATAAAACACTGTTAACTAGAATTTAAATAAAAATTTTAAGAAAAAATTCTTTTGAAACTAATTCTATCTTAAATCATTTTTATTTTGAATCGAGCATAGAATGAACCAATGAAAATGAAAATGTTTTCCTATGTGTTTGTTTTGTTTCAAATAAAGCTCTTTAATCATTTCTATGTTTTAGTAATTATTAAAACACAAATAGAATTATGACTGGTATAAAAAATCAAACACAGTCTCAGTAGAATAAGAAATTTGTCTATGCAATTTTCTCTTATGCAAACCAATTATATGTAATGTATTTTTAAATACAATAAAATTATGAAAAATAGACTCTGGGATTAAAATCAAGGCTAGGTATGTTATTAAATATTCAGTGATGTTTATGCCCTAGAGCTCAGGAAAATCCCTTTCCTTGTCATATTATTTTATTTTTCAGTTTTCACAAAATCCATTACCTCTTCTTGAATCTCTCAGGCTTTATTTGTGTGACATTCCAAATATCAAAAGGAGGGAGGGAAGGAGAGAACTTAAAATAGACACAGGTGGAAATTCTACTTAAATCATATTAACATTTCATTCCTAGCAATTAGAATCCCCTGAGGAGAGTAAAATAATCCTAAGTGTGAGCACAGTCGAATTGAAATACAATATGGTGCATGTGTGCATAGGCATACACACATACATATACACTGGGAGCTTAATAAATGGGAACATATGTTAAAATATGCCAGATGAGCATCCTCCAACACTTACAGGGCTTGACATTCTCTCAGGACAAGAGTGCTGGGTCTAATATCTCTAAATCGAAACATATGGTTGCTACAGAACAGACCCTCTCACATAGAGATATGTGATAATTGTCTTGCCTTGTGATAATTTGAGTTTTAATTCACCTCAGAATAATAATAGTTAGCATTTACTCAGTTCAAGGTTCTAGAGCTCCTAAATGCTTCGGATAGATTACAGTTTCTCCCCCTTATCTGCCAGAATAGGTTCCAAAACCCACAGGGGATGCCTACAAAGGCAGATAATACCAAAACCCGTATGCAGTATGTTTCTTCCTATGCACACATTCCGATTATAAACTTTAATTTGTAAGTTAGGCACAGTGAGAGATTAAAAACAATAACTAACAATACAATAGAACTATTACAACAATACTATAATCGAGTTATGTGAATGCAGTTTCTCTCTTTCAAAATACCTTATTGTATGGTACTCACCCTTCTTGGGACAGTGTGAGATGATAAAATGCACGAGTGATGAAGCGAAGTGAAGTGAGGGGTGTAAGCATTGTGAAGCAGGGTGAGACTACTCTTGACCCCACCATACCTCAGAAGGAGGATCGTCTGCTCCCGAACCAGGGAGTACTGGTAGTAACTGAAACTATGGAGAAGGCGGGGACTACTGTAGATACCTAACAAGGATTTATAGCAGTGGTTCGCCACCTCCCTTAACCCATACCCCTTGTAATAAATACTAAATCATCACTCTCTTCTCTTCCCACCCTCTTTCACTCTCACAAACACACACCAGATTCTGATACGTCATTTCACCTAGTACCTTTTACCTTCTACATTTTACTCCCATCAGCCATTCCCTTCCATTGTGAATCCGTCCTGTGAAGTTAACTTCTCCATCTCACTCATGGAAGATATTTAAATCTTCTGAGATCTGTATCACAAAAATAATATATTTTTTTTTGTTTTCTACATATAAAACTATAAGGTTGAATATTCTTCCTATTATCACCACCTCTTTGAGATTTTAACATATCACATTCCTCTTTAACTCTTGATAATTAATGATTTAAGGAATATATTACTGAATGCCTAAGTATGTATTGTTTTGTGCTTTATATAATTTCTTTAAATTCCACAGCATTATTTTGACATAAATGTTACTATTTTTATAGTAAAGATGAGCTATTTAAGACTCAGAGGTACAAGAACTTGCTTAAACTCACAACTGATAACAGACAGACCACACACTTGAAATCTAGTGTGACAGAAGCAAGACTACATGTCCACTGTCCATTTCATTTTCCTCTAGTACATTTTCTAGCCACTCTTACAGCTAGGTGGGAGGTTCTATGTTCTGGCAAATATTATATATACCACTTGTAGGATTGGTTTTAAAGTATGTTCCTTAACCATTTATGTTCTCTCTCTCCTCCATTGCACATCCAGAAACAAAGGACTCCTCTGTAATGGAGCCACACAAGGGAAGAAGCCAAAATAGTTGAATTTCTACTTGTAGAAGGGTAGCTTTGTAGAGCCACCTGACTGGGACCAGACCATGATTTAAATTTAAATAGAAGCGAACCTTTATTATGTTATTATTGACAGTTTGTATTATTTGCTTTCACAGTTATCATCACTTAGCCTAATTGACACACTGCCTGTTATCAATTTACTGCCTCTGTGTTCCAAATCCACCCTCCTTTCCTAGCATTTTGATTCTAGAACTGGACACTACAAACATTTCTCCTTTGCCAGCATGCACAGTGTAAAGGCTTTGCCAGTGCACGGTGTTGTGGAGAAATACTGTAGGAAGGAGGGCATTGTTTTCTTGGAACCAGTGCTGCCAGAGGTCACCTTCCTTACCAGGAGACAGGGTTTTTTTTGCCAGAAGGCACTGGCAATGATGGAGACCTACTGATGCACCCCTTCCAGTGAGTTTCAGTGGAATGCCAGAAAGCAACCTCCCAGCAAGTGGTTTTATGCTCATCAGCCTAAGTGAACTCCTCCACCATCCAATGAACCTCAGATAAACCATCTTCAGCAAGGTCCGATGTCAGCCTCAGGCAAGAGGTGGGAAGTGGCCAGCCTCTGCCAAGTGTTTTCCTTCTTTGGATGCTCTCTTTCAGTCACAAAAGTGGTAGCTTTTCCCTATACCTAATATTTCTGTAGAGTTCTTTTTAACTGTCCATAATTAACCTCTTTTATTGGTTAATAATTCCTTATGTTAAATGTTCCCTGTTCAACTGACTGTATATGTCTGTTTCTTTACTGAGCCTTAACTGATACATGCATGAAATAAATATATATCTTACAAATCAATGCCATCTAAACATATGGTCATATAAACATGGTCATATGGAGGCATATTGAAAATAAAGTCTTTTGAGTCAGCCAGTCTTGAGTTTGAGGAGTGGCTTTGTCACTTGCTAGCTGTGTGACCTTCAGTGAGTCTCTAAATATCTCTGATTAGGAGTTTCTAAATATTTCTGTTGCTATGGAGATTAGGTAGCATATGTATTTCGTTGGTGCAAAGTAGGTATCAAATAAATGGTATTTTAAATAAAAATTTACTATGAGGATTTTTCAGTACCTGTGATTGAACATTATTGCCTTTCCTTGTCTTATTCAAGCGATCGTGTCCCCCATTCCCTCATTGTAGTTCTTTGTGTAGTTATATCTAAACAAAGCATTTCTGAATGCAGGTTAAATTTTGTCCTCTCATTTTCTTTTGCCAAAGATTATAGTTGAATGTCACTTTTGTTAAAATTAATCAATATTTAAGGCATTTATCAAATTCCTTCTCATGCTTCTTTTGGGAAACTCAATGACCCCACATTACTTTACATTTTCACAAGTTTTTTATTTTCCATCCTTTGATCCTTCTCAATATTCTCTCTGTCTCTAAAAGTGAGATTTCCAGATCATACTTTATAGACTTTTAAGAATAACTAACTCCTGATTTATGTAGGCAAACACCATCTGCTTAAAACATTTTTATATTAATTTTTAAATGTTAATTTAAATACAACATGTGGTAAGATACGTCTATTAGAACTTCCTCTACAGTAATTTCATGATATCATCTAGTCCCCAAAAGTATTTATGTGCTTTATTTTTATTCTGTAAGCCACTTGTCACTATTTATATATTTATTTTGGGGATACTGACTGTTTAGCTATTATTAGCATGAAGCACCTGTTCTTCCATTGACTATGTCTTTATATATTTCCCTTCTAGAAGAATATTTGAAGCGAAACTTCCAATGCCTAAAAAGTCTTCCATTTAAGTGGGAGCTGTTATTTTAAACAAATGTATGGTCAAGAACATGGACCATGAGGACCATGTACACAGACACACTGGGTATAAGTCTTAACTCCCCATTTTTTGACTCAAATATAATTAATATATAGAGTTACAGTAATTTCAGGTCTACAGTGTGATTTAACAATTTTGTACTTTTCTCAGTGCCCATCATCATGAGTATACTCTTAATCTCTTCTAGTTTACCTGCCCCACCCACCCACCTCCACTCTAGCAACCACTAACTACTTTGTTCTCTGGATTTAAGATTCTGGTTTTTTTGTTTGTCTTTTTTTTTTCCTTTTTTTGTTCAGTTGTTTTGTTTCTTAAATTCCACATCTAAGTGAGATCATATGGAATTTATCTCTCTCTGATTGACTTATTTCACTTAGCATTATACTCTCTAGTTCCACCCATGTTGTTGCGTGTGGAGAAATTTCATTTGTTTTTATGGCTGAATAATATTCCATTATATTTATAATATAAAATATATATAATATCACATTTTCTTTCTTCTTTGTTCACTCATGGATAGTTAGGTCACTTCCATAATTTGGTTATTGCTGCAATAAAGAGAGGCAAATAAATCTTTTCAAATTAGTGTTTTCATTTTCTTTGAGTAAATATCCAGTAGTAGAATTACTGAATTATATGGTAATTCTTTTTTAAGTTTTGAGGAACCTCATAGTGTTTTCCCCAGTGACTGCATCAGTTTGCATTCCTACCAATAGCGTACAAAGATTCCTCTTTCCCTACAACCATGCCAACACTTGTTTCGTGTGTCTGTGTTTGTGTCTGTGTGTGTGTGTGTGTTTAATGCTTATTTGTTTTTGAGAGAGAAAGAGTGTGATCAGGGGAGGGGAAGAGAGAGGAAAATAGAGAGGATCCAAAGCAGGCTCCGTGCTGACAACACAGAGCCTGATGTGGGGCTCAAACTCATGAACTGTAAGATTGTGACCTTAGCCAAAGTTGGAAGCCAAAGTTGGAAGCCACCCAGGCGCCCCTGTTTCTCGAGTTTTTTATTTTAGCCATTCTGACAAGTATAATGTGATATCTCACTGTAATTTTAATTTGCATTTCCCTGATAAGTAGTGATGAACAGCCAAACCAATCTTAAGTAAGAAAAACAAAGCCGGGGGTATCACAATTCTAGATTTCAAGATGTACAACAAAGCTGTAGTAATTGAACCTATATAGTATTGGCACAAAGATAGGCACATGTATCAATGGAACAGAATAGAGAGTTCAGAATTGAACCATGAATATATGGTCCATTAATCTACAACAAAGGAGGCAAAAATATACAATGGAAAAAAATGGATTTTGGAACCACGAGGGATCTTAATGATAGAGAATAAACTATGGGTTGATAGAGGGAGCTGTGTAGAAGATGGGCTAGATGGGTAATAGATACTGAGGAGGGTAGTTGTTGTGATGAGCACTGAGTGTTGTATATAAGTGATGAATCACTGAATTCTCCTCCTGAAACCAATATTGCACTGTGTGTTAACTAAAATTTAAATTTGAAAAAAATAAAACAAAAAAAATGATGCTGGGAAAACTGGACAGCTTCATGCAAAAAATGAAACTGTACCACTTTCTTACACCGTACACAAAGGTAAACTCAAAATAGAATAAAGACCTAAATGTGAAACCTGAAACCATAAAATTTCTAGGAGAAACAGGCAATAATATCTTTGTCATCAGCCATAGAAACATTTTTCTAGATTTTTTTTCCTCTGGGAAACAAAAGCAAAATTAAACTATTGGGACTACATCAAAATAAAAAGCTTCCGTACAGCAAGTGAAGCCATCAACAAAACAAAAAGGCAACCTATTGATTGGGAGAAGATGTTTGCAAATGAGATATCCAATAAGGGGTTAATATCCAAATATATAGGGGCACTTGTTGGGATTATCACGGGGTGTTGTATGGAAACCAAACTGACAATAAATTATTCAAAAAAGAATAAAGGTTAAAAAGGTTAACATAATAAATGTCACATGTATTTACAACAATAAAAAATTTAAAGTCTCAATAAATAAATAAATAAATAAATAAATAAATAAATAAATGACATCTGAAAAGAAATCCAAATATATAAAGAACTTATACAACTCAACACACAGAGAAAGTCCACAAATAATCCCATTTAAAAATGAGCAGAGGACGTGAATGGATATTGTTCTAAAGAAGACATGCAGATGGCCAACAGACACATGAAAAGATGCTCAACATCACCAGCTCCACTTTTAATGGCCATGTGCCCATGTTAGTTAGGGGCATCTGAGTTACAACTGGCAGAAAATCAAATTGATCTGCCCTGAACAAATGAACAAAGAACCAAAGAGGAATTTATTGCATCATGCAACTGCAAAGTTAAAGATTAAATAAGGATTCAAGCACAGCTGGATTAAGGGACTCAGATGGGGTTTTCATTTCTCCCCACTCTCCTTTCTCGCATTCTTTATTCTTCAACTTTGTATTGGCATGTGCTCACCTAATTGTCACCTGGTGCATGGGGTGAGAAAATGATGATCATTTCCCATGTCCCTCTTTCTTAAAAGTTTGGGAGGGGGTGTGGTGGATTAGGCACAAAAGAGACCTTTGAATGGTTCTGCTGAATCACTAGCACACCCCTAGATGTCACTTTAGCCAGGAAGAATGAGGTACTCTGATTAGCTCACTGTGCCAAAAGGGTAGATACACTGACTAGAAATTCCGCCAGAATCATATGATATATGTGAACATTGCTCTCTATCATCCTGTTTTCTTATCTATAAATTGTAAAATTACCCCCCACCCCCACAGAGTGGTCATGATAATAAAATGACACTAAGTTTAGAAAAGATAGAAGACCTGAGCAATACATAACTGTTAACATTTATTATAATAAATAAAACTGAAGAATGTCATGTGGTAGACAAACAACCTTCTTTTTTTTTATCTGTAACTGTATCTTTTGTGTGTCTTGTTAACCCATCCCCATCTCCCCAAGGAAACAGCAAACTTAAAGAGCAGGGACCCATGACTTTTAGTCCTCATGTTTCCATGACTACAACTATCACAGAGAAAGAAAAGAAGCCAACATATATTAAGTGCAGACCTTGACATGTGATCTTCTTAAACACACCGAATACAACAACTTGTTCAGAGCAGTCGCTTCATAGCTGTTTGATTAAGGACTTCAGTGAATACAAAGTGACCGACGTTATACATCTGGCAGAAGATATCCTTAAAAGTTCAGTTCAAGAAAAAACAGAAAATACTGTATTGTATTATAAGCAATAGAATGCTTTGATACTTCACATTTGGGTAAAAAACACTTTCATAAGGTTTCTGTAAGCCCATTTTTAAGAACATCTTGTCCTAATAGAAAGCATAATCAGGGCCATTTGGAATTTTGAGTTCCAGAGTCTTATGCCTACTATTAATTACAGTTTCAAGGAGTACACTGCACTTAGGAGTATACCAAGGCCTGGGACTGGAAATTAAGATTCTGAAAAGCAATACAATTGAACACAATAAGTTGGTTTGTTGAAATGGAAATTTTTAGAGTCATCAAGGCCGTGAGATAGTGTGTATACACTTCCCAGATACATTTTGCCCTCACCTTTGAGAGTTACTTGAGCTAAGTCCATCAGCACCTCTGACCTTTCTGTTGATTTCTCGCACTCTTTTCTCTTCTAGTGTTGGGGAATTGTTTGTGCCTGGGGGGCCCCAAAAACAAAAGGATATTTTCAGACAGAAACTGCTCAGATGCAGCTGAATCTAAATCCAGGTGTAACACTCGTTCCAACATCTGAGAGCAAGTCATGAATTCAGAAGTGATGACTAACCAGGCAGACACCAGCAGTGGTAAAGGGCAGCTCATGAGATTCCTCCCCGTGGAGTAAGAGCAGGCCTATTCTCCACGGCTCACGGTAGAGTACACTGGGGGAATCAATAACTGTTGTACTTATTTTTCCTATGGCTCCACTTTTTTCTTATCACAGCTTTATTATTTATTTGCACACCACACATTCACCCATTTAAAGTGTACCATTCAATGCACTTCCATAAGGTTACAATGTTGTGCAAGCATCACCACAATCAATTGTAGAACATTACCATCACCTCAAAAAGAAAAAGTATACCTTTTAGCAGTCATGCCTAATCCTTTTAAACCTAGGTGACCAGTAATCTACTTTCTATCTCTATAGATCTGTTGTGGTCCTAATTTTGATACTTCCAAAAATATCTGCCATTTTTATCTGACGGCTTTGTTCTTACCACTTTGATTTAATAAATAAATAAGCAGACAGGCTAGTATCATAATAACCACGTGTATCAATTACTTACTATGGTGTAGGCACTATACTAAGTGTTTTTCATGTATTAGCACAGGACGGGATGACACTATTTTTCCAGTGCCAGCATATGGCAAACTCTGCTAGCATTTCCTAGGCTGACTATTGTGCTCTGCATTCAAAACATTGCCCCCTGCAGAAATCTTAGACAGTTTACCCTAATAGTTAAGAGCAAAGGCATTGCAGTTAGACTGCCTGGGCTGGAATCCTTGCCTTGCCAGTTTATAGCAGTGTGAGTTTTGGCAAGTTGTTCGTGTCTCTGTACTTCAACGTCTTCATGTATAAAATGAGGAAATGATTAATCCCATGTAGGGTTATTGTGGGGATTAAATGGCATAATAACGGGAAGCTTACATATCAGTGACTGTCCCGTACATGTTCTATAAATAACAGCTGATATAGCGCTGTAATGTAGCATGTGAGTGATAACAGAGTCAAGAGTTGAGCAAGTATAGGAGGAGGTTTGAATTACTTACAGAGACCTACAAGCCGACAAAGGCCATATCGTTATACTGATCCTTGAAGAATGGGTAGAATTTTCAAGCCAAAAAAAAAAAAAAAGAGGGCAAAGAATATTGTAAACAGCAGGAAGCCCTAGCTGAACAAAATAATCTAGTGAGGCTAGATCCTGGGGTTTTAGGAAGAGAACAGTAGGCACATATATCCTATTTCCTTAAACAGAATTGAAGCTGAAGTCTCTGCATTCAAAAACAACTTATGGTTTCAAAACAAATATCTCGATTTGGACATTTGACTTGTCTCTTGAAACATTGTAAATTGTTTACATATTTGAGTTTCCTACCTGATAGTAACACCTTAAGATCTAAGACCTTGACTTAGTCATTTGTGTCTTGGGAAAAGCGCCTATCCAAGTGCTGGGAATATACTATTTGCTCAATAAATATTTGTTGAGGGAGTAAAGGAAGCAATAAATCAATGAATACTCATTTTGAAGACCATAAATAACAATTTTCTGTGCTGGATGAGGGTTAGAAGACAGTTCAAATCATACCATGCTTATTTTAGACACCATATTTCAGTGGATGTTTAGAAAGAAAAACAGTGAATTAGAGATTCCATGGTAATGAAAATTACTGCCTGGATGCTCTGATGTTTTAAGAACTATTAGCAGTTGGGGGAGCCTGGGTAGCACAATCGGTTAAGCATCCGACTCTTGATTTCGGCTCAGGTCATGATCTCACAGTTTGTGAGTTCAAAGCCCACATCAGGATCTGTGCTGACCGTGAGAAATCTGGGGTGGACTCTCTCTCCCTCCTCCTCTGCCCCTCCCCCTTTGCCCCTCCTCCCCTCAAAATAAATAAATGAACATTAAAAAAAGGAATTATTAGCAGTTGAAGATCAGTCAAAAATGGAAATCCCTTCACTGGGAGATGATCCTTGGAAGCACTGACAGAGGAGTAGAGAAATCAAAATAGTTCTGGTAATGAGCAGGTCACCACTGTGTGAAACCCTGCCTCAATCCCTGTGGGAACCTCTGAGAGTTCATAGACTTAGCCTCAGATTTCTCCCACCTGAGCCGGGGAGGATGCCTGTTTGTCAGTCTCAGACGAGATTATTCCTGGAGGTGATAACTAACTCTGTAGCACTCTGGCCTGTGGACAAATAGACATGGCCTGTGGCCATGCAAGACAAATACACTCCATGCATCCGGAGAATGCTTTTAGGCAGAGTTGCAGAGGATTGCAATTGGAAGCCACGTGTTGGATGGATACAGGTTATTTCCTCTGCTGTTGACTACGGTAGCCCACGCCTTGCATTTCTCAGATTCACTTATGCCAATGTGAAGTTCATTCTGTCCTTTCACTGACTTTTTCTAAGAAAGTTATTAGTCATAATCCAAAAAACAGAGGGAGAGCAACAGAGAACTCACAATAAAAGTTTGGTGTGATGAGCGCCAATCTCCACAGCTGTAGTTAATCTTGAGAAAATCATTGACACTCAGCATTTCCCTCCTTTACCACTTACTTTGACCAATCTGCTCCTAGGCGAGCATCATTGTGTGGTGCATGCAGAGCTTTGTTCCTGAGATGAGTCTCTGTTACTCGTATGCCTCAAGATGTTATCATTGCAATTGCCCTTTTAGTTCTCACTAGGCATGGAAGCATCAAGAGGCACTCCAATGAGCCCCAGAATTTCCAGACATACTCCTCCGTGTTTAATTATTTAGCAGCAGCCCTATCCTCTCAGTAATCAGGATGAGTTACCCCTGTCTGTACAGTAACAAGCTTCCCTAACAACAGGCCCATAGGCATGAGAAGCCAAAAAAAATCAGGGAGCAGCTGAAGAAGTTATAGATTTGGTAGAACCCTTACTAGGTCCCCTGGTAGAATTATCAGGACCTCTAACTCTGCAGAACCTGAAGTTGTAAAAAGGGGAAGCTCACTTTCTTTTAATGTTTATTTTTGAGAGAAAGCACGAGCACAAGCAGAAGAGGAGCAGAGAGAGAGACACATAGAATCTGAAGCAGGCATCAGGCTCTGAACTGTCAGCATGGAGCCTGACACGGGGCTTGAACCCACAAATCATGAGATCATGGCCTGAACTGAAATCGATGCTTAACCAACTGAGCTATCGAGGCACCCTGGAAACTCATCTTCTTAAGTTAACTATTTAAAGAGATAGTAGGAGGCTTCACTGCCACTTCCACCCTTTGATGCTTGTGATCCAGGACCAGCCCTAAATATAATACCACATATTGAACCTTAACGATGTTGGTGTAATTCCCAGTGAAACACAGCAATATACTTACAGTCTCAAATCTGGTACAGAGAACAGCCACCATCAGATTCTCATTGACGCTGGTATCCCTTTTGGGGGACACTCTTTATTGTTTTAGTGAAGGGAGTGTCTTCTGGGCTCTCCCGAGGAATACAATCAGCTGGTAGTTTCTCTGACATTACAAAATAAATTCATTATAATATGCCCACCTCTCTGAGACCTTAGAGCTCTTCTCTAATACTTTGCCAAGGTAGTTCTGGCACCTCCACTTCATTTATTTTAGGCCAACATTGTTTCCAAGCTTCAAAGAGCTATTCTAGTAGCACATTGGGATCAGCTCCAGGTTTCCTTGCCAGAATGTTAAAAATTAACTCATTAAAGAGTGCTCTCATAGAAATAGATTATCCATCATCTGGTGCTACATTCTGTCCTCCCTGATGCAGCATCTTAAGACCAATTCAAGAACGTCCTCCAGATTCCTACCCATACTTATTAGCCAGGCTCTGTAGTTCATTTGATTAATAATCCATTTCACCCTGCAACATAGAGCATACTTTTCTCCTCAGTTCACAGTGAGACTTGATCCTAGTTATTTGTCCAGAAACAATGAGGGCAGATGGGAGCAACACCTGAGAAGGAAAGCATCACCTTATAAAACATCCCACTCAGGTGGAGCTTGTATGTGGCATGTGGCTGCTCTCCCCCAGGAAAGGGTAAAGGTCTTTTTTTCTGAGCCACAGTTTCAGAAGAATCTTTGGGTTTAAGATTCTTAAAAGCATCTATCCAAATTATCTCCTTCTATATTTCAGCGTCTGATTCTTTTTCTATAATAATTCTGATTTTAGTGGAGGAAATTTGCCAGCTCTGTGGAGTCAGCCTCCTTTAAAAGTTTGCTTCTCAGGGAGCCTGGGTGACTCAGTTGGTTAAGCATCTGACTTGATTTCTGCTGCAGTCATGATCTCACAGTTTGTGAGTCTGAGCCCCACATCAGGCTCTGTGCTGTCAGTTCAGAGCCTGCTTGGGATTGTCTCTCTCTCCACCCCACCCCTGCTTGTGGGTGTGCTCTCTCTCCCTCTCTTTCTCTCTCAAAATAAATAAATAAGCATTAAAAAAATAAATAAAAATAAAAGTCTGCTTCTCCTAAAATCTTAGGCCTGATTTTCAGCATCCATCTTGTTTATCCTGTAGTTAAGGGAAATAAGGATTACTTTGATTGTTGTTTGGAGATTTTCAAGCTTATACACCAAATCCTGAGTTGAGTGCTAGCTGACTCAACTCTGTAGTGTTTTCTCCTATAGAATTTCTGGAAGTTGACTCCACAATCTCATATCTTTCAAACCCAAGAGCAATAGACTTTACTTCTATCTATAGACTATCCCAATCGATGTGATGACAGCTTTAGTATTTATGACGTTACAGCTTGCTAGGGATTAGTTCCACCATATTGTCTACCAGCAAGGGGGTCCTTGCTACCACGTGGGGGATGAATCATTCATTTTAAGAAGCTGGTGTTGAAAATCTGCTTCTTAGACCACCTTTGTGCCAACTAACTTAGGATGAGTTTGGGTTTCCCCATAAGACCTTGAAACAAGAATTTCAGTGAAAGGAGTTTATTTGGGAAGTGAACCCAGGGAGGACCAGTAGAGGAGGGAGGAAGTGAGGAAAAAAGAAGAGGAAGCCCACACAGGGTGAGTCAGATGGAAGGTTTTCCCAGTGAGAACCAGGGCTTAATCCTACTGGGACCTCTGTGAGACTGCATAAAGCATGCCTCAGAATGAGTCGCTTGAGCATCCAACTTCGGCTCAGGTTATGATTTCACAGTTCGTGGTTGGAGTCCCACATAGGGCTCTATGCTGACAGCTCAGAGCCTGGAGCCTGCTTTGGATTCTGTGTCTACCTGTCTCTCTACCCCTGCTTGCCTCCCCTGCTTATGCTCTGTCTCTCTCTCTCAAAAATAAATACTTAAATAAAGAAAGAAAGAAAGAAAGAATGTGGCTCCTGAGGGAGAAGGAACCCAAGTAGTCATCTCGCACTTCCTGCCATCATTGGTTGAGAGCTGCTCCTCTAGACATTAACTCCTGGAACTTCTCATCTGCCCGCCTCACATGTCAAGTGCTCCAGAGAATGCCCTCAGGGAATGGGTCACATACAGTTATATGAGTGGTTGGTGCTTATAGAAAACAGTGAATGCCAAGATAATATGGGTAGGACAAAGCTCCTATGAGTACATGATGATGCTCAATGCCATTAAATGCTATTAAAAAACAGTACCTATCTTCAGCACATCAGCACCATAGCCATTGTGTAAACCAAAACAATACTGTATGTATTTTAGTTGTTTCTTTGCATGTTGATTGGTCTGGTACCTTTCTTGATTAGAACATATGAAAATATATTCCTTTGCTTAACCAAGAAAATATAGATACACTGCTTGGCCTAAATGCTGATATGAACAATAGATAGACTCATTGCAGTATTATAGTGCCCAGTGTATGTTTCTCATCCCTGTTTTGAAATAAAATTTTAGAAATGGGTCTTGAGAACCATGGCTACACATTCAAAAAAAAAAATCACAATACTAAGACACTTAAAGCATTTTCAGAAATAGGGAAACAGCATCTTGTAATGTTTTATTTTCCACTTGTGAAAATATATATAATATATATTACATGAACAGAAGAGCCCTATGGCTTAAGTTGGAGAAAGCGAACAGAAAGGCACATATGGAGGCAGTTCTTTTCATACAGTTTTCAGTTAAAACAACATTCAGGGCATGGTGAGTGACAATAAATGCAAGGAAAAGCACCAGAAGCCTGTGTACACGACTCTGAAGGGCTAAATCGGAGACAACTCTTAGGGCTGCTGGAAATGGAGGTCATCTCTGGAGAAAAAATCTGTTTCTACTTAATAGGCCTGTCAGCCCAGCAGAGAGTGTATTGAAATCTGGACAAAGGCATCAGGGGCAAAGTGAAAGCCAGTGCTGAGCTAGTCTGCTCTTCTCCCCTTTCTCTTTGAGACCAGAGGCCTTGGCCGAATCCAAGGAGCAAATAACAGGGCCGACGCTGGCCCTCCAGAACTGTGGTCGGCTACAAGACAGAATTCTGTAACAGACTAAATATTTAACAAGCTCGTAAACACTGTGCTGATGCTGGGGAAAAACATGAAAAGAACATTTGCTATTTTTCTCTCTTATAGGAAATATACAGGCATAGATCTTTGGCTTGCCGCATGTGTATCCCTATTCTGACATTTACTCAAATTGGTTAAGAATTGAGACAGGAGATAATGGGATTATTTCTATCATATGCCAGCAAAGAAGCCTACTAGGATTTGGCACAGCTGGAGCAGCTGACGATCTTGGGTGATGTGAGATGGGGCTTCACGACGTCCGGCTCAATGGACTCCATTAGGTCACACTCGTTTGCAAGTATATGTTTCACCAGGCATCTGGAGGCTTCATCAATGTTTATATTCTCCTACAGATGGGGTAAAAAAAAACAAAACAAAATAAAACAAAACAAAAAAAAAAACAGAAGTTTTGTTATAAATATTTTAAAATAAGAAAAGTTTTTCTTATCAATATTTTAAAATAATGCTGGAGCAGAGACCTATATACGACAGAAGAGCAATATTTTTGGCAACTCATTTAAGTATCTCTTGGATGCCCTATCCATGCATCTTCTTTCTCTTCCCCTCCTCACAGTGCATGGAGAAGCTTTACTTTTCAGTCCTTCATAAAAGCAAAATATTTATTTTGTCATATACGAGAAATAGCATTCGGTGGGCTCTCTTACTTTAGTAGGTTGAATAGAAGGTAGAGGGCAATTTTATTATTTTTACATACACTTACAGTATAGCAGAATATTATATAAGATAACAGAAGTCTTCAGTCTAACTTAGGTTCATAATTGCCCTCTTCCACATACTACTTTTGTGACCTTGATATGAAATAGGAATAATAAGACACCTCATATAGCGGTCATTAGTGATTTTGTAAGTATTTTCTGGCCATCTGCCTTTTGGTCAAATGGGAGAAGTGCACTGCTCTGACCTCTTTGAAGTTAGTCATGGATATGTGACTTTCACTGGACAATGAAATGTGAGAAGTGACGTGTCTCACTTTCGTATAGAAGCAATAAAAGGCAATGCCTAATTTGCCATGTTTACTTCTCCTTGCTTCTGCAATCGTGGAAGCACAAAGATGGGAATTCTCTTGGCCTAGGTCTATGAATGAGGATCGAGAGGAGCCAAGTAGCCCATGATGATGCAGGTGGCACAAGTGAGAATTATGACCTTATTGTTTGAAGTCACTGACATTTAGGGTTATAACTGTGATATTACCTAGACAATCCAGATGGATATAACCCTTCAAAGGAAAATATGAAATTGGAAATTTGAATCTGCGTTCAAGAATGAAATAAGCTCCAATTTGGGGAAAATATGGAGCAAACATTTAAATCTCAAATATGCTTTCTATTGGGTTAATAGAGATTAAACAGTTTTTATCCCCCTCTGCCAACAGAAAGCAGAGAAATACAGAATATTTACTACCAGCATGCTAAACAAAAAATCTTGATCTCCAGTAAAGTCAAATTTGTTGAACTATTCTGATGTGTTTCATCATAGTCAATATAAAGCAATAAGGACTTTCTTGTCAACTTGTTTTACTATAAGACCTCATCCAATCTGAAGTATAACTACTGATCTCTGGGCTTTTAACGTATGTCAAAGTTGTTGATACGTTGTGAGATCACTGTATGAAGTCATTCTACGTGGAAAATGTAAGAAGTAGTGATGGTTTCCAAATGGCATCTATGGTTAAGGACATTAGAAGTAAATATTTATTAGCATGTTCCCCATCCTTCAAGTCCATTTCTGAGCACACCTGCTATAATAACTTAAAGTAACTTCTGGAGTTCCTGGAAATAGACTGATTATTTTCTCTCATGTCTAGGCCCTTAACAAAAAATGCTTCCAAGAGTTTCCAAACCTAAAACAAAGTAAAAGTATATTTTTGCCTGTTTGTGATGTTCTTGTTGTTATTGGCTTTTATACCAGACCAGAATTCATGTCTCTGAGCCTTCCATTTCTCATCTATGCAGTAGTCTGGATGACAATACTCACCTAATGAAAAACTGTTTTTCTTTACAGGGTATAGTGGTCACTGGTGCTTGCCCAATGTGTGCATGCTGGGCACTTTATACACATAATTTACTTAATCCCATTTAAAGCCATATGAGGTAAGGGTTGGCTTTTTGTTCTCACTGATTTTGCTGTTAATGTTAGGCTGGGTGTGAGGAGGCCTTGCTACCTTTAACTAAAGTATGTGCCCATTCCATGAAAGCCAGTCCACAGAGAGAAGCTTCCTTCTGCCCCGTTCCCTGCTGGGTGGGTCACTGTGCCTTCACGTCATTGCCCAGGCTTGGCATGCCTTCTGCCACTCTTCTTCTGCCAGTTATTGTGCCCAAGGATCACAACTGAACAATCTGCTCTCAGGCAGTAATTTGACCTAGAAAGAGCCTGGCTCTTCGGAGGGACTCAGCTCCATGTTTGAGCTCTTGAGCCCAGCCACTCATTTATGTGACTGATTAGAAGCCTGGTCCAGGTCCTCTACTGTCTCCAATTCCAGGAAAGTGGAAATGAGTAGCCTCACTCAGGTTTCCAAGCCCTGGGCTCACGGGCCAGCACATCTTTTTGCAGAAGCCCTACCTTTGGGTGGTTTTAAGGTGCTTACCCAACCATTAATAACCCAACACTTTTGTTCCTGTTTGGCAATTGCTTGTGTGTAGGAAAGGAGGCAATAAAATCTCACTTCAGATCCCAAATAGAAGATGTCATTATATCTATTTACAGCTAAGAAAACTTAAGTTTAGGTAGATTCCTGAGAAAGGGAAACTGAAGGACTCCATACAAATCTGTTTTCTGCTCCTTTTCCTGCTTCTATTTCTGCCAAGACCTGTGCTCCCGAGCCTACTTTACACACAGTCAGAATGCATATAGTGCATGTCCTCCTTGCAAGGGACAAGGAGTTAATGATTAACTAGAAGAGATAACATCTAAGGAAGGACCAGATGAGACATCCTGACACCAAACGGCCTTTACTAGGTGTGTAAAACTATCACATGCGTATTCCAGACCACCAGCACTAGACATATTCATACCATGGACTCTTGAATCCAATGAATGACACTTGGGCCCTTGTCTTTGTTCTAACTGATTTCTGGATTCCTGAGAGGGTATATACACCACTGGACCACGTATCAATCAAAACCCCCAGACCCGAAACAAAGATGAGACTCATGCTCCTTTTCTTTCCAAGTTGCCTGAACACTCTGTATCTGCTCTCTCTTTATCTTCAATAAGCTCTGCTTTCACCTCCTTCTGGCTCACATTTTATTTCCATCCTATGCTCAGCCAGAGATCCTCTTGGATCATCCTGTAGGACCTCTTCTAGGTCCCCAGACCTGGCCTGTTAGGATCATTAAAAGACTTCTCCAAGATCATGCAGTGGGTGGGTAGGGGGCCAGAACACACACCTAAGTCTTTCTGACATCAAAGCCTGGCTCTTATCATGCTATATTCCTTTTCAGGATTATTTTGAAGATCAGGTTCAATAACAAATAGAAGTTCTTACTGCAGTGTTAGGCCTAGTAGGTGCTAAATAAATCTTAGCTCCTTTCTCTTTCATTCATTAGAAGAAAAACATGTTTATGTGATAGGAAAAACACATCTTAAGCATTAAAAAGGCCCGCTCTTCACCTACAATGTTAAGTTAGATTAGCCAGTAGTATTTTTTAAACTTCTACTCATATATTAACATGCCATTTAAATATGGTTTACTTTCATTAATGTGCAAATTGGCAAAATCCACTAATGAGGTGAGTGAAATGCAAGTGTGGACAAATCTATAAAAACACATCGTCATTATAAGAAACACAACAAAAACCTAAGCCCAATTGTGGCAGCCTAGCAGGATCATTTTCGAAAAAGATAAGATGATGCTGGTAAAATTGTGGGGAAGTTTAACACACCTGGTAAAGGCTAGTTGGTGTCAGGACGAGGACATGGGACTACGGAGGATGGGGCTGGACAAAGGAAACCATCAGAGTCACGGAGTGCTAGTGCCTGCTTTTTTGCATATAGCAACAGTGTGGAGCTCATGATGGCTGAGCCACATTCATTCATTTATTCGGTATTTTCAGATTTCCACTAAGTAGTAGACATACAAAGAAAAAGATGATCAAATAAGTCCCATCCTTAATCGAGCATAAACACCAGCAAGGTTTGTATAAATAGCAAAGGTATAATGAGGCTGGAAAGGGCATCTTGTGCAGATCACTGAAGAGCCTTGAATGCTAAAGGGGCCACGGAGAGTCACTGACGGTTTTCCGCAGGTCAAGTGTCAATAAACACAATATGATACAAATCCATTACTAGACAAAACTGTCCACACCCTTAGCACTGTTTTATCAATTAATCTATCAATAAGTATTTAGTAAATACCTATCAGGTGAACCATGGTGCTGTTGCCATGGCATACTTATTTCAGATTAGAAAGTGTCAGAGGAAGCTCAGAAGAGAAGCAAACACTATTATTTACCACATGACCTCTACGAAAAGGCCTGGAATGCAGTGTTTTGAGCACAGGCATGAAGCCAAAGTCATCTCAGCCCCTCCACTTTCTGGCTGTGTGACCTAGGAAAAATTACTTTAACCACTCTCTGCCTCAGGGTCCTCATCTGTACAAGGGCATACCATACACATTCAACAAATGTTATCACTATACTCTCATTTTATCATTGGCAGAACACAATAATGTGTGTATTCCATTCCTTCGTTTTGCAGCTGAGGAAACAGACTGAGAAGGAGTAATTGGCTGACGTCAAGACACACACTAGTAAGTGGTGGGGACAGGTGCAAGTCCAAGGAGAGAGCAAACACTAATACCTACCACAATATTTACCATATGCTTACAACAAAAAGTAAGGGATAAAATGTTGAGAGCACAGGCTTAGTGCCAGACCCTCATCTCGGCTTCTCCAAAATAGTTCCCCAAACAAATAAAGGAACACTACGGTCAGGACACATGTTTCCAGCATAAAAAAGGTGGGAGCTGGGGTGCCTGGGTGGTTCAGTTGGTTAAGCATCTGACTCTTGACCTCACAATTTGTGGAATCAAGCCCTATGTCAGGCTCTGAGCTGACAGTGTGGAGCCTACCTGGGATTCTTTCTCTTCCTCTATCTCTGCCCCTCCCCCATGCTCACTTGCTCACTCTCTCTCTACAAAATAAACAAATTAAATTAAATTAAAAAATAAAATAAACTCCTCTATTTAAAAAAAAAAAAAAGGTAGGAACATGTATTCAGGGCCTCCAGCAAGGTTCATTTGTATTGCTGGTCCTACTGTCTTTCTATATACCACTAAGGTCACAGCCAAGGAACTAGACTCAGATAAGGAATGGCAAGACAGAGCAAACTTCCGTCTCTCCTTCTGTCCTCGGCTAACATGGATAATCAAAACCCACCTGATAGAACTACAGGTTCAGACCCTGTGGGCAATTATATTGCAATCTAATTGACTGAGCTACTTTGCACACAAGTCGACACAGCCAAGTCCACATTTTCTAGGTGACTGTGAAGAAACACAGATGCCGGCCTAAGTGCAAAACACTACCTGAGAATGTTTATTTGAGTTATGTTTACTACTAGAGAGTAGTAACATATTCAGGAGGAAATTTATACATTCTATGACTTTCACGATACGTACACTCAGGCTGAATCTGACTGTGATGTATTTACAAAATGCAGGGTGACAAGATGCTCTATTGTGCAGACTGTGTTAGGTTTATGTGTGCTCATCTTTGTGTCTCTGCTCAAAATCTTTTCATTAATATTAATAAGCATGACTGAGAAAAAGGCTTAAAACTCCCAACAAAGCATTTTAGTAAAAACAAATGGTAGTGACCACCAGAGTGACTATTGAGTATCTACTCCAAGCTGGGCATATAGCAGGTCCTTTACTTATGATATAATGTTCACATCCAATCCTCATAAAAATCTATTAAAAAGCTAATAGCTATATTTTAAAGGTAAAGAAACTTCGACCTTTAACAACGTTAAGCAATTTACCCAGAGCAGTATGTGATCATCATCAATCTGTCTTTCCAGCTAAAATTGATCTGACTCCACTTCCTATCCTGTTCCCATACATTCCATTGCAGTGTCTCCCAGGATTAATACAGATATTAAGATAGTTTTATTTCTATATCAGTATTTTTCAATCCTGGCTACATATTCAAATCATCTAAAGAGTTCAAAAAAATCTGCTGAGGCCCTCATCCCAGACATTGATAGGATTGGTCTGGGATGGGGCCCAGCAGAAGTATTTTTAAAAAGATTCTCCATTTCTTTAAAATATGCACCCAGATTTGAGACACACTTGTATAATTAAGAATGTCTGTAATGCCATTTTTTTTATTTCAGTTGTGAACTTTCTGGAAGTATCATTTAATACAGTGATTTTCAGCTGCAGTGATTGTGATCTTCCTGTAGAGGATGGTGTATAAATCTAACTATATGAGGTCTTGGGTACTTGTCAGTTTTTTAATTAGCTCTTTAGAACATCTGTCTGGTGGCAAATTATTTAATCTCTGACCCCCCAGTGCCAGAGAGCAAAAATATTCTAGCAGAAAACCTTCACATCTGCCTAGCTAAAAACTGGCAAAGAATTCCTCCTCTAATCTTTCCAAATACATCAACCTCAAACAAAACACCAAGTGTACCAGAGGCCCTGAGGTTAGGGCACTAAATTCCTCAGCCCCGTGAAATTTTAATTAGAGCAGATGGCCCACAGGATAACACTACCACTGCAAGAAGTCTCGCCCAGAACAGGGCTTTTCAAATCCTTTCTTTCTCTAAGATTCAGTTTGTTTATTGAGCACATAAGTGCGAAAAAGTCTGCTAGCTTTCATATGCTTTCGTTCATATCTAATATGGGGCAGGCACAGTGGACACCTGTGTTTTTGTCTGCTTTACACTTCTTTCCTCCCTCACCCCTAATATCACCCCAACCCTTCCGGTAACTGCTTCCTCTCAATTGCGAGTTTCTACTGGGGCTCTTCTAAACTGAGCCCTTGATCTCAGACGTTGTTCTCAGAAATTGGCATTTCATTTAATTTTCACAAGAAAGCCAAGGTGGGAAGCAGTGACATCATTTTACCAATGAGAAAACTGAGGTACAGGGAGGCTAAATGGCACATGCAAGTTCTCAGGGACAGGAAGGGGCAGAATCTAGTTTCTAGCTCCAATCCATGGAGCTTCTGTATAATCTTTTTCTTCTCCCTGCTGACTTCTTAAGGCCAAAGGTAGTTAGTGCCCAAGCAAAGGTCGGCCTGCATCCAAACCCCATGGTTTTACACTGAAGAGTGTGCTTCGAAAAACCAGGTCCTATTGATGCCCTGTTGTCTGAAAGTTACTTTGTGTCTACCTAACAGGCACTGGGAAAGACAGATCAAGCCATGTTGTCGTTGATTTCAACATAGGACAGAGCCATATTGTTAGCATGTAGAAGCTAGTGAAGAGGAAAGTCTACCAATAAAATCAACTCCAAAGACTGTGTCCCTCTGACAAGATCTCCCCGCCCCACTGTAACCCTGCCTTGGCTGCTGTCCTCCATGTTAGATGTCCAAGTTCATGTCATACCCAATTTCTCCCCTGTCTTCTGTAGCCCTGGGGCCTCATACCTTAAAGCTCTCTTCTCTGATGTCCCTGCCATCAATCTAGCAGCCTCAGAAACCCCATCTCAGCTGTGAAACCTCCCCAACCTTGCCACTTATCAGGGAAATTAGATATCCCTAATTTAACCTGACATCTTTGACACATGAGGAAACTGACACAACAGAGAAGGAACGTGACTTGCTTGGCATCACATAGGCTGCCTCTTAGCTCTCACTGCTTGCACACTCCTTTGTTTCTAGAAATATCTCTTCCGAAGTAGCCTTCTCTCAGCATTATGAAATGTATCGTCAGGGCTGGTTGGCATTTTCTACCCACCTGGCACTTACCAGTGACTCATAGCCACTTATCTCCTGTGTCCCTTAAAAATGTATTTTATCTTATTATGTTTGTGTTCCTGGCTCCCAGAATAGTGTTTGGTGCATAAGAAGCCTCTAAACAAAACTGCCAAAGTTAGTTGAAACCTGTTGAAACTTACTGTATGCCAGGTACCCATTTATTTACTTTACCTTTACGAACTAAGCTAATCCTCACAAAAACTCAGACCAGGAAATGGAAGGATAAAGAGGTTAAAATTTTTCCCAGGGTCATGCAGCCAGCAAGACAAACTTTCGGCACCTCATTCCCCAGCCCATGCTCGAATCCTTCTCCTCTGACCGCTGAAAGTTCTGTGCTGTTAGATGGCAAAGCCAGACTGGAGCCCAGAGCCCTTGATCTTAACCTATTGAGCCATATTCCTCTCTGTAAATGTCCGGGGGATGAATGAAGACTCAAGTCTCCTACCTTGGTGGCCAGTGCTTTCTTTCTAAATTTCAAAAATTGTGAACGACCAATTACAACGTGGTATGTTTGGCCCCCAGGCATTTATTTATTTTACTTTTTTTACTTTTTATTTTAAAAGTCTTTAAATGGCACATATTCAGTCTCCAGTTTTCCACCTACTCACTCATATCCTTAACTTCCTGGCTCCTGGAGGAATGTGAGTTCACCATCCCTGTCTCTTCTCCCACACCAGGCTAGCAACAAAGGTACTAGGGAGACACAGTTCCCAAGATCTTTTTTAGAGTTTACCATTCCTGGGATACATCGCCAAAGTCAATATGTAATGTATGACTTAGCACTAATGACTATAAAGAATCAAAACATTCATAGATTTTGTCTCCATTATCACTTGGCTTTCGATATAGTGTTTTTTAATTTCCCTTACTATGAGTAGTATACTGAAACAATGCTTGCCTACCCAATAATCTTTGAAAAGACAATAAACAATAAATATAAGCATAAAAACTACCATTCAGCCAGACTTTATAAGCCTTATTAATGAAGACAGCAGCCTTCAGTAAAAATACTTGCTCATACATCGTTTGAGAATATAAATCGCCCACTAGACCCAAAATATTAATAGTAATGCTTGCTGGGTGGCTCAGTCGGTTAAACGTCTGACTTTTGATTTCAGTGCAGGTGATGATCTCATAGTGAGACCAAGCCCCATGTCAGGCTCTACACTGACAGCATGGAGCCTGCTTGGAATTCTTTCTCTTCCTCTCTCTGTCTCTCCCTCACTCATACATGAATGCTCTCTCTGTGTCTCTCAAAATAAATAAATATTTTTTTTTTTAAAAAATAGTAGTACTTGCTAATATGTATTGAACACTTACTATTGAACATTTACTCAGGTAGTATGCTATGTACGCTTCATGAATAACCACATTTCACCCTTAGTACATGCTTAGAGGTGGATCTATAACTAATTTATTTTACAGGTTGGAAGACTGAGGACTAAGACACTTACAGAATAAGCTGTGTCCATGGTATTTTCTGTGTTTATTCAATTCAATTTAAAGTCATATTTTTGAGTGTTAACTATGAGCAGAAATTATCTGTTTAATAATTCATTTCTATCATAATTAAATTCCTGCATGCTAGCACCTCTATGTGCCAAGACTGAGGATTAAGACTGGAACATTGTTGTCCCAGGAAGCAGCAGGATATAATGGAAAGAGAAGGAGTTTTGGAATCAAGCTTTAAAACTTTGTATTGTCCCCCTGACTGTGGGACCAAGGGCAAATCCAAACCCTGAGCCTCCCTGCTTAAACTGTAAAATGAGGCTAATGATAACCACATGTTATCCACAGGGTTCTTGTTAGAATGTAAGAATTAAATGATACACACAGATGAAGCACTTAGACATTACATATAAGTCCTGAGTTAAATACAAGCCTCTCATGAGAAGTTGCCTCTCCCGAGTTGACCCCAGACTCCCTGAGGCTGGGACAAGCACCCCTCTATTCTAGCACCTGCCACTGGTCAATACGTAATGGCTTGTTAGTCTGTGTCCTCCACTGCACTGGGGGCTCCTGGGGGCTTCGTGGCCACATCTCAGTGTCTAGCACAGTGCCTGCCGAGAGTAGACATCTGGAACACATTAAATAAATGAATGAACAAATGAACGAATGAATGAACAAATGAATGAGCTTGTTAACAACGGCCCTCCAAAGAGTAACAAGTCCAGATTTCTAACTTTAAATGATGGTGATCTCTGCAGATGGTGAAAAGGAAAACTTATTCACAACAGAATTTATTTCATAAGTCAAACTGCCTTTTCTTATCTTGTTTTTCAGTTATGATCTCACAGCATTCTTTTTGGGTGAAATGGAAGGACAACTGACTGAACCATTGTATAAAAATCAAGCTAAACTGCTAAAGACTTTGCAGCCAAGCAGGCCTGCATTAAATACTGCTTTTGCTCTTTTAAAAATAATTCTTTATGCCCTCATATTTCAAAAGCTATTTCAAATGACTTGCACTGTTTAATTACTAGATGATGAACTTAGGCAAAATATTCACTTTTATTGGGCTTCACCTGTAATGTAAAGATAATAGCACCCTCCTGACAGAATTATGCGAATTAGAAATAATTATATTAGGGGCAGGGGCGCGTGGGTGACTCAGTTGATTGAGTATCTGACTTCTCCTTGGGTCATGATCTAGCAGTCTGTGAGTTCAAGCCCCGCATTGGGCTCTGTGCTGACAGGTCAGAGCCTGGAACCTGCTTTGGATTCTGTGCCTCCCTCTCTCTCTGTTCCTCCCCAACTCATGCTCTGTCTCTCCCTGTTTCTCAAAAATAAATAAATGTTAAAAAATTATTAAAAAAAGAAATAATTACATTAAGGGCAAAAGAAATTAGATAACATCATATATATCTATGACTATATATTAAATATGAATATTTTATTATCATCTTTTTTTTTAAGAATTTTTATGAAACTGAATAAATGGTCAGTTCAAGCTTCACAATTACTTCTCAGGCCCATAGTTTATATTTTCTTAATATACATTCCTTTCCAGCCCTCAACTAACTCTAGCAGAGAGTTTGAAACCGTTGGTTTTCCTGATAGCGTAAATGAAATGCTTTCTACTACCATTGTTAGAATAACATCAGCTTGGGGGAAAACACAGAGAAACAAAAACTGTGTGTAAAAGGTGATGTACTGACAAAACTAAACAAATCCATCTTTTAGCACTCCTTTTATGTTTGGAATGTCATGCTACTAGCCAACTACCAGAACTCTGGCCCCAACCACAGAACCTCTGTCTACACTTCCGCGTCTCTGATGTCTAACAACTAAATTCCACACTCCGATAACAAGTCATTCTTGGACTGGGCACCGTCCCTGAGGCAGCATTTAGCATGTGCTATGTAATTTTCTTTTTCCTTTTTTTTTAATTTTATTTTTTCTGTGGAATAACACTATCATTTTATTCATTCTACAAACTTATAGTAGCAAAGATGGAATTCATTTCAGAGTTCCTACCACGTAATATTGATGTATCATGTAACTAAATGAAATAACTTATTATTCGGCTAATAATCATTGATCCCTTTCCATGGACCAGGCACTATTCATCAAAGTCTCTACAATCTTCACTTAAATAAACTATGGCGCCAGTCATTAGGTGATTATTTTATTGGCCTGGCCTGTCCTGCCTCTGCTCAGACATAACGATAATGATGTGCTCCATCTCACAATCACTGTGATATTTTGCCCTAAGCCAGGCCCTGCGTAGTTTCTTCTATGGTCACATCCCTGTTTTCTTCCCATGGCCACTGTTTTCCATGTTCCTTTCGGACTAGCCCCTGACTACTCTAACTAAACATAGTGACCGTCATACCTCACCCTAATTTGCAGCTCGAAAAACATTGCTGTCTCACATGGCCTAATCAGAATCAGTCCATGTCACTAAACTGAGCCAACCGACAGGGCTCCCCCTTAATTCTCTTGGCTCATCTTTGCTGGCTGCCCTCAGTTAGCTGAGCTCCAACTGAACTAAACCACAGGCCATTCTCTCAATGTGCCTTGCTTGGATTATTCTTACTCCATTTCTATCTGTAGGCCTACCGAGTAGACATATCTCATTTAGAAGTAATTAGCTACTGACATCTAACTGATTCACAAAGATTTCATTTTACTCTGCTTTGAACTTTTAGGTGAAATTTGGGCACATTTCCCAGTTTCAGAATCTTTGGTTATCTTGAATTTTTATTACTTACAAACTGGCTTATTTAAGAGGAAAGGTACAGTAAAAACTCAGAACTATCCTAGCCCTGCCAACTGCTAACTAGGAAACCTCAGGGAAATCAACAAAAGTCACCAGCACGCAACCATGCATGACTGGTGCCTCAGTTTCTTTACCTATAATTGTGATTTTAAAAAATGTCAACTTCACAAGGTTGTTGAAGATGTTATTAAAATAAAATGAGCTATGTGAAAGAACTCAGAAATAGTGTCAGGATATAATAAGCCCTGAAAAAAAAAAAGAAAGAAAGAAAGAAAACACGTGAAGGAACAACACAACACTGCTTAAATATTAAGTTGTCTATGAGAATGTTTGGAGGCACAAACATAACATACTACTTTGTTAAAGTATGTCAAAATGGGTTCTAAAGTTTCATAACATGGTAGGAAAAAAAAGGCATCTTATGACTAATAATTTTAAGAAAAGCTAAGTTAAAAATAATTCCAAAATGTTTCTTTAAAAAAAATTTTAATGTTTATTTATTTTTGTGAGAGAGAGAGAGAGAGAGAGAGAGACTGGGGGAGGGGCAAAGAGAGGGAGACACAGAATTTGAGGCAGGCTCCAGGCTCTGAGCTGTCAGCACAAAGCCCGATGCAGGGCTAGAACCTATGAACCATGAGATCATGACCCAAGTCCAAGTTGGACAGTTAATTGAGCCATTCAGGCACCCCTCAAAATGTTTCTTTATCACTGGATTCCTCAGAGTCCTAGAAGCTCATGCAGTTTGGCCTGTGATTGAACTTCTTGCGTTAGGTGGAAAAGAGTTTCAGCATCTTGGGTGGGGGGACATGCGGGGAACCAAAGAAACACAGTAGAACTGGGAGCAGAGAATAAGGACCTGCAACAACAACATGAATTGAGAAAAGGCAGACTCGGGTTGGGATGGGAGGGTCGGAGAGAAGCAAGCAGTTCCACTTTGCTCTCCCACCTCCAAGTAGAGAACAAGTATGCAGTATTCCATCAACTCATCTGATCACAGAACTCTTATCTCACAGAAAACTATCTCACATAACTAGTGTTCCTGTCTCCACGATTTGGCACTTCCTGCTGAGGAGTAGTGGTGGTGTATCTAGAAGTGGTTGTGGATGGTGAAGGGGTGGATGGAAAAAGACATATATTAACTGACTTTGTGTTCTACTTGTGGTCTTCCACCCTTACCTAGGCAGCACTAGATACTTTTGCCTTTCTCCATTTTTCTGACCCTAGCCCCAAATGAAGTTTGTGTATTTTTTTTTAATAGCAAAGTAGCGAGAGACAATTGTTAATAATAAAGTTGGAGACAATGAGCCTGACTAGTGATAACAAGGTCCTGACATCATCCCCTTTGGAGAAACTTCCCTGGCCAATGCCCTATCCCCAATCTGAGCTGGGTCGGGTTGAGGAGATCTCTCAGGTGCTTCCAAAGCAGCCCCTATAGTACCTTTAATGGTTGCAATGTCTACTAGAAATTTACCTTCTCACTGAATAGCAAACTTCTTGATAGAAGAAGTGGCACTTTTATGCACTTGGAGTATTACCAGCAGCTTATATAGGGCCTGTTGGCACATACATGCACAACAAGTAATTTATGAATGAACTGAGCTGTGAAAGGGAAAATAAATGGACTAATACCAATTAAAATCACAAGAAAATATTGTGAGATCTTTTATGTTGTAGTCTATTATACTGAACTTCCTTTAAACTCAGGACAGCTTTAGCATTAATTAAGAGAGCTGGGTCCTAGCCCTGATGTTACTACAACTAGCTTAGTCACTATGAACAGGTCAGGTCTCTCTCAGGCATTAGTTTTATCAGTCGGGAAAGGAGAATTTATATTCTGCCTTTTTCCCAATGTAGTTAAACTGGTGGAAGTCCTAAGAATAACGTTCCTTTAATGGGAAATATTTCTCAAATTGAGAATTTAAGAGCAAGATGTTTATTTAAGCTATCAATTACTAGAGCAAGTGCACTCTATCAACATGATTAGCCATAAGTTCCTGGTTGCAAAAATCAGAAATCCGTTAAATTACCTAGATCATCCGAAGGGTAGCTCCCAGGAGTGACAGAATTGCTGAAAGACCCAGGCCACTCCAAGAACTTTAGGAAATAAAATTAGGCTCTCAAACACCAACAGGGCGCTTTATTTTTCTCTATCTGCCCAGCAGTTTTTTTGCATGTAAAGAAGGAAAGAGCTGCCAGCAGGCTCTGGACTTACATCCTCCTACCACCCAAGAGAAAGGCCCCCTAGTCCCAAACTCAGCTGGAGAAGTGCTGAGGAAGAATTCAGATGAGTCTGGCTTCAGTCACATGTTCATGTTGAAGATTAACGCAACTAAGAGTCCTGGAGAAAATGGCCCCACTCAGGTCATGTGGACACTATTGGCCAATTATGAAGACTTCAGAGACAGAGTATGCAGGAAATGGTAGTTTTCATCTGGAAAATCTGTGGGGGGACCTGAAAGGGAATTTTTGGGACTAGAAGCATAAAAACAGCCATGAAAGAATCACCAAAAAATTGGGAAACACTCAGTTGTATTTACTACACAGTTTTATGGACATTTGTAATTATGTGCACGAATGTATTCATATTTTATTTCATTTATTTGTTTATTTTTTATATGTTTATTTTTTATTTATTTGGGGGGAAAGAGTGAGCAAGCAGGGGAAGGACAGAAAGAGGGAGAGAGAATCCTAAGCAGGCTCTAAGATGTCAGCACAGAGTCCAATGTAGGGCTCAATCTTATGAACCATGAGATCATGACCTGAGCCAAAATCAAGTCAGATGCTTAATCAACTGAGCCACCCAGGCATCCCAACACTAATGTATTCATATTTTAAACAGACATAGGAAGGTATGCGGTTTTTTAAAAAATAGAAAAATACTTTTCCATAAAATTGTGCACTAAGCAGATACATATCTAGTGGTATCTGTTAACTTTAACATATGCAGAATAAGTGGGTATTGAAATTCTTATACTGGACTTAAAAAAAGAGTTAAGTAGAGTTGAGACATAAATGTCTGAAAAGATGTACCTCACAAGAAAGGCATGAAGTAGTTGCTTAATAATTTTTTTTATTTTTATAATAGTTTATTTTCAAATTGGTTTACATATAACACCCAGTGTTCATCCCAACATGTGCCCTCTTTAATGCCCGTCACCCCCTCTCCCCCCTCCCTCACCCCCTCACCCTGATTTTGTTCTTAGTCTTTGAGAGTCTCTTATGTTTTATCTCCCTCCCTCTCTCTGTCTTTTTTTCCTTTCCCCTCTTCCCCTCCCCCTGGTTTTTGCTTAGTCTCACAAAGTCCACCTATTCGTGGAACCATATGGTATCTATCTTTTTCTGACTGACTTATTTCACTTAACATAAAGAAGATGTGGTACATATATACAATGGACTACTACGTGGCAATGAGAAAAAATGAAATCTGGCCATGTGTAGCAACATGGATGGAATTGGAGGGTATTACGTTAAGTGAAATAATTTTTTTAAAAGGAATAAAAGAGGCTCTTGGAACTTAAGACTTGATCTTAGTTCTGATTTTCTGGTTATTTTTACAGATTTTCACTGAATTAAATCTATTCAAAAGGACAATAACTTTCCCAGATAAAGAACATTTCTGCTTCAAATATACTTTAAAATCTTAACTTTGGGGATTCCTGGGTAGTTCAGTTGTTTAAGTGACTAACCCTTGATTTTGGCTCATGTCTGGATCTCACAGTTCATGGGATCAAGACTCACATTGGGCTCTGTGCCAAAGGCAAAGAGCCTGCTTGGGATCCTCTCTCTCTCCTTCTCTCTATGCTCTTCCCCCACTCACTCTCTCTCTCTCTCTCTCTCAAAATAAACACATTTTAAAAATATTTTTTTAATTTTAACTTTGTTCCAGACAACTATTCAAGATGTATTATATACTTTCTTGCATTATAAAATATGATTCAGAAAAAAACCTAGCTTTTCTTGCTGCCCCTGGGTGCTTTTTACTTTTTCCCTCTTCCTTCTTCTGATGATATTGTGTATATGTAGCTTTAGGTCTACAGTTAATAAGCCAATTCTATACATTGACACCCTGAGAGTAAATATAGCCTAAAAGGGCTAGAAAGGAGTTCTTTTTAATAGACACATAGTTTTGATTAGAAGGAACAGACGAAAATATTAACAGTGAAATCAATTGGTGGTTTGATTACAGATAATTTCAATTCTCAATTTTATAATTCCGGTTACTTTATAAGTTATTTATAAGGTAGACATACTATGTTAACATTCACATTCAAAGGTGTGGAACAGAGGAGTGACTAATTTTGAACCCCGAATAGTGTAGGTCCTAATATCTTCATTTATCAAAGCCCAGACAAGGAAGGAGACAGCACATCTAGAAATATTTAATGAAAAGGAAAATAAAATTATAGAGAATAAATGGAAACACGTAGGTTTTTTTCACAGATGGAAAACATCCCTTAAGATTCTTAAGGACAAGAAACTCAGGAACAGAAATTCTAACTATACAGTCATGAGTAACCCAGTGAAGAAGAAAGAGGAAGGAGATCTAAAAGAAACCAGTTTAACTACAGGAACATCTCAGTTAATATTAGTTTTAAAAATAATATGTACAACAAGCAGGAGAAGGGAAGTAAACTCAGAACAGATTCAAGGGTGGTCTGAATTCATCCAAATAGGGTCAGGATGCTCAAACTAAGTCTAAGGACATGCCTGGAGAAAGTGATAAAAGCGGAAGACAGTACTGGGGTTTATTCAGAGCAAAAGTATTATTATGAAGGGAAAGTCTAATGCTTAAATAATGTAGCACAAGGTTAACAGATGACACAGAGAAGGCAGACTTAACTCAAGAAACTAACTTCTTTTTCTTTTTTAATAAATATTTCAGATTGAACAATCAAGAGACTGCACTTCAAATCTTATCTGTAGTATAATGACCCCCCTTTATGTCCTATGAGCAAGGGGGGTTTGGACAGGCTCCATAGTAAAAGGAGCAGATAGTGGCACAGAGATCAAGCCTCCATTGGGAACTAACCTCGTTTTTATCAGAAGTTTGGATGAAGTCATAAAAGGCATGCTGAGAAAATTTTTGTTAGACACACAGAGGCAGAAATGACATGATGAAATTTGGATTTTAGAGCATTCTTATAGAGGTATAAATATTTCTGTTCATTGTTGGCCAGTATAAATTAGTTCATCATTTTTCAAAATCTATATGAAAATATATAGAAAGAACTGTACAAACCTATATTCCTCTTGATCTAGTAATTCTATTAAGAATAAAGTCCAAAAAAAGAATAAAGCCCAAAAAAAGAATCTTAAATACATAAAATAATTTATGTATAAAGATACTCATTATGACATTATTTGTAACAGTGAAAACTGAAAATTGCCTAAATGTATAATAAGAAAAGGAGGGCCAATTATAGGGGATATTATGGTTGCAGCCTTATGATGCAGTATGATTCAGCTACTAAAAATTATATTTAAAAGAGTATGCCATGGAAAATGTCCATGATAAATGATATTTGATATGATGCAATTAGGAAAGACGATATTAACAGTGCTTACTCCTAGCACTCCCATCCTAGGTGGGAGTTTATGTGTGAGTTTGTTTTTCATTACTTTTTAAGTTTATTTATTTATTTTGAGAGAGAGACAGAGAGAGAGAGACAGTATGCTGTGCAGAGAGTGAGGGAGAGAAAATCCCAAGCAGGCTTCACGCCATCAGTGCAGAGTCCAACGTGAGGCTTGAACACATGAACTGTGAGATTACGACCTGCACTGAAATCAAGACTTGGACACTTAACTGACTGAGCCACTCAGGCACCCCTTGTTTTTCATTATTAAGTCCTATTTTTCCTAAACCAGATAATATTTACTTTCTGCACTTGGGTATTTCCATTCATGCCCTGGCTATTTACACAATACACAATATCTCCTTTTCCTTTCTAACAGAATCCCAATATATGTAGGTAGCAAAAACTTGATTTCTCTGGCTTCCTTGTGCTAAGGGTAATTATGACTAATGAAATATAAGCAGCAGTCTATTGGTAAACTTCTAGTAAAGCTATTGTTTCCTGAACTTTAAAAAAGAGGAGGTGGCGTGGGCAAACCCAACTATTACATGTCTTTTACTCTTAACCTTTCCAGAATACTTATTCTTGTCTAAAAACCAGTATAGTGGGCAGAAATCTATTCCATCCCTGAGATTCCCACCTCCTGGGGGACCTGACCATTGAGTATAGCCAGGACCTATGCATATGATGGGAT
Organism: Paguma larvata; assembly: GCA_030068075.1. Classification (NCBI taxonomy): domain Eukaryota; kingdom Metazoa; phylum Chordata; class Mammalia; order Carnivora; family Viverridae; genus Paguma; species Paguma larvata. The sequence goes on along the minus strand of CM057831.1, from coordinate 42,989,584 downwards.
ACTCACTCCCTTCATTAGGTTACCTTACATAAGACTTCATTGTAGATGACTGGGCATAGATTCTCTTTCTTACCTTGAAAAGGTAAACTGCTATGTTGTGAGAGGCCATGTGGCTAGAAACTGACGTCAGTCTCTAGAACTTGAAAACAATCCCCAGTCAACAGCCATCTGTCGTTGTTTTTAGGGTCTCTTCCAAATGCGTATGCACATAACCCTAACTGAAACTTATACTTTACTTTTATAAGCAAAGATAATAGATTAAAAATGAAACTGGAACCATAGATTAAAGCTTCAGAAGAAAATTTAATGGACATTAGTATAAAATCTTATACTTAGGCTCAAATGATCAGCAGCTTATATTGGTAGCATAAAGACCTTATTTGATAGCATATTATTTGCAAAAATAAGGAGGCTTTTAGATGACCATAAGTGTACACATGTCAACAGCTTGCCACAGCTGTTAAAATAAATTAATGCAGTAAAATACTATATAAAATTAAAACTGTGATGTAACCAAGGTAAGTTAAAGCCTCATTATACCATGCTCTGTCCAATCTGTCTGGTATGTAATCAACATACACACTACACAAGAAAGAGAGAGAGAGAGAAAGAAAGAAAGAGAGGAAGGAAGGAAGGAACGAACGAACGAACGAATGAACGAACGAAGAAGATGGACAAATTACAGAGTATCCAGGGGAAGGAATCAGAATGATTAGGGTTCTTAAAGCCATTTCACATGAACAACTAGCAGGAATTCTTAACAAAGAGTTTCACAAAAGAGTGAAATATCAGAGGAATTGTTGAAGCCAAATAAGAAAGTAAATGTTAGAAACTTTCTAAATTTGAAAATACTATTCAAATGTTAAATATCATCATTTTAAACATTCTTGGCAAATAAAAGCTGACTTTCAATTTACATGATGAACTTAATTTACAAATTTTTTCGTAGACCTGAAACTTAAGTTTGCATAATTGCTCTTGGAGTTAGATTTAAATATCTCCCACCTCCCTAAAACCTAGTGAAAGCCGTACTCCAATCATACCATGGACACTCTGGCCGAGGTTAGAACTCCCAGTGACTTGAAAGAAAGTGTACTGTTAACAGCATAGAGGAAGACACCATTTAATCAGTTTCCTACTTTGCTTTTAGACCCACCAACTATAAGACCTAAAGTGAGTACACCCAAGTTTGGATGCTTTCAAGAGAGAGCCTATGCTGTGTACTCTTCTCTAGTTTATCATTTTCCCACCTTACTACTGAAAACAGCACAGGAAAAGAAGAAGAAATTCCAGGCTAACTACATGTAATCTTATTACACTGAGAGGAGATCACGGAGTTCCAATCTTAGCTTTTGTGGGAAATACCTCTATGCCCTCTACTACTTCTTCTCTGTGCAGCCTCTTTTTCTCATCCAAATGTGAGAGTGCCCAGGGATCAGTACTTGGTCCTCTGACCTGCTGGGTGGACTTTCCTCCTGAACTCCAGAATCATGAATCACTATCTACTTGACACCTGCTCTTAGAGGTCTTCTAGATTTTAACATATATAAAACTAGATCTTGACATCTCTCCACTGACCCCTCCACATCTCAGGGCTTCTACCTCAGAAAATGGGAACTCTGTTCTTCTAGATGCTAAGGACAAACACTGTGGATCCCTCCCAGAATCCTCTCTTTCTCTCATAACTTCCATTCGAATTGTCAGGAAATCTGCTGCCTGTTCAAAACGGCATGTTGTGTTTGACTACTTCCCACAATTTCTCTCTTAGATGCTTCAAATAGACTCCTTGCTAATCTCCTGCTTCCAGTTTTTCCCACTACAATCCAGGCTAAACACAACTGCCAGAATGATTGTTGACATCAAATCCTATCACATCTCTGATCAAGCCCTGTGTCTTCCCACCTCACTCAAAGCAAAACTCAAGGTTGTCACAGTGCTCTAATGACTCAGCATGACCCCTGTCATCTTCCTGACCTCATCTCTATTATTCCCACCACAGTGCTTCTGCATGTTCCACACCCTCTTCCTGGATTATTGCCCTCAGGAGTCTCTACAGCTCAGTATTGCCCCTCTTTCAAATCTTGAACTAAAAAAAAAAAAAAAATACACCACCACACTTTCTAGTGAAACCTATCTTAGGTAGGTAGAGCCTACCTACAAGTGCTTTCTTTTCTTTGAACTCTTTCCTATATCCTGAGAATATATGCCACATGAGCTCTATACTCCTTCCCTGCTTAAATTTTCTCAGCATTTAGCTCTACTGACAAACTATACATTGCACTTATTCATTTCTTTATTATTGACCTCCCCTTTATTATCAGCTCTAAGAAGGCAGAGATGTTATCTCTTGAGTCTGCTGGTATAGCTCTGGTGTCTAAAACTGTGCCTGTCACATAGAGGAGAGGTGCTCAATGAGTATTTGAAAAATGGACAAATTAACTATAAAATTAGTAGTTAGACCACAAGATGATTATTAAGTGCTCTCCAAATCTACTTTTCCTGATTTTCCATGCAATGATAGAGGAAGATATAATGACATGATAATTTGGAGGTTCAGATTACTGTGGAAAAAGTAGATCTTAGACCTTGATCATTTGACATTACTGCTCATATCTGTCCTTTACAAAATCTGAAACATAAGAACTGAACTTATAACCAGATGAACCAGAGGATGAGAATTCTCCTTCCAAAGAAACTCTTCCTTTTCAAAGGGACTCACCCAGGGAGAGCTGTCATAATGAGCTTCTTGAGGTAGCATTTAAAAATGGGACTTATACAGAATGTTTCAGAAACATATTGTATGGACAATGCTAGGCAGGCACCCCATTTCTGACCCCCTTTTTCATTTTGGGAACCCTGAGAAACATAAAAACTGGAGGACTTGCCTTTTGGTGCACAAAGATTATGCCTACACTAGAAAATTCAGAGGGACCAAGAATTTCTTTCTACAGAGAACTTCCTTCCCCTGAAGCAACCTTTGACAGGCAAATAATTCTCAAAAGATGATTCCACCTCATTTAGTTCAAGGAAACAGGTTTACAACCCTTGATTTTACCATCATTGGCTTTTCTACCTTATACCGAGGACAATCTAATCACTCTGGAATACCCCTGGACACGTCAAGCTAACCTAGTCTTTGAATGGTGTCTGAGCATGTTAGGTCAATGAACAGGCTGCTGAGAAGCTGCTGCTGCTTCTCATTTGTATCTAATGGGATATTGGTTTTTCCTCCAATCCCAGCAGGCCCTCCCAAGAAATCAATACCTCACTAGTCAGTGAAGCAGACAGAGATGAAAAAGAAGGCCTTGGGAGAGCAGGGCTGCTGCCCGCAAATCTAAGACCACTTGTGTCAAAGATGGCAAACAAGACACATCAAAGAAGGTAAAGGACCACGAAACAGGGACAAACAAAATCGATACTGAAAAATAATGAAGTAACACTGGGAGGGAGAAGACAAATATGTCTTAGTAACAAAACCCCTACAGACACAAGGAAGCAACACTTCCCGGGATATTCTGACAGTGGTTCTGACAGAGGAGACACAGCTTTTGCCTGTTTGTTGTCTTTTCAAAGTAGAAAGCTGGTATGGAAAACACCAGGCATATCCAGAATCAACAGGACCTGAGTTTAAATCCTCGCTGTGGGACTCACTAGTTGTGTAACTTTGGGTAAATTATTTAACTCCTGTTGTGCTTTAGTTTCCACATAATAAAATGAGGATAAAATAACCCTAATTTTAAAAGAAACTATAATGGGTTAAATTATATAATGACTAAGCTTGAGTCAGAAATGAAGTAGGCAATCAACAAAAAGGTCAAAGAGCGTGGGTACCTTCCAGTTAAACATGGCAGATTGAGGGAATAGGTTTATTCCCTTTCCTTGCCAAAACACTGAAAAAATGATTTGAAAGAAAGAAAATATTTCAGTTAGACTCTCAAGAACTAAAAGAACGAGAAAATATGCAGCAGCATTCAAGAGAGTTCAACACATTATTAGAAATCAGAACATAATGGAGAATAGAAGTGGATTTACAAAAACTACTATTCAAAGATCCTTTGAACAGAGGGATCTGGGTTCTAATTCTGACTCTGCCACTTGCTAACCATATGATCATGGGTAAATCATTTGACATCTCTAAGCCTCAGCTCCTTAATTTGTAAAACAGGCATAACAGTATCTTGTTCATGAGGGTTTATGAGAAGTAAATGAAACAAATAAAGCACTTAGGACAAGGCCTGGGAAGAAGAGTATGAGTGTGTTTCATAAATATAAACTTTATGATTCTTAATAATAAGATTCTTTGTGGTTTTGTATTGACAATTTTATGATGACTGATAAAGCTATTAACTCTGCAGTACTGACATGTTCTTACTTAAGTTATCTTAGAGCAAAGATGGAAAGCTTGTCTTTGCTGATAAGAACACCCAGGATCCCCTAACAGTGGCTTCTAAAGCTCCTCTGCGTGGCACCCTTTAAAAAGGAGTTCTTTTCACTCGTCCCCTTTGGACCTTCCTTTGGGGACCTCTCATCCTTGGTGACACAGAACAAACATTGAGGAAGCTGTCTCGCTCTCAGGCACAGGTAATGGCCTTTCTTTCAAGTGTTCCTACACTTTGCATAGAAGTCACCAGTTTTTACAGAAATTCACACTGTATTATAATTATTTGTTTATCCGAGTTTCGTTCTAGGAGACTGGGAAGTTCTTAATGGGAAGAATCTGTGCCCTTTATAGTCAGTACCCCAGTGGTTGGCAAAGTGCCTACCTAAATACATCGTAGCTATTCAAGGAATACTACAGGAATGAATGAATGAATGAATGAATGAATGAATGAAGTATAACACAATGCATCACAACCAGGGTGCATATCAACATCACTAAAGACTGTTTTCTAAAAACATACATTCTGTGCCCCTCCAGACATCTCAGAGCAGGGATGAACCATGTGGAATCTTAGCAAGCTCCTCAGGAGTCCCTGATATACAACTTTTCAAGAATCATTGTCACTGGATAGAATTCTGGACTAGATCTGAAGTCTGGGCATGGTTTCTCCAAAGCCTCGCTGGAACTCCATTTTACTAGTACTAAGAAAAGACTGATATGTTAGCCCTTGTGCATGGCTTAAATGACAGAAGCTGAACAAAAGGAGAGATGCATGCAAACAAGATGATGGGAATTTCAATGAGGGGAAAACTGCTAAACTCTGGTCCTGGGGTGTGAAGGAGGAATAAACCAGAGGCTAATGGGAGATTCTTGAGGGATGCTATGTGGGGTTTACGAAGCAAAGAATTCTGCAGCTCCCAGTCTAGGTCCCAAGGCATTAAGGGAGGCTGTTTCTCTCATCTTCATTTTTTTTCTCTGCCCCGCCTCTGCACTGCAGGGCACTGCAACCTCCCTGCTGTGCAAAGTGTCCATAGAGGTTTCTGGATGAAATCAGTTACATAATGTGGAGTCCTCCTGGGAAACACAGCAGTAAATTAATTTTTCAGCTTTTGCACAGTTCTCTAAAGACAGAAATACCCCCACAAAAAGTAGGGAAAAGAACAATAGGGTAAAACAATCTTATGACAGAGTCCTTGAAAAGCAGTGCAGCAAACAATTCTGTTCCATCCAAAAACCACTGACCAAATGACCACTATTGATGTGTGAAGCCACTGAGCTGGTGGCTGCCCAGGAAGATTTCACAGTGCAGTGCAAAAGGCAGGCCCACAAAAAACAATTTTGACATAATTGTCATAAAAGACAGGCGATATTACCTGAAAGTTAGTAGCCAATAGCACTTGAGCTGAGTTCTGAAGGAAGAATGAAAGGGAGGGAGGTGAATATCTGTAAGAAGCATGTCCCAGGTAGGGGGAATAGGAGGATGTAAACAGGGGATGTGATGCAGTTCAGTATCACTAGGGGATAAATGGAGGGACAAGAAAGGGTCAAGAAAGAGTCTCACTGTGAGGTATTCTATGCTCAGGAACAAGGGGGTTCTGAAGGGTGTTACCCAAGGGTGCATGGCTTAGATGTCCAGGTGGATGTGAGGTCTCCACATCAGATGATCCGTTTGGCAGATATCTGGGTGATATCCAGGTAGAGATCCAGAAGAATATAGAAGTCTGAAGTTTAGGAAAGAAGTCGTGGTTGGAGATCAAGATCCAGGAGGAAAGCTGACTTCAGAAACATAAATCAATGAGCATGGCTGTGTTCCAACAAAACTTTATTTACAAAATAGTGGGAAGGCTATATACTTGGGCTGCTATAGTTCACTGATCCCTGTTCCAAGGTGTCTAAATTTGAATCAAAAACTGGAGCCTACAGAAGATTCTTGAATTATCAAAGTGATTCCTTGGGTAGGCTGAGTTTTTAGCACCATGCAGTACAGACTACCATAAGCAAAGTCTGGAGATAGACTATTGAAATTGTCCAAATGTCAGATAGGAAGGACCTAAGCTTTAAGAAATGAAAATGTGAACCGTGCAGGAGAGAAGGACATACGGAACACCTTGCCTCCTGCACACCAAGCTATGACTATATCCTCTGAGGATCCATATCTAGTTTCCTATGACATGTTAGTCATAGTTGGATCTCAGATTACCTAGGAAATTATAAGGACAGACTCAGAAAACCTCTGAAGAACCAATTTGGCTAAAGATAATAATTAAGACATTATTATTAATTTACACTGATTCATAAGCAGGTGATCAGGTTGAATTTCAGGCTCTGGCACTTAAGCTCTTCTCAACGTCAAGAAACAAATTCCATCTTTTGCTGTAGGGCACTAAGAATCTGTCGGAACCAGTGATTCCAATGGTTGTGCTACAGACTATTAAGCATTGCCACCATCTCCTTTAAATAATGTCTTCTAACTTTGCTCTGATTGTAGATTTCAGATTGGTTGGCCCCTTCCTTTTATGCCCCTAAGTACAAACAGCTCTAATCGGATCAGATAAATACAGGGTTAAATGTACTGGAACCACGTAAGTCAGCGAATGCACATCCTACAACCTCATCTAAATTCTTTGGAGATAGATGCCTAAAACCTGTAGATCTATTTCCTATAGGAAATTCTGACATTTTAAGAATAAGAACTGGCACCTGATAGCATGCTCTGAACTCAGGAAGGCCTTAATATACATCATTCACAGCACAGACCTGGACAGTCACTCAATACAAATTGTATTGAATCAGTGATTGCACCAGTGACTGTCAAGAATTTTTTCATGGTTGACATTTGAAAAATGAGAATAATCAGAGATGGCCTACTACTCAATTTAAAAAAAAAGTATTTTTGGTTTTTTTTTTAAATGGTGTTCTCTACTCAATCCACTAAAAAATGAATTAGAATAGCTATCCACCCATACCTAGGTGCAATTATCTATGCATTTCCAGTTTGTATAAATGCATTAGGTTTCTAAGTGTATATTTTCTAGAAGCCTATAAAATAAATCATATGTGATACTACTCTTCAGGCAGCTTCCAGAAAAACTAGCCACTTCCTACCTGCTGCATATTTTAGCTTGCAGAGTAATAATAATAAAAATAATAATAATAATAATAGTAATAGTAATAATAAGAGCTCAATAAACAACAAAATACAGAAAACTTTCCTTTTAAGCAAAATTCTAGGCCAGCATTTCCTAAGTTTGTTCCACTATTTTGTTAAGTGTTCTACATGACCAAACATGTTTAGGTACTGATGCATGGTGTAGACCCCTCTTTTTTTTTATGTTTATTTTTTTATTTTGAGAGAGAGAGAGAGAGAGAGAGAGAGAGCATGAGCACACATACACAAATGGGGGAGGGGCAGAGAGAAAGGGAGAGAGAGAATCCCGAGCAGGGTCTGTGCTGTCAGGGCAGAGCCAGATACGAGGCTCAATGTCACAAACCCATGAAATCATGACCTGAGTCAAAATCAAGAGTCAGACATTTAATCGATTGAGCCACCTAGGTGCCCCTCTTCTTGAAGGAGACAGCAGAAAAAAGCCATCATTTGTATTTTTAGAAATCCACACTGGCTATAAGGCACATTTTGATTTTGAAATGTTAACATATGAAAGAACAAAAAGAGTATGTTAGAATAAAAAAAAGAGAAGGCAATAATTATACAGTTCTAGAGAAGTAACCCAAGTCTTAACTTTTTTTCTTTAAAATAGTAATAATAATAATGCCTACAGAGTAGGCATATGCTAAGGACTGAATGAGTGCGTGTGCATGAAAATCTTCTCATAAAGCTCACATAGAGCAAACAGCAAGAAATACAGCCACAGTTCTTACTGGAAATTCAGAATGCACATTAGAATATCAAAATCCCAAGAAGTCCTACAGCAAGGGGAGCAGTTATTTAGGTTGGATTTCTCAAACATATTCGACCATGTATATTAATCCAGGTTCTCTGTTGCAAAACACAGAATCTGAAGCTGCCAAATACGAAATAGTGTATTCAAGAGATATTGTGTAGCTTTCACATTTATTCAGCAGTCTAATGAAATAGGCTCAAGCCTAAGCTTCCGGAAACTCCAACCCTACATAAAATAGGCCTGATGAGGACACAGCTGCCAGCCACCATTGAGCACTTGGTCCTGTCATCTGCGAAGCTTTGAGGAACTGAACTCGAATCCAACCATCCCTGGGGCCAGCAGTGATTCTCTTTCTGGGTCAAGCACAGGACCCTGCAAATTTTGCCGTCTCCCAAGGATGGAGGCCTGATCTTCCTCTACTCCCCCTCCACCACCAAAAAATGGATTTTACATCATAACTTCTTTCTCTAGTTGCCCACTTCTCAATCAGTATATTGGGTGGAGGAGTGCCTGGGTGGCTCGGTCAGTTAAACATCCAACTCTTGGTTTTGGCTCAGGTCATGCTCTTACAGTTTGTGAGACTGAGCCCCTACTGAGCTCTGTGCTGACAGTACAGAGCGTGCTTGGGATCCTCTCCCTCTCCTCTCTCTCTGCCCCAATCTCATTCATGCTCTCTCTCTCTGTCTAATAAGTATGATTGATGGAATATAGGTCACATGCCTGTGCTCTGGCTGTAAAGAAAGCAAAGGAAGAAAGTTTTATGGGTTCTTCCTGGGAAGGTAAGCCTGCTATGGCTGGAAGTTCCCCCAAAGATAGCAAATGTGTGTAATAATTGCTAGAAATCCAAAATACGTGTAAAACATCCATTACCCTGAGGAATATCCACTCCACCCTGTAAGAAATTAATATGTTCTTATAGAGAACACTACTGAGTATACTCCTTTCTCCCAGAAGGGCACACATCAACATTTTTCTTTTTAACTGCAGGGAAGAGACTAAAATTGAGTGGAGTTTAATGTAAGAAAATTTCTTCCTGGGAACCCAGTGATTTTAGAACACTCTAAGAAAGGGGTGGGCCTAAAATGGTGCTATACATAGGATAGGAACAGCTAAGAAAAGCTGCTGGGAGCAGAACATGAGGTGGAAGGGACCATTAGCCAGGAGTACTGCAGTTCTTTCTGGGACTTTGGCTCCTGTCACCACCATTGGATAGATATTACTTGCTCCACTATTTCCCATCTACCCAGGCATTTTCCTGGTCTCCTCTTTCTAAACAGCCATGTGTGAACCATTACACCATAAAAGCAGGGTGGAAGAGCCTGGAAAGGGCTAAAATATAGGGAAGCAGACCCTTCCACCGAGTGCAGCTATTATGTGCATCAGACTACATATAGATGGTGACATTCAGACCAGCGGATGGGTTCTGTGAACAAATAATAGAGATGTTGTGTTTGAGGGGTGGGTGTGGTGTATATGTGTGATCAGACATAACACATACATTATGTCACTTAATGGTCTTGACAACCCTAGAAGGTAAGTAGGTGTGGCCAGAAAGTGAATCCCAAAGGAGCAACTGGTGGAGATTCACGCAATGAGTACCAAGAATAGACGAGGTAAATGGCTCAGCAGGTAGCAGGGCCCCATCGGCCACTGAGAAGGGCCTAGACGATATGACTGCCAACTCTGGGGGTGTTCCAACAAGAACAGACCAAGGCTTTCATTATAAAGAGACAAATCTACCAAAACATATTATAAAGGCTTAGGCACAGGAGTGCATAAAATAGACATTAGTAGAGTTAAGATCTGATGTGAACAGTGAGATGTACTAGGTAGGGTTCCTGCTCTATATGGTGACCATGTAAATTCAAATTACAAACCAGGAATGGGGTGTTCCAATAATTATGCCAGGATGGCAGGATAAACCAGGAATGCCCTTGGAAAATGGGACATGTAATTACCCCAATTTTATATTATCTGGCTCTATATTATCTGGTAAAATTCAGGTAAACATGGCTGAGACAAAAAAAAAAGAATATTAAGGTTGAAAACTAAAGAAAGCTCAACTTACTAGAGACAGTTTTTCTTTTTATTCCTTTGGTTTTACTATTTGAAGGGATGATGTAAAATGATCAAAGATGCTAGCATACATCTAATTTTTTCTCTCTTAAATCACAGCCAGAGGCTACAATGAGTGTTCCAGTAATAGCAATGAGACATGAAAACTCTGACGGAAAATTATTCTTGAAGACTAAAGAGCAAAGGGCAAATTTCCCTCAGAAGTAGGGTCAGCATCAAGATGGAGGTTGGTGCCACTGACAAACTCTTCTAACATCCTATTAGTTTCAGAGAAATGGCTAAGCTGCAGGACTGCTACAAGATGTGGCCATGGGGACAAAGCCAAAGATCATGGCCTTTGGTCCATCAGAAGTTTTAGAGACATAAGAAAAGGAAATCAGTTGTTTATTACCAGACTGACCATGACGCCCCACAAAAGGATTCTAATTGTTAATAGATTCCCTTTCTAAGAGAAATATCTCTATGGGAAATGTTCCCTGATCTCAAATGTTGTAATCAAAGCATAAATGGATCACAGTTCCACATGCTGCCATCCTGTCCTCTTGTCTTTGGATAGACAGTTGGATCTGGGTTCTCTCTTTTGTAAACGCTGTAATACTATCCTCATAAATTAAGCAGAGCTTTTTCAGAGATCTTTTAAAAAAGAGTTTTTGAGCAGTTTGACACTCCAGCGTCAATGCTGCAGTATTGTTCCTGAGATGCTAGATATTAACTCTGAATACTAATCTGGAACTGGGAAGACATTTTCATTATTAAGACATTCAGGACAATTTCAATAGCAGTATGTTTGGAGGGGAAAAGATGTTGAGTGCAATACAATGAGGCCTTGTGCCCTCGTTAGCATTTCAGAGCACTTTAGGCTTATGAAATCCCTCCACCCTCTCTCTGTACAAAGCTTCTCTTCAAAGTTTACACTGGCAGGGATTTGGAGGATTAAAAATCCAGTATTTAAGTACAGTGGGTCAGTCAGGCCTTAAGTTAATGAACCTCGCGCTCTTAAGCAGAGTTTGACTGCCATGGTTGAGCAGGAAATGTCAAAATGAGGTGAAAGAAAATGTCCAGGAGATCCTTTAGTCTACGAGCAATTTCAGCCCTCCTCACAAATTCATAGGTCTTTTCCTTTTTTTTTTTTTTTTTTTTTTTTTTGCTAACACTTTCCCCCGTATACCACCTTATATGATTTACTTATATTTTATTGTTATCATGAGGTCAGGATTCTATCTGTTTAATACATTTCTGTATTCCTAGTGTCTGGTACATAATGGTGTTCAATAATAGTTGTTGAATGAATGAATGAATGAATGAATGAGTGAATGCATGAATGATGGAAGACTCCCTCACTATATGTATGAGTCATCCATCTAGTCTGCCCTTCAGATGTAAAGTAACCTATTGGGAGAAGGAGTTCTCTAAAACCCTACTCTTCTATCCTTGTACCTGGAATTTCTAGGCCGGAGAGCATTTCTATTGAGAGAAAGGAATCTGAAGGAAAATGCAGAAGCTGTAGAGTGAAACTGAGTGTAGGGCTAAGGAATAAAGAGAATAGGTGAATTCACACACATATTGGAATTTAAAAAGAAAAAAGCTGGGGCGCCTGGGTGGCTCAGTCGGTTAAGCATCCGACTTGGCCTCAGGTCATGATCTCACCACTCATGACTTTGAGCCCCATGTCTGGCCCTGTGCCCACTGCTCAGAGCCTGGAGCCTGCTTCAGATTCTGTGTCTCCCCTTTCTCGGCCTCTCCCCTGCTCTCTCTCTCTCTCTCAAAAATAAATAAACATTAAAAAACTTAAAAAAGAAAAGAAAAAAGCAAGATTAAAGTCCAAAAATCAAACTATAAAAAATGTCATGTTTCTTTAATTTCTGTAATTTAATCAGACCTGTGAATTTTGCGCTACATTTCTCTCTTTACAACAATAATTCGTCAAACAAACAAACCAAAAAGGTTCACTGACAATTAGAGCAGATAGGTGGTAGAAAATGATGGATACTGTATCCTGTATCAAAGGATTACCCTAAGAAATAAGGGAAACAAAAGGGTTTGGAAGGAAAGACAAGAGCATATTAGTACACCATGGCTCCAAGGAGGAAGGCAAAAATGCCAGGCACCGAGAAGTAGCAACTTCCCAACACAGGCCAGCTCAGAGACACCACTGAGAGGAGGCAGATATTGAGACTCTCCAGGACATGATGGGAACAAATGAACATCTCAATGAGGACAGAAAAAGTGATACCACTACCCTCTTCTCCATCTCTATCATCCCCCAATCCATGCAGCTGCTTAATCCCTGCTGCTATTCAGACTTCAGTGAGGGGCAACTAGGTGGCTCAGTTAAGCATAGGACTCTTGATTTCGGCTCAGGTCATGATCTCTTGGTTCATGTGATAGAGCCCCACATTGGGAGTCATGCTGACAGCTCAGTCCCTGTTTCAGCTTCTCTTTCTTCTGTTCTCTCTCTCTCTCTGCCCTTCCCCCATTCTCTCTCTCTTTTTCTCTATCAAAATAAATAAAGTTTTAAAAATAAATAAATGAGTGATAGTCTCAACTCAGGTTTTTCTTTCCAACCCCTATAGCCTTTACCCTCATTCAAAGCCTTGCAATTATCCCATAGAAATGCAATAACTACCACATCACTCTATCTCCTGGTTGACCTGTCTCCAGCCTATCTTGCCCTAGTCCCCAGGGAAAATCTGACCATTCTGCTCTCCAGCATAAAACAGGTCTTAGACTCCTCCTCAGCCTATTTGAATGATGTCCATTCAAATTATATTTTCAAACCATTCTCTAGTGATTGCACAAATGATCACGATAAGGCCTTACTGTGATTTCCATAAGTACAGAGACATTGCCTATCCTATTCATAGCTGAGTCCCAAACAACTAGCACAGTGCCTGTGCTCCGCTCCCTAAGTATTTACTATGTGTTTCCCACAAATAAGTAAAATGGTAAAATTATGATATAAAACCATGCAGAATGCAATCCTAATAATGTAAAATATATGTATACCTTTCTATGTAAAATATATAAATATTATATAAACATATAAAATGTTTCATATATTTTTGTATTTATATTTTAATATATATGTAAATTTACAATATGTTAATGTAAAATATATTTATATGCACACATAAAATAAAGAATACAGTGAAACATTTACTTTTTTAATTTATTTGGTTTTTAACTTTCAAAATTCACCATAAAAGCTTTCTCTCTCTCTCTCTCTCTCTCTCTCTCTCTGATACTGAGATACAAAAATATAAGCAAAAACAAAAGGGAGTAGAGCAAAAACCATGCATCTGACAGATGAGATGGCAGCATGGGGCATTATGGGAAGAATAATATCTTTATCATGCCACTTCATCTTCCAGCCCTGCCTCTGCCCCACTCCCTGCTACTCCTCCGCCACCCAGAAGAGTGAGCAATGCCAAACCACACGATGTTCTTCACAAGGATACTTGCTATCTACTCTCTCACTCCTCTATTCCAGTATTCCCAATGCAGTAGTTCTGCATTCCTGCCATCTTTTCATTTCTAGGGTAAAGCACAATGCCTGGCATACAGAAGAACATATTAAATATTGATGGAATAAATTAACTAATACATGGATAAGGCAGTGACACTAAATGCAAGGCCCATTTCTTTCATTCATTCTAAAATCATACTTACCTAATAGGGTTATTGCTGAGGACTAAATGAGAAAATACACGTAAAACATGCCTGACATATAATAAGCACTCACTAAATGAACACAGTTATTAAATATTATCACTGTGACCATGTATAAGTTGCTTTTTGCTCTCTTAGCCAAAATCATCTTTTTTTAAAAAAATTTTTTATGTTTATTTATTTTTGAGAGAGAGTGCAAGCGGTGAGCAGGGGAGGGGCAGAGAGAGAGGGAGACATAGAATCTGAAGCAGGTTCCAGGCTCTGAACTGTCAGCACAGAGCCTGATGCGGTGCTCAAACTCAAGAACTGTGAGATCATGACCTAAGCCAAAGTCAGACCCTTAACCAACTGAGTCACCCAGGGGCCCCTGTCAAAATAATCTTAAATTGTGGATCGTAATTTCTGCCATGTCCACTCATCCCCTTGAGATGAGAAAGAGCTTAAAACAATTTGGGAAATATAAATCACCAAAGAAACATGTATTTTCACCATTACAATGATGATAATGATTATATGATTATTTTCTTTGTGAATCTTGCCTTAGAGGTTTCTCCTTTAAGGTCACATTACCTTGGCTGATGTTTCAAACCATCCTACGAAACCATGCTCCTTGCAGAACTGGTCCATCTTGAGGCCATTGTTCGTAAGCACGTCCTTCCCCTGGTCACATTTGTTGGCCAACAAAACCACTGAAACTGGTTTGCCATTAGGAAGACTTAGCTTTGAGTCCAAATCATTTTTCCACTTTGTCACTGCATCAAATGTAGCTGGCCTGGTTACATCGAAGACAATAAATGCACCCATAGCTTCTCGGTAATAGACCCTTGTCATGTTTCCAAATCTTTCTTGACCTATCACCAAAAAGAAAGAGAAATAAAAAACTTAGTATAATTGTAAACTGGATCATATACTGGAAAGTCATGAGGTCTCCAGTGTAGGCGGTTTCCTCAGTAAAGTGATTAAGTGCTTGTCTTTAAAGGGTGCTAAGTACACAATGAGTACAATGTAGGTAGTGAAACCAGAGTTCCAGAGAAGAATTTATGACCAAAACTGACTAGGATTTCAGCTAGTTAACAAAATGAAATGAATCCTATTGCTTGTAACTCTATCCACTAACAATAGCTGAAAACAAGAGCTAATGAAGGGTAGATTTATATTTTTTGAACCCAAAACTCCAGAAGTGTATGGCCAGACAAAGGCCTTCTTTCTGATTTGGTAATTTATTTAGAAGAGTCTTATAAAGTTATACAAATTAAAATAAAGCCAGGTGTGTATTTAATAAGCCAACTTGTCTCAAAAAGAATAAAATGCCGAAACTGGCCTGTATCTAAGAACATACAGGTCAACATTTCTAAGAACACTTTACACTTAACTCTAAGTACAAGATGTTGTGATGGTGAGTTTTAATTTAAGTCAACAATCTTTTGTAGATTGTGATATTGACATGGACATTAGCATTGCAGATTTGACAAGGAACTGAATCATAAGCACTAGTGAAAATTGATGCAGGTCAAGGGTTCCGCCCTAGTGGTCCTACAGTGTGTGAGCCTGCATGCTTACTCATGTATCATTGGAAAGAAGAGCATTTGGTAAGGGCCAGCACATGACAATCCTAAAGCATTCCTTCCTTACGTGGGTTTTACCACAGAAGCTTTGTTTTTTCCCCATAGTTGTCCAGTCAATGAAAGAAAGTGGTATAATACTCCTCATATGACACACAACCCACAGATGAACTTTCATTTCTCCCAAATGAGTTTTAAATTTCTTTTATTTTCTTTCTTTTTTTAGTTCCTAATGCAAACAGTGATCTCCTTTGATACTGCTCAGGATGGCCATGACATTTCAGGAAGAGAGGGGAAAGAAAGAGAGGGCCTTCTGTGATCGTTCAGGACTCTGAAGGCCTCTAGGCTTCTACAGTTGTCTTATGATCCCTTTCAGGGAACTAATCAGATGAAAGACAAAGTCATGGGTTATTCAATAATCTGCTTGTCCAAAGATTTTCATAGTAGACTAAGGAGGTCCTGAAGAAGAAAGATTTTTACATGTAAAATATACGGCAAAGGGTCATTTTTAAGACTAATGAAAAAAAAAAAAAAAACCAAAGTATAGGCTTAACACCTTCATAGGAATTCAAAAAGGAAAATATGTATGTATGTGTGTGTGTTTGAGTTTGTGAGGATATGTGTACCAGATGAGAAACAAAAGGAAAGAAGTGATCTTTGTATATACGCAGAGGTCGCTGGGCTAGTAGACATGAAAAGTTTATATTTCCGGATATCCAACAAGAGGTCACATTCAGACAAGAGCATTTCTAGCACTCACATTTTACCCTTCCTTTTGTCAGCTGATAGCTCTCTCTGCTGTTTCTTATTTAAAAAATGAGAACCATGTGACTTTTCATGAATGCCTAAGTATGGCCAATGTAGAAACCTGATGAGTTTACCATAGGTGATTTACTTAAAAAAAAAAATAAATAAAAGACCATAGTTCAAAAATTCCCTGTGGGGTTAAATCACTCATTGAACACACATTTACTGGATAGCTAATATGGTCCAGGCTCTGTATTTTGTGCTGGAAATACCATGAGGAAATGCTAAACTAAGAAGTGTCATACTGGATGCTTGCACTGAAAATGATCCAATTCACCAGGTAGATTCCTTTTTCTCTTAGACTCTACACACATCCATAGCCATGTCGATGTGCGTGACTCAGGATTCAGTGTCAAGCCAGGAAAGTTAAATAACAAAGCAATCAACTGAATCACAAAAGTTAGTACGATGGCTGCAGTAATAATTTGGACAACCTTGCTGCAGAAGGTAATAAATTAAATGGTCAGAAGACATTGGTCTTCATTTTAATCACTGGTTACCAGTGCAGCCTTAGACAAATGTTTTTCTCTTTGTGAGACTTAGTTTTCTCACCTGTGCTTATTATTATATGTCAGGGATGTTTTACGTGCATGAATTTGTTCTGGCTGACCTCTTAGATCCCTCGCTGCTTTCCAGCTTCTAGAGTTAAAATATTCCTATTAAATTAACACTTGGCCCTCTGTCCCAATAGCCTGAAATGGTCCATTTGGTGTCACAGACTCATCTAAAAATATACACAAGCAATACAGTCATAATGTTTATTTAATGGATTTTCACTTGGTAATTAGTACTCTATAGATGTTCTTCAGTGGGCATAACTAAGTGGTAAATCTTCTACACAGGCACAGATACGATAGGAGGAAGTGTGTTGGATTTTCTGTTAAACTGGGCACATTCATTTACCACTCCACCAGTAACCAGCCAGCTCTGTGACCTCAGATTAGTCACTTTACCATTCTGAGCCTCAGTTTTCCTCATTGGTAAAATAGGGAAATGGGATTGGATACCTGAAACTAAATTTGTTATTGCCTCTGGCAGCCCCTCTCATCAACCTCCTCAGATGCAGGCATCCGCCTCTTCACCTCCTACTCCCTCTGTGTTCCCTCCAGTTCTCAGCATCACTAGTAACACTGTGCCCCAAAGCGGTACCTTCAACTCATCTTCTGACTCTTTCCTCACCTCTCTGTCCAAAGAGTCTCCAACATTCTACCAATGTTTCAGAAGCAGTCCCTGATCAGCCCTATTCCCCATCAGCTACTGACCTTAAAATAAATATAAATATAAACATAGGTCTTCAGACATTCTGGCAGCATAAGGGATCATCAGATGGCCATACACAGGAAGAAAATGAAGTCATTATCTTAATGACCATCTGCAGCCCTTGTGCATTGCAGCATTGTCCATAAGGACTGAGACATGGCAACCTGTTGAGTGTCTATCAATAAATGAATAATAAATGAATGAATGAAGAAAATGTGGTATATGCATACAGTGAAATATTATTCAGTCACAAAAAAAGAAGGAAATTCTACCTTTTGCAACAACATGGGCAAATGCTATGAGAACATTAGGATGAGTAAAATAAGTCAGACAGAGGAAAAAAATACTATATGATCTCATGTATATGTGGAATCCAAAAAAGTCAAACTTGTAGAAACAGAGAGTAGAAAGGTGGTTGCTACAGGCCGAGAGTGGAAGAAATGAGGAGATGTTGGCCAAAGGATATAGACTTCAAGTTATAAGATAAATAAGTTCTGGGAGTCTAATGTACAGTATGATGATTATAATTAATAATACTGTATTATATACTAGAAAGTTGCTAATAGAGTAGTTTTTACATGTTCTCACCAAATACAAAAAACAATGGTAATTATGTCAGGTGATGGAAGTATTCATCCTATTGCGGTAATCATTTTGAAATATATAAGTCTATCAAGCCATCATGTTGTACAGCACAAATTTACACAACTTTATATGCCAATTATATCTCAATAAAGCTGGAAAGAAAAATCATCTTAGGTATTTATAGAACACCCATTCCTGGGCCAGGCTCTTCAGAGATTCTTATCACGGTAGTTTTGTGTGGGGCCCAGGAATCTGTCTTCTTAAGCACTCCTAGATGAAATCTTAAACTATTTCTATCTTAATCCACTTTCAAAATGTAAACATTACCAGCATGCTCTATTTTTTTAGCCCCTCAATGACTCTTACATGCTTAAAAACAGACTTTGGCTCCAACCACCTTTCCAAACTCTTTTCCTGTCACTTTCTTCAAGCACTTCATGGCTAAGCCACGCTGGAGTACTTATTCTTTCTAAAACATACATTTTTCTTGCCTTTTTATATCTCTGTTCTCAAAATCTGAATTCCTTCCCCATCTTTCTTTCCTCCCACTCTGTCCAATGAAATCCTGTACATTCTATAATTGTGCCCTGAAATGTCATTACATTTCTGCACCCTTCCCTGGACTCCCAGCTGAAATAAATGACTCCCTTTTTCATGACCCTGCAGCATTTTCTTTGTCCTACACCATTCACATTTCTTATGCTATATATTCATGCTTCAGTCTCCATCATGGCACTATAAAATCTTAAAGAGCATGTTGATCATATTTTGATGTTGTAAATCTGAGGCCTATTCTCCACTTGTTTAATATAGTAAAAACTCAAGATAGTATTGTAGAAATGAGCTAAAATTAAAGTTCTTTCTTCCTCTAAAATACAACATCATCATATATTCATGAATGAGTGCTGTGTACTAACACACTTACTCTATATTATACTCTCATTTCCAGTAATAATCGAAAGATGTTCATTGATGGAGAAAATTAACATCATTCTAACAGGGTTATATGCATATCTGTTGCAACAAGTTTTCGACTAGAATGTTATGTTTTTGTAATCATTTTCATTTTCTTAAGAAATAATCCCTTGGAATCAATTTACTCTATTCAAAATAACATATGTTTTGGGTCATGGCACAATCCATAGAGCTAAAAGTTCCACCAAGATACAGATATTCTCTTTATTTCTAGGGAATAATAGTATGAAAAGCAGGAAGATAAAACTGAGAGTAAATATGGACTTTACACAAGGATCTAGAGAAAAAAAATCTATATAATTGCTGAATTTACAATAGCTTAGGCTGTTTTTGAAGAGTGAATCAAGGAAATCCACAGAATAGGATCAGAGTCTGGCTGACATCCTTGTGAGTAGGTTTTGTCCAGTCTTTAAGAACCCATCTGACCCTCTGGCCAAAGTTTCAAAACTCTCGCATCTTCTCTCTTCCCTACTTTGCCCTACCAACTCACTGACAGAAATGTTATCAATTAATCCCTCTTTTTCCAAATCACCTACGCTGATATATTGGATTAACAATATGTAATCTTTCCTCGCAAAATGATAAGTTTCCCCTAGCCAGAACCAAGTTTCAGCAGCCCCCATGACAAGTGTACTGAGCAACCAGTATACAGTGAGTGTTCAGTAAGGTCTCCTCACTGAGTGAAGGAATACCCCTAATTCTTTACCCCGTCCCAGCAGATACTTACAGGCTTGACAGGACTTCAAGGGTCACCCTCTGCCATGTCTTTTGTATTCATCATTTTCTTTCCATTCTCATCGAAACCACTCTATTTAGGAATGCTTTACCTCATCTCATTAATACACTGAACAGGTTTTGAATACTTATTAATTTTCAGGCACTGATCTAGCAGCTAGAAAAGAGAATTAAAGGTCTGGGTCCTAATGACTCTTACATTCTAGTAAAAACAAAGAAACAGTTGGTAAGGTACATATAACATTGCATTAGCTGGTGAAGTGTTATGGACAAAAATAAAACAGGAAAGGAGAAAATGGCATGTGGGGGTGAGGGCAAAGTTAAGCAGGATGGATAGTGAAGGCCCAGGAAGAAGGTATTATTTAAGTAAAGACCAAAAAGAGGTAATGGAGAAAGCCAGATGGATATTTAGAAGAAGGTTTTAGACAAAACAGCAGGAACAAAGACTCTGAGGTACAAATATGTCTGGCAAGTGTTCAGAGAACAAGGAGTCTGTGTTGGAGAGGACTGAGCAAGAGGAAGAGTAGTGTGCAGTGAGGTGGGCAGATCTCAGGGTCCAGACTGGAGACAGTGTCAGGCCATTATATGAAGGTTGCCTTTCATTCTGCATGAGAGGGAAAAGCATGGAAGAACTGAGCAGATGAGAAACATGAATGAGCAGGAGTAAACAGATAGCATGGCTACTGCAATAAGGCAAGACCTGTAAGAGTCAAGGTTGGAAGTGAAGAGACAACAATTCAGGCAAAAGACAATAATTTGGACCAACATGGTGATGGTGAAGGACAGTAAAGATCGGTGGCTTCCTGGGTATATCGAGATCGAGATGATAGAGGAGACATAGAGTACGAGATGATTCGAACAGGACTCCAGAACTTTTGGCTTAAAAAATGGAAAGGATGGAATTGCTATTCACTGGAATGGAGAAGACTTTTGGAAGTGAAGGTGTGGTGGAAGCAGGTCAGGATTCTGATATGGTAAGTTTGAGATGTCTGTTAGGCAGATTCGTTGAGTCAGCAATTGTATACATAAAGCTGAAGTTCCAGGCTGTGGTCAGGGCTGGATATTGAATTGGTACTTTAATTTCTGTACACCTCTGCCAAATTCACCTTCCAAAGCTCTGCTTTCACCCTATCATTTACCTAATTAAACACTTTCAAGGATCCCCTACTGCCTACAGCAGATGCCACAAACTGGATGTTTGGCTGCTAACATGTTCTGTGACCCACACAAGACTTATGGCAATTTGAACGACTTGCCAACAGTTATAAATAGGAAGATCTCTAATAAGACATATAATGGAATGTCTTGAAAACTCAAATCATTTAGAAATACAAGGTCCACATCATATGAGTAATATTTAGGAGTTAGTTCATTTGAGCTGATTAGTACCAAACACCCAATTTTAAAGGAAAAATAATTTGCTGAGATGCTATGATTGTCACATTGTCATATACCACAAAACACCACCTTACATTTAAATGTGGGTAATTATATAAATTTTATTAAAATAACTCTAACCAAATATTTAGCATTTAATGAAACTTATGTAATTTTATTTTAAAGAAATCGTTGCTACTGATCTACTTTTCTTATTGCAAGCCTCTTATAAATGGTTACTAAGGATCCCATGTTTGTTTATTATTGCATCAAAATACTCTTTAATGCAGCTGGGCTTGTTCCAGGATATCCACCTAGCTGTAAGTGGAGTTTTGTAGAGAAACACAATGTGAGCCAGGATTACAAGGAAGCTGTGTTCCCATTTCCTACAGAAACAGGGAGCAGTAGCTTGAGTGATCCTGAACTGGGAACAAATACTTCAGAGAGGCCCTTGAAAGATGAGTAAGAGTTTGCCAGGTAGAGAAAAGAGTTCATTTACTCTTACTCTCTGGGCTCCTATGGGATTTTCGAAGTTGTACACCTTGATCAAGTTAAAGGCTAATCCTGACTGAGCTCAAGGTCCTGCTAAAACCCTGCCTTGCATGGCTCTCCTAAATTCTGCTTCTTGCTTTTATTCACATTCACTCCATGGCACCCTCCACTCCCACTGGAACATACACATTCCCTTACTCTCTATTTAACTAAATCCTAACTATTCTTCAAAGTTGTACCAAACCCTGCCTTCTTGGAGCATTCTACTTGGCCCTGCATTCAACTCTTTCCTCCATTATACTCATAGCACTTACTCTATCACCTGCTTGCCCACTTATGCAGGCCCTGCCTTGTACTGTTTTCGGTGTGCTGCAAATTTCTGCAGTCTATGCCCCTAACTACACTGGGCTTCTGGAGCTCATTGTTGAATTACTCAAGTACTGTTCCCTATGTCTCCATAGCACACACGCTCTGAGAGGATCATAGGCTATCGTCACAACAGACCCGTACAGTAGAACAGAATTGTAATACAAGTACTCTTTAGGTAATGAAATAACAGCTAACATCAATTTCTTATTTGTGAGCAGGAACCACAGCAGGGAGAGGGGTGAACGGAATAAAGCAAGATCTCTGATCCAAGTGATTTATTTTCTATGCCTACTAAACTCCTGCTCATTCTTTTTATTTTTTTTTTTTTAGTTTTATTTATTTTTGAGAGAGAGAGAGAGAGAGAGAGAGAGAGAGAGAGAGAGAGAGCATGAGTGGGGGAGGAGCAGAGAGAAAGGGAGACAGGGACAATCTGAAGCAGGCTCCAGGCTCCAAGCTGTCAGCACAGAGCCTGATGCAGGGCTCAAACCCACAAACTGCAAGATCATGACCTGAGCCGAAGTCAGACACTTAACTGACTGAGCCACCCAGGCGCCCCTAACTCCTGCTGATTCTTAAGGTTCACTTTGAAAAACTCTGTCCCCAATTCAGAACCACCCAATCTCTTTCTGCAATTTCTTTAGTTCCCCCATAAACAATAGTTCTCATTTTATCTTACTACTGGTTGTCATCTCTTATAGGCAAATATTACCTCTATTCAACAAGAAAATAAAGCTAGATGCAGTGTATTGAATTAAGCTAAAGCATGCAAGAGTAAGATGACATAAAAAATAACAACTGGTTTCTCATGTGTCCCTAAACAATAACATTATAGAAATGAAGGATGGATGAATTAGAGTGATCTGTTTTCAAAATATTCTCATTAAATTCTATACTTATATTTAAATTTCAGGATGTGTGTGTGGGAGAGAGAGAGAAACAGAGAGAGAGAGAGAGAGCGAGAAACAGAGAGAGACAATCAGTGCCCTGGTATCCCCAAATTTTTTTGGTCAGAATTTATTTTGACTGAGGTCCGGTACTACTCAGTTTAGATAAAATAACTCACTTTAATGGAGAAACAGGATCATATAGTAATGGAAAGGCCAAAACTGGATAGAGAGAGGGAATTAAACCAAATCATGGAAGACAAGTAGGCATGAATGGATCGAAGACAATCAGCATACCTTATTTTTAATTAAACTAATTACAACTGAAACAAATACCTAACAAACAACCTAAAAATATCTCCACTGAATTATAAGCTCAAGCACATTAAATAAAAAGGTATGTTTTTGGGTTACTTAGCATTTGAGATAATCAACTTTAAGTAACATTTATAGATATTTTTACAAGTATCTCACAAGACAATAAAAAAATTCACAAGTCTTAACACTTTCACAAATAACTCACAAGTCTAGGACTTGTGACTAGACTCTAAGCATTTTGTTTTTAAGAATTTCCAGATTCCTCCAGAGCTGTAATTCCCAAAATGTGTACCATGGTGTTCTGGGTTGTCTCCGTGAACTCAGAGCTGTGCGATAGGATATTTTAAAATTACAAGGCAAACAATGGTACACAAGATCAATCAAACACTCAAGAACTACTAGCTTGAGGTAGATCACAATTTTAACCTTAGATAATGCTACATTCCTTCTGATGTGATCCTATCTTTTTGAAACTGGGATTTTCACAGTTTGTGTAATAAAAAGCAAGAGGGACACCTGAATGGCTCAGTCAGTTAAGTGTCCAACTAGATTTTGGCTCAGGTCATGATCTCACAGTCCTGAGATCAGGAGATCAAGCCCTACATTGGGCTCCATGCTGAGCAACGAGCCTGCTTGGGATTCTCTCTCTTCCCCTCCCTCTGTCCTTCCCCTGCTGATACCCATGTGCTCTCCCTCTCTCTCCCCCCCCCCACAAAAAAAAAATATACAAGAGTCATGTGAAAATCAATGTGAAATGGGAAATGAGAATGGTGATGTCTACTCTGACTCAAAATGTTGAGGTGTTCCATGGCCAAAATAGATAGAAGAGATGGCCCAATAGATAAAACTTGGCCTATTATCCTGTTGACTGAGAAGCACCATGAAAACATGACTTTGACACTTAAGAATGCTATGAACTGAGGAAGTTTGAGCACCTATGCTGCAGCCTCTAGATTCTCTGAAGTACTGTTTTAAGTTTAAAAGACACACACACTGACACGCACACATACTCCTCTGCCCTACATAAGACTTATTTTTTATTCCAATACCATCAAGCATGATAATTCCTTTTTTCTTTAATTTTCAAACTGGAGACTTGTGTCCCACAGTCACTGTGGTTTTCCTGCCTAGAAGTAGTATATTAAGAGGGTTGTTATTAAGCCAAGCCAACCCCACGGTCTCAGCGATGATATGTGCATTTCATTCTTAGCTCCATCCAAAAGTTTAAACATTTAAAAAATAATAAATTATTCCTTTAAAATAAATAAGGTGTATTTTCTAACTGCAACTTAATTTACAGCATGTGAAAGTGATTGCACTATTATATCGCCCTTAGAAAACAGCAGAACAGAGTAGTTAGTAAAGGTAAACAGGGGGAGAATGGGTGACGGGCACAGAGGAGGGCACTTGTTGAGATGAGCACTGGGTGTTATATGGAAACTGATTTGACAATAAATTGTTTAAAAAAAAAGAAATTGTTAAAAGAAAAAAGTAAACAAATTTCAGTCCTACCCACCACCATCCCTTACTATCTGTATGGCTTTTGAAAAGTATTATGTGTTTTTTTTTCCTTGCTTATCTGTTTTCTAGCTTGTTTAAGCATAGTTCTCTCAGTGCTGTGATGGGATTAGTGAACAGTCCCTACCAGATACTCTCATTATGAGCAATAAACGAAATGATACATAAAAATGCGTAGCACCATGCCTGATACCCAATAAATGATGGCTATTAATAACACATAATATTGGAGGGAAAAATTGACCTCCCAACAGATAATTTGTCTATTTACTTCAAATTTTTCTCTATAAATTAGACTGAAAATTGATTGAATCCCTCTACTACAGGTATTTTCTTTTTCTCCATTAGGCTGAGGAGTTATATAAGAAGCCAAGTTTTTCGTCACTTTTCTTGAGAGAACAGGTTAATGCAAGGCTGATGAGAAAGAGAGGTTAAATAATGTATCAGGATAAAAGAGGCTACAAAAAGGAGAGACTCTGAGCAGAAAGAAATAATTCTGATGTCTCTCAGACATTTGAAACTATTGACTATCCTCTTCTAAAATCCTTTCTCCTTTGCTTCCAAATTCCTGCCCTGTTTGAATCTCCTCCTATGTAGTGCTTTCTCTTTCTCTACCTCTTTACTGACTCAGAGTCGTTTCATTAAATTATGTAACAACATAACCACATGAGGGCTATTTGGAGAGGTATAAATGACTCTAAAACAAGGCTAAAAGGAGAAGTGCTACAAGGGAGTAAAAAAAAAAAAAGTTGCATGAGATTCAAGGGAAGAGGAAGTTACTGCTGGAATGAGAGAGTTAGGGACGTCTTCGTAGAAGAGTTGCCCTTTTGGATGGGTCTTAAACATCAGATAGGATTTGGATGTGTGGGAATAAAGGGAAGGGCATGTGAACCAGAAAGAAGAGCAGGAACAAGGGCGTAGAGGCAATGATCATGGGGTGTGAACGAGGAAGCAAAGCCTCATAATGGAGAAGAGAGGAAAACAATATTAGGAATGTCATTTGAAGCCAGACTGTGGATGTCTCTGGGTGCCCCCAAGACCATCACCGTCTCTTCTTCATTGCATGAATTTCCATAGGGCTGTGTGTCCACCAAATTCAATTATTTTTGTGTCTCAGTGCTTAAGACTATACCAAACATGTTAAAAAATCAGCTTCTTCAAATTTCATCATTAATAAGCCAGAGATGTCTACATTCTGGTTCCAGTTCTACCATTAATTTGTTCTAAAAATCTGAGAAACTATTACAAATCCCCCATCAGAGCATAGCTTTCTCTTCTGTAAAATGAAGGATTTGGTTTGATGAGCCCTCAAGGTCTTATCTCTGTGAAAATTACCCTTCAAAATTATGACTTCATTTAATGTATCCAAAAATCATAAAGACACAGTTTTGACATATGACCTCCAAATGAATGACACTTCATTCCAAATTATGAAGATTCAGTTAAATGATGAAGTGTAGCTTTTAAAAATGGTTTTTAAGCTCACTTCCCAGTTTTTATGGTAAAAAATAAAATCAGGAAAGTGATTACCCTATTTGTCAGTTTTAAAATGTATACATTTTTAATTTGTTAATATTCATAAAATTATAAAGTCAAGCATAAACAAATTCATTATTTTCTGTTTTATTAGAGAAATTTTTGGATCAATGGTATATCTTAGAATTAAAGCAATGCTGAAATAGTCGACTGAAAAACTTTTCAATGAACAAACACTTATTGAGGATCTACTAAATACCAAGAACTATGCTGGGACCTAGGGTCATAAACTGGAAGAAAAAGACATTGCAATACAGTAGTGAAGGGCTTCTAATCCAGAATGATAAGCATGGCTATTATGGGAGCAGAGAAACACTGCCTCCCAGGGACACATGAGTTCAATAGATCCTTTGTAAAGGGGGTGAGAATCCATAGGAGTCATCTAAGTAATAAAAAGGAAAATGTATGTAGCCAGCGGCAATCATAGGAGCCACAGCACAGAAGGGAAGGTGGGTGAATTGAAGCCACTGTAAGATATCTGGAATGGTCAAGAGTCAAAGGTATGAGATAGAACTGGAATGGGTGAGCTCAAGTCTCATGGTAAAAAGTTTAGCCTCTAATTCTGAAAGTGATGGGGATCCACTGAAGAATGCCAAACTGGAGAATATCTGACTGGAGAGTGAAGCCATGCTGAAAAGTCTCATGTCGGTGGATGACAAATCGATGGGGGGTTGGGGGCGGAGAGAGGGCCTGAGGAAGGTATGAGTATTAGGAAGCTGCTATGGTAGTCCAGATGAGTTGTGAAGAAGACATGGCTACTTATAGAGGGATAAGACAGTTATTTTTCAAGACAGAAGAAATGGAGGCGGGGCGCCCGGGTGGCTCAGTTGGTTGACCTCAGAGTCATGACCTCATGGTTGACCTGACTTTTGATGTAGGCTCAGGTCATGACCTCAGAGTTCATGAGTTTGATTCCCTCTTCATCAGGCTGGGCTCCATGCTGGCAGTGCACAGCATGATTGGGATTCACTCTCTATCCCTCTCTCTGTGTCCCTCCCCAGCTTGTGCACACACTCTCACTCTCTCTCACAACAAATAAACTTAAAAAAAGAGAGAGGGAGAGATAGGATTTGATTAATACCTGTGCATGAGAAACCAAAAGGAGTGGGGAATGGTGGAAATTAAAACCTGAGTTTCTTTCAAAGAGCAAATTAAGATCATATACTTCTTAATTAAATTCTCAAACAGCTGAAAAAACAAACATAGTGGAACTCAATAATTTGAAACCCAGCAGTCACAGTCTTGACCTTGCCAAGTTGGAGACTACTCTAGTACACCAGCCTAGAAGATGAGACTCTTCCTTTGAGGGAATAAACATGATTTCCAGCCCAGGAGTAGGAGGGCCAGCATATCCCTCTGGGAATTTCCATCTCAGAATCTGAGTGAAAGAAAAAAAAAAAAGTGTGGAGGCTCTCAATGACTTGAAAGCTTTGCAGGATCCCCCGGAGTGAGCTACAAAGGAGCTCTTCTAAAAAACTTTTCAGGTGAGGGATGACTCCAGTGACAACGCCAGTGACTGCTTAACACCAAACCACTGTCACCGAGCAACCACAACATACTCTGTGTTCCACTTTTGCTGGGCCCAGTTCCTTCACCTCCAAAATTGTAAATAATAAGACCTATTTACCAGAATCACTGCGGTGTTTAAACTGCAAAGACTAACTTGACAAACTGATAAATATAAGGAAACATCACTCTTAACCTTTAGCTTAGCATGTGTGTGCTTTCATGGGCCTGCATGTTGTAACCTATAGCTATGCCACATTACCGCTGTCCACACCATGTCCTCACCCCCACACCATAGCTAGGGTGGGTGCCCTGTTTTGACTTTCTTTTAGCAACCCTTCAGAGCGCTCATCGAAATAATGATTAAATAATTATCCCACCAGACTATCAGATCCCATAAAGTGTGAAAAATGATCGATTTTGTTTACCCCTAAAATCTCCCTGCGTTTATCAAGTAAATGAATAAATTCTCCCAGGAAAAATACCATACCTCTCAAATCTTCAAATTTTAAAACTACTTTTTAAATAAAATTCAGTAAAATGAAACAAAAAAATATTTAAGTACCACTCCAACACTCAATGAGAATAACTGTATTCATGACAAGAAGCCACCATGAAATGGAGCCTGGATTTCCTTTGAACCTGGTCAGGCCTCAAGGACTCCAGGCACTTCTTACTTGATAGGATCCCACTAACTCTGCCCTCAATGGCTCCATGACTTGAAATCTGTCCTCTTTCTAGCCATCAGCCCTCCATCACTTCATCCCTACTGCTTTAATTCTTCTTTTCATGATACACACAATCTATAGACAATGGGGAGCCACCAAGGTGATGTTCTGGGAAGATGAACTTGACTTTGATTCACATAACTGAAGGAAGAAGAGACTAGAACTAGACAGGTGGCTATTATACAGGTAAGTGATAATAGTATTGTTCTCAGTCTAGAGCAGTGGCAGGAGAAGCATAATCACTATCTGACTCGGAGGGTCAAAGAAGAAAAGATGACAGAAGTTTGAAGTCCAAGTGACTAGAGGAAAGGTATATAGCAACTCCAGTGAGTGGTGACAGATGTCTAGTTTAGATATACAAATAGCACCCTATAGGGGTGCCTGGGTAGCTCAGTCACGTAAGTGTCTGACTTTGGCTCAGGTCATGTATCACGGTTTGTGAGTTCCATCCCTACATCGAGCTCTGTGCTGACAGCTCAGAGCCTGGAGCCTCCTTTGGATTCTGTGTCTCCCTCTCTCTCTGCCCCCTCCCCTTACTCCGTCAGTCTCTCTCTCTTTCAAAAATATTTGAAACGTTTAAAAAATATTCATATATCGCCCTGTACCACTTATCATTAAAAGGGGTGATTATAGATATTTTTTGTGTTCCTTTGTTGTTGTTATTGTTGTTTTCTTTCGAGCTTTCCAATTTTTGCTACATTTGCATACATGACTTTATTAAGAGAAAAAACAACAATCTTTGTTTTTTTATGCCACTTCACTATGACATACTGATCTTGCAATGTGTGAAATATCATAAAGGAGATGCCCAGCAGGAAGACAGAACTGTGAATCTGAAGGTCATGAGAAGTCAAGGTTATATGCACAGTTTTGGAGTCATCTGCATGGAGTTTAAAGCCATGGGAATGCATAAGATCCTCAAGAGAAGGAGACAGAATTGAAGAGAGCCAGAAGATGAACTTCTCCCTCAAGCTGTACAGCCCTGAAATCACTCACAGGGAGTAGCTGGTGGTAGGTAAGAGTAGAGGACACATCCCACTAGCTAGAGGCTTTATCCAGCCTGCTCCATTTTAAGTTCAGACAGTGGACGGATGTGGTGCAGGTAGGACCCCATCTGCATCACCAGAATATTTTGTAGTGGCCTCTATTGATATAGTTCATTCGCTGTTACAATGATTTGCTTTGGAACCATCATGCCCACTGAACTGTGAACTTCTTAAGGTCAGGAGTCAGGTCTTGTTCAATACTTTATCCCTCTTTGTCTTCCCCCTAGAACAGTACCTAACACATACCAGGCATTTCATATACATTTGGGCTGAAGCCACACACATTAGATGTGCTCCTCCTCAACCCTTCCTTCTCTCAGACAACTTGGCTTTCCTTGGTCAGACTACTATGTGCTCTCCTGTCAGAACTAGTCCTCTGAAACCCAGATGAGTGGACATGTCCCACATGCCTAATGCTCTTGGGTCTGTGACGGATGGAGATTCTAACAATTGCCCTGTAAAACACCCCGAGGTGCTTTCCTCACATGTCATTCACCCACTTAGAAAGTTCACCATCTTGCTCAGTGTACATACCGCTTACCTGTAAGCACACACCATGTTAGTCCACATGGTATGTAGAAAATCTATAATTAGCCAGGCTAGAAACAGGGCAAGAAACTGCCCAGCAGAGTGGCCCAGACACGACATGCATTTTTATTTATTTGTTTATTTTTTGCTTGACATGATGGTTGCTAAATTTAGCTCTTTCTACATTTTTAGATCTATTATGTTGATATTTAAGACCTTTCTTCTAAAACTCCTTGGAGAATTACAGGTTTTTTTAAGAAATTGACACTGAAGACATGGTAAAGTCCAAAACCTTCCCCCAAATGACTGTCACAATGAGGAAGCATTTTATAAATTCTGAAACAACAGAGCACTGTAATCCAGACGAATCTCATGGCCACTGGGGTGGGGACTCGGTGTCCTGGGGCTCCCAATTCTAGGTTCAGGCTTCCTTCCCCCATCACTCTGCCTGTCAGATGGTTGATGGCCTCCAATGCTTCTTTGTCACACAGTGTAGGCACAGAAAGTCAGCAGAGATGTGCTCTGATGGAAATGTTTTTCCTCGGCCACTTTTCCTCCTCTGCCCCTTGCTAATTCTTGCGACCCTGGGCCAGTCCCTTAACTCTCTGATTCTTCATCTTGTCCAATATAAAATAGATTTAATACCACCTGATCTGTCTATACTCTCAACAATGCTGGGAGGATCAAGCAGGAAAATGTATGTGAAGGTATTTTGCAATAACAATTAAAAGAAAGAGTAGGGGCATCTCATGGCTCAGTCTGTTGAGCGTTTGACTCAATCTCAGCTCAGATCATGATCCCAGAGTCCTGGGATCGAGCCCCGCGCCAAGCTCTGCACTGAGTGTGGAGGCTGCTTAAGATTCTCTCTTTCCATCTACCCGTCTCCCCCACTCACTCTCTCTCTCTAAAATACATACAATGAAAAAAAATTAGAAAAACAAGAGTAATAGCTAACATTTATTTTGCATTGATTATGTGTCAGGCAGGCACAACTTCACACAAATTATCTCATTTCATTCTTTTACCAAGTCTAAGGTGCAGGCTCTGCTATTGTATTACAGTCAGGAAACCAAGGTACAAAAGCTAAGTGACTTACACAAGTCACCAACCTAGCAAGGAACAAAGCTGGTATATACTGCCACATTCAACCTGGGCAGAGTGAAAACCTGCTAGAGCTGATGGGAACTGCAAGAGATAACATAATACAAATACGTGATGTCACTGGAAAATGTAACAATAGCCATTTACAGACAGGGCAACTGAGGTCCAGCAAGGTTTCATCACTTACTCAATGTCAGGTATATTTTTTAAATATATTTAGAATATGTCAAAAGTATTTTATTTTTAAATTGTGGGAAATTGAGCAAAACTGTTAGGAGACTGGGTGCTAGATTCCATGACCAAATTTTATTTTTTTTTTATAAATTTTTTAAGTTTATTTATTTATTCTGAGAGAGAGAGAGAGAGAGAGAGTGTGTGTGTGTGTGTATGTGTGTACGCGCGCACGTGGCAAGGCAGGGGCATAGAGAAAGGAGGATCCTAAGCAGGCTTTGTGCTGCCACAAACCATACGATGGTGACCTGAGCATGGCCACATTTTAAATTCTAGCACTACCACTTAACCAGCTATTTTACTGGGGAATTAAAAATTATAATGTGTAGATAACCGTAAGATAAATGTGTATGAAATGTTAGCTACTATTACTATAACTATCTCAATTCCTACAGCTGGGTCCCAAAGGACGTTGAGAGTTCTAGACAAAATTGTATAGTTCTCTTTGAGAATGTTAATGGAGTAATTATAGTATCAGATTAGGAGAGAAACAGAAAAGAAGAGTCTCAAGTGTGAACCTTTTGTTTACTTTTTTCCTGATAAATCTATTTTAAAAACCTTACAACCAAGAATTAAATTTTCAGAAATAGATTTTCATTGCATTTCCTCTTTCCATCTGTACAGTGGATCTGATTAATATCCAAAACTATGCTAGAAATAGGAAGTAGAAGGGGGTCCTGGGTTGCTCAGTTAAGCATCTGACTTCAGCTCAGGTAATGGTCTCATGGTTCATGGGTTCGAGTCCCATATCAGGCCCTGTGCTGACAGCTCGGAGCCTGGAGCCCGCTTCAGATTCTGTGTCTCCCTCTCTCTCTGCCCCTCCACCACTCACACCCTGTCTCTGTCTCTCAAAAATGAATAAAAACATTAATTCGAAAAAGAAAGAAAAAAAAATAGGAAGGAGAAGGCAAGGATAACCTATTTTCTAAAGAAGCAATACCTATAAAGGAAAGGAAGGTATAACCCCAATGGGCCAACAATGCCCCAGGTACTCACGGGCCTTGGTCATGAAGAGCACGGCTTGATTCTAAGTCAGACAAAACTGTATCAAATCTGGCTCTCCCACTTATTAGGTAGGTGGCCTTGGGCAAAATGACTTAATGCTATCAAGAGCTTTGGAACCAACCCACTAGCTCCTCTACAGTAGAATCTTTGGGATTCAGGGTGATTGCTATTCCCTATGAAGTTTGTGGTTTCAAAGGCCTACTTCACAAGCCCAGAGAGGCATTTTTTTTATATTAAGTAATCTCTAGGCCTAACGTGGGGCTCCAACTCACGACCTCATGCCCCGAGATCAAGAGTTGCATGCTCTACCAACCAAGCCAGCCAGATACCCTCCTGAGAGGTATTTTTTGGAGTCTTTCAGAAACAGACTGGCCAGTTGAAGTGGCTACAAGAGATATATTACGAAAATTAGTTGGACAAATAAATAGGACCCAAGTTGGCATTGAATCAAATGAACCTCGAAAGTCTAATGAGCAAAGATCTCTATATCAGATGGATCTGATACTCTATCAAGACAGGGCCCATCCCCTCTATCTCATCCACACTCCCAACCAGCTCAAAGTGAGGCTCGGCAGTTCAACTGTTAGCCTCACCAGTTCTTTCCACACACATATAGCAGAGCTGAGAATAAAGAGGAGAGAGAAGCATTCCTGTGTTTAGAAGGACAGGCTGATCTGAAGGCGCCATGAGGTACAGTTAGCTGACTAGAATCTGAGTGGGCAGTTGAGGCAGGATTTCATATCAATTCACTCTTCCCAGGGCTACCGATATAGCTCGAAGCATATCACCACGGTGCTCCAATCATCCTTTCTCACAAGTGCCCAGGTTCCCCACAACCTGCTGTGCCTGATGCCCAGCTTCTAACTCAGCTCACAGGGTCTTTGGGCTGAAGGCTGCCAAAGACAGGTTCCCACTGAACATCAGAGCTCTAGGAAGAAGGAGCTCCCCTACCGAGCTGCTACGCACTGCTATATCTATAAAACTCCTCAGGTTTCTTACGTACACAGACCTCTGTCACTAAAGCTTCTACAGCCACTTTAGTCCATGGCTCAGGGGGCATTTCTAAACTTGGGATTTAAACTACTCATGACAGCATGTTGTAATATGGACAAAGCTAAGAGATAGGGCTGGGCATTTTGGAACAGAAGATATGTTCCAAATTTATTAAGATTTCCTTTTCTAATAATTTTTTAAAAGTTTACTTATTTATTTTTTGAGACAGAGAGGGAGATAGTATGAGTCAGGAAGGAGCAGAGAGAGAGGAGGAGAGAGGGAAAATCTTAAGCAGGCTCCACACCATCAGCACAGAGCTGGATACTGGGCTCAGACCCATGAACCAGGAGATCATGTCCTGAGCCAAAATCAAGAATCTGATGCTTAACTGGCTGAGCATCCAGGGGCCCCCATCATTTATTAAGATTTAGTCCACACATTTATATCACGTCCTTCTTCCCTAGCATTTATACATGGCCCAGAAAAAACAAACAAAAAAACAAATAAAAACAAAACAAATAAACATAGTATAACAGTAAATCTTGCAGCTCTCCTAGGGAACGTCACCTTTAGCTGGCATCTGTTGCTTGCTCATTTGTCATTTATTGGGAGAAAGCACTCTGCCTGATTCGTAGATAAGGCAACTGAAATCAGGAGGTTAGGGAACCTACCTAAAATGGCCCAGGACATGTGGGGGTAAAATGGGGATTCAGTCAAAAGCGGTTTGACTCTGGAATTCAAGCTCTTCTTAATCACTATAATCTTTCTATCTTCTCTATTAGGTGAGGACACTGAGATTCATGGACATTATGTAATATGCTTGAGGTCACATCCTTACTTGCATTTGACACAAAAGTCTAAATTACAGCTACATTCTCTATCAAACAGTAAGCTAATTCTAAACTTGAGTCCTAGATACTCCAGTACAGCCAGAAGAGTTTTCAGATACTAAGGCATGTAGTAACCAAGTGCGGAGACTCAAAGTGGCTTTACTAGATGAAAAGCCCAATCAGATAGTGGCTGGTGACATCTTCCGGTCTCTGATAACCCCCATGCTACTAGAGCTGCTGAAGATGACTCCAAAAGCACGAATCTGTTCACATGCCAAAAGGCTTATCATAAGACTTGGCAGCTCATGATTAAAGAGGCAGTGGAGTCCCCAGAACCAGAAGTGCCCTTTCAAAAATTTTCCACATTTGTTCTTGCTTCGAGCCATGATAAAGTGTTTCCAGTCAAATACACCAGCTAAAAATGAAGCTATTTTCTGAAGGACAAGTGGCTGGTTTGGGTCCAGGACTTACAAAGGCTCCTGGTACCATGGACATGGAAAAGTCAGAGGTGAAGTGGGACTGTTCACAAAGAATCCCAGAGGATCTTAAAACTTCTGAGCAGGAAGATCCGTGAGCTGCCATGTCCAACCCCTTTCCACTTCACAAGGATGCAACTGAGCTGAAGGGACTTGTCTGAAGTCACTGAGCAGGTTAGTGAGTGGCAGAGCCGGGATCTATAATGAGGGGTTGGACGTGCCCAGGTTGCAAACAGCTTCAGTCCAAGGACTCACGCTTGGAGCAGACATACATTTGCCCAACGCCCTGCCCAACTCTGGGTACAAACTCTCACAATCAAATACTGGTTTCAAACATTGTAATGAAGTTTCACAGTTTGCAGATTTCTCAGTGAAAATTTTAAGGCCAAATCGAGAAACCGTAAGGCTGGGGTGCCTGGGTGGTCCCCGGGGGGGCTCCGTGCTGACAGATTGGAGCCTGCTTGGGATTTCTCTCTCCTTCTCTCTCTGCTCCTCACCTGTTCTCACACCCTCTCAAGATAAACAAATTAACTTAAAAAAAAGAAAGAAAGAAATCTTATGACTAATGTCATAGACTCTTTGACAAAAGTGACCTTAAGGTATGTGCACAGGTTTTTTTTCGTAGACCACGGAGAGCCAGAGAAAGAGAGAGAAATAATACTTTGCCCCCAAAACATACACACAAAGATCTTTGGGCTTCCTCCAAGCTGAGAACCTCAAACTCGCTTGAAGAAAGGGAGAAAGGGAGGCAAGAGCAATGAGCAATTAAAAACAGCAGTGAGTAAACCCCTTTAGCCTGGAACTCTCCTGGTTCCCGCTGTTAACGGGTCTGAGGGCTCCATGCTTGGTGGCTGGCATGACACTAAGGGCCTTGTCACCGTCACCGGCAGCGTTGCCCACTCCCGGAAAAAGAGCTGGAGAGGGAGAACTGAATGCAACTCCAGATAGTCTCTCCCTCTCTCTCTCTCTGGGTGCCTTTGGGGGCCCGCGCTGGGTTGAGAGATCTCAGGGAAGGGTGTGAGAGGGAATTCAAGCAACAATCCTAAAGGGCCAGGGAATGCACTTGAAGTTTCAGCCAGAGAGAAAGAGAAAAAAAAACTTTTTGTTTTCTTTGGAAACAAGTTTTCAACTCACCAGAAAAAAAGTCTCTTGCGGCGCAGCGCCCGGGACTAGACCTCGACCTGCTGCCCCGGGCCTGCAGATCCGCCGCGAGGCCCTCCTGCCCTCGCCTGCTCCCCCCAGGTGCTCACCTGCGATGTCCCAGAGCTGCAGGCGCACCACAGTCTCAGGGTCCCAGTGGAGCACCTTGAGCGCGAAGTCCACGCCGATGGTGGCCCGGTAGTGCGAGGAGAAGTTCTGGTGCACGTAGCGCTTGATGATGCTGGTCTTGCCCACGCCCAGGTCGCCGATCACCAGCAGCTTGTACAGGTGCTCCTTGTGCGCGGCCTGCATCCTTGCGGGCCGCCCGCGTGCCGTGCCGGACCGGGGGAGCGCAGCCAGCCGGGGCCTGGGCGGGAGAGGGACTCCGGGAGCGGGCGCGAGTGCGGGCGCCTGGGAGCCGAGCGGCGGGGCGGGGGCGAGAGGCGGAACTCCTCCCCGGCCGCCTGGAGAAACGCCCAGCAGGCGCCCAGGGGTTAATCCTCCTTCCTACTCCGCGCGGAGCCGCCTAAGAGGTGGGCGGAGACGGGAGCGTCTCCCTGGAGTGGGAAGTGCGGGGCTCGAGTGTGAATGCCTGTTGGCGGAGGTTATTCGTAGGGCGCTTGGCAGTTTCCAAAGAGCTTTCCTCGCCTGT
The DNA here is from genome assembly GCA_030068075.1 of Paguma larvata. Classification (NCBI taxonomy): domain Eukaryota; kingdom Metazoa; phylum Chordata; class Mammalia; order Carnivora; family Viverridae; genus Paguma; species Paguma larvata. Next base: position 42,952,902 of record CM057831.1, on the reverse strand, counting down.
GATCCTGAACTCAAAGCTGTGAGGTGTGGGCTTTATTTCCCACGTTCTGCGTGCGGGAAAACTGAGTGTTAGGAAAGTTCAGTGCATTGCGGGAGATGAAAGTGACAAGCCTGGTGAACACATGGCTCCAGAGCTCACAGCCGCGCCCCTAAACCACACTGCTGACAGAGCTTGGAAGAGAGGCAGCGGATAATACAATTGTAGGAGGCCTAACATCGGGGTTTGGGTTCTGCATGCCCTGGTTTTAGAGGTGAGTGATCTTGGGCAAGTTATCTGACCTCGGGCAAGCCTCAGTTTGCTTTCTGGTAATGGTAATCCAGACACTTAGCACTTTGACACCTATTCAACTGTCAGTGGTCTACCAAGGGGGATCACTGGACTGAAAACGCCGTAGGCATCCTTGGCTTTTAGCCCCCTCTTCTCCTATCCTCAAAACTCTGGACAGCATTGAAAGACAATTTAAATAACTGGTCAGATTACTTCAAGTGATCATAATAGCAAGTATTTATCCAGCACTTGCTATGTGCTAGTTTTTATATGCATATCACTTAATTATCCTAACAGTCTTAAATTTGATACCATTATAGAGTGCCTGGGTGGCTCAGTCGGTGAACAGTCCAACTTCAGCTCAGGTCATAATTTCACGGTTCCTGAGTTTGAGCCAGACGTGGGACTCTGTGCTGACAGCTCAGAGCCTGAATGAAGCCTGCTTCAGATTCTGTGTCTTCCTCTCTCTCTGCCCCTTCCCCACTCATGCTCTGTCTCTCTCGCCTTCAAAAATAAATAAACTTAAAATAAAATTGATACCATTGCTCTTCCCACTTTACAGAAGAGAAAACCGAGACCTAGACAAATAGGAAAACGCCAAATTAAAAGCCAATTTTCTAAGTCAAGGGGGGGGAGGGTTGTTTGATTTTTAATTTGTAATTTTAACCAATATATATTTGTGCTTGGGATGATACTGAAATTAACACAAAGATTCCCGGTCTCAAAAACTCTGCCTTCTTGTATGTGGAGTCAGACAAGACAATAAGTACAATGTGTAACATATTAATTGGTGAAATAAGGTAGAGCTACAGGTATGAAGAGTTGGAATGGGGCTGGCCTTATAGATGGGCTGGTCAGGGAAGGCCTCACCAAGAAAGGCAACAATTCAGTAAAAACATACATTTCTGAGGAAGTGGCACGCAGATCTATGTGATGAGTATTTTGTACCAAAGCGAGTCATTTTGTACCCAAATGTGCCAGGAACTGAGCCACGTCCACATTATCTCATTTCATCTTTCCAACTATATTATGAAGTATTTCGTCTGGTTTATAGATGAGGAAAGCAAGACAGAGCAGTTTTCCCCAATCCACGCAGAGTGTTAAAACTGGGACTTCAATACAGGCTTGTGTGAAGCAGAGAATAGAAGGCGAGGTGCACCCACTGCCTTCCTGCCTTCATCTGACATCACACATGCTCTCCTTCAGCCTCCAGGAGCCCCTAACAAGCAGCGCGATGCCCCAGCTGCCTCACCTAGATAAGTCACATAACCTCTCTGAACCTCAGTTTCCACATGCACAAAATGAGAATAATGGTATCTGCCTTCTAGAGTTGTGGGTAAAAGTATTGACAATATATATAATAAAACGTCCAGCTGAATAGCAGGTACTGACTAAATGGCATGTATAAATAGCAAATGAAGGACAAGCTTTTCACCCCCTGTTCTCTGTTATAAATACTAAGGACTAGCATAATACCTTTCAGCTTTCTGTCCCTTCAGGGGGTAACTCAGAAGCTTTGCTCATAATGGGCACTAAGTGAAGGTGTGAAGAACGCACTGGTTTTGTTTTATTGACTGCCTAGGTAGGTGGACACTATTCTTTGGTTTCCACCCACGCAGGGACACACCAGGCAGATTATATCTAAGAAGTGAACCAAGTATTCTTCCTGCTTAAAGTATTGGCCAACCCTGTGGCTTCACTTTGCAGGGAGGGGAGTTCACAGACCTCAGGGGCTCAGGCCCTTCTGAGAGCCTGCAGAATGAGGGATAATGACAAAGACCTTCACCAGATCTGAAGTCCTGGGTCTGTAGACCTGAAGACAAGTTTGGTCTGGGCAAGGAACTGGTGGTGGAAACAAGGAGGGGGTAGAGGGTGGAAACACTACGTGAGCCAGCAGCCCTCAGTGTTACGCCTGCCCCAACTGCTTTACAGGCCCCAGCCTGTTTTCCAGCCTGGTCCAAGCTGAGTCATCCCCAGCCTTACCTGGTCTCCTCTTCTGATCGCGAGCATGCTGGTTAGATTTACCGTGTAGGACAGGCAGACAGGGGTTCAGGTTTTCTGAGACCTAAAGCTTATAAAACTGGGTGGGGAGTGGTCTTTAAGCCAAAGAATACAAAATTAAGGAACAGATTCTAAAGCTTCAGCCTCACTGCCTCTAACTGGGCCTCTCCATTAGCAGCAGTGGGCAACCATGGAGAGTAATCTCCCTGGCCAGACAGGAAGTACTGCAATTTGTTTCCAGAGTCATTCATTTAGGTCTCATGACAGTTCTTCACAGTGGGAAGAAATTACTCCTGGTTTATGTTTTTTAAATCTTTTAGACTAAAGCGGCTTGGTGAGCCTGCCAAGCTAGCAGTTCAGTGATATCCCGAAAGAGCCCACGTAAAATGAGGGGGTTGGGTTACAAGATCTGTGGAACGTACCTGTGACTAACGTGTCAGAGTTCTGGGTCTTTTAGCCACCTTCTGGCAGGAGTGACACACAGCCGATTCTAATCACTCCCACAATGGCACCATTACCAAAGTTGTGGCATTTTCTATCCTGTACTCTGTTTGCTCCCTCTAGCCATCATCCCCCCGATTAGGACATTTGAGTGAAAGGCTGTGGAAAAGCCATTTCAAAACAAGCATCGTGCCATGGTTCTCTTCCGGTTTCATGGCTCTGTTCTCTCTTCAGCTGCTGTACATTTGCCCCCAAGATAAGGGCTCTCCAAGCACATTTTTTGGATGAAAAGGCATTCCTGTGCTCCCTTGCTTTGCTTTGAACTTTTCTTCCCTCAGAACAAGGCTGCAAACAGGAAACCAGGTAGCAGAGGACAGACCATAAGCTAGATTCAGACTAGAGTAACTTCAGATGAAAAGGATGTTAGCAAACAGGTAGACCATCCTTGCCTCCTGTCCTTCCTCTATCCCCAGATTATGAGACTCCATAAGAACCGACCTGCCCCAACCTGATAATCCATCTGCCTCAGATACCTCAGGACTATCCAGAAGGATGCCTGGCTTTATCCTGACAAGCCGGCTCTCCTTCCCTTCCAGAGGGAAGAGCTGGGGTTTTGCCATGTGGCTCCTCCCAGCAGCCACACTGTGCCATGGAAACCTGCAGTGACTCTCAAAGCATCATTGGCGATGCTTTGATAATCTTACTATCCTCAAGTTACTACACCACAGAACACCTTCTCCTGAAGAACAGGAAGGGAGGTGACTCAAGTCTATAAAAGCTGTATATGACCACAAAGTTCTCAGAATTCAGGCATGGAATGGCATTCCAGAAAGCACAGAGTTAGATTTCTCCAGGTCTCCATCCCCTGGCTATTCAATGTAGGTGCATATTCTTGCTCATATTAAGGCCAACACTAATTAAACTGATTGGGAAATGGAGCACCTAGGTGACTCAGTCGGTTAAGTGTCCAACTCTTGATTTCAACTCAGGTCATGATCTTATGATTTGTGAGATCCAGCCCTGCCGTGGTCTCTGTGCTGACAGCCTGGATCCAGCTTGGGATTCTCTCTCTCTCTCTCTCTCTCTCTCTCTACCCCTCCCTCTGCTCATTCCCTCTCTCTCAAAATAAATAAATAAACTTTATAAAATAAATAAATAAAATGATTAAGAATTGCTTTACAAATATAAACACAAAGCCCATGTTTCCCTCCTAGGGCTGTTCTATTAGATGAGTCCCTATAAAGTTACCTTATTTGCTTTCACCAATAAGAGAGCAGTAGGGAGTTATTCATTAGTTTATATGGCTCTTACTTATTGCTCTGAAGAAATACTTCAATGACTTCAAATAGGGTACTAAAGACTCTGCTGGAGGAAAGGTAAGGTAGTTTTTCTTATATTAATGCAAACAATATATCTTTGAAAAAGGCCTGTAAGAGATTACCATAGAATTTATCATCTGAAAACGGACCCTTGAGAGTGAAGGGGGGATCTACTAATAATTACACCAAGCCCCAGGAACAAGCTAGGGATGTCCAAAAGAATGTTTATTCCTGAAGCAGAGGGTGAGATCCACAAGTAAGAGTGACATTTGAAAATTCTCCTAAATCACCATTTTAATAAATAGTTCTGCCAAGTTAAGGCTGTACTAATTTCTCACTGAATGCAAGGAGTCCCCCTTTTATCTGCTAGGCTTGTCTGGAGCCTGTGCTAACTTGCAATGTGAGTTATATCCAGTATTAACTCAGGATGGAGCAGGTGTCTGCAAGTAGGCAACCATTTTCAAACTATGTGGAGAGAGGCCAAGATGGATTCTGAGCTGTGGTCATGATCTCATGGTTTGTGAGTTCAAGCCCTGTGTTGGGCTCTGTATGGAAAGTGCTTGAAATGAATACGCTTGTTTACGAGAATTTTGACGTTGGACATTTCACCCAGAAGGAAAAACTATGATAAGGTATTTACTGATTATCACCAGAAATTGACTGCAGGTGAGTTTTTGAACCCACCATTTAGCACTCTTGAGAAAGAGAGAGAGATACAGAGAATGAGCAGGGGAGGGACAGAAAGAGATGGAGACACAAAATCCAAAGCAGGCTCCAGGCTCTGAACTGTCAGCACAGAGCCCAACACAGGGCTTGAACTCACAAACCATGAGATCATGACCAGAGCCAAGCCAGATGCTCAACCTACTGAGCCACCCAGGTACACCATGGGCTCAGAGAATTTAAATAATTTACCCAAAGTGACAGAATGAAAATTGTAACTCATAATTTCTAAATCCCTGCTTTTCCTACTCTGCACACTCCTGTAGCATGTAGCAAAATCCAGATCCACACTTGTCCAGCTTTGTTTCTGCTATAAAACAAGGAGTCTACTTCTATTGCTCTCAGAGGAGGCAACAGTTTGATAATACTAAGGATCTTCTGGGAGTGAGCCCCCAACCCTGAACAGGTGGGGACATGGAGACTGGTGTGGTCTAACTCAGAGGATAAGTCAAGAAAATTTCTGACAGTGTCAGTCAAGGAGTATTTATGTTTAAAGCACCGTGTGAGAATTTTTTTTTGAGGGGCAGGGGCAGGAGTGGGGTCTCAGATTTATCAAGAAGAACATCCCCACCATCGACATGTTTGGCCTCCGGTTAGAGCGTCAGTCAGCAGGTATACAGGCGCGCCTCTACCTTCCCCTTGGCCTCCTTCCCAGATCCCTTCACTGGCTCCTTCCTTCTTTGCTGCCCACCACCCAAGTGTGCTAATCTCCACCTGCGGGACTCTGCCTTTCCCTGCTTGAGCTCATCCACCTTTCTGGCAATGGAGCAAACAAGGCTATCACTTCAACTCTGGAATCAGGCCGAGCCAACTCAGTTTCACACTCAGATTTCACCAGCAACCAGTTATAGGATTTCAGTAAAGAAATGTAGCTTTTGTAAACCTGTCCCTTGGTGTGTAAATGAGGATAATCATTTCCACCTCCTGAAGTGTTTAGGAAGCTAAATGAAATAAGGCAGTGAAGTGCCTTAGCCTAGTGTTTGGCCCAGGATGTGCCCTGAAAAGCAAATGTTGGTTAACTCTCAAATGTCTGCTGATGGCTTCTAGATCTGTATTTAAAACCCCAACCTCACTCCTGCATTCCATACCCTGTTCCAACTGCTTTTTGGGCATTTCTACCAGGCTCCCTGGCAGACATTTCAGAAGCAGCATGTGCAAAACCGAACACATTATCTACCCTAACAGACTTGTTCCTTTTCCTGTATTCCTGGTTTTAGTCACTGGTTCCACCCTCGCCAAAGTCTACCAAGCCTGAAAACTCAGTCACACTGGACTCCTCCCTCTGAATTACCCACACATCCCATCATCTGAGTCCTCTGATTCTATCTCAGTCGAATTCCTGAGTGCATTTCCTACACTCTGTAAAAGTACTACGAGAACATAGAAATGAACATCTATTTCAGCATTACTGTGGGCAAAGGATTATTATGCATTCTGCAAAGGGCAGAAATCATAAAAGGAAAAACATTTTAAATGTATACATACTAAAATTTACCAGAGGCAAGACAAATGGTGAATGCAAACTGAGGAAAAAAATGCAACATTTATAACAGGCAAAAAAGGAATACATTTTATATATTAAAAGCTCTTATAAATTATTTTAGTACATCCAAATAGATAAAGAGACAGGGCTATAAATAAACAACCACCACGTGAGGAAAAAATAGAAAGGCAGGAATAATGTGAAAAAATAGTTTTCACTAGCAATAGAAGTAGGAAAATTAAACAATAAGATACTATTTTTCACTCCTCAGACAGACAAATATGTTTTAATACTAAACATACCCAATATTGATGAAGATGCAAAGAAATGGACACTATCTTATGATCGTGACGGGACTATGAGAAAAAGCCGTTGGAGGGAAATTTGGTTATATGTATCAAAAACCTGAAAAACGTATGTGCCTTTTGACCTAATGATTCCATTTGTATTAATTTATGATAACGAAATCACTAGAGGTTTGTATGTATTTAACTTCACAAATGCATATTATACTGTTGCTTATCACAGAAAAAATGAGAACTTTCTAAATATTCATCAGGTATAATATCATAATGGTAGGGGCCCCTGGCTGACTCAGTGGCAGAATCATGTGACCCTTGATCTCAGGGTTATGAGTTTGGGTGTAGAGATTATTTAAATAAAACTTAAAAACCGTATCATAATGGTATAAATACATAATGGCATATCATACAACCTTTATAAATGAGGTGAAAGAAAAAGTACTGAATGGCTTAAAAACATGTTCATGATATTTTTTCACAAAATTTAAAATTGGAGGGGCGCCTGAGTGGCTTAGTCGATTAAGGGTCTGACGTTGGCTCAAGTCATGATTTCATGGTTCATGGTTTCGAGCCCCACGTCGGGCTCTGTGCTGACAGCTCAGAGCCTGGAGCCTACTTCAGATTCTGTGTCCCCCTCTCTCTGTCTGCCCCTCCCCTGCTCATGCTCTGTCTCTCTCTCTCAAAAATAAATAAACATTAAAAACAAATTTAAAAATTTAATTGGAAAAAACTTATAAAATATTATAATACCCCATTTGGCATAATAACATACAAAAGGTACAGAAAGTTGCAGATCTATACGCTTTCAGAGACTATCTCTGGATCATGAGATTACTGCTTTGCTATATTATTTTTTTTCTACTTTTCTATATTTTCTTTTTTTTATTTTTACAGGGAACATTATTGATTTCAAAAGGAGAAAACAAATTTCAAAACAAATGACTGTACACTGAACGGGTCTTGGAGAAGTACTCTCAGCTTCAGTTCCAGGTTTCAGCAACTATCATTGCGAAATAACTTGTTCTAGGCCTCTCTACCAGGTGCTCTGAATCAGTGTTTTAGGTTTCAGTATTTTCCCAGCCAGCCTTTCCCATCCTGATTCCACTGATCTTATCAGTGCTGAGATGTTTGCCCTCCCAAAGTAACCAATGCACCGTTTCATGGGTGGCTGGCACTCCAGAACGTCAGGCAAGGTCCCCACACTGTCCTGGAGTGACCGCCATAGCTGCCCGGGCTCAAGAGGCCCTGATGGAAGCCACTCCCACAAGCTACAAGTGTCTGCAAAGAAGCATCATCTTTCCCCGAAAGAGATGGCCCTCCCGAACCTTGATATCATCTTTGTCTCCCTATTGCTAGTGTCCTGCTTTTCCACTCAGACACCAATCTGTGGATTGTTCCCTCCAATATCCCTCCCATTCACCCTGTGCTTTCATTTCAGTCTCTCGTGACACCTCATCAGCAGCTGCTTCCTAAGGACATTTCCCCGGCTCTGTTTCCGCGACTTAGACCTATCTTAACCACTCTGAGATGGATCGCCTTTGAAACTAAGTTTTTTTAGCAGGGCACTCCTCTATTCACAACCTCTGAACTTATTTTATGTTTGAGAGGAATAAATTCCGTCTTATTGAACCTTTCTTGAGTTGTTTTCTGTTACATGCAACCAAACCAAATCTTAAGTGATAAACCTCCTGGAGTTCAACAAGGTTATTTCCCTCTGTCACACACCCATATAACAGCGGGTTATATGTAGGCTATTTCACTGCTCTGCATCCTAGCAGAATTATTTTTGTAGATTTCCTCCCAATCTATCCTACCAATCAGCACCTGGCACAGTACCTGCCATGTCGCACCTGTAGGCTCAAGACAATGTGTATCCTCTTTCAGACCGGGCTGCATTCAGTGTCCTGACTTACACAGACAGTAAATGTTTTAATGACAATGAAAAATATGAACCATGTGAGACCATGTCTTATGCCACTGCCAACTACTTTTAGCCCTAGATACAGTAAGCTGCTTGTTTTTTCCTGCAAGAAACTCGAGCACTGTGCCTGGCTTCCACAGAAAGCAAACGAGAGGGAGGCGTCCCAGGACCATGAGACTAAAAGTTATAAGGACTGTGTTCCATTTTTGACTCTGCCAATAACTCCTAGGTCAGTCTGGTTGTTTCACCCCCACACCATTAGACCCCTCTTAAGTACCCTCTCTAAACTGATAAGATCTTTTCAAAGATAATCTGGTCATATGCATTAAAAGTGAGTCTTGAAAATAGGCATAATTGTCCAACAAATAGTAAATGCCTTTTAACTGGCTGTTCCTTTTTTAAGAATCTATCCTAAAAAATAGTCAGTCTTTCAAAGATTTATGCACGAGATTTTTTGTAGCAACCCAAGTACCAATCCTAGAACACTAGTTAAAAAGACAATGTCATATCTACAAATTTTAATTGAATTTAATATTTTATAGCCATTAAATATCACATTTATAAAAATATTTAGTGCCATGTGATGTTTAGGATATAATTTGGAAAAAAAGCAAACTATAAAATTACACATGAAACACATCTATGCTGTTAGTATTATCATCTGTTTGCTTACAACCCTCCGGAGGGCTTCCAGGTGTAATCCGAGACCAGCCCCCATATGTGGAGGGCAGGGAGAGAGGAAGAGAGGTAGGCCACTCCAGGTTGGTAGGTGGCATTTTTAATAAGTAAAGGGAGCTTACGTATGAAGCTTGTCTTGGGTGGCAGCAAGATGAGTGGATTCCCTCACCTGCCCTCCAAATCTTAGAAGTTTATAAAGAGGTCCTAACTGGGCTCAGTCAGGTGTACTGTGCAGTTGTTCTCAACACACTATAACTATCTCAGGGCTATATCCTTGGAGCACCCTCTGAGAGCAGGAAAGGCAAGCAGGACCCACATTCCTAAGCTGGGGTGGGGGACGTAGGGGCTCGGAGTGTCCAGTGACATGCCCCCAACATCATCCCAATTTGCAAACATATGTGCATAAGTTTATATATAGCTGGCAGGAACCTTGCCAAAATACGAACACAGACTTGATGGTGATTTTTCTTCTTTATACCTTCTCTAAATTTTTTAAAATGTTTATTCATTTCTGAGAGAGAGAGAGCGCACATACATGTGGGGGAGGGGCAGAGAGAGAGAGAGAGGGCGATACAGAATCTGAAGCAGGCTCCAGGCTTTGAGCCGTCAGCACAGAGCCCAATGTGGGGCTTGAACTCATGAACCGTGAGATCACGACCTGAACGGGAGTCAGAAGCTTAACCAACTGAGCCACCCAGGTACCCCTCTAAATTCTCTAAAATATATGGGTATTGACTTTAAAATCAGTGAAAATCAATGTATAAGTATTTTGGAAATCTTTTAGGATTTACCACTTATTTTCATTTACTCTTGGTATTCTGAAATTTTATAGTATTACCCCTTAAGTCACTAAGTAATCTCATGCCCTTCATTTTGCGGAAGTATTCTTGCATCATTTCTTTGATAACTTCATCTGCCTTTTTATCTGTTTGCAGTATCTTGAATTTTTTTTAAATCTAATTCTAACCACCATTACTAAGACATTTGTTAGTGTATCATCCTTTTTGTCTCTTTATCTGACTTTCTAGAAAAGTTGCTCAACTTGCCTTCCAAGTATTCCACTGAAAGTTTTTTTATTAGCCACTACTTTATTTAAATGTGACAGTTTTTAAAAACATAAAAACTGACTAGTTTTTGCTTTTTTTCTCCCCAGTTACCCAAGGATCCTCTTTATTTCAGAAATTTTGGTTAGGAAGCAAAGAAAAGAAAATATGGGCAAAAAAGAAGGATGGAAGTTTGTTTTTGTTTTTTGTTGTTGTTCTTAAAAAGAAAAATAACCCTCTTAGCTCTGGTCCATTTAGTCTCCAGTGTAACCTATTAAAGGGGTTTGGAAATATCTTTCTTTTGATCAGGGTTTGGATCCCAGATCTTTGTCAGCAGCTGGAGACCTGGGTCAGAAGCCAGCCTCCTTTGGCCAGTTCACCCTGGAAAAGAGATACTTGGCTAGACAGCTGGGATCACCTTCCCTGGGGAAGGCATTCTGTTACACAAACTGGCCTATGTTACAGGGATAGGGCCACAAGGATGACCAGAGGCCTCCCAGACGTGACTGTTGGGCTTCTTGAGGCTGGTAATTCCATGATAAATAAAAAAGAGGAGGAAGCATCACATCCTTAGGTTGATGGGTACCGGAAGGCTCAGGAAGATCAGAGCTATAGGCATTTAAAACTCTAGGCTCCATGGGACAAGTGTTTACAATAGCTATAGGTAAAAGGGTCTCCTCCTCCACTGAAACAGTCTTGTTTAGTATTCCTGGTCACACCCACTGCTAAGTGTTTTTTGCTGCTGCTTCCTTGATTCAATGAAATGATTATTTAACCAAGCCTTTGCTACTGACTCATTAAAGTTAAGGTACTCCAAGGTAATCAAATGCAGGCATTTGACCTTGATGAACATATCTTCCGACACTCTTAGCCGTTCTGAGATAAAGTCTGTGCATCTCCAATAAGCACATCTTGGCTGTGCTGACACAAGGTCCTTTGGAGTGCAATAGTTCAATCAGCCGAGTCGTTCCTAAGTCACTCCATAGTACCTCAATTTATGTTATATATTGTTGTTTTGTTTTAATAAAAGGTTTTACAGCTCATTCATTCTCTTCCCCTTAGGAAAACTTTACACTGCTAGGAACTTTTCTCGAGCCACTTTTAAAGCAGTTTCCTTGGAGAATAACCATCCGAAAGCAAGCTCCTGATGCTCCCCCATCTCAACCCCCACCAGGGTCATGGCCTCTCCGATCCATGGCCAGGTCTTCCAGCTCCTGGTATGCAAGGCTGGCATTCTTTCCTGCTGATACAGACTCTTGAGGCTCAGCCCAGGGGATTAGACAGCCCCTTGCCCTCCAGAGAAAAGGGCCAAATAAATAATAATTGAAGATGAAAGGGATTTTCACAGTTTCAACTAAGGCTAAGAAGATTACATGTATTCTAACCCTAATCACAGTGGTAGCTTTATTGCCACCAGGGTTCACAGTGAGGTCACAAGTCACTGGCAGTAAATATGGGCCTTGGAAGAGTAAGTTATGTATCAACATGCATTGTCTGCTGTTTGCTAATTAGCCAGTGCGGCCTGGCATTTATTATACAGAGAAGTCAGCAAACCTATGAAAAACAAGATTTGGAACACTGGGCTGACAAGCATTATTGAAAAGCCTGTAATTATGGGTCCCGGCAAGAGAAGTAACAGCCATCTTGGCTAAGAGAAGGAAACGTGCATAGCAGATCCCTAGGACATACAAGCAGGGAGGCCAGTGGGAACTCTTTACTTTGCATTCATGGCTCTTCAAGCTCCACTGAAAAAGACAAATTATTTGGTCTAGTCTCAGCTCTACAACTCACTTGCATTGTGACCTTGGGCAGTCCTTGGATCTCTCTGTGCCTCAGTTTCTTCCCTTGTAAAATGGAGATATAGTGCAACTTTGTTAGATTGTTTTGAGTACTGAGTTAATGCATTATAAATGCTTAGAGTAAGTGCTTAAAAATGTGACCATTGCTGAACAGCAATAATTTTCTGAACTTGTGCTCACCAATCTGTACTATACATGTATTATTGTCTACCTTCTGAAGGAGCAAAATGTAGTCACTAAAAAGAAATAATTTCTTTCTTTCCTTAACCGTACTGACACAAATAGGGATTCTTCATATTTTTTTTAAATTATACATTCATACAAGTACATTTTCAAGAAGTGTGGCAAATACAGAAAGTAAAAAAAAGAAATCATTCATAATTTCATCAGCTAACGACTGCCAACATTTTACTGCATTGTATCTTATTACTTATTTCTATATTTATTTCTCTGAAATGTATTTGTGTATTTGTAGATATGTAAATACAATTGCAATGATATCATATAGGTCCCTTGATTCCTTAATTCTAATTGTTTATATAATTGGGATTTCCTTTGTTTCAAATGGGAAACATATTTCTTCCAAATAGTCATCACCCATTGTCCCTTAATAGCATATTCAAGATAAAGCTCAGCAAATCATCAGTTGCAAACCCAAACAGAGCTTTTTAGGTATAACATCACTAGACTTAATTAGTTTTTTCCTATTTTTAACACATTATGTATGAAGTGATATATCACAGGAAGTAGCATGTTAAGAAAATATCATTTCCTTTTTCAAAAGATAATAAAACATCTGTTTTTCTTTTTTTCCAAAGTGAAGTAGAGAGTAATAAAAATAGTCTTCTTGAGCTATATAAATTTTCTTTCATATATTTTGGGAGTTCATCCAAAATGCAAATTTCACAAAAAATCAATGTGGTCTTTGAACATAATTTCTAGCATGTGCAAATTTTCTATATCTAATTATACTTAGCACTTAGCACTTCTTATCTTAAGAGCATCAAAGCATTTCACACATCTTAATAAAGACTCAAAGTTTTTAAATTTTAATTAAAGATTTAATCTGGAGTGATATTCAACAAAGAAATTCTATAAAAATATCTTTTATATGATGCTACATGAAATACATGGTTAGACTGAATTTCTAGAGCATTAAAATGAATGCCCTATTTCAAATGAATATTATAGTAAATGGAACCAAACGAACCCATTTATTCTTATTTTTTACCTATAATAATTACTATTAAAATGAAGTAGGTTCAAATTGTAACTTTTATCAAGTATAGTCAATTAGATAAATAAATAGCTTTAAAAGCTTTACTAAATCCTCATGCTTTTCTGTTTTTCATTTAAAATACATTCCCCTGGGCTGCCTGGGTGGTTCAGTTGGTTAAGCTTCCAACTTTGGCTCAGGTCATGATCTCACTTCCATGGGTTCGAGGCCCACGTCCAGCTCAGTGCTGACAGCTCAGAGCCTGGAGCCTGCTTCAGATTCTGTGTCTCCCTCTCTCTCTGCCCTCTCCCACTCATGCTCTGTCTCTCTCTGTCTCTCAAAAGTGAATAAATGTTTTAAAAAATAATAAAATCAAATAAATACATTCCCCTGGGATGCGTAGGTGGCTCAGTTGGTTAAGTGTCCAACTTCAGCTCAGGTCATGATCTTACAGTTAGTGGGTTCGAGCCCCGCATTGGGCTCTGTGCTGACAGCTCAGAGCCTGGAGCCTGCTTAGGATTCTATGTCTCCCTCTCTCTCTGCCCTCTGCCTCTCATGCTCTGTCTGTCTCTGTCTCTCAAAAATGAATAAATGTTAAAAATAACAAAATACATCCCTCTGTTGAGCTGGCATCTTGCGTCCTGGCTTGTGTGCACCTAACTGTGGCTAAATGTCCAAAGTCCCCTGAGCACCAACCCTAGTTCCCCCTTGGTCCTATTTCTGCTCCAACCAGATGAATGAAACTATCAAGAACCAAGAGAAATTCATCAAATTTGAGCACTAGTGTGCATTAGTGGGAAAGGAACCACTTACCAAGAGAAGAAAGTGGTTCATAGAACGGCTAGAGCAGATAATAAAAAACTTCAGTTCTCTGTAAAGTTAGGGGTAAAGAATATCTCTGGTATTGAAGAAGCAAGTATGTTCACAAACCAAGGAACAGTGATCCACTTCAACAAGCCTAAAGTTCAGACATCCCTGGCAACGAACACTTTAGGTCATGCTGAGAGGAAACAACTGACAGAAACACTACCCAGGATCTTAAATCAACTTGGTGCAGACAGTCTGACTAGTTTAAGAAGACTGGCTGAAGCTCTGCCCACATAATCCATGGATGGAAAAGCACCACTTGCCGCTGGAGAAGAGGAGGAGGAGGAAATTCCAGATCTTGCCGAGAGTTTTGATAAAGCTTCCAGGAATGAAGAAAACTGAATGGAGTCCACTTCTGAAGAAGACAGAACTTGAAAAAGTTATGGGGAGCTGCTATTTTATACTAAGACAGCTTTTTAAAATTTTGTTCATGGATCTCTAATACTTTTAAGCCCAAGCCTCTTGGACACTGCAGCTCTTTTCAGTTTTTGCTTAGACACAATTCATTCTTTGTAGCTAATTAAGCTGAATAAGCCTGGAAATAAAATTTGAAACAAGATTAATAAAGTTCTTTGCCTAGTGAAAATAATAATAATTAATTAATTAATATGTTTCCCCCTGTCATTTTTTAATAGTTTTCAGCCCTCTGCAGTTACTATTTTAAATATCTAATTGCTCTTTTTCAGCCAGCATCTCTAAGATATGCCTGGAAAGTGGCAGTGGACATCATCCCAATTGAACAGTGATATGTACTTCTAGAGTCAGAAAGAGAAACTATCTATGCAGCCATCTAGGAAGGGAAGAGTGTACAGATCTTAAAAGAATATTGGTATTTATATTCCTTCTTAGGTCATTCAAAAAGCATCTAATCTGGAGCATTTGCTCTGAGGAGTATCTGTTCGAATTTCAATATAATCTTGGAGAATGAAAATTTAGCCATTAGCATGATTACCTGGAGAGGAAGTTAGGAAATTAGGAAGCTGGAACAGAAAGAAGGAAAATAGAAAATGATGTAGGGAAGAAAAGAAGGTGAATGAGTATAGGGCAGGTAAGAGAGAGGAAAGAAAGAAAAGAAAGAGGAAAAGTGGGAGCATTCATTGTACTACTCTGTGCCAACATTTTTGCTAGCATTATATCACTTAATTATTATTCTAACCTTGAGATAATGGTATTACTTACATTTTTACAATGGGGATATTGAAGCTTGCAAGATAGCTTCATTTCGTAATTAACACAACCTGTAAGTAACTGAGTTGGAGTTTAAACTCAGTAGTATCTGACCTCAAAGCCTCTATATTTTTCCAGTACATCACATTATCATTCAAGAAATAGCCTGAATGCTATATGAGATTTCCTTATGTCTGATTTATGGAAGTAGCTCGATCTGACTTATTTCTAGCACACTGCAGAGTGTCTGATACACAGCAGACGTTCAGGAAACATTTGTTGACTGAATCGATGAATGAATAAATGATTCCCCAAAGCAGAAAAAAAAAATAGGAAAATAAGTTTCTGTTGTTATGAAGGAAATGAAAGGAGGCAGACACCAGAAGATGAGAATAATGCTCAGCTCTATTTTGACCTTGGAAAATACAACTGCTTGAATTTAGCTGAAGACATGAGTTTCAGAATGGGTATAATCTGAAAGAATAGTTTGGGCTCAGATGATCTGTAAGGTGGAAAAAGCAAACAAACAAAAAACAAGAGGCAAGTTTGAATCAGAGACTAATCTGTGGATTTTCTTATCTTCTAGGAAAATTCAAAGGTATGGTCACAGATTCTAAGGCCTCAGAGGATCATCACAGACCATGTTCCTACTACAAGATTAACTCTCAAAGAAACGTGAATTACAAGGGCTTCTTCAGACCTTAGCCTGCCTCCAAACTCCTATCTTACATTTGTTGAGGCCTCGTCACTTGGGCAGAGCTAAATCTCCCAGTATGCAACCTGATACATCAAATGCTTTACTGGTAACTCAAGCATTCAACATTAAGACTTGCTTTACACAAAGAGATAACAGGGAGGTAGCAGGGAGCGATGCTATGTCAAAGACAGTTTGTTGATGTTAATGGAAAATCCATTTGGCAACTGTATTAATTACAATGTTTGACATAGCAGGTAGCAGAAAATCCAACTAAAACAACCTTTGACAATAAAAGGAATGTTAGCTGACATAGTTGAAAAGTCTAGTGTTGTGGTGAAACTTGATCATGAAACCTGATGAAGGATGTCAAGAAAAATTCTATTTTGTTGGTTTTCCTACTCTATTTTCCACAGTATTGGCTTCTATGCAGAAACTAGTTAGCTATTCACCAAAGTTTTTGGCCCCTTCTCCTTTAGACATAACTGCCATGTATGTATTCCCTAACCTTCCTTACAGTTAGGTCTGGCCATGTGACCTGAGTTCTGGCCAAGAAGAGGTAGGCAAAACTGATGTGTCTACTTCTATGCACAGTCCAGGCATGATCCTCCATGCTTTCTCCTTCCACAAGCTAATGGAGAAAAACTTCAAAATCTTAGAAACCATATGTGGAAGATGGAAACCCTGGCTTGGTGCTAGTTGAAGTGGAGATACCTGCTAATGAAGAATACTCATTTTGGAGTTCATTGGAAAGGAAATAAATTCTAATCTTCAAGCCATTACTTTATTGATTTACTTTATAATATTGACACCAGAAGCAGGAGGTCCCAAGAATACCTAAACTTTATAGAGTTGGTTTAGCTGTTTAGTTTTAGTTAAGCTGGTTGTCGAAAGAACACACTGGAAAACTGGTGATCCATATTATGCGATAAAAAATAGTTGATAAAACAGATGCTTTGGGTATTTGAAAGGTATGCTATGAACCTGTAGCACTCAGAGAAGTGGTTGACAAGATCCATAATCTTAGTATATGTTACAACTGTTTGTTGCTTTTCACAAGTTCCTGCAAGAAAGAGATTTGTGTAAATAATTGTTTCTCAGTTAGAAATAAAAGGTAATGTATTGATTCCAGAATTTAGGGCCCCTCAAAAGACTGAAAAAGATGACTTATTATAGACCTCAAATAGCAAAAGGTAAGATGGAAAACAGCTTAACACAACAGTAGCCTAATAATGGGTGACATTCCTACAGATTCCTTCAGATGGTTTCCAGGCATCGTTAAGTTGAGAATAAGAGCTATGTAGATGAGAAAGCATAAAACTGAATCAGGTTTTAGACTGGTGTCTAGAAGAGACTGTTGGTATATCTACAGTCAGATGAAACTGACTGGATGCAAGTAGATCTACTAATTTTTGAGGAAACTGAATTGCTGAAGAGGCCATGAACGAATACTAAAAATGCCCTGAACGCTCATGCCTCAAACATATACAGGTCCCCAAATCTCATGAACCAAAGTATGAAATTTGTGCAACTCCTAAGAAAGGCCTACTCCCCCAAATAAACTTGCTGAAAGATAGTGGAGGGTAATTAATAGGGAGGGACCTCCCAGGAGAGGAGTCAGGACATGCAAAAAACAAAAGATGAAATGTTTTCAGAAAGTAGAATAAAAATCAAATCAAGGAATCTCCTCCATTTGTTGGCAAGGAGGGACTGCACAATACCTGCCTGACAGAATGTTCATCACTGGCAAGGACCACACACACTACAGTAGAATCCTAGTCTTTTCTTTGTCAGAATGGAAGTTTTAATTACAATTAGTCTATCCCTGCTCTACTACCTTTTACTGGGTGGGCATGGGGGAGCAAAAAATTATTTTTTGCTTTATATGCTGTGAAATTATTAGAGGTGGAATTCAGATGTGATGGTGAGAAAAAAGCAGCACCTGAAGATCATAAATATCTGGATGGCTGTCTCTCTTGACATGGAACAAGTGTCTTTTTTAATGCAGAGGAAGAGTGAAATGGGTATTTGGTGCCCATAAAGGTACAAGGTGGAAGAAGTTGGTGAACCATTCACCAAAACCATTTCCTGTTTCCCTGAGATTACAGCTTGACTATTATTTTCCACTGGAGTTTCAGTCAGATATAACCATGTGACCTACAAACATAGGGTAATGTCACAGACATGAGCAACAAGTTTCAGATTTGACTCGTAAAATTACCTATACATAATCCACGTTCTTTCTCTTTCCACAGCCTGATCAAAAGAACACAGACATCTTTCAAGATGTATGTCAAAAATTAAAGAGCCATCGGATGTAAGGAGCTCAGGCATTTCAACTTCTAACCGGAATGGAGTAAAGGGATCAGATTTACTCTCCTTCCTGAAACAATCAATAAACTGGACAAATACTTAAAACAATGGTTTATAAGACATTGGATATCACACAACGAAGGACAGTGATCCCTGAGTGACAGTAAGTAGGATGAGAATTTCCATCTCAACTGCCTTAAGAGTTTCCAGGACATGGCTCAGGGAGTGGGAACCCAGACAGGACCAAGCACACTTGTCTGAATTGAGAAGCCAGAGATGGAAGTCTGGAGACATTCAGGCAGCCAGAGTTCACAGGATAGAGTACTATAAAGGAAACAGCTGCCCAGAGAAAGAAAACTTAAGAGATATGCAGAGGGTACCACCTTTAGTATTCACCAAAATACTAATCAGCAAATGTGTGTGAGGAAATATCTAAAGCTGGACAAAGAATGTTCTAGAGGAAACAGTACTTAGAGACCTCGCAAGGCTAGAAAGGGCTTCTTACCAGCTAAACTGGAAAACCTCATAATTTTTGGAATACTGGGGGGGGGAGTTTTTATAAGGGTCCTGTCTTAGTAGAGGGACAAAATTATCCCAAGGCTAAATGCTTCTCTAGTCCTGCCTAACAAATTGTAAAAGCAAGTTCTCAAAGGATAAAAATGTTTCTAACTAACATAACAGTATCCCAGAACGAAGTTCGAAAATGTTCATAGGAATGCAAAAAACCAGCCCAGCTACCAACAAGGTAAAATTTACATTTCCTGACGTCCAATCAAAAATTGCTAGGCATACAAAGAAGCAGGGAAATACTATCCACAATGAAGAAGAAAACCAATCAATTGAAAAGGGACCCAGAACTGACACAGAACTGACACACTTTGTGTCACAAAGGCATTAAATCAGTAATTGTACTGACTGTACTCCATATGTTTAGAAACTTATTAAAAATAGAATAAAACCAGTTATAAGATAAATAAGTTCTGGGGATATAATGTATAGCATGGTAACTATAGTTAACAATACTATATTGTACAATTGGAAAGTTGATAAAAGAGTAGATCTTAAAAGTTCTTATCTCAAGAGAAAAAATTTAACTATGTGAGTTGATAAATGTTAACTAATCCTATTGTAGTAAATATATATATACATATATATGTATACATATATATTATCATTATATTGTATACCTTAAACTAACATACAGTTACATATCAATTATATCTCAATAAAACTAGAGAAAGAGATAATAAACATAACAGAGCTTCTAGGTGAAAACTACATTAGATGACATTTTATTTTTAAATTTAAGTTTATTTATTTTGAGAGAGAGAATGAGAGGGGAATGGGAAAAAAGAGAGGAAGAGAGAGAATCCCAAGCAGATCCACGCTGTTAGCACAGAGCCCAACATGGGGCTCAATCTCAAGAACCATGAGATTACAAGCTGAGCCAAAATCAAGAGTCAGATGTTTAACCAACTGAGCCACCCGGGCACCCCACACTAGATGATGTTAACAACCAATTTCAGGAGAATGTATTAGTGAGTTTGAGGCCATAGCAATAGAAACTAACCTAAATAAATGCAGAGAGAAAAAAAAATGGAAATAAATAGGAATGTAAAATATAGCAACTGCTTTGGAAAATAATTCAGCGATTTCTTAAAATTTTAAACTTACACCAACTATACGATCCAGGTGCTCCTAGATCTTTACCCATGAGAAATGAAAGCATATGTCCATCAAAGACCTGCATGTGGATGTACATATCAGCTTTATTTGTAATAGCTCAAAATGGGAACAACCTAAATTTCCATCAACCGCTGAATAAGTAAACTGTGGCATATATCCCTACAATGGTATGTTACCTAGCAATAAGAAGGAATTAAGTATAGATATATGCAATAATGTGTGTGTGCCATATATATAGACATATATATGTATATATATAATTTATATATGTATATATATATAAATTCTAAAAAATACAAACTAACGCATATGTTAGTCTATACATAGACTGTGAATATATATATTCATTAAAGCAGAATAGTGGTTGCTTGGGGAAAGGATGAGAGAATGAGAATGTTGGACAGGAAGAATTACAAAAGAGCACAAGAAATCTTTTCAGGGTGATGAATATTTTCTTGATGTGGTGTTCGTTTTACAAGTACATACATATATCAAACTTATCTAATTCTGCAGTGCCTGAGTGACACAGTCGGTTAAGTGTCCAACTTTTGATTTTGGCTCAGGTCATGATCTCACAGTCATGAGATTGAGCCCCCAGTCAGGCTCTGTGCTGGGTGTGAGGTCTGCTTAAGATTCTCTCTTGCTCTCTTCTCTCTTCCCCTCTCCTATTCATGCTCTCTCTGACTCTTTCTCTACAAAAAAAACAAAACAAAACAAAACTTAAAGAAAACAAAAAAAAACTTACCTAATTGTATACTTCAAATGCATGCAACTATTCTTCCATAAAGCTGTTTAAAAAAATATTAAGGATCCTAATCCCTAAAAGTATGGAAAGCAATTAAAACAGTCTTTTTTTTTAATTCTTTTAATGTTTTATTTATTTTTGAGAGCAGAGAGACAAAGCATGAGCAGGGGAGGGGCAGAGAGAGAGGGAGGCACAGAATTTGAAGCAGGCTCCAGGCTCTGAGCTGTCAGCACAGAGCTCGACGCGGGGCTTGAACTCACAGACTGTGAGATCATGACCTGAGCCGAAGTCGGACACTTAACCGACTGAGCCACCCGGGCGCCCCTAAAACACTTAGTCTTAATGTAAGTTATAAACAAACCTGTAATGCGTTTGAGCAATTTCTACCTATTTGTTTCTTATATCCTAACCATTATTGGTTCTTAATAGGATTTGTCCCAAGACCTCATGGTTCCATAATATTAACTTGTAGTCACTATGACTATATGCTTTCTTATCCATGTCCATTGGGACAGAGTGTCTTTTACAGTAGCTTCCATTGAAGAAAGAAATTATACTTCTAGAAGCCTCCATTGTATTTTATAAGTCTAAATTGATTTTGCTATGCTACTCTTCATCTCAGGGTTTTGAGTTTGAGCCTCATGTTGGGTGTAGAGATTACTTAAAATAAAATCTTAAAAATTTGATTTATGCTACAAGATCTAAGTGAATGATGGTCAACACCACCATAGACAACTATGTAGATTATGTCTTGAACAGGGGCATCCAGTCAAGGGAAATAAAAATGAGGACTCAAACCCAGCATGTGCCCTGCTTACCAAATTATATAATCTGATGGTCCCTTCACCTGGAGAAAGGGACCCCTTCTTCTAATTGCCCAGAGCTGACACACACCCTCGTGGAGGCTCTGATGTTGGTGGTCAGGCAGATAGACTCTAGTAGGAGAAGAGAAGGGAACTGAATGCTAGCTAAGGGCAAATCGAGCCAGAAAATGGACTTAAAATCGTTGGTATGGCTATCATTCATTTATTATATTTCTACATATCTTTTCCAACACCAGAGATGAAAGCAATCTCACTTAATTGAAATCTTACACAATGTTATCTTATAAAAAATCTCTTACATTGATTGTAACTTTCTACATTAAATTATAATTAATTACGTGCATTTAACAAGTTAGGAATACAACCACAGAGAGAGCCAAGGATTGGAGGACTGTGAATCTAAACTCCCGTGGGACTGAATGGAGACAGCATTTTTTGGCCAACACAGGAAAAGCTGGTATACTTAGAAAGAGTTTCGGCAATACTTATATTTTGAGTGGAAAGTGCTTGGGTGGCAAATGCTACTATGCCACCTCTCCTTCCCTCAAGACAAGAAATAAAATGAATTCTTGAGCATGCAGTGTGTTATATCCAACAACAACCAAAAGCGAGAAAATGTTTTGATGGGTGCAGTGACCAAGGAGGTTTCCTAGACACCTTCAAGATGCAGCAGAGAAGTCCTGTTAAATCCAGGAGGTCAAACATAGGAGTAAATGAATCGTCTAGAGAAACGAATAAAAACTGATGTAGCCACTAACTCCTGTGCCTTGGTTTATGTTTGCGTTTCTATCAGCTTGGTGCTGTGTGATGGCTGAAAGCTATCATCGCATCATGTTAGTAGGTCCTGTTGTACTCCAACTGAGCTGGTAGCAGAACAATTAGTTCAGGTAGCAAGCAAACATGCTGGGAAGCTCAAGTATTTGCACTTGTACAAGTTCACCTGTACTTGCAACTTGGACAAGTTCACTAGTAGTATGTATGTTAGTAATTATAAAGTGAAGGAATTTTTATTAAATGGTCTTTAAAATATTTCAGAATTGCATTTTATAATGTACCATGAATCAAATTGGCCTACTAAAATAATGTTTTGGTAGTTACGAAATTATTTCTATTAAAAATGAAATTAAAGGAAGCCTGGGTGGCTCAGTCATTTGAGCATCTGACTCTTGATTTCAGCGTAGGTCATGATCTCAGGGTCATGAGGTTGAGCCCCGTATCAGGCTCTGTGCTGAGCATGGGGAGCCCGTGTAAGATTCCACCCTCCCCCCTCTCTCCATCTGCCCCGCCCCTGCTCACACATGAACATGCGCTCTCTCTGTCTAAAAATAAATTAGTTAATTAATTAATTAAAATAAGAGTGATAGTGAAAAATAACCAAAGAATAGTCTGGGGAATTCAAAAGAACAAAATCAAGTACACAAAACATAAAACATAAAATAAGCAAATGGATATTTGTACTATTAAATTCAAAACCGGCATTTAAATTTCAATGACACTATCACATTTATTCAATATTAATTAATAGAACTAATTAATATTAATTGATATTAATATTAATTCTACTTAAATAAGTTCTAGACTTATGTATCTAGTCTCTAAATATATTTTGATATTTTAGTTCTAAAAGCACTAGTAAGTTTATACAGATTTATCTTTACACATATTTTAGTAACATCATAATAAATAAGTTACGTCAACACTAGAAATCCATAAAAATGTTTTCATTTTAAGGGAAACCTACATTTTACTCAAGTTTGCAAAACAATCTTATATAAAATTTTTTCTTAATTAAACATGTAGAGGGCATGTTGTACATCTCTGAGATTCTCAAGCTTGATGGGAAAAGTACTAGAAGAAATGGGATCAAGAAGAGGCAGAAGAAGCTTATGGGATGGAAATATACTACCTAGAAATTTCTCACACCTCAGGCAATTTTTAAAAACTTTCTGTGATTGTAGACATTATGCCTCTTATTCCACCCTAGACATTAAATGCCTTAAGGAAGTTTTCATACCTCATTCATCATTATTTTACACTCTATCTTATTTGTGTATTTAAATAAATACATTCCAAAGTCGGTCAAAACTGAGGAAATGGCAAGTTAGTCCATGATTACACATATTCCAATTCAGCAAAACTTATTGATTATGTACTGAGAACAATTACTAGGCTAGGCGCTATGGATATACAAATGAAAATGATACTATATCTCCATGAATAATCACTGAGAGACAGACATAGAAACTATAAAACGGTAAGGTAAAAATAAGGCATATATATGCTGGAGTGCATGGGTGGCTCTGTTGGTTGAGCCTCTGACTCTTGTTTTTGGCTCAGGTCATGATCTGAGAGTCAAAGGATCGAGCCCCATATCGGGCGCACCCTGATTGTGGAGCCTGCTCAAGACTCTGTCTCTGTCTCTGTCTCTCTTCCTCTGCCCCTCCCCCACTATATTGATACATGCATATGTATATATGAGTGTGTATATATATGTGTATATATGTGTCTGTGTATATATATATATATTCAGAAATTGTTCAGAGGATGCAATAATTCATTTCAGAATAGTAGCAGTAAAAGGAGAAGGGTCAGGGAAACATGTACAGAGAAGATTGGTTGGATTTAGCTTTTAAAAACAGAAAGGACTTTCTTAAATGGTATAGAGTATGAAGATCATTCTAGGCTTAGGGAAAGTACATGACCTAGGAAAACAAGGGTCAGATTTTTTAAAAATCTAACTATATGGAGTAGTGAATTCTATGACAGAATAAACTACTTAGAAAAGTAGTATGCTATGTTTACTTAGACTGACTAGTATATTTGAATTTACCTAGTATTACACTTATTTAACTAAACTTATTTCTTCCTGAAACCAAAGGAGAGAAAATTATATTTTGAAATGTTTGCATATGAACTACAGACATTGAGATTTTACATTTCATCTGGTGTATTAGTCAGGGTTCTCTAGAGAACCAGTAGGAGACAGACAGATGGATGATGATAGATAGATAGACAGACAGATAGATAGATAGATAGATAGATAGATAGATAGATAGATAGATGATAGATAGATAGATATAGATAGATAGATAGATATTATAGGAACTGGCCCATTTGATTATGGAGGCTAAGAAGTCCCACAGTCTGCTGTCTGCAAGCTGCCAACCAGGAGCAGGTTGTATAATTCAGTCTGAGTGTGAAGTCCTGAGAACAAGAGAAGCTAATGGTG
This sequence comes from Paguma larvata, assembly GCA_030068075.1. Lineage (NCBI taxonomy): Eukaryota > Metazoa > Chordata > Mammalia > Carnivora > Viverridae > Paguma > Paguma larvata. The sequence goes on along the minus strand of CM057831.1, from coordinate 42,928,184 downwards.
TAAAACAAACCATTAGTGATTAGAGCCAAACTAACTTTCCAGTCATCAAATCAATGATTAAGTGCCCTTGAAATTACTCAGCAAAGCTTTCAACTGACCGCACTGAAACTGAGATGAATATATTTTAATAGAAATCTAGTAAGGAAAATTAGTCTTATTAAAAAGTAATACTTGGGAAATACTAGATTTACCTAATCACGACAATCAGTGATACTTTCAGCTCTAAAAACTGGAACTTTGAGCCTCAAAATTTGCAACATCTTGCCAAATGTAAGGACTTGCAAGTGATAATCAAAAGAGATCATTGCTGAAGAACTGGAGCATTGCTCATTCAGCTTCTTCCCTGAGTTCACCTGAGTTCCTTGCCCTCACTGGGGCTGACTTCCCACCCTTCTTTGGTTCACATATCACCCTGATGGCTTCCCCACAGGAAGACCCACTCTGTTTTTCTTAGTTCTAGTGGTCGCCTACTCCTCACTCCTCTCTCTACCCAACATTGCTGCCCCACTTGTGCTATCTGCCCCGAAGACCTTGAGCACTATTTACATTCATTATGTCTTATTCCTGTTCCTATTAGCCACCTCCTGAAGTCCCAGACTCCCAGACCATTTGCTGTCTCCCAGACTCTCCACTGCCCCGTAGCTCTCTATCTCCTACTGTGATCCTGTTTCTTATCCAGGTCTCAGTATTTGAAATCCTTCCAGGATATCCTCAGGAACTTGTATCCATTATGTCATCCCCAAAGTCCTCTACTTTGTAACAGTGTCTCTCCACCTTCTGGAAACTAACTTTTGCTAGCATCCTGCCTTCCCCATGGTTGTCTCACATACCAGCAATAATCATAAGATATTAATACATGGTTAGTAGCTGAGAGAAAAGATCATTCCACAGGGAGACTTCCAGGATGGTTTCCTTCAACATACAGGCAAATGAGGTTTGGTGACCATGTAATTTTCATGGGAGACACTTTCTTATGTGTTTTATGCTGCAATTGTAACGGAACAGACTGCAGAGAATCTTTGAGTTATAATCTCATTTCTCATTTCTCTGTGATTAAGAAAGTGGTCTTTGATATGGTCCAAAGAGTCTATCTAGGTTTGTACTTACTTCCAGAGGTTTGAATGCTGGCCCTTCAATCTCCTACCTTTGTGACTCTGTGTAAGATTCCAAACCCTTTGCAGCCTGAATTGTCTTATTTTTATAATATAGAAGATATCTTTAAGAGTCTGAAAATTCAATGAGATCACTTACATGAAAATAGCTGAATAAAAAATAAATGCTCAAAAAAGACATTTGTTCTTCTTTTGGACTTAAATGTCAGAAGTCTTTGTTTAGGAGAAGAGTGTCTATAACTTTCCTTTGGGTATAATATCTCTATAGCTCTTACAAAAATAAATAGTATAAAGAGAAATCATCCTACTTTCAGATTGTTCTTTACCTCCATATTATAATAAAAAACCTTTCAGATTTGCATATTCTTTTTCATTATCCAAAGCCTTTTCATATATTTTATATTATTTTCACAACTCTGCAAATATTAATTCATGTTTCCAGACAGAGACTGAATGTCAAAGAAATCCTTTTACATTGTTCATCAATGAAAATAACCTATTTCAGAGGTGACTGGGTGCCTCGGTCCATTAAGCTTCTGACTCTTGATTTTGGCTCAGTTCGTGATCTCGCTGTTGTGAGATCGAGCCCTGAGATTCTCTCCCTATACTCCCACCCCCCATGTGCACTCTCTCTCTCTCTCAATAAAAACAAAAACAAAAACAATCAAAAACCAGTGAAGAAAATACTCTACTTTGATAAACTGTGTTTGGTGATTATATCTCTAAACACAGGAAATTCCCAAATTCAATGGATGATTCATAAAATTATGGAAGATTTAATATAATGAAGGGTAGTTTAACTTTCAAAAATTAATAGAGCAAAGAATCTCTAATTTCAAATGTAGGAGGCTGGGTCACACCTAGACTTCCATTGGATTTAAAAAATTAAGCCTAGAAAAAGTCAGATAAATTATGCAAACCCTAATTTTGAAGACATCAAGATGCTGTGGGAACAAGAGTTAGATTGAAATTTTAGAGAAGCTTGTGTCCCGGGTAAGTGAGCTGATGCTCTCCAGTCATTGATCCCCACTAAGGGCATAGCCCATTCTGACCCCAGTCTGGAGATTGGGAGCGGCCTAAGCCTAAAACCTCTGCTGGAGAAAGAGAAATGAAAAGCTGTTAACAACCATGCATGGCTGGTGTAAAACAAACTGGAAATTCGAGGGACCCTAGAGGCTACAGTGATGCTGCTCCCAATTTCCAGCGTGTGAGTGTGTGTGTGTGTGTGTGTGTGCATTTTCATGGGTTGGGGTAGGGAGTTTCCACACCACCACCAATTCTCCAGCACTGGGTGTCCTACAATTCAACTCAATTCTGACACTATCTACTAGGACACAGCAGCAGATTTTATAGGGTAAAATTTTGATTGTACAAGACTCCCCATCCTACTTCAGACGCCAGCTAAAAGGCCCAGTTGTCACATATGCCTCTGATCAACTGGCTATATAATAAGACTAGAGGTTTCTACCACTCCCTCCTTGGGTTCGATTCACTGCTAGAATGGCTCACAGAACTCTGAGAAACATTTAACCTACCAGATCATTGGTCTATTTTTAAAAGGATGTAATTTAGGAACATCCAGATTGAAGAGATGCACAGGACAAGGTCTGAGGAAAGGGCACAGAGCTCCCACGCCCTCTCCAAGCATGCGACTCTCCCCACATCTCCACATGTCTACCAACAGAAGCTCTCCTAACCCAGTCCTTTGGGTTTTCATGGAGGCTCATTACACAGGCATGATTAAACCATTGGCCATTGGTGACTGAATTCATTCTTCAGCCCCTCTCCCATCTCCTGGAGGTTGGAGAGGGGGGACTGAAAGTTTCAACGCTCAAATCACAAGGTTGGCTTCATAGACAACTAGCCCCTCCCTCCTGCTTCTTACCTTAAGGTGCTTTCTAAGTCACTTGATTAACATAACAAAAGATACCTTTATCTCTGTCAGCAGTTAGGAAATTCCAAGGATTCTAGGAGCTCTGTGTCAGAAACTGGGACAAAGACCAGCTAGGTATCTCTTATTAAATCCCAATATCACAAAAGCCCTCATAAAATAGTTCCTAAATTCTGGGGCTGCACAGAGCCTGGGAGTTATGCAAAAGATTCTAAAGGGGAAGTTAAAACTCCCTGAGTTTTGGGATGATGAGAATAGAAAGACTAGTGCAAGGATATCAGTCTCAAGCTTACAGTCAATGTCTCCCTAGAGACACTTACCAGACTTTGAAGTAGTAGAAGGTAGGAGGCCCAAGAGCTATGTGGAAACTTCTAAGAACATAGTTGGATCTCCCCCAGCTTTTCAGGACCAAAGAAACAAAGACTTGCCAATCCCTCAGTCTAAACCCCAGGATTTAGGATTGTTTTATGTTCTTGGTGAAGTATGTTCTTTATTATTTTGTATTGACACTCTTTCTCTGTAGTAATATTCCACCTTCTAAATTCTACTTTGTCTGACATTACTATAGTCACATAAGTTCTTTTGATTAGTTTTAGGTACAAATGTACACATCTCCTTCTCCCATGTCAGCTCTCATAATTTGATAGTACTGTAGGGTACCTTCAGCTTAATAAGTGATCAAAAAGTCTTCACATCTGCTGAATATCCAGCATGGATATGTGTGAATGCCATGCCATGAAAGGCATGAAGTAGGATGTGACTCTCATGTCCCTTCCATATATGCTCTCAACATCCACTTTCAGAGACACATACAAGCAATGAGCTTCCCACACTCACAGAAATCTCTTGAACACACTCAGAAATTGTCAGAGCACTAAATTCTCATTCCTTCTATTTCCAGTCTGAAAGTAAATGAGTATGGCAATGACATTTCTATTCTATTTAATTTCTATTCAATCTATTCTAATTTAATTTTTTAAGTAAATCATTCCTTGGAAATTTTACTTTTTATTAACCTAAAAGTATGTTAAATTGGCAATTTTCTCAGTATTGGTTGAGGGCAAGTCTATAGTTGAAACAAAACAATATATGCCAACCTCGAAATTCCACAGGGATGCTAGACCACCTATACAGATTTTGCAAAGAACATGACTAAATAGCCGTCTCCCGAGTTGAGGTTAAAGGATAACAGAAGTTTTGAAGGAAAATAATTGAGGATGTGATGATATTTTCTCCCACCACTTGGTCCCAGACAAAAGGTGTGTTTTTCATTGTTTCCAGCCTCTTGAAAAAGATTGAGAGAAGACCACTTAGACAACTTGATATACATCCCTTGAAGTTTGGGAAGTAATGTCTGAGAAATATGAAATGAATCTGTGACTACTGTCCCAGTACCAGAGTGAAAAGTGGTATCCACAGCATGAAGCAGCTTCTTTTCCACTGATGATGGGAGAAGATGTGTGATTGTCAAAGAACCAACAAGGAACTGCATAGGATGGAGTCAGCCTGGAGAGTGTCTTAAAATAGACTCTGTCCAAGAGTCAGCCTCATTACAAATGTGTTTCATAGATTCATAAAGGGTAGAACTCATGAGTGGACAGCCAAGAGGAAGACATTGTCAACATCAAGGATGTGAAAATCAGATGTTTCCAACTGAGAAATCTCCAAGGAAGCCACAAACGTGCCTCATGACATGGGGAAAAGGAAAATCACTGACCAACCACCATGCCCAGAGGCCGCTAGCTCCAGATCAAAAGCATACAATTAAAACATGGCATCTCCTGAATCTGACCTCTGTGTTCTTTCCTAAACCAATCCTAAAGAATTCAAGAATCTCATCTAGTGAAAAGAAGCTTCCTACCCCAAAACTGGCGTCCTAACATGATGTTCATGCAAATTGAAGAAAAGGAAAGCTTTAGTTTCAAAGGGATTTAACATTTTTATTTTTTTCAGACTGGACATTTCAATTACAAGTGAGATTTTTTTCTTAGAACTAAAGTGATGTTTAGTTATCTGGGAGTGACTGGAATTGTCTTAGTCCTGATCTATTTTTCAGGTGTAGCAGAGAAGAAACAGCTTCATGGTAGTTCTAGGATTTGGTGTTAGTTGTGGGGAGACAGTTGTGTCTGTCAGTCTCCTGTCACAGACTAGCTAGATGCAGATCAATTCCATTTCCTCTTCCAGGGAACATGGGATAAGTAATTATCCAGCTTTCCATTGTATTTGGGTTGGGGTCATGTGACTGGGGTCTGGGCAGTAAAAAATGACTGGAGATGTAGCACTATGTAGGATTGGCTACTAACCACTCCAGTGCTTCTTATCTAATTTTCTCTGATTTTATGCCTAGAAGTCAGGGGTCTGGGACCATGGATGATGGGCATTATGCTGCATGATGGGAAATCAATACCCCCAAGTCACTGTTTAGAAGCCAGCACTACCCCAAAGCCTCAGAAAATCACATAGTCTGATGCTATGCAGACTGTAACATGAACAAAATACAAACCTTTATTGTTTAGTCCACTGTGATTTGTTTTCCTCAGCAGCTAGTGTTAATTACCCTGATGAATACACAGCCCAGATCTCTTTCTGACAACATTAGCAATTATATGCATCATATCCACAATTGATTGTGATTAATCAGTGAGTGGTAATTCTAAGTAGAGAATGATTTCCTTGGAGGACCAAGTATCCAAAGGTCTCACCCTAAAGCCAGATGAGAACACAGAATCACAGAAATCTGCCCTTTAGTGGACAGGGCATCAGGACTACATCACAAGGCTATGGAGAGAAAAGTAGGGTCTGTCTATTTGAGGTCCACTGGAATGGTTAAGACGAGCTGAGAATTTAAACCCTATCCAAACCTAAAACTAGGGCAACCCCTGGTTTCTTAGCAGGAAGAAGAAATTAGGACTTTCCGGTTGGGTTATTCAGAAAAAAATTGGGTTAAGCACAAATTTGAGCGTGACCTAGAGAGGGTAGGCAGGATACAATCAGACAGGAAAAAATGAAAAGGTGTTTGTAGAGAAAAGTACAGCACAAAAAAAGGTGCAGATGCAGAGATAGGTGTGTTGACAGGGCAGAAAACAGACAAGTCATTCAATATCATGGATTCCTATATTGAACCATGGACATTAAGACTGAAAAGATGAAAAGGAATATGGGAGAATTTTAAATAAAGGGTTAGTAATAGCATAACTATTAGATGATTCCCAGGGATAATATATTGAGAGCTTACCATGTGCCAGTTACTGTACTCCGTGCTTTATATTACATTTAATTCTTATAATCCAGTGAGGTATATATTTTACAGTCTAATTTTATAGATGAGAACACAGAGGCATAGGGCAAGAACTTGACCTCAGTTTATAAGCTCATTAAGTGTAACATCAGAATTCAGACTCAGGGAGTCTGACTCTAGTAAATGCTGTTAACCACTATATTGTATTTTAATAAGAGAATGAAAGTTGGGGGCGGAGAGGAGAAGTGGAAAGAGCTTTAACTTTGAAATCATAACAAACTTGGCTCGAATCATCTCTCTGTGATATGAAGTCTTGGGCATATAACTTTGAGTCTAAATATCTTTTTTTTTCCTTTATGGAAAAATCAAGATAATACCACTTACCTACATTCATTTATCCATTTTTAATTAAAATGATATCCAGAGTTTGAGGGGTAACTTGCACAGTACATAAAGCACAGTTAAGAGGCTAAGTACATAGGAGCTCTTCCAATAGTGCAACATTGTATGCAGTGGGGAGAAGATTATATATTTAAATTTTAGATATTTGTATCTTGCAATTAGATGACAGAGATGGGCATGGCTAGAAAATGCCCAGGAGATAGTTGGCATTCAAGTGGCACTGTCTGATGATATTTACAAATACAGGACTGGGGCTCCGAGTGAGTGTTGAATGTGAGTGTTGAAACAATAGCCACGTGTATCATGTGCTAATTGAGTTCTTAACCGTGAATGAGATTTGCCAGAGAGAAGTGTAAAGTGGGAACAGTAGCTGTTAGGTTGTGGGAGATGAAATGAATCCCGAATGATTAGAGAAATAGTAACCGTATTTTGTTAAGCTTAACTAAAAAAGAGCTGGCACATCTTAAAGATAAATGGGCTGACTAATAGAATTCTCTCTTACTTGGAATATTTAGTGTTATGGATAGAAAGATATGTAAGTTTTAAAATAGTCAACTGTCTTTAAGGACTGTAGATTTCAGACAGGAAAGAAGATATTTATATGGAAAGTACATGTGAAAATCACCACAAGGGATGTGTGGGTGGCTTGGGCAGTTAAGCCTCCAACTCTTGATTTCAGCTTAGGTCATGATCTCAGAGTTTGTGAGATTGAGCCCCCCATAGGACTCTGCGCTTACAGTGTGGAGCCTCCTTGGAATTCCCTCTCTCCCTCTCTCTCTCTCTCTCTCTCTCTCTGCCCCTCCCCCACTCTCTCTTTCTTTCTCTCAAAATAAATAAATAAACAAACAAACAAAAGTACCATGAAACAGGGCTTAATATTCATGCTATGGGAAAAAAAATCTTCATAATGTCTAAGTCTACAGAGCTAAAGAGTGTAGAGTTGCAGGATCAGGACCAATAGAAATGAGGAGTGAAGAAAGAGAACACTCCCTGAAAATCTGAGTAACTATAAAGTATTACATTTCAAGGTTTACTTTTCTTGTTTCTACAAAGCTAATATATAATTTTCATGTGTTGTATTAACAAATCTCAATGTATATACTTCCTTTACCTTTTGGTTTAAAACATTTTTTATTTAGCCATATTGAGCACCCTAGGTTATATAAAAATTTTAAGACAACTCATAATTTTTCATAATCATCCTACTGTTTGGAATATATCTACTCAGGTGTAATTCTAAAGTTCACACAAATATGAAAAGGAAATTATCTTTGATCTCCCCAATCTGCCACCCACTCAGAAAGCAGGATTGCATGAATCTAATCCAATCAATATGGAAGAATAAATTTAGTTCCTAGCAGTATACTTATGGTGCTTTCGGGATTGCTATCTATTAAATAAAATAACCTTCCATCAAATGACAGATACACTGCAAGAATAAAACAGTCCTCAGAGTTTGGAAGCAAAATTTCCTTCTCTTTGAAAAGTGTCATGGATTTTTAAGAGTTTATTACCAAGGAAATGTCATAGAAGGAAAATAGACCACCATATAGTATCTGCTAAACCCTAGCTGAAATTTCCTTGATGAGGTATCAGCTTACTACCATAACTGTCGCTTCGTAAGAGAAAAGCTTAAAGGAATTTATCTCTACCGTGTTTTGCATTACCATTCCTACACTTTTTTCACAATATGTGCTGTTAACAAAAAAACAATCATTTATTGGGTAAGAGATTCAGGCTCTACATCACTAGGAAAAAAAAAACCCAGTAACCTCCCCTTGAAGCTCAGTCAATATTTAAATAATAATAAAAGAACTTGTGATGTATCAGATACTAGACTGAATGGAGTTTTTGTTTGTTTGTTTGTTTGTTTGTTTGTTTACAAATCTGAAGTTTGTAGGCATCATGGCATAATGAAAAGAGCTAACGTTTTAGAGTTAGGTAGGTTGACCTCAAAATTGACTCTTAACTATTGGGGTACCTTGAACAAGCTGCAAATCCTGTGTGAGTCTCATTCCCTTGTCTTTAAGAAAGGGAATATAATATTTAATTGACATTACACACATAAAACTTCTTCTACAGCATTTGATACAGAATAGGTACTCGATAAAGTCACAAGCCCAACCATAGGCACAGGAAATTTGTCCATGCTTTGAATAACCTTGTCCTGACGTTTCTCACTACATGGCATTAGCGTTTACCAATAAATCCAGTTAGACAGAGGAGTAACTACAAATGACATTTAGTATATAAAAAAGCTAGATTTGGATACACTTTAGTGTTAAATCAAAAGGCAGAAATTATTGCTAATCCCAGGCCTTGGTTAGAGCTGAAAAATCAAGTCAGGTGACCTACTCTTTGTCCTCAGATCCTGATGATAGCTTATTTGCATATCCCACCAGCCCTGTCCATTTCCTGACCTTCCCTCATCTGTAGTTTGAAGATCACTATTAACATCATCTTCTTTAGCTCCTCTGATGTTCCAGACATTCATAAGACATACCACAACCTTTCCTGCCAGACATGATCAAAGCTTTGAAGTCAATGATACTTTTCATGATAGTTTTTTGACAGTCGTTCTATGATGAGCAGTTAATAGGTTGTCTCTTCCTTATTGGGGCTTGGTTCAATTAGTGCCAACGTCTTAGGGGTATCTCTGAGAATGCTTTTGCTTTTGATCCGGATTCTATCTGACTGCATGTTTTAAATCTCTCAACAGAATTTTATAATGTTCTGTATAGAGGGAGACTTTGCAGGTCATTCATTAGCTATGTAGTTTTATTTTTTTTCTAATTACTTTCTGCTGGTACATAAAATGTAAATTGATATTCATATGCTCAATTTATTAAATTCACTTGCTAATTCTTAGAGTTTATCTAGGGGTTCTTTTGGATTCTCCACATGTATAATCATGTTTTCCACAAATAATGGCTGTTATTTCCTCCTTTCCAAAACTCATTCCATTTTCTTCTAAAACTAGGAGCTCCAGTACAATGTTAAATAGAAAAGGTGAAAGCAGACATCTTACTCCTGATGTCATGGTGCAAAGATTTTGCCATTAAATAGGAGGGGTTTGTAGATGTTCTTATAAGATTAAAGAGGTTCCTTTCTAGTACACTAGTGAAGATTTTATAATGTGAATTCATGCTGAGTGGTATCAAATGGCTTTTTTCTGCAACTACTGAGATAATCATCTGATTTTATACTCTATTTTCGTAATATAGCAGACGAAATTGATTTTAAATATTGAAACACTCTGAAATAAGCCCACCTTGATCTCACTTCCTTCTGTTATCGGCCAATATAATTTGGGATTTTTGCATCTACGTTTATGATGGGTATTAACCAGTAATATTTCTTACTTAATATGTCCTTATCAGGTTTTGTTGTCAAGATTATACTGGCTTAATAAAATTAGAAGTGTTCCCTCTTCCACTATTCTCTGACAGAGTTTAGATGAGATGAGTGTTATTTTTTCCCTTCAGTGTTTGGAATAATTCACCACTACACTTATCTGTGCCTGGAGTTTACTTTGTGGAAGGTTTTTATTTTCAGACACATTTCTTTACTAGGTATAGGACAACTCAATTTGTTTGTTTGTTTGTTTGTTTGTTTGTTTTTGAGAGAGAGAGATAGAGAGAGCAGGGGAGGGCAGGGAGAGAAAGAGAGAATCACAAGCCATCTCTGCACTATCAATACAGAGCCAGCTGGAACCCATGAGCTGGGAGATTGAGACCTGAACTAAAGTCAAGAGTCAGACGCTTAACCAAATGAGCCACCCAGGTGCTTCAGATCACTCAATTTTTATAACATGTCTTGTGTATGTTTTTAATAAATTGCATTTTAAAGTAACTTGGCTCGTTTTCTCAAAACTGTATAATGTGATGGCGAATATTTTTCTTATCTCTATTTTAATTTCCTTAGAATCTAATAATAATGCTCTCACTCTCATTCCTGATATTACTTGTGCTCACATTTAATCTTCACAACAATCCTATGGAGTAGGTGTTATAACTTTCTCACTTTTACAGAGGAGTAAGTGAATATCAAAGAGCTAAGAAGCTGTCCCAATTTACTTAGTGAGTAAGCACAGAGCCAGGACTCAAAGCGAGTCCGTTAAAAGCCTATATTTTTTACAACCACATCGTACTCACTTCAAACATATATGATAGTCATGGCTAGATGCTGATTTTAGTCCTCTCGGGGGTGGAGGGGTGCAGACAGAAAAAGCATAAGGAAGCAGGACTTTTGTCCAAGAAACAGAGAAAATAGAATAGGGAAAAGATAAATGAACCTTCCTTATTCTCTGAACACTTACACATTTGACATCGATACTGTTTGAATCATTTTCCACTAAACACGTGCCTCTATGTGCTATTCAATTTCTCTGAAGAGCTCTTCGTCATCGTATTAGGAAACTTTAAATTATGCTTTAAGTGCCAGTTTCTGTTCTGTGAAGGATTCCTTCTGTTCTCTTCTTCTATTCTGTGTCTTCGATCCCAAGAATTCCTTAACTCTCCCAACAAAATAGATTTGCTATATTACCACTGTAGTTATTTTTTTTAAAAACCCTCAGGGGGCCTGGGTGGCTCAGTTGGTTAAGCATCTGACTCTTGATTTTGACTCAGGTCATGATCTCACAGTTCATGGGATCAAGGCCCACATCGGGCTACGCGCAGACAGTGAGGAGCCTGCTTAGGATTCTCTCTTTCCCTCTCTCTCTGCTCCTCCCCTGCTCATGCTCGCTTTCTCTCTCTAGCTCTCTCTCTCTCTCTCTCAAAATAAATACATAAACTTTAAAATTAAAAAAAAAACACCTCTATTCTAGCCCGTATATTTACACATAGCATCGTGGATATGTTTATAAACATCTGCTCTTCTACTGAATTATCCGTCTATTGAGGGTAACAGGAAACAAATCTCCTGCATTTTTATGTTCTCGATGTTTAACATAATCATAAAGGAGCTGCGCAGTGAAAACATGGTCACATTTTATAGGGTTAATTATTTTTACACATACTTTTTATCTCCCCTAAGACCTTTTTCCTCAAGGAACCTACCACAACAAAACACTGCTTGGCATATACTGAGTGTACTCTCTAGATATGAACTTTCTCAAAAGAAAAAATGGTCCAAACTACTTTCATCATTTGAAGCTCCAAATTTCATTATTTTATTATTTTTTTAACGTTTATTTTTATTTTTGAGAGAGACAGAGACAGAGCACAAGTGGGGGAGGGGCAGAGACAGAGGGAGACACAGAATCCAAAGCAGGCTCCAGGCTCTGAGCTGTCAGCACAGAGCCTGTTGCAGTGCTCCAACTCACAAACCATGAGCTCATGACCTGAGCTAAAGTCGGATGTTTAACTGGCTGAGCAACCCAGGCGCGCCAAATTTCATTATTTTAAATGAAGAAATGTTGACGCATGGCTACAGAAATTGAAGCATATTTCAAGTGTTTACATTTAACCAGTTAATGCTTAAACACACAGTCACAGACTCAATGGTCTACATTATTTCAATTACAGATAACGTCAAAGTCTAAATTTGAGGTAAATTTGAGGCTTTTACTGAATGTGAGTCTCTAAATATTTGTCTTGTTCCCCTTCTTCTCCCCACCCCATTCACTTCGCCCTTAGTTATTAACCATGAAGGTACCGTGTGATAGACCAACCAAAACCTATCCAGGGCAGCTCACAGAAGGCCCAAGAAAACCTTGTATAACTTAGAGCTGCAATATGGGGCAAAGCCACTAGGTGGAACCTCATAAAATCTATGGTCGCCTCTGGCCTGTTTATTAATCACTTTAGCCCATAGAATGCTGATGCCGAAAAGGACCAAGGAAAGCAAACCAACCCCTTCATTTTGACAAGGAGGAATGTGAGGGCCAGTCAAGGAAAGGACTAGCATAGGACACTCACTGAGTTAGTTGCAGACCCAAAATCAGTACCCAGAATCTGTATTGCTATAGGTCTTTGCATTTGTCACAATAATTATTTTGCCCCTAGGGTTATGAAGGGAAAAGGAGTACAGCTTAAATAAAAACAGGTGACATGGCTATCAATCACCTCCACAGCGAGACAAAGCAGTATTGACATAACAGTAATGAGCTTGTGCTCCAGAATAGTAAGCACTGGATTTTCTGGATCCTCAGAAAAAGAAAGAACGTAGCTTTCATGATATGGGAGAAGTCATTTTAAGCCCCCAGCTTTTTCCCCTGATCTAGGTCCTACTCGCCCAAGACTTTTTGTAGAACTTGCCAGAAGGTGTTAGAATTACAAAGAAATACAAAAGCCTCAGTAGTTAAGGATTTTAAGGAAACAAAGGGAAGTCAAAAACTCACAGTTTCTAACAGGCCAATAAATAGCCTAACCTTATCAGAGACAATAAATCAATGGTGAAAACTCCCAGTACTGTTACAGAAGTAACCAAGAACTTGCCTTTCTTACCTGAGATATGGAGCCCCTCCAGGGACCCCATCCAGTTAATACAGTCTCTGGAAGCTTGCTCACAGCCCCTCCCCTTATAACGTTAAAGACTCCTCCCAGGTAGGAGCACAAGCTTCATTAACATAACATAGGATGCTGGTTTAGGCAGGATCTCTAAGAACTGGGCAACCCTCAGCCCGCCTTTACCTGCAATGACTAGAGCTCCCCTTTCTGAATATTCATCTTCATCTTAAATAAAAGGAACCCACTCACCCCTGCTCCCGGGGTCTTGGCCTTGAAACCTATGACAGGAGATCTCCTTATCTGCTGCAAATAAAGTTTCCTTTGCGTGACAACTCGACCTGGTATATCTCTATCCGTGACTCACCCAGAAGTGAACTCAAGTTCCTTCTGTTACAGAATTACATACTTGAGCCAGAGGAAGTGGGCTTCAGGCTCAGTCTGCAACAGTGTGCATTAGTTACTGGAGAGTCAAAGAGACCTTGTATTCCGGGTGTGTTTCAACTGCAGGAAGGGGTTTGGGGAGACTGAGTGGAAAGAACTGTCCTTAGCTTTTCTACGGACAAACCATGTGGTTTTAGAGGCAAATGTCCTGCCCACTGTTTCTAAAGGGATGAAATGGCGCAGTCTGCCTTGCTAATGGGCATAATTGGAACAAGAAGTTACCAGGATTTGGGATCAGATGATTGCAGGACAAAACTGACTGGGACAGGTTATCACTGGCAATTTCTCCACCCCTTCAATTCTATCAAGTTGCTTTTCTTAGTGTCCTCAATTCTGCCATGCCTCTGTCCTAGAGAGGGAATATGGCAAACAAACACAATTACCTACAGTAATCTGAGAAATGGAGACAATACAGGAGGTAGTAATGATTATGATATTAGGAATAATATGTGTAAAATGTCTAGCGAAGTCTCTGGCACATACACAGCAACATGCAAAGATGCTTGCTATTTCTCTGCTGCTTCATTCCTCCCAGGTGTATTTATATCTAAAGGAAAACGAAAATGGAACTAGGTCTTCATCTCTACCGCTGAAGAGTTCTGGTCTGATAGAGAACCTTTGTGTTAGTACATTTGCTAATACATTTAAACATAATTTGTAGGAGCCACTCCAAATAGAGATGCTCTCTCTATAAAGATCAAGTAGGCTTCTGGTACTTTCATTTATAATACTTTCTTTTTTTTAATTAATTAATTTATTTTAAGAGAGAGAGAAAGAGAGAGAGAGAGAGAGAGAGAGCACAAGCAGGGGAGGAGCAGAGAGAGAGGGAGAGAGAGAATCCCAAGCAGGTTCTGCCTGTCAGCACAGAGCACCATGCTGGTCTCTAGTCATGAATGGTGAGATCAGGACCCGAACCAAAATCAAGAGGTCTACACTTAACTGACTGAGCCACCTGGGCACTGCTGGTATCTTCATTTTTAACACTTGGAAACTGAAGGTAAAAAGTAAAGCATGAAAAAAGTAGAAAAGAAACTTTCTATAAAATGTAGGATAATATCTGAACGCAGTTGTGCTCTTGCACTTTGTTACTGTCACTCCATGTCATTCAACCTTCGAGAAGCATTTCTGGTAAAATTAAAACATAGACAATAACAAAACATTTACGTAATCTAGGCAGTGTTTAAATTGCCATATACAAGGAGTATTTTACTTATATATTACAACCAAATCTGTCTTTTAGGTAATATCATCACAACATTTGAGAAGAAAATGTCAAGAACAGCAATGAAACAAACAGTGTCACAGGTAAAAGTCAAAGGTGAAATTTTATTTATTTTTTTTAATGTTTTTTTTTTTTTTGAGAGACATAGAGACAGAGCGTGAGCAGGGGAAGGGCAGAGAGAGAGGGAGATACAGAATCTGAAGCAGGTTCCAGGCTCTGAGCCGTCAGCACAGAGCCTGACGTGGGGCTCGAACTCACAGACCATGAGATCATGACCTGAGCCGAAGTCGGCCGCCTAACCAACTGAGCCACCCAGGCGCCCCCGAAGGTGAAATTTTAAATTTGGTCTATGGGCTCTAAGACCTGTGCTCCTAACCACTACATACTTTGGTTGATTGTTTGCTTCCTTGGACTCAAAGTAAGACAATAAACTATGGAAAAAGCTACTTGCAAATAGAGACATATTATGTATATATATATATTATACTTATATATTTATACATTACATTACATATAATATATAATTATAATAGTGAAAAACTGGAAGCCAAGTAAAGATCATATAGTGGAGAATAATACATAAATTATAAAATAATATATAATCATCTGAAAGTTTATGTGTGTGTGTGTGTGTATAATAAATAAAAACATGGAAAAGATTTCTAATATAATAAGTTTTTAAAATGTGACATAAGTCTGTATCAATTCTTTTTGAAAGTGTTTTATATATGTATAAAAACTTCCCTTTGGGAAAGAAAGAGAACTAATGTCAAGTTTTTCATGCACGGTCTATACTAGAATAAGAAAGCAAAGCTAATAAGCTCACTGTGGTCAGCACGTTCTAAATATGAGAGAATGTTTTCGTTCCTAGTGTTACTAAGCTTTGTCTTAACAAACAAGTACAAGCTTTTGAGACAATAATCATTATGTCCCTACTTTGATAAGTAGATTTTAGAAGTAATGGAGTTAGTAAGAACAAAACCTCAGCTTCTGATGTCCCTGCCTGTGGTCCTAAGCTGGAGAAGAGCCTCCCCCAGCTTCCTGTGATGACAAGGTGGAAGGTGAGCCCATGAAAAACAGTGTACAACCTGCTGATCACAAAGATGCACTGAAATCTGACCCATTAGCTTCTTTAAGAACACCAACTAAAGAAGGGACACTGATCTCTCATCCTTCACAAGTCATATCCATCTCACCGGGTAATCCCATGAGAAGACTACACTGAACTGGAGAATGGACAAATACGGGGATGAGCAGTTGACGTCATGGATTTCTTTTAGGTTCTCTGTACCCTATGTCTCTCCTTTTTACTTCCTTTAAGAAATAAATGATAAATTACTATCACAATAGATTATGGAGGACTTCTTTTTCTCTCACCTTTAATTTTCTAGCAACAGATATAAAAACAAGATAGGAAAAAAATACATAGCCTGTTACCAGAACAGTGAATACTATATAACAGAATCAAAGGTTATATATATTTATATATACATACACACCTCTTTCTCTTGTTTTGTTTTCCATATGTATTTACATTACTTTAAAATTCTCTTTAAAAGAAGATCACTAAGGATATAGAAGAACAACTGATGTAAAAGGACCTAAGAATCTTGGAAATGCCAGCAACTGGTCTTTCAATTCCTGCTAGGTCTGAGACTCGTTTTTCCCCTCTATATTCATTCTCAGTATCTCAAGCCCTGACACCACACACACACACACACACACACACACTGCCACATTTCCTACTTTCTATAAATGATGTACCTTCAGCCTGGGTGGCCCAGTCGGTTGAGCATCTGACTCTTGATTTCAGCTCAAGTTCTTGAAATCAAGCCCTGGGTCACGCTCTGTGCTGATAGTGCAGAGCCTGTTTGGAATTCTCTCTCTCTTTTGCTCTCTGCCCCTCCCCTACTCCCACACAGGTCTGCTCACTCTCTCTCTCTCTCACAAAATAAAAAACTAAACTAAAAAAAAAAAAAAGATGTACATTGAAACTCAGCTTTGTACATCTAGAATCAACTTTCTTCCTGGATTCGTTCTGGCTGGGAGATCTATTCTGGCCCTTCACTATTTCTGTCTCTCAACTTCTATATTTCTTTCCTTGTACTTTACAATTCAGTAATTTATAAACACATGCATTTATGCAAACATATCAGAGTGTTCAGTAACTCTGTGCCTCACCTCTGCAAATCTACTTCTACTTCTTCACCTAAAACTACTCATTCTTCAGGTGACTTCTCCTGCATGGAACTTTCTCTATGTCACTTTCTCTCTCCCTATTAGTTTCTTGTTCCACCTTTAAGACTCAGTAATCTTTCTACCACTGTTTAGATTCTCTATTTTAGAATGGAATTATTTTTTTTAATATATCTATCTCTTACCTCGAACTGTGAGATCCTTAGAAGCAGAGACCCAGTCTTATTTTACTTTATAACTTCATATCTGACCACAGTATCCCCTCAACACAGCTTTCAATTTTAGTAGTGAAGATAATGTTTAGGATGGATGAATGGATTAACAAATGAAAGGCCAAGGGTACCTGGGTGGCTCAGCTGGTTAAGTGTCTGACTCTAGGTTTTGGCTCAGGTCATGATCTCATGGTTCTTGGGATCAAGCCTTGCATTGGGCTCTACGCTGAGCATGGAGTGTGTGTGGGATTCTCTCCCTCTCTTTCTGCCCCTTCCTCGCTCATACATTGTTTCTCAAAATAAATAAATAAACATTAAAAAATGAAAACACTTAAGAATAAAACTTTTACTTGAATAGGTAAAAGATCTATATCCTGAAAACTATAGAACATTTAAGAAAGAAATTGAAGAGGACACAGAGAAATGGAAAAGCATTCCATGTTCATGAATTGGAAGAAGAGAAATTGTTAAAATGTCTATACCACCCAAAGCAATCTACACATTCAATGCAATCCCTATCAAAATACCATCAGCATTTTTCACAGAGCTAGAACAAACAATCCTAAAATTTGTATGGAAACACAAAAGACCCCAGATAGCCACAGCAATCCCGAAAAAGTAAAACAAAACTGGAGGCATCACGATTCTGGATTTCAAGCTGTATTACAAAGCTGTAATCATCAAGAAAGTATGGTACTGGCACAAGAACAGACATATAGATCAATGGAATAGAATAGAAAATCCAGAAATGGCCCCACAACTATGTGGTAAACTCATCTTTGACAAAGCAGGAAAGAATATCCAATGGGAAAAAGTCTCTTCAACAAATGGTGCTGGGAAAACTGGATGGCAACATGCAGAAGAATGAAATTGGACCACTTTCTTAAGCCAAATACAAAAATAAATTCAAAATGGATGAAAGACAGGAAACCATAAAAATCCTAGAGGAGAACACAGGCAGCAACCTCTTTGACCTCAGCCAGAGCAACTTATTAGACATATTACTGAAGGCAAGGGAAACAAAAGCAAACATGAACTACTGGGAATTCATCAAGATAAAAAGCTTCTGCATAGTGAAAGAAACAATCGACAAAATTAAAAAGCAGCCTATGGAATGGGAGAAGATATTTACATGATATATGTGAAAAAGGGTTAGTATCAAAAATCTATAAAGAACTTACCAAACTCAACATCCAAAAAACACAAAACCCAGTTAAGAAATTTGTAGAAGTGGGGCATCTGGGTGGTTCAGTCACATTGGCTCAGGTGACAATCTCACAGTTCCTGAGTTTGAGCCCCACATCGGGCTCGCTGCTATCAGCCTTTGCTATATCTGAGTATTATCTGCATTATTATTTTCTTAATTGACTAAGGTGGTTTTTCCCTAAGCCCTATCATCCATGAAATCACGAGTTTAATATGCTGGTTTAATTTATTCTAATACATATGAGTATGTGTATTTTGTCTAAAACACATAATAATAAAGAACCACCAAAAAATAAAATGTGTACCACCTAAATGGGTTAGAGAATATTGCACTGCAAGCTTCCTCCTCTAAATGTCTGTGCCCTTAGGCCCTGTTCACAATTCCATCATTAACTACATTTAAAATAACCACAGGGAGTGACACAATCTTATGGCTTGGAATGTTTAAAATAAGTATGAAAATGTGAATTACACCTAGATTTTTTTTGTTTTTGTTTTTGTTTTTGTTTTTTTGCTTGTTTAAATTTCCAAATTCTACCGTGTAGTTATAGGTTGTTTCTAGTTCAAGCAAGGAACTGGCAAATAACTCGGATCTATAGGAACTTAATAGACTAGATGCCTGGAGGACAGAAATTTATCTGAATGTAGATGTGCATTTAAAGCCACCAATACTTTTTGCATGTTAATTTAATCACTAACTCATCTAAGAGTCAATTGAACCAAAAGTTTCAATTCAGTCTCTAAAGCCAGCTGATAGAGGCTTATGCAGAGGAATATGGGGTATCAAGCAAAGGTATCCTACCCATCTGGAAAGGGAGGAACATTTGGTGATAGAGAGGAGACTTATTTAACCTCTGTATAATCCATTCTATCTTTCCCATCTCCATTTCTAGAACCTTAGTTCTGGCCTTTAGTAATTTAGGAGGTCAATTTACTGCCTCCCAGCTTCAATAGACTGTCACTGAGTCTTCCATATATTCACTCAATAAACATATACTGAGCTCCTGCTACAAGTCAGGCACTGTTCTAGAGCTCTGATCATGTCACTAGCCTAACCTTGAACCCCTCCCCATGGCCTTCTGTTATAGTCCACCTCCTTTAGCTTGGCATTTAGGGTTTACCTTCTAACGAGTCCTTTTCAGCATCTCGTGCTTCAGCCCTTCGACACTGCTTGATTTTTCCTGGTACCCTGTGTTCATACTCCTCACAGCCTTTACATGCATGCTTGTCTCTTCCACAGTTGGCCATCTCCTCCTGGCCTGTCTAAACTCACCTCTTCTGGGAAAGAGAGATGGAATCTTCAAAGGCCATCTCCACTGGAATTTTTTTAATGCATCTTTTCTGTCTTTCTATTTTCCTTTGTTTCTGAAAACTCCCTTTGATGATCACCTATTTCATTTCACAACTGACTAAATAAACATTTTTAAATTAAGAAGCATGGAGGAGAAAAAGGAAAGAAGGAAGAAAGATAAAAAGAAAGATATAGAAGCATGGAAGAAATTTCAGAATGTTATATAAGTTACCCATCAGCTTATGAAGCTTGTTTTTCTTCATGGGTAATAACAATCACTCACATGTTTCCCATTTATAGCTAGACTCAGTTAATTACAGCATTGTTTGTGGTTGCTTTTGGGCACGGTCAATACAGGTAATTAGATCTTTTAAAATCTTTAGAAAGTTACTCTCATTCCCTGTGAAACATCACTATCAGATGCAGCGTGCATTAGCAAGGAGGCATGGTGATTAGCGTGAATGAATTAGATGGTCCTAAGGTCGGTGAAGTGAAAAACTGAAGCAATTAGAAGGATAACTCACACATGGCTTTTTGTCCCTGACTAACGACGAGCAATTAATTTTTGCCAGAAATATTTAGAAAAAGGTCTCAATTCTGAAACTTAAAAAACCAGGTGCATACAAGAATCATACTTTCTAGGGTTCCTAAGTGGCTCAATCAGTTAAGTGTTCGACTTCAGCTCAGGTCATGATCTCATGGTTTGTGAGTTCAAGCCCCACATCAGGCTCTGCACTGACAGCATGGAGCCTTCTTGAATTCTCTCTCCCTCTCTCTCTGCCTCTCCCCAGCTCAGGCTGGCTCTCTCTCTCTCTCTCTCTCTCAATAAATAAATGAACTTAAAAAATTAAAAGGAATCATACATTCTTAGGTTTAGATGGACCCTTAGGAGTTGTCAAACTTTGTTTTAGCAATTAAAGCTTTTCATCAACTAAACTCTTAAATACAAGTTTTTCCATCATAACCCGTGGGTAGCATGACAAAACAAAAAGGCGGGAGTTCCAAGTTTAGACAAACCAGGCTTGTCTCCAGTTCCATTCCTGGCCAAGTCGCCTGGCCTACCTGAACCTCTGCTTTCTTGTGGGTAAAGACAGTAACATCTACCTCCAAGATTGGTTGTGAGGACAAATGAAATTCAGCCTGGATATGACAGGTGTATTAGTAAGTGGGCATTGAAGTTTATTAGCCCTCCTCAATCCAAATACTAGGGAAATGAGTTTGCCCCTTGGCAGTAAAATTCAGGCTGACATATGCAACAGCACTAAGCAAGTCTGAATAATTTACAGCCCAGCAGAATTGGTTTGTATCTGATGGAATTTATTAACATTTAAAGGAAGAAGGTGAAAATCAGGAGAGACTGAGAATCTCAGAGGCATTCCATGTGTAAGCATTTCCTGGATGATTTTTCATGTTTAGCCAATTTTCTGCAAGTCCTATTCATGAGGGGAGCTTCACTGTGGAATCATGGGAGGGATTTTCTGCCAAGGAGTTTTAGATTCCTATTTTCATAGGCACTATTGCCCTTACTCCCTGGTGTGGGTATCAGGTGTCTGAGACTAATGTCTTTAGACCTTGGGTGCCTCTGGTTTCCTTTGTCTTGGTTCCATGCATCTCATGCATGCTCTACTGCTTGTTCGGAAACCCACAAAGGTCAGCCTCTAGACACAGTGCACAGTGGTCATGTGGAGACTGAGTATTCCACTCTCTATGGCCATTACCTCTCATGTTAAATTCATAAATTGGTATTTGAATTTTGTATCTCGGTTCTGTAGCTTGCTTGATATGATCTTGCCAACAGATGGATCTACTCTATGTGCTGACTCTGTCAGCAAGACCTCAGTTCAGGGAGAATTCAGCAAGGCAATAAATGTGGCCTAGTGAGGGAGGAGAGCTAGAAGCCTCCTTTTAGGGGACAGTCCGGTATCACTTTATGGCTAGGTTAAATCTTCTTTAGTTTCCATCTTAGTCACCTGTGAAGTATTCATTACATCTCTTTTCTATCCCAAGGAGGAGTCTTTGGGTAAATGCTCCCTAAAGCACTGTCCAAGACAAATATTTGTGTGCAAATAGTATATCAGGGAGGTGATCCTGGGAAGCACCAACAGAAAAGTGGGAGTAGGAGGTAGGACATGGAAGAAAGCCAATAAAGTTTACAATATCAAACAAGTTAACGTTGGGGGCAACTTAGGTTCAATCTCAATAGGAACCCAGGGAGACAACGTAGAATATGACACAGAGTTTTTTGCCTCCCAGCCCCCATGGGCAAGGAAGGTATACATTTATCCACTAATTTCCATTTCTTTTTGGCTGAGGGCTATTTCCTAGTGCATCAACTCCTGGAACTTTTGGCCTGCTGTTGTTTGCAGCCTAAGGACGCCCTCAGGTAAGAATCACAGGGGCTTTTGGAAGAACTGTGTAGGCACGTACTAGAAAAGGAGTGCCAGGGAGGTGTGGGGGTAATGAATGGGGTACCCAACAGCTGCTGCTATAGGAGGTCGCTCACAAAAGAACAAAGCACATTTGCTTCTCTCAAGTGCTTTCAGTGACCGGACAAAATTCTAAATCACAATCCAGTTCATTGACGGTGGTAAAAACAGTGGAAAATTCTGTGTTTTGGGATTTGGCTCTGTAAAAGGTACAGAAGGAAAGAAGGCAAATCTGAGATTGGTTCCATGTCTCCACAATCTCTGTGACTGGAGAAGTGATGACTGTAGGAGCTTATTCCCCAAAGACAATGCTAAAATTGAATTCTACAGCTTTGCCTTCTATTTGCATTCTGTTTCAATATCTGGCAGAAATCTGCCTGCGAGCTCTGATATAACTCAGGCAAGTGTGAGGAGATTATAAGTTCAAATGTCTCCCTCCTCAACACTCAAAATGCAAATAATGTCACATTTTGAAAAATTTCTCAGTTTTAGAGGTACCTGGGTGCTCATTCGGTTCAACGTCTGACTCTTGGTTTGGGCTCAGGTCATGATCTTGCAGTTCATGGGATCAAGCCCCCCATCACCAATTCTCCTTGGGATTCTCTCTCCCTATCTCTTTGCTCTTTCTCCACTGGTACGTGCATGTTCTCTCTCTCTCTCAATAAATAAATAAAATTAAAAAATTTTCAGTTTTATGTAAGATTCACTGAAGACTCCCTCATCCACCCAACTTTTGGGGAAATTCAATGTCAGTTATTTGAAGGACTGCTGGTATGGGTTCTTTTCTCTCTTCCTTTGTATGATACAAGAACATTGTCATGGCAAAAGGGAGGCAAGGCTTATACAGACCTGGAAATGGTGCCTACCAGGCATCAAAACCTTGAATGTGGAGAAGCAAGATCAGTGAATGCATGTCTCTATTGTCCTTGTTCCTTGTGGCCGTGTGGTGGCTTAAAGAGTGGCAGTCCCCTTGTCTCGCTGCTCCAAGCTGTAGTAGAGTCTCTTTGCCCACCTCTCTGCCTTGGAAGGTAGCTCCGTGGGAGGACTGTAGACCCTCAAAGCTAAATGCAGCTCCAATTCTTCTTTGTATCTTGGTCTTGGGCCACAATGTACAGCCCTGACCTGCATCACCCTTGCTCTTTTGTCCAGAATCCTACTGATTCAATCCACAAACCTAAAAGTCAAAAGTACTTTCTCATTGCCTGTTCTTGAACAAGAAAACCTAAGCACTTCATTGGAACTAGAGTGAACTTTGGTATTTTCAACTTCCCTTTTTTGGTCTATAAATTCATGGTCACGTGTAAACACAAACTCAGAAAGAGAGGAGAAGTAGAGAAAAGTGACTTGGTGCTAGAGGGGTTGGGAAGGTAACATATAACTCCAAAGTTGCTCACCAGAACTAAGAAGAACCAGCAGGCATCAAAGCCATCTCTGTTGCTAAAAGCAATAAAAATAAAATTTCTAGCCTAGAATTCTACCAGGAAATTTCTGCGGTTATCACTATTTATTCATACGAGTTTCTGATGGAAGTGTCCTTGCCTTGACCTTCACTGGCTATCAAAAGGCATCTGATTTCAGCTAGTCTTCAAGTCCCAGACTGGCCTGCACCATTCTCATCAGCTAAGATCACCTTAGCCATGTGGTATTCAGAGACAAAAAATTCCCAAAGGTTTTCTTTTAGATGCTGTTGCTTCGGAGTATGTATTGGATTCCCCAAAGTCCTCTATTAAGTTCACTTTGATGTGTCTACAGTGCAGGGAGTCATACTTCTGTTGATGGTTCTAAGATCATTTCATGAACCTCACTGAAGGCTATTTGGCTGTCTGCATCATATATGAGTCTATATATGAAAGAAATATTTAATGTTTGTTTAGTATAATAATTTTGAAATCCCAGTGAAGAATTGTTAAAGGAATTTGTTAAAAATGCCCATCATTGCCTAAGATGCTAATTCACTAGGTGTGGTATGTGCCTTAGGAATCTGTGTTTTTAATAATGACTTTCAGATGCAGGGGTGAGAGGACCACTTTCTGTAAAACACTGATTTGATATCATCTATGTGTCGGGCAATTTCCTAAAAGCTTTAAAGGCTTTATTTTATCAAACCATCACATCAATGCTATAACACAAATATTATCAGCCTCATTTTATAGATGAGTAAATGGGAGCTGAGAAGGAAATTAAAGCTCAAGGTCATTAAATAAGTGTGGGTTAGATCAGAAATTCGAATTAAATTATATCTACATGATTGCAGAACCCAAACTCTTTCAACTTACTACATTATTAAATAAATTTTAGTATTAAGGACATTTCAATTTTAGCAAATATGGCAATTCTCTGCTAATACATCTTAAATTAAAAAAAAAAACAGTAATAATATGTTCAACCCTGCTAGCAAGGGAGTTTGGGAAATAAAATTTGCAGGCTTCTAGCTACATCTGTATAGTGGAGAGCACAGAAGGGAAAGTATGGGTGAGCAATATTGCAGACAGTGATGTCACATATGTGATGGTTGGCAAATGCACCCCCACTATCTCCAGGCTGCTCTCGCTGACGTCATTTATGTGACATTTTTCTGTAACATCATGATGTGTGATGTTACTTGATTCATTCACAAAGCTAGACCTTTTTCAAATCTGCCATAATAAGAAGAAACAAGTTCAAGAGTCCTCAGTAACCAGTATATCCCCAGCACCTATCAAAGCATTGTACAAATAATAGACAAATATTCAGTAAACAGATAGTTTCGTTTTAGCCAGCATTTTGCCTTTAGTCACCTACTTCTATCCATCAAACATACCAATTTCCATGCTGATGGGAGTATAAATTATATGTTCCTATTGGAGGACAATCTGGTAAAATACATCAAAGCCTTAAGAAAGTACATACTCTGTGATCTAGCACCTAAATCATGCTGTGATTCTAGGACTTAAAGAAATAATAGAAACAGTATATAAAAATGGCACATTTATAATATGAAAAAAGGAGAAAGTATAAATGTTCCTTATTAGGAAATTTGTTAAATTATGGCATATTCTAGAATGGAATATTATGCAGTAATTAAAAATGATAATGATAGATTTGGTTGACATAAAAAAGGTAAACAATATTATCAACTGAAATATTTTGGAAGAGTATATATAGTCTCAATTTTTTAAAAGTAAAAAAATAAAGAAAATTGTGTCTATACAGATGCATTAAAATGTATAAGAAGAATGAACCCAAAATGTCAACAATTGTTCTCTCTGGACAGTGGGGTTGTGAGTTTATTGGTTAGAACAGAAAATCAGACTCACACGGAACTAAGGAATCTGGGAATTCTCGAAATTTAAAGTCCAGAAGTAGTGCTCATTTTAAGTAAGGATTTATCCAGCTCCTCAGAGTCACAAAAATGTGGTTCCTTGCTCCCTTCCCCAGAATCCACTTCATCTTCAGTCCACAAAAGAGGACCTCTTGGCCTCAAGAGATGCTCTCAAATAGCCACAGGTTTCAGCAAACTTGTTACCCATTCAGAGGGAGAGAAAGGGTGTCTTCCAATATCTCTTGCTTAAGTCCTGGGTTTTGCTCCTAGTACCCAAGTTAGGAGTGTGCCCAATTCTGAACCATCACTGTAGCCAGGAAGACACGATAGACTTCAGCCAAACTGGGCTCATTTCTGGACTTGGGCCTTAGTCCAGCACCCCTTAATGACTGAGAGGGTAAATATCCCAGTGAAAAATCAGGGTCCTGTTATCAGAAGAGGTGAATGGATTCTGAGAAGCAACCCAAAATGTGCATGGCAGTGGGTACTTACTTGTGCTATGCATTTTATTCGATAAACATATGTAATTTATAAAAAAAAATATGTTCTTGAATATAATTTATGTATTAATAATGCTAGGTTTTACTGTGATAATAAACAATGCCCCAAGAATAGTGACTTAAAACAATCCAGATTCGTTTTCACTCATATTCCATGCCCACCTGGAGTTGTGCTAGGAGTTCTATTTCATGTTGTCTTTACTCAGGGACACAAACCAGCAGGGCCACTACTACCTGAAATGTCACTGCTCTTTGTGTTCAGAGGGCAGAGAGCTGGCAATAGGCATGAACAGCACAGAGGTTCCCAGGTAAACTGGAAACCACTAGACTTGGAGAAAGAGAGCCCAGGTTCAAATTCTGACTTCACAACATGCTAACGCTAGGACTGTAAGCAACTGAATAAATCTCGGTTTCTTCCTTTCTTGAGTGAGTATAATAACAATACTAACTCCATATGGTTGTAATAAAGCTACATTGCTAATTTCAAACAGTCAAGGGCCTGAAGCGTAATAGATGCTGTCACTCTAACTAGTTGAATTAGAAATCATCACTTTGCTGACTACAGTTACCTATCCACATCCCAGTGTTTGAGATTCACATACTTGTTATTTTATTTTCACATTTAAATTCAGAGATGGTGTCTAATGAAATGTGGGAGATCACTGTGTAGGGAGAATTGGAGGAACTCAACTCTACATAAGTAGCTGTCATAGGCTGCGTAAACAGACTCTGTAAACAGACTCTGGGGTAAACATTTGTTTGCCAGAATAGCATCTGTAAAGGGATGAGGAAGGTAAGACTGAGTAAGAAGAAAAGTTGACTTGCGATGTGGCAATCACAGAACCAATCTGCCCGGTAGCTCTGGAGCTGGGGTGGCCCTTCAGGGATCTGGTGGATTGTGGCCAGGGAGCCAGGCCTAACCTTGGACCAGGTGATGCCCTTAGAAGGCAATTTGTGGGAGTCCTAGCCAGCAAACTCCCTACAGCTAAGGAAGGTGAGGGACTGAGACTTCAGGCCTGTTGAAGGGATGTGAGTCACATACCATGGGATCCACTTTAAAAGTAAACCAGTGGGCATGGGGGCATGTGCCTGACTGGCTCAGTCCATAGGGCACTCAACTCTTAAGGCCCACGTTGGGTGTAGAGACTACTTAAAACAACTTTTTTAAATCAATATAAACCAGGAAATGAAAAAGGTTGTGGAACTGGAAGAACCCAGACTATGACTCATCATGATTTCTCATTAAATTGTGCTTCCACTTGAACAATGAGGGGTTTACACTTATAAACATTTATAAATGTGACATTTGTAAAAAAAAAAAAAATGCCTAGTTGGATAGAACCTACATTATTTTTCTCTTGCCTCTCTTTTGTCCTCATGTAGGAATAATTGCCCTGTGTTAGGGCAAATGCCAAAGGAGAACTTATTTTCATGGCAATGACTTCAGAAATAATTCCTGGAAGGCAAAAATCATTATTGGCTTATTTCAACTTTGGCTGAAATACTTTCTAAACCAGTAATTCTTAGGCTGGAATAGGGAATTTCTCAGGACTTCTTAGGGATGTCTCAGTGAGGCATGAGGACACACAGTTAAAGAAGTCATGTCAGGGGTGCCTGGGTGGCTCAGTTGGTTAGGTGTCTGACTTCACCTCAGGTCATGATCTCTCAGTTTGTGAGTTTAGGCCCCGCATCGGGCTCTGTGCTGACAGCTGGGAGCCTGGAGCCTCCTTCTGATTCTGTGCTTCTCTCTGCCCCTCCACCGCTCATGTTCTGTCTCTCTCTCTCTCTCAAAGATAAACAAACATTAAAAAAAATTTAAAAGAAATAAGTCATGTCTTCGCGGCACCTGGGTGGTTCAGTCGGTCATGTGTCTGAGTTCCCATCAGGCTCTGTGCTGACAGCTCAGAGTCTGGAGCCTGCTTCAGATTCTGTGTCTTCCTCTCTCTCTGCCCCTCCCCCACTCGCACTCTGTCTCTCTCGCTCTCAAAAATAAAAATAAAAACATTTAAAAAAATTTTTAATAAAAGAAGGAATGTCTCCTGGAGCATGGATGTGATTAAATGACTTGAAAGGCAGGGAGGAGGGGAGTAGACTTAACAGTTTAATGATTTTCAATTAAAAAAGCATATATATTAAGGAGTACAAAACTGCATTATTTTAAACACTATATCCTTTAAATAAATCTCAGGCTTGTTGAAGAGCATTGAAACCACATAGAGACACAAGCTGTTTATGCTGTCCTTCAAGGAGACTTAACCAGAAAAGTTTGCAAAGCCTATTCTAAACACTTATGGGTTTCTCATTACTGGCTGATCACTGCTGCTTTCAAATTTCACATTTTTTAAAAAAGTTTATTTATTGGGTAGGGGGAAGAGCAAAGAGAAAAGGAGAGAGAGAAATCCCAAGCAGACTCCATACTGTCAACGTGGAACTCGATCCCGTGAACCGTGAGATCATGACCTGAACTGAAATCAAGAGTCAGATATTTAACCAGGTAAGCCACCCAAGTGCCCCTCAAATTTCACAATTTTTATACTGAAGAGTAACATTTCTAGCAATTGTTTCCTTAGGAAACAGAACAAATAAACTTCTGTTTCTGGTAGAGCACAAAGGGTGAGCATCAATGTATGCTTTATGTTAAGCAAGACAATGACATTCCAAAGAGATAGGATGAACCTGTCATCTCAAAGTGTCTTTCAAAATAGGGTCACGATGGAATGGTGAGAATAGAGTAAGCAATCATGGTTATCAAGCATTTTCCACAGACCAAAATCTTCTCACAAAGTTTATCTCATATAATCCAACTTTCAGAAAGTATTTTTATTATCCCAATTTCATGAGTGAACAAACTGTGGGAAAAGGTTTAAAACTTCAGTGTGTTGGTCTTCAAAAATCCCAGCTCCCTTTATCCCTGTTAACAAGTTATTGGCCAAAATACTAAATTCTTTTGACTAATATAGAGAAGCTCCATGGTATGGAAAAAGGTATCTGGCTTTGAAATCACACCAAAGTTTAGATCCTGCTTCTATCATGTATTAACTCTACGGCATTTAGAAAGGGCTTAAAATTTTCGAGCCTAAGATATTTTATCTGGAAAATGCAAGGTACCAGTGCTCAGTTATGAGGATAAGAATAAAATAGAAGAGCACAGCAGAATTTGAATAAATAATAGTAATTTTGTTAGATATTGTATTTAAGATACATAAAATGACCTCCTAGAAGCTTCCAGATCTAACTTTATATAATTCTTTGAATGGTGGATTCAATGAATATATCTAAATGAATGTGCCGCTTTTTCTTCCCAGTCTATTTAGAATGCAAGCTAGTGGAGCACTGAGTCATTTAGGAACCTTGGGCAGGAGAAGAAAACATTCTGACTCAGGAGCTCCCCTGCCTGTATAATTCAGCCCAGCCCTGAAAGGTCTGTGTGGCTCTCAGGCAGTTGCTGACAATCAGAACATCAAATACCCTCCTCCAGTTTTCCCAAAGAAGCTATGGTAACATTCTCAGTGTGCTGTGGCTACTGCTTTTTTATTAATCTTCCTCTTTTAACTGACCCATTTTTGCGTGGACTATTTTCTCCACCATTTGAGCCTGTTTTAATTAAAGCTGATAATTCTGGGGTGCCTTCCTCATGCTCCCTGATGAGTGCAATATAAATGGACACAATAAACAGACCGTCTAATATTGATAGAGTCTACAGCTGCATCTGCTAATTAGGGCCAATAAAGGCTTTTGGGGCAAGAGTTCCCATGTGACATTTGTTTAATTAAAGCTTTTGTCTGCCCTACTCAGAAGGGTGAAAAATATTCCACTTAAAATGGACTGAAAACAAACATAGCTTTTAGAGTGCAGAACATTCCATAATAGATATTCCCAGGAATGCAGAAGGACACTTTTAGGCTAAAATAATATGTTTTCTTGATAATATTTACAATATTGTCATTGTTTTAATGAAATCAGATAATTGATTCTATTTTTCAAGCCACCTGTATACATAGGTGTTGGTTTGGCCAATAAGTTTTAAGAGGGGGGAGTAGTTTCAGAAACAAGCCAGGGGCAGAGATCATAGAGCCTACTGGTGGACTGGATCTCTCCTAATATTATTCTATAGATGATGATCTTACCCTGACTGACTATAATGTGTGCTCTCAATCATGATTTATTTACTGCAGATCTTTAGTTACCCGGTATAGACCAAGGAAGAAAATACATTATGGTTGGATGATGACGTGGGAAGGGTTTTGGGCACGGAGACACGAAGTGTGGATTATAGTCCTAATTTTGCCATGAATTTAGGAAATGTTTGTTAAGTCTTAGTTGCTTCACCTTGAGAAATGGAGGTATATATATATATATATATATAGGGAGGGCTTTAACTTGCTTGATTTCAAGACTTTCCTGCCTCAATTTCTCTGGATACACTTTGTGGGAGGGGATTTTTCCAAATGTGGATCATATAAATGGCCAATTTTCAAGTAATTAAAATACAAAAGCACATATTAACAAATTGGTAAATGATTTTTTTTTCGAGAGAAAGAGAGGAAGCAGGGGAGGGCCAGAGAGATGGGGGTGGGGGAGTACTGAGGATCTGAAGTGGGCTCTGCACTGACAGCAGTAAGTCCTGGCGGGGCTCAAACCATGAGATCATGACCTGAGCCAAAATCGGATGCTTTGGCACCCCAGTAAATTATTCTTTCATGATATATCTTGTAGGATTTTTGCTTTTTGGTGATATATGTTGTAAGGTTGCTTTTATTTTGTTACGAAAAATTCCAATTATCAATGAATTATAGATACAAAGAATGAATGAGTAATTAATAGTATTGACTTGGGCCCCTGAGTGGCTTAGTCAGTTAAGCTTCTGACTCTTCATTTTGGCTTAGGTCATGATCTCACAGTTCTTGAGTTCAAGCCCTGCATCAGGCTCCACGCTGGCAGAGAGGAGCCTGCTTGGGATTCTCTCTCTCCCTTTCTCGGCCCTTCCCCTGCTTATGTGCACACACTCTCTCTCTCTCTCTCTCTCTCTCAATAAATAAACTTATAAACAAAAGAAAGTACTGACTTTTAAAAACGAGATAAAATGATGATTTTGCTGCATAAGTAGATTTATTACTACAGTAGTAAGTCTTATGGCTGCCCTTGATTCATGATTTAGCCTTATGTTTTGCTAAAAATGATAAATAGCATAATGTCTCAGTTCTAACATGCACTCCCTCACCATATTTTAATGTTTCTGAAATCAAGATCCTTCTCAAAATCAAACTCAAAAACGACTAGCATAAGTTGTAACATAGCTATCATTGCCTCTAGATACATAAATTGAGCTCTGTGTGTGTGTATGTGTCAAAGAGAGAGAGAGGAGAGAGCAAGAGAGACAGAGGCAGAGAGAGAGAGAGGTCTCGAAAGAGATAGAGAGGAGATACATTTTTATTTGATGCTCACCTATGCTTAGTTACTTGCACTATAATAGGGGTTACTAAATATGCATTCGAATATATTATACCCAGAGGCACCTGGGAGGCTCAGTCTGTTAAGCATCTGACTTGATTTCTGCCCGGGTCATGATCTCACAGTTCATGAGTCTGAGCCCCGCAACCCATACACACACTTCGTTGGGCTCCATGCAAACATCTCAGAGCCTGGAGCCTGCTTTAGATTCTGTGTCTCCCTCTCTCTCTGCCTCTTCCGCACTCAAGCGCATTCTCTTGCGCGCTCTCTCTCTTTCTCAAAAATAAATAAACATTAAAAATGTTTTTAATAAAATAAATAAAAAGATTTCTCAACTCTCAGGACAGGCAATGAAATGGAACTAGGAGAGACTGATCTAATCATGTCACCTTTGTGAAGGACTGACCTCAGTTCCAGAATTCTCTCTTTGTAAACTTCCTTTTCTCTTTCTTTTCCTTCTTCCTCCCTTGCCTCCCTCTTTCCTTTCTTCTTTCCTTCTTCCTTCCTTTTTAAAATAAGTGACTTTATTCTTGGTATCTTGACATTATTAAAAATTCGATGCACATATAAGTTATAAATCAATCAATAGAATAGATAGAATAGACACATCACCTCTGCAGAAGAATTCCAAGTGACTTATGCAGATACTTCTTCACCCTCAAAAAGGTGAAGCAGAACTCTTGACCCCTTAAGTGTGGGCTGTGTATAGTAATTTCCTTCAAAGAGTAAAGCATGAACACTGGGAAAAAGAAAACCTGACAGTGGAAAAGCCAGACAGCAACCACCTCAGCCAGGTAAGTTAGGTTGACAGTGATAAATCATGCTGACAATATGGACCTTTGATATAATGTAATGGAAATGGCACTTCACCCATATGATCTTCTTCCCCCAAACCCAGAACCCCAGTCTAACCATAAAAATATATCAAACAAATCCCAGTTGGGAGACATTCTATGAATACCTGACCTGTATTCATCAAAACTGCCAAGGTCATCAAAAACAAGGGAAGTCTGAGAACTTGTCATGGCCACGGGGAGGCTAAGGAGACATGATCACTGAAGGTAATGTGATATGCTACATGGCATCCAAGAATAGAAAAAAGATATTAGATCAAAATTAAGGTACGTTAATTAAGGAATTAAAGTATGGACTTAAGTTAGTCAGAATGTATCATTGGTGACAAATGGACCATACTTATGTCAGGTGTTATTCATTGGGGAAAATGGCTGTGGACTTAGAAGGGAGTCTCTGTACCATCTTCACTGCCAATCTCAAACTATTCTAAAGGAAGTTTATTTAAAAAAATTAAGTACTCCAAGGGAAGTACTGTATTTTTTTAAATCTTTGTATGTCACAAGAGCTATTTCCTAAAATATATTTCTGTTTATTACATAAGTTGAGATGTTAGTCATATTTTTAAAGTATTTTTTTTATTTCAGAATTTCTGTTAACTACCATCTGTGATAGGTGAGAAATTAGTATAATTATATATTATTCCTTCTTCTTTCCTTCTAGCCCATTCTTTTGCTATATCATTGTATATCAATATCATTATATTTAAAATACACAATAGCTCCAACAGATGTTAAACTTTAATCCTATATTTAAATAACTAAGTGCTAGCAGTTTTAACCCCATTTTTTTTTCTGTTTATGAGCTTTTCATTTAAAATACATAAGTTGAAAGGCACTGGGATGGCTCAGTCAGTTAAGCGTCTGACTTCTGCTCAGGTTTGTGAGTTTGAGCCCTGTGTTGGGCTCTGTGTTAATAGCTCAGAGACTGGAGCCTGCTTTGGATTCTGTGTCTCCCTCTCTTCTGCCTCTCCCTCACTCCTGCTCTGTCTCTCTCTCTCTAAAATAAATAAATGTTGAAAATATTTTTAATTAATTTTTTTAATGTTTATTTATATTTGAAAGAGAGAGACAAAGTGTAAGTAAGGGAGGGGCAGAGAAAGAGGAAGACACAGAATCCGAAGCAGACTCCAGGCTCTGAGCTGTAAACACAGATCCTTATACAGGGCCTGAACTCATGAACCACAAGATCATGACCTGAGCTGAAGCCAGACACTTAACTGACTGAGCCACACATGTTCTCCAAAAAAAAAAAAAAAAAAAATTTTTTTTTTTTAAAATACATCGGTTGATCCTCTAGATCTATCCAGTAGAATTTTTGTTTTACCCCTGAGATCTGAGATGCCTCAAAACATCTACATACAGAGTTAGACATGAAAGAAATATAGCCAAGAATGAATTCTCCCTCACAATTTTTAGTCTATGTATTTTTAAATGCAAACCATTTGTGTCTGTGTGTGTGTGTGTGTGTGTGTGTGTGTGTGTGTGTGTGTGTGGTTTGCATTAAAAAAAAATAAGAAGCTTACATCAAATATTTTCTAAACTGATTCTGCTAGCCTATTGTTCTGTTTAATAGCCCCATCTTTTTCGGCATCACAGAGTTTAAGTCGAAGATTTTTCACATTCAGAACTGGAGAATTATATTGAGCCCATTTTGTTCATTTGGAGTTTTGGGATATATATGAAACGAGAACAACAGAAGAGAAAATGGGAAGAGAAAATGAGAAGAAGGAACAAAAGTGTACAGCTCAGTTCTGAGCCACCAACAGCGGGTTCTGGAACTCATATCCAGTTCACAGTACGACTTTGCATAAGGGGTTTAGGCCTTGACTCTTCGGACAGAACGTTTGAAAACACTTTTTATGGGACCAATCCGAACAAAGGTTTATAATGGGAATTGGTTCAAGAGGAATGAATGCGGGTTTGGCAATACTGACACAACCCGCTCCTGGTTAAAATGTTCATCACCCTGCCGACCTCGAGAACGACCCCAGCGGCCTGGGTGTGCTGGTCTTGTTCTGGCATTTTGTGCTTCTCTCCGAGCCTTTATCCATTCTGCGCACTCATCTCAGGATTGGTCTCCTCGGCAGCATGCTGCTCCCCTAGAGGCAGGTGGGTGTGTCATGTAGCTAAATGCTCAGGGAGATAGAGATACAAATTTATGTCTACAAGTAGAGGCGGTAGGTCCGCTTTGAGTAAATATCCAGTATTATAGGTAGAGTCCCTTCAGTAGCAACTTTTAGATGTGTAAATATAAAGTGGTGAGACATTTTTTAAATTCAGGGAAGGATGAATAGGACTGCTTGAGGTTCCAAACTAGGCTGTGCCTTTAATTATCCTTTGGGATACAAATCTGGGATCTCTGTCACTTGTGCTCCCCATAATAAATTTAATACCTAGGTCCAAGACCATCCATTACACCATTTCTGAGACTTTAATCCTCTGTATTCTCCTATACAGCAGCAGGTAGTACTTTATAGTTTACAAGGAAAAAGTAGCTTTAGCCAAAGTAGGGATTTCATTATAAGGATAAAGGGCAAATTTAGAAAAATTCCGGTGCTGCTTTGTCTCAATGCCAGCAGCAGAAAACTGAATGGTATGTTTCTTTACCTCTGTCCCTGCTAACATGTCTCTGTCTCTCTCTTCCAGATCGCTGTGCTCGGTTTAAACTATTCAACTCCATATGAAAGGATTACTTTCTCTATAAAGCTGGAATGATAATACATGATGAAGAAAAATAGGATTCCGATAACACTGCTGCTGGTGACGATGAAGTACCTACTTTCTGTGCTTAAAAACAAAGGTTATATGCATCCAATATGATTGTTGTAAATACTGGGCAAAATCATACATGGAAAAATTTAGCCAATTTCCTAACCCCCGGTAATTTAAAAGTCAAGTACTGTCCGATCTCAAAGGGCTTTGTATTCTGTGTTGACAGTGATATTCACTAGCATTCATTAAACACTTACCGTGTGCCGGGCAATTTTTGAATGGCTTTAGATAAACTATCTGCTCAAATACTCTGAACAACTGTATGAGTTGCGTGCTATCATTTTCCAGATAAGGAAATGAAAATAACAGAAACGAGAGTAAGTAGGGGGGAGAATGTGGAATGGGAGCTTGTCAGTCAAGGGTCTGTGCCCTTAACCTCTATGCTATACTGACTCTCAGGCTGAATTTTAACCCAAAGATGGTGGTGATCTTGCAAAGGTTTTAACCAATGAAATTTTAGAAACAATTTGAGACAGATTTGGTTTTTATAAAGATCAATTGGATGATAAAATTGAGGACACTTAAAGATACAATGGTTAGCTCTCAGCATTGCTAGTAAAATTAAGACTAAAAATAATTCTGTGCAAAGAAATTGGAAATACATGTGACTCAAAATAACCCAGATGAATATATCACAGCCTTGATGATTTTAAAGGGTTCAGAACAAAGTTACCCGACATGCTGGCTTTTCGGAAAGCCTTAGTTCTCCCTCTTTTCTCTTGTGAGGCAAAATCTAGCTTAATGGCAGGACTAAGGACTTTTGAATTACTGACAGCATGCCAAGCCTTGAGATAAAACAGCCTCGGATTCATGAGGAGATCAGTCAGATACTCAGCATTTCCAGGATCAGACTGAGTGAGTTCCAGAGGGATATATGAGGCGTGAGTTTAAATATGTGTGCAGCACAGGCATGCAAAGGAAGTATCTATGTGTTGCAAATTCTAGGCTTTAACAATTGCAACTCGAAGAAAGCCTAATGGACTCAAAATGTTTCATCTTCTTATCTGACACAGTCCTAATTTCTATTTGTAAATTGACAAAAACCAGATTTCTCTCAGCAATTGGCGTTCATCTCTCAATTTCTCTTCTCTTTCTCTCCCTCTCCTACACACATCCCCACATAAACACACATGTATATATGCATACATATATAATTACATATACATACATGGGCTTGTGCACTTTAGTGATTTTCTTCTGATATATTGTGTTTAAACAACTTCATCTCCAGACAACATGGATATTCTTTTGTTCCCTTTCATTTAACTCAGGATGCTCTTTGGTCCCTTGTGTTTTTTAATAATTTATTTTTATGTTTTAGATTCCCTCACAGTTGGCTCAGGGTCTCCCTCTATATGTCAGTAAAAGACTCAAGGCAACAAGAAATAGCTTTTTCATTTCTTGTAACCCAGGTCTGTTTCATGATATTTTAGTCCATCTTTGCTTTCATAGGACGTGAGGTCTTGCTATTCTGGTTACAAAAAGAAAGAAGTCCATCTTTTCCCTCCTTGGCAACCAGCCTATTTTTCAGAGGTGAGGCTGATGACCTAGATATTCTGCAGTGATCTATCTGGTCACTTCCCTTGACTGTACTTCAAGATGTTATTATATGGAATATTACTCTATTATATAACCCATGGACGACCTCTAAATATATCCCAATCTCTCGCATTTCAGAATATCTGTGCAGTTATCAGAGATCAATATAATGTTTACATAACAATTATTCCCCACAGATTCACTCAAGACCCAGAAATGACTGGCTCTCCAACGTGACTGTTACTTAGCATGACTAAGTAAGGTACTTTATATGTGTGCATAATGTAAGGATTTATCTGGAAAGGGTAGAGAGCTCTATGACCCACAACAAAGGAACTACAGGGATATTAGCATTTTTGTTCTTTATTAGATTTTGTAATCATATGAAGAATAGGTTATCCCAGAGTATCTCTGAGATATCTCTGAGATATGAGTATCTCTTTATCACAAAGGCCTGCCTTGTAGAAGGTTTTCTCCTTCTTTGCCCTGATCTGCTCTTATCTAGCACAACAAAGGGATTATTTTTCCTCCTCGTTTATGTGTCTACATACATGACATGATGGAGTGATTTTTCTAGAGTTTATTGTATTGATTCTCTCCAAAACATTATCTGGATTTAAGCACAGATGCAACTGAACAATAATTTTACATGTATAAGTAGTAGATGGGACTACTCATATTATTCATCTAGCAAGTATTTTTTCAGCAGCAATCATGTGCCAGCAATTGTGTTAAGTGTGGAAAATCCATCATCTGAGTTCTCCATTTCCTTCCGATAGAGAAAGTAAGAGGGCAATGCTGTTTCCACTCTACCGATGAGAACAAGCTGGATAACACACAAAACCATAAAAGATTTTTAGTCTCAGAGAACTGAGGGGATCAGGTAACCTTGTGAACTGGAATGCAAAAGGTGACAAGCCTTTCTGATGAGAGAGCAGACCCTTCTGTGGCAGAGCAGTGAGAGGAGGAAGCTGCTATAGAGGCGGGTAAAAAGAAAGGAGACGGAATTTTAATTCATTTTCAAAGGCTGAGGCACAAAGATCTCTGCATCCCCTCACTAACTCTTCTCCTGAGCCTTCACTGAGCACTCACAAGAAACACTGGGGACAGAGAATAGGACATAAAAGGGACTCTCCGGGGTGCAAGGTATATGGCTCTCTAGATGATGGTGAAGAAAGGTCCCTGGGAGGAGCCATCTGCATTCCAGGCACGGGACATGGGAGATGGCAGACATCACTGGAGGAAGGGCAGGAGCACCGCAAGAGATGACTCTTCCTGAGAAGCAGGCACGGGACCTGCCAAGTGTGCAGGAGAACCGCAAGACACCTGCCAGCACTCCATGCCTCTTAGTAATTATGAGAAAGCATCACTGCCATCAGGAATTTGAGAATGGCAGTGCATAGAGGATAATGAAACAGGGGGGTACAGAGCAGATGGGACAAACAGAAATTGAATACCAAGATGGTGGACTCAAATCCAGCCATTTCAAGAACTATAATAAGTATAAATTGATTCAACAAAGGAGCAAAATTCAAGGATTACCAGGCAGGATTAAAAAAAAAAAAAAAAGACCCAACTAATTACAAGTAACACATAAAAATCCAAAGAAGTCAAATGAAAAAGAAATAAAGTAATATATCTTTGAACACTAAATGTAAGAAAGATGGTGTAACTTGTCATTCAGAAAGTTGCCCACAGCGGCGCCTGGGTGGCTCAGTTGGTTAAGCATCCAATTCGATTTCAGCTCAGGTCATAATCTCACAGTTCATGGGTTCGAGCCCTGCGTCCAGCTCTTTGCTGATAGCACAGAGCCTGCTTGGGATTCTCTTTCTCTCTCTCTCTCTCTCACTGTCCCTCCCCCATTCATGCACAGGATCTCTCTCAAAATAAATAAATAAATAAAAGTTGTCCACATAACACTTTGCTATAGGAATCAACCTATGAACCTTTCCCTTTTGATGCATCTATGTCCTTGCATACAACATACCTCCATTACTGTGCTCATACCATCCATACTTTGCCATGCTTTGTATTTTTCATGGCGATATGCCCACGTATTTTTCTGATTGTTTATCATTAACCTAATGCTATAAACAAGCAAAAGTAAGTGCATCCCTCTCATTAGGGATTCATGATACAGAAACAGATAATGAGTGCTAAAACATCTGGTAAGAGAGACTCTTAAAGATATCTAGAAAAAGAAGTCTGACAAGAATGAAAGTGAGACAGACAATTCTTTGAAGATAACAACAGCCTCCTAATTGATTTCACTGTTTCCATTGACTCCTCCCTCTCAAACTGTCCTTAATAGCAGATAAAAATATTATCAAAATAAATATTTGATTCCATTATTTTCCTTCATAAAATTATTCTCCCCACGGACCCTATATTCACCAGCAGGTACATCCATTTAGTATGGTTAAAATCCAGTGTATGTGGGGGTAAAACCCAGCCCCAATGCTGCAGCCTTTCTTCCTCCACAGAACCTTGAATACTCTCCTAGACTGTGTCCCCTTAGATACCCCTAGAATCTTGGCCCAATTTCCTGGTTCCAGATACCATGCTTACCCATTATTTTATTGGGTCCTCGCATTATTTCTATGTATTTCATCTGGGCACTAACTGGAAATCATTTGCCAAAATGCAGAACCATATCATGCCTCCCATTTGTGCCTAGGAGACTGCTGTAGCCATGTTCTGTCAATTACAGGAGACGTCCCCTTAAATATCAGTGCTGCTTGGATCACACCATTGTATTTCCTGGAAGCTCATATATTGGACTGATGCTTCCCTTTATCACACACCAACCCACCTCAGAGGTCCTAGATTGCTTCACAATCACAAGTCTATATAATTCTATTCCATTTGCCTCTTCCCTTATGGACTTCTAATCTTCCTTCTCTAAGTAAATAAATAAACAAATAAATAAATAAATAGCAAATAAGTAAATAAATAATCAAAGGATGACAGAAAGCAATATGCACAGGATTGAATTATTTCAATTATCAAATTGAAAGACAGTGAGTTAATGCTATAGGCTTTTTTTTTTAACGTTTTCATTTATTTTTGAGAGAAAGACAGAGTGAGTGGGAGACGGGCAGAGAGAGAGGGAGACATAGAATCTGAAGCAGGCTCCAGGATCTGAGCTATCAGCACAGAGCCTGATGCGGGGCTCGAACTCACAAGCAGTGAGATCATCACCTGAGCCAAAGTTGGACGCTCAACCGACTGAGCCACCCAGGCACCCCAAAGCTATAGGCTTTTAACAGAGAGGGCAAGCTATGTCCTCACCTCAATACAAAGACCCCATTTAGAGATCTCAAAGCACTAAATGATATGAGGTCATGGGTTAGAGGATAGTGAATTCACAGAGGCAGGAGATCCTGATTAAAATAAATTTTCTAGGAAAAAGAAATGTGGGCACCAACACATATTTATGACACCAAAACATATTTACTTATGGGCATATTTGTATATACCCGAGCCCATACTTGTTTTACAATAACAGATCAGTCACGAGAAGGATAATTACCTTCAGAAGTACTGTAAACTTACTAATGCTAAGGAAGGCATAAATAATTCTCCAAGTCAATATTGGCTAAGAATGGCATATAATTTTCTCTCAGGCACAGTTAAAAGAAGAATTACTAACTTGCTGCCTACTACATTGCATTTCAGATAATAAACTTTGGAAATAATGCAGCAAAGTAGAAAGAAAACAGGCTCAAGTCTAAAGCTGTGGGTTCAAGAGATGCCTGGGTGGCTCAGTGGTTAAACATACGGTTCTTGGTTTGGGCTCAGATCATGATCTCACGATTCATGAGATTGAGTCCCAGTTCAGGATCTGCACCGACAGTGGGGAGCCTGCTAGGGATTCTCTGTCTCTCTGCCCCTCCCTTGCTTGTGCACATGTGCACGCATGCTCTCTCTCTCTCGAAATAAATAATTAAAAATAAATAAACAAATAAATAAAGCCATGGATTCAAATACTGATACTTCCAAATACCACAAGCGGCCTTTTGGTCTTACTGAATCTCAGTTTTTATATCTGTAAAAATGGGCCATTAAAACCTGTCCTATCTCATAGGATGTTTGGAAGAATAATATGAACATTACATTACCAGCAAAGGGTAATTATTTTGTTTACTGTTATGGCCACTTGGACAAACACAGCATCTCCTAATCAGGTTGATATAATGTCTTATTTTTAACACATAAACAACCCTAAATGTTTTAAATCCTTCTTTAACACAGGAGATTTAAAGATCAGCTTTCGAAGCCAGAGTTTTGGGCAGAGACCAAGATAATTCAGCTGCCAGCCACAAAGTACTACAGCAGATGCCAGAAAACACTACTCATTTTTGAATTGGGAAAAATATCTTTGCCAAACCATGTCTTAAGGGTTTTTATAGTTCTTTCCCACATGTCACAATGAAAGTGTTACTTTTCATATCTCATTTTTGAATGGGGCTGTCAGGATAACAAGTATCAACTGTTTTCCAGGCCTAGGAAATTGATCCAGTTAAACTGAATCTAAGGATGAGGAGTATTTTAGGGAATCCAATGACTTAGGTCTTGAAGGCATGGATGGCAGCGACAGAAATGAGCATGGGAGTTGGGCCTACAGTTTACAGTCGTTATACCCAATCTGCTTCTGCACAGACAGCTCCCAAACATCCCAGGACTGGCATCCACACCTTGGGAAGACATAGCAGTTAGGGAAATATCTGAAATATGGGACAACCAATCACATAATAGCTAATTAGAAAATGTCATTGTCACTCTTAGCCATCTCCATCTGGTGGCCACATTAGAAAAAGGAGGTTTGTTAAAAAATCTAAATTCCAAGCAGCTAGAACTGAAGATAGTTTGGGGAGGCTACCTTGTGCATTAGTGGAGACACTGAGAGGCTGAAATAGTAGAACAAATAGGTCTGAGCTTCTTAGGATTGGTGTGAAACTTTAGTAAATGAAAATACCTGAAGAGCTGTATGGTAGGACTGACACATTTTCCAGGGATTCATCCTTCCAAGGAGATAGTATTTGCAAGAACAGCTGATAGAAGGTATTGCAAACAAACATGACTGTTTTGAGTTTACAACCCCCATACTGGAAATAACCACACTAAGCCACTTACGTCCTATTAGAAAGTTTTGATATTATTCAGATAGAAAGCTATTCCCTTCACAATATTTGTCATTCAACTTCATGTATCCCTACTGACCAAGAAGATTTTGCAGAGTGTGAATTTCTGTAGCCTGCATTATGAAAACCACAGGTATATATACCGAAGGTGCATTTTCGTACCACAGATATAATAGGTATTTAGAAATAAGAAATAGAAGGAGGGCATGACTAATTGAACACTGGGGATGAGGAAGAAGAATAAATTCCTGATAATACCTATCATTTCTGATTTTGGAAATGTGGTGGAAATGAGCTTATTTTGGGGATGGGGAAACGATATACTCAGACTTGTACATTTTCCACTTGCTAATGGGACTTGTACACTTATGTACAAGTGGGAACTGAGATATCTGGTGTAGAGCTATGGTAAGCATTATTATGTTGGCCCCAAAAGGCCCCTCTTCTGGTATTCAGGTTTTCTGTAAAACTCTCTCCTTGAGGAATTTGCTTCTGACCAGTAGAATATGGAAACATGGAAGAGATATCTCTTCCATGATTAGGTTACAAAGACTGTGAATCCTACCTTGCTAGTTCACTCTCTGCATTGATTTCAGAGTTTGCACAGTTAGATGAAGCAAGCTGTCAGACTGGAGAAGCCCACGTGACAAGGAACGCAGGGTGTTCTCTGGCCAATAGTCAGCTAGGAACTGAAGATGTTAATCTATAAACACTCAAGGAACTGAATACTGACTAAGTTACTGCGTGAGCCATCCCCAGCTGAGTCTTCAGATGAGAATGCAGACCATCAGCAGACACCTCGAGGGCAGCTTTGTGAGAAGCTATGAAGCAAAAAACTCAGTGAAACAGAACCCAGATTCCTGACCCACAGCGACTGTAACAGAATAAATATGTATGAGCTTAAGCCATTAGGTTTTGGGTAATTTGTTATCCTATGATAGATAACTAATATAGGAGCTCTGGAGATGGGGACTAGATTTGAGATTCACCAGCACAGAGATGATTTATGCTGACAGTGAAAAGCCCAACAAGAGACAATGTGTAGTGATGGGGAAAAGGAGACACAGAAGCTGGAGGAATAGTAAAATTAAGGGAAAGCCCGGGGACCAGGAGCCTAACAAGAGAAGTGTAAAAAAACAGAGATCTGAAAGCTGGGAATTGCAAGGTTAAGGAAGGTATGACCAAATAGCAAATACTGAGATAAAGACTGAAAACTGCTTTTAGCACCAAGGTGCTTTTTTTCACTTACTTTGATGTGAACCATTTCAAAGTGACCTGGCAGAAGGCAGATTTCAATAGATTGAGGAGAAAACACAAAGGGAGAAGGGAAAGGAAACCTCTGTGAAGAAGTTTAGCTGTTGACAGAAGGAAAGAATAATGTGATATTTGCAGTAATATGAAAAATTGGTGGCTTTTTTTTATGAGGGGAGAGACACTTGAGCATGTCTGCATGATGAGGGCTCTTTGGTCATGTGAATTTTGATTACATGTTCTGTTATTTATAACTAAGCTGTTACAACAAAAAATAATAAAGGAAATAACGTATTCAGTCATTCTTAATCTTCCCACCCTTTTGAAAGTGCTTGTATGTCCATTTGCATTTTACGTAACAAATCAAAGCATTATTTTTCTATATATTATAAACATTTGTTAATGGTGTATATCAGCAACATAGCTATTTTAATATTGCATAATATATTGTCAAGCTTGCAAACTGTAAATGATCTATTTCCTATGTATTGGACCTCTCAGCTGTTTCCCACTTTTCATAAGCGTAAATAATGCAGCCATTAATTGTGCAAAGTTGCTCCAAAACAAAAACAGAAAAGGCTGCTCCTAAAAGATGTTTTCTGGACGCTTGCCAAAGCAAGTACTCTTCCCGTTAAAGGGCTCTGAGCTGAATTCAATGAGAATTCATGCGGAAACTGCAGGGATTCTTTCTTTTTTACTCTTTTATTATCCCAAACTTCACAAGCCCACTAGGTGAGTAGTTCAAATATACAGAGAGAGATTACCGAGTGGCCAGATTGATGCTCAACTGGCAGTAAGCCTAGATGTCCTCTGTGAGCCCAACCTGGGTTGGTGTCTTTCCACTGATATCCAGAGGTACATGAAGAACAGCAGAGGGCCGCAATCACCTTTCTCGTATTACTTGCTTATTTTTTATACTGGAAGAAATGTTGCTGTCCTTAATACCTTCCTTGCCATTGCACTCCAAGTAAAATAACTGACTTCCCTCGGAGGGCCAAGTGTGCTACCAGAAAATATCTTCCATTTGGGCCGAGAGCAACTGTTGCAAATCTGCTAAACAAATCCTTTCTATGAATCACTGCCACATTTCTGGTGAGATGCTTTTTGAGAGGAAAAGCTTTTACTGCTTTTGCAGTGGTCAGCTGAAACTCACCATGTTTAACACAGAGCGTGTTGTACTTTTTTCCCCGTTCATCTCCTGATTAGCCTCTCTGTCTCTGAGATCACCCTTCTTTTATTCATTCTGGTTTAAGATGATGAAGGCATCTTCTCACATCTCAGGGCGAGTGCAAGTATGATAGTCACCTACAAAAGACAAGGAAGAAGTAAGTACTCCCTTTACATATAATGTCTCATTCAATTCCTCGTAAAGATCCTGTTTTGCAGATAAGGAATCAGGACAGATAAGTAATGTGCCCTAAATCATAGAGCTCATCCATTTATTTGGGATTAGAACCCAGGTTTCTATGCTCTAGAAATACAAGGGTGACCAAAACAAGGGACTGGAACCAAAAGAGCCACCAGGGCTCTGAGAACAAGTGGTGAACTCATTCAGAGTCCAAACAGGTCTGACCAAGAGTAGAGTTACAACTAGAAGCTGAGTTATCCACCTGATGCGGACTCCCGGAACCTCACCGGCCGAGCCTTTCCAATGGTTCCTCCCAGCCTACAGCTGAAAGAAATCTAATGATTATATCTGCACCGCGGAATGACTACTTGCTGGGGGGAAAGCACTTATATACAAAAAAGCATACTTTACTATGCTGGGGCTTGTACATCTCCAAGAGACTGCTGAAATTTTATGCAAAATTTAGGATGAGGGCATGCTTTTTTTATGGGGAAGGAACCCGTAATTTTTAATCAGTCTCAAAAGGGCCCATGGTCCATGACCTAGCAAGGA
Organism: Paguma larvata; assembly: GCA_030068075.1. Taxonomy (NCBI): domain Eukaryota; kingdom Metazoa; phylum Chordata; class Mammalia; order Carnivora; family Viverridae; genus Paguma; species Paguma larvata. The sequence goes on along the minus strand of CM057831.1, from coordinate 42,883,383 downwards.
CAAATGATCAATGCTTTAAACAAATGCTCTTTTTTAAGCAAAAATACTACAAACTACCTCTTTTCTCGGTCAAATGTTTGGTGAGTTGGGATAATATGCTCACCTGCTATGGCAGAATTTTTCCCATGGGGGACTCCAAGTATCATTCTGTCTTCCCATTTGCCCCCCTCCTTTTTCTAAATATGGATTCCCCAATTTCTGGTCCACTAATGACCCCCATTCTTACTACATGGCTGTGTGTTTAATAAGTCTAAAATCTTTTTCTAATCATATCCATGGGCTCCTAAAGGGTGGAGGCTATTGTCTGTCATCCTGAAACTGAGGGAAGTGCCCTATCCTCTCCTATTACTTCAATCTTCCCCACTGCCTGGGGTTGGAAGGTATTTTACTCCCCCTCTTGATTCTTCACAGCTTAGCTCAAGTTTCATATTCTCTCGGGAAGCTTCTGGGATAACTTGAGCTCATGCAATTCTCCCTGTCCTCCAAAGTCTGTATCCCCTTTAAGTGCTGGAATGTGGGGAAATAGGTTCTAATTACATAAATGGGTTAGAAAAAAACTTAGGGTGGAAAGCCACCACAATGGGGGGGAAATGCCCTAGGTTAGGTAGCCAGATACTCTAGTAGGATCATGAGTAACTTGTTATATCACCTGTAGGAAATTACTTTCCATCTGGTGCCAATGTACCTTGATCACAAACTTCACTTGCCACACACTCCCCGCCCACAATCCCTTGTGTCTTACCCACACGAGTTAATGATTACTATCTGTTTTCTCCACGCTCACCACGTGTGTAAGATCTTGTTTTCTTCACGTTATCCATGTGGGTAATATCTTGTGAGCTCAATAAATACGGAGACGAAAGCCCTATGCAGGGCTCCTCTCCTCCCAGACATTAGGGTCTCTTGTATTCTATTCTGCGTCTGCTTTCTTCCTGCATAAGAGAGAACCCCAGGCTCATAGTGTGCGACACTGGGGAAGATGTGCCAGGCAGTTAGCATGTTGTAGAGTAGGCTTTCTCAACCATGGCACTACTGACGTTTTGGGCTGGATTAATTCTTCATTGTGGACTGCATCCCCTCTCCCAGTATGGTGACCCCAGTGTCTACTAACATTGCCAAAGGTCTCCTGAGGGACAAAACTCACCTCTGGTTGAGAACTGCTTTTGAAGGCTGATCCTCATGTATCAGGCAATGTTCTAGACTCTGTACAGACTTTATTCATGGTCATACCTTACTTTGCTACCTTCATCTTCCTTTATTTCCATTCACTCATTTAGTCTGAAGTTATTTTACTGCACCTTTAACTTTACAGAGCACTTTAAACCTTCTGTTGTTGTCTTGTTTACAGGGCAGGAAATATAAAAACAAACACCTATTGCTTCTTTTAAACTTTGCCACACATAGCCCATGGAAGTAAATATTAGCCTCACCTTTTAACAAACACTAAAGATTAGAGATCTCTGTTCAATAACTGAAGGTCTAAATAACAAGCACTGGAGGAGCAAAGACTCGGGATTGTCTGATTCCAAAGTTCTTATTTCCAGAGCACAAAGCTATTTTGTTTACTTTGTCTCCATACACTTATTTTTGTTACTGTTCAACTGTATTCTAACCTGCAGAACTAGGATCGGGTCTAACTCTAGGGAATATTGTGCACTTTTTAAAATGCCATAGGGAAGCCTGGGTAGCTCAGAGGGTTAAGGGTCCAACTTCAGCTCAGGTCATGATCTGTTTGTGGGTTTGAGCCCCGCATCGGGCTCGGTGCTCACAGCTCAGAGCCTGGAGCCTACTTTAGATTCTTTGTCTCCCTCTCTCTGCTTCTTCCCAACGTGCACTCTCTCTCAAAAGTTGACTAACATTACAAAAAATTAAAATGCCATAGGAATAGTTAATCTAAAGGAAAATCAGACTTATTATTTTTGTTTTAGCTCTCCAGAACCCCACAAAAGAGAATAAGGGTATAAAAATCTAATTCTAAAAACGTTTGTTTTCTCACTTAAACTACACTGATACTATTCAATACTCATGAAGGGTCAGAAAATACATTTTAGGGGAAAAATCATCTCCATGATTATTTAAAGCACAGCCCTAGCTTTTGTGGCATTCCCCTCATTTCCTCAGGGGAAGGCTATTTCTCTAGCTTAATTCTTTTCAGTTGAATGGTAGGATTTCAATCTCTTTAGACTTTTTGCATGAGAGGAAGGAACAAATCTGCTTTTCATTTTTTCTCAACTTGAGGGGTTTGGAGTTTATGGTATTCTTTCCTCATTTAACTGTCTCTAGAATTGAATTTCAAAAAAACCAAATATGCCTTTTAGGACAGAACATTCAAGCCTAACATATTGTATCAGCATCACATTTTCAAAGTTGGAAAAGTAGATGTTAAAATTCTTCATTTCTGCCAACTCGTAAACAGGATTTGAAGGGGCGCCTGGGTGGCTCAGTCGGTTAAGCATCCGATTTTGGTTCAGGTCATTATCACGGTTTGTGGGTTCGAGCCCTGCGTCGGGCTCTGTGCTGACAGCTCGGAGCCTGGAGCCTGTTTCGGATTCTGTGTGTGTGTGTCTCTCTCTCTGCCGCTCCCTCACCTCTCAAAAATAAACAAACATTAAAAGAAAAGCATTTGAAGAAAGACAATCTTGATAAATCGACTTCTGAATGGAAAAAGGAAGATATCAACAAAGACATGCATTACAGTTTCTGTCCAAAGGCTAGTTTCTCTCCTGCGATTCTGGTTGGCTGTCATCATGAGGACATTGTGTAGCACAACCAGAATGTCTGCTGAGGTTTCAACTGTTTTACAGTCCAATTTCACACTTTCAATCACACTGCAGTTCATCGAGGCCAGTGTTTTACAGCTAATGAAACTAAGGCCCAGTGTCTGACTGACACTACCAAAATTCAATTTCAAGTCATGCAATTCCATCTGAGCAGAGGCTTCGATAGGTCTAAAACTTTCCAATTGTGGTCAGAAAGTTTCCACCTAACATTAGACCAAAAATAAATCTTTATTACAGTTAAGAAATATAAATATCACTATATTTAGAGGACAACTGTTAAATTAAGCCTTCCAAACTACCACACGGGGATTGAAGCTTAGATTACTTGCCCTGGAGAGATAATAGGATTTCTGAAAGCTGGAAAGTAACTTAGAAATGATTTTATAGAATATAGTGAGTGTATTGGTCTCACAACACACAGATTCCTTTCTCCTTTTTTAATTGAGAGGAAGCAGGAACAGTGGAAAGTTCTGAACATAGTGGAATCCAGATTTATGTTTATTAACTAGAACCGAACCCCAGGGATGCTATTTCACCCGTCTGCCCCATTTTACTCTAATGAGAGATGGACCAGACGGCCTCCAGCACTAATGTTTTGTGACTGTTATGCTTACTTTATCCTTACAGGAAAACCTCAAATAAGAAAATCAGCGTATTACAACCTTAGATTCACCTTAGTCTTTTTTACTTCAGAATTGGGAGAGACTTTTCTCTCAGCTATAGGTTCCAACTGACGGTCTTTCACCCTGTTCTTCTCTCCACAGAGACAGCAACAGAGGCAACAGTGCGGTGAAGGATGTAAAAACCTCTATTCCAAAAAATCAAAATTATCTCTGTCAAGTTTTTGAAATTTTTTGTTTCTTTGTGCCAGTGTGCCTCTGTAGATTCTTTTTTACCTTAAAAGAAAAAAAAAATCTTGGGGTGCCTGGGTGGTTCAGTCGGTTAACCGTCCGACTTCATCTCAGGTCATGATCTCATGGTTCCAGAGTTCGAGTCCCAGGTTGGGCTCTCTGCTGTCAGTGCAGAGCCTGCTTCTGATCCTCTGTCCCCCTCTCTCTCTCTGCCCCTTCCCTGCTTGTGCTCTCTCTCAAAAATAAACATTAAAAAAGATCTCATAAACCCTCTCCACTCTCATAGCAAGGTGGAGCTACTTTATTAATAGAACACGTCTTAGCTGTTTCCTCATAGCAAACAATTATTTTACAATGAGTTCAGAAAAAGACAACTTGAGAAATAATATTTACATACTCCTTTCTACGATCCAAGCATTGTTTACATGCTCTACATATTATGAAGGCGATGAAGTCTCGGAGAGGTCTATAAGTAAGTACATATATCCTTTACTATTCAAATCTATTCAGTTCCTGGATTCAGTGGTTAGAGGTCAAATAAAGGTCAGTGAGCAAGTCTGGATGGCTGGGAAATTGCATTATGTGAATCTACTTTTGTTTCACCACTTGGAATGGTGAAAGGCTGGAGCTTAAATAAAGTAAACCAGGCCATACAAAAGTGCAAGGGTTTAGAGATGGAGAGTTTACACAGTAAGGGTTATTATCTATCCCATTATCTCCACCTTACAGAGCAGGAAACTGAAACACTGGTGGGTTTAAGAAAACTGCCTAAGGCTTTATTGCTCGTATGAGGCAGAACCAGAAAGCTTTATCCAGGCACCAGGCGCCCAAGTCAATGTCTTGCTTGTGCTTGACTGCCCAGCTAAACATCATTTTTCTTTGTGGAAGGTGATGTCTCCACACAAACAACACATGTTGTTCTCCTGGAAATGTCTTTGGGGAGGTTAGCCAGAGTTCCCATCCCCTGCGATTTTTTCCAGAGCTCAATTTGTCAACAGCCTTTGATTATATGTTCTATTAGCACCAATGTAAACAAGTTTTAGATTATGAAACTTGTTTTTTGTACAGCTTAAGAGTTTAATTATACAACTTGAGGAATCATGGTATTCCATTTAGTCACCATTTTTAATGAATACTGCTACTGTGGGTGAGTGTAGTGATCTCTGTCGTATGTTACCTGGGTGGCTCGGTTGGTTAAGTGGCTGACTTCAGCTCAGGTCAAGATCTCACAGTTTGTGAGTTTGAGACCCACGTCAAGCTCTGTGCTGACAGTGTGGAGCCTGCTCTGACTTTCTATTCCCCCACTTCTCTCTGTCAAAAATGAAGTTTAAAAAAAAATCTCATTTCTTTCCTCTAGGGCCTCTGGCTCATCAAATATTCAGGGAATAATTTTAGGGTTAACTAGTCATTATTTGCCCTTATCATAAAGGTTCCTAGTTTTTTTTTTATTGAAATACACTCAAATTCTTATTTTTTTTAAGTACTTACGTAAGTAGTACACATGAGTCTAACGGAAGGAGTCAATGGTGAAAACTGTGTAGCACACACATTAATTCTAGAATATATATCAACTGAACACTTATTAAAAACTTTTTTAAAATTTAATAATCATTGCCATACTTTCTTGATTTTTACAATTGAAAAATAAGTCTGTGTTTTCACAAAGATTTTAAAAAATATAGCATGTTTGAATTGCAAATAATTGACAAAATCCTGCATTTTGTTACTGCATAGCTGTCAAGTAGGCCAGAGGTCAATGGGAAGGTATATTCAAATTAAAGGCAGTTTTAATTTTAAAGGTAAAAATCTTCATAGAAATCGATTTGTAATCTTCTGCAATTGCAGCTATAAAAGTCTCCATCCATGATACACCAACCCCCGCTCATGACCGATGGCAGTCAGTAGGAAATGCTGGGAGGCAAACCCTACAATTTAGGAATTGGTGTGGCTGCCAGTGCTATGCTTTCAATGGCACACTCATCCGTTCCTCTGCGGATCCGGAAGTAACCATTTTCACCCCAGCCAGTGCCCCAGCTGTTTTTAACAATCCAGTAATCCATCCCAGAGACTGGGTCAGTGCCATAGCCCACCAGCAAGACGGCATGATTAGTCAGCTCAAAGGGGTTGAAAGGGTCTCTCAGACCAGTGTGGTAATAGATCCCCTTTTGGTAGTGGAGGAAGTCATTATAGACTTCAAAAGCAACCGCCATGGGCCCATGATGGACCAGCTCAAGCTTCATCAGGGCTTCATTGCAGCCTCCGTAGAAGCCTCCCACATAGTGGTACTCGGAGGTGTAGTAACGGACGCAGTCCTCTTTCGGTGTGCATGGAGAATCTGTGCCTGTGTAGGGGAAGCATGCCTCTTCCACCACCCCAAAATCTTGGGCGTATTTTCCTGCGATGAGGAAGGGGAAGCCACCATCACAGCCTGAGGATGAATAACACACATTAGAAGTGGCATAGGAGAAACTGTCCCATTTCCTAGTTTTTCTTTTCTACTCCATTAATTCTTTGTTGCCTCCAGGAGTTGTTCTTAGTTTAAATGCTACTTCATTTGTCCATTAGCCATCTATCTAACTGTCCCCTCATCCCTATCTAATTTGGCACCTGACATGGAAGGCAGCTATAGCATCGTGGTTGAGTGGGGAGTCTCTGAAGCCTCACCATGCAGGTTCAGATCCAAAACTGTGTGAAGAATTTAACCTCTCCACATCTCCATTTATTTATCTGTAAAATATAGACAGGAATAGTATCTTCCTTATAGGATTGGTTACTACATGTAAAAGCAATAAAAGTTGGCTATTATTACCATTATTAAATAGCCAGATACCACAATGTGGCTCTTCCTGAAAGAAGTCTTCTCTGACCACCTTTGCACCTTTTTTTGCAAAAAAAAGTCTAAATCAGGTCCCCATCAGTTTCTTCCAGTCCTTGCCTTATTATACACATCTGTAAATCTGTATTTTTTTCTTCACTGTTCTTTTAATTACTTAATTTCTACTTTTCTCACCTAAGTGTAAGCTTCATGTGGGTAAGGACTGTCTTGATATGTACAGTCCCCAGGACTCAGAAGTCACAATGTTGGGGTTTAATAAGTGTTTCAAAAAGAACAAGAGGCTCAATGACAAATAATCATTCCTATCAGTTTCATTCTCTACTGGCCCAATCTGGGGTTGACAGTAGGAAACTTTAACCCAAGAATGTTTCACTCTAAATCAGTTGCAGCTGGGTTTTCTACACAGATTACTCATGTCCTGTTTCTGAAAGCCTACACACAGAATTTTAATTTTCTCCTAGAGAGAAACCAGTGTTACTATGGTTTTAATACAAATTAGGTTTAGGGGTGAGCCTTGAGTTGGAACTGAAACTTTACTGTTCAGAAGCTGTGTGGCCTTCAAAATATTACAGAACAACTTCATGTCCCCTGTTTATAAACAGGGATATTTACTTCTCAGGGTTTTGAGCATTGTTAGATAATGTCCATAAAAGGCTCCTAAGAGCCTTCAGTACACAGTAACTAGTGACATTTTGCTGAATGGTGCAGTGAATTCCATGAGAACCACTCATGAATAAGTGATAGGGCCAGAACTCGCACTCAAGTGCTCTGACTATAGACACTGTGCTCTCTACTACACCATCCTTTTACCTTTGCCAACAATGGCGGACTACACCCAGGTCAACAGGGCCTGAAATACAAACAATACTTACCTTGAGCATACTGGCTGCAAGAGACAACCTCCTGAGGGCTCAAGATTGGGGTCTGAGTATTGTTGGTTAGTATACGGATTCTTGCTTCTAGCATACCCATAGAAGCAAATGAGTAGCAGCTTCCACAAGATGCTGGTGATGGAAGAGAAAGATATATAACCCAAGAGAACTTTGAAGCACTTACAAAGAAACACAGAAAAATGTGAGTGGGGAGATACAATCAATATATTTATATTGTGTGTTGCTGTTATTGTTTGTAAGGATTAGCCAAATATAGAAGATTCAATAGACAAACACTATTAACCTTACAGACAAATGTTAAGATGTCAGCTTTCAAAAGGCAAAGGTTACTCTGTGGGGCTTTCCTTGAGAATATTTTAGAAGGCACAACAAAGCAAAACGAAACCCAAAAAACTCCTTTAATCTCTGAAAAGAATTTGATAGTATTTTTGGTAATGAAGAAATAATGTATGCCTGCAGCATTCTGGCCAGTTGAGAAAAACTATGGAGGGATACATGTGAGCTGAGCTTTTAAATATCTCCAGAGCAATGTTTTCTAGAGCTACTTGTTGGGTGGAATTAACGCTAAGAATGGCTCAAGTATGGGTGTATTATAGAAAGTTCAATTTAACCAGGGTCGAGGAGGCAAAATACAACAAAGTCCAAGAAAGCTAAGAGAGTAATTATAATGACATATATGGTATTTAAGGTGACCAATGAGGAAGTAAAGCTATAAGGCAGATGGAGGTTCTGAACTTGAAAACAGACTGGTTGGTTCTAAGGGGAAAAGGGTGAGAGCAATATAGCCGTGGTCCCCTGAGAAGTGTTACCCAGAGGAAGGAAGTATACAAAAAGTAGCTGGATAGAGGTAAGGGAGAAGGGAAAAAATAACTGCTTTATTTAATACCTAGATGCTCTGGTGAAGACAAAATTAATCTACTTAAGAAGCAAATGCTAGGGATATAGTTGCTATTTCAAAAGAAGAAAATGTTTTCTTATGAACAGTATCATTTTTCTACATTTCTTGAACAGGTGTGAGTAAACACATAAATACATTTAAGAAAATATGGCACATATGTGACAAAACTGAGATTTCATCTTGTTACATTCTAGAAAAAAAATGAACATAGTTTTAATATCTCTATTATACAGCCTCTTTCACCTCTGCCACTGACACAAATTCTACATGGAGTTATGTTTGTACCAAATCAAAAATATTGATCTTGAATGTAGCTATACACAATTGATATTATTCAATGTACTAATATATTATTTACCAAATTATTTGAATGGTGAGCATTTCGTTATGTACATAAAATAAGATTAATAGACAATATTACATTAAAAAATCCATTCCACATAAAGAGTATGTTGCTTTTGTTCTCTTTAATAATCTGAAATCAGTAATTTAGTAACTGCCTTCCTTAGAGAGTAAAGTATCCGAACATCATTATGTATTAGAATACTATCAGAGCACTGCTGTTCCCTTTCCCCGGGAGCTGTTGATTCACATTCGTCCCTGAGTACAAATGAAAGCCAAGATACTCTATGCTCAGTCCCCAACATCCTACACTCTCCCTGACTTACTCATACTGTTTTCCTCAAACTAAACTGTGAATTTCTTTGAGTGTACGTAGGAAATGTGCCTTCTTCATCTAGCTGCCTGAGGCAATCGAGACACTCAATGGATGTCTGTAGAAGGAACATTCAAGTTATGAACAAGTGGATACAGATTTACATGCAGGAAAAAAAAGTGACTTCACTGGTAGTAGTCAACCTTAACTTGTTTCTAAGCTGTAAGGGAGGCAGAATCCTAGATCCTACTGTGGGTCCCCTTGAGTAGTTAAACAATACCACAGATCCTGTACTAGAGTCCATTAGAACTCTACTACCCTTTAACTGTTACCATTTAGATGTTTCCCAAACTTCTCCCTATAAACTTTTCAGATTTATCCATACCATATACTGCTTTTGCTGCTAAGCGATCTCCTAAATTATGAAGATTAGGACAACACGTGGAAGAGGATCTTGAATTCATCTGGGGTAGTACCCACATGATAATGTGTACGTTGAAACTCAGAGAGAAGCAATGACCTGTTCAAAGTCACAAAACTAATAGGTGGCCGGTGCTAGTATCTAAGTGTCTCCTGAGGCAGGCTGTGTTCTTTTCAGTTCATAGTTCTGCGTCTACTTTAAAGAATTTTTAAATTTTCTTCCCTGTCATCAAGTTAGTAAATAGGCCAAAACCAACTTGCACATTTTGTTTCTGAAACCATCCAAATAACACTATCCTTGGGACCCCTCTTTTAAATGAAAGCATGTCAGAGAACTAGGTCAGCAACAGTAAATAGACAAAGCCAGTGTTCCTTTCAAGGGACACCAGGGTCTTGTAATAAATAACAGGAAATCACTCCATTTTTGATCATGAAACATTCTTGGGCCATGGTATCCACAGAAATAATCTCTCCTGGCACTAACCATTGAACCCTCCTCATCTGACCATCCAGCACTGAGGGAGGACAGGCCACATGTACATTCAGGGCTCAGAATGTGATGTTAAGAGAAACTGCAGCAACGAGGGAAGGTGATAACCTTCTTCAAGCCACTGACATTCCCAGGAGAATGTGTCAGCTGCCAAGGAAATTAATGCCTCCTTTCAAAAAGTCAAGGCTAGAATGTAGATTTTAAAAGAACCATTATTCCTTAAGACTACAACGCAACAAAGAATAAGGGAGTCTGACCAAGGCAGAGTTTTGTAGTAATCAAGTTTCCACGATCTCAAATAGGTAATGTGATTTTCACATGGTTTAACTATGCTCGGCTGCACCTTCCCACGGTGGGAACACACTGAACTAAGAATAAGGAATCAGGAGTCTTCCCCATCCCTACTCCATCACTCAGCTGTGTGACTCTGGGCAAGTCACTGGACCTTTCCGGCATTTCTTCTTATGTAATGTAAATTTGTGTATATAAAATGAATAGTGTGGAACAGTTTAAGGCCCCTGCGTATAGATGGTATTTAGAACAAGACTTAAATGAACTAGGTTTTAGACGTTAGGAAAATACTACATTTCTTAACTAATGTGACCTGAGAGACACTCCCTTTCTCTCTTGAAGGTTCAATAATAAAGACAACATAGTAGAGGGAAGAACCAAGAAAGTCCAAGTCTTCCAATCTCCTAGCTTCTCTTCCCTCTCACACTTAGACGTAAATCTAGCTACAGGGCTGGTGCTTAAAGCTGCCTCCAAGTGTCAAGATAAAAACCTCATTTGTCCTCGCAATGTTCCATTTTTCATTCATCTTGGTTTGCTCTCTGAATACAGAAAAGTTGTGAATTCCCTTAAGTGGGGTAATTTTGAATTCTGGGTCATCTAGAACACTGGTGTTCCTAACATTAGTGGAATTTTCCAAGTAGCCCAGTTTCTAAGAAGAAAAAATAATTAATTTTTCCCCAACCCAAAGTAAAGACAACCAAAAAGGAAGTCAAAAGAGGAACCTTTAAAAATTGCCCATGTCTGTACAAATCCTATCTGTAGCACTCAAAGAATATAGAACACGGGAGACAATAGCTTTTGCCAAGCTACGAGAAATCCAATGTCAGAGAATTTGGCTTTAAAAAGTCTAATTTCCTTCCTCTGCATTACTCTCTCATCACCAGTCAACTGTATCTTTCGGGAAGTGTGTGGAACTAATCTTTTCTTTTGACCTTCTTCTATACCCCCAGTTTAAAAACACTTTACTAAAGCAGTTACCATACTGTATTTTAATATGTCCGCTTGCAGATCTTGCTAAACTGCAAGTCCCTAGGACAAGAGCCATGTCATATTAGTCTATATCTTCAGCCATTAAAAAAAAATCTTAACACGTTAGATGCTCTATAAACACTCTTTAATACAGCAAAAGCAATCATGTGCCAGGCCCTCAATAATCAACACTTGACATGCAGTATTTGCGTAATCCTTTCAGGTAAGTATAGGAAATCTGTTTGATGATAGAGTAAATTTTAAGCCTCTCTTGACATCAACCCTTAAATTTCACTTACCGTTCATTTCTCGATTACCTGCAAAGTTCTCTCATCTCCCATCCCTCCTTTCCAAAGAAGCCCTCCCCAGGAAAGAAAAGGTAGGGGAGAATTTTCAGGATCTCTTTCTCTAGAGCTGAAGAGTCCCAGAATAACTTGTAAAAGGAAAGACAAAGAGATAAGACCTCTGATGTCATTTGTAGGACAGGAACCTTGCTGGTGGGCTGCTCTAAGACCTGCTCAAAGCTCTGTACACTCAGAACACTTGGCCAGAATTCAGTTAAGATGGAATTAATGGGCTGGTGGTGAATGCTGGAAAGTCAGACAGAGTGATTATCACGGAATTTCTAGGAAAGGGGAAGAACAATTTATTTTGGGGTGTTATTAATTTATAATCCTCTCAGAAGACACTAATCAGAATGATTCCAGGCAGCAAATACTACAGCTATTTTACAGTAACAAATCAGTCGTGTGTACTATAATTACCTTCAAAATGAGCTTAGAAGCAATAAACCTGAGTATGGAATAAATGATTCTCCAAGTCACTGTTGGCTAAAATTTAGGATAACAAGATAATGTGCTATCAAGCACTATTAGAGGAAGAGTTATTCAATCTACTCATACTGTATCAAATTTCTGAAAATAATAGGTAAAATGCAATTATGGTGATACTTTTGGTAAATCCGGGCTCTGCAAGGCCGCCATTCAGGAAGCTAGGTTAACACTTACCATCATACGTCATGTTCTGACATAAAGGGAATTAAACAGGTCCTTACCCAGCTCCAAAAATCTACTATACCAGAAAAAATGTAAGGATCTATATTTCTGGGCTCATACAGTAACTAAAAACTAAATGGTGGGGAGCAGAGGGTGGAGAGTGGAGGGCAAGTAGCAAAGACGGATTCCACCAAAGCACTTAACAGAAGGAAGACTGATTTCCATTCTGTGAAGTTCTTTGTTTCCACACGAGTCTCTCCTACTTGGGAGGGCAGATGTGCTGTCTTACCTGTTACTGATTAATTTCATTTGCTACTACCTAGGACATACTTTGAGAAGGCTACTGTGGACATACTGGGCTCACCTGGAGAGATTAGCTACTATCAAAGTCTGTCATGCATACAAAATGAAGGAGTGGCCACTGGCTATATAGTTTCTATTTCTTTACTAAAGTGGATCATACCTGTTTCATGCCTATATTCCCAGAATCTACCCAAGAGCCTGGCATATAGTAAGTGTTCAGTATTTCAGAATGAATAAATAAAAAAATCAGACTTTTTTTTTTACCTTGGTTTCTAACAGGAGAAACATAATTGGTACCATGAACATTTCTCCAGTCCCAAGATGCTGGCAAACGGAAAAGCTTTTCTTGTATTTCAGCAGTCAGTGGTGCAGGTTTGGGTCTAGGACAGAAATGAAACATTTGTCATCAACATAGAGTCCTTTCTTCGAGGATAACTTCCTAACCCTTAATTCCATGATTTCAACTACATGGCTGCCTAGAACCTAGATTCAGGCCTAAGGAACACTTGTCTCATCAGTGTTTCAGTTATACAACAGTGTGTCCACCAGGCAGTGTTTCAATTATATAACTAAGTCCTGTAAATGGCTTTCACTTGGTTTCTTTTTCAGGATCTAGTAACCTTCTTCTATGAAATGACACTGGTTATGTACATCACTGAGATGCTCTTTTTAGTATATTGCAATAGCTGCATTTTCTTAAACAGATTTTGACTAAGAAAGTAGACACATGGGAAGGTGAAGATGGCCTACAATGGATGAAGAGGAAATAAAGAAACAAGTGAGGTTTGACTCAGGAGATGGTTAGTGGTGATCGTGAGATGGTTAGAAGAAATAAAGTAGTACAGAGATTAGAGATCTAAGTAAAGTCGCCAGACTAGCTCTGTAAACAACAGATGAAAATGCCTCATCATTATAGAACTGCACCTGATAGGATATGGTTGGAAAGCAAGACCTAAAGAGAAGAGTTGCCTGAGACGATGGACGAGGAAATGACACATTGTCCGGAAGTGAGAAAACTGTTCTACAAGCTTCTCCATGTTAGCAGTTCAAAACAAACAGCATTCTAGCTTTAGACACACTAGATTTTTTGGGAGTTTTCCCAGTCTATGAAATGACTTCAGTGTTCCATGTCTTCCTGCTGCTCCTCTTACCCCAAATGCCTGCCTCCCACTGCTTAGAAGAAATCCCTTTAGAAGTTCTTCCCTAACTTCTATTTTAAAGACCGCTCATACAGCAGCACCTACCCACCAGGCCCCAACAAAAACTCACTTCTAAGCTCTATCCAACTCTTTGGTTAGGGCACTACTGCTACACCGTGGTAACATATATCTTTCTGATTATAAACTATGTGAATTTCTCATTAAACTTGGCATTGCCTTATCACCCTGTTCTAAGTTTTCAGTGGTTATCCAGTGTGCTTTTTACCAGGCTCCAATTTAGTCACTGGCAAAGATTATTTCTGGGCTTCTTCATGTCCTCTGCAACTATTCTCTCACTTCTTTTAGAGATGATGTGAGTCAATGCTAGGGCACAATGGAAGTGAGATGAAACAGAGGAAGAGAAAGAAAAATTATCATTAATAGCAATCATAACCGATGGAACTGTAAAAAGAGCATATTCCATACAGAAATACAGATTTTTCACTAAAATATTAATTAAGCCAGGGCCATTGCTGGAAGCTCTATGCAACAGAGATGAACTTAAGGTGACCTGTGACCATATGAAAGACAGCATTGAGACATGAAACATATGGGGCCTGGGTGGCTCAGTCGGTTAAGCATTTGACTTTGATTTCGAGCCCTATGTTGGGCTCCGTGTTGACAGCTCAGAGCCTAGAGCCTCTCTGTCCCTCCTCCACTCACACTCTCTGTCTTTCTCTAAAAATAAATAAATAAACATAAAAAAGAGACATAAAACATAGAGCAATTACAATAACAAATACAAAGAAGTTGTAAGTTATAAAATATACAACTTAGATATTATAAATGGAATAACCAAGGTACACAAACAACCTATGCACCATGGAAATTTTAGGGCAGGGGGAAAAAATCAAGAAACAAATCTTGGATATTTCTTTCAAGATTTATAAGTAAACATTAGGTACAAACAATCTGTGGAAGGAAATAAAGATTCCATGATTTCACACTGAGAGGACAAAAGATTCAATCAATCAATACATAATAATTATCCTGTATATACTTAAGAATACACTAGTTTAAAAGATTAAAACTGGAATTAGGGGCACTTGGGTGGCTCTGTCAGTTAGGCGTCTGACTCTGGATCTCAGCTCAGGTCATGATCTCATGGTTCATGAATTTGAGCCCTACATCAGGCTCTGTGCTGATTGCATGGAGCCTGCTTGGAATTCTGCTTTCCCAGTCTTTGCCCCTCCCCAGCTCATTCTTTTTCTCTTTGTCTCTCTCTCTCATTCTTTCTCAAATAAACTTCATTTTTTTTAAGGAATTGAAATTCGGCAGCAAAATGTAATTTCTGAGCAGATATTTTAGGTCATACTGGCCTCCTACAAATGGTTACACCACTTACTAGCTGTGTGACATTTGTCAAAGAACTTAACATTGCAAAACTACAACTGACTCTTATTAAAATGGGTATAATCATACATACCTCAAAAGATTACTATAAAAATTCAATGTAGTAATGATTACCAAGTGCTTAGAACAGCTCCTATCTCTGCAAATCCTTAGTAGATTAATCTTTTATGATGATAACTCCCATCGTCATCACCCGTGTCATTAAAAGGATTAAGTATGATGTGGATTCATTTATTTAAGCGATCGTCTGGCACAGGGCAGGCACTCAAATGTTAACTTCCTTCTCCCTACCATCCTATAAGGCAGAGTATTTGCCTGTCAACGCACAGACAGACAAAACTAAAAGAATGTGACAACAGAAGTTGAATGATGTGAAAATGAAGAGTAAAAGCAATTTGTGAGACAGGGAAGAATTACAAACACTATAGATACATTACACATTTTAGGCTCTTAATCATTTGGGTCTAGATTCTTTACGAATTTGGTGAAAGCTGTAACCTCAGGGAGATGACCATAACCAATACATTTTTCTATACTTTTTGGCATTTTTGATGACTCCCTAAACCTCAAGTTAAGGATCCCTGAGAGTTTCTATTATGTCAGTGGATTCTTATAACAGAACTAATTTATATACAAAAATGCTACGGAAAACCAGACAGCCAGACCACAGTGTCTGCTTCAGAATTTTCCATTTCACTCAATTCCATCCCCTGTCTTTAAACTTCTACGGAACTTTAGCCTTAAAAACAGCTCTTCATAAAGCGAGCCCTTCTTTCAAACAAACGTGGTTGGGTAGAGAGAGAGAGAGAAGTGTCAAACACAAAAGAGTTCCTGAGAAACACGGCACATGGCATGTGGCAGAGCAGGTGTGTCTGAGGCTCAGACACTGAAACCTCTTCCTCTCGTGCTCCTCTGGATTTTTACTCAACGGGTCTCACTTCCTGTCTCACACAGGCATGATATTAACTCCTTCACTTTCACAAACCTGAGAAGGAGTACAACACGCTCTCTTTTCTAATTTCCATTAACCAGAGAGTCTCGTGGACTGGAAATTCCTTAGAATACACTTTGAGAAATACTGTAGCAGATTCTTTTGAGAAAGGGGCAGGATTATGAGAAAATGCTATCAGTTGGTTCGGAAAAAAATCGCTATCCAGCGTCATAGTTGAAAAATGTCAGAGGATTAGGATTATTAGTCTGCAAATGAAAAAAATCAGAAACACATTTTAGTTAATTAATTAATTAATGGCCCATTCAAACAAAATGTGAACAAAACTATAGAGATTGTTAAGGAAATTATCATTGTATTCTCTGAAAATTAGAAAATGTTTCTATGTACCAAGGGAAAATTACCTACACAATTTACTGAGTCCCATTGACTCCTTATTGGTTTCCAGTTCTCTGCCCTTTAGTGAGATCAATTTCATCTAAAACAAGTTATGGCATTCCAGGAATAACCTTGGCCACTTAACAAATGTTAAGTGACTATATATTGATAGATCCAGCTATAGCTTTGAGGAAATTTTTTAAAATCTACCAAATTCTTAACATAATATTCAAAGTATTTTTGACCTAATTTCCTAAAGTAAGAACTATGCCATGGGAAGTGTCACTCCTGGCTGAGGGAAGTAGAGGTACATTGATAAATAAGGAGCAATTTTCTTTGTGCTGGACCTGATAACAGAGAGTGTTTTTGAGATTTTTACAGCAACAAATCTGACAGTTCCTGTAGGCAAGTTGAAGGATATTTGAAGCAAAAAGAGTGGCATGATGGAGGTAACTTGACAGCAAAGTTTTTAGTAACTGTGTCATTGCCTGAAAGCATTTCAGGATACTGAATATAGGCACAGTCAAATTAAATGGCTTGGGTTAGCCAGGTTAAGTTTATTTATTAGATAATAGGTAGTAACACAATCATAGCTGGATACAGGAAGACGAAGCTGGCATTCTAATGAATGTCTAAGAACGGGGACTGGGAGGAAAAGAAACCAAAGAGATGGGACGAGAGAGACAGGAGATGGGAGCCTGATGCAGCAGAGAAATGACAAAACCCTAAGCCAGTATGTAGAAAATGGCCAGGGAATGATGGCAATGGCAGATGCTATGAAAGGAACACGCATAAATAGGACTCGGAGCACTAGGATGTATGTGAAAAGGAGAGGGAGACGGTCAGGAAAAAAAAAGATAACATAAAAAGTTGATATGAGCAACAACATGTTGGGCAAAGCAGAGAAAGCAGGTTGGAGGGGAGGGTGGCATTCAAATATCTTCATTAGCTATAAAGAGATATGCTTTATTACCTTGGGATTCTCCGGCTGTGACCACCACCTCTCCTAATCATCTCTCTCAGGGTGAGAGTCTCATATTCCTTGTATGTGGATGCAGTCCAAGACTTCTGAATGGCATTGATCGCTTTCACAAAGTCATGGTTATACTGGTAGAGCCGATTAGAATAGCTGACAACAAAAATAAGATAGCCTCAGTTATCCTCTTTATAGATGTAATTAGACTCCATTAAAATAGGCACCCTTCTACTCTGGGCCTAAGTGGAAAGTGGAATAATATTTCAGGAAGGCACTTTCTTTCTTTGCTTTTTTTTGGTAATGCAACTGAACCACTTTATTCAAGTCTTCAAAACAATGTTTATTTTGCATTTTTAGTATAAAAATCAACAAGTTAAATGCACCACAGTGCAAAAAGAGTCATATAATACTGAATTTCCGTAACAGTCAATGATATAGCCAAACATCACATGGACAGAATACAAAATTTAGATAAACTGAAATTATTGCATAAAATAAAACCCAATTTCAGGAAACACAAACCAAACTATTAGCATTCCTGAAACACTCAACCTTAATGAAATTTCACTAGACTCAAGTCACTTTGTAGTGAGATATTCAGAGTATGAGCCTATTAACCCAGTTCAAGAATTTCTGGGAGCTATGAGTAACCACATCAGACACTCTAATAATAAACGTAACTGATTTTTGATCTGGAAAAAAATCCCCTTAATTTGGCTCTAACATCATCAGCCTTCTGAAACATATCCTCCTCCTTGTCCCTCATATTTTAAACAAACTGTTGTTTATAGCAGTTTGGGTTGATAGTTTTGGTTCAAACAGAGCTCAGTCTTTCTGGCACCAAAGCAAATTTGGGTTTGTTAAAGACATGACCTATGAGGAGGATCCAAAATGCACACTTTACTTTTGCCTGAGGAGATGTACATGTATACCAAGATCCTGGAATTGGAATGTCTCCTATAAAATAAAAGTTCAAGTTAACGAAGATGTTTGTATAAGGATGTTCAATGAAACACTTTTATAATGCTGATAGATTATAAAGAACCTAAATAAATGTTCTAAGATAAAGGATTGATTAAATAAATAATGGTATTTCACTGACTATAAGTCTGTTCAGTAAAAATGTATAGGAGATTATTTAGTGTGTGCAAATTAATTAAAAGAAATCTCGCTAAAATGGAATACGGAGGTTAGGCAGCATGGAGCTCGCAAGCCCCACTACTCTTCATCAGCTGCAAATCCAACAGGAAGATAAGGATCTTGCCAGTGGCTGCTACTTTCCTATCCCAGCAGTAGGAAGAAAATTTAGCTCCACCCCTGGCACGGCCCAGCCAATGAGAGAGAGCCATAGTTCAGCCAATGAGAAGCCACTATACTTCCAACTTCCGGTTTACTCCATGGACTTTTTAATCATAACTTTCCCAGTTACGTCCTTTCCTCTATAAAAAAGCATGCTTCTCTTTTGTTCTGCACACTTGTATATGGTTTTTGCCATAGCTTGCTTATTCCAGTTGCAATTCTATGCTATTCCCAAATAAACTCGCCTTTTGCTGGTAACTGTCAGTTTTATTTTTAATATTAAGAAGTGATACGGAAGAGTATTCACACTGTATTTAAATAAAAAGGCAGGATATCAAAAAAGTTTATATAGAATCAACCAA
Organism: Paguma larvata; assembly: GCA_030068075.1. Classification (NCBI taxonomy): domain Eukaryota; kingdom Metazoa; phylum Chordata; class Mammalia; order Carnivora; family Viverridae; genus Paguma; species Paguma larvata. The sequence continues at coordinate 42,864,486 of CM057831.1, read as the reverse complement.
TTTTTGTGAAAATATACTTATACTATAAATACATTTTTAAAATGCCAAGGGGCAATTTAGTGACTCAATCAATTAAGTGTCTGGCTCTTGACTTCGGGTCAGGTCACGATCTCATGTTTTTTGGGCTCAAGCCCCATATCAGGCTACATGCTGGTGGTGCCAAGCCTGCTTGGGATTCTCTCTCTGCCCCTTCCCCACGTGCCCATGCTCTCTCGCATGCACTCTCTCAAAATAACTTTTAAAAAATAAAAAAATGGGAAAACTCATTATCTCTGAGTGGCAACATAGAATCACCACCTTTCCCGACCCTTTACAATTTCTATAATGCACTTTTATAACTTTGTAATAATAATAAAGGAGAGGACAGCATAAACTATATATAATGTACTTATAGCATGGCAAACATTATAACATAGGAGGCAATATATATGTTACATACAGACGTTAGGTTTATATCCTCCTTACCCAAACTTGGCTCCTGAGAATCCCATTAGAAATGCAGACCCCAAGGGCGCCTGGGTAGCTCAGTAGGTTAAGCATCCAACTTCAGCTCAGGATCTCACAGCCTGTGAGTTCAAGCCCTACTACGGGCTCTGTGCTGACACCTCAGAGCCTGGAGCCTGCTTCCAATTCTCTGTCTCCCTCTCTTTCTGTCCCTCTTTCCTTCACACTCTGTCTCTTTCTCTCAAAAATAAATAAACGTTTAAAAAAAAAAGAAAGAAAGAAACGCAGATCCCAAGTATCCAATCCAGACCACCAAAATCAGAATCTACATTTTAACAATATTCCCAGCTGATTCACAATAACATTAAAATCTGCGAAGCACTGGTTTCCCTGATATCAAATGCTTGGGTATGGATATGGATATAAATAAATCTAACACACAGACAATATGCTTACAAAGCACAAAGACTGGGGCAGTTGATTAGTCCTACAATACAAACATGTATCAAACCTAACTGCCAGGTAGTAGGAATTACAGAATACACCATATTATTTCTACTTAAGATTCCGTCACTTAAGTGTGACTCATTATTTAAGACTTCCCAATTATGCAAAGCAAGATACACCTAATTTGAGTAACATCTAGGCATGTTGTGAACTTCTCTTCCCCTTTTTATTTAGACGTTCACAGAGGAATTATTTTGACATAGTCAAAAAAAACAAAAAAAAACCCACAAAAAAACCTGGGAGCACTGAAGATAAAGAAAAATGTGCAACTACTTTGATAATCATGTGTATACATGTTTTTATCAATGTTCTTTCCTTCTTGCAAAGTGTGAAACCAGAGAGGTATTATTATTAAACAGATTTAAAAACTTCCTGTATCCGATTTCTCAGATCACTAACAAAAACAAGTTACAGTTGTTTGTTTCCTTGGATACGAGGGTAAATTTTAAATTGTAAAGGTCTATTTTGAAGTATTTTCCACTGATGAGAGTCACTGTTGACTTTCAAGTATTCGAGAAGCCGTAAGTCAGCCCTGTTTTTCTTGCTTTATCATTGACATCTAGCAAGCAGCAGACAGGGACAGTGCATTATATTAATGACAAGGTAGGTCTTAAACACTATTATCTTTAGTATTTAAGATCCAAGGAAATTAAAAATAATGTACTTTACTATGGGGTAACAGATCATCAAGAGCTGAAAGAGACCTTAAAGGAAAATTAGTCCAAAATGCTCCTTTTACAGGTGAAATGGAATAGGTTCTGAGCACTCCAGTTAGTAGCTTCTTCATTAAGTGAGGCATTGTTTAAAATACCAAAGAGAGCACGTTAGTACACAGCACCTCCCAAGTGGGAGAGTGAAAAGTGAACAGTTTAATAGGAGATGTGTTGCTCAAGGATCAAGTCGAACAATGTAATGTAAAAAGCTAAATTCAAAATGGAGAGGATGTATTAGTTTAAATCTTTGTGAGTACTTTCCTATCTAGACAAGTGCACCTTGTCCTCTTTAAACTCCTATCCCCTTCATCTCTACCTCAGAACTATGTCCCCAACTTCCGTACTATAGGACCATTCACTGCCTGCGTGGCAGTGAACTTATTCACGGGTACTTTTAGTGGATTTCACAACTAAATAAAACAGAAAAAGCTGCTACCAATAATTTCCATTTATCTTTTCCTTCCAAATAAATAAAATCTGAAATGTCTCATTTCTGCGGTTCAGTTACTTAAAATGGACCTCACTTAACAAAAACATTAACTGCATATTATAAGTTGAATTGTGTCTTCCCAAAATTCATAGGTTCAAGTCTTAACCTCCTTAGAAAGTCACTGTATTTGGAGATAGGATCTTTAATAGGAAAATTACAGAAACATGAGGTCCTATCAGTGGTCCCAAACCCAGTATGACTGGTGCACTTAGGAGAAAAAGAGATTAGGACACAGACTAAGGGATGACATGTAAGGACCCAGCCAGAAGGTGGCTATGTGCAAGCCAGGGACAGAGGCTTCACAAAAAAAACAAGCCTGCTGATGGTAATCTTGGACTTCTGGCCTCCAGAACTGAAGAAAACAAATTTTTGTTGCTTAAAGCCACTCAGTCTGTGGCACTGGGCTTTGGCAGCCCTAGCAAACTAATGCACTACTAAATCACTAGTAAGAATTTTTAGTTCAGTTATTCACTGCCCTTGTTTAAAAGTTATGTTCAGGGGCCCTGAGTGGCTCAGTCAGTTAAGCATCTGACTTTGGCTCAGGTCATGATCTCAATTTTTCTAAGTTTGAGCCCTGTGTCGGGTTCTGTGCTAACTGCTCAGAGCCTGGAGCCTGCTTCGAATTCTTTACCTCCCTCTCTCTCTGTCCCTCTCCCACTCCTTCTGTCTCTCAAAAATAAATAAATGTTAAAAATTTTTTTAAAGTAATGTTCAATTACTATCACCTATGATTTGCTGCAACATAAACATATGCACATACAAGTGTTAGGCAATATCTTATCACATGGCAATGATAAAATGCTTTCTCTTTATTTGACACTGCAATTCTACAGTCCTTCATATAAATTTTCTTGAAAGACACATCACTGGTCCATTACTCTTGGAAAAAATATTTTCTTCTCTCTGTTCCGTTACTCAACATATTTTTCCAGTTAGGTTTTATATAATATGGCCTATGTTTCTATGTCAAATAAATTGTATAAAATCAAAATAAAATTTTCCAAGAATTAACACAGACGCATCCTTCGACATACCATAGAACAAAACGAAATGTATTTTTCTCTTGTAACAACTCACTTTTCTGGGAGACTCTCAAGGTGTGCTGTGTTCACATTCCCATTCTCAGAGGTACTTCCCACCTTGGTTCCCGTGAAGCAAGCCCAGTTCCGGCCCAGCACATCGTGCACCCATCCAGGCAAGGTCTCGTCGCAGTAACTGGTTACCTTGCCGTGCTCTTCTTCATACTGTAATCGAGTAAGGGAAGGGAAGGTGAAGTGAATGAATCTGGGCGCATCTGTCAGGTCCCTTTCTCCGGCTCCCATTCACAATCAGGATGCTCCTTCTCATTTCATCTTGGGAACCAGCCCCTGCCAACTAAAAGAAAAAACTCACCCTGAAAGGTTACATTCTGAGAATTACTCTATAAAAGGAGGAGAAATAAACTTTTCCACGATTGCAGACACTGGTTGCCAAACAAAATTTATGTAACAAAACATTTCTGGGAATGAAAAGCGGGGAAAAACTAACAATTTTGGAGTATCTGCCCCATGGCAGGCATTTTACAAATTTCCTCATGTAGTCCTCACTAAGCTGATGGTGGGGAGAGGCTCCAATAATCCCATTTTACCAGCAAGTAAGTGGAGGCTCAGCTCAGAGAGGACACATGGCTCCTAAGGTAACAGAGCAGTTATATGGCAGAGAAAAAATTCTGCTCAATCTGTCAGACTGTATTTTTCTACTCAAAGAAGATGTACTCCAGCAAACTATAACAATAAAGGATGAAAAGTTTCCAGAGAACTAAACAAAATCCTTTTTTGTCAACCTCACAATTTATTAGGATAATCTGATCATGGGGAAGAGAAAAGTAACCTGATTATTAAATATTCTCTCCATTAGATTTCATTAATACAGCCCCTTGTCCTATTCCAATGTTACTACTCAACACCTACCAAGTGATAGATCTAGGATTTGAACTCAAATACTTAGGTTCTGGAGCTTACTAACCCTCGTTATAACATCTTCTCATGGAGGAGGAGAGTCCAGAGTGTGGGAGGAAGAAAGGAAAAATTCATGCTAAATTTCAATGAGGAGGGACTTGGTACACTTTCAGGCACTGACTTAACTTAATGGAACAAAAGCCCAGAAGCATTCAGAGGACAGGTAAACACTGCCAGCATTCAGCTGAATTGCAACACTTTCTTTCCAAAAGTACACAGTAGGTTATTTTTGACTCACAGGCTATAGTTTGCGAACTCCTGAAACTAACGTAACAGGTATTACTTTACCTGTGTGCAAGGGTTGGCAAACTTCTTTTTAAAGCCAGAAAAACAGTATTTGAAGGCTTGCTAACTCTAAGGCCTCTGTCAAAACCACTCAACTCTGCCATTGCAATACAAAAGATGTATAGGAAATACAGAAATGAATGAACTAGACTGTGTGCCAATAGAACTTTATTTACAAAACCAGGCCTGTGGTTTGCAACTCCTGAGTTTAGAGGAATGTATGGGCTAAAGTATACCTAAAGGTAAAATTACTTTATTGCATCTGACTCTCTGAATTGAAATCACATTTAGTAATAGAGTTAAAAATGTTTTGGCCTTAGAATCCCAGAGAGTTAGATTTGAATCTTGGGATTCACCACCAAGCTATACAGCACAGGATAAGCGAGTGTGGACTACTCATACAGATTTATACTCTGCATCCGTATTGGTGATTCATGACATGGTGAAAGCTGTCTATCTACAGCTGGCTAGGTCTGTCTTCCCTTGCAGGAGTTCAGCTTACCACTCCTCCTGTCCCTGTTAAAGCCAATTCAGGATGAAGAACACTGAAGCAAAGGCCTTAGGATATGATCAAGCTGCAACATTACAGGCTGTGTTGTATAGAAAGATCGATAACATTCATATGTATTAAATCAAAACTACATGCCACTGCTATTTTTGTAGATCAAAAACACACTAATCTTGGTACCTCATTTGATGTAATCTAAACCCCTTTAGCATTCTTTTCAGTGTTTCGTTGGCGCAGGCTCTCGATGGTGTTCCCTTGTCTGGTCAGACAGGCCGGGTGCGGCAAAGCCACGGCTCCCCCACCTCTGCGGTTTCAGAAAGCAGTCTGACAAGACTTTCAAGAGTTCTTGAAATGTACCTTACAAAACTGTCAGATACACATAAATGGAAAAAAAAAATGCTACCCATAGAGAGACACTCACTGCAACAGAAAAGTTAAAAAAATAAAACCAAGAACAAAACAGTGTCTAAAATTTCATGTTTAAAAATGAAGGAGTATTATAGAGCATTTTAAATGATACATGTGAATTCTAAAGAGAAGGTTGCCTGCTTCTAGGAATGTAGTTTTATTGAACTCGGCCAGGCCCACGTGTGCACGTATGGTCTACAGCTGCCTCCACGCTCCAGCTGCAGAACTGAGTAGCTGCCTTAGAATACATAAGAGCCACGAAACTGAAAACGTTTACTATCTGACCTTGTAATAAAAAGTTTACTGACCCCTGTGGAAAACTTGTGTTAAGAAGAAAAAATTATATGATAGTACTCAAGTTGAACACAAATGCATAAAAGTTTTAAAAATGGAAATAAAAGGCAAAATGAGTCTCCGGGTAGAATCTCCTTGTTTATAAAATGAGGACTGTTATATAAATTTTGTGAAATTCATCTCTTTAAAAAATATTCTTGAGGCACCTGGGTGGCTCCATCGGTTAAGTGTCCAACTTTAGCTCAGGTCATGATCTCATAGTTTGTGAGTTCGAGCCCCATTGGGGGCTCTCTGCTATCAGCACAGAGCCTAATTCAGATCCTCTGTCCCCCTTGCTCTCTGCCCCTCCCACTTGCACACATGCCTACCATCTCTCTCAAAAATGAATCAACATTAAAAAAATAAATTAAAAAAATAAATAATATTATTTCCTAAGAATGAAACTTACAGCCTACAAAGTTCTAGAAGACGACAGCTATGAGCGACGGTCCAGGTGTTGTTAGAGGCTGCTAACATTCATCTGTTTTGGAGTTAGGATTATACTTCCTGAAAAAAACTGTTATAGAACCTATTGTGTATTTTGCTACATTCTTTAATTTATCAAATATTTATTGGTCACCTATTTCTCAAACATCGGTGCAAGGTACTAGGCATACACACACAAATGTACTGATGTGGCCCCAGCCCTTAAGAGGTTCACAATTCAGTGAAATAAATAATTCATTACGACATCATGTGGTTCAAAAAGTTAACCATGCTGGAGAAGCCCGGGAAACTTCCCCATCTAGGCAAAAATTTAGATCACAGATGAAATAACTTTCCCCAGATACCAAAAGAGTTAGGGGCATTCAAGTGAGAAGAACTGGGCCCCATGTTTTTCATCAGTGCGGTTTTGTTCACCTGGTTGGCACAAGTGAGTCATAGTTACAAGCCTCATGTCTAACACCAAGAGAACTTTCCCTGTGATGGGAAGGCTGACATATTATTTTGAAAGAAGGGGGAAAAAATTCACCAAAGCATGACTGATTTTGCTGCAGTTTCTTACCACATTTGCTTAAGGACACTATATTCATCAACATTATGGAATATAGCACCTTAACATTTATCTATCAGTTCACACTTTATAAATATCTTACCAATCACTCATAAACCTTCGAAGTTCAAGGAAATATCGAGATAATATAGTCTCAGGGGACAAAAAAAAAAAAAAGACATCTAAAAAGTAGTCAAACTAGAATTTCTAAAACCAAGGGCTCCTAGAACCAAGGGTTCTTCCCAATACCACACACCACTTCATACACTCTGTTTCTCACAAAGAGCTAGAAAAGTAAACATACTAGCCAACTGCCAGAAACAGAGAGGAGAGACCAAGAAACCAGGAGGATAAGGTTTAAATTCCAATTTGCAAAGAGTTTCCATTTGTATCATGAGCCTCACAATGATTCTTGGGATAATTGGCATTACTCTTCTCATAAAAAGAAAAAAAAAATTAAGTGCTTTGCAAAGTAAGTGAAGAGAAAATTCAAACATGGGTTCACAAGTTACAGTCTCATTACTTTATCCATTGTTTCCTTTAAAAAAAAAAAAGGTTGAAAAAGATTCACAGACTCTCATGAGTCAAGTCCAAATTGCTGTCCGTATCCAGCAACCCTAATGGTCATTTTCTAATCCCATCTTTTTACCTTTTTTTTGCCAAGGTTTTTTTGATGGGGAGCAAAGATCAAAGACATGGTCTTCAGGCTGGACTACCTAGACTCTATCCCACTCTGACACTTACTGGCTGTGTGATCCTACGCAGGTTACTTGTCCTTTCTGCATCCTCGGCTATCAGATCAGGATGATAACAGACTCTACCTCATAGATTCTGTTTTATATATACTGACCCATTTCACTTTCACAACAGATTATGAGGTTGATATCCCCTCAAAAAAAAAAAAAAAAGCACTGTAACAGGATTTTGTGTTTATCCAGGAAGTAGGAAACTGGCATTAGGAAGCAATTAGTTATGGAATGAATGAATAAATGAATAAATAAAAAAATAAAGAACAAATGCCAAGTCCTTTTTAGCAATAACACAAGAAACTCAGAAAAGATACGAAGTTTGTAATTAACAGAAGTGCAGTGCTTCTAAGATATCAGAGACACTGAAACTCCCTTATTAAAAAGTAGGACAGGGTTGTAATGCCCTGTAATCTGTGAAGAATTCAGTAGAAGAGGCACTGAGCACTCCAGAAGCTGACTACTCAGTCAGTACCCTACACCTTGAAAGGATCACTTGCTGTGCCTGTTATTTTCTTGATTTGAATGTTCTCACAGTATCGGTCATTTTTGCTGCTATTGTGAAATACTTCTTAAGGATTTCCAACATTATCATCAATCAAAAGCTGAAGTTCTGGCCGCACTATCCAGCTTGAAATGTAGCCAAAAATATTTTTAAGGGTTTTCATTTATTTCATTTATATAAACATCAGTGTCTGAATACTATCTGGCACAGATGGTATAAATTAAGTTTCTATTCATTCATGCCCATTTCAACAGATAATTTCATAAAATGTAAACAAACTCCACACGCTAGCATCTAGGTTTAGAAAACTACTAGGATTCACTAGCTATCCATCTGCTTCTTCAAAATTACCCTGGGTCACCGAACATTCTCGAACCCCTCTTCAAGTTCCCACTCATTTTATGAACTATCGTTACATTTCCCTAGTAATATTTAACCAATGGAAAAAGAACAGGTTGGGTTATTTTAGAACTTATTTATCCTGAATCTCTTTCTCTAGTGTTTTTTGACACTGGGGGGTTTAAAATCACCTTGTTCCACTGTTTCCCTGATTAATAATATACTTGGCAAATATTTGAATTCTTTTATGTAATGTATTGGCTATCAGAAAAAGGCAGTCTAGTAAAAGGACTCTGCCCTTTAAATCCTGTTCTGCCACTTATAATTTATGCGACCTTGAGCAAACCACAACTAAGGAGACCCAAATTCTTTACGTGATAGTGGGAATGACACCTAGATCACTGGATTCCTTGGAAGGATAAAGAGGACACTGAAGTTTGAGGAGCTTAAAAAGTTAGGAACAGGAAACAAGCAACAATATAAGTACGATTATCTGTTACCACAGGGGATACGAAGTTGTTTTAAGAATTTATGCCATCAAAGAACTTAAACACTAAGCCCAATTTGTCAACTGAACAGTTGATACTGGCTGTCAACCAGTGGTTTCCAAAATGAGATAAAAAGATGGATCATTCAAAGGTGATCCAATGGAATATTGGAAAAAATAGAAATTCTCTTTACATTTGTCATTATATATAAATAAAATTGAAAACCACCTTCCACTGTTCTTTACTATACAAAGCAACAGTACTCAGTTTCAAGGTCAGAAGTTCACCAGCCAAGTACATTGTGCTACCCATGTGATGGTTAGGACGTGTCTCTTTACATGGGCCTGCATATACTCATTTCTGTACCTGATTTAATGAAGCTAAATCTCACAAACTGAACAAGTGGCTTAAAATACTTGCAGAGAAACCAGAATCTGCAAATACTAACACAAGCAGACATAAGAAAATGACCAAGCTTATCTTTGCCCTGCCCTGTTCCGGTAGAAGTTGTCAGGCACATACAAATAGAAGTTTTTGAAATCAGATGTTTTCCAATGGTTCCATCACAGCAGTGTTCAGTTTTTAATGTTAGTCATCAATAAAACACGTTTCACTTAAAATTTGTCTAGCTACCCTTGTGGGGAGTATGGCATAATGCACAGAGCTGTCGAATCTGGCAGTCAGAGCACTGTGTCAGCTCTACTTCGATTAAAAAAAAAACAATGTCCATTAAATTGCCACCACCCCTAATACCAAATAGCACTTCCAGACTTTACTAAACCTGCGATACTTCCATACTTTTAATAAAATGGATCAAAACTACTAAAAATCTTTTAAAGATTTTAATTAAAAAATTGTGCTTCCAAATGTGGGAAATTTTCAGTAATGAAAATTGTAGGTAACAGATTCTTATGATAATGAAGCATGCTTTTGTATTATTTTCAAAGAATATCATCATGAAATATATTCTGGCAAAATATTTTTTTGACAAATATTTAATCATTTAATATTACTTCATGTGTTTGATAGCAAACATCAGTACAGCAGTACATGTGTATACTTTTTAACTGTACCTTTAGACACTGTGGAATACATAACCAAAAATTTGGAAAGCCAGGTCTGATCCATCAAGATCATTCAACATTTCAGGAAAAGACACCTGGCGTGAAGTCGAATGATTTAATGGTAAAGTATATATGCAGAGATACTACATTCCAGCAATACTAACAAAACATTTTACTGAGTTCTGTCCTCTGTTTCCTGTATATATATTAACTGCTCTCATTTGCTGCCAGGTCTGGAGTGTGATTAAAACATCAACAGAAGAGACTAAGGCACGTTTTTACCAAACAGATATTTTCCCAAACCTACCCAAGAGTACCACATATTTCCTCAGAAAGAAACAAACTTCCCTTTGTTGGCTTCAAGGATTAGCCCTAGCTTTCTACCTAACTCGATTTAACCACTTGTTTCAAAACTTGAATTTCAATGAATTTTGAAACTGCCAAGAAATCATTACACTGGTTGCAACCAAATACCTTCCAGCATTTTACTGAAGTAAAGACCATTAGATTTGCATATGGAAAGGAATTTATTTCCAGTGCTTAAAAGACATTTAGGTTAAACCAAAATATAGGTCCTGGAATTAGTTAAAATAGCAATTTATCACTCAAAGAAGTTGTCAATAAAGTGGCTCATTCCTTACTTCCTCATTCATAAATTCTTAAACTGCGAGATTGGAAGAAATCTGAGAGTTCACCCAATCCAACCTTTGGCAGGTGCCTCTCACTCTATGGAAACGAGGGAGGGAACGGGACAGCCCACAGTGCTCCAGGCTGTGCAGAATCTGCCATCATAAAGCTATCTATCCCGACAGCTAACTTAGTTTTTAGTAACACTGAAAGTTAGAACTTTACTGTTTTTAACTTTGAGCCTTATCTTGGCTTTTCCAGTCTCATACAAAAATTAAAACGTAAATAAACAAACAGAATAAAATCTCTAACTCTCCACTGTTTTCTACCGTGTCATTCAACAAATATGGCCCGAGGGTCCACTATAGACTCTAAGTACATAAAGATAACAATACACCCAGAAACACATCAATAAAATAAGACAATACAATGATATTGTTCAATTTTCTTTCTTCTATGTTTATTGAAGGCCTATTATTTATCATGTATCACACTATACATAGGGAATAAAATGTTTAATAGTACAGAGTTGATCCCTGCCCTCACAGTTTAAAGACCAGAGAAGACAAACAAGCAACTGTGACAGAAAATGCAAAGCAGTATTATTTTAGGTCACCTGCTAACACACATTTCTGTAATTCTGTACCTATCAAGTCTTCTTTTCCATTAGCAAAACATTTAGATGCAAAGTTGCTCAGAGAAATAGAAAAAAAGGACTTTCGTAGAGGTGGTTTAAAATTCCATATTAAATACATTCTTATACACGTTAGCTGCTTTTGTCAGTATTTACATCCTGAAAATTACTTTGAAAATATGCAACTCTTTTAGAACCTTGGAGACAAGTAACCTGATATATATTGTTAGGGCACAGAACCAGAAATATAAACATAGCATTCCTGATTTGTGCTTCTAGAATCCAAAAGAATTAAATCTTTGTAAGCTGATACTACTTGTGATAAGTCTTTGAAAAGACAAGAGAAGTGTGGTCAATTTTCCAAACACTTGTAAGTTCTATGTAATCGGGTTCTGAAGATACACAAGGCAACATACAACTTTTCAGTCCAGAAGACACACTATCAAATCACTCCATTACAGCAGTTCGTGTACAGTTACGTGAGCAGAGACAACTGCAAATACAATGTGAACCAAAACAATGGCAGTTCTCCCACCAATGGAGAGCACAGGGGAAGGACTCACAGAGGTGGTATCAAGGTCCTGAGTACTGAATTATCAGGTCCAGAGGTAGGATGGAAAAAAGTACCCAGGTAGAAGTAGTCAGGTATACAGTTACTTCACCTTTCTAAGACCTAACCTTTTCAGAAGAGCAGACCAGCGCCACTCAGAGGTCATGAAAAGTTCTCTGAACCAATAAAATGATAAAAATCTGGTATCTAGAGATTCTTCCATTCAAGCAAAGACACAGGAGAAAAGCCCTCCCGGAAAATAGGGACTAGGTGTGGTTCCACATTTTCAGCTTACCATGACTGATATTCATCAATTCTGAACAACTGAGCAGGAAACTCGTCCATTGTTTAATAGGAAAGAGCTAAAAGATAGCAATCAGTGAGAACAGTAGTGTAATTAAGAGAGGTCAACTAGGCAATGTTATTTGACGGTTTCAGAACCTTTCTTCCAAAACCTTCCTTCCAATTTGGAAGAATACAAAAGGAAATAAGCTAAGTTTTCATCTTGAATGAAAAGACCCTGGTTTAGGAAAAAAAGAGAATAGCCTAATTTGGTAAGGAAACAGAAGCCATAAACCAATTCAAAAGGAGCCAATGCAATGCATATTTCATTCCATTAAACTAACATTCATGTTATGAACTGGGAGTCTGCAGAAAATCCACTGAAATGTCGCATAAGTACTATTATTTCTTTCATTCTTTAGCCCCTGAGAAGTCCTTAGGCTTGAAAGACTAGCCTTTGTCATTTTACAATCAGATGTACTGGAAGAGACTAATATTCCCTATTTGTAAAATGAAGCTAGTAATATCTACTTCATGTAGAATTCTTAGTACAAAACTGGCACCTAATCAAAAAAACAGACAAAAAAATGTATTAATCACCCCATCTTTATGGCCAGGGTACTGCAGGCCTGTGATCTACAAAGATACCCTTCAGTAGTTTGACTTATCTCAGAAAGTCTGTCCCCCAAAATATGTCCTCTGTAGAACAATCTTTCCACCAAATACATCTGTGCATCTCAAGATACCCTGAGGCATTAATTTCTCCTTACAATGGGTCCTGTGGTTCAAAATAATTAAAGAAAGAAAGGCACACAAGAAGGTAATTTAAGTGGGAATAAATTTTGCACTATGAACAAAATACAACACAAAATTCAAACCCTAAGGAGTTTGGAAAAATCATTTCAATAGAAGAATATTCAAAAGGGAAAAACGTGAGCTGCAAATCGTTCCTTTTATTCAAAGGTTGAATGGTGAAGCCACCTAAGACTTCCAGATGTCTTTCTTTTTCCTGTGTAGTCTCTGGTTGTTCACATTTCAAAATGGCGGTTGCTGCTTTCCAAGGAAATGGTTCAGGAGGGCAGCTGCCTTGGAGGTAGGTCACCAGGACTCCTCAGCATTTTACATGCACAGAAAGACTCCAGAAGGGGAATGTAGCTGCTAGAGGCCTCGGCTAGCTGTTAGAGGTAAGAAGGTCCACGGCTGCATGCTGCTCTGCCTCTTAGCCTCAAAGTCTGTTTTGGCTGTTGTTTTACAAGAGCCCCTCAACAGATGCTCTATTTAATAACTAAAAGACAATAAAAACTAGAGTTACAAGCCAACCAGGATCAGACTATCTCTTAAGAATGTTTAATCATATTAATTTCTTTTCAGTAAAACAACAACAACAACAAAAAAACCCACGAAAAATAAAAACAAAAAAACAGGACTAATATTTAAAATGCTGGTACATCTTTAATGCTATTTAGGACAGTCACCAAAAGCTGCCATTCTCCAAAGCTGAATGCTTATGCAACACGGATCATGCACGCAGCCGACTGGACTCAAGAAGCACATGCAGATGCATTTGAAATTATCACTGTATACATCTAATATAACTTTGAAATGTACTTAAAAGAAACAGGCCAATCTAACAGCCTAGATATGTTATCATGCATACCTTACAAAATCTAAATGCAGGCTTAATGCTGACTTGATCTGTATTTCCAGGTATTTATCCCTCTATTTATCCTACTAACTAAGAGCAAATAGTAGGGGGTTTATCTTTTAATAGAGGTATTCCTTATTTAGAAAGAAGAGTGAGGGGCGCCTGGGTGGCTCAGTCGGTTGAGTGTCCGACTTCGGCTCAGGTCATGATCTCGCGGTCTGTGAGTTCGAGCCCCGCGTCGGGCCCTGGGCTGACGGCTCAGAGCCTGGAGCCTGCTTCACATTCTGTGTCTCCCTCTCTCTCTGCCCCTCCCCCGCTCATGCTCTGTCTCTCTCTGTCTCAAAAATAAATAAACATTAAAAAAAAAATTAAAAAAAAAAAAAGAAGAGTGAGAGTTTTAAGACAGAATTTTGTTAACTGCATTCTGAGGAGACCTTATTTTTTTGTGAGGAAAAAAATGGTGAACTGATTTTGAGCAAGTTTCCTATTTTACCTTCCCCAAGTTACCACTGTCCACTATATAAAAGATCCTGAGAGGTCCTGAAAGAAGGGAAACTACTTAACACAATCTATACTTCTTCAACTACCAGGAACTCAGAAAAAAAAGAGCTTCTTAATTTCAGCTCTAATTTCCACATTGATTGGTTAATAGTGGCTACCTGGAACAACCTCCAGAGTTTAACAAGGTGAAGTGACAGTGAAGTGACAGAACTGACGAGCAAGCCTACCCAGCACGTGTGCGGGCCGCTGGGGGTCTGTTGACAGTTTGGGAAATGCTGACACAGGATAAAGCTATAGAGGTTTCAACACTTATCCCAGTTCCCTTTTCATTTCTCTTTTTTACTTAGGAGCTAAGTAAAGGAGGCAGGGAAAGGGAGAATAATATTGTGTTAAATGCAAGGAATGGTGGGGCGCCAGGCTGGCTCAGTCAGTAGAGTGTGCGACCCTTTATCTCGGGGTTGTAGGTTCAAGCCACATTTTGGGTGCAGAGATTAGCTAAAAATAAAATCTTTAAAAAAATGCAAGGAATTGTTAAGTCCCTATCAACTTTACTCTCTAACCACCCTTTTTCCACAAAAAGTTTAAGACCTCTAAATTTATGGACCCAGTGAGAGTGATGATTTCAGCATCTTTTCAGAGAGCCTGGGCGATTCAGTCTCTGGAGAATTCGATTCTTGATTTCAGCTCAGGTCATGATCCCAGGGTTATGGGATCAAGCCCTTCGTCTGGCTCTGCGATGAGCATGGAGCCTGTTTGAGATTCTCACTCACTTTCCCTCTGCCCCTACCCCACTCATACTCACACCACACATGTGTGTGCTCTAAAATAAAAAATTAAAATTAAAATTAAAAGAACACCTTTTCTAAGTGTGAGAACAATGTCAAAAGTGAAAAAGACCCTCTTCTTCCTAGTCAGTGGTCTCTGTTCTGGGAAAGAGTCAGTTTCAAAAGATGGGTGAGATCTCACAGGGAGGAGTGCTGGGCAGATGAAGTTCTCTGCAAGAGCCACCCTCTCTACTAGAAGACAGACCCTATGTGCCATAGCCTCACATGGTTCCCTCTGGAGTTTTAGGGAAAAAAATGAGCATCCTAAGGCAGCACATCTACTGAGCTAACCGAGTCTTTTTGGGTTCATGTCTGCTTATGTTATGAGTACCATACTTGTGATGGCCAATTCAATGGGTTACAAACAGAATAAACTAAAGTGAAAGATCACTCACATAAAATAGGGCAGGCAGGTAAGAAGTAGCAAAGCAAGAAGTAGGCTCAAGCAAGAAATGTGAAGAAAACCCTAATCTCTCCAGTCTCCATCTCCCTTTCCCAGATGAATAAACAAAGAGTAATTTGCATAAGCCACCAGGGAGGAGGGAAGTTGGGTCTTAGTAAGTTAAAAATTTCAATGGAGCTCACCCAGTTTGTTCCTCAGATGTCTCAAATCATGTACCCTCACAGTTCCCAGCTGCATGAACAACTGACTGATAAAATCAGTGACATCCTATGAAGAGTTCACAATGGTAACTAAGTCATTATGTTCACAATTAAGCATCACCATGAAATCAAAACAAGGCATGCATTGTTAAACTTCTGATTCCTTCCCTAAACTGAAACACTCTTAAGAGTACATTTCAAGTTGTTAAAATTAAAAAAAAAACAAAAAAGACAACATCTGGATCTCAGTATGCTGAATCTATACCAAAACAAATAAATTACCCTAAAAACAAGGATTCTAAAAGCTGAACTGTTAGAGCTTAAAAATGAACCCAGAAAACACAGTGAAAAAAATACTATACGATTCTCAAATCCTTAACTGTAGAAATATGATTGACATTTCTGGCTGATATTACAAGCTTGAAATTTAGAAGTCATTAGCACACAAAATGTGCAAATAAATTCCCTGGTATGGATTTCCAAACACACCACTTGTTTCAAGTACCAACCTGGCTTATTTAGAAATACCCATGGAAGGGGCACTTAGATGGTTTAGTCTGTTAAGCATCTGACTCTGACTCTTGGTTTTGGCTCGGATCATTATCTCATGGTTAATAAACTTAAAAAAAACAACAACAACATGGAAGTGCTTTTTAGCTTCAAGTTCTACCAAGACTAATGGATCCCCCAAAAAACTCAATTAGAGATCATTGAGATTTGCTTGACAGTCATAAAATAAAATTTTCAGTCATAAACCTAGACACATTCTCCAGCTCTTGAGTGGCTTAATCTTCAAAATGAAGTCTGAGTTCCTGCTCTACTGTTCCTTTTTACAGCCTCAGAGAAAGTGAAATGGGAAGCAGGAAAAGGTTAGAAAGCCTATACGACTAGAGGGTATTCTTTGGAACATAGTTTCTTTCATATGACTTCCTTCCTCTGTGCAATTGGAGAAGATCCTGTACAGAGGAGGTTTCCATGTGCCTATCATAAATAATAAAGTACATAAAAGCATAAAAAAATCATTTATCCACCCGACACAAACTCAGTCATAATTAAACATCGTTTTGTTATATTCTGTTTTCATATAAAAGGTTGGCTGCTTTTGGCACCTGGTAGCTCAGTCAGTTGAGCACCAGACTCTTGATTTTTGGCTTAGGTCATGATCTCAGGATCATGGGGGTGAAGCCTGCATCACGCTCTGAACTGAGCATGGAGCAGAATCTGCTTAAAATAATCCCAATCTCTCTCTCTCCCTCCTTCATATTTAAAAAAAAAAAAAAGGGAAGTTGGCTTCTTTTAATCTTCAGGTACTTTCAAGGGATACAAATTTGTTGGGCATGCCAATTATAACCAAATGGTGATGCTATTAAATTTGGTAACTCTTAGAAACTAGCCTGAAGATAGTCCAGTCATTTTCTTTGGCTAGTACATTAGTTTTGTTGTTGTTGTTGTTGTTGTTGTTGTTGTTGTTTTAAAGCGAGTATGAATGTCTCTAAGAAAGTTTCCATTTTGCCACTGATCTACTTCTCCTTATTGTTTTATATTAGGGTCATTTCAAATGCTTAGGTATCTGCCTGGGTGAGTTTGTAACCCCTGTAAAGTTTCAGATAATGTATGCAGGGAGTTGAATAGAAAAATGCACCTTTTAAGAATATAAACCTAGTGCTTCCCACCAAACTCAAACTATCCAGGAACTTTGTGTCAAGATTTCTTTCTTTCCAAGCTTTTATCTAGTTTCAAGTCATATTCAACAACAGATTCTCCCCATGTCACTCCAAATTTCTCAAGCAGTTAAAACCAAGAGAAAAAAAAGAGCTTAAAAACCTCAGATTATGAAAAATGCCCACCTGCCAGGTGAGGCTTGAGAACTAAATAAAGTAAATTCCTAGCAACGGTAGTGGTATCACAATTGCTTAAAGTTGGAATGCAGGGAGAATGATGTGGAAGCTGTCTGCCCTACTAGGCTGCAGGATAATCTGGAGGAAACGTGGAACAGAGCTAACAGAATACCCTGCATGTATCACTTGCTTCACAAACTCCAGCAGCAACAATAAGAAACAATCTAATGCAAATATGTAATCTAATGAAAGCATATCCGAAAAGGACCAAAGGAAGCAAGTGGTAGGGTCTGGTATGAGTCAATGGAGAGATATGGAAATCCAATTGATCTGTACACTAAGAATGTATAAAGATAGATATTTATGGCAAAAATGTCAGATATTTCCTTAACAGTGGTAGGTTCAATGCACTATGTTGCAGTTTGCATGAGACACTTTAAATAACAAATACTACTTACATCTTGATAATTCTTCCATTTTAAAAATAAATTAATTTGGGGGCACCTGGGTGGCTCAGTCAGTTAAGTGTATGACTTTGGCCCAAGTCTTGATATCACGGTTCATGAGTTCGAGCCCCACATTAGGCTCTGTGCTGACAGCTCAGAGCCTGGAGACTCCTTCAGATTCTGTGTATCCCTCTGCCCCTCCCCGGCTCATGCTGTCTCTCTCTCAATACATAAAAATATTCAAAAAATTTAAAAAAAATTAATTTTCAATGAAAAGATATTTTCTAAGTCTGTAGAAAAAGTCACAGAACTTTGCTTATTTAAATAGGTTTGTGCTTGAGGCACCTGGGTGACTCAGTTGGTTAAGGAGCAGACTCCTGATTTCAGCTCAGGTTGTGATCTCAAGGTTTGTAGGATCAAGCTCCATATGGGGCTCTGTGCTCACGCAAAGCCTGCTTGAGACTCTCTCTCTCTCTCTCTCTCTCTCTCTCAGGCCTTTCCCTGCTCACACACACTTGCTCCCTCCCTCTCTCTCAAAATAAACTTTAAGAAAGAAATCTTATTTAAAAAAGAGGTTTGCATTTTTCTGGAGTTAGACACCTAATTTGGTACCTCGGCGGGATATGCCCTGATGTTTATGGTAAAATCCAGCAAGCTGTGTTAGCCAGTGTCACCAAAAATATTTGCCTTTCCTTTTACCTAAAGTCAATTCGACTTTATCGTTTTTCTTAAATTTAAAACTCAGTTCCCCATTACTCTGTCACTTGGATTTGCCAAAAGAACATAGATTCTTTCACCGTGCAAAACATGTTTTGCTAGAACTACTTGATTAGGTTAAGAGAAATTTTAAAACCAAGTATCTTTTGTTATTCTACTCTGCTTATTAAAATTATGACCCTATCACAAGGCTGAACTATTGACCAGTCAGAGTTACTGATTTCTCAGTAGGAAAACACAGCCCTGATAACGGTTCTGTCTAAAAAGGCACTCAAAAAATATATTGAAATCAATTAACGGAAAAACACTCTTCCTATTTTTATTCCTAATCAGAGAATGCCATCCAGAAGCTTATGATTAAGCAGAGGTCTACCCAACAACAGTGTATATAGTGACTCTTCCCACTTGTGGCTGAATACACTTAAAACCTTATTTGACTTTATGAAGTGGCTCTCTACTGAACTATGACTTATGTTCTGAGGTTATGGAAAAACACCAAATCTGCTTACACTGTCATTTCAAGAGAAATACAAAGAGGCATTCTGATTTCTCCTCCAGCCACCAGCTGTCCCCTCTGTACCTACCAGCTTTGGACTCTTATTCAAGCAGAGAGCAGACAGACTGATGGAAAAATATTAATAAAGGGAAACTGCCCACATCTATTTCTGGTTATGGCTCAGGCAATTAAATGCTGACTTTACCAGTTTGCCCAACAGTGTCTCCCATTCTATACAAGGGAAGAATGAAAAATTTTCTAAGCCAAATTGGGTAAAACTGTTTTATTAACTCATCTATTTGTATACAACTCCCCATCTTACACTTCAATCTCCTATGTCTCAAGTGAATTCCACTTAATGGATTCATTTTATTTTTTAAACAAATTTTCAACTAAGTGTCTATTATGTATCAGGCAAAAAAGGACAAGGGGGGGGGAGGTAGAGTACATAGTCAACAACTGGCTTGAGTATGTCTTTCCTTGTACATCAATTCCATAGGCAAATGGTTCGCATCTTGAGGGCAAAGAACTTTTGAAGGGCTATAGCAGAGTACCAACAAGAGGTCCAGAAACCCCTAGGCTCATCAATAAGCAGACCAAGAATTATGTTCAGACTAAATTATACTTACCACCTATGTATCACAATCACTCATATAGATACTTTTTTTTAAATACATGGTATCCAGGGGTGATATTAAAAGGTTTCATAAACAAGTCAAGCATGAGCTCCAACTAATAAAATGAACAACTGGCTCTCAACTGCCAGAAAAGATAGATTGGTTCCCACTGAGTATCAGACCAGCTAATACAGGCAAGGGGGATAATTTTTTCTTCTTGGTCTCTCTTCCCTTTTTTCATGTTAAAGATGGATTCTCATGGTAAACAACAACAAAAAATTGTTAAGTTGTTATTCTAAGAAATATACTTGGCTCAGATGTAGCACCATATCCCAGTAATTAAATCACAAACATGTGAGAGAAAATCACAATAAATTCCGAGATTACTCTCTTGTTAGTCCTTTGTCTTTCATCGTCCTTAACAGATTCATTCCCCACTTTCCCACAGATCCTGTAATTGGTCAACTCTTACCAGATGTTCCAAAAGTTGTAAACCATACTCCATGAAAGTCTGTCTTTGTTTATACACTATTTATAGTAAGAAACAGCGAGTTTCAGGCTTGTGTCCTCAATTCACTTATAGCAGTTAATACTCTGCCAACAGGAAAAGTTCCAACTTCAGAAGGATATCCGGGGTGGACTACAATCTGTGTTAAATAAGCTATTTTACCCTAGCATACGTGTGCAACTGGAAGCAGGGTGTTAGAATAGAAGAACGGACAGTACTTCTTCCCCAGTGACAGAAGAACACAGGCTGGACTGGCGGAGCTACCTTTGACTTTGGCCCAAGGCGTAACTCACACTCTCCATCTCTCTGTCTCAGCTCATTAAAGGGAGTTATTCACATTAATACATCTAGTACATTATAACACAGATGGTCCTTGACTTTACAATGGTCCAACTTACCATCTTTGGGAAGCTACACACATACATATGGTGTAAAAGCTGTACATTCAGTAGAACCGGACTTTGAATTTTGATCTTTTCCTAGGCTAGCACTATGCACTAGGAAACTCTCTTGGGACCTTGAGCAGTGCAGTCAGCCCTATGACTACAAGGGTGAACAAGTGATACACTTACAACCATTCTGTTTCTCACTTTTAGTACACTATTCAATTAATTCAATGAAATAGTCAACACACTATAAATTAGACTCTGCTAGATGAGTTTGCCCAACTCTAGGCTAATTTAGGTGTTCTAAGCATGTTCAAGGTAGGGCAGGCTAAGCTATGATGTCTGGTAGGTATTAAACGCATTTTCCAATTACGATGGGTTTATTGGGACATATCCCATCCATCATTAAGTTGAGGAATGGGCCATCAATTTTTCGGAGCCAACAAGCTATCAGATGGGATAATAATTTCTAGAAAAAGAAATTTATAACACCCTTATCTTTCCTACACATTCAGTACACAGCCAAGGGACTAGACAGCATTTAAAAATAAAGATGTAGTAATAAAGAAAACAATTTAAGAATTTCGTCATACTTACCAAAATGTAAATTTCAATACAGATGAATTGAACATATTCAAATATACATCATTTTTTTAACTTACTGAATTCACAATTTTAAATAAAGTGGCAAAATTACACCATCTAATTAATATGTCTTGGGAAAAATGGTGTCAATTCTGGTTATCTTCTTAATCTAAAATTAAAGTTCTGAGAGTCTG
The DNA here is from genome assembly GCA_030068075.1 of Paguma larvata. Taxonomy (NCBI): domain Eukaryota; kingdom Metazoa; phylum Chordata; class Mammalia; order Carnivora; family Viverridae; genus Paguma; species Paguma larvata. Next base: position 42,843,212 of record CM057831.1, on the reverse strand, counting down.
ATTAGAAGAAGTTTCAGATATCAAACCACTGGAAAAAAAAATGCATTCCCAACAATACTAACCTTAAAAAAGGCAAACCATTTGTAGTCATTCAACACAATCTCAAAGCCTTGATTGTAAATGATGGTAAAATGGCCCGAATTGCCAAATTCATCATATGCTGTATCCAACTTCTTAAGGTGCACCACTACTTTTTTCTCTGGTGGCCCTAAAAAAAAATAATGCACAACAAAGGAAAATTATTTGGACTTCAAATGCCAGGAAAATCTCTAGACTATCCATTATTTTTAAGCTGCTTTCCTTTCATGCCACCGGATTTCACCAGTCTGGCTTGTGAAGATATCAGAGTCTCCACCCTGCACACTCCCATGGGGGTCTCCGGCAAACCTGTGAAGTGAAGGCTCAAAAGACAGAAATATGTCCAGCGACCCAGCAGGCAGAGAGACCCCAAAAGTACACCCCTACCTTCCCAGCGCATGCAAACACTGAAGTAAAGGAGGAATAGAGGATGTTTAAAATAACAGGCAGAAATGGGTAGAATACAAAATGGTAGTTAAAAAAGGGAAAATGTAAAATATAAAAAGATCTGCTGGCATATCACAAGGACAAAGGAAATTATCTCTTGGGGAAGAAATGGGGTCTTTCTCCTCAATAGCTCTGAACAGCTCAGAACCTCATAATCTGAATCTTTTCACGCTATTGAGCAAACCAAGGTGTCTATCCTAAGAAGCTAGTTTGTGCTGATAGGAACTAACCTTTCAACCTTCAGAAGATAAAAGCTCAGATCTATGCGTGTCTTTACTAGATTAACGTCAAAGGCTGCCGTGTCCATCTCGAGGCATCACACTTTAGACAGTTTTTCCAGGTTTCCGATGAATACCCTCAAAGAAGAGACTGCATATGGCAGAACAGTGCAAATCCTGTTCTCCTTCTGCTTCAGACCTTCAAATTCAACTTTTAAAACAGAAGGTGGCTATAATGCCTAGGATTACAAAACGCCACACAGTCATCTAGGGTTGGGACAGTTCAATAAGTCTGTGTTGGCAACAAATAACCTGGCAATCTTTGCTCTGCTGACAAGGTAATTGCGGCAGAGAGCTTCCCTCACTCTGCACATGACACAGGGCAGTAAGGTTTTGGCCAGAACAAGAGGGTCTCTTTTGACCAGAGACTGTGTATTTTCTTTTCCCTTCACCAAATTCTTTGTCCTCGGGGTAGCTATGTTCTCCGAGGGCATATGGAATGTCCCAGTGTGTTCTAATACTAGACATTTTTGAGAGCTTTCCGTAAGCCAGACTTTGTGTTTGGCTCTGGGCATTCCCAAATATAATTACTAACTAAAGAGTTATTAAAAAAAAAAAAAAAAAGAAGAAAGAAACAGAGAGAGAGAGAGAGAGAGAGAGAAAGAAAGAAGGAAAAGAAAGGAAGGAAGGAAGAAGGGAAGAAAGAAGGAAAGGAAGGCAGGCAGGCACCCAGAGAAAGCAACAATAAGGGGTGGGGTACTTTTAACTATCTCCCTGCAAAACAGCAAACGGTGCGGAGCCATACCGAACGATTTCTCGGACTAGTAGCATCAACACACGTGGAAGTCAAAAACGCTGGGCAAAAGGACTCTTTCCCACAAGCTAACAAAAGGAAAAAACTTTTTTTGCTATTTTCTCCAGTGTTTGAGCTTATTTTTCACTGGGAAATTTAGAAGAAATATATATGCAGATTTGGACAGGGAGATCATAAGATTGCTCGGTCTCACCTCTCTTCAAACCAAATAAACCAAAAACCAAAAACTAAAGAGAGGAGAAAAAAGTTCTCGAAAAAGTGGTTAGGCCCCGGGAATAACTAAGGAAACGTGCAATGAGAAGTTTTCAGCCGCTCGGCTTGGGCTTCTCGGCCCTGGAGCGGGAAAGGGCACCCACGGCACCCCCAAGGGGCCTCAAGTCCACCCGGCTTCCCAGGGGCACCGGCCCCGGGCCGCGGGTGGCGGCGCTCCGCGTGGGCGCCGCGGGCAGACAGCTCGGGGACGGAAAGGAACCGGTCCGGGGCAGACGCGGGAACGGGGAGAGGCCGCGGACGCCGGCGGCTTACCCATAACCGAGCAGTTGACGTCGCGTTGAGAACCAACGGGTCCCACCTGGAAGACCCAGGTGCCCAGCAGCTCAGGGTAGGTACAGTTGGCAGGTGTGTCGCAGTGCGCGGGGCCAACGCCGGCGAGGAGCAGCAGGAGGGCGGCGAGCAGCGAGTGGGGCCTGGGACCCATGCTGGCGGGGCCCCAGAGGGGACGAGAAGGACCGAGTCGTCGCCAGACAGGAGAGGGCTGAGCTAGGCGATCTGCACAGCGAGCGCCTTAAAATAGCCAGAGCTGCCGGAAACCCGCGGCCCGCAAGGGATGGGGGCGGGGTCTGGGGCCCCAGGGGCGGGGGGAGGGGCGCTCGGGAGCAGCCGGGCCGACAGGTACGTGCTCCCGGGTGCGCGCTGCTGGGGACCTGGCTGCAGCACCGCCTGACCCCCGCGGGAACCTGCCGACGGTTTCTATTACCATGGGACGTCTCAAAATAGGATTTAAGAGCCACAGTGACTTTGTTCCACGAGAAGTAACCGAAGGGGGGGAGGGGGAGTGTGCGGGGGTAAGCAGCAATCAAAGATCAGAAAGAGACACCGACGGGAGGTGAGGGGTGCGGGGTGGGAATAGACACAAAGTGTGAAAAAGGCCCAGAGAGGAAGCGATCTAACGAGTGGAGTTTTCCTTTACTCCCCACTTCCCAACTTCGCCCTCACCAGCCCAGTTATTTAGTACCCCTACGGAAAATTTTACTTGTTAACCCCAGCCACCCCAGCTGTTTGAGAACTGCTTTTCCTTCCGTTTTCCAAAACTTTCACAGCAGTTTTGTTTGGTTTCCTGTTAACGTTGTTTACTTACTATCCACAAGAGAATTCAGCTGTAGTGCAAACTTGCAGTTTTTGTTCGCAAACTTGCAGTTCCACTCCCTCCCCCCCCCCAAACTTTATAGGATTTAATTAACACACGTACCACACACATGCAGAAAAACTGTGAGAGATTATGTAGCTCAGCCCCTTTTACAGATGAAAAGCAGGAGGCCCAGAGAGAGGAAGTAACTTGCCCAGAGTGAGGAAGGAAGCTGGTGGGAGAAAGCTGGTCCTTTGAGCAGGTTCCAGTGTGCCAGGTTGACTGCCAACAATTATCATGTAACACTGTTTCCAAGTTGTCTCTTTCGTTAGTTGAAATATCACCCTTTGCTGGAAGAGCTCATCTGACCTTCCCTGGCTGTTGGTGGAAATTGGGGCTTCTTTTGTGCACAGAGCCTGTTCCGTGTCAGGCCTTCTGTCTGCATCAAGGTCAAGTGATGAACAAGGTAGACTTTTATGTGTCCCTGCCCTCTAGGGCACATGCATTTTGCCCTCATCACACTGGTTACAAATATATGCACATTATTCTCCTTTGTGAATAAGCAATTAGAAATTGGGGTCCCTGGGTGGCTCAGTCATTTAAGTGCCCCACTCTTGATTTGAGCTCAGGTCATGGATTTCGATCAGGTTCCTGGATAGAGCCCTGAATCAGGGTCCATGCTGACAGCACAGGGCATGCCTGGGATTCTCTCTCTCTCCCCCTCCTCCACTAGTGTATGTTCCCACTCTCTGGTGCACACTGTCTCTCTCTCTCTCTCAAAAAACCAAAACAAACAAACAAACAAAAAACCTTGGAAATTGTCTTGGGCTGTTAAATGCTTAATAACTAAGGGGGTTCAGAGCAAGTCTTTCTAAAATATGTGACTGAGGCATGTGAACTATTTTGAGCTGAAGGCAATCAAGACCCTACTGGGTCAGGGTGGCCTGGGCGGCTCAGTTGATTGAGTGTTGGACTTTGACTTCGGTCATGATCTCACATTCCTGGGTTCAAGCACCCTGTTGGGCTGAGTGCTGACAGCTCAGAGTATGGAGCCTGCTTTGGATTCTGTGTCTCCCTTTCTCTCTGCCCCTCCCCTGCTCACGCTCTGTCTCTCTCTGTCTCTCAAAAAATCAAATAAAATAAACGTTAAAAAAATTTTTTAAGAAAAGAGAGAAACTTTTTACCCCTCAACTCCCTAGAAAAATCTAATTGGGGATCTTTCCCAGAATTAGAGTTATTACCAGAGATACATTTTATCTGACTGACCTATCTGCATGGTAGGGCAAACATCTGCCCTACCAAATATCTGCTCCTCTTCTTAATGCCCTGTGAATTGTCCCCTCTCCTTTGAGGCACCAGGCCCCTAGCCCATTTCTCAGGTCAGGATGGCACACACACCTCATTTTACCTTTCTGGCTTTGAACTTATCATTATATGTGGGGTCCCCATACATACAAAATCACATTTTATTTCTTCCTGTTAATCTGTTTCATGTCAATTTAATTCTTAGCCCAGCCAGGAGAACTTTTGAAGGGTAGAGGAAAATTTTTTTCTCCCCTATATAACCTTATCTTGGTTTCGAAGCCTGAAAGCCAATTTCAATTTGGCAAGAGGAAGTGCTCTTGAAAGCTCAGAAGTGAATATGTTTTCTAATGTAGGCAAAAACTACAAAGGCAAGGGTGTGGCCTTTGCAATTTCATAGCCCTATGCTTGAGATTAAAAGTTGACATCATGCAGTTACACTAACACACTTATAGATACACTGACAGAGTAGCATTGCCTTCTTAAGTTTCTGGGAAAGTGTATTATTGGTTAAAACATGAAAACTTTTACGAGGTTGTCACTATTGAAGAGTTGAAGAATCCAGTTGGAAATGTCTTTGATAGATGTAATCAAGTAGCATACTTAATTGTGAAGATAGTTTAAATAGTCTTTATTCACTAAATGATAACTAAAAGGGGATCTTGGAGAACTTTTAGTCTAACGGATTAATTTTAATATTGGAAGTGGAGATCCAGAGATTATAATAACTCACTCAATGACATAATGCTAGTTACTGAGATTCAAACATAAACCTCAGGTAACTTGATTTCAAATTTATCTTGTCTCCAATTATCTACTAATTTCCAAACTATGCCCCCTCAAAATGCTAGCCCTCTCCCCATTAGCAGGGAGGAAAATTAATTAGGGATTCTCAAACCGATCAGGCCCTGTTTTAATTTTATAACAAATATTTTATAGAGACCTTTACCATTCTGAAATGAAATGTATATGTAATATATGCTACTTACACATTTAATAAAAAAGAAAAATAAAATACCAAATTTAATATAAAGAATAAATGAAAAGATGTTTTAAATAAGTTTCTAATGCAAAGACATATTTCATCATCTAAAATGCTCACAGATCAATGTGCTGGAACATAGAAGAAGACACTCAGATTCTTACTCTTTTTTTTTTTTTAATTTTTTAATGTTTATTTTTGAGAGAGAGAGAGAGTGTGAGCACAGTGGGGGAGGGACAGAGAAAGGAGGACAGAGGATCCAAAGCAGGTCCATGCTGAAAGCAGCAAGCCTGATGTAGGGCTTAAACTTGCAAACTGCAAGATCATTGACCTAAGCCGAAGTCAGATGCTCAACCGACTGAGCCACCCAGGCACCCCCAGATACTTACTCTTTATGTCTCTGTGTGAAATCATAGAATCGGATAAAAGTGACGGGTGCCTGTTCTCTGAAAACAGAAAGAATTTCACTGAGTTAGGATACAAATCTCTCATCAGATAATCGAGAAATAATTTCAGTTAGAATACAAATATCTCATCAGATGGTGGTTCAACCACCATACCTTGATGTTGATGCTAGATAACTCTTAGTCAAGTCCCAGCAGGAGAAAAAAAAAAAAAAAGTACAGTCTTCTGTTGATTTACCCGGAAGTTTCGTTCCCGAAAATTTGGCATATATTGAAATGATATGAAACGAAATTGATTTTACTTCCAAACCAGAATTTGGTTCTCAGATCAGTTTAAGTACGTAGCATCATTTAGCAGTAGTTCTCAAAACATGGTCCCAGGACCAATGGGACCAGCAGCAGCCAAATCTTCCTGGAATTTTTAAGAAAAGCAAATTCCTGACCCCTACCTCATAATGTCTGGGTACTGAATCAGAAAATGTCTGGGTAGGTCCCAGCAATCTTTGTTTTAACAATCCCCTTTCAGGAGTTCCTACTACAGCTATAGTTGGAGAATCACTTGTTTAAACATCAACAAGGACTCCAGTCACACTGCTTGAGAGGAAGGACTGAGCTCTGCCTCTCACCAGCTGTTTGATCTTGAAGAAGCTATTTTGCTTCATCTTGTGCCTTGGTTTTCTCACCTATAAAATGTGCATAATTGTATTCCCTATCTGCTTCATCTGGGTTTTGAGAAGACTAAATAGGTTAATACAGACTCTGTGGAGATATGACTGCATTTATTATGCATTTATTATTGTATGTATTTCTATTAGAAAACTTACCCCTCTTGGGGCACCTGAGTGGCTCAGTTGGCTGAGCATCCAACTCTTGATTTCAGCCCTGGTCATGATCTTACTGTTTGTGAGATGGAGCCCCACATCAGGCTCTGTGCTGATGGCAAGGAGCCTGCTGGGATTCTCTCTCTCTTTGTCTCTCTCTGCTCCTCCCCCACTTGCATACACACACACTCTCTCTCTCTGTAAAAATAAATATATTTTTAAAAAGAATTATAGGGGTGGCTGGGTGGCTCAGTCAGTAAAGCGTGTAACTCTTGATTTCAGCTCAGGTCATAATCTCACAGTTTGTGAGTTTGAGCTCCACAGTGGGCTCTGCACTGACAGCATGGAGGCTGCTTAGGATTCTTTCTGTCCTCCTCTCTCTGCCCTTTTCACACTCATGCTCTCTCTCTCTCTCAAAATTAATAAACTTTAAAAAATAAATTAAAAATTAAAAAAATATTCTGTTTTCTATTTGAAAAGCTTATTACATAACTTGCACAATACATTCACATGTTATGCAAATCTGATAGTGATCATATAGATTTCTTTGCTCACACTTTACAGATAAGGAAAGTGGGGCTCTGAAAAGATAAGTCACTTTTCTGCGGTCATCTTACTAAGTGAGTGTAGGTCTGATAACCAACTGAAGCCTTTCTGGTTTTTAGTGAGACTTTTGGAATGGAATTTAAAAAATGAAGCTTGGTCCACTTATTGGTGTAGTCAGATATAAAATTAAGACAAAGAAAGGTTCTCCAAGAGACCCGGACAGAAGATGCACACTGAGGCAGTTGTGGAACTTCAAGTTACTGACATAGTCTCTACTGTTTGACCCCATTCTCATTGCACTGTTTCCTTCTGTTAAATAAAACAAGTTTTTGAAATGAAATTTTGAAGAAGCATTATTTTTACAGATAGACCAGGCGTACCCTCTGAGTCACACAGAGTAAGAGCAACTACAGAGCCATCAGATGTAATCAGTGTGTCCACTTTGCTCCCTTTCCACCAACATCAATCTGCCCCAAAATGTCATCATTTCTGGCTGAACAACTGTGGGTAACTTCTAATTTCATCCATTTTTTCTTGAATTTAAGGTACAAGCCAGGAACTTAAGTGTCATCCTTAACTCTTCCTTCTCCCACCCCCCTCCATCTGACCTGCCAACGGATCACACTGAGTCTACCCTCAACACTGTGATTTTTTTATTTAAATGTAAATCCTATCAAGTTACTCTCCATATTGGGAAGCCGAATACTTCCCAAGAGGTTACCTTTTTATCATCTTTGAATGAAATCCTACATGAAAGATCTGCATGAACTACCACACGTGTCTCTTTGTTCCTCCAGTTGTTCACTGTATCAGGAACGAACTCTTGCTTTCTGTTTGATCCTCAAACACTCTAGATTTCTTCTTTCTTCATTATGTTTCCACTTTGCTATCCTCTCTGCCTGAAATAATTTACCTACTTTTTCACATGGCTGCTCATCTCACCGTTTATGAAATTGTCACTGATAAATATTTTACCTTCTTAGGCCTCCTCTAACCACACTATCTGAAGTTGCCTTCTCCAGCTATTCCATTTTATTTCTGTTCCTTTCTGCATGATACCTAAAACTTCTTGTAATTATTGAATTTTCTTGTTTATTATGTTTCTGCCCCACTGGAATATAAGCTCCAAAGGACTTCTCTGTCTTGATCACCACTGTATTTCCAACACAGAATGGGTGCTTTGAGGTTAAAAAAAAATATGGGGTACGTGGGTGGCTCAGGTGGTTAAGCATCTGACTTTGGTTCAGGTCATGATCTTGCCGTTCGGGAGTTCAAGTCCTTAGAGCCCCACATAGGGCTTTCTGCTGTCAGTGCAGAACCTGTTTGGAATTCTCTGTCTCCCTGTCTCTCTGCCCCTTCCTCATGCATGCACTCTCTCTCTCTAAAAAATAAACATAAAGAAAAAATTAAAAACAAAACCAAAAAATAAAAAACAAAACAAAAAAACAATTGCCAGTTATTTTACCAGCAAAAGATGGGCTTATTTGGGAATAGCAGAGAACTGCAATCCAGGACAAGCAAGCTATAGCCGAACCATAAGCAAGTCAGCAGAGCAAAGGAAGAAATACTCTTAAAGAGGAAAGGGGGATGTTGGAGGGGCTGTCATAAACAAAAAGTCCACTGGAGTAAACTGGGAGTTGGAAGTATAGTGGCTTCTCATTGGCTGAGCTTGGTTGTCTCTCATTGGCTGAACTACTGCAGGGCAGGGGGAGCCTTTCTTCTGCTGGGATAGTAAAGAAGTAGCTAAATAGTATCAATGTGCAGGCTCTGTCTTCTCCTGTTGGATTGGCAATTGATGTCTAGTGGTAGGGCAAGAGAACTCCCATTGCCAAACCTCCAGACTCCATTTTAGCAAGGTTACCCTTAATTAATTTTCACTGTGTTCAATAAATACTTAAGTATTGATTGAAACTCTTACTCTCCAGCTTTAAGAATCACGACGATTGGAAGCAAATTTTCGTTTGTGTTAGTGTGGCAAATGTTTGTGTCACGAGATGATACATTTTATATGTCTCACTTCATACTGTTCACTTTCAGGATACTCAAGTAGTATAAAGGACCAACTTGAAAGCCCCAGCAACACCTGGAAGTTTCACTTAGTATACCTGTGTGGATTTGCTTGGATGTTGACCTTGGACTGCTTCATAAATGTTTGGCTTGCTATCTTGAGGTGACGTTATAAATGCATGTTGGGCAATAGGAAAGCTAAACTATGTCTCAGCATTTTATTTTCAAAGTTATGTGTTTTTATTTGACTTCCCTTCTTTATATATATTATGACTGAGAAGGAAACATGAAGTGAACCAAAGTGAGTTCTAACATAGCAAAACTGTAGAGTTTTTGGCATGAAAAGAGTAAAACCAGACCGAGATGACAGGTTTAAAGGTCAAGACTATCAGTTTTTTGTTTTCCAAGAATCAGATAACTCACCAATGTGGGAGCCAAAGTCAAGCTGAGGGCAAAGCACAAGTTAGCACCCTGTAACCCATACTCCTCACTTGGGTGGGACACAGGGACATTCCTAGACATTCCTGGCTGCCCTAAAGCTAAGAAGAGGAGAAAATAAATAGTTAACTGATAAATATCATAGTTATGCAAAACATTAGTCTCCATCAGTTTACAAATGTCTTAGTAAATTACAAGAAAAAGGCAATCATATCAATAGCCTAATGTCCAGAAACCTACAGATTTATTTTCCTGGAGCCCCAAACATCACCCTCCCCTCCATAGTGATGTGGGGAACAAAGGCAAGAAGGAAATGATAAATAAAATAGAATTTCCTTGTAACCTGCAGCCCACTAACAACTACTTGAGATACAGAGTATAACATTTCTTCAAGAACTCCCTACTGTCTTAAAGATAATGCCTTACTAGAGGAAAAAAATCACCTTAGCTTGACAAAGCTAGGCTTCCAGTATCTTGTGAATCTTCTTTAACATATCAGATTCCTTTTGGAAACTTTGCTTCTACCTCCCCCAACTCTCGGGTATATGATCTCTCACCCCCTCAGGCTTATAATGCAACTCTTTCTGCCCACAGGTCCTGTTCTGTGCTTTAAGAAAATCATCCTTTTGCACCAAAGATGACTCAACAATTCTTTCTTTGCCATAGGCTCCAGACCCCCACCACTCCCAAACTGCATCACACCCAGGTAATGATACAGGAACATTTAAAATATTTCATTTCTCATGTTAATATGTCTTATATTAATTTAATTATTAAACTCGCCAAAGAACTTAGAAGGGAGAAAGGGAGGTTTCTGCCCCCACAGAACAAATAAAAATAATGATAAATTTGAGGTCCTCTTTCCTCAAGTTCTGTTACCTTAATTGTATCCACATTGAAGTTATTTACATGTTTAACTATATATCTATTATTAATAGATTTATTTTCCAATTCTAAGGGCTCTAAGGATACTAAATGTTTAAAAAGAGGAATACATAAATCAGCTTGATCTTCTGACTCCTTTGATTGGGTCAGTGGCTTATTTTTAACAATTTGGGGCCCTGTCTGAGATTTGCCTCCACTCACAGTGTCCAGAGCCTCTTGCAATAGGGGAGACGCATCCTACCTCAGTTTGGGTGACTTTTCTATGAATTATAGTTGTATTAGTTGCATTATTAACTTAGATCCATATTTTGTTTTGTTCTCTACTTATATGTTTTATGCACCTCTTATCAGTCATTAATTTTGCCTTTCCACTCCTACTCTGCATTTACCCACTGATTAGAGAAACCTAATAAGGGCCCGATGCTAGCATTTGTTTTGAAATTATCTGACACACCTGATATAGCAGGTCTCAAAAGGCACCTCATTGTCTAGAAGAATGCATACCTCCAGATAGGTTCAACCTCTTGCCCCAAGGGTTCAAGAAATGCTTCTCCCTTCCTCATGTATCCACCTCCTTTGCAAACATGTATCAGCTGTCCCTAGGCTCAACAGGACAAGGCAGCTTTGGGAATGATCCCCCTGCTTCTCCTTGGACTGTCGTTCTGATAATAAAGCTTTCTTTGTTTCAAAATTGTTGTCTCAGACATTGGCTTACAGTGCACTGAGTGCCCAGACAAGTTTGAGTTTGGTAACATCAGGAAAATTGAGTAACTCTCCAAAATGGCCAAAGCCATCACCTTAAATACCGTCTTCAGCTAAAGACAAAAGAAAATAATCATAGTGGGAGTCAGTGATAATAATGTCAAAAAGAAAGGCAAAAGAAATGTAGAAAAAAATTGTATTTCCTTACAACTTGTGTAAGGGCAAATCGGGACTGATTCCATTTTGCTTAAGGGCAAACTGGGACTGACTCCATTGTGTTTCCTGTCTTCCACCCTGAGTCCCCAGTGCCTGCTCAAAACCTGCAACTTCCTGGTTCCAAAAGAACCACGCCCAGTGACCTATGGAACAGGACCCTTGACCCTTCCTCAGCCAATTGGCTAGGGTCACGACCATCACCCCTCCCACTGCCCCTAGACCCCTTTAAAACTATTGTGTTTTGGGACCGCACCCTCTCTCTCTCTCTCTCTCTCTCTCTCTCTCTCTCTCTCTCTCTCTCTCTCTCTCTCTCTCTCTCTCTCTCTCTCTCTCTCGACCCACTGCTGCGTCGATGCGGTAGGAGATTGAGCTCGAGCTAGCTCGAATAAAGGCTCTTTGTTCTTGCATCGGACTCGGCTCCCTGGTGGTTTTTGGGGTCCCCGAATTCTGGGCATAACACTTGCAGCCCATTGAAAGTACTTAGGACTGGCAGAGTGACCTTCCTCCAGGAACTCAACTGCTTTCAGGTCACAACTTTGCTAGAGGCAAAAAGCAACCGTAGCTTGACAGTGTAAAGGCCACTTTAGGGAAATAGGCTTGAGCAATGGAATATAGAAAGGGCCATAGTGACCACCTGACTGAAAACAGACAGGCCCATCAGGGGACATAGGCCTTAACAGACCTATGGGCTACTTAAACTAGGCACAGTTACCAAAAAAGGGAAGATTCCACACATCATCATATGTTCTCCATACATCACCATACTCAAACCCCCTTCCCAAGATACGTGTTAAGAATCATTCTTCAAACATATGGCCCACTGGTATACAACTGAAGGGTCTCAGACTAATGTTTTCTTAGACAGTAGTAAATGACCTTATCCTAACAGCAGCTAGCTCCTCAAGGTCCTGGAAGCCTCGCTTCCAAATTCCTTAGAGACTTCTGCTATCCCTAACCTCCACTAACTAAAAAGTATATCATCAGTCACTCCTCACAATCCCAGGACAGCTCTTTGTGCCCACAGGTCCTGTCCCTGTGCTTTAATAAAACCACATTTCTGCACCAAATGCTTTTCAAAAATTCTCTTCACCATTTGCTCCAGGACCCCACATCACCTCATTATCACACCAATAGGAGGTTACCAGGAGAAGCACTGTAAACAAGAGTAAAGTTGTTATGCAGATTTAAGTCTGTGCCTTCTCCATTGAGAACAGTTTCTAGAGATCTACAGTCATTCCTCTCTTCTGGTGCAGTGAGGGTGACACCCTTACGAATGGGAATTTCCCTTACAAATGTAAATGTCTCTTCTAACATCTGCCCAGTTTTCAGACCTTCATGTGTCTGCCGTTTCTTAAAAATAACCAGCTTAAAATAATCAATATGCCGAAGGGGCGTATTTTGGGGAGGTATATTTTGCTCTCCTTAGGTTCCTACTGCTTGTTTTGTCCCTAATACTTAACCTACTTAACCATATTTATATTATTATATGATTAGATATAAAATTATACCAAGTATATTCTGTCATTATGCTACAAAGTCCCCCTCCCCACACACATTTCTCCCCTTCTCCTTCCCAGTCACACCCTGCTAAGAGCAAGGTAATCTGTGTTTATTTCCTGGTGTGTTGACTTCCAGATCTCTTACTAAACTTACCAGCTCTTTACAAACATGGCATGAGAAGGGGGCACATGACACATAAGGGCTCAGATTCTAGATCATGAATGCCATGATTTGAATCCCCGCACCACCTCTTACTATCTCTGTGATTTAGGGAAGCTATTTATCTTCTCTGACGCACTTTCCACATTAGTAAAACTGGGATAATAATAGTACCTACATCACTGGGTTTTTGGTGAGGTTTTGAATGAGTGAATATATGAAATACTTTTAATACTGGTGTCACAGAATAAGCACTCTACAAGTGCTACATGAGTATGGACTTTGAGATTCACTTTTACAAAATGGGACTTCTCCTTGATACAATTTTATTTTTAATAAAAATTTTTCATTCTTTTTAAAAAATGTTTATTTATTTTTGAGAGAGAAAGAGAGTGAGGGAGGGGCAGAGGGAAAGATGGAGAGAGAGAATCCCAAGCAGCTCTTCGATGTCCATGCAGAGATCAATGTGAACTATGAGATCATGACCTGAGCCCTAATCAAGAGTCTGCCCCTCCCTGCTCACACTCTCTCTCTCTTAAAAATAAATATTAACATTTTAAAAATGTATATATTCATCATAATCCTAAATGAGAGGAACCCATTCATGGGGAATCGTGGCTTTGGAAGTTATTCCCTGTGATCTCCTCATTTGCTATAAACACAGTTTCCTTTGTGTGGTGGTCCGACCTGGTATAATGTCTGTGACTCACCGAGGAGCCAACTCACATTGACCCAGCTACACCAGCAATGTCAGACCACACCTCTGCCTTGCCCCCTCCTTGATAACCTCCTCCCCTCTCTGCGTTGTTATAAACATTTTAAATGGTTTTAAAATTTAAATATTTTAAGCTGTTTTTAATCGCTTGAAATATTTCAATTATTATTTAATTTTAAATTTGTATCTCTGAGGTACCGGAGGTCTATTTATGTATTTTGTGTGATAATAGGGGTTCAGTTGTCTTTTCATTCAGGCAATGGTGCCAAGATTATTTATTAAATAAATCTTATTTCCTTCTAAATTTAATCACCAAATTTGAATATATTCAAGTTCCATGAATACTGTGATCCTTTGTTTTATTTTGTTTTTTCTTACTAATTGACTTTAAAACAAGTTTGATCCTTTTTCATATTTCTCTCGGCTTTCTCAGGCATTTTTCCTCCTCCTTAATGAAGCTTAAAACCACTTCATGTGTTTTAAAAAATTTTATCACTTTCAAAATTGTATGTTTTGCTATATTGCTACCTGACACCTTTGGTTTTTGTTTGTTTGTTTTCTTAATAGAGCATTCAATGGATATTATTTTTTTTTAAGTTTTAATTTTAACTCTAGTTAGTTAACATGCAATGTTATATCATGCATGTCATCATGATTCAACACTTCTATACATCACCCTGTGCTCATGAGGACAACTGTACTGCTTAATCCCCATCACCTACTTCATTCATCCCCCCACTCACCTCCCCCTGGTAACCATCAATTTGTTCTCTACAGTTAAGAGTCAGTTTCTTGGTTTCTCTCTCTCTCTTTGGGTATTATTTTAAAAGAATATACTTTGCATTTATTCATCTACCATAGTATATTTTTTCATTTTTCTTTTCTTTCTTTTTTTTTTTTAATTTGAGGATCTAATTGGCTTATATACACATTGGGCAGCATAACAAGTATCCAGTCGAAGGGAGCTCTAAGAAGTTGTATAAAATGGAAGGTTTTTAAAGGGGGGGGGGAGAAAATTATTAGAAAAAGATTGTTCCAGGCAAGATTTTTGTTTGCTTTTGTTAACCTTCAAAATAAAATTCAGTTATTTTACCAGCAAAAGATGGGTTTACTTGGGAATAACAGAAAATTGCAATCTGAGACAAGCAAGCTATGGCAAAAACATAAGCAAGTCTGCAAAAGAAAGGAGAGATATGCTGTTTTTGGAGAAAGGCAGGAATTTAGAAAAGCTTTTATAAATAAAAAGTCCAAACTGAGAGTTGGAAGGATAGCGGTTCCTCATTGGCTGAGTTGTGGCTATCTTTCATTGGCTGAGCTGTTGCCAGGAGGGGAAGTAAGCCTTTCTTCCTGCTGCTGGGATAGTAAAGTAGCAACCACTTGAAAGGTCCTTATCTTCCTTCTGGATTTGCAATTGATGAAGAGTGGTGGGGCATGAGAGCTCCCTGCTGCTGAACCTCCATACTACATTTTGGTGTGGTTTCTCTTGTTTCACATTTCCCCCTTTTGACCAAGATCTTTCTTTGAAAGCATTGCTGATTATTAGTTGGGTTCTTTATATTTAGTGATTTTGCCCTTCAATGCCAGGAAGGACCTTTTTTGGTTGCCACTCTTGTCAGAGGGAAAGAACTTAGTAATTGGAAACCACTTCAGGCCACACTGGAGTAACCCGAAAGGTGAGGAGGGAGAAACTCTCTGGCACTTCCCATCTAAAGTCTACATCTTGGGGTGCCTGGGTGGCTCAGTCGGTTAAGCGGCCGACTTCAGCTCAGGTCATTTTCTCACGTTCCGTGAGTTCGAGCCCTGTGTCAGGCTCTGTGCTGATGGCTCAGAGCCTGGAGCCTGCTTCAGATTCTGTGTCTCCCTCTCTCTCTGCCCTTCCCCTGCTCACACTCTGTCTCTATGTCTCTCAAAAATAAATAAAAACATTAAAAAATTAAAAAAATAAAGTCTACATCTTCTCAAGGTGATAAGTGTTGGTGATCCTTGAAGCCTTGAGCCAGCCTCAACTTATTGGGCACATTTTTTTTTTTTTTCAGTTCAAGAGTCAACAAAATGCAAAACTTAAAATTATTACACATGATAGAAGAAGTAACATAACAATTCCAGATTGTATGATGGTTCTAAATCAGGACTGTAGGTCTGAAAGTAGCCAGCTGAAATATCTACTGGCACTTATTCCAACTTAGGGGAGAAAGGTTCTCCTTAAGAAGGCAAACCTGTGGTCAGGTATGTCTTCTGGAGTCTCCACTTAAAGCAACCATGAAAGCAGATTAGTGGATACAGCAAGAGCACGCTGAAAGAATTACGAGTGCTTTTGGGAAGACAAGTGCAGGTATAAACATGAAGTAGCAGCTGATGAACACTTTTGCAAAATAGCAAAACTCCGAAGACTCTTTTAAAACAGTATTGTTATCTCAGAAGAACTGTTTGAAACCAAATGTGTTATTGGTAATATAGCCTGTAAGTTTGCAAATTCAGGGACCCTGAATTTGGGTAAGAAACCAAAGTCAGTTAATAGTTCAGATGAAAGAAGACTTTTGTGAATTCTAAACCCTCTAGCCCTTCAGTAAAGGCAAGGAAAAAATTAACTGGTCCCAAGATCATGATTGAGTCTGTTTCAAAAGAAGAGGTTTCCCCCTTTCACATGGGCTTGGGAAATGCAGACAAGGGCCTTATCTTTTGGAAAAAACAAACAAACAAACAACAACAACAACAACAACGAAAAACCAAAAACAAAACAGAAGAAAAAAACAGTGAGAAAAAAGGACTACAGGCCTGGTCTGGACATTTTGGGAAAGCTGTCTCATCAGATGTCATCTGCTCCAATTCCAGGAAATCTTTACTTTCAGGTCACCAGCTGGTGTGTAGTTCCAGTCAGGATTTGGTGCCTTCTTTAGATGTGCTACATGAACCCAAGAGTCTATTTCCTGGAGTTTGGAGGTACAAGGGTTGATTTGCAGTTCCTCTTAAGGTCCTTTCTAGTGAGGTTGAAGAGAATCTTTCTGGAGGTGTCAGTCAATAGATGAAACCTCCAGATTGCAAAGTGTGATGCTTAAAGTTATCATCTCCTGGCAGGGCACTGTGAAAAAATTGCTCTACCAAAACAGGTTAGTTTCGATAGAAACAATTAGGCCTTTGCACTGTTGAAGTATATCTTGTTTTATCAACTATGGGTCAAAGGAGGCAGGGGCTAAATGCATTGGATGCTCTGTGACTGTCTCAAAGAGTGAAAGTCTATGAGTTTCTAAAGCACTAGATCTGAGATGAAAAAGAACTAATGGCAACACATTTTGCCAAGGTATTCAGAGGGTCTCTACAAATGTTGCCAATTGAGTCTTTTTCTTTTTAAATCTTTTTTTAACATTTTCATTTATTTTTGAGAGACAGAGTACAAGCGGGTGAGGGGCAGAAATCGAGAGGGAGACACAGAATCAGAAGCAGAGTCCAGGCTCCAAGCTGTCAGCACAGAGCCTGACACAGGGCTTGAACCCATGAACCGTGAGATCATGACCTGAGCCAAAGTCAGACGCTCAACCCACTGAGCCATCCAGGCACCCTGCCAATTGAGTCTTAATAGTGTCATTAGTGAGTACAACTCTCTCTGAGGACTAAGTCTGTTATGCTTGATGAAAAACTGACCAAACAGTGTTATAAAACCTGGTCACAGACTTGACTAAGAACTTCACTGATTAAAATAGGTTTCCCACTCACTATTTCGAGAGGGGTTTCCTAGGTGGGGATAATCTTTTTAAACAGAATGTTAGCCACAGAAGTGTTGTGCTGTCTACAATGGAAAGCTTTTGTCCAGTGAAAAAACACCAACCATGACAAAAACATATTTATATCTATTATATGGGAAGGAGGGGGGGCGCCTGGGTGACTCAGTTGGTTAAGCATCTGACTTCGGCTCGGGTCATGATCTCACGGTTTGTGAGTTCGAGCCCCACATCCGGCTCTGTGCTGACAGCTCAGAGCCTGGAGCCTGCTCGGATTCTGTGTCTCCCTCTCTCTCTGTTCTTCCCATTCTAATGCTCTGTGTCTCTCTCTCTCTCAAAAATAAAATAAACATTAAAAAAAAAAAGAGTCAGATGTTTAAAAAAAAAAAGGAAGAAGTGTATGAAATCCATTTACCAAACCTCACGTGATCCATTGTTTAATTTAAATGTCCACAAGTGGTGCAGATAGGTTTCCCAGGATTGTGTTCTGATCAAGTGGGACAAGCAAGACAGGCACTTTTTGTGGCCTTCTTAGTGTTTCCCCACCGATACTGGTTTATAAACACTATCATTTTGTCAATAGAACAATGGTCTAATGTATGTACAGTGGTAAGTAGTGGGAATTTAAGAATTTCTGATAGGGCTGGATTGTTATTTGGTCCAAACCTGAGTTCTCTCCTTTTTATGGAGACAACAGTTAGTAGATTTCCAATATTGTTTCTCACTCTCTGGGGTCAATTGTTCAGTGCCTCTTGTCAATTTTTCCATATTCTCATTTGAGAGAAGATTCATTTGGGCCATGACAGAAGTTTGGCTATTGGTTTCCTTAAGAGCAGCATTTTTGATGGAAAAATTAGTAAGGTGGATTACTTCTGCTTCCTGGGAATGCCTGGGATCCTTAATAATCAGAGAAGCTAATAAGAATATGGCATCTAATGTATTTTGGATATAATAGCCATGTTGAATTTTATCCTCCTTTGGAGGTAAGGACATCTCACTATTTCCATAATACTCCAAAGTCAGGAGCTACCCCAAAGGCATACTGACTATCAGTATAAATGTTATCTATTTTATCCTTGGGTGTATAATTCAGCCTTTTGGGCCAAAGTAGCCAAAGGTAAAGAAGCTCAATGACTTCAAAAGAGTTTCAGTAGCATACCCAGTACAATATTTACCATTTTATCCTTTAAATAAGAACCATCAGTAAAGCATGAAAGGTTTGCATTGGTTAGAAGAGTTTCCTGTAAATTGTCACAAGGAGTCAAAAGATAATCTGTCAGCATTAAGCAGTCCTGAAGGGTTTTGTCTTGATAGAAATGTAGTCCTTGTTTTGAGACCAGATGCCTTAAGTATCTAAACTGAGTTTGAGCAAACTGTAATTTTTCTTTGGAGACTTTATGTCCCTTTAAGGCCAAAAGGTAGATGCTGTCTTCCTGTGAAGAAGTTTGAAAAGAGGTGTAGGGAAGCAAATCATCTATGTCTTAGAGCAAGGTAGAGCCTATAGAAAGCTTTATATCATCCAAATCAGCTTTAATGGTTTGTGAAAAGCAAGAGGGACTCTCTCTATAACCCTGGGGCATTACTAACTGTCCAGGTGTATTTCTGTTCTTCCCAAATAAAAGCAAAAAGGTACTGGCTATCCTTCTTAACTGGAATACTAAAACTGCACTGCATTGATCAATTATAGTGACAAATTTGCTTTCAGTGGAAACGGATGTTAGTAGCACATGGGGATTAGGAACAATAGGGTGCCTAGGGATAAATAACAGTGTTATTTATTGCTCAAAGATCCTGGAAAAATCTTTACCCTCCGTCACTAGGTTTTCTCATAAGTAAAATAGGAGTTAGAGGACCTAGTGCAGGGGATATTGAGGCCCTGGGCCTCATAATCTTTTGTTATGGGTTTGATGCCTGAAGGGCTTTTTAATGTATAGGGTATTCACTGTGGAACAAGATTTGGGGGGATCTCTTTGAATATTGATGGGAGGTGCACTGTAGATTCTGCTGACATCAACTGAAGATTTTGCCCTTAAAGAGGCTAGTAGCTGATCCAATAGGAACAAATGATCATTGTCTCCGGACTCAACTATAATGCCATCAGAGACACAGCATAGAAAGATGTCTAATGGTCATTTAATTCCCCTGGTGGCTATTTTGATTACTATTGTCAAATTAGAGAATTATTTTCTCCTTTTGGGAGAAATTCAGGCATGACAGTTTTCTAAGAAATCTCAGCCCAATAAATGGATAGGGGGTGGAGGAACTAAGGAGGAAAAGGGGGAGTATCTCTCAAAGGGCCTAGACAAAGGGGACAGGTTCAGAGACCTGTTGAAGTTTATTAGACTCCTGCTATTTGAACTGTTTTTGTACTCCAAGGCAAAGGCTGCTTTATAGCAGTGGGGTTAAGCACCAAGAGTGTAGTTCCAATGTCAATATGGACAGAGATATCATTCCCAATCTGGAGAGTTGTTTCTTCAAGCTGATTAATAGGGAGAATCAGGAAGAGTTCCTCAATTCCCAGAGGGATTCCTGAGAGCAGTTGCTTAGAGTCCCATTATTGGGAAGTAGGAGGACACTAGAAAGGCTGGTTAGAAGGTGACTGGAGTGCTGAAATTTGTAACAAATTTTTCCCCAATGCCCTGATTCTTTGGAATAATGGCATAAACTAGAAGGTCTGGGGTTTTATTTAGGGGTGTCCATTTGCCAAAGTTGAAAAAAGGAATTTTAGCAGTCTTTCTTTTAGGTAGCTCATCTAGGATGCGAGTAAATTGATTTGCCATTTTAAGTAAATCTGGAGTGGACAGTTTCCCATTCCATCCTGGTCCTTTTGACTAGGAAGAAAGAATCCAGTTCAGCTCATTAATAAGCAGAATTATTTGCTACCCGGTAGATTTAACATCCAACAGAAGACCAGAATATTCTTAAAAGATAATTTGGAGTTGATTGTAATAGTCATAAGTAGACAAAACTTCTGTGTGCAAGCTTGAATTTTGTCCTTATCAACAGGCTTAGGAAAAGCTATTATAATAGCCCAGTGGAGATTCCCAATGAGTTTTCTAGCATGTTGCCCCAAATTTAGGAGTCTATGTTTCTAAATCCCCTTCAGGATGTTCCCCTCTGGCTAGTTTCATCCAGTGTTAGCCTGATCCTCATCAGCGGGTATGTGGACTAATTGATATAAACTCGAGAAACTAACTTGGTAAATTTCAGTAACTATGCTAAATTCTTCCGCAAACTTATATGAGTCCTCAGTCACTTTAAGAAACTCCTTAACTATGACTTGCCTTTTAGCCTTAGTCCAGGGAACACCAGAAATTTGAGGTTCATTTAGATCTTCCAAAGACTTAACTTTAAAGAGTCAAGTTTCAATAGTTTCAGAAGAGGAGTGAACAGGAGAGAGTCAGAGGAAAAGGGAAGTTCAGCAGAGAGAATAAAGGAAAATGGTGCCGGAGGTGAGGTCTGAGCACAAGATGGCTGCCATCTGTCTTCAGACAAAGAACTCGGGGGTGGGGAACAAGAGGCCTCAGAAGCCATTTGGACTTATTTCAGTAGTTTTAGAAATAGAATTTTGCAAAAAGGCAAACTTAGAATCCTGAAAACATCTGGAAGTTTCAAGGTACCATTTAAAAATATGCATCCTGTTCAGTCGTTTTTCTCTTTTTTTTTCTTTTTCTTTTTCTTTTTTTCCTCTGGAACCATAACTTTCTAATTTAATTTTGAGTAGAATAAGTTTGGGGAGATGTAAAGTTTCCCCACAATGGCCACTGAAGTTCTAAATTATTTTCAGCCAAGTCAGTCCATTTAGTGAGAAATACACATGAGGAGGGACCATAGTTTTTAAACATAAAACCAGGCCAAGTCTAGGGCACCTGGATGGTTCAGTTGGATAAGCATCCAACTTTGGCTCAGGTCATGATCTCACATAAGCCCCGTGTCAGGCTCTGTGGTGATAGTTCAGAGCCTGAATCCTGCTTCTAATAGTCTGTCTGTCTCTCTCTCTCTCTCTTTACTCTCTCTCTCTCTCTCTTTCCCCTCTCCCACTCGTACTCGGTCTCTCTTTCTCAAAAATAAATACATGTTAAAAAAAAACAACAAAATAAAACAGCCCAAGTCCAAGTGAGGGGGGGGGCACCCTCAAAGTATTTGGTGACTGGGATCCCATTTCTTAAAGGTTTTTCTAGAGAAAAGAGAAACATTTCTAAATACCAGTTTCAACAGGAATAGCCTGGTTCCAGTAGGAATCAGACCAAATGCCAGAACAGTTCCGGTAGGAATTGCCCGGTTCGGAAGAAATTGGACCAAAGGCTGATGGGCATAGTTTCAACAGGAACAGGCCAGTTCTGAAAAGGAGTTAGACAGAATGCTAGCACACTTTCATCAGGAACAGTGTGATACCAAACATGAATTGGACTGAAGGCTAGCACAATTCCAACAGGCACAGTTCCAGCCAGAAGAGTCTGATCCCAAACAGTGGAATTGAAGGCCTGCACATTTCTCCCTGGCACCAGTCCAACAAGAACAGTCCGATTCTGAAAACGAGTCAGACCAAAGGCCAGCACGGTTCCATCAGGAACAATCCAATTCTGAAAAGTTGTACCAGACGCCAAACTGTTACTCTGAGATAAAAACAAAAACAAAAACAAAGACCTTAACACAGATCCCAAACAAAGCCTGAAGAGCTCAAACACAAAGCATGGGGCTCAAAACCCAGGAGAAAACTTACTTTCCAACTCCAGAGTCAATGAGAAAGCAGTGAGCCTCATTGGCCTTGTGGGCATTGTCTGCTGTTGGCTCTCTAGCCATGGAGTCTTTGAAAGTTTGCTATGGATCCCACATCTGATCACCAATATTAACCTTGCAAATAAAACTACCAGTTATCTTATTCACAAAAATGGTCGTTTGGGGGATAGCAGAGAATTGCAATCTGGGACAAACAAGTTACAGCAAAAACCTCCTGACTCCATTTTAGTGAGGTTTCCTGTGATTAATTTTCACATTTTTCATGAATTAATTTCATCTTTTATTTGTAGTAATTTTTTCTTCATTTGGTTCATTTTATTTTTCTTTCTTTAATTTATTAGCATGAATACTTAGCAGCTCATTTTCACTCTTTTCCTTTAATAATAAAAGTGTATCAGGCCCACACTTCTTTTCTGAAACAAGCTTTGACTATATCTCACAAGTTAGAGTATGAACAGTGTGTGAAATCCTTTTTTTTTTCTCTTTCATTTAAAAAGTTAGTAATTTAGATTTAGGTTCCAGATGCCTCCATAGATTATTTAGGAATCTCGTTCTTATTTTAAGTAGTTAAATTTTAATTTAACTTACTTTCTTAGATTATATTCTGTAAAATATCAGCACTTAAAATTTTATAACTTTCTTTGTAGCAAAATTTATGGCAGATTTATAAAATATACATAATAAAATTACATTTTCTTAACTCAAGGCAACTGATACACAAAGTGGCTGAATTAAGTCTTTCTGTGACTACAGTTATTTTACTTTTTGTCTATTGTATCTTTCAATTCTGAAAGAGTGGTTGAAGTATTTTAATGTAACTTAATTCTAATAAAGTTCTTAGTTATCTATTTCTTTTTTATTTAAAAAAATTTTTTTACATTTATTTATTTTTGAGAGAGAGAGAGAGAGAGAGAGCGAGCGAGCATGAGTTGGGGAGGGGCAGAGAGAGGGGAAAACACAGAATCTGAAGCAGGCTCCAGGCTCTAAACTGCCAGCACAGAGCCCGATGTGGGGCTCGAACTCACGAACCCTCATGAACCATGATATCATGGCCTGAGCCAAAGTTAGACGCTCAAGGAACTGAGCCACCCAGGCACCCCCTTTTTTTTTTTTAATGTTTATTTATTTTGTGAGAGAGACAGTGTGAGCAGGTGAGGGGCAGAGAGAGAGGAGAGAGAGAATCCCAAGTAGGCTTTGTGCTGTCAGCACAGATCCTTACAGGGAGCTCAATATCATGAACCATGAGATAACTACCTGAGCTGAAACCAAGAGTTGGGTGCTTAACCAACTGAGCCACCAAAGCACCCCTCTACTTATTTCTTAATATTTTAATTGCTTTGTAATCTGATACGTTTCCATGGAAGTATATCTCTTTGAAACATATGCTTTTTGCCTATTCATAGATGTCCCACAATAACTCTCTCCCGTGGAAACTCTACCTAAACCTGCAGTATCAAAAGTACCTTCTAAAACTTGGTAGCTTGCCAGTTCTGCATGTTGACTCGCTCCAAGACTTAGTTAACCTTGAGCATAGAGGGAGAAAATGCTTGGGATGCAAATTCACATTGTTATTGGATGTTTTAGGTTTTTAATTTATAGTTTTTCCTTCCTGACTTTTATGATTTTAACAGGCCTTCTCACCCATGTAGGGTACAGAATATTGATAGGAGTTCTTAGTAGTAAACTAAGAGAACAGAGGAATTTAATTAAAAGTGAGAAAGTGAGATTATGGAGAGAGGCAAAATGTGCAGGGATAACTAATTCCTTTTTATGATAACAATAACCAATTATTGAATGTCTAGTCTACTATGTGTAGACACTATGTACATATGGAGATCGTTTAATCTCTATAGCTGCACTATAAGGTAGAGATTATTTACTTCATTTTAGAAATGAAAGAGTGTTTAGAACACAGAGATTAGGTATCTTGATAAATGCCATGCAAGTTAATAAGTGGCTTAACTAGAAAGTTTGGCTGATTCCCAAAGTATGCCTAAATCCCAACACTGATTTTTTCCCACTATACCCAGTGCCTTACTTGTATGAAGATTAAGAAGAAATTCTGAATAAGTGGTTATCCATAGATCATAGAAGTATAATACTTAACCACAAAAATTGCATTTATTCAATAAATATTTGTTCATCATAGTACTAGTGCTGCAGTCACTAAGCAAGAGGAAATGATGGTGGAGTAGGTGTTTTGGGAAGAAAGACAAATGAATGTTGACATTGTAGGAGTAGAGAAGATCACCCAAAGCAAATCCATAGACTACAGTGTGGGCATGAGTAGTGAGCAGGGAAAGGCTGAAGACAGCTGTTTTAACAATCGCCAAAACTTAAGAAATAAGCTCAAGAAAAAAGTTCATGAAGGAAAAATTAAGAGAATCACAATGAGGACCAAGAGAGATAATATTTTGAAAATCAGGAAGAAGAAATTTTGAGTCTAAACTTTAATGAGTGAATTGTTTGTTTCAACTCTCCCTAGGTTATGATAAACACTGGCTTCCACTTCCAACACCATATGCAAGTAGATGTTCCATTTCTTGGGCTCAGGGCAAAGACTCTCAGATCTTTGGGAAACTGATCAGAAACCTGGATAGTCCCCAAATCCTCTAGAAAACCGAAAGCTCTGAAACTAGAGCATGGCTACTCTTGATGGACATTACTATAAGCATTGCTTCATATTTTGTAGTTTTACGATTTACAGATTGAGTAACATCTTGAACCTAGTCAGTTCCATTATACCATTATACCACAATATGGCACATACTGAGAATTGCTCTTAAAAACGAATTTCTTGGAGAGCCCGGGTGGCTTATTTGGGTAAGCATCTGATTTTGGCTCAGGCTATGATCTCATCATTCATGAGTTTGAGCCCTGCATCACGCTCTCTGCTGTCAGCACAGAGCCTGCTCCAGATCCTCTGTTTCCCTCTGTCTCTGGCCCTCATCTGCACATGTCCTCTCTCTCTCTCTCAAAAACAAATAAACATTAAAAAAAATAAATTTCTTACATAAACTTATTTAACATTGGCCTTTCATAAAAGGATACAGACGCATTACCACAGTTTGAATTTTCTGGTTGCTTAGAACATGAATAAATAGGAATAAACAGGAATTATTGTGATATGTTTGAATTTCTTTCTTGGTTTTTTTGAAAAACTTATGTTTAGGCAACAGACCTGTTGCATAATTGCAAGAGCTAATGAAAAAACTCATCTGTGCTTGATTCACATAATGTCTGAATGAAAAGTATTTTCATTTTTGGGGCACATGGGTAACTCAGTCGGTTGAGCGTCTAACTCTTGATTTCTACTCAGGTCATTATCCCAGAGTCCTGGGATTGAGGCCTACTTTGGACTCCATGCTGAATGTTAAACCTGCTTAAGATTCTCTCTCTCTCTGTCTTGCTCTCCCTCTCTCCCTCTCTGCAGCTTGCTCTCTTTCTCTCTCTCTCAAATAAAGAGAATAAAAAAGTATTTCATTTTCTTTACAACGTGAAGTGCAGTAAGGCTCTATGTTGAAAAAAACCCAGAAAAACCACTTCATATCATCCCTAATTTGGTTCAACTGAATCCGTTAACAGGAAATAATTGATTTAGAGGTATTTATTATATCTCTAGAGACAGAGAAAATGATGCAGTTAGGGAATCACTGGGATTATCTCTAACTGATAAACCAGCTTGCATTAATATGTTATTTTTAATAACAAAGATATTAAAAATTTTACCAAAGCATTGACTTTAATTAAAAAAAAAAGTATCTTCTGAGGTGCCAGTAAACCCAGGTTATAATTGTATCACTGCTACCAACTCACTTACAGAGTTTGAGGAGATCAATTCAAACCATCCCTGTGATTTCTCCCTTGTCAGATTAGTAGTAATTGCCCTACCAACCTTACTTTGTTATTATGAATTTTGAAAAAGATGCATTTATTCAAGTAGTATTTATTAAGTGTTTACGGTGTGTCAAGCTTTGTTCTAGCACCAGGGGTTCGTGAAGAACATGCCAAAGGACATTCCTGATTTCACAGAGCTTAAATGTAAGCCAAGAATAAGATCATTACATGATTTTGAGTACATTACAGTCTATGAGGATGAGTACCACAACGGTAAGTATGAGATAGAACGATGATGTATGGTAGCTTGGGAATTCAGGGAAGAACTCTCTGGGGAGAACGGCATTTCAGCTGAGATCTGCAGGGTAAGAGTTGTATATGCCAATAGCATTCTAAGTAGAGGGGAGAACATATGTAAAGGCTGGAGGAATTTGAGGAGGTGTGCACGGTTCAGAATAGCAAATGCAAAGAGTGATGGGGAAGAAGTTAAAAATAATAGTTATGAAAACACACCGAGACATGGCTAGTGAGAACATAAACTGGTGTGACGTTTCAGAAAGCATTTTGGTAATATGAGGTAAGAATTTCCAAAAAAAACATTTCTCGCCTTTGACTCAACAATCTCATATCTGGATAACTTTCCTATTAAAAATCATATGAAACACAGAAAAAAGTTAAGAAGAAAGATATTCATTAGAGTAGGGGTGCCTGGCTGGTTCAGTCGGTTAAACATCCAACTCTTGATTTGGGCTCAGGTCATCATCTCACAGTCAGGGAGTTTAAGCCCCATGTCAGTGTCTGCACTGACAGTGCATAACCTGTTTGAGATTCTCTCCCCGCCCCGACCCTCCCCGACTCATGCAAGCTCTCTTTTCCCTCTCTCTCTCTCAAAATAAATAAATATGCTTAAAACATTTTTAAAAAGATATTCATTAAGGTAGTAGAGAATTTATCATTGAGAAACAACAGGAAAAAATATCTACTAAGAAACGAGCAAAAATATGGTGTGTGTATATTAGGAAATATACATAGCTACTAAAAGTCTATTTATGAAGAGTTCATAATAATATGAGAAAACATTTGTTATAAAATACTTTAATAGTAAAAGAAGAAGGTGGCAATGAAGGGGTGGGCCCAGATAAATACTGCTCACCTCTGGATCTAGATCACAACTGAGGAACTCTTGGAAGAAGGTTTCCCGATCTTATATAAGGGTTACTGGCAAGTCAGCCTCATGACCCTCCGGAAAAAGATATTATCTTCATTACCCTGAAATATCTCTGGGAGGAAGAAGGAAAGAGCTCATCTTTTTTATTTTGATCAGTAAACAAATCTGTCGTTTTACCTGTAGGGAGACACGATTTCTGGTTTTCAAGGTTTTCTGCTTTAGGAATGACTTTGAAAAGATAGTCCACAACAAATGTATAGAAATGCCGTGGAGAATTGTCTGCCCCAAACCCCAGTGATTGTTATTTTTTTTATTTTTTTACTGCTAATAATTCTTCTCTTTAAAAAGTCTATTTTTTTTTTAGTGATCCCTACACCCAGTGAGACTCCAACTCATGACCCCGAGATCAAGAGTCCTGTGCTCTTCCAATTGAGCCAGCCAGGCACCCCACTGCTACTAATTCTTAATGCTGTTTTAGCAAGAATTACCATAATGAGTACATGATATTCATAGTTGTGTGGAAAATGGAAGTTGACTACCTAGTGACTCAGACTTTTCGTTCCCGAAAGTATCAGCCAATCTAGGGAAGTTTCTGCCACTAATTAGCTGTCACAATTTCTCTGGGCTCCATTTTCTATGAATGATTTTTTAAGACTAGTTCACTGTCTAAACTCTAATTTACTTTAAATTCTATGATTTTATTATTCCATATATAGAGGCAAAAGAATAAAAAACTCTACAGCTTAGTGAATAAAAACATATTCAAATCACTTTATTTGAAGGAAATTGTCCAGTTATAATCTCAATAGTATAAAGTCAAGTTAATCAAGTCAAGTGATCTAGTATATTACCTGTGTGCAGAAAGAATCTCTATAAATATATTTTAAAATAAAATTCAGGTATTATTTTTCTATGCAGAAGTTAATTTCACAACTATTTCTAGAACAAAACAGAGCTGTGGTGTTGAAGACAGATGTTAACAAGATGTTATAAAGATTACGGGAAACTTAAACATGTAAGAACAGGCAAGGAAACTAGAGAGTTGAAAAATATGCAGTTTATTATTTTCTCCATTTTGACACAGTGGGATTTTTCTCAGTTTGTAAGATGTTGCAGAATTTGGTTTCATTGTTCTATTTGGAAAGAACACCAATGTTAGAAGGCATCTGCTTACTGTATTTGTTTTCTTTTTTTTTAATTTTAAAGAAAAAGAGAGAGCGCATGAGCAAGGGAGAAGGGCAGAGGGAGGGAGAGGGAAAGAGAGAGAGAGAGAGAGAGAGAGAGAGAGAAAGAGAAAGAGAATCTTAAGCAGGCTCCACACTCAGTGTGGAGGAGGACTCAGGGATTGATCTGCCGACCTTGGGATCATGACATGAGCTGAAATCAAGAGTCGGATGCTCAACTGACTGAACCACCCAGGTGCCCCAGCATCTGCTTACTATTAAGATGTATATTATCTTGGGAAATTTTGTTGAGGTTTAGTCCTAGTCATTATAAAACAAAGATAATTTTTACTTTAAAGAACTGCTGTAGGATCACATGTGATAATATATGCAGCAGTATTTTGTAAACTGTAAGAACTACAACAGAAATGTACAAGGGTGCCTGGATGACTCAGTAAGTTAAGCATCTGACTCTTGATTTTGGCTCAGGTCATGATCTCATGTTTAATGAGATGGAGTCCCATATGGGCTCTGCGCTGACAGTGCAGAGCCTGCTTGGGATTCTGTCTCTCCCTCTCTCTCTGCCCCTCCCCATTCAGGCTCTTTCTCTCTCAAAAGAAATAACTAAATGCTAAAAAAATCTGAAAGAAATGTACATAAAGGTTTACTACTATTAAACTGGTGGTAATGGTGCTTATACATGAAATTTTCTGATAAGGGATGTGTGAGGAGAGTCTAAAGGGAGATACCATCAATTCTCCTAAGGGCAAGGATGGGACCTGAATCAGAGGAGGTGAGGTTCTAGCTAATCTTGATGGTTGCTGGCTATATTTAAGGAGTGGGAGAGACTGAGACTCATGGACTTAAGTAGCGTACCTTAGGCAGAAGGAAACCTTAGGCAGGAAAAAGAGGCATGAAAGGCCCTATTTTGTTTGTAGAAAGTTTTGATGTGACAAGAAAATGAAGTTTAATTTCTTGGTAGCAATTTCCCTACTAGTTTATTACTGTCTGAAATTTTACTTGCACAATTAAATCTAAGCCCTCCCCATTATACCAACTATACTTAATCATTCTTTCTTCTGCACAACTGCTTTATAATGTATTTTTCCACCACCATACCAATCACAGAGTACATTTAATTCATTTATTTGTGTTCCTGAGCATCTTCTAGGCATTGGCATAGAGTGGGGTGTAGGTACTGTAATTAGTACTCCACAGGCTTGGAATAGATTTCAGTAAATGGTTATTGAAGTGAATTGCCCCTAATTAAATGCAAACACCTCTGATAACTATAATAATATATGCCTAAATCATGACCTCTCCACAAGTATTTGTTAAAAATCACTTTTTAATTTTATTTTTATTATTTTTATTATGTTTTTGAGAGAAAGAGAGAGCACAAGTGGGAGAAGGGCAGAAGGAGGGGAGAGAGAGAATCTTAAGCAGGCTCTGTGCTTAATGCAGAGCTTGATCAGGGGCTCAATCTCATGACCCTGAGATCACGACACTAGCCAAAATCAAGAGTTGGATCCTTACCTGACTGAGCCACCCTGGCACGCCTAAGAAATCTTCTAACTTCACAGTTGGTTAGAATTGTTTTTTCCATTCAACCTCTTTAACAATAATAGTGGAAAAGAAGTGAAAGTTGTGCCTGGGTGGCTCAGTCAGTCATCCAACTCTTGATTTTGGCTCAGTTTGTATGATCTCATGATTTGTGAGATAGAGCCCTGCATTGGGTGCTGTGCTGACAGTGCACAGACTGTTTGGGATTCTCTCCCTCACTCTTTCTCTGCCATTCTTGTGCTATCTCTATCTCAAAATAAATAAATAAACATTAAAAAAAAAGAAATAAGAGTGAAAAAGGAATTCATATTTGGATCAGCCCAGAGGGCCCCTCAAGTGTGGGGATTTCCTGAAAGCTAGAGGGAAGGAAAGGGGAAAGCAATGTAAACAACATTGGTCTTCATATTTTTCCCCAAAATCTTCCCTGTCTTCAAGAAATTCACAGTTCTTTTGAGAAGAGTGACATGAAAAAAAAAAAAAAAACAACAATAACAAAATGAAGAACTGTATATATACAGGATTTCAAATTACAGACCAAATGAAGTTGTTTTATGGGGTATAGGGAGCAAAAGGCAACAAAACATATGTAAATGGGCATTATGTCTCATATTCATATGCATGGCTCTTTTTCATATGTATGTATCAAGAGGTCCTGTTGTGATTAAGATGCAAATTTATGTAAGAACATATACGGAAATATAAATAATCCAGTGAAGAAATCGGCAAGAGACATGAACAGACACTTTTCCAAAGAAGATATCCAGATAGCTAACAGGCACAAGAAAAGATGCTCAACATCACTTATCATCAGGAAATACAAATCAAAACCACAATGAGATACCACCTCACACCAATCAGAATGGCTAAAATGAACAACTTAGGCAACGACAGATGTTGGCAAGGATGTGGATAAAGGGGGACACTTTTACACTGTTGTTAGGAATGCAAACTTGTACAGCCACCCTTAAAAACAGCATGGAGATTCCTCAAAAAATTAAAAACAAAGCTAGCCTACAACCCAGAAATTGTACTACTAGGTATTTATCCAAAGGACACAAAAATGCTGATTTAGAGGGGGCACGTGCACCCCAATGTTTACAGCAGCACTATCAACAATAGCTGCATTATGAAAAAAGCCCAAATGTCCACTGACTGATAAATGGATAAAGAAGATGTGAGGTGTGTGTGTGTGTGTGTGTGTAGGAATATTAGTTGGCAACCAAAAAGAATGAAACCTTGCCATTTGCAAAAACGTGAGTGGAACTAGAATGTATTATACTAAGCGAAATAAGTCAGTCAGAGAAAGATATCATATGATTTCACTCATATGTGGAAATTAAGAAACAAAACAGATGAACATAGGGAAGGGGAAGGAAAAATAAGATAAAAACAGAGACCGAGGCAAACCATAAGAGACTCTTAACTGTAGGGAATAAACTCAGGGCGTTGCGTGGGGGGATGGGTGATGCACATTAAGGAGGGCACTTGTTGGGATGAGCACTGGGTGTTACACTATATGTTAACTAACTTGGATTAAATGAGAGAAAGAAAAAGAAAAGAAAGAAAGAAAGAAAGAAAGAAAGAAAGAAAGAAAGAAAGGAAGGAAGGAAGGAAGGAAGGAAGGAAGGAAAGAAAGAAAGAAAGAAAGAAAGAAAGAAAGAAAGAAAGAAAGAAAGAAAGAAAGAAAGAGGAAAGGAGAAAGAAATACATGTTAGCAACTAATTCTAAAGGTAGTGCTACTGAGATGGAGGCAAAACATAGATTGTCAATGACATTAAGAAATGCATTTGGGGGCACCTGGGTGGCTTGGGTCAGTTAAGCGCCCGACTTTGGCTCAGGTCATGATCTCATGGTTTGTGAGTTCAAGCCCCACGTCAGGCTCTGTGCTGACAGCTCAGAGCCTGGAGCGTGCTTCGGATTCTGTGTCTCCCTCTCTCTCTGCCCCTGCCCCACTCATGCTCTGTCTTTCTCTCTCTCTTTCTGTGAAAAATAAATAAAAACATTAATTAAAAAAAAATTTATTTTAACTGGTTATATTTATTAGAAAATGTAGAAAGGACTATGGCACACAATCTTTGAGAAGTAGCTGTTGGCATTCTCTGCCCATAAGGCAGGAAAACTGGATTTCAGGCCAAACCTATTATCTAGCTGGTGATCTTGGGCACGTCATTCTGTTTCACTGGGTGTGCCTTGGTTTAACTGTTCTGTGCTAATCAAATGTGGGTTAGAATAATTAAGAGAGAGTATTTTGTAATTATGAAAGTCTCTGAATTAGATTTAGGAAGATAATTCCATTATATAAACACTTACCAAAATTCCAGCCAATTGAAATTTGGTTATTTGAGTTCTACTGTGAAGAGAAGAGCATCTGTTATTTCACATATTTTGCATTAATTTTTAAAAGATACAATCCTTGTAAAAACCTGATAGGTATAACGACGTGCACATTATCAACTTGTAGACAATCTACAGCGTCTAAGTGGTGATGTTGCATTCAACTGAGGTCAACATCCAATCTCCATGCCCTTTCATTACAACACAGCCTTATGTACCCAATTTTTTATCATATAAAAACAAAAGGAAGGTTTCCTGTCCCCCAACACCTTAAAAATCTAACATTACCATGACCATTTACTTCTCTCTGCAACTTATCCCTCGGGAAACTGTAACAGCTCAAGAAACATTTATATTGTTTAACAAATATCTCTTTCATTAGAGAAGCTTCAAAGTCAAAAAGCTAAACAGTTTGGCAGATCTCACAAAACCACAAGAGTAGATCTCTCACTTTTTGGTGTGTAATTTTTAACTTCCTTTGTTTTGAAACCAGAGCATCTACCACTAAAATACATCCTATCATTCACTGGGGTATCCTGTGGGATGTGAGAGGGACTGAGGCACTCTAGAAGGTGGGGTAATGACTCGAAGGAAGAGTTAATAGATACCAGGTGGTCCTATAAAGAGGAAATGGTTTCTGTAGCTGCTGATAAACCTGTCACGTGCTCAGTCAGAATACATATGACACCAAAACCCCGTACTAATTTCCCCTTCACTTATCTTTATCCCTTGCTTCATTTTTTTCTTATTCAAACAAAAGGTTTGAGAGAAAGGAGTAGAAAGTTTTTAATGGAAAAGGTTTTTTTTTTTTTTAATCTTTTGAGTCTTGCTTTCTTCTGTCTAAAAGTAGAGAATTGGACTAAGTTTATTCTTTTAGTTTTGATATGCGGAAATCACAGTTTTAAATTTAGAAATTTATTTTAGGTGAGGAATTCATAAAACATTTGAAAACATTTCACACTTTTAGAGTAGACAGAAATAGGCTTAATTCTTCAAACATGGAAAGCACCAAGGACTTACTAGTTTCTTCTGACAAGTTAATATAGCTACATAGGTGAATCCTGCTGTAAGAATTGTCTATTAGTTGAATGCAAACATTGACGTCTCTGGAATCGGGCAAGAAGAGCTGGGGAGGTTTAACCCACAGAGAGCTTAACCAGAAGAGGAGAGAAAACCACAGGAACTGTTTTCAGTTAACTTTGCTAAATAATAATAAAAACCATTAGAATTTTTCATTGTCATATTAGATAAATAATAACGCAAGCTCACGTTTACCGACCCTACATCTTTTGTCTCCCCCTCACTGTGACAAAAGTTTCCCAAAATCTATCAGTCTGTATAATAATAGATATACAGGGGAGATATACAGATATACAGGCCCCTCATTCATCCATCCATCCTTATTCCTCAACCTCCACTGAAGAAAAGGAAGAAGAGAATGAGTTGCTTTTCTCTCCAGGTTTACCCTAAGCTCAGTGAGGGCAGTGACCACGTTTATATTAGCCTTCTGTATCTCCATTAACTGGCGATCGTCTGTTGAATGAATGAATTGGTATTCCTTCAAGCTGAAGTATGGGAAGGACTGGTAGAAGCTTCCTTTCCCTAGTGGAAAACTGAGAACCCTGGGTAATCCTCAACTTCCTGCTTTTGGGCTTCATGAATAGAACATTTCTCTGCTTATGGGAAAGAAATAAGGGCAAAGCTAGCTCTCACTATAATTGTCAAGTTTGAATTCTCACTCTTTCTGCTCCCCTCAGGGCTTTTCTTTTCTGCACAGCTATAAATGATTTATTTCTCCCAGGGAAAAGACATAAATTTAAGAGAGCTCTTTAGTGATTGCATTTCAATCTTCCTTTTGAACAAATATACATTCTTCATTAATAATGAAAGAAAATCCAATAGAAAAATGAACCAGGGATATGAATTAGCAGTTTAAGTGAAATAAAAATATTTAGATTCTTACCAATTAATTCAATATGCAAATTAAAATGAGATATTTTTGCCCATAAGAGTGATAAAAATGTAATAGACTGAGCATATCTACTTCGGGTAAAGATACGGAGAAATAGGTACTTTGCTATATTATTGATGGGCACAACAATGGAAATAGCCTTTCTTAAGAGCAGTTTGACAATATCAATAAAATGTAGCACTTTAACTCAGCAATTCCATGGGTTATGGGTTCATTATAGCATTGCTTATAAAAATGAAATGGTGCGGGGTGCCTGGGTGGCTCAGTTTGTTGAATGTTCAACTCTTGATTTCACCTCAGGTCATGATCTCACTGTTCGTGCGATTAGGCTCCACTTGGGATTCTCTCTTTCACTCTCTTTTTGCCCATCTCCACTCTGTCTGTCTCTCTTGAAATAAATAAACAAACATCTAAGAAAAGTGAAATGGTAAGTAATAGGAAGGTGACTAAGTGAATTAAGGAAAATCCATAGTACGGAATATTTTTGGAGCCATTCAAAAAAGAGTAAGACAGAGCTTTAAATACAGACATGGAATGATGGCCATAGTACATGGTATAAAAACAAGTTACTAAAATAATATATGTAACTTCATATTTGTATTTACAAATAAACAAACTGTGTGGGATAATCAGAAAATTCTTAACAATGGTTGCTTGGAGGTGGAGGGGTGTGTGTATGTGTGGGGCCATACCAAGGCAAGTGAGGATTATTTCTAATATTCTAGAAGGCTATGATCTTTAAAACATAATTTTTAATTGTCAACTCAATAGAGAAAATTTTTAAAGCAAATTTCAACCTTAATTCATTGAAACAATTTTTTTTAAGTTTCAATGTTCCTTTCTCCCCGCTGCGTATGTAGTTTGGGTACTTCAGGCCATGTGCTTTGCGGAAAAACTACAGTGGACATGCTAGCACCTTGCTCTCGTTTGTGCGTGCGTGTGCACACGAGCGCGTGCGCGCGCGCGCGCACACACACACACACACACACACACACACAAGTTCTTGCTCTATAGAGCTAACAGACTATATCTGTGTGCATATATGTTTTCCTCCATTGTAGTATATAACTTCTATCTGTTATTATTTTGGTTAATATTGTATCTTGTTGTGACACCAATACTTATTATTTTGAGTATTCCATTGAAGAGAAGGCATGAAATATACATAATGATTCCCAATAGTTAGACATTTAGGAGATACACACACACACATACCCTTTCTCAGTAAGGGATCTGCCATCTAGTGAGTCCTTAGTATCCACATATAAATTTCTGAGGGTGTTAAGAAAACCAAGAGATGCCACCCAGTGTTGCTCTTATTGCACAGAATTGAAACAGCGACATTAATACCTTTTACTTCCTGTTTACCTCCTATTAGCCAAGCACTTTCCTATACACCTCTTAATTCTCACGATAAGACAGTATTAGTATCTTTATCTTACCAATGAGAAAACTGAAAATTGAAAATTCAGAGACATTTTGTAAGAAGGGTATGATTTACCACCACATAAAAAAAAACACAAAAACCTCTTAGATTTTCTCTTTTGTATGAGGAACTTGATTAATGATTACATAATCATCACAGTTAATCCTCCAAAAACTCCAGCGAGATATGTATCTTTATCTCAAATTTACATTTGAGAAAATTCAGGAAAAAATAAAGTATAGGTGTATCAGGGACAAAATTGGTAGACTGCTAACAAGGGTGTCAAGCAACACCAGTAAGTGATGCCACCTCACAGTGAGAGTAGATGAATATACTCCCCCATTCATACCCCAAGCATAGGGGTAGGGGGACTCTCTGTTGCAAGTTTTTCTCAATTATTGTTATCACAACAGTGGCCATCTCAGTCTCCTTAGGTAGGTTCGAGTTATTCTTCCTCCTCAATATGTCCCCAGATTTCCCTTTCCATTTTCGTTGAAACCAGAAGGATGAAAAGACAGCAGGACCAGGCACTTCTGAGGTATTTGATGTACAGGGAGCAAAGGCAAAGGCAAGGTGAGTTTAATGGAGAGGCTGAAAATAAACTTACCTTTGACATTGCATGGTGATAAGATCACTTCTAAATAAAAGCTTCTGTTACTTACACAAAACACCACATATTCTGCCTCTGAAAAACTCCCTAAATGAAGAACAGGGTTTCTCCCTGCCAGAGGCCATAGCTTAGAATGTGTGGTCTTTCTCTTTCTCTTCTGCAGAATCATGTTTTTTTCAGTACACCAAAGAGAGTTCAAACTGCTTCCCCACAGTGTCTGGAATCTTGGAGTTCAAACTGCACAAACTCCATTCTTGAAGGACACTCTTGTTAATCATTTCAGTTGTGCCTAAGGATATAGACAGGTCCTCAGGCCATTTTACTCCCCCAGAGTTGGAAGAGTAGTGGTTATGAGCATAAAACTGCAAGTTAAAAGATTTTTGACCGGAATCACCAGTCTGTTCCTGACTAGATTTTGGCAATTTATTACACCTCTCTGAGCTGGTTTTTGTAAAATTACAAAGCCAATATTGTGTTTTCCATTAACTTATGGTGAGAGTAAGTGTTGCTACTACGTAGCATCATCACCATCACCATCATCATCATTACTATCATTATTTTATAGATCTAAAAGCCTTTATAGGTTCCATGTTGGGTTATATTGTCCATTCTTTCTGAACCTCAGGTTTAGACTTTTCTCTGAAACCTCGACTCATTCATTTCTCACCTTCCTTCTGTGGGTGTACCCCAGGTCTTTTGGTATTTTTCTAGCCTTCAGAGCCCATTGATTTCTTTTCTTTTAATTTTTTTAATGTTTATTTTTGAGAAAGAGAGAGAGAGAGAGTACAAGCAGGTGAGAGGGAGAGAGAGAGAATCTTAAGCAGGCTCCACACTCAGCACAAAGCCTGATGTGGGGCTCAATCCCATGACTCTGGGATCATGACCTCAGCCAAAATCAAGAATCACATACTCAACTGACTGAGCCACCCATGTGCCATTCCTCCCTTTATAAAATTTTTTACCTTTGCTCTTTTGTTTTGTTTTTTTTTTAATTTTTAAAATTTTTTAAAAAATTTATTTTTGACAAAGAGAGAGACAGAGCATGAGCAGGGGAGGGGTAGAGAGAGATGGAAACACAGACATTGAATCTGAGCTGTCAGCACAGACCCTGACATGGGGCCATTTGTTTTGTTTCTTAAATTCCACATATTAGTGAATCACATGGTATTTGTCTTTCTCTGACTTACTTTGCTTAGCATCATACTCTCTAGCTCCATCCCTGTCATTGCAAATGGTAAGATTTCATTCTTTTTATGGCTGAATAATATTCCATTGTATATATATACTACTTCTTTATCCATGCATCCATCGATGGATACTTAGGATGTTTCCATAATTTGACTACTGTAAATAATGCTTCAATAATAGAAGGCATGCATGTATCCTTTTGAATTTTGCATTAGAGTTTTTGTATTTTGGGCGTAAATACCTAGGAGTGCAATTATTGGATCACAGGGTAGTTTTATTTTTAACTTTAGGAGCAAATTCCATACTCTTTTCCATAGTTTGCATTCCCACCAACAGTGCAAGAGGGTTCCTTTGTCTCAAAATCCTTGCTAAAACTTATTTCTTGTGTTGTTGATTTTAGCCAGTTTGACAGATGTGAGGTGATATCTCATGGTTTTGATTTATATTTTTCTGATGATGGGTGATGTTGAGCATCTTTTCATGTGTCTGTTGGATATCTGGATGGCACAGTTGGTTAAGCCTCTGAATTTTTCGGGTCATGATCTCCCAGTTCATGGGTTTAAACCCCACACTGAGCTCTCACTATTGGTGCAGAGCCCACTTGGGATTCTTTCTTTCTCCCTCTCTCTTTATACTCCTCCTCCACTTGCACACTTGCTCTTTCACGCTCTCTCTCGAAATAAACAAAACAAAACAAAAAAGAAATGTGGTAAAAGATCAGTGTGGAATCAGCTCTCTTTGGATGCCAAAATTACGTGGTATTTATGCTGCATAT
Organism: Paguma larvata; assembly: GCA_030068075.1. Classification (NCBI taxonomy): domain Eukaryota; kingdom Metazoa; phylum Chordata; class Mammalia; order Carnivora; family Viverridae; genus Paguma; species Paguma larvata. Next base: position 42,805,141 of record CM057831.1, on the reverse strand, counting down.
CAGCTCCCTAGTTGCCAAGTAAGCCCAGATTTTGCTGATTGATATCTCTTCTTTAAAGCTTCTGGTTATCACAAAGTCTTGGATCAAAGGGAAGGCCTTTTCTAAAATATAAACTTGGTCTCCTCAGTCTTCCACGTAAAAATCTTTAGAAGTCTCCATACAGGTTACAGGACACCATCAAGTCCAAAATCCTTAGCATCGTATGCCAAGACTTCTCTAACCTGACCCCAATTTCATTTTTCCTCCTTTATCTTGCACTACTTCCCCATTCTCTTCCCTTTTGCAACAGACCTCTCATACTCCTCAAATATGCCAACCATTCTCAAACCTTCAAGCCCCTTTTTAGGCAATTTTTCTCAGTAATACCCTTAATTACACCCTTCTGTTCTTATCTACCTGCTAGACTCAAGACCTAGCTTAATGTCACCTCTTTGAATCTCTCCTTGATGCCTGTAGGCAGAACTAATCTCTCTCATGCTCTCTGGTTTCTGAAACTCTCTGTAATTACTTCTATCCTAAATTAGAGATAGTGTTTACATATTAAATTAGAGATAATTATTTGCATTACTCATTACCATTTTCCCCTCTGATGATGAGTTCCTCAGGCTGCTATCATGTCTTATTCATCTCTGTATGAGTTAATGCATGTCTAACTTGACAAAGTGTAAGCCCTTGATATATGGAGTTATTATTCTGTTGTTTATATTCTTGGTGCCTCTCCAATGTATATCACAGATTCCAAATTTAATTGATTTTGCTTGAATTAGTGAATTACTCATTACACATACTTGAATGACTTGTCTATCACCTAATCTCTGGCTGAAAATGGTACTGTCACACTGCTTACCTCTGCTTTTGTGAATATTAAAAGTTTTTAATCTTTCCTGGTTTCAGATTATCATATTGCTCCTTGCTTTTATATCTTTATTTAATTTGTTAACTTCTAATAGAACCATTTACTGAATGTCTATTTGAATCAGAGTGCTTACTACTCACTGAAGATACAGAAGTAAATACAATGAAAATTATTCCTGCCCTCATGAAGCTTCAGCATCTAGCAGAAAACATAAACATTAAACAAAATGTTATATGTTTAAAACTTGATAACTGCTGTGTAGGAAAATTACAGGGTTATGAATGCTTTTAAAAATGGACTCTAATATCATCAGATGACTTAAGAAATACTTCCTTGAGGAAGTGATATTTAGGTTGATATCCAAAGAAAAGATAAGAATTAGGTAAAAAAAAAAAAAAAAGGTGAGAGATTGAGAAAATGGGGAAGAACTTCAGACAAAGGGAACTGAACTCAGAAAAATAAATCCCGAGCAGGAGGAAGACAGTAGGATTTATAGAGCCAAGTTGTTCTCTAATGACTATGACTCCCTTTGTTGGGATTTTTATGTATATATACTCATGCATGATATTAATGAAATAATCAGGATGGAGCATGGAAGGTCCCCAGAATGCAAAAGCAAAAGTGTTTGGTATAGTTTTTGTTTAGTCAGGAGTTGGATGTGTATTTGTCACGTTTGTCATGTTTATTTGTGATCTCTCTAAACAAGGAATCATGAGGAAATCCATACATTTCCCATGATTGCTCTTGGAGATGAAGGGAATAGATCTTACAGCCTCGTACTGCCGTGTTTCCTTACTACACACACACACACACACACACACACACACACACACCATGATAAAGACATTTATTTCTAGCAGTTTTTAAATTTAATTCCTAAAATTAACTTTTAAGTTCTTTCCCACAGAAGCCTGTTTTGTTCAAGCTGTGACTGCTCTTTTCTGGTACAACACTCCTATAACTCAGAGCAAGAAGTAGAGTCTTCTCCTTTTGACTCTGAGGCGCAGGAGGCATGTATAATCCCACTCTGGGTTATGAAACCTACCTATTTCTCCTGAGTGTACTTGAAAAGAAGTATTAAAAGCTGATTCAATCATTATCTCTTCTTTAAACCATCAGTACCTTCCCTCCAACATGGTATTTTTCTTTGGGCAAATTGGGGCATTCACATCTCTCCTGATTTCAAGCTTGTGGAGACAACATATGTAACCAGAGGTCTGGGTAGGTTAGTAATGATCTTGGTGAGTAAAGACACAAAAACATCTGTTTGATGTTTACAGAAGTTGTCTTGCTATATATATATATATATATATATGTATATAGAAAAACTAATCTATGGTCACAGAATGAATTGCTAACCTTGACTGGCCACCTTATAACTGTCGGCCTTTGGTCATAAGATTGCACAATAGGAAAACCATCGATAGTGAATCAGAAGTCTCATCTTCATGTAGGGAGGAAGAGGTAAAATGTTTAAAGCAAGGAAGAGCTCTGTCCTCCAACTTCACTTCCCACTCCTGATAGTAAATTATGTTCCTAGATATTCCCATCTTTCTTTTGATACAGTGCAGTCAACAAAATTGAAATGAAAAGAGCGTGGCTGAGGCAGGGATGACTGAAGTAATTCCATTGAACTCATTCAAATTATACTGACAGTCACTGGGTAAACAGCCCAACTGATTAATGTTGATTCATTTGTGATTCAGCTGGCTGAGTCTCAGGAAAGCCCAAAAAGGACATTGTCTTTTCTAGGAATGATACTTTATATGATCATGAGAACAGGAATGCAATGGCCCTGGGTTCCAATTACATCAAATGGTTTACACAGAGATCTAAAGTGATTTCGAACCAGTCAGCTTTGCTCTCCTGCTCCAAGTTCTGTTGCTTTCTTCCTTTGCACAGTTAGGCATAGGCATATTTGCTTTTCTGATTCCACAGTTTTTTCCTGGACCAGAACCACTGATGTCTTATTGCCAGGTAAGAGAGATACAATTTCACTGTCATGTTGTCCTATTTTTAATTTTTTTCCAAGAATTTTACATGCATCATCAAATGTGATTGAAATATGAGTCTTGCTCATATTTTACTGGTGTTTGTTTAGAGGTGAAAACATGGCAAGAGAAGAGCCTGGAATCTAGAGCATTCTGAGAGAACATTTATTAACTTGTCTGTCTTCATTCTAGTAGGATTTATACTCACACTTGCTTTTGAATTCACAATGCCTTCCTTAGTGTCTGGTATACTGGTGTCTGTTTCTAGAATAAATAAGCTCTGTGGAACAGGAAGGATAGTTGGAAGACCTAGAGATATTTTTCAGGACGAGAAAAGACCTAAAGGGGACACGAATATCATCTATTAGTTTCTTAAGACTGGATAACTGGAGGAGAAATGTTTTGTCTGTGTTACTGTGAACAGCAGACTGCAGAGTCAGGACCAATAAGAGTTTGTTCATGGAAAAAGATTTCTGTTCGAAGGGTCCAATGCTTTTTAAAATTGTCATCAATCCATGCATCAGCTATATCTGGTGATGTGAGTAAAGTAATTTGAGAAAATGGAAAGGAATTAAGCATCAGATTGTGATTATTATCACTCATTCCAAGTAGACAGATTTGGCCACGAATTTTATAGCACTCCAGGCTCATTTGCCCTGTGTAGCTTTCTTGAACCTCCTCCCCAACTGGGAAGAAGTAAGCACTGCCACATCTATATGTACTTCAGATGCTCTGAATCCAGATCCTTGATAGAAGAAAGAATAGACAGGAAACTAAGGGTTAATGAGTTATTACTATACCAGACATAACTCTGTATTTTATTCTTTTTACAGTCTATACTTTCATTTAATTGTTATAATAGCTTAATGACATAGGTATTATTTCCCCCATTTTGCAGATGAAAAACTAAAGAGAGGTTAATAGAACCTGACCAGTGCCACACATATTGAAAGTGCTGTTTCCAAGAATCTCAGCTCTTACTGTCAGCAGAGTCCAAGCCCTTTTGCTCATCACACTTAGAGGAATTGGTTCTAGATTAAGACTTTCTGGGGGTAGATCTTAACCATTCCTCAGTTAAGCTGTATAACTTTTATTAATCTCTGACATAGTTAACTGAATTGTAAATGAAAATGTAATAATAGTACATACCTCATAGAATGCTGTGAGGATTAAATAAAATAGTACTTATTAATCATTTAGGAGAGTTCCTGGGACATGGTAAAGGTTGAGTTAAAGGTTTATTGTTTTGGGGGATGGATGAAACTTTTTTTTTTTTTTGTATCAACAGATCTGAGGATGGTACCTAATTCAATGGCTACCACTTAGCAAACCCTCAAAAATTGATTATGGAACTCAATTTTATACTGATAGCATAAGTTAGCAGAATTTTCTGGAAGCTACTTTCTTGGTATTGTCTCAAATGTAAATTTTTTTCTTCATAGTTCTTATGTTTCAAGAAACACAATGTGGGGTCCCCTACTTGTTACACATTGACCCTCCCTCAGTCAGGTGGAAAGCACCTGTTTTGTTTTAAACACACATGTTTTCAAATGTGAATTAATAAATGTGTATGGGATGATGAAATTAGAAAAATTTGTGAACAATAGTAATAACTATTTCAGGCAATAATCATCAGTCAGTGCTAAAACTAGTGGATAAGGATTCCCATTTCTACTTCAGATGTAGAAAGTAGCAAGCAAATGTCACTCTTGTAACAATAAGAAAACGTTAGATAATCTACAAAATCATGAATTTTCTTGAAATCATAAGAGAGCTGAGGTTGCAAGGCAAACCAGTTCAATTCCAATGAATGCCATGCCCCTCTGAAAAGAGATGGGATTAAAGAACTATTTCATTTTTGACAGAACTTGAAAGGAAAATATTGCTGTCAGCAAATCAGGCAAAAGGAAATCAGCTACAATTTCACACATTCTTTAAGTCAGTGAGTGGGATAGCTTATCATTTTAGAATGGCGTGAGAACCTTGGCACAAGCAGAATTCACCCTAACCTGCGGATTCTTATCCATGAGCTTCCAAAGTTGTTCCTTATGAAGAGTGGGTGCAGGGTTTCAGGCATCATGGAGACCCCTGCGTGACACCCATGTGTGGGTGTTCAGGTAGTGATTGGTTACTGCTGGGAGTAAGTTGCAAATCACTGCCCTTGTCCCCAGATCTAGGTCTCATATACAAAAAAAAATACTTAAGCCACTTGGAGAGGGACAGCAACGCTTCCAACACCTAGATCCCAGGAGAGAGTCCTCTACTTATGTGAAAAGTGATGATGTAAATGTATCTGTTTCTGAGAAAGGTTAGGAAACCCTCCCATCCCTGGACCCAGAGAAAAATCTACTCGTTCTGGGAGAAGTAAAATTAAAAGGTGATGGATACAAAAGGTCTAGGACTGATACAAAGTAGAGGTCAGCTACTACTGAGAGATGGGTAGGAAACTCTTCCTGCCCAAGACCTGACACAAAGGAGCCATGGAGAAACAGTGAGCAGGAATGCCGAAAGTTGGGGCTCCAAAGCCAGGCATATAGAGCCTGCTTAAGACTGAGGCACGAAGTTTATTCTTGATAATTAATCCTAGTAATGACACTCTAATGCTGTGATCTTTTTTCTAAACACTTAATTCTTATTGTGACACATGGCCAAGATTCAAGACACAAGAGCCTTGATTATGATTTTTGAAATTCATTAGACTTAGAGAAGTCATACCCCAGCTCTATAATCACATTGACCCACCCTCAATCATCTTATTTACATTCCACTTTATGCCAAACAACTCCAGCTCTAACAAGCCTTCTACATAACAAACATCACTTCTGTGATGTCTTTTCTTACCATTCTGGGCTGAATTAATTTCTCCCTTTACTGTAGAAAGTGGCCTATCACATTGCACTATGATGTCGTTAATTCTGTAAAGCTAAGGCTGATCTCATACCTAGGATTCTATAGTCTTCAAATACTATCTCACCATAAAAATACTCAGAGTTCCTTCTTACTCTTATAAAAGTCTTACCCTTATTCAACTCATTTAGGCCTACATAAAAACTAGAAAATAAAGCAAAATATATTCAACTTATTGTTATCAGTTTGATTTCTTTTTTTTTTCTAATTTTTACTAGAAAAAACTAGTTTTTTTTTCAAATTGGTTTTTTACTAGTTTATTTTCAAATTGGTTTTTTTACTAGTTTATTTTCAAATTGGTTTACATATAACACCCAGTGCTCATCCCAACACGTGCCCTCTTTAATGGCCATCACCCCCTCTCCCCCCTCCCTAACTCCCCTCACCCTCAGTTTGTTCTTAGTCTTTGAGAGTCTCTTATGTTTTATCTCCCTCCCTCTGTGTGTCTTTTTTTCCTTTCCCCTCTTCCTCTCCCAAAATCTAAGTCTCTCAAAATCCAGCTATGTGTGGAAACATATGGTATCTTTTTCTGACTTATTTCACTTGACATAATACCCTCCAGTTCCATCCATGTTGCTACACATGGCCAGATTTCATTTTTTCTCATTGCCACGTAGTAGTCCATTGTATATATGTGCCACATCTTCTTTATCCATTCGTCCGTTGATGGGCACTTGGTCTCTTTCCATGATTTGACTATTGTCGAAAGTGCTGCTATGACCCATGTGGGGTACACGTGGCCCTATGCATCAGCATTCCTGTGTCTCTTGGGTAGATTCCTAGCAGTGCTATTGCTGGGTCATAGGGTAGCTCTATTTTCATTTTTTTTGAGGAACCTCCGCACCGTTTTCCAGACTGGCTGCACTAGTTTGCGTTCCCACCAACAGTGTAGGAGGATGCCTACTTCTCCACATCCCTGCCAGCATCTATAGTTTCCTGATTTATTCATTTTAGCCACTCTAACAGGTGTAAGGTGGTATCTCAGTGTGGTTTTGATTTGTGTTTCCCTGATGATGAGTGATTTTGAGCATCGTTTCATGTGTCTGTTGGTCATCTGGATGTCCTCTTTGGAGAAGTGTCTATTCATATCTTCTGCCCATTTCTTCACTGGATTATTCGTTTTTCAGGTGTGGAGTTTGGTAACTTCTTTATAGATTTTAGATACTAGTCTTTTATACAATATGTCATTTGCAATTATCCTTTCCCATTCTGTCAGTTGTCTATTAGTTTTGTTGGTTGTTTTCTTTGCCGTGCAGAGGCTTTTTATCTTGATGAGGTCCCAATAGTTCATTTTTGCTTTAAATTCCCTCACCTTTGGAGATGTGTTGCGTAGGAAATTGCTGCGGCTCAGGTCAAAGAGGTTTTTTCCTGCTTTCTCCTCTAGGATTTTGATTATCAGCTTGATTTCTTTGGAATCATAAAACAAATTGGGCTTCCTTTCACATCTGGTTTTCATTACTCTATCCAAACTGAAATGAAATTACCTTGTCCAAATAGGTAATGCTACCAACTTATAGGAGTGTATGCTTTTTATACTGGTTGGATATTGATATTCAGAAAACTACGTCCTATAGCATGACATTAAGATAAATGAAAGAAAAATCTAAATAGATTGCTTGGAACAAATAAACTTGAACAAAAGCAAAGGTTTTTTGGCTCAGACTGCTGGGTATTTTGCTTAGACCAATGTTTCACAAACTCTGTCTCTGTTTCTTAAATTGATAATAGATTTCCCCTGAAATGAATAATTAATTTCCTGGTCACGTACATTGGGAAAATGCTGCACAGTATGATTTAAAACACAAATTAACTAAAGTTTTTCAGAAGTCCTATCCCTTAAACTTAAACACCTAAACATCTCTCAGATCACTAATATTTTCAGACCCGTCTGGGAAATTCTGATTTATTTTCACAACTCTTCCCAGGCATGTTTTCCTCTTATTAATCAATTCTGTCAGTCAGCATTTAGTTGCAGAGTACTGAAATAGTAGGAAATTTACTAAGACATAGGCTGAACTTCCAACAATGACTCCTAAAACTATACCATGGAACTATCTTTAAGGGTACTACTGATTTTATCACGATCAGGAATACATCTGCTGAATCAAGAAAGTGCGTCTCCAGACAAATCCATAATCATTCTGCTCTGCTGTGATCAATGACAGCAAAATAAATGCCTTACATCTGGCCCTTTTCCCCATTTAACCCAATTTAAATTCAGGTTTCATGCTTGTGCATGTGATTGGTGAAACATACATATATCCAGAATCTTAGCTTCAGGGGAATCTGGAAAATGTGATTCTCAGATTTCCAGCCTCTACAATACTAGAAGGTGATTAGAATAGATGTTGAATCAATCCCCAGTATCCTACTCACCATTTCTGTTTTCTCCCAGCATATATTATTACATTGCAAGGTAATGAGGTTTCTGATGATGCAATGATGAACTAATTAGAAATACATATAAATAGAGCTAGTTTTATAAAGATTCGTTATTGCAGAAACTACCTAGCTCAGTGCCTGTAATAGAAGAACTGATCCAAAATAAAAACAACAACAAAAAAATCCAATCCCCCCCCCATAAAAACAAAATAAAACAAAACCAGAGTCATTCGAATGAATGAATTCATTGAGATTAGAGGATAGCCTTGACCAATTTCTTTGCTTTCCAGAAAATAAAACTGAGCTCCAAAGAGGTCAAATGATTAGTTCATATTCTTCACAATGGAACCCAACCAAAGTCTCCTATCTCAAGTTTATTTTCATTTTTTTCCATGGTTCTACTATTATATTTCTCCATATCAAATAATTTGCCTTTTTTTTTTAAGGTTTATGTATTCATTTTGAGAAAGAGAGAAAGAGAGTGTGAGTTAGGGAGGGGTAGAGAGAGAGGGCGAGAGAGAGAGACTCCCAGGCAGCCTCCAAATTGTCAGCAGAACCAGACACAGGGCCCAATCTCACGAACTGTGAGATCATGACCTGAGCCGAAATCAGGAGTCAGACTCTTAAGACAAAATCACCGAGGCACCCCTAATATGCCTTTTTAAAAGGGCTAGAGGTAGAAAGAAATGTGTAATCAAAAAGAAAAAAATAAATTGAATATCAACATATATTACTGAGCTTTAAAATATGTAGAATACTGTGCTAGGTACTGCAGGGAGCATAAATAAGAATCCTGCCCTTCTAAAGTATCAACAGAATGAAGTTCTCATGGTGGACTTTCTCTCTATATAGGGTCATACAGCGTGTCGGAGCAAAATTACACATGTGATCCCCATAGCCACTTTTATATACATACCCCAACACTTGAAAACCCAGGAATGAAACAAACAGAGTAGTACATTTAAACATAAATATATCAATATACACATTAGCTATAAATAGTTCAAATATCTCAACTAAAAGAGATCCCACTCAGAGATTTTTAGACTTGATAAAGAAAATAAGAACAAGCTACATGCCATCTACAAGAAGCCAAGTTTAAATATAATGATAGAATTAGATTAAATGTACAAGGATGAAAAAATATATACCATTAAAACACTAACCAAGAGAAAACTGGGGTGGCTATGTAAATATTAGACAAACTAGATATCAGAGTGAGAAATATTACTAGGGATAAATAGAAACATTTCATAAGGAAAAATGGATCGATTCATGAAGATGACATTATGATCCTAATGTGTAAGCAGATTATAAGGCAAAAACTGATAGAACTGAAAGGAAAAGCAGGCAAATCCATAATTATAGTTGTAGACTTGAACTCTCTTTCAATGATTGGCAGGATAAGTAAAAAGAGAATCAGTAAGAGTATAGAAGATTGGAATGTAATTGGTTCAATATGATGTAATTGACATGTATAAAACGACATACTCCACAAAGAAAATATGCATTTTTTCCAAGTACACATGAAATAGTCATCAAGATGTAGCTAAAACAAATCTTAGCAAATTAAAAAAGATTTCAATTATTCAAAGTGTGTTCTGGGAACACAAAGAATTAACCAGAAATATTAACAAAACATTCCTTGGAAAATTCTCAAATATTTGAAAATTAAACAATACAATTCTAAATAATCAATGGGTCAAAGAAGTATTTCCAGGGGGAGGTTATGAGATATTTTAAACTAGATAAGATAACAACATAACACAACATTAGTGTGAAACAACTCAAAGAGTGCTTACATGAAAGTCTATGGTATAAATACTGATATTAAGAAGATAACAATTGTCTTATGTCAATGGTCTGAATTTCGGTCTTAAAAAATTTGTAAAGAGGATGCCTGTGTGCCTCAGTTGATTGAGCATCCTACTCTTGATTGTGGCTAAGGTCGTGATCCCAGGGTTGGGGGATCAAGATCTGCATCAGGCAACCGTGCTGAGTGTGGAGTCTGCTTAAGACTTTCTCTCTCCCTCTGCCCCTCTCCCCAGATTTCATCTCTCTCTGTCTCTAAATAAATGAATGAATGAATGAATGAATGAAATCTGTAAACAGAAAGAGAAAATTAAGTCCAAAGTAAGACATGGAAACAAATAATAGAAACAAGTAGAAATCATTAAAATTGAAATAGAGAAAAAAAAAAAGATAAAACCAATTAAACTAATAGCTGCTGCTTGTCAAAGTTTCAGTCAATTTGATAAATTTCTAGCCAGACTGAGCAAGAACAAGAAACAGCACAATTTACTAATATCAGAAAGGAAAGAAAGGTCATAACTATGGATTTTTCTGACATTAAAAGAAGAGAGTATTTTGAATAGTTTCATGCCATAAGTTAAAAAACATAAATTAAGTGAACAAATTCCTTGAAAGAAAAATTAACAAGGTTTACTCACAAAGAAATAAATAAGCTAGATAATCATATATCTAGTTCACTTAGTTTTTATCTTAAAAGTATATCGAATTTTGTCAAATGTCCTTTCTGCATCTAATAAGATGATCACATAGCTTCTATTTTTTTTAGTCTATTGAGACTATAAAATGCAGATTGCTTTTGAAATGATGAACCAACTTTGAATTCCTAGAGTAAATCCCACTTAGGGGCGCCTGGGTGGCTCAGTTGGTTGGGCGGCAGACTTCAGCTCAGGTCATGATCTCATGGTCTGTGGGTTCAAGCCCCGCGTCCAGCTCTGTGCTGATAGCTTGGAGCCTGGAGCCTGCTTCGGATTCTGCGTCTACCTCTCTCTGCCCTTCCTCTGCTCATGCTCTGTCTCTCAAAAAAAAAAAAAAAATCCCACTTAGTCATGATTTAGTGTTCTTTTAAAAACTGAAATTCTGATTTGATTTGTCAAATTTTTTACATTTCTTTTCCTTTTCATGCTTATGAGGGATATTAGCCTGCAGTTTTGGAGGTTTTTAAGTATATTTGGTTTTGCTATCAGGATAATGCTAGTCTCAGCATTACTTGGGAATATTTTGTTATCTACTATATTAACTTTAAAATTTCATGATTTACATGAAGAAAAACATATTTTCACAATTTATAGTCAAATTGTTAAAAAACAAAGAAAAAGAAAACCTTGAAGTCAGAGAAAAAAGAAACATTATACACTAAGAAACAAATGTGAAAATTAGACAGATTTCTCTTCTTAAACTGGCAGCCACACACACACACACACACACACAAAAGAAGGAAGTAGAGAAGGAGGAGGAAGAGGGAGGAGATGGAAGGAGGAGAGGGCAGTGGCTAGACATGGTAACAATGTGGGTAAATATAACAGACTTTTATTTTTTAAATCTCTTAAAAACAAATTTGACTGTATTTATCCTGCTTCTTGACTTTCTCCAAGGCTTCTGAATTCCTGGCTTATTGTATTTCATTATATTTGAAAAATCTTGGCCTTTATCTATTCAAATATTTCTTCTGCCACATTGTCTCTCCTCTTTCTGAAATTCTAATTATGGGTATATCAAACCATTTGGTATTGTTTTACAACTCAGATGCTTCTGTTTGCTTTCCATTCTTTTTTCCTCTTTGTGTTTTAGTTTGGATAATTTGATTGAACTATCTTCAAATTTACTGATTCTTAAAAAAAATTTACTGATTCTTTCCAGTATTGTATCCATTCTGCTGATAAGCCTATTGAAGTAATTTCTTCATATATTTTTTCTAACATTTCCATTGGAATCTTTTTTATATTTTACTTCTTTACTCTGAAATCCCCCCATCTTCTCATGCATGCTACCATCTTTTTCACTACTAAATGTCTTTAACAGTTTAATTGGTTATTTTAAACTCCCTGCCTGATAGTCAACCTCTGGGCCATCTCCAATTCTGGTTTTATTCATGCTTTTTTTTCCTGAATATAGGTCTTTTTTTCTTTCTTTGTTTGTCTCATAATGTTTAAATAAATGCCAGACATTGTGAGTGGAGTGTCAATTAAAGCTAGGTAAATAAAACTTATGCCTGGCAATGGGCAGCCTTTTCTTCTGTCAGATAATTTGAGGGAAGGAGTTGAGTAAATCTAATCTATCGTTGAGCTGGCTTTGGGGCTTCGTCTAGTGGTTGGGGCAGTATTACCTTAAGCTTGAGGCAAGTTGCAGAGTGCTACAAGTTTTCCTGTTCCACCCACCGGTTTCTGTGGGCCTGCAAGCCTTTGCCAGATGGGTGGTTTCTCTCTATGCTTTTTCCTCTCTCTTGTGAAAGACTGCTATTGTTTGTTACTTGTGGTAGGAGCAGTGCTTTCTTGGTTCTCCTGCTTTTGTCTTAATCTTAGGTAGGCCCTGTGCACAAGGGCCTCAGTGGTAGGATTTTTTAGTGTTCCTTTCTCTTCCCAAGTGGTAGCCAGTCACCACCTTGTGTTCATACAGAACCCATAGTACACAGATGGACATCTCCAAGTATATTGTGAATCATTTCACAATATATACACATCAAATCGTCATGTTGTATACCTAAAACTAAAACAACACTAGTATTAATTACATCTTAATAAAAGTGGGAAAAAACACAATTTGCAGATTTTTTGGGCAGAGATAATTATATTCCTATCCTTACATCTAATTTCACTTTCTACCTTCATAAAACAACTCTGCTTTTTGAGCTGAGCACACTGCCCCCTAGAAGAAAGACTGAGTTTCCCATCCTCCTTTAGAGTTAGGAATAGTTACCAAGTTTGTGTCAATGAGCAGTTAGTGGCTGTTGTCCAGAACTTCAAGAAAGGCTTACAGCAGCTATACCAACTCTACACTATCTTGTGCTGGAGTTATTTGTCTGAGCGCATGAGTTTCCATCTTATTTAGGTTTTGGAATTTTTCTGTTATACTCAGCTGAATATAATCCTAAGAAATACTCCATGTGTTAACAAATATTCTCAGAACTGATTGAAACATCTGCCAAACATGTTTAAGGGCATGCTTCAGGGGTGCGTGGGTGGCTCAGTCTGCTAAGTGTCCAACTCTTGATTTTGGTTCTGGTTGTGGTTTGTGAGACAAGCCGCAAATTGAGTTGTGTGCTGACAGTGCACAGCCTGGCCTGCTTAGGATTCTCTCTCTTCCTCTCTCTCTACTCTGCCCCACTCACGCATACTCTTTCTCTCTCTCTCTCAAAAGATAAATAAACTTAGAAAAAAAAAAAGAGCATGCTTCAAATGTCAACTCCATTTTGTACTAGTTCTATAACCTTGAGAAAGTTATTGAATGTCTCTTAGCCTCAGATTCCTCATTCATAAAAAGGAAATACTAATATCTACCTCATAGTGGGTAAGTGAGTATTCAATTAGATAACAGTTACTTCAGAATGAATGCCTGAAACATAATAAGAATGCAATAAATGCTAATAGATCATGACAGCCTTTCTTTTAATGCACATGGTTTTATTTCTCTGTTTGGTACATTATAGGATTGTTAATGTTTTGCCAAGTTCTCAACATGGATTTTATTTCTTCTTAAATGTTTTCACTGTACTTAGACATTCCATGATATAAAAATCCTTTCCCTCAGTGCGCCTAAATGGCTTAGTCAGATGGGTGTCCGACTTTGGCTCAGGTCATGATCTCACGGCTTGTGAGTTCAAGCCCCACATCAGGCTCTGTGCTGACAGCTCAGAGCCTGGAGCCTGCTTCAGATTCCATGTCTCCCCCTCTCTCTGCCCCTCCCCTGCTCATTCTCTCTCTCTCTCTCTCTCTCTCTCTCCCCTTCAAAAATAAACATTAAAAAAATTAAAAACAAAATCCTTTCCCTAAATTCTGGTCAGTTTAATGCTGATTTTCTGTTCTATAATTATTTTTTTCTGTCTAAAATCTAAATGATCAATGTACCTCATCTGTGAACCATTTGTCTTGAGAAATAGGTATTGCTGAGCTGGAGTCCATTAAATCAAACAAGATCACAGGAAAGATGTGTTTTGGTGTTGGCCAATGCATCAACACAGTTCTCGGGTCATCTACTTCACTAAGGACCTGCAGGTTGGATTACTATCCAGGATCTCAGTATGGATTAAATCCATAAACCAAGTTTATGTGTCTCCATTCCACTAGTGTTCCTGGAACTAAATTATCACTCTTACTTCTCGGTGAGACCATTGTTTCTATGTTCCTTCTTAAAACTCCATGACATATGCTGGGATGACAAAGACGATTGAAGACTCCTAACAAATACAGTAGACCAGGTCAGATATGTTACATATCATTCTTAAATGGTATCTCCCACTGAAAGTGGGCTGTAACTCCCATAGCACTTTCCCACTTTCCTGCCTCCTGAGTAGATCTTGATTTTCTAGGAAGACCCATCCAGAGCTCAACTCATAGGAAGAGCACCCTTAAAATCATGGTGCAATTTAATCCAATCACAATTACTCCAATAAAGCTTTTATTGTATTGTGAATAAGGTATTTTGATAGATTGTAAAGATGAAAAAGACAAGATCTCCTTTTCTAGAAAATACTTGTAATTGACTGGAGCACATGGCTGCTGCACCAGAGCCTATCCAATAGGAAGACTTTCAAGCTTCTAGGAATATAAGATATCAAAAACATTCCACGGATTTGATATTATATGGTTCATCAGGATCTGTCATGGCTAGCCTTGGACATTTTTTGCTAACTAATAGAATTAAAAGATCATGTGATATTGGAGTAGGAGGATCTTTCTTGTTGATTTTAGGATGCTGTTTCCATTGCTGGTATAATTATGCAAGGCTAGGAATCTAGGAAAGAATTTCCAGAGAAAGAATTAAAAATAAGATTTTGTATGAAAGAACTCACCTTGATCCTGAGAAAAAACAAATGAACAGCAACAGCAGCAACTGAACAGAGACTCAAGCTTAGAAAACCCAAATATAATTCACTGGAGTCAGTGTGAACAAAGCTGAAGACAACTATATTAAACATCCTTTGTACCACAAGGCTTTCAATCAAGTAAATAAAGTATGTGTAACTTGTAAAAACAAAAAACACCTTATAAGTGAAAGTCTTATCCCTTTTTGTATTTCCCATTCTTAGTGCAGTAAATGACAGGACACTAAATAAATGTTTAATTAATTAAAAAGAAAATCCCACAAACACATGAAGCCACAATAAAAGGCAGAGCTCTTATATAAATATGTTCCTTAATAAATGAGGCTAAGTTGTCTAAATACAGTGGGATACAAATTCCAGGATATAAGAGAAAAACAAGTCAAAGAATTTTTCTTTTTTAAATTTGTCATCCAATAAAATGCTCATTGGTGTTCAAATGTCACATACACTGCTTTACATTCCCTGCTTTAAGGTTTATTTTGTACACTTGAGCCATCTAGATATTTGAGCTGGAATATTTCCTTTGGATAAGAAAGTAAAAATTAAGTTTGCCCATCAGACAAAGTCCACAGGCAAGAGTGCAGGATGCTTTAAATTGAAGTATTCAAATCCTTTTTAATCACCTTCCCTAATGTAGAAATATTGATATTTAATCTAAACTCTTTTAGATTATTCAGAATGGTAAGCAGCATATCTCTCTGTATTCTCTAAAGAAACAATTCAAAAGAAACTTAAGACACTTTTTGGACAAGAAGATTTCCCCTTGGAATTTTGGAAACACACATAAACATCTTGTTTGGGGTGCCAAGGATAGAGATGGTGTTCAGAACCCTAAAGTAGAATATCAGAAGGTGTTTATCAAGTTCATTCCATCGTAGACCTCAGGCTGCTGCCTTTGCAGTTTCCTGAGAGAGATACAAGACTCACAACTATTTTTCAGGTCAGGAAAATATTCAATTCCCGAAATCTTTCTAAATTCCTCTACAGAAACTCAAACTTGAAATACAAGAGTAACAACTTTACAAAATTTTATGTCTTCACAAGACTCTCCAATTTCTCACAAGGCATGAGTCTATTTTTACAATGGTAGGGAGAATTTTCATGGATTTTCAAGGAATTTCATTATTTTACATTAATAAAATCCTCTGGGTAGAGAAATATAGAGATATAGATAGCAAGATACACACACAAACACATACATGTCCAAAAAGTGGAGTGAGATTAACAATAAGAGAAAGAGAAATTCAAAAACCATCTGCTTTACTTCTTGAGTGAGCAAGAGGACTTTTGGTCCTTTTATATAGTCTCTTTCCATTTGCCTAGCATAGAATAATTATCTTAGTAAATGGAGTCATTTCAAGATTTAAAAATTTGTATGTTTTTTTAATTTATTTTTTTATTTTAGAGAGAGAGAGCATGAGCCAAGGAGAGGGGCAGACGGGGAGAGAGAGAAAGAGAGGGAGAGAGAGGGAGAGAATATCTTCAGCAGGCTCCACACTTAGTGTGGAGCCTGATGCGGGGCTCAATCCCATGACCGCAGGATGATGACCTGAGTCAAAATCAAGAGTCGGACTCTCAACTGACCGAGGCACCCAGGCACCCCAAAATTTGTATGTTTTTGAGCATGGGCTCAAATGTAAACCAATTATTATGCTGAAGCATATAAAATTGTCATTTTTGTAGGTCAAGAACCGTCAAATTCTAGCAATTTCCTATTGCTCAACTGTTCATATCATCTCTTATTCACTCTATCGGTGAGGGAAGGACCCCATACTCTAAATAATACAGGATGATCAATCATATGATACTCAGCACTGGAAAGAAGGCAGATATTGCTTGCTACGTAGGGCCATAAGAGGTTGTACTTGGGAGCAGAGTGAATAAGCAGGGGCTGTGGAAGGCAGGCTTTAGAGTAACAAGACAATGAGATGCCTTTGGTTCCAAAAGGAGAGTGTAACCTGCTTGTTTGAATAATCCCACAGGCTGACAGGGAAGTGAAACAGTTAGGCTGAAGTACAGTGCAACTGGTCCAGCTGATAGGGAAACTAGCTGAGTGAGGAGCCTTTTCTGCTGGTTGGGAGGCATATCTGATGAGAGGAGAGGAACTCACAGTTAAACCCTTGGGAACCTTTGGGACTCAGTAACCCATGTCTAAGTAGCATATGAAATTTTAGGTATTACAGTAGATCAACTTAACTTCAACTGATAGTGAACTGGTAAAAACTTCAACTGGAAAAAAAAAGGTGATGTGTTCTATGGTTGGAGAAAATTTAGTTGTGTTGTATTCATATCTTCAATGTAGAGCCTTCCCAATGGAAATTTTCAGTACATCTGATTTTCTGATCAAGTGCTAGGATTGATGCTGCTAGTTGTCTATTCAATATTGGTTCTTTCCTCTTTGCTAACTTCGACTTTATTCAGGACAACAATGTGCTTAGTTTAAAAATGTGATGTATGGGGCGCCTGGGTGGCTCAGTTGGTTAAGCGGCCGACTTTGGCTCAGGTCATAATCTCACAGTCTGTGAGTTCGAGCCCCGTGTCAGGCTCTGTGCTGACAACTCAGAGCCTGGAGCCTGCTTCAGATTCTGTGTCTCTCTCTCTGCCCTTCCCCTGCTCATGCTCTGTCTCTATCTCTATGTCTCCCAAAAATAAATAAACATTAAAAATTAATGTTTTAAATTTAAAAAATTTTTTAAAAAATGTGATGTAATAGGCTCCACTGTATTTGTGATGGCCATGTGACATGGCTTTAGTCAAAGAGATATTATCAGGAGGCTACAGGGTGGGACTTTCAGGAAAGCAATGCTTCCCTGAATAATATGTAACAGATTCATCTGGTGCACATATTTTGTTCTTAGCATCTTTGTCTTTTTCCTTTCTTGTTTCTCATAGGAAGGTGCAATGTCTAGAAATGGAGAATTATGACCATAAGAAGGATATAACTTATGCATATATATGAAAAATTTCAGCCGTTAGTGTAACATTTATTACTTTTTTAAAAATGTTTATTTATTCTGAGAGAGAGAGAGAGCGCGCGAGAGAGAGCAAGCACATGCACAAGGGAGGGGCAGAGAGAGAGAGGGAGAGAGAGAATCCCAAGCAGGCTCTGCACTGTCAGCACAGAGCCCATATGGGACTCCATCTCATTAAATATGAGATCATGACCTGAGCCAAAATCAAGAGTCAGACCCTTAACCAACTGAGCCACCCAGGCACCCCAGGATATACCTGAATTTAAATGTTAGCTTCCACTCATAGACTTAGCTGGATAAACATGAAAACAATATGTAAATTTTTAGTTTTCTCATTACTTACTTTTTATTTGTCAAGGTCCCTGTAAATTTTTATCTGAAAACACAGATTCATTTCTTTAAAAATATTTAAATCATTATTCCAAGCCCTGAGAGCAAAAAATAAAATAAAATAACAAAATTCTAATACAGGGCATGCCCCTAATGAATTTCTAGTGAGGGATAACTGTTGGGAGCCATCTTGGACTCACAGGTTGAGACATTTCCTTGTGTGGAAAAGGCAGATGTTGCAAGGTCTCCTGCAGACCAGTTGGTGCCCAATACCATCTCCTTCAAATAACCTTTTGGGCCTGGATTTATTGAACTGCCCTTGTTAGTCTCAGGGGATGTAATGCTCTTTTGTTTTATGGCATTTAAATAAAAAAGGGGACCTGGAGTGGGATGAATTGATGGATAACATCTGAATGAGATTATGTAAATTTACTTATTCATAAGCAAAAGACAAGCATTAAGAATTATGTCCTTACCAGATGAGTTACACCTCCCCCATTATAGTTAGAAAAATAGAATGACTCCTAACCTATCTATAGATAATTAACATAGGCCTCAAGGTAACACCCTGTTCTCTCCCCCTGCCTTAAATGTATATGCTAATTAACTTGAAAAACAACATGCAAGAATGAGGAAATTGCCTCTTTGCTGATAAAAACACATTGTTGCTAAAGATATGGAAACTATGCTTACTGATGTAATGACAGGAAAGTACTCTTTGATTTACTACCTTTAAATAAGGACACAGGCCAGCAGAGCAGAGATGCCAGAGTTACCAGAGATGTCTTCTTGGTGATTAGACCACATTTCATGGCTCTCTCATTCCTTTCGCTGACACCATCCATCCTTAAGGGATCCCTGGACTCTCCGGAGCTAGACTCTGGCAGATAACAGTACCTTAAAAAAAGAAAAAAAATGAGAAGTACTATGAAGTACAAGGTATGACGGACAATATAGGAAGACACGTGTTGTTAATGGGGACAAAATGAGACAGTCAAGAAAATTGTGCTTCTTTCCTTCATCATGAAACTTTTCAAAATAGTTATTTATACTTGTCTTCATTCTTTGTCTTCCCACTGCCTTCCTGATTCTCTCTAATCTGTCTTTCCCATATCTACTTCATTACTACATGGAAACAGCTCTTATTAAAGTCACCAGTGACCTCTGGGTTGCTAAAAACAATGTATATCTTTTGGCACCTTGTCTTAATGGTCTTTTCAACATGGTGTGACACAATTAAATGCTTCTCTTTTCTTGAAAAAAAAAAAAAATACCCTCCCTTCTGTAACATCACACTCTTCTAGTTTTCCTCCTTACGAGCTCATTTTCTTCTTTCGCTGCATGTGAAAATTTCTCAGAGCTGGACCTGAGATCTCTTTCTTTTTTAGTTATAATTTATGTTCTTAATGATGTTAACCACACACATGGGGTCAACTAACATTTATATGTTTAGTAATTCCAGGGCACCTGGGTGGCTCAGTTAGGTAAGCATCAGACTCCTGATTTCGGCTCAGATCATGATTCCAGGGTGGTGACATCAAGCCCCATGTCCAGCTCTGCACTGGGCATGGGGACTGCTTAAGATCCTCTCTCTCCCTCTCCTTCTGCCCCTCCCCTGCTTACGTGTGTGCATGCATGCATAGGTGCTCTCTCAATAAAAAAAATAAAAATAAAAATAAAAAAATAAAGTTTAACATTTATATGTTAGTATTTCCAAATTTATACCTCCAGCCCAGATTTCCCCTTTGAGTTACAAATGCAAATCCTGACATATTTCTGCTAATCCATGACAAATTGTAGTCAAAATCTGACATTGTTTTTAACTTCTCAACATCTGATTCCCTTTTTCTTTTTTGAGAAAATTAAGATGCATGATCCTTGTTTCACAATGAAATTTCACATTTCCAAATCCTGGATTTCCCACACTTCCTTATATTTACAGCATGGGGACATGACCTACGATCCATCAATCATATATACAATCGCAGACGGTAAATGGAGAACTGGTGACATAATAAATTGAAATTTGTGAGACCTCACCTCTGGTCACGGTGTTGAGGAAAAAAAAAATGATCAGGGGCACCTGGGTGGCTCAGTCGGTTAAGCGGCCGACTTCAGCTCAGGTTATGATCTCGAGGTCTGTGAGTTGGAGCCCCGCATCAGGCTCTGTGCTGATGTCTCAGAGCCTGGAGCCTGCTTCGGATTCTGTGTCTCCCTCTCCCTCTGCCTCTCCCCTGCTCATGCTCTGTCTCTATGTCTCTCAA
Source organism: Paguma larvata (assembly GCA_030068075.1). Lineage (NCBI taxonomy): Eukaryota > Metazoa > Chordata > Mammalia > Carnivora > Viverridae > Paguma > Paguma larvata. The sequence goes on along the minus strand of CM057831.1, from coordinate 42,784,589 downwards.
AAATAAATAAACGTTTAAAAAAAATTTTAAAAAAATATGATCAAAGCTTTGGACCAGTAGCTGTGCTGGAATCAGTGACAGGACTCCATGTTCAATGCTTACAGGGTCACAAGAACAGCTATAGTGTCTACAGCTGGATCCCAATTGGACTAGTTCTATGGCATAATTTTGGCCATTGTCCCTGAATCTATATTCATGGACCTGGCTGTGTACCAGAGTTATGCTTCTGTGAGCTACTAGATTTTTTTTTCCCGTTTAAACTCTTTACTAAAATACAACACCGACATGGAAAAGTGAACAAATCCTAGGTGTACAGGCTTAGTGAATGACTGCAAACTAAAACAAACATGTAAAATCAGCACCCTCCTTTATGTTCACTTCCTTCCACAGCTTCTCTGACAAAGGCTTCTAAATAGTTTCATACAGTATACACTTTGTTGGATCTGGCTGGATTCTTTTGCTTAACATAACGTTCTTGGGATTCATCCCTATTTTTCCATGTAGTGGTAGACTTATTCATTCTTCTTGGTTTATATATGCCACCAGGTGAATATACACAATTTATTAATCCATTCTTCTGCTTACAAGCATTTGAGTAGTTGCTAGATGGGGGCTATATTTGCAATATATTATTATGAACATTCTTGTATTTGTCTTTTGGTGAATGTATGTATGCAATCCAATTGGATGAATTCTTAAGAGTGGAATTGCTGGGGCATAGGGTTTATGAATGTTCAATTTTTCTAAGCACTATCACAGGGTTCTCTAAAGTGTGGCAATTACTCTTCTTGTAACAACTTATTCTTCTATTGTAGGGTATAAAAATCCCAGTTCTTCCATACTCTCATCAATGCTTGGTATTTTCTGGCATTTTCATTTTAGTCACTTTGGTAAGTATGTAGCAGTACAGAACTTGTTATAATTTGCATTTCTTTGGTAAACAATAGTCTTAGTTCAGGCTGCCATAACAAAAATACCATAGACTGGATGGCGTTTATTTCTTCCAGTTCTGGAGGCTGAGAAGTACAAGATCAAGACTTTTACAGATCTAGTGACTGGGGAGGTCCTGCTTCCTGTCTTATAAATAGCGATCTTCTTCCTATATTCTCATATAGCTGAGAGAGAAATAGGAAGTACACTCTTTCTTGTCTCTTTTTATAAGGGAACTAATATCATGAGCTCTCCACCCTAATGACCTAATTACTTCCCAAAGGCCCAATCTCCAAATACCATCGCATTGAGGATTAGGGGTTCAATGTATAAATTTTGGGGGAACATAAACATTTAGTCCATTGCAACAATGAAACTGAATCCTTTTTATGTGTGTATTTTTGATTTGGATAGCTTCCTCTGTGCCTATTCAATTCTGTGACCATTTCTCTTTGGAGATCTCTGCCTTTTTCCTTAATCTATAGGTCTTTTTTTTTTTTTCCATTTTCTGGATATATTGCTTTGTATTGCAAATATTTATAGTTTTCTTTTAATATATTCTGAATATGACTTCTTTTTTTTAATAGAACACACTTTAGTCATAAATAAGTTTCCATGAAATTAAAAGCAGGGGCAACCTCTTTTTGGAAAAGGGAATATAAGAGGGCAACATGTCATTGATTTCGTGTATATATCTTGTCTCAGTCTGTGGGTTGCTTTTACCTTTTTACTCTCTTAATGGAGTCGTTTGATAAAGAAAAGTTCTAAAAAAATAATTTCCAAGTTATTATTCTGTATGTTCAGTGCTTTTGTGTCCTCTTAAGAAACAGTTGCCTACTACAAGTTCATGTAGATATTTCCCTATGTTTTCTTCTAAAGACTTTTTTCCCCAGTAACTTTTAGTGAATTATTTTCTCTGTGAATCAGACAAAGCTTGTTTACTTTGCTTGCAGCTAAGAATATTCTTATTTATAATCACTTAGATATTCCAAAGGCACCCCAAATTCATCCAGAATAAAACAGAATTTGTTCTACCTTTGAAACCTAGGTCACTGCCTATATTCTCTGTAAAAGCATGGCAATACATTACCATTTCTATAAATATTTTATTGGTCACAAAGATCAGTCTGATTCAATGTGGAAGTAGCATATACAAAAACATGAGTAACAGGAGGTAAGGGTCATTGGGTACCATCCTGGAGGCTGGTTACAATAATCACTGGGTCTTCTCCATTTTACGTGAGAAATATCTCTCAACTCTGCCACTACTGTGATCTAAGGGACAATCATTTATCTCTTGTCTCATATCTCATATCTTCTTTAAATCCCTCACAAAACTTACTAGGAGCCAGAGTGGTTTTTTCAAAAGATAAATCTGATTATGTTAGTCCTCTGCTTTAAATCATTTGTATTAAAAAGACTTATAATTTATAATTACTATAGAGATTATATTATAAAATATACAGATTATATAATAGAGAGAATAGAATCAGAATTATAAATACTTCCTAATAATTTTAAGGAAAGATCTAAAATCACTGACCGACATATTGGGTCCCCCACGATTGGGCTCTACTTCCTTGTACCTCTCCTTCTATTTACTATACTATTGCCTCACTAGTCCTCTTCCAGTTACTCCAATGCTTAGATGCTTATTCACCTCTAATGCTTCTTCCTGGAATACTCTTCCCTCTTACCCCATTTCTCATTTGACTAACTCCTAATTATTCTTAGATGCCCATTTAAACACCAATTCCTAATTTTTTTTGAAGTTCCCAAACTGAATTAAACTTTGCTGTTATTCTTTATTACATCATATGATTCCTTTCTACCATAGCTCTTAGTTTAGTATATTTAACTATTTAGGTATTTAGGTAACTATTTGATCAGTGTTTATCTCTTCTACTAAAGCTCTGTGGGAATAGGAACCATATCTGCTTTGTATCCCATAAGGAAGTACCTAACTCACAGTACGTCAATGCATATTCTTGAATAGCTTTGAATAAATGGATGAATAGATAGATGGATGAATAGATGGTTGGGAGTGACTGAGTACATAAAAAGGCAGCTGAGTAGAGAGCCTTAAATCTTGGGACATGATGAAGAAAAACAGGTGGTAGATTTAGCTGGCTATATCTTTTCCCCAGTATAACTGGTTCCGGAATTCCTTTTATAGATATGTGTGTCTGGTATATAGTGAAAGGGATAATGGGAAGATTGTACTCCAGTCAACAGATGGAATATGTAAAGCAACTCATACTTTATATCTTAGTTGCTACTATAAAAGAGTGACCATTTTGGAGGCACATTTTCCCCAAATGTGTTATTGTTGATTATCAGAAACTATTTTATTTTAATTAAAGAAATAGTTTTGATATGCTTGTATTGTGTTTAACTACAAAAGTCCCTAGAAGTCTTCCCTAGAAGTCTTTACACCTGAAAGGGCTTCTGTCTCTTCCAATCTTTATATAATCAGAAGTAACCTAGATTCCATGCCAGTTTAATGCTCTAGAGAATAAAATGTCAATGATAGAAGTATTTTCAACTAGGGTCATACATGAATGCCTTAAAAAATTGGTTTAGAGCTTCAAAAAATGAGGACATGAAATATTTTTAGTTATCTTTATTTTTTATTTTAGCCTCAGTTCTTAATTCCACATACTATCTCAGTAACTTTGTTTCTTAGAAACACTAAGTAACAGCAACTCAGAATTATAAACCAACTTCTCGAAAAGTAATTTTGGAAACAAGATCTTAATACTACTGGAAAGATGAAAATTACATACAATAACAGAGTTTGGTATATTTATTTTTGTCAGTTTTATGTGTGATGAAAAAAATGTGTGTATATGAAATATACAATATGTGTTAAAGACCATTCCTTTTGCTGCACACCCTCAATTTCTGAATCTTTCATCTAGTTTCTCTCCAACATTCATGCATAACTGGTCTGAAGATTTTCTCTATTTGCTTAAACCAAATATCCATGGAGCCTTCCTGTAGCATTTAAAAATATGAGCAGCTACAGAACTGTATTTGGTTCTATCAAACAATTTCTTTTTTTTTTTATTTTTTTAATGTTTATTATTTTTGAGAGAGACAGAGAGCAAGTTGGGGAGGGGCAGAGAGGGAGGGAGACACAGAATCCGAAGCCGACTCCAGGCTCTGAGCCGTCGGCACAGAGCCTGACACGGGGCTTGAACTCATAGACTGCAAGACCATGACCTGAGCTAAGTTGGCCATTTAACCGACTGAGCCACCCAGGTGCCCCTCTATCAAACAATTTCTTGGTGGAAAATGACCGATGCGTTTAATTACTCCCAACAGGGAATCATTCTGCCTTACTTCCTGGGGAAGGAAAGCAATGAAAAAAGGAGTTGCAAAGTGGAGAACAGATAAAATTTTAACTTCAATTTTATTGTACTTTATAATAATAATAATAATAATAATAATAATAATAATAATAATAATAAATAATAATAATCTTTTCCATTTGTACAATATGCTACAAATAGTACTTTCATGTTTTCTAAGATGTAACTTGTGCTTGCATATACAAGATTCTTTTTTGTTATAAGTCTGTGTTTCTTGCACTTACCAAATTAGCTTAAATCATTTCATTACCTACTTTTTTTGATGATAATTTCAGCACACATTTTTTAGATCTATGCCATGAATAAATGTGCTCAGTACTACCAAGAATTCACACATACATACACACATACATGCTTAAGAAAGAATATCTGCTTGAGGTGCCTGGGTGGCTCAGTCAGGTGAGTGTCCAACTTTGGCTCAGGTTGTGATCTCACAGTTTGTGAGTTTGAGCCCACATTGGGCTGTCTGTTGTCAGCACAGAGCCTGCCTTGAACCCTCCATCCTCCTCTCTCTCTACCCTTACCCCACTTTCTCTCTATAAAATAAACAAACGTTAATAAAAAGAACATCTGCCCATAATCCAAAATCCAATGACAAGTAGAGGACAAGTGCACAGAGACCAATAACCCTAGTGAAAATGTGGTAACGTGTCAAAGGATTCATAAAATGAAATGCCAAAGAGGTTCTGAGCAGAAGAGAAATTATCATTAGAATTCTTGGATGCTTATTATATACTAGATACTTTACACAGTAGGTTGAACATTTACATTATTCTGTGAGACAACTAATATTTCCATTTTATAGATGAAAGAAAAAGATTCTCAAAGTTCTTGAGTTCCCAGTCCCAAATCAAAATAAATAAAGGTAAGCCCTAGAATAAAAAAAGCATCTTGAGAAACTAGGTATTTGGTTATTATGGAAAAGCTTCACATGGAAGTGTCATTTGAATTAAGCCGAGCTTTGAAGAAATCAACAGAATTTTGAATAGACAGAAAAGGGCAGAGGAAACCAACTACCTGAACACAAGTAGAAACCAGACCCCAGGCAGCTGTAGTGGATATCTGGAGAAGGGGTAAGCTCAAGCACAATCATGAGTTCTCAGTAGAAAGCTGAAAATTGATGGAGGAATATGATCTCATAACATAAAACGGAGAATAATGCCTGGAATGAGATAAAAATGAAGATTGTTCACTAAGTGCTAAGGATAGGAAGGGGTTGGGGCATGAACTAGTCTTCAGGGGGAAAAATGAAAGATGAGGATGTGTGATACATCATGTCACTATATAAACTCAACTTAAAAAAAATTCCATGTTTCTGTTTTTGACCCCAAACTGAAAAATACTGTGGTACCTGATTTTTGCCTTGTATGTCAGAAACTGACAAGAATGTTTATGATCTTCAACTTCCAGGACAGATTATTTCTTTATCCATTTTCCTAGCAATTAGATAAAGCCAGTGACTATGTTCTGGTCAGCGAAGCATGAGTGAAGTGATGAGCAGCACTTCCAGACCTAGCCTATGAAAGCCCCCATGTCTAATTCTAGCATTTTCCCTGCACCCACAGGATGAGTGGAGACAACTTTAAAGACATAGAAGATGACAGAGAGCCAAGACAAAAGCATCTTGGATGCCTGAGTGATGGTGTTCAGCCAAAACCATCCCTTGACCTACATTTAATGGGAAATACACACCCCTCTTTTTGACAGTAAACCACTGGAATTGAGGGACTATTTGTTCCTGCAGTTATCCCATCCCGTTACTCTTTGCTGAATAAATTGATGTGATAATGACTATCTCTGACTTAGTCCCTGATTCTCTCCTGCTTACTACTCCCAAGATTGAATAGTGGTGGAGAAATTATGCAACACTATTAGATAATGTCTCGACTGGGTTCCAGTGTTGCTGTGTAATCCTTCTGTGTGCTTTAGGTCATGAACTGTTCTCATTCCTTTCATGGTGTATTTTGAAGATTCACTTCTCTCCTTAAGATCCTTCCTGCCTTCATTTTCAGCACATGATTTAGCCTTCTCTTTAGGTAAGTGCTTATTCAAAAATTACGTCCATGTTTTTGTCATCCTTTTCTTATTAGTTGAAGTAGTTCTTTATGTATTAAGCATATAAGGCCATTATGGATATAAGATAAAAAATGACTAAAACTCAAAAGACTGAGTATACCAAGAGCTGGCAATGATGTAGAGAAACCGGAACTCTAATACGCTCTTGATGGAAATGCAAAACTGTACAGTTACTTTGTATAACTGTTTGACAGATTTTCCTAGGAATTTCAGCATTCATTTATCATATAAGCTAGAAATCTAACCATAGGTAGTTACCCAGGGGTGACAGAGGAGATCCCCAGTGGGACTATGGCTGAGAAGAGGCTTTATATAGAGGATTTTCTGTGGTTTGTGGCAGAGAGTGAGATGTAACACCTCACTTTATTTTCCCTATGGAATCTTCACTAAGGTTTGTCAGCAACTAGTTACTGTGTGTAAGCTGCTCTTAATGAAAAGACTACTGATAATTGAGTTACATTAACAACATCTATTGATTACAGACCTTGGTCCAAGTACTATGCCATCCACAATTCACAAATGTTATCTTTTCAGTTATTACGATTACCTTGAATAATACTTTTTATTCCTCTTTTAGAAATGAAAAACAATGTACTGCATACTAAAATTAAAAAATAACAAAAATTTGCTAAGAATAACGTACTGGATGATCCTAACATTCTCTGTCCTCCAATGAAAGATAAAACTGCTTATTGTTATCTTTACTTAGAACTTGACCTTATTTTATTTCAGTTTTTGACCTAGCAATCTCAGGTTGGTATTAGTGGGAACTTACTTTGGGCTAGGCTTGAGATTTAAAAAAAGAAAAAATAATAAGACATATTACCTACATTTGATGCTTCACAGGGTATAGAGAATAAAAAGATATTGCCTGGGTATCTATAGTGAAGGTCAAGGCAGAGTCCAAGGAAACAGAGAGGTGGTGTGAAAAAAGGAAGTCTTCCTAGAAGAAGTAGCACTTCAGCTGGGTCTTAACAGTTACACAGGTATAGAAGAAAGGTAGGGGGTAGGGATTGGCATAGACTCACTCCTAGCAGTGGGGCTAGATGGTACAAAGGTACTGAAATTAAGAATCACAAAGTCATCAGAGAATAGTCGGTAGTTCAGAATGGCTGGATCCTGGAGCAGAGATCTCAATATAGGGCACATAGAAATAAACGTGGGGAGCGGTGACGGAGGACACCAACTCCTGGGAAATCACTCTATGTCTAGTAACCAACTGGACCTAAACCTTTAGACTCAGTTTCCTGCCCTCTACTCACAGGAATTTTCTAACCATTATTTCCTTCTTAGACTACAACATGGAACTCAGTACTCTGTTTTTCTTTTCTTTGTTTTAAAAATGTTTTTAACTTTTATTTATTGAGAGACAGAGCATGACCACAGGAGGGGCAGAGACAGGGGGAGACACAGAATCTGAAGCAGTTTCCAGGCTCTGAGCTGTCAGAAGAGAGCCTGACGTGGGGCTTGAACTCACAAACCGTGAGACCATGACCTGAGCCAAAGTCGACACTTAACTGATTGAGCCAGCCAGGTACCCTCTGATTTTCTTTTATCTCTCTCTCTCTCTCTATCTATCTATCTATCTATATATCTATAAATTATAAAATGTTTATTTTGAGAGAGAGAGAGAGTGCAAGTGGGAAAGGGGCACAGAAAGAGGGAGAGAGAGAGAATCCCCAGCAGGCTCCAAGCCATCAGCACAGAGTCTGATGGGGCTCAGTCTCATGAACTGTGAGACAATGACCTGAGCAGAAATCAATAGTTAGAAGCTTAACCAACTGAGCCACTCAGGAGCATCCAATTTTTATTAATTTTTATATATAGACTCAGTTTAAATCGCAGAGCTTCTTATGAAGCAGAGCTTCTTATGAAGACAACTATCGATAAGATACCCTGATTTTGCCCTCAATTTTGTAGGTTCTTTAATGTGATTTGATCACCTTCTCCAGGGATGAGAAGGCACTAAAGTCTCTAGTGGACTGACTCACATTAACAAAACTTATAACCAAACAGACAAATTAAGTGCTCATTTATTCATTGATAATACAGGAATGCCTCTCCATTGACCAGAATATTGGATCTGGTCATTCTTGGTAAGGTGAATGGCATTTAGTGAAGAACTCCCCCATATAGCAGTGGAAACTGCCTCATATTGTTTTAGGTTGCTGTCATCACAATTGTGTGATATAGTTCTTACTTTATACCAATTTTATAGATGAGGAATTCAAATGAGAACCATTAAATGTTCTTCCTTGTTCTCATAGCTATTAAGTCTTGAAGCTAAGATTCAAACCTAAGATTCTTTGATTTCTACCCCATACAATGGGTAGAATGCATCCACACTGGCTGGAACAAAAATGATGATGATCTAATTAAAATAACTATAATTTATTGGATGCTTTCTTTCAGCCATGTGCTTTTACATCATCTTACATAACATTCCCAGCAACTCTATTAGGTGGGAAAATATTTTCATTTTCATTTTATTTATTTATTGTTAAATGTTTATTTATTTATTTTTGAGCCAGAGAGACACAGAGAGAATGTGAGCTGGGGGTGGGGGGCAGAGAGAGAGAGACAGAGACAGAGAGACAGAGAGAGACAGAGAATCGCAAGCATGCTCCATACTGACCGTAGGGTCCAAAGTAGGGCTTGAACCTATGAGTTGTGAGGTCATGACCTGAGATGAAACCAAGAGTTGGACATTTAACTTACTGAGCCACCCAGGCACCCCTAGTTTCATTTTATTTATTTATTTATTATTTTTTAAACATTTATTCATTCTTGAGAGACACAGAGAGGCAGAGTGTGAGGAGGGGAGGAGCAGAGAGAGAGACATACACACAGAATCTGAAGCAGGCGCCAGGCTCCAAGCTGTCAGCACAGAGCCTGACGTGGGGCTCAAACTCACCGACTGCTAGATCATGACCTGAGCCGAAGTCGGATGCCCAACCGACTGAGCCACCCAGGCACCCCCCTATTTTCATTTTAGAAGTGAGGAAACTAATGTTCAGAAAGCTGAAATAACTTCTCCAACCTTTCATGCTGGTTAAGCAATGGGGCGCATATGCAAAGCAGGTCTCTGCCCACAAAGTTCTTTTCACTGTTAATCAAATGATAAGAAGAATACTTGATGAATGAGAGTCAGAGTGGCAAGAATTTGTGCACTGAGAGAATATTCCACCTAGTCTGGGGTAGAGGATAGAAAATCACTGAAATTTCTCTACTAGGGACTGATCATGTGTCTTTACAACTTGATGTTGCAGACATTGAACACTTTATACCATAAACTTTTGCTTTTTAAAATAAGTCTTATTAGTCACAAAGAGTTCCTGTCACTATCTTTTGTCATTATAGGCAGTGCACACTGTAATTTTCAGTTTATATCTCTCCCTTTTTTCTCAAGAAAAATTTTAGGGATAACAAAGAAACAAATTATCTCCAAACTGAGAAAAAACTTATTTTTTTGATAACATCCTATAGCGATTTTTCTTTACTAATTGGTAGTGTATTTGTTTAACTTCTTGATCAATGAAATGATAGTTTAGTCTAAAAAATGGGCATATGTATGATAGTTTTACAAACTTAAAATCTTTAAGCAGTTCTGGGACTAGATCAATAAACTTTAACAGACATCCCTTTCTACCACCTAGACTAACAATCTTATCAAGATAGTGCTTTTGTTTGGTTTTGTTTTGTTTCTGTAAAGGCTTTTTACAGAAGAAAGATTTGAACTAAATTTCTTCGAAGTTAGTACCCTTTAGCAAGTTTGAAATAAACCTAGAACTTTGCTCACAATAAATACATCTGAGACATTTCCTTCAACATTCCTTTGTCTCTTGAACTCCTAGAGAAAGTTTTGTTTCTTTCCACTACAGCTCAATTATCTGGTCTGAGATTTGGTACCAATGAACATATTTTCTAAATATTAGTTGTATAAATGAATATTTAAATGAATCTACTAACTGTGGACTTAGTTTCATTTTTACAATGCTTAGTTTTTGGAAAGAAATCCCTGATAGAGGAAATTTGTATATAGAAACCCATAAAATTGGGGCACACTCCAAATCTAAACCAAAGTTAGCATGCACTTAGAGGAAACACCTCACTGTCTAGGAAACCTAAAATACATCAATCACAATACTCCAACTTTGCTTTAGCAAGCTCACCTTCCTATAGAAAACAGGACTTGCTATCCTTACCAAGAAATCCCTGACCTTCTAGCCAGTCATGCTCTGTGTACCACCTCTTCTAACATTCTATAAAACTTGCTCTTGCCCCAAATCTCTCAGGTAAAGTGCTTTACTACTTGTGAGGCACTGTACTCCCCCAGCCCATAGATTGTTTTCCCTTACATAAAGGACTCATTACCAAATTGCATTATTTTTGTCATTTGACATCCCAAATGAGACTTCTCAACTCCCTTTGGGACCTCCTCTCCAGATTTCTTAGGTATTTCTTATCTTACCTGGGTTTGAGTTTTCTAGGCTTTGGTATTTCCTTACCAGCCTGGGAAAATTCCCTCTCCCTCTACCCACTCCTGATTAATTACATCACATTTGAGGATATTTTCCAAAACCTCTTCTCCTCTGTACAAGATTTTTTGTTTTTTGTTTTTCTTCTTCTTAAATTTGAAAAGGATGGTGGGCATTTAGTTAGGCAACTTAGGGAATATTTAAAACAAAAGAGAACAAAAATAAAACAAAAGAGAAGTAGCTGGAAGGTTAAGAAAAGGTCACTACGGTTAGTAAGAAAAGTCTGACTCACTGGAAAAAAAAAACATTAGCCGACAAAAAACCAAATCAATAGAAAAATCATGAGAACATTTTGGGTATCTGGCCAAAACAATACCAAAGCTGCAAGTGATGAGAATGGGAAATTAGTCAGAAAATATTATAGGCATACCTCTGAGATATTGCAGGTTCAGTTCCAGACCACCACAATAAATTGAAATCACAATGAAGTGAGTCATGAATTTTTTGATTCCTAGTATATATACAAGTTATATTTACACTATATTGTAGTCTAGTAAGTGTACAATAGCATTATATCTAAATATTTCCAATGTACATATCTTAACTAAAACATATTATATTGCAAAAAAATGTTAACCATCAGCTGAACTTTCAGTGAGCTTTCACCTTTCTGTTGGTGGAGAGTCTTGCTTGGATTTTGATGGCTGCTGACTGCCTAGGTTAGTAGTTGCTAATGGTTGGGGTGGCTGTGGCAATTTCCTAAAATAAGACAACCACCAGGTTTGCCGCATCGTCCGACTCCCTTCAGGAATGATTTCTCTGTAGCATGCTGTGCTTTTTGATAGCTCTTTACCTTCAGTAGAACTTCTTTCAAATTTGGAGTCAATCCTCTCACCCCTGCCACTGTTTTATCAATGAAATGTATGTTATATTCTAAATTCTTTGTTGTCATTTCAACAGTCTTCACAGAGTCTTCACCAGGCATAGATCCTCTCTCAAGAAGCCATTTTCTTTGCTCATCCATAAGACACGTAACTCCTCGTCTATTCCAATTTTATCATGAGATTGCAAAAATTCAGTCCCATCTTTAGGCTTCATGGCTAATTCTAGTTCTCTTGTTATTTCCCCCACACCTGCACTTACTTCCTCTGCTGAAATCTTGAACCTTCAATTTGTAAAAAAAAAAAAAAAAAAATGCAAGATCTATGAAATGCAATAAAGTGAATCTCAATAAAATGAGATATGTCTGCCCTCATGAGATGGAGAAATTTGCATGGCTCCTGAAGTGAAGTCTGTGTGTAGCTTTGCCCTGGCTGGTGATGTGACTTTCCTGCACCCTCATTTTTTAAAGGAGGAGACTGGATTAAGTGATATATAAGTTCTTTTTCAATTTTAACAGTTTATAGAGGGTTATAATTTTCTAAAAGATTAAACAGATTTTTATGTTTTAAGTTTTATATTTAGTCTCATATATTTTGGTCTTTATAGTTTCTTCATTATTTAAACCATATGTATTGCATGGCTGTTTGGTGTTTGAACAGTGTATTATGCAGTGAGCACACAAGATGGGTAGGATAACTGCCGTCCACTGCCTCACAGCTTTATAAACAGTAACATAGCAATTGGAGCAAAGAAGATGGCTGGGGAAGGGAGGCCAGGATGGAGATAGAGTGAAAAGGACAAAAGCAAGAGAAAATATTTTATAATTTCCAAAGACATAAGTAAGGCCACTGCTTTGAGGTAAAAACTGGGTAGGATTTTCATTTCCATTTTGGTTTTAGGAGGATGGTTAGTGCTGACTACATGACTTTAACCTTGTTAGAAAGTTAACAAGGGATTCACAGGACTTTCCACACCTCTCATAATGCAGGATTGCTGATTCTTATTTTTATTGATGTGGTCACCACCTAACCTGTCCTAGAGATTTGTGTTCAATGCACAATAGCTGCCTGGGAATCTGGGAGGTTGCTCAATGGCCCCCATAGAGCTTGATGCTGACATGAAAATCTGAATTGCAGATGGCAGCCCTGAGAACAGAAGAGCCTAGACCTGGCTGGGAACTAGGTCACCCTCTGAGACCCTGGAGGTGGACACAAATGTGGGAAACAGGTGGGCACAAGATAATCGGAAGATATGTGATTAGCAATTAACAAGAAAGCATATTTCATCTAAAAATCTTCATATTCTTCTTTCTCTCCCTCTCTCCTTTGAACTCTGTGCCTAAGAACTGCACAGTTTGAAACCTCTAGTGGGTGATAAACTTCTCTGCAGCATGATGAGTTCTGACCTCATATGCCTGGTCCAGTACCTGACACACTGAAGTACTTAACTAAGGAAGCTGTTTTTGTCGTTGTTGTTGCTTACTTCTTTTTATTGCCCCTTGTATGAAAAGATATTTAAACTGGTCAAATATTAAATATCACTAGGATGATTATTATAAGCAATGCTTGAGATTTAGAGCCAAACATATAGAAGTTGAGGGGTTTGCAAACATTTGTTCAGTTAAAATAGTACACACAGAATACAGAAATACATAAAAAAATTTTTTATAGAAAAATGCCCATAGATACACAGACTAAGCATGCTTGCATCAAGAAGCACATCAGCAGTAGCATTATGGAAGCACAAGGCCACTTCATGCTCATGTCTTAGGATAATGCTTAACATCACTTACTAGTGTCTGCCTCCTAGGCCGATCGGTATAGAATTAAATTGTTTTACTCTCCTCCAATAGACTGTGAAAAATATTAGTTGGGGACTGGGTCTTTCTCTCCTTTGTATCCACGTTACCATTTCAATGGCTTATACGGTCATCTGAAAGTACCCAGAGCCCGGACACCTATCTAATAAGAAGCCACAGAAAAATCCCATTTCCAGGTCACATCTTAGTTTCTGAATTTATAGATCAGAGTTAGCTCTTTAGATTTACTTAGAGCTCTCAGAAAAGAGGCATATTCTAACCAGTCTCTCTGGTTAAACATTAAAAACTGGAGTTAGAAGGGTGATGATAGCAAAAAGGGGTTAATCAGCGGTTTGTGTACATTAGATAACACAGCTGCTTCCATTTCATTTGAACAACATCAGAAGTTCTTTAGAAATGTGTTTGATGGAAATTCCCATTCATGCTTGCTTAAGTGGGTTGACGAAGCTTAGGTAAGCAAGTTGCAACACTGGGGGGAAAAGGAGACAAGTACCAACAAAGATTTTAAACTCTCAAGTGATTTCTGGTATGCCAAATAAGCATGGGAAAATCAGGGCAGGATCGGAGGTTCCTGGCAAACAGCCTCTCAATTCATTTCCCTGTCTTTCTTTAACTGGATTAGAGCACAATTTTTGTTGTTGTTGTTATGTAGCCATTTCCTTTGCAAATTGTCTTTAGCTTAGGTTTACCTCTGATCAGTTCAAATTATCCTCATGCCAGTCCTGTGCTGAAATGTTACCGAGCACCAACTGAAAAAGGTCATACTTTATTACAAGATGGGGATCCAGCAAGCTGTGAAGGAAGAGTGCAAGAGTCAGTCTGGGAACCTCACTGGAGGTAACCAGATGTTGTATTTAGAGAATCACATGATGAGTGAATGAAGAAAAAGGCAAAAGAGTAGATGACTCATCTCTGAGCAGATAAGAACTCAAATGCTTTGTGGATTTTCTCTTTTTTCAAAAAGGACGTAGTTGGATTAAATGTTTGAAATCATTCCCCTCATGCCCTATATTTTTTGAAACTGTCAAATTAAGTTCCTTGAGTCATGGGTCCTACTCAAGAATGACCGCTTTTGCATAGCAGATATCTCATGGCTGGACTGGAAGAATCAGAGGAAATCCGTCCCTGTACATAAACTGCCTCTTTGGGGGTGTGATTTTAAGATCGCCCAGGAAAGCCTTCATTCACATTTTTCTCTCCCTGAAATTCATAATCTCACCACAAGGGATTCCTTCTTTCATCAGAATCAATCAGTATCTCAAACTTAATTTTAAAATGTAAATCCTGACACAAGGATTAACAAATAAAATTCTATCTGAATCTCTTACAAAGCAAACTAAAGGCCTGGGGAAAGGCTAGAGCAGTGTTGTGTCACTGTTTCTTGAAAATGCAGTCCATTGGGCACTTCTCTGATCCTGGATTTTGAAATTCTAGCTGCATGCAGAAAAAGGAACGCATTTGAGGAAGAAGTGAACAGGGAGACAAAGATTCAGAAAATGGAGATGTTGAGTAGAGCAGTCCAGTTTTGGATTTCGAACTGATAATTTGACCTTCTTGAGCTTCAGTTTTTTCATCTCTAAAATGGAACCAATAACATTTTTTTTCAGATATTTTTGGTCAAACACCAGAAGGGACTCTCTTTCCTTTGCCAGACAAATTAATTAAATAATTATTTTGTTCCTTCTGCAAAACAAACAGTGTGATGTTTGGAATTTCAGAGATGTATATCATTGCAAGAGTCTTTTCTATTCTCTCCTCTATTTGTTTTTTGGCCCTTCTCTGGGAAGAATTCTTGTATTTGTTTTCAAAGTCATCTTAGGTTAGAGACTGGGGACTAAAAGAAGTCTTCTCAAGTTCATAGTTCATGGACATGATTTGATCAGAAATTTGAAAGGCAAGATGATTTCATGTTTTTATTCTCTTCTTTGTTATTTACCTAGGTAATTTTTTGGAAGGCTTTTTTGATACTATATATTACTTTCACTACTAACAGTTGGTCAAATCCAAATGTTCTCAGGAATGGGAAGACAATTTCATGTCAAATGTCCATCAGTTTTGACCCCACAAGTTTCTAGAGACAACACAGGATCACTGCAAATTCCATCTCTAGGTTGAGAAGAGGAAACATGATACTAAATGTGAAATGCCTAGAACTAGAGAGCCTACATCCAATAGGTATTCATTGCAATTTACATACTGACAATATTGAGAGTAGCTTTCTTGGATTTTTTTGAACCACTTTATTTTATGCCACAAAACTGTTTATCCTTTTTAACTGACTGAACAGGTAAAACAAACTGATGGAAATTTCAAATTTTAAGACACATTATATTTATTTCTATTAGCACCCAGAAGTACTGCTACTGTTGAATTATTAATACATTGGCTATTAATATATTAATGCCAAGCTTACCTGTTTAAAACAAAACAAAACTGAATGATTCAATGACTGGGGACTTGATATCATAATTTTTTCCCCATTATCGGTTGGCAAGGAGTCAATTCCATGTACTAATTTAAATTTTTTCTGAAGCAGTTTTAGTCTATACCACCTCTTGAAGCAATGAATTTCAGAGGCTTTCTTCATAATATATAAGTCTTCTCCTTCAAAGTCTTCCTCCTCATCTTCCTTCTTCTCTTCCCTTTCCTTCCCCCCTCCTGCTCCTCCTCTTCCTTCTTCTCCTTTTCCTCCTCTTGCTCTGCTATCTCCTCTTCCTTTTTCTTCTTTTTGAGGAAGCAGAGTTTCATAGCTCTGATAGACTAGAATACCCAGATTATGTTTACCCACAAATAAAATCAGATTTGTGGAATATATTTAACCATTTGGTTGTCAACATTTCCAGGCTACTGACAAATATTTAATTTCTTATCTTGTCACAGAAAAATTGTACTGCTCGTATACTTTATTTTTTTTTTCATTTTATTTAAGTCCAAGTTAGTTAACATATAGTGTAATAATGGTTTCAAGAGTAGAATTTAGTGATTCATCACTTACATATAACAGCCAGTGCTCATCCCAACAAGTGCCCTCCTTAATGGCCCTTAATTTAACCCATTCCCCTACACAGCACCCCTCCAGCAACTCTGTGGTCTCTATAGTTAAGAGTCTCTTATGGTTTGTCTTCCTCTCTGTTTTTATCTTATTTTTCTTTCCCTAAGCCTATGTTCATCTGTTTTGTTTCTTAAATTCCACATGTGAGTGAAATCATATGATATTTGTTTTTCTCTGACTGATTTATTTCACTTAGTACTCATCTACTTTAATATTGGGCATGTACAAGTGATTTATTTTTACCAATGACATTTGAATGAAAGTGGCATATGACCTCTTCTGAGTAGAAGTTTTAAGAGCCATGCTCAATTTGTCCCATCTTGTTCCATGAAAAAATTGTTAACAATTAAACCCTTACAGCATAGGTCCCTGAGTGACTAGAATGAGAAGTCCTGAACGCCACTGGAAATGTCCAGTGAAAAGAGAAATAAATCAGCTGTTAGGCCACTGAGATTTGGAGGATGGTTGTTACTACAGCATCATCTACCCTACTGTAATAAAATACAGAGCATAGTAACTTCTTAGCCTTTATCTTCTCAGACTGAGAAGTTAGTTTCTAATGATAGTCTTCAAAATGCAAAGCCATGCGCTGATTAGAAGATCTCCTAATATGCAAGACTGGTGAAATCCTGGCTTGAATCCCTTCACTTTTCATCATCACCATCATAGCCAGCATTACCAATGATGTACTTAGTAGTAAATTGCAGACTCTTAAAGTTAAGAAATATAGTGAGTTCTCTTTCTAATAGTCTTTTTTCAGAAGGAGGGAGCTCGGATTTTCCAAAGATTTATCTAGGACCATATAGGTAGGTTTAATTTCAATTTTAGCTTGTAATATTTTTCTATATCTTTGCACTTTGTAATTCTATTCATTTATTCATCTAGTTTTCAATTAAATTTTTAAAAGTGAATATTTGCTGGTTAGTGGAATAACCAAGATTAGTCTTAATGATTTTTGCTAGAGACCAGTGTTATTCCCTTTCTCTTCTTAATTTTTATTTCTTTTGGTGTGATCTTTTGGTGTGAAAGAATTGGGTGATTTTTTAAAAATTTAAATCCAAGTTAGTTAACATATAGTGTTATAATAATTTCAGGAATAGAATTTACTGATTCATCACTTACATATAACACCCAGTGCTCATGCCAACAAGTGTCCCCTTAATGCCCATTGCCCATTTAGCCCATCCCCTCACCCAACACCCCACCAGCAACCCTCAGTTTGATCTCCGTATTTAAGAGTCTCTTATGATTTGTCTCCCTCTTTGTTTTTATATAAATTTTGCTTCCCTTCTCCTACGTTCATCTGTTTTGTATCTTAAATTAAATATATGAGTGAAATCATATGATATTTGTCTTTCTCTGATTGACTTATTTTGCTTAGCATAACACACTCTAGTTCCATCCATGTTGCTGCTAATGGCAAGATTTAATTCTTTTCAATTGCCAAGTAATATTCCACTATGTGTGTGTGTACATACACATATATACACCACATATACACCTTACATATATATGTAATGTATATGTATATATTTATACATATATATCTGTATATGTATATAGATATATATAGGATACACCATATCTTCTTTATCCATTCATCTGTCGATGGACATTTGGGCTCTTTCCATACTGTGGCTATTGTTGATAGTGCTGCTATAAACATTGGGGTGGATGTGCCTCTTTGAATCAGCACTCCTGTATCCTTTGGATAAATACCTAGTAGTGCTATTGCTGGGTCGTAGGGTAGTTCGATTTTTAATTTTCTGAGAAACCTCCACACTGTTTTCCAGAGTGGCTGTACCAGTTTGCATTCCCGCCACCAGTGCAAAAGAATTCCTTTTTCTCCGCATCCTTACCAACATCTGTTGTTGCCTGAGTTGTTAATGTTAGCCATTCTGACAGGTGTGAAGTGGTATCTCATTGTGGTTTTGATTTGTATTTCCTGATGATGAGAGATATTGAACATATTCTCATGTGTCTTTTGGCCATCTGGATGTCTTCTTTGGACAAGTGTCTATTCATGTCTTTTGCCCATTTCTTCACTGGATTTGTTTTTTGGGTGTTGAGTTTGATAAGTTCTTTACATATTTTGGATAGTAACCTTTTATCTGATATGTGCTTTGCAAATATCTTCTCTCATTCTGTTGGTTGCCTTTTAGTTTTTTTTATTGTTTCCTTCACTGTGCAGAAGATTTTTATCTTGAAGGGTTCCCAAAAATTCATTTTTGCTTTTGTTTCTCTTGTCTCTGGAGACATGTCAAGTAAGAAGTTGCTGCAGTCTAAGTCAGAAAGGTTGTTACCTTTTTTCTCTCTAGGATTTGGATGGCTTCCTGTTTAAGAAACCATACACGAAAATGACCCATACAACATGCAGGTTCATTGTTCTGCATGTTGCTGTCTAGTTTCCCAACACCATTTGCTAAAGAGACTGTCTTTTTTCTATTTGATATTTTTTCCTGCCTTGTCAAAGATTAGTTGGCAATATGTTTGTGGGTCCATTTCTGGGTTCTCTATTTTGTTCCATTGAGCTATATTATCTGGTTTTTTTTTTTTTTTTTTTTTTTTTTTTTTTTTTTTTTTGCCAGTACCATACTGTCTTGATGATGATAGCTTTGTAATACAGCTTGGAATCTGTAATTGTGATGCCTCCAGCTTTGGTTTTCTTTTTCAGGATTGCTTTGGCTATTTGAAGTCCTTTCTGAAGTCCTTCACATTTTAGGATTGTTTGTTCTAGCTCTATGAAGAATGCTGGTGTTATTTTGATAGGTTTTGCATCAACATGTAGATTGCTTTGGGTAGTATTGACATTGTAACAATATTGATTCCTCCAATCCAGAAATGAGGAGACCAGTGCTGTTCCTATGCATATTAGTTTCTTAGGGCTGCCATAACAAAGTACCACAAGATTTGTTGTTGGCTTAACAGAAATATATTCTCTCATGGTTCTGGAAGCCAGAAGTCCACAAGGTGTTAGCAGAGTTTCTCAGGTTTTTTCTGATGTGAAGATGGTCTTCATTTTGTATCCTTAACATGATCTTTCTTTTGTGCTTATGTGCCCCTGGCGTCTCTGTATCCAAATTTTTCTTTTCTTAAAAGGATAACAGCCAGATTGGATTAAGACCCACCCTCACAGCCTTATTTTACCTTTTTTATCTCTTTAAGGTCCTACCTCCCGATAGAGTTATGTTTTGAAGTACTGGGAGTAGAACTTCAACATATCAATTAAAGGGAAGGTGAGGACTAGATTCAGCCCACAGTGCTAAGAGGACTAACTGATAGCATTTAATATTAAAAACAAAAATAAAATGGTTAGAATCCCACTGTAATTTTCACTAGCAGTGATTTTTTTTACAGAGTATCAGGTAGAGGAGTTTGGCATAAAATATCTATAAGATTTTAATATTACCTGTCCATGTTACAAAAGGCATTCAGTCCCAGTGCTGAGACTGTACCCCAGTTTGGTGTAAATGACAGCTGAGCCATCTACCACCTGTGTAAAATTAACCATGCCTCTGAAGGGGAATTCTCTCAGATGCTAAATGGAAGCAATCTCACCCCCACTAATGAAAGTCATAATACTTCTCTCCTCCCTCTCTTCGTCCCTCCCTAATCTTTCCCTCTTTCCTTTTTTTCCATATAGCTCCTGTTAGTACAATGCCAGTTTCAGGTGTTTCCTGTGCTAGTAATCAAGTTTGGGTAAACCATAACCCTGCCCTCCAGGGGCTCATAACTAGGAGATGAGACAGACAAGTGATTGTACGATTATCATATAATGTAATATGTGCAATGCTCAGGACTATATGAAAGCATGGAGGGGAATTTTCTATGTCACAATTGGGAGAGGTGGGAAACAGTCTTATCCTCCTCATTTCTACAACTGATTTTTTCCTTTTCAGAAAGATATTCATGTATTATCATCATTATATCCCAAGAGATAGAGCATGTAGCACGAGCACAACTGCAAAGCATGGGATGTAATTTCTAACCAATGAACTGGGAAATATGCTGGAAAAGAAATTGGCCCCTTTAAAGTCACCCCTTTGAAGGCTACTCTGTAATCCTAAAGATGCTGCTTTCCCTTAAAGTATTGGGGATTTATATTTGGTCAGACTGTGAACTCTACTAGAGCAGAACAAAAGTTAATTTAATGTATGGTGTATGATTAAGGTTTATGAAACAAGTAAATAAATCCGGAGACCATGGCACATTTTTGATGCCATGTTTGGTGGCTAATACTTGTCCTTGTATATTTTTGATTTCTAGAAAGTTAAGATATCCAGGTTAAACAAAATCATGATTAAGTGAAGGATGTTTAGAGTTCACAAGTGAAGCATGACAATACAGTAATGCAACTGGATTTCTTGCAAACCAGCTCGGAAGAAAACCAGAACCAAAGTAGGAAGAAAAGAAAGCAAGGTTTGATGAATAGCAATGTCATCCCCAAAAGTGAAGAGTGCTGGGTGTAATGTAGGAGGAGATTGCTATATAAAACCATGAATACTGTCTAAAAAAGGAGATTGTATTAGAGGTGTATTTCTTCTGAGAACAAAAGCACCATTCCAGGGTTACTCAAGCCCTGGAGGATTTTGAATAAACAAAAGTGTCCTACAGCTGAATTTTTGGATTGGAACTGGAGAGTACTGCATTAATCAGCACCGTGTGAAAAGAATTTGAAGTTCCTAGGAGCAAGCCAAGGGGAGCCCACCAGGAAAGAGAACTGAGTGGGAAAAGGGGAGAGACACCACCAAGATGAAGAGAGAGCAAGTGACACCACTGTGCCTGGGTGGCTAGGGGACAAAGGTAGATAGGTTCACATGGGGATTTGGTTCTTTGTTGCTTACACTGTTCTTGCAAGTATGAGCACTGTACCTGCATGGTTTTATTGTTGGTGGTTTTTAAGATCAAGGAAAAGATCTGAAATTCTATACTTGAGTCAAAGTGCTATAAATCAGAGACACCATGCAAAGACGATGAAATAATCTACAAATAGAACTGATTTGTGGGAATAGGAGGTCAGCGCTAGAAGTGACAGTGGAAACCTAAATCCTCCAGGGATTCATAGAACTCTCAAAAAAGGCTTTCATTGTGGCATGGAAGTTCTGAGAAGTCTTAGCTTAATGAAGGAGTAGGGTTATCCCAGTTGACATATGGGTTTCATGTAAAAGACAGTGTTAGATGGACTTTTAAAAAGGAAAATACTTGATTTGAAGAAACAGAACTATATACCCTCCCTTAAATCCTTCTGTTTATTTTGTACAATTTGTTTCCAAGGATCTGTGGTATAATATCCTTGAAATAGAATGTGATTTCATGGATAGAAACAATGGATGAGCTAGACATAAAATCTGAGCTCCTCAGTGTGGGTTATAGAAAAGTGATCCCAAAGCTCTATTTTTGTTTTTACCCTCAGAAATTTCCTCCTCTTTTTGCTTCCTTTGTTTTAAGAAAAGTTTTCCATCCAGCTATTGCCACTGTTGTCGAGTTGAACATGTCTGTTGGAATTCCCTTGTATTCAGCAGGAATTTCTATTTTAGCCCATAAAATTTTAGAAAATTTATATCTTTTTTTTAAGATTATTTGTTTATTTTGAGGGGAACCTGGATGGTTCAGTTGGTTAAGCAGCTGACTTCAGCTCAGGTCATGATCTTGCCATTCCTGAGCTTGAGCCCTGCAGTTGGCTCTGTGCTTCAGATACTCTGTCTTCCTCTCTGCCCTTCCTCTACTCATGCTCTTTCTCTCTCTCTTAAAAAAAATCTAAAAAAATTTATAACTTAAGGTTTATTTATTTTTGAGCGAGTGAGAGAGCATGACAAGTGAGTGGGGGAGGGGCAGAGAGGGAGAGAGAGAATCCCAAGCAGTCTCCAAGCTGTCATCATAGAGCCCTATATGGGGATTGATCTCAGGAACCATGAGATCATGACCTGAGCCAACATCAAGAGTTGGGCATTTAACTGACCGAACCACCCAGGCACCCCTAGAGAACTTACTTTTCTACCCCTTTAGACTGTGAGCTACTTGAGGGGAGGGAACATGTCTTATTCATGTTTATCCTGAACCTGTTATTTATATCAATCATCCAGTAAATGTTTATTGAATAAATGAATGAATGAGTGGTTAAAGTATGCATGCATAAATAAATGAATGAGAATGAGTATCTATGTTCCTAGAACCTACAATCTAAACACAGAAAAATATGCATAACAAAGTATGAGTGAGAACCCAAATCAAATCAAAGCTTTTCAAATGTTAAAAGGAATTTTGCTTGACTTCCTTCCTAGAGACTTGTTTTAGTTTGCTTGTTTTAAATATATTTCATCTCCATGTCCTTTATGCTAGAATTTCTGTAAGCTACCACCATCATCACCACCCCCATAAAGCAAATCTTTATCTGAGAAACACAAGAGGAAATAAGTGAAATTGGTTTGCATGTCTTCATCAATTATTATGATCAAAGAATAACCTGGAAACACTTTCCCTTACACTCAGCTGAACCATTCTTCATTCTACATAACCCACTATCTAATTAGAAGCTTGAAATGCTGCTGAGAATGGGGCAAAATCCAAAGAACCAATTACATCCCCAATCAGGGTTACTGTTAACAGGCTCAGCAGCTGGTGAAAGCAAAGAGGAAGTGGCTAAACCAGAAGATCTAATCAGTCTCTTGATCACGTGAGGGGAAGTGCATAAGCTTTCTTAAAGTTGTTCTCAAAGAGGCTTGTATCACCAGAGACAAGAGACCTCTTTAAGGAGATCACATGAAGCTGATAGGAGTCATGTGTAAATCTGAACCGGGAGGAGGGATTATTGATGGAAAGCTAGAAGCATCAATTTGCCCTGTTCCCTGTCTTCTTTGGAGACCTGTTTTGAAAGTGGGCCAGCATGAGCTGATTATTGTTGCTTTGCAGTCGACCAGAACACAATCTATTGCTGGAGAAAAAGCAGTATACATGGGAAGGGGCTTGACACTTTTGTGGGACTTGGCTTGTGACTGTACAGCACAGGATCCAGACAAAAGGAAACTAGCTAGCTTCAGTGTTTTTTGTTTGTTTGTTTTATAAGAGTTGATTTGAACAAATAAACTATGTACCCTCCCTTCAATCCTTATGTTTATTTTGTACAGTTTGTTTCCAAGGATCTATGGTATAATTTGATCCTGGAGAGGAATATGATATCATGTGAGGGGAAAAAAAAAGAAGGCTTATATTAAAAAATATATATTTTAAGATTGGAAATAAATGTGGGCTAGTAGAAGGAAAGGATGTGGCTTGGTGGCTAGGAGTAAAGAGGGTGTGTTAGGTGGAGAGCATGTGACATGTGAAATCCTAGGAGTCAGAGGGTCTGGGTTTGGGGTTAGGAAGCAAATGCTATTTGTGTAGAAAGCAAGGCCAGGAAACCACTATGTGGAGAGAGGTAATTATACCCCTGGACAAGAGATGGTTAGAGTCTCCAAAATCCAAAGTCAGATCCATATACATTTGTTTCATTTTTGGTTTTGATAACTAATATATTGGGATCCTTTTAAAATGACTAATGCCCTGATATTATATGAAGCTTTCTAGGTGATTTTAATATACCACATACTAGAGGAAGCATCTTCACTCTACACTGGGCAGCTTCAATCTTATGATACCCCTGACAGTATTTCTGGACTTCTTTTGCTTGAATGACCATCTGTAGTGTAGTCACCTGCTGGCACATCTGCGCCCTAAATCTGTGGTTTTCAAATTTAAGATGCATAGGAATATTTTATAAATTAATTTTTAAAAGACAGGTTTTGATTTAGTAAATCTGTGATGAGGTGCGAACATTAACATCCTTAAATTTTTTTTTAATGTTTGTTTATTTTTGAGAGAGAGAGAGAGAGAGAGAGAGAGACAGACCATGAGTGGGGGAGGGGCACAGACAGAGAGGGAGACACAGAATCCAAAACAGGCCCCAGGCTCTGAGCTGTCAGCACAGAGCCCAATGCGGGGCTCAAACTCGGGAACGGTGAGATCATGACCTGAACCAAAGTCGGATGCTCAACCAACTGAGCCACCCAGGCGCCCCTGAACATTAACATTCTAACAAGTTCCCAGGTGCTGCCTTTGCTGGTCCTTTGAACACACTGAGTAGCAAAACCTTAAATTACACCTATACACAGCCTCGTTCACTCTTCAATTTTGGTGTAGCTTTTAAAAGTCCAGGCTCTGGTTTCTGACCACATTGACTTCTACCTTCTCCTAGCTGATCAAGTCTAGAAAAGTTTATTAATCTACAAACTTAGTTTCCCTACCCTCATCTATGAAATGAGGACAAATAAAGGTTTTTTGAGGATTATAAAAGATTGTTAATTTAAAGTGGACTTACATGAAGGGCCTAGCACAAGGTTAGTGTCTAATATATATTAAATGTTATTATCTCTAACTCCTCAAATACGTCCTCTCATCAGAGCTCCTTTGATGGTTTTTCTCCTCTACTAACTCCCTTCTATTGAATCTTACAGAAATTTTCAGTTCACCCAGCTGACCTCCAATCCCTTGAATTCTCTCAACTTCCTCAATCCATTGCTTCTCCCCTTGCCTCTCTTCCCTTTTCACCCACTTGTGTTCTCTGGTCAATCAAGAAGACCATGCCTTCCACCCACTTACTCTTTAAGCAAATATTTTCTGAGTATCTCATATGTGGCAGGACATTGCGGTAAGCTCTAGAAGCATAGTCAGTGGCCAGCTGGTAAATTTTAAGGGGCATAAACATGTATGTGTACATATATATACACACACATACATACAAGTTTTTATGTTAAATGCTGATACAAAGAATGTGTGGCATGCAATTTTCAGTACTCTTTGCTTTAAGTTTCATAGAACCGATTTGTTCCCACAAGACAAATTCTTGTGTCTTCAGCCAACTTATGGCTGAAACTGATGAATAAATGTAGTTTACACAGAAATGTCACTTGTTTTTTTTTATATTCATAAATAACATGAAAGTAAGATTAGGACAAATATTGTAACTTCATTTGTTTGTCGACAACATGCTTCCTTGCTAATCTCACGTTTTGAAACCTGGAGGAATAACATTTCTTAAAGTTTTTGTGTCACAGCTATAACCCCAGCCTTTTAAGCTTAATCTGTGTTATTAACATTTTCACCATTTTTAAAAGTCTAGACAAGAATATAAACAATAAATCAAGTCATCAACTAGTGTTTGCTAATTTCTGTGGTATAAATACTTCCGCTATGGCTGATTTCAAGCTCCCAACGTGATATCACTGAATACAGAGTTGGGAAGAGATGCGCTACTACACGATAGTGTTTCTACCATGGAGATACAATCAATGAAAATTACCGCGAGAGGACACACAAGAGTAAACAGGATACAATAAATAGCAAGTGATCAGTTCTGATTATTTACAAACTTTTGAAAAGATAGTTTATTTTATTATAAATTAAAAATTTTAAATTTCTATATCTAACAGCCAGATTACAAAATTTCTGAATAATTAATAATAGGCTGTGCTGGCTCCAACACACCACTGACTTGTGAAATAGACATAGTTATTGCCCTCATGAAGCTTATAGTCTAGATATGGAGGCAGAGAAATAAATGGGCATGGGTCCTATAAGGATCTCTAAGCCAAACTTGGAAAGATCAGTGGAGTAGGCAGAAATTTGATCCCCACGATCTTCACTCTCTTGCATTTAACAGAAATGGGAGGCAAAAGCAGAAATCAGAAAGATTTGAAGTACCAGTAGTATTTAATGCACTATTATTTGCTTGAAGATGAAGGGAACCACATAACAAGGGAAAGGGAATCACTGTCCTATAACCTTGAAAAACTGAATTCTGCCAATAATCATTAAATTTGGAAAAGGAACCTCCGTTCCAGATGAGAACTGCAGCCCTGACCAGTAGCTTGATCTTAGCCCAGTAAGATCTTAAGATAATCATGCCATACTCTGCCAGATTCTGACTTAGACAAACAGTGAGATAACACGTTTGTTTTCTATAAAGCTGCTTCATATGTGGTAATTTAATAAAAATTTATTAAAATTGTAATAAAAAATAATACAATCAATAAAGAAAGGATCAGAGTAATAGTTATGGA
The DNA here is from genome assembly GCA_030068075.1 of Paguma larvata. Classification (NCBI taxonomy): domain Eukaryota; kingdom Metazoa; phylum Chordata; class Mammalia; order Carnivora; family Viverridae; genus Paguma; species Paguma larvata. Next base: position 42,757,884 of record CM057831.1, on the reverse strand, counting down.
GCAAAAGAAGGGAAAGAATGTTTTAGCACTTTCAGGGATCTAGAGCTGTTGGGAATATACAACAGGAAAAGAAATGAGAAATGAAGATGGAAATGAGGTGGGTCCAATTACGAAGAGGCTTTGAAACCAGGAGAATATTTGAACATTTTCCCAGAAGCAAAGGGAATCAATAAATTATTTAGAATGATCAGTTTGCACTTATGGAGAATGGATGAAATGGGGGTAGACTGGAGGCAGGCAGACCAATTAGATCAGACAAGCATGATGAATTTGGAAAAAAGTGGACTGACGATGCCCACCCTGGCTACAGACTATCACCTGCCTGTTTGTTCTTTCTCACGTTTGTTCCTCAATTCAGTTCAACAATCACTTGTTCGGTACCAACCATGTACCAGGAGCCATGCCAGCAGCAGGGATACCACTCCGAGCTCTCATATCTCAATGTTGCTGCCCTTCTTTTGCAGAAATCACATGGAGTAAGATAAAAAAATTTACATTTTCCCAAAACTACTTCTGCCACTTATTAAGTGCACAATCTAGGGGAAATCACTTAATCTTTCTAAGTTTTCCTTTCTTTATTTGTGAATGATTTTATAGCTACTTCAAAAGGCTATGGTGGGAATCAAATATAGAGTATACAAAAACTTCAAAAATCATAAATGCCTTACTCAAATGATTTATTTTCTTCCTTATTTCTTTACATTCCATGTGCTCCAATTCTCTTATATTCTTTTTTCTCCCTCTTCTAGTTCATGTTTGTTATTGAATTAGTTCAACAAATAATTCTTGAGAGCCCATTATATACGATTCACTTATCTAAATTTCCCTCCATATTTGTTTTATACACCACATACACAAACACAATACCTGTCCCACATGGAGCTTACTCTCTGAACACTTAAGTGTACATAGCAAAGCTCATAGTGTATTTTTAAGTGGAAAAGAAAAGTTATTACAAACTATGTTAGATTAGGCAAGCACCTGTTTATGTGTATGTATGTGTGGTGTGTGAAAGCAAACAAGAAGGAAAAAAAATATGAATTTATGCAGAGAACCAAAGATTGAAAAACGTACCTCAAATGTTAGTAGATTTTAGATTATTTAATTTGGCTTTCTTTTCATATTTTCCAAATTTTCTGTAACAAATACATTTTATAGCAGTGCCTGAGTGGCTCAGTCAGTTAGGCATCCAACTTCAGCTCAGGTCATGATCTCACGGTTTGTGAGTTCAAGCACCATGTTGGGCTCTGTGCTGGCAGCTCAGAGACTGAAGCCTGCTTCAGATTCTGTATCTCCCTGTCTCTCTTCCCCTCCTCTCCTCATGCTCTGTCTCTCTCTTGAAATGAATAAACGTTGAAAAAAATTTAAAAAAAAGAATACATTTTTTAAGTTGAAAAGTATCCCCACACATTTTAGTAAGACCATAAAGTGGAAAGTGCTATGAGTAAGCTATACATAGGAGTTTTGGGAGGAGATTTTGGAGCGGGGGGTGGGGGGAGGCGAGTAGATATTTCTAAATTAAATGATAACCTGAATGGAATCTCTATGCTCAGCTCTGAGAGATAAAAAGTTTTTTAGGAAAGAACCTAGGGAATGACATTCCAGGAAGAGGACTCAGGACGAAAAGAGGCTCAGCATGGAGTGGTCAAAAAACAATATTATGTGTGTAGTTCCTAGGCCTGAAGTGTGTCTTGGGATGGGGCAAGAGATGGGAATTGAATGCCATACCATGGATCCTAGATTTTATCCTTCAAGCACTAAGACATTTAAGCAGAGAATTCACTTACAGTCAGACCTTCATTTTCAGTAGACGATCCTGGTAGCAGTGTGAACCTTGTAGAAGAGAAAGTTTAGAGGTAGACAAGAAGCATGGATTTTGTCAGGTAGCCAGTGTCCAGGTTAAAAAAAAATGATAGAGGTCTGGACCAGGACAATGTGGTGAGAATGAAAAGAAATACAATTATCTTAATTTAATAATTAAGAGACATTTAGGGCTTATATCCCATTCTGCCAATGTCATACTACAGTGCTAAATTAACAGCACTCATACAAGAGAACAAACTTAGATGCCTACATAAAATGCAGAATGTATTTTTTCCAATGCAGAATGTAGATGTTCCAACTGGAAGAAGAGTGTCAAAGGGAATGGGAAGGCCAAGACTCAAAGTCCTTGGAAGGGCTCGTGATTCGGCTTGGGTCTAATTTCTGTAAGTACAGAAGAGACACTTAGGGTTAGAAATCTGCCACCCTCTGACTGAAGATGAGGCCATGGAGAGATGGGAAACAGCACTGAGCCTGAGAGAATTTGAGGAAGACCCAATAGGCCTTAATGGCAGACAAGACAAGAGCAGCCCCTGCAGTCATGTGGGCTGTCAAAGGACAGGCTGTGCAGAGATGTAACTTGGAAAGGGAGAGAGGGAGTTTTGTTTTTGAGTCATGTTTAGTTTTCGTGGCAGCACGATTTCCAACTGGCATAAAGAGAGTCACGGATTAATAGAGAAAGAAAAGAGCCTGAGTGTGTCATGAGAACAGGATGTCAAGACATGTTTGCTGGCAGGGAGAAACAACTTGGCTGTCCATGCTAAGGAGGGGGATAAGGCATAGGGAGGAATAAATCCTCAAACTCTCTTTGGCTCATGATTTACCTCATTCAAGGTCTGCTTTATGTTTGCGCCAAGCGCACAAATGCTTTCCTGGTGTCATTTTGAGACTTTCTCTTAATCATCTCTCCCTGACCATACACATGGTAAGTGTCTAAAAAAAACCCTCCAATTAAGAAACAAATCTTCCTCTTCCTTATACAATGAGTGAATGTAGGTGTTGAAATCCAAACCAAATTGTGACTGAACTCTGCCTTTCTGCTGGTAGACGTCTATGCATGTGCAGACAGGATGTGGGAGGGATTAAGAGAAGCCCTAAAACAAGGAGTCAGGAATGCAGTGAGGCTTTTGGTAGAGTGCAAAGAGCCTGACTCGAGATGTCTGTAGCACCTATGATACAAGCATTCTGAAGTGATGCCCAGAGGGGGCCACAGCATCATCTCTCTGAAGAGCCCTCTGAATTCTGCAACTTGAGGAAGTCAAATCTTTGGAGAGGTCTGAGGGGGTTAGACCACCTTAGGTAACCCCTAAGATTCTTTTCATTTTCACATTTAGATTCCATGGGCAAGGAGGATTGAAAATAACAATTATTTAGAGCTTTTATAGAAAATTAGAGGAATCTACCAAAGTGAGCTTTCCATAATAGGATAACAGAGGGTTTAAACTGGAAGGCCACAGGTAACAATCACAGTGATGCACTTAAAAAAAAAATGTTTATTTTATTTTGGGAGGGGCAGAGAGAGAGGGGAACAGAGGATCCATAGTGGGGTCCATGCTGACAGCAGGGAACCCAATGCAGGGCTTGAACTCACAAACCACAAGATGATGTTCTGATCTGAAGTCAGATGCTTAACCAACTGAACCACCCAGGTGCCCTTGGGATGCACTTTTCAGTGAGGCCTATTTTGAGTTTCAAAGAGATGTGCCTCACACTAGCCCTACATTAAAATATATTTGGGATTTGACAAATATGTTTGGTATCTTTGTGTTTATTGCTTTTAACTCAAGTGAAAATTCTTTCCTAAGCCAAAACTCCATGGTAAAGGAAACATGAAGAGGCCATAGGTGATGGGTGGAGTGACAGAGAGAGCTGCTATGGGCCCCCAAATCTTCAGACTGGACACTAGGAAATGACCTGTCACATGACCTCCAGGAACTTGAAGACTTGAGGAACTGCTTTTCTGAGAAGACTTCTCTGGCAAACACTCGCCCACAGCTTCCTCTTGCTAGCTAGTCCTGAAGGAGCTTGCTGTTAGCAAGACCAGAACAGATACCCTGCCTCCCCTTGCCCCACCCTCCAATGCTCCAATGCAGCTCAGAGAAGCCTGCGGATTTCCTTTACTTTTCAGAGGGCAGCTCTCTCCTGTGGTAAATACTCTCCTGGGAACTTTTTAAAAATTTTCTGTTTATTACCATTTTGCTAATCCTTTACCACTAACAGATTTTCTTTTTAAAATGGAATTACTGCTGGGTTGCCTGGCTGCTTCAGTTGGTAGAGCATGTGACTCTCGTTCTCAGGGTTTTGAGTCCTAGCCCTACACTGGGTGTGGAGCCTACCTAACTAAAAAAAAAAAAAAAAAAAAAAAAAAAGTCTATAAAATGGAATTGTTGCCAATGAAATACAGTGAAGTTTATAATTTTAATGCTGGTCAGGCCCATGGGAATACACAACATTTCTATTGCTTTTTCTTTCATTTTTTAAAAAAATGACTTGTTTGGGTTATACTTCTATAAGCTAGGTCTATTTCTCTGGGAGGGGCTGAAATTGCCCTAAGGAGGGATGTGGGTGAAATAAAGAAAGTCAGAAAGTGGAGCAGGATTCCAGCCCTTACTGGCAGGAAAATCCACGTGCATGCATGTGTGCCTCTGTGTGTGTGTGTGTGTGTGTGTGTGAGTGACCTTGATTTGGGAAAGGTTAATTATTATATTTCCAATGGTTAAAAACAGATCAGATAATTCAATAAACAATTTTATATTTTTAAATTAATTAATTAATTTATTTTAATGTTTATTTATCTTTGAGAGAGAACGAGAGTGCAAGTGGGGGAGGGGCAGAGTGAGAGGGAGACAGATTCTGAAGCAGGCTCCGATTCCGAGCTGTAAGCTGACATGTGGCTCAAACTCACCAACTGCGAGATTATGACCTGAGCTCAAGTTGGACACTTAGCCGATTGAGCCACCCATGTGCCCCTCAGTGAATAATTTTAAAACTGAATTTTGATCCTCTATTTAAAATTTCCATGGAACAAAGACTTCTGGTCCAATTCCTACATTGACTCTAAGGGTCTCAGTTTGTAAATGTTGAGCACTAGACAGAAACCCTCAGATTACCTTCGTCTTCCTCCCTCCATTGTCTCTTTCCTACCATGTTCTATAGAAAAAGATGATAACGTCATCATAACTTTTACGGAAGGACAGCAGGCTGGCAGAGTGTGCCTCTTTACTTCTCTGGATAGAAGAAAATTCTGAGCTCTTTCTCCTTCGCTCTCTATGTCTACCTATCCTTCAAAACACAGACAACATACTTCCTTCATCACGAAGCTTCCTTTAATTCTTCCAAACCAATCAATAAATATATTTTGAGAATTATAAATAAATAAAAGTTTCCCTCTCCTAAACTTTCAGAGAGCACAGAGCATAAAGAGGCCAAATTCTAATCTAAAATTAGAATTTAGTGGATTCCAAATTCTTGGTTAAGCACTTTATAAGTACTAACATTGTAGGAAAACACAACTTTTATCTTCCTTTTACAACTGATAAGAGATGCAAGGATGATTAGATGACTTGCCCAAGGCCATTGGTAAATAGTGGAGCTATTTATTTGCAGTATTGCTACAGATAATATACTCTTGAACTTTACTGATGTTTTTACTATGTCTTATCTACATTTTTCCCTGTAACAATAATTAACATTTGTAAAAGGCTTTATATTTTACCAATTCATCAGCTCATTGACAGCCAGAACACTTTTGTCATGCGGTTTTTACTATTTTCTCATTTTACCAATGAGTGGGGCTCCCCACATTCCATGGGAAATGTGTTGTAGTGCCTTAACTGAGCCAGGTGTTGGGTTATAGATTTTACTCTTCCTCAGACCACTGAACCCACTTGCCTACCCTCACTCGAGGTCACATGGTGTTTTTAATGCCTTTCAAAGGCCAGGTCTTTCCCTTCATCATAGCTACCTGAAGGCCTAAGTTGTGGAGACAGGGCAGGGACATGTCCCACCCTCCCTCAGGGCTCGAAGAAGCCTGGAGATTTCCTTTACTCCTCCGAAGGAAGCTCTCTCCTAAGAGCTGCATTAGGGAGAGAGTTTTCAGATATTTCTAAAATTGTATTGCTTTCAACAGGATTGATGTGTATTATTTTATATTGGGTCATTAAAGGAGGTCACAGAATGTAAGGAGCCAGGTTGATATGACAGGTGGCTTTATACGACCAGGTCAACACATCAAGTTGATTTCACCATCCCAAGTCTGGATATCGGTTCACAGAATGGTCTCTTCTTTTCTCTTAGAAGAGAATAAAGGTCCAATTTCATCTGGCCAATATACACGTAGAAAAACTAATGTAGAATAAAGTGTTACTTAAATGAATCCCTGTAGTAAAAGAACATGTTATATTTTGTCCTTTTAGTCAGTCCGTATCTTGAACATTTACCATGTGCCAGACTCTATCTACATGTTAGAACTTTAGGGGTAAAACAATGAACAAGAATTTGTCTACACCGTCAAGGATTTCATAATCTTGTGAGAGAGAGATGCGGTGTGATGGTTGTTCATAATGACAAAAGCAGGGTGCTTTGCAATCAGAGAAGAGGGTCACTTACAGTGCAGAGTGTTGGATAAAGCAGAAGGTGGCAATGGAGAAGAAGAAAGTGATCGAAGAAATGAGTGACAGGGGAGAGTATTCTTGGCAGCAGAGTAGCACGCACACAGATTAGAGACTAAGCAGAACACAGCAAGGCTAGAAGTGTAGCGCTCCTGGAATGTACTTGGACAGTAGAACTGGATGTATTCTGCCCCTTGGAAAGTTAGAGCAATTGCTTGTCTCTGAGTGTTATCTTGCTTCACAATCCACTCAGATAAAAACATATCATTACACACTGAAGGAATTCTCTAGGCCTGTGGACAAAAAAGTTTTAACTGTTAAAACAACTGATGTTCAAGGTGCCTAGTATCTTGCTTCAGAAATAAATGAATGGATGATAGTGTTTTCTGGTTACTATGCTTTGTAGTAAACTGCACCAAATGTAGTGGCTTAAAACAACAACCATTTTATCATGTTAAGACTGTACAGGTCAGGAGCTCATAAAGGACCAAGGAAGAAGCCTGTTACACATCCATGGCCCAAGGCTATCTCCTATAAAGTATAAGAATCTGTCTCTAGGGTGGACACTAGGACAACTAGGACTGTGTGGTGTGTGGGGGGCAAGCTAGGGGAGCATGAGAGTCTTTTTGGAGTTAGACTTCCTCCTCTGGTTCCCTTGGTCCAGCCCTCAATAGGCCTTGTGTGGCCTTCCATGGCTGGATTCCTGCTTAGCACCCGGTGACTTGACTTCATTCTCACTCTACACAAGGTTTTATGAATGGACTTTTGCAAAGGGACTGATATGTTGAGACCACAACGGCCCCTCTTGACTACCTTTTATCCTGTTTGGCCTCACCCTTTTTTCTCTTTAGCTTAGAACTAAGCCCAAGTTGAGATGTCCAGATTCTTACACAAAGACTAGTGTCTGTACCCCTGTTAGATTCCTAAGAGTTCTCAAACTTCTCAGTTTTATTTGTTCCCTCTTCCACTTCAGCATAATTTGAAGAAACTTATCAAAGCTAAAATTAAGAACCATTATCTCTTCAGTTTCTTTTTAAAATTGTATTTAAAATGACTTTTTGGGGATAGGTTCAAGATGGCGGAAAAGAAGTAATACCCGCTGCTGGGCTCTGGCGACTCAATCTGAGAGGGACTGAGACCGAGAAACTCTCAATCGCAGGGATCTGCAGGAAGAGGAGTTGGAAGCTACAGGAAAGAGAACGCAAAAACCAGAGCATCTGGGGACACTGAGGAGAAATAGGAAATAAACCAATACACACATTGCCAAAATGACCAAACGGAAGAACTCCCCTCAGGAGTCCCCTCAGGAGACTGTACAGGAAATAGTGACAACACAAGAAATGATGAAAGCAGACATAAGCAACTTAACAGAACAAGAATACAGAACGATAAATATAAAAATACTCGCAGGGCTTGAAAAAAGCATAGAAGAAACCTGGGGGACCCTAGAGGCAGAGATCAAGGTCTTAAAAAACGAGCTACAGGAATTAAAAAATACTTTAAATGAGGGGCAAAACAAATTGGAGGCAGCCACAGCGCGGATTGCAGAGGCAGAAGAGAGAATAGGGGAATTAGAAGACAAAATTACAGAAAAGGATGAAGCAGACAAAAAGAGAGAGAAACTGATTCAGGAACAGGAAAGGAGAATTCGAGAGTTGAGCGATGCAATCAAATGGAATAACATCCGTATTATAGGAATTCCAGAGGAAGAAGAGAGAGAGAAAGGAGTCGAAGGGGTACTTGAACAAATCATCAATGAGAACTTCCCCAACATGAAGAAAGAAATGAGCATTGAAGTCCAAGAGGCACAGAGAACTCCCCTCAGATGTAACCCAAATAGGCCCTCAGCAAGACACATTATAGTGAAGCTAGGAAAATACAAAGATAAAGAGAGAATCCTGAAAGCAGCTAGGGAAAAACGGGCCTTGACTTACAAAGGCAGACACATTAGGGTAGTAGCGGACTTACCCACAGAAACTTGGCAAGCCAGAAAGGAATGGCAGGAAATCTACAATGTGATGAACAGGAAGGACATGCAGCCAAGAATCCTTTATCCAGCCAGCCTGTATTTCAAAGTGGATGGAGAGATAAAGGTCTTCCCAAACAAACAAAAACTGAAGGAATATATCACAAATAAACCAATCTGAAGGAAAGGTTGAAAGGAACACAGAGCACCAGAGACATCCTTACAAACATGAAACCTACAGACAACACCTTGACTCTAAACCCACATTTTTCAATATTAACACTGAATGAAAACGGACTAAATGCTCCAATTAAAAGACACAGGGTAATGGAATGGATTAGAAAACAAGACCCATCTATCTGCTGTCTTCAAGAGACACATTTTAAACCTGAGGACACCTTCAGACTGAAAGTGAGGGGATGGAGAACTATCTACCATGCTACAGGAACTCAGAAGAAAGCTGGAGTAGCCACACTTATATCAGATAAACTGGACTTTAAAGTAAAAGATGTAATAAGAGATGAAGAAGGGCATTATATAATAATCACAGGGACTATCCAGCAGGAAGAGCTAACAATTATAAATATCTATGCGCCGAATTCTGGGGCACCCAAATATGTCAAGCAACTAATTACAAACGTAAGCTATCTTATTGATAAAAATGTGCTAGTTGCAGGAGACCTTAATACCCCACTCAGAGCGCTGGATAGATCCACTAAACAGAGAATCAGCATGGAAACAATGGACCTGAACGACACGTTGGAACAGATGGGCCTGACAGATATCTTCAGGGCCCTTCATCCAGAAGCAAAGGAATTTACATTCTTCTCAAATGAACATGGTACATTTTCCAAGATACACCACATTTTGGGCCACAAGGAAGTGCTGAATAAGTATAAAAAAATTGAGATCATACCATGAACACTTTCAGACCACAATGCTTTGAAACTTGAAATCAACCACAGGAAAAAGTCTGGGAAGCCCCCACAAACATGGAGGCTAAAGAACAACCTACTAAAAGATGAATGGGTCAACCAAGCAATCAGAGAAGAAATATAAAAAATACATGGAAACAAATGAAAATGAAAATACAACAATCCAAACGCTTTGGGATGCAGCAAAGGCAGTCCTGAGAGGGAAATATATTGCAATCCAGGCCCATCTCAAGAAACAAAAAAATTCCTAACACAAATTCTAACAGCACTCTTAACGGACCTAGAAGCAGAACAGCTAAGACAGCCCAAACCTAGCAGAAAGAGAGAAATAACAATGATTAGGGCACAAATGAATAATATGGAAACAGAAAAAGTAGTGGAACAGATCAATGAAACCAAGAGCTGGTTCTTTGAAAAAAATAAACAAAATTGATTAACCTCTAGCCAGGCTCCTCAAAAAGAAAAGAGAGAGAAACCAAATCAATAAATCATGAACGAAAATGGAGTGATTACAACCAATCCCTCAGAAATACAAGCAATCAACAGAGAATATTATGAAAAACTCTATGCCGTCAAATTGAACAACCTGGAAGAAATGGACAAATTCCTAAACAGCCACATGCTATCAAAACTCAAACGGGAAGAAATAGAAAACTTGAACAGACCCATAACTAGTGAAGAAATTGAATCAGTTATCAAAAATCTCCCAGCAAATAAAAGTCCAGGGCCAGATGGCTTCCCTGGGGAATTTTACCAGACATTTAAAACAGAGTTAATACCTATCCTCCTCAAGCTGTTCCAAAAAACTGAGATGGAAAGAAAACTCCCAGACTCATTCTATGAAGCCAGCATCACTTTGATTCCCAAACCAGATAGAGACCCAGCAAAAAAAGAGAACTACAGGCCGATATCCTTGATGAACATGGATGCAAAAATTCTTAACAAGATATTAGCAAATAGAATCCAACAGCATATAAAAAGAATTATCCACCACGATCAAGTAGGATTCATCCCTGGGTTGCAGGGATGGTTCAACATTCATAAATCAATCAACATGGTACATCACATTAACAAAAGAAAAGATAAGAACCATATGATCCTGTCGATTGATGCAGTAAAAGCATTTGACAAAATACAGCATCCCTTCTTAATAAAAACTCTCGAGAAAGTCGGGATAGAAGGAACATACTTAGACATCATAAAAGCCATTTATGAAAAGCCCACAGCTAATATCATCCTCAATGGGGAAAAACTGAGAGCCTTCCCCCTGAGATCAGGAACACGACAGGGATGTCCACTCTCACCACTGCTCTTTAACATAGTGTTGGAGGTCCTAGCATCAGCAATCAGACAAGAAAGCAAAATAAAAGGCATCAGGATAGGCAAGGATGAAGTCAAACTTTCACTTTTTGCAGACGACATGATACTTTACATGGAAAACCCAAAAGAATCCACCGATAGCCTACTAGAACTGAACCATGAATTTGGCAAAGTTGCAGGATACAAAATCAACATACAGAAATCGGTTGCTTTCCTTTACACCAACAATGAAGCAATAGAAAGAGAAATAAAGAAGCGAATCCCATTCACAATTGCACCAAAAACCATCAAATACCTAGGAATAAACCTAACCAAAGATGTAAAAGACCTTTATGGGGAAAACTATAAAAAACTTATGAAGGAAATTGAGGAAGACACAAGGAAATGGAAAAACCACTTCCTTACACCACTCACAAAAATAAACTCTAAATGGATGAAGGACCTGAATGTGAGACAGGAAACCATCAAAATCCTAGAGGAGAAAGCAGGAAAAAACCTCTTTGACCTGAGCTGCAGCAATTTTCTATGCGACACATCTCCATAGGCGAGGGAATTGAAAGCAAAAATGAACTACTGGGACCTCATCAAGATAAAAAGCTTCTGCACGGCAAAGGAAACAACCAACAAAACTAATAGACAACCGACGGAATGGGAAAGGATAATCGCAAATGACATATCAGATAAAGGACTAGTATCTAAAATCTATAAAGAACTTACCAAACTCCACACCCCAAAAACAAATAATCCAGTGAAAAAGTGGGCGGAAGATATGAATAGACACTTCTCCAAAGAGGACATTCAGATGGCCAACAGACACATGAAACGATGCTCAAAGTCACTCATCATCAGGGAAACACAAACAAAACCACACTGAGATACCACCTTACACCGGTTAGAGTGGCTAAAATGAATAAATCAGGAAACTATAGATGCTGGCGGGGATGTGGAGAAGCAGGCACCTCCTACACTGTTGGTGGGAATGCAAACTGGTGCAGCCACTCTGGAAAACGGTATGGAGGTTCCTCAAAAAAATGAAAATAGAGCTACCCTATGACCCAGCAATAGCACTGCTAGGAATCTACCCAAGAGACACGGGAATTCTGAGCATAGGAGCACGTGTACCCCAATGTTCATAGCAGCACTTTCGACAATAGCCAAATCATGGAAGCAAACCAAGTGCCCATCAACTGACGAATGGATAAAGCAGTTGTGGCACATATATACAATGGACTACTACATGGCAATGAGAAAAAATGAAATCTGGCCATGTGTAGCAACATGGATGGAACTGGAAGGTATTATGTTAAGTGAAATAAGTCAGTCAGAAAAAGACAGATACCGTATGTTTCCACGAATAGGTGGACTTTGTGAGACTAAGCAAAAACCAGGGGGAGGGGAAGAGGGGAAAGGAAAAAAAGACACAGAGAGGGAGGGAGATAAAACATAAGAGACTCTCAAAGTCTAGACTCTCAAAGACTAAGAACAATCTGAGGGTGAGGGAGGTGTGGGAGGGGGGAGAGGGGGTGACGGACATTAAAGAGGGCACATGTTGGGATGAACACTGGGTGTTATATGTAAACCAATTTGAAAATAAACTATTATAATAAAAAAATAAAATAAAATGACTTTTTGAACTGGTAATTCATTCACCTACATCAAAATTCTAAGATGAAACTGTATAGATAAATAGGTTCCCTTCCACACCATCATTTGTCTCATAAATATTTCCAATTTTTCTAGTATAGGACCTCGAAATATTCACTGAATTTTAATAATCAAGTTGCTAGCCAAGTATACATAATATATGAGATGGATTTAGTATAAAGCTAATGAGCCTTAAGCTTCAGGGCACTTCACTAGTCTGGGCCCTTAGTTTGTTTGGGCTGCTATAACAATCCACCATACACTGGGTGGCTTACACATAACAGAAATTTATTCTCACAGTTTTGGACGGTAGGAACTCCAAGATCAAGGTGCCAGCAGATTTGGTATCTGGTGAAGACCTGCTGCCTGGTACATAATTATCTTTTTGCTGTGTCCTAACACAGTGGGAAAGAGAGGGAGCTCTCTGGGGTCTCTTTTATAAAAGCCTGAAGACTCCATCTTCATGACCTAAGTACCCCTCAAAGGTCCCACCTCCCAATACAGACACATTGAGAGGTGGTATTTGACCTAAGAATTTGGGAGAGACGCAAACATCGTCTATAGCGGACCCCTTCCAAGTCACCTTCCAGGAGCACTATCAAAATGCCTTTGTAAAATTTGCAATGATAATATATTTTAACCACATTAATTAAGACTTTTGACTCTCTTCACTCGAATTCCTCTGGCCAAATTCTCCCTCCTAAAAGATGCTGGAAGAGTACCAGTGGGCAATTTTAGGTTCTGGCCAAGGAGACACTGAAGTGGGAACACATTTTTATGTTTAGGAAGAGATGTTTATGAGCTTTTCAGTCTCTTCTGTGAATAGCTAAGTTATTGTTAAGTGCAGCAATGTCTTTCAGTTACATTCCTGGCTTCACTCACCTACTGTCATAATGTGAATCTTCAAGGCCAAAGTTATTTGCTATATAAAAATGTGCTATGGCACCTGGAGTTGGAAGTATGTGTGAGAAAAAAAAAGTATTATAGTGCTGGGAGAGACCATTTATTAATGAGAATATTATGTTATTTTTCCAGATTTTGTGATGATTCTACTATCTGACAACACTTTTATATTTTTAATTTTTCCCAAGTCTTTTGCCATTTTTAAACACATTTTTTACACATTTATTTTTGTTACTTTGGGTTCTTTTCTTTAGGTACCCAAAATTGTAAGAACTTTCGGTCCCACAGAATATTGATCTTCTCCTATATAAATAGCCCAGCAGGTATCTCACTACTTTCCTTTCCTTGTTTGCCCGTCTGTCCACTGGCAATGACCCAAACAATAGGACAGGCTGTGTGTTTCCCACACCACAGTCTTGGCGCTTTCTTGGCCCTTATCAAAGTCACCGGATCATAATCTCCATCATTACTGTTTATAGCAATAGATTAAAATGCAATCATTACCAGTCATTTTGGCTATGCCAATGCCTGAGTTAATGAGTTGAGAAAAGGACAAAAAGGAGAAACCTAAAGGCAAAGAGAGGTGGGAGCAGGAGACAGCATCTCCTTTGCTGCCCTTTCTCCACAAACTTTCCTAGTTTTGTTTCTGATTTGCTCAGCTGTCTGTTCTCACTCTTTCCCTGACCTTGAGAGAACACGGTTAGATATGCACAAAGGAGGAACATGAAACACTCCAGATAAATGAGACACTGACACAACAGACAGAGTCCAAGTCATTTGTTTTCTTTGACAGTGCTTTACCATGCTGGATGGAAGGAAAAAAGACCATCAGTGAAGCAAATGGCTCAAATAGAGTTATAAATCAACTGTGTTCTCTTCAGAGGATTTATGCAGCTGAAGACATGTCCAATCCAGGCCCTCATGGCTTTATTATTATTTTGCTTGTGTGGAGAAATAACAGTTAATACAGCTAACTATCCCAAGGCAGAGGAGTATTATTAAAAAAGAGTGCTCTAAAATGTTATTGATTTCTCAAGACACCATCAGATATTTTAAGGCTTGGATTTAATAAAATATAATACAATTTCTTTTATGGGATTTTTATGTTTTCCCAATCCTTATTACATTGAGTGTTTTCATATTGCAAAATCCTAATAAGATCTGTTGAATGGATCCTGATCCAAGTTACAAAAAACTATAGCCTTTAGTAGCCACATTGTCATATTCCCCCACTTATGTCTTTCCACTTGATTGAATCTATGCGTATTCATATTTTTCTATTTATTAAATGTACACAGTATAATGTGATACATTCTGTAAGAGGAAAGATTGGAGTTGCAAGGATTCCTAAGCTGGTTTGGGAAAAGGGATGAGGGAGAGAAGACGAGAACTTAGAAAGTCATCTCAACTGACTGCTCAATTATAAAGCTTTTTAAAGAAGGACTACATCTATTTTGTTCTCTACTCTCTGCCCAGTACATTTGAGTTCCTGGCGTTTGGGAGTTATGCTGATAGAGGGAATGGATGTGGAAGAAGAAACTAAAAATAGTTTCACATAGAGATAATACGTATCTTCAAAGAGGAGGAAACACAGAGATTAACATTAATTTATTGAGGGTCTAAAATGTGCTAAAAAGGCTGTGCGGACATGGTGAGAGATAAATTTGAGGAGTGGTGATCAGTTAGTAAATACAACCATACTAGAGAGCTTCATATTTTTCAGTAATATTTAAAAAGAGGTCATTTAGTTGGAAAGAACCAGGTAATTGGCAACATAATTGGGCTGCAGCTGAAGCCGTCAAACCTCTGAACTACAATTCATAGGAGGAAATAAATTCCCTTTGTTATTTAAGCCACTTTCTGTTATTTGCAACTGAAATCAGCAGAGCTTTATGTCGGATACGATGAAGGGTAAAAGCAGGAAAAGTGACATGCTCTCACCAGGCTGTTCTAAACAGGTTCCGTGGAACAGCTGCAAGAGTAGCATCACCAGGAAACTTATTAGGAAAGCAAATTCTTGGGCCCCACCCCAGACCTACTGAGTCTCTGGGGCATGACCCAGGGATCCTTTTTAACAAGCTTTCAGGCGACTTTTATGCTGGCTGAAATCTGAAAACTAGACAGTTCTGAGAGGCCCCTCCTGTGCACTTCCAACGAGCCACAGGTGCTGCTTATGCCACTGAAAGGCAGACCAGTTTTTGAGTAGCACAGCTGTAAAATATTCTCTTTCCTGAGTGGATGTTGAGGTAAACACTCTGTAGTTTCCAGGGATGCATCCTAAGATTTTGTTATTACTAGAGGTACACCCCAACTAACTGTGAACTAATTCAAGCTGGTTTCTTCTCAAAGAAAGAGTTGAAGCAGCTGGAAAAATATATCTTCTCTGTTTCATCAGATCAGTGATAATAAAGTGGTAAAGAAAAGTGTATCCTAGAGGCGCCTGGGTGACTTAGTCAGTTAGGCAACCGGCATCAGCTCCGATCATGATTTCATGGTCTGTGGGTTTGAGCCCATGTCAAGCTCTGTGCTGACAGCTCAGAGTTTGGAGCCTGCTTCAGATTCTGTGTCTCTTTCTGTCTCTTCCCGTCCCCCCAGCCCCGTGTTCTATCAAAAATAAATAAACATTAAAAAAAATAAAAAGAGGGGTGCCTGGGTGGCTCAGTTGGTTAAGCGGCCGACTTCAGCTCAGGTCATGATCTCACGGTCTGTGAGTTCGAGCCCCACGTCAGGCTCTGTGCTGATGGTTCATCAGAGCCTGGAGCCTGCTTTAGTTTCTGTGTCTCCCTCTCTCTCTGCCCTTCCCCTGCTCATGCTCTGTCTCTATGTCTCTCAAAAATAAATAAACGTTAAAAAAATTAAAAAAAAAATAAAAAGAATTTAAAAATTGTGTATCCTATAGATTCCTTGACTGCTAGAAAACAGGACAGGTCTCTACTGATTTTAAATAAGGAAAGGATGTTTAGTGGAAGGACTCTGCCTAATTCACAGAGGAATCAGAGCGGCTTGTAGCAGCAGAAATATGGGACTCTTCTCACTTGACAGCTGCCACTGGATGAGTCAGTTACAACAATCTTGTACTCCTGGTGTCTTTACTCAGGTGGGTTCCTGTGTCATTCCCACTATGAAAAGCCAGACTGGCCTACCTTTGGGCCCCACAATCACACACTTGTTCTGTTCATGATTGGCAGACTCATAAGAATCACATGGATGGAGCTGGTGAGATGCTGTTTCCCCAGAGGAAAAACTGCTGGACATACAAAAACACAGATACCCGTGATAATGCTTCTAAGACAGAAGAGTGAGGAAGAAGAGGAAATAAAATATTGCATAAAGAGCCCAAGAGTTGAGTCATCAGAATGAAGTTTGAAAAGTTATGACACTATTGGGATGTATATATTTAATAAGCAACAAAAATAAAGAGCATATGCTAGCTATTGTGCTTTCATGGCAGGTATTAAGTTTGTTTTATATATAGCAGAGTTTCTCAGTATCTGCACAATTTACAATTATTCTCTGTTGGGGGGTGGGAGGATGCTGACATATGCATTGTAAAATGCCTAGCAACATCTTTGGCTCTACTCTCTAAGTACCAGTAGCACCTCATGACAATCAGACATGTCTCCAGATATTGCCAAATGTCCTCTGGGTCAAAACTGCACCTGGTTTAGAACCCTGATTAGAGATTTCAGATCTGGAAAAGACATGGCCTAGTAAGGATGATTTTCAAGCACTGCTGGGAAAAGGAAAGCTTGCCATTGGTCACAGGAGTCCGGGATAAATTGGCATGGCTTTGTAGTTTCTACTTATTCATTTAGATGTAGATGAATGCAAACATCCTTATCAACCAGAGATGTCTTGTTCTTCCTTTTTTTTTAATGCTTATATATTTTTGAGCAAGATAGTCAGAGGGGACAGACAATGTGAAGCAGGCTCCGTACTGACAGCAGAGAGCCCTATGAGGGCCTCAAACTCAATTCACTGAACTGTGAAATCATAAGCTTAGCTGAAGTCAGACCCTCAACTGACTGAGCCACCCAGGCACCCCTGCCTTGTCTTTCCTAAGCATGTATCATTTAGGGGAAGGAAAGCTTCAGCAAGATGGCTAACTATTTCTCACTCCTGCTGACTTTTATCAGGATTAAAGACATTTAAAAATAGAATTCTTTCTAAGTGTTGAGTAGGAAGTTAAAGTAAGAGAAGGAACTACAGATCCCAGGTGGTATTTTTGACATATCTTTCTACCCATGAGACTTTAGAAGAGAAAAATGGTCTCAGAATTGAACATTTGGCTACACAGATGGTATTGGCAATCATTTGGACTTCTGAACAATAGTTGAAGACACTGGAATGATGGGTTCTTGGATGATGTAGCCTATTTCACTATAGCAGGAACATTTGTTTGTCAGGAATAGTACTCAAAGGGTGGTCTGCATCAGAATTATTACCCAGAATACCAATTTCTGGGTTCTAGCAAAGACCCACTGAACCCATTGGGAAAAGGGGATTGGAAGTTAATGAATTTGCAACTCTAAATTGGTGCTATACGTACTCTTTATGCACTCTGAGCTTTGAGAATTTATAGTCTACTAGAAAGTTTATGTTTCAATTAAAGAGCACCAAACCAGGGAAAGAGTGAGTGAAAACATGTTAAGAAAGTTCTAATATGAAGAAAGGAACATATATCAAGTATCTGGTAATTCTAAAAACAAAAACAGAACTAAAAACAGTAATATGCTAAGTGAAATAAGTCAATCAGAGAAAGATAAATGTCATATGATTTCACTCATATGTGGAATTTAAGAAATAAAACAGATGGACATATGAGAAGGGGTGGAAGAGAAGAAAAGGAAACAATTCCCAAGAGACTCTTAATGATAGAGAACAAACTAAGGGATGATGGAGGGAGGTGGGCAGGACATGGGCTAGAAGGGGACATACTAAGAAGGGGACTTGTGATGAGCACTGGGTGTTGTTTGTTAAGATGAATCATTGAATTCTACTTCTGAAACCAATATTGCACTGTATATTAACTAAACTTTAAATTAAATAAAAAATAAAATAAAAACAGTAATAAAGAGGATAAAAAATGTATACCTACATATTAACTTGTGAAATTGAGATTATTTAACCTTTGATAATAAACATTAATCTTGTAAGGATTCTGAGACTTGCTGGGTTTAAGTGTGAGCCCTATTTAAAAAATAATACATCTCTTAGGGGAGTCTCGTGGCTCAGTCAGTTAAGCATCCCACTCTTGATATTGACTCAGGTCATGATCTCACAGTTCATGAGATAGAGCCCCATATCGGGCTCTGCACTGATAGCACAGAGCCTGCTTGGGATTCTCTCTCTCTCTCTCTCTGCCCCTCACTTCTCGTGCGTGCTCTCAAAATAAATAAACATTAAAAAAAACAAATATCATTTAGGCTAGGATTTAGAGATCTACTGTATATCAAGAAATATATTGTAGAAATCTCTAAATTAGATTTGAGAGTCTATCTTCATGAGGACGGAGAGAGAGAAATAACAGTGGTATCACACTGGATATTCATTAAAGCAGCAGGGACCACTTACAGAAATGAATAACATATCCTGATTGAGAAAGTACACAAAGCCAATTCAGCATCATCTGCCAAAGCACCTCTCTGGCTCGAAGAAGAGTTTCTGACAAATTCTTTACTATCTTTTGGATAGTTTCATTCCTGAGAAGGAGATAAAATATCTAGGGGAACTGATAAATGGGGCCTAAACATATAGTGAAATGAAAAAAGACTGGTCTTTGAGTAGAAAGCTGCCATGTTTATTAGTTATTATAGTCAGGGAAGGAAAAACCAAGCATAGTCTGAAGTCGGCTTTACAAAGCAGATTTCAAGTTCAGAGAAAAAGAACAGCCATGACACAGCATTATGGAACATCTGGAGGGGAAGTTTATTAGAGAGATTGCAAAACTCTTAAAAAAAAAAAAAAGCAATTGGCTTTGTAGAGTGGCCTTAATGAAGAACAAAAGGACATAATTAAAAAAAATCAGGGGTGCCTGGGTGGCTCAGTCGGTTCAGCAGCCGACTTTAGATCAGGTCATGATCTCATGGTCTGTGGGTTGAGCCCCACATAGGGCTCTGTGCTGATGGCTCATCAGAGCCTGGAGCCTGCTTTAGTTTCTGTGTCTCCCTCTCTCTCTGCCCTTCCCCTGCTCACGCTCTGTCTCTATGTCTCTCAAAAATAAATAAACGTTAAAAAAATCAGGGCATTAAAAAATAAACATGGCGGAGGAGTAGGAGGACCCAGTGCTCTCCCGTGTCTTTCAAACTAAGAAGGACTGAAACCAGGGACTCTCAATCCCAGAGATCTGCAGGAACAGGAGTTGGAGGTTATGGGGAAGAGAACGAAAAATCCAGAAAATCCTGGGAGACTGAGGAGAATTAGGAAATAAACCAATACACACCTAGCCAAAATGATGAAACAGAAGAACTTCCCTCAAAAGAATGTACAGGAAATAGTGACAGTGCAAGAAATGATGAAAGCAGACATAAACAACTTAACAGAACAAGAATATAGAATGATAAACATAAAAATACTCGCTGGGATTGAAAAAAGCATAGAAGAAAGTAGGGGGACCCTTGAGGCAGAGATCAAGGTCCTAAAAAAATGGTCAGGAGGAATTAAAAAATGTTTTAAATGAGGTGCAAAACAAATTGGAGGCGGCCACAGTGCAGACTGAAGAGGCAGAAGAGAGAATAGGTGAATTAGAAGATAAAATTATGGAAAAGGAGGAAGTAGAGAAAGAGAGAGAAGCTGATTCAGGAACAGGAAAGGAGAATTCGAGAGCTGAGCGATGCAATCAAATGGAATAACATCCATATTATAGGAATTCCAGAGGAAGAAGAGAGAGAGAAAGGAGTCGAATGGGTACTTGAACAAATCATCGCTGAGAACTTGCCCAACAAGAAGAAGGAAATGGGCATTGAAGTCCAAGAGGCACAGAGAACTCCCCTCAGACGTAACCCAAATAGACCCTCAGCACAACACGTCATAGTGAAGCTGGGAAAATACAAAGATAAAGAGAGAATCCTAAAAGCAGCTAGGGATAAACGGGCCTTGACTTACAAAGGCAGACACATTAGGGTAGTAGCGGACCTATCCACAGAAACTTGGCAAGCCAGAAAGGAATGGCAGGAAATCTTTAATGTGATGAACAGGAAGGACATGCAGCCAAGAATCCTTTATCCCGCCAGCCTGTCATTCGAAATCGATGGAGAGATAAAGGTCTATCCCAACAAACAAAAACTGAAGGAATACGTCACAAATAAACCAATCTTACAAGAGATCCTGAGGTGGACTCTATGAAGGAAAAGTTGCAAGGAATACAGAGCACCAGAGACATCCTTACAAGCATGAAACCTACAGATAATACTGTGACTCTAAACCCATATTTTTCAATATTAACACTGAATGTAAACGGACTAAATGCTCCAATTAAAAGACACAGGGTAACAGAATGGATTAAAAAGAAGACCCATCTATCTGCTGTCTTCAAGAGACACATTTTAGACCTGAGAACACCTTCAGATTGAAAGTGAGAGGATGGAGAACTATCTACCATGCTACGGGAACTCAGAAGAAAGCTGGAGTAGCCACACTTATATCGGACAAACAGGATGTTAAAGTAAAAGATGTAATAAGAGATGAAGAAGGGCATTATATAATAATCACAGGGACTATCCAGCAGGAAGAGCTAACAATTATAAATATCTATGCGCCAAATTCTGAGGCACCCAAATTTATAAAGCAACTAATTACAAACGTAAGCAATCTTATCGATAAAAATGTGCTAATTGCAGGGAACCTTAATACCCCACTCACAGTGCTGGATAGATCCACTAAACAGAGAACCACCATGGAAACAATGGACCTGAACGACACATTAGAACAGATGGGCCTGACCGATATCTTCAGGGCCCTTCATCCAGAAGCAAAGGAATTTACATTCTTCTCAAATGAACATGGTACATTTTCCAAGATAGACCATATTTTGGGACACAAGGAAGCGCTGAAAAAATATTAAAAAATTGAGATCATACCATGAACACTTTCAGACCACAATGCTTTGAAACATGAAATCAACCACAGGAAAAAGTCTGGAAAACCCCCAAACAAATGGAAGCTAAAGAACAACCTACTAAAAGACGAATGGGTCAACCAAGCAATCAGAGAAGAAATTAAAAAATACATGGAAACAAAGGAAAATGAAAATACAACAATCCAAACGCTCTGGGATGCGGCAAAGGCAGTCCTGAGAGGGAAATATATTGCAATCCAAGCTCACATCAAGAAACAAGAAAAATTCCTAACACAAATTCTAACAGCACTCTTACAGGACCTAGAAGCAGAACAGCTTAGACAACCTAAACCCAGCAGAAAGAGAGAAATAACAATGATTAGGGCACAAATTAATCATATGGAAACAGAAAAAGTAGTGGGACAGATCAATGAAACAAAGAGCTGGTTCTTTGAAAAAATAAACAAAATTGATTAACCTCTAGCCAGGCTCCTCAAAAACAAAAGAGAGAGAACCCAAATCGATAAAATCACGATCGAAAATGGAGTGATTACAACCAATCCCTCAGAAATACAAGCAATCAACAGAGAATATTATGAAAAACTCTATGCCGTCAAATTGAACAACCTGGAAGAAATGGACAAATTCCTAAACAGCCACATGCTACCAAAACTCAAACGGGAAGAAATAGAAAACTTGAACAGACCCATAACTAGTGAGGAAATTGAATCAGTTATCAAAAATCTCCCAGCAAATAAAAGTCCAGGGCCAGATGGCTTCCCTGGGGAATTTTACCAGACATTTAAAACAGAGTTAATACCTATCCTCCTCAAGCTGTTCCAAAAAATTGAAACGGAAGGAAAACTCCCAGACTCATTCTATGAAGCCAGCATCACTTTGATTCCCAAACCAGATAGAGACCCAACAAAAAAAGAGAACTACAGGCCAATATCCTTGATGAACATGGATGCAAAAATTCTTAGCAAGATATTAGCAAATCGAATCCAACAGCATATAAAAAGAATTATTCACCATGATCAAGTAGGATTCATCCCTGGGTTGCAGGGCTGGTTCAACATTTACAAATCAAACAACATGATACATCACATTAACAAAAGAAAAGATAAGAACTATATGATCCTGTTAATAGATGAACAGAAAGCATTTGACAAAATACAGCACCCCTTCTTAATAAAAATCTCAAGAAAGTCAGAATAGGAGGAACATACTTAGGCATCATAAGCCATTTATGAAAAGCCCACAGCTAATATCCTCAATGGGGAAAATCTGAGAGCCTTCCCCCTGATATCAGGAACATGACAGGGGTGTCCATTCCCACCACTGCTATTTAACATAGTGTTAGAGGTCCTAGCATCAGGAATCAGACAACGAAGCAAAATAAAATGCCTCAGGATAGGCAAGGGGGAAGTCAAACTTTCACTTTTTGCAGACGACATGATACTTTACATGGAAAACCTGACAGAATCCACCGATAGCCTCCTAGAACTGAACCATGAATTTGGCAAAGTTGCAGGATACAAAATCAATGCACAGAAGTTGGTTGCATTCCTTTACACCAACAATGAAGCAATAGAAAGAGAAATAAAGAAACTAATTCCCTTCACAATTGCACCAAAAACCATCAAATACCTAGGAATAAATCTAACTAAAGATGTAAAAGACCTCTACGCTGAAAACTATAAAAAACTTATGAAGGAAATTGAGGAAGACACAAGAAAATGGAAAAACATCCCATGCTCATGGATTGGAAGAATAAATATTGTTAAAATGCCAAACCACTCAAAGCAATCTACACATTCAATGCAATCCCAACCAAAATTGCACCAGCATTCTTCTCGAAGCTAGAGCAAACAATCCTAAAATTTATATGGAACCACAAAAGACCCCGAATAGCCTAAGTAATATTTTTCATGACTTTTTTTATTTAAATAATTAATTTTCAAATTGGTTTCCATATAACACCCAGTGTTCATCCCAATAAGTGCCCTCTTCGATGCCCGTCAACCACTCTCCCCCCTCCCACACCCCCGTCACCCTCAGTTTGTTCTTAGTCGCCAAAGTTATATTGAAGAAGAAAACCAAAGCGGGAGGCTCACAATCCTAGACTTTAACCTCTACTACAAAGCGGTAGGCATTAAGACAACATGGTATTGGCACAAGAACAGACACATAGACCAATGGAATAGAATAGAGAACCCAGAAATGGACCCACAAGCATATGGCCAACTAATCTTTGACAAAGCAGGAAAGAGTATCCAATGGAAAAAAGACAGCTTCTTTAACAAATGGTGCTGGGAGAACTGGACAGCAACATGCAAAAGAATGAAACTAGACCACTTTCTTTCACCAGTCACAAGAATAAACTCAAAATGGATGAAGGACCTGAATGTGAGACAGGAAACCATCAAAATCCTAGAGGAGAAAGCAGCAAAAAGCCTCTTTGACCCAAGCTGTAGCAATTTCCTATGTGACACATCTCCAAAGGTGAGGGAATTAAAAGCAAAAATGAACTATTGGGACCTCATCAAGATAAAAAGCTTCTGCACGGCAAAGGAAACAACCAATAAAACTAATAGACAACCGACGGAAATGGAAAGGATAATTGCAAGTGACATATCAGATAAAGGACTAGTATCTAAAATCTATAAAGAACTTACCAAACTCCACACCTGAAAAACAAATAATCCTGTGAAGAAATGGGTGGAAGATATGAATAGACACTTCTCCAAAGAGGACATCCAGATGGCAAATAGACATGAAACGATGCTCAAAATCACTCATCATCAGGGAAATACCAATCAAAAACACACTGAGATACCACCTTACACCGGTTAGAGTGGCTAAAATGTATAAATCAGGAAACTATAGATGCTGGCGAGGATGTGGAGAAGCAGGCACCTCCTACACTGTTGGTAGGAATGCAAACTGGTGCAGCTGCTCTGGAGAACAGTGTAGAAGTTCCTCAAAAAAATGAAAATAGAGCTACCCTATGACCCAGCAATGGCACTGCTAGGAATCTACCCAAGAGACAGGAGTGTTGATGCATAGGGGAATGTGTACCCCAATGCTCATAGCAGCACTTTTGATAATAGCCAAATCATGGGAAGAGACTAGTGTCCACCAACTGATGAATGGATAAAGAAGAAGTAGTATATATATACAATGGAATACTACGCAGCAATGAGGAAGAATGAAATCTGGCCATGTGTAGCAACATGGAGGGAACTGGAGGGTATTATGCTGAGTGAAATAAGCCATTCATAGAAAGACAACTGCCATATGTTTCCATGCATAGGTGGATTTTGAGAGACTTAGCAGAAAACCATGGGGGAGGGGAAGAGGGGAAAAGAAAAAAACACAAAGGGGGAGGGTGATAGAACATAAGGGACTCTCAAAGACCAAGAACAAACTGAGGGGAGAGGGGGGTCTGAGATGGGGGAGAGTGGGTGATGGGCACAGAGGAGGGCACTTGTTGGGATGAGCACTGAGTGTTATATGGAAACCAATTTGACAATAAATTAAAAAAAAAAAAGAAAACCGAATAAAATAAAATAAATAAAATAAAATAAAAAAGCAGAAAAAAATAAAAATAAGTGAAAATAATAAAAATAAATAAAAAAATCAGTGACACTGTACAGAGAGCTTGCTAAAAAGTGATCAGATTTTCAAAAAAGTACTATGTGTGTGGCAGAATTTATCAAACTATTAATAAGCTTACCCTACTGTTTATTTTTCTATCTCTCATTAAAAAAATGATCAGCCTATTTACTTTCTCATAAATTTTTCTAGAGTGGGAAACAGAAGCTTCTTTGGTGTATGGCTCTTCTTTGTTTTTCCGTAAAAATCCCTTAAATTTATTATAGATTCTACTAATGAATGTCCCTGGAATGTAGACATGAGAGTGTTGTAAAAACACTTTTAAGAGATTGTCTTAGGGGCGCCTGGGTGGCTCAGTCGGTTAAGCGGGCGACTTCGGCTCAGGTCATGATTTCGCGGTTGTGAGTTCGAGCCCCGCATCGGGCTCTGTGCTGACAGCTCAGAGCTTGGAGTCTGCTTCGGATTCTGTATCTCCCCCTCTCTCTGTCCCTCCCCTGCTCATGCTCCGTCTCTCTGTCCCTCAATAGTAAATATTAAAAAAAAAAAAAAAAAAAAGAGATTGTCTTAGCTTGGGAAAGGGATAAAGGTTAGTGGGTTTTGAAAACAGCTAAGTCTCATATCCAACAAAAGACTCCAGTAAGTTCCCCAGACCACGGAAAGAATACTGTGTAGTATAGTTAAGACCATGGATAGCAACCACTGTCATTATCCAAATTAGAAAAGGTATCTATGCCCCAGGGAACCAGCAAGATGGAATCCTGTGTTTCAGGTCAAGGAGTGTCTAAGAAGTCATGGTATGGACTGATAAACAAAGACCAGAGACATATTCCTAATCCTCTGGTACTGTTAGAATCTTTGCACAAAGTTTGATAGAAGAATAAAAAACTCCAATAAGGCATTACGTTAGATTTCCCAACATGAACTAGCTGTGTGATACTGGGAAACTAAATCAGCCTCTTTGTGCTTCAGCTTCTTCCTTTGTAAAGTAAGGACGATGTATCTCATAAAAGTAGTTAAGTGGATTAAATGAGGCAATTTAAATACAGTGGCAACACAGTGCCAGAAATGTAACAGGGACTGGGTCAATAATTTCATTGTTATTTTTTCTTTTCCAAGTTAAAAAATATAATAATTCTTGCGATTTCTGGCTGAGTTGACAACAGCAGAACTATTTGGCAATCTACAAAGGAGGGGGTTAGTCCATCTAGGTCCTTTCTTCCACCAATGAAGGACATTGGAGGTATATGTTCTTAAAAAATGAAAGCAAAGAGGCTATGGATTTGGGGGCACACAGCAAAGTAGTGAAACCCTGTACTTAAAACGCAGTAATTATTGGGGTGCCTGGGTAGCTCAGTCCATCAATCTGTCTCTTGATTTTGCTTTAGGTTATGTGTTTTGTGAGTTCAAGCTCCACATCTGGCTCTGTGATGAAACAGTGTGGAGTCTGCTTGGATTCTGTCTCCCTCTTCGCCCCTCCCTGGTTTACTCTCTATCTGTCTCTCAAAAATAAATAAAAATCAAAAACTTAAAAAAAACAGTGATTATTGAAAGCCTATGTATCAAAGGTAAGTTTTCTCATCCTGAGCTCCTTTGTCCATCCTAAAGGTGTCCAGCTTCAAAGTGTCAGTAGCTAGGCTTATAGATTAGTGATAGAAGGTTGGAGGATTATTCTCTAGAGAAAAATAACATAACTGATACAGAAAAAAGACCTACATACTTTGAAAATTGGGGATGTCTAATATAAAGGTTGGAATACTTTCCAATTAGTTTAGAGCGATGTCTATCAATCAAGAAGCCGTAAATATGAACATAGTACTTCCAACCAGCTCTTTAGGACCCCACTTTTAAATATGAAAGGGAAAGAAAGAATTATTAAACAAAGTATCTAAAATGAATGAAAGAAATAAAAAATATACTTAGGAAAGTAACAGACAACAAAAGAAGAAAATATGTAAGAGATTAAAAATTAATATCACAGAGATAAGGAAAGGTATTGCATCCATGAAAAGTGAACAGGCAGCTTTAAAAAATGAACAATCAGAAAGTAAGAAAGAGTTCCCAGAAATTAAATTATGATATCCAAAGTAAAAGGAAAATGTTTGGAAGATAAAATTAATGAAATCATCCATAGAGTACAACAAAAAGGCAAACAGACAAAAGCAGAAGAAATAAACTTTAGGAAATCAATCTAGAAGGTATTATTAAACAACAGAAATCTGGGAGAAAAGAAGCAGGAA
The DNA here is from genome assembly GCA_030068075.1 of Paguma larvata. Classification (NCBI taxonomy): domain Eukaryota; kingdom Metazoa; phylum Chordata; class Mammalia; order Carnivora; family Viverridae; genus Paguma; species Paguma larvata. The sequence goes on along the minus strand of CM057831.1, from coordinate 42,730,774 downwards.
ATGAAAAGCAGGAAATTTTCAAAGAAATAATTTAAGAAAATTTATTAGGATATGAATTTCCTAGTTGAAAAGACCCATTGAGAATTCACCAAAACAAATTGTCATGAGTTGGCAAAAACCATGATAAAATGTTAATTTAAAATTGATCCAGGCAGTAGAAACAGTATACATAAAAGACTTTATGTTAAAAATGGTAGTTTGTAGATAATGCACTAATGCCTCCTAAATTCTGAGGGAAGATTTTTTTTTTCAATATAGAATCATTATGTCCACCTCAATTATCAGGTATATGGGTAAAGGAAAGATAGTTCCAGTCATATACAATCACACACCTGTGTGTCTGCACACACCTGTTCTCAAAAAGCTACTGGAAGATGTGTACCACCAAAAAAAGGGAGTATATCGAGACATAGAGCAAGATGGATTTGTGGGACTAGGTAATCCAGAACAGGAGAAAGAGGAAGTGAATTCCTAAAATGGTGACAGAATTTCCAGGACGTCAACTATGTAGCAGGACTCAAGTAGAATAGCCTCAGAGTGGAGTATAGAAGAGAGAATCTCAGGGGCGCCTGGGTGGCTCAGTCGGTTGAGCGTCCGACTTCGGCTCAGGTCATGATCTCATGGTTCGTGAGTTCAAGCCCCGCATCGGGCTCTGTGTTGTCAGCTCAGAGCCTGGAGCCTGCTTCAGATTCTGTGTCTCCCTCTCTCTCTGCCCTTCCCCTGCTCATGCACTGTCTCTTTGTCTATCAAAAATAAATAAACGTTAAAAAAATTAAAAAAAAAAAAAAAGAAGAAGAGAGAATCTCAGAAAAGACTCTAAAGGGAAATATGGAAAAATGAAATGGAATTTGTTGTCTGATAGGTTTTATGTTTGCAATATTGTAAGAAACCTGTTAAAATGGTAGAAAGAAAGCTTAGTCATGTATTCATGTAAGCAAATGAAAAAAAGGCAAATTTTAACTCCAGTGTAACTAGAAAATTGTGTAAGAAATGTAATGACAGTAGACTGGTTCAGTAGTAATATGTTATTATAACAATAAAAACACTACACACAGATTTAATCAATAGTAGCGATGATAACTATAATGAGGTGATGTGGGATATAAGAGAAAGGAGAATGAAAGAATGCTAATATCTTCATTTTCCATAGTAAGAAGTCAGTTGAGAATGTATAACCATGATGACATAAAAGATAATTGTAAATATATATAAATATAAATACACACACACACATATATATTTTAAATTTTTTTTTGTTTTGGAATAACAAATTCACAGAAAGTCACCCAAAGATGTCCAGAGAAGTCCCATGTACCCTTTACCTAGTTTTGTAAGTAACTGTTTATGCTTTTCCAGATCAGCTATATTGGTTTTACATTCCCACAGTATTGTATGTGATCCAGGTTTTCTGCTCCCTTGTCAGCATTTGTTGTGACCACTCTCTTTTACAGTCATTCTGACAGATGTGGGGTGGTTTCCACTGAGGTTTCCATTTGTCTTCTTTTAATGGCTAAATATGTTGACCATCTTTGCATGTGCTTATTTGCTAATGTCTGTTTGGGCCTATTCCTATATTCTAACCTGATTGTGCTGGTTTTGTTGTTGTTGTTGTTATTGTTTTTGTTTGTTTGTTTGTTTGTTTTACTGTTGAGTTTTTAGAGTTCTTTATGCATGCTAGATGTTGGCCGCTTACTGAATATGTGTTTTATAAGTATTTTCTCTAGCCTGCACCCATTGTCTTTTCATCCTCTTAAAAGGGTCTGTTGCAGACAAGCTTTTAAAGAACTTTATTTGTTCAATTATCCATTGGAGCATTTTTAATATCAAGAACTAGAAGTTTTCACATAGCCCTACTTCCTGAAGATTTTTCTCCTACATTTCTTTCTTCTTTAAATTGAGAGGTTTGTGTGTTTGTTTGACTATAGATGTCCAATTGCTCTGGCACCATCAAATTTACTTTTGGAACTTTGTCAAAAGTCTGTTGGCCATACTTGTGTGGGATTATTTCTGCATTCTCTATTGTGTTCCATTAAATTGCTAATTCCTTTTCCAATACCACTTTGTTACTGTGGCCATATGTTTTAACCTCAAGTTGAGTTATTCCTCCCACTTTATTCTTTTTCAGAATTGTTTTAGCTATGATAGGTCCTTTAACTTCCACATACATTTTAGAATAATATTGTGTATACCTATTAAAAAAAAACAAAACTTCGGTAGGATTTTGATGGGAATTTTGTTAAATGTATAGAGCACTCTGGAGAGAATGGACATCTTCACTATCTTAAGTCTTCCGATCAATGAACTCAATTATTTTCTTGTATACTATAGCCTTACTGAACTTGCTTGTTAGTTCTGGGAGGGTTTGTTTTAGTTTTTGGGTTTTTTTTTTTTTTTGTAGGCTTCTTGGTATTTTCTATGTAGACAATCATGTCATCTGCAAATATGGACAGTTTCACTTCTTCCTTTCCAATCTGTATGCTTTTTATTTCTTTCCCTAGCCTTATTTTCCTGACTAAAATTTCTTTTTTTAAAAAACATTATTTAAAAAAAACATTTTTAATGTTATTTATTTTTGAGAGAAAGATGGAGCATGAGCAGGAAAGGGGCAGAGAGAGAGGGAGATACAGAATCCAAAGCAGGCTCCAGGCTCTCAGCTGTCAGCATAGAGCCTGACACGGGGCCCAGATCCACAAGTTGTGAGATCATGATCTGAGCTGAAGTCAGACGCTTAACCGACTGAGCCACCCAGGCACCCCTAGAATTTCTAATACTACGTTAAATAAGAGTGGTGAAAGTTTATTTTTGTTACTGTAATTTTCAGTTCCGTAATTTCTGTTTCTTTTATTCATTTGGTGATATTTCTTTTCCTCAAATTTTTCCAAGAGCATTTATAATATTCTTTTTTTTTTATCTTGGCTGTGTTAAATCTGTGTCAATTAATTCCACTATCTGTTTCATCTCAGTGTCTTTTGATTGTCTTTTCTCTTCCTAGTTGAGATGTTTTCTGTTTTTTGGTATGGCAGGTGATTTTGGGTTGGATCATCAAAATTTGTAATATTAAGAGATTCTGAATTCTCAAATTCTTAAACTCTTAAATCTTTTATTTTAAGTAATAGTCAACCTCTTTAGGCTTGGCATACGGGTCCTGGTCTACTTTTGTGGGCTGTGTTCCTGATGACAATTGAGTTTTCAGAACCCTTTCAGTGTGATTCTGGCCTGCTTCCTTTACCAGATGCTGATGGGTCTCTTGTTTCATTTTTGCTTCTACCACCTGGAAAGGGACAGGTCTACTTTCTGGACTTGGTAACTCTGGATGAGGAGTGGGAAAGTTGGTCTGTGAGGGTAGAAACTTCTTCCTTTGGCCACCAGATGCCAGCAAGGCCCCCTTTCAATCCCTGCTGGTGCTGCCTCTGTAGTCAGAGTGTGCTGTCAGGTGCTCCCTCCCTGGTTTTGTTCATGGGGGAATGGGAGGTGCCAGGCCATTGTTTTTCCTCAAGTTCTTTGGTTTCTAATTGCTCCACTCTATTTCCCCATTTCAGAGTCCTTCTGGACATGACTGCTTGCTGTATTATTTCCAGGTTTCTTAGTTGTACTTAGTGGGGAGGAACAAGGAGAAATGAGTCTATTCCATCTTGTTCCAAACTAAAAATGCAATCGTCAGTAAATGCATTTTTTAAAATATGGAAACAAATATTAGAAGAAATAGCAAAATAATTGAAAATAGTTGATCTGGAGGAGCACAATGCAGAGGAGAAAGTCTTTGAGAGAGAACAAAGGACTTCTTTTTTTTTCCATTCTAAGTCTTTTGACACTTATTTGACTTATAAAACTACTTGCAATTATTATTAGGTGTGGTATGCAGAATAATGGCCTCCACAGATGTCCTGCCCTAATTCCCGGAAACTGTAAATATGATGAGTTATCCTTCCGTGAATATATTAGTTTGCATGGCAACAGGGACTTTACAGATTTAATTGAAGTTACTAATCAATTGAGTTTAAAATAGGGAGTTTATCTTGGATTATCCAAATGGGAGCAATATAACCACATGAACCTTTGAAAACAGAGGGCAAGGATAGAAGAGAAAAATAGAAGCCAAAGAGATGTACTCTGTTAGTATGGAAGAAAGCAAACATCCATGTTGTGAACTGCCAGTGCAGAGGGACAGCCTTCCATTTTAGCAGCTAAGAGTGATCTCTAGCTGACAGAAAAGACACAGGGACCTTAGTCCTACAGCTTCAAAGAACTGCAGTCTACCAACAATCTGAATGAGACTGGAAGTGAGGACCTCCAGACAAGAGTCTGGCTTGCAGACACCTTGATTCTGTCTTCTGAGACCCTAAGCAGAGGAGTCATTCAAGCACATGTAGACTTTTGATCTACAGAACTTTGCTATAGCAAATGGGCATTGTATTTAGCTACTAAGTTTGTTATACTTTTTTACATCAGGAAAGAAAACTAAGATATTGGATAAATAAATAATAAATTCATTAAAGAAGAAACATGTAAGTAAGACAAAATAATCATACCTTCATAGTTCTCTTATTGTATAACCCATTATGATTAGTTCTATTTATATATTTCCCATTCTAAATTATGAATTATTTGAAGGCTGGGGCTCTGGTGCCTTTTCTTTCTATGCCTAATGCCAAGAATAAAGATTTATAGTGAAACACTACTAATTTATGTTGTTGAGAGAATTTATTTTTATGAAAAACAGAGTCAACATTAAATGACTACTGAGCAATTGAATAAATCTAAGGGATTAAAAAATATAAGAAGATTATAGCCTTACCATATACACTTTTTTTAAAAGAATTAAGTTATCCAGTTAGGAATATATTTTCTATCTATAAAATAATAAATTACATTTATATACTATCAATCTATCCATCTATGTAGACAGATATTAGCTATGTCTAATATTTCTAAATTATTCAATAGTCTTTTAACATTTTATCATGTAAGAAAAAAAATTTCTACAAGGTAAATACCTTTTTTTTTTGCTTCAGAAAGATTTGGGATAAGATCATATTTTTTTAATAGAATAAAAGAAAAAAATCAATATGCCTTTTTTTTAACATGCTCATCTATTTGGGGCAAAATAATTCACACCTTTTTAGATTTTAAGCCTTTGACAATGCATGAAGATAATAATTTTTTATATAAGTCTAGAAATTATAATCATGAAGGAATTCACATAGACCTCTCTGAATAAAAACACTTACATGCTTCCCCTTATTTTTTGTTATTAGAAAATATTATAGCATAAGTTAATTTCATTTCTCAATAGTATATTGATAATGATGGCAAAGGTAATAGTAGCAGTGATAATAACTGATTCTTATGGAATGCTCTGTGTGTTAGATACTGTTTTAAACAATTTGTACATATAAACTCAATTAATCCTCACAAAATTCTCTGAGTTAGGCATTGCTAACCCCCAAAATAAGCAAATCATGGTTGCCAGGTCAAATCTTAATTTTGTGCAGAGGTATATGCTAAAAGCATTTAGAAGGAATAAATTTGAAATAAAAAAAAGGAACCATACTTTTAAGACACATTCAGAAATTCAAACGACCAAATGACCAAAGCCATAGAGGGATTTTAGCAGGAGAACTAACATTATTTAATACGTTTCCAATGTTTTTATGGTGCTAAATACAAGATCAGTCACTTCTCACCACTTTTCATAGGCTATTGGTATATGACAACATTAATTGCTGTAATGCTAATTTTATAAAGCAGCGAAATTAGTCAGAGAATGATGAACACCATATGATTTCACTCATATGTGGAATTTCAGAAACAAAACAGGTGAACTTAGGAGAAGGGAAGGAAAAATAAAGTAAGATAAAAACAGAGAGGGAAGCAAACCATGAGAGACTCTTAACTACAGAGAACAAATTGAGGATTGATGGAGGAAGGTGGTGGGGGCTAAATGAGTGATGGGAATTAAGGAGGGCACTTGTGATGAGCACTGGTGTTATGTATAAGTGAAGAATCACTAAGTTCTACTCCTGAAACCAATAGTACACTGTATGTTCACTAACTAGAATTTAAATAAAATCTTGGATGGGGAAAAAAATAACAGCAACTTTAGTTACCTTGAAAATAATATGGTCACTTAACAATGATAACATTCCCTTGGGGCCATTCCAATGCATAAGCAGATTTCACTTTTGAACTTTTTTTAAGTTTGATTCATTGACACTTAAATAAATTAGTCAATGTTTATATCCATTAAGATGATGCTAATGTCAATGACAGTGCTCATGCATGAGAACTGAGACAACGAATTCTAATGTGGAGTAATCTTAAGAGCTACTAATTATTGAGTGGCTACTCTGAAACACACAGTGTGTTAGGTATCTTACATATATTAGCTCATTTCATTCTATTAGTCACTGTTCTACCTGTTTTATAGATGAGGAAATGAGATTTGGAGAAGTTCACTGACTGGCCCAAGTTTGTATATTTTCTAAATGACCAAGCTGGGATTCAGAGACTCCAAAATATGCCAAACTGGAGCACCTCAGTGACTCAGTCAGGCTTCGGCTCAGGTCATGGTCTTGCGGTTTGTGGGTTTGAGCCCACATCGGGCTCTGTACTGACAGTTCAGAACCTGGAGCCTGCTTCAGATTGTGCCTCTCTCTCTCTCTCTCTCTTTCTCTCTCTCTCTCTCTCTGCTCCTCCCCTGCCTGTACTCTCTCTCTCAAAAATAAACATTAAAAATTTTTTTTAAATATACCAAACTACCTCTCTGATAAAAAACAATTTACATTTGATTTCTAAATATTCTTTCTTAAATTTGGCTAAAAGTGTTTTCTTCTGAGGAATATAGGCTTTTTATATGCAAGGAGTGAATAGATATGGAAGTCTTTGTTAGGGACAGTTTGTAAAAGCTTTATAAAAATTTCGACTTTGTCATAGCACTTTCAAAGAGAAACTGATTATTAAGGGACATGTTTCTTTTATCTCACAGGAAACATGTTATATGTACTGATTTTTCAAACCAAAGTAAGATCCTTTCTTGGCCCCACTATTTACTACTGTGTGACACTGAGCAGTTTTCTTATGCTATCTGGGGTTTCTCATATGTTGAATGGGAATATTAACTCTACTGCCTTTATATGGTCCTTAATAGAATAAAATTAGGAGACATGTAAAGTCTACCACAGCACCTAGCACATAGAAGATTGCTAAATATATGGTATCTAGCTGTTATTTTGATGTAAAATTTCATTCTACTTAGAGATACATAAAATGTCAAAATAAAGTTGAGTCTTTAAGTTTAATAGCTGTTTTCACCTCCCTAAGTCTTTTATGTGCTATGGCAGATGTCATTGGTTGCCTATCTGACAGCTACGTTCCTCTCCTTTTTTTCTTTGAGAGCAGTATATGCCTTCCATCATAGAGATTTAACATTTTGGGCATCCATTTGGCCACCCTTGCTTACACACAGAGCATGAGGATATGACCCACAACTAACCAACGGGACCTGAAGGTAAGTCTTTTGGGGGATCCAAAGCTAAGTTTTCTTACTGGAAAATAAAATTCTTTTTTCTTTTTCTTAAAAAAGAGGTAGGCCAGGAGAAAATACCCTCCTTTTTCTTTTTGATGTGGCAGGATATGGTGCCTTGGAGTGTAGTAGTCGTTTTGTGATTATGCAAAGGGAATGCCATAAAGAAGAAAGTTGAGGATGTCAGAGCTGACAATGTGTAGTAGTTTCCCAGTTATGGGCTGCCACAGCAAATTACCATAAATTGTGGGGCTTAAAACAGAAGAAATTTAGTGCCTTAGAATTTTGGATGCTATGACTATGATATTAAGATATCAGCAGAGCCATGCTCCCTCTGAAACCTGTAGGGAAATCCTCCTTTGCCTGCTCTAGCTTCTGATTATTTGTTAGCAACTTTTGGCATTTCCTGGCTTATTTTCCCTCAATGCATGTCTGTCTCTATGTCCAAATTTATCCTTTATAAAGGACACAAGTAATATTGTATGAAGGTTCACCTTACTTTAACTGGATTGCCTCTATTAAAATCCTATTTCCAAATAAGTTCACATTTTTAGGCACTGGGGAATAGGGCCTCAATATATCTATTGGGGTGATATAATTGCACCCACAACACAGTGGAAAAGGCATGATCCCTACTGACATTAATGGGACATATAGTTCTAACTCTAGTATCGCATTTTCTCTTCATTTCTCTATTATAGAAACATTTTGTTACTGTATAGCATAAACCCCTTTTAGATGGGTATTCTGTTACTTTCAGCTAGAATCATCCTAACTGATCCACATACTTTAGGTTTTTTTTATTTTTGTAATAAGATCAAAGTATGTTACACAGAATATGGCAAGATTCAGGTTATGAATTCAGTTCTATCTGGCTCCAAAGCTAATGCATTTAGTTATTCTTCTACATTGCCTCTTTCATTCATTAATACATGACTTCATCTATCCTTTATAATTCCAACTTAGCACAGTAACTTTTGTCCCAGTAAAAAAGTAATAAATGTTTGCAGGATTGAATTTACTTATATTGAATCCTTCATAGTGAAATGTTCTCTTCATTCCGAAAAGATAATGGAGAAATACAAAACAACCATTAACTTAAGATTTTTGATTTTCATGTCTTTTGAGATGCATTCTTTCCCCAAATCCAGCTTTCCAGATATGCAGCCTCTCATCCAAAGAGAAGTATTATGAAATAAGCAGTGGTAGATCATCTCCAGCTCCCTTTACTGTTTACTTGCTCCCACAAGGCAGGCTGAGTCATCTTTCTTTCTCCAGCAGGCAGCTTAAGACCATTTCTTTAACTCTATGCAGTGCTAGAAGCAAGTTGCCACCTACCCCACATCTCTAGTATTCTGATCTAAAGTTCTTAGCTTGGTTATCCTTTTCTTCTATGCAGGTGTTCCTCTTACGAGTAAGTAAAAATAACAATTTTGGTATAGTTATTTTAAATCAGAAGAAAACATTCCCAGAAGTTATTTAAACCACCACCACCACCACCACCACCACCACCACCACCACCACCACATACATAAAGTAGAGCTCTATTTTAGCCTTTGTATTCAATCTATGAGAAAGCAGAGTGTTTTTAATGGGTCTTGATCTCTCCCTCAAACTCTTTCTCATACATTTACTGTATCCAGTAAGGCACATCCCTAACCTCCAGAAACTTACACTATAGTGTGGAAACAGCCACATTAGCAAATAATACTGGTATGCAGTATGTAATATTTCTTAGATATGTATAAGGTTCTGTGGAGACACAGAGAAAGAATGGCCCCATAGAAGGGCCCATTCAGTTTTTGAAATTGATGCCATGTCTCAAAGAGTGAAAATGAGTTTGTCAGGCAGGAGAAAAGAAAGCCTATTCCACAGTGGTGGCAGTGTGAGCAAAGTCATGTGAAACAGTACAGAGTATTTTTCAGTGTTCCCTTTCATTCAAAGAGGATAGCACAGAGGAGGGCAAGTTCCAGGAGTTGAGGTTGGAAAGGGAGGCAGCGTGGAGTTGTTTCCGCCTCCCTTATATTCTCACTCTGTTTTACCACAGACTAAATGAAGAGATCTGCCCTCACTTTACACAACTGTCCTCCTGAAGCTTCCTTGCTACTTATTCTTTTTACCAGTTCTATATGTTGTGATTCAGACCTTTTTAATTTGTTTCTGGTTCTCATGCTTTTGTCCTCGACTCTTCATATTTGTTTTTTGTTTGTTTGTTTGTAGTTGTTGTTTTGGGGGGACGACTGCTCTTTTATTTGCTGTTAATGAACTTTGGGCCCCCTTGTGTGACCTTGGTTGTCACACCATCACCTAAGTTCAGCTTTTGTTCCCCTCTAGGTGAGGTGAGTGACCCAAGGTGGTGTCTTCACAAGCTGTGGTAGGCACCCACAGTGTTGCCAGGGTACCACGTTGGGGAAATGTCCAGCTTTGTCCAAGAGTTAGTAGAAATGCCGGTCTTTGATCTTCAGAGGCAACATGCCATGGACTTCACCATGGTGGGCCATGCAGAATACCTGGTACACCAGAACCATCAGTGGTGAAGGTCACCTGGTTCCTTCCAGCCTGTAGCATCACTGAACCCATAGAAAAGAGTGAGAAGTCCACCACCAAGTACCAGGGTACTGATGGTGCCACAGTGGATGGCCAGGCTGCAGCGCCAGGGTGTGGAGCCTACGTTCAATGGCCACAGGCTGAGAAGTCCGCTTCTGCAGACAGTGCCTGGACCAGGGGTTGGGCCAAGGCTGTCATGGCGGGGAGGTCCAGAAGATGCCCAGGCCCGCACAGAATAGCCCAAGGACTAAGAAGAAGTGGCCTCATTCACGTACGAAGAACAGCACGTTCCGCAGCAGGGCTGCATCGTGCAGGGGCCACCATTTTCCAGGTGTCCCTTGGCCTGCAGGGCGCGGCTTCCGGGGCAGGACTTCCGCCTCAACCTTTCATATGTGTCGCAAGGCATCTCTGCAGATTTCTATGCACAACCTTTACTGTTCTCTCTCCCAATAACATTTCTGAGAGTGCTTCAGATAAAACAACTCCCAGTTTTCGTTGACTTTCTCTTTAGTCCTGCCACGGGTAATACTCCCACAGGTCATATTGCAAAACGTTTGTACAATATGCTAAAGCATTTGGATTTTATTTTGAGAAAGGAGTGACATGAGCAGATTTGCATTTTGGGAAATATCCCTCTAGTTGAAGTGAATTGAAATGAATTGGAATATGACAAAAACAGAGGCAGGGAAATCCATGGAGTTGTTTGTAATGATTGAGACATGAATAGTGACGGGCAACTGATCAAAGAAGAAGGGAGGTGGATTCAAGAGTCAGTAGATACCATGTCATGTTATTACCAGTCACCATAATCAACTTAGGTCAATTTTCTCTTTCATTTCTTAAAAAGACCTGCCAATGCCTATATATTTTCTCTTGTTTTATCCCTTAAATTCATCTCTCCAAATAAAATAAGCAATTATTAAAACATAGAAATAAACTTCTAGAGCTGAGTTTGACATTATCTAAGGCAATTCCCTCAGTAATGACAGAATGGAGGTCTCACTGTGAGAGGCCACACATATGGTTGCTCTCCTTTCTAATTGCTTTTCATGGCGTTACACAAGAACTTTTGTTTTCCTTTCCACTCCTTGTTTTCACTTAGGTACATTCTCCATCAAATAGAAGTACACATTGCTTCCATATTCTGCATTCTTTCTCCAGGGAGTAGAGAGTGCTTAGAGAGGTGTTGGAAGAGGGACACAAAATTCATGTGTAAGCAGTAATGACATTATTTACCAACTGAGCCCCATTCCCAAGTCACTGGGCTGGACAACTCTCTCCTGTATTGTTAGGTTCTGCACTATAATCCTGCCTGCTTCCAGCCCAATGGTTATGCCTCCCCTTGGAAAGCTCACACTGTCTGTTTGGGGGTGATTTGGAATGGAATGTCACCCAAGTGACACCTTTGTGACTTGTCATCAGCATCTTCCATTAAGTACAGCCATATGAGTGTTTGATGGACTGTGTGAAACAGGCAATTTCCCAATTTTAAGTAACTTCACTTGTTTTAACAGCCTTGAGCCCTGTCACACACTTCTGTTGAAGGAAGATATTGCTTTTCAGTTTGTCACTGAGTGTGATGCCCTTATATAATAGCTTTCTGTATCTCAGTGTTTACTTTTAAAAGCCCACCAACTACTTCCATGTGACTGACAGCTGTTAAATTAAATTAAATTTCTAAGTAAAATAATTATTTGGGGGGGGCGGTTTCAGGACTAAAGAGTTTTGTGAATGTCAAATTACTTTTTCTGGGTTCACTTCAGGAAGTATAATTTCTTTTTATACACTTTCTATAACTAATTCCAGACTATGAAGATGTCTCAAAGTTCTGTAACCAATCTATATTGTCTGCATTCCATTGTCTTTAATGCACTTTAGCATTTCTTTAATCTCTCCCACAGAGAAGAAATTCCACCTAGTCTTATTTTTTTTTGAGTGGGATTTCGCCTTTGTACAAAATGAAATACACCTTCAAAGGTGTCTCAGTAAATAACATTTCTCTTTCACAGCTAAATGCATTTACACCTTGAAAAAAAAAGTGCAAACATTGTCAAATGCAGCATGTTATTAGACTTTATGATCTATAATGAACTTTAGAGATCTTGTCGTCTACTATTTTGAAAACCAAATCATACTACAGACTCAGTAGTCACTGACTACCAGGTAAAATATAGAATTTGAGACAGGAAGAAGGGGAATCTGAGCCTCAATCCAACAGAGGGGGATGGTGGAAGGAATAGTCATAAAAGGGTAAATGATTTGTCATACTGATCAGTAAATCAGCGGATGGAAAATATAGATCTAATTTGCATATGAGGAGAATGGGACACAGAGAGAGTAAAGAGTTGCTCAAGGTCACACATAGGCTGTTTGAAGATGCACCCCCTGAGTCTCTTGGCTGTGCTTCTTGAACATTACACGGTAGCTGGTATTTGGCCGATTACTTACACTAAATATCTTGTCAGTAAAGAGAGATCTTTCCTTAAGAGAATAGATATTAGAGTCCAAGAGGTCTGTTTGTATTCTTACTTCTCCACTACAGGACTGCGGGTAAGATGTTTTAGCTTCCTAAGCTTCAATCATTTCAACATTAATATGGGAATACTGACAGTACATATACACAGACATTAAATGATGAATGCATGCACATTATTTTGCTGAAGCCTGATACCATGCTTAATAAAAGCTGAATCATTATTAAGAGTCTTAAAAATTATATATATATTTGCTTAATACAAATAGTAGATAGTAAATGATGGAGTTTCCACCTCATTTTATCTCAGAGTTGTAAGACTTCCATTGCTTCCACTTCATTCTTAGGGTTCTCATCAAATCTTCCTGTTCCACTCTACTTTGGTGCTACCAAAAAATCAATCTTATCTACAGAGTCTTTGAAATTCCCTTAGGAGTCTTTGTAGTGGGAAGCCCCTACCGTTTCCACCATGACATTTTCTTAGAAGAGAATCAAATATCGTCACTCTAAGAAAATATTGCCTAATGCCTCCGTTGTCTTCTAATCATACAATCAATTGTTAAATTCCATTTCTGTCTTAGACATGAACATAATCTTCCAAATGCTTGGAAGGCATATTCTTACCTATTTATCATCTTTAACTTATCCATCACCAAGTCTTATTATGCCTTAAGCTCTTTCCCTTCAATGCCACTGTTACAATGTTTTTTCAGTTACTGTTTATTTTTCCCTTACCTCCTGTGCTTCTCCTTGGAAATCAGGACTTCACATTGGTTCCAGAGTGGTCTTCCTTAACTCTAACAATAATTTCATCATTTCCTACCTAAAACTCATCAGTGACTCACTGGAGTTGTCTCACTTACTATCCATACCTCACAGTTCACTTTAGGGTAAGAATCAAGGCCCTTAATGAAGACTGACCCCTTATTCTATAGGTTGGCTCATGGCCATCTCTATAGCTTTGTCTCTTGCTACATTTTTTTGATACATGAGTTCCCATCTATCCCCCACACCTTAACACTGTTGAAAATTATGTTTTATGTGTTTGACATGCTTACAACTCTATACCTGTACTCCCCTCTTTGTCATGCCTGTCTTATTTTACTCCTTTCATTCTTCACATTTTTAGATATTCACTGTGGTAGGCAGAATAATGGCCCTCCAAAAATGTTCAATTACTACTCCCTGAAATCTATTTCTATGTGTGATGGCTAATTTTTATGGGTCAACTAGGCCAGATATTTGGCCAAACATTATTCTATATGTTTATGTAAAGGTATTTTTTTACGTGAGATAGACATTTAAATCAGTAGATTTTGAATACCTTCTATAATGTGGATGGGTTTCATTCAACCAGTTGAAGACATTAATAGGAAAAAAATGACCGTCTCCAGTGAAGAGAGAATCTCTCTCCCTCTCTCTTTCTCTCTCTCTCTCTCTCTCTCTCTCTCTCTCTCTCTGTGTGTGTGTGTGTGTGTGTGTGTCTATTGGTTTTGTTTCTGTGGAGAGCCCTGACTAATATACCATGCTACTTGACCTGTCAAAGGAAAAGGAACTTGGTATATGTGGTTAAGTTAAGGATCTTGAGATACAAAGATTATCTTGATCCAGGTATGTACAACATAATCACAAGGGAGGCAGGAGAGGCAGAGTCAGAGAGAATTTGAAGCTGCTATACCTGGCTGACTTTGAAAATGAAGGAAGGGGCAATAAACCAAGAAAATTAGGAGACCTCTAAAGCTGTGAAAGGGAAGGAGGTAGATTCTTCCTAGAGTATCCAGAAGAATACAGCCCTGACAAACCATGATTTTAGTCAAGTGAAAGCTATTTTAGATTCTTGACCTCCAGAACTATAAGATAATACATTTGTATTGTTTTAAGTCAATGAGTTTGTGTCATTTTGTTACAGCAGCAATAGGAAACTAATACAGATTTTGGTGCATGGAAGTGGAAGCGGGATGGTGCTATGTGAATATCTAAAATGTAGAAGCATTTAGGAATTAAGAAATAGGCAGAAGATGAAAGAATTTTGAGGAGCTTACAGGAAAGTTTAGATTGCCTTTAATAGACTGTTAATATAAATGTGGACATTAACAATTGTGCTAGTGAAAATTCAGAACGAAGTGAAAAACACAGTAGAGAAAACTTACATTGTCTTAGTGCACACATAAATCATTATAAGCAGACTGTTGGCAGACATACGATCAGTAAATGTATTGCTGGTAAGGGATCCGAAGAAAATGAGGAACATGTTATTGGAAACTAAAGGAAAGATGATCCTTGTCATACTGTGGTCGAAAGTTCCTGACTCTTGATTTTGGCTCAGGTCACAATCCCAGGGTTGTAGGATCAAGTCCCATGTCAGGTTCCATTCTGAGTGTAGAGCCTGCTTAGGATTCTCTCTCTCAATTCCTCTGCCCCTCTTCCCTGCTTGCTCTCTTTCTCTTTCTCTGTCTCGGTCTCTGTCTCTCTCTCTTATAAATAAATAAATAAGTAAGTAAGTAAGTAAGTAAATAAATATTCACACCAAAAACAAAAAATGAAAAGGAAAAAAGGCAAATATGTGAGGCAAAGAAAGAAAAAATATATGTACATATACATATATATAATTTTCAAATTTGAAAATGTGTCAGAGGAATAAAAAGAGAAAGTACACACCCTTGAGATGGTTATTAGTGTTTTGGAAGAACAAGGAGAAATATATGACCAAACATCTAACAAAATATATGGAAATGGAGATAATGGAGGAAATGATAAAGGACTGGGAAGAAAATCCCAGAGGCTTTTATTTGCTAACAATGGGACTTATAAAAGAGAAAGGAGCTACCATAAGAAAGGCAATGGTTAACAAGTGACAGAAGAAAATCTCTATGAATTTAAAAACATTTAAATTGGGGGGTTTGGTGGCTCAGTGGGTCGAGCATCCCACTCTTGATTTCAGCTCTGGTCATGATATCAAGGTTCATGCTCTGCACTGACAGGTAGAACCTACTTGGGATTCATTCCCTCGCTCTCTGCCCTTCCCCACTCACAAGCACACTTTTTCTCTCTCAAAAATAAACATTAAAAAAAATGAAAAAATAAAAACATTTAAATCTTCTAATTTAAAGTCCTCTCCATGTTCAGGCAAGATGAAGAAAACAAAAATATCAATATAGAAATGTCCTGATAAAATGCATGAACACTAAATATAAAGACCTTTTTTTAATGCTTATTTATTTTTGAGAGAGAGAGAGAGTATGAACAGTAGAGGGGCAGAGAGAAGGAAACAAAGAATATGAAGCAGGATCTAAGGTCTGAGCTATCAGCACAGATTCCAACAACAGGCTCAAACTCATGAACTGTGAGATCATGATCTGAGATCATGAAGTCAGATGCTTAACTGACTGAGCCACCCAGGAGCCCCCAGATAAAGACTTTTTAGAAGATTAAAATAATGATTAAAATTTGAAAGATTTCTGACAGAAAATAAAATTTTAATAAAATATTAGTCATATCATTTAATCTAAAATAGTAGAAATCTAGAAGATAAAGAATGACAGCTACAAAAGAACTACTACACTAGACTCTTTATTTTTTAAGAGTTTATTGTTAAGTAATCTCTATACCCAACATAGGGCTCAAACTCACAACCCTGAGATCAAGAGTTGCATGCTCTGCTGTCTGAGCCAGCCAGACACCATGGAACTACTACACTAGACTCTTGCACCCAATCAGATATTATTTATCTGTCAGGACAAAAGGAAATAATTTGTAGATATTCAAATATTTGGAGAATTTATCTATTTGATAAAAATATTCCTGAAAGGATTCTAACAAACCAAGATATGAAATTTATCAGAGAATTAAGATAGGAGAAATTGAACTGGTTAGCAATGACTCAATCTCTCTCTCATTCCTTACCTCCATCTAAATATATGTATAAATGGATAATGAGAGTGTGTGAATGAATAATAAAAATTCTAAACAATAGCTCTTAAGCTAATATTGTCATATTGTAAAGAAAAACTTGATAATCACCTGTGATTAAATATTCTAAATTATCCTAACAAATATAGGTATTCAGGAAGTAGAAGATGAGTGAGAAATCTTAAAACTTTCTAAACTTCTTATCCTGGAGTAAGCTAAGGGTAGGGAAATAAAATACACTAAACTATTTATCTTAATACAGTGTACAATTAAGCAAGAGAAACAGGAAATATAGAGATGTAAAGTATTTGGTATTTTGTTTTCATATTATACTGAATATACAGATTTATAAATATAAATAGATGTAGTTGTCTGAGTTTCAGGAAATGAAGGATAGACATAGTGGTTTGGAAGAACATAAATATCCCCTAATAAGAAGGAGAAATGTTGAATAAAAACAGATTAAAACAAAAATAAAATAAAGAAAATAAATAAGAAGAAAAACTAACGTGAGGAACATAAAGTAAAATGGAAAGAATAAAACCAAGGATATCAGTTATTACAATGACTGTGAGATAACTTATGTTATTAAAATAAAAGAAAAAACAATGGAGAAAAGACATATTTTTCAAAAAATGCTTTGGTTAATTGAGTATTCATAGGGAAACAAATAAAATTGGATGCTTCCCACACACAGAACAAAAACATTAATTTCAGGTAGGTTGTAGACCAAAATACAAAAGGAAAATCTGTAAGGCTTTCAGAAGATCACATGAGAAAATATCATCACCTAGGATTATGGAAGACTGCTTATGCAAAAGAGAAAAATATTAACCATTTAATAAAAGATTGACATCTTAAGGAAAGTGATAGAAAGAAAAAGCCATGTGAATCACATACACCTAGCAAAGGGGTTGAACCAGAATATGTAAAAACATCTGAAAAAACCATCAGAATAAAAGAGGAAACTCAAAAGAATATTAGGCATAAGACTTGAATTATTACTTCTATTAACAGGAAATCCAAATGGTCGATGAACATTAAAAAATGGATAATATAATTAATAATCAGGTAAAAAAAAAGTTAAAACACACCCACTGATACCCAAGTGGCAGACAGAAAAAAATAGGACAGTCTGACAATACTAAGTGTTATCAAGGATGTCAAGCAAAAGATATTCCTATTTACTGTTGGTGGCATTGAAGTTAATTCTATTACACTGGAAAATGGCTTGGCATTATCAAGTAAAGTTTAAGGTTACATGATCTATGATTCAGTTGTTCTATTCAAGACATATATCCTGGAAAATCTGTGCATGTATGCACTAGGGTACATGTTCAAGAACGTTTAGAGCAGCATGGTCAAAGCCAGAAAAAAACTTTCTCAATAGGAGAAAGGATAAATTGTGGTATATTCATAAAGAGAATTCGACACAATGATGATAATGAACTTGAGCTATATGCAAGAGCATGGTTGAATCTTACAAATAGATTGCTGAAAAAAGGAACAGGACATGAAATAATGAATATAGTATAATTCAAAACCAGGTATGAAGTTTCAAACTTAAGAGTGGTAATAGTGCCCTGCCTCCAAATTTCACTATAACTGCTCACTCATGTAAACTCTTCTCAAAATATAATTATTTTTTAAAGTTTATTTATTTCTTTTGAGAAAGAGCACAGGGAAGGCGCAGAGAGGAAGAGAGAGAATCCCAAACAGGCTCCCTGCTCTCAGTGCAGAGCCCAACACAGGGCTTGATCCCATGACCCTGAGATCATGACTTGAGCCAAAACCAAGAGTCGGATGTATAACCCACTGAGCCACCAAGATGCCCCTCAAAATATATAACTTATGTATGCCATCTCTTTCTGATGGATTCTGATATGATTCAGTTGTGAAAATTATGGTAAAATTAATTTGGAAACACTGTTATTTGCTGGTTTCCAAAGTCAGCCATGAAATTATTTCCTACCATGCATGCTTTTCCTACATGAAATTCCTAGCATAGATAGATGAGGTTTATGTTCTGTACTCTTAAACTGGGTGGGTATGTTCCAGCTAAGTGATGCTGTATGACCTCTGAAGCTAGGTCAAAAGAGGTGATACAGTTTCCTCCTGATTCTCTTGGGACTCTCACTCCTAGAAATCAGTCACTATGCATGAGAAAGCCTAATCAGCCATACAGAGTAGTCATTTTTAGGGGTTCATATGTAAGTATGAAGTCCCAGTAGATAGCCAGCAATATCCGCCATCCATGTGAGTGAGCAAACATTCAAATGACTCCAGATCTCAGTTACTAATTCATCCCTACCCATTGAATCTTCTAGCTGAGGCTCCAGACATCACAGAGGAGAAACAACCTGTTTCCGCAGTAATATTTATGACTTCCCAAGCTACAGAATCCATGAGTATAATAAAATAGTGTTTGCTTTATATCACTAAGCTGGGTTTGCTGTGAAGCAAAGGAGTAACCAGAAGAGATTTTGGTACCAGAAGCTGTGTATTACTATCACAAAAGCCTATCTTTGACTTTGGGACCATGCAGTGTGTGAAAACCAGAAGGCCTCAAAAAAAGTATTAGTGGATCCAGCAGAGGTTTGAGGAGGCCATAAGCAAAGGCTTGAAGAAAATAAGTAACATTTTAGTAGTACTTGGAGGAAACGGGAACCTTGTTACTTATTAGTGAAAAGTTTGGTAACACAATCACCTGCAGTGAGGAAAACAAGATGCATTACCTAATAAACTTGCAGAGGAGATTTCCAGGAAGACCACTGAAAGTGCCACCAGGCGTTCTCTCACTGCATAATAAATGCGACAGGACAGAGATAAGCAAAAAATAAATAAATAAATAAATAAATAAATAAATAAATAAATAAATAAATAAATAAAATAAAAAATAAAAATCTAAAGGAACCAGCACTTTCTGGGTTCAAAAATATAACTATTTTATTCTCACCTTCCCCAGAAATCAAACTTAATGTAGGGCTGTCAGATCCTTTGTTAAGATATCAAAAATATGTAAGGCAATATTTTATAGAACCTCTCAGACTGACAAAAATTTCAAAACGGGGGGTAGGTGTCTTGAAGATCTTCTCCAGTAAGGTTTTTAGACACTCTATGATTAAGAATCTTTTCAAAATTTTCAGATTTTGATTGCTTTATTATGTGAAATTGATTCATGTTCTTTTAAATCCTTCTTCCTCAAGAGTAAGTGCACATATTCTTTATTGGAACCACAAATTGTAAGCAGAACCTTTTTAAGTGCTATTCTCATAGAAATAGTAAATGATTAGCACTTTCAACTATTGGTTCAGCACTTTCAACTATTACTGAAAAAACTTTTGAGTGTCATTTGTATCCAACCTTTATGTTACTAGCAATAAGTCACTCATATTTTTGATTAAAATAATCATTTAGTTTTTATTTTCTCAAATACAAGTTGTTTTTATTTTGTACTTTCTTCCACATCATCAAGACATTCCAGTCTTCTCTGACTTTTGCATAGTATCAGAAAAATGTCTAGACTGCAGTCCATTATTAAATGTTATATTTTTCTCCTCTATAGATTCAGAACAATCAATCTAAACTAAGAATTATTAGTCACAACACAATTCAAGGATAAGGACAAACTAATGCTTCATCTAAAGAACAATGAGTTTCATAAACAATCCACAGAGCAGCCTTGCAACTAATCAGGACTTAGGCCACCTGGAAGACAGTGCGAGTGTTTTAAAGGTTCCACCAGGATGGGAATCCATATTCCCAGGGGTCTCTGTGGCATCCTAAGACAATCAGCATAAATAGCAACATGATAACTTTATTATTAATTAATATTGCTGCCTACCACAATTACTATTACTGTTACAATTACTACTACATGAAAGAACCTCAGTTAAGAGAAAAAAAGCATTGTGACCATTTCAGTACTGAAATTTTAAAATGAATTTTTGAGAGCCTAAGAACCAAGTTAGTACAAGGGTAGAAGCAGGTAGACTTAGGTGGATACGTAAGAGTCCAATGCAAAAACAGAAAGGAAATATATTCTATGTGAGATGGCAATAAACATTATAGAGAAATAAGCAGGAGTGTAAGGGTACAATGACACTAAAGTTTCTGTTAATATGGAATAGAAAGGAAAAGTTTTCAAAAATATATCAATAACGAGCATTTTTCGGTGATAATTTACAGAGCTTTAATCTATGCACCTTTCTGTATGTGTTTATGATACTTCAAAAATGTTTTTAAAAATTCAGTCATCATCAACAATGTTTCAACTATTTGACTTAAGAATTAATTTAAAGTGTAAAATTCAAAGGGCCATTTGGGGTGGCTCAGTCAGTTAAGTGACCTACTCTTGGTTTCAGCTCAGATCATGATCTCATGTGTCGTGGATTCCAGCCACACCCTGGGCTCTGCACTGACAGTGCGGAGCCTGCTTGGGATTCTCTCTCTCTCTCTCTCTCTCTCTCTCTCTCTCTGTCCCTTCTATACTCTCTCTCAAGATAAATGAACATTTAAAAAATGTAAAATTCATGACTTTGAAATTATTTTTATGGCTTAAGTTGATCCTCTGGACTAGAAAGGACATTATCTGAAATAATATATCTCATTTTATTATTTGTGGCTGAGAAAAGTCAGGTTATTGAGAACTGTATTAAATCTTTGCACAGATGGTTCACTGTAATACTAAAGAGACTGGAGTGTGAGCCAAGATTTTGAAAATTTCCAGATGTTTTAACTGGCAGTGTCTCCAAATAAAAGTATCTTTAGATGATGCAATAATTGGTAAATTATTCTAGTCATTTTTTCCAATAAACTTTAAATTTATTTCTAGTCAACATATAAATATCAAAGAGGATTAAATAATGTATCTCAAGATCTAGAAATTAGCAATTGGAAGAATAGATATGCAAACCAAATTGGCAACAACTTGTGCTCTAGCTGCAGAAGTGGTTTGAAAATCATGTCAGACCTTGGATAGTTCACTTGGATGGAAATTATGGAATGGAGGACACTAAAAATTTTAAAACTAAATTTTAAATCAAACTTGGCTTTTCTAAATGATATTTTAACAGAGATGCCAGTGTTTTCTTTCTCTTTACAAGAAAGAAAAATATTAGTTGTAAAGTTGATAGATTAATTCAATAAACAGAGTGACTGAATGTCTAACTCAAAGCAAAGAATCCATGAAAGGAGAAGTGAAACTCTAAAAATGAAGAAATATGACATACCATTGGAAATAAAACAAATAACAATTTCTAGAAACTTAGATTGCCTAATAAATTACATGAAAATGTGCTTGTAAGCTAACAAACATGAAAGACATCATAAAATTTTGTATTTCTTTTAATTTATTGATTCTTAAAAGTTAGTCCAATGATGTCAACAAAGCTCTATGAGTTAGTAGAAAAAATGATTTAATAAAATTGGGTAACTAATTACGATAGTGTAATAAATAATCATCCCTTAACATAATCTAATATCCTTCACTCAGTCAAATGTAGAGAGATTAATACTATGTGAGATTTTAATATACTCAAAGGTAGTGAAAAAATTCATTTTGACAGTAATTTGTTCTATCTGCCTTGGGTCTGTTGTTCTTTTAAACATCTTTCCATTCTCTTCTTGATGATTGGTTGATTCAAGTTACATTTATTTTATTTTACTTTTGGTTATTTTTTTAGCATATTTGTTAGGAGATTAACAATTTTTCTAGATTTGATTTTGTTGCCACAATATGTTTTTGTTGCACATAATATTTTTATATTCATTTTCCTCATTTTTATACCTCTAAATATAATTTTTTCTCATTTCTAATTTTAACTGCTTTT
The DNA here is from genome assembly GCA_030068075.1 of Paguma larvata. Classification (NCBI taxonomy): domain Eukaryota; kingdom Metazoa; phylum Chordata; class Mammalia; order Carnivora; family Viverridae; genus Paguma; species Paguma larvata. The sequence goes on along the minus strand of CM057831.1, from coordinate 42,708,492 downwards.
GGTCTTTCACCCTTTGGCTTTAATTAAGTCTTAAATACTGTCAAATGATAACTCTGAAATTCATTTTTCTAATATATTTCCTATTTCATTAGTTTTAAAAGTTATTAATTCTTGGGGCACCTGAGTGGCTCAGTTGGTTAAACATCCAACTCTTGATCTCAGTTCAGGTCTTAACCTAAGGGTGGAGAGTTCAAGCCCCACTTTGGGCTCCACACTGGGTGTGGAGCCTACTTAGAAAAAAATAATGTTATTAATTCTTTTACTCTATTTACGGTTTGCATAATTTTAATATTTTATCTTCCAAATTAGTGATTTGGAAGTGATTAAATTTCTTGATTTTTGCCTTTATTCTTTAATAAAGAATACATTTCAAATATACACATATTTCTACATATTCATATAACTAACAAATAGTCATGTGCTTGGTTACAAAGTACATCTTCCCAGCATTTCCAAAAGTAAAGATTTAATAAGTATTCCCTGATAATAAGCCAATAGATTAAAATAAATAATAAAGTGACATAAGAACTTGGAATTAATTAACATGCATTTAGATAACCTTGGTTCATAATTGAAATAAAGCCTAAAGTTACCTAATTCTTATAGAAAGACAAAATATGAACATTTCAAACCCAAACTATGGGAAACAACTAAAACAATTAAGAGAAAACCATACATACCTTAAATGTCTTCATTATTAAGGAATAAAAGATAAAAATCAAGAAATTTAATACTTATATCTCTAATTTAGAATATAAAACAATTAAAAATTATGCAAAATGTAAATAGGATAAAAGAACTGATAACATTTAAAACTAATAGAAAATACATTAGAAAAATAAATTCCAGTATTGTCATTTGACAACAAATAAGACTTAACTAAGCAAAATAGTGAAAGAGCAAAAGCAGTTAAAATTAAAAATGAGAAAAAAAATATATCTAGAAGTATGAAAATGAGGAAATGCAAATAGGAATATTATGTGCATATGTGGAATTTAAGAAACAAAACAGATGAACATGGGGGAAGGGAAGCAAAAATAAGATAAAACAAAGAGGAAATGAAGAGGAAAACCATGAGAAACACTTGAATAAAGAGAACAAACTGAGGGTTGCTGGTGGGGTGTTGTGTAGGGGGATGGGCTAAAGAGGTGATGGGCATTAAGGAGGACACTTGTTGGGATGAGCACTGGGTGTTATATGTAAGTGATGAATCACTAAATTCTGCTTCTGAAATCATTTTTACACTATATGTTAACTACCTTGGATTTAAATAAAACTTAAAAAATGATAAAAAGAGAAATATTCACATGTGAAGAGAACTATATTTTATATATAGTATGAAATATAATAGACCAAAACATATGTACTAACCACTCATTTCTTCTTTTTTTTACTAACCACTCATTTTCAAAATGTAATATTGTCAATAATTTTAAGGACCCTGGTTTGCTACTTCTTGCATTCTACTGCTTAACTTCAGTTCCTCTTCCATTGATATTAATTGCTTCTCTAATTTTTCTTTATAATTTCTATTCTTTTCACAATAATTTAGCCACATATGTATATGTGCCAAAGCAATGTATTATTAAATTATATAACATACACCAGTGTAAATTTATATCTAAATAGGGCGATGCTGTAAAAAAGAATATTATGTGCAACTCTTCAGCAAAAAATTCAAATCTGTAAAAATTGATAACTTTCTAATGAGTGTATTATAAAAATAATAACAACAACACATAATTTGAATCAACCAATTACCAAAAAGGGAAAAGACAATAGGCCCAAGGTCACTAGAAGGTAGGAAAGGAAGGAAGGAAATAATAAAGATCAAAGCAAAAATAAATGACAAAATAACAATAGAAAAAAGTTAATGAAATCAAGAGCTGGTTGTTTGGAAAGATCAACAAAATTGATAAACCTGTAGCCAGACTCCTCAGAGAGAGAGAGAGAGAGAGAGAGAGAGAGAACTCAAAGAAAATTAGAAATAAAAGAGAAATAATGACTGACACCACAGAAATCCAAAGTATTGTAAGAGAATAATTTGAAAAACTACATTTCAACAAATTGGGCAAACTAGAAGAAAATGGATAAATTCACAGAAATATACAATGTTCCAAAACTGAACCAGGAAGAAATAGAAAATTTGAATAGACTGATTATAAATTACAAAATTGAATTGATAATCAAAAAGGTATGAGGAAAAAAAAGAAGCCCAGGAAAGAGGGACTTACAGTTGAATTTTGTCAAACATTTAAAGAGTTAATACCTATTATCCTCAAATCATTCCAAAAAATAGAAGAGGTAAGAAAGCTTCCATATACATTCTACCAGGTCAGCATTATCATGATACAAAAACCAAAGATACCACAAAAAAAGAAAACTACAGGCCAATATCCCTGATGAACATAGCTGCAAAAATCCTCACAGAATGTTAGCAAATGACATACAACAATACATTGAAAAGATCAAGTGGGATTTATTCTGGGGATGCAAGGATGATTCAAAATTTGCAAACAACTAATGTGATACATCATATCAACAAAGCAAAGGATAAAAATAATTTGATCGTCTCAATGGATGCAGAGAAAGCTTTTAACAAAATGCAACAATCATTCATGATAAAAACTCTCAACAAAGTGGGGTTAGAGGGAACATATCTCAGTATACCTCATGCATAACCCCATATTAGGAAAATCCACAGATAACATCATATTCAATAATGAAAAACTGAGAGCATTTTCTCTAAAATTAGGAAGACAAGATGTTCACTCTCATCACTTTTATTTTTTTATTATTATTATTTTTTTATATTTTCATTTATTTTTGAGAGCAGGAGAGACAAAGCATGAGTGGGGGAGGGTCAGAGAGAGAGGGGGACTCAGAATCCAAAGCAGGCTCTAGGCTTTGAGCTGTCAGCATAGAGCCCTACATGGCGCCTGAACTCACAGACTGTGAGATCATGACCTGAGCCGAAGTCGGACACTCAACCGACTGAGCCACCCAGGTGCCCTCATCACTTTTATTTAACATAGTACTAGAAATTCTAGCCACAGCAATGCTATCAGACAAAGAAATAAGAGGAATCCATACTGGTAAAGAAGTTAAACTGTCACTATCTGCAGACCTGAGACTATACATAGAAAATCCTAAAGGCTCCACTAAAAATCTAAATGAATAAATGAATTCACTATAGTTGCAGGACACAAAACTAATACTCAGAAATTGGTAGTGTTTCTATACATTAATAATGAAGTCACAGAAAGAGAAATTAAGAAAACAACACTAATTATAATTGCACCCAAAAAAATAAAATACCTAAAAATAAACAACAGAGTACAGGTGAAAGACCTGTACTCTGAAAACTGTAAGGCACTGATGAAACAAATTGAAGATGACACAAACAAATGGAAAGATACTCCATGCTCATGTATTAGAAGAATTAATGTTGTTAAAATGTCCATACTATCCAAGGTTACCTATGGATTCAATGCAATCCCTATCAAAATACCAACAGTATTTTTCATAAAACTAGAACAAATAATCCTAAAATTTTTATGAAACCACAAAGGACCCTAAATAGCCAAAGCAATCTTAAGAAAGAAAAACAAAGCTGGATTCTAAATCACAATTCTGGATCACAATTCTAGATTTCAAGATATACTACAAAGCAATAATAATCCAAACAGTATGGTACTGGCACAAAAGCAGACACATAGATCAGTGAGACAAAATAAAGATCCCCAAAATAAACCCATTAATAAATGGTCAGTTAATCTAGGACAAAGGAGGCAAGTGTATATAATAGGGAAAAGACAGTCTCTTCAAAGATGATGCCGGGGAAACTGGACACTTACATGTAAAAGAATGACAATGGACTATCTTTTAACACCAGACACAAGAATAAAGTCAAAATGGATTAAAGATCTAAGTGTGAGACCTGAAACCATAAAAATTCTAAAAGAGAACAGGCAGTAATTTCTCTGATGCTGGCTGTATCAATAATTTTCTAGATGTGTCTCCTAAGGCAAGGGAAACAAAAGCAAAAATAAACTACTGGGACTATACGAAATTTGCACAGCAAAGGATCCATCAACAAAATGAAAAGGCAACCTACTAAATGGGAAAAGATATTTATAAATGATATATCTGGTAAGGGGTTAATATCCAAAATATATAATGAACTTACACAACTCAAAACCAGAAAAACAAACGATCTGATTATAGGATGGGCAAAGGACATGAATAGCCATTTTTACAAAATAGACTTACAGATGGTCAACAGACAGAAGAAGAAATGCTCAATATCACTAATCATCATAAAAATGCAAATCAAAACCACAATGAGATATCACCTTATACCTGTCTGAATAGCTAAAATCGAAACATGAGAAATAACAAGTGTTTGTGAGAATGTAGAGAAAAAGGAACCTTCTTGCACTGTTGGTGGGAATGAAAACTGGTACAACCACTATGGAAAACAGTATGAAAGTTTAGTTTTTAAAACTAAAAACAGAAATACCATATGATTCCAGTATTGAGTATTTATCCAAAGAAAGTGAAAACATTAATTGAAAAAGATATAAACGCCACTATATTTATTCCACCATTATTTACAATAGCCAAGATATGGAAACAACATAAGTATCCAACAATAGTCAAATGGCGGGGTGCCTAGTCAGTTGGGCCTCTGATTTCGGCTCTGGTCATGATCTCATAATTGGTGAGTTTGAGCCTCACGTAGGGCTCTGTAGTGACAGTGCGGAGCCTAAAATCTCCTTCCAGTTCTGTGTCCCTCTCTCTCTGCCCCTCCTCTGCTCACGCTCTGACTCTCTTTGTATCTCTCTCAACAATAAACATAAAAAATTAAAAAAAAATAGACAAATGGGTTTGTCCTGTGTGTATACACACACACACACACACACACACACACACACACACACACACGCTGGAATATTTTGCAGCCATACAAAAGAATGATATGGTGCCACAACATGGATGGACCTAGAGGGTATTATGCTAAGTGAAATATGTCAGCATGACAAAGACAAATATCATAATATTTTACTCATAAGTGGAATCTAAAAAAGAAAAGGAAAGAAAAGAAAAAACAAACAAACAAAAAGCAGAATCATACTATAAATACAGAGAATAAAGTGATAGTTACCAGAGGGGAGGGGCATAATGGGTGAAAGGCAGTGGGAGATACAGGCTTCCAGTTATTGGATGAATAAGTCATAGGGATGAAAGGCACAGCATAAGAACATAGTGATATTGTAACAGCTATGTATGGGGACAGATGATAACTACACTTACGGTGAACATAGCACAATGTATAAACTTGTGGAATCACTATGTTGTACACTGGTACAACACTGTGTATCAACTCTACTGAAATTTTTAAAAAGATAAAATTAAAAAAAAAAAAAAGACTACCCAAAATGAACAAACAAGCAAACAAACCAACAAACAAATAAAAGACAATAGGATCAGATGGTTTCACAGCTAAGACCTAACTTTAAAATATACATAATTCTGGGGCAGCCGGGTTGGTTAAGCAACTGACTCTTGATATCTGCTCAGGACGTGATCTCACCATTCATGAGATCCAGCCCCACATTGGGCTCCACACTGACAGTGTGGAGCCTGCTTGGAATCCTATCTCTCTGTCTCTCTCTGTCCCTCCCCACTCACGTGTGTGCTCTCTCCCTTTTTTATAAAAAAAATATATATGCATAACTACAAAAGAAAAATTGATGTTATAAAGCCAGTTATACTGGTTAGAGTTCCTTTTAACTCTACATATTAGAAACCTTATGACAGAGGAAAAAACAATGGCTTATTTTATTTTTTAATTAATTTTTAAAGTTTATTTATTTTCAGAGAAACAGAGACAGCATAAGTAGGGGAAGGGTAGAGAGAAAGGGAGAGAGAGAGAGAAAAAATCTCAAGCAGGCTCCTCACCATCAGTGCAAAGCCTGATGTGGGACTCGAACTCATGAAACCCCGAGATCATGACTTGAGCTGAAATCAAGAGTCAGACAAGCACTTAACCAACTGAGCCACCCACGCACCCCAACAAAAAAGGCTTATTTTAGCCTCAAAACAAGTATATCTAAGGCAGGGGTTTGCTGACCTTAATTCCATGCATTAGAAGAGTAAGACCACTAGACCACTAGATCTTCCATTCCCTGGCTCTTCTCTCAAGAGGGCTTCTCCACTTCCAGCCACCAAGGGTAAAATTGTGATGAAGGATAAAAGGGCCAAGGGGGGCATCTAAATCAGACTTCTATTTGTATCACTTGGGCCAGTGTGATATGGTTACTCCTCACTGGAAGAAACGGAAAACTGAGTAATTAGTTTTTACAGCCTCTACTGTAGAGACTGGCAAGACGTTAGGATTAGATGGGTCAGTCACTTGTAACTGCTACTTAAGCATAGAGAAACATGGTCCAGATTTTATAATGTATGTGTGTATATCTAATGTATGGTAAAGCGGTTTTTAACAGAAAAGGAAGTCTGGTAGAAGAAACTGGAAATTCTGAGAAGGAACAAAAACTCAATTATGTAAAATATCTAATGTCAAAATTGAGTGTTTGAGCTTTAGGAAAACTTGGTACCTGACTGTCACACTTGCATCAAAATCTGTCTCAGAATTATATTTCAGATATCTTAGATAAAACTAAGAATTGGGTAAAGAAGTTACCTTGGACTGAGGTAAGCAGCTGCTTGGAACCTCCTTAGGTCTGGTAATCCCCTCTAGAGCTTTCTGGTGCCTCACTCCCAAATCCAATCAATTCTTACATGGGGTTCGTCAAGCCTCTCTGCTTTTGAGTCCGCCCAGTCTCTTCACTTTGATGGCCACTTCAAATTATTCAGGCCATGAGCAGTTGAAGCTCCTGAGTGCTGCTTCTTCTATTGCTCTCCTTTAGAATCTCACTGGAAGAAACTAATGCCATTATGAAATTGAAGAAGAGTTTATTGTTCAAGTTGGTGGATATTGTATTCAAATATGAATTTGACCCTCTTCCCAGCCATGTAGTCTTGGGTAAAAAATTTAACATCTCAGATTCTTTCACACCACACCTGTAAAATATCTACCACACAGGGTAAAACAAGTATTTAGCATATTAGCTTGCATACAGTAATTGGTTAATAATTTTTAGCTGTAAGCATTATTATTAAATGATACTTAGGAACAACTAAGAAATGCATTTTTAGAGATTTTTTCCTGCCATAGTTTTAATCATTCATTCAGTCATTTATTTAGCATCTTCTGCTGTGCTAGAAACTTTGGGACTCACCAAAAATTTTCACCTAACAATTTTTTACAAGTATTAATTTAACTAACATATATAATGACCCCTAGGCAAGTTTCCTTTTCACAAAAAGAAGCTGAAAATCAAATCAGTTATTTGTCCAAAGCCAAATCGGTAAAAGATCGAGGGCAGGCTTAGGCTTCTCTACTTTTTCTTAAAAGGTTTCCAAAGGTAGCTGTGCATCAGAATTCTCTGGGAAGCTTTTTCTGTAAGGCACAAATACCTGGGACCTACTCACTTTTCTAATTCAGGGTGTTTGGGAAATACCATTCTACCTTTGGTGTCCAACATGGTAGCCACTATCTATATGCGGCTATTTATATTTAAATTAAAAAAAATGAAATTTAAATTCAGCCCTTCAGTAACACTAGCTACATTTGAAATGCTCAATAACTACATATGGCTAGTGGCTACTGTGTTGTACCACACAGATTATAGAATGTTACTGTCACTGAAGAAAATTCTCTTGGAAACACTTCTAGTCTTATTCTGCTTCTTAAGGTTTCATAGTCTCACTGGGTATAAGTGAAAAATTTTTGCTAACATATGCTTCTGCAGGAGTGGTGGTAGTAGAGCACAATGAATTGCTCCTAAAAAACTTGGAAATAAGATGTTCCTTTGAGAAGAAATCTGTACAATCAATGTCATCTTGATCATATCAGAGAAATCAAAGATCTAGTGGTAGTGGCTCAGCAGCCAGTGGGCTTAACTATAACTTGGTAGACTATAGTAACATATTAAAGATTGACTTTTAGAATAGTGTTTAATCAGTTACTAAAGATTAGAAAAGGAGAATCACATAGGTGAGCTTTGGGCCATGACCAGTTAACTACCATCTAAGAAGTAGGATCTTTCATCAAGAAAAGAAAGACAAGACCTTCTCTAGATGCTTGCAACGGTTCAACGTATAATGCTGTACAGTTACACTTCTTATTCTTGTAATTCTTGTTTTTAATTTAGTACTTTAAATTTGGTACTTTAAAAAACTTTTTTAGAGAGAGAGAGTGCACGAATGGGAGAGAGGGGTGGAGAGAGAAAGGGAGGGAAGAGGGGGGAAGAGAGAAAGAGAGAGAGAGAGAGAGAGAGAGAGGAGGGAGAGAGAGAATCTTAAGCAGGCTCGATGCTCAGTACATAGTCCTATGCAGGGCTCAATGTAGGGCTTCATCCCACAACCCTGGCATCCTGACCTGAGCAGAAATCAAGAGTCAGATGCTCAAATGACTGAGACACCCAGGCGCCCCTAAAATGGCATTATTAATATCTGTCTCATGAAGGTCTGCCAAAGAAGAGAATATGACAGAAGTTTTACTTCATATTCAATTCTCACTGATTATTATGTCATTTTATAAATTAGAACATTGGTATTGTTTTCCTTCCTGTTTTATTCACCTGTATATATAAGTTTACCACTGAGAAATGGATCTGTCCCCTCTTCATTGAGCATGCAGGGCTAAGGTCCAGATCTTGACACAGTAAATTGAAAATACCAAAGTCGAAGTGAACTGTGATGTGGTTTCTTGGCACTTGGGCCTAATTTCTTTGCCACAAACACCAATAGCCACTTTGCCTGGTCCCTGTATGTGTCAGCAAAATTAATCAGCATGCAATGAAATAATTCCTACATGCAATATAGAACTTATTTTCATCACAGTATCACAAAAGTTATTTTTAGTGTAATTTGACAGGGAAATTAAGGTTCAAGAAAGTATCATGATTTGGCCAGTCATGAAATTAATTGGAGAGCCCAAACACCTAGTTTTTCTAAATTCCAGCTAAGTACTTTTCCCATTATTTTTCTCTCATTCTCTCAGAACTTAAGAACCTACAGCCATGTCATATCAGAGTTATATAGACTTCAAAATCTGTTCTAAAAATTAACTATAATTGATTTATCAAATTCATTTAGTCATCACAGTGCATTTTTGTTTATTTTTCTGATGATTAAATGCAATATAATTCTCTGATGTGTGAGTCTTAATTACTTTGAGGCTTATTAAGTAGAACATTTGTCATTGTTTTATGCACCCCAGTTGGAAAATCATCATTTGGAAATTGTACTACAGGCTAGTGGAGTATCAGAAACACTGTATCATCAAGGTTTCCTGGAGGTAATAACAGACCATTTTAAGTTGTGTGTCAAATCAATCCTTGTTACCCTAGACCAATGTTAAAATTACATTCTGCCATGCACCTATTAGATACCTCTGACATGTATTTATTGAATGGATGCATGTCCTCTATCTCTTTAAGCCTAGAATTTTCACTCAATCATATCCAAAGCCAAAAATCACTCTGATAATGTATGAAGCTCATGACTCCAAAATTTACAGCTGTCTTTGGGTTCCTAAGTAAAATAATGTTTCAGATCTCAAGCTGTATGTTTTATGTGAATATCCTTTATGTACCTTAAAATCCACCTAACACGAATCAGATATGACTTCCCTCTGCAAACCTGCTGTCTCCTCATTCCTTAGTTCTCTTTCTAATATCTTCTCAGTAACCTGAATTAGAAATGTTGGAATCATCTTTCCTTTCTTTATCTTATAGCATCAGATCTTTTTCCCTAAATGTCCCACTAACTCTGTTTCTGAAATGTCTCCATCACATCTTTATACTTCTGCCAAAAAGTAGTGCTTACTATATGCAAACATTAATGTATTTAACCCTCTTAATACCCCCCATGAATGTAATTAATAGCATCATCTTCATTTTTCAGGTGAAGACACTGAAACAAAGTTTAAGTAACTTCCTGAACTCACAGACTTACTGAACCCTGGAGAAAAGATTCAGACCAGGCAGTGTTGTCCTAGAGGCCATGCTCTTAGAGACCGACCGCATGGTGCTGAAGTCCTGCAGGCTGCCCACTCCAGTGTTGCTAACAAGATTCAGATTCTGCAACCTCCCAGCTGGTCTTTCTGATCTACTAACTCTCCTCTTCTGAACCACACAAAAACAGCAAGTGAACAGAGGGGAGAGGAATCCATTTGCCTTCACTATCTTATCTTCCTCCCACTTAAAGTCTTCAAAAATTCTCATCACCTACCTGTCTCCTTCCCAACCTCAAAACTTCTACAATTTCAAAATTTCCACCATAACATGAACCCAGCTTCCTTATTGTCACTTTCCTCCAAGTAGGGTTATAGCAGTCTCACCTGATTGTGTGCTTTGTCCTGCCTCAGTGCTCATATTTGTGCTGTTTCCTGATTTTTTGAATGCCTTTTTCCACATCATGCACATGTTCAGTACTACCATTTCTTCAAAGTCAAGTTCATCTTTTTAAAGCTCTCCTCCAAAAAACCTCTTTTGATTCTCAAATGAAGTAATCTACTCCCAACTCTGCCACTTCTTCTCCCTCTCCCTCTCTCTCCTTTGTGTGTTCTCATGGTACCATTCTGGGAGGTGAGGGAAGACAGGGGCACACAAAACTGGAAAGAACAATTCAAGGTAGGGCACAGAAGAAGTATGGAACACTAGTGTTAGCTAAGTCATCTAGTTCAAACACCTCATTTTATAATCAGGAGCCTTAAAAACTATGGGGAAAGGGACTTTGCATTGACAAAAATGGCTGACTATGATTTCAGAGTATGTAATCAGTACTATTAATATGCCTCTTAACAGTACTTAATAGAGGGAGGCAGGTGGGGGGTGGGCTAGATGGGTGATGGGCATTACAGAGGGCACTTGTGATGAGCCCTGGGTGTTATATGTAAGTGATGAATCACTAAATTGTACTCCTGAAACCAATATGACATTATATGTTAACTAACAAGATTTTAAATAAAAATTTGAAATATAAAATTTAAGCTGTATATATGTATGTATATATGTGCATATATATATATATATGTATATATATATATATATATATGCTTCATGAATTCATACAGTGAAAATGGTAAGCAGTCACTAAACATGATAATAGAAAACTTGGAAAGATACTCATGGAAACTTGCAAAAAAGATTAATGAACTGTTACATGTGTTTGATTCCAATTATACAGGACTGCATGTGAATATGTGTATGTGTATGTGTGCATGCATCAGAAAGAGACTCAGAGTAGATGCGTGCAGAAGAATGTTTGTCAAAGCGCAATGTTTATGTTTAGATGATAACATTTGTTCTATATAATTGTGATATCATTTAAAACATTTACAGTAATAAAGCATTATTGTTCATGATTAGTAAAAACACAAAAGGGCTGAGTGAATGTTTAGAACAGAAAAGAAAACAAGCTCCTCCAAATATTTGGGAAATACAACACAGATTTTACTAAGGATCCCTGTGATTTTATTTCCTTTTAAAGCTTCCATTTTTATATTTTCAGGAAGAAGTTTATCACTAGGTAGGATAGACAAAACTGCCTAGTTTTTCTGCTCCTGTGAAATTCAACCTTCATTAAATTAACAAAGTTGCCGTGGTTGTTCTACTCACAATGAAAAAGAAAGGACATTATTTTCCAATAAAACATCCTTTTCCCTCTGAGGTGTTCTATGACCATATTAGCCAAGAGGGCTGAAAATCTCCTACATGTTTCTTTTAACAAGTGGTATGACATTTTTATAAGCAATTTAAGAATACTGCCAAAAGGGACATTAATGTACTCAAGGGTCACTCTCTAAATGAGACCCATTTAAAGGTCACAGTATACTTACGCGGGCTTCCTGAGACTGGACATACTGTAACTAGAAACAGCATTTCTGATTGCCTCACTAATCGTATTTCACTATTCCTGGTGCTCCTCATTACAGGAAAATGATGATTCTATTTAAACAAAATGTTTTAACATTTTGAGAGCAACAGATTTTTCCCCCCCATAAGCGCATTCTTTGATTGTTTGTCCTGGTTCCCTTCAGACAGTACACATACTTCTGCCTAGTTTCAGCATGTCCCACCCACTTCACACAGCCCATGCCGATCTGCTTACCACAACTCCATACAATTTTAATGTGGGCAGCATATGTTATTTCACATTGCTGAGGCAGTACCACGTGGTGCAAAAAGCATGAGCCTTGGAGCCAGACGGACCTGGGCTTGTGTGTTGGTCCAATGCATTGCCAAACGGCCTTAGATAAGATACTTAATTTCTGTGAATCTCAATTTCCTCAGTGAAAATGTGAGCAATTCTAAATTCTGGTTGTTGTGAGAATTTAGTGGGCCAGTGAATGTGTTTGTAAAGTGCTTAGCAGTGACTGGCATACTGTAGATTCTCCACAAGGTGCCGATATTAAGTATCAAACTAAAACCACTGTGGCTTCTCTCCTTAGTAATGCCACTATGCTTCTCCATAGTCTTTTCTATAGTAAAGTGAATCATTTGGATTTTAAAAGCGTTTTATTTGATTTGTATTTCCCTGATGCTGAGTGACATTGAGCATTGTTTCATGTGTCTGTTGGCCATCTGAATGTCCTCTTTGGAGAAGTGTCTATTCATATCTTCCGCCCATTTCTTCACTGGGTTGTTTGTTTTTCGGGTGTGGAGTTTGGTAAGTTCTTTATAGATTTTAGATATTAGTCCTTTATCCGATATGTCATTTGCGATGATCTTTTCCCATTCCGTTGGTTGCCTATTCGTTTTGTTGGTTGTTTCTTTTGCTGTGCAGAAGCTTTTTATCTTGATGAGGTCCCAATAGTTCATCTTTGCTTTTAATTCTCTTGCCTTTGGAGACGTGTCGAGTAAGAAATTGGTGCGTCTTAGGTCAAAGAGGCTTTTTCCTGTTTTCTCCTCTAGGATTTTGACGGTTTCCTGTCTCACATTCAGATCTTTTATCCATTTAGAATTTAATTTGTGAGTGGTGTAAGAAAGTGGTCTAGTTTCATTCTTTTGCATGTTGCTGTCCAATTCTCCCAGCACCATTTGTTAAAGAGGCTGTCTTTTTTCCATTGGATACATTTTCCCGCTTTGTCAAAGATTAGTTGGCCATATACTTGCGGGTCCATTTCTGAGTTTTCTATTCTATTCCATTGGTCTATGTGTCTGTTTTTGTGGAAATACAAATCAAAACCACACTGAGATACCACCTCACACCAGTCAGAGTGGCTAAAATGAACAAATCAGGAAACTATAGATGCTGGCGAGGATGTGGAGAAGTAGGCACCCTCCTACACTGTTGGTGGGAATGCAAACTGGTGCAGCCACTCTGGAAAACGGTGTGGAGGTTCCTCAAAAAAATGAAAATAGAGCTACCCTATGACCCAGCAATAGCCCTGCTAGGAATCTACCCAAGAGACACAGGAATGCTGATGCATAGGAGCACGTGTACCCCAATGTTCATAGCAGCAATTTCGACAATAGCCAAATCATGGAAAGAGACCAAGTGCCCATCAACTGACGAATGGATAAAGAAGTTATGGTACTTATATACAATGGACTACTACGTGGCAATGAGAAAAAATGAAATCTGGCCATGTGTAGCCAGATGGATGGAACTGGAGGGTATTATGTTAAGTGAAATAAGTCAGTCAGAAAAAGACAGATACCATATGTTTCCACGAATAGGTGGACTTTGTGAGACTAAGCAAAAACCAGGGGGAGGGGAAGAGGGGAAAGGAAAAAAAGACACAGAGAGGGAGGGAGATAAAACGTAAGAGACTCTCAAAGACTAAGAAAAAACTGAGGGTAAGGGGGATGAGGGAGGGGGGAGAGGGGGTGATGGGCATTAAAAAGGGCACATGTTGGGATGAACACTGGGTGTTATATGTAAACCAATTTGAAAATAAACTATTATAAAATTAAAAAAAATAAAAAATAAAAAAATAAATAAAAAATAAATAAACAAACATTAAAATTAAAAAAAAAGCGTTTTATTTTATAAAGTACCTCTGCATGCAGAATGTTACTACAAAAATCCTATGAGATGTATGTATATAAAATATCCTCATTGAACAGTTAAGAACATTGAGGCTCAAAATGTTAAGTCTTGAAATTCCTTAGGTGGGAAGAGGGGAGGGTAGTGATAGAACCCAGGTATTCAGAAATGAAGACAGATTTCCCTTATAGCGCAGCCAAGCTGCTTCCCTGCTTTTAACTGGTTAATTTATAGTGATAGCCACTTGCTTAAAGTTGGTCATATAAGCACAAATACCTACTCATATTTAAAATATACACAAACGTAAGTCCCTACTATATGTCAAGCATATTACTTGGAATTTGCAGGAGCATTATACCAGGTAATCTGAGTACTAGTACTCTCTGGGGTAATAGTAATCTCTACAGAAGGTGAATTGACTTGCCTGTGGTCACACAATCATTAAGTGTTGGCTGGATAAAAAATCTTTGAAAAATATTGGATCAGATGATCTAAACTTTAAAACTTCTTCTCCCTTAAGATAGTATTTCATGTGAGATTCTCCTTTTTTGATTTTAATTTCAGTGCTTTTATTGACCATGACAAAGTTGGAAATATTTTAAGTGTGCTATACGGAAAACTGATCAAGGAATTAATTTTGGTTCATGGAACTAATTGTTAAGATTAATTTCTCATAAATAGTTTATTGGTACTAGTATAATTCTGATTTAAATGTTTATATTTAGTAACACAGAATCGGAGTGCTTCCCAGGTCAAAATAGTGACAATAGAACAGCTCTAGGATTAGAAACTCCAGTTTCTCCAGCACAGACTAAGCTTTTGATGAATGGTCTTTGAACAAGTGAGTGAATATTTAAACATTGTGATTTTTTGTTCATCACGTTCTAACTATATAACTCACTAATGAAAATGTAAAATATAAGGGAATATTATTCAGCCTTTAAAAAAAAGGGAAATCCTGCTCTTTTGCAACAACATGTATAAACCTGGAGGACATTATGCTAAGTGAAATAAGCCAGACACAGAAAGACAAATACTGTATGATCTCACTTATATATGGAATCTAAAAAAGTTGAATTTATAAAAGCAAATGGTAGATAGTGGTTGCCAAAGGCTGGGGGTGGGGGCAGGGGTAATGAGGAAATATTGGTCAAAGGGTACAAAGGTTCAGAATGTAGGATGAATAAGTTCTGCAGATCTAATGTATAGTATGACTGGAGTTAAAAACACAGCATTGTACACTTGAAATTTGCTAAGACAGTCGATCTTAAGTGTTCTCATCACACACACACAAAATCTTTACTATGTGAGGTTACGGATATGTCAATTATCTCAATTTTGATAATCATTTCATAACATACATGTGTATCAAAACATCACACTTTGCAGTTGAAATATATACAATTTTTCCTTGTTAAATATTTCTCAATGAAATTGAGTCTAATATTAAAAATTTAAAAGAAAAAAATCTATATATCATCTATCAAATATTGAACATTTGGTAAGTAGGAATTTCTCAGTTTTATAAGTAAAGCATTTCGCAATTTCTGAGAGTAGAAAAGTAAGCAAATCAAGAGTAGCAATAAGAATGGTCCCTCTATTCTCTAACAAAGGGGATGAATTCCACAGCCATGGTATTGAGAGACAAATGTCAGACAATACATAGTATAAACTGTATTATTCTATGTATGAAAGTAACAGAAAGAGACAAACCAATCTAGGACGTGAGAAGTCAGAAGAGTGTTAATCTTTGGGGAAGGCAGAGACTGAAAGGAAGCAAGAGGGGGGTTCCTGGAGTGCTGGTTTTATCTGTGTTCAGTTTATACTTCTGATATGTACTCTTTTATGTATTGATTATACTTAATAAAAATGATCTAAAAATCTATGTTCTTGACATCACACAAAGCTGACACTCATTAGCTATTAAATTTTTCAAAAAATGATTAGATGTGTTTTAGTTTGGGCCCTCCCTTACATTGACCTCTAAAAGAGCAAAATCCCAGGGAGCAGTAAGAATGAACTCATTTGGGTTCCTGGGGATAGTGGTAGGAAAGAGAGGGCTCTGGAACACCTCTGGGGACATAAGACAAAAAGGAGTTGTTGGTGGGGAGGGAGTGCAGCGGTGAGGAGGAAAGGGGCTGGGGCACAGTCAACCTCCAGGAAGGCCAAGGAAGAGAGTTGATTCTGCTGCTTTGCAAAACCTAATAAAAGTCAAAGAAATAGCATCAAAGATAAAAAGATAATGAGGGCTCAAGCTTTGGGCAAACTGGTTTTGAATCTTAGCTGTGATCTCAGGAAAAAGTTACTTTAGCTCAACGAGCCTTATTTATTTTCTCAAATGGGAATATTAATACCAGCATGGTGGTGGTGGGGGGATTAAATGAGATAATGATATCAAGTACATACTAGCACAGTGCCTCTCATGTAATAAATGCCGATTCTTCCCATTCTCCCCACCTTCACGCTTTGGATTTTGAAATAAAGACTGAATGTAAATACTTGGAATCAAGAGGCAAGACTTTCTATACAGCAGGGAGAACATGAGGAAAAACAGCGAGGGGATACAACATGGAAGAAGCCAGGTATATGAGGAGTTAAGATTTAAGTTGGGATCAGGTTGTGGAAGGTCTCAAGTGGTAAAATTAGGCTGGCTGAGCTGTTAAGTAGAGATGTGGCTAATGGGTGCACTCAGGATGGATTAAGACCAGGAAATACCTGAAGTTGGAGATACCACCATGGATAGAGATATTTATGTAACAATGAGATTGAATCTGAGTGAGGATTTACCATAAAACAAAAAATGGAATCATACCTCAGGTTGCCTTGACTTTTTGAGCCCCAAATCCCACTTGAGAGAACTCACCCAAGAAACTTGACAACAGTAAGATTGAATTTTCCATGTTTTGCCCATATTTGAGTGCCAGCCACAGCCGAGCTGCTACTGTTTTTCAGTTCTGTTTGGGTTAAAATTATTTGACTCAAAAGGTAAACTCCTACTAGCAATGAACTGCAGAGAGACCTTGATACAAAGTCCTTGCTTTTCAAAAGGTAAACTCCTACTAGCAATGAACTGCAGAGGGACCTTGATACAAAGTCCTTGCTGTCCACAGACTCTGCCTCTGGAGCAGATTTTTCTGGGTTATGCACTCTGTGAAGACAGGCCACTTACTTCCAGTGGAAAACAAGAGTTTTGCAAGAGGGATCAAAAGGAACATGCATTACAGTCTTCTGCTTTGGCCAAAGAAAGAAGCTTAAGAGTAGGAAACATTTCTTGGTAGAGAAAGAGTATTTTGGCAGTAAGTACTACACTTTATTTTTTTTTAATTTTTTTTTAACATTTTTATTTTATTTTTGAGAGACTGAGAGATAGAGCATGAGCAGGGGAAGGGGAAGGGCAGAGAGAGACGGAGACACAGAATCTGAAGTAGGCTCCAGGCTCTGAGCTGTCAGCACAGAGCCCAACGCGAGGCTCGAACTCACAGACCGTGAGATCATGACCTGAGCCCAAGTCGGCCACTTAACCGACTGAGCCACCCAGGCGCCCCCACACTTTATTTTTTAAAGTAGTTGGCTAAAATGACTTTTTCTACTCTAATCTAGATATATGTCATTGGTGCTGTACTTTCAGAACACACCTTACTCTGAGGGTGAATAACAAAGGTTTCCCTTGCAGTGGGGTGAAATGAGGCGGTATTTATCCTATGTAACTAGGCTTTGTTCCCCATCACTCTCACTTGCTCAGCCAGGGCCATTAAGCCAGTATGCCAGACTCTGTTGAGAGGAGCCCCAGTTACTAAATCACTGTACAATAAAGGAATCGTGTATTCTAAGGGAAACAGCCAGCTGTTCCATGCCACACAGGATTGCCTTCAATTCGGAGACAGCCAAGACTTCTAAGTCTTGTCATTTACCAAAGATCTGAAAAAGCCTAGTATTAGACATGCTTCTTTTATCTCTGTCTGTTGAAAATCAGGTGCCAGGAAAAAACACAAAGGAACAAGAAATGTCCTGACCATGTCATGAACAGGGTTACAATCAGGCTGTAAGTTTTTACTGTGTTCTGTCATCACATCACATTTAGAAAGTTACCCAAACACGTTTTCCTCCCAAACCTCAGTTTCTAACCTATCACTTCTGCTTATGGCATAAAGACCTCAGAAGTATCACTGATTTATCCTCTCCGGTTTTCATCATTTAGAATACCATGTATGTCAGTCTTTTTCTTTCTGTGCCTTGCCAACAACCTGGACCAGATCCTCAATCATTCACACCTAGGCTGCGGCCATTTTCTTCTGTCTGGCGTCTCTGTCTTCTGGCTGTATATCTCAGCTCAATTTGTCCTCTTTCAATGCCAATTTTATCATGACATTTCTTAGGTTAAGAACCTTGAATAGGGGTGCCTGGGTGGCTCAGCCGGTTAAACATCTGGCTTTGGCTCAGGTCATGATCTTGCGGTTTGTGAGTTCGAGCCCTGTCTGAGGCTCTGTGCTGACAGTTCAGAGCCTGGAGCCTAGTTCGGATTCTGTGTCTCCGTGTCTCTCTGCTCCTCCCCTGCTCACTCTCTGTTTCTTTCTGTCTCTCAAAAATAAATAAACATTAAAAATTTTAAATAAGTGGGTGACGGGCACAGAGGAGGGCACTTGTTGGGATGAGCACTGGGTGTTATATGGAAACCAATTTGACAATAAATTATTTAAAAAAAAAGGAACCTTGAATAGTTTTCTGTTTCCTAAAAGTCCGTTGCCTGGCTTTGGGGTCTCTATATTATGGCCTTATCTCTATTTTGCCTCTTCTACTGTTCTCTAATACATCACTCCTACTTATGCAGATACACCACCCATCCATCCATCACGAAACTCTGGAGCACCCATTCACACCAGCACACCAGCACAGGCTCTTCCATATAAGAGAAGTTTAATTAATACTTGCTGCATAAATCAGTCTGTGAATCAAAGAATCCTTTTCCACTCTTTCCTACATGGAATGGCCTTTTTGTCGAGGTCAGACCAAGTTCCTTACGGAAGCCCTTTCCTATTACTCTGGTCCTTTGGTTTTATTGTTCTCTGAGTCCTCATGGCATCTGTTGTCTTTACTGCACCACAAAGTGTTTCAGTAGTCACCAATTTCTCTTTTAGCTCTCTTTTATTGTTTTTTAGATAGCCTGATCTTTCAAAAGAAAGCTCTAGTTTTGTGAAGAAAAATTATTTGCCTTGTGCTATTTTGCACCTCTTGCCATAAATAAACAAGTCAGGGATAGTGAATATGGTATTTGATAGTTTAGTGAATCTACCCAGCCACAACCTCTTCTTTTTTTTTAAACATTTTTTAAAAATTTTTATTTATTTTTGAGAGAGAGAGAGAGAGAGACAGAGACAAAAAGCATGAGCAGGGGAAGGGCAGAGAGAGGGAAATACAGAATCCGAAGCAGACTCCAGGCCTGGGCTATCAGCAAAGAGCCTGATGCGGGGCTCAAACCCACGAACCATGAGATCATAACCTGAGCCAAAGTCGGCACTTAACTGACTGAGCCACCCGGCACCCCGGCCCAAACCTCTTCTAATAGAATATTCTTTGTTCACAATTTTGGCTGAGTAAAAAATGTGTAGACCTTGAATATTTCCTTAGAAAACAGCTTTTTAGACCAGGTGAATACTTAAACAACCCAAACTACTGCAAAAAAATAAGCTGTACTTTAAACTTAGTTATTATATATTGATAAAATAAGTTAGCTGACAGCAGAAAAGAAAGAGGGAAATTTGTTACACGTACAATCACTGAGTCACATTAATAAAGGGGCTTCTGATAAAGACTCTTGCCCTCTTCTAACCTCTCCAGCCCCAGCTTTCAGGGAGCCCAGCTGCACCACGGGTCCTGTCCTTCATCATTCAAACCCCACCAAGTCCTGACACTCCTCTCCATTTTCTCTAAGTTAGTTTGGTAGTCTTTTCTGAGAAAACATGCTTCTTTGGGAAGTGACCAAGATTCTTTTCTCCTCCCTGGCTCTCTGCCATGGTCCTTTGGCTCTTTGTTCCTTGACATAGTCAATCTTGCCATTTTTCTCACGTTTTCCTTTTTTTTTTGTCATGGGACCTTACTCTGGAAGGAGAACAGAGTGAAACTGAGGTCCCAAAGTAACAGTAAATTGTAGTACACATTTTATGAGTCATGAAACTGAGTGAGCCAAAACAAAATATGAATTTCTGATGGAGGTATCAAGATATTTGTCACAAAAGCAAAACAAAATGTTTTCCAAAAGATTCTTATGGAAAATTTTGAGCCAGAAGTGAATACATATCTTTCCTATAACTACTGAATTAGGATAAAACCAGAGTACCAAAATCTGGTATAAACAAATATTCAAGGTTTGATCATATTTCATTTATTTGATCCTCTGACCCCAAGTGGTTTTTTGGTGTTAAAATGCAGTGCTTGACAGTAATAACAATATATTATGTTTGAATAGTGCTTTTTCAGTTACTAAGTATTTCATGTCCATGTTAAAGTTGTTGAGAACATGGACTCAAGAGCTATGGCTCCTGATTCAGTGCTTACAGCTATAGCTATGTGAACTTGAGCAAGTTTTTCTTATCTTCCCTGTTCTTCAGTTTCTCCATTTGTGAAATGGGAACAAATTAGCATCTATTTCATAGGGTCAACAGGAGAGTTAATGTCGACAATATGCAAAGCACTTAAAATGGTCCTTATGCATGATAGGCACTTTATTAGTCTTAGCTATGCTAGGAGGAAGAGAAATTATTCTATTGGGTCTCCACAATCACCCTGCGAGGTAGGCTGAGCAAAGATAATTATAGAATCTTTATTTTTGAGGAAATCAGTACTCTGAGAGAACTAATGACTCGTTAATGGTAGTTGTGTTACAGGTATCTAAATTCAGGGCTTTTCAACTTCAAGTCCAAGGATGTTTGATGACAGAAAGTGTTGGAACTATCTATACAATTCACAGTGATTGCCAAGGAATAAATGCCTCTTATATACACAGAAGGTCCCTCAAGCAGCTAGGTTAGTAGGCACCAGGCCCCCAGTGACTGGACCAGAGTTGGGCATGTAATCATAGCTCAGTCAGTATTCCTTTGCTAGGAATTGGAATCTTGGAAGGAAAAAGTAAAAATAAAAATAACATTGAGAGAGAAAGAGTGGAACCCACTATGGCTACAGCTCAAACATGTAAACTTGGGAACTATAGGTATCCATGTTCCTCCCACATCACCATATTCCACTAAGTGCCTAATGAAGCAGAAACGAAAGATAAGAAATGAATACTACTTTATTTGCCAGAATTTTCCCCATTTATATTTTTCACCCTTCCTGAGAGCTGGCTATATTCCCTTGGAAAGGAAGAGTATTCCATGAGACAAAACTTAGCCATAGCAAGGAAATGTTGACTAGTGAGTAACAGCACTAACTCTGGATTGGGCTATTTTAACTCAGATCCTGTGTCTACCATTGAATAGCTATGTGACCTTGGTTAAAACCTTTGGGGTCACTCTCATCTGTAAAATGGGGATGACAATAGTACCCACCTCATCAGTGCCACTATGAAGAATAAAATGAGATAACTATAAAGCTTTTAGAATAATGGTTGGGACTGTAAATGCTCAATAACTCTTAGCTGCTACTCTGCTTATAATAAATTCCCCTTTGGGACTAAAAGTCAGGTCAAACTATTCTTTTGCTGGCTATTATTTGCTCATTGGTAGGCTGCAAACTTGCAGGCATTAGGTAGGTAGACATCACTGAGGTAATGTGAACTGACATGTTGCAGAAAGGCTACAACTGAGGGATTTGATTTTTTTTTAAATCCCAAAACAAATCACAAAAGAAATCTGCAAAGAGGTAAACATTAGACAGTTTAAACTATGCTATTTTCTACTTAATAAAAGGAGAAGGACTATGCATGTGTTATCTTCAGGTTAGATGCTAGTTATGTGCAAAGAAACCATAATTCAGACATGTTGAACAAATTAGAGATTTGAGGGGCACCTGGGTGGCTCAGTTGGTTAAGTGTCCAACTCTTGACTTCAGCTCAGGTCATGATGTCACAGTTCATTGAACTGAATCCCTCCACGGAGTCTGCTTGGGATTCTCTCTCTCCCTCTCTCTCTCATGCTCACATGCCCGTGTGCTCTCTTTCTCTCTCTCAAAAGAAATAAAAAACTTAAATTTTTTTTTCAAAAACAAAAATAGAGATTTGAAGTAAAAATGCTTTTCCCCAAAGCATTAAGCGTGTCATGTGTGAACCATTATCTGTGTCCTTTCCAAGAATCTCAGTCTCATTCTATTAAGAGAAAGAGGCATTTGGGAAAATGTCCTTGTGTATGCCTTGGGGATAAACCATTTTATCTCTCTAGTCTTTATTTTGTGCCATGCATTCTTCTTGTGCTATTAATTCTCACTACAGCCCTGCAAAGAAGTCACCATTATTATCTTCATTTTGTAGTTAATGAAACTGAAATTAGGGAGATAAAGTAATAGGCCTGAAATCTCAGTTTAAATAATTTGGTAGTATATTAAATGGTCTTATACTAAGAGGTAGAGCAGGGATTTGAATGTATGTTTGTTGAATTCCGAAGGCTATTTCTCGTAGAGGTCCACATTTTGTCCACCCTATAGTCAATTCTATAGTCTACTTACAGCTAATATTTAGGCACACACAGAGGGACCACATAATTATCATGTAAACTGAGATATGTTTAAGATTGAAAGTAGATACAACCCAAACTTATGCTGGGGCAACAGGCATGGATTGGGACTGCCCCAAGGAAAATCAGGGTGTGTCATCCTAGGTACATATCTACTTGGTGAAAGAACACAGACTTAGGAATGAAACAGTCTTGGGGTCTAATTCTATTTTATTTTGCTTAATTTTATTTTTTTGTTGTATTTTATTTCTTATTTATTATTTTGAGAGAGAGCAAGAGTGTGTGCACATATGTGAATGCAGAAGGGCAGAGAGAGACAGAGAGAATCCCAAGCAGGCTCTGTACTATCAGCTTGAAGCCTGACATAGGGTTCAATCCCATGAACCCTGAGTACATGACCTGAGCTGAAATCAAGAGTTGGACACTTAACCAACTGAGCCACCTAGGCACCACAGATCTAACCCAATTTTAAACGATCAGTTTTTTCATCTCTGGTATGACTATAATCAAATCCTTAAATGATATATTTATAGATTACCCAGCATCATCAAATCTCATCAAAACTAATGCTCAGAGAATACAGGACCTTTTTACTGTCTCGTTTTACCTTCGTATGTTATTTTCTTAATCTTACATTTGTATAAATATTCACATCTCCATTTACACACTCCCAGGATTCAAGGTACAAATCTCATAAAATCAGATTTCCCACTCCAGAATAAGTAGAAACCTCACTGGCACTCAATGTATACTTGATGATCTGACTACTAGGGAAATAAATTGCAGAGTTTGACGATAATTATGTTTTTGAAAAATGAATTATATCTAGACTTTCCTGTGAACGAATATTCTTGTCCTTTTGGAACGCAGTTTTGGGCATTCATATGGGAGCACTTATTACATCGTTAATATCCCATCAATTTTCTCATTATTAAGGTCACTTAAAGGAAAGGAGAGAAGTATGCAGTAATCCTTAAATGGCCCCAAATGTTCCTTTTACCCTGATTTCCAACAGATGGCATCAAAATCACCTGGGTTCTGTAACAAATACAGCTCCTAAAGATTCTGCTTCCTTAGGTATAGGGAGTAGTGTACGATTTTTTTTTCCTTTAAGCCCGCTAGCTGATTTTGACAAGAAGACATGGTTGTAAGTCACTTCTTTAAAAAGATTTTTTTTAATGTTTATTTATTTTTGAGAGAGAGAGAGAGACAGAGAGAGAGCGAGCAGGAGTGGGGGAAGGTCAGAGAGAGAGGAAGACAAAGAATCTGAAGCAGGCTCCAGACTCTGAGATGTCAGCATAGAGCTTGATGTGGGGCTTCAACCCACAAATCACGAGATCATGACCTGAGCTGAAGCTGGAGGCTTAACCAATTGACCACACAGATACTCCTATAAGTCACTTCTTTAAAGCTTCCTCATGACTCTCCTAAACCAGTCATCGTAGTAGTCCAATCAATAAAGAAATCTGTATTAAGCATCTATTACATGGTAGGCACTAGGTACAGAGGATATGGCTATGAATAAAATAGATCTTGACTTCATAGCAATTAAAGACTCTTCAAAGCCTAAACTTTCCAAAAGTTCCAATCCTGGGAGAAATATTAACTGTAGGAAAGACCCTTATGATTCATAAGGTGTGAATTCAGAGATTTTCACAAATTCCCCAAGACTCGGAGAACAAAAAAGTCACAGCGAGGGGACATCAGAGACCTTCAAGTATATCATGGAATAGCTGATATCAAGACCATTAAATTTGTGAATGAAAAGTTTCTATTGTACTAACAACAAAATAAGAGTTTGTCATCATCTCATTTCTCCATTGTCTGTTTCCTGAGTCCCTTATAGCCTCATTCAAAGCATGCATTTCTACAGTTGCCATTTTCCTATTAGTTTGTGTAATTATTTGATTAATTTATATGTGTCACTGGACTAAATGACCCCACAAGGGTGGCCACCTGCCCATGTTTTCTATTCACCATTGCATCCTTAGTGCCTAGCACCATACTTCATACACAATAGATAATAAAAACTGTCTAATGGATAAGTAAATGAATGAATGGGACTCTTCTCCCAGCCCTACTAGAACATTCATACTCTAGAGGATTTTATACTACTTCTAGCTAGTCCACTTGGGGAACTTCATGCTTTGCTGACCAACCTAGCATTACTAAATCTTTCCTGGAAGTCTAGAGAGCCTGTTGTGCACTTTGTTAAATAAATATTTTCAGTGGAAGTAAATATTCATAATTTAAGGGTGGCCTTTATATAAAAAAAAGAGTCAAAGGTCATACTTGGTAAAATATTTGAAAAAATGAAAATACTTACATGTAACTTTTGTTCTAAATTCTTAGGTAAATAGCCATTGCCAAAATTTTTTAGAGAAGCTGTATATTTTATCTCCCCACTATCAGTGTATAAAGATGCTTATTTAATTGCCTCTCTCCCAATATTAAATGCTATCATTTAAATGTTTTCTAGTGGGTTAGAAATAATTATTTATCATTGCAATGTGTAATTCTTTCACTTCTCATAAAATTCAACTTTTTTCTATTGTCATTTGTATTTGTATTCAATTCCTCTTAATAATCAAATCTATTGATTTTTCCCTTTGCAATCTGCTTTACTTCTTTGTTTAGAAAATCTTTATTTAAAAAATTTTTAATGTTTATTATTTTGAGAGAGAGAGTGCAAGTGGGGGAGTGACAGGCAGAGAAGGAGACACAGAATACAAAGCAGGCTGCAGGCTCTGAGCCATTAGCACAGAGCCCAATGGTGGGGCTTGAAGTCATGGACCATGAGATCATGACCTGAGCCAACACTAGATGCTAAAACAACTGAGCCACCTAGGCACCCCTGAAAATCTTTTTTTTAAATTCCAACCTTAAATAATCACTTTTCTTCCTGTTTATTTTTTTAAAAACATCACTATTTTTTTTTTACCACTTAGCAGTTTAATTTTACTTAAATGTAGAGTGGAGTATGGTGTTTTCTAAATTCTCTAATTTTGGTTTTTACATGCTCTATTTTTATGCAGTGTGCGTGTGTGTGTGTGTGTCTGTGTGTGTGTGTTTCTTCTTCATTTAACTCTTATTTAATTATTTAATAAAATGTAGAGTTGCTGCTTTGTATAACAAGCCTTTCTCTTTTCTCATCTCTTTCCTCTAGCAGAAGAGCTACTTACTTTTATTTCATTTTATCCTATTTGTAATAGGTCTTAAGTTTTTCGCAATATGTGACTTTGGGGAAACAAAGGACAAGAACAAGTTTGCTTTGTTTAAGTCTCATGTATGATGTTTATGAAAGATGAAGAGATCATTTTTCGCCTGACTTGCAGAAAAGATCTTAGTCAACCCTTGGCTATAGATTAGCAAGTGTTTCCTGCTAGACCATATCAAAAGGTCTTTGGTTTCAGTTCATAGAGATTAAATAAGAGAGAATGTACTTAAATCATCTAGATTTTAGATATAAAGAAGCCCAAGCATAAAGGATAAATGAGATAATATAGTATATGATGACAATACCTAGCGCAATGTATGGCACATAAAAAGTATCAACAGATACAAGTTTGCCTGGCCTATACCAAACATAAAGGCAAAATATTTTTTTTCTTTATGTCATAAGGCATAGATTCAAGAACATTGGCCTTAGAATCATATTGCCAGTGAAGAATTTCTGTTCAGTACTTAGCTATGTAATCTCAAGTAGGTTGCTCAATCTATCTATACTTGGTTTCCTCAATGTAAAATGAGGATCTAGTTCTTTAGTACTTTGGATTAAGTTTAGCAGCATATAGTTATAGTGGTTTATTTATCTATTATGTAAAAGAATTATAGAGGGAGACCATTCATGGAATATACAGCGTTATTCTAGTATTCTCAGGAAATCTAGGCCATATCTATTCTGCATCCTTAACAAGTGGCTTCCATCCTGAAAGTCATCCTAGAGTCCAAGAGAGTTGCTAGAACTCCAGTCATTTCGTATACATTTAATGCATTGAGAACCTAAAAATCAAACTGGGGCTCTTTTTCTGAGGAAAAGGAGAGAATTATTAGCGTGTAGGAATCTAGTAGTATCCGCCACATAATAACTCTTTTGCAGGGTAGGTGAGATGATTAAATAAGATGGGGTGTGTAAGATGTCAAGGACAACTCCTAGGACACACGAGTAGCGTACATAAGTGATATTTACTTTTTTCTTTAACATTTATTCATTTTTGAGAGAGAGATAGAGCACAAGTGGGGAAGGGGCAGAGAGAGAGAGAGAGAGGGAGACACAGAATCCGAAGCAGGCTCCAGGCTGTGAGCTATCAGCACAGAGCCCGACATGGGGCTTGAACTTATGAACCTCAAGATCATGACCTGAGCCAAAGTCAGTTGCTTAACCAACTGAGCCACCCAGGCTCCCCATTGATAAATATTACAAAGCAAATCAGTCACAGAGTCAAGATCTATACGTATCTAGCTAGGCCTCCAGCTCTTCTCTATTTTTCATTTCCCATGTATTAACAATATATTAATTAGTAAAACATAGTGGGGTATTTAGAGGTTTCCACTAGCTACTAATGTATGGGTTTTTAATGGGGTGAACTTCTACTTGGTTCTTTCTTCCAAGGCCTGCAAGTTTACAGATTCTGCAACTTGATTGTGTCAGCCTAATGATAACAGATGTGTCTTAGAGCAGACTTGCAGTAAACAAGCCTACCCTGACCAATGTGTAGTTATTAGGATGTCAACTTATTAATTTACACTAAGAAATAGAACTTCCAAAGGAAAGGACACCATAATATTTGGCCTACATATTCATTCCCTGAGGGTGACCTAATCCTAAACCAAAATTTTACTTGAGAGTTATTAGTGTATATAATGATAAGACAAAAACAAAATGAGTTAAATTGCAAAATCACATCTAGCTAGAGGCCACCTTCTCTCTGGTGACATGCTGGGGGATCATACTGACTTTCCACACTTGTATTTTTCTTTTTTCTTCCCACCTACCCGTATCATCTATAGTTCCCATCTTCTCTTAAAAATATATTAAAATTAGCCCCTGAGTCAGTTACTGCAAAAATTTGCTAATTATTTGACACTAAGTCTTATACCTAGGTCCTAGTCCAGATCTACTTAACCTGAATTTATAAGGACTTAAAGAGAAGTAGCTCAGGAATCCATGTATTTAAAATTGCCCCCAGATGATTCTGCTGAATGACTCTCCTGGTCTGCTTCTAGGAATCAGTGGTCTAGTCTACAGCTTTTCTAATACAGTTAATATACTGAAGTGAGACGCAGAGGAGGGAGCTGGGGGAGTTGAAAGTACAGATCTCTCTGAGAAGACATTTTACACTGCAGGAAAGTGTTATCCTCTCCCATTCCCCTTTAATTTACTCTGAAATTCTGAATAACTTTCTTCCTACTTGCTTGAGGCTTATAATGAGCCACTATGACTATTCTGTCATCAGGGAAGAGACAATCTATCTGTACTTAGCAGACATATTCAGTGGATTAAAATGCAGAAAACGATTAATATGGTAAACTAGAAGGAAAAACTTTGGTGGAGCAGAAGAAGGAACAACCACTCTTGACTGGATGGATTAGGTAAGGGTATAGGAAGGCAGTAATATCTAAATTCAGTTTTTACTATTGGGTGGGATTTTGACACGTGACAACTGAGAAATATCAGTCCAGGCAAAGGGAGAACTGTGTGCACAGGCATAGAGGTCTGACACTGTAATATCATCTCTTCGGGCTAACACCAGAGGTCAACTCTGTTCCTTCCCTTGACTTGACTGTTAAATGATTCTCCTGAGCTTTGGAAAATTCCATGTGGGTATCTGATGCTGCCCACGTTGAAAGGTCAGTTTCTAGAGCTCTGAGAGCCTGATCCAAAGCTGTGTCTTATTAACAAACAAGAAAATAATAACAGATAGAGAAGATCAAGTCATGCCCTGTGGGAGGTTAAAGCTGGAGGTGAATGGTCTCATTGTCTCATAAGTAGTCTTCAGAGACCAAGAATTGCGTTGACACAGATGTTGTGATTCATTAGCAAGATACCTTAAGAAATGAAAATACTTTGAAGGCTATTGTAAGGATTTGGCTTTTGTTCTCAGTAATATGAGAAGTCTTAGAAGGTTTTTAGCAATGGACTGTCAGGATCCAACTTATATTTTAAAGGAATCACTCTGGCTATTGTGTTGAAATATGTTGGGGTGTGGGGGAGGGAATTTAAGGTGAAAGCAGAGACCAATTAGCAGGCTATTGCTGAAATCCAGGCAAGTGATAATGGTATCCTGAACCAGCTGGAAGCAGATTGCTGTGAGGTGTTCTGATTCTATATTTTAAATGTATATCAAATGATAGTTATGAAGGTATGAAAGAGTAAAGAAGGAAAGAGAAGAAGCAAGCGATTGTTTTGACTGAGCAATGGAGTTGACAATAAATTTGACAGAAACATTTTAGTATTTTAATGCATAATATAGGAGTAAACAGCTAATTATTTTATAGTTCATCATAATTCCAAGGGAATTAATATGATTACATTATTTTATCATCAGAACAACCCTGAGATAGACTTAGCACTATTTTCATCTCATTTTACAGAAAATAAAACTATGGCTCAGGGAAATAAAATTACTTGACCTAAGACCTCACAGCCAGTTGGTGATGGGACTCAAATTTTAACCTAGGCCTGACAGACCCATCCAGGTTATACTCTGTTTGCCTTTTAATTTACTGTTTATCCAGTATTTTTTTAAAATTTTTTAAAAATGTTTATTTATTTTTGAGAGACATAGAGACAGAGTGTGAGCAGGGAAGGGCAGAGAGAGAGGGAGACAGAATCTGAAGCAGGCTCCAGGCTTGGAGCCATCAGCACAGAGCCCTACACAGGGCTCGAACTCACAGACCGTGAGATCATGACTTGAGCCGAAGTCCGACGCCTAACCGACTGAGCCACCCAGGCGCCCCTGTTTATCCAGTATTTATTCAGATTAAGAGTACTCCTGCTTTCACAATGATTTTTTATGCTCCAATCTATATAACCAAAACAGCTACAGCTAATGCCATTCTGGGGAGATGCAGACACAAGGAGAAAGGTAAGAGATATGCTTAACTGTATAAGTGCACTTTTCTAGCAAATGAACACACCTAGCCACGTACACTTGTGACCTGAGGTGGCAACTTCTTTTGCAAATTGCTGAATATAGAAGAGTTCAATAAAAAGGAGGAGGCAATAGGATGTCATGAAGGTAGCCCTTACATCAGGACCTGAAGTTAGAAGACCTAATTCAAGTTTTAGCTTTCCAGAATATTAGCTGTCTGATTATGCTCCTGTCAACAAGCTAATACAAATCCTATTTAGGATGAAATATTGTTATTAAAGTTAATAATAATAATTAATGACTCATGAATGGAAATGATCACAAACATTATATTTCTTTAGCTACCGTTCATCCGGCAAAGGAGGATGTCTTACTGATGAGAATTCTGACATTGTTAGTAAGTAGAGCTGGGATTGTTGGTAAACAGAACTGAAGGACATGTTAATTCCATTGCTCTTTATAGAAAAACGTGTCATACTGAGTCCTCTGAA
Source organism: Paguma larvata (assembly GCA_030068075.1). Lineage (NCBI taxonomy): Eukaryota > Metazoa > Chordata > Mammalia > Carnivora > Viverridae > Paguma > Paguma larvata. The sequence continues at coordinate 42,678,123 of CM057831.1, read as the reverse complement.
ACACCTGGGCTAATCCTCTATTTCATTTGCCAGGAATTTTGGCTTGAATTCATGAATGCTTGATCTAATGAAAACCTAAAATAAAATGTTAAGCATTTCCTAAGCTTTCTTCTTAGCTCTCTTCCTCTCTGCCCATTCTCTGTCCAAACACAACTTGTCACTTCAGTCAATGCCAGATGCTTGGCAAGGTGAATTTATATTCAGTTGTTTGCCTGATTCAGATAATGCATGTTTCTTAGCACTCTTAATGTCTCTCTGGATGCTTTGCATGTGCTTCCTGAGCAGCAGAGGGATGTGTTGATGACAAAGAATTAACACAAAGTAATCAAAATGGTCCGTGGCAGGGCAAGAAAGGGTATAATGGAATAATCTTGAAAGAGGACCATTTTCCATGAGTGTATAGATGCTATCACACGCAGCCTTGCCCGTCTGTTGGCAGAATGGATTTTTTAGCATATTGTCCACAGATGGATGATGTTAGGAGTGGCTACAATCCCTTGCCCTGGGCTTCCGAGCCAGAAGTGTGTCAGACTCATCTCTGGAGAATACTGAGGGAAATGCTGCCATATAGCATGTCTCGCTCCTTTGCTGCTTAGTGTTTTCCAAGTTGGCAACTGCATAAGCATATGATATTCGTTATTTAAAAAAAAAGTGAGAAGTCATTTGGGATATTCCTAAATTATTCTCTCTAGGAAAGAAGCTGAGAGAAAGAAAGATTTTCAAATCCGATTCCAATCTTCCAAATCATTTGAACCTGAGTGTCTTCCTAACCTTGGCCCGCCAGCTGCTCTGTTCTGTCGCTCCTGAATCCCATCCATTTATGATTTTCGAGCCACCTGTCAGTATGGTAAGCAGGAGAGAGGCTACAGCAAGAGGGCAAATTGGATGTGAACGTCTCTGTGAGCCTCTCTGTCAATGGAAGTTAATGCAATTACATGTTGAACAAGTAGAGGATCCAAACCAAAGAGAAGCCGCTTGGTGTAGCAGAAAGCCACTGGAATGTGAGCTAGGAAATGGGTTCTAGTTTAATTCACAAAGGCTTCTATATGGATTAAATGACATTACATATGTTATACATTCAGCTACGGACACAAAGCAGATGCTCCATCTTTTCTTTTCCTCGTCCTGACAATTTCATGAACTAATTGTGTACTGGATAAACGAGCCATGCTCTCTACAATCTCATCTCTTGTAGAAGAAGAGCCCAGAACGGAAGAGTTCGTATTTAGACACTATGTTGCCAAATGCTGTGCTAAGTGTTTAACATAAATTGTTACATTTAATCCTCATAACCACTCCTTATGGTAGATATCATCATGAGTCAGATGAGACATGGAACACTCTTAGAATTTTAATAATTTGCCCAAGGTCATGCAAACTTTTTTTTAAGTAATTATTTTTATTATTTTAATTCCATTTAGTTAACATACAGTGTTATATTAGTTTCAGGTGTACAATATAGTGATTCAACAATTCCACACATCACCTAGAACTCATTACAACAAGTACATCCCTTAATCCCCATCACCTATTTAATCCCCACTCCATAACCATCAGTTCGTTCTCTACCTTTAAGAGTCTATTTCTTGAATTGTTGCACTTTCCCCCCCTTTTTTATTTGTTGTGTATCTTAAATTTCACACTGGAGTGAAATCATTCAGTATTTGTCTTTCTCTGACTTATTTTGCTTAGCATTATACTCTCTAGCTCCATCCATGTCATTGCAGATGGCAAGATTTCATTCTTTTTTATGGCCAAATAATATTCCTGTGTGCGTGTGTACTACCTCTTCTGCTTCGATATCTTGGCTATAGTAAATAATGCTGCTATTAACGTAAGGGTGTATGTATCCCTTTGATTTAGTGTTTTCGTATTCTTTTGGTAAATACCCAGTAGTGTGACTGCTGGATCATAGGGTAGTTCTATTTTTAACTTTTTGAGAAAACTCAAAATTTTTAATTGGAAAAATGTCTGTTCATGTCTTCTGCCTATTTTTTAAATTGTACTATTTGGTTTTTGGGTGTTGAGTTTTATCAGTTCTTTATATATTTTGAATACTAACCCTTTATTGGCTATATCATTTGCAAATAGATTTTCCCATTCAGTAGGTTGCCTTTTAGATTTGCTGATTGTTTTCTTCCCTTTGCAGAAGCTTTTTATTTTGATATAGTCCCGACAGTTTACTTTTCTTTCCCTTTCCTCAGGGGACCTATCCAGAAAAATGTTACTATGGCTGATGCCACAGAAGTTACTGCCTGTGTTCTCTTCCAGGATTTTTATGGTTTCAGGCCTCACATTTAGGTCTTTAATTCGCTTTGAATTTATTTTTGTGTATGATGTAAGAAAGTGGTCCAGTTTTCCCAACACCATTTGTTGAGGAGATTGTCTTTTTCCCGTTGGATATTCCTTACTGCTTTGTCGAAGATTAATTGACCATATAGTTGTAGGTTTATTTCTGGGGTTTCTATTCTGTTCCATTGATCTATGTGACTATTTTTGTGCCAGTACCATACTGTTTTGATCGCTATAGCCTTGTAATACATAACTTGAAGTCCAAACCTGTGATGCTTCTAGATTTGCTTTGGTTTTTCAAGATTGCTTTGGCTATTCAGGGATTTCTCTGGTTCCATAAAAATTTTAGAACTGCTTGTTCTAGTTCTAGGAAAAATGCCATTTGTACTTTGAGATTGCATTAAATGTGTAGACTACTTTGGGGAGTACAGACATTTTAACAGTATTTTTTCTTCCAACTGGATGTAGAATATCTGCATTTGTGGTGCTCAATTTCCTTTTTTTAAATTTTTTTTTAATTTAAAAATTTTTAATGTTTATTTATTTTTGAGAGACATAGAGACAGAGCGTGAGCAGAGAAGGGCAGAGAGAGAGGGAGACACAGAATCCAAAGCAGGCTCCAGGCTCTGAGCCATCAGCACAGAGCCCGATGCGGGGCTCAAATTCACAGACCATAAGATCATGACCTGAGCTGAAGTCGGCAGCTTAACCAACTGAGCCACCCAGGCACCCCTATTTTTTAAAAAATTTAAATCCAAGGTAGTTAACATATAGTGTTGTAATAATTCCAGGAACATAATTTAGTGATTCATCACTTACATATAACACCCGGTGCTCATCCGAATGTTTACTCCTTAATTCCCATCACCCATGTAGCCCATCCCCCCGCCCAACACCCCTCCAGCAACTCTCAAGTTTATTCTCTGTATTTAAGAGTCTCTTATGGTTTGTCTCCCTCTCTGTTTTTTTATTACTTTTGCTTCCCTTCCCTTATGTTCATCTGTCTTGTATCTTAAATTCCACATATGAGTGAAATCATATATTTGTCTTTCTCTGACTTATTTCAGTTAGCATAATACACTTTAGTTCCATCCATGTTGTTGCAAACGGTCATTCTTTTTGATTGCTAATTATGGTTCTCAATTTCTTTCATCAGTGTTTTATACTTTTCTGTGTACAGGTCTTTCGCCTCTTTGGTTAGGTTTATTCCTAGGTATCTTATTATTTTGGGTGCCATTGTAAATGGGATTGTTTTCTTAATTTCTCTTTCTGCAACTTCATTATTAAAATATAGAAATGCAACAGATTTCTCCACATTGATATTGTATCCCAAGACTTTGCTGAATTTGTGTATCAATTCTAGAAGTTTTTTGTTGGTGTCTATCAGATTTTCTATATATAGTGTTATGTCATCTGCAAACAGTGTAAGTTTTACTTGTTCCTTACTGATTTGGATTTCTTTTATTTCTTTTTGTTGTCTGATTGCTGTGGCTAGGACTTCCAGTAATACGTTGAATAAAAGTGGTGAGAGTGGACACCCTTGTCTTGTTCCTGATCTTAGGTAAAGCTCTCAGTTTTTTCCCCATTAAGGATGGTGTCAACTGTGGGTTGTTCATATAAGGGTCATGTAAACATTAAATGACATTTTGGGTTTGTGGTCTCCAATATCAAGGACAATGAGAGAATTGAAAATAATGCTTCTCGAATTTTTCCTCAAGGCAGAGGAATGGGAACACATGAGATTACTCCACATCTTCTGTTTTGTCTTTAAAATTCACATGGGTTTATTTGCATTCTATCCCATAATGTATGTGTGATTGTTTTAATAAAAAACAAATGCCGTATAGTTGTGTTTATTTTCGGATTGCATGTATTCCCTTCAGTGTTAGTTCCTAGATACATGCACATCCAGAAATGTGGTAATAATCCAGTTTAGTAGGTGATCTTGACATCTCTTCTCTTTTTAATGATTTACAGCTTTAACTAATTGCCCTGGTTATCAAACAATTAGGATTATATAAACAGTTTTCAGAGTTACTTAGAAATGTATGCTGTATTATTCCAAAGATATTTGGTTAAAATGTTGTTAATGGAGTAGTCTCCTTAGGCTGATGCAAGGGACAAGCTATTAGAGTTGATTGACTATCCCCTCTCCTGAGTAAGTACATCTCATACAGTCAACTGCCATAATTGTAAGCAGCCCATGTGAGATGTGTGGGCAGCTTTGAGGAAAGGAAATGTGCCATTTCTCAGCTCCCAAAGACTATGGTGCCCTTAGGGAGCCCCCTCCTACAGCTAAGCTCTTACCCATTCAGGAATACATCTCTCCTCTAGCCCCTTTAGTCCTAAGGGTCATGGCCACTTCCTACTGTCAGTAGGCCCTGCCAATCCCTAGTTAGTTGCCTAACCCTGCTCACATCTTTGTAAATAGTTCCTTCATAAACCTCGTTTCAACGACCTTTTCAGGTAGACCACCTGTTTCCTGCTGAGATGCTATTTTTGAGTTCTACCCCCATTATCCACTACTTACTGGGCGTGTTGACTATAGGTTCACAGTCTTCTCATCTCCCAAACAGAACTTATCACAAACCTGCTCCTCCCAGCGTTCTGCCTGACTCAGTGATTTATGCTGCTCTCTGTTAATTACGACACAAGACACTCAGACATCTCAGTCTTCTCCATGTCACTCACTTCATCCAGCCAGCCACTAATCTATATCAATTCCCCCTCACATTTTCTGAATTCTCCACTTCTTTATCATCTGCAGTTTCTGCTCTCATTATCTGTCACGTAGATTGCCTCCTAATGGACCCATCTGCCCCTAGATTGCCTTCCCCATTCCCTCTCCATTTTCTATTACAATCATACTTTACAAACAAAAATCTGTTCATGCCAATCTACTCTATAAATCCTTCTAGTGGATCCTTATCACCTTAAAGTCTAACCTCCTATGTAAAGCATACAGCCTTTATTTTTCTTTTTTGAACTTCTTAGTCATTTTCTTAATACTTCACAAGAACTCTACCCTTGAGTACTTCCAAACCCCTTCCTGCTTATCACAGATGGCTGAACTTCACACTTGTGTGTCTGTACATGCTATTCCCTTTGCCAAGAATACCCTGTGCATAGTAGTCCTACCTCCAACATCACCTTCTCGAGGAAACTTTCCCAGATAAACACAACCTACACAACTGGTTTGGGTATGTCTTAAGGCTTCTAGTGGCCTTCAGGTGAAGGCATGCCCTAGCCAAAAAGGTACTTTGTTTTGCTAGATGGAATACCACTGCTGTGTGCTGCTCTATGCCAAGTGAATACCAGGCACCTTATGCTTGATTTTCTCCTTAAGATGCTGTCTCTTGACTAGGTCTGGAATTCAAGTGTGGGCTCTTCTGGAAAGAAGCATCTTGGTCAAGTCTCATGAGACAAGACGTGTTGGAACGACTGAGAGATCTTGAAGTCGGAGGCAGTTTTGAATGCCAGGTCTTGCTGACCAGCTGCATACCTCTGAAGGAGGAGATATTCAGAGAGCATCATGCCAATGAATAGCTTGCTTAGTAGTCATGCAAAGGCCGCAAGTAACAGAGGGCAGTTTGAAGCAATAGTATAAATGAAACTGGCTCTGGATTTTGCCTTTGAGTCAGGGCTAAGATTGAAGTAGTAATTAGTCAGGCCTATCTCACATTATCACACAGTAAGAAACTCCCTTTGTTACTTGTAAAATATTACTGGTTTGGTAAATGTAAAGTTTCCATCTACATTCTAAAGTTCATTAATTTTTAAGCTAACACCAGCCATAGGGATAATTTAGAAATATATTAGTAAAAATATATATAGTATTTTTCAATCCTTGATTTGTTAACAGTGATATGTAAACTCACAACACCTCCTAGGAATTAAAAATCATAATTTCCAGGTAGTAAATAAAAAGCAATTTTAAATTAATTTATTTTTTATATTCCTATACTATGTAATAATTACACTATATATGTGTGTGTGTGTGCATAGAGAGATAGATAGATAGATAGGTGATAGATATATAGATGACCCTTGAACAGTGTGGGAGACACTGGTCCCACATAATCAAAAATCTACTTATAAATTTTGACCTCAAAAAACTTATGGAAAAAAACCTTAACTCTTAATAGCCTATTGCTAACCAGAAGCCTTATCAATAACATAAACAGTCAATTAACACATATTTTGTATGGTATATGTATTATATACTGTATTCTTATGATAAAGTAAGCTAGAGAAAAAGTTATTAAGAAAATCATAAGGAAGAGAAAACATTTATTCTACTGTAAAAAAATCTGTGTATAAGTAGACCCACAGTTCAAACCTGTGTTGTTCAAAGGTCAATGGAAATAAGATTTGCTCTTGTATTATCTTCAGTAATTGACATATGTTTTGCAGCTCTAGCCTTGACTTCTTCCCTGAAGAAAAATACCTACATATCTTCCCTAAGAGACATCTCAAACTCAACATGTCCTGATTCTCCTTCCAAAATCTGTTCCAACTGCAGCCTTTCCTAACTCAGAGGCAGCTCAATCCTGGTCAAAAATCCTTGGAGTCATTCTAAGTCATCTTTGCAGCTCAATCCTTGGAGTCATTCTCAACTCTTCTTTCTTAGCAGCCCACATCCAGTCAATCAACAAATCTTGAGGAGTCTATCCTATACAGATATACAAATTATGACCCCTTCTTGTGACCTCCACTGCTACCACCATGGATTTCACTATCAGTTTCTTGTCTGTCAATTTCAATTGCTTCTTAACAGCCTCCCTCCCTCCTTACTAACTGCCTTCTAAACATTTATTCCAGGGCTTCCAGACTGGTTCTCTTAAAATAAATTATATAGAGCTATTCTTCTGCTAAAACCCCTAAAAGTAGGAGCCAATCTCCTTTTAATGGCATGCAAGTCACTATATGAGTGGACTCTGGGCTTACTGGCATCATCAGCTACTCCTCAGCCCCATTAGACCTGCTGCAGTTCCTAACATTTTCAGACTTATTCCTTCCTCTGGGTCTTTGCATTTATCATTTCCTCTGCCTGACCCATTCCTTCCCCAGATATATTCATGATTTCTGTACCTTCTTCAAGTCTTTGCTCATATATTACCTAGAAGTTAAATGTTTGCTGATGAACTTATTTAAAATTACTCCTTTTTCCTGAATTTTTCTCCTGGTATTTTTCTACACATTACTTATTATTTTCTAATATATGTTAGACCTTGCTTTAAATTTTTTTGGTCTTTTCCCCACCCCTCAGCCCCATTCCTTTACATAATAAAATGGAAGACTCATGGAAACATAATTTTTGCTCTGTTCATTGCCGGACCTCCCAGAATCTAGAAAAATGTCCTGGTACATAGCATGCACCTGTTAAGTACTTGTTATCTGAATGAATTACATATAGGGAGATATTTCAACTTTTTTCCATTGATAAAAAACTTGTTAAAATTTATATTTTGGAAGAAAAAAATCCATGTTTTAATGACAAAATAAGATAAGATTATTTGATGTTTAGATATAAATGTAATTTAAAGGTAGGTCGAAATGGCAAAACAACCTGCCTTCATGATCTGTTACAAAATATATTTGGAGTTTAAATAATCAAGTTGCTTATATTTATAATGTTCATGATTTGTCGCCAAATTAAACCAGACTTGTGCATGTTTAAACCCAAAGCGACTCGAGGCCTCATAGTATATAGTGGAATGAATGAAGGTGTCCCAAACTCATATATCTCCTTCTTACCAGCTGTGCATCCCCCTCCTCGGTGTTCTCAGTGTCCCTGGCGTTTCTGCGACTTCCCAACACTCGGATCAATTTTTCTGCCAAGATGAGCGAGGCTCTTGGTGCCCTCCAGACGTCCCCACAAAGGCAGAATTGGGAAACTTTCCACCAACTCCCCCCTCCCCCGCCCCTCTCCGTCCTCCGCGTCCTCTCCCAGGGCGGGTTACTGTGGGTTTGACACCAGCCCGTGAGGCGTCGCCGATACCCTCTCGCGTGTGTCCCGTCCCGTCCCCTCCCCGGGGCCTCCCTCCAGCTGGAACCCGGGCAGGACTGCCGCCCCCTTCCGACCTTCTTCCGCTCCCTACCGGGCACTGCTTGTCGGCTGTGAACATGGCCGTGAACAGGCTCGGTTTTGAACTGGCCCTGGGGAAACGGGTCAGGAGCTGTGTGCGCAAGGGTCGAGGGATCAGAGCCGCTGGGCGACAGGGTATGAATTCTCCTACACATTTATATGTGAAACGAATGCGGTGGAAACAAGTTTCCCGAAGAACAGACAAGATGACGGAAGTGGAGCCGAAGAAGTGGAACTTCCACAAGTTAACCTACCGTGGTGTGGAGCCCGGCACCGCCTAGGCCGGCTGAGGCAGCAGAGCGCCCGGGGCGCTGGAACCAGCCGGGGCAGGAAGAGAAGCAGACGCCCTGCTGGAGCGCCTGCGCAGAGCGCGCAGCGAGGCGCCGCCCTTGGGGAAGGCCAGGTGGGAAAATGCACCTGTGGGCCTATCTGGTCTTCCTGCCCCAGGTAATGGGCTTCTGCAACAGCCCGGCCTTCAGCCAGGTGGAAAACAAGCCTGAGATGATTGGACACTACCTGGTCGAGTTCTCTCTCACCTGCAAGGCTGTGAAGCATGGTTGGCCCAACGTCTGAGCCACGCACTGCGGTAGCTTTATTGCCAGCTCACTAATAAAGGTGCACTCATCTCTTAAAAGGAAGGAGAGGGGCGCCTGGGTGGCTCAGTCCGATAAGCCTAGGACTCTTCCTTTTGGCTGGGGTCATAATCTAATGATCGGTGAGATTGAGCCCAGTGTCAGTCAACTAGGGACCTGCTTGGGATTCTCTGTCTCCCTCTCTCTCTCTCGAAATGAATAAAGTTTATTAAAAAAATAAAAGGAAGGAAGGATGTAAGGAAATAAGGAAGGAGAAAGCAAGCCTCTAGAAGGGTATTGGGTAATGTGGATTTAAATATTTAATTCCTTTCAGTCATTTACAATAGCCAACATTTGGAAACAACCTAAATGTCCATCAACAGATGAATGGATAAGAAAATGTAGTATATAAATACTATGGAATGCTATTCAGCATAAAAAAGAAGGAAATGCTGCCTTTTATAACAAACCTGGTGAACCTTGAGGACTTCATGCTATTGAAATAACCTACTTACAAAAGAATGAATAATGTAAGATTCCACTTAGATGATGTATCTCAAAAGGTCAAACTCAGAGTAGATTGGTGGTCCCCAGGGACATGGTTTGGGAAAAGTCAGGAGTTGCTATTCATTGGGTATAAAGTTTTAGAGACACAAGAAGAAAAAGTTATAGAGAGCTTTTTCCTGGTTAAGTTCAACATTGTGCCTATAGTTAAAAATACTGTGTTACACACTTAAATGTTTTTTGAGAGGGTAGATCTCATGATAAATGTTATTGCCACAATAACAAAAAAGACAGAAAAATTAAAATGGATGTTTATACTCCCCTAATGGCATATAAGCCATCACATAACTTTGAAAATCTTAGAACATTCAACTAAAACAACTGTTCTGGCTTACAGAAAAAAAAGAAGGTCTAGGTAAGGGGGATTATCTGAGCAGAGAAAGCTCCAGAACTGAAGAAGTCTCTTTACCAAAGTGGTACACAAAGTAGTTTGTATTCTAAAATCCTTCCTTTTTTTCCCTTCCCAGTTTTAAATATCGCAATTCAAATGCCAGATCTTTGCTACATTCCCTCCCATTTTTTTGTTCTTTTTGAGTGTTATTTATTTTTATTAGTTACTAGCCAGGGGTGATTTACTAATTCACTTTTTCATTTAGTCTAATTTGGTTGTAAACTTTTATATCAACTTCTTTCTTACATTTAGTTCTGATATTTGCTGCAGTAAATGGTTGTGAGCTTGTGCACGGTGTGTGTGTGAGAAAGAGGGAGAGAGAGAGAAAGGGAGAGAAAGAGAGAGAGAACCATGGGTGATTAGGATCCTTATGAATTCTGACTGGTTGAAATTATATGTGTTCCAGATGTCAAAGATGCATATATGCTCAGGAATAAACGTAGCAATAACCAATTTTGCACTAGTGTATGATCGTATGCGTTTCCTATTTTATATAGTGTTTTATTGAGTCTAAACATCTAACACTACTATCACTATACAGCTATAGCTGCTGCAGCAAGTAGCATTGCGGGAACATACTCCGTGTGCCAAACACTGTGGACTTCATGTACATTTTCTCATTTAATCCTCCCAAGAAGCTCTAGACAAATTAAGCGAATGGTGAAGCCTCCTGAACACACCAGGCACATTCTTTTGTCATTGGATGTGCTGTTCCCTGCGCCTAAAAGTTTTCTTCTCTTGTATGCATCCGGTCAGTCCTACTGAGCCTTCAAAATTTTGTTCTTTGGAAATCTCCAAAGTGTTCCAAGATACGGGTCTCATCCACGTCTTTCCCCCTTACTTCCTCTTTGTCAGGCACACTTCACTTTTTTTTTTTTTTTTGCAATTAAACAATTACTGTGTTTATGTCTTTAACTTTCTCTACTAGTTTAGCAGATTTTACAGTAGTCATCAACAACCTGTGACATGAAATTGCTTGCCCAAAGTCACACACTCATTACTACTGTTTCCTTTTTTGTCTTTTCATAACATTACATTTAAGATTTTATTCCTTGTTTCAGATTTTATAGGTTAACGAATCTGCTAATAGTAGATTTCTTTCTTTTAAAGTATTAAAATCTACTTTCTCTTTCTTGACTTAGAGTTTATCTAGCACTTGAAGCATGACATTAAGCAGTAGTGAGATAGAGCGAGCCGTACAGTACGGGTACAATAGTTGCCTCAGCTAAAGTCACTGTCTTAATATAATTAATGCTTAGACTTTAATTCTCAGAAATGTTCTGTTTTAGGCAAAAAGTTCATAGTCACTTTAGACATTGTGCATAAATGATTCCCTGATTTTATGGGAATTCTAATGTTTTTCTATCAATGTCATGTTTGCTATAGATTTCTAATAGATTTTTTTTCATCTTAAGAAGATTTCTATTATTAAACTCTACTCTGTTTTATTTTAATCAGGAATTGGCATTGACTTATCAAATGTTTTTATCTTACTTGTTATATAGATTTTATTTTTCTCTTAATATATGTTAATCTAGTAAACTATGTTAATAGATTTTTTAATATTAAACAAAAAAGGATAAACTGTATTTAGTCATGATGTTTATTAGTGTTTCAAATCCCACAATTTGATGTATAGTTTATTTAGGATTTTAAAATCTGTGTTTATGAGAATAACTTATATAACTATTTCCCTCCTTGTCTGATTTGTGTTCCAAAGTTATAAAAGCCTTATAAAATGAGTTATAGATACTTCTACGTTCTTCCATGTTCTATATTTATATTCCATAATAAAATTCACCTGTAAAATATTTAGGTATATGCCTTTTAGGGTTAGATATTTTAAAAATTTCTTTCATGATATTTTATCATTTTTAGTTTATCTGCCATTTCTATTTACTTTTGTTTCAATTGAATTATATTTTCCTAGCATAATATTCATCTATATTTTCATACTATATTAGTATGAAGTTTTACCTAGTGTTTCCTTATATATACTCTCTATATGTGTAGCTCTGATTCCTTTCTTATTACTAATATTAATTGTGGTGTTTCTCTCTTTACTTGATTAAATTTGACAGTTTGTCAATGTATTGCTCTTTTCAAATTAGACGACTTTGGTTTTAATGATCACTTTTAATTTTCTGTTATATATTTGCATTCTTGTATTAATTTTGATTTAATCAGTATTAATTATTTGTATTTTCTTTGTCTTTTATTATTTTTCAACATCTTCAGTTGAAAGTTTAATGTACTCTCAGTCTATTTTTTAATGTACACATTTAGTGTAAAGCATTTTCTTTGGAGTGCTCTTTAGTGGCTCTATAGATTTTCATATGCAGGGTTTTCATTAATGTTCATTTCTAAGTAGGGTGTAATTTCAGTTAAGATTTCCTCTTCATACTAAAAAAGCTCTCAGAAAAGAGATCCCAAATGAACATATTTATTTTGCATATCTTTTTCTTTGATTTCAAAATTATTATTTTTTTTTAGTCAGTGAATGTAGACTATATGATTTTCGTTTTTTGGGATTTGTTAAGATTTCCTTTGTGGTCAAGTCCAAGATTAATGCTTATAAATGTGTTCATGGACGATGAAAAGAATATCTATTCTCTGTTAGCAAGAACAAAGCTTTAAATAAATTTGATTATTCATGGTATTTTTTACTTGATTCATCTAAATTTTATTTCTTTTTCTTTTTAACTTTTGGCTTCTTGATGTATTTGTGAGTTAAGTATATTAAAAAGGTTCATTGTGATTGTGGAATTTTTTTCTGTGTATATTTCTATTAGTCTTTGCTCTATATGTTTTGAAGCCATATTGTTAAGTACATATAGATTTAGGACTGTTCTGTCTTCTGAGTAGATTCTTACCAATACAAAATATCCCTTTTGGCCCTCTATATTAATTTAATTTTGAATTATTTCTTATTGGACATTAATATTCCTACAACCACCTTTGTTTATTTAGGAGGGAGGCAACTGTATATGCAGTGTTTTGCGTATGCAAGGGTTGGGTTAACGGAAGGTGCTATGTCATTCAGTAACACAATTACATTATTTTTTCTTTAGGCTTAAACTTTATTTGGGATTTTGTTTGTTGGCTTAGTCATCATTACTTGTATTTTTATTGTGTCCTTCACTCCAACTTTGTCCATTTGTAATGACTCTATCTCAGCCCTTTCTTTCTTAGGAATTGAATTTGGGGCTTTTTATTACTATGCAAAGAGCAAGAAAACATTTCTACTGCTTTTCTATTACTGACTTAATTTTGCTGCTGCTTTGTCCTAGATTATTAGGGTGGGCACTGGCCTCCCAGAATAAGAACTTTTCTCTCTGTATACATTTAGAGTTTTTAATCTCTCGTTGGAGTGTGGGGTGAGGTGAATACACTAGGGTTCATGATGTGATTTGAGCTCTTCAGAGAGAGGCAAGTATGTGACAGAGAGTACCACAATACACAGGGAAGTAAAAAGAGTAAATCATTATTTGAACCTGTCGGAGTAGAAATGCATCATTATGGTATATGTTATAGATATACCCATGTAACTTGGGTTTACTTAGGTAAGTTAGAAAAAAAAAACTTCAAAAAATTTTCTAAAAGTCTAAAATGACTTCTGGATAACACTCTTATAGTCTTCTACTGCTCCTGGCATACAGTTCCCTGGCTATGCTACTGGGTCATCTATTGCTTCACCCAAAGCTGTGAGAGTTTAGGGAACCCTCCAACATGTCTGACGAAAACAAAACAAAAACAGAATCAAAAAAGAAAGAAAAAAAAAAGAAAAAGAAAAGGAAAAAGAAAATCTTCAGCTTGACCCCTGAGAGTAAAGTTAATGTGCTGGAAGAGCCCTGCGAGATCAGCAAACAGGAGGAAAACGGAAAATGAAATGAAGACTTCCCATGGCTCAAAAAAACGGCTCTGAAAGTGACACTATCAATCCTGATTTTCTTCTCTAAATGTCTTAGGAGGTCATTAGGGAAATAACAATTAGTTTTCAAGACTGAAAGAAGAAAGTGTGTACAAATTATAAATTTTATATCATAGCATTTTCAAAATTCATTCTATGAAGCTGTACTCAGAGGAGACTACTCATAAAAAGTAAAAATTCTAGAGTTAATGTGCATTAGCATATTTAAAGACAGGCAAGTTCTTAAGCAAAAGTAGCCATTTAACTTAAGAGCTATTCTGTTTTCCAAACCTTTAAAACTCTAAAATCTTTTATTTTATGAAACACCTATTACTATTTAGCAGTTCAGAAAGCCAATTTGCTACCTTATGTCATTTTCATGGACATATCGTTCATAAAATTTATTATTTAACATTTGTCTTGTTATAGAAACATGATAGCTATGTAAAGCTTTATTTTGTGACAACTGGTAAAAATACAAGCTATATAGAAAAAAGCTATATAGAAATAACCACATATCTAGCCTATTTATATAAATTTTTATATATGGGTCATATAACTCAAAAAGACTCATATGTCATGGCAGAAATGAATGCCTTTGGTCTGGAATAAAAGCTAATTAAACTATTCATTCATGTGGAGGTTAAGGTAAGTTTTTCTATAATACCTTTTGTTTAGGACTCTAAGAATGGCCAAATAAGCTGAGTCTACTGCTTTTCTTCATAGAATGTATCTTCTAAAATATTTCTTAAAAACTAATAAACAGGGGGAAATGTAGTAGCTGGCTCTGAATTACAAAATACTTTGAGAAAAAAAAAGCAAATACTACCTTATGTTTAAGGAGATAATTTCATTAATATAATTCTATTTATCTAGCTAACTACGCTAAAAAGTAAATGTTTGAGAATTGTTTGTTTTGAAAAACTGATCATTCGTGTACAGTATAACCAAAGAACTGGGCAGTGTTCAGGATTATAACAGAAGAAAAGCACTCTTTTTGTGGTGCTTAAGATCAATTTGCTAAGTGATCCTAGATAGACAGTTCCAAGGTTGCATGAGTTCAAACCTCAACAGGCTACCCCTTCCCCCATAGTGATATACGCTTTAAGTTGGACAAGAATTGGTTATAGTTCCATGAATAATATTACACATATCTAAGCTGAATATTAGCTGTATAATAAATTCTATGTTGTCACTAATAATAGCTATTATCTACTGAGCATTTGTCATGTACCAGAAATGCTGGAAATGAAAAAAATCTCACAGGTTATTGTAATTCATCTGTGCATTTAAAGAAAGAGGAGCTGAGTTATAGAGAACTCAAGGTAATTTTTCCAAGGACATACGGGTCAGGGTAATGGATATTTTAATTCACTGCCATTTCTATTATATCAGCTGGTTTTGACTTGCCTACCATGAGTATGGAGTCTTACATTTGATCTTTAGAAAATGATTTGCTGTAGGATATTTCACCTCAGCCATCTCACTTCAGCCTTGTTTATATAAATATATGCCCATTTGTATTACTTCAGAATAGAAGACACTGAAGCAGGAGAGTCTGACAAAGCACACAAAATGTTTTTCTTTTTTAAGATCAAACATATTTTGTATCAATTTCCATATGTATAAGAATATATGTATATACATATTATATGTGTATAAATAATACAATGTAGGGAAGCAGAGAGAAGCTATGTTTTGAAGTCTACATTGTTTTTCTCTTCCACACATCATGCTTTTAGGTTTTAGATAATTTGTGTTCAAGAAGTGTAAATTTGCTTAAGAATCCATCAAAGTAGAAAGTGATTTGACAAGTAATTTTTTCTCTGGTAAAATTATACAGGTATGCCCATACATGCGCCCATGAACAAACATACACACAGAGACACATACACAGATGGACTCAAAAGGAAAAAAAAAATCTATATAGATGTGTGTTGTTTGTATACACATCCAGACATTCACAGATACATAAACACACATAATCTATATTATTTTTATGATGCAACTTCTATCGACACAGATAATTGTGGCACTATAATTCGTATTTCCAGACACAAAAACAAGGTATCATCCCTACATGCTTCATTGTTTTCTTAAAAAAATATTTGTCTTAAAAGGTGTTTGTAGATATCTTTGAGGACAGCATCTCGGGTTGGTTTGTGGTTGGTTTACATTTTTAATTTAATCTATTGTCCATAGGCTACTTTGTCAATCCCGTAATTCGAATGTTTAGGTCATTCAGAACTTAAAGATTAATTAATAGTATGGCTCTTTGGGTCTTAGAAAACACTCTTAAGACAACATTCTAGACATTTAAGGGGAAGAATCTTAAAGTCATACCATAGTTTCTTTTTTAATATTTTTCAAAAAGTAACTGACTTCACAAACACCAACTATAACATGATTAGACAACTGAGAAACAGGCAAGTGTACTTTTGAAGGCTAAAATAAAACACATTTATACAAGTACAAAGCAAAACAATGCTGATAAAAATGTTAAACTTTATGAAAAAAATCATTTGCAATTCACATCAAAATAATTTAACATTCTCTATTGTTTTAATAGTACAAGCTGCAACAACAGAAAAAGAACAGATACGCGCACACAATTTTAAAACCAAATCCGTTAAAGTGCAGAAAAAAAGTAAGTACAAGCACTTGTAGCCCACACAAATCTTTTAGGATTGGCACCGTCTCTAAAACATCTATATTCTATATAGATTTCTAATTACAACACCACCAGCAGCTGCCATTGAATTCTAGAAATACACACAATATACATAGTATATTTGTTCACATTGGGAAGATCAGTGAAATTCAGTCAACTATTTTATACATGCCTCACTCTTCAACAGATAGTAAGTAGAGAATCTCCCAGGCCTCAGACCCTCTTAAAAGTGAATTTCAATTTATCTTTATGCTTTTCACTGATCTGTATTTTTTTCACAGTATAAAATTGTAAATGGTAACTATAGAGATTCTGACAGCTTGAGGGTTATTAATAAGCTGTGGCTAAATGTGAACTCAGATAATACTTTTGAAGTCTCCAAAACATGTACATTTTGCTGGGAGACTAGCATAGGAAATCATTTTTCTTTTTTTGTTTGTTTTTTGTTTTTTCTTAAAAAGTGTTTAATTCCTGGTTTAGAAGTCACAGAACTGCAGCAGAGCCATTGTACAATTCATTCACAGTCAGAAATAGCTCCTAGTCTTTCTGATCACTTGCTGGTAACAGCAGAAGCTTGGGAAAGACTTTTACTAACAAGGATTAGCACATTTGGGGAGTTACTGTATTTTTTTGCTTCAGTCAAATCTCATATGGTTTCCCTTTGTGCACTCCCTTTCTGCTCCCCACCCCTAACTCAGAGAGATGCTTCTTCCCAATCCACACAGGGTCTTCTCAGGCTGCCCCTACTCCTCTCCCAGAACAGAAGAGTGAGTGGACTGTGTAAATGGTCCATATAACTCGATCAAAGCAGGTCTTCTTTTTTTCATCTTTGGACCAAACTGTCCTTTGGAGTCACTTTTCTGAATCGCAGCATTTCAGTGTACTTTCCCCTTTCTTGTAGTCATGCTGGTCCGACTGAATTATCACTGGCCACCAGGAACAGACTGTTTTCAAGGAAATTCAATGAAAATAGGTACCCAAATGAATTATGAAGTTCATATCCTAGCCCTAGTATGAATATTCAGTTCTCCTTGTAGATTTATTACTTGGAACCTGGCATTAGAATTGGCAAAGAGACAGAGTTAGCATCATTCCAAAATAAAAGATCCCAAGAATGCATTACTAATAATATTATGCCTTATATAATGTAGTGAATGAAGGGGCAAAGGGCACAGAAACACAGAGAAAAGTACATCTTGTTCTCCTCTAATTGGATAAATATTTTTCTTATTACAGTTGATTATAATTTCAAATGGCGATTTATTTGTATTAAATTTTAATTTCTGAATTTTCTCATCAAGTGGTGTATTTTTAAAAGAAATATATTACTAAAAATTTAGAAGAGAAATTCAATCATGGAGAAAGTTTTTTTAAAAATAGTCTTCTGTTGGTCAACACAGTGAAACTTACACTTGAAAATAAAATGGAAATCAACCTAAGGGTATAAGAAACAAGTTTAAAACTTAATTATTTGGAAAGGTTTCAATGTTTAAGAAAACAAAATGGTAATCCCTACGTGAACTCCACCCTTTTCATGAGGATTTAGGGGTGTTAATCAAAATATTTACATTTGTTTTTCAAGTAGAGGCAGAGTTCACTTTCAATGAAACAATAAAGCTTAGCTAAATTCACTCTATTTCAAGAGTCTCATTATAACATGTGGGTTAAGGGTGCTCTGGTGATATTTTCAAATATGGGAAGTTTGATTTTTAAAAATTTTTATTTTAGTAAATTAATATTAGCTTTTAATATTTTATATTGGGAGATTTGATTTTAAATTTATTATAAGAACAGATATAAGAAAGGAAAGTCAAGAAGTATATTTCCTACAACTTTTAAAAGTGGGGTTGATAAATTATGTCAATTGATATATTTCCGTTTCTCAATTCCTTTTTAAAAGTAGATATAAAATAAAAAATACGTGCCAAAATAAGGATATCGAGCTAAAGGAAAAAGGTTTCATTTATTTTTCTTCTGCTAAAAATATACTTCTGCCTCACAGCAAGTCTTTTTCATAAGGCTAGCTTTAGTATAAGGCTGGATCAACTGAACTTTAAATTTATAGGACACCTCCTCCTTTTATTACTATCCTTATTTTAAAATTTGAAACGAAATGAAACCAAACCAAACCAAAACAAAAAAAACATTTGGCACCTGAGGATAGCTGTAATGAGAAGAAAGATATGACCGTGGATGCAGGTCTTGAGCTAAGATTTCTACCTATATGAGCCTATTAAAACACATGTATTTCTAGTATATCTCTAAATCTCTTTTCTGCAGTATTTAAAAAGTGACAGTATGAAGTGCACAAAATCATATTAATAATCATTTTAAAAAGGAAATACTAATAATTGCTTTGCCTCTTTTTGGAATGGCTAAGAGACTGTGTGGTTTATATTCATTAAGGTTCCTCTGTTTTAGTATTCTGTATTGCTTTGAAAAATCTACATTTGTCATAGTTCATAGCTGCCCTCTTTAAGCAGCCAGGAAAAGTTAAAATCACTGCTCACTGGCATAGCTAAATCTCTGCTAAGCCGACTTGACACAGTTTAAAATCTCCAGTGTTGTAAGATTGTGTTAACTTTTTGAACAACAGTCCCTCCAATCGTGTCGCTGTCTTCATTGGGTCTACAGACCATTCTTCCAGCGGTGGGACTTGGAAGGAACAGAGGAGCTCTTTGTGCATCAGGTTCTCAAAAGAAAGGAATGGAGAAGCCCAAATGCATATTTTAATATTTTAGCTGGCAATGCTAATGGAACAGCATTCATAAGGAGGAGTGGCCACATTTCATGAAAGAGATAGCCAAGCTGGAGCTCAGGAATTATTATGATTATTATAAAGAGAATTTCCAGCTACACAGCATACCCCAGTGAGGGAATTACAAAACAGTATTCCAGAAAATATTTTTTTGCTACTCCAGTATTGATTGGCAACATGGTGAAATAGTCAAGAAATCTTCCACTGGTTTTCTCGGTTAATGGAGGTGAATCGAAATAACTAGGTGGACTCCCAGATGCAGGCTTTTGAAAGAGGATTTCAAAACCAAATTGGAGAGGAATGTCTCTGGTAAAAGCCTTACACACATCAGCGCAGCACTCATTATCCAGTTGTGTGTTATGCATGGGACACACTCACGACATTGCCTCAGTAAAGACTGGGCCCAAGTTACTGCTTTTCAAAGTCTTTACAGGACAGAAAAAAGAAAAAAGAAAAAACCCAAAAAACAAAAAAAAGAGAGAGAGAAAGGTTGACGTTTTGGTCCCAGATTTTGAGTTTGTTAGAAAATGTACATTCATGTTTGGTGAATCAAAGAATCTTCTGGGAAAAGAATTAAAGTAAACAAACGAAACTTTGTACAGTTGCTTAATAACTATGCTTTTCCCTCTCCATTATGCTGTTACACACTCATTGCTTCCCTAGAGCAAAGCACTTGGTTTGGAACTGGTTCAACAGACTCCTTGTCAGCCCTCAAAAATATAAGCAGTGTTTCTTAAAAGCCCATGTTTTCTAAGGCCACTAGAAGAAAATCTGCCAAAAGATTTGTAGTCGGTGTCTTCGTCGGTTGATGTTAAATAGCACTATTAATCTCGTGTTTCCATTACGGGTGTACTTGGCATCTTCCACCTCGGGTCTTAACCAGGCGACTATGCTTGTCACTGTGTTTGCGTGAACACGGGAGGTCTCGGCTCCTTTGGCGGAACCCAGCGTGGTTTCCAAATGACATTCACAACGACGAGGAGCTCTGAGTGTAATCTCTTATGATAAGTGTGTCATATTTGGGAGACGAAGGGATACAGAGGGCTGACTCCGACACTGGCGAGTTGGGGGTTGTACTCCCCGAGTCCACCGAGTCCCTGAAGGGGGACGGCGGGGTGAGAGCCACCAGCTCCTCCAGGTCCGGCTTGCCGGCCGCAGCCTCCGGCACGGCCGCCGGGGTCTCCCGGGCAGCGCCCCCAGCTGGCGGGGCCGACGCCGCGGGCTGCGCGCCGCCCGTGACCTCGATGGCGGGCAGCGGCTGGATTTCGGCGAACGTCGTCATGGTCGTGGGCAGTTGGATCTCTTTGGGGATCAGGTACGACGAGCAGAGCGGGGGGGCGCCCACGCCGGGACCGGGAGCCGTGGTGGACAGCATCATGGAGTTGAGCTCGCTGATGTTGGCGGTGAAGCGAGTCACCACGCTGCTGATCTGCTCCATGAGCGAGCCCTGCGAGGAGCTGCTGCGCGCCGCGGGCTCCGAGTGCAGCGACGGCACGTCGTCATCCGTGCGGCTGGCGGAGCCCGCGCGCTGGCTCAGCGTGCTGATGGGCGACGGCGAGCGCGGGCGCGCGGGCGCGGGAAAGTGCTCCTCCGCCTCCGCCACGTCGTACAGCGCCTTGGGGCTGGCGTCCGGGGGCTCGGGCCCGCCGGGGCCGCCGCCCGCGCCGCCCGCGCCCCCGGCGCCGCTCGCGGCCCCCGCGCCGCCGCCCGTGCCGCCCGCGCCCAGGCCGCGGCTCTCCGTGCTCTTGGGGAAGGGCTTGATGACGGCCGTTTGATTGGGGTTCTCTTTCTTGTTGATATGGATGGACAGCCGCTGCCACAGGTGCTGCCCGCGGCTGCTCTTTTCGTTCTGGGCCCACGTGACGGATTTTCCATTGGAGCTGCGGAGAGAAGAGAGACCAGAGGTGACTCGGAGGTTCCAGGGGAGCGAGTCTCCAGTGCTGGGTTATGGGGTTATGGATTGGGAAGGACTTTTCTTGTTCTTTCAGGAAATACGGCGTCAAAGGACACCACCGAAAAAGATCGTGGAAGTGGCTTTTGTTTCCTGTTTTGTGTTAAGGGCCGCTTTGTTGTATTGGCCTTCAGTTTTTATCGTTACCATGAATGTGTATCAGAAGGATCAAGAAGTATTTATGGCGATTCTGCAGGCGTTCTGAGCAGCAGCTGGTTATGCTGCAAACCTAGAAAGCAGGGCTTGCATTACGGTGGCAGTGTGCAGGAGCGCCTGGTACAGGGCAAGGGCTTCCTGAATTTGGCTGCCTCTGAAAGGAAACGTTGGACCTAGGACAACTCACCCGCCCAAACATGAGAGGGCAGGAAAAGGGTTCGAGTCAAGGGTTACCAGGAAGTAGACAGTGGTTCCAGTTCAGTTTTTATTCTGCGAGCCAATGACTCGTATTTGGCTAGGGATTTCTGTTTGAACTCCTGACTTTGAACATGGTTTTAGTTAGTCTGCCTTATCTGCTGGAAAATAGAAATTTAAGGAACACATATACAAAGTTCTAATTAATTAGATCTTTTCTAATTCACCCACATTTTCCTCACAGATTTATTTTTAGGCCTAAAACTTGAGTAACAGTTCTGTGAGGGAGCATATTGCCTCTGGCACCTAGCATATTGCTTTCCAACTAGGGTCTTGATGAGTGCTAACCTGACTGACATGATTTTGTAGGGCCTTGCTCCCTCTTCCCTTTCCCTCAGCAGTACATTTTGGTCCTGCAGCATGAGGTCTGAAGGCTGGTGCGTGAGCCTTGGATCCTGACTGTGTCCTCCTTACCATCATATGACACAACCTCTAAATCTACAGACCCTCTGTCAGGAACCTCACTTATAGTCAGAGAATGTGGCCTGACCTTCAGGAGTGTTCTGTGTAGAGACCCTAGGGTGATTTCTCATCACAAAAGAATCCAAGATCTCTGTAACTAGTGGGTCTGTTTTGTCCAGACAGCTCTGACCTAGATGCTGTGACCAAGAGATAACCATGGACTTTCTATGACCGAAAGCTTTGGCCACCCAATTTTATCATCTCAGCCAGTGGTGATTAACCTTAATTGTGCCTAAAACGCATCTGGGGTATTTGTCAAATAGCCCAGGCAGGACTCGAGAAGATTCTGATCATCTAGACTGGGTTCCAAGGATCTATGCATTTTACAAGCACTCCATCCCCAAACTAAGAAACTTTAACAGGAAGTTATCCTTTCTTTCTGGGTTCCCATTGCTCCCTTGGCCTCCTTGTTGGAGAGCTGAACTGCCTTTGCCAGGCAGGGGGCTGAATTGTATTTGGAGCTCGCCTGCCTTAGGGCTACCAGACTGCAACTGCTAGATCCACTCTGCCTGAGATACCTATTCCTTTGATAACAGATCTCTGTTCCTGCAGCTCCTATAATAGGATGCTTTCTGTCTCTTTCCCGTACTGCTTCTCATTTTTTCATCTGTCCCTTCCCTCTTTGTGGTCTTCCTTCTTCTGCTTCTTCTTCTGAAATGTCATTCCATTTAATCTACCCTATAGTTTGCAACCTGGTGTCCTTTAGAATTCTGGAATGTGATATGTCCCCCACCCCTGCCCCTCTTCCTGCAAAGGATGGATCAGTTGTTACCAGGTTTGGAGGTTGCTATACATCCGTGGTAGTAGATGTAACTTTCTTTTCCAGGAGACTTTCAGGATTTATTTCTACATTTTGCATTAACCTGACCTGCCACCTTTTATGTTTTCAGTGCATTACTTTCTTCTTCCCAGGTATCTACTAAGTTCTGGAACCTGGCACAGAAGAAAGGGGCCAGACTATTTATGGGATTTGATTGGGAGGATGGTTGCCAACAACTCCCTTTCTCTCCTACAGCAAGATAAGAAACATGCATGTTGGGAAGGACAAGTGCCGAGGCTACTTTTAATATAAAGCTTGGGCTAGAAACTAGAAGCATAATTGGATTTACCCTACTGAGCTTTATTCTAGGAAAGTTCTTGCTCCCAACATGGAGAGGTTTTGATGGAACATAACTCTGGGTATTAATGGTGTCAGTCTTTGGAATCACATGCAGTAGTGCCTAAAAACTTGATGACAAATGAAAAAGCTTTTGGATGAATGTGTGAGAAGGAAACTATCCTAATCAGCCAATCTGCACAAAATACTGACATTTTTCCTGGCCATGCCTTTGCTCATGGTGTCCATGGTCATTTAGGGGAAAGGGCACCAAACAATCGGAATACCAATGGAAATGGACACAGGAGACACCAGAGAAATAGAGGCCAAATGTGAGTACCTCATTTCATTCCTTGGGTCATGAAAGGTTTTTTTTTCCTCCAAAATAAATGGGAACTTTTAAGAAAAAAACTTGACTTATGACATCGATCTGTTTATTAGTAGAATGTAGTTTCCATAGGAAACAGACAGGAAACTAATCTACCTTGTTCATTGGCACACAGGATCTTCATAAGCATTTGATGGACGAATAGGACTCTTAAGCAAACCATTCTTAAGGACCACTGTGTGGTGTCCTGGAAAGTGCAATGAACAAAGGACCCTCAACGCTGGATGCTAATCTTGAATCTGGCATCCTGGATGCTTGGGGTTCCATCGGGTTTGCTCTGTAGGGTTTTTTTCCATGCCAAGTTGTCTCTTTGGTGGTCACACCCACTCCACTAAATTCTACATTATTTCCCTTCCACAATTTACTCCTTCCTGAAATGTTCTTTCACTGTGCTCCCTCCTCTCTGCCTATTTCTTTCTTTTGGCCTATGCTCTTACCATTTTTTAAATTTTATTTTATCTTAACTGCCTTTATTTGAGCGAAGCACTCCTGACCCCATCCTGACTAGGTTAGATTCCCAGAGTCC
Source organism: Paguma larvata (assembly GCA_030068075.1). NCBI lineage: Eukaryota > Metazoa > Chordata > Mammalia > Carnivora > Viverridae > Paguma > Paguma larvata. The sequence goes on along the minus strand of CM057831.1, from coordinate 42,654,043 downwards.
TTGCATTAGGCACTTAAGAACACTTTGCTGTATGTCCACCTCATCTGCTGGGTGGAGTATTCTCAGGGTACAGACAGAGGGTTCTTTGTTTTCTGTTATATCCATAGTACCTAGCATTGCCTGAACATGGTATGTGCTCAGTAATATGCTGAACTAATAATTGAGTGGATAAATGAATTTGATTAAATCCATACTGAATTGTTTTTGGTAGAATTAAGTTTTAAAAATAATTCAATAGTAAAAGTAATTCAATGTTACTGAAATTCTATTTTGTCTTATGGATCAATCTACTTTTTATAAACTCACTGTAATCAATAGTACTCAGTAGCTATTTCATTAACTAAGTACAAAAACACAGATCTTCGTCTCTACTGTGAAAATCACAAAGGAAGTATTTGTTCCTTTTTTTGTAATTTACATGTATATGTGTGTGTGTGTGTGTGTGGGTGTGTATGGTAAAACTTCTTAGTGATGAAAGCTTACGGAGGCAGTGTGGATAATAGACCCAGAATGTGGGTTTAAGATCCGGCCCTGGGTGATGCTGGGCAAATCACTTAACACCTTGGCACCTGTTTGTTCTTTGGTAAAAAAATGGAAGAAATAAACCTCTCCTGTTCTCCTCACATAATTTCTGGGAGGAGCCAAATGATGGTACACGTGAGTGTACTTTAGAAAGCATAGTACCTCTGCAGACCTCACCATCAAATCTTCCAGTCGATTGAGGCAAAATCTTTATTATTGTTGTTGTTGTTACTGAGAACGCTGTTTCTTTTTCTTTTTTTTTTTTTTAATATCAGGATTGCACATTTTTCCTAAGAGCCCTGAGGTAAGAAAAGGGAAAGCAAACTTTTTCTTACCTGTCTATAGCCCTTGACCTTCCCCACTGAATATTTTAGGCATTAGAAAAGAAGGAGGAGAAAAACAGAACAGATGGTTTGCTACACCTGGAAAGGAGGACAATTTGGCCAAACAAACAAACAAACAAACAAAACCATAAAAACTCTGTGCCTTTTCTAGGCACCAAGTAACCCTTTATTAAATATAATACTATGTAATCTAATGTTCTTTCTACTATGACAATTTGTTCTTTATTTCTTGGGGGGGGTGCATTTTGATCATGTTATTTGAAGGTAAGGTTTTTTTGTTTATTTTTTGCTTATAGTTTGTGTCTGCCAAAATGACACTTCTACTTTTATTCTCAGAAATTTTCTCCCCAGGGACAGCCAGGAGAGAGGAATAGTAAGATTATGAGCTTCCCAATACAAAAAAATACTTAAAAAAAATTTTTTTTTGAAACTTGTAATGTCACTAGCAAATGTGTCTTTGGAATGATTTCAGAAAATACTAGAACAATAAAAGAATTTTATGAATTAAGAATATTATAAGTAGGGGCATCTGGGTGGCTCAGTCAGTTAAGAGTCCAACTTCATCTCAGGTCATGATCTCATGGTTTGTGAGCTTGAGCTCTGCATTGGGCTCTGTGCTGACAGCTCAGAGCCTGGAGGTTGCTTAGGATTCTGTCTCCTTCTCTCTGCCACTCTGTCTCTGTCTCTCTCTCTCAAAAATAAAGATTAATAAAAAAAGAATATTTTAAGTAGAAAATTTCCAATTGCAGTTCCATTTCCCTAAGCTTTTTATTAATATATTTTGATTTACAAAGTATAGAAATAAAGTTTTTAAAAGATAATGAGGAATTGGATATTGTTTATATTGACATTCTAAATTAGGTGGAATAATTTCTTTATGAGCCTTGCCTAAAATCTGATATCTTGATTATGACAATTACATTGAGAAATACACCATAATATATAAAAATATGACAGAATCATCTATATAAATTTCCCCAGTTAAGTATAAATGGATATAAATAGCTATCTTGCTGACAAAAAAAATTAAATGACCATGATAATATATGCATTAGAAATATATGTACAGAGAAAGACACTTGAGTAAATGAAAATGAATTTTTCTACCAAAGACACGCTAATTGAAGCAATATCACCTTATATTTGGATAGTGCTTTATAAAGTACTTATACTTTAATCAGGAACACTGATTGTCAGAAGTAGATAGGATCAATGTCTTTGTCTTCTTTCCAAAAATAAGAAAATTGAGGATCATGAGATAGGCGATTTGCCCAAAGTTAAGCAGTTAGAAAATGGCAACCTGGGACCAATACTATCTCATGATTTCCAATTCCATTTTTCATGATAGTACGATGTCCATCTTTGCTTTGTGAAGTGAGCTGTCCTTATTTCACGGAAGAGAAGCCCTTAGATGTTACCTGGTGATGATATGTGTTTTTAAATAGATACGTTAGTCATTTGATTTATATTCTCTATTACCATGTCTTTGTACTTATTAATCATCTACTTCGAGGTCTCAAGAAAGCACCCTTTATCACTCTTTGGTCATTACCTCAAATTGCACAGGTTGATCAAGCACTTATATTTGTCAAAGATAATGACTGGATGCCTCAGTGATGAAGGCACTTGAAGCTTACAACCATATGAATAAATATTATATGGCAATTTGCAGCCCTTCTTTTTTTCTCGTATGCTGTGATCTAGTAAAAAACAGTTGTCCTATGTGTAGCCCACTTATTTTTTCTCTGACTTATTTTGGAATACCAATAAAGAGAATGATATAAATTTAAGGATAACCTTAAGTCTGCACTATTTTGCAAATTTTGGCATTTCAACTAATATTGGTAATAAATGATATTTGTGATACCTTTGCAAATGATTGTGATTCATTGGTACATTTTAAATAACTTTTTAATGTTCATGTATTTTTGAGAGAGAGAGAGAGACAGAGCATGAGTGGGAGAAAGGGCAGAGAGAGAGGGAGACATGGAAGCCGAAGCAGGCTACAGGCTCAGAGCTGTCAGCACAGAGCCCAACACGGGGCTCGAACCCACAAACTGTGAGATCAGGACCTGAGCTGAAGTTGGACTCTTAAGCGACTGAGCCACCCACATGCCCCTATTCATCAGTACTTTTTGATATTATGGTGGAGAGTTATTGATATGAGAAAATAACTCAAAGAGGGCAAGAGAAAAGATGCACATAGAAGGCTAGCAATATAAGTTACTCATAGCATTTGGATAGAAGCATTATTTTTCTTTTTCCTAGAACCTTGAAATGAGGAAGTAGATGGGCAGGTGGAAAGTTGCTAAGGGCAAAGAGGGAGAGACTGTGGAGCATGGGAATAAGTAGTTCATTGGGTAACTATAGGGTACAGATCACAAGGGATTCAAAACTTCACAAGAAGAAACTTCTTCTAGCAGGAGGGGAGTGACCAGGTAATGATGCTTGCCTACAAGAGACAGATTGAATCTATACCCTGAAAAAATTAGTAGATTATGGCAAAATCCAAAAAGAGCAGTAGGCATTGCCATCCAGGAAAAATAGCAGTGACATAGGTTCAGGAATCCACCAGGATATTCCAAGATAACCAGTAGTCCAGTTTGACTGGGCGGGGATGGAGAAGCAGTTAAATCATCAGAAGTAGAGTTTGGACATTTTTGTCTGTTATAAAAATTCTTTGTGGTCACCCCTGACCTACAAGGACCTTCTTTTCCTTTCTTTTGCTATTTTAAAAACTAATTCATAATGAACCTTGGATTTATTAGTGTCTGGAATACATAGATGGTCTAATAGAGTTGACCAGAGGGATGGTCTAATTATTAGATATATATGAAATCTACATGCTTGATCAATAAATGAATGAATATATAAAGAGATACTCATGAGTTCTTTGTTATTCTTCAACTGCAAGAATTATTTTTTGCTATTTAATATTTTATGTATTTGGTATTTTTCAAGCTCAATAAAAACAATTAAATGCAGGAATCATGCCATAACTTTTTTTAAATTCTCATTGCAGCTTCATCCATTGACCGTATTCCTTGTCTGGCCCCAGTCCTGGTCCGACTTCAGGATATGTTAAGGCCTAATTAATATCTATTAAGTTAATTAGTCTTTCAGGCAATAAGGAGCCAAGAAGATTGACACAGGCAAAATAGTGGTGTTCAGGGTAGATTTAAGAAGCTGTTTTAATAGTGCAGGGATATAGTGTTCAGATGCTAACAGGTGTGGAAAAATTGAGGATGGAAAGGAATATAGTGATATTCTAAAACTATTGTGAAAGAAAAGACATTTGTCCTTGGTATTAGAGGAATTTAGACAAAAGGTTGCTCACTGGGGAAAGAAGTTTCAAGGAAGGATTTGCAAATAAAGTGAGGATTAACGAGGCCTCAAAGACTGAGAAATGTTAAAATAACATGGATAAACAAAATCCAATTAATATTTATGTGTTGCATATAAGGCAAAGAAGGTAATTCCACACGCTCAACCCCTGGAAACCCTTCCAACAACCTTGGGAGGTGGACGTCTGCCTCCCTTTTAAGTAGCTGGGAGCTTGCAGGTGGCTGGTTGCTTCTACAATAATTCATCCAGAGAACGTCTTTAACTGGGCACTCAGTCTCTAATGAAATCCTTGTGGGAGGAGAACCATTGGGCCTATTTTAACTAGTCTTCGGTTGAACAGGAGGCCTTTTTGACATGTCACAATCCATTTGGGGTTGGGTTACTCAAGTGCCCAGTGGTTCTAGTACACCTGCTCCTTCCCCATGTCCCCAGAAAGTGAAAGCATCTAACAAAGGATGTAAAGCATGTTCCTGGCAGAGGGATTTTGTTGGATCATCACAGCATTTTCTTTCTCAAGTTAAGCTATTTTTTAAATCCAAAATTCAGTAACCCAGACTCAAACCTCAAACTAAACTACTCCTCGTACTGAGATGTAAGTTCTACGCTTTAGTTGAGGTGCTTCGGCTAAGATTAGAGGATTTCTTTTTCCCAAAATGGAAATGATTTTTTTTTCCAGCAATTACTATAAAGCCCAGATTACAATTCCATAAAGAGAGAATAAAAGAAGACACAGCTATTTTGCACCCATTGGCTGATACCACAGAGAAGACTTGGCGGAAGAATCCAGCTTGATTTAAAGCCTTGAATAAAACATGGGATTAGGATTGATGACTAAGAGGAGGAGGGTCCTGGAATGATAATAGCTCCCCTTTGAATAGAATTTTACACCTCACAAGGTGTTTTCATCTGTTTAATTATATTTGACCTTCACAACAGCTGTCTAACATAGTACTTATTGCATGGTATTTTTTAATCACTTATTTACAAGTCTGTTTCTGCACTAAATCTGAGCACTCCAATGAGAGTGACTGGGAGCATTTCCAATGCCTGGTATGATGCCTGGGACAGAGTAGGTGGGCTGGGAGTGTTAGGGAAAGGAAGCAAATTAGAATGCCTTCCTTGAATGCCTGATGTAAACAGGTATTATTAACCAGTACTATAGGTGCAAAATCTGAGGCTTATGGAACTTAACTAATATGCCCAAGTCAAATAAAAGGCAAAACAGTGCCCCAAATAGGACCTTAAATCCAGAGTCACTACCTGTGTGCTAGGTGTATACAAAAACTAAGGGGCTAACAAGATACATCCTTACGGAGCATCCAGGGAAATGATTAACACCCAAGTTTGTATCCATACAATGACCTGATGATAAATTCCCAAACTCTCTATCAACAAATTGACCTGAACGCTGCAGAGATGAATACTGAGGGACTGTAGAATAAGAAAATGTCTCCGGGCTGTTAGAATGGTCGCTGAAAAAATGATTTCTGCTTAGGAAAAAAGATTCCTTTTGATCTTAAAGGGCCTCCGCTAACATATTTAACTTAAATCTAATGTGTGAAGAGTACCTTAGTTTTGAGGCTTGAATCATGGTTGTTATCTCCCACCAATGTGCTTATTATTTATACAAAGCTCTTGGCTTATGGTAACTTTTGATTATTTTCTCTTACGGGATGTAAATAGGCGCCTGCCACAGATATGAGGTGCTAAGAAAGTTCCAGTTCTATTCCCTTTGAGATGCTTCAGATGCTGAACATACATACACACACACACTCTCTTTCTCTCTTCTTTGTGGCAAGGACACTTAACATGAAGCCTACCCTTTTAACAGATTGTTTTAGTGTACAATACAATATGATCCCTTCACACATGTCAGGATGGATAATAATTGTAAAAAAAGATACCAAGTATTAGTGAGGATGTGGAGAAATAGGAACCTTTGCACACTGTTGGTGGGAATGCAAACTGGTGCAGCCACTGTGGAAAACGGTATGGAAGTTCTTCAGGACATTAAAAATAGATGACCATATAATCCAGCAATCCCATTTCAGCAATCCCATATGTGTCCAAGGGAATTAGGATAAGGATCTCAAAGAGGGATTAACACTGCCATGTTCACTGCAGCATTATTCATAGTAGCAAAAATATAGAACAACCTGAACATCCATAGATGGATGAATAGACAAAATGTGTCCCTTCTGAACATTTTTTTCCAAAAAAGACATCCAAATGTCCAATAAGTAGATGAAAAGGTGCTCATCATCACTAATTGTCAGGTAAATGCAAACTACAATGAGATATCACCTCACACTTATCAGAATTGCTAGAATCAAAAAGACAGGAAATAATTAGCATTGGAAAGGATGTGGAGAAAAGGGAACTCTTGTGCACATTGGTGGGTATGTAAATTGCTGCAACCACTATGGAAAACAATATGAGGGTTCCTCAAAAAATTAAAAATAGAACTACCACATGATCTAGCAATCCCGCTTCCAGGTATTTATTCAAAGGAAATGAAGTCTCTGTCTTAAAAAGATATTTACACCCCATGTTTACTGCAGCATAATTTATAATATCCAAGACACAGAAACAATCTTAGTGTCCATCAACAGATGGATGGATAAGGAAAATGTGATATACACACGCGCGCACACACACACACACACACACACAAACAATGGAATATTATTTGGCCATTCCCCAAATAAGGAAATCTCACTATTTGTTACAATATGAATGATGTGGATGAAATGTGAAGGCATTGTGATAAGTAAAATAAGTCAGACAGAGAAAGGCAACTAGTGCATGATATCATGTATATGTGGAATCGAAAAACCCTGAACTAAAAGATACAGAGAACAGATTGGTGGTTGGTGGAGGAGGGAGCAGGTGATGGGTAAAGAGATCTAAAAGGTACGAACTTCTAGTTAGAAGATAAATAAGTCTTGAAGATACAATGTACAACATTGTGACCATAGTTAATACTGCTCTATTGTATATTTGTAAGTTGCTAAGAGAATAGATCTTAAAAGTTCTCATTACAAGAAAAAATTGTAAATGTGTGGTGATGGATGTTAACTAAATTTATTGTGATCATTTTGAAATATATATACATCTATATCTCATATAATTATGTTGTACACCTAAAACAAGTACAATTTTATGTCAGTTATATCTCAATAAAAAAGAAATTGTATCCTTTTAGTATTCAAACAACTCTTACATTTATCCTATACACTATTCTTTTGCTTATGTTAATCTTCCTGTTTCCTCACACATGACAGAAATCTTTCTCTGACTTTTTAGAAAATTAATTAGGTAAGTGCATACAAAAAATAACAAATGTTCTGATTAATATTTACTTTTGTCTTTTGCTTGCAATATACTGTCTTCTGTATGTATATCTGATCTCATTTAAATTTTTTTACTACTTTAAAATATCCAAGTTTATGCGTTTTCATATACATGTTATTTTTAATTCCTCAAAACAATATGTGAGGCAGTTGTCAACATCATGTCTATTTTATGGATTATAAAGCTGATACTCACAGAGATTCATGGGATTTGTGTGCACAAAGGTAGAAAATATTTAAGGTGTAACATCTTGCTGTATATGATAGTAAGGCCAGTAACCACTGGAAAGACATAGTGTCATAAAAGCATAGTCTCCCGTTTGAAGGCATTTGAAGTATAATCGCAAAAAATTGTTAGGTGTAGAAACTCTATTTCATAGATCTTTGTCCACTATGAAGCATAGAGCCTTATGGATAATAAATGATGAATTAACATTAAAAAAATAAATAATCCTTTTGTTGAAGAATCAGTTCAAAATGACTCATGAAACACAGATGCAATAGTGATTCAAGTTTACAGAGCACTCAGCTCTGTGGAATAGTGTGTCCTTATTTTGGTATTATCTGCCTAAAGGGGACATGGCAGTAAGATTTGGTGGACATTGCAAGGTTTCATCCATATGCCTGTAGCATTGACTTCTTCCTCTAGAGCTTAGGAATGTGAACTGATAACTCCAAGACTGCTCTCTTTGTGGTATTTGTCATATCAGAGACTGTTGTGATTTCCTTCTTCCCTTTCACAGGAAATTGTAAACTCTTTTGTCTCAAAATATATACAAATATTTATATTTGTACATAATTACTAAAGTGTCATATATATGTATTTCATGGGCAAGGACAGCAGCCTTATAAAAGATTTTGATCAACTCCTTTTCTTTTTCCCCCAACAAAATGGATATTAGACAAGATGAGGACAGACACGAGAGAGCCAGGGAATCCAAGCAGTCCCATTACTATTCTGAATTATGCCACAGGATGAAAGAACTAGAATATACTTACAGTAATCTTCTGTTTTCCAAAAGAACAGGTGATTCTTTTGGAAAAATAAGCAAAGTAAATTAGGAATCTGGTTTATATTTGTATATTTATGGCACTTACTAAAGTTAAGTATTTCTAGTCAATTCACAAGACATTAGCTGAACTAAGTTTTTGTCAGACTTATAAAATATTTCCATAAGAAATTTAAAAAAATTTAATGTTTATTTATTTTTGAGAGAGAAACAGAGCATGAGCGGTGTAGGGGCAGAGAGAGAGGGAGACACAGAATCAGAAGCAGGCTCCAGGCTCTGAGCCATAAGCACAGAGCCCAACGCTGGGCTCGAACTCAAAGACCATGAGATCGTGACCTGAGCCGAGATCAAGAGTCAGATGAGATGCTTAACAGAGTGTGAGCCATCCAGGTGTCTCTGGATCACAGGTTTAACACCTTAATGTAGCCTATTACTCCTGCAGTTTCCATCACAATGAGTTTTGTTCCTTTAGTAAGATCGTCAGTTCTTTAGGGTGGAGATTATTCCATACTTTCTGCAACTCCCCATGGTCCCTAAAACAATGCAGTCTACATACAGAGAACTTTGCCTTGTACTATTATTGATTGTCTGAATCAACAGTCCCAGAGCACTTTGGGATTCTGAGAGTAGAAAATTGAACAAGACATATTTTTGCCCTTAAGAACCTCAAGTTTAGTGGGAAGAGACAGGTGACCAGATACCGTGCAATATGAGAGGTAAATTCAGAATACTTTAGGATTATGAGTTTGGTCAGATGTAAAATAGATTGCAGGAATTTTAGAAAGGTTTCAAAGAGGAATTGACATTAGATTTGTTTTTTCAAAAGTGAGGAAGTTTTGCCAGGGAGAACGGGAATGGGGATTGGAGAAGATGGATACAAGGAGAAAGGAAGGGCAATGCAGGAAGAAACACAGTATGTGTGAAGGTGTGAAACTGTAGAAAAGAGTCAGCATGTTTGAAGAACGGTAAGAAATTTGGGGTGTCTGGAGAAGAGAACACATGTGCTGAAACAGAGGGAATAAAGGACAAAGAGTTAGAGTCAGTGTGGGAAGATCCTTGTATTCTGAATGCATGGGTTTGGATTTTACCCCAGGTGACGGATAGCATAGCGGTTAGAGTGTGAATTCCAAAATCAGACTGAGTTTGTCTCCAGTGTAGACTTTATTATTTACCTTTTTAAGATTAAATAAGAGATCATACAGATGAAGCACTTACACTAGTGTCTGGTGTATCTCCAATAAAAGTTAGCTGCTTTTATAGGTAACCATGGAAAAACATGAATTTTAAAGCATAGAAATTAGATCATTGAAATAATTTTGTTGATGTTACTATTTTATTTTACACGCTTTTCCAGAATTGACTGTTGGGAAAATAACCGTGATGGAAGGTGGAGAATGGAAGAGAAGACAACAACAACAACAACAAAAGGACTTTATAAGTTGAGTAGCCTTGGGTAATAGTAACACTGAATACAATCTGTTGAATGCCTTCTGTGTGCCACACAGTCTGTCAATTTCTGTGCTTGCATTATCTCATTTAATTTTCACAGGATTATATAAGAAGGGGAGTGCTATATATTATCTTAATTTCTTCATTTTACAGAAAATGGAGATTAAGGAGGTAAAATGGTCCCTCAAGGTGACACTGGCTAGTGTTGGAACCAGGTTTTAAAGTCTTTGATTTCAGAATTTTCATTAAATCATTCTAATATTAGGTTATTTAATATCCCCGGGCCTTATTTTCCCCATCTGTTCCATGAAAAGATCATTCTTGGGAGAATTGAATTCATAACCAATGGGAAGGGACTGCTGCAGTGTCCGATGTATAGTAATTATAGCAATGGCAGTAACTGTCACTGTTGCCTGTTTTAGAACATCTCTAAACATAAGTTGGAACATTAATCTGACTTTAGGGAGGAATGAAGAGAAGACTACTGTAGGAGTCCTATCCTAATGAAACTAGCTGGCTTCATACTAGAAATAAAGAACATCACTCTTCTGTGGCTCTGAATTTTATGTAACTGTGTGTAGTCCTTTCTGAACACTCAATTCAGGTTAATATCATTTTATTTTACTCCTAATTCTGTTTGCACTGGCATAAGCTGTAGTTTCTGATATCAAATGAAGATTCAACTGGACACATACATGCTCCTGTGGGAGGGGTTTCTGCTGCACTGCAATTATCTGTTTTTCTGACTCTGTTCCCACATGGACTACAGATTTGCAAGGTTGTTAGTCAAGTCTTGGCCATCCATTTATCTCCATAGTCATGTAAGTGCTTGGCTTATGGTAGGTGCTTAATAAGTGAGCATAACATGAAGGAGGAAATCATTGAATTAATGAAAGATGATCTTAACACAGACATCACAGTTTGGGGTTGGTTTTGAAATCTGAGTTCTTGGTGATTATGACATCACTGTTACTAGATTCTTTAAAGGCTCTAGTAGACATTTATACCCACTAAAATTAGATGCTGCATCTATTAGGTAAAAAATCAGTGACTCAGGTGATTGGAGGTTTAATACCGCACCTGACTGATACCGTGACATTGCAACAGTAAAAATAACCCCGTACCACCTTCCTCCCTTCAAGCACTATAGGGGGGACTATAGGTCTGTCTATTTCATTTGATTAGGGAGCTCTTTTTCAAAGAGAGACCGGGAGACTCAGAAAGTCTGTGCCTCCCCTTCATGGGATACAACATGAGTGCTTCAGAACGCAGACTCCAGTGAGCACTCCAATGGAATGGTCCTGCTGAGATAGGAGATAATAACATTCATTGTTGAGGTTTTAGCCATCCCTGAGGTGGACCCTCTCAGTAGGAACTCACACGATAACAGGGTGTAGAGAATTTCTGGTTCTTAGAGCACCTCCCTATTTAGGACTCTCTTTCAACTTCTCCTGTAATCAGGAGGTCTCTGCTCTGAAAAACACTTAGACTGTCCACTGTGAAAATATGAAAAGATGACAAGTTATGCTAGATTCAGATGGAAGGAAGGAACAAAAATTCACATCAAAGAAAAACAACAATATAATTTTCAGGAAGCTAGTGTGCTATGGATACATACAGTGTTCTTAGTCTTTTCCAAATGTGGGGGTGGAGGGAAAAGGGGGAAGTGACGGACTGTCTCTAAGGCCCTGTCATTGTTTCAGGGAAGATAACAGTGTTCAGCTCTAAGACTACATGTACTGTAAAACTCTCTCTCTCCCTGCTGGTAACTTGGATCTGGAAGGAGAGTAACCTCAGGCGTGAATTCACCAGGTCCTGCCCTGTCCATAGCTTCAGCATAGAAAACATAGGCAAATGAGGTGCAGGGGCACACTCCTGGTTTTCTGTGAGAGTTTGAGCTTCCCTTAGCCCCTCCCTAGGGCTGGTTGGTTGGTTGGTTGGTTGGTTATGGCCAGAGATCTGTAAAAGTTGAATAGTTTTTCTGTACCCAGCCTTTCCATTCAATTCCAGAGGAAGCAAACTGGGATGAACTACACTAACCTCTTATTTAGAAATCGTTTACAGTCGTCTCCACTCTGATATCTTTTCTCTTAATATTCATTTTAAACTTATTTCTCCTGGGGCACTTGGGTACCTCAGTTGATTGAGTGTCTGACTCTTGATTTCAGCTCAGGTCATGATCTCACAGTTTTGAGATTAAGCCCGTGTCAGGCTCTGGGCTGAGCATGGAGCCTGCTTAAGATTCTCTCCCTCTGCTTCTCCCCTCCTTGCATGAGCATGTGTTCTCTCTCTCTTTCTCTCAAAGAATAAAAAATAAATAGGGGTGCTTGGGTGGCTCAGCACGTTAAGCATCCAACTCTTAATTTTGGCTCAGGTCATGATTTCTTGGTTCATGAATTTGAGCCCTGTATCAGGCTCCATGCTGACAGTGTGGAGCATGCTTGGGATTTTCTCTCTCTCCCTCTCTCTCTCTCCCTTGCCCACTGTCTCTCTCTCTCAAAATAAATAAACTTAAAAAATATATAAAAGTAAATTAAAAAAATAAACATCTCTTCTGGATAAATGTCATTGTGTGTATGTATGTATTTATGTGAACAAATAAGTTGGAAAAAACTACTTGAACGTCTTAGACATTTTGTCCTTTCCTTTCATGTGGTGCTAGGCCTTTTCTCCTCCCTAATGGAAATCTCTTCTAGAACACTGAAGGACTCCCACTCCCTCCCATTCACTTTCACTTTGTTCCATCAGTTTTTATTTAATGCTAAAGAAATGGGAAAGAAGAAAAAGTACAAAGGGAAGGCTACTTTATTCCCAATGAATTATGCTTATTCGTGGGGCTGAGGTTGGTCGTTCCAACAGAACTATCTTTACTAGCATTACTAATGCATGCAGTAGTCCCCTGTGCTTCACCAGGATGTAATAAGCCTTGTCATTACCTTGGCCATATCCAAACAAGTGAGGAAACAAAGGTAACTATTATCTTGCTACTATAGAGAAACTTGGACTATTTTCAGTGTAGATATGTTGAACTGCTATCTCTGTAGATCTGGACCTAATCCAGGAAGGCTTGGTCTGGTTGCTCTGGAGTCCCCTTACCCTCTGTGTCCCATTGTCTGCTGTCTCCTTGTTACCATTCTCAATCAAGACAGTCTTAAGCAAATCTAATTGCTGGGTTGATCAGATATGAGAGTTCTAAGCACTCACTAAACACTCCCAAGAGCAATGCATGGCAGAAGTGAGACCTAATGTTTGCTGGGAATATCTCCATGTTATCTCCTAGGCAGATGGATTATTCCAGAATATCAGTTTATGGACTGGCTAAATTGAAACGACCTAGGAAACTTGTTACACTGCAGATTTTGTCTCAGTATGTTTGATAGGGAGCCAAATTTGGGAAGTCCAATCCTAGACAATTTCATCAAATCAGAAGTCACTCTGATGTTACATTCTGTAGCAATGTAACACATAGGATACAGACATTTTCACCTTTTCCAGCCAACTCCAGTGCTGTTTGATTGATTTTCAAGGACAGGAATTATGGCACTTTGTCATATCTGAATGGAAGGAAACCAGTAGGCCCAATAGCAGTCTGTTGAGTTACTCCCACAGAATGATCTATTGAGGGTTATATTTCAAACACCCTGAGATCCAAACATGGCTGTATAAGGCATCATGGCCATAAGGGCATCAAATACACTAATGTGCACATACATATGCCTGCATAGCTATACACACTCTCATTCCCTTGTCTCTGGGAGCCATGGGCAAAGTGGGCCAGCCTCTCATCCAGGGCTGCTATAAATGATTGGTCAGGCTATGCTCCACAGTTTGGCACACCATTTTCACAGACTGCAACATGAATTACACCCCCCAAAGTTGTGCAATGCGGCTGTCCTTGAAGAAAGTTAGACATCATTTTGAAAACCAGAGGGAGCCAACTATTGAGGAAGCAAATACAATGTTTGGGGTGAAAGTTCAACAGGATTCAACAGGATTATCTTCTTGCTGTGCAGCTGGATCTCAAGCTCTGCCCTCAGCACATGCACACATATGTACACAACACTGCACTTTCTGCACTTTCCCTTTCCTTTAGCCCAGGCTGATTTGCAAGAGCTTCCCTTCCACAGTTTTGCACCACAGGTGGATAAGGAAGTGCCACAACAAGTTAGACGTGGAGAGTTAGTTCACGGTGAGTGATTCCCCAGCTCAAGGCTGCTCTGGCAGTCTGCACCGGTTCAATGCCAGTCTTGACAGTATTTCTCTCCAGAGTCCTTTTCTTAAAACCCGGTCCCATGCAATAAAGCACGTTCATTTCATGCAACACAGCGTAGTTGATGCTTATAGTTCTAAATTACCCAGATTACTGGGCACTGCTCAGTTGGGGGTGCCCGGTATGAGGGAACATGCACAGCGCAGCGTCAGGGTGTTTGCCACTGAACACAGAGAAATAAAGGAGCTGCAAAGCTATGGTAGCCAGAGGAGGACTAGCTTTCCTGATTTCCATTCATGAAAAGCCTCTTGCCTCTACAACTCGCTAGTTTGGCCTTGGCATTTGCCCTTGGCTGTCAGATGATGTTTCACTGAAAATAAGTCCCATTAATTCCCAGGTTTGTCTGGGATCAGGGCTGGAATCTTCCCTCATTGAAGTCCTTCCCTCAGAACCAGTCCTAGGCTTTTGCATTTGTTTTGACAACCGATTGGATAGTCCTGAAACATGAATTTCCTCCAATCTCTTCCACTTTGCAAACTCCAAAAGCATTGGACCAAAAAGTTGAAATCCATGGGAGAGCTGACTGTGAGCTAAGGCTTCAGACATGCAAAGCACACAACCCTGGGAGACAGCAGCATCCGGGACAGGAGGCTCCCATCACCACACACGAGGATGGCATGGGTTTTGCAAATCAAACACACACACAGAAAACCCGTGGTGGCCCAGGCTTGACACACTGCATGGGGTGCACGGTGGAGTGAGGACCTAGACCAGGGAGCCACCTGTTCCTGTAGCTTGCGTACATTTAGTTCACATCGCCTCGGGCCACTCACGGTTTGCTTACCTGCTCATGGTTGCTCTCCCACCATTGCCCACACTCCCTTTGGGGGTGAAACACTCTATTTCCGACTTGTGCTGGGCCAGTCTCCTGTCTTTGTACCTGGTGAGCATGAACAAGGACAGGAGCAAACAGAAAGAGATGATTGTGTGCTTCACTGGCCAGGCTAAGGGAGAGCTGTGGCTGCAGAGGGTTGTCCCCTGTTAAAACAGGCTCCTGCTTTTCACGGCAGTGGCTGACCTGTAATACTTATTGGAGGCTTGTGATGATATATGCATCACATCAGGGTTACTTCTTGTTAAACCACACACGATTTACCCTTCTAGATTGCCTATTAATCTGTGATTTCATCACATTCAATAGTCAACAGCAAAAGGAGTATAATTCCTAGCCTCTGAGAAAAAGATTAGTATCAATAAATTAGAATTTGTTTAGTGTTTATATGCACCAGACATGGTGCTAGGATTTTCTCTGAATTTAATCCTGGCAACAA
The DNA here is from genome assembly GCA_030068075.1 of Paguma larvata. Lineage (NCBI taxonomy): Eukaryota > Metazoa > Chordata > Mammalia > Carnivora > Viverridae > Paguma > Paguma larvata. The sequence goes on along the minus strand of CM057831.1, from coordinate 42,638,479 downwards.
CCTTATGGCAGAGGCTCTGCTGTTATTATATCCATTCTACTGAAGAAACCTAAGATTGTAAGGATTAAGTAGAGTGATCAAGGATTTTGAACATAGGGAGTCCAAGTTTAGAACCCATGCTTTTAGTCATTGTAATGTAATGTTGTCTTCCATTATGATTTTTTTAAAATCATTCTGGGGCACCTGGGTGGATCAGTTGGTTGGATGTCTTGATTTCAGTTCAGGTCATGATCCCAGCATTGTGGGATTGAGCCCTTTGTTGGGCTCAGCACTGACAGCGCCTGCTTAGGATTCTCTCTCCTCTTCTTTTTCTGCCCCTCCCTCACTTATGTGAGAGCACACACCCGCTCTCTCTCTCTCTCTCTCTCTCAAAATAAATAAACATTAAAAAAATCTGTAAAATAAATTGTTCTTATCATTAACAAAACTTCACTGAGTGGTATTGTCTGAGCATTATATTAGAAACTGGTGATGCCAAAATAGAAGAGATATTTCTTGGATGTACGAAGTTTATATAACCATTAAGCTGAAGCTGAACAGTCAGTACTGGGCTACCTGAATTGTGGAGGAGAGCTCAAACCCCTTTTGTATCAGAAGTGGCATTTTGCCACACCTGGAAGGTACTAGATGTTTTGTCTAAAACGAGTTATAAGATTCCCAATGTTAGTCTGCTACATGGTGAATCATGAAGAGCTTTCATATTTGAATGACAGTTTTCAAAGCCAACATGCTCTCACAGAAATCATCTTTTTTAATCAATCGGTTTAAGCCTGTGGCTAATTAAAGAGGGTACTGTTGTGTTCATTGCCACAGGAGGACACTATGACTTACTTCACTGACTGGACCAAAGTCACAAGCCTCATTGGCAGAGAATGGCTGCTGGTAGAGCTTGCAGTGGCCCAAGACTCTTAAGGTTTATTGCCTTTTTCCCTCTCAGGCTGGAGCCTAATATGCCACTTCATCCAAGTCCCTGGTATTCAACAGGCCACGATAAAGTGACCTAGTATCAGAAGACTTGCTTACCCTTGGTATACTCATTTTTGCCCTAAGTTTCTTTTATTGCTGCCTCAAAACTAATATTAAATTTAAAAAATGCAACAAAAGTAAAATCATTATTAGTCCTGGATAGAGGCCTCCCTCTGAATTTTCTTTTCTTCTAAGGTGTTAAAAGTATTTGGTATTTGAATAAAAATGGCTCATTAAATCAAGCCAAATGGATGGAATGGATTACTTTATTCAACAGACATTAGTTGAGCATCTATTTAAGTCTAGGCAATGGACTTTTGTCTGGAAATATAGAGATAACTAATCCATAGGTCCTGCCTCATAGAGCTCACAGTGCAGTGTGAGAAGGAAGGGAAGAAGGCAGTATGTCATTTATCAGTTTCAGCCAGTGATCATGAGAGAGGGTCTTCTGGAGACTTCTAAGAACAGTTTTTTGTTTTGTTTTTGTTTTTGTTTGTTTTTGTTTCTTTTTATTTTTACTCTTGGCAAGAAAACACTTGGAAACCATGGTCTCTTTTTGCTATGGACAGTTGTGTGGTGTAGTTCTTGGCAATGCTACAAGCATGTTGCAGGCTTCAGAGAAGCTAAGCCAACATTCTAAAAAATGGTGGCCCGTTAGATTAGAAGAATGCAAATTCTAGACACTTCTCTGAGTGACTGAATTAGCCTGTTTAAGCTCAGAATTTATTTTTACGTGAGTCTTATCATGTCAGCCACTTTGAATTAAGTTTTAGATTCTCTGATGCTGAAATCCCCCTACCTCTTACTTTACTTTTGTTACTTTCTCATACCAAGGGTGGGTCTAAGATTTCTAAGGTTGTTTATAGCATTTGGTTTGGATATTTGTAAATCCTCTCTCTGTCTCTCTGTCTCTCTCTGTGTGTATGTGTATGTGTGTGTGTGTGTGTGTGTGTGTGTGTGTGTGTGTGTTTATGAAGACCCTAAAACAAGTAACTAGCAAATGCTTTAGTCTTAACTAATCATTTGTCTTCTTTTAAATATTGTTTCTTTTTATACATACTGTTGTATATAAAAAAGTAGGAGAGTCTTCAAAGTGTCAGATTTGAATAGGAAGAAAAAGAGGGAGATAGACTGGGTAAAACAAAGGATTGTTTTCTCAATAACCCACATTTAGAGAACACCTAAACAATTGGCCCTTATAGCCATGGTACAGACAGCACTGTTATTATTGGAAGCTATGCTAATTATAGTCCTAACAAGTGTGATGTGGTGATTTATGAAAAAAATATATATTTGGTTATTCAGGTGACCAAATATAGATAATATAAATGACTAAATATATATGAGAATATATATATTTCTTATATATATTTGGTCTTCTTCCACTGTTCTTGACTCACAGTTCCCAAAACTTTGGAGTCTCCTAAGTGTTGACAATCATAAAGATGCCTTTTGTTGTGTTGATAAGGTGATTTCCCTGAAGCACCTAAGGGTGGGGCTTGGTGGCCAGCGGAGCCAATCATGTGATTAGAGCATTGGAACTTTCAGTCCCAACCCTTTGTCCTCCATGGAGTAGGGAGGGCTGGAGACTCCATCAGTCACCAGAGGTCAACGATGTAATCAATAATGCCTTGTAATAAAGCCTCCAGAAAATCCAAAGGACTGGTTTGGAAAGTTTCTGGGTTGGCACACACATGGTGATGCTGGGAGTGTGGAGTGCCTCGAGTGGGCTTCAAAGCTCCATGCCCCTTCCCACATACCTTGCCCTATGTATCTCTACCATTTGGCTGTTCCTGAGTTATATCCTACAATAAACTGGTGCTCTGGTAAGTAAAATATTTCCGTGAGTTCTGTGCACCACTCTAGGAAATTATTTGAACCCGAGGAGAGGGTCATGAGAGTCTCCGGTTTATAGCCAGTTGATCAAAAATATAGGTTAACAGCCTGACTTGTAACTGGCTCAGAAGTTGAAGGGGGAGGTCGTAGAACCTCCAATCTACAGTGCTCAGTCAGAAGCACAAGTGATAGCCTGGGCTCATGAAGAGGAGTTTGGGGGCACCTGTGTAGGACTGAATCCTTAACCTATGGAATCTCCAGGTTGATAGTACCAGAATTGAGTTGGATTATAGGACACCCAGCTGGTCAAAAGAATTGCTTGTTGGTGTGGGAAGTGCCCACACGCTCAACACATTCATACTGGAATTGGGTCCCAAAACCCAAAATAACTAGTTACTACAGGTTTAATGTTACATTTTCAAACTGATTAACTAATGGGGACTATCATAAGTCATCACACTTCTAAGTACTTCCTTAAAGCTTTTGGTCACATGTTTATAGAATTGGCATTGCTCTGCCTGTATTTACCAAAGATTTTCCTCAATTACATTTCCTGTCACTAGACGAAGAAGTATCAAAAAGAAAAAATAAAGAATACATAGTTGTGTCCCTATGTGCTCATCCCTTACCTAGTCCATTTATAGACCCATGTAAAAGCGGTCTTGGCTCTGATTATTTTGGAATTCTCTTCCAGGTGTCATCATATTTGAGGCTGACTTTAGAAACTTTTGGAGTCAGATTTTATTTCTTAATTTTCCCTTTCCCTCCCTGACTTTAGACAGAGTGTTTCTGTTTTTAGTTTTCAGTCATTGTTTCTATTTCTCCTCCATACCAGCAGGGACCTTTAAAACAGCTTGGAAAATATTCAACTCTTTTCCCACGTTGGTTCCTTAAACACCAGCCTACCCTGAGTTTTTGGGCTCTAGACAAAGTTCAGATCAAACACCTGCCCATAGGTAACATTTTTAGCAATCATCCAAAAACACAGTTTCTAATTTTAAAAGTGTATGAGGCAGAGTGCAACCCTTTGCATTTTGTTTTCCAGATTTTTTTTTGCCACATTATCTTTAGGACTACCCTAATTTTGGATCCTGACAGTGATAAAGTAAGGAGAGAGACTATGATTCGTGTTTTACAATATTGTAGAAAACTTTTCCTGTCCATTTGATTCTCAAAACAAACTAAGTAATTATTATCCTCATTCTTTAGAATAACCTGTGGCTCAGAAAGCTCCACTCTCTGGCCAAGTCTCCATAAATGGTCACAGAAACTGGGTGAGAAACCACATGTTTTACCTCTAAACATCATGCTTTTTATTAACACCTTACTTATTAAATTCATTTTATGCTGAAAAAAGAACTTTTTTAAATAATCTGATAACATATTTGAGGGACTAAAAATGCCACACATGAAGGGAATAGTGCGCACTTAATGCAGCTGGATTTTGGGCACAATATAAACCTATTTTTTTCAAAGGTCAAGTTTGATTACCCAATGGCCAAGTAGAGGAGATCACCCTCCAGGCTCTTGCTAACATGACTGTCATTCCTCTGACTGGAGTTTACCTACACAGGAATACACACAAATCTGAAAGTCAGAGAGGCATTGCTGAGAACAACTGTCAATCAGTGTCGTTGTATATGAGACCGCGTGATATCAGAAGACAGGATGAGGTAGTAGACCTTTCCAACAACTCTAAAGTGTTACAAAGAGAGCCGAAGGAAGTCCCAAGTCAATCTTTTAGGTCAGACTGCTCGGCAAAGAATACTAAATGAAGACAGAAGGGAAGTCCTTATGGATCTTCCCTTGAAAGGAAAGGAGTAAGGCCAAATCTAGTTCATGATTATGAAGTCATTCCCTGCTTCAGTCTCTCCTCCTGCCCTCCATGTGTCTGTACGCAAGTAAATATATTCAAATGGTTTACTACTTGTTCTGGCAGGTCTTGCGGTCTCCCTATCCAGAAAAACAGCTTGTGTCCAGACTTGCAATGTCAACCGGATTCACTCAGAGATTTCAGATTAAAAACAAAAGAAATAAGCATGATTAATAGCCCGAGAAAATAATGTCAGAAATGAACGTAAGTTGGGAAAGAATTTGAGAAGCTGCCAGGGAACATATTTCCCTGTCCCGTATAAAATAAAAGGAAGGTAGAAGTTGACAGGTGGGGAAGCAATGCAAATAAGCAATTAAAATGTAAAGAATCAGCATATTGGCTCAGTAATTCTAGTTGTAGAAATTTATTCTAAGGAAATAATTCAACAGAAGCTCAAAGGCTTCTGTACAAAGATTTTTCCTTTCAGTGTTATAGAAAAATAGCAGAAATGAAACAAAACAACAAACCACCAGAGAATAGTTTAATAAATTACAGCATAGCAATATTATGGAAATGTGTTAAATTTTGTATTGAGCAAACCCTTTCATTTAGCTTCCAGAGAATTCCCCAAGGATGTATTTTAATCCCACTTATGATGAGAACTTGTTTTCAGATATGAATCATCTTAAGTCATTGCCTTTCGCCATGTGCTTTCTTTTGATGCTGCTATTTGTTTCACAATCAATAGAAATCCAGGAAAATACAGATTTTAAAACTAATTCTACAGTACTTTGCAAGCTTACACAACATCCTCGGTAGGGAAAACTTTCGGGGAGGAACAATATGTTGACCAGGCTGATAATCTCCACAGGAGAATAGGATCAGTCTAAATAAATGTTGCAGCAAAGTATTAACTAAAAGATGCTGCCTTCTATTTTAGGACAAAGGGATTTTTAGACAAAATAATTTATTCTTCCTGAAAACAGATGGATAGTTTTCCAAGAGGAATTTTTCCTAACATTTTTGTGCATAAACAACTGGAAAAGCTTTGGAGTCAGACCAAGCCGGGTAAGGACAAGAAGAGCCAATATTTACTAAGCACGGGGAATATACCACAAAGTACCCAAACTTACCAACTGAATCCCTGCAAATGGTGTAGGGATTAGGTACTACTAATATCCCTATTTTACAAGTGAGGAAGAGCCAGCACACAGGGAGATTAAGTAACTTGACCAAGGTTAGCAGATTGGTTAACTCTGATGCATATTATTTCTCACTAAAATGCTGGTGACAGACACTAGCTAGGCCCTTTCTTGGGCCTGGTTCTGTCTTCAAATGGCTGAAGGTACACAGGGAACTGTGCTGTTTTTTTATCCTTTTTATCTTTTTTTTCTGATTTGCTGGCTTGAGCCCTTGCCTCTGCTCTTGTGTTGACCCTTTTTACGCTACTGGATAGGAAGCCTGATCCCTCTTTCCCTCTTTGGTACTGACATTGGTTACAATCTGCACTTAAGTAACTTGGTTTTCTCAGTTTGGGGTTGGTTAGAGCCCAACTCTCAGTGCTTCTCTGTGAAAGCAGATTTGCTCTGAAAGTAATGAAGAAGCAGAGACCCTCAGAGCAGTCCCTTGCAAGGCACTGTCCTTAGTTTTGTATTCATATTTTGTTACCTTTTTCTTAAACAGAATCCCCTCCCTAAATTGAATGACCCTGAGTTTTCAAAAACTTGAATCTACTACTGTTTCCCAGAGTTTGCCTCCTATCCCACAAGGAAACCATAAACCAGCTGTGTTATATTAGTAGATTGGCTAATGCTTTCCAAGTTACAGTTTCCCCATCTGCCAAATGGAAATGTCAGGGATCAGGTAACATAGTTTATGTAAAATTCTTTATTTTAACAGGTGCATATTAGTGGTACTTTTATACCTGTCATTTTTTCCGGTTCTAGTAACTTCTATAACCAGACAGGTTTTTCCCAGGTAATGTTCTGTCCTGTTTTCTCCACCCGTCTGCTAATACTTAGGAGTATTATCCCAGGAGTCCTCCTATGGGACATGATCTGTGTGATCTCCATTGCACCCTGTGGGTTAGTGAATCTTTAATTTTTACCACCATCTAGACTTAACTCACAGGATCTGTCCGCTCCCACATGCCCTAGCTTAGGCTGCCAGAATTTAGGCTGGATTTGAAAATGAAATGGAGGGGCGCCTGGGTGGCTCAGTCGGTTGGGCGGCCGACTTCGGCTCAGGTCATGATCTCACGGTCTGTGAGTTCGAGCCCCGCGTCGGGCTCTGTGCTGACAGCTCAGAGCCTGGAGCCTCCTTCGGATTCTGTGTCTCCCTCTCTCTCTGCCCCTTCCCCACTCATGCTCTGTCTCTCTCTGTCTCAGAAATAAATAAACATTAAAAAAATTAAAAAAAAAAAAGAAAATGAAATGGAGACAGATGAGGTTCTTTTCTTTCTTTTTTTAATGTTCATTTATTTTTTGAGAGAGAGTGAGTGGGGGAGGGGCAGAAAGAGAGGGGGAAAAGAGGATCTGATGCAGGCTCTGCGCTCACAGCAGAGAGCCCAGTTTAGGTCTTGAGTTCACAAACTGTGAGATTGCGACCTGAATTGGAGTCAGACACTTAACCAACTGAGCCATCCAGGCACCCCAAGGTTCTTTTCTTTATCTCAGCCCTTCTCTCCTCTTAGTCTTTATTAGTGCCCTGTTCTCTTCCTTCAAAACATTTATTTCAAATTCTAATTAGATACCAGTTTGCTCACTAGCTTATTATCTTCCTCATTAAACTGTAAACTTCATGGGAGCAAGGGCGCCCATGTTCCTTTCACAGTGCCTAGTGCAGGGCCTGGTACACAGCAGCAACACTGCAGAAACTTTTATTTTTTTGCATGAATGCAGCTGTGAAAATGGTAAAAGCAAGGACGTTTATCAAAGGTGAGGCGGTAACCTTTACCCAAACCTAGCTACATCAAAACTGGCTTCCTCCTCCTACACACACAGGGACAATTCACCAATTCTTCTCAAAGAATTGTTCTGTTCACCACCCTCCTTTCTCCCTCTGTCCTCTTCCTTCACCTTCATTGCTCCAGTCCCATAGCCACACACAAAACTTTTCCTTTTCTCTACTCCTCTGTCTCTTGACCGCTGAGGGACAAAGAAAAGTGTTTCCAAGAATCTTAGTTCCCATTTCTCACAGGTTTTAAAATCACTTGATCCTGAGAATACCAAGAGGAGGTGGTGGCGACAGAGAGAAGGTGTGGTGTTCCTGGTCCTTGCGTGCATGTGAGGGGCTGAGGAGGGCAGGGAGGCCATGCCTCCTGTGACAGTTACATCCCCGAGAGCAGGGACCCCCCCCACAGGAAAGGGGAGCAGTTGAGGCAAGTCCTGGGTTTGCCGAGTTGTGCTCTGACTCACTTCACAATAAGCTTCACAAAAATCATCTCCACTCTATTGCTCGGGACAGAATGTACTAAAATCACAAGTCTGTGACTAGGGACTGCCTTCCCACCTCCCTTCTCACCTTCATTTCATTGTTTTAATAGTAGCATTTTAATAAGGGGAATTATACTTCTCCTGGTTTTAGGATGATGTCTTATGGTTTAGTATAATCACATATAACTACAGCAGATGGATTTACTAATTTTGCCATTTCTGAGCAGATTCCACATTGTTCAGTGTCTATCACAGTAAATTGAAAGTGAGATTTGAAAGATTCCATAATGGGAGATACCCAAAGAAACATGGCATAAAAATGGTATGTGTATATAAATATGATACATGTACATACATATATATATACACACACACACACACACACAATCACACATCTCTATATACATAAAAAAACACATATAGATAGATATACAATAGCTCTCCAAATGTTCCTAAACAAATTGGGCTGTAGTTTGCTTGAGATAGGCAATAAATCATGGCAATTAGGTGTACTGGCTTTAGAGTTAGTCAAGATTCCTAATAGTACCACTTACTAGCTGTATGATTTGAGGTAACTTAAATTTCCTCTTTGAATAATAGGAACAATGCTACTTAACTCATAGCATTGATGTTTTACTTGAGAATTTTAGCATTTAATTTCACAAAGACATTATGAGGTAGGTACTATTATCATCCTTATTTTACAGATAAAGAAACTGAACTAATGGTTAATAACTTGCTGAAAGTTACACAGTAAGAGGGGGAAAAGCCAGATATCTCTCAGCTGTTGAACTCTAAAACACTAGAACCAAAGTTAACAAAGGGATAAGGAGAGGGGGCAAACATAAGTGCCAGGGACTGTGTTAGGAGTTTTTTGTATATTGTCTCAAGGATCCTTACAACCCTGGGGAGGGGCTGTGATGGCTTTATTCAAAAGAGAACCATAGCTTACACGGCTGATGAATGTTGATATCAGAATACAACAGTAGGTCCTTCTTATAAATAATATACTCAAACACATATGGAGTGTCTTCTAGATACTCAGCATAGTGCTTGGTTCTGTAGTTGACATGAAGGAAACACGTTTCACAGCCTCTGACCTCAAAGAGTTTATAATCTAATGGGAATGACGCAAATGGATCCCATAAACAATTAGAGAACATGAAATTCATGATGAAGATAACAACACCAAGTATGGCCAAGACTGACAGATCTTAGAACTAAAATGGCACATACCATGATGGAATTTGAACTTAACTGGGCCTGAAAGGTACATTGTGCAGTCACTGTTTGTTGAATGCATAAGTGAAAAGACATGATGTTATTTTTCTATTACCTTTCTTCCTCACACAGGACCTATAAGACTGAAGGGCTCAGCTTTCTCCTTCATCCCAAGAGAGAGGGTGCAGACAGGGGTAGGAAGAGGAAAACCACTAGGGGCAAGCTCACTGCTCTGCCTGTTATTGCCATGTCAGAGCCACATCTGTATCCCTGTGCCCACAGCAGTGGCTAGCACCTGGCAGGACTTAAAAAAGAACTGTGCTGACTGAAAGAATAAATACAAGGAGGGGGGAAATAAAAGGTTATTTCAGGGAAGACCTAGAAAAATCACAGGTGAGAGAAAAAAACACCACAATCAGGACCCATACTATCATGTTATCCTCTCTTTGAGGACTTTCCTGTCTTTCTTAAATATCTCTTTCCTTTTCTGTGCCCCTACAGTGGTCCCCAACAAGGACCTGCAGCACTTACAACTATCTACTAGACAATATCTGTTTACAGATACAGGCTTTATCTAGGTGAAGGACAGTATTACATTCATCTTTATTATCCAGAGTGCCTAAAATATCATCTAGCTCACAGCAGAAGACTGATGTATAATAGTTTCTCAGCAAACAGTACCTATTTAATACAGGTCGGGATAACTCACTGAGTAGAGAACCTTGTTTTCCTGTACTGACTTCCTCTCAGCTCTTTCTAGCCAACTTGTTTTTGTGGTCTGGTATACAACTCAGATCACCGTACCTCTACTGACTTCAATTCATGAAAGTTTAATTTGATCCCATTCTCCATAAAAGTGTGCATTGCCCCCTTGTGTCTCCTTTGGTAAAACACCCCATGAACCCCTTTTTGGTATTTCTCTCCCTTCCTATGAGGTTCTGCTGCCCTCTAGGGGGCCTTGTTCATCACACATTTCTCAGGGCCCAGTTTGATCTGCATTTGGCAGCACAATCCTTGGGTGGACTGCCAGCTCCCAGGGTTCCTCTGCCTGCTCTTGTCATCCCTATCTCACAAACTGTGGCTGTATAGTGTAGTGGGTTCAGGGATATGACACTTGAGCATCAGCAAGCCAGGAGGATGTTGATAACTGACAACCCTTACAAGTAGAGGTTTTCAGCAGGTTGTTGTGGGGTCTTAGTGCTCTTGGTATTAATAGGATCCTCGATTATGGGTATTCCACTTGCATCTTGGTAGTTTACATATTACATCAAAATTTATTCTACGGAATCCAGAAGCTGACTAATGGAAGTGTTCTACCTGATGAATGAACAATGATTTCTGTCTTTGTGTAGACCTCTGGGAGACAACTTCCCCATAGTGTCTGGGGCCTAAACTGCTTTTTGTTAAAGCTCAGATCAACATATGGTTGCCATAGCCAATGATGATGAACCTTAACTCTATATAATTTGACTTCTCTGTAACATTGGAACTATTGACCACTCCTTCATTTAAGAATCACTCTTTCTCCTTTTGTGTTATCACTTGACTCTGGGTCTCAGGAGTACTTAGTCCAATATTCAAGAATTCTTTGTCTAGTTCTCAGATATGCTTTCTTTTATAGTCTCTGGCTCTTCCTTTGACTCTCCCAAATTGTACTTCAAACAGCAAACTCTCAATTTGCAGGCCAGTTTTCCCAGCAGCCTCTTGGGTTTGTTCACTTAGATGTTCTCTTGGGAATCTTGAATTTAACAATTCCCAAACCAAACTCATGTTTTCTTCAAACTTTCTCTACTTTACCTTATCATCTCTGGTCCCTAATTTCTTCTCATTTAGTCCTATTATCATCAAAGGTGGATGGCTCCCCCCATTCTTTTTGTTTTAATCTCCAGCCTGGACTTCTCTAAGCTCATAAGACATAGTATTAAAGTGTCCAAAATGGAACACTTGATTTTGCCCTTCAAAACTCTCTTCCCCAAATCTGAATTACAACGGTCCCAATCCTCCCCTTTTACACAGGTCAAAAACCTAGATTGATCTTTAATTTTTCTCTCTCCTTTACATACAATTTAATGATTAAGTCATATCATTGCACTTTCCCCTTGGACTCATCATAGTCCCTTACCTAGCTTATTACAATGGATGTCTGATTCTTCCTTCTCTTCTTTCTACTCTACATTCTATTCTATCTATAGAAACCAGAGGGATCTCTTTAACATATTAATCTCATCATGTAATTTCTTGAACCTTCCAAAGTTTTCCATCACATTCGAGACAAAATATAATAATCTGCACCTCACCTATTTGGATCCTTAAGTGTCAATCTGCGTTTTTCTCTTACATTTCTCTCCTCTTCTTATTTTACCCCAACCACAATGGACTTTGCTTGTCCCTGAAGATGACAGTCTGGTTTCTACCTCAAGATTTTTTTTTTTTTTTACCTGCTTTTCCCTCTGCCTGAAACATATAGCTTCCACATCCCGGATTGTCATGTGTCTTATTTTCTTACTTCATTTTTGCTCTCTGTTCAACTTATTCAGAGAGGCTGTTCATGACACCTATCTAAAAATATTTAAAGTAATTCACCAAACCTCACTTTAGTCCCTCACTATACTTGTTAGATATACTTGGCTAATAATATCAGGGTATTGAAATACAATCCAAGTTCTTATATAACGCATATATCTTTTGCTTGATCTTCAATGGGGTGATATATATATATAGTATGTATATATATATATAGTATGTATTAGTTTGAAAACATTTTACAATAGCATCTAATATCTAATTAAATATGTTTAATTTGAGACAAAGACAAATGAAGCATGTCTAACATTTTAAGGCTGGGAAGTAGCATTTGTTCCATTTAACAAGAAGACAGAGATAATGAAACTATTACAGAAGAATTTATTGGATATAAAAGAATGAGTATTGGATGTGTTGAGGTTGAGATAATGCCAGATATGAAGATGGTACTATTCAGTTATCATTTGAAGACTAACAATTTAAGCTTAAGGAAGAATACTTCAGAATCGAAAGTGCACTGATGGTTGGGTTCTCCAAAGAAAAGAACACAAGGAGAAAGGAGTCAAGGACCATGGACTGATCTTAGAGAACACCTACAACTAGGAGACAGGAAGTGATCCCAAGGAGCCCTAAACCCTGTACCTTTGTGCCTGCTGTTATCTCTTGCTGGCATGCCTTCCCCTACCTAAGCAAGTCAAACACTCCTACTTATCTTTCTTTTCAATGCTACCTCCTCTATGAATTTCTTTAGTAGATCACTGAGATTTGAAATTGATAACTGATTCTACCTTTTCAGACCAACAGGAATATTTTTTTTTTTCAGCTAAAGAGTGATGGAGGACATAATGAGGCACACTACAAAGAGCATGAAGAGTAGCCTGGTGGTCGGGTGGGTTTAAATCAGTTTGATCATAGGCTAAGTGTACAATCTTGGAAGAATTATTTCATCTCTGACTCTCAGTTTCTACAGCTATAAAAACTGGTATATCTTTACTTTGGAAGGTTGTACAAATTAAATGACGTATAATAGCACAGAGCACACTGAAAGTGCTCGATAAATATTTGTTCTCTTCTTCTTGTGTATATGTATGTGTTGGGGGAAGTTGGAAGGGATTCTAGAGAAATGGGTGGCCAAATGACTCAAGAAAGGTGGAAAACTTCTTTTAGTCAAGAAGCTAGAGAAAAGCATATTACTATCTTTCCATTGTTTATTTTTTCCTTGGAAATTCCATCTTTACTAAGGGAATGGAGTTTGAGGGAAGAGAAAGAATCATTAACTCACAGAATTATGCCTAAGGCATACTTTCTTTGTAGGAAATGTTATGTTCTAAAAGAGCTAGGACTTGCATGCCCCAGATGTGGTATAGCTAGTTCACTTCCAAGCAGGGCTAAGGCAAATAAAAGGAACATTTCTGGAAACAGAATTTTGAAAAAAATGCTTAGTTTACCCCACCACCCAGACAATTTATATCAATTAATTGAAAATATTTTAATCAAATTCACATAGTAACAAATGAGATCCCTAACATCACATGCAGATTAAAATTCACTGTAATCACAGCATTCAAGAATATCAATTCATTATACAAAGGGAATGTTTTAGACGCAATTCATCAAAATCATCCAGACATAGTCTTTTATAGTTCCACAAATATACTTCAATTATTGCAGAGCCAAACCATTTAATTAATCATTTCAAAGCATTTCTCTTCCCCCAAATCAAATACCTGAAACAAATCCTTCATAATATTACAATCCACCAGATCTAAATCTTCTTAGCATTTACCTCTACATACCGAGTAAGAGACAGAGAGATATATTTAAATGGTATATTATCAGGCAATGGTAGAGAAAGACTTGACAATTTAACTTATTCTCTTGGAAAATGAACTACTACTGAGTCCTGACTCACCAGTAGGGGAAGAACTAGGTTCCCACCAGAGGCTAGAGAAGTGAATCTTTGCTAGTCACTCAGTCACATATTTATTAGAGAACTTTTAATTTTTTTAAGTTTATTTATTTACATATATATATGGAGAGAGACAGAGAGAGAGAGAGAGAGAGAGAGGGAGAGAGATGAACAGGGGAGGGGCAGAGAGAGAGGGAGGAGAGACTCCAAGCAGACTCCACACTGTCAGCACCAAGCTTGATGCAGGGTCCAGTCCCATGAACCGTGAGACCATGACCTAAGCTGAAATCAAGAGTTGGACACTTAACTGCCTGAGCCACCCAGATGCCCCAGAGAAACTTTTAAAATAGTTGCTGATAATGGGGACATAGAAAGCAATGCCTACAAGAAACTTACAGTCTAGTAGGGAGAAAAACAAACAAATATAATACAACGTAAGGAGTACTACATGAAAGGACTCAGCAAGTCCAATGGAAATGCAATTTATAAAAGAGGTGTAATATTTGGGTTGGTAATTGGAGGGTAAAAAGGTGTTTTCTAGATAAAAGGGAGATAGAAGAGGCAGAGATGACAGAATATACACAGGCAGAGCATACCAAACAAAGAAATAGCTGAGGTGTGGTATGTTTGGGGAATTATATGCAGTTGGATACTGCTGGGATATGTAATTATGTGTTTGGAGGACCACTGGTGGAAGGGACATTGGGAAGGATTGGTGGAGTAAATTGGTGGCTGGACCTCAAGGTCAAATCTTGAAGGGCCAGATCTTCAAGGGCTTTGTGAGTCATGTAAAAGAGTTTTATATTTTTATATTTTAAGACTTGTATACCTACTATTTGAAGGTTGGGTAATGTGATCAAATTTGCAATTTAGGAAGATGGCTCTGGCAGCAGTTGGGATAGGTTGGTGCAATAATAATATTTAGGATATTTTGTCAGTACAGACAAGAGGTTATGGAGTTCTGGTCCATGGCAATATTGGTGAGAATGCAAAAGATAAAATGACATAAGTAGAGAAAATGATATTGGCTGTGAAGCATCAAGGAAAGTGAAGAGTCAAGATTGACACAGGTTTGGGCAACTAGGTTGAAGGTGTAACTTTTATCCAGAGAGGAAATGTAAAAATAAGAAGAAGCTTCAATGACGATGTCTAGAGAAATGGTTATGAGGTTATTAGTTAATTTCTTGGTCAAAATAATATTTCTTCTGATGTCCTGTCTTATACATTATAATGATCCAGCATGTCAAAAATAATGAATTCTAAAAATTGACCAAAATATTTGCATGAAATAGGTGCTTAATAGCTGGTGAATTTCAACCATACCTGAACACTTATTAAAAGATACCTTCCACTATCTCACATATTTTTAAATTGACAACTTTAGAAATAGCCTTTATTTGAATAAAGGAAATAAAAATAAATCATTAAAAAATTATAACTGGTAAAAATGTAACCATGTACTTAGTCTGAATCTGCTTTTAGGAGACATATCCCATTCCTTGTACTAACTTA
The DNA here is from genome assembly GCA_030068075.1 of Paguma larvata. Classification (NCBI taxonomy): domain Eukaryota; kingdom Metazoa; phylum Chordata; class Mammalia; order Carnivora; family Viverridae; genus Paguma; species Paguma larvata. Next base: position 42,623,265 of record CM057831.1, on the reverse strand, counting down.
ATTCAAGTAAGTGCTATCTGCATTATGTAGATATTTCAACCCAAAATAATCTGAAATGTCCTGAGGCACCTGGGTGGCTCCGTCAGTTAAGCATTGGACTCTTGATTTTAGTTTAGGTCATGATCTCATGGTTCATGAGATCGAGCCCCACATGGGCCTCTGTGCTGACATTGTGGAGCCTGCTTGGGAATCTCTCTCTCTGATCTCTCTCTCTGCCCCTCCCCCACTTGTGCTCTTTCTCTCAAAATAAATAAATAAACTTAAGAAAAATTGAAACACCCTTGTGCATGCTTGTTTTGATGACCAAACCATACTGAGTTTGGATTTTAACTAGATCATAACTCAGCAGAGTACACTAGACAGTGGCTTTAAGTCCCACAGAATGAGCAAGTACTAAAGGAAAGTGCTAACAAAAGAAAATGGGGCAGTGGATAATCATTTCATTTGTTAAGGGTGGTAAACAGGAGGGTATTTGACCTAAATCAAAACAGAGTGAAGATGACACTTTTACAAATGTCATTTTTCAATCCTGACCTTTCATTGATTCCTACAAACTCTTTACTGCCCTTTCAAATATAGTATTAGTGTTTAGAATTTCTGGTAGTTAAGATTGTGGACTCTAAAGACAAACTCCAGGAATTAGAATTCAAGGTCCAACCCTTTCCAGATATCTACCCATGGGCAATCTGCTTTACCTTGCTGTGCCTCAGTTCTCTCGTTTATAAAATGAGAATCCTAATGTTATCTACCTCATGGGGTTGTCTTAGGATCAGAAGAATGTTTATGAGGCAGTGAAAATAGTCCCTGCCACATCATGGATGCTTGGGAACAGCTATCAGTATCAACCTCATCATTCCGATCATCTTCCTTCCACACCCTATACCCCACCTTCTCTTCTATAGTTTCTGCCTATGGAATCTTTTGGCTGGAGTGCCTAAAAGCTTGATTTTAAATCCAGTAGTAGTAGTAGTAGTGACTGCCTGACCCTGTTCTTGGGGTCCTTTTCATCCATCTCCCACTGGCAGACTCCGACTCTATCTTACTTGCACTGAGCACACTCAGGTATGAAGTGCTGCAGACTCTGATTCATTACTTTGTACTGAAGTAAAAGGCTACCTGTCCCTTCCTCATGCTTTGTTGCCCACCAGAAATGGTGTGACTAAACATGTGACAGGGCAGATTGACTTCTCCTTCAGAAGGTAAAGGTTTAGAGAAAGCCTTACATTTTAGGGCTAAAGTTCTTAACTGCACCAGTGCTGTTCAAACTCTCGTTTAGCCACTCATCACTTTGGATAAGTGTCTTCGTCCCTCTAACCTTTGATGTCTTTATTAGTATAATGAGCATAACAAGCCTTCTGAGCAGAGTGGGTGTAAGAAAAGTATTGGACGAACAAAATCAAAAGACAACCTACTGAATAGGAGAAGATATTTGCAAAGGACATATCCAATAAAGGGTTAGTATACAAAATATATGAACAATTTATACAACTCAGCACTAAAATAGCCCCTAAATAATCCAGTTAAAAATGGGCAGAAGCAATGAACAGACATTTCTCCAAAGATGACATCCAGATGGCCATCAGACTAATGAAAAGATGCTCAACAACACTAATCATCAGGGAAATGCAAATCAAAACCATAATGAGATATCACCTCACACCTGTTGGAATGGCTAAACTAAAAATCACAAGAAATAAAAAAAAGTTGGGAGGAGGTGGAGAAAAAGGAACCCTCATGCACTGTTGGTGGGAATGCAAACTGGTGCAGCGACTGTGGAAGATAGTGTGGAGGTTTCCCAAAAAAATTAAAAATAGAATTACCATACGATCCAGTAATTCCACTACTGTGTATTTACCCAAAGAATATGAACATACTAATTCAAAAAGATATATGCACCCTTATGTTTATGCAGCATTTACAATAGCCATGATATGGAAGCAGCCCAAGTGTCCATGGATAGATGAATGGATAAGAGGTGGTATATGGGTGCCTGGGTTGCTCAGTCAGTTAAGCAGCTGACTCCTGGTTTTGGCTCAGGTCATGGTCATGAGCTCAAGGTTTGTGAATTCGAGACCCATATTAGGGTCTGCACTGACAGTGGGGGGCCTGCTTGGGATTCTCTCTTTCTCTCCCTCTCTCTCTGCCCTTCTGTACATTCCCTCTCAAAATAAATAAATAAAAAAGCTTTAAAAAAAGGAGAGATGATATATACTATACAATGGAATATTCAGTCATTACAAATGAATAAAATCTTGCCATTTGCAAGAACATGGATGGATCTAGAAGGCATAATGCTAAGTGAAAAAAGTCAGTTAGAGAAAGGCAAACACCATATGATTTCACTCATATGTGGAATTTAAGAAACAAAACAAAGAAAAAAGAGACAAACAAAACAAGAAGCCCCAGACCCTTAACTATATAGAGAGCAAAGGGATGATTACCAGAGGTGGATCGGGGGATGGGTGAAATAGGTGAAGAGGATTGGCAGTACACTTATCGTGATGAGTACTGAGTATTGTTGAATCACTATATTGTACCCCTGAAAATAATATAACACTGTATGCTAATTATGCTGGAGTTAAAATAAAAAAAATGAATTGCATTAAATAAATAGTATGCATGGCATTTGTTGCATCCCCAGTGAATCAAGGATCTTGATAAAAGTTGGTTTGATTCCTGAAGAACAAACACTGGAAGCATGATCAATTGAATTTGAAAGGCATTTCTGGTGGCAAAGTGTGTGCCAGGAAAATATTTAGGTGAGGCCCCTCTATAGTATATGAGGATAATATGTATGTTTTTAAAATCTAGCATCAGTATTCTAGGAAGTAAGTCTGATTTTTTTTCCAGCTTTTTTATGTCACACTATTTTTTACAGGTATAAGAATGTGTCACCAATGATGACGAGAAAACCAGCAAGTTTGTATTGGGAGTATTCTTCAGTCAGTACATCTGGGAGTCAGCACATTTGGTGTTAGCACTGCTCCTACAAAAGTTTGCCTCCAGCTGCTTGCATCAAGCTCTCTGTACAAGCCCATGGTGGCAGTCCTCTATCATTGCTGCGCAAGCCCAGCGAAATGCTCTCTCCCACTGAAGCTGCCCAGAGAACCCCGCCTGCCACCCAGTGGCCAGAAGAGGGACCAGTCCCTTGCTGCTCTGGGTGGGCCTAAGGGCTGTGGGGGCAAGGGACAGAAGAAAGAAGGGGAGAGTCTGTAAACAGGTGACACATAGAGCCTGGTTCTTCCCTGGCACCACTGAGGATTGGTTAGAAATGCCCCAGAGTTAAAGGCTGTCTGCTCCTTTCAGCTCTCGACTTGCTCTCTGTCTGGCACTTTTCTCCCTGGAGAGGCAGTCTCAAAGCAGTGTCTGCACTGTGAATACAATTAAATGAAAGCCTCTGGAAATGTCCAAGGGGAAATTAGATAACATGTGCTTTGATGCAGGGATTTGGAGTTTGAAGGTGAAAAAGACGGGCAAGACATCAGAAGTCTGCATCTGTTTAGCTCCAGTTCAGCACATTAGCATTCTGCTAATGTGTCTTTGTAAGTTCCTCTCTGAAGTCAATTTGCTCGGTTTTTCTCAAGTATCATCAGAAATTTCAAACATCTTTTAGATTAAAAGAAGTCCTAAAGTTAGACTTCTCTTATGAGTGGATGTTGAAATCAAGTCTTCCTTATATTTTTATTGGTTAACCAATGAAAGGGAAAAGTGCTTGTTGGTCCATTGGGCTAGAACATTTGGTTCTCATTTTGCTGTCCTCACAGGCACTAGCTCTGTGCATGGAGGAGAAATCGTGTACTTTTGCCCCAGTCCCTTCTCCAGCGATGGGCTGCACACTTGGCTGTACTCCGTGGCTGGATAGTCCCTGAGAGAAGCATCCACTCTTCACCCTGAATTCAAAATTCCCTCTCATTTCCCTCAGATGCTCCTACTGTGCCTTTTTCTCTCTGTCATAATGTGTCTCCCTGAGTCAGAACACACTCTCTACTGTGCCTGATTCCCAACAATGGGTCAAGTGAGCACTGCTGTCTTCAGTTTCTGACCAAGACACTGGTGGGGGTAAGAGTGAAATGACCAAGACACTGGTGGGGTCAGAGTGAAATGACCAGGACACCACACAGAGGCTAGTTGAGATGGGTGACGTAGAGCAGTGGGGACCTCTTCTCCTTTGAGGAGCATAAGTAGGAGGGATCAGTAGAGCTCGATCTCCATTTTACCTCCTGTATGACCACAATAGCAATTTACTGAGCTCCTCCCCGGAGTCAACCTAGGGATAAATAAAAATGTTCTTGCCATCAGTGACTTCTGGTAGAATGTGTGCATGTGCATGTATGTGTGATACATATGACCAGAGTAAAACCTTGTGGAATGTCATGGAACCTCACCAGAGTTTTGTGTAGAAAGACCAGTATCTCCTCTCTCTCTGTCTGAACCAAGATATCCATTAGGGAGTGTTTTGGTTAGAACAGAAACATTTAGTTGAGCTCCAGATCTTACAGAGGATCATTTTAAATCTCTCTCTGGCTCTGATATCCCTGGTTACCTCTTCTAGCAACCCTTGTGATGACCTTAGTTCCACCTGAATAATGCATGATAATCTCTTCTCAAGATCTTTAACATAATCACATTCACAGCATCCCTCTTGCCATGTAATGTAACATATTCACACATTCCAGGGAATGGAATGTTACCAAGTTAGAGGGTAATTGTTCTGCCTACTACAGAGGACATCCACGTTGATATTACACTACTCCATTACCTTCCTCGTTCTACCCATTCCATTTAAAATTGAAGGAACTAGCTCCACCGGTTTGCTTTTGCTTTTCTTTTTATGGCAATATTACATGGTGACCAAACACTGAAATTCTAGCCAATGTATATGCCAAGACCTTTCCCCATCCTCCGTTAGTTAATCACACCCTCCCATTTGGCACTGATGCATTTGTTTGTTTGTTTGTTTGGACCTGAGTGTAGGGGAATGGCAGCTGATCTCCTGATTGGATGTTGGCTCCAATGAGGCAGAATTGTATGTCCTTCAGTCATATGGGGAGAAGGTGGGAGAACGTTTTAGAGTCCTCTCTGAGACTGCTATAGAATTGATGAGCAGAGAGTGGAAATTACGCTTAATAACCCAACCAATAGCAAGCCTCTTGCAATAGCAGTGTTATTTTCCTATGCCTAGGTGGGCAGGCAATGCCCTAGAGTTTGAGTCCACAGAGCAAAACTCCTATATGGGGCAAACAGGAAGAAGGAGCAATTACTCACTTGATATATCCTTTTGAAAGTTTGTCAGTCAATTATTGTGGAAAAAGCCAGGGTGTTTAGACTTGGGTTTGAATCCCACCTGCATTCCTTAAGAGCTGTACAATCATGGACAAATCACTTAACCTCGACGCACTTTAAGTTTTCTCACTTTTAAAACAGAGAATGATAATAACATTATCTAACTCACATGGTTGTTGTTAGCTGAGAATAAGTAAGTCTGTGGTTCTCAATGTGTGATCCCTATGCCACCAGCACATTCATTCATCAACATTAATCATTATTACCTGGGGCCTTGTTAGAAATGCAAACTCTCTGGCCCCACCCAAGACCCACTGCCTCAGAAACTCTGGGGCTGGGGAGCTTTATTCTATAAGATACTGATGTATAATACGCATGGTATAGCGTGTCACACACGACCAGGAGTTGCTTAACGAACGCTGATTATAATTATCTTTATCTTCTCTGGGAGCTTCATTAGGTTTACCACACTTTGTTTTTCAGTTATTGTTTGTTTTGGAAGAGCAAGGTCAGTGACAGATCTATGTTTGTTTACCAAGTCACGGTCTCTCTGTTTTTTCTCCAACTAAAAAAGCCACATGAATAACAAATTAGAGAAAACAGTGTCATTAGTTTGCATTTTGGCCGTGTCATTTAAACTCGGCAGAGAGGGAGTCACGTTCTCTGGCAGCTCCTGCCACCCTGAGTGTGCAGTGGTGAAACCTGAGAACGAGGCTAGGCAACAAGCCTGTTAGTTGTTTTAGTTGTTTTGTTTCTGTTTTTGTTTTTGGCTAAACGTAAATGAACAACGACAGCACACACTTGCCTCACCAAAGAGAGCTTCATATCATGTTATATATAAAGTTTACTCTAGTGATTCATCATGTAGTTTCTAACCATTAAGTAAAATAGATGCATCTGGGCCAAGTTAAAAATTGAAATTTTTTTATGAAGAAATACAAATGCACTGCTAAAACCACAAGGGGAATGAGAAAAATGGCTAACACAAATCACCTTTAAACTCTGAGAAGTCAGGCTTCTGAAAAAGCACTAACAAACTTTGCAACCTACTACCTAAGAATATAATGGAAATTTAGAGAACTGTGGTCCCCGGGATGTAGCAATGATTTACTTGGAATTCAGGCCAGATTCCCAAAGTCAGATATTTCCATTTCAGTAAACTCCCTGAAGAGTGATGTCATGGAACCTCATATTGTGTCACCAGAGCTGTATATTGGGTGGACACGAACTGAGATGATCCCATGGTTAGGAAAAAGAAAACTCACATCTCATGAACCTGGACTGTGGGACATACTCTGTATTACGCACACAGTGATCACAGGGTCACGGGATCATTGTGCACATAATACAGAATGGGATGAGTATTATCATCCTCATTTTCCAGAGGCTCTAAGAATTAAGAGCTTTGTCTGAAGTCCCAGCTTGTAAGGGACAGAGCCAGGATTGGAATCCATATCTTTGATGTCAAGGCTCACTTCCTACACCACAGTATTTATGTCAAGTTATAACATGATGGACACTGACAGCTTACTTGGTCCATGATGTCACTTTGATCTGCCTGTATGCAAAAAAAAAAAAAAAAAAAAAAAAAGTCACCTTTAGGGTCATTTCCCTGGGTGTAAAAACTAGAATCAAAATATTAATATTTTATTTGCCAGAAATATAGTCACAGTGACTTTATTTATCAACAACAATGACAAAATGGGATATACATGGTTGGGAAAATGGATCCATCAGAAAGGCAATATTAAAATAAAAAAGGGCTATAAAAGCATATAGACCTGGGTTTGTATCCCACATTTACTACTTATTAACTATGCACTAAATAAAGCTTGCTTAACTTTTTCATGTCTCAGTTATTATTTTTTCCTTATCTGTGGATGGGGGTGATACTTTCTATTATAAAATATTTGAAGATCCAGTGAGATAATGTATTTGTACTTAGCACAGTCTCTGCAATAAAGTCATTGCTTGATAAGTGTTTACTGCAAAGAGGATGAAGCAGGTCACTAATGATCATTACTGTAAAAGTACAAATGAATCTGTTGTCTAGAGGAGAGCAAGGGTGAGGACACATAAGTTTTCATTGGTGATACGTGGGGAGGCATCACGGTGGTGTTGGGAGGTGGCCACAAGTTTCAGGAATTTGGATGGTAAACAAAAAAGGCTGTTGAAAGGAAGCTGAGACAGCCTGATGGTGGTCAGCTCACAGACCCCTGATCAGGCTAAGCCTCTTCCCTGCAAGCATCTCTAATCCATTTCCTGCCACGTGCCCACACACGTTATATGCTGTAATTCCCCGACCATATCACGATGGGTCATCCTTCTGAGCTGTTGTTCATCTGTTCCCCCAAACTGTATATCCCATGATTTTCACCCGGTTCACCTAATCTTTTATTCTTTGGGATTCAATGCAAGTGTGGCCCTTCCACAAGGCCTTCCCAAAACCTGCAGAGTGGGCAAATGCCCTTTTGAGCCTGACTTCCCTGAGTATCTTCTCCTTTACTACTTCATACACTACAAAAATTAGTGATTTGGTTATGGGTTGGTCTTTCCCACTACTCCATGAGCTACTCCTAAGGGCAGGGTTTGTGTATTATTCATCTTTATATTCCTAGAATTCAGTGACATACTTAGTGTACAGTGGTTACTCTAAACACTAATTGGAATTAAACTGGATTGGGGTCAAGGTGGAAACATTAGAATTCCTTGCCTATTTCATGAGATTTTACCTGAGATTAGGCTATCAAAAAAATATATACAAGAAGTTAGTAAATCCTCAAAATTCCTAGTTATAATAAAATGATAATATTAATAAATATAATAAATACTATAAATAGTAAAAACAAATCAGTCAAATTTTTTTCTCACAAAATCTATATAGATACTTAAAAATCACCACTATGGTGCCTGGGTGACTCAGTCGATTAAGTGTCCCACTCTTGGTTTTGGCTTAGGTCACGATCTCAAGGTTTTATGAATTCAAGCCCCACTTCTGGCTCTGTGCTATCAGCATGGAGCCTGCTTGGGATTCTCTCTCCTTCTCTCTCTGCCCCTCCCCGACTCACATTGTCTCTGTCTTTGTCAAAAAATAAATAAATAAATAAACTTAAAAAAATCACCACTAAATAGAAAAGATATCAGGCAGTCATTAAACTTGATAAAATACAAGTCAAATCAGGCTCAGCCTGAAGTATGATCATGTCAAGAAAGTACAGTGCCATAAAGTTCCACAGGAGCAGTTTTCAAGGAAACTCTTGCGGGGGGTGGGGGGAGAGAGTCACATTTCACACCTATTCAATCCCAGTTTTTCTCAGTTCAGGCTACAAAAAATGAAGAGCTGGAATGGAGAACCATTGTTTAATGGTTACCTCTATGTCTCTGAGGCCAGTCTGTCTTTATTCAAAACCTGCCTCCTCTATGTACTCTTCTTTATGGATTTGAGCAATTGTATTAGCTTCTGCATACCTCAGTTGCCTCATCTGTAAGATGAGGATTGTTTTGAGGAATAAAAGAATTAATACATGTAAGGGGTTTAGAGCAGTGCTCAATGAATATAATTCCTTCACTGCAAGTGCTCAATGAATTATTCACTATCTTCAGCCCTTCTTTTTGTTTTCTGTCAAATGCCAGTGTAATTCATATGTCATTATTCAAATATCCATCCATTTATCCATTTATTCAACAAATATTTTTGAGTGCTAACTATGTGGCTGGCGCTGTGCTGGTTACTAATGGTACAGAAAATAAAAAAAGACATGGACCCTGTGCTTAGTAAGTTCACAGTATAGTGTGTGTGTGTATGTGTGTGTGCAAGGGAGTCTTACAATTAAACATGTAATTATAACACAGCATGATGAATGTTGTATAGGAGAAACACACAGCTCATTTAGATCACAAAGAGGGGGACCTAATGTAGTCTCAGAGGGTCAGGACAGGCTTTCCAGTAAACGTGATATCAAAGATGAGTGTGAGTTAGATTTGAGGGTGATGGGGCAGGTGTATTTTATAACAAATTAGCTGCATTGATACAGGCCTGAAAGCAAGAAAATTGAATAGGTCAGAATGGAAAGCCAAGTAGGGAGTGACTAGACATAAGGCTGGCCTAGGGGTGGGAGGTAGTGGGGCGTCATAACACCAGGGGCCTTTCATGCCACGTAAGGAAGTTTGGCTCTATCCTTTCCCAGCTGGTGAACTCTTGAGGACCTCTAAGCAGGGATAAAGCATTTACTTATTTAAGTTTGTTTGTTATCGCTTCTCGGTGTTTTGGCTAAGATTAAGTGTTTGTTTATTTTGAGAGAGACAGAGACAGTGCAAATGAGGGAAGGGCAGAGAGAGGGAAACAGAGAAACTAAAGAAGGCTCTGCACTGTCAGTGCGGAGCCTGACGCAGGGCTAGAACCCACCAATGGTGAGATCATGACTTGAGCAGAAACCAAGAGTTGGACGCTTAACTGACTGAGCCACCCAGGCACCCCAGGGAGAAAGCATTTAAATAGTATCTATTGATTGAATTGGTTCCTTTGGGAGGTTTTTCTAATTCTCAACTTGTAGAATTTGCTGCTTCTGTCTCTGGGTTCCTCTGTTCTCCCATAGACTCCCATCGCCCCACTATAGCACTTTATCGGATTTAACTTGTTTCCGGTTCTGTTTTGGGAGGCTGAGAGCTCCTCAAAGACTGTTTTTTACTTATCTTTGTATCCCCAGAATCTAGAGCAGTGCTTGGCACAGAGCTGGCACTCAATGGAAGCTTCACTGAAAACAAAAAGCTTGCTTTTAGCAAAAAGTATTTTTTCTTATATTTTTAGAACAAAGCATTATCAGATAAAATCTGGGCAATCAAGTCCACAAAGTGAGTGGTTCTACTCCCTGTAATGGCAGTGTGAGCCCTGAAAACTGTTCCCTACCAGATTCAGAATCCATTGCTGAACACTGCTAAGTCAGGCACTAGGCTAGGCACTAAAGAAGTTATAAATACTCTTAAGACAGCATTAGATAGTTGTGAAAATCTTGTATATATATAAACAAAACAACCCTCAAGTTCCCAGGACCTACCACAGCGCCTGACAATGCTCATTTCTGTTTGTGAGTGGATAGTAAAAGAAAAAGGTTTGAGGAATGTGTGCTAAATGTTCTGAGAGTCCAGATGAGAGAAAGTCTGAGATAATTTAATCAAATAGGCTGGGACCTGGATGATGAAAACAACCTAGTGAGATGGAAGGAAGGGGGCAGATGATTCTAAAGAGGAAGGGATCACACAAACATCACTTCATACAGACTAATAACTCCTTAATGAAATCTAAACAATTGGAAATCATCAGAGCTCCGATACTAGTTAGGGTATATCAGAATTCACACAAGAAAACCAATTTTCCAGGCATGTTATGATTTGGACGATGCATGTGAAAGGGCTAGCCGTTGCTTATAGCAGATAGTCTAACTGGGCTCTCATGACAATGTTAATGAAAGCAAAGTTAATTAGTTAATTAAAACAAAAGTGGCAAATGATAGTTTCTAAAACTAAGGTGGAGGCAATGCTAATGTTTCTGCCACCTTAGTAGACTCCCCAGCGAGGGTTTTACCTTCTGAGAAAGTTTATAATTAGAGCTATGGGCCTCTGCTGTTAATGTAGCCATGAGATGCACCACTGCATCTTAGAAACTCAGCCCCATGACCCTGGAAATTCTGAATCTTGAAGAGCCAGAAGTTTAGACTCATCAAATTCAATGCTTTATTTAGGTCAGATTGGTTTTGTGTTCATTTGTCAATTTGCAGCTGAAGTGAAGGCCTTAAATGGAAGCATGGCATTATCCGCTTGACAATGATTTGATGCTGCACCACGTCGTGCGTGAGAATTAGTGTCTAGAACCAAAATGTTAATCACAGGGACCTCTATACATTGATGGCATAAATAGTACGTTTCTATATAAAAAAAAACAAAACTATAGTGACTCACTCCCGTTTAAATAAAAATCTCCTTTTGCTATTTCAGTGAATTGAATGACTGACTCTGGGCACTTTTCTTTTTGGTGCTCTAGGGTGAGCCTATTTAACTTCCCAGAAAAGTGCTAGATCTGTTAGAATTAGCTCTAACAGAGAACAAAAGTGATTCTCTTTCCATGCCCAGAGGTGGAAATTGGCTCTTTCGGATCCCCTTCTCACTGAAGATAGGAACTACTCTTCCGTCCCCCAGAAACATGTCTTCTCTTCAGCTCTGATGATATTTTCCATAGTGAGTCCCCTTTGTGCTATCAGTTCTCCAGAATGTTAAGAGATTACCTGAAAAAGATAGTTCTGTGTTCAGTCAGCTTGGGAAGTGATGGAAAAGGATTAACAAACGAACGGTTTCTATGCTGCAGAGCTTCTCACTGTTTATCCCTAAATGCAGCCATGTGGTTCTAAAAGAATAGTCAGAGTTTTTTCAAACTTGTTGGACCAAATCATTTTTTTTTTCATAGAACAATTTGTGAGACTAGCTTTCTAAAGAATACATTCCAGGGAAGGCTGAGTTCTAATGCCAACAAGCTAAGGCTTGAGTTAAGAATGGCTGTATAATTTACTAGTTATAAGACTGTGGGCAAGTATTTTAACCACATTGGGCCTCAAGTTCCACATTTGAAATATAGGAAAGATTATTGCTTCTACTTTCAATAGTTTGTGACCACTAGATAATTCCACTACATTGCTACTGCCACTACTAGTGCTGCCACTTTCCATGGTAGACACTATTCAAGGGTTTATCCCACAAGCACTTACCTTGCTTCTCTCTCTCCATTTCCCTTCTCCCTCTCCATTTCCATTATAGAAGATGTCAAAGCTCAACGCCAGGTTTTTTCTACTCTCTTGCAGTGAGAGGTAGGTACATGAGATACTTTTGGCCAATAAGACATAAAGGCAGTTATTCTGGGATTCTGAGAAGACTGTTGTTTTCCCTAATAAAAGAATGCAGTGCACGGAACTGTTGCGCAACCATAAGTAAAAGGCCTGGTGAACAGCAGAGATGTTGGCTCTGGCACCCCTGAGAGCCTTGGAGGAACACCAGGAGTAGTCTCTCTACGTATTCTCGTAACATGAGGAAAGTGAAACCCATACAAACCCTATAAGTCTCTGAAAGTCAGGCTTTCTCTTGCAGCTGAACACATTTCTAAAAAAGTTTATCTACAATTTATTAAGTGCTTTTAATGAGCTAATAGCTAAGCATTTAACACGTATCACGTTGCCTGCTCTCACAACAGGGATCATTATCTACCATTTTACAGCTAAGGAGACAGACTGGCATTCCTTGTTCAAATGCACACAGTTCGATTTCATTCCAGGTGTGGCTCCAAAGCCAGAACTAGAAACTAGCTTTCTGTATTTGCATCTACTATCTCTATGTCTACTGCTCCAAAGGTGTGCCCTAACTTTTGGAAACACAGTCACTATAACCTTGGGAGGTATTATTTTCACTCTAAAGTATGAAATTAGTGCCATCCTCAAGATGGAGCCCTAGCTGTCTGCCATTAGATGTGCAAGGGATATGCAGAGGCCTTTTCAAATAGGACACAGACCCACTCTAGGAGCCTGCTTCCCCATGTAACAGATGGAAGAAAGCAGAACCAGCCTGGGTCCTGCATACCAGCTGCTTTTCCCCAGAGACCTATAGTCAGAGAGTTAAGTTAACTATTTCAGCCCACTGTAGATCCCAGGAGATGGGTTTGTTGGCATATTACAGAATTCAAGTCTGAGAAGCCCAACTAATGAAGGTAATTTAGAATAAAATGTGAAAATATTAGAAGCTCTGAGTTCACTTGTTTCCCCCTTATTTAAGTCCTAGAGGTAGATAATGTGATACATACTGGCTTTTATAAAATAAAAGAGAAGATAAATGCATACACAACCAGTTATGTCTTACAATGTGATAAATACTATATAAAGATTCTAAACATCTTGGTGTTGGATAACAGAGATGAAATACTTCATATGAGAGCTCATGGGAGACACAGAGGAAAATCATTTTAGTTTGGATCTAATTTATTTTTTAGGGTTATAGTTAAAAGGAGGTGACAGTTAGGGGACTGTGTGATGCAAGGGTATGATAGTTTTTTCTGGCCTTTCTTCTATCAAAAGCAGGTTCCAGCCTGAATGTGAAGGTTAATGGCAAAAAAGAAGTCACTATATAATCAGACTATAACCTGTCTCAGCTATAATCACACAGACAGACTGGCATTTGCCAAGACTGTGTACAGAAAACCCAACAATTGCCAAAGGTCCCTCCTTACTCTCTACAATATTCTAATACCCAAATGTGCTGAATGCAAAATCCAATCTTCAAGGACTACATGGCCGTGTAGTGAAAACGAATTAAAATATTACCATAAATCCCGAGAATTTCTATTTTGTATTGGCATTATTAGTCAATTTTGTTATTTATGTTGCCCCTTATTTACTAAAGGAAATAGTTGAAAATAGTAATCTAATGTTACTAGAGGTATGTTAGAATTATAGCAAGGCGTGATATCAGTGGATAGGATTAATGGCCTGATTCTTGAGCAGAAACTGAGGGCCATAAGAGTGCATGGGACATTTGTAATACGGATCACAGTAGACTTAATGTTATAAAAGGCAGTGGAACCACTAGGGGATAGTAGTATGCACACATGAACACAAGCAAAAAATACCTACTGCATTACTACCTTTTCAAATTTATTTGCTCAATAAATATACTGCAGATTATTTAGTGTCTTCTATGTGTCAAGCACCCTTCTTGGTAGTTCCAGGAACTGAAGACACAGCAATGACAAGGTAGAGAAGGCTCCCACCCCCAAGGAGCTTATCCTGCTTAAATTAGGACAAAAGGTATCCTCTACAATCTGGCAAAGACCTAGACCATGTAAAAATGGATATGTTCTGTAAAGCTCCGGCTGTGTAATTAATGTGTGTATATAGAGCTATACTGCCTTTTATAATGCTCTCTTTGTTATTAGGATCATCCTGTTTGCAGACCTGACACAGAGGCTTTACGGTGTGGAAGAAGACTGATAATCGTTAACCTAGTTAAAAATAATAGCAAACAAACACTTAAGAAGTGCTTACTGCATGGCATACACTTTACATGTATTTACTGATTTAGTCTCACAACCACTGCGTGAAGTCTGTATTTCATTATCTTCATTCATCAGGGGAGAAAATTAAGGCATAGAGAGGTTAAGCGATTTGCCTATGTTCCTGTAGCTGGTAGGTGATGCTACCAATATTCAACCCCAGAGCTGCTTAGCTCCACACTCTGATACCTTCAGTGAAGTGTCTACTGTGAACTTGGCCTTTACATATACATTATTTCTTTCACTCTTTACAATCCTCTGAGGTAGGTGATATGGTCTCAAAGTGGCGGATGAAGAAACTAAGGCTCAGGTGGAAGGAATGGCAGTGCCAGTGTTCAGACTCAGGAGAACCTGGCTACAAAACCATGCTATTCACCACTGCTCCACACTGTCTAAGGAGCTTGCCCTACAGAGTTTTTGGGGTGCTTAGGTACAGGCTCACAATTCCATTCCTCTGGCAACCTGTTTTTTTTACCTGTTAGGATGCCTCAGAAGATTTTATTTGAAGAAAGTTTAAAGAAAGACGAGTAAAATAAAAGTTTGAAAAATACATTTTCTTAGACAAAATAAAAGACTGATCTTGCAGAAGTTTTGGAAAAAGAATATTTTAGGGATGGAGGAGTCAGGAAAGCAGATGGAAAATATTCTGACAGGTTAAATATATAAAGGACTTTCTGTGGACAGACCATGATACTGCCATGATTTATCGAAGTAGAAGACACTGTCATTTTCCCCAAGATTTACAATTTAGTTAACTACCTTGAACAATGTACATGGAAAGCAATGACAGGCATACAAGAATTAGGAAAAAAAATAAAAGAGGCAAGGATACAAGTTAATAATACAAATGAATTAAGCTATGTGATTAAGTATCTTGTGAGTGCTTTTCAGTCCTCAGAAGACACGGTATCTTTACCATAACCATTATTCAGGCTTTGAAGAATTAGGGCTGATGGAAAGGTGGGACTTTCCATGTAGGCTAAATGATGGTATAAAAGAACTGTTCCAGCAATAGTATTTAGTGATTTATCTTCCACTTGAAAGTGGTTTATCTTCCATTTACATATCTAGATTTTAACAAAATTGTCAAATCTCTGTAGAGTAAGCAGATGATGTTCTGACTAGCTCTTTTGATATGTACTTTTTAAATGGAGGAAGTCCTTATTCCCAATTACACTTTATTTAGCCTTTCTAATACGTCCAAATTTGTTTCCAAGCCACTGATCTCTTTGCCCCCAAGTTGGGAAGTTATTAGTTGAACTAATTTCACAGTAGCCCCTCGCAGAGGCCATAGTCTTCCCTTCCTCAGAGAAGCAAGGAGGAGCAAGTGGTTACTAGCCAGGCTTACCACTGGCATAAATCTGAGCCGATAGGTTACACTTTAAGTTCTTAGAGTTTGTCATACTTAAACAGACTTTAAGGAACCAGACTTCTCTGGGACAGCATGGAATATAGTAATCTATCCTACTAGTATTTTCCAGATGTTTATTAAAGATACAGATCCTAATTGGCTAAAAAAAAAAAAAAAAGATGATCTCATTGCCTTTTGAAGTACCTTAGGTGTCATTTATCACATAGAGAAGTCCCTCACATGGGAGTAAATCATTGGCTGTTGGCTCCAGATTATTTTCAGATGGGAAGTGCCCGATAACTACTACCTGGGATACTGAGCAGGAAGGCTCAGGTGGGACTGTGGACCACAGAGAAAATGGGAAATTGGCTAGTTATTTAGGAAGATTATATGCAAAGTCCCTTTGTTGTTTTGCCCCTTTAAGATACTTAGATATTTCCCTAAGAGTTCAAATTGCCCATTAAGAACTAAATAAAATATAAATTCTACATTCACATGCCTCTATGGGATGAGCAGTCAAGGACTCTTCTGAACTTGAAAAAGGTTCAGGCACATAATGCAGTCAGGCATGTGAGGCTCTTGGCACTCTGTGCTCAGCATGATCTTTGTTAACAATGACCTTCTCTACTGTGTTCTGGTGCACTAGAATTTGGGCCACTATGTATCTCTGTCCCCTCAGAACCTGGAGGTTCTTGCCTCGGCTTAATGACTCAACTGTGCTCTCCCTGTCCTTTTGGACCTCACTTCCCTTTTGCCGAAACTCTGCTTTTGTTCTTTATCCCAACTTCTCTGTTTCTGGCTTTGGCATAAGTAACTGGGTCTACATCCAATTAACCCCATGAAAACCATTCGGTGAGAATGCCCAACATCCCTTTCCCAGCACCTTGCCTCCCACAGTTTCATTCACTCAGATATTTCCCACTTAAAAGAGCCAGAAAGCAAATTGTCACTGCTTCAGCTCTCAGGACTAATGCCCCACAACTCCCCCCACCCCAAACCTTTACCTTAGGGTCTCCCCAGAGGAGCCCCTCCTTTTCCACAGGTTGACGAGGCTGCTGGATCTGCTGGCTGCTGAGGAGGACTTGCCATCCCCCACGTGCATGCGCACCACGGTGGACGTGGTGAAGGCGCTGCGCACATTTCTCTCCGGTTTGGCCAGGATGATGTACACCTTGGGCACAAACATGCAGCCCAGTGCCACTGTGGCACTGAGGCTGACTGAGAAACACATGGTGATGATTTTGTAGTTGCTGCCAAAGTAGATTGGCACAAAAGCTAGCCATATAATGCAGGTGGTGTACATTGTGAAGGCGATATACTTGGCCTCATTGAAGTTAGCCGGAACATTTCTGGTCTTGAAAGCATAGAAGGTACAGCTCAAAATCAGCAAGCCATTGTATCCAAGAGGAGTGACAACTCCTAGGTTGGTGGTATTACAAATCAGGTAGACTTCTCGAATGCTTGGGTAGTCATGCATTATATCAGGAGGCTCCATTATAAAGAGGGCAACGATGATGCCCAGCTGAATGCATATGAGGATGAAAGCGATCACTAGCTGGGCACAGGCACTCATGAACCTGGGCTTTTTGGTACAGATCTTCTTCTTGCTGCCAGCCAGGATCCTTGCAATACGATTGGTCTTGGTTACGAGGGCTGAGTAGCTCATGGCTGGGGAAAGACCAATACCAATTCTCTGCAGGTAGCAATAAATCTGTTTGGGCTTTGCAATGAGGCAGAAGGTACATAAGTAACCCAGGCAGATGCCAGCAAGGATAATGTAGCAGAGTTCCCTGCTGGAGGACTTGACTACTGGCGTATCACGGTAAATGATGAAGACTGCAGTAACAAATAGGGTGGCCAGCAGGCCGAGGCAGGCAAACACGACAGCTGCAATGGGCTCGGGGTCACCCCAGCGAAGATACTGTACTGGGATCAGGTCACAACCTGCAGAGACACAGACACATATTGGGAAAAAAAAAAAGGAAGAAACATTTACTTGGGTCACTTGTGCCTAAGTTACAAGCAGCTGTATATGACCCTTTCATTTGGACTCCAATCTGCCCTTCTAATCTCAGTTTTCCATACTCCTCATTTCTTTATATATTCATTCATAAGATATTTATTTTTATAATATCAAATATAGACTCTGTGGTATGAGCTGTTCTCTGTTCTGAAAACAAAATGGTGAAGAACATGTTCTTTGCTCTCATAAAAAATAATTGGGGAGGGAGTGCTTCTGAACAATTACTTACAACTGTGATAAGGGCCATTAAGAAGTACAGCATGGTTCCTGACACTGTCCGTGTGAGCAATAAAAGCCTTCTTCAACAGGAATTAGCAAATGGAAGTGTTGGTTTGGCTGAGTTTGGGGATTCGTTAGGTTTGGTGCATAAAGATTAATTGTAAGGAAGGAGCTAGGGGGCACTGGAGACACGAAAGGAGGCCACCTACCAAGTGTAATGAGTGGCCTAAATAAGGCTGGGAGGTAGGCAGCAAGGGATCTTGCAGGGCAGAGTCCTAGACTAACAGGAAATCATGGAAGGGATCTATGTACAGGAGAGGAATGGCATGGTCAGACCTGTTTTAAATATTCCTTTAGTGTTGCCGTATGGATTTGGGATGAGATAAAGGTATGGACAGAATTGAAAATTATCTGAGGCAATAGAGAGAGTTTACATGGATGTGGAGCTATTTGAGATGTCAAGACATCAAGGATGGCTACCATTGGATCCATCTATGCTGTTTTGAGTCTGCTGTATAGAACAGTTAGAATTTTCAGAGGACTGTATGGTTGCAATGTTTATAGAAGAGAAGATACTTTAAAAGAAGGGAGAGGCAGAGAAAACCTGACCCCGAAGGCAAAAAATTGGCCTGTGTAGGAAGTGCCAATACTAAAATTATTTTCGACTCATGGCTTGCAGGTTTTTATATCACTTCATTACACATCAGAAAAAAAGTGACAAAACTTGGCATCATTTAGGTTATGCACCTTCTTTTCACATTTCTTTATTTAGGACAGTGGTTCTCAAACTTGGCTACACTGGAATCACCTGGAGACATTTTTTTAAAAATACTGTGGCTGGGTCTCAGTGTCAAGTTTCTAATTTAATTGGTTTGAGCATCAGGTATTTTAAAAGACACTTTCAGTGCTTCTAAACATGCAGCCAAAGTTGAGAACCACTGCTTTAGAAGGGTCATTTCTCTCTGCGTGTGTGTGAGTGTGTGTGTGTGTGTGTGTGTGTGTGTGTGTGTAAAGTGTGTAAAGTAGCATCTGTTACATTTAATAGAAACATAGAAATAAAGAAACTGCCTTGAGTAGGAAAGGAATTAAACAATCTGGAGCACTGGATATTTGAGGAATGTGGCAGAGATTGCTACTTGCCTACAAATATCCATTCTCCCCTTTATTCTCAGCAACATATCTCTGATTTCAACCGGGGATGGTAAAGGGAGCAGTTAAAATGCTACATTTGCCAGCAACCTTTGTAGTCAGATGTGCTATGTGATGAGGTTTTAGCCAGAAAGATGTAAGAAGGGAACTCCTTAAAGGAAAAGGACTCATCTTTGAGAGTACCCTTTTTGCCCTTTCTGGCTTTTTCCTTCTCCTGCCTGGAATATAAACATGGTAGCTAGAGCTCCAGCAGTTACCTTGGAGTATAAAGTAACGAAGGACAGAAAACATGTTCTGAGTTTTGGAAGAGAAAAAATAGAGGGAACCTGAATCCAAGTTAACTACGGAACTTCTGACTAGATCTAGACTATGTATATCACGTTTACCTTGTTTAAGCTACTTTTTTCCCTAATGTATGCAGCCAAACCAAATCCTAATTGATTTAGGTGTTAGATTTTTCTATTAAATTCCCATTACCCATGATCAAGGGTGTTGTAGTAAGTGGTTTTGAATACTAACGGTTACTAGGAGGTAGGAGAGATGACAGTAAGTACCGATAGCTGTTGGGAGCCATTTTGGGCTCCCTATGTGGGCTCACAGGTTGAGACACCTCCCTGTGTGGAAAAGGCGGTTGAAGCAAAGCTCCCACAGGCCAAAATGGCGCCTAGTCTTACCTCCTTCTAAATAATTTTTCAGACTTGGATTTCTTGAGCTGCTCTCTTTGGCCCCAAGGAATGTAATGCTCTTTTGTTTTGGCATTTAGATAAAAGGGAAGGACCTGGAGCATGATGCTTTGATGGATTACATCTGAATGAGAGTAGCCTGACCAGAAGTAATCTTAAAGTTGCATTTTGGGGATGGGTTGCACAAATTGATAGCAGTTATGAACTGGCTGAATATTGGTGTGATTTGTGTAATCATTGGGCTCCTATTATGTAAATTCACTCATTCACAAGCAAAGGACAAGCATTGGGAATTCTGTCCTTGCTGGATGGGTTGCACCTCCCCCATTGTAGTGAGAAGAATAGGCAGAATGACTCCCGGCCTGTTTATAGATAATCAATATAGGCAGGCCTAAGTAATGCCCTGCTCTCTCCCCCTGCCTTAAATTTATATGCTAATTAACTTGAAAACAACTTGCAAGGTTGAGGAAATCACTGCTTTGCTGATAAAAAGACATTATTGTTCAAACTATGCTTACTGATGGGATGTCACTCATTGCTGTAATGTCACTCGCTACTTTTAAATAAAGACACCGAGACCAGCAGAGCAGAGATGCCAGAACAGGCAGAGATGCCAGACTAGCCAGAGATGCCTGCTTGGTGATCAGACTACATCTCGTGCCTCTCTCATTCCTTTCTCCTGACTGTCCATCTTTCGGGGACCCCTGGACTCAGCTGGAGCTGGACTCCGGCAGATAGCAAAGAAGGATGTGGTTCTTTCAAAATATGTCTAAAGGCAGCTCTTGTAGAAAGGAAAGGAAACATTCTCTGTCTCTTGTTTTTGCCTTGCCTTTCTCTTTCTGATCTCAGATTTCAAACAGTACTATTAGTATTATTGTTAAATTCATTATGTGTTTAATAGAATTTGTGAGTTAGCCTAGAATCTTCAGCATGCTTTATAAAATTGTTTCTATGGAAAAATGCATTCTTATTTTAAAAACCTGTATATTTAATATTGAAACAAAGTGCTTTTAACTTAAAAGAGGTGGATGGCCTAGACTAAATATAACTATTTTACATAATGTCATTAATTATAAATAAACACATATGTCATTGGTAATGAATATACCTGTATCCTTATTTTTAGATATCTATGTTTACATATACTGCTTATATGTTGGAATTCAATATCTAAGACTTTAGTATACAATGGGATTTAGCTTCATACTTACAGATTTGTTCCTTGCAGAAACTATTTTACAACAGAAAAGTAGGGATTAATCATTCCTCCCCTTATTCTTCTGTAATTGTTTATTTAGAACACATATATGACAGTGAAATGTATTATCTACTATAGTTAATTCTAAAGGGGCCTGTTTCTCCTCCTAGGTCGTGAGCTATTAATGGCCACAGTAACTTACTGGTGTAGGAAACATGTTATGTGATACGTGAAGTGGGAATCCTTTCATTAGCTAAAGATAATGAACTGAAAAAAATGTATAAATATTTACTACTTTTTTCTGCTGTTCTGCTAAATTTTAATTGCTTTTATATAGATGTAATTAGCACCCTAATTCTAAATGTTTTGCATATGACAGCATTAACCACTATTTTTACATCAAACATATCTTGAACTCTTTCTATGTAACCCACTAACCTCATGTCTGAAACTAAAGAAAACCCCATTAGATAGATGCATTGGAAGAAATGTATGTAAGGCATGCCTCTAATGTGATGTGATTATTTTCACAAATTTGCCAGAACTTATACATTCAAATGCATGGATTTTTTTTCATTTAATGTGAACCACTCAGAAAGCTTTATGTTTAGTTTAATGATGCTGCCATTGCACAAAATACTTTTGTAACTATTCTCTTGGAATAGCAAATTGGATCCTGATTAGATGCTATAATCACTGAATCTTATAATTGGATAAGTTCTTAGAGTTTCCAAAAACGGATGTGCATCACAATCACTTGCAGAGTCTACAAAAATACAACTCAAGGGTCTAAGTCAGGAGATTTTTAATCAGTACATTTGGGGTAGGACAAAGGAATCTTATTTTGAATAAGCAAGCTCAATGATTATACAACCGGTCTCTGGTCCTTGGTGGGCAGCCCAACCATAAGACTGTTAATCTAGTGTGTAAATTCTCATCTAGTGTGTGAATGCCTTACATGATAATTCCAAGATGTCATCACCCTAACCCTACCTAAGACTTTCCATAAACCATATTGTCTCAGGGCCAGGATTAGGGCTGGGGGAAGACAGATTAGAAAAGCTATAGGTCAGGGGCGCCTGGGTGGCTCAGTCGGTTAAGTGGCCGACTTCAGCTCAGGTCATGATCTTACAGTCTGTGAGTTCGAGCCCTGTGTCGGGCTCTGTGCTGATGGCTCAGAGCCTGGAGCCTGCTTCATATTCTGTGTCTGCCTCTCTCTCTCTGCCCTTCCCCTGATCACGCTCTGTCTCTCAAATATAAATAAACATTAAAAAAATTTATAAAAAAAAAAAAAGAAAGAAAAGCTATAGGTCAGGATGACAGGTAGAGATTGGAGATGAATAAACTGGTTGGAGGTGAATTAAGTATCACAAGAGGATAGTCATGGAATATAGGGCAAAAACTAAGTCATTGTACTCAAGGAAACACTGAGCTGGTAAAGACATTTTAGACCTAGAATTGAAAAATATTATGAGGCAGACAGAAGAGTCAGGAGAGAGGCTTTTAACCAATGCTATTAACTAAGGTGAGGGTTGTGGGAAGAAAATGGTTGCATTTTATGGGGATGATATCTAGTTCCAATTTGGGCATGTTGTGTTTGAAATGTGTATGAGTTACTGAGTAGGTGGAAGCCGAAGTATATAAGAGATAGGGTGGAAATTGTAGCTTTAGGAATCGTCTGTTTACAGGTGGAAATAAGAGAAATGGAAATAAAGGAAATTAATGAGGAAATGCACAGATATAGATGAGAGCAGAGCCTAGAAGTCTGGCATAACACCAATATTAAGGAATGGCAGAGGAAGAACAGATGTCAGGGAAGATATAAGGTAGACCAGCTAGAAGGACAGAAGGGTATCAGAAGTCAAAGGGAAGTGGTCAGTTGGATGGCTCACCACACCCTTCTCTAACACTAAAATTCAGTTTTTCTTTTTAAAAAAAACCTTTACAGGGGCTCACACAAACCTTTGAGCTTCATGTTTGCAGAAATCTCTTCTGGGGATACATATTTCTCTTACATCTTTCCCCTTTTACTACTATTAGATCTACAGTATTTCTTTTGAACAAGGTATTCTCCTTCCATTTCTGTATTCCTATCATAGAACACATACTTCCAAATCTCAGAATAATGCTAATCCTATTATGATATAAATTTAAATTCTCATTGATTACTATCTCTGCTGCGTGCATTGGTTTACAAACATCTGAATGCCCTGTTATTCTTCCTAAAGCCTTCTTTATTTCCTTCTATGAAAAACTGGGCATTTTTCCATTGATTGTTTTTAATCCCTGCTTCCTCCTTAGTGTAATGGTAAGTTACTGGAAGTAGTCTTAGTGTACTGGTTAGTTACTACATACTAGAAGGATATATAGAAGGTAACTAAGAATCTATCTATCTGTTTTACTATAAATTTAATCAATTTAGCAGATGTTATGTTTTAGATTAAAGAATCTTGATCATGTCAATGAAGCTCCCTCCTAGCAAGCATATTAGAGTTTCATAGAGAATGCATGACACTGCTGTCCTTTCTAGAAATGCAGATGATAAATATACTAGAAAACCAAGACCTATTTTCTGATAACATCTATTTAAGTAGCTATCCACGTTTCACTGTCCTCCTTTTTCATGCTTGATCCTTACTCTATGGTTCTCTAGTATAATCTATATTTGCATAGCTTGAGGTGATATATATTGAAAATATAAAAGGTTTTCTTTTTTTAAAAAAAGGTAGAGTGAACTGCCAAAACTGTGTTACCCACATTCATCTTGCGATTCCAGGGATGTGCTTTCCATATCTCTAGGGGGAGAATGGATGGTCCACTGATTTCCTGAACTCCTAAAAATAATGTGACATCTTAGCAATAACTAATATACACTTTTATTTTTTGTGTATTAGTCCTATAGGTTTAATATTCCCGTAGTTAATAATTCCTAGGTGGGAACTCCTTAACAAGCTCCATATTTTTGGAGGAAAGGAAGTTGCTGAGAATCTCTGAGAATCAGATGTATGAGTGCTCAGCTGCTGGTCAGGTCATTTCAGGTATAAAAAACTATATGGGGCTGTTGTAGGACTATCCTTTGATACATGAGCAATAGATCTTCCCAGAGTACAAAGTGTTGACTGGTGACTAGCATCATGATTGTTTCATCTGTTCCATCCATAGACCATTTGTCTGTCTTTACTCCTTTGTTTACTTGTCTAGATTTTGATTTCTAGGACATGGATCTGAGATCTGAGATACCAGAGGAATGTAGACACAGAATTCTTTTTGCATTGTTCATATCCTTGATCCTTTGAGATATAGATATAGATATATAGATTTATATTTATTTATTTATCACTTCCATGGTTCAGAAGAATTAGAAGTGGTGTGCATCTGTGTGTATATTTAGGTACCTTATTTTTCTCTGTAGTACTTACTACAGTATTATCTATTTTGTGTGTATGTGTGTGAGAGAGAGAGAAAGATTATATTGTTAAGGTCTATCCTCCTCCCTTGATGTAACACTCTGAGGGTAGGGAATTTGTCCTTTTTGCTCACGAATGGATCCCTGGTACAGTGCCTTATTCATATGGTTAACATAGCAATTCACAAATTAATATATTTACCATGTAATGAAAGTTTATAATTTTCATCCTAGTGTATGGATCAAGTCAATCTTGCAAACCTTTTCTGTTCCCTTTAAGAAGTCCCAAGTTACCGACTTCTTAGTTACCATTATAGATAGAAGTCTAAATTCAGTTCATTACACCTGAATTTCAGAGTAAAGATTCTGGTAACCAGAGAAAGCAAAAGTAAGTATGTCAAAAACCTACTTCTGCCTAGAGGTGACTTGTTTCACATTAGAAATATCCCGGGTACAAACCTGGCAATGATAAATGCTTTATGACTAATGAATTAATCCAACTATGAGTAACTCATTGGATCTGAGAAACATGGGTAGAGGAAAGAGAAAGGCAGTAGACAGAAGTCATTCTTTAATAAGTGCCATCTAACTATAAAATTCAGATTCACTCTTCTCAAGAAGGCTGTTAATTGCAACATGTTTTACCTCAGGCCAGAAAAAAAAAAGTCCTCAGTGGGGAAGGCTTACTCTAGAGTTGATTTATTTTTACCATTATCTTATTGTGAAACAAAGCATACCATGATTACTCCGTGAAATAAAAATTTAGTCTATATCCAAAATGTTGGGTAAGTTTTATCTGAAACTGCCTCAATAGGAAGCCACCCCATTCCTGTTGATGCCAGCATTACAAAAAGGAGGAAACTGACATTTATTTATTGAGTGCCTACTGGATGTCAGGTGTTCTCTTAGCTCTTTTAATGATCTTCATAATAAGCAAGTAAGGTAGGTATTATTAATTATATTTTATAATAGAATCATATAAGGTTGAAAATGCTAACTTACTGGGGCTGAGATTACACCTTGCGGGATTTTTAATTGATTAATTGATGCCATATCAGTTTCATATCACGAAACTGATCAAGTGCAAGTTTGAAAGGGGTCTTAACACTACTTAGTAGGAAAGAGAATCATGATCAACAGTGTCAGCCCATGAGCAAGGAGGGACTGGTAGTAGCATACATCTTTGATATTTGTTATTCTCACAAAAGCCCATGCCTTTTTCTGAGAAATCTCATGGGTTCAACATATCAGCAATGTTCTCATCCTGGCACATATCTCCTTCACTGCACTTAACTGATTGTTAAGTTGTTGCTTTTGCATCCCTAAAGCTTTTGAGTTTGGAAATTTTTTGAATGGGCACCACATACCCAAGGATTGATTGTGAGACATTTCTAACATTGCCACACTGGGGACTCACAGCTATCTATTTATATTGGACCCAGCCTATATCATGCCCTTCATAGTTTATTAAAAATTTTGTTTTACATTCCCTTAATAAAATCCCCTCAGAGATCTGACAACTCAGGGTTATAGCCTTTATTTAGTTTTTATTTTTGTTCTTTTATATTGGTTATATTTTATAGGGGAATTTGAAGTTGTATACAAAGATTTATTTCATAATTAAAGCATAAAGGATGATTTAATGATACTGCAGAGTGCTAAGGGGAAGGATTATCACAGATGCACGGAAGGATTATCACAGATGCACATTTGTAGGGAAGAGCTTTGAATAATATGACTTCCGGTCATACTGCAGATGAAGAAGAAAGGAAAAACACAGTGTATGAATTTAAATAGTAAAATGTGCTAACTGAAATACTTGGCTCCATTTTTACCTTTCCCTTTTCACCAGCTAACTCCTCCATACTCTTTCTTTTGACAGATCCTCTGAGGATGGCTTTTCTGATTTCAGGACCCCAAAGGACAGGTTCCTCTCAGGTGGACAACCTCTGGGCCTGTGTCTATCACAGCACTTCCACAACATTTTTTTTTTCACATAATAGCACAACTATCATGCTCATAGTCAGTTGGCATGTCTATTTTACTTGGTAGACTGTGAGCAATTTGACAGCAGGATGCTGTGCCTTTGCTTTTGTACTGTGCTTAGCACACAATAGGGAGTTAAACAGGTTGAATGAATGCATTAAAGAAGAAGAAGGACACAGAAGAATGAAACTGGACCATTTTCTTAATGCCATACACAAAAATAAACTCAAAATGGATGAAAGACCAAAATGTGAGACAGGAAACTATCAAAATCCTAGAGAATAACACAGGCAGCAACCTCTTTGACCTTGGCTGAAGTAGCTTCTTACTAGACACATCTCCAGAGGCAAGGGAAACAAAAGCAAAAATGAACCATTGAAACTTCGTGAAGATAAAAAGCTTCTGCACAGTGAAAGAAACAATCAACCAAACAAAAAGGCAGCATATGGAATAGAAGATATTTGCAAATGACATATCTGATACTCGAGTTAGTATCCAAAATCTGTAAAGAACTTATCAGACTCAACACCCAAAAACCAAACAACCCAGTTAAGAAATGGGCAGAAGACATGAATAGACATTTTTCTAAAGATGTCTAGATGGCTAGCAGACACATGAAAAGGTGTTCAACATCACTCATCATCAGAGAAATACAAGTCAAAACCACAATGAGATACCACCTCACACCTGTCAGAAGGGCTAAAATTAAGAACACAAGAAATAACAGATTTGGGAAGGACCAGAGAAAGGAGAACTTTCTTACACTGTTGGTGGGAATGTAAATTGGTGCAGCTAGTGTGAAAAACACTATGGAGGTTTCTCAAAAAGTTGAAAATAGAGCTACCTTGTGATCCAGCAATTATACACTAGGAATTTACCCAAAGAATACAAAAATACTGATTCGAAAGGGTACATGCACCCCGATGTTTATAGCAGCATTATCATCACTAGCCAAATTATGGGAAGAACCATCAATGTTCATTGACTTGTGAATGAATGAAGAAGATATGCTACACACGCACACGCACACATACACACACACACACACACACACACACAGAAATATTACTCAGTTGTCAAAAAGAATGAAATTTTGCCATTTGCAATGACATGGATTGAGCTAGAGTGTATTATGCTAAGAAAACTAAGTCAGATAAAGACAAATACCATATGATTTCACTCATATGTAGATTTTAAGAAACAAAACAGATGAACATAGGGGAAGGGATAAAAGAGGGAGGAAAACCATAAGAGACTCTTAACTGTAGAGAATAAACTGAGGGTTACTGGAAGGGAAATGGGTGGGGAATGGGTTAAATGAGTGATGGACATTAAGGAAGGTACTTCCTGTGATAAGCACTGGGTATTGTATGTAAATGATGAATCACTAAATTCTCCTGAAACCAATAATACACTAGAATTAACTAATTAGAATTTAAGTAAAAATTTGGAAGAGTTTAAAAAATAAAAAAAAGAGACAATTGAAGAATCGGGAGACATGCACCTTATTTTCAACTTACCCACACAACTATTTCCTGTGAATGTGAGACTTTTACTATAAGTCTCAATTTTTCTACACATGAAACAGAAATAATACAGAATTCAAATCCTTTCTCTTCCCTATAATGAGAGCTTTAATCTAGAGAAACTCTTGTAGAAGAATTCATGTATGAGAAATTAAAGACTGATTATGTGAAAAGCATCGGTGAAGCAATTTCTCAGGAATGAGTCTACAAAATGCTTAAAAGTATTTTTGTGTTTGGGGCACCTGGGTGGCTCAATCAGTAAAGTGTCCAACTTTGGCTCAGATCATGATCTCACAGTTCATGAGTTCCAGTCCCAAATCGGGCTCTGTACTAATAGTTCAGGACCTGCTTTGGATTCTGTGTCTCCCTCTCTCTTTGCCCCTCCCTGCTTGTACTCTCTCTTTCTTTCTCAAAATAAATATTAAAAAAAACTATTTTTGTGTTTTCCTAGAATAAACATTAAAGTCATAACTTTAAAACCAACAGACTATCAATAAAGTTATACATATATATTTTCAGCTATAATGAGTGTTTTACAATTAATTTCTATTTATTAATTTTCTGGCTTCCCAGACCCTTTCCTCTGGTTTAGGTCAGACTTTTTTTTTTTTTTTTTTTTTTTTTTTTTGCCAAAGAGTCTGCATGCTGAAAGGCATTTTCCTCCTGTGTTTCCTCAGAGGCTTTGTGATTTTATGACAGAATTTTTGCAGGCCCCACAATATTCCTTCTGTGTTCCCATAGATCCTGTCACATGGTCTTGATTTGTTGTTGTTTTTGTTTTGTTCTTGTTTTGCCTTGGAGACATGTGAGGAATGTTCTAAGGCCTGGCTTTCTTTTACATTACCTAAGGCTGTTGCAAAATTACATGTATACTCTGCCTTGGATTTTACCTCTTGTTTCTCTTCCCAAATCTACTAATTTCTGAATTCTAAGAGCCATAAATATTGTATTTCTTTTTCTTCAAGATTTTATTTAAATTTGGGGCACCTGGGTGGCTCAGTCGGTTAAGCTGCCGACTTCAGCTCAGGTCATGATCTCACGGTCTGTGAGTTCGAGCCCCCCGTCGGGCTCTGTGCTAACAGCTCAGAGACTGAAGCCTGCTTCAGATTCTGTATCTCCCTCTCTCTCTGCCCTTCCCTTGCTCACTCTCTGTCTCTATGTCTCTCAAAAATAAAATAAAAACGCTAAAGAAAAAGATTTTATTTAAATTCAAGTTAGTTAAAATACAGTGTAGTATTAGTATTAGTTTCAGGAGTAGAATTTAGTGATTCATCACTTACATATAACACACAGTGCTCATCCAAACAAGTGCCCTCTTTAATGCCCCTTGCCATTTAGGCCATCCCCCCACCCAACACCCAACACCTCTCTAGCGACCCTCAGTTTGTTCTCTGTATTTAAGAGTCTCTTAAGGTTTGTCTCCTTCTCTGTTTTTATATTATTTTTCCTTCTCTTCCCTTATGCTCATTGTAAGTATTTATTAATTGAGCCACTGGGATATATTTTATTAACTAAAATGCTCATGATTACTATAAAAAGAAAAGATAGGAACAAAGAATATAGGGGACAGATTAATGGCTTGTCCTACCATTAAGTAGATTAAAGATGTTCACCTAGCACAACTGGAGCATGCCACTCACTTCCCCGTTTGGTGCATATCATCGAGCACCACTCCATTTGAGGCACTTGGCCTGCACCAGGATGACACAAAGACAATCATTTATTCCTTTAAACCAGTGTCTTGGCCAAATGCTCAGGCTCTGTGACTGTACTCTTCTAGGCACTGTGCTGAGCACTATACACATATCTTCTTTAATACCCCACACTCTACTAGGTAGGCACCATTATTTCATACATTGTAAATTAAGAGACGTGAGGTAGGATTGGAGCTGGGGAGCATTTGAAGTGAAAGGCATCACAGGAGGAGAAAAACAGTTGGGGAAAAAAGAGGAAGAAATGGAAAGAAAAGGGCGAAGTGCAGAGGTCACATGAGCAGAAGTACATCTCCACAGCCTCATTACAGAGTGTCATAAGAGAATTATAATATTTCTGGAAATTACTGCTGAGAGTTGAAATGGGAAGTCGGTAAAAGCTTTAGGAGGGAAAATAATAATATCTTCCTGCTTCCATCTCAGGGATTAGAAAGAGGACCATATAAAATAACATGTGACTTGAAGAATGGCGTAATGATTACGAAGTGAGAAAGGAGGAAAAAGAGAAGCCTATGCATAAAATAGTAGTGACTCAACATCTGCTAAATTGCCTGTGTGTTTTATTAGATTGTCCTATGTTCTTCTGGGGAAAAGCCAGGCCTATTTCATCTTCCTAGCCCGTTTATATATACACAGCCCCAAGTAAATGGTATTATATTGTCTTAAATTGTTTGTAAGTACAAGGCAGCACATATGCTCTCTGAATTTTTCACTTGACTTAATGTGATTTTTAAGAAGTGGCAAGAAAGGAGACATTCATCTGTTTCATATTACTCATATAATATACCAATGCTTTATGAAGCATTTTCCAAGTGGGTTAGGTAATGTAGTGGTAGGCACTGTGTTCTAATGTGTTATGTTGTTTGGGAGAAATGTGATAATTTATTTTGGGTAGGCTATATTTATCAAAAACTGAAATCAATGAAGCCACATGATTTTCTTCAGACTGGTTATATCAGAGTGGTTTTTGACCAAGATAACATTGTTTTTAGCCACGAATTTATCATTCTGAAGAAGAACACAATGCACATTTTTCATGGCATGGCTTCTGGCAACATCAACTGGCCTATGTTCTCTTTGAGACTTATTTTGAGAAGTTCCTTTGAGAGAGAGCCTTTTAGCAATTTTATTTCTCCTGGCACAAATGGTGTTACATTTATAAATATGCCATCTTTTTTAATTATCTGGTGGGATAAACATATTTATCAGTTAATGAAAATTAAGAATTTGGAAGAGTAAGAAGGCATTTTACAATTTTTTGATGTATGAGCCCTGGAATTTCATTTAAAAAATCATTGTTCTTTTCAGCATGAACTAAAACAGCTTCATCAAGCTCATTATTTGAAAAGGACAACTGTACAAAAGTTTTCATTGCATTTTGGAGATCCTTTCAGAAAGGATCCAGTGATTCATGCTCATTTCCATATTGCCTACAGCATCTTATCAAGGAAAAAGTGCAAGTTTTACATAAGGGCTTTTACAGTAAGGCTTGAATCTTATTTCTCTTGCTTTACTATGTGACCATGAGCACAAATATTTTACATTTTCAACCTCAGTTTTCTCTAAAATGGAGATAATGATTCCAACCTTTTTGGAGGATAAGGAAGATTAGCTGACAGAACACAAAATTCCCATTACGATGGTGTCAGGTACTCAATACATGGGGATTTGTTTCATTTCTTCTATTCTGTAATTTATTTATTCAGCAAATATTTATTGAATATCTATTATGTTCTTGGAACTTCATATTCCAAAGTGGACAAAACACGCAAGAAAAAAGAAACTCTACTCTTTAGCTTAATACTCCAACTGGGGATACTGACAATATGGATCTGATCAATAAAAATAAATTAATACATAAACAATATAATAGAATAAAAGGTTATACGTGAATGAAGAAAATCAGAGGTAGAAGAGGGTAAGGAGGGATAAATGGTAGTATTAAACAAGTTGCTCAGGGTAGATATCTGGGCAAGGACTTTGAGGAAGGAAGGGTGTCTGGGGTGGAACATTCCAGGTGGAGAGAATAGCTAGAGGTATGACTGTAGGATAAGAGCCTTTTAGGTGATTTAACAGAAGAAAAAAAAGGACCAATGTGTTAGGGGGATGGGGAGATGAACTGAAGAGGAAGGTACTCCAGAGATATAACAAAGGGCCAGATTATATAGAACATAAGTATGTAAGGATAACTTTGAATGAGATAGGAAACCATTGCAGTTTCTTAGACAGTGGAGTAGCATGATCTGGCTTACTTTTCAAAAAGGTTTCTCTGTTTGGGGTATTAAGAAGTGGCTGTAGGTAGGGGCAAGAGTAGAATCAGGAATACTACTTAGGAGGTATTTCAATAGTAAAGGTAATTAATGATGATTGCTAGGACCAAGATCTTACAGTGGAGGTAGTGAGAAGTGGTAGAATTCTGTATTTGAAGAGTCAGTGGAATTTCCTGATTGATTGATTGATTGATTAAAGGCTCTGAGAGGAATCAAAAGATGATTCCAAAGTTATTGGCTTGAGCTACTGAAAGAATGGATTTGTCATCAGGTAAAATATAGATTGCTAAGAGATAGAGCATCCTTGGGTATTAGGAAGAAAAAGACCTGGATTGCATCTTTGGAAATGTAGAATTTGGGGTATCTGTTCCACATTCAAATAAATATGTCTGGTAGGCAGTTGAATATTCAAGTGTGGAGACAGGATGAGAAGTTGGGGCTATATATTTAAAATTCAGAAATTTCTTCAGTGTATAACCGAGAATAGTAACATGAGACTGGGTAAGATCACCAATGAAGTAAATATAGATAGGAAAGACTGAGCCCTGGGACACTCCAAAACGTTATCCTTAGTTTTATTTCAAACACATAGCTGGATATAAATGTAAAAATACTGAGGGCGACAGATGCTAGATTCCTTTGGGGAGAGTTAAAAATATATTTTTTCTCTTGTGATTGAGAAAAATAGAAGTGGATAATGATGCCTTCAATGAAACCAGAAAACATTTGATTACTGAGAGTGATTAAAAAAAAAAAGAGAGATGCTCTCTCCCTCTCTCTGCCCCTTCTCTGCTTACACTCTCTCTGTCTCAAAATAAATAAATAAACTTAAAAAATGTTATATAAAAAAAAGGGGGCACCTAGGTGACTCAGTCAGTTAAGTGTCTAACTCTTGATTTCCACTCATATCATGATCTCACAGTTTGTGAGTTTGAGCCCCAGGTCAGGCTCTATGCTGATAGTGCAGAGCCTGCTTGAGATTCTCTCTTTTCCTCTCCCTCTGCCATTTTCCTGCTTGTGCTCTGTCTCAAAATAAATAAATAAACTTTAAAAATGTTATATAAAAAAAGATGGCAAATGCCTTTTAGTATTGTTATGGCTCATGACTACTTTTCTAGGGTTTTCAGATCACCATTAACCTTGTGTAATCCATTCATTTAGAATCAGAAGGCCTAAGAAGAAAATCTGAGTGACCTTAAAGGAAATTCATATAATAGTTAGTTATAATAGTTAGTTCAAAGGCTATTCTGTGCTATTCACTGGTCTACATAGTCATTGATTTAAAGGATCTTACTTTCAAATGTAGAAGATACCCCATAGAGAGAGATTGGAACCTTTTCCAGATTTTCTCATTCATTCATCTTCAATCATCTATCTCTATATTAATTTCTCATCACCATATCTTTTAAAATTTTATTAACACTAGACTGATAGCATAATTGAACTGTTGCAGGTACTAAATTACTTGCACACTATTTAATCTCTCCAATAATTCTTTGAACTAGTTATTACTATTACCTCCATTTTATGTAAGAAGCTGAAGCTCAGAGAAGGAAATTTGGGTAAAGTCACACAATGAATCACTGATGAAGTATAGATTTCAACATGGATATGTCTAACTCCAAAGTCTTTTGATTTAAACCAGTATGCTATCGAAAGACAATAAAGATGAATTGTTGCACACATGTCATGCACACAGCCAAAATTCTCATCTGTATTTTTTTATACTACATTTGTCATAAATTCATCTTCCTTAGATTGTATTGGTGTTTCCACAGCAAATATAAGGAAAATCTAGAAGGTTCCTAGAGATCTGGGAATTCCATTGTTAAACAAAGTAGTTACTTTCTTCTACGCTTGGTCACCATTATGATGTTTGGTCTTTAGAAAAAGATAGTTTCCATAATACTGACTCTATTAGAAGGGTAAATGTGAAATAATGCTTCACTCTTCCCTGAATAGCTTTGTTATTTTGGAAAAAGTATTTTCAGACACATACATTCCTCAGATATGATATGTTGTAACATTACTTAGGGTCTTTTTCTTCTACGTGAAAATTCCTCTCCTTTTACCTGGTTAACTTCTCATTTCACATGCATTAATTCCATTTCCTTCCAGAAGGTACCATAGACTGGCTAATTTTCCCTTCTCAATGTTCCTGTAGTAATCATTGCATACTCTCATCTTAACACTTTCTTTCCTCCTTTGTTCCGTTCCTTTGTTATTCATCCATTCCTTTATTTCCTCTTCCTTTTTTAAAAGCTTATTTATTTATTTTGAAAGAGAAAGAAAGTGCAAGTCGGGGAGGAGCAGAGAGAGAGAGAGAGAGAGAGAGAGAGAGAGGAGAGAAAGAATCCCAAGCAGGCTCCGCACTGTCAGCACAGAGCCTGATGTGGGGCTCAAACTCAGGAACCATGAGATCATGACCTGAGCTGAAGTTGGATGCTTAACCAACTGAGGCACCCAGGTACTTCTCTTCTTTCTTTTATTCTTTCATTGGACAAACATTAAATCAATTTCTACTATATGGTTGGCATTCTTAATACATTAAATGGAAATTTCCTCCTAATTTATATGTTTGCCTGCCCAGACCCTGGGATACCTGAGGGTTGAAATTGTGTCTCCATGATCACTGTGTCCAGTGCCCAGTGCTATGTTTGAACCTCATTAGAACTATCTGCTCATGAGTACTATTTGTTCTGTGCCACCAGTGTTCTGGCATATGGTTCATTTACAGCATGTATCATATGTTATACTTTTAATGCAATTATTTAAGTCAGCCCTCTTCTATTATGGACATTTGATTCTATACAAATGGAAAATCAGACACCTTCCATTTACATCTCTACCAATAGAATTTAGCACAGGTTGACAAGAGTATAGAAATTTGATAAAAGAACTTTTGCTGAATGAATGATAGAATAACCAGGTTGTATAACATATGTTCTTATTCAAATTTTTATTTAACTCAGAAGCCAATAAATTAGAGGTCACCATTATGAAAACCTGTTCCATTTTTAATATTAACAGGAACTATTTATTATAATTGTAATGATAAAAATAAACATATTTTCATCTACACTCATAAAAAATCTACCCTAAAGAATCAGAAGCAAATAATATTTAATACATGGCAAGAGTTTTTCA
This sequence comes from Paguma larvata, assembly GCA_030068075.1. Taxonomy (NCBI): domain Eukaryota; kingdom Metazoa; phylum Chordata; class Mammalia; order Carnivora; family Viverridae; genus Paguma; species Paguma larvata. The sequence goes on along the minus strand of CM057831.1, from coordinate 42,588,230 downwards.
CCCCTTTCCTCATCTAGATTGAATTGTAATAAATAGGCGGAACATTTTAAGCACATTTTAAATGAAAATAACAGAGAGACTTGGAGATAATTAACATATGATCAGTTTGAAAGCTGAAATTTTTTCCTTTCTATGGTTTTCTCAAAAACAAGCAAAACAGGACTCCAAAGCGTGACTGTGTATGAAGGAAAGGTGGCATAGCGTAAAACAGTACAATCACAGGACTGAGACTTGATTTTCCACTAGTTTTGTCAACTAGTTACAATCTGGGCAATTTATAGACTCTTCCTGGGTCTTAATTATAATTCAATTATAAAATAATAATATTTCCCTCATAGGAATCAAAAGGATAATGCTTAATATAGTTATAATTTTTGGTAATGAAAATCAATCCTCCATATGATTAAAAATTTTTTTTAACATTTATTTATTTTTGAGAGAAAGAAAGCATGAGAAGGAGATGGACAGAGAGAGAGGGAAACAATTGGAAGCAGGCTCTAGCCCCTGAACTGTCAGCACAGAGTCAGACGTGGGGCTCTAACTCAACAAGCAGTGAGATCATGACCCGGACCAAAGTCAATCTATTAACTGACTGAGACACCCAGGCACCCCCTCCTATGATTTTTTTAATGCGCTTATTTATTAAAAGGCAAAGAAGAGGGGTGCCTGGGTGGCTCAGTAGATTAAGCATTGGAATCTTGATTTCAGCTAAGATCATGATCTCGGGGCTTCGTGCTGACAGCACAAAACCTGCTTGGGGTTCTCTGTCTCCCTCTCTCTCTGCCCCTCCCCTGCTCCCTGCCTGTGCTCTCCTGGGCACTCTCTCTCTCCTTAAATAAACAAACAAACAAACAAACAAAAAAGGCAAAAACAAAAAGAAAAACAAAAAACCTCCCAAGAAAAGTGGGACAAACGGATGAACACAAATGAAGTAATTCTTTGTAAGAAGAAAGTTATCTCAAATGCTGGAGTTATGAAACTTGTCAGTGGTCACTCCCCTCTGACATTCTCCAGGCCCTCCCAGGTTCCCACCAACTCCCTTTTGTTTGACTCTGTTCTCTTTTTCTCCCTTAATGAGTATACAAAGGTTTCCACCTCCAAAGCAATTAGGTAACTCAGGGAACCAAAGAAACTTCCTAGAGAATGTTCCTAGTGACATTAAAATGCTGATAGGCACCGGCTTCCTTCTATTATACTGCTTTGCCTTTAAAATAAATAAGGCACATTTCTTTATAAGTGAAAAGCAGGAAATCATTCTAACTTCCTGTCATAAAGCTTCTTGCTGAGTTCCTTTTTAAAAGTCATGTTGTTTTTGCTTTTTCCTTTTAGTTGGGTTTGTTGGAAGGTTGCCAGAGTTGGCAAACTCACCTGAAAGGGTTTCTGTGGTTTGGGCTTTAGACTAAGGAGCCAAAGATCTGCTACTTTTAACCTAACCCAAATTCTTTGAGAGAAAACAAATTAAAGATTCTTTCTAGGACAGCTTTTGCATATATCTGGTGGGGAATGGTGTGCAATGAAGAAGTTGTCTTGGCAGAGGCTGTTAGGGAATTCTCTGAGTGCTGAGAATTGTTCTCACTATTCTCACAATTGTTCCACTATTCCCCTCTTCCCCCCACCTTCTTTGCTCCAGCCTGATTATACTGTAGTTACAATCGGCTCTCAGGGAAACAATTATCTTCTCCTTTTGATTTTAATTCCTAATCAGATCTCTTTGTTGCTCTTTATTCCCACTACATCATCATAGTCCAAAAGGCAAATAGATTCACGTTGTGATCTGCAAAATTTCATTACTGTGGTTTTCTCTTACCCACCTTTTAAAATCCCAATTCTAATCTTTATTTTTAAGTTGTAACCTTCAGTATTCAATATTTAAATAGCTCAACTAGTATGAAGTGTTTTAAGTTATAAAGATTGTAAACATGCAGGGAATTGTAGAACAAACATAAAAGAAATCTAGATTTGACAAATGGTGATACTTTGTCATGACTGTTTCAAATCACACACACCCAGCTTACGGATAAAATTGAAACCTCTTTTGTAACTCCCACCAAACTCCCTCTCTTCTCTCTCTGTAGATTGAATCACTATCTGAAATCACTACCCTTTCTGTTCCTGCTTTTAAACATAAACACTCTTTACATTGCTGCTATTTTAATAATATTCATAAAGTAGTCCACCCTGTTTGCATTTTGCTTTATTCAGTTTTTGGATATTCCTGGAGGTGATAATTGCCTTGTTTGAAACTATCCTTTCCACTAAAATGTAAACATCATAAGGACAGGGAATTTTATGTTTTGGTCATGGGAATATTTTCAGCCCTTAGAACATTGCTTGGGACAAAGGAAGGGCTACCTATATATTTGTTGAACAAAGGACTAAATGATTAAATAGTAATTTTTAAATTCCATTAGAATAAACTTCAAAATATTTCCCAAGGCTACCAAAGCCCTCCAAGAGTTGGCCTTGGCCTCGCTTGCCTGACTTATTCCCTCCACCCCATACTCTGAGTTCTCCTCAGTTCTTGTCTGTATTCTATGTCCCAAACACTCTTCTCATTTCAATTTGGCCAACGTCCGCCTTTACTTTAATTCTTGCATGTACTCTGTCCGCTGAGGCAAAATTCAACCTCGTCTAAGTTGCTTCCACTGATACAGGATCCTGTGGCATTCTGGTCCTCTCTGTTGTTAACACTCGACATCTTACTATTATCGGTCAGTATTTTAGGATGGTAATCTCTTTGAGGGCAGGGATCCCATTTCTCCGGTTCACTGATAAAATACATAAGAGTGTTAGACAGAAAATAACTACTGCTGTTCTCAGTGGATTAGGGACATTGTCTATGTTGTGCCCTCATCCTCTAGTTTTAAATCTTTTATTTTAGTCTTCCTGGTTTTCATGCCAAATTCTCTTTCTCTGTCTTCCTAATTCTTAGTTCCTCGTTCCTACCAATTTATGATAGCTCTTAAAAATACGGCTAGCTTAAAATTTACTTTAATGGCTTTACTGATGGAAATATATACTCATAATTCAATATTATATGAATGCATGTTTACACACATATATGTATGTATGTGTGTGTATGAGAAAGTAACCCATAGTTCCAGCATTCACAAACATGTTTTCCTCACAGTTAGTAACCTTCATTTCAGACTTCTTTCTATGAATATATACATATATACAAATATATGGCTAAATAATGTCAGTTGTTTGCCACCTCTAGTTTTTTTTTTCTTTCCTAAATGATCATTCAGTTGTTAGTAGGCTCAGACCTCTTAACCATGCTAACAGTCTTACAGAATTGGGTTGGGATTAAATAAATTAACATTTGTAAGATATTTCTAACATTTCTCCTTTGAAACACATAGAAAGCATAATGTATGTGTTAGTTACTATCTGTTATCACCATAAGGGAACTGACCCAAAGGTGACCTGAACTGTCATATTATAAGTTGAAGTAGGGTAACTATAAACCAAGTGAGTAGAAGAAAGACTGAAAGTATTCCCTGAAGCTAGCCCCAAGCATCTCTGTGGCAGCTTTGGAAGAGCTGAAGTCATCTGAGCAGTCCTCTGGCTAGGGTGCAGCCCCAAGTGATCTGTTACTTTGAATCAGAGTCAGTGAGATAGGGTTGCGAACAGCTATAGGCTTTTTGGGAAAATACTGTAAATCTCAATTAAAGGTTAAACGTCACATAATATCACTGTGGAGACCCTTCTAAATTTGGCATTTATTTATTCCCCCTACCTTCCTCTCCTCTACCCTCACATACACGCAAACTCACATGTATGCATGCAGCAAGAGAGAAAAGGATCTCATTCTTCTGCTTGAAAACCTCCACTGGCTCTCCACTGTTTACAGGATAAAGTCCGAACTCCTTAGTTAAAGGCTGTTTGCACAGGATGTCCCTAATACCTATTTTCATCTTCATTTGTTATACTCCCCATAATTTTCCTGCAAGTTGACATACATTGACTGAGTGCCTACTCTGTGCCAAGCATTCTGTTACATCTGGGAAGGCCAATATGATTGCAATATAGTTATGTCCTTGAGAAATTAATGATTCAGTAGAAGAGGCAGATAAGGATAAAGACCATTAAAATCCAATTTGAAAACTGATGGTAAAGAGGGAAGCAGAATTTGCTTTAGAAATACTGAAGAGGGGGCTCATTAGTCTAGGTATATCAAAAAAAAGATTTCATAGAGGTAACATCTGAAGGGTGAGGAGGAGTTACTCAAGGAAAGAAGGAGGAGTAAGTACCTTCCAAGCAGAGACGATAACACACGTATGGACATGGAGGAATAAAACGGCATTGTATGTAGATGAGCATTAAAAACAGCCCTTGATACAGAAGGTAAAATTTTAAACTATAAAGATTTGGAAAGTGGTACTGATTGAAACTGAAAAGATTATAGGAGGGTGGGGAAGAGAGGGAATTCTGAATGCCATGTTGAAAAACTTGGAATATATCCTGTAGAGATAGGAAAACACTGATAAGTGTTGAGCAATGAAGTAAACGGGACAAATCTATATTTTGGATACATTATCCAGCAGCAAGATGGAAAGTAGACTTAGCAGCATGTGGCATACACTTGGGAAAAGGAAAATAAACTGGGAAATTACTGCAGTGGACAAATGTGAAATCTGAGAACCTAATCGAGGGAAGAATTGTACAAATGGAGAGGAGAGGAGGGAATAGGAATATTTAGTACCTCAAATAGCTAGGCTTGACCAGCTAGCTGGATATGGGTGGCCTGGCATAAAGAGTCTAGGATGGCTCACTTGGTTTTACTCACCATCTAGGAGAATTGTAGTGCCATTAAAAGCCTTGATGTTGCCCTTTCTAATAAGATGTTCTTCACTTTTTAAAAAGTGAGCTGAAAATTATGCCTCATGTTTAAGCTTTCTGGAATTCTCCATCTTAAGTATGCCCTCCTTCATTCTTCCATAATACTTTGTTCATTCCTTATCTACCTGCAGCGCTTAGTATACTGCATTGTTACCATTTACATGCTTTTTTCCCACTAGATTATAAGTTTATTGGAAACTTAGATTGTATTTTGTATTTCCAGTTTCTGTTACATTTTCTGGCTCAAACTAAGGAGTTTGTTAAATTAATTCATACTAAATTTGTTAAATTAATTAAGTCATACTTGAAAATCTCAAATTTCATGTCAAACTGATCTTGTCTAAAGCCAAACTATTGATCTTCATCAAAGAATGCATTTATTTCTTCAGTCTTCAAGGCAGAAAATTTAGTTCCCTTAATATCTTGTTTAGTTCAAAACACCAAGAACTCTTGCCTGTAATGGCAACATGCAGGAATCACCCAACCTATGTCCCTTCGTCCACTTTCCATCCCTCTCCAAAGTATTCTCCTGCAGAGCTACCAGAATATTTTGAAAATATACATTCAATCATGTTGGGTTTTCTTCTTCTGCTACCTTCCCTGCGATGGTTTCTCACTGAACTTTATATCAAACATTCAAATCCTGAACATGTGCCATGAGGTTTTACAAGATCTACTTCCTGCTACCTTTTTGATTTTCCCATTTGTTTACGCATATGCAGACCTTGGGTGTGCTGTTCCCTTAGACAGGCATGCCCTTCTCATCATTCTTGGCTAGCTATTTCTATTTATCATTCGGGCCTCAACTAGTGTTCATGGCTTCAAAGGGAACTTTTATAACTACAGGTTTAATTATGTATTCCCTAATATTTTCATTTGTATTCTTGTTCTTTTACTCTATATTACACACAGTTTGTCCATATGTATGTGTGTGTGTGTATGTGTGTGTGTGTGTGTGTGTGTGCTATAGCTCATCCATTCAACTATGTTTATTTAAGGCTTTAAGTTTAGCACTGAGTTGGCTCTAGGGATGTATGAGTATCAGAAAGTTCAATGTCTAATGGTGAAAACAGGATTCAAGTGCTATCAGAAGGCACTTGGATGTTTTATTAAATCATATATATATATATATATATATATATATATATATATATATATATACATATTTACCTTTTAAGAAAAGCGAAATCTTCTGTATAACTACCAATCACTGACAATCCTCAAAAGGTCCAGGATCACAGGATTCTTAGAACCAGGCTTTTGGAATTGCTAATACAACTACCATGGCCAATCTCTCATCCTGTGAGGGATTATAAAATCATCAGTGATGATGATTTCTTCTAGTCTCTAGGACTTTGATACTAAATCTGTGTTAATTGTCAAATCATTAGATGATCTGACTTCCTACATGGTGGGCCCTCTGCCTAGACTGTTTTTCTCTTATTTTCCTTAAAACTTACTCTTATAGGTCCTTTCCTCATAATCCATGTCCACAAATTTGTGCCCTTTAATAATATTGTAATCATATTTTTACCTTCCATATTAACTTCTTTAAGATAGAGTTTGCATCTTTATTTCTATATCTTTATTTCTTTTTTTTTAAATTTTTTTTAATGTTTATTTATTTTTGAGAGACATAGAGGCACAGAGTGAACAGGGGAAGGGCAGAGAGAGAGAGGGAGACACAGAATCGGAAGCAGGCTCCAGGCTCTGAGCCATCAGCACAGAGCCCAACGTGGGGCTCGAACTCACAGACTGTGAGATCATGACCTGAGCCGAAGTCGGCCAACCAACCGACTGAGCCACCCAGGCGCCCCTCTATATCTTTATTTCAATGGTAGGCAAACAGCCATGTAATATGCATTTAATAAATTTTTATTGCATAAATTGGAAGGAAAGATGAAAGATATTACATTCTATTTTTACACTGGAAAAATTAGGAATAGCTATGAAATATAATCTTGAGAACAAAATGACATCCTTAATATTTTTGGAGGAAAAAAACCTAAACCCAAACAACACAAAAGTCAAACAAACAAAACAAACAAACAACAATAATAAAAACACAAAACCAAGCAGAGATAAGTTTTACCCTGTGCCAACATTATTTTAAAACTCATTTGTTGGAGCTTCCTGGTTTAGAAGAAAAATTACTAAGAGTAGCAAAGTTCTTTTAGACCAACTTCTACCATCTCTGGGTTACTTTTTTGGTCTTGGATATGTCATGATATATTTTAGTCTTTTATTGGCTAACATCTCTCCCTCTCCACCTCAAATGGTGGTTAACTGGGGCCCTGCTTAGAACCTTCTGAGACTATTCTGAGGATGGGCTGAAAATGTCCAGTAGAAAACCTAGGAATTCTGATCTACTTTGGGGGTGAAAGCAGGAATATTGACCAATCTCTCCCTGAGATGTAAAGATCTTTGGGATTAGCCCATGCATTGGGAAGGCTTCTGTCTGTAAGGGAATTCTTTGTCACATGAACAAGACCACCAAGATGAGAAATACTTGAGATGTGACCCCCTCCACCCATGTGTATATCTTTTTTCTTTTGGGGCATGTACCCATGCTGACATTGTGATACATATACCTGTAAGGTCATCAGTGGGCCATGACCCCAGCTGGCACGCCTTGCAGGTGTATTCATCAAAGACATACTCATTCTCTTTACAGGGTGTACAGGTCCAACAACAGCTGACTTCTCCCTTCCGGATCACCTAAGGTAAATATTTAAAGTTTTGATTATTTTTTTTGTGTAAATGAAAATCCAGCAATCTGTTATTCAAATGTGCCGCTTTGCCAAGGAGAAATGACTTTCACATAAATTATTTCAAATATTATCAAATAGGTAGTGTATTTATTAATATTCTCATTTTACAACCACAGAAACTGAAGCTGAGTTTAAGCAATCAGTCCCACATCATAAAATTGATTGGTGACAGGGTCTAGAATTAAATTAAACAAAAGTCTTTGGACACTTAGCTTTGGATATCTTTATTTAATGAAATGACTGCGTTTGTACTTATACATAAACACACATTCATTTACACATGTATGTATGTGACTGAATTTTCACCAGAGCCTGTGTCAGTTTTCTCCCAAATTAAAAAGCTTTGCTTTCTGAATTTATCTTGGCTTCCCTCTACTAGTTGAATAATTGTTAGCAAAAAACATCGTATACCTGCTGAAGTTCAAAAAGCTATTTATATGATAATAAAATCATTAGGAATTTCTATTGAATTAAGAGACTGAACATGAATTTTTTTTTCTGGAGTTCATCTCTTGGTCTCTATTTCCACTCAAAATCTGGTTCAATAACTCACAGCCCATTCCTTCCTATTCTAGTAGCTTTGATTTGCTTGGAATGACAGCGGATAAGGTCATTGAGACTATTATATACCTCTTCATCTGTTTGATTTTTTTAAGGCAATGGAAAATAATTGAAATAATTTAACAGTTGAAGGAGTCCCAGATGTTATTCTTTAGAAATGGATGTCTTTTATTTTTTTCCACCACTGGTGCATGAATAGCCTCGGTGGAATAGAGACAGCATTCATTAAACATTCCTATAAATAATTAAACTGTGATTAATAACCAGCAATAACCAGACACAGCAATGATTACACTGTATACTTCTTGTCCTCCATGCTGACTCTATTAATGGCCTTCAATAGTAACGGTGTCTACGTATTTGAAGCCATATACAATTGCAGGTTGGCACCTCTTTTGTATATGTTTCCTATCCCTTTTGCTGGCTCTTGACATTGCCACCACAGAAGTAGAGAATGATGATAAAAGGGTTTGAATTGTCTCTTCCTTAAAACAAACAGATAAGTAAGACAATGTTGCTAATTAGACCTGCTTAATCTATATTCATATGCATATGAATATTTACATAGAGAAAAATGTCATTTTAAGGTAATTTCAACCACACCTAGTAATACTATTGTTGGGCAATTACTAGATTTTTAATGCAAGCAAGCACATATGAAATACTGAAGGATTCTCTTTCTTAGCAGGGCATGGCAAACAAAGCAGTTGCATTTTTTCCTTCTAGAAATATGCTCCCTTCCTGTGTTTAATTTTCATTGGTTTGTAAATTTCAGGTTTTTTTTTTTTTACCAAAATAAGATCATTTCCTGTTCCAAGAATAATTTCAATACTATAGTCTTTTTTTTTGAATCAGTGGCTACAACTTGATATTTCTTTTAAAAATAAACTAGATAAACTTCATTGTTCATGAAAAATCTCTAAATGATTACTTTAATGTAGCAGTTACCAGAAGTTGCTAAAGGCATCCTGTACCCATCAGCATTCCATGGATGACTTGACATTTCATGTGCTCCATGACAACTTGGTATTTCTTCTGTTTAGGATTGATTTGTTTTACTTTTTTTTCATATGTTATATATGTTCTGTTTCACATTCATGAAGAGGTAGTGACAATTCTGTTACATCATGACCATTCTTTTTGAAAATCCTGGAAGTAGTATTGCTTTCTTTGTGAATGACAATACATAACATATTTGAACCTTTGCTAGACCAAGTGTACTTCCATGGAGGCTAAGTTAACAAATATGAACACTGGCATGAGATATTGACATCTTTAATAAAATTGTTCAATGACAACATTAAGCCATATTAAGAACATGTTGTCAATTGTATATATAATACAGTGAAAATGATATATGGTTAGGAAAATAAAATTTGGAATTAAAAAAGATTAAACATTAAAAAAGAACTAGTATTAAAAATATGATAACAGGGAGTCAAATTATTCCATTTTTTAAGTTACTGTCAGTAGAAAGGGGTAGAAAAGTATATATTAAAAAATATCTTCAAATCAGTCATTCAGCATTTTGAAGTTATAGGTTCAAACTGTAGTCTGTGAAAAGTCAAAACAAACAATGTCTATGTGGTAACTTACCCAGGCCAGTCTTCTACAGGAGGAAATGGAAATTATGAACAATCAATATTCTGAGTGAGTCTAAAAATAATTTCACATACAGAATCTAATTGCAAGATGACTGGGCAAGATGCAGACTGTCACTGAATATTAAAGATTAGCAAACTTTTTCTGCAAAGTAAATATTTTTAGCTTTGTGGGCCATATAGTCTCTATTTCAACTCAACTGATCAATTCTATTCATTATAGCATGAAAGCAGGCATAGACAATACATAAACAAATGAGCGTCGTGTACTTCAAAAAAACTTTATTTACAAAAACAAACAGGCTGGATTTGGCACAAGGGTTGTGGTTTACTAACCCTTGTTGTATACCATAAAAAAACACAAAGAAATATTTAGATACTCCATAAGCTATTGTGCCATTTAGCAGATATTATAAATTTCTATTTATCTTTATTTACCTCATATTTCTTCCTTCTGGTTTTACGCTTACCAAATCTTCAGAACTACCCCTTGAAGATTTTGCAGTTGATACTGAATTATTTCCATTTCATTTGTAATCACCAATGAATAAACACCTCAAACGTTCTAAACAGAGTAAACATGAGGTTGATTGAAAAGACCAAGGCTGACTGCTCCAGGTATATACGCTGCCTGAAGTGTGGTACCGTAGTCCTTCAATAACTACTCGATGAATAATATATCATTTTTCTTCCCCTAGGGCATTATACCTCAGTAGCTAAACCTTTTTTTATTTTTATTATATCTTCATTCTTTCTTTCACTGACTTTTTATTTCCTATAAGTGTGGCCAGAACTTAGCCTAAAAGTAACTTCTCAATGTCCTCAACTACCAGACATGCCCCTTACCTGCTTTTTATTACATAATTCTTGCTCAGTTACCATTCTATTCTGTTTAATCTACAAGCTTCTGTTTCCAGAAGGCCCAGATGAAGGGCTAACCCTAATTTTCCTGTTTTTATCTCAGTGCTTCTCTTCCTTGACATCTCTCTTCCACTGACCATCACCTTACATGACAGTGTGCTTTCTGGTTCTCTATCCCTTCCCGGCCCTGTTGTCCCTCACTCCCCACCTTTTCTTCTTCCTTTAGGCTTTTTTTAAATGTTTATTTAAGAGAGAGAGAGAGAGACAGATGGCAGGCAGGGGTGGAGGAGAGTGGGGGGTCAGAGAGAGAGGGGGACACAGAATCAGAAGCAGGTTTAAGGCTCCAAGCTGTCTGCATACAGCCCAGTGTGGGGCTCAAAATCATGAACCATGAGATTAGGACCTGAGCTGAAGTTGGACACTCAACCGACTGAGCCACCTAGGTGTCCTCCTTACCCCCTTTATGCTTTCAAAGTATATCTTCAATGTCTGTTCTTGGTCCACATTTATTTCCTCTGTATACTTTCTGGTTCAGTGACTTATCTACTCTAACAGCTCCAACTTTAGCTCTATTCAATTAACTGTATCTTCAGCTTTATGTCCTATTGTTGTAGACCAATGTTTTCTATCACTGGCTAGATATCTCAAAACCAAAAGGCCTCCAAATTAATCCATTGCCTTTTCTCTAAATCCATTCCCATTTTTCTATGCTTGACTTTCTAGTTACTAAGACTTGAAATTGCAGTAGATTGTCTTGGATTTCTTTTTCTTCTCCAACCCGACTGCCAGTTGGTAGCCAGGTTAGATTAAGTATACCTATATATATACATATATATATATGTGTATATATATATATACACATATATATATATATATGTGTGTATATATATATATATATATATAATGTTTCTCTCAAATATCTCCCCTGGTCCCTTTCCATTCTCACTGTTTCTTTCATAATTCAGGGTTCTTGTTATCACTATCACAGTGTCCTTCTTACTTGTCTTTTTTTTCTCTATTCATGTTTATAACTACTCATGCATCTTCACCTCCTATAGCCCAGTTTATGTCAACATCTTTGTCAAAATTATCCTGACTCCTGGTTAATAAAAATTAAACTCAACCTGCTTAGTATGCCATTCAAAACTCTCCACAAATATGGCTTTAATTTGTCATTTTGGCTTTCTCTTTTATAATAACCATTTAAAGCAATGAACTCTAGATTATTCACTGTTATTCCAGAACATTCTTCAACTGACCACTTCTGTATTTTTCCTTTTACTGTTCCCTCTAAGTAAGTGATCATTTTCCCACATCTCGCTCTGAAATCATATCCACTCTTCATGGCCCAATGTCTAACATTTTACTCAGAAGTAATCTCTCCCATTCTTTTATATGAACTTATATAGCTCTGTTTTTTTTTCTTTTTAATGAAATCATCACATTTTATATGATGTTGCTTATTTGTGCCTATGATGCTTTTCCTCAGCTAGATTATAATTCTTCTGGCAATAAATAGTGTGTTACTTATTTTTGCCCCATCGATATAAACTATTACATTTGTAATAGTTTGATAAATCTTTGTTAAGTTAATTAGAAATTAATGTGGTTTCCAACTGAGAACTATTTATCCCCCAGAGCATGTCCTTAAAAGACTTACATGAGTACAAAGGGTGTGGGCAAACATGACTCAACTGTCAATTGGTTCAATCAGTCCAATTACTAAAACTATTGTGGGTCATTCATACTATCAAAAGGAATTAATGAGAGAAAAGTAAAACCAACACAGAATTTTTAACATTAAAATTTATAATGCAAAAGATAAGACAAGTACCTAAAAGTTTTAGAAACAGCCAATGATAAATGATAGTGAACACTTTTGAATTTATAACAAAAATTTTAAAAAACATGGACTTTATTTTACCTTTATCTGGCCTTTCTCACATGGTTCACTGCACACGGATCTGATGATGTTGTTTTTCTTGGACCATACTTCATCATCATCCATTTTTAATTCTCCATTGTCCCAGCTTCCAACATTGATATAATCAAAATAATCTTTTCCCATTTCCTTGAAATTCATTATTTCATACCTTAGGAACAAGAACATAATAGTTTTTCAGCTAAGAATATAAGTATTCAGCTATGAAAAAGCAATATATTTCATTTCCCAAAAATGTATCTACTATCATATTACTGACACTGCAATTTTCCATGACAGTACACTTAGAATAACAAAAAAGCCTGTCTGTTTCACTTCCTTCAAGATACTTTTTTTTTTACCATCAAACTTATACCTGAAATAGAAGGTAATCCCATGTGAGAAGGTGACTTGACCTCAGGAGGATGAAAGACAGTTTTGAAACAACTTCAAGAAGTTTAAACAAGTACTACTGTTAGACTTCTAAAAAAGATGGAAAGGTTTTTATCTCCACTCAAATAAAATGATAAAATTTTCCTTTACTAACCAACTAACAAATTCAGTAAATCTTTAATCTTGTCTTCAGCTTTAGGGAATGTGGGGACAATCTGGATAGGGACTGGTTTCACCTTTCTTATTTTATCCTTTATCACTGGCTAATTTGTTGTCTAAGGAGACTTTCAGGAGTAATATTTAAAATAAATCTGAAAAGAATTTATGAGGTTGGAAGATGGTGGCAGAGTAGGAAGATCCCAGGCTTGTCTCATCCCATGAATAGAACTAAGTAACTATCAAATCATCTTCAATACCTCAGAGATTAACCCGAAGACTGGCAGAACAAACTCCACAAATAAGATAGAGAAGAGGCCATACTGAAGAAGGTAGGGGGTATGGAGATGCAGTTTGGGAGAGTAATGGATCATAGTTATTGTGGTGGGTTGGGGGGAGCCACTATCATGGAGATGGGAGAGAGAGACAAAAACATAGGGGAGTGCACAGGGAAAATAAAACCCCATGGAAATTGGCTTGGAAACTGAGAGGGGCTGATTTTCATGAGTTCTTGCAACCAGTGGGGCTTAAAGCCTGGGGTCCTAAAGGTCAGCGGACTTGGTTCCAGGAGGACAGAGGGGCTACTCTTGGAGAGAAGGCAGGTAAACAACTCATGGACATGCAGCATGGAAACAGTAAGCTGAAGAGTGCCTGGGACACACAGTGGAGAGGTATCTGCTCATTTTGGATGCCTCCCAGAGAGGCAACATTCACAGAGAGGCTCCTCCAGGATCAAAGGAACTGGCAGGCACCATTTCCCGAAACCACCCCTCAGCATAAACACAGAGTCACCTGTGGTAACCGGCCCAACACTGACAGTCATTACCTAACTTGCTTACACCAAGTAATTGCCCTGCAGTCCATTGGAACTCCCCTTCCCTGTCACCCTTGCCTAAATCCCAGCTTGATGGGCACCCTCCCCAAGAAGATTGGCACAAAGCCCTGCTCACACCGTATCTCCTGACCCAGGAGTTGTGTGGGGCCTTGGTTCTGGAGGTAGTGTAAACAGATCTCAAGCAGACCAGACCACACTTACTCAAAATGCACCACATTCAGTCCAGAAACCAAACGCTGCCCACAACAGACAAAGAGAACCTCTATAGATGATTGGCTTAAAGGAAAAAGCATCCAGGGCACAACAGTAGAGTACAGGCAGCACACACTGGAGATACTCCCTGAAGTGCCAGTCCCTGAGGAACAGGGAACACTACACTATAGAGCACCACAAGACCTCTTCTTTTTTTTTTTTTTTTTTAACGTTTATTTATTTTTGAGAGACATAGAGACAGAGTCTGAGCAGGGGAAGGGCAGAGAGAGAGGGAGACACAGAATCTGAAGCAGGCTCCAGGCTCTGAGCCATCAGCACAGAGCCCGACGCAGGGCTCGAACTCACAGATCGTGAGATCATGACCTGAACCAAAGTTGGCCACTTAACCGACTGAGCCACCTAGGCGCCTCAAGACCTCTTCTTCATAAGGCCATTACCCTCAAGAACAAGAGAAATAGCTGAATTTCCTATCACAGAGGAGCAGGCACAGAGACTTAGGCAAAATGAGAAGACAGAGGAAACAGCACAAGGTCATGGCTAGAGATCTGAGTGAAACAGATATAAGTAACATGGCTGATAGAGAATTTAAAGTAATAAACATAAAGATACTCACTGGACTTGAAAAAAAAAGAGTGGAAGACATGAATAAGACCCTTAACACAAAGATGAGGAATAGCAAAGCAGAGATAAAAGGTTCAATAAACTGAATGAGAAATACACTGATAGAATGAATAGCAGACTGAGAGGAGCAGAGAAATGAATTAATGACCTAGAAGACAGAGTAATGGAAAGTGATCAAGCTGAACAAAAGAGGGAATGAAGATTTAGGCAAAATGAGAATATACTTTGGAAAATGAGTGACTCCATCAAATGTAATAATACTCATATTATAGGGATCCCAAAAGAATAAGAGAGAAAAGGGGGCAGAATATGTATTCGAAGAAATTAAAGCTGAAAACTTTCAAATTTAGGAAAGAAAGGAAACATATATCCAGATTCAGGAGGCACAGAGATCTCCCAACAAAATCAACAAAAGCAGATACACAAGACAAAGACATATTGTAAATAAAATGGCAAAATGTAGTGTGATAAAAATATTTAAAAGCAACAGGACAAAAGAAGACAGATACAAAGGAAACCCCATAAAGCTATATCAGAAGATTTTTCAGCAAAGCCTTGCAAGCCAAAAGGGAATGGCATGATATTCCTATTCAAAGTGTTGAACAGGAAAAATCTGCAGCCAAGAATACTCTATCCAGCAAGGCTGTTGTTCAGAATAGAAGGAAACACAGTTTCCCAGATATAAACTAAAGGAGTTCATGACCACTAAACCAGAAATATTAAGGGGAACTGCAAGAAATATTAAAGGGGACTATTTGAGTGGGAAGCACAGACCAAAAATGAAAGTGTAATGGTAGGAAACATGAAAGAAGTAAAAATGAATATTCCCGTAAAAAGATCAGTCAAGGAGCTCACAAAATAAAAGGATGTAAAAAAAAGAACATATACCTAAAACATGGGAGGAGAAGAGTAAAGAATGGATTTAAATTTAAATGACCATCAACTTAATTATAGACTGCTATAAGCAGAAGAGGTTATATATGGTAACCATATATCAAAAGTCACTAATAAATATGCAAAGAATAAAGGGGAATCAATCCAAGCATATCATTAAAGAAAATCAGCAAAACATGAAAGAAGAAAGAAAGAAAGGAAGGAAAGAAGGAAGGGAGGAAGGAAGGAAGGAAGGGAGGAAGGAAAGAAAGAAAGAAAGAAAGAAAGAAAGAAAGAAAGAAAGAAATGATCAGAGAAAAATTTCAGAAACAACCACAGAACAAATAATAAAATGACAATAAATACATATATATCAATAATTATTTTAAATGTAAATGGACTAAGCACTCCAATCAAAAGGCATAGGGTGACAGAATGGATAAAAAACAAGACCTGTCTATATGCTGCCTGCAAGAGATTCTTTTTAGACCTAAAAACACCAAATTGAAAGTGAAAGGATGAAGAAACGTTTATCATGCAAATGGGTGTCAAAAGAAAGCCAGAATAGCTAATACTTACATTGGACAAAATAAGACTTTAAAAAAAGACTAAAAAGAGACAAGGGAATGTATAATAATAAAGGGGACAATCCAACAAGAAGATACAACAACTATGAATATTTATGCACTCAGTGTAGAAGCACCCAAATACATAAAACAGTTAATAACAAACATAGGAAGTAATCTACGATAATACATTGATGTAATACACTTACATCAATAGGTCATCTAAACAGAAATGTTTAGCCATTTGAATGGCTTTGAATGATACACTGTACTAGATGGATTGAACAGATATATTCAGAACATTCCATCCTAAAACAGCAGAATACACATATTTTTAAGTGCTCTCAGAACATTCTCCAGAATGGATCACATATTAGGCCACAAAACAAGTCTCAACAAATTCAAGATCAAATTCATATCATGCCTCCTTTCTGAACACAACACTATGAAATTAGAAGTCAATCACAAGAAGTCGGGAAAGATCACAAAAAAAAGGAGGTTAAATGAGATGCTACTAAACAATGAATGGGTCAACCAGGAAATTAAAGAAAGAAAAATATACATGGAAACAAATGAAAATGAAAACACAACACCCTAAAATCTTTGGGATGCAGCAAAGCAGCTCTAAGAGGGAACTTTATAGCAATATAGACCTACCTCAAGAAGGAAGACGAATCTAAAATAAACATTCTTACACTGAAAAGAGCTAAAAACAGAACAAAAAAATAAATCTTAATCCAGCAGAAGGAAGAAAATAATAAATATTAGAGCAGATATAAATTATAATAGAAACTAAAAATCAAAAGAACAGATCAATGAAACCAGGACCTGTTTTTTTGAAAAAAAAAAATCAATGAAATTGATAAAACTTTAGCCAAACTTACCAAGAAAAAAGAGAAAGGACTCAATAAAATAAAAGGACAAATAAAATCACAAGGAGGAATAACAACCAACACCATAGAAATACAAATAATTATAAGAGAATATTATGAAAATTATATGCTGACAAATTGGACAACCTAGAAGATGGATGCATTCCTAGAAACATATAAGCTATGAAAAATGAAACAGGAGGAAGTAGAAAATTTGAACAGATCAATAACCAGCATAGAAATTGAATCAGAAATCAGAAAATTCCCAACAAAGAAAAGTCTAGGACAAGATGGCTTCACGGTGAATTCTACCAAATATTTAAAGATTTAATACATATTCTTCTCAAACTATTCTAAAACATAGAAAAGGAAGGAAAACTTCCAAATTCATTCTATGAGGCCAGCACTACCCTGATACCAAAACCAGATAAAGGCACCACTAAAAAAGAGAACTAACTGCAGGCCAATATCCTTGATAAACATAGATGTAAAGATTCTCAACAAAACACAGCAAACTGAATTCAATAATACGGTAAAAAAAATTCACTATGATCAAGTGGGATATATTCCAGGATTGCAAAGGTGTTTCAATATTCCCAAATCAATCAAAGTGATACATATCATATGATCAATAGATGCAGAAAAAGCATTCAACGAAGTACAACATCCATTCATGGTAAAAACCCTCAACAAGGTAGGTGTAGAGGGAACATACCTCAATATGGTAAAGGCCACATATGAAAAACTCACAGCTAACATTATCCTTAATGGCAAAAAACTTGAGAACTTTCCCCCGAAGGTCAGGAACTTGGCAAGGATGTTTAGTCTCACCACTTTTTAAAAATAAAATTATGGGGCACTTGGGTGGCTCAGCTGGTTAAGCATCAGACTCTTGGTTTCACCTTAGGCGATGGTTTTGGGGTTGTGAGATTGAGCCCCATGTAGGGCTCTGCTCTGAGCATGGATTCTGCTTGAGATTCTCTCTCTCCCTCTATCTGCCCCTCCCTCACTCCTGTGCATGTGCACTCTCTAAATAAATAAATAAATAAATAAATAGATGGATAACTAAATACATAAATAATAAGTTTTGTTTCTAAAAAATTATTTATCTAAAACAACCTCTATGCCCAATATGGGGCTCAAACTCATGACCCTAAGATCAAGAGCTGCATGCTCTACCAACTGAGCTAGACAGGTGCCCCTTACCACTTTTATTTAACATAGTACTAGAAGTCCTAGCCACAGCAGTCAGACAATAACATCAACAAAAATGCATCGAAGTCAGTAAAGAAGAAGTAAAGCTTTCACTATTTGCAGATTACATGATAATTTATATAGAAAACCTGAAAGACTCCACCAGAAAACTTCTAGAACTGATCAACCAATTTAGTAATTCAGGATACAAAGTCAATGTACAGAAATCTGTTGCATTTCTATACACAAATAATGAAGCAGCAGAATGAAAAATTAAGAAAGCAAAATCCATTATGACTGCACCCAAAATAATCACTTCTTTTGTTAGGCTTATTCCTAACCAAAGAAGTGAAAGACCTGTACTCTTAAAAGTATAAATCGCTGATGAAAGAAATTGAAGATGACACAGCGAAATGCAAAGACATTCTATGCTCATGGGTTGGAAGAACAAATATTGTTAAAATGTCCATATTATCCAAAGCAATGTATACATTTAATGCAATCCTTATCAAAATACCAACATAATTTTTCACAGAACTAGAACAAACTATTCTAAAATTTGTATGGAACCACAAAAGACTGTGAATAGCTGAAGTACTCTTGAAAAAGAAAAACGAACTTGGAGGCATTGCAATTCTGGACTTCAAGTTATATTACAAAGCTGTAGTGATCAAAGCAGTATGGAACTAGCACAAAAATAGACACATAGATCAATAGAACAGAATAGAAAACCCAGAAATAAACCCACAATTATATGCTTAATTACTCATTGACCCAGCAGGAAAGAATATCTAATGGGAAAAAGTCTCTTCAAAAAATGGTGTTGGGAAAACTGAACAGCTATATGCAATAGAAAGTTGAACCAGAACCACTTTATTATAGCAAACACAGACATAAATTCAAAATTGATTAAAGACTTAAATGTGAGATCTGAAACCATACAAATCTTAGAGCAGAGTACAGCCACTAACCTCTTTGACATCAGCCATAGAAACTTTTTTCTAGATATGTCTTCTGAGTCAAGGGAAACAAAAGCAAAAATAAACTCTGGAACTTCATCAAAATCAAAAGTTTTTGCACAGTGAAGTAAACAACCAACAAAGCTAAAAGGCAATCTTTGGATTGATCTTTGGGAAAGATATTTGCCAGTGATATCTGACAAAGGGTTACTATCCAAAATCTATAAATAACTTATAAAATTCAATACCACAAAAAAAAATAATCCAATTAAAAATGGGAAGAAGACATGAACAGACATTTTTCCAAAGAAGACATACAGATGGCCAACAGACACATGAAAAGATGTTCATCATCACTTACTATAAAGAAGTGCAAATCAAAACTACAACGAGATGCCACCTCATACCTGTCAGAGTAGCTAAAATCAACAACACAAGAAACAACAGGTGTTGGTGAAGATGTGGGGACTGTTGCACTGCTGGTGGGAATGCAAATTGGTGCAGCTGCTATGGAAAACAGTATGGAGGTTCCTCGGATGTTTAAAAATAGAACTACCCTACAATCCACTAGTCACACTACTGAGTATTTACCCACAGAATACAAAAAAAATTATTCAAAAGGATACACGCACCACTATGTTTATAGCAGCATTACTTACAATAGCTAAGATATGGAAGCAGCCCATGTGTCAATCGTTTGATGAATGGATAAATAAGATAATTTTTATTAAATAATAATAATAATAATAATTCCATTCATCAAATTATAGTATTATTTATAAAATATAAATATATTCTATATATTATGGAATATATATAATGGACTATTACTCAACCATCAAAATGAATGACAGCTTGCCATTTGCAATGAGCTAGAAAGTATAATGAGAAGCAAAATATGACAGAGAAAGACAAATACCACATGATTTCACTCATATGTGGAATTAGAGATACAAAACAAACCACCAAGGGGAAAACAAAGGGAGAGAGGGAGAGATAAATTAAGAAACAGACTCTCAATTGTAGAGAACAAACTGATGGTTTCCAAGGGGGAAGTGGTTGGGAGGGCGAGTCAAATAGGCGATGGGGTTCAAGGAGTGCACTTGTGATGAGCGCTGGGTGATGTATGGGATTGTCGAATCATCATATTGTGCACCTGAAACTAATATAACACTGTATGTTAACTAACTGGAATAAAAATAAAAATAAAATAAAATGAGCATGAAAATAAAATGTTGGAAGATAGTAGTACCTTGTGAGTTCTCATCCTTTATTAGCTATTGTTCTCATTTTGAGTATGGGGATAGAGATGTAAAGAGGCAAAATTAATGTCATTATTTACAAGGTTTTTCTTATATGTAAGAACAATTCCAGAGAAGCAGTTTTGAAATAATTTTTCTAATGTCAGGAGAGTGGAAGAACAATACCATCACTCTATTGGCTCTTGTAGATACAATGGTGGGTATGTCTTAGGTACACAGTGTCTTCACTTAATACCCTATGCTTTTACCTCCTAGGACTTAAATGATTGGCAGATAGGTTCTTACATGTGATCCCTCCATCTTTCCATGCTCGGCTTATTTTAGCTATCTGCAAATTGACATGGATGGAAACCTTTCTAGCTTTTGGGCTCCAGTGGAAGATTGCCACACTCAGGCCATGCTAGGTAAGGAAATGTTCAGAACAAATCTGACATCAGTCTGTTTGGATCTACATTGTAAAAGAATACCATTCTCTTTTTACTCTCAATCACATTTCTTGTTTTAATATAGTGTCTTTTTCAGAATGTCAATTCATTCTTAAGTTTTGTTCACTGTTTAGTAGCTTAAGGATTATCCTAAAGTGTTTTATTTGCAGTAAGCAACAATTTTGAGTAACTGTCTTATGTCCACTTCTAAATCCAAAGTACCAATCTACAGGATACAAAATGAGTCCTAACCCTTTCCACTCGGTCACAGTTAACACAGCGGCTACTAAGCATACAATGAGTTGAGATATTAGAAAATAGAGCACTAAGGTTAAAAAAGAAACTCCTATATTATGTCATTGACTACTTCAAATATATGGGCTTCTGAGACTTCAAAAGGTACTCTATGTGAGCAAATAAAGACTCTGTGAGCAAATAACCTTTGAACACTCTAGGGTGGGAAAAAGAAAGAATTATTGGTGTCAGGAAGCTTCTTTCTTTGCTACTGATTTGAAGAGAAGTGAGGGCTTCGTTGCTCGACCCAATTGAGCCATCAACCCATTCCTACCAATTTTTAGCTCTGATAAGGTCTAGTACACACTTTTCATTTTACAGATAATGGAACTGAAGCTTGGTGAGGTTATTGAGTGATACCAGGTTGCAGAGTATGCAAGTGGCAGAGCAAACCTAAACTCAGCCTTCAGTCTTCCAGTCTAATGTTCTTCTCCATTAGAATGTGCCATAGCTATTAGGTAGAGCAGAGTCAACTTTCACTGCTCCTCTTTTGCAGAAATCTGTTTTATGTAGGAGAAGTGGTAAACCATGAAGAGATCCAGATTTTGAAAAATAAATATGAAAACTGCAGAGAATGGAAAAATGTTATATTTGACAGGGAAGTAACTTCAAGAAAAGTTTAACCTTAAATTTGGTTCAAACCTGTCAACCTGTTTTAACTGTTACAGAGAATGAGTCCTCCCCATGCAATTACTAGCCTGCAGATTTCTGGTATTTCTTATCTACAAGACAAACACAGAGATTTTATCACTAGTAGTTGTAGTGATGAAAATATAACATTGCTGTGAAAATCTCTCGTAGCAGTACATTAAAAAAAGAATTAGGTAAAAATAATTCTCCATAAAAAAGATTTTTTGCCTTAGCTTATCAATTGATATAAATTCTTGCAATTTTCAGAGATAGTATATAGATTTTACTCTCCATCAAAAGTGAGAGAAGAATTAATTAGGTACGAATGAAAACACATAGTGGCTTTCTGCAACTGTTTCCCATTATTTCATTCCCTCTCTTTCTCCCTGTCTTGCTCTCTTTCGCTGAGCCTCTCGGTTTCTACATCTCTCTGCTCCTGAAACCTTTTTCTCATCACTGTGTGTGGACAGGTATGATCTCTCTTCTCTAATATCTCTCTCTTCTTTCTCCTTTCTCTCTGCCTCCTCTCGTCTCTCTTCCTTAACTGGTCACAATTTATAGTTGAAATATACTGACATTTTTAAATTTTTATTCTTTAAATAAATATTTTTGAGAGAGAGAGAGAGAACATGCACAGGGAAGGGGAAAGGAGAGGGAGACACAGAATCTGAAGCAGGCTCCAGGCTCTGAGCTGTCAGCACAGAGCCTAATGTGGAGCTTGAACTCACGAGCCATTAGATCATGACCTGAGCCAAAATCAGAAGCTTAACCAACTGAGCCACCCAGGTGCCCCACTAACAATTTTAAAAATGAATTTTATATAGCATTAAAAACCAAAATAAAACAGATAAAATGTGTACTAACCAAAAAGAAAAAAAAAAGTCCTATCAAAGCACTACGTAGAAACTAGAGGCAGGCAGTGTTCAGTTTAACAGAAATCAAGAACTTTCTAAGTGGTTTTAAGACTCTGAAAATTGGAGCAATCTTCCTTCCTCAGAAGATACTTAGGTTTTCATTACTCAAGGGGCTGAAGCATGGTTGTCTGGGGAACTGCAACATCGTGAGGGGAAGTGACTGTAGATAATATTAGATGTCTATAGCTCCTTAGATCCTCTCAGTCTATAATTCCAATGCTAAGGTGTGTGTTCTTTTAAAGTTTAATTCTTCAAAATGTGATAAATTATCTGTTGGTTAATAAAATGGACACTCCACATACCAGTCCATGCAACAAAGTGATTATAATGATCTGTGAATTTGGGGTTGGATTATCAGAGATTAAACAGAGACCACAGAGTTGCTTTGACCAAATCCTTTAATGGTAACTAATAATGAGATCTTTCTTCAAGATATACACAGAACCATTTCACATGTAACATAAAGAAAATGGAGGTGGGGATTAAGTTATATTCTCCTAATTTGAATTTAATGATTGTGCCTGGCAATTGCATACCATCCTTGTTGTGTTACTAACTGACTGCATGGGAGTGGGCATGTCCCTTCCTTTCTCTGAGATTCTGTTTTTTCACCCCAGAGAGAGTTAGGAAGTTGAAACAAATCATCTCTATGGACTATCTGTGGACAGAGCCACATATTAAGAACCATTGTGCAAATCAGCTCAGTATCTTCAAAGTTCTAGTGTTCTAGTCTGTCCATGTGTTCCTCTTTTCTTGCCTTTTGGAGTAATCAAAAATTTAAAAGTATTATTCTGTTGGAATTTTAGCTATTTCTCTCGTTAAGGGATTAAATATGCACTTTTTATCTTATTCTACTTAATGTTGTGTCACTTAATGTAAATGATAAGAAATTTGCCACTGTATAATTCTATACCCTTTCTTTATGCTGTGTTGCCAAATACTTTACATATCTATACTTACAAATCTCACAATATAACGTTAAAATTTTTGCTTTAAATAGTCAGTTGTACTTAGCCTGATGTTGACTCTCTATGTTTCTTCTGCCCATTTATGCTCAGTCCCAGGCAGTGGCAAGTCCTCTTAAACCTTATGTTTCAATGGACTCTCTCTATAAGGGTCAGAAGACTTTGGCTACAAAGGGACAGTCAATATTTCAGGCTTTGTGAGGTGGTCTCTGTTGAAACTACTCAACGCTTCTAGAATAGTGTGAGAGCAGCCATAGACATTATCTAAATAAGTGAGGTTGACTGTATTCCAACAAAATCTGATTTACGAAAACAGCCTCAATTTGGCCTGCAGACCATAGTTTGCTGACCTGTGCTCTATACCAATGGTGGTATGTAGTCCAGGTCTGTATTTCTTATCTATAATTCTTAGAGCTCTGGAAATTGTAAGTTATTTTATAACTCACACTTGGCAACAAAACATGACCCAATCTGCACTTATCTGGTGATAGAACTTGACCTGCCCTTTAATTAGGCTATTTAGAGCCTATGTATCATACTTTATGTGAATATTTGTATGTTTTGCTACAGAAATATTAACCTTCTGATTAAAGACTGCTGCTCCACAGCATGCTAGTGGCATTATATGACTATGTTACCTTTTATAAATTTAAAATTTCTGAATTCTGTAACATACCTGGCCCCAAGGGTTTCATTAAAGAATTATGGACTAATAGTAGACTGATTAGATGTGAGGTTTCGAAGCAGTGGTTGAAGTGAATTCTTCAATAGTCTACAAGTATGTTTGCCAGAGTAAGCTACCTGTCCCTGCTTCCTTTGTTTAGGATCTTCCTCTTGTGACTCTGGCATTTTAGGGGAATGCTTAGTTGCCCCCAGGGCCCCTTTGGTTCATTGCCTAGTTTGGAATGTCTTTGATCCAACAAAGCCATAATTTTTACTTCACAGAAATAGCAACAGAATGCCTCCCAATACATTTCTCAAAAAATAGTAGGTTTTTTTTTTTTTAATGTTTTTATTCATTTTTGAGAGACATAGAGGCACAGCGTGAACAGGGGAAGGGCAGAGAGAGAGGGAGACACAGAATCAGAAGCAGGCTCCAGGCTCCGAGCCATCAGCACAGAGCCCGACGCGGGGCTCGAACTCACAGACCGCGAGATCATGACCTGAGCTGAAGTCGGCCGCCCAACCGACTGAGCCACCCAGGCGCCCCCAAAAATAGTAGGTTTTTAATTTTGGCACTGGTTGATTAATTGGCAGGCTATTGTGTAAGGTTAGGAGTGAAGTCCAGGGGATTGAATTAGAATCTTGAGCTATCATGTATTAGACTGTAATTTGGGGAAGTGATTTAATCTTTGTAAGCCTCATTTTGTAAGCTTTAAGCAGGAAAAGAGAATGATAACATTATCTCATAGGATTAAAATGTAGAGGACTTAGCTAAGTGTTTGGCTCAGAACACATGTTCAGTTAATATTAGTTTAGTTATTTTGTAAATAGAACTGGATTAATTGGAAAAATAAAAAGTTACTAACCATCTTCCTGAATTTGGCTCATCCCCTCGGAGGTCGATTCAGATTTATTTATTAATGGTTACTGTAATACTCAACCTTTGTAAGTTTGTTACTTTGGAGTCTCTAAACAATTGTCGATTCTCGGAAATTGTTTGCAAAATTTTATGTATATTGTCCTTTAGAGAATATCTATAAATTTCATTTGAGTCTTACAGAGATTCATGTTCTAAAAACGGTTAAGGACCAATGTGTTAAGTGTACCCTATTGCAGCAAATTTGGAAGATTAGGAATGACACAGTGATGTTCTGTCTGATCCATTAAGCTTTCCCATTGGAATTGAGCTGAGACATTTCTTCACTATCTGGTTTGTGGAATTGGCTTGGGTACATGACATGAAAACTCTTTGAATATTTGGAGCTGTAGTCGTTAAAGCTGATGAACAAGTCCCGGGCTGATGTCAGTGTGATAGGTATGCTTGCAGGAATAATAAATCCACGTGCAGACATCAGGGACTAGGCCTTGACCTGAGGCTACAGACTGAGCTCATTGGTTTATCTGCCGTATGAAGCGTTACAACAAATGTGAAGTTTTCTTTGGCTCTGATAGAAAGCTTGTATTCCCTACTTGCCTGGATATACTGAATAGCCAAAAAGAAGAAAACTATATATGAAAAGTCAGCTTATCTTGGCAGAGCGCCTGCTTGAAGCAATATTCTTCAAGTCTCTAGAATAGAGAAAATATATAGCTTTCCTCTTGGCTGCATGACTTGGAACTAGCTGTCACTTGGAAGTTCAGCGTGTGAGATGGTAACAGCTGCAGTCAGGGACAAGCTCCAGTTCTCCAGTTCACCTCAATAATATGGAAACAAGCTAGAACCAAGGTGGCTGGTACATGTGTGGGCACATGGCGTGTGAGTCATGGAGGGAGTCATGAAACCTTCTCTTGGCAGGATCAGCTGCAGAGTGTAAAGACAGCCTCTCCAAGCATACATGTCGAGCATAAACTGTTGCTGGAAGGATACGTGGGATTTTACAGCGGGAGACCAGAGGACCCTGACTATGCTAATGTAAGGCAGAGTGAAGACCCTGCCCTGTTACAACTCAGAATACCGTTTTAATGACATTATCCCTCATGGATTGAAAGTCTGACGTGTAGAGTTACTTAAGAGTTTTGAGTCTGAGATAGATGTGAATTCTGGTAAGTTCTAGGTACCTAATGACTTCCCTGGAGGCTGACCTATAATTATGAGTAAGTTCATATTTCTCAGGCTCCTCTATAAATAATGAAAGGTGAAATTTCAGAGTAAAAGGCAATTTAGTACTCAAGAAAGGAGAAAGTCCTCCAGCTACAGGATAATAAAATAAAATGACTTATAACTTAACTATAGGTATAGCAAACAATGTAACAGCACCTCAGCCCCATTTCTGAATTACCACAAATGGAGCCATTCCTGTTTCAGAATACTTCTATGACCCAAAAAGAGATCAGAATACAGAGAATAACAGAAAACACGTACAGATAAACCACAGAGCTGGCTTTTGATTTGCTACAATAACGTAAGGCTCCTGTCTCTAAGTGTAGGTCTCTGAAATGTGATGATTCCAAGAACCTGTTGTCAGTGTCAATATACGTACCTGGCTACAGAAAGTGTAACTTCCCTGCTCTATCTTTCATGACTTTGTGGTGTCAGAGCTGGCCAAATATGACCAGTAAGCCTAGATAACCACAAAAGACAGAAACAGAAACCTCTGGATCAAGAGATGACTGTTCAGTTGCTATTGTCTAGAGAATTGGAACAGTACCTTCCTGGAGAGTCTCCATTCTCATCAAATAGGATCATATCTCCAGAAACCCCAGTAAAATTGGTTTTCATCAGGGAGTCCAAAAGTTTCCGTCCATCGATCGGCTTCATTGCATCACACAGGCCCGCATAGCCTGGACAGAGGGACATCTGCATGTTGTGGAGGCCATAGGCCATGGAATAGATGGCATTGATCACAAATCCCATTTTGGAATCTTGAACATGATGTGTTCTCAGAGTCAGAGAACCTGTTGAGGAACAAATTATGGATTAACTATGAGATTTAATTCTGTTATAGCTGTACCAGTGGATTCCAAATAACTGGAGCATTCACCGAGCAATTTATCAAAGTTAGAGTCAGAGAAAATACAAAGATAGAGGTGCCAACTTAGTATGCCTAATAATTGTCTTCTATTTCCAAGTTTTTCCCCCTAAAAAACCTTGAAGAAAGACCTGAATCCCCAATAGTACTAAGCTTCATTTCCTTTATTAACCAATCTTAGAGATAGATGCAGGAGAGCACTGTATTTCTATACCATAAATTTATTTTAAGGACAGATTAATCTCCTTCGTACTCAGGTATGATAATATTACCTCCTTGGTTTAGAAACTCACAACAAATCTCCAGCTTCAAAACCATTAAGTCATAGCTAAGCAAACTAGATTTTCTACCATCTTGCCTCAACTTACCTGTTTGGATTTATCATGCACCCCTTCCAATCTCAAAGCATACGCTCTCCATAAACTTGCCCATTTGGAAATTCTAAAATATAACATAACATTTATGGTCCATTAATTAATTGATTGTTAAGAGTCTGAATATAAAAAAAATGGTTGATGATCTAGGGACAAAATAAAGATAAATTGGGCATGGATTCTGCACTTAAGAATAACTTGTTCAATAAAAGAGATAAATTATGGAACTACAGTGAAAGGAGGAAAGTGATAAATCTGTAACACATGTCGAGTTAAAATGTATAGAGGCCCAAAGAGGGAACGATCGCTTCCAGTGGACAGCTCTTGGGAAAGTTTCATTAAAGAACAAACATTTGTTGTTGGTTATTGATACAACAAATATGGGATGAGTGTCTGTTACTTATGACTGCTTAGAGCTTGCTGGCAGGGAGGGACATATGTTGCACAAGATAAACTTGATTCTTGCCCTAGAGTCAAGAAGGTACATGAGCATCTCAGCAAGCCATTGTAGTGTGGTTTGGTAAGTCCTGAGGTAGGACCGAGTCGAGAGGGGCACCAGAGCCAGAGACTCACTGATGCTGAGCATTATGGCTGAGTATCAGCTGGATGAAGGGTGGAGGGAAGCGTGTTTAAAGGTTCATAGATGAGATAGAACATGCTGTCTTTGGGAAAATTTAAGAAGGTTGGAATATTCAGAACATGTTATGAGAGAAGGGAGAATGGAGAGAGCTGAAGAAGTAGAGGAGGGAAAGGCTGCCTAAACCACATTAACATTGGTGTACTTTACTGATGTACTTTATCTTAAGATCGCTGGAATGCCTTGCAGTGTTTAACTAGGTAGGGGCATGGTCAGAATTCTATTTTAGGAAGACCAGTTTGGCTATAGTGTGGAGAAAGACTAAAAGGGCTATAGGGGTGGATCCAGAAAGACCTCTGAAGAAATGGTGCAATGATCCCCATGATAGCTGAAGGTGGCCTTGCCAAGGTAGAGGCCATGGTTATGGGCAGAAGTGTTCAGGAGGCAGAATCTACTACCAGGGCTGGTAACTGAAGAATGGGGAGAATTGAGACATATAGAGAGAACATGGAAAGAAGGTGAAAAGAACAGCTGAGGTAAAGACAGTCCTTGTCATTTGGGAAAAAGTTTTCTATAAGAGAGATAAAAAGGAATTTTCCAAATGTTGCATGGTTTTTCATAACTTTTCAAACTGTAGAGTCATATTATCCCCTTCTTGATTGCTGGCCCAAAGGCGGATACTTAACCTGAGGAGAGAAACAAAGAAAACAGCACAACTCAGCCTGACATAAGTTTAAGATGAGGAATCCTGTTTCCATCTAAGGAATAAGCACTAGACTCAGGCTTAGTAATCAGTTCTTATAATTTTCTTCTCTACACAGGCTCACTTCATACTTCCATATCCTCCTGACCCCGCCACTGTAAATTCCATACTACTAGGTATTAAGTCAAATATTTTGGGGTCATTTTCCCTCCTCTTTCCTTCATATCTTCTCAACTCTTATTTGATCTATTTTTAATAATTAAACTACCTCACACTTATCTACTTCTATCAGTTTTAACATACATCATCTTCTTCCAGATTATAACAATAGTCTTTAAACTGTTTTTACTTTCTCTTTGCCCATCCTCCCCAACTGCAGCCAATTTTCAACACAACAGCTGGAGAAATTCCCTTAAAATGTAGATCAGATCATGACACTCCTCTGATCAAACTTTCCAGTGGCATTTATTACTGAAAGTAAAAGCCACAGTACTTGCAATGACTTTCAAAGACATACAAGAACTTGACTCATAGCACCCTACCCCTCATGCTCCTGACTCCATCTCCTAACACTCTTCATTTAATTGTTCCTCTTTAGTCATACTCACTTCCATCCCGATTCTCAAATATTCAGGGGTGCCCCTGCCTCAGGGCCCTTGTATTTGCTGTTCCTTCTACCCAGAATGCTCTGCCACAGAGATCTGTGGAACCTGTTCCTTCCTTAGTGCAGGTTTTTGTTCTAATATCATCCTCTCCGTGAGACCTTGGGACATTCTGACTAAATCTCATCTCTGCCTCATCCTCCACACATACTCCTGGTGGGTCTCCTTTCCCGACAGTAGTTTTTTCCTTACCACCATCTAAAATATTATGTATTTGTCTTATTTATTGTCTATCTAATCTACCCACTAAAATGTAAACTCTGTGAAGTCAGGGATTTTTCCCCAATAAATATTTATTGAATAAATTAAAGAACTGTCTCTTCTTTTTTTAAATTTTTTAATGTTTATTTATTTTTGGGGGAGAAAGAGAGGGACAGAGCTCAAGAAGGAGAGGGGCAGAGAGAGAGGAAGACACAGAATTCGAAGCAGACTCCAGGCTCTGAGCTGTCAGCACAGAGCCTGACATGGGGCTTACACTTGTAAACTGCGAGATCATGACCTAAGCTGAAGTTGGACGCTCAACCAACTGAGCCACACAGGCACCCCAAGAACAGTCCCTTCTAATTAGACTATCTCTTCTACTTTCTCCCCCTTCCTGACCCTACGAACACTAATTCTATCCATTTTCAAAGGCTCCAAGAATACTTTGTTCATGAAGACCACCATGATTAAAGATTCTAATATTAATTTATCTCTTTCAAACTCCTTACCACTTTTTCTATACCTGTCTCAGGCACCCTGCACAACATACTATAGAAATGTGGGCATACTTGGGGGAGGAGAATTTGGAACATCCAGTCCCCAAGTCAGTCCATCTCCTACCTTTCTCCATTTCACTCCCTAAATGGATGTGTCTTATTCACCCATCAGCTCAGCCTTCTAACCCACTATCAGAGGTCAGCAATCGTTGCTTTTGTGGCTACTAGATAGGTAGTGGTTTGATTCTTTTATTTTTTCCTCTTATGAGCAGGAGAGGGAGATGTAATTCCTCACTTTATGTCTTACTAGCTCTATGACTTGGGCAAATTGCTTAAATTCTCTAAGATTCAGTTTAATCACCTGTTAAATGGTGACAAGTCATAAATACCTCACACAGAAGCTGGCACAAGATAGATGCTTCATAAATAGTAACTCTACCAAAATGTAAATCACAAAGCCCTTTAGCTACCATGTTTTGAGGTCACGACTTTGGAGAATGAAAGCAAGCCAAAGGTTTTGCCTGCTATGATGCTCAGTAGAGCTCTCAGGCAGTCATGTTTCAGGTTCCCTTCCTGATTTTTTTTTCTGTTTTGTGTATAATAGACAGCAACTGGCACAAAGGCAACATTTGAAGCTTATTCATTTGTAAATCAAATCACAGTGCTCAGGGCATGGTTACTGCACTGTTTGTTGAACTGAATGGGGGCAAGAATGAAAATTTGCATTTGTTTGGCACTTTTCAAAATGATTTTTGCATGTATCAGTGATGTGCACCAATATTTTTATTCACACTGCAGAGATAAAGAAACTGAGGTGAAGACAATTTAAGTAGATTTTCCAAGGTTACACAGATATAAAAATCAGAAATAGGTAAGAATTTCTAATGCCAACATTAGTGCCCTTTTTGCTATACTTTATTGCTCTCTCTAGAAATACTCCCCATATGATATAACTGTATCACCTTTAAAAAATATTCTACTTAAGAGATAAAGTGAGGAAAAACAAACTAGTAACAAGTTTGGATCCTTCCTGGAAAGTGCTATGCTTCTGTTCCCTCCAATAATGCCCATTAACGCTGCCCAAAACCTGGGCCCAGGAGTATACCAAAGGAACTGACCAAAAGCAGGAGCTCAGAAACACAAACAGTATGTTTGTGCACAGTCTGTTGCACCATTTGTTGTTACTGGGCATCTGAAAACACCTGACCTACTTGGACACCATTAGGGTCTTATAGAATTTCCTGGTAATTATTTTCCCTTGTCACCCAAAACACCAGGGAATTGCAAATTCAAAAAACAAACAAAACCTGCGAAAGAAAACCAATGTAAATTTAACCTTTGTAATATCTCCTTAAGTCATTTTGATGAGGAATTTTTAAAGAAGGATTTCTTATCCTATTTTGGCATTCAGTATGCAACAGGGGGGCAATTAAGAGAAATTCACGTTCAAATTCTGCCTACACCACCTCACCTATGTACCAGCCTTTTCCTTCATTAGAAGCAGCAGCTCAAGGCTAAGTTATCACCTTTAGGTAACTGAGAGAGCTCTTTTGAAATGTGTGACAACAAAATACATACTTTAAAAATGCTTTAATTTCATAAAACTCAAGGAGCTCTAGGGGCTTTTTCCACTGTAGATGAAGAAACTAAGGAAATCAAGATGACTGTCAATAGTTGGCAAGCCTAGCTTTTTGTGCACAGAGTGGTGGTAGCTGTATTTAAAAGCAATTAATGCAATAGATTCAGTATTTGTATATAAGGGGGGATTTGGCTAATTAAGGAATTCTCTTGCCTTTTATGTCTTCAGGCTTAGGTCTCTATATCTATCTGCTTCCTAACTCTACACACATCAGAAGGGGGTGAAATCTGCAAAATGCCTTACTTTGTGTTAGTGCACGTCAACTACTGAGAACAGCAGAGCATAGGTAATGGGAGTACAGATTCTGGAACCAGACAGCAGGTTAGGATCATGGCTCTGTCACATACTAGCTGTTTGACTTTGGCATAGGTCATTAACCTCTCTGTGCCTGAAAAAAAATGGGTTTAATATTAGTATCTAACCAATTGACTTATATGAGGATTAACTGAGTTTATATTTATAAAGCACTTAATAAAGTAAAAAGGTTTATGTTACTTGGCCCCTGATCCAAGTTCTGTTACAAATGATCTGGTTTGTTTCTTCATATTCAGAGTATAAAGATCTAGAAGATGTATGTTGACACGTAGAGGCATTTGCTAGAGGAAACCTGCCTATCGTATTTTTGAGGAATAACAAGAAAGGCTGAAATACTGAGTAAGGGTGAGACAAGGAGGATAATGAGGTAAGGGATGCCTAATATAGGATTTTGGAGTGTTTTTATCAGAGAGATGTCATGATCTCCTTTTCATTTTAAAAAATTTATTTTGAAGATGGAAGATTGAATGAGAATGAGAAAACCGAGGGAGTGTGGAAATAGGAAGCTAAAAGAAGATGGTGCCTCAGTCTAGGATAGGATTCTAAGTACATTTTGGAAGCAGGGAGAATAGGATGTGTTAATGGGTTGGATGTGAGGTATTCAGGAAAACAAAGAATCACGGATTCATCCAGGTTTTCATTTTAAGCAACTTGATGGCTTAGTATACCTTTGAGGTGTGAGAAATAGGTTGGTGGGGGTGGGGACTCGAAAGTGCCGTGCTACACATGGAACAGGGAGATCAGTCAGTGGCGGATGTGACTGACCAGCAACAGACACTGGTGGCTTAGATGAGGTGAGAAGTGTTCAGATTCAGGACACATTTTGAAAGCAAAACTGACATGACCAGCTGATGGACTGGATCTATCTCAGTTATCAGACTACTCTTCGAGTTCCTAGCGCTGCACTATTTTACCAGATATATAGTGTTTCCTTGTGTGGATACGGCATGACTTATTTTTTATTCATTCCAGAATGTCTTATAATTTCTTGCTTGGGTTACTACAATAGCCTCCTAACAGATCTTACTGCCTCCAATCTTGTTCTGGAATCTATATATTCCTGGTGTAGATATATAGAGTGGTCTTTCTAAAGCACAAAACTGATTGTATTGGTCTCCTTTTAAAACCATTCAGTTGATAACCAAATTATACCCTAAATACCTTGTCCAGACATTTGAGACCTTTATTTTCTGCCTTTGGTTTACCCCTCAATTCTGATCCATGATATTGTATAACACCAGATATTTGAAACTTCTCATAACCACATTATAAACTCTTCTCCCTTGTCTTTGGGCCTCTGTGCATTTCACTCTCTATATGTGGAACATATTCTCCTGCAGATTCTCTATTTATTATTTTGGGTGTGTCTAAGACTCATATCTGCTCAGAAATTGATCATGACCTTCCTCCAGTCTAGAATTAAGGTTTTGCTCTATTCGCCCACAACAACGATGCTGGCATTTATCACACACTGAACACCCTATACACAAGTTGTTTGTCTACCTATAGGTCTCTATTTTAGACTTAAGGGTCTCCTTTGTCCTCTTGTAGCACTGGGGGTGACCTTTGGCTGGTTTCTAAGTACACTGTGGACTCCCCAAAAACAGAGATTCTGTGTCATTCACCCAGATAGCCCTTGTGCCTGGCACAGCCCCTGACATACAATTGGCTCTATTAATATATGTTAGGCACATGAATGTGGCCTGATGAATGACAGGATGTCTCATGAGCTGTCACCAAATACCAGGTCGGGTCTTCAGATTGTCAAATCAGTTTACTAGAGCAGTCATTCCTTTGTAGAATAACACTAAGCAAAACTAATACTGCCAGTTTATAATAGGATCTGCCGGGTGGACCAAACAATTCCCTTAAGCAATCTCATGGGTTTTCACCACCTAATAAAACTACCTGAAAAAATTCTGGTCCAGTCAAGATGGACTAAGCCGTCTTCCCCCTGTTTCTCTCACTGAATGCAGCTAAAAACCGTTGGCATAATGACTGGAACAGTTTTCAGAGGATTTTGAAAACTAACGGTAACAAGTGGCTTGGGGAAGGAAACGAGAATTTAAGACACCACTGAAGCATGCCTGAGATTCTTGGATCTTTTCCCTTCAGTATCTCCAAGCTTGGATGCAAAGGTACCCCCAAAACATGGAACTATGGGGTAATTTGAGGTGTGGGCAGAAGGAGCTCCAAGAGAAGTCCTCTCTGTCTGGTCTGAAGAGTGGAAAGAGGCACTGGATGAGTCAGAGAGAGTGGAGGAAACTCTATTTTTGTTTTCTATTTGTTTTCTGTGTGAGCCCTCAGGCAGCCCTGCAGAGGTGGTGGGACAAGCTCCTCTACCTTAGATTGGGAGCTCTTCTCTATGACCAAAGGAACTGTGTCCTTTTTCCTAGCCTCTTCCCAAATGGTGGCTCCCATGGTAATATAGTCAAAGGAACGAGTGGTGAAAGACAGAGGTAGACACTAAGGCTGCACATTTCTACCTGGGGGATCAGGATGGAGATGACTGGGAGCTGAAAAATGGTCAGAAAGACTGGAGAGGGGGAGCTCAAGAAAGTGATCCTATGAAGTCGAATATGAACTCCTGGGCTCCCCTCTGAGTTGTGCAGGTATAGATTTGACCCTAGTTAGCAGATTACAGCTTTGAGAAGTGCACTATGGGTTAGAACACGGCCTCGATCCAAGACTGGCCACTCGGTGAGACGCATGGGCAATAACTCTGACAGCACTGCAGAGGCTTTGAAAACTGGGCTGACAGTAGAACCAGAGGCCAGAGAAGGTGGGCACCAACTTGCAGCCTGATGCTGACCAGGCTGATGTCTTGTTTTGTTTTGTTAAACACGCTTCTCTCTAAGATAACATCATATTTGAAATGTCCCAGAATCATGAGATGACACCTGGAGTCAGGGGACTATCTATGATCATGTGTGAGAGCAGTAAGGGTCCCAACCACCTTTTGCTGTTCTTGTGTCTACATTTTCAGACACCTTACTTTCTGTTGGTTGACACAGCCTTTCTTTAGATGTCTTAATAGAACTCAGAGTTCTATTCAATTCCTTTGTTCTTGCTGCCTGGGCCCTAGAGAGAAATTCTAGTTCTTAGTTAATTTATTCATGGACTCATTCAGAGATTAATTAAGATATTGATTAAACAGACATTTATTGAGCCCATACTGTATGTCAGACACTGTAATGGACGCTGGTGATATAGACACGAGTGACACAGTACCTCTCTCCTCAGAAACACTCAGCATGTAACCCATGAGCTCAGTGAAAGAAGCCTGTGGGGGCCAAGAAGTTTGACCTTATTAGGAAAATTTTAACATCCTGAGTGCACACAACAAAACAGCTCATTTTATCTAGGCTTCTTTTCATACCCAGTAAGCGGTAGGAAAGAGAGGGCATATTAATTAGTTAGCATGTTAATGCATGAAAGAACTGGACTTTAGTCAACAGTATCTACTTTGTTTAAGGATTATTTTTTAGGGTCCACTACGGACCAGCCCAGTGCAGGCACGAGGATATCTGCCAACTCAAACTTGCCAGCTGTTCTCAGGCTCGATCTGCCTCACAGCAGCCTGGAGACTTCTCTTCCCTGGAGAGCCTGAGAAGTAAGGAAGAGAAGCAGGTCCCTCTTTGTTTCTTTTTTTTTTTTTTTTTTCAAAACTGAATCTGTGATTTAGAACACTTAACATTCAATCCTAATTTTACTATTGTTTAATCAAATGAGAAGACTCCAAAAGGATTAGCAGAAACTGAAATCCTTCAATCTGTGATTACAATTTAATTTTACAGCACTCAAAATATGTTCTCTAATTCATCTGGGGAATCAGAACTTTGAATCTTAGTAGCTGTCGAACAAAGGGAAATCAGACTGTTTTAACAATGCAGAATCAAAGATACTAAGGACTTTAGAAAGCATCTAGTCTAGAGGCGACAGAAAAGATGCCTTTGGACTAAATTGGCTCTTAGATATGTTTTGTTTGGCTAAATTCTACTTTGTGGAAATTTTATGTGAGAACCCAGCTTTATAGACTCTTGAAACAACAACAACAACACAATACTGACAATACTGGCTTCACATTCTCACATGGCAAATGCTAACCTGCTTCTCTCTTTTATATGTTATCTTTGGCCCCTGTATTCCTCTGATATTGGGACCTCCTAAATGGTCCAATAAACTCATTCTATAGATGAAGGAATAAGGCCAATGAGAGAAAAAGATTTCTCGAAAGTCACACCTTTGGTTAATGGAAGCTGTCCCCAGACATCTTGTGTTTAAACTCTTAGACTAGTACTATTGTCATATGGGAGACAAAGGAAACCATGATATAAAATTGTTTTCACCAAACTAACCTATGGCCTTAGAGTAATGGATCTGGCAAAAGTTTATTAAAATATTTTTTAAAATCCCAACTCAGTTCTTTGTGTTATCCCTTAAACTAGCTACTAAAATACTTTTGGGTTGTCTTCATTATTTCCTCTCTACCCACCAGTAGGGGAAGGAAGATGTGAGACAAGGGATTCAAGTATTTTCTAGGAAAGAGATCATATATCTGGAAGATGTCACTTGATAACATACTGTAACATTGCAAGAGAAAAGAAATAGCAGGAAACAAATTCTCCCTAATGTCATTTATTTTCTGAATCTACTCATTCCTTATGCATATGGCAAATGGATTCCAATTATGCTCAGTGGCTGACACAATAATTTGTTTTCACTGTGACAGAAGGGCAGAACATCCCCCAAGCCAGAATTAATCTTTTGCCATTATGTGCTCCCACAGAAATGTGTGTATACCTCTATTACAACATGTAATACTTTCTGGCATGCCTTGAATTGCTTATGTGCTTGTCTGTGCCCACCACATACTATGAGCCACTTGAAGGCTAAAACTGTCCTGTGGACACTGTGTGCTCCACAGTTCCTAACACTGTGATGAGTGAGCAATCCATTCCTTCATTTAACATTTACTAAGCACCTATTTTGTGCAAAAGCCTCACAACATACTATGAGGTTCAGAATTCAATTCACACTAGGCAATGAGGTCTATGCAGTTCAGGTCCACACTGATCTTGCTTTCTAGTGCCCAGAACAGTATTCAATTGTCAATAACGGTGGGTCGTATGAATGATGGATAATTATGGATAGAACTACTGTATGGAACTTAACATATAGTGGGCCAGACAAGAAATATAACACAAAAAGAAATTTGTGTTATAATGAAGATGGAACTAGCTTCTTGGGACCATTGGTTAAGATTAATAACATAAAGGACATTAAAGTGAGCTGGGGCTTGGACAGAAATTAGAGATATCAAGAAGGAAAAAATAAATAGTCCATGAAAGGGCTGAATTGACTGATGGCATCACATAACTCATTCGAACTTTCCTAACACTATACGATGTGCCTTTTTCTGTATCAGAAAGCATGGCAGCACTAGGAGCCCAGAGCTGTATCATACACCTGTAGAGATACCAATTTCTAATATCTGCTTTGGCTCCAATTTATAACTATGCCTGAAATACAGTCGGTTGACCTCTAAATGTTCATATTGAAATGCAAATGAATGCAGCAGCTGCAGAAAGAAGACACATCTTCAGGGAGCTACAGAAATTCAACAGGGATTGTACACTTCTATGTGCAGAACACCAAATTTTAAATGTAAATGATTCAACGTGAGCAGCCGGTTGGCAGGCCTCTGATGGATATGTGATTTCAGATAGTGTATCTCTTTCATTCACATTACAGTATTGTGAGGAACTTCCATATGGTGTGTAAATGAAGGAAGACTTCCATAGGAATATGAAGGCTGGTGGTTATATTATTTAAAAGAGTACATGGCAAAAAGCCATAGTATTACATTCTCCTTACTATACTAAAACCAGACTCCTAGGCCAGAGCTTTCCAATTGGCCCTGTCTGGCCATCCATCTTTATTGCCACTGTTCTTCCCTATTTTGTTTTATAACAGTTCCTAAAGATGTGGCATTCCCATCCCTATCCAATGAGCTTCCTGTCATGTTATTTTATTTGAAAAATTTTTAAATGTTTATTTTTGAGAGAGAGAGAGAGAGAGAGAGAGAGAGAGAGAATATGAGTGGAGGAGGGGCATAGTGAGAGGGAGACAGAATCCAAAGCAGGCTCCAGGTTCTGAGGTGTCAGCACAGAGCATGATGCAGGGCTCCAATCCATGAACCATGAGATCATGACCTGAGCTGAAGTCAGACACTCAACCAACTGAGCCCCCAGGCACCCCTCTATCATATTTTAATACACAATTTAATGATCTCTTTACTGTGAAGTCTTGCTAGGGTTTCCCAGTACAGTTAAATAATTCCTTCTTTTAGGCCTTGCTCATTTGGAAAACAAGGAAAATAGTACCTTCTTGTAGAGTTGTGAGGATTCAAGACAGTATGTATAGAAGTCACGACCCCATAATATTATGGTACCAAATACCTGGAAGCCTGTGCTAGTTTTGTTGTGTATCTAGTAAAATTTACTTCCAAGAGATCAAAAGGGTATTCAAAGTTATTTGTAAAATTAGTGCTGCTTCCCATCTTTGAAAATTTGAGAATTACTATACTTTTTAATTCACAAAATGTTCCAGAGTTTATGCTTATGAAGTATATGATGCTAAAAATTTAAGTTTTATTAACACTTTTGCTTCTAATTAAAAACAAAAAAAACATGCTAGTTGAAAACCCCATCCCATAAAATAGTGTGATTGAAATGAAATAGAAAATTGAAAAAAATGAATTACATTTCAGCATATAAACCCTCTGTATATAAACAAAATGCAGAGTTCACAAATTATACATGTGGAAGACGAATTACCATGTCTAATACTAGAGATCTGATTAGGATAGAAAGACTCGATAGACATTGTACCATTTAAAAAAAAATTTTTAATGTTTATTTATTTTTGAGACAGACAGAAAGAGAATGAGTGAGGAGGGGCAAAGAGAGAGGGAGACACAGAATCTGAAGCAGGCTCCAGGCTCTGAGCTGTCAGCACAGAGCCTGACGCGGGGCTTGAACTCACCAACGGTGAGATCATGACCTGAGCTGAAGTCGGACGCTCAACCGACTGAGCCACCCAGCCGCCCCTGGATCATTTTTCAAAGTTTATTTTGAGAGAGGGAGCGCATGCATGTGCATGTGAGTGGGGGAGGGGAGAAAGAGAGGGTGAGAGAGAATCCCAAGCAGGCTCCACACTGTCAGTGCTGAGCCCAAAGTGGGGCTCGAACTCACAAATCATGAGATCATGACCTGAACCAAAATCAAGAGTTGGACCCTTAACCAACTGAGCCACTCAGGCACCCCTAACATTGGATCATTTTTATCAAAAATTAGTTATGAAGCTCCCTCTTCTGAATGTGCTAGGTACTGTAACACTAGTACCAGCTTCTTCATTATAGACATTGCATTAAAATCACAATAATGCCATTTTCAACCATAACAATAAACAATAAACAATAAACATAACAAATAAACTATTTCATTTTGAAATAATTTCAAAAGTAGGCATTAATGGAGAAGAGCTGGGAGAAGACAGTATCCCACAGATGCTGCTAATGAATGCTTTACATTCATTACCTAATTTGACCCTGATGACAGACATATGACCTAACATTATTTTATGCCTTTGTTCCACTTTACTACATATTAGCACTATGTGGCTGAGCATTTTAAATCTCTGAGTTCAAATTGTCTCATCTAAAGTGGAATTTTAAACTCAGTTCAGTCTGGCTCTATAGACCAACCTTCATATGCCAGTATCTCCCCCTACTTTTTATGTTCTTATGAATATAAGAACATCACTTTTGCAAATGTCCTCTTACTTCACTTGGGAGTGAGAATCTCTATCCCTATTATCATCTGAGGGTTAAGGCTTGAGGAGAAATGAGACAGTATATGTAAAATGTTTTGATTAATAGTAATGAGTAATATTTATTGGGAAACTATCAGCATTCTAATTTAGCCATTACAGAAGCCATATGAGTAGATACTATAGCCTCACTTTTTATACAAGGAAAGTGAGGTTCATTTATGATAAACAAATCTTCTAAAGACAAACAGATTAAAACATTAAATTGTATAATTTCAGACGGTAAACTTCTGGTATGTCAGAAATTAGGAAATTCCTGCTTCGATAATGTGTAATTAGGAAATATCTTAACTAGAAATATATTCTTGATTATATAAGTACATAATAATAATAATAATAATAATAAAAATAACAACAGTCTTAGTATAATATATACTTAGTATAATAATAACTTAGTCTAAATAATAATAGCAATAGTAAAAATAAATTAATGATAATAATGAAATATAAAAGATTAAAAAATAAAAATAAAGCAAGCATATGTATCCAAAATTTGGGTTGATTCTACATATGCTTTATATAAAAGGAGGGATAGAGGAGGTAAAAGGGAAAATTGAAGTAATAAAAAAACATTAAAAAATTAAATTAAAAAAGTAAAAAAAATTAATTAAATTAAAAAATTAAAAGTTAAAAAATTAAAACAATAAAATTAAATTAAAAAGTTAAAAAATTAAAAAAATTAAAAAATAAAAGAGGGATAGAGGAGGAAAAAGGGAAAGACAAATACAAATCTGTGTGTGTCAGATTCCAGGTTGTTTTTTACACTTTTCTCTGACTTCTTAATCCTCTGAAATACCACATCCAAGTCCTCTCAGTACGTCTCCAAACTCTATTCATTTCTCTACATCTCTGCCATCACTTAGCCCAAATGACCATCATCTCTCACTTTTGTTACCATAATTACCTTCCAACCAATTTAGCTTCATCTACCCTTTAATTTGCTTTCCATACACATAAAGAATAAGGTTTGAAAAACCAATCTGATCAGGTCACCATAGTCTTCCATGATTCTCATCACTCATAAAAACTTTGAATGAATTTCCATTGTCTTAAGATAAAAATAAGTATGTTGCTTATA
This sequence comes from Paguma larvata, assembly GCA_030068075.1. Classification (NCBI taxonomy): domain Eukaryota; kingdom Metazoa; phylum Chordata; class Mammalia; order Carnivora; family Viverridae; genus Paguma; species Paguma larvata. The sequence continues at coordinate 42,546,927 of CM057831.1, read as the reverse complement.
AATGCCAAGATTTTTATTATACCTCTATCGTATATAAGAGATAACAACTGTAATTGAAAATAGTTGCTAGGCACCCTTATGCACTGTTGGGAGTGCAAACTTGTGAATCTACTGTGGAAAACAGTATGGAGTTTCCTCAAAAAATTAAAAATAGAATTTTCATATGATCCAGTTATTCTACTAGTGGATATTTACCCAAATAATACAAAAACATTAATTCAAAAAGATATATGCACCTCTATGTTTATTGCAGCATTATTTACAATGGCTAAATTATGGAAGCAGCCCACATGTCTCTCAATAGATGAATGGACATAGAAATATATATATATATATATATTTGAATATTATATATAGAAAAACATATGTGAAATATATGAAAATATATATATTTGAATATTGCTCAGTCATAAAAATAAAATCTTGCCATTTGCAACAACATGAATGGATCTAGAGGGTATAATGCTAAGCAAAATAAGTCAGTCAAAGACAAATACCATATGATGAAAGATAATTACTCATATGTGGAATTTAATAAACAAAACAAACAAGCAAAGAAAAAAGAGACAAGCAAAAAGATAGACTCTTAAATATAGAGCACAAACAGATAGTTACCAGAGGGGAGGAGGATGGAAGGATGGGTGAAACAGGTGAAGGGGATTAAAAGTACATTTATCATGATGAGCGCTGAGCAATGTATAGAATTATTGAATCACTTTATTGTACACCTAACAATAACATAACACTGTATGTCAACTATACTGTGTTGGAAGCCATCTTGGGCTCACAAGTTGAGATGTCTCCCTATGTGGATAAGGCAGATGTTGCAAAGTCTCCTGCTGACTAAAATGGCACCCCAATATTATCTCCTTCTATTAATAACCTTTCAGGCCTGGATTTCTTGAACTTCTCTCATTGGCCTCAAGGGATATAATGCTCTTTGGTTTTATGGCATATGAAAAAGGGGACCTGGAGCATGATGCTTTGATGGATAATATCTGACTGAGAGCAACCTGGCCAGAAGTAACCTCAAATTGCCCTTGGGGATAGGTTACACAAATTGATCATACAGAATAGCAGTTATGAGTTGAAAAAATTAGTAGAAGTTAGGCCCCAAGACTCCTTGAACCAAACTAGATTTCTCTGCAGGTATTGCATTGTGTTAAACATCCCCTCAGTTCCACCATAAAACCTCAAAGCATGTTGCTGTAAAGTTTCTCTCAGTATTTGTTCAACAGACTAATAGGAGAGGTCATAAAGAGACTTAGGACCTTCTCCGGAGACGAGCTTAGCCCGAAAGTTAAAAGCATTGTTTGTAGATAAGGTACAAACAGAAGCCAAACAAAAGTAGCTACACATACCTTCACTGATCAACAACAAATATTGAGCACCTTCCTGAGGTTAACATTCCACAAATCCTTTTGCAATTCCGATCCCCATGCTCTCTTATAATGAAAAGGCAATAACAAAATACTTTTACAGAAACTACCATTTGTATGAAGAATAGATAGACATGAGCCCTTATGGTATAGGGTCACTCACTCACAAAGGAAAAGAACTTAGACAAGCATTAGAGATTATGTCTCTACCAAGTGAGTTATACCTCCTCCATTATGGTTAAAGATTATGGATAGAATGACTCCTAAACTATCTATAGATGATTAACATAGTTCTTAAGACAACAATGTATGTGCCCTCTGTTTACTGAGGGCTATGACAACAACCCTGCTCTCTTCTTAAACATCGTGTTATTTTCTCTGCTATAAGCCTACCTAACTCTGCCTCAAAAACAATGTGTGATCTTGGAACAAAGTCATAAAAATGGTTACTGCCTAAATTAAGATAAGACCGTCTCCTTCTAGGTCTGGGGGATTCACAAATATGCCAACCTAAGAAAAATTGTTAAAAATGCCTTGTCACTGATGTAATGTCACTCACTGCCTTTAAATAAAGATACTGAGACCAGCAGAGCAGAGATGCCAGAATTGCCAGAGATGCCTGCTTGATGATCAGACTACATCTCACGGCTCTTTCATTCATTTCGTCGGCCGCTCATCCTTTGGAAATTCCTGGATTGAGCCGGAGCTGGACTCCAACAATACTGGAGTTAATTTTTTTTTAAAAAAGAAGAACATAACTAATAATAATTAATAACAGAATAAGAAACTGAAAGTGACGAAAAAATTAAAAAAAAAGAAAAAAGAAAACAGGAAGTTGTAAAGCATTGCTAGTATCTGGACTGAATAGTTTTTCAAATACTCTAGCACTGTATTAACATAGATAATTATGGAGCTGTATAATATAAGAAACCAGCCTTTGAAACATTAACTTTTTTATCTCCTAGGCTTAGACCCAACAACTCTGGGTCATCATGTCACCAGGCAGATACATATCATCAGAGCACCAGACAGATACAACACGTGTAGGTCCTTTCCAGTGGACTTATATCTAATGCCATGGGTTGAAGACAAAATCTAATAACATAGAAACTATGAAGCTAAATCTCCTTGAGACTGATACTCATTGAGAGACTGATTTTTCCTGCTTTACCTCATTCTACAAAATTTCAAGTTGCAATCAACGGTGGCTTTATGTTATCAGCTGGATAACTACTTACTAATAATTTGAGTTCTAATTTGTCTATTAGTTTTTATAATAATTATTAGTTTGGTTCTACCTAGTGTTCCATGGGTTTGTTTTGCATTTATAGAAGGCAGCACAATATAATAAAAATGACATAATTTTAGAGGCTTAGATTCGAAAATTTTAGCTCTTTATTTATATAGTCAGTGATAGGTCCTTGCCTGGGCAAGCCAGTAAGCCTCTTTAAGCATTAGTTTGCTCATCTATAAAATAACGACAACAATAATAATTTCTGAGGATCAAGACAGAGCAAGTAAATGAAAAAGCATAAGAAACCATTTTACAATTACTACAAATTAACATTATTATTTTATAATCTATAGATACAGGGCAAGTTATACCAGTTCTGCAAAGAAATCTGCAAGCTTGTTTATTCTGGCATGATATTTATCTGTAGTGAAGCAAATCAGAATTGAAAAATCATTGTCCTTTGAAAAGAAGTCCTGCTTCCTCAGTCTAACTATTGCTGGAATTCAAGGCGGACCTGCCCATGGGTATATTAACTGTGGCTCATCTGTAGAGGTTTCTTTCCTGTGTCTGAAATTTGTCTCCTTCCCTGCTGAGTCTCCAGGGCTGATCCATTTTTCTTTTTTAAAAAACCAGAGTAGAAAGTTATGGAGTTAAAAAGTTAAATGATTCACAAAGGAATTTTAAACTGTATAAGATTTCTTGTCTAAAAAGAATATTTTCTAAATTATTATGTTTACAAAGAATTAAGATATGTTACTGCTTAAATGCACAGTTCATCTTATTATTGTGAATATGCACTGATTTCATTATAGCTGGACTTCAATCCCTTGAATTCATGGGATCACCAACTCAGCACAAAGTTCAAAGCTGTATGCTGGGGGAACTATGGTCATTTAATAAATATGTAATGTACATTCCTTTCTTCATTTAACAAGTATTTATTGAGTACCAACTATATATCAGAACTGTTTTAGCCAGTGTTTTCTGCAAATATGAAGTACCTACTGTGTTCAGTAATCTGTAGAATTGCTTAGTGACAGCAGAGAAGTCAACTCCATATAAATTATCATGGGTTAATTTATTTGGAATTGTACAGCCTGAGGTTTGATACTTCTTTGCCACTCACGAGCTGTACAATCTTGGGCAAGTCATTTAACCTCACTAGGCATTTTTCCTTCCTTTTTTTTTTTTTTTTTTTAAGTACGCTTCATGCCCAGTGCAGAGCCGAGCATGGAGTCCGATATGGAGAACTGAGCAAAATCCCATGTGGAACCCAGTGTGGGGCTTGAACCCAGAGTTCTGAGATCAAGACCTGAGCTGAGATCAAGAATCGGACGCTTAACCTATTGAGCCATCCAGGTGTCCCCTTTCATTTTTTAATAAAAAGACTCTAATAGTTACTTCATATGAGTGATGGGAGCATAACATGAGATAGTGCTGGGAAAGTGTGCGTAAGAATAAAGCCTAGGAAGCAAGTAACTGCCTAATACAGTTAATTATGATAATGATGATGGTAGTGAGACCACTTACAATATTCAAAATTATTGAGTTAATCTATAATAATCTTCATTACTTGGCCTCGTACAATCCAAATCCCCTTCCTACTTTTGATGAACTCCTTACTGTACCTGGATCCTAGTAGGCGTTATAATACTTTCATTAGGGAAGTTGAGGTAGCCTTATCTCACTGCATTCTCCAGGCCTGAGTGCCAAGTAATGGAACTATCACCCAGGCTCAGTAAATTATAAACTTTCTCCCAGGAATGTGGATAAAGTGAAGTCAAGCAAAAGGATGGCCGGTATTTATTCATAATGAAATGAATGGTAGGGGCCAAATGCAGTTATATGCCGGCTAAACTGCTAAAAGCAGAGCTTATTTCATGGGCTTAGGGAGTTGGTCCATGTTTTCAAACTTGGTCCTACAGCAGCCAGTATATCCTGAGAGGCCTCAGTATTCTTTCAAATAATAATATATATTTATATTTATATTTATATTTATACTCATTTGTTTTACCTTAGAGAGCCAAGCTAACAGTGGTTTTCAGTGATTACAACCAAAACCTCTGACATGAGTCAAATTGTTTGCAAAAGCAACCTGTTATCAGTGGGACAACTACTCACTAATTATATGAATTCCAATTCTCTGTTAATTTTTATAATAATTACTGGCTTAGCTCTATCCAATATTCCATGAGTTTATGTGGGTGCCTACAGTCCAACGGAGGCAAATTATTTAATTTTAATATTGAAGTAGAGCCACGGACCAAAAGATTTCCTGAGTTGAATTATTAAACAAAGAGAATGCAGACATCAAATTCGGTTCACTACTCCTGCTTTCCTTTGTCAGGGGTAGCAGATGTCTTGCACCCCTGGAAGCTGATTTCATAAGAGAAAGCACTTTCCAATTACTTGTGACTATTTGAACCAGCTGATTCAATTTAGAGACAGAATCGCCAGATCAGTTTTCTTCTGTCTGTCTGTCTCATTGCAGATTGAGCCTTAATTAAATATCACCCAAAAGCACAGAGGGAAACCCTGGTCCTTGCCTATTTCTTTGCTTCCCTCCAAAGAAAATGAGAAACATAAGAGGAAGGAAAAATGACAACCGAGAAACCGGAATAAGAAACTGAAAATTCCAGGCATCAAGGGAACTCCTACTAGAGAAAACTTGCCATGTGCCTCTGAGACAGTCAGATCAAACACCAGTTTTCTTTTCCAAATCTTCCATGTGATGACCAGTAATAGCTAGTTATCCAGGATTTTTAAAATATTCCCCCTTGTGAAGCAATTTACTATATGTACCATAAAACACCCCTGAATATTGTTTTTATATCTTGCTAGAATTCCCAGGTGTAGCATATGCCAACCTGAGCAGAATATGGAAAACATTTTAACCTGGAACCTCCATAGAAGTAAGAGTTGCACGTAGTTTGTAAATGCACAGACCTCTTGTGTTGCTCTCTACTGTGGCCTACAGGGGTTTGTGACTATTTGAGTAACATTTTTCATACAATGTACTCTTTGACTGAACTCTTTCTTAGAATCATATTCTTTTATTTGTTCTGAAGTGTTGGGAGTTTCAGCTCTATGAAAATACTAGAGAACAATATGGTGTGGAAGAAACATACTAATATTGACAGGATTTACTGAATTTTATCAAATGCCAGAGACTATGTGCTATGGACTGAACTGTGTCCTCTCAAAAGCCCTAAGTGCCAATGTGGTACGTAAGAGAAGGCCTTTGGGAGACGGGCCCTCTGCAGGGTATTTGGGATGGGGCATATGAGATCATAAGCAAGGAGCCCTCATGCTGGGATTTAGGTCCTTATAAGAAGAGACACCAGAGAGCTTGCTCTTTGCCGTGTGAAGAGACACTTGTCTGCAAGCCAGGAAGAAGAGCTTCTCACCAGAACCTGATCTTGAGTTTGCAGAACTGTAAGAAAATAAATTTCTGTGACTTATACATCCCAGTCTATGGTATTTTGTCATGGTAGCCTCAGCTGACTAACACACCATGTTAAGGGCTTTCATAGGTACTACTGCATCTTCTGTTATAAGATCTCCATCAGGTAGGCATTTAATACCATCCCAAATTCACATCTGAAAAAAGTAAGGAAAGAGAGTTTAGGCAACTTGCCCAGTGTCACAGAGCTATTAAGCGGCAGAGACAGGATATAAATCTAGCCTGTCGTGTGCCAAAGCTGGCCCATAGCCACTCTAGTATGATGTCTCTAATGTGTACAACATTTTATGTAAATTTGCTCCTCATCAATCAATTTAATCACATCTGTCACATTTATTAATAGGTGCATTTACATCATATCTCTTTGTGGAATATTTTTAGGTTGAATGGTCTGCGCTCCTTCTGCGGTTACTGTCTGAATGATGGGCATTAGGACAGTCTTGAATGGCCTCTAGCCTGGACGTCTCCTTGCTTCCATCCAGGCTTCTAGTCTTGTGTTTAATGTAATTTTGCACCAGAGGCTCTTCATTAACGCTGCATGTTACTAAGGTACTAGTCTTACTTCTGTCTCTATACCTGTGTAACCTCAAACATGAAATATTTTTTGTTTTCTTTTGTTTTTAATAATTTATTGTCAAATTGGTGTCCATACAACACCCAGTGCTCATCCCAAGAAGTGCCCTCCTCTGTGCCCATCACTTACTCTTCCCCCTCTCACGTCCCCCTCACCCCTCAGTTAAACATGAAATATTTTAAGGGAATCTCATTTTCTCTTCCCAATCTATCTTTTTTCCCCCTATTTTTTCTATTTCTCCATTAAAATTATCTTTCTCAATCACCTATAATTAAAAACTTGAAGTCACCCTTGACTCCACCCTTTTCCTCAGCCCCACACAGGGTCACCAAGTTTATATCACTCTTCCATTATACAATAGTAGCTACTATGACATTGTCAAATTCCCAGGGGATTAATACAGTAAAATTTATTTCATGCTCACTTCTTCTTTTTTTTAAATTTTTTTAACGTTTATTTATTTTTGAGAGACATAGAGACAGAGCGTGAGCAGGAGAAGGTCAGAGAGAGAGAGAGGGAGACACAGAATCCGAAGCAGGCTCCAGGCTCTGAGCCAGCAGCACAGAGCCCAACGCAGGGCTCAAACTCACAGACCGTGAGATCATGACCTGAGCTGAAGTCGGCCGCTCAACCGACTGAGCCACCCAGGCGCCCCTCATGCTCACTTCTAATACTGATCTTTCCTTTATTCAAAAAACTCACAAAGAGACTGTCAGATTAACTGTTGTTTTAAAAAATTATTTTTTTATTTATTTTGAGAGAGAGAGAGCAGGAAAGGGGCAGAGAGGGAGAGAGAAAGAGAATCCCAACCAAGCCGGACGTGGGGCTTGACTGCACAAACCATGAGATCATGACCTGAGAAACCCGGATGCTCCTCAAATGAAACTTTTTAAAAGGATTTTTGATTATACAATTTTCATGCTAAAAAGTATTCAAAAATTATTTAATATGTAGAAGAAAAATCTTCAAAATCATGTTCTAACATGCGCAATCCTTAAGACATATTTCCCCACTTTCATTTCCAGTCTTATCAGTTACCACATACTATATCTCACTCTAGTTGAACAAGTTCACCCCCCTATTACTTGGGCCTTGTATTTTCTCAACTCTATTCTTTAGTTTCTTTAGACTTCAAATTAGATTATTAGAATAATCTGTGTCAGACTCATAGCCCAACTAAACTTCTGGACTCAACTTAAATGCCAGCTATATCATTAACCTAACCTACCCAGACACAAGCAATATCCACCCCTCTAAAGCCTAAAGCTCTTAAGGCCTATTTCACTATTTTTTTTTCTTAACAAGTATAATATTACATCAAAAATATCTTCAGATAAATTATAAGATAACTGAGGGAAGAGGTCAACCACTAGTTAATTTTTGCACCTCTCTTCTGACTTTTGAATTAGCTCAAAACTTACTTAATCAATGCTCAAAAATGATAGACAAAGAAGATATAATAAAAATTTAATAAATGCCCTGAATTTGCATCAACACTTAATTTGTTGAAAATAAATCATGTGTCACTTAGGTCATATTTAGTATCTTCTCTGATAGTCACAAGGCTTTGAGGTAATCTGCAAAATATTTTAGAAACAGCAGCTCAAATATCCTGGATATATTTCAAAAATTGGATCAAGAGAGTCATTGGGAATCAACAGGGTAACAGGTGGATTCTCTAGTTCTTGTAGTCCCTCTGGAGTAGAGTAACATTTAAAGCATCACAACAAAAGTCTAGGAGCTGCTGCCCACCAGCAGCAGTAGGAGAGGACATCAAGTCAGAACAATGAAAGTACCTTCTGTGAAAACCTTTGAGTTTCTAGTAACTTAATACAATAAGTTTATTTCTTGCTCACATCGCAGTCTGATGCAGATGGTGAAGCTGTCTTGAGTCTTCCAAGTGACCTCGGAACCAAGCTCTTTCTATCCCATGACTTGTGAATTGAAGTGCTGTCATTGTCCACACACAGAATGGACTCTGCTCCTCCAGCTCTACGTTCCCATTTTCTCAGGCTAGTCTCTCTGCTTGATCTCTCCTCTCCACTTACTCATACTTTGTCCAAGGTATCCAATCCAATGATCCTTGTATACCCTGGTTTTCACTGATTTCTCCTACCCATAGACTTCTATGACTTTTGCTAGTTAAGTCACACATTCCAGCAATGCTTTAAAACTGAGAGATCTTGTGGCATAGTATGCAAAATGGGGACGGTGGAGTCAGATTGAGTGCAAGTACTTGCAGTGCAACTTGTCTTGGAAAAACTAGTGAACCTCTCTAAACTTCAGTTTCTATTGAACGAAATAGTTATACTACTATTAGCCAATAGAATTATATGAGGAATAAGTGATTCAACTGTACTTCAGTTTCCTTTCCACAGTGCCTGGCCTATAGGAGCCCTCAATAAATAGAGGTTCCCTCTGCTTTACTTGCACTAGTTAAAAATACCCTCTGCTTCTACTGCTACTGCCTAGATCCAAGCCATCATCTCTCATTTTATTACTGCAATAGCCTTTTAATTACCTCCCTACTTTCTTTTCTGCCCATACTTACCATCTATTCTTAACATGACAGCCAAAGCGGTCTTTAGAAAGCCAGTTCAAGTCCTTCCTTTGCCCAAATCCTTTAATGGCTTCATGTTTCACTTGAGTAATAGCACAAGTCAATGCAATGTCAACAAGACCTTGTAAGATCTCTCTCCCTCTGTTACCTCTTTGCCATCAGCTCCTCCTAGTTTTCTCTAACTAACTCTGCTCCAGCCATACTGGCCTTCCAACTCTTGCCCCTCTCTGAACTTCTTACCTGTGATTTCCTACTACTGTAATCATCTTCCCCACTGTCCACCTGTGTTACTCCCTCATCTCCTCCTGGGATTTATACAAAGTCACTTTCTTAGTAAGGTCATCTCTGTCTACCCTATTCAGCTGCATCATCCGTAACATTCAAAATCCTGTTTCCCTGCCTTATTTTCCTTTTAGAAATTATCATGATCTAATATGATACATACTTTACTTATCTAGTTTGTTTTAATCTGTCTCCCCCTAATAAGAAGGTAAGCTCCATGAAGGCAGGAAATTTTGTCTGCTTAGATTCTACTCTAGCTCTAGCACCTAAAAAAAAATAAATCAGTGGCACATGTAGGCATTCCGTTAAGAATTTGCTGATGGGATAAGTAAGTTATTTAGTTTTAATATAATATATTGTATTCTATTATGTTGGTACCTAAAAGTCAAGTACCAGATCATATGCTTCCCCTGATTTCCACCCCAGCATTACCCACTGTTGTAAGAGTACAACAATAATTTACCAATGTGAATTATCTTTTAACAGTCAAGCTCTTTCACATCATTTTCTCAGTGATCATATCTTTGACAAAGGGCTCTCTTGTCACCTCAGTGCCACATCACAGCTGTGGGGGACAGTAGCTTCTTTATTTAGTAACCATCTGGCCTGGGTGGCAGTTCTCTACAATTTTTAAAGGTTGTGACACTGGCAATTACTGAAATGTCAAAACACTAGGCCAGCCACGGGGGCTGTGGCAACAACCATCCCACACAGTTGCCATGGTAATGTGGGTAAACTCATATATAGCATCTGACACTCAGACTTGAATTTAAAATTAAAGTTAGCTCTATATATTGGCTCAAGGAAAGGTACCTGGCTATAAAGTAGATACACTAGACTAAAACACCTACATTAATTTGAGGACTAAGGCTATCAAAAGAAAGAGGAAATGTGTGTGTGTGTGTGTGTGTGTGTGTGTGTGTGTGTACTTTAATGTCATACTCTAATAATATGTTGTCAATCATCCTTCCTAGCCTGGACATTTTTGGAAAATATATTTATTAATACCACATGGTACATTTCATTTTCATTTTCAGAAAAATTTAATACTAGTATTTTTATCTTCTTATTTATTTAATGTATTTATTTTTAATGTTTATCTACTTTTGAGAGAGAGGGAGAGACAGGGCATGGGTAGGGGAGGGACAGAGAGAGAGGGAGACACAGAATCTAAAACATGTTCCAGGCTCTGAGCTGTCCTGCCTGCACAGAGCCCAATGTGGGGCCTGAACTCATGAACCATGAGCTCATGACCTGAGCCAAAGATGGATGCTTAACCAACAGAGCCACTAATGCAAATATCTATCTATCTATCTATCTATCTATCTATCTATCTATCTATCTATCATCTATTTATTTATTTATTTTAATGTTTATTTTTGAGACAGAGAGAGACAGAGTGCAAGCAAGGGAGGGGCAGAGAGAGAGGGGGAGACACAGAATCTGAAACAGGCTCCAGGCTCTGAACTGTCAGAACAGAACCCTACGGGAGGTGGAACTCATGAACGGTGCATGAGATCATGACCTGAGCTGAAGTTGGACACTTAACAGACTGAGCCACCTAGGATCCTACTAATACAAGTATTTTTAAAGCAAAACCTATTTTTTTTTATAATTTTGTAAGTACAAAGGATCCTTTTATAGGATTTTCACATACATCATCTTGTCTTATTTTTACAATGAGGGTTAACATAAGTATTATCTAAATCGTATAAGTGAAAAGGCAAGGCTGAGTAACTGGCCCAAGGTTACAGGGTGAGTGATTGGTGGAGCTGAACTTAATACAGTTCCCCACCTACTATGAAGCTCTCCTATCCATTGCATAGCACAGGCTACTGAGCCATTCCAGAGACTGGGACACAATGCTGCACAGGCAGCTCAAAGGGGATGAGCTTTGGGATTAAAAGCAGGAGAAATATTAGCAAATAAATTTCAGTTTGGTTATGGACATCAGAATCATAACAGATAGAAGAGGTAAAGGATTTGGTTATTTGTTAGAATTCTCTGAAGACTGAGAGTTAAGTCTAGAAAAAATATAGTGTGTATTTGTACTTAAACACTTTTTAAAAGTTATATTAAAGTATAATTGACATATGTTAACTGCACATATTGAAAGTGGACAATTTTATTAGTTTTCATATATTTATACTTTTGTAAAACTATTCCAACAATTAAGATAATGAATGTATCCATCACCTCCATGAGTTTCCTTATGGACCTTTTTTTTTAAATTTTTTTTTTTACTCTTTATTTTTAGTTTTGAGAGAGAGAGAGACAGAGCATGAGTGGGGGAGGAGCAGAGAGAGAGGGAGACACAGAATCCGAAGCAGGCTCCAGGCTCTGAGCTGTTAGCACAGAGCCTGATGCGGGGCTCAAACCCATGAACCATGAGATCATGACCTCAGACAAAGTTGGATGCTTAACAGACTGAGCCACCCAGGCGCCCCTCTCATGGACCTTTTTAATCCCTCCCATCTCCAGGCTACCACTGATCTGTTGTCACTGTAGATGACATTTTCTAAGGTTTCATAGAAATTGAATCATGTATTATGTACTCTTTCTTTCACTCAGCATAATTACTTAGAGATTTGCCATGTTGTTAGGTATAGCAATAGTTCAGTGCTTTCTTGTAATGAGTAATATTCCCCTGGACCTACAGCTATCCAAAATTTCCAAAGCCATTTTAAAAAAAGCCTATTGTTCCTTCACTGAATGCCTTGTGCATCTTTGTCAAAACCAGTTTTCCATATACACAGGGTCTGTGTCTGAATCCCTATTGACCTATGTGTCTGTCTTTATCTTTTTGATTACTCTATTTTTAGATTGTCTTGAAATCATGTAGTGTTTTATTGCTGTTTTGTTTAGTTTGAAATTTTTATTTAAATTCTTGTTGTTAACATATAGTATAATATTGGTTTCAGGAGTAGAATTTAGAGATTCATCACTTACATATAATACTCAGTGCTCATCTCAACGAGTGCCTTCCTTAGTACCCATCACCCTTCTAGCCTATCCCCCACCCACCTCCCTTCCAGCAACCCTGTTTGTTCTCTACAGTTAGGAGTCTCTTATGATTTGATTCCCTTTCTTTTTCCCTTCCCCTATATTCATCTGTTTGTTTTGTTTCTTAAATTCCACATATGAATGAAATCATATGTGTATTTGTCTTTTTCTGACTGACTTATTTCACTTAGCATAATACATTCTAGCTCTATTCATGTCATTGCAAATGACAATATTTCATTCTTTTTGGATGAATGAGTAATATTCCATTGTATATATACCACATCTTTTTTATGTATTCATCAGTCAATGGATGTTTGGGCTCTTTCCATAATTTGGATATTGTTGATAATGCTGGTATAAACATTGGGGTGCATGTGTCCCTTTGAATTGATATGTTTGTAACCTTTGGGTGAATATCTAGTAGTGCAATTCCTGGGTCATAGGGTAGTTCTATTTTTAACTTTTTGAGGAACTTCAAATACTGTTTTCCAAACTGTTTTCCAGAGTGGGTGCACCAGTTTCCATTCCCACCAATAGTGTAAGAGGGTTCTGCTTTCTCTGCATCCATGCCAACATCTGTTGTTTCCTGTGTCATTAATTTCAACCATCTGACAGGTGTGAGGTGGTATCTCTGGTCGTTTTGATTTGTATTTCCCTGATGATGAGTGATGTTGAGCATCTTTTTAAAACATTTTTTTAATGTTTATTTATTTTTGAAAGAGAGACAGACAGAGTGCAAGCAGGAAGGGAGAGAGAAAAAGGGAGACACAGAATCCAAAGCAGGCTCCAGGGTCTGAGCTATTAGCACAGAGCACAACCTGGGGCTCAAACTCACGAACCATGAGATCATGATTGGGTGGAAGCCAGACGTATAACTGACCCATTCAGGCACCCCAACATCTTTTCATTTGTTTGTTTGCCATCTGGATGTCTTATTTGGAAAAGTGTCTATTATGTCTTTTGCCTATTTCTTCACTGGATTATTATTATTATTATTATTTTGTTTTTTTTGGGTGCTGAGTTTGATAAGTTGTTTACATATTTGGGATACTAACCCTTTATCTGGTATGTCATTTGCAATTATGTTTTCCCATTTTCTGTAGGTTGTCTTTTAGTTTTGTTGATTGTTTCTGCTGCTGTGCATAAATGTTTTATCTTGATAAAGTCTCAATAGCTTCTTGCTTTTGTTTCCCTTGCCTCTGGCGACGTGTCTAGGAAGAAGTTGCTGCAGCTGGGGTTAAAGAGGTTGCTGCCTGTGTTCTCTTCTAGGATTTTGATGGTTTTCTATATCACATTTAGGTCTTCCATCCATTTTGAATTTTTGTGTGTGTATGGTGTAAGAAAAATGTTCCACTTTCATTCTTCTGCATGTTGCTCTCCAGTTTTCCCAATACCGTTTGTTGAAGAGACTGTTTTTTCCCCCCATTGGATATTCTTTCCAGCTTTGTTGAAGACTAGTCCACCATATAGTTGTGGATCCAAGAAATACAATAGATTTTTTGTCTATTAATCTTCTGTACTACAAATTTAATAAACTCACTAGAACTTTATGAAGATTCCATTGGATTTGCTAGATAGGCAATTATGTCATTCATTATAAAGACATTTTTACTTCATTGTTTCAAATCTAGTACCTTTATTTCCTTAGTTGATGTAGTCTAGTTTCACTGTCTAGAAACTCTGGCGGTAAAAGCCAAACTCCTTATTTGACCATATGGGGAAATCTTACTAGCTTGAGGAAGTTTCTGTCTATTCCTAGTTTGCTGAAAACCTTATCATGAATTAATATCAGGTTTTGAAATTTAATAATTGCATAGTTTTTTAACACAATAAGTTACACTGACCAATTTTTAAATACTAAATAAGCCCTACATTTTGGGATAAATCTTAATTTGTCATGCTATAGTATATTTTTTATGTATTGTTGGATACAATTTACTAAAATTTTGTTTAAATATTTACACCAATGTTTTTGAGTTATATGTTTTCCTGTGATCTATTGGTCTGGTTTTATATCAGGGTAATGCTGGCCAGATTGATTGAATTGGGAAATATTTCTTCCTTAATTTTCTGGTAGAGTTGATGTTAGAAACTCTATCAGTTCTTCTTTAAATATTTAGTAGTGATTCACCAGTGAAACTATCTGACCTGTAGACTTTTTTTGGGAAAAATTTTAACTACAAATTAATTTATTTAATAGATATAGGATTATTCTTCAGTGATTTTCTGTAATTTATACATTTAAAGGAATTTCTCCATTTTATCTAATTTGACAAATTTATTGGATAGAATTGTTTAAAAATTTTTCCCTTATTTTTTTTTCATATTTGTTGACTCTGGAGTGATGCTATATGTCTTTCATTCCTAATATTTGTAATTTGCTTTTCTTTGTTTTCCTTATCAGTCTGTTTCTTTTGTTTTGTTTTGTTTTTCAACTTACTGATCTTTTAAAAGAAACAGACTTTAGTTTCACTGGTTTTCTCTATTGTATTTCTGGTTTATATTTCATTGATTTTTTACTCAAATCTATTATTTCCGTTCTTCTACTTAATTTGAGTTTAATTTGTTCTTCTTTTCCAAATTTCTTAAAGTGGAGCTGTGGTCATTGATTTATTTTTATTTTCCGATATAGCAAGTTAATGCTATGAGATTTCCTCTAAATATTGTTTAGCCCTTTGAACTGTAAGTTTTTCCAGTCTGACAGCTTGTGACAGACAATGCTCCTTGTCCCATATGGCTGCCATGCTGTCTCTAATCCTATAAGGGTTTTTTCTCACATCTAAAGTATTATCCTCATATATATGCAGTGATCAATAGTCAGCTGTATGCTCAAGGTTAGCCCTGCCGATCTCCAGAGGTCTCTCTTCAGTCACAATTCCATCTTCTTAACTCAGAGGGCATACCTCATTTATTTCTTGTTTCATAAGAATAACTGTCCTTCAATGCTTGATATCCAGTGTCTCGAAAACTCTTGTTTTATATATTTCATCTTGTTTTGTTCTTTTAATTATTTTAAGAAGTAAATCCATTCTCTATTACTTCATCTTTGCTAAAAGCAGGTACTTTGTCCTCATATCTGTTAAGCATTTTCTCATACATTGTAGTATTTACTTACCTTATTTTTTAAAAGTTTATGTATTTTGAGAGAGAGAGAGAGAGAGAGGATGGAGAGAAGGGGAAGAGAGAGAGAGAGAGAGAGAGAGAGAGAGAGAGAGAGAATCCCATGATGGCACAGTCAGCACAGAGTCCAGCGTGGGGTTTGATCCCAGCAACCAAGAGATCATGACCTGACCGAAATCAAGAGTTGACCAACTGAGCCACTCAGGTGCCCCCTCATACATTATCATATTTAAGCCTCACTAGAGTCCTCTGTCAGTTAGATATCAGTTTTTATTTGAAATTTTTTAGGTTTATTCATTTATTTTGAGAGAGAGGGAGAGAAAGCAGAGAAGGGGCAGAGAGAGAGAGAGAGAGAGAGAGAGAGAGAATCCCAAGCAGACTCTGCACAGTCAATGCAGAGCCCAATGCAGGGCTCAAACTCATGAACTGTGAGATTGTGACCTGAGCGGCAGTCAGGAGTTGGATGCTTAACTGACTGAGCCACCCAGGCTCCCCACTTAGGTATTAGTTTTAATATTCATCCCATCTCACACTTGAGAAAGTAGAGACTCAGGGAGGCCTAGTAGTGGCTACAATTGGGTTTTTTAATATAGATCTTCTAGGTGCAAATCTAATGCTTTTTACACCTGTATGCCTTAAATGACTGATTGAGCAAGCTTGTCAGGTCTCTATTTGGTTTATCTTAAGTATCTTTAATACATTGTGAGTTCCAATTCCAGTGTCTTAAGAATTTGGAAACTTTTGCAATTCCTAATGCAAGGATTTTTTTCTGGGAATCTCTTTGAGTAGTTTTTAATGGTAGCTATTCACCATGAAGAATTACATACACTGACACTTACTTGGATGGGCAATTACTCTTATTTCTTAAACTCTAGAATTCAAAAAAGAAATATGACAGATTATGTTTCTCAAAACTTTGATATGTTAATATCTGGGGCCTTCATCTGGCTCTGTGATCTATTTCTTTAAAGCAGAGTCCAAGATGAAGAAAATTTTCCCTCCTGATAATGAAAAGTATTAAAATGTAACAAATCCAAGAATTGTATTAAGCCAAAACTGACACATCAAATTCTAATTAACTTAATTCATTGTCTGTTATAAAGACAGAAGTGTGTTTCTGCTTAGTGGATTTCACCACATACACTAGGATAATGTGATCAAATGTATTTTTCAATATGTGGTTATTAAATTGTTCTAGTGTAGTCTTTCCAAAAGTATGGTGCTAATCAGTGTTACATAAGAAGAAGAGTACATAATAAAAATGCAACAAAAAAGTAGATGCTGGATTAAAGAAAGGAATTTAAAATTTTTTACAATGGCATTTATCCTTTTCCAACATGTGGATATACATTATGAATCTCTAAATATTGGATACAGAATGTAATAATCCAATATATGTAACCATGGAATCCTTTTTTCACATTGGATTAGTTTTCTTTTCAAGTGCTACCTTGGAAATTTTAATGTAGTGCAACGGTGAGGAATCTCTAATTTGGGGTGAGCTGTGGCATTTTGTTTATTTGGCGCTTGTGATGCCTTTACTATTATTCAGCTCCTCTTATGCAGATAATTATTTCCCTCCAATGTACTGTTTTGGGTTTTCCAGTCATGTTTTCAGAGATGCTGAAGTATTTCAAGCAATGGCTAAACCACCAATAAGTGGTTTTTTAAAAATTTTTTAACATTTTTATTTATTTTATTATTATTTTTTTAATTTTTGAGAGACATAGAGACAAAGCGTGAACAAGGGAAGGGCAGAGAGAGAGGGAGATACAGAATCCAAAGCAGGCTCCAGGCTCTGAGCCATCAGCACAGAGCCTGATGTGGGGCTCGAACTCACAGACCCTGATATCATGACCTGAGTCGACGACAGCCGCTTAACCGACTGAGCCACCCAGGCGCCCCCAATAAGTGTTTTTAATGCAAACAAGATGGCAGAAAAAAAATTCTGATGCATCAGGAAGTATCTTTTAACTAAAGCATCTCAAATTCATCAGAGAAAATGTGGACACCTCTGGCTGGAAACTTGCTATAACAAAAAGGGGAAAGAGATACCTCCAAGCTAGTAGAATCAACCTTTTTGAATACAGGAAATTTTTTAATGTCAAAAAATTCCATTCACTCCATAAATGCTGTTTGTACTATTTGTAGCTCTTATGTAGAAAACACCTAATGGCAATAAGCTACCAAGATTTGAGGAATTTAAAAATTAATTTACAATTTGTTAACTGCAACAGCTTGTGCATAAAAATAAGGTACTTGTATGTATAAACACACACATGTTCACACAAGGATATGCAAAGCATAGTTCAGTTCAGTGATAATGCTCAAGAATTCTAAATCTGGCAACAAATCAACAGCGACTTTGGGACCTGCAGCCTACAGACTGGGAACCACTGTTCTAGATCCTCTAGCCATTGTAACCCTGCTTGGGTATAAGAGACATGAAGTCACATTCATTTAACAGTATATTTCACATGCTTGCTCCATATAAGGTATCATGCTTAATAATTTGGAAAACAGATGAGTAAGACAGTTCCTCTCCTTGAGAAATTTATAGTTTAACTGAGACTGACGGACAGTCGTTTGTTTTTTAAATTTATTTTCGAAAGAGAGAGAAAGTGCATGCGAGTGGTGTAAGGGGCAGAAGGAGAGAGAGAAGAGAATTCCAAGCAGGATCCACGCTGACTGTGGAGCTTGACACAGGGCTTGATCCCATGACCCTGGGATCATGACCTGAGCTGAAATCAAGAGTTGGATGCTCAACCGACTAAGCCACCCAGGTGCTCTTGAACATAAAATGTTTGTGTACTGGTATAATGATGTTTAAAATCTATGTATATATTAGTGTAATATGGTGGAAAACATTATATTGCTGTAGCTGCTTTATCCCCTCTGAAGATGGTATCATTTTTTCTCTGGAGTAAATGATCTTCTGTTTGGCAACGTAACTTTAGCAGCAGCTTTGAGCTCAAAAGGTGAGCACTCATTCTCTAAGAGCAGAAGTTTGAAGGAGACAAGAAAACGAAGAAGCAGCTCAATAGCTATACCTATGAAATGGAGAAATATTTACTGTGGTGTTTAAAAATATTCAGAGGAAAGGAGATAAGGGTTACATGGAAAGAAAGGGAGAGGAATCAAGCAACATGGTGGCAGAAATCTGATGGAGTGGGAATGTGTAGGAGAGTCTATTGTGAGAAATTTGGACTTGAAGGAATGTTATACAGGATATAGGGGCTGTAGAACTTTTATTTGGAGGTGGGGTAGTTAGGGTAAACTCTCATTAAATTAGAACATGAATGCAGAGAAGTACAAAAATCATAACAACACATTAACTTTCTCAAAAGGAATACATCCTAGTGATCATCACTGGCTCAAGAAATAACACATCATTAGAACCCCAGAAATGCCTTCCTGGCCAAAGGACTTGTATGTTGCTCCGCACTCATTTTTCTCATCTTCATTTTATTGATAGTAGTGTGGCATACACATAGTGTGGCTTGTGTGAGTGGTTACTTGGTGGCATAAAATATAGGAGAGGGGAGCATCTGTGTTCAATATCTGGATTAGTATGTGTCAAAAAGAAGATGAAAGGTACAGGACGTGACATGAGGGAAACACAGTTTCTTTGAGAACAGAAAACTGATTTGTTAGAAACCATGAGGATATAAGCTCAGTGGAACTAACGAATATCTTGAGGTAGATTTTTCACCGAGCAAAAGTGCACGTGCAAAAGTGCAAAGACCTAAGTAGGAATGCCACTCTAACATGGAAGAGCACAATCTGTGAATTGTGCTGCCAAGTGATTGGAGCATAGATTTCTAGGGTTTAAGGAATAGAAGATGAGATTTGAAAAACATAAATGACAAATTTGAAGAGTTTTGACTAGGGGCAAAGAGGTGGGTCTTCTTTTTGTAGACATTAGAGAACCATGGAAGATCATTAGGAATGGGAGTAACGTGATGAGATCCTTTCTTTAGATGGACTCCTTTGAAGCTAGTTTTCAGCATAAAATGGAGGAGAAAGAAGCTGGTATCAAAAAGAAGATTAAATAGGAAGATTATTCTCATATGTGAGGTGAGAGGTAATGAAGAAACAAACTACAGCAATCATATCAAGATTTGAATTCAGCCAGCAATGAAAAACAGAGAACAGATGTGGAAGATGAACAGTAGATTTAATAGTATTTGGTCACCAGTTGGCTGTGAGGATGAGAGAATGGGAATATGAGAAGACCCCTTATTCCCGCATCTTGGGGGAGAGGCTGGATGGGTGTATTGTTTACTCAAACAGGAGGTACAGAAGGGAGAAGCTCAAAGTTTGGGGCTGTGGTTGGAAAAGTTATAATGAGGTGAGTTTTAGATATGTAACTTGGAGGTGCCCTCGGGACATCTAGGCGAGAATGTTTGTGTGTTAATGTCATAAATGACACTTCTGGAAGCTACTGGAAGTGACAGGGAGAAATCATAGAAAGGAGATGGTAATGAATGTCAGTGGGAGACAGTATAACTGTAAAGGAAATGGGTCCTTAAATTGGTTCAAATATAGAATAGCATACAGTTACTAGAAAACAGTTTTAATTTAATTCTCTATAGCTTTTATTACTGGGTTACTTAAACAAACAATTGGAAAATCAATCTATACTCTTTATACTTTTAACTTATTATTATATTAGTCATTTAACTTATAATTCAGGTCACCATGATTGTGCAACTTAAGTAAAACTCACTGAAATTCTTAGTAGTATATAAACCTGGATTCTGTAAAAACCACACAGTTAAAACACTTAAGGGTATAGAAAGAGTTTGACTTAAGTTTTTAAATGCCTAAAAATAAAAAAAAAATGAAAATTTTGGACATTATAAATTTCAGGGTTCATTTATGCAACCAAATTGGGATTGCAGGGGTAGTGACAATTAAGAATAAAATATAAAAGAGGGACCTCTGGTATTACATAGTGTGGGTAAAAAGCACATGAAAATTCTTTTACCGTATAACTTTAAGAGGCCAAAGAAATGCAAAATTAAAATATTTTCAAGGTGGTGAAGATGTATGGACAGAACAAAGACAAACTGAACAAACAAAAAGGAGACCTATGAAAGTGGACAGGTGCCACCCGCTGCTTTCTTGTCGGAGGGCTCTGCAGGTTCTAGACCAGGCTTCCACTCTAACTTCGTCTGAATGAAGGGACATTAGTTTACTAGGGTGGCCATAACAAAGTTCTACAAACTATGTGACCTCAAACAACAGAAATTTATTCTCCCACAGTTCTGGAGGCTCAAGGTCAGAAGTCAAGGTGTCGACAGGGCCATGCTCCCTCTGAGACTCTTGGTAGAATCCTTTCTTGTCTCTTCCTATCTTCTTATGGTGGCCATTAATCTTTGGCATTCCTTGTCTTTGTGCTGAATCACTCAAGTTTCTGCCTGTGTCTTCTCTCTGCCACTTTTCCTGTGTGTGTGTCTGTCTCTGTGTCACTTTCTCTTCTTTTGGGGCGATTAAGAGCCCATCCTGCTTTAGTGTATCCTCTGATTTTAAGATATCTTAAGATTTCTGCACTGATGCTATTTCTTAATAAAGTTACATTCTGAAGTTCTTGGAAAGGACATGAGTTGTGGCTGGGGAATATATGACTCCACATAGTATATGACACTTCTGGGAAAAGAGAAACCAGAAGTACTTTTGGATATTAAAATGATATGGTATGTCAATTTACAAAGAGCAGGATCCCTAAGTGCAAGATGGCCATTTTCCCTTGTGATTCACTTGCTGATTCTGGGGGCTGCATGAGGCTCAAGATTTTGAAGACAAAAGCTGAATTGTCCCATTGTTTTATACTATTTGGAAGAAAAGCCCCACCTGATGACAGAAACTGCTCAAACTTCAAGTAGTCCTTTCCTCACAATGGATGCCAAATTAAACAAGTATGGTATGGGAGCCTGGAGGAAAACATCTCAAAAACAGTGAAAATCTGACTGAGTCAGGCACCAAGGCATGGGACATTCTAGCCAGACTCTCCATTGAAATTCCAGGTGATTTGTTCCTTAAAGACACTTTTAAACACAGGTTGACTACTTCTATCTTATGTTGCAACTTACCTAATCTCAATTTCTTTGAATCTGGAAAAGGTAAACCATGATTGGGGGGAAAAGAATATAAACTTCAATCTCTATGGTATTTTATACTCAATATCTAGCACAAAAGAAAACACATTGTATGAGGAAACACAAAATATGACCAATACGAAAAATGTGTCAATAGAAGACTGACAGAAGATCCAGATGTTAGAATTAGAAAAAAAGGAGCCTTAAAATAACTTTAATCAATATGTTCAAGGAAATAAAATAAAGCATTGAAAAATGTATGAGAAAAAATATTTCAAAAGAAAATTGGGAAGTATAAAAATAACTAAACGGGCATTCTGGGACAGTAAAACACCATACCTAAAATTGAAAACTTCTTATTTTGGTTAACAGCTGACTGGACATAGGTGGAGACATGGTTAATGAAATCAAAGACAAAATAATAGAAAAGAATCAAATCAAAGTACAGAGAGAAAAAAAGATAGGAAAGAAAGCTCA
The DNA here is from genome assembly GCA_030068075.1 of Paguma larvata. Taxonomy (NCBI): domain Eukaryota; kingdom Metazoa; phylum Chordata; class Mammalia; order Carnivora; family Viverridae; genus Paguma; species Paguma larvata. The sequence continues at coordinate 42,524,731 of CM057831.1, read as the reverse complement.
GAGAAAGTCACCTGTATCACTCAGGCAAATAATCTAATAGGTATATCTGAGCACAAGAAGGAGAAAAATGTGGGAGAAGGGATGTTTCAGGAAGTAATGTCTAGGAAGTTTTCAAAACTGATACACATCTTTAATCCATAGGTTTAAGAAGTTCTGGAAATCCAAAGAATGATATATGTAAAGGAAATCACACCTAATCTCATCACAGTCAAATAAAAACTAAAAAAAAAAATTGAAAAGACTAGAAAAAAAGACATGTTGCCAAAAAAAAAAAAAAAAAGACACATTAGAATGATGGCTAAATTCTCAATGAAATCATGAAATCCATAATAAATAAATAAATAAATAAATAAATAAATAAATAAATATAAGAATAAATAAGAATAAATAAAAAATGAAATGCTGTTTTCAAAGAAAAAAAAATGAAGAAAACCTGGCAATACAGAATGCTGTCCTTGAGTGAGTATATTCTTCAAAAATAAAGGAGACATAAAGATATTCTCAGGAGAAAAAGGCCAATATAATTTGTTGGCAGTAGACCTATATTATAAGAAATACTAAAATAAATTCTTTCGGGTGAAAAAAATCACAGATGAAAGCAAAGAAGTAGAAGGAATGAAAAACACTGGAGTGGGGAAATATGGCTATTGACCATTTAAAGCAACAGTCCTAACAAAGCCATACACATGCATAACACATATAAAAATAAATTATTTGGCAATAGCAAAATATAGTATGAGCAGATAAAAAGATGTAAATATTTGCAAGATTTAATTTTGTTTAATGTTTATTTATTTTTGAAAGAGAGAGAATGAGTGCATGCACACGGGAAGTGGGGAGGGCAAAGAGAGACTGGAGACACTGAATCTGAAGCAGGCTCCAGGCTCTGAGCTGTCGGCACAGAGCCTGATGTGAGATTCAAACCTACGATCCGTGAGATCATGACTTAAGCTGAAATTAGACGCTTAACTGACTGAGCCACCTAGGCACCCCTGCAATATTTTTTAATATAAACAAGAACTTTAATGTGTTTGTATTAAAGATTCATTTAGTAATTTGTTTAAAACTAAAATGAATTATGCTAAGAGATGAAACACAAATATTAAGAGAGGTGATAGAATAAGATAATAAAAATTACTGATTAATCTGTAAGTAGGCAATAAAGAGGAATAAGTATTAAAGAACAAAGTGGACAATTAGAAAACAAATAACACATGAGAGGGTAGGAAATAGGAATAAGCTATGCTCTAAGTGGGCAATTTTCACGATTCATATGCCTAACAAAGGACTCATCTCCACAGCATACAAGGAAGCCTTAAAATAGATGTTAAATCATAATAAATTCAAAGAAATGTGCAAAAGACCTGAATAGACACTTTTCAAAATAAGATGCCCAATTTCCAATAAGCATATGAGAAGGAACTTAACCGGGTAATACATATGGAAAGTCAATCAAAATCACAATATGATACAAAGATACACTCACAGAATGTTCAAAATGAAAATAGACAGTACCAAGTGTTGACAGTAGTACAGAGCAACTTGAAATTTCACACATTTCAGTGAAAGGAGAAATTAGTTCGATCACTTTGGAAAACTACTTGGCAATTTCTAATAAAGTTAAAAATATGTGTAGTCAATTATGTAGCAATTCCAACACTAGGTATACATCCAACAGTAATTAGGATATATATCTGCCAGAATATATGTCCATAAATGTTCATAAAATATTTATACTACCTAAATAAGTAAATAATCCAAATGTCTATCATATAGGAGGACTGATAGGTAAGTTCTGGTAGGATATCCATACAAAGGGATACTACACAGCAATAAAAAATGAATAAACTATGGGCAACTGGGTGGCTCAATCAGTTGAGTGTCTGACTCTTGATTTTGGCTTGAGTCATGATCCCAGGGTCATGGGATTGAGATCCACATGGGACTTTGCATTGAGCATGAAGTCTGCTTAAGATTCTTTCTCTCTCTCCCTCTGTCCCCTTCCCTGTGCATCCTCTCTCGAGCTCTCTTTCTCTCTCTCTCTCAAAAAAAAAAAGATAAAAAAGAATAAACCACTACTACACGCAATGATGAGATGAACACCACTACTCTACTTTGAGAGGAAAAGGCCATTACAGAGAAGCAAATAATGTAAGATTCTATTTACATAATGAACAAGAATAGGCAAAACTAACAGGCAGTGAAAGAATGCATATTAATGGGCGTATTCTCTATAAGAGTTCTGGACTACTAGACTTAGATACCTGTCCTAAGTTTTACACTTTGCCTTCCAAGAATCTCCTAAGACAAAATAAGCAGTAATTCAGCTACAGGCATTTCTATCCTTTGTGTCAAGCCATTTTTCCTCTTGAACTAGCTATTACTAAGGTACTGGAGACAGTGAGCAAGATGAAGCTTCTTGACTCCCTGAACTATAAACTCCTAATATTTCTTAACACTCCAACTCAAAAATGGTTGTCATATGCAGGCTCCCTGACGAAAGGATTACATGCAGTATATTTAGGAAAATGCTGGTAATATCCAGTAATATTATAAATATGAGTAAACTACTTGGGGCCACTATGAAGACGGGCATTAAGATGCTAAGAGGACATGTGAGTAAATAAAGAAGTATGGTTGAAAGTAGAGAGTAGTGAACATTTAGGTATCTATTACTGAATTCCATAGTCATGTACAACTAATTTTAAGACTTTTCTTTTTTGTATCTTTGACCTACATATTAACTATTATATAATGCAAATTTTATGGCAATTTTTACAAACTGTAATATTCTATCATTTTAATATACCATACTGGTTAAGCTTTAGACAAACCTGAGTACAATTGTACAGTGTTTAATAATTAGGTAACCTTGAGCAAGTTATTTTTTTTCTCTCTAAATCTTGGTTTTGTAATCTGTAAAATAAGGACAATGATATTGTTTCCTTTATTGAGAAGAATAACAGAGGTGTTACATATAAGTGTCTATGTTTATGTACGAAATGACATCTCTTGTCAGATGAGATTCCGGGGTGGGGAGGTGGCTACTGAGTGCTTTCCAGTATTGCATAAGGAGCCAGTTCTGAGCAGAGAAATCATATCTGGGTGCTCCTGTGTAAGACAGAGAGCCACAGCAATAGGTTAAAAGGGAGGATTTAACAGAAAAATTTCCACAGAAATTATGTTCTATGGAAATCAGTTAAAGAGTTTTTTTTAAGACTATATCTAAATAAGATCTCCAACAGTGGGGAAAAATAAGAGAAACAAAGAATCATTTCAAGGAGAAGACATTTTAGACAAAAAAGAGAAGGGAAGTAATATTGGTACAAAAGAGGGTGAAGATAAAATGGAAACATTCCCTTAGCCACACTGGTTAGGGACTGTCATTAATCCTTAATAAAGGAGAACTGGAGATAAGATCAGATCTATTGCTTATACTTCATAACTCCTCCACTGTAGCTACATATAGCAATCTGTACACAACCGAGGAACTGGAATACAGAGAGTCATTGTCCTCAAATCTCAAGAGGAAGGAAATCTGTGTCCATTGGAAACTAGCTAGAATGATAAAATATATGAAATTAGCTATAAACATTTAAATTGTGAAACAGAAGTTACAGGTGCTGTTCATTCACATACATTTTTTTTTCATGAAAATAAAAAACAACAACAAAGGAAATCAATAAGCATTTGAGATTTTGGACTAGCAGTGTTTGAAGTGAGAGAGAAACACAGGCTCATGCCATCCTTCTGTGATTTCTGGATTTCACTGACTAGTACAATATCCCACACGTCAGCATCTCTCTCCTCCCTCACCACTCAAATAGGAACTGACATAAGGTTGCCAAGTTCTTATTTTACCAGGTACCAACGTTTAAAAAAATCACAAATCACCATTCACTCCCTTCTTCATTTCACAAAGGAATGAAGTGTTACTAAACACATATGATGGACATGAACTGGGAGGGGAAATGCATTATGAAAAAATTCACTATATTATTCCCATTATTCTCATTTTTGTGCTCATATGTGACTAATTCTCTGTGCACTGGAATCGGTTTGTGGGCCATGATTTCAACCCCACTGTCCCAATGCACTCCTCTATTCCAGCATCAAAGATAAAGGCACTCATATCACCAATTAAAACATTTTACTCCTATGAAAATGCATATGGGGTTCTTGTTACACAATGTGGTGATAAGGAAGTCTCAACAAATCACCTATCAATTTTGACAAACCTTAATTTTTGCAGGCTTTGACATACAGATCAATATTGGTCCTACCTTGGTTATTGTAGTCAAGATTCCCTTTCAATGTGCAACAAACAATAGTAAATAAACTCTGTGTTTAACTCTTATAATATCACTTACAGCACTGAATTGCAACATTGACTGGCATGATTATCTCCCTTCTAGACACTAAGCCACTTGAGGGCAGGAACTAGTTTTCCTTACCTTGTTATCTTTACAACCAAAGCAATAGTTGGTACAATGTGAGCCCTTATAAGTATATAAGAATGAATGGCAAGTTCAGATTATGTCTCCTGAAACATAATAACTATACATAACAAATCCCTATCCCTGCTACTGCTCTATATATTGATGGAAGTAGGAATTGGCTCTGTCCTTTAATATGCACCTGACTCATTCTTAAAATGCTGTAAGTTTGTTTGTTTGTTTAAAGAGTGCATGCAAGAGCAAGAGAGAGGCAGAGAGGGAGAGAAAGAAAATCCCAAGCAGGCTCTGCACTAACAGTGCAGGGCTCGAACTCATGAACCATGAGCCAAAATCGAGAGTCAGATGCTTAACCAACTGAACCATCCAGGAGCCCCCTTGTTCATTCTTCAGAATATATGACACCCTTACTAAGTGTTTAACTCGGTGCTAACTGCTAAAGATCATCAAAATGAGCTGAATGTAGTTCTTGCCTTCAGGGATGGCAACCGCAGTTCTGTGGAGCTCACATTACCCTCTTAGCACAGTGCCAATTTCTTGAATGATATAAATAACAAAATTATTTGAAATCTCTGTGGAGTAAAAATTTGCTCTGATATGTTCTTCTTAGTAAGAATAAAGCCCATTTATCATTGTAAGTAGCAATATTCACTCTGTTTATGTAAGAGTCCTCTTCTCTAACAGATTATAGCCACTCTCCCCATGACACAGTTTACATAAATTGGAGCCTTAGCCTTATCTACTTTAAATGAAACAATAAATCTGCTTACTATTGCAAGTCTTGTTGTATTTGCTGTTCTCCTGCGCAAACCCTTCCAGCCGGCACTGAAAACGATGCTGCCAAAATTCTTGAAACCAAGGGTTTCGAAGGTTTGTTTCTGGCCGGAGCTTCAGATAATAATCATCAAACCACTTGACATCGGGAGATTGAAGCTTGATTGTGATTCCACCAACAGCTTCTCGCTGATATCCATCTGTCACATCGTACCTGTCAGCCCAGCCATCACTGTGGGGAGACAAAAAGCAGCTCAGCTTAGAACAGATACCTTCTAAAGCAAATGATTCCATTTGCTTTCCTTTTGAAAAAATCAGTCATTAAATGGCTACTCAGGCCATACCATAGTCCCACATTATACCTACATGATTACTGAGATAGAAGCTTAGAATAAAGAGTATAATACACCATGGGAACTTTGGGTCTAAAAGTGCTAGAAGGCATCAGTCTCAGTAACCTCAAACTGTGGAGAATAACCTAATACTTTTAGCAGAATTTGATCGGTTGTAAAACACCGTATATGTTTGGAAACACGTGATATCGCCATTCACATTATTTACTGAATGTTTAACAGCTAAGTCAAGGTAACTTTAAAACCATTCTGTTTCTTTATAACCATTAGTATAATAAGGTAAAAATGAAAATATTTCTAAGATATATCTAGTATTAATTTAACCATCCTATGATATGATATCATTGTTTTCACATTTTACAAGTAAACATAGAGAGGTTAAAAAAAACCTGCTGATTATGGTCATTCTGTTAAATATTGATTCTTTAGCACCTCAAACTGAAGTCCTGTAACCCACAGTCCATATACTCTTTCCTGTCTCATGGTACTTCTCTAATATATTTAAAATATACATAGAATCATGTTTTGCATTGGATGGATTAAAAAACTTCTTAACAGGGATGCCTGGAGAGCGTAGTGGGATAAGCATCTGATTCTTGATTTCGGCTCACAGTGGTGAGATCGAGTCCCTTCCTCATCAGGCTCTGTGCTGGGTGTGGAGCCTGCTTGAGATTCTCTCTCTCTCCCTCTCCCTGCCCCTCACCCACTTGTGCACACTCTTTCCCTTCTCTCTTCTCTCTCAACAAAACAAAACAAAACAAAACAAGCAAAACAATAACAACAACAACAACTTCTTAACAATGATCCATCAAGGATGGTGTCAGGGCTCATACTCTTCAATATTACTCTCATTCTATGCACTCATCACTCAACGTAAGCCAAGGATTTTAGGATAAAAGAATTAGAAATCAGAGAATTCATGTTACAATGGTGTAAGAGTATAACAGAATGAGAGGAAAATATTCTAAGCTTATTTGGAAAAGAAGTGAGGTACAACATTGGAAATAAAAGACATAAGATGTTTATATCAAATTTGGGCACACCTGGAGGCATTCAGGACAAACAAGACTGACTTTTCCACTCTCTCTCCCCCTGGAATATGCACAACTTCTGTGAAGTATCTGCTAAGACCTAGTAGTTCTGTCTTTCCTCAGAAAAGGTGCAAGTGCTTTTTCAGGAAGATAAAGAAAGTCAAGAATATTTTAACACCGAAAAAAAACAGTAACAAAGAGGGAAGAGAAGGGGTTTGGAAAGAGCTGAGAGGAAGAACAGAACGGAGACTCCTGAACGCAAAGCAGTAAAGTTTTTGGAGTTACACAGGGTTGGGGGTAGTGAGCACTGGGGAGAGGGACAGGAAAGGATTTACATTCACAATTATTGTTTATTTCATCTATGTCAGATATATTTATCAGAATGTTGATTTCTTTTTATCTTTCTTCAAATGCATTTTTGTCTTTTATATATATATATTTTTAGGTGGAGAGCATGCACCAATATTTTGCATATAAAATCAGTGCTGGGGAAGGCATTATATAAGTATAATTAATTAAAATAAGTATAAAAAGCATGTACTTTTTTCCAGCATGCTTTGCTATACCAACTCTGACTTAAAAACTGATAATGAGAGTTTTTCCAAAGGTCACAGATTACTCATTAAAATATCACAGGGGCTTGAGATAACTTGAGATGTTTCCTAAGGCATCAGTGGGTGGAAGAGGAGAAAAAGAAATAAACAAACAAAATAAACCATTTTTTCTTCTAAGTCATTTCTGACAAAAGATATTTCATTAAAAATTATGGTGAAATTTCAAAAACTTTTGTGGCAGATGAGGAAAAAAAATAATAAGTAATGCAATATGTTTTGTCCCAATGTTGAATTTGGTTACTTTTCACATTATCTTCCCTCAAATTTCTCATTTTCAGCTGCAGAAGATTTTATTTAAAGCTGACAAGTTGAAATGATGTGGGCTTGTTTGCCTCATTTTCTCCCTCTGTTGTGGAGGGTTTATTATATCACTGGTATGAGAGTGTGGGTCTCACTGGCGCTGGAGGAGATGCATGGGCGTATTGCAAACGGGGCAGGAAGCTCTGTTTGTCAAGCAGAGCCCCATTCTCCAAGAAGTGGGAATTTAAATTGCTCCTTTTGTTAATGCTAGCTTGCTCTTATGTAACACTATGATTATGAATATTACATAAGAAATGGAAGATTATAATGGGTCCAATTTACCCTTCACAATTCATTCATTGAATTTAATGGGGATTGTAAAAAGCTTGTCTTGATAAAACTTTTTTGGAGGTAATATTTTCATAAAAAAAAGTATCCACGCCAGAGTGTGTTAATTGATTCATTTCTTATCATGTTCTTTAGCTCTTTTTTTTAGGTATAAATCTCTTCTCCATGTTTAAGAATTTAGCAAAAGATGATGTTTTATTAGCAGTCTATATGTTTGAGTTGTGAATTTAAAACAATTTAGCTCCAGATGTTTCCATTCAATAGCAAATTAAAAATCACAGGGGAGTGTGAACATAAACAGAAAATTCCAATTTCTATTTGACAAAACAGGGTTATGATATTTAAACTTACAGGGGAATATCTGCTGTGTAAGTTGAAGAAACTTCACTCCATGCTGGCTAAGGTAGATGGTGTTGTATTGACATTAGGTTATTAAATATTAACGTTTTCATAAAAATGTGCTTTTAAGATTTGTATTAAGATGATAGGATATCCATAAGTAAGGAATAATAAATCCAAAAGCAAAATGAAATACCAAGAAAAACTTGAACTTCCTTTTCTATGATCTAATGCTTTACATTACGTTGATAGACTAGACTGTCAAGTACTACCTAAATGCTTTTGGGTGACATATATTTTACCAAATAAGGGGAAAAAAAGTGGGGAGGAAGGCAAGGAAAGAAACTAAAGATATACTGTATTTAAAGCACTTCTCTAGATTTAGTATCTATCTATCATCTATCTATCCATCTACCTATGTATCTATCTATCTATCTCCATCCATCCATCCATTCATCCATCCATTTAATTTCTCCCCTCACTGGTGGGCATTTTACCTATCTCCTCATAATCCATTTCATTATTTTCCTTCTAATTATTGATATACAATTAATCCTCATTATTTGAAGAATCTCTATGTAAAAATTCATCTACTTGCAACTCCAAATTTATTTGCATCACCCAAATCAATACTCATGGCACCTTTGTGGTCATTTGCACACATGCACAGAGTGGCAAAAATTTTGAGTATCCCGATGTCCACATTCCCAGCTGAGGTTGCTTTCTTGTTTTAGCTTTCACATTCTAAACAGATGTCCTTTTCATGATCTATTTAGTATCAGGGTTTTTGTATTTTTTTGTATGTAATACATATTGCATAAGGAATGATTGATTTCATTGTTTAAAATACCCCCCAAACATAGTGTTATCTAGAGTTCCTAAGTACAAAAGGGCTGTGATATGTCCTGTATAGAAAATGCATTTTTACTACTTCCTGTAATTTATTTTGAGGAGAAGTCTTCCGTTTCATCATTTTGGTTAGATGTGTTTTGATTTGTTTCCTGAGGTCACCACTTCCTTGGGGCACTTTCTGGATTTCACGTTCTATTCCTTATAGACTGCAACACCTTTCCTCCCAGACTCTTGGGGTTGAGAATCCTTTGGTTTCGGTCCTTCTTAGTTTGAAAGACACGGGGAATAGCGAGTCCCCCTTCCCCTCCACCTTGTTGGACCGAAAATGCATTTTTCAGCTGCATTCATGTATGAGTAAAGCGCTGTTTGTTATAAGTTTGATATTAACAAAAAACTAGTATGTATTAAATAAGGTATCTTTAGACAGAAACACACATAAAACAAGACTAGTTGATGGAAATGTTGTGACCAGAGGCCCATAGCAATCTAAACCTGTATTTTCCCTGGGGGCAATGGTCAGTGTTCACTGATTTGGTGTTTGGTACATGTTTATGGAACAAAAGTACTGCAAACAACAAGAACTGAGCACACAAATATATTCTTAATTTGAGTGTTGTTTTAGTCAGGCCTCCAGTTTTTCCTTGAGTATGGAAACAGAGTGACCTGGACATTTGAAACAAGAAAAATATTTTTAGATTAGGTTGGCTTAACTAAAAGAGGAACCTTTACTATGTACCCATTCTCAAAACATCTCCTCAGTAGATACCTTAGATTCTTTAAATTCTCCCTAAAGACACCTTTAGGATATGTTCATCTAGCAAGAATTTATTTTCATTTTCTTTCCAAGATTGTATTACCAAAATACATATTCCTACTCTGTGATCTACCTTTGCTCCTTTCTCCTCTCAACACTCAATTCCTATTATTTCACATAATTAGCAATTCATGAAAACTGAATTTTTATGTGTTTTCAACAGAAAGTTCTTTTTAAACAAAATTGACTTAAAATCTCCAGTTCTAATTCATCTTCTATATCTCTGTAGCTTTCCTTATTTTCATCAACATTTATTAAATATCTGCCTACCTTAGACTAAATTATTTTGTGGCAATAAACTGTCAATATTTCAGTGGTTTAGTACAAAAGTTTATTTCTCACTCAGTCTTTAGATTCATTACAGATGATCTATAACTCCTTCATTCTGAGACATAGTCTGAAAGAGCAGTTTTCTCCTGGGACGTGGCCAATCTTATAGAAGGAAAAAGTATGCAATGGTTCTTAAGTAGTCTACTCAGAAGTGGTACAGGTCACTTTTGCTCACATTTCATTGATAAAAGCAAGTCATATGGCTAAACTTGATCTAAATGGGACAGGTGTGTATGATCTTTCCTACACCAGTGAATGTTGTGAAGAAAAATTCACTTTACCATATTTACTATGTATTGAAATTGTATTGAGATGGAGAAAAATGAAAATTAATTAGACACTACACACCAGGCAGGGCTCACAGTCTAGTAGAGGAATGACAGAGGACAGACATATATATGACCACATACCAATAAATATTGCTGCAGGCATGAAACAACAGCAATGGGAGAGAACACTGGTAAACAACTGACTAACTCTGTGTAGGAAGATCAGTTTTAAACAGAGTTTGAAACGTATGGATAATGGAGTGATAACAGTATTTTGAAATGGTATTTTCCAGATAAGAGCAGGTATTTAAGAATCAGGAAGTAGTGACTATGAAGCACTGCAGCTATGTAGATCACCCAGGGCAATGGACCAATGAGAAATCAGTGGGGGAAGACCACTCGTGATGGTCTTCTGTATCATCCCATCATTACCTGAATTTTTTCATTTGGTAAGAGGGAGGCAGTGGTGGCTTTTAAGGTGAGAAATGAAATGAGGAGAGGATGAGAACTGGATAACTCTGGTAGCAGTGTGACAGGCCAGAGTGGTTGTAGATCAGTGTTAAGGGAATCAAGTTAGAAGATGTGCTGCAGTGGTCAAGGAAACCGATGGAGGCCTGAATCTAAAGTGGGTAGCAGTAGGGATGGGAGCCTTATTAGTAAGGAATTCTAAGAATCCCAAAGAAGAGATGTATGGAGAATAGGGGTAAAGGGGGATTTTATGGTTTAGGGGAAATATTAATGATATTGTAAAGGATATTGCAGCTCTGTGTCCTAGGCTGTAAAGTAGAGGAAGAGAACAGGTTTGGGCTGAAAAAGAAAGAAAATGAATACAAGCTGGGGTCTCTGGTGATTAGATTTCCCTTTTTATGTTCTCTAGTAGTTCTTTTCTCCTGAATTTCTATCTATTCTTGACATTACAGTCGATCTGAATGTTAAAAAAATACAAGTTAAGGGGCGCCTGGGTGGCTCAGGTCATGATCTCACAGTCTGTGAGTTCAAGCCCCGCGTCGGGCTCTTGGCTGACAGGCTCAGAGCCTGAAGCCTGCTTTGGATTCTGTATCTCCCTCTCTCTCTGCCCTTCCCCTGCTCACGCTCTGTCTCTATGTCTCTCAAAGATAAATAAATGTTAAAAAAAAAAATACGAGTTAACAATTTTCTTATCTTTGGTTCAATACTGATTTAACCCACCCTATTCTATTACATTTAGTTTTTTTTGTATGCTAAACAAGAGTTGTTGGCAATCAGAAAATGAGAAGTAATGAAAAATGCAGAACTCCAAATATTTGATACCCTATACCATTATATCCTTATAAGAGAAATATTTTAACCTTAGAATTATTATTGTTATCATTTATTTTATTAAATTACTTATATATAAAGCAGATTGATACTTAATGGTTATAAAATAATTACTTCAAGGTTTATAACCAATAGTTTTAATATCAAAATTTGTTTCTGGAATGTGGAAGCTCCTGAAGGCTACATGCTAAAAGGAAAAAAAAATTGGAAAATTATGAAGAAAAATATTTATTAATTATCAAATGCTAGAAATGTTTAAATTTTATTTTATTTTATTTTTATTATTCTTTAAAGTTTTTGTTTTTGTTTTTGTTTTTGTTTTGTTGAGAGAGAGGGAGCAAGTACATGCATGCACGTGAGCAGGGGAGGGGCAGAGAGAAAGAGAATCCTAAGCAAGCTCTCCACCACCAGCAAGAAGACCAATGCAGGGGTCGGGATCATGACCTGAGCTCAAATCAAGAGTCAGACACTTAACCAGTTGAGCCTCCCAGATACCCTGATGTTTAAGTAATTTAAAAAAATTGTCTCTCTTATCAAAATCTAAAGCTGTATAATACAGATGATACAATGTTTTCTTGCTTTCCTCATTTCCTGTTAATATATTTTAAGGTATTGCCATGGAAAACAGAAAAATATATGTAGCACAGAAAACTGCATTGGACGATCCTTTAGTTACGGTTTCTGTGTTCTATTCATTCCAATTCATTAATTCAATAAGCATTCTGAATGCCCCTTCTGTGTGTTCCAACTGCACAGACACTGTGGTAGGTTCTAGTACATGCCCTCAAGGAGCCAACAGTCCATTAGGCATGACTTGCCTGAATGGGCAATGCTGACTTCCAGCCCATTGGATGTTTCCTCATTTTTCCTTCAAACTGAACATCCCCTTTCCTTTCTACTCAAACTACATACAAACAGTATAATTCATTAGATTTCCAGTCACTGAAACATTACTTACTGAAATCACATTGCTGTCCTACCTCCCTGAGATTATTCCCCAGTTACCTCAATTAGTATTCTGGGTGTTTCCAAACTCTCAGTCCTTAACATTTACAATCTCTTGATTTATTTACATGGAAGGCTAATCACATACAATGGGTATGGATTTCATTAGTTGAACTCTCAGACGGCAAGATGATTATTTAGTATAACTCCACAGAGTTCTTGAGGAGGCATCTGCTGTGGGCAAACAACATAAAAAATCACCTCAAAGTCTGTTTCAAAGGGAGAAATACCAGACTAAAAATGTAAGCATCAGAATGACTATTCCTAGAAGTTAGCAGTCATTAAATTTCTATCTGGGGATGTGGGGGTGGGGCTGTGCCAGGCACATGTGGTCATTCTTCAGTCCTGCTTTGTCATATCGGCACTGCACAGACTAAGCACAAGCATGTTGTGTATTGGAGGCATGACACATCGATTCCTCTGCCTCAAATATGTCACATGTTCACACCTCCAGGCCTCTGAGTGTACCATTCCCTCTGCGAAGAGTGCCACCTCTTCAACTCCTCATGTGTTTTCTGATTTGATAAAATTCAACATCTGTCAAGCCAAGAGACTGGGCCAGAATACAGCTTATCAAAACCTTCTCAAACTCCCCTGGGCTGAACAGTTTTCTCCTTTCTTCTTCCAAAATGCTGGGACATTTATTTCTTTATTCATTGAACAAGTATTGGGTAACTAATATTCTAAATGTGAGAGTATAGAGGTGAACAAGAAGATGAGATTTCTGCTCTCGTAGAGGGAATATTATGATGCTTTTAGTTTTCCATTTGTCATCATATTTATTTCTGTCTCTCCAAGTCGACTAGAAATTTTGTTTTTGGACATCTCATCTTTATGTCTATTATAAAGCCTGGAACATATTAAGCACTCAAAAATGTTTAATATAACATTTTGGAAAATTAGAATTTAAAAAGCAAACTTCAAATTATAGAGAATTCTTTTCAGATAATTGCACATAGTCATTTTTAATTGAGAATGCGGTGCTGTCAGATGCACCTTATAAAATATCTCTGAAAAGCTGAATTGATTCTCCCCTCCAAAATGGTCCTCTCCATTCTCTACCTGATGCTATTAAGGTTAATGAGTACATTCATTAGGCCTGCATCCCAGCATTTTTTTTTCAAATCTGTTCACAACCCACATAATTATTATGGAAACTGCTGTTCTACCCACATGTAATCATCATCCTGCCAAATCTTTCACCAATAGCATTTTAGAAGATATTTCAGGATTTTTTTCTAATAGTGGGAGTCTTCTGACTGCTTGGCTGTCTTCATATAATATTTCTTTTTTTTTCCCCTCTTAAGGAGTAGGAGGTCTTAGAATTTCTAAATAATAGCAAAAACCAAGGAAGGATATTGAGCTTTTAGATAAAAGTTCTTACAAATATATACCATTCAACATTAATGAATTGTTTAATTCTAAAGAGAAGCACAATGCAGAATTTTCAAGAAAATGGTTATTTACCAAGAACAACTGGGGTTTATAAATCTTAGTTTTTCTCATTGCCAAGGCTTCATAAAGAATAAGTAGATGTGAATTGGTGGAGCAATATTAGGACATTCAAAAGAAGGACAAAAGGTCAGGAACCTAAAATTTGCTATGTCTCTAGCATGGAGGTCAGATGATTTCCATTTTATTAATTTTCCTAATTCTCTATAGGCCTTCGAGGTGACTGTTTTTGGCCCTACTTTCTACTGCTGAGGAAACTGAGTTTCTGAGGGATTAAGGCACCTACTCAAAATCTCACAGCAAATATGGAGGGGGTTTAAATCCAGATATTTCTAGCTGCAAAACTCCAGTGCTTTCCACCTCATCAAGTCTCCAAAGTAATGACATACAGTGATGATAGCACTGAGAAATACTTCTAAAGGGATCATATTTAAGAGGCATATAATGAAGGGTAGGGAGCAGAGTGTACAGCTGGGTCCGCCTAGGTGGAATTCTAACATGGTACCCAAGATTCCTGCTCTCTGGGGTATAAATACCTTCTCCTACCTTTTCAGTCAAACACTAAACCAGACAGGTGCTGTTGTGAAGGAAGTCTCAAAAATGTAATTAAGGTCACAAGTAAAGTGACCTTAAAATAGGGAGATCAACCTCAGTCAGTCTGACCTAATTGGGTAATCCTTGAAATGTGACTGGCTCTACCCGGACAAAGAAATTCAAACATGAGAATGATCTGAGATGAGAGAACTGGAGGAGACACTCCATTGCTGGCTTTAAAGATGGAGGTACCTCTGTGTAAAGGAACTCAGTGGCCTCTGGGAGCTGAGAGTGCACCCGGCTAACAGCCAGCAAAGAAACAGAGATTCAGGCTTACATCCAAAGGAAATGAATTCAGCCAACAGCTTGAATATGCCTGGAAGTAGATTCTTCTAAAACAACAACAACAACAACAACAACAACAACAACAACAACAAAAACAAACAAACAACGATCTCTAGAAAGGAATGCAGTTTGCCAATACTCTGATTTCAGTCTGTTTAACCCTGGGTAGAGAACCCACTTATGCCATGCATCGACCCCTGACTTCCAGAAAGTATGAAATAGCAAATAAATATTGTTTTAAGCTGCTAAATTTGGGTAATTTGCTACACTGCAATAGAAAGTTATTACTCATTCTCCACCTCCCTTCTACATTTCCTCACTTGGAAGGCCAAAGCATGTTAATATAGGAAGCAATGCAATAGTAGGAGGTTTGATCAAATTCTTGGTTTCGTCAGACTAGACAACAGACTTCCAAAAGCTTGGGGATTCACCAAAAATTACGGAGAATATTAAACATATTGGAATAGTTGGCACGTCCAACTTGCTTCAATTTAGACTTCAGGATGGTAGGCATTCTACCCTCTGATTTAAAGAATGCTCCTCAGGGATGCTTCTTTCCCATACATATTCTTCACAGAGAAGAAGCTGAGAAAAAACCTTTGAATAGATTTTTTTGTGAGCTGCACGATGTATTGCTTCTCTTGTCATAGCTGTTTGGAGAAATACAAAATTTGAGGCAATTGTGTAAAATGTGTAATATGGTAAGATAATTGATTCAGTTAAATAGAGAAAGTGCATTGTGAGCAGGCTATTGTATCCACGGCTTTCTATAACCTTTTTCATGTTTTCTCATGAAGCTTTCTTACTTAGGATAACCTTCTAGTTTTCAAACCCCCTCTCTACTAACTTGGACTAATTTCCTTTATTATGCTGGTAACCTAAGCATATGTTCAGAGTAGTAATTATTTATTGAACATCTATTAAATTCCAAGCAATTAGGCATATTTCATGATGGCGCTGGAGAATATACTGCCCCCCCGACTCCACACGCACAGCAATTTGTTTTCATCCCTTATATCTTAAAACAGGTCCTCAGGGACTTCATGATTTCAGATATAATATATTTTCCTCACACTTTCCTCAACCTTCCTGTAGTATTTAACAAATAACACTTCAGGTGCTCATTTCTCTGCAGAGTGCCATGTATGAGGAATAAGAGAAGAAAAGCTGTCATCCCTTACCTACTCTTCTGCATTAGAGACAGGGAAATAAGAACTCACAGAGTAGTAACAGTAGTTAGGGTCTGCTGTCTGCCAGGCAGCGATTGTTCTAAGACTTTATATATGTTTCCTCTCTGCCAGGTATTATTTATATGTTTTATATGCTATGTGATATTTTATATCTTCACATTTTACATGAAGAAAATTGAGCTGGAAAAATCATAAATCACCCCAGGGCTATACAAGATTCAAACTCAGTCTACCTAAACCTAGAAACCAAACTGAACCCATACAACCTATTAATGTGGTATTTGATCCCAATCTGTGTTCAAAATTACCTGGTTTTGTACATGAAAGTGTGTACAGAGAAAAGAGTTACTTTAATTTCTGTTACACACACACACACACACACACACACACACACACACGTCTTAGAATTGGTTGCTTTTTTTCCTTCCTGAGACTGTAAACAAAGAATTGCCTTAAACCACTGCATTCATCTTCTGAAAATTGCCTACCTTTATAGTGTTAGAATACATTGGCACAGTTATTAAGAATCTTTCTACTCACAAGGAAAAAAACTATTAGAAGAGGCTCAAGAGACCTTGATATCTGTACATAAACACTGAATGGACTCTCTTCGGTTCACATTTCACTTTAAGGCAACATCTTTTTCCTTGACAAAATATCCCCATGACACCCACTGAAACTAAATGTGTTGTTAACTTCTCACATCTATCAGATATGGTTTACCAGTGAACACTTACAAGTGGTAGAAGACCAGTAAATAATCAAAAATTGTTCTGGGTGTGAGATTAAAGTTTAGAAATAGTCATTCTTTAAGATGACAGACAAAAGTCAGAACCTAAAAGTCTGAAAATTTAGATGAATTTTGATGCTACAGGCTTAATAATTAATCCAAACAGGCTGAAAATGTAGGCCACACATTAGAAACTAAACAGGTACTTCCACTTTCAGCTATGATAGATTAGACAAACCTGCCCCTGAAGACAACTAGAAAAGCTATACAAACTTTGAAAAACATCTACTTATGCTAGAAGAAAGCTGTCAAGTCAGCCAGATCTCAGGGACCAAGATCCTAGAGAGAAAAAAATATACTGAGGTGCAACTTTCCCTTTTGAGGTAGTCATAATTTAGTCAATGAATTCATAATTCATTAAGGTTGGAACAAAAGCAGATGGTGAGGCTCAAAGTTTTTAAATTCTGGGCTAACATTACTCCAAAACACTATCAGCAAATATCTGGGAGATAAGAGAGCACAGATGTGAAAAAGACATTTGGTACTATTCCTCGATCATTTGCTTATTGGTAGGCAGTTGCTGAGAAGCTTAGATGCTGATCATAAGCAGTGGCTAAGAGGCTTGAAAAGATGGCTAGAGCTTTACACAGTTAGAGAAGATTGAAGAAAAAAGATTTGAAATTGTAGACCTCCAAAAAGAAAAACTCCCTAGTAAATATTCCAGGCTTTCATTTGCAATCCTTAAAGCCTACATGCCAGTTGTCAGGCCAAACCAGAAGGATAAACCTCAATAACAATGAGACCCAACTTCAAATCATCTCAATATTAAATTAGATTAAAATGGTTGCTCTCTGTTATAGCTCCTTGAAAAGTAAATTTTCTTTGGAGGAATGTACTATTAGACATAGCTTTAGTCATCTAAATTTTGTCTCTACAATTTTTCATATACATTGTCTATCATTCAATTAAAATAAATTTAAGCAGTTTTTTTTTGGGGGGGTAGGAGTGAGACATAGAGGAAATTTATGAACAGATTCTAAAATTTGTATGGAAATATAAAGGACAAAGAATAGCCACTGTTATATTGATAAAGAAGAAAAAAGTTGGGAAATGCACTATTAGATACCCAGGCTTAAAGTTACAACTTTATGCAATTTTTAGATAAATAGAACAATGGAACAGAGTCCTACATTTATACAGAGACTTGATTTCTGACAAAGGCAACACCATAAAGAGGTCCAAAAAAGGTTCTACTAAATAAATGATTTTGGGTAAATTTATATCTATATGGAAAAAATCTTGATACTTAATCTGTGAAAATTAATTTCAGGCTGATAATAGATCTAAATGTAAATGATAAAACAATGAAGCTTCTAGATGATGACAAATGAAAAGGAGAATATATTCACCACCTTAGGACAAGAAAGAGTTCTCAAACACAGCACAGAAAGGACTAACCATAAAATCAGGATTATTATAAGTATTTAAAATGAAATTGATGTATTTATTTTCATCAAAAGATACCACTGGAGGCACCTGGAAGGCTCAGTTTGTTAAGTGTCTCACTGTTGATCTCAGATCAGGTCTTGATCTTAGGGTCATGAGTTCAAGCCCTGTGTTGGGCTCCACCTGAGGCATAGAACCTACTTGAGAGAGAGAGAGAGAGAGAGAGAGAGAGAGAGAGAGAGAGGAGAGAGATTGAGACTACATATTGAGTGAAATGGCAGGTCACAGGTTAAGAGATCTCTGGAGTGTGCGTGTGTGTGTGTGTATGTGTATAAGTCAATACACAAATAATAGGAGGTTAATAGGTAGGTAGGTAGTAGCTGATAGATAATTTAGAAAGTACTGACATCTAGAATATATGAAGAATTCATATAAATTAATATAAAAATAAGTCCTATAAAAAAAAGATCAAGAAGTTTGAACACACACTTCACAGAATATCTTTGAAATGTCCAATAGGTAAAACAAATGTTCCACTTCATACATTAGGGCAATACAGAGTAAAACCACTATAAATAGTATTGCGCACCAACACGAATGGACAAAGTTAAAAAAATACTGGCATACTGCAGGATTAAATCTGGAGCAATTCCAATTCTTGAACATTGACGGTAAAAGTATAGCTGGTGTAACCATCTTGGAAAACTATTTGGTGGTGTCTATAACAACTGAATATAAGCATACACTATGACCAAGAAATTCACAATTAGGTATGTCTCCAGCAGAAACGCTACCATATACACACCAAAAGACATGTTTACATGAGCACTATTTGCAATAGTCTTATTGAAAACAACCAAAATCTTGATTGTCAGTAGAAAAGATGATAAATTGTGGTTTATTCATATATCTGTACTGATAGCAGTGAAAATGAACAAGCTAAATGCTACATGAAGCAAAATGTATAATATAGACATAATGTTGAGTGTAAAATATACACAAAAACATATTATTCTATTCATATGAAGACAAAGACAATCCTAACCTACAGTGTTAAAAGTTAGGATATTGGTTCCTTTTGATAAGTATGCCCTAGCTTTCCTCCCGTTACTGATTTATTGTTTCATTCCATTGTGGTAGGAACAGATATTTGACACAATTTCTATCTTCTTGAATTTGTGGAGACTTGTTTTGTGGCCTAGCACATGATCTATCCTAGAAAATGTTCTGTGTGCACTTGAGAAAAATGTGTATTCTGCTGCTGCAGGAAGGAATGTTCTGTATATGTCTGTTAGGTCCATTTGATCTATAGTGTTGTTCAAAGCTTCTGTTTCCTTATTGATTTTATGTCTGGATGATATATCCATTGTTAGAGTGGGGTATTAAAGTCCCCAACTATTAATGTTTTGATGTTTATTTCTCCTTTTAGTTCTCTTAGTATTTGATTATATATTTAGAATCTCTGATGTTGGACGCATAAGTATTTACAATTGTTTCATCTTCTTGATGGATTGGCCCCTTTTATCACTACATAACAACCTACTTTGTCCTTTTTGACCATTTTTAACTTAAAGTCTATTTTGTCTGATACAAGTACTGCTAACCCTGCTTTCTTCTGGTTTCCATTTGCTTGAAATATCTTTTCCAACCTTTCACTCTCACTCTATGTGTGTTTAAAGCTAATGAAGTTTTTGTAGGCAGCATATTGTTAGATCTTGTGGCTTTATCCATTCAATCATTTTATGCTTTTTGATTGGATAATTGAATCACTTTATGTTTAATTATAGATATGTAAAGACTTACTATTGCAATTCTGTTGTTTTCTATTTTATTTTTTTGTTATGATTGAAGACTGGGTTCTAAGACTGTCAATCGTTACTAGTTAGGCTCCACGCTTCCTGGGATCTCTGGTAAGGCTTCCTGGTTGGGCAGGACTTGAAGCTATATTTAGCCAGTAGTCAAGGTTCAGATTTGCTTCCCTGCTCAACAGGGAAGTGCCATTCAACAGGCTCCAAGGCTGGAACAGGTCACTGGCTTGTGACCTAATCAGACAAAACTGTCCACCAAGCTCCCTGGCCAGCCAGACAAGGTCATAGACTCAATTTTGTAGGTTGTCAGATGGGCTCTCTCCTCAGGTACCAGTGGATGGACAGCTAAAGGCTGTGCTGTGGAGCTGTCCAGGTTCTCTGGTTAGACTTCTTGGTCATGTGGGTACCAAGGCTATCTTCAGTAATAAGTAGGGCTTCCAATTTGGTTCTCTGACTGGGTGGAGTAGCAGAATGAGCTCTACAACTAGCACAGCTCACTGGCTGATGATTCCAACCAGAAAGAACTGCCCACTAAGCTCCCTGACCAGACAGGGCAACTGGTTCAGCTCTGTAGTTGGGCAGAGTCACAGGTTAGGATCTCCACTCAGGTGCAGCTTCAAGGAAGAATGTGTTCTGCTAAGATCTGAGTGCTAATTGCTAAAAACTCTAACACCATTCTTTGTTCCTATCTGATCCTCAGTGGTCAAGTTCCATGGAATCCCCCCAGAGATCCAAGTGAGGTGAGAAGCAAGTGCACTTCCTAGGAAGCACTTTGCAACACTGGGAGAGTTGGATGCCTTAGATTCTTTTCTCCCCACTGGGGAAAACATTGGCTCAGGAACCCCTTTTGCTCTGGTGCTGTACTGGCCTGGGGTAGGAGCAATGGGGTTTGCATGTAGCTGTTCTTCTTGCCCTTCCAATAGGTGCAATGCTCCTCAGTCTCTGTGCTCCAGGGAAGCTTCGGCTTCATTTTTGGTTCTGGGATTTTTACAACCATGTCTTGTCTGTGGATAATTGCTAGTTGTGAGGGCAACTGAAGTCATAACAACCTATGTTGCTATCTTGATGACATCACTCTGGCCATAAGTTTGGTTTCCATAGAAGTTTTAGACATGAATGTGACACAGTTCAACTTACAGTTTTGATAGATGATCCTTCTACACAAACATATTTGAAGAAAGGCATGACTTATTAGAAGGCTATTGCAATAATTCAGATGAGGACTGATGAGCATTTGAGAAAGAGAGGTGGTCACAAGGCTAGAAATAAAGGATTCAAGTAAGAAATACTATATTTGGGAGTTCAAAGAGGCAGAGTTTGTTGATTAATATTCTGTAGAATGGGGGTAAGTTAAAGGAATCTAGAATGACTGAATCTTCTCCTTTTGCATGATAAGTACGATTTAGTAAAGAGAAATGTACAGTGGGGTTTAGTTTTAGATATATTGACTTATTTTGTGAAGTATTCAAGTGGATTATATCAAGAATGCAGACACACACATAGTTTGAAACTAAGAGAAATCTGGCTTGAGATATTTAATTTAAATTTTGTCAACAAATTAGTATTTGGTGGAATTGTTAGGAGGTAATGTGATCACTCAATGAAAGTGTTTTGTGTCACATGAGCAAGGGAGAAATGTCTAAGTTCAAACGACACCTGCATTTAAGGAATACTTAGAGGAGAAGATATGCTTTTAGGAAATTGATTTAAAAAAAGATAAAGAGGGAATAGAATAACAACGGGTATAGTGATAGAGAGTAGGGTGCTAACACAAAGCCAAGAAATGCAAGAGCTTCAAAAGAAACAATGTAGCCACCAATGGATCCAACAAAAAACACAAGACTTAAAACTGTCCTTAGGATCTGGCAGCACTATTGGTATGTTCCAGTGGAGTGGTAAGGATAGAAGCCAGATATTAGTGGAATAAGACTGAAGGAGAAGAGAGAAAGACAGGGCTGGTGTGGACCATGGCAGAATAGAGTTGCATACTTTTCTCTCACAGTTCTCAACAGTTTAGAAATAGGGCTGCAGAAGGTGGATTATAGAATGGATTTGCCAAAACAAGTGAAATGTAAAGATCAAGTTTGCAAGACATTTGAGCATTAGGCTGAGAAACTGGTTTGAGTAATCGACTATGGTGTAGGATGATTAAAAAACTCAGGCTTGCCTGGAAGGAGCTGAGATACTGGGGAGAATAAATAAAGCAAAAATAAGGGCCTTCTATGAGAGCAAGGGGATATGAAGAGGCAGTGAAATCAGGAGATGGTGGCAAAAGCAAAAAAAAAAAATAGATGCTAAAAATGAAATTAAGAGATGATAAAAAAGATTATTAAGAGACAACAAAACATGCTTGTTCAGAGAGTAGGATACTGGTTTTAGTATTTCTAGGTGGACGGAAGAAGTGAAGACGTGCCATTAGGCATATGATAGGATAGACTGGACATTTATTTTCTTTACTTTCCTCCCAATGCAACACTATTCTTTCCAATTAAATTTCACTTCAACGCATTATGTTTAAGCACCAATATATTATCATGTTAGATTATAATAATGAAATTTTACAACTAGGGAGACTCTTTTTTAAATTAAATTTTTAAAAATGTTTATTTATTTTTGGGAGAAACAGACCATGAGCAGGGGAGGGGCAGAGAGAGAGGGAGACACAGAATCTGAAGCAGGCTCCAGGCTCTGATGTGGGGCTCATACCCAGGAACTGTGAGATCATAATCAGAGCCGAAGTAGGATGCTCAACCAACTGAGCCACCCAGGCATCAACCAGGGAAACTCTTGAGAAGGATTCAGTAAACAATGTTTTAATAACATGGAGGTTATTTTGTTTGCTATTGTTATTTGTGATTTATTTGTTGAGTTGTTTTAACCTAATGTGATGTTCATCTGTTGGAAAGAATGTTTCTACCTAACTGGTATAATACTTTCTTTTCTGCTAACCAGAAAATCACTGCTAATATCCATTCTCTAGAGCAGTTCCGGGCTTACATGCACAGTCACACCAATGTGCACATACCTCAATACATATGCTAACACATGCAAGCACACATACGTGCATGTACAGACACATGGATACATATGAATTTGTATGGAAAACAAAACCAGAGTTCAATGTAAGCATCACCTTACAGGTTACATTATTCCTTATAGGATATTTTGGAAAGGCACAAATAAAAATTCATTTGTTCCAAATAACTGAGACAGTATGATGACCTGCAGCTGTAAAATTATTGGCAACGAATAGTGCAAGAATTTAGTCACAATTCAATACAGAAGAGCCAACCAGATAAATAAATAAATAAATAAATAAATAAATAAATAAATAAATAAAACTCAGAATGTGAATTTAGGCAGTTCATTTATTCTATGTCTGTGAAACTATGTCTAGTAATTAAAGTCACCCCAGAGAAGCCTGGCAACTTAAGAATAATTTTTTTTGAGAAGTAGATTCATTTGTTCCTCATCTTACCAAATTCATTTATTATAGATATTTTTAGGGGAATAAAATTCACTTTTTGGCTTGCTATTGCCCCTCGATGGTTTGAATGTACTGGCTCTTCATGCCTGAATGTCCAGCTAGAGCAAAAATTATGTTTCAGAAGGAAAAAGGGAGAAAAGGGTGTTTAGGGAAGTGTATTTTGTTTTTAGTAGAAAATATGACCCTAGATAATGTGAGAGGAATATAGGTGGGGCAGATAGAGCCCAATAGTTCATAGTTTAATGCCTATATTAGACAGGAGACACCATGCTATTTGGGGGTAAAAAAAGTATAATTTAGAAGCACCTAGGTGTTGCAGGGTTTGAAACAGCAGATGTGAAGGCAAGGCACAGGCTTAAAGAGAGAAGCATTGAGAAGATTCAAAGTATGAGGGAAGAATCAGCATGTCTTGTTTATATGGTGGATTGAAGAAACTGCAGAGTGAATTGGAAAATCACTATGGGTAATATTTGGTTGATGAAGGGATGTAGATAGTCATTGACCTCTGCTGCATTTTAGAGGACTGAGTACTACTTCATTGAGAATCTCTTATCCTGTGGCTTCTGTGGCACCACACTGTCCTGGAGTTCCTGTCACTGGCCTGCCTTCTCCATTCTGGCTG
Source organism: Paguma larvata (assembly GCA_030068075.1). NCBI lineage: Eukaryota > Metazoa > Chordata > Mammalia > Carnivora > Viverridae > Paguma > Paguma larvata. The sequence continues at coordinate 42,500,395 of CM057831.1, read as the reverse complement.
AGGCTCTCTACCTACATCTACACCTTAGGTACTAGTTCTCCCTGGGGTTTGTCTTTGGTATTTTTTACTTGGCACTTTCATATAGTATCTCTTCTATATTTCACTCAATGACTTCAGCTATCACTTCAATCTAATTACTTTTAGATCTCTACCTCCAGCCTTGTTGTCCTTCCCAAGTTCTAGATCAGAATATTCAACACCTAGTAGATGGCTGGATCCAGGAGTACCTCCAATACAGCTTGCCCAAAACTGTAATACTTATTTTCCCCAAGAGAAACTATTTCCCTCTTTGCTGTATGTCTCTTGATGTACACTATCATAATTCCCCTAATTGTTCAAACCAGAGTCTTAGGGGAGGAGCAGTGTCTTATCTTCCTTACCAGGGGCCCCTATTTTCCAGAGACAAAGTCATAGTGATTCCATGTCCTCACTACCCTGGGAATCTATTACTTTTCCCATGACCATCCCAGGGATGGATTTTTTTAGGACCTCCATCCTCTCTCACTTGGATTAGGTGCTACTGGTCTTTCTTTCCTGTTTTCAGTGAGATTTTTAAAACATAAACCTAATAATATCATATCACTGCTGAAACATTTTCTTTGGCTTTCTTTGGCTTTTTCTGAAAGTTGAGAGAGCTTTCATTTTTATTTTTTAAATATAATTTATTGTCAAATTGGTTTTCATATGACACTCAGTGCTTATCACAACAAGTGCCCTCCTCAGTGCCCATCACCCACTTTCCCCTTTTCCCAACCCTCCATCAACCCTCAGTTTGTTCTCTGTATTTAAGAGCCTCTTATGGTTTGCTTCCTCCCTCTCTGTTTGTAACTATTTTTTTCCCCTTCCCTTCCCCCATGGTCTTCTGTTAAGTTTCTCAAGATCCACATCTGAGTGAAAACATATATCTGTCTTTCTCTGACTGACTTATTTCACTTAGCATAATAGTCTCGAGTTCCATCCACATTGCTGCAAATGGAAGGATTTTATTCTTTCTCATTGCCAAGTAGTATTCCATTGTATATATACACCACATCTTCCTTATCCATTCATCAGTTGATGGACATTTAGGCTCTTTCCATAATTTGGCTATTGTTGAAAGTGCTGCTATAAACAGAGAGGTACACATGCCCCTATGGATCAGCACTCCTCTATTCCTTGGGTAAATTCCTAGAAGTTCTATTGCTGGGTCATAGGGTAGTTCTTTTTTAAATTTTAAATAAAGTCCAAACTCCTTACCAAAGCACATAGATCGTTCATGGTATTGTCCTACTCAATATTATCTCTCATCATTCTCCTGTTCTTTCTCTATGCCCTGATTACTTTAAGTTCCTAGAAGACATCATGGTTTCTTCTAATCCCCCCTACTACCAGGGAGACAGTTTGATTTTTAGGTAGAATGATTTTAATAATTATTCATGCTTGCTCAGTCACACTCTTCTTCCCTTCATTTCATTAACTCTGTTTTCTGACCTCTTCTCAGATGCTTTCTCTTCTAATCCTCTTGTGATCCTACCAGTCTGAAAGAGATGCTTTCATACTTTAATTCCAATTCACTATGTTTCACATTGCATTCTAATTGTTTATATGTTTCTCTTCCTCAAGAAATGGAGAACTTCTTTAGTTCCATCACCCCAACACTTAACTCACTGTTGATAAAACAGACACTCCATAATATTGGATAAATGGAAGAAATGTGGCAGTTGTTAAAGAAGAATGTTTTTATAAGAATTAAAAGAAAGACATGCTAGCAGTTTAAATGGATAAGGATTTTTGGAGGCTATGCTGAGGTTTCAGGCCTGTAGGGTATTTGAGAAGTGAAGCAATATTTTCTGTCTTCAAGAAGATTAAAGTCTTTTTGGTTGACAAACTTTCAGTACACAAAATAATTTAGAACAACCTAAGGCTATCTATAAGCAAAGGTGTTATGATGGATACTAGAAGAGAAGCACAGTAGTAGGGAATATTTATAGGAATAAGGATAGTCAGAGCAGGGTTTAAAGAAAAGAAAGAATTCGAACTGAGTTTTCATTATGCAAGGCTTTGTGTAGGCTGGGATAAACAGTATATTTTGAGATATAGGGATCTTCAGGCACAAGAATGGAGATTTTCATGGCATGTGTAAGTGGTGATAAGTATTACATCTTAACTACTGCCTGCATGAAAATCTAAACTCCCTCCAAAAAGTCTGTCCCACAATCATAACGATTTGTCAGATAGTTCTACCTAGGTGTCCCATCCTTATCTGAAACTCTAGTCAAATTCACCTTCTTCCCCCCTAGACAGCTGCTTTGTCTTGACCCCTCTCAAGTCATCCAGATTCCAACGCTTGGACTCATTTTCCTATAGCCTACACATAAAGAGTCTTGTAATGGTCTTGACACACAATAGACATTCTATTAATGTTTACTGAATCAACAAAAGGAAAGACTTTGGAGTCCAATGTGACCATGTGAAAGTTAAACACAAGGAGGGATGGATGAGGTATGGAAAGGCAGAAAGAATAGACAGTCATAATTCAGGGTCTGGACATCCTTAAATGAAAGAGAATCAAACAAACTGTTTGGAGAGTTAGAAACATTAGGTGCTGGGAACTGCAGCTCTGGTTTCATGAACTCTTGGATAAAAGCTCTGAAGTTCATTATAACCAAGAACTTGGCAAAAGGGATCATCAGGAAAGTCAACGTATTTTATCCTTTAGGGAAGTTACCAGCATTCCATAAAACTTAATTTAATGCCTTGAATTTTATTATTACACCCTCATAAAATGCAAGCTCTCTAATTCAGTGTTTTATTTCACTAATTGATTGGTTTTATAACTGTGATTGACTTAAGTCCCACTCCTATCACTTCCAGGGGAACTGAGTGAGCTATAAAATTCTCCAAAGGACATTATTAATTCAGTCTTCAATGAATTATTTGTAAACTTAAAAATGTTAATTAGGCACCTACTATCTGTCTATGCCATCATTTGAGTTGTAATGACAAATAATACATTCTTTATTCACCCTCATCCCTACTCCACATATACTCAAGTTCCTTGGGGACAGGTATTGTATCTCCGTTATATTTATGTCCCAGTACTTGGCAAATTGTGAACACTGAATAAATATTTGTTGAATTAAAGGATGACAAATTGCACATTGTAAGTGCTATGATTTACATATGCACAGGATGCCATAGGAAGTATAAAAAGAATGATGATTACTTATTGCTTAGAACAGTACATTCTAGAGAGATTCTCAATTTTGTTCATAAATTCTGGAATGAATAAGTGAATTAGACATAGTGAATCCCTCAACTCAAGTACTTCATCATTATCAAGCTGCTAGATAATGAAAGTAATTATTTTTGAAGTGAGAATTACAGAATTGATAGGTTAATGAGTCTTTAAAACTGAACTTAATCTATTCATCTATGTGTTTATATAACACGTATTTATTTAACACCTACTGTCTGTCAGCACTTCATTTAATGCTTGTGTTCAAATGGTGACCAAGACATAATCATTTTTGTTGAAAGAACTCAGTGATTATTCATCAGAAATTATAGAAAAGAGATTTATATTTAAAAAATGAAAATAATCTCTCTCTGACCAACCACTTGAAAAATACTTCAAAGCTGTTGAAATGCAGTTGAGTAATAAGATAATAACAAGTTTTTCTATAAATTAATAACTTTAAATTATTTTATTGGTGGACAATCTGCAATTTCACATCTTTGTGTTAATGTCCAATGATGTTAATTTTACTGCATGCATTTATGTGTTAGAAGGGATCTCATTCTCTCTCTCTTCCATATATATAGATATATAATATTACATATTATATAATATATATAACAATTTTTTTAGTCATACATTTGCAGCATTATCCAGAAGCCCTGACCTATGGGGGGTAGTGGTTTCCTGTCAATATTCACTTTTGTCTCTCTTTGTAGTAACATGTTTTAACTCTAGAGGTGTGTCTGATTGGTCTCAGTCAATTGGAGTAATCTATCTTATTGGTACAGTTATTGGTTTAGGTAACCCTAGCCAAAATAGTTAGAATTTATATTTTTTCTGGCCTAGTGACAACTTTTGCTGAGATTGAGATGCAGATATTCTCTTTCTCCCCAAGGGCAACGTTATATGAAGTGGCAAAGCTGCTAACTGCTACTCTTCCACCATGAAGGAGAAACCAACCTGAGAGTGAATCTATTTTGACTTCATGTTTCATGGAGAGTCCCATGGAAATGGAGACAGAGTTCTGGTCACAACATACCTAAAAACAAACCACTCTGGACTTCTCGATTACATAAACTAATATGTTCTCTTTAATGCTGAAGTCAGTCTACATTTAGTTATCTGTCATTTGTATCCAAAATAAAAACATTGGGGTGCCTCCATAGCTCCAGTTGGTTGGGCATCCAACATCAGCTCAGGTCATGATCTCAGGGTTCATGGAGTCTAGCCACATCGGGCTCTGTGCTGACAGCTCGGAGCCTGGAGCCTTCTTTGGATTGTGTGTCTCCTCCTCTCTCTGCCCCTCCCCCACTCACATTCTGTTTCTCTCTCAAAAATAAATAAACATTTCTCTCTCTCTCTCTGCCCCTCCCCTGCTTGCACTTTCTCTCTCTCATAAATAAATAAACGTGTCTCTCTCTCTGTCTCTCTCTGCCCCTCCTCTGCTAATGTTCTATCTCTCAAAAATAAATAACATTAAAAAAATTTTAAACTTAATAAAATAAAAACATTAAGTATTACAAGTAGGTGCTAAATTAAAATATGGCTATGGATCATCATCAAAGCTGTATCTTTGAGTTTGATTTGTTACTTTAAACATTTAACTGGAAGAGAAAGACTTTTATTTCATTGAATGATATTAAATTACAAATTGATTACAAGAGAAAGAGGTACAACAATGAAGAAATCTCATACGTTGACTTGACCTCATCTGGGGGCCGGGAAGGCTTTCATGAAGATATGAATGTTTAATTTGAGCTCACAAGATGATGATAATTAACAACTAAAGAAATATGCCAGTAATAATTAACCAAGTAAAGCAGGGTGCTGAGAAAGAAGTATCTTATTTGAAGCCCCTATTCGAAGTCCCTAAGATAGAAAGGAGATAAGTCATGTATGGAAGTGACAAAGGCTAGGGCAGAGAATGAGAGGATGTGGCACAATGTACCACAAACCATATCACTGGAACTTCACAGGCTACTTTAAGGATTTTGGTGTTTGTCTTAAGAATGAAAAATGCTGAAGAGTTTCAAGTAAGCAATGGTGGATCATATTTGCGTTTTAGAAACATTACTCTATAAACTAGTTCAAATATAAAACATTAGTGGTGAGAGCCAAAAGTAGAAGACACGGTTGCAAATTAAGATGGAATTGCACTGACTGCATGGAATCTAGAGAGAGGTCAGTGCAACCTGGATGATGGCAGTCAAGATGGAAAATAGCCAAGAAATTTGAGAGAGAGTGAGGAATGGAACTGTGGGATTTTCAGACATATTGGCTATATGAAGACAAACAGAGGATTATGTGATTTTTAAATCTCCTGCTTAAACAGCTGGAAGGCTAGTTGTACCTTCAGTGAAGGTACACAGAGCATAATCAGTTTTGGAGAGGAAATTATGAATTCTATTTTAAATATGGTGACTTTTGAATATGCATCTAGAGATATTGGATATACTAGTTTGGGACTGTAGAAATTTTGCACTGGACACATGAATCTGAGAATAAGAAGTCAGGACTTTTAGGTTATAAAAGAAATAAAATACAAACTAGCCTGCATAAATATACGTATGTATGTATGCTTGCATGTATGTATGTATGTATGTATGTACGTACTTAACTATCTATCTATCCATCTATCTATCCCTCTGGTCATCCATGTGGATTCTATTGCCTTATATAGGCAACTCACAGAGTTGGCTTTATGTATCACTATATCTTGGGGTTCAAATATTTTTATTGGCACCTTCCATTTAGAAGTTGGGAGAGAAGTTAGATTAGGTTAGTTTAAGAGATGCCTGGGCGGCTCAATCTGTTAAGCATCCAACTTTTGATTTTTGGCTCAGGTTCATGAGTTCGAGCCCATGTGTGAGGCTCTGTAATGACAATGTGGAACTTGCTTGGGATTGGGATTCTCTCTCTCTCTCCCTCTCTCTGCCTCACCTGTCCTCCTCTGCTTGCTCATGCACACACACATACTCTTTCTCTCTCTCTCAAAATAAACAAGTAAACTTAAAAAAATAAATTAGTTTAAAAACATGCGGAAGGTGAGTAAGTTGGATAGCAAGTGTCATTCTGAGGGATATCTCTGTTGATGCCACTTAGCTTGCTTTCTATTAATTAAGTTCAGGAAAGCACAAGCTTGGCCACATACTGGCAAAGTCCATTTTAAGTGAGACACTTTACTGCTTCTGAGATCTTGAATTTGTCACTCACTCCCTGCTTTACACCTTCCTTATTCTTCATCTGTTTCATCTGTTTAATAAGGAACAAACAAACAAACAAAAAACACCCCAAAGACCTGAGAGTTGCTAAATTTCAATTTACTTACATAAACCTCCTCTATCAGCCTTCTCCTGGCTTCTCCAGATACGGACATTGGTATTCTATGAGCAATAATTTAGTAGCAGTCATAATTAAACCAAAATATCAAACCTTGATCTTTTGTCATTCCTGCATCTCACTTCTATCATGTTACCCTCACAGATTTCCTTCTTGATCCTTCCAGATGGTCTGAAAAACACTCAGAAAGAAGCATATAAGGAAGATAGTGAAGGAGGAATGATGGTATGGGTTCCATTTTGGACTGTCCATGATATAGATTTCCCACTTAAATCTTAGAAGGTCCTTAAAGAGGTTACTTCTTTATATATAAGATTAAAAAAAAATCCAGAGCTGGATTGAGAGACCTCTTGAATGAAGAGCCTACATCACTTAATAAAAGAGAGTATGTTGGAACAAATTTGGGAATCAAAAATTCATCATGGTGTGAAATGCTATGTGAAAAAGGTAGTTGAGAATTATAGATAGGAGACAATTATAAGACTTTTGCAGGACTGTGTATTTTGTAAGATTTTCACAGCTGATTCTAAGTCTTAGATTCAATGCCCTTTGTTGTGTCTAAATCTCAGACTCTCTTCTTCTAAACACTTGAATGGACTTGCTCTCAGAATTCTTTTCAGCATTTCAATTTTTCTCTTCACATTCTCTCATTTCCTGCATCTTCAAATGTGCACAGCCTCAACATTCTTTAAAAAATGGTCTTAATTTGTTCCTATCCTCTTCTAAGTTAGGTCATATTTATTCCTTTATGGTCACTTTCAAACTTGTATTATTGGAGCATGCTTTATGCTTTCACTTCTTAATCAACCCCTTACCTTTCTTAAGTCTTTCTTGTTTTCCCTTCTACTTTTCCTACAGAAATTACATTGTCAAAGTAAATCAATGCATGTAAATACACACACTCACACACACACACACACACACACACACACACACCACAATTTTTGTCCTTTTTACGTTTGAACTATCTGGAGCCCTTTCTTGAAATTCTTTCCTCTTCAGATTCACAACCAGGGCTATTTGGTTTAGAACAGTTATTCTGGCTTCTTTTCTTTCTTTCTATTTTTTCATTTCTGGATTATATTTCCCTTGTTATTCACAAACTGTAGAGGTAGAGTTCTTTTTTGTTGTTGTTACTCATATTGCATGGTATTTTTTGGGGGAGAAATTTAGCTATTCTCATGGTGATCGTTTGTCCTAGTCATTAAATGATCCAAATTGTGGCCACCATTATACTACCACATATTCACATATGAAAAATCTAGCGCTTGCATAGAATGACAATATTGCCAATATTGTTAGCACAATTTAAAATTTATGATTACTGCTTAATTTAAATCCAATAAACTGACTTTAAGTAAACTAGGACTCAGGGCCCAGAATAGGTATGTCCTTATGTATTGATACACGACTATAGGGCTGCCTGGATGGTGGCCGAAGTAAAGAGGAAGAGCCTGGAAGATGCAAGGGCATCAAACAACTTTATGGTGAATATAATATAAAAATCGAGCAACAATCTAGCCTTGGAGAATAATGATTTTAATGAAACACTAAGCTTATGACTCAAATCAGTAAGAAGTAAACATTGATTATAATCGAGTATTATGTTGGATATAATTATGTGTAGCAATAATAGACAGGACAATGAGCTACCTATATATTTAGCTACATGGAACTACCACTAGAATATCAATTTTGTGACAACTGAAAAATGTTTGGGCACCATTTCTTTTTCCACTTTAAATCCTACTTATCATCCAAGGACACATTCTGGCATTAGTTACTTCCTGACACTTTAACCAATCCTTGCTTCTTTCTTAATAGTGAAACAATTTTTTATATATGTGCTTGTGACGCTTTGCTTATATACTTGTTAATGTATCTGTATCTGTAATCACAGATGGACAGGTTACATACAGCCAACTGTTTACTTGTGTATACTACCACTAATTTGTGATCTCCATGAATTAAAGGAGTATTCTTTCCTTCATCCCTCCCTCCTTTCCTCCTTCCCTCTATGCTTCTCTTTTTCTTGATATTTCCTACATGTCTGGTTCATTATAGCTGCTTAATAGCTTACTGGTGTTTAAATTGAATAGTTTCCTTTAAAAATTTTTTTAACTTTTATTTAATTTAGAGAGACAGAGAGAAACAGAGCATGAATGGGGGAGGAGCAGAGAGAGAGGGAGACATAGAATCTGAAGCAGGTTTCAGGCTCTGAGCTGTCAGCACAGGACCCAACGCGGGGCTCTAAACCACGAACTGTGAGATCATGACCTGAGCTGAAGTCAGATGCCTAACTGACTGAGCCACTCAGGTACCCCTAAAATTTTTTTTAATGTTTACTTATTTTTGAGACAGAGAGAGAACTCAACAGGGTGGGGTGAGAAGCAGAGAAAGGAGGAGAACAGAATCCAAAGCAGGCTCCAGGCTCCAAGCTATCAGCACAGAGCCTTATGTGGGGCTTGAACACACAAAACGTGAGATCATGACCTTAGCCTGAAGTCTGACACCTAACTGAATGATCCACCCAGGTCATTCCCCAATGCCCCAAATTGAATAGTCTTTTTAATCAGCTAACGTTATTTTTAAATTTTTGCAATGTTTATTTATTTTTGAGGGGGGGCAGAGAGAGAGGGAGATACAAAATCCTAAGCAGGCTCTAGGTTCGTCAGTTCTGACAGTTCGTCAGGTTCTGAACTGTCAGCGCAGAGCCCGACATGGATCTCAAACTCACAAACTGTGAGATCATGACCTGAGCTGAATTCGGATGCTTAATCGACTGACCCACCCAGGCACTCTTGATCAAATAACATTTTAGGCAACTATTCTGTACTGAGAATTTTTAGTGATGTCAACTTCATTACTACCTTAACTAGTTAATTTCTCAACTCTTAAAAGGCAAGATACTTCCTCCCAACTCATATAAACTTTATGTTATTAGTACAGTTTCTATCCTATTTTTAAAGTACTTTTCCTCCTAACGATTTATGACAATGAGTCATAGCTACAATGCCACCACAGGCGGGTCTCAGAGGATCACTGTCCCCACAAGGAAGTGCATTAATTTCACACTGTGCTTCATTAATGTTATTGTCAATGCTCCCATGAGGTACGGGCGTTTGTGAATCCCTGATGTTTCCTGATTACTTGGCTTGCACTCTATTCCTTTACCAAGAAATCCTTCCCACTAAGCTGTCACCAGGGAAAACAGTGCCGAATGGCACATCATATAAACTTTGCATAGAGTCATCTAGTACTGTAGCATTTTATATTGCACCTATTAATTGTATGTACATATATGTGTGTGTATTTACCTATCTCCTGCTAGACTAAAACACGCTAATGATTTCCTGGGCACAGTGTGATATGCTGTGCATGGAAGTATCAGAATGGTGACTCTCCATTGGCATTGTCCTCACCACTCACTAATAACCACTCGAAATACTTAAAGTATTATTATTTAGAAATTAGTTTTCTGAATAGATTCACGTATAGTTGGTAGTTTAGAAAGAATTCTTTGAGCTTTCATGCAAGACTCAACATCTACTTTGGATAAATGAAAATTGATGTTACAGGACAAAATCCTTCAACAGTTAAAAATTCTTAATAAACCCTATTATGTGCTGATTAGGCACTGGAAAATTAGTGGTAATAAGAGACAAGAAGGGTACCTGCTCTTACTGAGCTCTTTCAGAGGGCGTTGCAGGAAAATATAGGCACACGCATACACACACATATATAAAATGTTAGATTGTGATATGGGTCATATTAAAAGATAGTAAAGTCCTAGAGTCAATAACAATTGTGGAAGGTACTGTGGTACTTAGCTAGGGTGATCAGGACAAAGTATTCCGAGTTGGTGACATTTAAACTGAGACCTGTACAATGAGAAGGAAGCACACACAGGGAGGTCTGGAAAGAGAATATTCTGGGCAGAAAAAATAGGGAACACAAAGGCTCCGATGCAGAAATAAGCATTGGTATGTTCTTGGAATGTAGAACAGTGTAACTGAAGTGTAATGAACAAAAGGGAGAGTAGTAAGAGATTACTCTGAAGAGGTTGAGAGGGATCCGAGCATGTTGGATTTGTAGGCCATTTCATTTTAAATGTGATATGAAACCTAATACACTATTATAGGCAAGGGATAATGGTATTTGGAACTGAGATGTGCAAATAGGTGATACCAACTACTGCACTGGGCGTACACCATGAAGCTTAAATGCAGTGCAATATGTTGTTGGGTGGATATGAAGAGTTATAGACAGGAGGAAGAGGTGAGCCCAGAAATTTGGGCTTGAAGGATGTATGGCAGAAATATAAAGTGGAGATATCTGGGGTGGAACAAGGTTTAGAGGCACAGATCAAGTTATCTATATTACTATGCTAAATTTAATATGCCTGTTAGGCTTTCTAGTTGAGATGTTGAAAAGGCAACTGAACGGATACATCTGGAACTCAAGGGGAGAAGTCCAGCCTGGAGACAATAGATTCCAGAAAGAGCGGCAAGGGAAGTGGCCTTCAAAACCATAGGAAAAATCAGAATGTGACTCAGAGAGCATAGGACAGCACTGTGTTCTTTGCAAAGCCTCTCTCCTCCTTCCTCCTGCACTTCCTTCTCCCCACCCTCCACATATCCCCAACCCATTCTCCCTGACTGCCCAGCTGGAAGTCATCCTTCTCCAAACTCCCCTCAAATCATCCTTTTTCTATCTCATGGCACTCAAGGCACTGATGAGATTTTGCTTTCTATAACATTCTATTTTAGCTTTATCTCCTCTACTAGACCCTCAGAGAAGAGTCCTACTTAGAAGTTTTCTATTTGGTTTGCCTGGAAATGTTATTTCCTTCCTGACCCCTACTCTTTCCCAATATTTTATCTGATCTACACTTATTCACTGGGCAGGACCTCTCCTCCCTAGAGTCTTCCCTGGCCCCCTGGTCTAAATGAGGCTCTGGTACAACTCTAGACTTAAGGATCTCCCATGGTAAGAAAGCCATATCAGAAGTTCATCATTAAAAATATGCATTCCACATCTATCTACGATGATGGTAGAAAATGAATTTTCCATACTCTGCACCTAAATTTCTATATAGTTTCACTGAGGAAAATGGGAATTTTAAATTTAATTTATATATATCTGCATGGTGCTTTATATTTACAAAAGCCCCTTCATCAACATTATTTAAATAACTCATTAGAGTTCTCATGCTAGTCAATGATTAGTATTACTACATGTGAGAAAAGTTTAGAAGCTTTAAAAACTTTATCTAAGTTACAAGATAGTGATAATACTGATAGTCAAATCCAGAAAATCACCTACCATTGCAGCTTCCCTCTAGTCTAACACAACTTATTCAGAAGTCTCAAATATTTAATTTAAGCCTTCATTTAAATTTAACCTTTTTCTTCCCTTCACTGTATGTATTTATATACACACAAACACAGGCATTTGTACATACATACTCACTCATATTAAATGATCAATTAGATTGTACCATTTGTAAAGGTCTTGGAAGAGAAATGAGAAGGGCAGTGTGAAAGAGATCTACCTTCAATACTGGACTTATATACTAAAGACTTAAACTGTTAGAATCAGGTAATTTGTATTCGAATAAATGTCCTAAATGCACTAAATGGTGGATAAAGTAAAGTTTGTATCTTAACATCTACTTGTTATATAATATCTTTCAGTTTTAATTGTATTTAATTTTAAATCACTTTATTCCTAATAGCTGTAATTAAGGTGCGAGTGGACAAGTTATTTTCTGATGCCCAGACTGTAGGATGCCCAGACAAAAGCTGAGAAAAACAGTCTCCAATTTTCAGTACAAAATACAAAAGTATACACAAAATATTGACCAAAAGTGGGACTTCCTATATTTGAATAAAATCTATTTGATTTCATAATTAAATATAGCCTAGTAAAAATCAATTTTTTAAAAAGTTTATTTATTTTGAGAGAAAGAGAACAGGAGTGAGGGAGAAGGGCAGAGGGAGACAGAAAATCTTAAGCAGGCTCCATGCTCAGCATGGACCCTGATGCAGGGCTCAATCTCATGAAAGTGTAACTTTCAGACAAGTCAGTAAAACAGATCCCTGAATCGACAATTTCCATACACTGTGATGCATTTGGTAGCACAAAGGGTAATATGAACTTTCAGGAAAAGTACCCAACCTAGTTTTGAGGAATTTGTTAAGAATTCTCAGAGAAGGACTGAGAGGTATCAGTCTGTACAAAAATAGTGGAAACTGAGTTGATGAAAGCATCTTATAGTTGGGAGGCAGATAGTATAAACACTAGAGAAAGTCTGTTTCATTATGGGCCTGTGTGACCACAGTGAGCAACTTGTACACTGCAAATATGCTTGCTAATTTTCTTCATTTCATAATTCACTAACCTCTTTGGATCCTGATCCCAGATAGTCCCTCAGGCACTATTGTTCTCACTTGCATCTGGACTCCTCTTTACCAGGTCACTCTCTGATCCCCAGCTCTGTTTTTCTTCTACCTGCTCAGCATTGAGGCCGTGCTTATTCCTCATAGTGTGTGACATTAGTTCATGACCCTTCCTTGGCTTCTTTCCTCTGCACTGCTCTTGGCATGATGACAGAGGCTTGGCTGTGGAGCATGGGGATATAGATGCCCACCAGATACCATCAAAGACTAAGCTGGGGAGGTCCTTAATTTAAAAAAACCAGTTTTTTGGGTTTTTTTTCTTAATTGAGAAGACATGTTTGAAGTTCTTTCTTTATGCCAGACAGTATCACAGATACTGAGAAATCAAACCAAACTGCCCTTCAAAAGCTCACTACCCAACTGGATTGAGTAACATGAAAACAAATACATAGTCCAGCAAGAGAGATGCAGATAAAAACTTGTGCAAAGGTCTAGGAGAGATGATTCTTATCAGGTAGTCAGTGTATTCACGCAGATAGATAATAGTGTGGTTGATCATATATAATTTTTTAATGTTTATTTATTTTTGAGAGAGAGAGAGAGAGAGAGCATGAGCAGAGAGGGGCATAGAGAGAGGGAGACACAGAATCTGAAGCAGATTTCAGGTTGTGAGCTTTCAGCACAGAGCCTAAAGTGAGGCTCGAACCCACAAACCATGAGATCATGATCGGAGCCAAAGTTAGATGCTTAACCAACTGAGCTACTCAGGTGCTCCTTTAAAAAAATTTTAATGTTATGGTTGAGCATATATAACAGAGACATATATCAGATATCACAGTGTTATTTTCTTTTTATTTATGGTAAAATGAGCTCTCTTCTATATTATGATTTTAGAATATGAGCAGCTTTCTTGACCTCATCTTCAGATATATGATTCACAATAATTGATTCTAACTTAATAGCTCACATTTTATTCTTGGAACAAACCTCAATCTGTTTTTTGGTTTTCTTTGGGGGAGGGGCAGGTGGAGAAGAGGAACTCCATGATTGTGAAAAGGCATGTTATAGACCTTGAACAAAAAAAGTAAAACCGTCACTATTTACAGATGACATGATAATATATATATATATATACATATAACCCTAAAGACTCCACCAAAAAAATTATTAGAACTAATAAAAGAATCCAGTAAAGTCACAGGATACAGAATTAACATATACAAATTGGCTGTGTTCTAGACACTAATAATGAGGTATTAGAAAGAGAAATTAAGAAGATGATCTTATCTGCAATTGCACCAGAAAGAATAAAATACCTAGGAATAAATTTAACCAATGAGGTGAAAGTCCTGCACTCTGAAAACTATAAGAAACTTAATATGGCACAACGAAATGGAAAGATACTAGATGCTCATGGATTCGAAGAATTAATATTGTTAAAATGTCCACACTACTCAAGTAAGCTACGGATGCCATGAAAACCTCATGAAAATACCAATGGCATTTTTCAGAGAACTAGAGCAAATAATCCTAAAATTAGTATAGAACAACAAAAGATCCTGAATAGCCAAAGTCATCTTGAGAAAGATGAACAAAGCTAGAGGTGATCTCACGGTGGTTCATTAGTACAAGCCCCACATCAGGCTTTGTTCTCCCAGCACAGAGCCTGCTTGGGAGTCTCTGTCTCTCAAAATAAATAAATCTTGTCATCTGCAACAACATGGATAGAACTAGAGTGTATCATGCTAAGCGAAATAAGTCAGTCAGCGAGAGATAAATATATGATTTCACTCATATGTGGAATATAAGAAACAAAACAGGTGCATGTAGGGGAAGGGAAGGAAAAATAAGATCAAAATAGAGATGGAGGGAAACCATAAGATACTCTTAAATACAGAGAACAAACAGGGTTGCTGGAGTGGTGTCGGGTGGGGGATGGGCTAAATCTGTGATGGGCATTAGGGAGGGCCTTGTTGAGATGAGCACTGGTTGTTAAACGTAAGTGATGAATCATTAAATTCTACTCCTGAAATAATTATTATACTATATGTTAACTAATTTGGATTTAAACTAAAAAAAAAACACATAAAAAACAGCAAAAAAGGGAATGTACTGAATAGGAAAAATATTTGCAAGCCACACATATGATAATGGGTTAATACTCAAAATATAAGAATTTATACACTTAAAATAAAAAATAATCCCAATTCAAAACTAGGCATAGGTGTTGAATAGATATTTTTTCCAAAGAAGACATAGATGGGCAACAGACACATGAAAAGATGCTTAACATCGCTAATAATCAGGGAAAGGCAAATCAAAATCACAAACAGCTATCACCTCAAAACTGTCAGATATACTATTAAAAAAGATAAAAAAAATAACAGGTGTTGGGAAGGATGTGGAGAAAAGAGAACCCTTGTTGCAAACTGGTGGGAATCCAAACTGGTGTAACCACAGTGGAAAATAATATAAAGGTTCCTCATAAAACTAAAGGTAGAACTACCATATTTTTGGTATGACTCAGCAATTTTACTTCTGGGTATTTATCCGATGAAAACAAAAACACTGATTTGAAGAGATATGTGCACTCTATGTTCACCGCGTCATTATTTATTTTTGTCAAAATATGGAAGCAACCTAAGTATCTATCAATAGAAGAATAGGTACGAAGATGTGGTATGTACACACACACACACACACACACACATGCAATGGGATACTACTCACCATAAAAAAAGAATGAAATATTGCCATTTGTGAAAACATGGATGGAACTAAAGGGTATTATTCTAAATGAAATAAGTCAGACAGAAACACAAATACCGTACGATTTCACTTATATGCGGAAATCTAAAAAATACAATTAAACAAGGAAAACAGAAACTGTAGGTTACCAGAGAAGGGAGGGGTTGGGGGATGAGCCAAGTAACTGAAGGGGATTAAGAGCTACAAAATTCCAGTTACAAAATAAATAAATCAGGGAATGTAATGTGCAGCATAAGGATTATGGTTAATAATACTGTAATAACTGTATGGCAAGAGATGGTAATAGGACTTACTGTGGGGATCATTCATAATGTATAAAAATATCAAGAGGGCACGTGTTGGGATGAACACTGGGTGTTATATGTAAACCAATTTGAAAATAAACTATTATAATAAAAAAATATCAAATCATTATGATGTACACCTGAAACTAATAGGATATTATATGTCAATTATACTTCTGTAAAAAAAATAAGTAAAAAATTTAAAAAGAAAGTGATATAATGAAATAGATTTATTCATTAAATAGGATATGATATGCAATTCCCCAGTGACATTTTTATTCACAATACCTTATCTTTTTAAAAAGACGAATTCTGGAATGAATTACAATTTATTTGAAAGAAACAGCTCCTAATTCATATGGCTTGTCATGGTTTGGCACTGATAGATATAGATATAGATAAAGAACTATATTCCTGTTTTGGATTTGATGCCACACTAGGTGCCGAGGCAACTAAAATGAGTGGCATGTGCCCTCTTCTCGAGGAGTAGTCGCTCTGGTCATAGAGATACAAGTGATTCTGACATGGAATGGTAAAGCACTCTTCTAGGTCAGGCTGCAGTTGGAAGGGAGAGGGGCCATCGAAAGTTTCCAAGGCTAGAGGTACAACCTGAATTCAGCCTTGAAAACAAATTACATAATCACTGAATCCACATCCGGTGTTGACCTCACATCTTATTCATCTCTCTGCTCAGTGATTTGAGTTAGCTTTACAGATGGAACTTGCACATGTGGAATTTGGAAGAGAACCAATTTAAAACCAGCATACAGACAAGCTTCCTTAACCTGATGCACAAAGATTGTAGAATGCAAAAAGGACCCTGCTCTTTGGATTCTTTAAATAAGTTGCCACAACAGGAAGAGAGGGCTACAGCTGCAGTGCAGTTATGCAAATTGCATGGGGTAATAGGGTGGGAAGGGGGGTGGAAAGGAGAGCAGCAAAAGATGGTGTAGGAGAAGACAGTACATTTCTAATAAAGTCGAATACAGGCTTGAGTCAAATGCCTCTTCTACTGGGACCACATTTGTATTTTTTTCCTCTATTACTGTAGGAAGGATCACATTTTAACATTTTAATTATTGCAGTGACCCATGTGGTTATTTTTCTGTATTCCTAAGAATAATGTGCAGATGTGTCACATTTCTGGTATTTGGCATTTCAAAAGATTAATAGTTACTCCGCTCAGCCATGTAGGAAGACCCAAGAGTGACCTTTGTATTGGAAAGAGGAAACGCTATCTATGCAGTCAAAGCAATTAGAGATATGGTTACATGTAGAAAAGATTCTATCTACACCATAATTTTAACCACTGGCTTTGTACTGAGGATTCTTTTATGCCTGCTGACTATACTCCTCGGATGCTGCCTACACTGTCTGTGCACTCCAACCTGGATAGTCCACACGAACATTCCAATCTCAACATCTGGATTTATCATTTATTTCTCCACACTTACTTGTCACCTAGTGTTTCCTAGCACTGTAAATAGATATTACCACCCACCCAGATATTTAAGCCAGACTTTTAGGAATTACCCACCATTCCCACCTTCTCTTCTACTGTCTTTCCTCTGACCTTTCCTATGAACTTCCAATAAACAGGCATTTAATCAGGAACAAGTCTTATCATCCTATCATAAATATCCCTCAAACAAGACTCCTCTCCATCTCATTGACTCATATTAGACAAGAATGTTACAATAGCCTACATTCTGTTTCCACAGTTCCATAATGAATTTTTATGATGTAATCAATGATGTTGTCCTCCAGCTTGAGGCAGCTACCCATGAGCAGAAGGATAGAGCCCAATGTACTTCTTGAGCATGGCTCTAGCTCTTATTCAACACTTCCGTGCTGTAGTTCTCCCCAGAGGAGTACTCTGCTTTGGAAACTCGAGGGGCTCTGCACCATTTTCATTTTCTCTGGATAACTTTTATGAAAGTCCTCAATGTTCAGCTCAAAACTGACCTCCTTTTAGGAAACTTTCCTAGACCTCAAGCTGGTTAGAGACTTCTTTTTCCTCCCATAGCACCCTCATCTCATAGCATCTGCCCTCTAGTATTTCCTTTTCTGAGCTGTCCTTCCCTTTGGGCCCCTTCAGGGCATGAGTGACAATCTGTTTATCTCTGTCTCTAGTACCTCCCATTGGGGTCTGCATAGTATAAGTGCTCAATAAGAGTTTTCTGCACGTATTAAAGCATGGGCGCAAGTGAATGAGTAAGTGAATGAACTAAATTATGATCAGCAACAGAATGAACTTCGAATAAAAAATAATGCTGAATGAGCAGAGTCCGATATTCATATGAGGCCCTCATGACATTCAGAAGCCCCGACACTGATGTTTTCTGTGACCTCTAATGAGTCACTTAGCTTCTCATATGTAAAGCTTAATTAGTGCTTCAGTACTAAGAGCAAGCTCTTAAAATACTAGGTGTTATATTCATCGCTTCAGAAACAGTGTCATGCTCATATTCATTTGGAATAAAACTGTAAGATATGGAACAATACTCCATTTTCAATTAAAAATGCTAGGTTCCCTCTTGCCTGAAATAGACTTAATGGCAGCTGGCTCCCAGCTGCTTCCGAAGATGCCTCTGCTTTAAATATGAGAGTGTTGCCGTTTTGAGATGCAAAGTCTCCTCTCTTAATTCCAGGGTAACCTTTCCTGATGGTTGCACCTGAGGGCTTGTGCAGGATGAGTGATCAGAGAGAAGGAGAGGAGAGGCAAACAGGCAATTTTCCTAATGGAAGCAGTTGATTGGCGCACTGTCAGCCAGAAGGCCAGCAATTTTACAGTTTCTCCACTGGGCCTGAATCGCCTCACTGAGTGGTCTACTGCAGAGGAGAGAAAATGGATTTTGTATCTCCTACAGCTTTTAAGCAACGAAGGAATTAAGGAAAGTGAAAAAATAAAAGTGTAAAGCTATACACAAAGATGACATTATATAAAAGCAATTATATTCAGTTGAATCCAACAAACATCTTTCTGAGATCCTACTATTTACAAAATACTATGTCGAGTTCTGCGGAAGATACACCGATTAAGTGGATGAGCCACAGTTCCAAGCCTCTACAGTTTCACAGAGGTAGCAATAAATGTGTCACTGATATAACTGAGCCTGTTATAAAAGCTAGTAAGGAAATACAAAAGATTGTGGTGATAAGAAAAGAAAAGGCAATTTCTTATTTGGTGTTTGGGAAAAGTGTTTCAGAGGAAGCAGAATCTGGATGTCTGGGCAGTCTCCCAAACTACACCCCTCATCCCTGCTGCATTCTGAAAAAGTTGAGAAATAGAGAGCAATGTAGGGCAAAGTATCACAATAATCACTGATGACACTTAGCTTGGAGACAACTCTAATTGAGAAACAAGTGGCCTTCTTAAAACTGATCTCCAGAAGTAGGCAGACTTACCCACCTACCATGGCAGCACTGGACTGGACATAATTTCCATACGGACAAGCTGAACCTATGGAACTTAGGACAATTCTTGCTCTAAAATAAGGATCACTCCCCACAAAAGAAAGGTAAAGATGAGCTAATAATAGTTATTCTTCCCACACTTTCTAGTCAGAGAAGGTACCATACCTCCTTAGAGAGAAGCCCAGAACTACACTGATTAAGCTCCTTCTGAGGAAGGAAATATTAGGACTAGGGAAGGAATATTCCTAACATATGTTAGGATCTGAGTGGTGAGAGAGAGGGAAGGGCATTTCAGGAAGGGAAACAGCTGAATGTGAACTTCGTAAGCAAGCCCTGAGGAGATAGAATAATGTGATGATTAAGAACACTGTGTGAGTAAAACAGACATGGGTTTAATCCTAGTTCTTCTTGATGTAAACAAATCACCTAAATTCTCTGACCCTTAGTTTCTTCATCTTCAAGTTGGGCATAATAGTACCTACTTCACAGCATTCAATAAAGAGTGGCTATGATAACTTCTACTACTAGAGTAACTGGACAAGGGGATATATTGAATAATCAGATAGCTTCTTCCTTCACAAAGTGACTTGGGTATTTTGGATTTCATTAATAATTTCTTCCTGAACTATAAGCTTTGTGACTCAAATTCCTTGGTATTGGATTTTCTCGAAGTGAATTGGTCCTATTAAAGATATTTAATACACCATATTTCTGTAGTGTACTAGCACAGAAAGACTCTCCTATGGATTTGTGGAGCAGGAGAGAAGACCATTAGAGGCAGGTACAATGAATGGCACAAAAAGGCATAGTATAGTAAGTGCAAGAATGGGACACAGTTTAAGTGAAGTGATGAGATTGTAAATGAAGACTGCTGAAGGACATTGGTGTGGAAAGAACACTGGGACTAATTTCACTTCCAGTTCCACACTTTTTGGAGCATCTAACTTTTTTTTTGATGGGACCAGGATAATGAGCCTGAATAAGCTTTAAACAGAACCCTGACTGTTTGAGGGCCCTAAATGCCCTTAAATGCATGACTGAACAATCAGAAGAACATCATGATCATACGGCTGAAGATCTGAAGATCATTCAGGAATGCACTTTTTTGGTCTTTTAGAAAGCAATGTTATAGGTATTTTTATTACATAAATATGAGTGTTTATGGCTATGGAAGCATCTTAGGCTGTTGATTACGCTGGATTTAGGAGAAGATGAACTATTTCTCCTGTATATGAATGTGCTAGAATGCTAAAACACATCCATCGCACATTTTTTTGGTTTTTTTTTTTAGAATCATGGGATCTTCAAATGGAAATGTTTTAAGCTTCCTGATGAAGTACCTGCTCTTAAATGAGCTCTGAATTTAACCAGATAAGCCTTGGCCTTGATCCAGTTTAATGACTAAGTTCAGGGTTATGTGTCTGGATCAAAGGTTACAGAATAACTGGGAGAGATTATTTGTAGCCATGTAGATGTGACACCTGACAAGGAGAAAGAAGATAGCAAAGAGCTTGTATGCCTCTTATTCTTCATCAAATATATTTCCAGAAAGGAAGCAAAAAGACTTGTCTGACTGCAATTTAACAACCTCTAGAAATGATTATGTAACCATGTAGCAATGAGCTTATCTTTTAAAAAGGTACCGATCTTAGATGTTGAAAATATCACTGCTTGACCACTTAACTCAGCCACCTTCCAAATATGGACTTCCATTATTTCTTTAGTGCAGCCGTCCTAGTTGCTTTTAAGACCAAATACTGAGATGCACTAAGAAGAAACTTTTCACACAAGAGCATATTTCTACTTGGTGTGATCATATTACTGCTTTGAAAGGCTCCAGGTGAGTATTTTTAGGAAATAACTATGGTATTACTTTTATTTTTTGAGGGTTTTCTCCAGGTCCCAGGTGAGTCTACTTTTCCTGTTATTACCAAAGAAGCATTGATAAGATTCTAACATGATGACTTAGAATATACTTGCTCTTCATGTTTGAGTATTAGCTGGTGTGGTTTTCTGTGTCCTCCAACTACAATAGTCCTGAAAGAGTATTTTGTTTTGTTTTGTTTTAGTGTTTATTTATTTTGAGAAAGAGAGCAGACACACATGCCCATGCATGCATATGTGGGGGAGGGGCACAAAGAGGAGGAGAGAGAATTCCAAGCAGGCTTCACACTGTCAGTGAGGAGCCCTATGTGGGGCTGGAACTCATGAACTGTGAGATCATGAACTGAGTCAAAATCAAGAGTCAGACACTTAACTGACTGAGCCACCCAGGCACCCCTGAAAGAAGATTTGTAATTTAGTTTTTAACGGTCAATACATATCTTTGATAGTTGTGTTACTAGGATGACAAAAATGACAGATGATTTGAAAAAAAAAAGACTGACAGATGATTTAGATGTTAAACTACTCATCATTATTGACACTTAGGTGGGATGTGTGGTTTAGATGAAATGGTCAAAAAGATAGTGCTTGGGTAGTCCAAGTCAGACACACCTGGATGTGATTATGGTGTTTGATATTTGACAGTGGGGTCCCACTGAGAAACTTATGTGACATTTCAGATGTTCAGTTTAGTCCTCAGTAAAATAGGTTTCATAATGGTACCTGCCTCACAATGTGACTGTGAAGGATTACACAGGATGATGTACTTAAAATACTGGCATAGGGTTTTGCATATTTTGCAAGTGGTAAATCCTCAGTATGTATGTGGAGTTAAAACCTTTGAATAATAGAAATAGAAAAAAAAATCTTTGAACTTCATCAACCTTCTCTCTAAACTCCAGATGATGGTTAGATTTCATATCAGATGATTGTATATATACATATATGTATATATGTATATATATATGTATGTATATAGTTTTTTAATTATTTGAGAGAGAGAAAATAAGCAGGGAAGAAGATGGGGAGAGAGAGAGGGAGACAGAGGGAGAGAATCTTAAGCAGGCTCTATGGTCAGTGTGAAGCCCACCTTGGGCCTCAATCCTATGACCAAGAGATCATGACCTGAGCCAAAATCAAGAGTTGGACACTCAAATGCCTGATCACACAGATGACTGCGTACTTTTAAAAGACTCTCTAGAGAAAGTGATAGTGTATCTTCTTGTATGTGATTTAATTTTTTTCTTCCAAGCCTGCCAGCTACAATTTAAGTAAGCATTTATTCTCTTTTCCATTATTTCTGGATTGACACAGAAGCTGATTTAGCATATAATTTATGTCTCATGTGTATACATCATGTAGTGTATATAATCGCTATATATAGTATGTTTATAAAGTGTTCATCATGTAATCAAATCCTAAGTCAGCAATTCTCTTTCAAATGCAGCTGCATCCAAATGACTCTATCCCTGGGGAAGGAACTATATTACCTGCCCCCCACTCCCAAAACCACATGAAGCCAGCAACTCAAAGGGGAACTGACAGAAGGCAGTTTTTCTCTGAGGGAGAGCTGCTTTCTCCTGATGGTAGTGCCAGAGTAACCCTTGTGTTTGGTTCTGTCACTAAGGATTAATGTACTTTCGCGTGGGTTCCCAGAAAACATTTTATGTTTTGTGATTCTCTGTGAGAATTAGGACAGTTCCTTGAAAGTGCCCACTAGATACTAATCTGTTAACCAACAGTAAAATACAAAATAAATGGATAACTGTAGCAGCTGCATGAAGTCATGTTTCCTATCTTTCACCTTTGTGTGGTGTGGTGTGCAAGTGAACCAACAGTGTACAAATTAGAGAATAAAGATTTGGTAAAGCTTGTTTTGCCTCAGACCTATAGACTGTCAAATTACATGTGAATTGAAATTAACATGGATGAAGCTGACTCAAAAAATACATGCAAAATCATAAGTCAATGGGAAAGCATTTTTTCCTTTTTTTTTTTGTATGACAGAGGTTTTATAACTTTCATCAATTTCTTACATGATTCACAATTCAAAAATTAAGGACCATGTTAAAGACCAAGTCTCTAAATTCATTGAATTATCTTTGATTGTAGGTAAACTCATTAAGTATTTAATCACATTCTGCCCGGAAATGTTTATTTTTTTAATGTTTATTTATTTTTGAGAGACAGAATATGAGTGGCGGAGGGGCAGAGAGAGAGGGAGACAGAATCTGAAGCAGGCTCCAGGCTCTGTGCTGTTAGCAGAGTCCGACGCGGGGCTGGAATTCACAACCCATGAGATCATGACCTGAGCCGAAGTCAGACACTTAACTGATTGAGCCACCCAGGTGTATTTGCCTGGAAATGTTTATGTGTCTGCCTTGGTATTCCATCCATTCAGTTATGGTAACCAAAACCATGATGACGATCTTCTTCCCCCTATGTAATCTATCATGTGGTGTTGTCCATGGTACTGACTGAATACTTTTCAAATCCTTCCACTCTAACTCCACGGCTGACTGTCCTCTATGTTATTATCTTTTATCAGAACAATCACAATGACCCCATAACTCCCCAGCACCTCAGACTCACCTGTCTGTCTTCCACAGGGAAGTTAGGGGAAATTTTAAAGATGCAAATCTGATTATCTCCTTCCTTGATGAAAATGATCTATTGAGTGCTGTCAGGGTAAACACAAAACTGAACATAACTCTGTATGGTCCAGCCCTTGCTTACCAGTCCTACTATACTGCACACTCCTGTTTTCTCTACTCAACCCAGAATAAACCTTTAACCCTTTATATGTGCCATGTCTTATTCTGCCAAAAGGTCTCAGGATGTAGTGTTCCCTCTGCCTTGAGGGAACTCCTTTTAATTTTCTTCGTCCAGTTAATGCTATTAATGCTTTGTATCTCCATGCAGTAGACATTACCTTAGCAAAATCTTCCATGACATCCATGATTAGGTCAATTCCACTTTTATGCACTTTCATGGAATCACATTTCTCTATTTCAGAGTACTTATCACAATGTTAAGTTTTTATTTACTTTATGATTATTTGATAAATGTGAATCCATCCAATTAGACTGCAGGATCTGTGAAAGCAAGTACTTTTAACTATTGAATTTCTGCAGGTTTACAGTGTGCCTGGTACAGAGGAAGCATCGATAAACATTTGCTGAGTGAATGAATAAAGTGTCTTCTATTGAACTATAAGGTTTTAAGAAGTAGAAATTATAGATTAATACTGGATTGAATAAATTGAAGGATTTCTAACCTTAAGATCAAATGCCCTCTCTATTCATTTTTTTAGCTATATGGTCTTGGGTCTTTCTGAGCCTCCATGTTCTAGAAGCGGTTACGATCTATGAGTAGCAACTACTGTTATTTCTAATTTTCAGATGCAGAAAACTGAGGCTTGGAAACAACAAATAGATAAACCACTCCACCTATGTGCTAGTTTCCCATTCCGACAAATGAAAGAGTTGCATTAGCTATTCTCTAAGGCCTTCCTTAATTATGATGTCTAAAAGATTCCGGGATGGCATTTTATGTAGTTTGAGATAGCCAATTAACCATATTCAACCGGCCATTTGTTAAGGGCACTTAAACATGTAGAGAGAAACAGAAGTTCTGGACCTAACTTTTCATTAAAGCATCTTTTTACATATATAAATAAAAAACTCATTGTGTAATCAGACCCCAAACAAGGTTCAGAGTTACCAAACTTCCCTCACTTCCTAGGCCTTATCTCATTCAGTATTATCCTCTAAAATATATGCATTGGTTGCTGTGAGATGCCATGAAGATTTTTCTTCAGGACCAAGGCATTCATTCTCTCAGTTGCCAGGAGTGTTGACTACTGACAAACCACATCTGAGCCCCTATCCAGGAAGCTACTATAGCCAAAGGAGTTTGGAACCTGCCCTACCCCAGGCACTAAACATCCATGGAAATCTGCCAATGACTGGTACATACAGAGATGTACAAAGGATGACTCCCTTACTTTTGGAGGGTGAAGTAGCATTCCACTGTGCAATGAAAAAATGGTATATTTTGGATCGAGAATGAGCAAGTCCAACAAAAGCTAATATGCCCCATAAATAGTGCAGACCCCATGTCATCACTACTAAATCAGTAATTCTCCTAGAACTAACACCTATGGCTGCATGGGGAGTCTCTTATGACTTAATGACAGAAGAGAAAAAAAATCTGATTAATGGATGAGTTTGTGTGTAGGCATAAGACAAAAAAATAGGCTGTTGCTACATCATAGACACTCTCAGGATAGTCCTGAAAAATAATGGTGAGGGGCACCTGGGTGGCTCAGTTGGTTAAGTGTTCAACTTTGGCTCAGATCACGATCTTGTGGTCTATGTTTTCGATCCCCATGTCGGGCTCTGTGCTGACAACTCAGAGCCTGGAGCCTGCTCTCTCTCTGACCCTCCCTCCCTCTCTCCCTCTCTCCCTCCCCCCCCTCAAAAATAAATAAACATTAAAAATTTTGAAAAATTATGGTGAGAGGAGATCCCCCCAATGGGCAGAACTTTGGTGGATATTCACTCTATATGAGAAAAAAAGTTGCATGATGATATATGTATCAACCTGTAAGAGTGGCCAAAGAACATTGTGTTGCATGTTAAAGTTCATCAAAAAGCATCACTGCAGAACAGGCACCAAACTACCTCTTGATACCAGCCATTCTCTGTCACTGGCCACTCCATTGCTGACACATTGAGCTCAAGAAGGCAGTAACTGGAGCACCTGGGTGCCTCAGTCGGTTAAGCGGCCGACTTCAGCTCAGGTCACGATCTCACGGTCTGTGTGTTCAAGCCCCGCGTCGGGCTCTGTGCTGATGGCTCAGAGCCTGGAGCCTGCTTCAGATTCTGTATCTCCCTCTCTCTCTGCCCTTCCCTTGCTCACACTCTGTCTCTATGTCTCACAAAAATAAAATAAAAACGCTAAAAAAAAAGTTAAAAAAAAAAAGAAGACAGTAACTATTGGGTATGCCATAGGTCTTACAGCATGGGCTTTTATTCTCCAAGACGGATCTAGCTATTGGCACTGTCAAAGTTTTAGCCTATAAGCAACAGATACCATGGTCAAGTCCCCAATATGCCATTATTGCTCAAGGAAACCAATCAACAACTAGGGACATGTTATCTTTGTTGCTGTTCTTCTGCCATGAAAGGGAAAACAATTTCACAGATATCAACACATGCAAGTACGGATTTACATTTCCTGCCCGCAGGGCCTCAGCTGGCTTCTCTAAATGTGGCTCACAAAGTGTTTGATCCACCAATATGGGATCATGCATAATGTTGCACTAGACCAAGGGAATCACTGATCAGCCAAAGATAGGTGGCAGTGGTCACATATCCATGGGATTCACTGGTCCTATCACATACTGCTCCTTCCAGAAGCTGCCTGCCTTCTAGAGTAATGGCACAGCATCTTGAAAGGCATAACTGAGGTTTAGCTTGGGTACAATGCCCTGCAAAGATGAGATGACATTCTCTAATATTCAGCAGACAGCTTTAATCAATGAAGTGGTGCTGTGTCTTTCATAGGTAGAGTATATTGACTCAGCAACCAAGAGTGGAACTATGAGTGGTCCCACGTATCATCACTCTATGTGTCTCACTTGGGGTAGTTGTTTTTTCCCTCTGCACACACTGAGGTTCTGTGATTCTAGAGTTCCTGGCTACCAAACAGAGATGTTTTCAGTAGGGGGCACAACAAGTATTTCAATTAACTGTTAGCTTTAGCTGCCACTTTGTCATTTTAGATTTCTTGGGTGAAGAAAGCAGAAAGCAAGGAAAGGAACCACTATTCTGGCATGGATAACTGACCAAGTCATCAGAAAGGAAGAGTTGCCAACACACAATGGCCACAGTGATAGGGAAGAATATGATTTTCACTTGAGTAAATCATGGGAATGTGTTTTGGTATGTCCTTGTCCCACCTTGACAGAAAATTAACGAGTGCAGTAGCCATGGACTATAAAGCACATAGTGACCAGGATCTCAGACTCCTATGGGTTGAAGTTCTGGATCACAACCAGCAGGTAACCCATCAAGACAAGCATAGCTGAGGATGCATGCAGAAAGTGAAGGAAATCTACAATGTTAATATACAAATCTAGAATGGGTAGCAGAGGAAGGAAAGAATGACAGTAGTATCAGTGAAGGACTCAAGGTTAGCTGTGGCTTGTCCTACCCAACCTTCCTTTTGTATATTTCCCTAGGAAGAAAGACCAGTCAAAATCTTGGAGCAGATATTTCTAGGAAAATAAACACAGTATATGAAGCAACTAGATCCAAACAGTGCAAGAAACAGACTGTGGGAGATACAGGAAAGCTGTTTTTTTCCAAGGTACACCCCATCCACAGGAGTAGTTGTGTGATTCATGGGTATAAAGAGGGATAATTCACTTCACAAGGAGAGTCCTGAAAGGTTATCTAGCTCAAGAGTCCTAAAAGATCAAAGAAAGTTCTCTGTTGCAACTGCCTCATGGTCCAACTTATCTTTTTGTTCAGTCCTGCTTTGCTTTATTCTTCACAGTTGTTGTTACCAAGATCCTCTCCAGTAAAGCTCCTATGTGCATTTTTCCCATTTTTTGGTGTCTATTTCCTAGAGACCCAGATATTATGTTATGATTTCAAAAGGAAATTCAGCTACTTTTAACTATTTTGGTATTTACTTGATTTTATGGGGAGGTGATGTGTAATGGAGGGTAACTTAAAATATGTTTTTGGATAATTTCATAGGTCAAAACCATGTGATTCATTGACTTAAGCCTCACTAATAAGGTGATATTGGCTGAATTATGTTCCCTAGAAATTCATATGTTGAAGTGTCAAGCCCCAGTGTCTAACAATGTCAGTATTGTCTTTTCTACATGGAGCACCAGACCTAGAATGGGACCATGGCATATTCCTCTTCCATAGACATTCAAAGCTGCGTCTGGCAGAAAAAGAAGCCCAGTATGTAAACAGAACTGGACATTTTGAAAATTATTTTCTCATCTCCTGAGGCTATTCAGAAAGATTTAATGGACCTAAGAGAAAAAGAGAATGAGTGACTCTCCCTAATCCTTTTGTTCTCCTTCCATTCCTTCCTTCCTTCCATTTATTTAGTCTTTAAGGCATGGAACTAGTCAATTTGCAAAGTGCTGCCCTTGATGCTGGGGATACAAAAGTGAAGAAGGCTGATATAGTCCCTTGCTTTCAAGGGATTTTTTCCCCCTGGTCACTATGCTTTTTCTGTTCTCTCATAACTACCCTTTCCTAACTACCACAGGAGGGAACTGATTATATATAATTTAGTAAGTCTCATCTACCCTGGGTTGCTAGAATGTATATGTGGTCTTATTTCCTTTTGCGTGCATGAAGTTCTTCCTCCTTTTGTTTCCTTATTTTAGTGACTTTCTTTTCATGCCTTATTCCCTGTCCCCACTTCTAAGCATTAGGGTAAACTTATTATAAAATTGGACTTTGTATCAAAAGCTCAAGAGGTTCCAATGTTGTTGAAAGTACATAAGAAACTATGTTTATATATTATAGGTAAGATAGGTAATATAATGATCACCCACATCCTGAAAAAAATAAGAATCCATGGGGCTCATCTTCCACCTGTGTCTAGTGTGGGTGTTGGATGAGGTCCGTGGTGGTTCTCTGTGCTGGCTCCTGGCTGCACATGAGAATTACCTGGGGCGCTTTGAAGACCCATCAGTGCTTGAGCTTCACTCCCAGAGACCCTTACTTAAGTAACGAAGAGTGGGACCTGGGGATTGGTATTTTGCAGGGTCTTCCCAGAGGGTCTTAATTATAGCCAGGGAAGAGAACCAGTTGGCTGGATCGTTTCTTTAGGTCCCTTTAACTGTAACATTTCAGGCACCCCTAAATGTAACTTTTATACAAAAAGATGCTAAAAGTATTACGGCGTTGAAGGCTCAAATTTAATCTCCACAACACTAATTTGGTTAATTAGCTTTTGGTTAATTAGCATCACCAGTATGGTGAAGATTTTGACATGGGGTTAGGTGATGCTGACATTTGCCACCTACTCATATAGCTTTTCCCTCTGCCTCCTGCTCATCTCATCTCCAAAGCATCTCTTCTATGCACTTGCTAAGAATGATTAATCTTCTAAATACAAGATTGTATCACTCCTGTGTGCATCACTCCCTTTCAATAACTACTATTTCTCTCAGGTGCAGGTGCTTACTCCTTGCGTATGTCACATAAGAAACTACCTGCCTCTCTTCACTTAGGATATTCATGTGTATATAGTTGGCATGTTTCAGTCTTATTAAACCAATAATAACCAATCTTTTTAGCACTTACCATGTGTCACACATTTTTTAAACGTTTTCTACATACATTAACTCATGCAAGTATCACAACGACCCTATGAGTTAGATACCATTTTTCTCCATTTTATCCGTGAAGAAACCAAGACTCAGAGAGGTTCAGTAACTTCCTAATGATACACAGCTAGTATTTCAGAGACGTGGTGTTCAAAATCTGACACTCTAATCCTAAACCCTGTGTTTCTTGACCACTATGTATTATAGTATTAATGTATTGTCATGTATTATACCTCCATGACATACTCCACCAAAGTTCATTTGTTATTCTTCTATTATGAATTCTTACATTACGCTAGATCCTCAAATATTGATTAATATCTATATTCCTTTAAGATTCAGCTAAAGTGTTTTCTCTGAGAAGCAGTGCCTAAGCCCTCAAACTTCATTCATTCAAATTTAGTGCCTGTCTTGTACTGTGCAGGCACTTTGTCTCAACATCTCCGTCCTGGCATTTACTGCGCAGTACTGTAATTTTATTTTTATTCATCTTCCTCAAAGTGGGGTGAAATCCAACCTGTGAAATCTTTGAGAGCAGTGACTGCATCTTCTATTCGTATATTGTTATCATCCACCATAGTGGAGAGTAAAGTCTCTGACATGGGATGTTCTTTGGATTAAGTGGCCATATAATTTATCATGCAACCCATGAGTGAAAGATGCACTATTAACAGTTGAGCAGGGATAATAGGTGTAAAACTGGATATTGATTACCTTATTTTAAAAGCTGCTTCTTTAGGTGACGATCCCCCATTTGATCGTCTTAATGATCAAATTCTGACAATACAGAAATTGATCTACCTTCAAGTTAATTTCTTTATTGTGCAGAAAGGTTGTACAAATTCTCCAAGATATGAGTGCTTATAGTTTTCCAGTATCTGTACTTTTGCTTCAAACTAAGTTTAAGAATTAACAACTGTATACAGAACTGGAATATCATTAAAGAAGATGGTATTTTGTTAGTAGTGACCAGTTTTTGGCATTGTTAAGAGAAAACATGAAACTGGTGATCTTAGAGTAAAGTTAACTACTGACTGACATGCTATATAGATTGCAGTGTTTGAGGATTAATGATGTTTCTCTTTCTCATTTATTTGCTGGATGAGAGTCAAGGAATAATTCTGCATCTCTCTGTGTACCTTGTTTCTGAGTCTCTCAAGGAGAAAGCAGTGGATAATCTGACTAGTCTTAGTTCAGTCATTAACAAGGTAGTTATGTCTAGGGTTGACTCCCAGTTCTGCCATCTGTTATCTGTCTGATCCTGGGGAAATTATTTAATGTGCCTCAATTTCCTCATCTATAAAATATGATAAACCTACCTCATATAGTTATTATGCTGATTAAGTTAATATCTAATTTTTTTTTAATGTTTATTTATCTTTAAGAGAGAGTGAGCAAGTGGAGGAGGGGCAGAGAGAGAGGGAAACACAGAATCTGAAGCAGGTTCTAGGCTCTGAGCTGTCAGCACAGAGCGCAATGCGGAGATTGAACTCATGTACCATGAGATCATGACCTGAGCCGAAAGCAGACACCTAACTGCCTGAGCTCCCCAGGTACCCCCCTTAAATTAGTATCTAAAAATACTTAGATCAATGCCTGGCATTTGGATATATATAAATATATGGTGGATAAATAAAATGAGACGTGTCATTTGAATATAAAGGCCATGCGCACATGTAAAACCCTCTTCTCCTTTCCACCACGTGACGGTGAACTAGTTGGTTGAGTCAACCAACTTGACCATCTCCAACTCTCATATATTACCCCTACTTATTATTCCCTCCACATATGGAAGAAAGTATTGCTATTATTTCAAATTTCTGTATCATGAGGCCTCTGGCAAGTGATACAATCCTGAGGTTTTGATTCAAGCTGAAGAAAAAGGAGGACATTTAGGTCTGAAGCTTTAGCTATATATCAGTAGTTCTATGGACTATGACCTAGCTAATTAAGCACGGTACTTCCATTCTTTGTGTGTAAGTTCTTCAGCGCTCTTTGAAGAAGGACATTTTTTCCAGTATGGGATTTGAACATTCTCTCTACCTTTAAACAACCTCCCTGAAAAATCCTTCAAACCATAGTATTTTAACAGATGTAGATCAACACGAAGGAAGTAGCCTAACTGGATACGATTGCCCATCAACATGTTCAGCAAAGGGAGAGAGCAGATATCGGAGAAAGCTTCCCAAATTAGAAGATTCTTACTTATCTGGAAGGATCAGTGAGTAGACCAAGGAAGGAAAACGGCAAGGAAGACATGTGCAAAGAAACAATCAGATAGGTGATCATGGTCATGGGCCCAGTGAATCATTCTGTGTAGCAAAAGCCAAGGGAAGAATTAAGTAGAGACTGACCATGAGGCTAATGGGCTGGTTAGAAGTGAGGTCATATAGAGGCTAAGTGACGTGGCCTCTATGTGATGAGCAATAAGGAATCCTTTAAGCAGGGTCTGACAAGCCTGGATTTGCAATACTGACAGAATTCCATGGACTACTGGCACAGAAGAAAGTAGGCAATGACAGTGAGGACCAGAATGAGGAAGGACCTTCTTGGAAATGAAATCCAATTCTAGTTGTCTGAAGTGAGGTAACCAAAACAATGCTCTAGAGAGGAGGCTTCCTGTGTCATCCTGACTGGGAATAATAATAGTAACTTTTGATTAGGACTATTGAAGGGATTAAATGTCGTAGCAGAAACTGGAATGAACCCACAGCACTGGATACTGGGCTATTTGCCCAAACTCACTCTAAGGCAACAGAGGCTGTATTTCTGTGACTATTCCCAGGCAAGCATGTGCTGCTGGCATCATCCCCATGTGCCCCAGGGGCAAATTTAGCTGGGTTTTGAATGTGTGAATACCCCATTATATCTGAGTGTCTCTCTTCACAAACACTGAACAAATGGAATGTGTTCTCAATAGGAAATAACTGCCACTGGAGTTGGCACAACGAAGTTGGAAAGCAAGCAAGGAACAGCTCTGCTGTCTACCAAGCTGCCTCTTCCAGCTTCTTACTTAAGGCCCCTTCAGTCCTCTCTCCTCCACAAACCAGAGGGAAAATGCTCTGTGTCCACATTCACAGCTCCAGTGGTTTCAAATAAAATTTCCCCAGTTGCAGAACTACCTCCGCTAACCTTTCTCAGTAGTGTAGCCCTCTGTAACCCAGAGGTTTCAAACAAGATTCCCTAAAGACAGGCATTGTTCCTTCATCTGTTCAAAAAGAAAGCACTTGCAAAGTTGCAACTGTGTTCACCACAGAAAGTGTTGTTTTGTGTGGTTTCCTAAAACTGATGGGTGGGAATAACCTATTGGCAACAAAATAGAAAAAAAAATAAATCTCTGGAAAAGAATAGTTTCCAGCACATCCCTAAGAGGTTTTATTGAAGTTCCTTCTATTTTTATGACCTGAGAGAAACTTTTGCTAAGCAGGTGACCATGTTGGCCTGGCTTTTTTGCAAGAGCCCAAGAGAGGCAGTAACAATAGGACATGGATTCCCACCAACCTGAGATTAAATCATGGTTCTGTCACTTACTGTTTACAGCAAATTAGACAAGGCACTTAAGTTCCCTAGAGCTCATTTTCTCCACCATCACAGAATAAGTATGGTCGAAAATATAACGTGTTATTATGAATTGCTTTGTAAAATATAATGAGCTACTCAACTCATCAAATGATCAAAATTATTTGATAAAAATTTGAAGAATGCAGTTTTTCTTTGATTCCTGGTTCCATTAGACTATTCAAAAATAATTGAAACCTATCAGGTAGGTTATACCTATTATATCTATCAGGTAGGTTTGTGTAAGTATGTGTGAGTATGTGTTTGTGTCTGTGGAGGGGACAGGGTATACTGAGAAGAGGTATTTTAACTGAAGGAAAAGGATATTCAAAGTCCATGCAAAAAAAAGACACATACAAGTTCGATGGTTTGAACAAGTCCATGTCTTAGAAGCACTGAAAATTGAGGTAGAAAAATTACACTATTAAAGGTAAGTTGGGGCCAAGGGTTCTGATCATGTAATACCTTATGAGTCCAGTGTGTTTGTTTGCATTTCAGGAGGTAACAGATGGAACACTCAGGTTAGGATAATTAGGACATTTTGAAAAGATAAATAAGAAGATAATTTTGAGAAGATTATGAAGATGATGGCAGGGTGTGGTGAAATTATTTGGGATAGTGCAGTATCCAGACCCTAGTGACAGTGAAGCCTTGTTACCAGTCCTTAAGGCAAAGTAGCAAGGGGAAGCAAGAGAAGCTGTGACCTTACAGAAACCCAGAAATAGAGAGGGCTGAGTAAAGATGTTCTCTGACAGGAGACCTTAGGAAAGAAGAAAACCAGTTCAAAAATAACCCCCCAGAAAGGGATCGCTCCAGAAGAATAAATAACCCAACCTTGCTTTCTCCTCCCTCAAACTTCTGGCTACAGCCTCCTCGTGGCTGAATCCCACTACAGCCAAAGGCAAAAGATTCCATGGACTGAGTCCATGTGTGTTAGCTCCCAGGGCACTGGGTCAAGCTGAGAAGAAACAATGGTGGATCTGGAGTAGTAACTCCAAGGGGCTTTGCCTAAAGGAATGTGTCTTTGTTCT
Source organism: Paguma larvata (assembly GCA_030068075.1). Classification (NCBI taxonomy): domain Eukaryota; kingdom Metazoa; phylum Chordata; class Mammalia; order Carnivora; family Viverridae; genus Paguma; species Paguma larvata. The sequence goes on along the minus strand of CM057831.1, from coordinate 42,466,121 downwards.
AAAGGCAGTGGAAGCTTCCAGCCTTAGAATCCTATGGTTCTAGTGCTGAGTGTACTCCTCCAGTTCACTTGCTTTGGATTCTGACTCCTTGGCTTCACAACCTGGACCTACCACTTGTTAGTTACATGACTACGAGCAAGTTATTTAATCGCTTAGTTTCCTCATCTATAAAATGGGAATGATAATAGTATCTTTTTATTAGGACTGTTGAAGGGATTAAATATCATAATTTATTTAAAGCATTTAGAGCAGTGATTAGCAAACACTATATAAAAATGCTTACTCTCTAAATATATTCTTAACATTTCAAAGAATAAAGAATCAAAGTGTAGAAACTTTTCCAAAAAGTCACACAACTAGTCAGAAGTGAGGGAGAGAGATTCCATTATAACCCACTAACTCCAATAATGGTAATCTACATTTCCTTTCACTTCATCAACCCCCCCACCCCCACCACACCCAAGATTGCAAATTCCTCGAGGGCAAGTATTGTATCTTAATCATTTTGCATTCAAGAATTGATCATAGTACACAAGTTTTGTTCAATAAATGTTTGATAAATGAGTATATAAAACACTGTGACAGAGATACACAAGTAATTACTGGAGGAGAGAGGAGAGCTTCTCTTGCAAGCTTAAAATCCTTCACTTATGTCTTATGTAAATGATTCTATAAATCACAAAATGTAACTTGCTTTCTTCAAGAAGGTACTGAGATTTAGTAATAAATTGTAAACAATCGACATATTGTATGACTACTCTGAGGTCCATTACCACGATTGAAACGGTTGAGTCACCGTTTCCTAAGCCCTCCCCTCTCCCCCTCCACCCCATATATATTGGAAGGAGAGATAGTCTACTGCTTGTAGGAAGTCATTAGAGTCAACATTCTCTGGAATCTAGGGTTTTTGTTATTGTTTGGTAGAGGAATGAGGCATTATTCAAATAGACCCTGCTAGTGGGCTCATTGGCCTTTTGTTCATTTCATCTGACATTGACTCTAGGGACAGCCTGGGGCTTCTCAGGGGAAAAGTAAGGTTAAATGTATAATCAGAGTTGCAGTCTTGATGTCTTACTTGCATGCAAGATAAGGTAGGAGCCTTAAATAACAGAAATAACCATTCTTAGGTTAGAATGGTCTTAGAGTGAATCTTGCTCATAGTTTGATGTCAATAATCCCTAAGGAAAAATAGACTAGGAGTCCAAAGACTTGGGTCATATCATTAACAGTTGGTTGATCAGGGCAATGTCACTAAATTGTAAAATATAAATAATAACTTGACCTGTCACCATCTGGGGAACATCAATAAAATCAGATGCAATTTTATCCTGTACATGCTGTGAACATTATAAAGACCAATATGAAATCCAAAAGTTATTATCTCTCTGTTTATACAAAATAGACAATTATACATTGTTTTCCCTATTTGGTGCCTTTGGTATTCATCGAAGCTTGTTTCTTCCATTTGGTCAATGTTTGCCTCTGTGCCTGGGTATAGAAAGATGCTGGCATAGAAAAAGGAATGTCTGCCTTTCATTCCCTTCTAGCTTTGGACAAGCTTAGAAAATTATAGTAAAATTTTGTAATGGTCACAATTTGAAACTGTATTCCAGGAGTGGAGTGCCACACTGTACCTATAATTCACTTTGAACACTTACTCAAAATAAATATTTACTAAGCATGTTCTAAGAGTCTGGTTCTGTGTTAGCCAAGTGGTTTCTAAATAAATATTAATAAAAATGTCCTCTCTCCCAAGGAGTTTATGGTTTATTACAGTACAGTGAGGGGATTAACAGGAAAAGCTTTGGGTAAGTAACCTGATCCTCTTTCCCCAAGCCTCCATTTTGACATGTGTAGAATAGAGATAATTGTATCTACCACTTAAGGTTGCTGGGAAGATGAAAGAGTCTTGATAATTATAAAGCTTTGAGCACAGTGTCTGTCACACAAGCGCTCAGCTAGTGATGGCTGTTTTTATTAGGAAAGGTACATACAGAAACAGATCTTGCTGTGCCATGTGCTACACAGTGACAGAACAGAGGTGTCTTTACCCATCTCCTTTTCATGTCTAGGAGTACAGATGCTTTTTGCTGTATAACCAAATACTAAAATGTCAGGGACATGAATATGATGTTGTAAATGTTCCACGGAAGGAAGAAGCATAGTCTTTTTCTCCAGGAGGAAATATGAGACTTCGTGTCTGCAGGCATGTGCAACTTGGCTCAGACACTCAGGGCCTTCTTTGGAGACTAAAATTCATTGTGGGCCTAAATGATAGAATTCTGGATAAAAAATTTCCAATTTTTCCTAAAAATCCCCAAACTGTTGACTGTTCTCCATAAAAATTAAGAAGCCAGTATTTTTTTCTTCCAGTTGAAAACAGTACATTTTTCAAAGACAATACCAGGGAAAAGATTGACACTGTGAAATTTTAAGATGTATGAATCTTATGGCCTATAATTAACTTATCAAAGTTTTTTTTTTTTTTTTAGACTTCAAATAGGTTGATTTTTTATGCAGAGAATATGGATTTCAGTTTTCAGCTCTTTCAATCACGGTTGCTAATTTGATAAAACCTAAAGGGTTTTTTTCCGTTGTTTCAGTTAACCAGTGAAGGCGTGGCATAGACAATAAATTTTGGAGAAATCTAGAAGGCAGAGGAGCTACCATGGGCTACAGGTGACCTGTGGAAGGTTTTCTAAAGGATGCAGACCATGAACTGGGTTTTAAGGAGCTATCGGAACAGCAGTGGGTAGGAGCAGAGGGTGGGAAGGTTTCTCAGAGAGTGGTGTGCCCAAGGCTAGACATGCATGGAAGTGCTGAGGTGAGTGTCAGCTATAAGGTCAGCTTTGAAAAATGATAACACATGTCTTTGGGAGCACTGTAGTCATAGAGGGTAAAAATAGAGGAAAATTATTTTAATGGAGACATTCTGGGAAACAGTGATGGGAATCTAGATCATGTCTTGCAGCTTACAGGTCTGGCCATATACTACTGAAGAGTCTGGCAGTTTTATGTCATTATGGTCCCTTCTTCAAGACATAGTCACAGCTTGATCACACCTAGATGGTAACCACTTTGCCTTTGCTGCTTGCAAGTGCGTCTACAGTCACTTCATAAAGTTCTAAGTAATCCATGAAGTAGAGTGTCATGTACACAAGAATGAGTCAGATGCATGTTTCCTATTGATGTATATTAGAGCATCTATAAACGGTACAGCTGCATCTAGACTCTGTAAAGATGTGACTACTTACTGCTCCCTGACACCATTCGTGGTGAAAAATTCAAAATGGACTATAAATTTCACTAGTTCTGCATGAAAGAAAGGATCTGAATTACAGGTTAAGGGACTTTTTTGAATTCCATCCTCTGCCTCATTTTTCTTCCGAATCAGAAGTGTTTTGGAAAAGGGCCATTCATGAGAATTATTTTCCCAACTGTATTTTGGGAATACTTGAAAGGAATCAAAGAGAATTAACACTTATGGAATGCTTGTAAATATATAAAGCCTTTATGTACATTTTCACCTTCATAACAATCCTCTGAAATAGACATCATTGTGCCCTATAGAGTAAAAGTGTCATGACGGCAGTAGTTATCTGTTTGTTTCCCCAAATGCTTAAAATAGTACCTGTCATATACTAGATGCTCAATAAGTGAATCGGATGAAATCTTATCAGTGATGAAATAGTAGTAAAGAGCAGTTAAGTATATTTCCCAGGACTGCAGGGCTATTATGGGCCAAACATGGTGCTTAGGAAGATCTGAGTATAGTTTTATCTGACTACAAGACACAGGATTTGTCAACTATATTGCAACACCTCTCCATGATGACATTTTTTTTATGAAAGGAAAAAAAATAACGCAATTGTTAGTAAGGTAAATGTTACTAATTTAGAGTTAGAATTTATCTAGGAAGCAGACATTGCTGCTGATCCTTCCTGGATTATTCTACAATTGAATCCTCTCCTGACTCAGGATGGAGAGAGATTTCTCCTGAATATTCGTAAGCTGCCTTAAATCCTTTTTGGAACAAGGATGAATAAACATAAACACATAAAAAATAATGCTGAGGATACACTGTGGTTTCATTTTCACTTTAGCAGGTATTTAGGAAGTGCCAACTCTGGGGTTTTGCTTTGGGTATGCAGCATTAGAGAGCAGGGACACAGAGGAGGAAGGATACAATTCCTGCCTTAGTTAGCTCTCAGTTTTATTTTAGGTGGGAAGATGAATCAAATCAGTGTCTTCTAAACCTGGCTGTATATAAGAATAACCTAGGGAGCTTGCTAAAAATACAGAATTAAACTATCTGGGGTTGGGTCTAAGAATTTCTGTTTTATCAACAGTCCTGGATCAGTCTGATTCACAGCCACATTTAGGTAACACTGAATTAGATACATGCTACAACCCTTCCAGCTTTGGAATTCTATGATTTTGTATTACTCTAAAAGTGTTCTACAAAAATAGAAGAAAAAAAAAGAGGTATATGTTTGTGCCAGCAGAGCATTGCTCTGAGAGGGAATGCTAGAACAAAAGGGATGGGAGCTGTTAGTAAGGAGGAACCTTGGCCTGAAAAGTCATGGGCAACTCGGGTCAACATGCATGTAAACCCCGAATGGCTTAGGCAAGAGATAGATTCCCAAGGCTATTTAGGTTTGGCTAACTTGGTTGACTTGGACTAATAGTGGACACGAAGCCATCCCGCTTGTCTGTATTTTTTATCTTTCCTATTTAGAAAGATAGCAAATCATCATGTATGTCTGTGACTTCATAACAAAGCTACACAATGCAACTGTTTCCTTTCCATAAATGAAAAGAATTCAGTAGAAAAATGGCCTTCTGTAGACTGAGCCATTTAAATGGAATCAGTTCTTGTGGAGCCTGTTAAGCATACGACATCAGCTCAGTCATGATCTCATGACCCATGAGTTCGAGTCCCATGTTGGACTCTGTTGCTGACAGCTCAGAGCCTGGAGCCTGCTTCAGATTCTGTGTCTTCTCTTTCTCTGTCCCTCCCCCGCTTGCACTTTCTCTCTCACTCAAAAATAAAATGTTAAAAAAAGATTTTAAATAAAAAGGAATCAGTTATATATCACAGAAAACCAGTATTAGTGGCTATTGGGGGTTATATACTAGAAAAAAAATCTGTTAGTTTTTGTGTACATTAAAACACATTCAACATATTACATATTACATTTGTTAATATTGTTAATGAGTAGAGTAGTTAACATTTATTTATCGTGTTTAATATTTCTAAGCACTATGCTTTGAAACATTTTCCACAACTGATTCAATCTTTGTAATAACTTTACAAAATAAATCCCTTTTCAATCCCCATTTTATGGATGAAGAAATTGAGGCTTATAGAGATTGAGTTCCTTGAAACATCCATCAGACAAGTTCAGGGCAAAGACTCCAGTCTGCTTCTGTTTGAATCCTCAGACTGTGTTTTTAAACACTATGTTAATTAGCTAACTAAATAAAACAGATCTTTCCTTACAACGGAATATTATTCACTAGCCATTAAATTGTGTTTTCGAAGAATATTTAAAGGCATGGGAAAATGTCTATGGCATAGCAGTAGGTAGATACAACACACACTAAGGAAATACATACACATATTTAGGAAAATGTTTGAAAGAAATACGTCAAAATGTTAACATTTTTCTCTAGGTGTTCAAATTACAGATATATTTTGGGTTCTATCCAGTACTTCTCTGTGTTTTCCATATTGTCTAAAATAACTAGTTAGAAGGATAATTGTTACTAATTAAAATAAAATCCATTAATGCATTAGAAAGATTATAAGGAAATTCATCAAAATATTGAAAAGGCTCTTACTTAGGCAAAGAGTTATGAACATGCAAAAGTATCACTCTTTTTTTCTAATTTCTATAGGCTCCGCACCAAAAATATTTTAAAAATCCAAATGCCTTAGTTACTGACCCAGATTTTTATAATCTAGCAATTGGCTGTCTTTCCAGATAAGATTTATGTTCCCAGAAAGATTTATAATCTTTCAAGACTTAATCCCTAAAACTCTCTGCTTTCTGGTTTTACCAAACCGTTTGAAGATGACATAACTTATGTCTTCATACGTTAATGCCTGTCCATTGTGGTTTTGCTTGCCTAGAATCACTGGAGCGCGACCTTTTTGAGGACAAGGTTCACGTTGTCTTAATCCTCATATTCAATGTACCTAACATAGTGCTTATGAAAACATGAGATTGCATACATATATGCTGAGTAAACGGAGTGGTTAGGTCCAGGCTGTAGAGCCAGCGGAAGTGGAAGAGTGGTATGTAACTTTCTCACCCCCTCTATGCATTTCTGTTTGAAAGTTTTACAGTAGGAATGTATTCACTTACTAGTTATGTAATTTGATACATGGGGCTGAGAAAACATGTTTTGTTAAAATTTTCTTGATGAAAAGGAAAAGGTTAACTGTTATTATTAGCCATTATCTTCTTTTAATCCTCTGTTCAAATATCACCTTTTTTTCTAAAGCCTCCCTGTATTCTCCTTAGGCTCAGTTCGCTTCTCTATCTTCCTAGTTTTCATTTTGCTTTTTATGTCTCTATAAAAACATATTTCACTACATTGAAATAATTTATGACTGTTTTCCCTATTATGATGTGAGGTGGAGCATAAGTTGAATTCACTATCATACTCTAAAAGCTTAACTCATAGGATACATTCATTTATGAATGAACATGCACATTCCTCCTTTTCTCAAATAATGCACAGACTCTGTAAGAGACCTCAGTGAGAAGGAGACATTTGAGTGAATTCCTCATCTGCTTCCAGTAGTTATTCCAATGCCCCTACCCAGTGAAGCATGCCTGGCCAGCCTGCCTAAAATGGCCTTATCCCATCCTTTGTCCTATACTCTCCATTTTCTTTCCCTGTAACATTTTCCTCCTTAGTACTTATTACTTTCTAACATGGTGGACACTTTACTTTGTTATCTCTTTATTGCTTTTCTATCCTTACTAGAATGTAAGCTCCGAGAAGACAGAGATACCAGTCTGTTTTGTTCACTGCTGTAGCGCTAGAGCCTAAAAGAGGCCCTGGTGTACGGAAGGCATCCAATCGATATTTGCTGGATAAATGAATGGAATGTGAAAAATTACAGAGGTATGCACAGAAGGCGTGTTCTTCTGTGGATGGAATAACTCTACTATACAAAATCTAAGCCTTTTTCTCAAATATCTAACCAATGAGTGGCAGTGAACTCAAGATAATACTTTAGAGAGAGCCTGGAGTGGGAGTCTTTTATATTGAGTGTTGAATAAGATCTAACAGAATCTTAAGTGTTCTAGTGGACAATTAAGTGAAGGGAAGGGGTGAGCATCCTTTCATAAAATATGAATAACTTACTAAGAGGCTACTCTCAGCTTCTGGTACAAGGCATTTGAATGAGTATTTTCCTGAAAGCTTGTCATCCACCTTAAAAATTGCTTAGGACCCTGCCTCTCACACAGTCAACTGGATGAAGAAGGCTCTAGTATTTTAACTCACAAGTCATAGCCAAAATAGTTTTAGCTTGAAACATACTGCAAGTATAACCAGATACTCATCCTAACCAGGGTATAATCCCAACAAAGACCCCTTTAGAGCACCATGTTACACTATGGTATAGCTTCTTCCATGCAGTCCACCAGGATAATGGAAAGAAAGATAGTGAGATGACCTACTGAGATAATTTACTGATAGTCTGGGCAAGAGAATGGGAGCAAAATCAAAAGATTAGTTTTGTTTGGAGTACTTGCTGTCTCTTTTTATTTTAGGCAATATGAAGCTAGCATAATCTGTTGTTTACTTAGATCTTTCATATTTTTACTTAATAAAATCAGACTGTCTGCTATTGAAGACCATGGGCATTCTTTTCCCTGTAATGTGAATAATTATCCAGTTTACCCATAAGTCAACACACTGTGGAAAGATTTAAAAAGAATGTTGGAGAGCACCCTTCTGTTTAAGCTCTGCAAAGTATTATGTACCCTCTCCAAAGACCATTTCTATGGACTCAGACTCAAGCAGTGTTTGTAAGACAATCATTACAGCAGTGTTTGTGAGTGTGCTGGAGGGGGCAGGGGAAGGTCCCTGTGCAGCTTATAATACTTAGCTCAAAACCAGTCCCTATCAACGGCAACAAGTATTCAGAAATGTCTCCAAGCCTCAGATGTGTTTTTCCATACATATAAATAAGTACACATGGTTAATGTAGGTTAGCCATGATGTCGTATTTGGATATGTAAGTTCAAATCCTGGGATTGCTAATTTACCACCTGAGTGATCTTGAGCACATTTCTTAAACTTTCTGAAACTTACTCCCTTCAGCTAGAAATATGGTAATAATAGAACCTTAACATAGGATTGTTAGAAAGGTTAAATGAGAAAATACCTCTAAAACACTGAGCATCATGCCAATGACACAGAAACACTCTCAATAATGGTTACCTATAATACTATTTTCATCATTCAGAGAGCAATTAACTTTCCCTCTTTCTAGAAACTGAATGTTTTGGTGGGAATACAGGGCTGATAAAGTCCACAGAAGAGGCTGGGTCTGATCATTACAGCAATATTTGGGAATCTGAAAATATAAATGTACTGCTTTGCGGAGCCTGGGTGGCTCAGTCAGTTAAGCACTCGACTCTTCATTTCAGCTCAGGTCATGATCTCATGGTTCCTGTGTTCAAGCCCCACATTAGGCTCTGCACTGAGAGTTTAGAGCCTGCTTGGGATTCTCTCTTTTCCTCTCTGTCTCTCTCTCTGCCCCTCCCACGCATGTGTACACACTTTCTCTCTCTCACAAAATAAATAAACATAAAAAATTAAGAAAAAGAATGTACTGCTTCATAGTTTCTTGATTTTATTAGCTGAGGAATATAGAACTAGGGACTGTTTAAAAGTAGGAGGTTTCTTCTGAATTTAGATAAGCATATTTAGTCCATTTTAGCAACTGTAAAACATGCTTTAAAGTTACTGTTTGTAGCATTATCTTTCATTGTAAGTGGCATTAACCATGCATACTTATACTTTTAAGGTAGATATCAGTAACTATTCCAAACAACAATAAACCTCTCCAGAATCATACTGTTACAAATGCACAGCTGTGCCTTGATTTTGTGCCATTTAAGTAACAGTTTGTTGGAAATGAGTGCAAAGCATCTATCTGTGAAGTCTCTCCAATGAAATTTTTATGCTTCTGAGGTTAATATAGACAAGAATGTCATATTATACCAAGATCTTTAAATATGTGAAAAGAAACTGACAAAGGAAAAGGCAGCTTTTGTTCTCCACAACGCTGGATGCAAATTTGAAAGACTGTTCACTTTTATGAAGACACACCTCATTGCTTCCTAATTTCTCCCCAGAAAAACAGATCGGGGATATAAGGTGTGACTGAATGACTAGTGATATCTAATTATCACAAGCTGAGCACATGGCCTGTCACTGAGTATTGGGTCAATTCACATTGCTAAATTAATTAGCAAAGCCAATGAGAAAAAAAAAAAGTCGAATAACTGAACATTCTTTTGGTCCACGTTTAGTCAAGATTACATGGCATTGTTGAGAATCACTAACAACACCCATGCATTTAGCTTGTAACTATACTTGGCATTATGTTTGTACCTTTCTTTGGTTTTGACCTCTTGCGGGGGAGGGGGAGGGTGGAAGAACAGAACAATATTAACAAGCCAGTCTTGTAAAATGGTGTGAATTTGAGTTGGTATCACTGCAGAGATGCCCTGATGACATCACACAATATAACTCCAGCTACCAGTGGCTTACTGGGTAGTGTGCTGAGCTTCTGACACACTCCAGCCCACTCAGGGCCTTCCTGTGACTGTCATTTGGACAGTATAAGCACTGAGCAGAGAGAAAACCCAGAATGGGGGGAATCGCTTTGTGGTGGCTTTTGTATTTTTCAGAAACCATAACATGAACTCTCAGTGCAGCTCCTTCTATTTCCTGAATCTCTCCTATTTGTCAGGAGGCACCACTACAAAAACATTCACTCTGCACTAAGACAAGGGAGATCCCTCTGTGTGCTCTATGACAAAATTTAATTAGACTTTCTAGTAATTCATGGCTATGGCACGGTTTATTTATTTTATTATAATTAATAGACTCTATTAGTTTAGAACAGTTTTAGGTTTACAGAAAACTTTATCAGAAAGAACAGGTATACCTCATTTTCTTGCACTTGGCTTTATTGTACTTTGTAGATACTGCATTTTTTACCAAGTGAAAGTTAGTGGCAACCCTGCATCAAGCAAGTCAACTGGCACCATTTTCCCAACAGCATTTACTCACTTCATTTCTTTGTGTCACATGTTGATAATTCTCACAATATTTCAGATGTGTTACGGTAATCTGTGATCAGTGACCTTTGACGTTACTATTGTAACTGTTTTGGGGTGCCACAAACCGTGCCCATAAAAGACAGCAAATTCAACTGATAAATGTGTTTGTTCTGACTTTCCCACCAACCAGCCATCCCTCTTCTTAGGTCTCCCTATTTCCTCAAACAACAATCTTGAAATTAATCCAATTAATAATTCTACAATGAGCTCTCAATGTTTAAGAGAAAAGAAGAGTCACACATTTCCCACTTGGAATCTAAAGCTAGAAATGACTAAGCATAGTGAGAAAGGCATGTAAAAAGTCAATAATGGCTAAAAGCTAGGCTGGAAAGAAATTAAAGGTGTACTCAAGTGAATACACACATGATATGAAAGGTAAACAGCCTTACTATGGGTATGAAGAACATTTTAGTTGTCCGGAAACACGATCAAACCAGTCATAACATTCCCTTAGCCCAAAGCCTAATCCAGAGCGGGGCCCTTCTTCAATTCTATAAAGTCTCAGAGAGGTGAAGTAGTTGCAGAAGAAAAGTTTGAAGCTAACAGAGGTTGGTTCATGAGGCTTAAAGGAAAGAAGCCGTCTCCATAACATAAAAGTTCAAAGACGAAGCTGTAAGTGCTGATGTAGAAGCTGTAGCAAGTTATCCAGAAGCTCTAGCTAAGATAATGAAGGTGGTTACACTAAACAACAGATTTTCAGTGTAGATGAAACATTCTTCTATTGGAAGAAGATACCATCCAGGACTTTCATAGCCAGAGATAAGTCAGTATTTGGCTTCAAAGTTTCCCAGGACAGGACAGGCTTACTGTTGTTAAGGGCTAATACTGCTGGTGAGTTTAAGTTAAAGCCAATGCTTATGTACCATCCTTAAAATCCCTGAAGAATTATGCAAAGTCTACACTGTCTGGGCTCTACAAATGGGAGAAAATAGTCTGGATGATAGTACATCTGTTTACAACATGGTTTATTGAATATTTTAAGCCCACTGTTGAGACTTACTACTCAGAAAAAAAAAATATTCTTTTCAACATTACTGCTCATTGACAATGCACCAGTCCATCCAACTCTGATGGATATGTACACAATTGATGTTGTTGTCATGCCTGCTAACACAACCTCCATTCTGCAATCTATGGATCAAGAAGAAATTTCAACTTTTAAGTCTTATCATTTAAGAAGTATATTTTGTAAGGCTCTAGCTGCCATGGATCTGTGTACAGTAAATTATAAACTTTATGGAAAGGATGCTCCATTCTAGATTCTATGAAAAACATTTGTGATTCATGGGAAGAGGTCAAAATATCAACATCAACAGGAGTCTGGAGGAAGTAGATTCCCACCCTCATGGATGACTTTGAGGGGTTCAAGACTTCAGTGCAGGGAGTAACTGCAGATGTGGTGGAAAGAGCAAGAGAACTAGAATTACAAGTGGAGCCTGAAAGTGGGACTGCATTGCTGTAATTTAATAATAAACTTTAATAAAATTTGAATGGATGAGGAGGTGCTGTATACAGATGAGCCAAGAAAGTGGTTTCTTGAGAAGAAATCTACTCCTGGTGAAGATGCTATGAAGATTGTTGAAATGGCAACAAAAAATTTAGAATATCGCATAAACTTAGTTAATGAATCAGTGGCAGGGTTTGAGAGGATCAACTCCAATTTTGAAAGTTCTACGTGCGGGAAAACTTCTAACACTAACACATGCTATAGAGAAATCATTTGTGAAAGGAAAAGTCAATCAGTGCAGCAAACTTTATTGTTGTCTCATTTTAAGAAATTGCCACAGCCATCCCACCCTCAGCAACTACCACCCTGATCAATCAGCAGCTATTAACACTGAAGCAAGACCCTATGGTAGCAAAAAGATTATAACTTGCTGGAAGTTCAGATGATGGTTAGAACTTTTAAAAATAAAGTATTTTTTAATTAAGGTATGTAGACATAATGCTATTGTACACCTAACAGACTATAGTATAGTGTAAACATAAGTTTTATATGCACTGGGGAACCCTTCATTTGACTCACTTTATTATGATATTCACTTTATTGTAATATCTGTTTTATTTCTGTGTCTGGAAACACACCTGAAATATTTTCAAAGTCTGCCTGTATAGAGATCTCATATATCCCTTACCCCATGCCCAGGATCTGCTATTGTTAGCATATTGCATCAGTGTAGTAAATTTGTTATAATTGATAGACCAATATTGATAAATTATTATTGACTAAAGTTCACAGATTATATTGGACTTCACTCTATATTGTACATTCTGTGGGTTTTGACAAATGTATAACATGTACACTGTGATAGTGCTATGCAGAATAGCTTCACGGCCCTAAAAATCCCCTGTGCCCTACCCACGCATCCCATGCCCCTGAAACTGCTGGCAATCACTGATGTTTCTACTGTTTCCATAGATTTATCTTCTCCAGAATGCCATAAGTTGGAATCATATAGGATGTAGGCTTTTCAGATTTGTTCCTTTTGCTTAGCAATATGCTTTCCAGGTTTCTCCATGTCTTTTCATGGCTTGATAGCTCATTTCTTTTCATCACTAAATAATATTCAATGTGTAGATGTACCCCAGTTTGTTTATCTGCCCACCCACTGAAGGGCATCTTGGTTGCCTCCAAGTTTTAGAAATTATGACTAAAGCTTCTGTAAACATCTGTGTGCAGGTTTTTGGGTGAACATAAGTTTTCAATTCATTTGGGTAAATACCAAGAAGCGTGATTGCTGGATTATATGGTAAGAGTATTTTTAGCTTTGTAAGAAACTGTTTGTTACACTGCCTTCCAAAGTAGCTGTACCATTTTGCATTCCTACCAGCATTGAATGAGAGTCCCTGTTGCTCCTTGCTTTTTTCTTGCTGGTATCTCCAATCAAATGGCTGTTACTGTTGAAGGGGTCATTAAGCTACATGAATTCTAAAAAGGATGTGGGAAGCATCTGAAAATTCAAGCAACTAGGTAACAAACAACTGTTCAGTATAGAGCATCCTTTCCCTGTATGTTTGAGGTTCTGAGCTGCAGCTATCCTGTGACTTAGCATCTCCAGTATTCTCCATCCCTGCAGTCACAGACCCCATCTTGGCCAACATGAAAGCATTTTACTCTAACCACATGTCTGATCTTCCAGTACCTATTTCAACTCTTTGTTCACTTGGTAGCCAGAGTGAGCTTTTGAGAAATGCAAATCCTAACCTAAATCCTCTTATTTCAAATCCTTAATATAACCTTTGAGGCCTTACATGTGTTGGTAACGATTTATCTCTCCCCACCCATCTCTGACTATTTTCTTGACTGCTCAGTTTTACCCATCTCTACTAGCTATCTCTCTCTTTCATAAGAGTATTGAGTTACTAACCAACCACAAAGCCTAAACACATGCCATCCCTTTGTGTGGGATGTCCCTTCCCTCCCACTGCATCTTCCCCTTTTGAAATCATATTCATATTCAGGTCTTCACTGAAATGACCTCAGGAGACCTTCTCTGTTACTCTGCTCATATTGGGCCCTGAAGTTACTGACTTCCCAATAGCCCATACTTCCTCTTCACAGTATCTCCCATAACTGTTAGTTTGCATTTCTCTGTTTGATATTTATTTCCTTCTCTAGATAGTATGTCTTATGAGGGTATGATTGAATGCATTTTATTCATGACTTTATTCTCAAAATCTATAATAATGATTGGGAATTGTAGGAAATCAATGAATACTTAGTGAGCATATGGATGGATAATAAACATATAAATATTATACTTCCAGATAGTAATTACTAGGAGTTCATCAAGGCATTACTGAAAACAAAAACTTCTAATCTCCAGAATAAAATGCCAGTTTTTTAATGGGTCCAGAAAGTTGATAGAGTCCTTGTCATATAGGCTTTGCCATCTTCATCACCTTTCACTTTTTCCTTATGTGTAATGTTCTAGTAATGTTGGAGTGAACTGTTTGCTATTCCCCACCAGCACCATGTTGTTTCATAGTCCTGTGACACTGCTTAGTCTTTTTGTTTACTGCTAGAAATATTCTCATTGCCTGGAAAATCACCTGAGATTCTTCTGGTACAACTTAGATGTTACCTTCTCCAGGAAGCCTTCCATGAATTCTCAGCCTAGGTCAAGTTTATCTGTGTGCTGCTATCTCACTCTAGGTAGTCCTGTATCATGGCTCAAATGTTCAATATATGTTTAATGAATGAAATCGACTCTCACTCACCAAATTACACCAACATCATTGGAATATGTGTTTATCTTCCTATCTCCCTTTGAGTAATGAAACTCTTTGCTTTGCCTGGTGCTCTATCCCCACTGCCTGGCATGGAGTGGCATGATGTAAGTGTATTGAAATTAACTGAATGATCAATACCAAAAAGTATTAAGTGGGGGCATATTTGTTTAAGCATCCTTTTTGTTCATCCTTGATAGCTTAAGGGCTAATAATCACAGCATCCTTTTTGTGTATCTAATTGATAACCTAAGCACTTATAAAAATACATAAATTTGCTAACTTCCCTAACAGCTTTCAGAATTTATTAATTCTACACTATAAAAGGAGTGGCTGTGTCCCAGTTGTAGCCTAATCTTCCATAGGACCACCGAATCAAGGCCCCTATTGTTAGAGTGATGTCGCAAAAATGAAACCCAAAATAAGATTTGTCTGGGTTTTCTTGGATCACATTCCGGTCCTTCCTTCAGTGCCTGAAACCATAACCATTCATCCATTTCCTCTTTGTAACATCCCTGCCTATCACCTGTACTCCTTCATCTGAGCCCTACCATAGTTTGCACATGTCTCCATGATAGCACTTACCAAGCTGTATTAAAATCATTTATTAGGCCATAGGTCTCTTATGTTTGACTGCAATCTCCCTAAAGGCAGGAGTCTGTTCCATTAATCTCTAAGTTCCAAGAGTCTAATCCAGTGGCTAGCCCATGCACATAGCAATCAATGTTTTTGAATGAATGAACCAACAATAATATATACAATAGGAATAAGTATAGTGTTATAAATAGGTGTTATAAGTACCTGAAAACCAAGAGAGCCACAATTTTTGAAAAATACAAAGTAATCTTTAACATTGGCTCTGGGGAAAGAACTGATATTTACTCAATATCTACTATGTACTTAACACTGTGATGAGTTCTAAGCACTTTGTCAATGTGCTTGTTTCATCTTTATAAATAACCTGTCAAAGTAAACACAATCCACTTATTTTTCAGACAAAGAAACCTTAATTCAGAGAATAGGGTTATAAATACACGAAATATCTGACACCAAAGTTCCTTTTCCTGTTATTGAAAAACTATTATTTAAAGAAAAAATATTTAGAATAAGAGAGAATATGTGGAGAAAGATGATAAAGTGATCTCTGATTATGAGTCAAAAGTAATATTCCCATGCAAAACTTTGTCAGCCTCAGAACACAAAGTCTCATGGGATCCTTTTGATGCACATCTCTCTGTGTCTAAGCAAACAGGACCTTTTCTGCTCTACAGACTCTTTCTGGAAGGCCTGTGCTGGCTATATTTTTCCAGGACTGGGTGACATCAGCAGATGCCTTAAACTGAGACTTTGTCAAAGGATACTTTCTTTTTTTATTTTTAAAAATTTTTAAGTTTATTTATTTCGAGAGAGAGAGAGGCAGGGAGGGGAAGAGAGAGAAGGAGAGAGAGAATCCCAAGCAGGCTCCCCACTGTCCACACAGAGTCCAACATAGGGCTTGAACTCTTGAATTGTGAGATCATGACTTGAGCCAAAATCAGGAGTCTGGATGCTTAACCTCAAAGAATCTTTGCAAAGCTATATTTACTTAAATGCATTTTTACTTTTCTATGAATTTTCTTAACACTTTAAGTTTGCTACAAGGTATTAGTCTTGCCAAGTAGATTTCATAGGGAGAGCCCAATAAAACGATTTAGCAATAATAGATATAATGACAGGTGAAAAAAATTAGTTTTATAGGATAAAGCAATACTTTGTACTATAGGGTTTTGTTTCTCTGGATGTTTATACATTATATTATAAGTTTCTCTGGGTGTTTCTTCATTATAAGTTTTTTGAAAGTAGGGACCACATTCTGCTTAGCTGTTTATCGCTAGCATCTAGAACAGCATCTTAAATGCAATAACTGTAAATTAAAGTCTGTCAATGAATATTTAAAGCATATATATCATTTTCCCATCTGTTCCTGAAGATTCTGTAAAGCCTGACAAAAAATATACACTTCGAGAGAAAGAATAATTTTTCCCAATATATATATATATATATATGGTGTGAAAAGTTTCCATATATATATATATATACACACATACACACACACACACACACACACACACACACACATACAGAGAGAGAGAGAGAGAGAGAAGCTGAGATTCAGTGAAATCAAATACTTTCCTCAGACCATGCATTATGAGGGCTAGAAACCAGATTGTCTGACTCTGATTCCTCTCTGTTTGGAATATAAGCATGTTGGGAGCTAGGGGATGTCTTGATATGGCAAGTCCAGCAAATTTCTTACTTCTTCAATTTAGAGAAAATAAGCAATGCTGCCATTTATGCCACAGTAGTTGCAGACACATTAACAAGTGAAAATTGAAAAGCTAGAAATAGCAAAGTTTTTGTGGTTAGATATTAAGATTTCTGGGAGTTGACCTCACAGGACTGCAGATGCTTTTTCTGCTTGTCTAATGTTACATAACAGCAGAGAAATTTCTCAGGAGCCTGAGCAGATTTTATTCTTGCAAATGTTTTTGGTTCTGGCGGAACTCAAGGGAATTAATAAGCTTTAGAGAAGGCAATTGTTCTGTAAGAACAAAACGCAGTAGTGAAATAAACATGGGGAAAAGGTATGCCTGTGACCAATCCCACCCTTACTGTAGCAGTTTCCTGCATATTCTAAATCAATGAATCTCCCAATGCTAGTCTACTCTGCATTTCTAAGATGGTAGGTAAGCAATAGTTACCAAAGCATGGTATGAGGACCACTGGGAATATACAAGATGATTAGGTACTTACTGGGAATAGTTTTATTTCAATAGTTGTGTATTTTATGGTTCACTTTTATTTATTAAAATTACTCTGTTCTTCTATTTACAGAAGTAAAGCAAATTTTCCTTCTAAGTAAACTAATTTCATTATAGAATTGATTTTATTCAGAAATAAAGAAACTAGTAGTATAGGAAGTACATAGATACAAAAAACTATTTCTGAAATATGAAATAATCATGACCGAATTCAAGAAACATTACATTACAGTATAAGTTGATGCAAATAGTCCTATTATCGAATTCCCTTGTAAAATAAAAGACTCAGGGTGAAGTACTTCTCAACATGTTGTACCTGTTTTTAATCTGGATTAAAAAGTTAATCCAGACGATATCTGGATAACTTTTTTTTCTGTCACAGATGCAAAAGTTTTGTGTATTATTTTTCTATAATAGACAATACAGTAGGTGCTAAGTAAAGGCACCAATTATGCAATTTTAAGAAGTCTATTAATGACGAAATATATAGAAAACTGGAAATGGATTCCAGAGCTGGAATTAACATTGTTTGGTAACCAGATGGTTGTAATAGGTGACCAGGGAGAGACATCATAGATGGGATCTAGGTTCGCTAAATTAGCATCTAATCAGGTAATAACATAATAAAAGGTGAATTCTATAATCTACTTATAAACTGGTCTCACTGAGATTTTAAATATGATATGCGCATTCAAAATAAACATATTTTAAGCTATCACTGCTTTTATAACACTTGATTTATTCACTTTAAATGATATCCTCTCATATAACACCAAGAAATATATTAATTTTTTAATTGTATTTTTTGAGTAATCTCTAAACCCAATGTGGGGCTCAAACTCATGACCACAAGATCGAGTCACATGCTCTTCCGACTGAGCCAGCCAGGCGCCCCATGAAATTTATTAATTGTTTTTAATGTTGATATTTACCACGTTCTCACTCTTTTCTCATGGGCTTTTCCTTCATTTCCCGAAGATAACTGTTAATGCGAAAGTGCAATGAAATCTCTCAGCTTCCCTGGCACTCTGTGGTCAGTAAATTTAGTCAAAAAATGTAGTTTCATCAGGATTCCATTTTCCCAGAAAATGAAATAAAATTAGTCCTTAGGATTAACGTGTTCTATGACCATTAAGTTCTTGTTTGGTTTCACACTGGTAAAATGTTTGTGTCATTCCATGTCACGTCCTACCTGTCTCTAGTCATCTCTGCCAGCTTTATTTCCACACAGCGGTCCATAATGACAGCCTGCCAAGGAGTGAGCTTAGTTCTCCAGACCCTGAGCCAAGGAGAATCTGGAAGCAGGTTGGGGCCTCTTTCCCTCTGAGCAGTAAACAGGGTCTGGAATGTGTCTGCTGCCCCCACCCTTGATACCCTGGCTAAGGAGGCAGCCCTTGAATGTACACTGTACTGTAGGCCATACTTGCATGAATACCTATATATGTGTGCTTCTGCCTTTCCACTAGTTTATGACTGGAAAACACCTCCTTGGTTTTTCACCCTATTCTCAAATCTGCAGTCATAATGTCAAAATGCCAATGTTCAGGTGACACTGACTCAGGTAATACCATTCTTCATTCTATCAACACAATATGCACACCCAGCCACAGCCTCTCCTCCATAGTCATGAAGGCGGTGTACCAGACAACTGTCTGAAAGCCAAATGCAGAAACATAATTATTATTTTTATGTCTGGAGTAACCACATGGCCTCATTTTCCTGTGCTATCTCCCTCTATGTCTATTCTCTCACAGTAATAATTCTGTCTTCAGCAGTCTTAACGTGGTACTGATTTAGACAATCAATGGTGGTCGCTCAGTTTACATCCTTTGAAACACCTTTTCATCTCTCTTAGCCTCAATCAAAGGGACTGAACACTATGATTTCTAAAGATCCTTTCAGTTCTTTTATTTTTAAAACAGTTTTAACATTTATTTTTGAGAGACAGAGTGAGACAGAGCACGAGTGGGGAAGGGACAGAGAAGGAGGGACACAGAATCCAAAGCAGGTTCCAGGCTCTGTCAGCACAGAGCCCGACCTGGGACTCAAACTCATGGACCATGAAATCATGACGTGAGCCAAAGTCAGACACTTAACCGACTCAGCCACCCAGGCGCCCCAAGATCCTTCCAGTTCTAACATTTTATGAGAAATAAGGTCCATAGGAAGTACAAAGAAAAACAAACAATGGATTAAAAAAAACACAACAAAACTTCCCTGGAATCCACCCACTCCAAGTAACAATATGAAATTTATTTTTGGACTCACAGACTAACTTTTTCAGGGTCTTTGAGTTTTCACATGCAAATTGATTTGATGCCTAACCGACCCTACAGACGTAACGAAAGATACATTCTGACGGCCTGATGTTTATTTTCTTTGTTTCTTTCTCAGGATCTTTTTGTAAGAAGCTAGGTACATGTGGCTGAGTCAGCTGTGAGATGGAACAGGCTGATTCCAGCAGCTGGACACTGGCCTCTTTTTCTAACAAGGCTATTTCTTCAACCAAGAAACCTCTGTTATTATCTAGAAGAGGTGATGTTCCCTACATCTCTTTCCAGCTTTCTTACAATTATGTGAGTGTGAAGAGGGCAGGGTCCTGCTTTGCTAGCAATTTCTATGGTGCCTGCCTTCAACTGGCCCCACTCAGACATATTTCTCTGCAGGACAAGAATGGATGGGGAAACAGTATCATTCGCTGATTCTCTGTTGTTAAATTCCCTTGCATGGCGACAATATAATCCATCACTATAAAATTAGAGTGCTCCTTTCATTGCATCCGTAGCCATTTCACCAGAGATGCAAAATTATTTATCATCAATATGTGGAGAATGAGGCTCCATAGTTTAGCAAAGTACTGAAAAACCTCTGGCCGCTGTCGCAGTGCTGATGTTCCCATATGTTGGCTGGGTAGCCTTGTCACCTAGCCTCCAAATTTATTTATTTATGATATAAATGCATTGGGTAGATCAAACTAAACTCTGGACCATGAAGCTACCTAAGTAAATTGATTATGGAATTCAGGACTAAAAATAAATAAATAGAATAGAATGGAAAAGAAAAGGGAAAAGAAAAGAGAAAAGAAAAGAAAAGAAAAGAAAAAAGAAGAGAAAAGAAAAGGGCCCTGGAAGAAATAATTGGATTTTGAACCTGGAACTCGAAGTTCAAGTAGTAAAAAGATTTCACGCCTGCAAAGAGAGTAGCAAATTCTCATAAAGTGTTGCTTTTTATGTCCAGACTCAGATTTCATAGTTGAAGACTCTTTCAAAAGATACAGTGTCTTTAGGGTACACATCCTGGTCTCAATATTTTTATAGGAAGAGTTAAGAGTTGACTAGACCCTGTCTATCTAGTCCCCAGAACTAAGTTCAAGTCAGGGACAATGTCTTTCTCTGGGACTCCAGTGCCTTATATCCAGGAGGTATTCACCAAAATTTAAATGTTGATGAAAATTAATGAAATTTAGGGGCATATAACATGTATTAAACATCTTTTACGTGTTAAGTTCTTTCATCTTTTCCTTTTTTTACAAATAAAAAAACTAAGACTCAGAGAGTTCACGAGGCCTGTAAATGGTAGAACAAGAGTTCCTGATTTTTAATTCCATGTGTGGTGCTCTGTCCTCTGACCTGATTGGTTGGCACTGAGGGGGTCAACAACTGGATAGCTACATGACAGACTTGGACAGAACATCTTGTGGTATTTTTTCCCCAGATCTATGGAAAATAAAAGTGGGTAGGGGCATCTGGTCATGATTTTAGACTAATCTTCATTCACATCTAGCTCTACTACAAGATACGTATTCCTTTTTAACAAATTTTAAAAAACTAAATGAAATTCAAATATTTTGAAATATTTGAAAATATTTTTTAAATGTTATTAAGTTATTTTGGGGAACTTTATAAATGGGAGCAGTAATTATGTAATCTCTGAACTGCATAGTTATCATGTCCATGAAACTTTCAAATAAATGGAACTATGTTTACAAATGAGCCATCCTAAGAGACACTGGTTTTAATTCATTGAGAATTTCTCATGTTTGATTTTTATTTTATTTTTAAAATTTTATTAAATGTTTATTTTCGAAAAAGAGAGAGACAGTGCAAGTGGGGGAGGGGCAGAGAGAGAGGGAGACACAGAATCTGAAGCAGGCTCCAGGCTCTGAGCTGTCAGCATGGAGCCTGATGCAAGGCCCAAACCCACAAACTGTGAGATCATGACTTAAGACAAAGTCTGACGTTTAACCTACCGAGTCACCCAAGCGTCCCTTGTGTTTGTTTTTTATATATGAGTATTTTCATTGAAACTTCTCTGTATACCTTACACTGATAACAACATAGACTAGAATTATAGTCTGTATTGTTATAACTGGTGTTAAATAATTAGTGTCTCCACAGTCTTGGTTTGCCCAAAACGGCTGAATTTAAGCCTTTTGCCCTGGTGTAATTAGTAATTAGTATTCTTGAGAATACTCAAGAAGAGCATTGGGCAAAGCATGAGCCAGAGACGTCTAGCCATCCATTTATGCATTTTTTCAAGAAAATATTACCAGTTTCCTCTATGTGCCATGGTATTAATATGCTAAAACACCAACTGGGCAATGCAAGGCTAGGAGGCAAAGAAGAACACTCCCCAATTTAAAAAAGTATAAGAAAGAAATGTAATGGATTTATTACTTCCTCTGAGAGACTTTAGGGAATTAGAAATCTATATTTCCAAGTTTATATTTGGATATTAATAATCTAATCATGATCATTTTTCAAAGGAGCTCATGAATGATTACAGAAAACAGACTGGTAGATGCCGAGGCAGGGGGTTGGGGAATGAATGGATGAAGAGGGGTAAAAAAGCACAAACTTTTGGCTATAAAATAAGTAAGTCTTGGGGATATAAGGTACAGCACGGTGACTGTACTTAATGATACTGTATTGCACATTTCAAAGTTGCTAAGAGACTAGATCCTAAAAATTCTCATCACAAGAAAAACAAACATTTTTGTAACTATGTAAGGTGACAGACGTTAATAAGACTTATTGAAGTGATTCTTTCACAATGTATACAAATATTGAATCACTATGTTGTACATCTGAAACTAATACCTCAATTAAAAGAAAATGCAACAATGCTGGTTTTTCAATAATAAAAGGAAATTTAGAGTCGTGAACTTAGATTTTAAACTTGACTATGATGTGCTCTTTGGCAATTTACTTGCTCTTTCTAATTCTTGGTTTCCTTATCTGTTAAATGAGAATACTTTTACTTATACCTCAATGATTATTATGAGGATTAAAATCACACATTAAGAATCTAATACCAGGGCACCTGGGTGGCTCAGTTGCTTAAGCGTCTGACTTGGGTTCAGGTCATGATCTCACAGTTTGAGGGTTCAAGCCTGACATCAGGCTCTGCGCTGACAGCTCAGAGTCTAGAGCCTGCTTTGGATTCTGTATCGCCCTCTCTCTCCGCCCCTCCCCCACTCATGCTCTGTCTCTTTCTCTCATAAATAAATAAAACATTAAAAGTATTAAAAAAAGAATCTAATATCAAATACTCAAATAGATATAAATAATTATTATCAAATTATAGAACCCACTATCATAAAAATAAATGTTTTTGTCCATTTTCCTCTACAGACTGGAACCTTCTTGAGGTCCAAGACTAGGTCTTACTCATCTTAGAGCCTAAGAGATTATAGTGGTGAGTCTGTTATGTTAGATACTTAATGTTTTGAAAGAAAGGTTAAACAAAGTATGAACCTTAGTTTACTTTCCTATCTTTTGTGTGAATTTACTGTGTATCTTTGGAAGATTTCCTTTTAATCTCTGGACTTCAGAATAAATGTATTCACTATTTTAATAATTTAATAATTTCAATAAAAATCAACAATATTAATTATCAATAATGAAAATCCAGTGATGAAAATGCCACATATTTTTTGATCGGTTACAGAAGGTAACTTTGCTTTTAGGAACTAGAATATTACTTTATTTTATTTATTTATTTTTAATGTTTGTTTATTTTTGAGAGAGAGAGAGACAGTGTGAGCAGGGCAGGGGCAGAGAGAAAGGGAGACACAGAATCTGAAGCAGGCTCCAGGCTCTGAGCTGTCAGCACAGAGCCCAACCTGGAGCTCTAACCCACGAATGGTAAGATCAGGACCTGATTGGACACTTAACCAACTGAGCCATCCAGACAACCCTATAATATTACTTTAGATGTGAATGCTTCTTTCTTTTTATTTAGAAAAACTATATACATGCACAAGTGTATTTGTTCTAGCATTGCTTATAAAAATTAGTAAAAATAACCTAAATTTCCAGTGATAGGAGAATGATTAAGGTAAGTATGTTTAGGCATATGATGTAATATTTTGATTTCAGTATATAAGAAAATGATATAACACACAGAAAAACTATTAAAGTGATTTTAAAAGGTGGGATATAGGAACACCTGGATGGCTCAGTCAGTTAACTGTCCAACTCTTGATCTCACATCAGGTCTTGATCATAAGTTCTCAGGTCTTAAGTTCAAACTCCGTGTTGGGCTTCATAGTGGGCATGGAGCCAACTTAAAAAAAAATGGTGGGATATAAAATTGATAATTACAAAATTTTGGATATATATATGAAAATGAATAAACCAGAATGAAGAAAGTTGTAAAGTTTTATCTAGTAAAAAGATTTTTTAACTTCAGTTATTCAGAGAATAGTTTTCAACCAAAACATTGTGAACTATTACTAACATTTGAAGATATAGAGCATATTTTTTGAAATGTTTAAACTCATGTTTCCATATTTTATAGTGCTATTTCATTATTTGTACTTTAGCATAGTTATAAAATCTCTTCTGAATATAAAACATGACAGAAAAGAGTATAAAAAGATTTATTATATAATGCAAAGTTGGTAACCTAAATATTATGTCTCAATGTTTGTGCAATGAATGGATATTTAAGAAATGCCATCATGAAATTAATGGTTAGAACCTCAGCAAAATGGTATCTTCAAGACCTAAATTGCACTTGACATGCTGCCTTCTTTAAATTTGCATTAAAATAAAATATTCACTCACTTCCAAGCCTTTATTTAAAGCTGTCCCATCTATTATTTGGAACAGCTGGTAGCAAGTGTCTTAGTGACATAGCTGTTCATAAGAGGACTCATTTCCACCATCTGTGTTTGTGAATATGAAGATTTCTGAATTCACAATTCTTTATTGGTTTATTTAAACATGAACAACTATTTCACAGTTAAGAAACAATGTCCATACCTGCAGACTTCTTTTCCTTCTCTGAATACTAAGTTTTTAAATAATATAAACTAGCCAATAGTTCATGCCCTGATCCTCACTTTCACCTCATCTAACATGGGCTCCCTTATACCTCTGTGTTGACTGATCTTGGCATTAATTTTTCCAAAATCCTTCCATGGCTCCTTCCTGACTATTGGATGAAATCAGCATATTTTATCATTGCATTCAAGACTCTCTTCAATGAAATATCAATGCTCATCTCCAACTACTCTCTTGTAAATATTCCATGCTCCATAATGAACTTCTCACTTAAATTACCTGCTCTTGCCTCTTTAGTAATGTTGTTCCTATACCTATACTTTCCTTCCCCTCTCCCCACCATCTTTACATGTTCTGATTCCAGATGTCCTTCAAGGTGCAGCTAAAATGCTAAACTGTTCATGGGGTATTTTTTATACTTTCGATTAGAAGGATTTTCTCTGTTTCCAACTTCTACATAGAATTAAAGTTAAATATTTAATAGCATTTAGCACTTTTTCCATTGTCATTTTACACCTTTTATGAGACTATAAGCTCATAGAGCATAAACTCCGATGTTTGCTTTCTATCATAGAAGTAGAACTAATATTCTTGACACATGATAAATAGGTTCAGATTTACAAAAATCTCACTAATAGTACAAATAATTCTAATGTAGCTTTCACCAAGATTCCCTAAATACTAACATATCGCAAAACCAAGCACAACTTTTAAGACCAGGGAACTGACCTAAACTCTAAACTAATAACTAGTCTTTTGAGTTTTTTCAAAGTTTATCCATTTTCCCACTAATGTCCTTTCTCTAGATGAGGACCCAATCCAGGATCATTTAGTTGCCATATCACCTTACATTTTCCTCAATTTAGGACAGATCTTTAGTGTGTATTTGTTTGTGATGGCTTTGTCACTTTTGAAGAATACGAGTCAGTTATTTTGTAGAGCATTGCTCAATTTGTGTTTGTCTATGTTTCTTCCTGATTATACCTGGATCATGCATTTTTTTTGTAAGAATATAGCAGAACTTTTTTTTTTTAATTTCTTTTTGACATTTATTTATTTTTGAGAGACATAGAAACAGAGTGTGAGCAGGGGAAGGGCAGAGAGAGAGGAAGACACAGAATCCGAAGCAGGCTCCAGACTCTGACGAATCATCAGCACAGAGCCCGTCGTGGGGCTCGAACTCACAGACCGTGAGATCATGACCTGACCGAAGTCGGCCGCTTAACCGACTGAGCCGCCCAGGCGCCCCCAGCAGAACTTTTTTGAGTCCTTTCAAGAAGTCATATCAATAGGCATGCGATATAGATAAATATCACTACTGGTGTTCACTGTGATCACTTAGATAACATGATATTTGTCAGGTCTCTCTAATAGCAGGTTCTATTTCTCCCTTCGTGATAGCTGAGTGCATTGTAGAGAGATCTTTCAGAAGATGAAAATATCCTATTTCTCAGTATTTTAAAATACTAATTTTAGCATCCATTGATAGTGCCTGAAACAACTATTGCTGCGATATTTACCAAATGATGATTTCCCCCCTATTTTCACCACTCTTTCTACACTCACTAATTGAATTCTACCATGAGGAATAGCTTCCCACCTTTCCCTCATTTACCTTTATTTAATTATTTACTTCCATTATTTACTTCTGTAATCTATTATTGACTCAGATGTTTTCTCATTTAATATTTTTAATGGTATTACATACATCTTGGAGCAGCACATATATTTTTAGGGGATACATGGTCAGGAGCAGCTGGGTAATGTTCTGAATGTTCTGCATGTTTCAACTCAATCTTCTCAGTAGCACTATGAGGACATATTTATTTAAAGATGAAGAAGTTGAGGGGGGCACCCGGGTGGCTCAGGTGGTTGGGCGTCGACTTCAGCTCAGGTCATGATCTCTTAGCTCGTGGGTTCGAGCCCTGTGTTGGGCTCTGTGCTGACAGCTCAGAGCTTGGAGCCTGCTTCAGATTCTGTGTCTCCCTCTCTTTAACCCTTCCCCAGCTCACTCTTTCTCTCAAAAATAAATAAACATTAAAAGTTTTTAATTTAAACATGAGGAAATTGAGACACAGAAAACTTAGATAACTTGCCTGAGCCTTTCTACCAGTAAGTGACAGAGTTAGGATTAGAACCTGAGCAGTCTGGCTCCAGACTCCATGTTTTTAATCAAAATAAAACATTTCATCTAATAAAGCTTGGTCAGAATCAGGAGGGTTTTTTTTCTCTCCTGTCTCTAGCCAAGATCAGTAAGTACACAAGGCATGTTAGGATCTTAGCACCATGGAACCAGATGGTAGGGCTTATTCACAAGGGTGAGGTTGGAGGATGATAATCTGGCTGCAAAGGTATATCCAGCAAGAAAGATGGAGCAATTGGAGGTATAGCCGAGGATGGTTTCATCATGTTCCAGGTATGCTCTATGGGTAGTATCTTTCTCTGCACTGTCTTAACCATGCTCATTGTTGTAACTGATTAAGAAAAGTGTATACTCTTGGCACAGGATGGAAGAAAGAATACACCTGAGGTAGTTAATTTGTCAAATCTAGAAGGAAGACCAAGAATTATAAAATTAGGCAGCAACCACTGCTTATGAAGGGTTTAATGGTAGTGATTAAAGTATATTTATGATGAAAAGAATTACTATCCAAGTCTGGAAATGGAACTAGTCAGAGCTAAGTGAGATCAGTGGTCTTGAATACCACGCAGGTAACCAGGCCAACTACAGAGCAGATTCTTGAAGCAAACTTTCAGTTCTATATTCAGGCCAGCACAGGAGAAAGGAATGTTGCAACTTGGAGACCTTAAAGGCTCCTGCTCTTTGTAGGCACAGCAGCAGAGTAACTACACAGCAGGTGAAACCTAGTGTGCTTCAAGTTCAGACTAAATTTTCAGTAGACCTGAGAGTAGTGCCAGGAAATATCTCAAGAACTGGACATAGTTTAATAATAGATAGGGCTCTTTCATTCATTTATTCTTAAATCCATGCATTCATTTTTAAATCCATGCATTCATTTTTAAAGTATATTTATTTATTTAGAGAGAGAGAAATCAATGGAGAGGCAGAGAGAGAGGGGGAGAGAGATCCAAAGCAGGCTCTGTACTGACAGCAGAAAGCCTGATATGGGGCTTAAACCCATGAAACATGAGATTACGTTAGACACTCAACCAACTGAGCCTCCCAGGTGCCCCATGCATTCAGTCCTTATCAAGTGCCTCTAATGATCCACACATATATTCAGGGAATAGATCATGATCAGGACATGTTCAAAGAATCCATGTTCTAGTGAGGTTGTGCTCAAGTAATGAATATAGGGTATGCATGGGAGGGAATAGTCATTCCAACTTTGTGGTGGTGTGTCTGGATAGGAGGGTCAAGAGAAGGTTTCATGGAAGAAACAGATCCAGCTCTGAGGATAATCAAGGCAGAGAAATTGAGACCAGTGCCCACAGAAGCACACACCTGTTATAAATGCAAACACATTAAAAAATGCAAAGTGGCTCATCAAGCAAGATGACTGCATTACAAGAGGACACCATAAAAACCACCTCTAGTACCATCTCTGTTAGCAAGTTCAGCTATGGTGGAGAGGAAGTAAGGTTAGGTTGTGCCAGAGATATTGATAGACTCTTAAATAGCCATAAAGTGGTAATGAGTGACACTTGTGTGACTCCTTCCCTAATAATAGGGATTAAAGCTGTGTAAGGTCTAGATGGTCACAGAGTTCAATCTCTGATTATTTCTAATTCTAGACAAGGTATAAGAGTAATTATTTACATTTGCATAATACTTATAAAACACTTCCATAACCATTACATCACTTGATCGTCACACCAATTTTATGAGATAAACAGAAAAGATGTTATTAAAATCCTTATTTCCCAGAAGAGAAAACTAGAGGAGCTAGAAAATTTGATGGTTGGAGACGACAAATCCCAGAAGTAGGGCCAAATTGAGAATCAAGGTTTCTAATTTCTCTTCCAGTGTTCTCTTCATAATACTAACTCTTCCAATTTGCCAGTTAATCAGGGAGCAGCTCATACAGATGGTCCCTGACTTACGATGGTTTGACTTATGATTTTTCAAATTTACAAAGGTTTGATGGTGATATGCATTTAATAGAAATTGAACTTCTTTTTTAAAGTGTTTATTTATTTATTTTGAAAGAGAGAAAAAGAAAGAGCGGGGGAGGGGCAGAGAGTGAGGGAAACAGAAAATCTCAAGCAGGCGCCACGGTGTCAGCACAGAGTCTGAGGTGGAGCTTGATCTCAGTAACCTTGAGATCATGACCTGAGATGAAACACCAAGAGTCAGACACTTAACCAACTGAGCCACCCAGGCACCCCTAGAAACTGTACTTCTAGTTTTGATTCACTTCCTGGGCCAGTGATATGCAGGACAATCCTTTTGTGATGCTGGCAGAGGCAGAGAGTTGTACTTCCCATTTAGCCACATGATCATGGGGGTAAACCACCCATATGCTTACAACCATTGTGTACCTGCACAACCATTGTGCTTCTCACTTTCCGTACAGTATTCAATAAATTACATGAGCCATTTGTCACTTTGTTTTAAAGTAATAAAGTACTTCATTATAAAGTAGTCTCTCTGTTAGACAATTTTGCCCAGCTGTTGGTTAATATAAGTGTTCTGAGCATGTTTAAAGTAGGTTAGGTTAAGCACTGCTATTCAGTAGTTTAGGTGCATTAAATGCATTTTAACTTATGATATTTTCAGCTTATGATGGGTTTATTGGGACATAACCCTATTACAAGTTGGGGAAGATCTATATTTAGAAATGAGGAATCTGATATTCTCTCTTAGTGATGCTCCATGTATAGAAGTATCCCTCCTGCAGAAAGGCTATGAGGAGGAGAGGAATAATGTCATAGAGAGAAAATCTCTTAAAGTGTGACCCCTCTGGAAAACCTATCTTAACATCTCCTCAGGAGTTTGCAGAAAAGGCAAAATCTTATCCATATTTATATCCTATATTAAAACAGGAAGCTTGCTATTCAAACATTGTTTTAAGAAAGTCTCCTAGGCTCTCCTTCCAATGAGATTGCCTAAACTCCATGTCTTCCCTGCATGGCTGTGGATATAAGAGCCAAGGTTTTCAGAGCAAAAGTTAAGAAGCTCTCTCACATTCTCTGTAGAACTTCAATAGGTAAGCAAATATACAAAAAATGAGGAAAATCCCAACAGAAAACAATCACCCAAACTGCCCTATATGGCACAGAATCTGGGTATTCAATAGGTCTAATGATTATATTTTATTTTTTAGTGCCACAAGATCCTGGGAGTGGGGGTAGGGAAAGTGGTGGGCAGACGATATTTTGATAACCTGAGTACGTTGGATCTTTATCCTTTCCTCAGTTTCCAAACATCTGGGGCATA
Organism: Paguma larvata; assembly: GCA_030068075.1. Taxonomy (NCBI): domain Eukaryota; kingdom Metazoa; phylum Chordata; class Mammalia; order Carnivora; family Viverridae; genus Paguma; species Paguma larvata. The sequence continues at coordinate 42,436,021 of CM057831.1, read as the reverse complement.
CACACTTTACCTCTCATGACATTACCTCACCACTGCTCGATATGTTCAGTGTGATTGGAAATGACAGAGCCTGGGACTTTCCCAAAATGACCCTAGTAGTGACCTCTTCCAGGACATGTCTCTTATTTTTGTGGGCTCCAAATCTGAGTGGACTTGCAGCATTCACTGACAGTAAAGAGGATATGATTACAAAGCCTCAGGATAGGCCTTGGGCCATTTTGGCAGGATACAAATTATCAGTGAACCAAATAGCCTGTCTGTCCGGAAGAGATTTGAGGCAAATAAAATCACATTGCATCATATCAGAAACCTAACAACAATTTCTACAATTAATCACTAACCAAAAATGGCAGATTGTAGCCCCAGAAGCAGCAGATACTTCTAATTAGTGCTAGATGATTGACCACACACACTGATTTGGCCATACATGCTGGAAGGAATTACAATTAATTGCCAGTGGTAATGAAGCTCATATTGACTAGTTAGGCAAATATCAAAAGCAAAATTCAAAGCTGTTTCAAGAAAAGATCAAAATGATACCAAAAGGTTGGTGAACAGAGCAGCTGTTTACAGGTTTGCCAAACAAACTTTAATATCAGACACATGCTAGTAAAATTATGAAAGGAGATTAAACACGTACTATTCATTTACTAAGTTCTGAATTTATAAATCTAGGATGATAGTTAGATAAATAAATTTGTACCTCAACCTGGTAGAAAGCTAAATGAGAGCAATTTGATTTACACTAAATATCTACAAGGGAAGAGTATTAATGAAAGGCCAAAGGAAAAAAGGCAGGACAAGGAAAAATGATACCAAGGCTTAACGGCGACGCATTACAAACAGACAGGAGACATTAACAGCCAGACGTTTTGTGCAAGAAACCATTATTTATGACAAGGTCACCTTTGCTATAAGTAGATATTCAGCAACCATTGAGTTATTGGCTGGTGGAGACCTTAAAAGTTACAAAATCCATTCTCTTCAATTTACAGCTTCTGAAACAGATGCCCAGGAGTAGGGGATGGAAGAGAAGAGAAGAAACTAACAATTATTAAGTACCTGTCATTGAAAGGTGCACATTTCTATGCCTTTCACAGACCCCACTCAATCAATCCCCTTATAAATGTTGAAAGGCAGGCGTCACTGGATCCAGTTCATACTGGGACACTAATAGGAAACTAAGGTTTCAGAGAAGTGGTAGAGCTGGTCTCCACTCCTGCTGCCTTTATGAGAAGGAATCATGGCTGGCCCATTTGGTGAGCCTGCGGCACACTGGGACTGGATTGCAATCTCAGGAGTCTGTTCCTGACCCAGGGAATAATAACAGTTCTATCAGAGGCATTTTTTAGGATCTCAAAAGTAGTACCTGGGGAATGTTTGAGTGTAAGCATTTGACAACCATTGGGTTTTAGTATAGGGGAAGGCCTACTTATCCCAGAATAGTCATATGCCTATATACTAATTTAGAAATAACAAAGTTCCCGAGAGTATACTGACTTATAATGTTGATCAAAGACCAGCTACATGCTTGGCTCTTTACTAGACAATTTACTTTTATTAATACCTGAGTATAATTATTAGACCTTGCAGATAAAAAAAAAGAAGGACAATGTATCATGGAATGTATAAGTGACTCCCACAAGGTTACAGTGGTCAAGAAGTGGCAAAGTAGATCTTATACCCAGGTCTATGGGCCCCAACACACCTGTTTTTGCTTCTCCACCACACAGATCTCTTGATATTTCCTAACTAAATCCCATAGAATTCTCAATCTGAACAGTTCATGTGGACCCTGACCTTGTTACATACCCTGTATTTATAACTTCCAAGGTTCCTTCTACACTAGTCCTGTCTCCCTAAGAAGACGGCATGCTTGGATACCACTCTATATTCTCCCTACCATGAATGACAGTACCTCATATACAGCTGACACAGCATATGCCAATAGTAGTAGCCATGGCAAAGGGCTACTATAGGCAAGCTCTGGGGAGAGGTTTCCCAGAATCCATCTCACATTCTGGCTTGTTATTGTTGTTGCTAGTTTCTGTCCTTGCTGAGAAATGCCTGAGGAATTCAAGTAGGAGACCCAGAGGAAGTGTCCATAGCTAAACCATTAGGGTTTGATAATACCCACTTAAACTGGGACCAATCTTTCTAATGACACTCCAACCTATCTTTCTTTGTAGGATGGGTGGGAAATGGAGCCAACTGACTTCATCTGACTGGATCTCAAGTGATTCTGTTGAAAAAGATTTGTTCTCTTTATCTCATTTCCTCATCTCTTTTATAATCATATTATATTTCTTTCAATTGCTTCTCTCCTTTGCAGTATTCCACAACCCAAAATCCTGGCTAAAAGAAAAATCCAGCAACAGTGAGCCCTGGTCCCCAAGGAAGGTAACAGAAATGAAGAAAACACTTCAAAATGTAGAAGCAGCAGACAGATCTTCGTTTACTAATGAGGCAAAAATGGAAAACTGTAAGTAGACAAGTACTTAATGACATCAATCAGCAGTCCAAGGGCAAGGACTAATAAAATTTAGGAATAGAGCTAAATTCAGAATAAAATTGAATTCATTTTAAGAGACAAGCTTGAAGAGAAACTTCCTTGAATTAAATGATTTGAAGGATTTTGTTCTTATTTTGATTTCCCCAAGATTAGAAGCAGACTATTCTAAGGAAATAATATTTTCCTTTTTCTTCTTTAGCCTTATATAATTTGACTTCAAATATATTCAAATATCATAAAAATAATTGCATTTTGTTTTCAAGTCTTGATTTAAAAATGAGTATTCTTGGTTACAATATTTGATGTGCTAATGAGCTTTAATAATATCATTAAATAAGACTTCATTTCAAGTTACCTTGTTGAACTGGAGACTAATGAGCAGATATCTACTGTCTAAGATAAAGTTACCCATCATCAATAAACATAAAACTTTGAAATGAAACTTTTCTTTTTACCTTTTTACTATGGAAAGTTACAAATACATGCAAAGAAGGACTCCCATTTCTCCATCATCTGGCTTCGTTTCTCTTCAAAATTTTGCCAATAATCTTGTCCCACCTAAACTACCTCCCTCTCTTTCTCTCTCTCCCTGTCTGTCTGTCTCTCTTTTAGAAACAGACAATGTAGTATTTTAAAGCTAAATCTTGGTCATTTTAGTATTTTAGAGTTAAATGTTGACATCCAGGCATTTCACCTGTAAACCCATTAGTATTTCTTTCCAACAGATATTTAAAATATACATATATATTTCACAATATCATAATCACACCTAATAAATTATTAAGAATCATTAATATTATTTAATACTTATTTCAACACTGAAATTCAAAACATGAAACTAGTTTTTATCGTGAAATGTAGTCGGGATGTCTCTGGTATGATAAGAGAAGGATTATTACCAATGTGGCCCAGGTTAGCCAGACTGGGACTCTTGGCCATGAAGCTTCTCTGATTCTGATTCTTTTATAGAAAAGAGCTTCCTGCCTGTATTTCCTAGCTAACTTAGGATAAGCTACTTTGTCTTATTCTCTGTTTTCTGAATTAATTCTCCTAAATTCTAACTGACTACTGTGATTTGACCTTGTACTTTGTAATATACACTCCTATTTGAACTCTTATTCTAGATTTGATTCTAGCACTTCAGTTAACCTTTGAGCCCCATTTCCAGGGAGACAGCATAATCCAGTGGCAAGTCTTTGTCATTACAGTGTTTATGTTAAACAAATTTGGGTTTCTCCATTTACTACCTGTGTGACTTTGAGCAAATTAGTTATCTTCCTGGTGCCTCAGTCCCTTCATTTGGAAAATGAAGATAATAAGACTTCTAATCGCAAAGAATTGTTTGAGAATTAGAAGAAAGAACCCTTTGCTGAGTGCCTGGTATATAGTAAGCACTCAATAAATGTTTAGTTCGAGGCTTTGCTGTGAGTTTGATAATCCTGGGGTTTCCTCCACTCCTCTTTGATCTCTTTAGCAAGTCCCAACAAACACCTTAACTCAGTTACCATGTCTCTGGCAGCCTCATTGTTGTGACTCCCACCACCCTGTTTGGGTTGATCATGTTTTCTTTTGTGCTTCTCTGAGACATTCACAGCCTTCCATAATGATTTTAAAAAATCACAAAGTACTTCCTCCCCATTTTTAATTTACCTTTTCCTAATATTGGGCAGTAAGCTGTTTAACAACAGAGGTGATATTTAAGACACCTTTGTTCAATGTGTTTATAGCATAGTATCTGTCATAAATGTTTACTGAATGAATCCCTAGATATTTTATATAAGCAAACTTTTCCTTCCTTCTTATTTCCAATACCAGTTCTTATCTTGTCTCAGGGACCCAGTCCTTCCACCATGCTATACTATCTTCTTCAGTAACCTCCGAAGGTTTTCTATTTTCTACTACATATGATTAAGCTCTGTTTGGTCTTCAATGTCCTGTATAATCTAGCCTCCCTGGATTTTATTATATACTACTCCAAAATTATCTTATAATACTTGACAACTATAAATCCTCAGGTGATAGGCAGGATTCTTGCCATCCTACTCATGATGATACAATGTTTGTTTCCATTGTTAGGCACTTTTCAAAACAGAATTTCTATCAATACGTTCCTCATGTGAGAAAACAGTACAATTGTTTGTTGCACTCCTGATGTAGTAAAAAGACATCTTTATTTTGATTTCATGCTATTTTATTGGCTTCTCTGACTCTTAATCAAATTCTCTATTATAATATGATGGATCAGATGGCCTAGATTCTAATTTTGACCCACTTGCAGGCTGCATAAACTTGGACTAAATACTTAACCTCACTAAGCCTCAATTTGCTCACCTGTGAAAGGGCAAGAGCATTGATACACATCTCAATGGGTTGCTTTGAGGGTTAAATGAGACAATGGCAATAAATGCTCAATAAATGCTAACTGTGATGATGATGGTGTCAATAATAAACAATTTATTTTCTTGGGATTAAAGTGGATTTGGTTTGCACCCCTTGCATTTAGAGACAAAAACAAACAAAAAAACAATTAAGCCTACATATTTTTCCAATATACAAGCTGATTTTCTCCTGCCTTCATCATACTAACTGGTTTGAAAGTGACAGATTTTCAGAATTCCTAATCTCTTATTGCAGCCAAAGAGAGTGTCTATTAATATGGCTAGAATAATCATTTTCTATATATTCACACATCAAAGCTAGCTGCAAACAGGAAAAAAAAATAGCATGCAAGCATTTGGGAATGAAGGAGAATTATAGTTTACTGTTACCAATATACAACTTTAAAAACTATAATAATTTCAAGAAATGTAGCCATAAAAATGAAAACTTTATCAATCATACACTTTAGACCTTATATATTTTTTTTGGAATTTTTAGGTACAGATATTATCCAATTGAAGTAGAATTCTTAAAAGCTACACACTTTTTACTTAGAGATTAATGTGTTTCAGATACTAAATGTACCATCAGTATAACACTGATACCACAAAGTAAGAAATGCTATTTAATATTTTTAATAATAAAATACTATTTGTATTCATTTTCTATTTTGCACTGAACCCACAGGCTGCCAACTTAGCTTCCCATTTCCTGTCAATGAGAAGCTAAAACTGCAAAACTCTTTGCAAGAATATAGATGCATGCTACAGTACAGTGCTAGATGTTTTCCTCACATATATCCAAGAAGAAGTTTTAGGGAGATTAAAAAAATGTATTTTGAACTAAATGAAAATAAAAATGAAACATCAAAAATTTGTACAATGCAGCAAAAGCAGTACTTAGAGGGAAATTTATTGCACTGAATTTATAGCACTGGAATGAACAAAATAATTAATAATCTAAGGTTTCACCTTAGAAAATCATAAAAAGAAGATAAATTTAAATCTAAAAAAAGAAGAGAGGAAATAATGAAATTTAAGCGTGCATCAATGAAATTAAAAATAGGAAATCAATAGAGAAAATAGATTAAACGAAAAGCTGGTTCATAGAAAAGATTATTTAACATTATGAACCTCTAGTGAAGCTGACTGAACAGATAAGACACAACTTACTAATATCAAAAATGAAAGAGGAAAAATTATTCCTGACACAATGGTTATTAAACGATACTAAGGAAATATTATGAATAGCTGTATGCCCACAACTTTGATAACTTAGGTAACTGTAACAACTCCTTAAAAGGTGAACACTACCAAAATTCACACAACAAGAAGTAAATAATCTGAATAGGTTTATGACTATAGTATGAAAGAAATGGAATCAATAACTAATAACCTTCCAAAAAAAAAAAAAAGCAATTACCCAGACAGATCATTTCCATGTATGCAAGTCTGGCTCAACATCTGAAAATCAGGTGCTATAATCCATCACATTCCATCCATACTAAGGAAGAAAAATCATGTCATTATATCGATTGATGCAGAAAAAGCATTTAACAAAATCCATACCTATTTATGATTTTGAAAATATCAGAAAACTTCAGGTAAATCTTCTCAATTTGATAAAGAATATCTATAAAAGACCTACTGCTAATATGATACTTAATGATGAGAAACTGGATACTTTCCACCCAAGATTAGGACCAAGGTAAGGGTGCCCCTCTCTTATTACCCCTATTTAATTCCACACTGGAAGTCTTGGTGAGTACAATAGGATAAGAAAAGCAAATAGGCCCAGAATACCCAACACAATAGTAAAGAAAAAGGGCAATGTCTATCTTGGAGGATAGACATTATCCATCTTAAAGACTTACTATAAAGCTACCATAATGAAAACAGCATACTATGTGTGAAAAATGGACACACAGATCAGTGAAACAGAATGGAGAGCTAGAACTAGACCCACACAAATATAGTTAATTTATCTTTGAGAAAGAGCGAAAATGATTCAGGGGAGAGAATAGAGTCTTTTATTTATTTTTATTTTTTATTTAAATCCAAGTTAGTTGACATTTAATATATCATAACACGTAATAATGATTTCGGGAATAGAATTTAGTGATTCATCACTTACATATAACACCCAGTGCTCATCCCAACAAGTGCTCTCCTTAATGTCCATCACCCATTTAGCTCCCCACGCCCAACACTCTACCCCTCCAGCAACCCACAGTTTTTTCTCTGTATTTAGGAGTCTCTTATAGTTTGTCTCCTCTGTTTTTATCTTATTTTTGTCTCCCTTCCCCTATGTTCATCTATTTTGTTTCTTAAATTCCATATACAAGTGAAATCATATGATATTTGTCTTTCTCTGACTGACTTATTTCACTTAGCATAATACACTCTACTTCCATCCACATTGTTGTTAATGGCAAGATTTCATTCTTTTTGATTGCCAAGTAATATTCCACTGTATGTGTGTGTGCGCGTGTGTGTGTCGACAATAGCCCACACACATGTACACACACACGTACACACACACACACAACATATCTTCTTTATCCATTTGTCAGTCAATGGAAATTTGGGCTATTTCTATAATTTGGCTACTGTTGATAGTACTGCTATACACATTGGGTACATGCGCCCCTTCAAATCAGCATTTCTGTATCTTTTGGATAAATACATATTGGTGCAGTTGCTGGGTAATAGGGTAGTCTTATTTTTAATTTTATGAAGAGCCTCCTTACTGTTTTCCAGAGTAGCTGCACCAGTTTGCTTTCCCACCAGCAATGCAAGAGGGTGCCTGTTTCTCCACATCCTCGCCAACATCTGTTGTTGCCTGAGTTGTTCATCTTAGCCACGCTGACAGGTGCGAGGTGATATCTCAATGTGGTTTTGATTTGTATTTCCCTGATGATAAGTAATGTTGAGCATCTTTTTATGTGTCAGAAGAGAATCTTTTCAACAAATGGTACTGGAAGAATTAGACATCCTTTTTAAAAAATGAATATAGGGTGCCTGGGTAGTTCAGTTGGTTGAATGTCTGACTCTTGATTTGGGGCCAAGTCATGAACCCATGCTTGTGGGATTAAGCTCCCCCACGGGTTCAGTGCTGAGCATGGAGCCTGCTTAAGATTCTCCCTCCCTCTACCCCTCTCCTCTGCTCATGCTCTCTCTCTCTCTCTAAAACAAAAAATGAATATAGTCACAGACCTTAACACTTTTCACAAAAATTAACCCAAAATGGGTTATGTAAAGTTAAAAGACTAAATGCAAATCTATGTATTGTAAAATGCAAAACTATAAAACTTTCAGAAGATAACATAGGAGAAAATCTAAGTAACCTTGGACTTGGCACTGAGGTTTTAGTTACAACACCAAAAACAAAATCCGTGGACAAAAAAAAATAAATTTACCTTTTTTAAAATTAAAAACTGTAATCTGAGAACGATACTTCTAAGAGAATGAAGAAGCAAACTATTACTGGGAAAATAATACTTGAAATACACATATGTGATAAAAGATTTCTTTCCAAAATACATAAAGAACTTTAAAAGTCAACAATAAGAAAACAATCCAATTAAAAATTGGGTTAAAGATTTGAGCAGACATCTCACCAAAGAAGATATACAAATGGAAAATAGGCATAAGACACTCAACATCATTTCTCACCCGAGAATTGTAAATTACAACAAGATACCACCAGATACCTCATTAGAATAGCTAAAATTCAAAAGACGACAATACTAGCTGCTGATGAGGATTTAGAGCAACAGGAACTCTTACTCATTTCTGGTGGGAATGTTGTTGGGAGCCATTTGGGGCTTACAGGTTGAGAAACCTCTCTGTGTGGAAAGGGCGGTTGAGACAAAGCTCCTGCTAGCCAAGAAATAACGCCCCAATACCACTGTTGGGAGCCATCTTGAGCTCACAGGTAGAGAAACCTCCCTGTGTGGAAAAGGCAGTAAAAGCAAAACGCCTGCCAGCAAAGAAATGGGCCAAGAAATAACGGCCCAGTACCACTGTTGGAGCCATCATGGGCTCACAGGTTGAGACACCTCCCTGTGTGGAAAAGGCAGAGTTCCTGCCAGCCAAAAAGGGCCCCAATACCACCTCCTTCAAATAACCTTTCAGGCCTGCATTTCTTGAGCAGCCCTCGTTGACCTCAGAGGAGGTAAGGCTCTTTTGTTTTATGACATTCAAGTAAAAAAGGGAATTTGGAATATGATGCATTGATGGATAACTAAAAGAGACTATGTAAATGTACTCATTGAGAGTTCCACCCTTGCCATTGTAGTTGGAAGTATAGCCCTCAAAGCAATGTCCTGATTTCTTCTGTTTACAGATATTTAACGTTAAAGCCTCAAGGAAACACCCTGTTCTCTCCCCCACCCTAAATTTATATGTTAATTAACCTAAAACCAGCATACAGGATTGAGGAAGTTGCCTCCTTCTGGTAAAAACCATTATTGTTAAAAAGATTAAACTATGGAATGTCACTCATTGATGTAATGTCACTTACTACCTTTAAAAATAAAGACACTGAGACCAGCAGGACAGAGATGCCAGAATTGCCAGAACTGCCTGCTTGGTCATCAGACTACACCTCTCTCGTGGCTCTCTCATTTCATTTCGCCTGACGGTCCATCCTTTGGAGACCCCTAGATTCGCTGGAACTAGACCCCAGCAGAATGTAAAACACTACACTCTGGAAAAAAGTTTAGCAGTTATTGACAAAGCTACCCATATGATTCACCAGTTGTGCTCTAGGTATGTGCCCAACTGAGCTGAGAACTAATACCCACATAAAACCCTGACCTAAATATATATAGCAACTTTATTAATAAAGTCCACAAATGAAGTGACCATTATATTCTGCATTAGGAGAATAATGCAGAGAGAATAATTGCTAAATAAGCCGTGGTACGTCCATACAATGGAATATTATTCAATGATTAAAAGAGAAATTAGCTATCAAACCATGGAAAGGCATGGAAGAACATTAAATGAATACTGCTAAGTGAACAAAGCCAGTCTGAAATGCTACATGTTGTGTGATTTCAGTTCTATTACATTATGAAAAAGGCAAAAATAGACACATCCAAAAGTATAGTGGTTGCCAGGTGTTTGGGAAGAAAGGAGAAATGAAAATTTGAATCACAGGGGATTTTTAGGGCAGTGCAACTATTATGTATGATATTATATTGGTAGATACATGCCACTAAGCATTTGTCAAAACCTATGTAAATTTGTAACATAAAGAGTGAATCCTAATGTATACAAATTTTTAAAAAATCATTTAGGATTTTGGAGATACTAGGAAAAAATTCAGACTATATCAAGCATATCTATATTAAAAATGTATGAAACAAACAAGAAACAAAAATAAAAACAAACAAAACAACAACAAATGTATGAAACCAACTCACTGAAGGAAGTGCTAGCCTAAGTATCTTTGGAATAAATAGATTCTATAAGGCAAAAGAAATTGTACATAAGTGCTGGCTGTAGTAAATGTAGTCATATGGCTTAAGCATGATGAGTGGCACATAAATATCTCTCAACTGAATATTTAAATAAATGGATAGCAACAGATGGTGGGGGCCAACTTTCTCACTGTAAGAGTGGGATTTTACAGATTCGTAAAGTGAGGAGGCTAGAATAATTCCTGTGGTAATAGAATAGAATTGGAAACATCAAGAAGTCATGTTCGATTTAATATAGATGCAAAGTGTTACATACAGAAATATTTATGGATATGTGTATACATGGGTTAGTGCACACACAGATCTCTCTTTGCTCTGGAAGCTGAAAGGGCTCAGTACTAATACCTAGCATCTAGATCTTGATTTCTATTACCATTCTCCAATGAAAGTAACGAGGGCTGCTTGAAGACATGGTTAATTCTAGGTGCAGAAAATATAGATGACCCTGGAGTATCTTGTAGTACTGTCATAAAGTAAGAAAACTCTCACAAGACAACAAAAATGACATTGATGGAGGGTATGTCAAAGAGGCACAAGAACAAACTGAAAGAACTCCTAGGGGACAAAGCTGAAAAATTTGAACAACAAAATACAGCATTTTTGGATTACAATCTAAAAAATAAAATAAATATCCACAAGACCATACTGATAAAAGTAAATAATTGCATAAATTGAATAAAGATTTATCTATTCTTTAATAAATTGGGAAGAATAGATAAATCTTTATTGAAGAAGAATTTCAAATAAGTTATGTAAGTATTCTATCCTAAAGGAGGGGGAACAAAACTCTACACTCTTAAAGTGAGGGTATATATAGTGACTTCCTTCCAAATAAGGAGGGGAAAGTAACTTTATAGTGGGGAAACCTAATCTAAACATTCCTTCAGGCAGGCGACCAAGGTCAATATCAACAGTCATAAATCACATTGATAATATCCACCCTTAAAATGATGTGATTAAAATGTCACCTTACCTCTGTCATCTACCTTCCAAAAACCTTTAACCCCAGTTAACCATGAAGAAAACATCAGACAAATCTCAATTTGGAAACATTCTACAAAACACCTGACCAGTGCTCATCAAAATTCTCAAGGTCATCAAAAACAAAGAAAGTATGGTAAGCTGTCACAGCCCTGAGGAGCCCAAAAAGACATGACTAAATGTAATATGGTATTCTGGATGGGATCCAAGAACAGGAAAAGGACATCAAGTAAAAATGAAGGAAATCTTAATAAGGTATGGGCTTTATTTAATGATGTATCAATATTTTTCATTAATTTTAACAAACATACTATATGAATACTTGTATTATTTAAGATGTTGATAATAGGGAAAATATGCGTATGTGTTTGTTTTGCAGGTAAGAGAGAACTCTGTACTATCCGCTCAACATTTTTGTAAATCTAAAACTTCTAAAAAATAAAGCCTATTCATAAAGAAATCTATTGAAAAAAAAATCCTTGCCCTTAATTACTTGATGAATCATGCATATAGTTTCTGTTTTAATGATGCAGGAATCAGAAATTTTGTTGGCTTGGTTATATATTTGTTTTATTACTTTGTGATTGATAGTATATGTCACTAAAACTGAACAGAATTTATCACACGAGAAGGGTAACAGGAATATGCTTCCAGTAGAGAATGTATTTTTGACAGAAACTGATAAGGGTTACAATTCTGGGGCATCTAATGATTTAAATCATTTACAGCACATGTATTAGTAGAATTTGGCAGAGTTTAATTTAAACATAATCATTTGATAATGTATTCAGTTCCAAAAAGAATAACAGAGGGACATTTGTCACTTAGCCTCCGAATGGATTCCTGGACAAATATGACCATATTGCCACTCAGCAGTTGCTAAGCAATTTAAATGTCCTTTTCTCATTTTTAACTCAGTTAAATCAGAAATTCATCCCTTACTACATGGTAAACCCAAGTGCTCATGAAAAATAACATTCAATAAAAACAGAAAAATAAATTTGGAATTTAGAGACAACAGAGATGAACATAGGGGAAAAAAGAGAGAGAGAGGCAAAGCATAAAGCAGCTTCTTAACTACAGAGAACAAACTGAGGGTTGCAGGAGGGGAGGTGGGGAGGGAATGGCTTAAATGGGTGATGAGTATTAGGCAGGGAACTTGTGATTAGCATCGGGTATTGTATGTATGAATAACTAAATTCTTCATTTGAAACGAATATTACACTGTATATTAACTTACTGGAATTTAAGTTAAAACTTGGAAGAAAATAAAAAGAAAAACAAATGGCTAAGTATGTAGTTAATGCCACAGAATATTAGATATGAAAAGATCTTTATAGACCCTCCAGCTCCAGGATGTCCAAGGTGACAGCTTTTAGTCATGTGATATGCGGCTGGTCTGAATTAAGATGGACTAAAGTGTAAAAGACACTCATGATTTTTTAATACATTGTACCAAGAAAGAGAAAGTAAATTAGCTCAAGAATTTTTATAATTGTTACATGTAAAAAGGTAATATTTTAAGTATTTTAGATTAACTAAAATATAATTTAAAATTTTCACCTGCTCCTTTTCACTTTTTCTGTTGCCATTAGAAATTTAAAATTTTACATGTGACTCATACTATATTTCTCTTATAGATTATATAAGAAATATATATTATATTTCTATCGGGCAGAGCTCATCTAGTCTAATTTGATTTTGGTATAAAGGAAGAAACTATGGCTCAGAGAACTTATCTAATCAATTCAAGGTCCTGTTCTTAGTTAAGCTGAGTATTTTTAAATCAAAATGTTTCTCTGTTAAATTAGGAAGAAAAGCTGTTTCAAATTATGTATCAGGATATCTTCACTTTGGTTTCATGAACTTTAAATATGCTTTACATAATACTTCACTGCTCTCTACTAAAGCAAGATCTTGGCAGGGAGCTCTTTTGGGTTAAATAAAGTGAGCTACCATTTATCAGGTGCTTACTCTATGTAGACCAGGGCTTCAGAACTTTGTATAATAAATAACTTGTGTCACTTATTAGTTTAATTCTAATTAAAACCTTTTACGGACAGAGAATCTGATGCTCAGAGAGCAATTTGCTTAAGAAACCAGACTAGTCAGAGAGTGGTAGGCATGGGATTTAAATTGGATCTTCAATCGAAGCCTGTGATATCCATCATTCTCAACTGCATCCTGCTTTGGTGAAGATTGTTCCACTAAGCTGCTGGAGCTACTCTGTATGGGTAGTTTAGACTTTCATAGCAATTTGGGAAGGGGCAGGCAACTGAAATCCCTTCATTTCTTCATCTGGCTGAAGCCAGCCATGGTGGCATTTGTTCTAAAGAAAATGAACATACCATATTTCTTTCTCTGGTGTCTTAAAAGTCTTAGGTTCTGTTGGGTACAAAGGATCACATTGCAACAGAGGCTAAGGAAAAGGAGCACACTGTTTTGAGTTTGGACTGGTGTTCAATTTTTCTGCTATTTAGAAAACCCCCAATTATCTGAAGATTTCAATAACAGGATTTTGTTCTGTGCTTTTTCAAGAGAAAGAGGAAATGACATCAGAGATTTCTAATTTCAGAATTAAAGAAATTAATCTCCTTGCACACCCACATTCATGCCTACCCACACATACAGATCTGAAAGAGGTTCATCACCCTTGAAACTGCTCCTCCTCCTAACTTCTATAATGCAGCAAAAAATCTGCCTTATTTGGGTTCTTAGTCACCGAAAAGCAGCTCATTTGTTTCAAGTCAATCTCTGTCTTTTTCTTTCTTTCTTTCTTTCCTTTTTTTTCTTTTTTTCTTTTTTTTTTAAGAAGGCTTCATGTCCAGTGTGGAGTCCACCATGGGGCTTAAACTCACAACCATGATACACTGACCTGAGCTGAGATCAAGAGTTGTAAGCTTAAGCAACTGAGCCACCTAGGTACTCCACAAATCAATCAACACATCAACACTATTACGAAGGTCCGTTAATGCCAATTCCATGATGTCTCTTGCATTATCTCCCTCTTTAGCATGACAACCACCCTAGACATGACCCCTGTCACCTTTCTGAACTGGGCTACATCCCCCTCTTGCTCTCCATGCTGTAGCCACTGTGGCTTCTTTCATTTCCTAGAAAATGTGATGCCACTCCCCATGCCTGGAACATTCTCCCACATCTTGTTTCCCTGGCAAAGTATAAATCATTCTTCGGGTCTCAGTTCTTCTATAGAATTCTTTCCTTCAGAAATAAAGGAGATGATGAAGATGATCTTTAAGTAGTCCCTTAAGGCCCTGTTGTTGTTGTTGTTGTTGTTTTTGGTAGCAATTATAATGGTAATAATTATTTGTGTAGTTATATTTAATACTTGTCTTCTCTGCTGGAATGCTCTTAAACATTATGCTAAGCTACTTCTCTAACTCTACTATGCTGCTTTTTCTAATCAAGGATTTCCTCTATTAATTCCATTGGGAAATCTTTGCAAATTTTCAAAATACTAGCAAAAGTACTGAGTGTCTTTTCTATTTTTATTTTTTAAACGTTTTAATTTAACTAAACATTTTAATCTACAGGTGGTTGTGACCATGGTTCAGACTAGTTATGGTTTGAGATTCCTTGTCTTGGCCTATCTTGAGAGGGTTGACCAATTCAGTTGTATGATATTGGGAAAATATGTTCTCTCTGAGTCACTTCACTTATCTGGAAAATGGAGATAATAATATAGCTAAATGCCATAGAATTTTTATTGCAAAGAGAGTTAATTCAGGCAGTATCTTTGAGAGCACATACATAAATATCCATGAATGTTATCAAGTATTAGTTTGCATTTTGGGATATCTATATATTTAGGAGATATACAGCTATATCTCAGTGAGTTATCAGAGACATAGAAAAAGTGATCAAAATAACCTTCCCTAATTAAACTCTGCTTACAATCGGGGCACCTCTCAAGAATGAGGCACCTCTCAAGAGTGAGGCACCTCTCAAGAGTGAGGCAGCATCCTTTCATCCACTCACACATTATATTTCTGTAGCAATCAAAACCCAGAGATTTTTTGTTTCACCAGTAAGTTTTAAAACTTCTTGAAATCACTTCAGGCTTATTCCAATCTTTCTGAGCAGCTGGATGTATGGCTTCAGAGCTGGACAAATAAATAAATGGAACAGAACAGAAACAACCAAGCTACTGTGCTCTATACTTTCTTTTGATGTAACCTTTTGTGCAAGGTTTATTTTGTAAAGCACACAGAAGAAAGGGTTGCTAAAAAGGAAGCATGAGGGGAAGAGAAAATTCAACATATTTAAGATACATCTCTCTGATTATCAGTACTGCTCACTGATAATCTAAAAGGTACCAGAATGTGCTTTGAGCATTGGCAGTAGAGAACTGAAAACATTACAGAAATGGAGATAAACCTCAGAAAGTGTGTGCACACACACACACAAACACACACTCCTTTATTATGTAGGCATGCATCTTTCATTTGTTTACAGATATATGCAGAATTGAAACCAATCTATTTATAATTATACCTATATCTATACTTCTGTGCATCTATTATGCCGGATATACAGCTCAATGAAGCAAAGGTGTGGTACAGTCCTTTGGTTGGCATTTCCAAGCAGGTTGGATTTTCTTGGCTGTGATTCTGGCCATCACAACTACATTTTATTCTCACAGATGGTCCCCTGGTTGCTTCCAACCAAGTCCATTTGTCAGGCAAGCAGTGAGCTTGTTCTGCTACTCAGTGACTTCCAGAAGGGTCCCTGTGTTCCTGCGAAGTGTGAACACAGGAGGGAATCTTCAAGGTGCTGACCATAGAACAACCCAGGCATGGAGTTCTACTAGAACTCCAGTCCTGGGTCTGGTCACCTCTCAGTTCAGTGACACCTGTTGAAACGGACAAGCCCACAACACTGAGATCCCATGCTGAGCAGAGGAATTAGGGACACTCCTAGCTGCCAACAATGTGGCTGCATGACAGCAGGAGCCTGAAAATTACATTAACACGATGCTGGATTTATGCATGTGTTTCCAGGCCTTTTTTATATGCTATCCCTCTTGGATAAAAATTTTGCATATATGCATTGAAAAAATATTGTGATTCACAAAATTGTTTTTATTTTTATTTATTTTTAAAGCATTTAAAATGTTTATTTATTTATTTAGAGAGAGATTCAGAGTGTGAACAGGGGAGGTGCAGAGAGAGAGAATCGCAAGCAGGCTCCATGCTGTCAACACAGAACCTGACACAAGCCTCAAACCCACGAACTGTGAGATCATGACCTGAGCCGAAACCAAGAGTTGGACACTTAACTGAATGAGCCACCCCAGATACCCCACGGAATTATTTTTATTTATTTAGACTTAGAGAGAGAGAGAGAGAGAGAGAGAGAGGGAAGGAGAGAGAGAGAGGGAGCAGGGGAGGGGCAGAGAGAGAGGAAGAGAGATCTCCTCACCATGAAGAGCCTGATGTGAGACTTGAACCCATGAACTGTGAGATCATAACCTGAGCTGAAATCAGGAGTCAGACACTTAACCAACTCAGCCACCCAGGTTCTCCAAGTCAAAATGAATTTCTAATAAGAAAACATCAATTGTTTTTGCATCATTATTGGTAGTAGCAGTGGCAGTAGTAGCAGTAGCAGTAATGGCTAACTTTTACTAAGTATATATTTACTCATTTAACATTATCTGTATGAAAAATGAAGCTGTACCTTTTTACGCCTTGTATATTGGAAAATGTTAAGTTTCACCATGTTACAAGGAAAGGGTACTTTTATTAACATAATGCCAAAAATAATTAAAATCTCAATTCGAATGGTCCAAGACTGACCAGTTGTAGTTCTAACAGGTTTCAGAAAAAATATCAATAGTGTTTATGGGTTTACTCACTTATGGACCACTCATTAGGTATGTAGGCAAGATGGCAGGCCCTTTACTGACATTATTTTTGAAAGATTAAGCCATTTGCCTAGGATCATTGTGCGAGACTGTGGCAAAGCCAGGACTGAAACTAAAGTCTGCCTGACTCCAAAGGCTGGACTCTGAATTAATATGCTTATTAAAATGAACTTTTTTCTAAATATTGCATCTGTTTCCACACTTTCAAAATGGAGTGAAGGCATCTTTACATATAGTTAGAAATATGGATGCTGTTATATTTAGTGAGGTTTAACCATTCCCTTAGTGTAATTTGTAGATATCTTCAAATTAAACTCAAAGTGATGGACTTGTATCCAAACATTTTATTCATTAGAGTAATCTCTGAATCTTTAAAATCCTGTGAACAATACAGCATTAAATAGTGGGTCTTTTTCTGATTGCCCACCTATAGTTACGACTTTATGACTGTTATTGCCCAAGATGTTGTCTAAGTATTTAAATATCTGCAGGCTCTAAGAAACTACTTCAATAAGAAAAAAATAGAGTGAGAATGTGTGTAGGTTAGTGTGTTTGAGAAGAAATGAGAGTAAAAGCAAATACAACGGAAAACAGTAAAGCATGGGTAGTTCGAGTAGTGCATGTGTCCATAGTCAGGTCTACTACATAATAACCATAACTTTCCAGGAGTCTTTTAATTCTATTTTTTTCTTGTCTTCTTTCTAGATAATATGGACGATTCTACCCATTCTCATTTTGGATTCCAAAGATCCATGTAACTGTGAATGACAGAATTGAAGGAACACTTCTACTTCTTAATTTTTTTTTGTCTGCACTTAGAAAACATCTTACACACCTATTTCACATGGTTTGGGGAGACTTACATGAGCTATCACTTACAAAGCATCTTACACACTAGCTCATAGGAAACACTAGCAATTACTTTTACATTCCATCTTTTGATCCCATAAATTTGATAGCAGTGAGTCCTTCTATATACATAAAAAATAATAATTCCCTATAATCAGTAGAGTTCAGGTGCCAGTCTCATATCAGCTTACAGGAACTCAGTATGTGCATTTCTTCCCAACTTCTCATAATGCTACAAATCAACCTCCACCATTGTCACCTCCCCACTTCCTGGTTCTTGCTCTAAGATTCAGTTATATGCATTCACTAGTACAAGACATAATTTACCTCTCATATTCTTCTCTATAGGCAGAGGAAGGTGGAAAGCAGGGTGGAAACAGGATGGTGGAAAGGATGGAAAGCAGGCAGGGTAGAAAGCAACTAATGGAAAGAAAGTAAGCAAATATCTTGTTTGTGTTCCCAGCAATCTTATGCTCAGCTCAGGTGTCAAAGATAAGGCAATGTCACCTAATTAGATACTGATGCATCAGATAGGATGCCCAATCACAATGTAAAAATCTGCTAGTTAGAACCACTCATAGCAACCACATTTCTACTCTCCATTTTTACACCCACTGGAGAACTAGTTGATCACTCCTTTTTTACCACTGAGCCCACTCTTACCAAGATCCTGGATATTGTGCTGAGTGTTTCAAATGCAAATCACATTACATTATGACAGTAATTTAATGTGGTAAGCACTGCCCACAATGAAATACAGAGGATAAAAATGAAGTTCAGATAGACTAAGTGAATAATTCAATGTCAACAAACCTCTAAATGTTTGTGCTTGACTGGCTAGAACACAGATAGTCAGAATCCAAAGCCTGTATTCTTTATCACTATATCATCTCTTCCCCTATAGTGTTGAATAAAAACTGTGTTGCAATGGGTAGTTTTTATTCATCTTATAAGTGATGATAACTGCAGCATTAGGAAATTAATGTCTTTTAAAGATGAATCCATAAATGTGGAATTTCATTTCTCCTTAGAGAATTATCCAATATGCAAGGCAAGTTCATAAACCCAATTAGCAGATAAAGGGCTGTCCATCTTTGGGAATGTTAATATCTGGTCACATGTTGCAAATATTTAACTCCTATCTCCATCACTTAATCTTTTCTGGTAAATTTATCTTGAAATATTTTTATAGCTTTAAACATGTAATTCAGAGAAGACCTAATGTAAGCTAATATTTTGAAACCATTCTCAAGAGGTCTTGAAATGTAAAATTCTATATTCAATTTATCACACCATGGCAACTAACACACTACAAAAGGAGAACATTTTGATTACTAACATTAAACAGAGCTCTTAAAAGATTCCAAATGTATTCTGCAGAGGATTGTCAGTGGAGGTGGAGTATATGGGATTATCTTTCTATCTCAACTGAAATGATTCCACGATAAGCATTTGGTTACTTAGTAACATTAAAATTGCATTTATGTTCCCTTATAATTAAGGACCATCAAATAAATACTTTTGTGAACAAATTACATACTTCGCCAGAATTTTATTCTATCTTAGTAATTATTTCACTCAATTCCTAACTGTAGAGAGCATGATCTCCCTTTATAAAGCCTATGTACATTCTAAAGAAAGGTTAAAACCAGTAGAAGTGATAAATGAAATCAGTACAGTTGCAAGATAAAAAATTAATACCCAGGAAGAAGAGTTGATGATGGAACAGCATGGAGTTTTGTTTTGTTTTGTTTTGTCTTGTTTTTGCATCTCTTGTCCCTGAAATGCAGCCAGATCAACACTTAACCATCTTGTACACCTAGAAAACTGATATGGTGATTAACACAACAATCTGCACAACCTGAACCACCAAACTCAGCAGGTACACAGCATGGTAAGGTGAACTGGGGGAGAGAGAAGCTACAAAGGGCAGGGAGCTGTTTTTGCTTGTGGAGAGAGGACAGAGATGGAGAGTACAGGAAAAGCACCCCATCACCCAAAAGCAGCTGTAGAGAAAGAGAAAGGATGGAAATAGCCACAAGGGACTGAACAAAAAAGGGAGAAAGGAGAAAGGAGAGGGTTTAAATTCTAATAAGACTCTATAAACAGAGGAGTGCAGAGGCTGAAACCCTGTAGCTTGATATCTGGCAGTGCTCTGGTGGAAAGGGTGAATCCCCAGGAGCAGAGAGCAAGATCTGAGGTCTGGAGCAGAGAGCAAGGTCCAAGGTCCGAGAGGGGTCCTTGGGCCACACAGGGAGAGGTGGCTCCCCTGCTGGGAGGACATTTGGTAGAGGCTGGGCAGCCTCCCTACAGCCAAATGTCCCAGTGGACCCCAGAGAACAACCACATTCACTGGTGTTGGGACAAGGACATTAAGGGTGAAGCCTGGTGCAAGATGTGTGTTGTGATTTTCCATAAACCCGGAAACACTGCTGCTGCATGATCGTGTGAACATTTTCTGGGGTGGGCTGATATCCGGCCTCAGTCTCTCGGCATTGGCGGCAGCACGGTTGTGTGAAAGTTCCTGGGGCCAGCGCAGCATCTCACCATTGCTCAACCAGACCCTCCCCCAGAGCATCTGAGTGGGTCGAAGCCACAGTCCCTCAGAAGCGAGGGGTTGGGAGACACAGCCCCAATTAAGATAAAACTCAGGAGGGAGGTGCCGCCTGGCAACCTGACGGCTTGGTCATGGGCAGTATAGAAGTCAGGAGTTGAGAGGTACTTGAGTGCTGGTGAGGGAGAGCACAGAGTACTGATACTAGAGAACAAGTAGCTGTGTGACATCATTTTCACCCCTCTTGTGCATGTGCATACATGCCTACATGTGCCACAACAATCCAATCCAGTAAGCTAAGCAATGCCATCTAGCGGAGAACAGAGCTGTTACACTATGCTCCACCCAACTGGGCCACCGCACTCTTGAGAAACACCACAAGGATCTCTGCCTGCTTAGTTTACAGACTATAAAGTACTTTATAGTTTGACTTCTAGGGAAAACTGGATGTAATTTCAATTGGTGTTTCATTCTGTTTACTGGTCCATCTATTCAATTTATTTTCTTTTTCTTTACTTATTCTTGAATACATAAAGAGAAAAAAAATTTATTGTCCATTTTTATAAAAGAAGATTTTAAAAATTTTTTTCTACTATATTTTATACCTTTTTGTAAAATTTATAAATTCTGTTTTACTTTCATCATTTATTTTATTCCATGTCACTGTATTCATTTTTTAAAATTTTTAACCTTTTTCCTTTTGTCCCCTTTTTTCATTTTTCCATCACTTTTTTCTCTAATCTATCAAGTTTATTTCAACAACCAGACCAAAACACACCTAGCATCATTTATTTGATTTTTGTGTTATTTTTAATTTTTAAATTTTTATTTTACTTTATTAATTCCTTTTCATCCTTCAAAATGATGAAACAAAGAAATTCACTCCAAAAGAAAGAACAGGAAGAAATGATAGCCAGGGACTTCATCAACACAGATACAAGCTAGATGTCTGAACCAGAATTTAGAATCATGAAAATAGAAATACTAGCTGGGGCTGAAAATACCTTAGAATCCCTTTTGTGGAGATAAAAGTAGTAAAGCTAGTCAGAATGAAATTAAAAATGCTATAACTGAGCTGCAATCTCGAATGGATGCCAAAGCGGTGACGATAGATGAAGCAGAGCAGTGAATCAGTGATATAGAAAACAAACTTATGGAGAATAATGAAGCAGAAAAAAAGAGGGAGATTAAGGCAAAAGAGCATGATATAAGAATTATAACTTAGTGACTCATTAGAAACAAATAACATCAGAATCATAGGGGTCTCAGAAGATGGAGAGAGAGAAAAAAGGATAGAAGGTTTATTTGAGCAACTCATAGTGGAAAACTTTCCTAATTTGGGGAAAGACACAGACATCAAAATCCAGGTAGCACAGAGTACACCCACTAGATTCAACAAAAACTGACCATCAACAAAGCATATCATAGTCAAATTCACAAAATACTCAGGCAAGGAAAGAATCATGAAAGCAGCAAGGGAAAAAAGTCTTTAACCTACAAGGGAAGGCAGATCAGGTTCACAGCAGACCTATCCACAGAAACTTGGCAGGCCAGAAATGAATGGCAGGATATATTCAACGTGCTGAATTGGAAAAAATACGCTGCCAAGAATTCTTTATCCAGCAAGGCTGTCAATCAAAATAGAAGGAGAGATAAAAAGTTTCCCAGACAAACAAAAGTTAAAGGAGTTGGTGACTATTAAACCAGCTTTGCAAGAAATTTTGAGGGGGCTCTCTGAGGGAAGAAAAGATGAAAAAACAAAACAAAAAGACCAAAAGCAACAAAGACTAGAAAAAAAACAGAGAACACCACCAGAAACTCCAACTCTACAGGCAACATAATGGCAATGAATTAATATCTTTCAGTACTCACTCTAAACACCAATGGACTAAATGCTCCAATCAAAAGACATAGGGTAACAGAATGGGTAACTAAACAAGATCCATCTATGTGTTGTTTACAAGAGACCCACTTCAGACATAAAGATACTTTCAGATTGAAAGTAAGGGGATGGAGAACCATCTGTCATGCTAATGGTCACCAAAAGAAACCAGAGTAGTCATAATTATGTCAGACAATCTCAATTTTAAAATAAAGACTGTAACAAGAGATGAAGAAAGGGCATTATATCACAATTCAAGGGTCTATTTACCAAGAAGATTTAACAATTGTAAACATTTATGCTCCAAACGTGGAATAACCCAAATATATAAATCATTTAATAACAAACATAAAGAAACTCATTGTTTATAACACCCAACTTACAACAATGGAAAGATCAATCTAAACAGAAAAACAACAAGGAAACAATTTCTTTGAGTGACACACTGGACCGGATGGACTTAACAGGTATATTCAGAACATTTCATTCTAAGCAGCAGAATGCACATTCTTCTCGAGTGCACATGGAACATTCTCCAGAATAGTTCACATACTGGGACACAAATCAGCCCTCAACAAGTACAAACAGATCAAGATCATACCATGCATATTTTCAGACCACAACGCTATGATACTTGAAATCAACCACAAGAAAAAAAGTGGAAAGATAACAATTGGAGACTAAAGACATCCTACTAAATAATGAATGGGCTAACTAAGAAGTTAAAGAGGAAATTAAAAAGTACATGGAAGCCAATGAAAATGATAACACCACAGCCCCAAACCCTTGGAGACTAAAGACATCCTACTATATAATGAATGGGCTAACTAAGAAGTTAAAGAGGAAATTAAAAAGTACATGGAAGCCAATGAAAATGATAACACCACAGCCCCAAACCCTTGGAACGCAGCAAAGGTGGTCATAAGAGGGAAGTATATAGCAATCCAGGCCTTCTTAAAGAAGGAAGAAAGGTAGAAACACAACCTAACTTTACACCTAAAAGAGTTGGAAAAAGACGAACAAATAAAACCCCAAACCAGCAGAAGACAGGAAATAATAAAGATTAGAGCAGAAATCAATGCTATCAAAACAAGGAAAACTTCCAAACTCATTTCATGAAGCCAGCACTATCTTGATTCCAAAACCAGACAACAACCTCACTAAGAAGCAGAACTACAGACTAATTTCCCTGATGAACATGGATGCAAAAATCCTCAACAAGATACTAGCTAACCAGATGCAACAATACATTAAAAGAATTATTCACCATGACCAAGTGATGACCAACAGACCTGGTTCAATATCCACAATATCCGTGATATATTGATACATCACATCACTAAAAGAAAGGACAAGAATCAGATGATCCTCTCAGTATACATAGAGAAAGAATTTGACAAAATACAGCAACCTTTCTTGATAAAAACCCTCAAGAAAGTAGGGATAGAAGGATTGTACCTCAAGATCATAAAAGCCATATATGAAATAGACCCAATGCTAGTATCATCCTCAACGGGGGAAAACAGATACCACCTCACACCTGTCAGAATGGGTAAAATTAACAACTCAGGCAACAACAGATGTTGGCGGGAAGGTGGAGAAAGAGGATCTCTTTTGCACTGCTGGTAGGAATGCAAACCGGTGCAGCCACTTTGGAAAATAGTATGGAGGCTCCTCAAAAAACTAAAAATAGAACTACCCTATGACCCAGCAATTGCACTACTAGGTATTTATCCAAAGGATACAGGTGTGCTGTTTTGAAGCGGCACTTGCTCCCCAATGTTTATAGCAGGACTATCAACAACAGCAAAAGTATGGAAAGAGCCCAAATGTCCATTGATGGATGAATGGATAAAGATGATATATATATGTATATATATAAATACAATGGAGTATTACTCTGCAATCAAAAAGAATACAATCTTGCCATTTGCAACAACGTGGATGGAATTAGAGGGTATTATGTTAACCGAAATTAGTCAGAGAAAGACAAATATCATATGACTTCACCTATATAAGGAATTTAAGATACAGAACAGATGAACAGAAGGGAAGGGAAGCAAAGATTATAAAAACATGGAGGGGGACAAAACATAAGAGCTCTTAAATATAGAGATTAAACAGAGGGTTGCTGGAGGGGATGTGGGAGTGGGGGATGGGACATTAAGGAAGACACCTGTTGGGATAAGCACTGGGTATCATGCATAGGAGACGAATCACTGGAATCTATTCCTGAAACCATTGTTGCACTATATGCACACCAACTTGGATGTAAATTAAAAAATAAATAAATAAAATTAGTAAAAAAATAATACCCAGACATTGGTAGTTTTTTATGTACCGGTATCAAAGTAACAGAAAGAGAAATTAAGAAAACACAATATACAATTGTATGAAGAAGAATAAAATACCTAGGAATAAATGTAACCAAGGAGGTGAAAGACTTATATTCTGAAAACTATAAAACATTGATGAAAGAAATCAAAGATGACAAACACAACAAACACAACATTCTCCATGAAACTATAACAAATAATACAAAAAATTGTATGGAACCACAAAAGACCCCAAATAGCTAGGGAAGTCTTGAAAAAGAACAAGGCTAAAGGTATCACAATCCCAGATTTCAAGGTATATTACAGAGCCGTTGTAATTAAAACAGTATGATATTGGCACAAAAAAAGATCAATGTAAGAGAACAGAGCTCAGAAATAAACCCATGTTTAAATGGTCAATTAATCTATGATAAAGGATGCAAGGTTATAGAAGGGGAAATGCAGTCTCTTCAATAAATGTTGCTGGGGAAACTAGACAGCTACATGTAAAAGAATGACATTAGGCTGCCATTTAACACCATACACAAAAACAAACAAAAATAGATTAAAGACCTATATGTGAGACTTCAAACCATAAAAATCCATTTTTCTAGATATGTCTCCTAAGGCAAGGTAGATAAAAGCAAAAATAAACTATTGGGACTACATCAAAATAAAAGGCTTCTGCACAGTGAAATAAATCATCAACAAAACAAAGAGACAACCTACTGGATGTGTGAAGATATCTGCAAATGTTATATCCAATAAGGGATTAATATCCAAACTATATAAAGAACTTATACAACTCAACAACAAAAAGAGCAACAATTCAATTAAAGAACAGACAGGAAAGTGAATAGACTTTTTTTTCCTAAGAAGACAACTCAACAACAAAAAAAGAAAACAATTCAATTAAATAATAGGCAGGAAAACTGAATAGATATTTTTCCAAAGAAGACACATGAAAAAATGCTCAACATCTGTAATCACCAGGGAAATGCAAACTAAAAACACATTGAGATATTACCTTACACCTGTTAGAATGGCTAAAACAAAAAAGACAAGAAATAAGAAGTGTTGGTGAGGATGTGGAAAAAAAGGAACTATTATACACGGTTGGTAGGACTGTAAATTGGTAGGGACACTGTGGAAAATGATATGGAGCTTCCTCAAAAAAATGAAAAACAGAAATACCATATGATCTAATAATTCCACTACTTAATATTTACCCAAAGAAAATGAAAACACTAATTTGAAATCATATATGCACCCCTATGTTTATTGCAGTATTATTTACAACAGCCAAGATGTGGAAGCAACAGTATCCATCAACAGACTAATAGACTAATGTGTGTGTGTGTGTGTGTGTGTGTGTGTGTGTGTGTGTGTAAAATATATAATGGAATATCACACAGCCATAAAAAGGGTCAGATCATGCCATTTGAGACAATATCGATGGACCTGGAGGGTATTATGCTAAATGAAATAAGTCAGACTAGGAAAGACAAACACCACATGATTTCACTTGTAAGTGGAATCTTAAAATAGTAAACAGTAAATAAATAAATAAATGGCAGAATCAGACTTATAAACACAAAGACCAAACTAATGGCTTGTAGAAGGCAGGTGGAGGAAACTTGAGTGAAATAGGTGAAGGGGAATGGGAGATAGAGACTTCCTGTTATGGAATGAGTAAGTTATAAGAATCAATGCTATTGTAATAGAGATGTGTAAGGATAGACAGTAGTACACATGTGGTGAACACATCATAAATGTATAAACTTTTTTAATCACTATGTAGTACACCTGAAACATTGTGTGTCAACTACAGTCGAAACAATAAAGAAGAAAGGTCAGATTACACTGAAGCTCAATGTGGAAATGAACAGATTAAGAGGAAATAGACCAAAGATTTGTTTTTAAACAATTGAGAAAGATGTGACAAAGATGTGCACTGTCATGTTTCTTATAACTCCAAAACAACTACAGTGAAAACAAAAGAATTAGGTACTAAAGGCGGCTGAACAACCATGTCTAAGAATATTGTGTAAGTAGTTATGTTGTTAGAAGAACATTTTGGTCAATAATATATAATACTCATACACACACCATTATGCAGTCAAGTATTCAGGTGCTTGACCCAATTAGGCACTTTTACTGAAGATATTTGCAAATAATAAGTGTTTAGGAAAGGCTTGTTATTATTGATGAAGTGAGGTTTCCAATTTTCATTGAAAATTTTAGCATAAAAAAATTAACAAGCAAAAGAGTATCTATACTTTGTCATCTTTGATGTGGTTAGCAACAGTGATAATGACCATGAACCATTTAGCTGCAGGCAGGGTTAAAGTAAAGGTAACTACTGGAAAGAAATCTTGCTTTTACTGACAGCACTGTTATGCTCTCCTCAGGTGCCAAAGATAATGTGATGTCATCTAATCATAAACTGACACATCAGATGAGATAACCAATCTCTTAATTTAAAATCTGTTATTTCAGAAGCATCAATAGGAAGCACAAATGTTCTATCTCCACTCTTATGACTATTTGTCCAAGAGACATCAAGTATTTGCTATCCATTGTGGCATGTATTAAATATACAAACATGAATATGATGTGGTCTTTGGCACCAAGAAGTTCATGGCCTAGAAGAGAAACAAATTATAAACAGAACATAATGAAATAGAAGTATGCATAAGATGCAGTGGCAGTGTGATAGAGGTGACACTTGGAAGATGTTCTGAATGATGGGTAGGAGTTTGATAGGTAAATGAGAGTCATCTCAGCTATCATTTTCTCCAAAAAATCTTTGCTGCTTCTGCCATTCCTGCACCAACCAGAATGAATTTGAAGTGATAGCTCACAAAATGCGAAATGCATCGCATTGCCTTTACTTGGTATAGATAACACCACGCAATCTTCGAAGGGCTTTTCATCTTATAAAAAGTAAAAGCCAGGGTGCATGAGTGGCTCAGTCAGTTAAGCGTCCAACTTTGGCTCAGGTCATAATCTTGTGGTTCGTGGGGTCTAGCACCGTGTCAGAGCCTGGAAACTGCTTCAGATTCTGTCTCTCTCTCTCTCTCTGCTCCTCTTTCTCTCTCTCTCGAAAATAAATAAATATTAGAAAAAAGTAAAAACCAAAGTGATCATAATTCTTACATTATTCAGTAAATTCTCTTTGTCTCTTGTACTCATCTCTTTCAACTCTTCTGATCATTCATGCCATGTCAGCCACCCTGGGTTTCTTGCTGCTCCTGAAATGTATGGAGCGTCTTCCTCTGGTCCTTTGTTTGTACTGTCCTCAGTCTAGACAGCTCTTCCCATAAACACCAGTATGGCTCTCCATCTTACCTCTCCTTTAAGTCTTCTCAAATATTACCTTTTCAGTAAAGTCATTCCTGACCACCTTATTTTAAATCACTACCTTCTCATACATTCTCCAAATATCCTTTCCTTGCTTCATTTTTCTTATATACAGAGCTTTACTTTTGTGTTTATTGTCTATCTCCTCTCCCTGCCAATAGCTGGAGTGGTGGAACAGACTTTTACAAATAAATCAATCATATTTTTATCCAATAATTTCATTTACCATAAATTAGAATATAAGCTCCATGAAGACAGGGGCTTTTGTTTGTCTTGCTCATTGCTGTTTGTCCTGGGCCAAGAAGAGTTGCGGGCATGCAGGAGGCACTCAAAATATTTGTAGGGTAAATTAAAACTAAAATCATGTATTAAAAATACTAAGTCCTACAATGTTTTAGATGTCCATTAAGTATGATCTTCAGATGGAAGAGACTAACAAATTCAGCAAGAGAGTAAATAAGCACATATTAATTATAGGTTATAATTAACATATAATAAAGGAAATAAACAGAGTTCTTAATAATACAGTGTGTGTATGTGTGTGTGTGTGTGTGTGTGTGTCTGTGTGTGTGTTTTAATTAGGGCAGTCAGGAAAGGCGTTTCGGAGGAGATGATGTTTTAGCTGAGACCTGATGTCTAAAACGAAACACTAATTTACAGAGCTGGTGGGCAGGGAACAGTAGTAATCAAAGCAAGGATTAGGCAAGTATAAATTTCTAGAGCAAAAAAGAACTGGACATTTTTTTAAATGCCAAAGCAATTGAAATGGAGATGTGGAGGATGGTGGAATGAATAAGGCTGTTGGTAGAGCCTCCATCATGCAGGGCATTAGGAGACATAAAGCACTGGGATTTTATTCAAGGCATTTATGGAAGGTGTCAAATGGCTTTGATTAGAAAAGTGACATGACCTCTCACAGATTTCAAAAAGAGTCATTGGGATTCTGTGTGGTGAGTGAATGGGACTGTTGCAAGAATGAGCCTGAATAATAGAAGGCTCCCAAAATGATCCAGCTGTGATTCAATGGTTTGGGTTAGAAAGACAACAGAAACAATGGGAAGGAGCAAATATATTAAAGTTCCACTTTAAAAACAGATTAACAGATATTGCTGATGGGTTGAATTTGGGAAGTGAAGAGAGAAGATAACTTCCTGTTTTCTGTTGTTAGTAATGAAATATCGCTTCACTGAGATAGGGAATCTGTGATGGGGGCAGGGAGGAATGGAAATCTAATTTGTTTTTTTGTTTTTTGGTTTTTTTTGACATTTTAAGTTTGAAAGGTCTGTACGATACCCACATAGAGATGTCATGTAGGTAGGTGGATATATAGGTTCAGTTAATACCTGTCTTAATTATTATGCTATGGAATTCTTGATGGGAGATATTTTACCTTATTCACTTCTATGGCAAAGAGGGTGTTTTATAAATGTTGTTTTAATGACTATTTACATTGTAGATACTATACTCTTTATATCCTGCTGGCTTACAGTAGGTTTGCAAGAAACATTTCCTTACTCTTCTAATCTTCATAGATCAGAATAGGCCATTATACGTAAATGGTAGAGTCCAGAAAAACTTAAAAAAATGTTTTTCTTTCTTGTGTAAAATAAACTTAATGGGCCTTGTGGATATGAAACAATAAACCTGATGGAAAGTTTTTAGAAGAAACAAAGCAGATCAAACATAGGGGTAAAACTGTATCTACAAGGAAACATGAAGAATTTTAGACTGGAGGATCCTAAGAATAAACAGAAAATAGTAAGAATAGAGTGGAGAGAGGCCAGGGACCTCACATGGGCAAAATACATGAAAGTCGGGGTATTAGAAAGGACTTTTATGAGTAAATAAATCATATTTTATCCGACAATTCCATTTACAAAATAGCAAAATTATGGTGTTATACTGTGTTTCCCAGCATGCATGTTTCACATGGCATCTTTTCTAGTTGAGAACAGAGACAGACCTGGTCAGACCTGGCTGTAAATATAGTGAGAATAAATTACTTAAAATACATTAAAATTAAATGAGCTCTCAAAAAATGTGCATATCATGGGGACAGGTTAAAAAACGTTCTTAATTTCCACTTGTTTAAAGCAACTACAGTTGACACTTGAACACGCAACACAGGTTTGAACTATGTAGGTCTGCTTATATGTGGATTTTTTTTTAATTTAAAATAGTTTATTTTCAAATTGGTTTACATAAAACACCCAGTGTTCATCCCAACATGTGCCCTTTTTTAATGCCCATCACCCCCTCTCCTCTCCCCATCTCCCTCACCCTCAGTTTGTTCTTAGTCTTTGAGAGTCTCTTATGTTTTATCTCCCTCCCTCTCTGTGTCTTTTTTTTCTTTCCCCTCTTCCTCTCCCCCTGGTTTTTGCTTAGTCTCACCAAGTCCACCTATTCGTGGAAACAATGGTATCTGTCTTTTTCTGACTGACTTATTTCACTTAACATAATACCCTCCAGTTCCATCCATGTTGCTACGCATGGCCAGATTTCATTTTTTCTCATTGCCACATAGTAGTCCATTGTATATATGTACCACATCTTCTTTATCCTATGTGGATTTTTTAATATAAATACAGTACAGTACTGTACTGTAAATGTATGTTTTTCCTTATGATTTTCTTAATAAAATGTTCTTTTCTCTAGCTTCCTTTATTGTAAGAATACAGTTTTAATATAACATACAAAACATGTTTTAATCCATTGTTTCTGGTATTGTATATTGGGGAAAGCAGCAAACACTTTAATATTGCTATGACACAGAATTTCCTATAGGAGAAAGTGGAAGAAAAAAGAAATCTCTGGAACTGGTAAACTTTGTAGCTTAATAACTATCCTGTAGACTATGGAATTCCATTTGTATATGGTTTAAAGACTTAGAAAGAGAAGAGGCTTTCAGTCAATGGTAGGCTATTCGTAATTAAATTTGGGGGGAGTCAAAAGTTATACATGGATTTCCAATTGTGTGGGAGGTCAGCAACCCTAACCCCCAAATTGTTCAAGGGTCAACTGTATATTGTTTCAAATTCTGTCAGTTGCTAGGGAAAATGGAAAAGGGGCTATTAAATTGTATATGGAAAGCTATGTTGCAAAATGCATCAAGTAGAGATTTATATGGTTAGATTTAACTTTTCAGAGCCAATGTAAGGTATAATAGCCCAAGGGAATGACGAAAACTTCCAAATTTGGTATTTTGATAGAGATTCCATACCACCTTTACCATAAACCATTGGTATTTTTGTGGACATCCATCTTCTTTTTGGCCTCTTGGGGAGTATACTGATAAGTCTTCTTGGATCAATAACTAATTAGAGGAAAGAACACTGGAGCAAGAAGTAGAACCATGTTCTGCACTAGGCCCAGTTGTGAACCTAGGAACATTTGTTCCCCTCTCTGGTTCTGAGTAACAACATCTGGATAATGAAGAATATGGGACAAATAATTGCTAAAGTTCCTTCTAGTTATAATAGTCAAATCTAAGGTTGACAGAAGAATGGCAAATCAAGAAGTGGAAGTGATTCCTTAACAAGAAATTGTGGGTAATGAGATAAACGATCAAGATTTGGAGACAAAATTCAATTTAAATAGCATAGAAGCAAAAAAGAAAATGGTCTTCTCCAAGTGAAGATTGATTGTTCATATTTAACCATTTTTAAAGATTTTTGTAATATACGAGAGAATTCGTAAAAACTGTGAAAATCTTGTCATGAGTTTTATCTTTTGGAATGATAGAAACCTCTTAACCTCTGATAGGTACCTCTTAACTCTTCTGGTACCATGTTAAAAACTCAAGGGAAAATTTCTGTTTAAACCTTATACCAGTGGCATTCCATAGTCTACACAATAGCTACTAAGCTGAAAAGTTCACCAGTTACAGAGATTTTTTTTCTTCCACTTTCCCTTATAGTAAATTCTGTGTTGTAGTAATATTAAAGCATTTGCTGCTTCCCCAAAACACAATGCTCTTTTACTCCTTCGTGTCTTTGCACATACCATTCCTCTGGCCTACGACATAGCCCTTTCCCTTATATTCCTACACGAACCTTACATATTCTTCAAGTTTGGTTGGTACCAAATACCAAATAAAGTTTTCCTTGACTCTATTAAAATCACTAATTATTGTCTAAAATTAATTCATTCGACAATTACTTATTGACCATCTATTATCTGCCAGGCAACTTCTAAGTGTTCTTCCAAACATTCCATGCTGTTTTTGCATTATATTTATCTTCCTATCTATTTACCCATTAATTAATTACTTCTGAGATTCATTTTATATTCACACATACAATACCACAGTGCATTGAACTTACCAATGTATGTGACTGTTTTTGCCATCAAACTGAATTCTTTGAGTGTCTAGCCTCTATCTTATTCATCTTTATTGAATAAGAAAATGAAAAAACAAAAAAAGCTACACATGAAAACATTTATATTTTATTTATTTATTTATTTATTTTTAAAGTTTATTTATTTGATAGAGACAGAGAGAGCATGGGTGGGGGAGGGGCAGAGAAAGAGCGAAGGGGAGAGAGAGAATCCCAAGCAAGCTCTGAGCTCCCAGCACAGAGCCCGATGCGGGGCTCGAACTCACGAAATCGTGAGATCATGACCTGAGCTGAAACCAAGAGTCAGACGCTTAACCGACCGAGCCACCTAGGCGCCCCTATTTTATTTTATATAATAGCCACTTTGACTAGAAATATTTGCCTCATAAAAAATCTTACCATATGAGATTTATAACTTCAGATGAAGCATAACATTGTTCTCATTTAAAATATAAAAATATCACTGGAAAATAAGGTATAATAAGTCATTTTAAAAACAAACATATGAGATTAGATGTATATAATGTACAGGCAGACTCTTGGGATAGTATAAGAGGACAGGATGCCTAGGATAGAAAAGAGAGAAAACTTATGAAGTGGAAATGAGGAATAACACAAGGGGTAGAGCATTTTAGACAACAGAGGTAATCATTTGGAGGTAGGAAATAGCCTGATATACTTTGCAAAGGTGACACTGGAGAATTTAAAAGCAAGAATGAACACAGCCAAAAGTAGATTTAGAAAGGATGGCAACAGACTATGAAGAGCTTGAAATGCAATGATAGATAGTTTGAACTTTATCTTGTATGTGGCAGGGAGCCTCTGGAAATTAGAAGAGCAGAATCAAATTTTAGAAGATCATTCTGACAGCAATGAGGAAGATGAACTGCAAGAATGGTAGAGGGAATGCAGGAAGACCACAAGGAGACAATTGCAATGGCAAGAGATGATGAAGATCTGAAAACAGTGGCAACATGAATGCAGAGAAATGGACTGAAGACATTAGTCATCAATTAGACTTGAGGGTTAAGGTTTAAAAAAAAAAAAGATTGTGCAATGGCTCTCATTTTTCAGAACTGAAATTTCTGAAGAAGGCAGGAGGAGCTCTAGATGGTAGGATAATAACCTGGTTTCATTCTAGCTGAGTTTGAGGTACTTATGAAAACTTCACTGAAAATGTCATATGCTGGTGAAGATCTTAGGAAAAATTTGTGGGTTGAAGTTTAGATATGAGGAAACACAATAAGATGCTTAAGAAGAACAACTTTGTCATACTTCCTCTCTATTTTCAATTTCAAATGTAGATCCTGGAAACTTCAACAAGTACTCAGCTGTTGCCATTAATGTTGAGCTGATACCAATATCAACTTCCAAGCTCTCTTGATTAGTCAGGTAACTGATGCAAATCTGTTACAAAGTAGAGGCTCAATAAATGGACATTCCACAGATAACTTAGACTGCTGGGGGCTTTTGTTTTGTTTTGTTTGCTAAATTGCTTGTCTTAGAATTATAAAATACCAATACATACTAAATGGTCAACATTACAATACATACAGCAGTATATGGAGAACTATTAAATAAAGGGGTATAATTTATTAAAGGCATTATATTAATATTTTAAAAGCTTATAATTTTATGGCATAGTCAGAAAGGGAATTGATGTTAGTTCATGTTTAACCTCTAGCCAGAAGTTTCTGTTGGTTGGTTGGTTAGCTGGTTTTTGCTTAATCAGCATTTACCCTGTGTTCTGTAAATTCATTTGTTTTTCTCTGGGATTTTATGTCATTTATTTCCTATTCAAGTATTTGTAGCATTCTGTTTTAGTTTAGTTGAAAGAAGAGTAAATGGATTTGACGACGTTGATCAGTATACTACCTAAGTTGACATGCAAGCTAGGCAGAAGGACATCTGTAGAAATAAAAGTCGGGAGAGCAAGTCACACACAATATACAGTCAGAAATAAGACTATCAGCATTCAGGCTGTGTCATCTGAGCACCCAATTTTATTTTCAATACTCTTATTTTGTTTTTATTCTTATAGTGGCATTAAGGGTTGAATCCTATGATTAAAACAATAGTACGGTTTACTTAGTTGGGGGCCAGACAAATCTCACAGATAGTTTTCCTATAGGACTAGCCCATCTCAGGCTTAGATGAGTATGAATGTATGAATCTTATCTGGGCAAAATCAGTCATAGGTAACTTGAGATATTTGTTCCATTATTCTAATTTTGTCTATTTAAAGTCCAGAATTAGCACAATGGATACCAACTCCTGAAACAGAAAAAAAAGAAAAAATTTAGTGGCCAGGGAAACTACTCTTCTAGGAGTTGCCATTAAAATCCTTCATTCAAGAAGTAAAACATATTTAAGACAGGACTTCTATGATTTCTGGTACTGAGTAGAATTTCTATCTACAAATCAATCAGCAGTGTTTAGTCAGTACACATTGCCTGGACTACCCAATATACCTCTGTGCTTTGGAAGAGATAAGAAAAATATAAGATATTTTGATCATGAAATGCTATCATTTAATAGTATTTCCTTGAAAAATTTTTTTCTTAGTGGTCTTATAGGAAATCATACCATTCCATATTCCCACAGAATTTGGAATTCTCATAGATTTAAGAATATGTGCATGCCTTTTAAAAAATTTGTTAATATTACGAAGTGTCCAACAAACAATAAGTATTGATGTGGAGAAATAGGAACTCTTATGGACCATTGGTGGGAATGGAAACTGGTACAGCCACTGTGGAAAACGGTATTCAGTTTCTTCAGGAAATTAAAAATAGAACTACACTACAATCCACTAATCACACTAGTGGGTATTTACCTAAAAGATACAAAGACACAAATTCAAAGAGAGACACTTACCCCTATGTTTACTGCAGCATTATTTATAACAGCCCAAGTATCCAGCAATAAATGAATAGATAAATAAGATATTGTATGTATACATAATAGTACTCAGCCATTAAAAAAAAATGAAATCCTGGGACACCTGGGTGGCTCAGGATGTTGAGTGTCCAACTCTTGATTTTGGTTCAGGTCATGATCTCTTGGTTCATGGAACTGAGCCCCAGGTTGGGCTCTGTGCTAACAGTTTGGAGCCTGCTTGGGATTTTTTCCCTCCCTCTCTTTCTGCCCCTCTTATGCTTGTGCTGTCTCTCTCTCCTTCTCTCTCAAACAGACAAAAAGAACAAAATCTTGCCATTTGCAACAACATGGATGGATCTAGAGAGTGTAATACTGAGCGAAATAAGCTAGTCAGAGAAAGACAAATACTATTTAATTTCACTCATATGTGAAATTTAAGAAACAAAACAAATGAACAAAGGAAAAAAAGAGACAAAACAAAAAAATTATGGATACCATACAGATGGTTACCAGACGGGTGGTGGGTGGGGTAATGGGTGGAAAAGGGGATTAAGGAGTGCGCTTGTCGTCAAGGACACTCAGTGATGTATAGGATTGTTGAATCACTGTATTGTATACTTGAAATTAATATAATGCTGTATGTTAACTACACTGGAATTAAAGTAAAAAGAATAGGGGCACTTGGGTGGCTCAGTCTGTTAATTGTCCCACTCCTGATATTGGCTCAGGTCATGATTTCTAAGTCATGAGACTGAGCCCCACCTTGGGCTCTGCGCTGAGCATGGAGCCTGCTTGGATCCTCTCTCACCTTCTCTCTCTCTCTGACCCTCCCCTGCTCTATTTCTCTATTTCTAAATAAATAAATAAATAAATAAAACATTAAAAAATAAAAAGAATAAAAAATAAAAATCACAAAGTGATAATCGTAATATGAAGAAAAAATTAGAATGTACTTCTAAGTAAGCCATAGAATCTCCTTATATTTTATCATATCATAATTACTTAATTTTTTAGAGCCCGGACAAACCAACCAGGAGAGCCAACCATGTTTGTTCACACTGAAATAGGGACATACTCAGGTGATGAGGTAAAAAGGAAGGAACTGAAGGCATCAGGAACAGATTGGGAAGGACAGAGAAAGAATAATGAATTTGGTGTTTGGAATCCTCAACATATCTGGAATATGTCCATTTTTACGTATTCCCATCTGTATCACCCTCCTTTAGAAAACCAGCATCTCTCATCATGATTAATGCAACAACCTCCCAAAGGGTTCATCTTACCAATATGCAAGGCATTCTTTGCACTGAAATTAAAACAATCTTTCTAATAAATGCTGTTGTATCCCCTTCTGTAAAACTCTTTGTGGGGTAATTTTTGCCCTAAGTCAAAATTATTTACCATGGCTTAACATTCTCTGGCAGATCTGGAATAGCATAGTGAGTACAGAGAATTGAGTTGAGGTAAGATCACAGACCTGTGAATGAATGACATATATATATATATATATATATATGGTTTATTTATTTATTTTGAGAGAGAGAGAACATGCACACCTAGGGGTGCAGAAAGAGAGAGAGAGAGAAAATCCCAAGCAGACTCTGCACTATCATCACAGAGCCCTACACAGGGCTTAAAGCAACAAATCTGTGAGATCATGACCTGAGCTAAAACTAAGAGTTGAATGCTTAAACAACTGAGCCACCCAGTCACCCTGGGTGAATGGTATTTTAATGGAAATATTCTGCTAAACCTCCCAAAGATGATCCAAAGTGAAGGTACTACAACAATGTGACCAAGAATGTATTGCAACTGAGATTAAGAACTTGAAGTAAAGTGCATTAATAGGAAGGGATGTGAGAAGCATCATGGAAGTAAAGTTAACAGAACTTGAAAACAAAATAAAGTAAAACTGGTTTGAGAGCATAGATCATTCCAGAAACGTGCTTATCATCCAAAGCACTCATATATCAAAGCGAATTTCAAGAACCATTGGCTCAATTGTGATCATGTGTCATTTGGTGCCATGTACTACTCATATTGCAAGACATTGCTCATTTATCAAGTTAAAATTTATTATAAGTGTTTGTTCATCTTGTGGAACACTGACAGAACAAGTTACTCATAATCCAAGGTTATATATAATTATACACATACATACATACCGAGACAGAGACAGAGGGAGAGAGGGAGAATATTGAAGAGTTTCAGACCTGACAATCAAGAAGATGATGATGTTATTAAGAGAGAGTATTAGGATGAGGGGTCACATCCTGTCACTGTATGGTCACTATGACTGCCTTCTCAACTTGGATAAAGAATTAGGTCAAAAATTACATTCGCATCCTAATGGATATACATCCTGGATGGGGTGCATTAAGATCCATACTCTCCATGTGTCTAGAGCCCAGTTAGTATGAGAAATACCTAAGACAACTATGGATATAAAACCTAAAGAATTCTGATAGGGCATAATTATCACTCTCCAAGTGCATTACATGAGAAAGAATTTTGGCTATGTGGCTCTAATAACCAAAAACCACATAATGACCAAAGATCAAAATACAATGAGTAGAATTTATAAAAATTTCAAATTAAAATAAGCAAAAGTATTTAATAATCAGAGCTAGACATATGGAAAGATGGTAGGATCCACACTATTGGAATATGAAAGTCATTGGAATTCCTACCTGTTGAATTTCATAAAAGAGATTATGGCAAGTTAGAAATGAGTGAATTTTTTTTCACAAGTAGTATGCCACAAAGGAGGAAGTGACATGGCCAGGTTTGTACAGTTGGTGACATATTTTGATCCAATTTGATTCACAGCCCATGCCCCCCATATTATATAACAGTGGCTACTCAAGTTCAACCAGCAGTGTTGTGATTCCCTCATGGACATAACAGAGGTAAGACCTGAACTGGACCATGCAGCTGGAAAAGAGGAAAAGTGATCTGACCATGAGCATAGAATAGTCTATTAGGGTGGATTATACAATGGGGAAAGGCAAATAAAGAATTGTTTTATTTTATGACATTATTGCTTGAAGGCATCTGAGAAGTCATTAGAAATAAGCAATAGTAGTCAGAGTGGTGGTAGTAGTAGGAGTAGGAGTAGTAGTAGTAGTAGTAGCAGAAGTAGCGGTAACTACAGTACTGCAAACTTATTTTGTGGAAGGCTCTGTGACAGGATCTTAGCCTGGATATTACTCTACAGCAACCTTATCAATTGGATACTATTATTATTCCTCATTTTACAAATGAGGAAATGAAAGCTTCCAGAGGTTATGTTACCAGCCCAAAATAATTTCTCTAGTAAGTGGTGAACTAAGACTAAGAATTTAATCTATATTCTCAACCATTTTGCTTTATTGCCAATGTGGTTACCACGGTGGGTCTTTTAATTGAGAAAACAAAATATTTCATAGTTATATATGTCCCCACTGAATAGAAAGGCCGTAGAGAGACATTTCAGAAGCTTTCTTGGTAAAAAAACAAAAACAATTAGCCAGTCTTCTGGATTGTTACTTATTTAATGAAATGTATTAGTAATTTGAAATGGACTACAATGAATTACTCAGAGAAAATGGGTTCAACTAATTGGCCCAGAAAATCATCTCAAGGATATAATTAAATGGCTTAGTGTACTATTACTGCTAGTATAAACACTATTACGGATCTTCAGGATGGCTTGCATTTCCAGCATAATTAAAAATAAGTGGTGAGAAAGACAAGATCCATGAACAAAATGTGGTTCAAGGAATCAGTCATGTGGTTAGTTAATGAAAGCAAAGCAAGGTCAGTATTTAAAATGCTTCCAGCATTTAGGTTTGCTGCTATGTGTTTTAGTTCTTAAGAGTCATTCATGCAAAATAACCAACAAACTCTAAGGTATTTTTTTTAGGGCAGTTATTATCAATTTTAAGACCATACTGCTTGGTCACTTGGAACAAAAGATGTTTAATAAATACATGTTGAATAACTGAATTCAATTTTTGTAAAAAACCATTTTCTTCCAAATTTTATGGAAGATACAATCTAAAAGATGTACATGGCACTCACTGTATTGTTTAGTGAATTTAAGTTGTTTCATGCTAATAACAGATAACTGGATTGGAAAACCACGTATAACTTTAATCAATTTTGTTACTTCTGTAGAAATTTGTGATGATAAAAAATCAGGTAACAAATCATAAAGAATGTAAATGTTAGGATATTTTCATGACTGATTTCCATTTATGCATAAGAGGTCACAAAAGAGGGACCAACAACATCTGCCATGGGTCGTGGATTATATATGTCTGATTCATAGCCTAAAAAAATAAATGGTACTTGGTATATGGAAAACAATATTCTTGAGATCTTAGTTAGGGTCATATGTGTGTCTTCTTTGGCAAAAGTTACCTACTGTAAGGGCCATTAAATAATATTGTTCTCCAGAAAAACTGCAGAATAAACAGATGCCTCATCTCTCTTTCTGATGACACAGGTGGAAGGAAGGTATACACACATATATATTAGGAAAGGGGAGTCATTTGATTACACTGTTAGAATCTGGATTTTTTCTTGGTACATAATAGGCAACCAAGAAATGTTTGTTATTAAATTAATAAATTACAAATTAATTTCAGTGACTAGGTAGGCTTGGGCATCACCTCTACAAAATATATGTATACAACACATTATTAAGATGGGGGTTTTCATTATTAAGTCAGTATTTTTATCAACAAATGCAAATCAAAGAACTAGCTTCTGAGAAATGCCAAATATAATAAGCATGTCTTACATAATCTCAGCAATAACCCAGAGGGTTTTATCATTAAATTCTTCTGAGGTTTGCTTAAGACCATACCAAAAAAACTGTGAGCCACAAAAAACAAATTGAATAAGTCGGGCAACAGTAATTTTCCAACACTAATAACAACCTCTTTTAAAGTAGGTTCTAAATTTTCTGGATTCTCCTACTTGTCACAATATAGGATCCTATTGTGGTTTGAGACAGTTGAGATGTGTGTCAGGATACCTATATTCGATCTTGATTCTGAAAATATACTCAATGAACTTAGTTTCAAGAATTGCTGTTAAACACAAGCATTAAGGAGTTCTCCTGCTCATGCTCACTCATGCTCAGGCTCTGCCTCTCACCACATCTGTCTAAATTTCATGGAGACATGTGACATAAGCATAGAAAATAATAAAACTTAAAATAATTCAATGTATGATAAAATATCATATTGCCATGTTCTCTTCTATGCATTTTGTAATACTTGTAAAAATCTTGTGCTTTCCTTTCACCGATTATAATCCCATTTCCTTTATAATCTGCTCTTTCCTCTTTCACTCAGCAAATAACTAACTCCTATTCAGTATGTAAGTCCCCAGGCCGAGTATCAATTTCTGATTGAAATTTTTTCTGACGCTAAATGCTTTCCTTCCACTTACATCAGTATTAGGCGACATTCAACTCTGCTTTGAATCTTATCATTGAATATGACAACACTTAATTAAGTTTCTTTCTCCTGTCCTCTCCATTTGTCTGAAAAATCCCTTGAGGTCAGGTACTTGTCTTATTAATCTCTCATCCACTCATTCCTAAAACTTTTGTTGAATATTTGTTATGTACAAGGCACTGTATTTGGGGCTAGGAATTCTTGACCCTAAGTTCAGTATATCACATAGAAAATAGTTCTGTGGAATGAATGAACAGTAACTTAAATCAAGGAAATTTCAAAATGCAGCTCATTTAAAAAAATAGTCTTATATGGAAAGTTCATTACTGTGGTGTGGCCATTCTGGAAGGTCAGAGAACCACATTCTTCATCTTAAATCATTAAATTAATAATTCTCTATTTTTAAACAGTGAACTTCCAGTATTTAAATATTAAAGTTTTTTTTTACAGCTTTAACAACATTGGTAGGCAAAATAAATGAGAAAATAAATCTGGAAGACTTTGAAAAAGCATATGCTATTGTAAAAAGTTATCATTATGGTCATAACTACTGCTTTATAGGTAAGAATTTGGGGGAGAGAGTTGGGACTTAAAATCCTGGCTTTTGAGTCAAAGTTGTGTTTCTATGCTCTTTATTAATCTTAGAAGAGCATGGAAAAAGTGCAATTGTGGAACCTATTCTAAATGAAAAACCAGAGAAGATTCGGGAGTCACACATGCAACCTTGGCACTTGTTCTAAGATAGCTCTGCAGGTACACTAAGTGACAAACATGTAAAGTAAAAACAAAAACAACAAAAAATAAGTACTTTTAAAATTAATCACTCTTTAGTATCCAATGTTGTCAAAAATGTGAAAAACAGGAATCCTCAGGTCCTTCTTTGAGGGCAAATTGGTAATATGCATCAAGAATTCTACAAAGTACTTGTCCTTTCATTCAGGAAGTTTGCTTTCAAATAATGGTTTTAAAATTGTCCACATCTTTTCATATGATAATTTTCATTGCATTTATGTAG
Organism: Paguma larvata; assembly: GCA_030068075.1. Classification (NCBI taxonomy): domain Eukaryota; kingdom Metazoa; phylum Chordata; class Mammalia; order Carnivora; family Viverridae; genus Paguma; species Paguma larvata. The sequence continues at coordinate 42,394,129 of CM057831.1, read as the reverse complement.
TAATCTTATTCGACCTAAATAATTTATAAAGATAAAAATAAATATTTAAAGCTAATTGTTTAACACGGAAATGTATCAGCAATAATTAAGTTAGGGGCTACAAAGCAGTATATGTAGTATCATCTCATTTTTGTAAAAGTCTGATGAATGTGGATATATTTATTTATCGAAGTATATTTGACACAATGTTACATTAGTTCTAAGTGTACAACATAGTGATTCAACAGCTCTATGTTATACTATGCTCACTACAAGTATGGCTACCATTTATATAGGAATGTATAAAGAAAATTACATATGTATTATATATGTGATATACTATGATATTCATACATATGTACATGGAAAAGTTTTGAAGCATATGCCGTCAAGTTATTACTCCTATTTATTTGAGGGCACTGAGGTTATGGATAATATGGACAAATATGCAATGAAATAAATAATACAAAGAAGTAGAACTGCATACCATAAAGATATTCTAAGCTCAAAATACAACACTCCATACCTTTAATGGAAAACAGATAAGATTTCAGCCTAAGTTTGCATGTGAACTTATATGTCCACCTATCTTGAGGCACTTTGGAGCAATGTTGGCTTTCCTGTGTACCTACGGTCACAGCAGTTATGATAATAGAGGCCAAAAGATTTCTCAGTTCACATTTACTTATCCTTTACTCAGATGAATGAGAATGGCATGAATAGTTTAGAAAGTGCCCAGCTCAAACCAAATACTGGATAATGCAGAGAAGTACATATCAGTAATCCCAATTGAAACGGTCTGGGCTTTGGTCCCAGACTTCCTGGCAAACATCAGACTCTGTGGGCCTATAGACAATGGAAGTTAGAACCAGCTTCCAGAGAGAAGAGAAACTGACATCATGAAGAGTTCCTAACTGGAAAAAAAAATTTTTAGCAGCAATTTCTGAAAAAAGCACTGTGGGGAGTTTTTGCACATATGTGAGAAAAGTAAAACAAACCAACCAACTAACCAACCTTGGGGCTGGAAAGGAACTTACCTATCATTTCGCTCAACACTTTCATTTCACAGTGGAAGAAATTGAGGCCCAAAAGGGGAAAAAATTGCCAAAGTCACTCTGTAAGTTAATTCTTTAAATAAAATCTCCTGATCTCCAATTTAGTACATTTCTCATTTAGGCTCCAAAGCCAAAACACTAGTGCTTCTGCAAGCTATGTAAATCTTTGGAAAAAAGGAAAATATGTTATATCAAATTCTTTCCTGATCATCCCAGGCAGAGTTATGTAATATTTTGTGGTAATACAGCACCATTTTAAACATTTGTAGCATTTACCTGCACAACAGTTATTAAATTATTTATTTATCTCCCATAGCAAAGTATATGTTCCTCAAGGACAAGATTCATATTTTATTCACCTCAAATCCTCAGTACCAGCTACGCTGTCCAGAATATGGCAGGCACTCAGTAAATATTTCATAAATGAATTAATGCTATTCTTTCCATTATAACTGGTGATAAGAACTACTGCTCATGGATTAGCCACAGGGTATCATGATACAATGGAAAGAGTAGGCTCTGATAGTTAAAAAGCTTGGATTTAAGTCCCATCTGTATAAGTGCCTAAATGCAAGACTTTAGACAAGTCCCTTACATGCTCTGAGCAACATATTCCTCATTCATAAGCTGGAGCAAATAATACCTGCTATTCTACCTCCAGGTGTGGCCACAAGGCTCAAATGTGATATGTGTAAAAGTAAAAGTAATTTTATTAATAGCAAATTGTTACAGGAATGGAAGGGATGTGTGCGTTGGATTTAATCATAGTCTGGCTTTTTCAAGGCATGTCAATCAAATAAATGACCATTACATTAAAACAGAATATGTAGGGTTATTTCTACTGGTAAGATATATAAGTCTCAGGTATGCTCTGCTGAGAAATGCAAAGGAAATGGCAATATAGTCCTGAGAGAATGACATTGCAGAGGCATATCAGGAGACCTTTGACACATCCATAGATTAGGAGATTCCCATAAACTTAAAAAACTTTGAATTCCAATAATTTCTTCTCAAATGCATAAATAATTGCAAGTGGAGGATAAGAAAGGATGTTGCCATGTACATCCTTGACTAATTGGTCAAAGGAAGTGCTCCTGTATGTCTCTAGATTGAGATTCCTATTTGCATATCAGTAAAGCAATAAACTACTACATGGCACAGGGTGCTAGGTTTTCTTATGAATAACAGACATTGTAAATGTTAAATTCAAGAATACCAACACCTTGCTGTAGTTGCACAGACAAATGTAGTTCTTTGAGGCAAATAAATCTACTGTAATCATCATCCATCCAAGTCCTACTGGAAGAAAATTTAGGAACATCTGATGCTCTAAGCGTACCACCTAACCTAAATTCTGTAAATTGACCTCCAAAGACCCATTTTTTTTTCTTAAGCACCAAGGGGTGTGGCAAGATGATAATGGAAGGAAAGTGAGGCATAGCTGAGAGACTCATATGATAGGAAAATTAGACTTCTTTCATACAGACAGTGAATGTGGTGAAATAGGAGGCACACTCGCTTTGGAGGCAGACATTCCTAAATTTGGATTTAAATTCTGGTCCTGCCATTTACTAGATATACAGTCTCAGTTAAATTTTATAACCTGTACTAACAGAAAAAACTTACATAGGCCATGCTAACAGGGGTCAGAGAACTGATATGCTAATCACAAGTTAGGCCTTTCTCTAGTTGCTCCCATTTACAAGATGCAACAAAGGCCAAGAATATTCCCAAGCTGTGGGAAATATCTTCCCTTGGCTGACCAAACAGGGAGTTAGAATAGTTCTTCTAAGCATCAGGAATACAAATTCTCTATTTTTCCTAGGTTTACTTGATTCTATGTTTTTGTTTTTTGTTTTTGTTTTTGTTTTTTTGACTCTTGCAATGAAAGTGATAAGAACTCATGTATGGATCAAATAGATCAAGGTTTAAGAGTAAGGACATAGAGGGGGGATAAAAAACATTAATAGGATTTCTTCTGTACTTGTTTCAGGCTCAAAGACTACAAAGTCTAGTTCAGTCAGATTGTTTGTTTGTTTGTTTGTTTGTTTAGAGAGGACACAAGTGAGCAAGGGGCAGAGAGAGAGAGAGAATCCCAGGAGGGGGAAAGAGAGAAAGAGAGAGAGAAAGAGAAGTAGGGCTCACCCAAAGTGGAACACGGGCTCACCCGAAGCAGGCTTGAGCTCATCCTATGAAGGGCTCAAACTCATGAATTGTGAGATCATGACCTGTGCCAAAGTCAGATGTCCAACAACTAAGCAACCCAGACACCCCTCTAGTTCAGTTAAAAAAAACAAAAAACAAAAAACAAAAAAACAAAACTGAAATTCCAAATAGAAGTTGATGCCAAAATGTCAATTATAATAAGTTTATTGATTTTTGTTCAGTGTCTCCCCTGTAAACGCATGCATTAGAGACCTAATGGGGGATCATTGAGACTATTAGTAGTTGGCTTGTTAAGGAGCTGGACCCTGAGGTTCTACTGTGTCTCACAAGCCTTCACATGTGTCAGTTCATGTATGCTGACATTTCTCCATATAATTATAGAAAACAGAAAATACTGCTTCTTTTTTTTTTTCGAGAGAGAAAGAGAGAGAGCGCAAGCTGGGGAGGGGCAGAGAGAGAGAGACACACACAGAATCCAAAGCAGGCTCCAGGCTCTGAGCTGTCAGCACAGAGCCTGATGCGGGGCTTGAACTCACGAACCACAAGATCATGACCTGAGCCGAAGTTGGACGCTCAACCGACTGAGCCACCCAGGTGCCCCCTCAGCGAGAAATCTTAAGGGGGATTCTTTAGAGAAAACGAAACAAAACAAAAGACCGAAAGCAACAAAGACTAGAAAGGATCAGAGAACATCATCAGAAACACCAACTCTGTAGGCAGCACCATGGCAAAATATTCATATCTTTAAATAATTGGTCTAAATATATATAGACTAAATGCTCCAATCAAAAGACATAGGGTATCGTAATGGATAAAAAAACAAGACCCATCTATATGCTGCCTACAAGAGTCTCATTTTAGACCTAAAGACACCAGATTGAAAATGAGGGGATGGAGAACTATCTATCATGCTAATGGACATTAAAAGAAAGCCTGAATAGCCATACTTATCTCAGACAAACCTAGGTTTTAAAGCAATAACTATAAAAGGGATGAAGAAGGCCATTATATCATAAGGGTTTATCCACCAAGAAGTTCTAACAAATTGTAAATATTTATGCCCCCAACTTGAAACACCCAAATAAATAAATTGATTAATCAGAAACATAAAGCACATTCATAATAATACCACAATTGTAGAGGACATTAATACCCCACTTACAGCAATGGACAGATTAAACAAAAAATCCACAAGGAAACAATGGCTCTGAATGACACACTGGATTGGATGGACCTAACAGATATATTCAGAACATTTTATCAGCAGAAGATACACATTCTTCTCAAGTGCACATCAAACATTCTCCAGAATAGATCACATACTGTCATAGATCAGCCATCTACAGGTACAAAAAGATGGAAATCATAGCATATATATTTTCAAAACACAATGCTATGAAACTTGAGATCAACTGCTAGAAAAAAATTTGGAAAGACCACAAATACTTAGAGATTAAAGAAGAGCCTACTAAAGAATGGATGGATTAACCAAGAAAGTATGGAAGAAATAAAAAATTACATGAAGACCAATGAAAATGAAAACACTACAGTCCAAAACCTTTGGGATGTAGTGAAAGCAGTCATAAGATGGAAGTGTATAGCAATCTAAGCCTTCCTAAAGAAGGAAGAAAGGTCTTGAATACACAACCTAACCTTACACCCAAAGCAAATATTAATAGCAAATGAATATTAATAGCAAATAAAGCCCAAAACCAGCAGAAGAGAGGAAATAATAAAGATTAGAACAGAAATAAATGATATAGAAATTTAAAAAATAGAGCAGATCAATGAAACCAGAAGCTGATTCTTAGAAGGAATTAACAAAATTGATAAACCTCTAGCCAGACTGATGAAAAAGAAAAAGGAAAGGACCCAACGAAATAAAAACATTAATAAAAGAGGAGAGATCACAACCAACCTGGGAGAAATACAAATGATAATAAGAGAATATTATGAGCAATTATATGATAACATATTGGGCAATCTGGAAGAATTGGACAAATTCTTAGAAACATACAAACTATGAAAACTGAAATGGGAATAACTAGAAAATTTCAGCAGACCCATAAGCATTAAAGAAATTGAATCAGTAATTTAAAATCTCCCAACAAACTGTAGTCCATCTCCAGATGGCTTCCCAGGAGAATTATACCAAACATTTAAAGAAGAGTTAACGCCTATTCTTTTAAAGATGTCCTAAACAATAGAAATGGAAGGAAAACATCCAAACTCATTCTATGAGGCTGGCATTACCTTGATTCCAAAACCAAACAAAGACCCTATTAAAAAAGAGAATTAAGGACCAATCTCCCTTTAACGTGGATGTAAAAATTATCAACAAGGTGCTAGCAAACAAAATCTAACAATATATTAAAAGAATTATTCATCATGATCAAGTGGTATCTGTTCCTGGGCTGCAGGAGTGGTTCACTGTCCACAAATAAATCAACATGATACATCACATTAATAAAAGAAAAGATAAGCACCACATGATCCTCTCGATAGATGTAAAAAAAAGCATTTGACAAAATACAGCATCCCCTCTTGATAAAAACCCTCAAGAAAGTTGAGATAGAAGGAACATACTTCAAGATTATAAAGTCTTTATATGAAAGACCCACAGCTAATATCATCCTTAATGGGGAAAAACTCAGAGCTTTCCCCATAAGGTCAGGGATATGACAAGGATGTCAAATCTGACCATTGATGTTTAATAGAATACTGGAAGTCCTAGCTTCAGCAAACATAAAACAAAAAGAAAAAAAAAAAGGCATCCAAGTCAGCAAGGAAGAAATCAAACTTTCACTTTTCTCAGATGACATGATACTCTACATGGAAAACCCGAAAGACTCCACCAAAAAATTGCTAGAACTTATAAATGATTCAGCAACGTTTCAGGATATAACATCAACATGTAGAAATCAGGTGCATTTCCATAAATCAATAATCAAGCAGCACAAAGAGAAATCAAGGAATCAATCCCATTTACAATTCCACCAAAAACCTAGTAAGAAACCTAACCAAAAAAGGTAAAATATCTGTACACTGAAAACTATAGAAAGTTTATGAGAAAAATTGAAGAAGACACAAGAAATGGAAAAACACATGCTCATGGATTAGAATAACAAATATTGTTAAAATGTCAATACTATCCAAAGCAATATACACATTCAATGCAATCCCTGTCAAAATAACACCAGAATTCTTCAAATAGCTAGAACAAACAATTCTAAAATTTGTATGGAACCAGAAAAGACTCCAAAAAGCCAAGGTAATGTCGAAAAAGAAAAGCACAATTCTGGACTTTAAGCTGTCTTACAGAGGTGTAATCATCAAGAAAGTATGGTACTGGCACAAAAACAGACAAATAGATCAATGCAATACAATAGAGAACCCAGAAATGCACCCACAAATGTATGGACAACTAATCTTCAACAAAGCAGGAAAGAATAACCAATGGATAAAATAGTCTCTTCAGTAGTTGGTGTAGGGAAATTGGACAGCAACAGGCAGAAGAATAAAACTGGACCACTTTCTTCCACCATCACAAAAATAAACTCAAAGTGAATGAAAGGCATAAATGTAAGAGAGGAAACCATCAAAATCCTACAGGAGAAAACAGGCAACAACCTCTTTGATCCCAGCCACAGAAACTTCTTATGTGACACGTCTCTGGAGGACCAGGAAACAAAAGAAAAAATGACCTAATTAGGACATCATCAAGACCTCATCCTTCTGCACAGATAAGGAAACAATCAACAAAACTAAAAGGTAACCAATGGAATGGGAGAAGGTATTTGCAAATGACATGTTGGATAAAGGGTTAGTATCCAAAATCTGTAAAGAACTTGTCAAACTCAACACCCAAAAAAACACAAATATTCTAGTGAACAAATAATGGACAAAAGATATGAATAGACACTTTTCCAAAGAAGACATCCAGATGGCCAACGGACCCATGAAAAGATGCTCAACATCACTCATGATCAGGGAAATATAAATCAAAACCACACTGAGATACCACCTCACACCAGTCAGAGTGGCTAAAATTAACAACTTAGGAGACAAAAGATGTAGGCGAAAATGTGGAGAAACAGGCACCCTCTTGCACTGCTGGTGGGAATGCAAACTGGTGCAGCCACTCTGGAGAACAGTATGGAGGTTACTGAAAAAATTAAAAATAGACCTACCCTACAACCCAGGAATTGTACTGCTATGTATTTATCCAAAGGATACAAAAATGCTGATTGGAAGGGGCACATGCACCCCAATGTTTATAGTAGGACTATCAATAATAGCCAAATTATGGAAAGAGCCCAAATGTCCATCAGCAGATGTATGGATAAAGAAGATGTGGTATATGTGTGTGTGTATATGTGCACACATACACAATGGAATATTACTTGGTAATCAGAAAGAGTGAAATCTTTCCATTTGCAATAACATGGATAAAACTAGAGTGTATTATGCTAAATGAAATACATAAATATATTATTCCACTGATATGTGGAATTTAAGAAACACAACAAATGAACATAGGATAAGGAAAGGAAAAATAAGATAAAATCAGAGAGAGACAAACCATGAGAGACTCTTAAATACAGAGAACAAACTGAGGTTTTCTGGAGGTGAGGTAGGTGGGGTATGGGCTAAATGGGTGATGGAAATTAAGGAGGCCTCTTCTTGGAATGAGCACTGAGTGTTGTGTCTAAGTATTGAATCACTAAATTCTCCTGAAAGCATTATACTATGTGTTCACTAACTTGTTTTTAAATTTTAAAAAAATGACTTCGAAGCTCTCAAAAAATTGAAATTAATGATTAACAGAATAATTAAAATTAATGGTTTAATTAATGTTAAAACATCCAGTGCATTTCCTCCAGAGGATTTAGAATAATACAAAGCCCTCTATTCCTGTTTAAGAAATTCTTGTTAAATAAATGATTGATAATTCAAGAAGTTCTAAAACTTCAAATTTATGTCTGAAAAACTTTTATGGACCATCTTAGAAATATGGATGTTTAGGCTGCTTCTCTCTCCTCAGACCTACTGAATCAGAATTCTATGGATGGACCTGTGTTTGTACATGTTAAAATAGATTCCAGGTGTTATCATTGTGCATTTCTTATTAATCACTGCTGTTAAAGTTTATTCTTTATATTGCACAAATTGGAAACTGAGTTCCAGAGGCATTAAGTAAACTGTTCAGGGCCATACAACTAGTAAATGGCAAGATGGGATTTGAATTGTTATTTTCCTTTTCAGTGCTGTTGGCGGTACCTGACAGCTGCCTCTGAAGGGCTTGACCTCTAGAGGCCTTGGGAAGAACTAGCAAGTCAAAGCCAACTGCAGAATAGAAGCCTGATCAGAAATTTAAAATAGTAGTGGCAATGAAGGACGAAGGCATAGAGAAGAGATTATTTTTAAAAGATCAAACACTTCTCAACAAAATTAGTCAGAAATATATATTTTTTAATGAGATTAATGGATTCTCTCATTGAATGGAAAGTTTGAGCATTTATTATGTGCTAATTACTGAGAACAGTAAAAAGGAGAATACATATAATGAAGCCTAGGCTTTACTTTTTGGTGTTTAAAATTTTTTAAAGTATTTTTTACTAGAAGAGTGAAGATTCATAGATCAATAATGTTAAATTTGCCTTGAAGCCTCTCTTTTGCATTAGTAAATCTATACAGATGGTTAACCTGCCCTATGTTTCTGGAAACCAGCACTATGTATTTAAGAAGCAGTATTTTCTGGGGCACCTGGGTGGCTCAGTCGGTTGAGCGTCTGACTTTGGCTCAGGTCATGATCTTGTGGTTTGTGAGTTCAAGCCCCGCGTTGGGCTCTGTGCTGACTGCTCAGAGCCTGGAGCCTGCATCGGATTCTGTGTGTGTCTCTCTCTCTGCCCTTTCCCCCCCTCATGCTCTGTCTCAAAAATAAATAAACATTAAAAAAAAAATAAAGAAAAAGATTTCTCGCTGGGCTGATTCAGTGGTCACAAACTCCCTGAGTGTTTGTTTCTCTGGAAAACACTTTATCTCTCCTTCTATTTTTATTTATTTTCTATATATACAATTTACTGTCAAGTTAGATAACATACAGTGTATACAGTGTACTCTTGGTTTTGGGGGTAGATTATCATGATTCATCACTTACATACAACACCCTGTGCTCAGCTCAACAAGTGCCCTCCTCAAAACCCATCACTCATTTCCCCCTTCCCCTTCCCCCATCAACACTCAAGTTTGTTCTCTGTATTTAAGAGTCTCTTATGGTTTGCCTTCCTCATTGTTTGAAACTATTTTTCCCCTTTCCCTTCCCCCATGGTTTCCTGTTCAGTTTCTCAAGTTCCACATATGAATGAAAACATATGATATCTGTCTTTCTCTGACTGATTTATTTCACTTAGCATAATACCTTCCAGTTCTGTCTATGGTGCCGCAAATGGAAAGATTTCATTTTTTCTAATTACCAAGCAGTATTCCATTGTATATATAAACCACATCTTCTTTACCCATTCATCAGTTGATAGACATTTGGGCTCTTTCCATAATTTGGCTATTGTTGAAAGTGCTGCTGTAAACATTGAGGTATATGTGCCCCTATGAATCAGCACTCCTGTACCTTTGGGTAAATTCCTAGTGGGTCACAGGGTACTTCTATTATTAATTTTTTGAGGAACTGCCATACTGTTTTCCAGAGTGGCTGCACCCGGTTGCATCCCACCAGCAGTGCAAGAGGTTTCCTGTTTCTCCACATCCTCACCGAGATCTGTTATTCCTGAGTTGTTAATTTCAGCCACTCTGACTGGTGTGAGGTGGTATCTCAGTGTGGTTTTGATTTGTATTTCCCTGATCATGAGTGATGTTGAGCATCTTTTCATGTGTCTGTTGGCCATCTGAATGTCTTCTTTGGAAAAAGTGTCTATTCATGTCTTTTGCCCATTTCTTCACTGGATTATTTGTTTTTTGGGTGTTGAGTTTGATAAGTTCTTTACAGATTTTGGATAGTAACCCTTTATATGATATGTCATTTGCAAGTATATTCTCCCATTCCATCACTTGCCTTTTAGTTTTGTGGATTGTTTCCTTTGCAGTGCAGATTTTTATTTTGATGAGGTCCCAATAGTTCATTTTTGCTTTTATTTCCCTTGCTTGCGGAAACATGTCAAGCAAGAAATTGCTGCAACTGAGGTCAAAGGTTGTTGCCTGGTTTCTTCTCTAGTCTCTCTCAGACACTCCTGGTCTCACATTTAGGTCTTTCATCAATTTTAAGTTTATTTTTCTGTATGATATAAGAAAGTGGTCCAGTTTCATTCTTCCAGCACCATTTGCTAAAGAGACTGTCTTTTTTCCATTGCATATTCTTTGCTGCTTTGTCAAAGATTAGGTGGCCAAACATTTGTGGGTCTAATTCTGGGTTCTCTATTCTATTCCATTGGTCTATGTGTCAATTCTTGTTCTAGTACCATACTGTCTTGTATATTACAGCCTTGTAGTAGAGGCTAAAGTGCAGGATTGTGATGTCTCCCACTTGGGTTTTCTTATTCAACATAACTTTGCTACTTGGGGTCTTTTGTGGGTCCATAAATATTTTAGGATTGTTTGTTCTAGCTTTGAGAAAACTGCCAGTGAAATTTTGTCTTCTTCTATTTTGGAGGAGGAGAGTCTTTCTAGATGAAGAATTCTTGAATGCATATTTTCCCAACTCAGCATATAGAATATTTCCTGGCAATCCTTTCTGGCCTGCCAAGTTTCTGTGGATAGATCTGCTGCTACCTTGATTTATCTTCCCTTGTAAGTTAAAGACTTTTTTTTCCCTTGCTGCTTTCATGATTCTCTCCTTGTTTGTGTATTTTGTGAATTTGACTATAATATGCCTTGGTGATGGTCAGTTTTTGTTGGATCTAATGGGAGTTCTCTGTGCTTCTTGGATTTTGATGTCTGTGTCTTCCCCAGATTAGCAAAGTATTCAGCTGTAATATGATTACATAAACCTTCTGCCCCTTTTTCTCTCTCTTCATCTTCTGGGACTCCTAAGATATGAATGTTATTTCTCTTTAATAAGTAGCTGAGTTCTCTAAGCCTTGTGCAGTGATCACTTGCCTTTGTTTCCCTTTTTTTCCTGCTTCATTATTTTCTGTAATTTCTGTAATTTCTGTCGGTGCTCTGCTTCAACCATCCTTGCCATCATGGCATCCATTCAAGATTTCATCTCTGTTATATCATTTTTAATTTCAGCCTGACCAAATTGTGGCTCTTTATCTCTGCAGAAAGGGATTCTCTGGTGTCTTCCATGCTTTTTGTTTTTCAAAGCCAGCTAGTATTCTTATAACTGTGGTCTTAAACTCTAGTTCAGACATATTACTTATGTCTGTGTTGATTAAATCCCTAGCTGTTATTTCTTTCTATTCTTTCTTTTAGGGTGAATTCCTCCATCTTGTCATTTTGGAGAAAGAAAAAAATTAACAAAATAAAAATTAAAAACAAAACAAAACAAAAATAAATAAATCCAGGTGCATTTCAGTATGCTCGCTGAGAGAAGCTTGATAGAAAAGAGAAAAAACAGAAAGAAAAAAAGTTTAAAGTTTAAAAATTAAAAAATTGAATAAAATAAAATAATATAGAGTAAAATAAATTAATTAATAAATTATTAATCTTTCTGTATCCAAGAAAGATAATGAGAAAGAAAAGAAAGAAGAAAACAACATAAGCAAAAACAGAGGCAAAGAAAATGAACAAATGAACAAGCAAACAGAATGACCTTGAATGAAGTTACATCCCATTTCTCCTAAAACTGAAACTTTGCACACATCATAGTCCATAGACTAAGCAGGTGGAAGAGATTTATGCTGGTATTCTGGGTGATGTCCTTGAGGGAGCAGGTGGGCGGGGCTTGGTGTAACTTGGTGGCACTTCTTAGCTCACTTCTTAGCCTGTGCATGTGCCTCTACGTCCATATGCACTGTTGAAAATGTCTACAAGGGGCATCTGGGTGGCTCGGTTGGTTAAGCGTCTGACTTCAGCTCAGGTCATGATCTCATGGTTCATGAGTTCAAGCCCCATGTGCTGACAGTTCAGAGCTTGGAGCCTGCTTCGGATTCTGTGTCTCTCTCTGCCCCTTCCCCACTCATGCTCTGTCTCTCTGTCTCTCAAAATTAAATAAACATTAAAAAAAAGAAAAGAAAAGAAAATGTCTACACCCAGCTCTCTAGTCTCTATCACAGGAATCTGGTGCCCTCACAGACATGTGATCAAGTTCCCCTCCTTTTTCTCAGGCTCTGACTACTCCCTGCCTTTACCCTGTGTCCAAGCTGTCTGCTTGCTGGGTGGCACCTCCCTCCAGAGTTTTATTTCAGACAGGGCTGTGTTTCAAAACCCCATGCTTCAGAGACCTCTGAGGTATAGACCTATGCTGATTCTCTGGGGGAGTGTCTCACTGAGCAATTGCTAGGTGCCATCTTGTCCCAGAAAAATTTCATGCTATCGTGCAGTGGCAGAGGTTCAGATTTTATGGTAAACCAAAGCATACAGCTCATGCCAGGTTTTGCTGTGCTCTGGCGTCCTTGTCCCAACATCAGTAAACATGCCAGCTCTCCAGGGACTGTTGGTACTTTTGCACATGGGGAAGCCGTGTGTTCTCTTCCAAATGCACTCCAAGCAAGGGAACTTCTTCTCCCCAGGTGGCACATGGACCCCTCAAATCATGCTGCCTGCTCCTGGAGATTAACCCTACTTCCTCACCAGAGCACTGCCAGGCACTGAGCTCCAAACCTTCAGAGTCTGCACTTCACTGTTTATAGAATCCTGGCATTATTGAACCCCTCTCCTTTTTCCCCATCAATGGTTTTGGGGAACAGATTCCTTGTGTTGTTCCCTGTGAGTGTTTTCATGCTTTCTCTCTAGATATCTTTTTCGGTGGGGGTGGGGGTGTTTTTCTTGCATGATCCTGGTATGCTGCACTCCTCCCCTTTCTTTTTCTCTGTCTTTTCTCCATGAAAATGGCTCCCTACTTTCCACAGCTCTGTGGATTTTCTTTGCCCCAATTCTCTCTCCAAACCACATACCTGCCAAGTTCTCCAGCTCAAATTATGCAGATTGTTGTGTTAATCTTCATATCAATTTCCTAGGTGTTCAAAATGGTTTGATGCTGATCTAACTGCATTTCAGGGATGAGACAAGCTCATCTTAACTTTGTCTCCCTAATTATTCTTTTACTCATTCATTTTAATGGTCAATTTAATTATTAAAAGAGGAGATCTAATTCCTTTCGTCTCTGCTTCTAGCTAATCAAGTTCTGGTGCCAAGGAAGTAATATGCAAACGACACCCTACCTACAGTGGTTGATCTCCACTGTAGACACTAACTAGCTCCCAGGAACGGACTGATGCTGGAGGAGACATAGTTCTGTGGTTAGTACTACTCAGGTCACATCAGATGTAGCTGCATTTACACCTAGTTATGGAATAGGCCACGCTCATCAATTCTGGTGCCCTTTATTACCTTTAACACACTGAACTGAGATTTCACACAGATATACCGTCTTGGGCTGCCTCTTTGATATGCTATGAAATTTGCTCTAACTTCTTATACCTGCATTGGTTTAATGTGTTAAGGTCCTAATAAATTAACTGGTCCTCAGGGTCACTAATGGCTAATACTGTACCTCTCCACCTCTTCATTCCTCTATCCTGAGCTGTCGGATATAACATAAATTTTAAAGAGAATTTTAAGACATCAATCCTCTTCCTTAAAGACTTTATTCAAATGTTACTTCAGAGAATTCTTTCCTGCCTTGTCCAAGCAAATAAAAATTCTATTTCCCCTGAGCTGCTTCTACATTTTATATGCTGCACTAATTATCTGTTGACACAGATTTCTCACTAGGTTATAGGTCTCTTGATGGGCAAGGCATTGCCTTTTTACCTCTGCATTTTCATTGCCAGCCATAATTACTGAATATAGTCAGCATTCAAAAATTGCTGGTTGAATGAATGGATAATATAAGAATCTTAGACAGCTATTAAAAACTGTCTTAAAACTTCAGGCACCTTTTGAAAAGAAATTTTAAAAATCTCCTCATAATTGAACTTATTGGTGAGTCGGCATTCTACCTTTTCTGGAAAAAAAAAAAAAAAGTTCCATCAAATGACTATTGTTTAGGTAAAGGCGCAGCATCCATTCACTCAAGCCTTTATTCGGGCAGACTGTGTCTGCAATCCTATTCAAGACAGGCAATGTTAAATGCAGAAGTGAGTCTGAAATACACTCTTTCTTCAAGTAATTTATAATCTAGTAGGAAGGATACAACACATCAATGATAATAGTAATTCAATGTTATAAGTCAAGCACAAAGAAAGTTCTACAAGAATTTGGAGAAAGTGATCAAGGAAAGAATCTTTGGAAGAGTGAACTTCGAATTAGATTAGAGAAAATACAGTATTTAATAAGCAAAGAATTATTCTCTCAAGCATAGAGAATACATACACACAGATAAGGAGGTGGGTAAAACATATGGTGTTCAAATATATTTCCTTCGATTGGAAGAAAGGTTTGAAAAGGTGTGAGGGATGGAAGCAGACCATATATAGCTTTTAGTGTGTACAACAGAGTTTGAACTGTGTCTTCTTATATCGATGGAAAGACAATGAATTTCTCAGCAGGGGATGTGACATTACTAGAAAGAGGCCTCTCACATAAAACAAACCTAAATTCAGACATCAGCTCTACATTTATTAGCTGGGTCACCTGAAGCAGGTTACTTAAACACTTTCACACCCAGTTCATACATAATCTGCTTTGCTAGTTACCGTAATGATTACAGAAACAATCACTTGAATCATGAACACTGTTCATAGCTCAGAATATTCACGTAATAAAATCTTGTCACTGTATTTTGTTTTAGTAAGAATATCCTGTCTCCAGTGAGGATGCTATTTTGAAATCTAAAGAGACAGGAAAAAGAAACTGTTTTGAAACTTTTGCTTAAATGGGTGATATTGAAGACTGGGTTAGTGTCTAGGAGAGCAAGAGGACTTATATCTCATAGGTACTTGGTACATGGGAAGACAATCGTAATACTGCTTCTTGGTCGTGTGAAACACCTCCCTGCTCTGCTAAGGGATAATGTGACATTTACTATTGATCAGACTTGCACCAGAGAATACCACTACTCTGTGAAGCAGTCACTGATGGAGCCTGTGAGTCAGCAGTGATTGATGGTCTGTCATCACTTTGAGAAACCTAAAAACTGCAAATAATTATTGCCCATCCGGCTGTTAAGCAAGTCTGTCACTAAAAGACAGAGCTGATATGCAAAATGTACTTAGCGTTTTTCAAAAACAAAGAGTAAACAGGAAGATTCTCTTCATATAAACTATTATTTTTTAAGGATCCAAAAGTTAGGAAATACATCTTTCAAATAAGATCTTTTTGTGTTATTTTAATACACTGTGATAAATGTTCTTGTGTTAAGAAATTAAGTTGTATCGACTATCCAATTAGCGACCTGTTTCTCACTTGCTGTTGAGTTTTTATAACACTTTAGAATATTTATTTCTCAGTACTTATCATTTATAGAATGCTAATTTTAATCCAAAAAATGGCCACACTGGACATTTTATGCATATATTTTGGTAAAATATTCAATTATGAATTTCTAGGTTTGAGTTATTTGTTCTATAATAGGCATGTGTACAAGCAATATTGTATAATATCTATTATTCATATTGTATGTTGGAGTATATATGCTATACACTGGCAATTACTTATTGTATAAACACGTTTTACTTATGTATGTGTGGAATGCATTTGGACATGTGTATTAGAGACTCATTATCTCATATTTCAATTTTCTACTAGAAAATAAATTTTGGAATGACATTATTTCCTAACTAATTATAGCACTAAAATTTGGCAAGATAAAATAATCCTTAGACACGGTATATTACTTTATAGTTGTAACTTTTAGATGTAATATGCAGAGTGTGTATTTACTGTGTAAAATGCTTTTCCTGAAAGAATATGCAGACATACAAAAAAAATAAAAAGAAAACATACTAAAACTGTTATGCTGCATTTGCGTTATTATTTCTAATTTCTCCACTATAAAAGGGAAAGAAAAGAAGAAATGGCATGGATATTTACAGTCAAACAGCATGGGATTGTGAAAAACAGCTTTTGTGACATGAAAGAGAAAGTTTCTCTAGATTTTAGTAGGAGGTGACCAATTTCTCAAAACACATTTCAACACAGTGACCATGGAAAGTGACACTGCTAGGTGTCAGCATGTTATGTTGGAATCTAAAATATCACTGCAAGAAAAATAAAAGTAATGGAAGCAAAATTAGCTATTTTAACAGCTCCTCTTTTCAATCTCTCAGTCTTCCTAGAGGAGCTGCTGGCTTGGCAGAAATCTTTGAATTCTGCTCATTCCATGTTCATGAATACTAATCATGTACCTTGAAATATGATCCCTGAATATGAATTCATTCTATTCCCCAGGATGTATTTTTATTTTTCACATTTCACAAAGATTTATGAGAGACACTCTTTGGCATTTGTTGGCATCAGTGTTTTACTAATTAACATTCTTGTATATCCACGGAGGAGAATGGACAAAGATTTACAATCCACTTCCTTTATCTTTGAATAGTGTGTTTGTTCCTGTGTGGAGACTGTTAATTAGTTTAACCAAGACTCCTTGAAAACATTTTCTTTCTTCTTCTTTTTTTTTTTTTTAGTTCTCGAGTCACTGAGGAAAAAAAAACCCCACAGAGCAACTGATTCAAATGAAGAACATTATCTTATATATTTCTTATTATCAAGGAACTACTTGGAAAATAGTCTCATCATGAAGATAGGGGAATACCCAAGTGAAGAAAAGAATGTGATGAGTAAATGTGTTTTTTAAGCTTCATGGCAAGCTTCCTTTACTCTCTGTGGAGCATATTACAAGAAATCTTTAACTGTAACCATCTGAATCAAGCTTAAGCCCTCAGCTTTCCCATACACTGGCTCTGTGATCTCAAGCAAGTTAATTAGGGTGACGATAGAGAAGTGTGGAGGTTATGTAGGTTCATTAGGCCATTTAGTTTGTTTTATTTGTCAGGGAATTTGCTTTATGTAGTTCATTCAGTGTAACCTTTGTAACCATTCCTCAAAGTAGATATGACTCACTCTATGTTATATCTTAGAAAACTGAAACCCAAAGATATTAAGCAAACAAGTTAATAAGTGGTGAAGATAGTAACCATACACTTGGGCAACTTGAAGTAATAAATGAGGTAATAAATGTGCTTTGAAAACAGTGCAGCAGTATAGAAATGTAAAGGGCTGCATCATATAAGGACAATAAATCAATATGGATTGAGACCAGGTATCATGCAGTTAATATGTCAAAAAGTTGGGTGGATTCCCCAGAGACAGAGTTGCCAGATTTGGCATATAAGAAAATAGAATTATCAGTTAAACCTGAATTTCATAAAAAATAAGATTTTAACATGTGTATTTTCCACACAACATTTGGTATAGTTGATACTAGGAAAATGTGTGTATTTTTTTAATTTGACATTGAAATTTGACTGGGTATCTTATATTTTATGTCCTTATGCAGGGACCTTCACCTACAAAAAATAAACGCCAGAGAGACCATTAGTACTGAGGATAGAAACCACTGAAGGAGCTTATACAATAGGATTTTGTGTTTGAGTTAGACCTCTGATGTTATGTCCTTCATCGTTAGGGATGAGACCCCATGAACGATATGGTTTCAGAGCAAAATAATCATATAAAATAAGTCTGGATCAGTAAGTTTGAGTTAATGGAATAATACTGTGTGTGGTAGTCTCATGGGGTTCAAGAAAGCCAGTATTATGAGGCTAAGGTAGTTGAGGAAGGTTTGATGAGAAGAACTTGGGCAGACTCTTGAAAGATGATTAGGATTTGGGTATATAAAAAAGAATAAGGGATGGGGAGTATCTCTCTCTGGCAGCATTAACAAAAATAAACACATGAGAATGAATCTTGTGTTCCTAGTATCCTAGTTGATACTAGGAAAATGTGTGTATTTTTTTAATTTGACATTGAAATTTGACTGGGTATCTTATATTTTATGTCCTTATGCAGGGACCTTCACCTACAAAAAATAAACGCCAGAGAGACCATTAGTACTGAGGATAGAAACCACTGAAGGAGCTTATACAATAGGATTTTGTGTTTGAGTTAGACCTCTGATGTTATGTCCTTCATCGTTAGGGATGAGACCCCATGAACGATATGGTTTCAGAGCAAAATAATCATATAAAATAAGTCTGGATCAGTAAGTTTGAGTTAATGGAATAA
This sequence comes from Paguma larvata, assembly GCA_030068075.1. Classification (NCBI taxonomy): domain Eukaryota; kingdom Metazoa; phylum Chordata; class Mammalia; order Carnivora; family Viverridae; genus Paguma; species Paguma larvata. Next base: position 42,375,584 of record CM057831.1, on the reverse strand, counting down.
TACTGTGTGTGGTAGTCTCATGGGGTTCAAGAAAGCCAGTATTATGAGGCTAAGGTAGTTGAGGAAGGTTTGATGAGAAGAACTTGGGCAGACTCTTGAAAGATGATTAGGATTTGGGTATATAAAAAAGAATAAGGGATGGGGAGTATCTCTCTCTGGCAGCATTAACAAAAATAAACACATGAGAATGAATCTTGATTAAACATCAATTCTGACCTAATATTCCCTGTAGATCTATAAACGTAGGAAGTACCAGCTGAGAATAAATGCCCATAAATAAGTTGAACAAGTTAGAGGGGGATTCTTGGAAACCCAAGTTTGAGTTAGGAAAGGAGAAGATACTGAAGATCGATTAGGGGCTACTGGGGTAAGCATGCTGCAGAAGGCATTAACTGGCAGAATGGATCTCCCCATTCCTCCAAAAATGAGACTGAATAGGAAGAAAAGGAATAGTTGTTATCAATAATTTTATACATTGCCAGACAGAACACTCACAATTAAATTCACTGTAAGATATAAATATAAGCATAGAGATGTTCAATGTACATTTCCTTAAGTATGTATTGCCAATCATGATCAAGGAGGAAGTCAATATTGGCAGATAGTGTCCTTGTCCTCAAAGAATTTTCAAGTTTATCTCAGTATTTGGGAGAGACAGTCTTAAGTCAGGAAACCTGACTCTGCTACTAAAAAGTTAACAGAGTTCATTCACCTATACAATGGGAATAAGAGAAGACTGAATTAGATAAGGTTTAAAAATTATCTTAGCTATAATATTCTGGGCTCTCTGCTTTGCAAAAGCCATTGATCTAGAAATACTTCCAAGATCCTTTCCATTTACAATAAACTATGATCCTATGAGAGATTAGAAGGACAACTCAGAAGAACAAAAATTCAATTATTTAGACATATCTCTACCAGGACATGGATGAAGCTGGTGTCACTGAAGACAAATAACAAAAGACATTTTCTGAAAAACATTCTGCATACATTTTAATAGGCTTTATGACAGACTAGAGAAGGGGGACAGAGAATAAAGGCTTAAAATGAGCTATAAAATATAAAGAAATGAGGACTTTGATAAGCTGAATAAGGAATCACAGATGCAGTTTTGAATATTTTATAACAAAAACCTTGTATAGAACCCACAGTATTCCCTAATATTCTGTACATATAGAAAAATTCGGAACCTTTGTCCTTCCAAACACGAAGGGAAGAAAGGATTCCCAGAGGCCTCTTGGAGAAGTAGAGATGAAAATGGTTTTGTCTGACATCAGCTTTGGTGTACTTTTGTAGATTCAATAACCTACTCTGTCTCAATCAGTGAAAGTAGATAACTTTTTTCAGAATTAGAGAGATTTGCCTCTGAAATTTAGTACCTATAGGATAAAATACAAGTTTGACAAGATGGGGAGGTAATGATACAAAATATATGTACTGTCATGTATACGAAACGAGCTACCTTGTATAAACCCTACTACAGGTGCACAATAAATGATGATTTCCTTCTTTCTCCAATCAAATCTACTCTTCCAGGCCCAATGTCTGTCCTCAACCAAGGGTACAATATGCCAAACCCCCCAGTGACTGGCAGTACAAATGTACAAGTATCAGAGATAATGGCCAGGGATGACATGATACTTTCTCTGAACAAAGTCTTTTTTCTAGAGTGTAAAGGGAGAATTAGGTCATTATATAATACATTAAATGAGTACACTCTAGGCCATTTTGGTGATATCGCTAATGTTACTGCCTTTAGTGGTAGCAAGAGGAAGGTGAAGTTAATTTCCCTTGCTTCAGAAGTAGCACACTTTATAAGTCTGAAGGGTACAATATTATAATGATAACCCACATATAATATTAACCATTTTCTGCAAAAAGAAACATTACATTTAAATAGTAATTCCATAAATATCTAAGAGAAATTGTCCCAGTATCCATATATATTGCAGTTAGCTCAGCAGGAAAAGGCAGTTTAGTGATGGGGCTCTGAAGAGACACCACAAACTTGAGATAATTATATGTAATCCATCAACTACCAAAATCATATTGGTGAGAGCTGCCCAATTATGTATGAATAAGAATCTTAGGATTATAGACTTAACTAGCTGAAGAGAATCTTTTCCAGTGCATTCACTGTAGAGATAAGGAAATGACACCTGGAGATTATTTGCTTAGGCTTGTCCAGTAAGTGGAAGACATGATTCTGAACAGGCTCTTTTGACTTAAATGCTTTCCATTAATAAACTAGTATCATTGATACAAAAACAGCTAATACTTTGACTCTACCTTGAAGGCATTTGTAAAGAGATGCAAAAAAAATATGAGATATTTTTAATAATGAAATACAAAATTTCATTTGTTCCCCGATATCTAGACTTTAAAACAGAAAGCTTTGAGTTCTAAGAATATTAATACTCCTTTCACAGTTAGAATGGCATAAAACACACCTGGTTTTACATGTGGGGAAATGGAAACACTAATATTTTAAACATTTTGAGCATGTTTTCACAGCTAGAAAATAACTTGAATCCAAGGCCTCTGAATCAGTCTATGCATTTTCCCCTTATCTTTTATATTCTTTATTACCTAAATGCTGGTAAAGCCCAGTTTTCCTGTACTACCTCCCTACCCTCATCCCCAATTCCATATATTTATATTTGGTTTTTGTTTTAACCCCAGTATAGGGCCTTATGTTTATCTCATTATAATATATTTTTTTCTTGTTTAACATTTCTAGTATCTTACAAAATCCTAAGTTTCTTTCCCAAGACATTGATAATTTTTACCAGATTTGCATCACTCATAAATGTGTTCAACATTAGTCTTTCAGTACTCTAATAAGTTACTGACATTTTATTCATGTTTGTGTCCCTTGTGACTAGCAGGTAGGGATACTAAATTCCACCCACTAAGTTAATGAATAATTAATAAGACAGCACCAAGAACAGCACCCCAGGCTGGGCTTTTTGAGTTCTCCCTATTGGTTTATTGAGATATTTTAATTACCTTTCAGGTACTACTTTACAATCTGCTCCAGTCCAGCTCTTTCTACCACTATCTACTTTACTTCAATTTTCCACATCTTGTTAAGAAAATGTCAAAGAAAAATCTGTCATATGCTTGAAACAGATTAAGGCTTATATTGGTAGAATGTCTTCTTGTTTCCTCACATCCTTTCTGTGCGACTTTTCTGAATATATCTTGACAAGTCATGGGTTCCTGATAAAATGCAACAGACTATGGAGCTTTTGAATTAATCCACATTATCTTTAGAAATTAAGCAAAGTGGATATACAACTATGTGCATACATTTCCCACATACAATGCACGATTCATTTTAAAAATGTCAGGTTATCCAGGTAAGTCATGTTTGAGCAAGAATGTAGAATGCTGAATAAAGTAGCTCAAAAATGTTTAGGAAAGAAATATCCTCTCTATTCCATTTCAATTGACTCTATATCTATATCTTATATAGAATCTTTATAGTAATATTTACTTTGTCATTTAGCCATTAATCCAAAAGGTAAAGAAAAACAAAATTTGGTTTTCTAAATTCAAACTGCGTCTAGAATGTAATAGTAATTTCAACTAGTAAATGATTCAGATATTAGAGTCATTGGACTCTGGCTTCTGACCAAGGTGTTGTAACAGAGATCAAATTTACCTCCCTGAATCTAAAACAGCAAAAAAGGTGGACAAAGTATACAAAAAAATAGTTTTCACAAAACTGTAGATCAAGCAATGGAGGAATGGAGGACAGTGATCCATAAGAGAGGGGAAACAAGCAAGATGGACCCATAATTCACCCAAGCCTACTGCCTTGAGAGAATTTCTAGGCCATTACACAAGGAGTCTGGGGGAAAAAAAGACTTCTAGAGTTTACAAGATACAGGACTGGAGAAGAGGACCCTGGAGATCTACAGAAGTCATCCCTGAGGTATATACCAGGGTAGTGATCAGTATATGCATGTGAGCTAACTATTAGAAGTTGTGTAATATGGCATATGAAATTATTAGATTGCACAGTACCTAGTGAGTATCCAGGTCATGGAGTAGTGCCTATTCTCATAAGCCAAAGTATAAAAACTCATAAATAACAGGCAATGGAAAAACTCATAATTGGCAGGCAATGAGTACTCAGAAAGCTCCTGCCACTGTGGTGAAGAATTCTTAGCTCTAGACTAAGCATAGTTGTAGTCCATCCTAACAAAGTATAAAGTAGAACCAGTAAGGATCAAGTTGCTTCCAGCTAACAGTATCCCAAGACAAAATGAATATATATACACACATACATACACACAGAAAACCACCACAAACGTAAAATTTGCATGACCTAGATTCCAGTAAAAAAGTTACCAGGCACACATAATGGTAGAAAAACACAAACCATAAGGAAAAAAGACTACTCAATTCAAACAAACACAGAATTGAGAAAAATATTACCATGGATCAAAGTGTCAATTCATTAAATAATCGGGATAATGCTAAACATGTAAGCACCTAATGACTTTTAAAATACATGAATAAAAATGTATAGAACTGAAAAAATATATGGATGAATTCACAATCATAGTAAAAATTTCAATACCCTCTCTCAATCATTGATAGACCAAGATAACTGAAAAATAATAAGGGCTCAGTCAATCAACATGAGATAGTTGAAATTTATAGAACATTATACCAAACACAGCAAAGTATGTGTCCTTTTTAGGTCTACATAGGATGTTTACTGGATAGACCATATATTCTAAGCACTAAAACTATTATCAAATTAATTTAAAACAATTCAAATCATGCAAAAATACTTTTGGTCACAATGGAGTTAAATTATAAATCAATACAGACAGATATCTGGAAAAACCCTCATTATTTGGAAGTTAATAACACACTTATAATGAAACATCAAAGAAGAAATCAAATTAGAAATTAGAAGGTATTTTGAAATGAATGAAAATAAAAATACAGCATACAGCATTTGTGGGATAATAAAAAAACTACTTGAGGGAAAATTTAGGGAACTATTAAAGGTCATGAATCAAAAGCCTTAGCTTCCATATTATAAAATTAGGATGAATGAAACTGAAAGTAAGGAGAAAAGAAAAATCGAAAGGAAAATCAAAGCAGAAATCAATGAAAGAAAACACAGAAAAACACCTGAGAAAATTGATGAAACAAAAGCTGCTTATTACAGAAGATTCATAAAATTGATAAATCTCTAGCCAGACTGATCAAGAGAAGGGAGAGACAGATAAAGGACACAACTTACCAGTATGAATTACAAGAGAGGTGACATCATAAATTCTACACATAGTGAAGGGATCATAAAGGAGTATTATAAATAATTTTATGTTAACAATTTTGACAATATACATGAAATTGAAAGATTCCTTCACAACTCATTTATGAAGAAACAGATATTAGTTAACTGCTTAACTGCTAAAGTTTATTGTGGTAACTTAAGATTGGTTTAAAATCATCTAAAAATCATTTAAAATCATATTAAACTAAAATCATTTAGTTTAATGTTATATATTAAAACACTGAAAAATAAAAATATGATTATTTAAAGAGATACAATAAAGCAGTTGACAAAATCCAGCATTCATTCCTGATAAATGCTCTCAACAAACTAGGAATAGAAAGGATCTTACTCAACCTGGTAAAGGACATCTATAAAAGTGTTAAAGTTAACATCATACTTAGTGGTAATATACTGAATGCTTTCCCTTAAGACTATAAAGAAGAAAAGGACGTCTCCTGTCATCACACCTATGTAACATTACAGTATGTCTTCTAGACAAGGAAAAGAAGGTATGGGCATATGAATTTGTATATTTTAAAATGTGCAGTTAACTATATGTCAATTACATCTTAATAAAGTTGCAAATACAATAATACCAGGAAACATAGACATACAAAAATAAATTAATGCCTATGAAATATGACAACAAACTAAATAACCAAATTACCAGCTGATTAAGATGACAAACTTTGGCTCTGTAATGCTTTGTAGTTGTTTGGTCCTAACATGTCCTAACACATAGTTGATTGGTCCTAATATGTCTTCAGATTGGATTGAAAATTTGCAGTAGGAACAAACATGGGAATTTTTCACAAATAATTTTGTTTATCTTTGCTTAGTCCTGCAAATGAAGTGTAACCAGTGTACAAAATGTCTTTTTGATGTAAGAAAGTTTAATATTGGACAATATTAAGAAATTTTGTCTTCATTTTTTTATCCATTTTTTTTCTGTTAGACTTATTGCTTCACGGCCTTAAACTTATGACTTACCTAATTTTCAGCTCTATTTAATATAATTCCCAAATCCTGAAGAATTAATTTCCAGTTTGGTGTCACCATAAGACATCAACTCAGAAATTGATAATCTTTTAGCATATTTAAAATTTTACATTGAATTCTAATTTATTTAACTGTTACTAAAATTAACATCAATTAAGAATATTTTTATCATCCACCAGCCAACCAACAAAAACAAAATATTACTTTTAATATGTAAAGAAACAAATTGTAAGCTCTTTGAGAAAGAGATAATACTGAGTTGTTTATCCAGTTACTGAATGCCTACTTTGTGCTAGGCCTTGTGTGAAGTTACAGGAGATTAACTGATAATCAGCTTTATACATGAAAAAATGAGGTTTAGATAAATAACTTCCCTGATATCTCACCAGTAATCCATAGAGCTAAGAACTGAAATCATCTTTGTTCTATTTTGAAACCTGCATTTTTAGCCACCATGCTATAATATTTCCCTGTGTGTTTGTTTCATTTCTATAGTTTCACCTTCCATTGTACATAACTTAGAAGTAGTAAGCATTCACAGACTACTTATAAAATAATGAGCACATTGCTTACTGACATTTCCATTATTTAAGTTGATCAAAACCTTAGTTCCTCTTTGCTTTGAAAAGTCAGAGACAGAAAGCTTATGAAACATAAACCTACAAAACAACAAATCCACCTCCATTATAAAAAAGAGAAAAAATGAAAATTAACTAATAGTCTAAAGGATCTGTAATAACAGTCCCATCTTTATGTTGACTTGGAAGACAGGAAAATTATACATAGCTTAAGTTGGAACAGCACATTTGGTTCACCTGTCACCATTAACTCTGGCTTTATTCAGCAATAGGTTGTAATCATGATTACGACAGAAAAAAATCAGCTTTTGACATTCTAATAAATGACTGTTTTATGCAGAAGTATATGACCAACTTATATTTTGAAAGAATGCTAATGAATGATGAATATGTATTTCAAACGTAATTGAGTTATACCCTTTCTTGTAGCAAGATTAGACTTATAAATGCATGGCTGCTTTGATATTCATATAATTTTCTCACTCCTTTTATTATTATTATTTTGCAAATTTATAACAGAATGACACCTTCAGTTACTATGTATACAGTAGGCATTATTCAACCTTAAGTCATTCTATATCAGTTTCTTAAATTATTCTCCTCAAAGTGATTATTTTTAATCAGTTCATATGCGAAACAAAATTGAATAATATTCATATTATATGCCTCTAAATCATTGTTTCCTATATAAATATTCCATAAAATCAGTAGATGTTAAAGGTAAATGCAGATTTCAATTCAAAATATAGGCAAGGAAATAAAAAGAAAACATTATTTTGTACACTCAAACATTATTTTGTACACTTGTCTTAAAGTTGGACAAACTCTCCAAGGTCACTGAATGCATTAATAGAACCTAATTGCCAGCATTTATATTTATCACTACTGTATTTCAACTTCTAGTTTAAATTCAACCTTTCAGTTGGGAAGGTATTTTTTCCTTCTGATTTTGATTCTGTAATTAGTCACATTAGTTGAAACTTCCAGCTCACAAATTTGAAGGACAAATTTGATAAGCAACACTTGCATGACTTCGTAAAAATCACTAATACAAATGCTTCGAAGAATAAAAAAGCAGTCTAAGTACAGTGTAAAGAACATAGATCCTGGAATCAGAATAACTAGGTTTGAGGTTTGATGCCACTGTTCCTGAGCTGGCGACCTTGGGCAAATCATATAATACTGAGAGCTGTAGCTCACGTTTTTAAAGTAGAATAAATGTACAAAGATAAGAAAATTTCTTGTCAACTGCAAATGATAAGTTTATAGATGATGTCCAAAATGCATAGTAGATATGTCACTGAAGACATATTTAAGTTGATATTAATGTCTAAATATTAAGTACTGAATTTATCCAAATTCATACTTAGCTATCAATTCATCTACACAAAGTCAATATCTCAATTGTCTCTTTTGGAGAGAATGAATGAAAGAACACATGTTATTAATGGCAATACCATGATTTTTCCTCCATTCATATTAAAGTTGGGGGAAAATATATCACTTTTGCTTAAATCATTCTTAGTAAATCCATGTGATTTCTGTGGATCATGTAATTCCTTTTGTAAGGGCCTCAAACCAAAATTTAAAAAATCCAATATAAATGAAATCAGCAAAATTAATGTTCCTATTATTTCTATTCTTGTCTTCCCCAACCACATACCTTTTGAAAATGTAGTACTATACTCATTAGCCAATTGACTCATCTGCAGTTAGATATTAGGAAAAAGAAATTTAGAGCTTGAGAAACTATGATTTGAACTTGGCTCTGACACTTATTAATTATGCAAGTAGTCTGGCTTCTTTGAGCATTGGCTTGTTCATCCATAGAAGTGCAGAGAATAATTTTTATTTTGCCAGTTGGTTATGAAAATTAAGTGAAATAACATATGCCCAGTGATTAGCCAATGTCTGACCACACCAAATGTTATCTTCACTTCATGCTTTCCATCCTGCCTCTTCCTTTCTGAAGCAGAATGACATGTTTCTAGATGTATCTTTTAGAGGCATGGATTCCTAAGCATATACTCTAACCACAAAATATAGTGAACACTAAGAGAATGATTTTTCTAATATTTGCATAAGCCAACAAAAGCACTAGATTGGTCCTATCAACAGTCTTTTCTTTGGAGCACTAGACAATTTAGCCTCATGCAAGAAGGCAAAATTCTCTATATTCGGACATGTAGGATCTCATTTTAGAAATATATACAAACAGAGGGCACTGCCTGCAGATATGCATCACTGAAGTCAGGAAGTTTGTCAGCAAAGGTAATGATCCGATGGCCTCAGCTGAGTTCTTGAAAGGTCTCTACAGCAGTGTTAAAATGGCCATAAATAACAAGATAATTAAGCATCTGTCCTGAAAATCCATTTGAAAAGAGCTGTTCTAAGTTTCTGAGAGTAAATCATCAAATAGAGAACAGGAAAGTACAGAGTTTGGGTTTCTTAAATTCACCAGCTTCCTGTTTCTTAAAAAGATGCTCATAAATCTTTTAAGTTGTTTGTATCTTTGGAAATTTTCCTGAGGAGCCAAAAAGGGGAGAATAAAGCAGGGGAGGAAAGGGGCATATATCTAAAATGTCTATCATCTTGAGCAGACAGCCCTTAGTTCCAGGACCAGCCCCAGAAAGGGAGAGGTTCATTTTTTCCTATCTTCCTCCATGCTTTATAAGCCAAGATGCTTAGTTTCTCTGCTCTTCCTCTAGTACTACTTTACTTCAGACCCTTAATTCAGACCTGAATTATTGTAATGATATCCCCGCTGATCCTCCTAGGCTCTAGCCTGGTTTTCCTTTTGATCCACTTTCATTTTCCTCCTGGAGTGATCCTTTGGGTACCAAACCTGCTCCTGTATCTCCTCTGCTTAAAGTATCTCATAAGTCCATTGTCTTCAGGATAAAGTCTAGATAGGAAAAAAAAAATACTGCTTCAAATTTTGAACCTAGTATATGTTTCCAGATTCTTCTCCGGCCACAGGGAATTCAGACTTGAAAAGGCCCTTGAAAAACAGGAAAGTATTTTGGAGAAGAGTGGGTGTTCCCAGTGAAAACAGTAATGGAATCAAGAATAAACAACAAAGCCCTGTCTGTCTTCAAGAAAGGCTGTGGGCTTGATGTAAGAAGATTTAAACATTTAAGCTGACTTTAAAGGATGGAAGAAATTGAGTTAACCAAGAAACTTCTGAGAAAATTCCAGAGCATGAGGAAAGTTCAGATATGACTCTGAAAGCAGCAGGCAGAGAGGTGTGGTCTGCATGAGATGACCAGAGCATTTGCCAGCATCCCTGACCTCTTCCCCTCCATGAACTCACCTATCCCTCTTGGACCTGACACATGTCAAGTCTACAAAAATTACTCAGTGATGAATAAAGAGAAGCTTGTCTTTTTCAATGCCTCTTTAATGAGCAATCATTTCAATGGAAGTTGTTACTAAAGTACCTTTTGATATTTCCAATCTCAGACAATTGTTAGGACCAAATATTTAAGTGACATTATATAATATATATTCCATGAGCAACTACTAAATGCCAGGCATTGAGAATATAATGGTAAATAAAATAGACATAATCTATGCCCCATGGAATTTATGTCTTAGTTGGAAGGAAAATTATAAAAACACATAATTTCAGCACAGGATGAATCATAATTTGATAGGTGAACTACTATGTTCCTAGCCACTCTGCCAGGCATATTAGAGCTTAAAATCATATGAAAAAATGGATATTACATGGAGAAAATGCTAGTTCCTATATAAATACAAATTACACAAATATAATGATTTAAAGTAAGGATAATATGAGACCATATAACAGGAGCGAAGTTATTTTAGGTAATAAGGGAAGATGCATTGAGAAAATGCACAAATACTCATTGGTATTAGTGGATACCAAATATCCACCGATATTTGGTGGATGAGTAGGAATTAGCTGAGCTAAAAACTATAAGAGCATTCATATTGAAAGAATAGCATATGCAAACACTCTGAGACAGACAAAGGCTTGGTATACTTAAAGAGCTCACATAAGTATAGCTCAGCTGGTACATGGTAACAAAGTATGGAAGCAGACAGGGCTGGAATAGAACTGCCATGACTCTTCCAATCCCTGAATACAGTATATCTTCTTATTGATTTCAATATTTTCTCAGTGATACTGACTTATATTCTTTTTATTTTCATTTTTCTTTCAAGTTTTTATTCAGATTCCAGATCAATAACCTACAGTGTAATATTAGATTCAGGTATATAATTTAATGACTCATCACTTATATACAACACCCAGTGTTTATCGCAAATGCCCTCCTCAATACCCATAACCTATTTAATACATCCCCCTGTCCTGTTTCCCTCCAGTAACCCTCAATTTGTTCTTTATAGTTAAAAGTCTGTTTCCTGATTTGCTTTCTTTTTCCCCCTGTTTTTTAAAATCCCACAAATGAATGAAATCATATGTGTCTTTCTCTGACTTATTTCACTTAGCATAATATCCTCTAGCTCCGTCCACATCCTTGCAAATGGCAAGATTTAATATTTTTTTTTACAGCTCAGTAATGTTTCACTGTATATATATATATATATATATGTATATATATATGCCACGTCTTCTTTATCATTCATCAGTTGATGGACATTTGGGCTCTTTCCATAATTTGGCTACATTTGGTAATGCTGCTATAAACATTGGGGTGCATGTGCCACTTTGAATCAGTATTTTTGTATCCTTTGGGTAAATATGCAGTAATGCAATTGTTGGGTCATAGGGTAGTAGATCTATTTTCAACTTTTTGTGGAACCTCCATATTGTTCTCCACAGTGGCTGCACCAGTTTCCATTCCCACCAAAAGTATAAGAGGGTTCCCCTTTCTCTGGATCCTTGCCAACACCTGTTGTTACTTGTGTCATTAATTTTGGCCATACTGACTGGTGTGAGGTGATACCTCATTGCAGTTTTGATTTGTATTTCCATGATGAGTAATGTTGAGCATCTTTTCATGTGTCTGTTAGCCATCTATCTGTATGTCTCTTTGGAAAACTGTCTATTCATGTTTTCTGCCCATTTTTAACTTAATCATGTGATTTTTTTGTGTGTGTTCATTTTTTAAGTTCTTTATATATTTTATATACTAGTCCTTTATCCAATATGTCATTTGAAAATATCTTCTCCCACTCTGAAGGTTGCCTTTTAGTTTTGTTGATTGTTTGCCTTACTGTGCAGAAGCTTTTTATTTGATGAAGTTCTATGAGTATATTTTTGCTTTTGTTTCCCTTGCCTCAGGAGACGTATCTAGTAAGAAGCTCTTATGGCTGATGTCAAAGAGGTTACTTTCTGCATTCTCTTCTAGGATTTTGATGATTTCCTGTCTCACATTTAGATCTTCCATCCATTTTGAATTTGTTTTTGTGTATGGTGTAAGAAAGTGGTTCAGTTTCATCCATTTGCATGTTGCTGTTCAGTTTTCCCAACACCATTTATTGATGAGACTTTTTAAATCATTGGATATTCTTTCCTGTTTTGTTGAAGATTAGTTGACCATATAATTTTGGGTTCATTTATTGATTTTATATTCTGTTCCATTGATCTATTTGTCTATTTTTGGGCCAGTACCATACAGTCTTGATCATTATAGCTTTGTAATACAGCTTGAAGTCTGGAATTGTGATGCCTCAAGCTTTGCTTGTCTTTTTCAATATTGCTTTGGCTATTCAGGGTCTGATGTGGTTCCATACAAATCTTAGACTGTTTGTTCTAATTCTGTGAAACAAAAATGCATTTAGATAGGGATTTCATTGAATTTATAGATTGCTTTGGGTGGTATAAAGATTTTAACAAGATTTTTTTCTTCCAGTACAAGAGCATAGGATATTTGTTTCTATTTCTTTGTGTCATTTTCAATTTCTTTCATCAGTGCTTTACAGTTTTCAAGTACAGTTATTTATCTTTTTCATTAGGTTTATTCGTATGTGTTTTATGGTTCAGTGTGATTGTAAATGGGATCAATTACTTGATTCCTCTTTCTTCTACTTCATTATTGGTGTATAGAAATAACAGATTTCTATACATTGATTTTGTATCCTGTGACTTTACTGGATTTGTGTATCAGTTCTAAAAACTTTTTGTATTTTTTAAATAAACATATATGTATATGTGGAAAAATATATGTATATATCAGTTCTAGTGATATTTTGTTTTTTTTTTATAGGATATCATGTTGTCTGCAAATAGTAAAAGTTTGACTTCTTTGCTGATTTGATGCATTTTATATCTTTTGGTTGTCTGACTGCTGAGTCTAGGACTCTAGTACTATGTTAAATAACAGTGGTTAGAGTGAACATCCCTTTCTTGTTCTTGAAGATGAGGTAAAACTCTTAGTTTTTCGCCATTGAGGATGATATTAGCTATGGTTTTTTGTATTTTGTCTTTATGATGTTGAGGTATGTTCCCTCTAAACCCACTTTGTTGAAGGTTTTTATCATGAATGGATGTTGTACTTTGTCGAATGCTTTTTATACATCTATTGAGAGGATCATATGGTTATCTTTTCTTTTATTAATATGGTGTATCACATTTATTGATTTGTGAATACGGAACCACCCATGCAACCCAGGAACAAATCTCATCTGATTGCGGTGAATGGCTCTTTTAATATACTGTTGGATTAGATTTGCTAGTATTTTATTGAGAATTTTTTCATCTATGTTCATCAGGGATATTTGCCTTCAGTTTTCTTTTCTGCGGGGTCTTGGTCTGGTTTTGGAATTAGGGTAATGCTGTCCTCATTTGGAATTTTGGAACTTGCAAGTTTTCCTTCTATTTTATTTTTTGGAATCATTTTAGAAGAATAGGTATGAACTCTTCTTTAAATATTTGACAGAAATTTCCTGTGAAGGCATTTTCCTGAAATTTTGTGATTACTTCTTCAATTTTTTTTGCTGGTTATAGGTCTGTTCAAGTTGTCTGTTTCTTTCTGTGTCAGTTTTGGTAGTTTTATATTTCTAGGAATGTATTTCTTCCAGATTATCCAATTTGGTGGCAAGAATTTTTCAAAAAATTGTCTTATAATTGTTTGTATTTCTGTGGTGTTGGTTATTTCTCACCTCTTACTTGTTTTATTGATTTGGTCTTTTCAAGAAGTGTGGCAAGGGGTTTATCAATTTTACTAATTTTTTTCAAAGAATCATCTGGTTTCATTGATTCATTCTACTTTTTTTAATGTATCATTTATTTCTGCTCTAATATTTATTATTTCCCTTCTTCTGCTGGCTTTAGGGTTCACTTCTCCTCATTTGTCTAGCTTCTTTAGGTGTAAGGTTAGGTTGTTGAAGATTTTTTTTGCTTCTTGATGTAGGCATGTATTGCTATATACTTCCTTCATATGACTGCTATTCCTGCATCCCAAAGGTATTGGACCATCATGTTTTCATTTTCATTTGTTTCCATGTATTTTTTAAATTTCTTCTTTAATTTCCTGGTTGACCTATTCATTGTTTAGCAGCATATTGTCTAACCTCAATGTATTTGTGGTCTTTCCACATTTTTCTTGTGGTTGACCCCAAGTTTTATAGTTTTGTGGTCAGCAAATATGCATGGCATGATCTCAATATTTTTGTCCTTTAGGCCTAAGTTGTGACCTATTACGTGATCTATTTTGGAAAATGTCCTGTGTGCACTTGCAAAGAATGTGCATTCTACTGCTTTAGGAAAAAACGTTCTGAATATATCTGTTAAGTCCATCTGGTCCACTGTGTCATTCAAAGCCACTGTTTCCTTTTTGATTTTCTGCTTAGATAATCTATCCATTGAAGTAAGCAGGGTATTAACATCTCCTACTATTATTGTATTATTATCAATGAGTTCCATTATATTTGTTATTGATTTATATATTCGGGTGACTCCAAGTTGGGGGCATAAATATTTACATTTGTTAGATCTTCTGGTTGGATAGTCACCTTTATTATGACATAGTGATTGTCATCTCTTGTCTTTGGCTTAAAATCTAGTTTGTCTGATATAAGTATGGGTACTCCAGCTTTCTTTTGACATCCATTAGCATGACAAATGGTTCTCCATCCCCTCATTTCAATTTGCATGTGTTTTTAGGTCTAAAATGAGTGTCTGGTAGGCAACATATAGACAGGTCTTGTTTTTTTTTTCTACATTGACACCCTATGTCTTTTTTATTTTTTTAAATTCTTTGTCTTTTGATTCGAATGTTTAGTCCATTTATATTCAGAGTAATTATTGATAGGTATGTATTTAGTGCCGTTTTATTACTTGTTTTGTCATTGTTTCTGGAGATTTTTTTCTGTTCTTTTCCAGTTTTTTTTTTTTGTCAATTTTGGTCTTGCCTTCCCACTTAAAGGGTCCCCTTTAATATTTCTTGCAGGGCTGGTTTAGTGGTCATGAAGTCCTTTAGTTTTTGTTTATCTGGGAAACTCTTTATCTCTTCTTCTATTCTGAATGGTAGCTTTGCTGGATAGAGTATTCTTGGCTGCAGAATTTTCCAATTCAGCAGGTTGAATATACCATGACACTTCCTTCTGCCTTGCCAAGGTTCTGTGGCGAGATCTGGTGTTAGTGTTATGGGTCTTCCTTTGTAAGTTAGGGATTTCTTTTGTCTTGAAGATTTTAGGTTTCTTCTTTATCACTATATTTTGCAAATTTAACTACAACATGTCTTGTTGTTGGCCTGCTTTTGTTGATTTTGATGGGAGTTCTCTGTTCCTCTTGGATTTCCATGTCTGCTTCCTTCTCCAGATTAGGGAAGTTTTCAACTATTATTTTCTCAAACTTTCTGCCCACTTTCCCCTCTCTTCTGGGACTCCTATGATACACATGTTATCATGTTTAATGCAGTCACTGAGTTCCCTAATTCTACTCTTGTGATACATCATTCTTCATTCTCTCTTTTGTTCAGCTTCATTATTTTCTATAATTCTATCTTCTGTATCACTTATTAATTCCTCTGCTTCTTTCATCCTTGTGGTCATTACATCCAATTGGTTTCTAATCTCAGATATTGCATGTTTCATTTCTGCATGATTGCCTTTTTAGTTTTTTTTATCTCTGCAGGAAGGGTTTCCCTGATGTCTTCCACTCTTTTCTCAAGTCCAGTGAGTATCCTTATGATTGTTGCCTTAAATTCTGAATCAGGCACATTATTTATATCTATATTGATTAGATCTCTGGCTGGCTATGACCTTTTCTCGTACTTTATTTTGTGGTAAATTCCTCCATCTTGACATTTTGTCTAGGTCTCTGTATTCTTCTCTGCATTTGAAAATCCTGTTATGTTTTCTGTTCCTGAGAGTAATGGTTTTATGAAGAAGAGGTCATGTAATGTCTAGGTCCTGGTGCTTCAGGAAGTGTCTGTGGTGTGTGTTGTATGCACTCTGCTGCTTTGTTTTGGCTGCTCTATCCCTCAGGTAAGTCATCTGCAGAGGGTCTCCTTGCCTGCAGTGGGCAGTTTTTGGGCCTTGGCCTGAGTGTGGCATGTTTTAACTAGGTGTGTTATGGTCTGGTTGTTAAATAAGACCTGATATTATTTCCCATACAACTGAAGCTTTGAAGACCTCTATGGTCAGTAGACATGGTGCATGTGGGGGTTTGTTGTGGTCTTCTGGGAAAGGGGACCACTGTGCTGGTCCTTAGGCACATATACCTGAGAAAAGTAGTACCAGGAAGAGGCAGGGGGCAGGACTTGGTGTAAGTGGTTTAGGCTGCCACCATTGTGCTGTGCTATTGAAATTGGTTTATCCCCCAGGGATCGGGGAAGGAAATAGTGCCAGCAAGCTCCTTTGTCTCTGGTGAGGGGAGTCCATGCTTGATACTCTCATGGAAGCACTCCCAGAATAGTGAAAGATTTCCTCTCATGCATCCTAAGTGTTTTGCAGATCATTGTTTTAATGCTGTTTGTCTCCAGGTTGCTTGCCTGCCTTGAGCAGCACAGTATACTTTGGGCTCTGTGGTAGCCAAGCCTGCTGACTTTATGAGACTGACATGCTACCTCCTGCACTAATAACGCACCCAAAGCCTTCTGACTTTTAAAACTCGAAACTTTAGGAACTTGGTGTGGTGGAGAGCTGCTCTGGGAGAAGATCTTACTGCTCTGAGATCAATCCAGGTTTGAATCAGAAGGGCAGTTGTGCCAGAGCACAGGAGCATGGAATTTGGAGCAAAGCAGGCTAAACAAGACAATGTCCAGGTTAGCTGCCTTCAGCAGGTGTCTCTGCACCCATGCTGAGGGGTTGGAGGGTGAAATGGCACCTGCTGGCTCTTTTGTCCCCAGGGAGGCAATGCCACACATATGCTCCAAGAAGAGGGAACAGTTGCCCCATCACCATGCCCCCTTCCTGCCCCAGGTGTGCCTTAGGTGATCCTCAGATCACTCCATCTGCCTGTGAGTTGTTTGCCTGCCTTCTCTCCACAAGTAGGGTAGGAACCTCAGGTCTCTATCATCAAACAAACCCATGGACCTATAAAATTCCAGTTTTTGAGCCCCACTGGTTTCAAAAACTCAAGAAAATCAGCCTCTCTCATTTTCCTAAACAATGGCTGAAGGGTTCTTGGGCATTCCTCTCTCTCTCCCTCCCTCTCTCTCTTTCTCTGCGACTTCCTCTCCATAGTACCTGAGATCCATTTCTCCCTCAAACCACATCTTTGCACTTCCTACCTTCCTCTATGTGGCCTCTTCTTTCCCTCTAGTTGTACAATTTGTTCTGTCAGTCCTCCGGTCAATTTCTTGGATATTCAGAATGATTTGACTGTTATCTAGCTGTGTTTGGGGACAAGGCAAGCTTAGGGTCCTCCTACTATGTCACCATCTTAACTCCCCTGATTTCTATTCTTTTTAGTTTCTCTCTGTTCTCCTTCTTCCTGCCCCCGACTATCTCTCACCTCTCTCTGGAAGCTTGATACACCTCTTTTTCTCTATTTAACAGAAATTTGACCAAAAAATGTCTCAGTATGGGGAGGAGGGACTTTTAGCCACTGAGGTATTCAGAGGGCCATTTCAATCTTGAAATTTTTGTTCTTCAGTTCTGGAAAAAATTTTAAATACGGCTTTAATAAAAAAAATAAATATGGCTTTAATGATGCATTTCTTTAATTTTCTTAAAATTAAATATTTAATTTACCCTAGATCAGTTTTCTAGTTTTCTTATATTTTCTCTTCTATATACCATTCTTTTGTTCCTTATTTTACAATTTTATATATTTCTTCAATTTGTTTCTCCATATTCCTGTAATAAATGTTTTATTTCTATTATTATAAACTTTTTATTTCTTATTCTATTAGTAGGTTCAGTATTTTCTTCCACTTGAAAGGATGGCATATCTTATCATGTCTTTGAAAATATTACTATTTGTTCTTTATTTGAACTTTTCATTTTCCTGAAGAGTCTCTATTTCCTCCAAGCAGCCTTTTATATTTATTGGTTTTGTGCTTTGTCCTCCATATTAGAGACTTTTCTTGCATGTCCAGGGATATGCAGTGGTCTCTGTACATTTAATGGTGAGACATTAAAAGAAGAAGAAGGAGAAGGAGAAGAAAAAGAAAGAGAAGGAAAAGGAGAAGGAGGAGGAGGAGGAGGGGGAGGAGGGGGGGGAGGAGGAGGAGAAGGAGGAGGAGGAGAAGAAGAAGAAGGAAGAAGAAGGAAGAAGAAGAAGAAGAAGAAGAAGAAGAAGGAGAAGAAGAAGGAGAAGAAGAAGAAGAAGGAGGAGGAGGAGGAGGAGGGGGAGAAGAAGAAGGAGGAGAAGAAGAAGAAGGAAGAGGAGGAGGAGGAGGAGGAGGAGGAGGAGGAGGAGGAGGAGGAGGAGGAGGAGGAGAGGAAGAAGATTCTGTGCCTGTGTATGGGACCTGTCTATTGTGGATTTCTTGTCAGGGAGTTGTAACTGGGCTGTTCATTGGGCCATCCTTGAAGCTGGGCTGGTCACATGTCTCAGGGAGAAGGTACTACCACTCTGATCTGGCTGCCTGCATTTTAGGATCCCATGTGGGGAAGAGGACTAAGGCTGTCAATATTTTGTTTGTTAGCATTTACTTATTCACTTATTAAGTATAGCATTCTATCTCCCAACTGGTTTGGGCCCTTCAATCCAAGAGATCCTCTTTTTTGCCCTATACTCTGAATTAATTTCAACTTTTCTCTCAGAATCCAGGTGGGATTCTAGAGGTGTTTAAAGCTTCTGCAAAATTTCAATTACTTCTGCTTTTTTTTTAGCCTAGCTTCCAGAGGTAGCTACCATTACAGATTCCTGAGCTTTTGAGGGTTCTGTTTTGTATATTGGATTATTTCTTGACTGAGAATTTGGCTTTCTTTCTAATTATTTCTTCCTACTACTTGTCCATTAAAAAATTTGTGTTGCTATCATCTCTTCTTTCATTCTTTTTGTCTTTGCATAATTTAAGAAAAAATCCTTTTACTCATTTCTTTAATGTTATTTGGAAAGAGAGAGAGTGTGAGCAGGGGAAGTTCAGAGAGAGAGGGAGACAGAATCCAAAGCAGGCACCAGGCTCTAAGCTGTCAGCACGGAGTCTGGCATGGAGCTTGAACTCAAAAACTGCAAGATCATGTCCTGAGTCAAAGCTGGATGCCTAACCAACTGAGCCACCCAGGCACCCCTCTCCATTTTGGAGGAATTAAGGAGAAAATGTAATTAAGTGGCAGAGTTCAACTTTCATTATTGGAAGTTGTTTGGATTGACTTTTAAGGCTTTATAGAATGTGCTGGGGTGGCGGAGGAGAATGGTGGATAGTAGCTGACTTTGATGAACACATTAGGAACTATAGGGCTAGAATATATGCAGGGATCCTTTCATCATTTTGAACCTCTACATACTTTGTCCTTCCCCCCACCAGCCAATAGACAAGATCTATAGCTTATTTAGAAAGTTCTAAGTCATTAATCGGTTTCTGCATGTGTCTGTGTCTGTGGAGAGGTGGTGTGTATGCATATTTGTTAAACTGAACATTCTTAATAACTATCACACTTTAGGAATCATATATTCTTATTGTGTCTTCTTTTTCAGATTTACAAATACTGCAAGCATAATCATTTGTGTAAACCTAAGCAACATGTTTTTAATCTTAGATATATAAACATGTATGAGTTAATACTTATGAGTTCTTATGAAAACTACCACTTCTCTTCTGACCATGAGTGTCTGAAAGTAAGTACCCTACACAACTCTTAGTACCTCACTCTTATGTATTTGGGTTTTATCCTTGTATTTTTACCTGAGACTTTTAATTCTTTTTACCTCCCTGTTGGCCATTCAATTTACCTTCAGGATCGTCATTATCTCAATTAACAGGTTAAAGATCAACTGAGCAGGATCTGAATCTTTTGTTTGAGTTAAGGTTTGCTCTTTTCTCAATACTGCTGAGTTTCTTCTTCCTTGCTTTACATCATTTTTGCCAGTAAATAAGGCAAATGCCACCCAAACAAGGTTGAGAGGGTTTCACTTATTTCACTCAGTTTCCTTCAAATTTTCCCTCCAGAGGCATTATGTTAGCACCAGCCCTAATTATTCAGGAATACAAGAGGCAGTCTTACTTGTTTTATTTACTATTCTGTCCTCTTAATTATATTAATTCAGAAATGTGCTATGTCTTCAATCAGCAAATCAATCTTTTCTATGACTTATATCAAGACAAGGGAATAGACATCACTTGACATACAGTTGTAGGTCTCTCTCATAATACCTGAACAATCCTTTTAAAATGAGATTGATAATATAAATCACAAGTGTGGTGCAATGAATGCTAGACACTTGAAAAAGCTGCTTTTAAATATGAATAAATCATTCAAAATATGAAAGAGGAAAGACAAGCTGGACTCAAATGATCATGGCTTTTAGAATTAAGTTAATTAGGGCCAATACCAGTTCTATCCATAAGAAAGATTATCACCGTTTATTTACTCCTGAAGGAACACCAGCAGAAGTTAAGGCAGTGTGGGTTTTAGTGTGAACGACATTACATGCTTTCTTAGATATTTTCAGTCATCCTTACTTTGTTTCACCTTTAACACTACATGCTCAAATACTATTATAAATGTTAACTATATTCTACATTTTAATTTGGAGCACAAATACATTGCATTTTTTTTTTTGGTAGTCACTGGGTTATGTAACAAAAAGTAATTATTTTTATGTAAAAGACAAGGACAACACTCATTGTCGGTGTCTAGCTGGCTTTTAAAGTCATCACTACTCCTTCTGAAATTGTATCTTTAAAGGTATATGCAGGTCACGGGGAAGACTTGAATGGTGGTCCACAATATGATTATGGTGACAAAATAATTAGGGGCGCCTGGGTGGCTCAGTCGGTTAAGCATCCGACTTCGGCTCAGGTCATGATCTCACAATTTGTGGGTTCAAGCTCCATGTCGGTCTCTGTGCTGACAGCTTGGAGCCTGGAGCCTGCTTCAGATTTTCTGCCTCCCTTTCTCATGCTCTGTCTCTCTCTCTCTCTCCCAAAAATAAACAAACACTAAAAAAAAGAAAAAAATAATTTAGGGTCAACAGAGCATTGACAATTCACTTTTCTACTTTCCAAAGTTTAGCAAAATGAATTATCCTTAATTAATAGAAAAAGAATATTTTACTTTCAAACAAAAAATATGATTCTTCACTGCACTTATTATACTTTGCTTCTGCACAATAAAGAAACAATCATATTGAAAAGGCCGCCTATGGAATGGGAGAAAATACTTGCAAATTCTTTATCTGATAAGAAGACAATATCCAAAGTATATAAGAAATTCAAACACCTCAACACCAAAAAAACTCAAATAACTCAATTAAAAAATGGGCAAAGGATTTGGCTAGACTTTCTCTAAAGAAATACAAATGGACAGCGATACATGAAAAGGTGACTAACATTACTAATTATCAAGGAAATGAAGATCAAAACCACGATGAGATATCATCTTATACATGTTAGGATAGCTATTATGAATAAGATAAGAGATAAGTATTGGTGAGGATGTAGATAAATTGGAATCCTTATACACTGTTTGGATGAATGTAGAATGGTGCAATCACAATAGAAAATAGCATTAAGTTTTCTCAAAAAAATTAAGAATAGAACTACCATGTGATCCAGAAATCTCATTTATGGATGTATATTCAAAATAATTGAAATCAGGATCTTGAAGAGATACCTGCACCCCCATGTTCATCACAACCTTATCCATAATAATCAAAATATGGAAACAGCCCACATGTCCATTGACAAATAAAGAAAATATGGTAAATACATACAATGGAATATATTCTAACCATAAAAAGATATAAATCTTGCCATTCATTAAAAGATGGATGAACCTGGAGAATCTTATACTACAAGAACTAAACCAGCCAAAGATGGACAAATACTGCATCATTCTAGTCATATGAGGTATCTAAAAAGTCAAGCTCATAGAAGGAAAGAATAAAATGTTGGTTGCTGGGGGCTGATGGGGAAGGAAGTGGGGAATTGTTTTATAGTGCATACAAAGTTTTAGTTATGCAAGATGAATAGGTTCTAGATATCTGCTGAACATAGTACCTACAGTTAACAATAGAATAAATTTTTAAAAATTTAAAATAAATTGAGAGGAAAGATACCATGTTAAGTATTTTTACCAAAAGACATACACAACACACACAAACATAAGGTAATTTTTGGAAATTATAGGTATGTTTAGTATGCCGGCTGTGGTGATGGTATCACAGATTAGGCATACCTCCAAACTCATCAAGTTGTATACTTTCAGTGCATGCAAAATATTTTGTACATCAATTATACCTCAGTGCAGAAAATATAGAATTAAACATTTGGTTCTTATATGTTGTTTACTTAAAACCTCCAGAAGGACTGGGTTACATTGGTCCTTTTTGCTACCTTATATTCAATGTTTAGTGCTGCAATATTGTAAATACCAAATAAATACTTGTTGAAGAAATAAATAAATGGAAAAATCATTTTTCAAAATAAGGGCAGACAACAGCTAAACATACACAGACACAGATGCATGGACATGTACGTATATTATTTATTTAATTTCACTTTGGACCTTTGAAATTTTCATTAAAGCTTTCTATGGGCCCATGGACCTGCACTTGGTGGCCACTATTCTAGTCCTATTTGGGTGGCTGATGCCCATTTTCAGCCATCTGGACATATTTTCCCTGACGGCTATCATGCATTTACTGGGCAAGGAGGATTAGACTGCATAATGCACATAAAAGCATTTGTAATCTTTAAAGCACTACAGAAATATAAGGTATTAGCACTTTGTTACAGTTATGATATTGCCTCAAAATGTACAGTAGAAAATTCTAAGCTAAAAAAAATCCTCCTTACCTACTTAGAAATCATAAGATTATGCAACATTTTTAAAAATGAAATTTTCCCACAGGAGTTTCCACTATTGCCTTTTTCAATTGTTTTGCCACATAACCCAGCCTGCTATAAAAACTGAAAAAATATAAAAATGGAATTGTCAAGCTATAATAATCTCTCGAGACAACCATATTAAATGCAGTTACCTCTTATAAGTTTTTGGCATATTACCAGAATGAAGATTCTATTGTGGGAGACAAAAAGTTTATTTGTAATGGATTTTTTAAAAAAATAATGTTCTTTTCTCAGGCTGGATAAATGATTTGTACACATGACAAATGGCCTTTTTTTTTTATTTTATTTTCTGATATGAGAACATTTGAACACTAAAAACACAGAAACCCTAGTAAATTCAACATTCATGTAAGTAATAATCAGTGAGTGAATGACAGCGCCATTCACCTTTATATTAACTCGGTCACTCTCTCCTAGGGCCACCTCCTGGGCCACGACTTCATTTGGCACTACTTCACATCAGTACTGTTGCATTTTAATACCCCAATCTTCGAGCACATCCCATCTTTCTGGGTCTCCTATGACTCATACCCCCATGTATGCCCATATTTCATGGAGAACTCTGGAACTATTAGCTTTTAATTTTGGCCTAATATGTTAGGCCCCTCTTTTTATCCAAAGCTTTGTTTGGGGACAAAGGAAGATACAGCTGTTCAGAGTGTCTGGGTGAGATGAGGCTGATAAGAGCAAGGAAACCAGCTCGGCTGTTCTGCAATCATAAAACTATTCACTTCGCTGGTGCTGTGAAACTTGCTTTTCCTACCAGACATACTATCTCTCATCTTTGAGGTATCCAGGGTCCTAGCAGGGAAATTAAAAAAAAATTCTCCCTGCCAAAATATGGGTTAAGCGTTCTCCATCTTGTATGTTGATTTTATTAGGTGCTTATTAAGGTCTGGGTGTTTTTCCAGAGACAGAGGATAGAGCAGTTAGCAAAATGATAAAACTCTCTGCCCTCCTGGAGCTTATTTTCTGGCACAGACCAGAAAGACAATGAACCAAGTGATAATAAAAATATGTAGCATAAAAGAAAGTTATACGTGCTATATCAGGTAAAGACTTCAGACAAGACTGTTTCAGTCAGAGGGAACACTAAATACATAGGTTCGAAGTGAACATGCAACTCAGAATTTTTGAGGCACAGTAGGAAGACCATTGTGGCTGGACCAGAGTGAAAAAGGAGAAAAGCAACAGGACATGGGTGGGGGGATACATGTGGGAGTCGGTGAGATATTGTAAAGATTGTGGCTTTTACTGTAATTGAAATGGCAAGGCAGTTCAATGGATTTGGAGGCAGAAGGAAGGTAAACTAGTGTGTTCAGGTTGCCATCTTGACCAATTCCAACTGTCATTTTTGAAAGTATTCTTTGTGATAGAGAAAACTGTAAAATCAGCACCCAGGGTCCTAATTTCACATCTCATTTTATTAGTTCTGAGTTCGTATGTGTGAGTGTGAGTGTGAGTGTGTGTGTGTGTGCGAGTTCTTTAATTTATGTATTTAGATCTGAAGATATGAAAACCAATGCTTGCAATGAAGATATGAGCATCAATGCTTGCACTAAAATGAATGTAAAAAGAAGAAAATAAGTAAACATGCTAAAGAAAAAAATACAAAATTTCATTTTAAATAGTTAAATAAACTAATCTCATCAAAATCAAGCACAGAAAAGCATACTCATTATCATTTCTATTATGTACTAGTGTTTTAGAGATTTTAGATTTTAGAATGTTAGAGTGAATACAATAAATCAAAAAATTAAATAATCAGCATAAGTAATGGAGAGGAAAGGAGTCAATAATTTTGTGTTGATAAAATTATTGCATATCTGGAAAATCCAAAGCTTTTGGAACAAGTGATAAATATTAAAAAAGGATTTGAATTATATGAACATTTAGTTGCTTTTATCTACACTAGGAAAAATTAGCTGGACATAAAAATATGCTAACAAACATTAAAAAGCACAAAGCACAGTAATAATTCAATAAAAATACAAAATCTTCATAAAGTAATCTATCTTTAAGAAAGGATATAAAAATATGACTAACATTCATTCCCTATTTTTGGAATAGAACATCTAATATCATAATTTCAATGCTTCAAAAATTAATATTTAGAAACTAATTTTATATTAGGAAAATAATCTTAAAGTGGTTAGGGGTGAACAATATTTAACAAAAATAATTATGGAAATAAGGATAATTAGGGTGGCATGCCTAACTAGTTATTGAAGTTCACTAAAAAGACAATATAGGGGCACCTGGGTGGCTCAGTTGGTTAAGCAGCCGACTTCGGCTCAGGTCATGACCTCGCGGTCTGTGAGTTCGAGCCCCACGTCAGGCTCTGTGCTGATGGCTCAGAACCTGGAGCCCGCTTCGGATTCTGTATCTCCCTCTCTCTGTGCCCTTCCCCTGCTCATACTCTGTCTCTATGTCTCTCAAAAATAAATAAACATTAAAAAAATTAAAAAAAAAGACAATATAAGAAAAACATGATGGTACTAGCAATAGAGAAAACAGTGGTACCAAAGAAAAATTTAAAATCAGTATACAGAAAATACAGAATTATAAAAACATAAAATTTAATACACAAAGCATTATTGTTATTTCATTGGGAAAGGATTATTTATTGAATAACTCCTGCAGGCACCCCTGAGAATCTATCATAAAGAAAATAATGGTGGATCATATACTGTATAGAGTTAATTGAAAAAAATTCTGGCTGGATTAAATGAATGAAGGTAAAAAAAAAAATACTCCCTTGTTTTTCTTTTATTTCTTTTTTCAGAGAAACACTTTGATCAAAGGTAATCCAGAATCTGTAAAAGAACCATATTTGATTATGTATGTGAAAGTATGACAAGGCATATTCAGAGTAAAAAAAAACAACAAAGAAAAATTGGTATTGTGGGAATGTGTATACTGTAAGACCAAGAAGAAACTTGAGGAATAAAACAGCCAAAACAGCCAAGTTATTCATATTTGTTACCTGGGAGGAAGGAGAGCAGAGTAGTGAGGTAGTGTGAGAACCAAGAAGTAAAGAAAAAACAAGAAATAATGGAAAAATGTGCATTAGTGTAATATCTATTTACACTAACACTATACTATACACTAAAAAAATAAATAGGCACATTCATCTTTTGAAATTGGAGTTTGGAAAATATTCTTTTTGACTTCATTACATCAATATAGTATCTATAAAATATATTAAAAATAAAGATTGGGGTGCCTGGGTGGCTCCGTCGTTTAAGTGTCCGACTCTGGTTTTGGCTCAGGTCGTAATTTCACATTTCGTGAGTTTGAGCCCCACATCAGGCTCTGTGGGATTCTCTTTCTCCCTCTCTCTCTATCCCTCCTCTGCTGTCTCTGTCTCTCAAAATAAATAAAAACTTCAAAAAAAATTTAATAAATATAAATCCAGAACAGTGAACACACTAAATTCAAGACTGTGGAGCAATAGGAACTTTTACTCATTCTTGATATAAATACAAAATGATATAGTCATTCTTTATATAAATACAAAATGATACAGTCACTATACCAAGTCACTCATACTTGATATAAATACAAAATGATACAGTCACTTCCACTATGGAAGGCAGTTTAGCAGTTTCTTACAAATGTAAACGTACCCTAACCATACAATCCAACATTCATGCTCCTTGGTATTTACCCAGATTAACTGAAAACTTATGCCAACACAAAAACCTTCAAAGGGATGTTTATAACAACTTTATTTGTAATTGTCAAAAGTTGAAAGCAACCAAGATGTCCTTCAGTAGGTGAATGGTTAAATAAACTGTGGTACCTAATGAAATATTTTTCCTCTAAAAAGAAATGAGCTATCAAGCTATGAAAAGACATGAGGGAAACTTAAGTGCATATTGCGAAGTGAAAGAAGACAATTTGAAGCTGTTAACTATATGACATTCTGGAGAAGCCAAAACTATGGAGACCGTAAAGAGATCATTGGTTGCCAAAGGTCAGTGGGGGTAAAGCAATGAATAGGCAGAACAGAGAGGGTTTTTAAAGTAGTGAAAATGCTCTGTATGATACTATAATGATGGCTACATGTTATACATTTCCCTACACTCATAGCATGTACAACACCAAGAGGGAGCCATAACATAAACTATGAACTATGAATGTGGGTTCATCAACTATAATAATCTCACCATTGGTGGGAGGGTGTTAATAATGGGAAGGCCACGGAAGTGTATGGGAGGGAGATTATGGGAAATGTCTCAATTCCTCTCAATTTTGCTATGAACCTAAAGCTGTTTTAAAAACCAGTTTCTTATAGAAACAAAGAAGATATAGAAGTCCAAAAATGTTAAAATGAGAGAATCTTTATAAATCATTTTGAAAAATAAAGATTTGTATTCATGTCTTGATAGGGCACTAGAAGACAACACAGTTTTAAAGTGTTCTGAACAAACAACTGAACCATTTCTAATCTACATTCACCTTAGCTGGCAAGACTAATGCATTACAGTCAGAGTACTGAAAAAACTAAACTCGTTTTCTTTCCCTTCACGAGGACCTAAAACCTTTGAAGACTTCCTCTGAAATGGCACAGACATGTGTACAAACATGGTTATGGCATTCCTTATCTCACTATTTCACTAATAATCTTTCAACATTGAAAGTGACCAATCAGTCAATTATATGACTTAGCTTCACAGAAAGTGCCTCATTTTTCACTGATGTGTTTTGTGAGGGTGAGAAGCCCCATTCCATATTAAAACCTGTGTAATAGACCTCCCTCATGAAATCATAGAGGGTGTTCTAGGAGTAACCTCTGCCCTCTATCATAGGGCTTTTAGTTGGTTTCCTTGCAGAATGGCTGTATTCACATGACATTTTTATTCCATAAGAGCTTGAAAAACCTGCCTTTTACCTAGGATGACTGGAGTTGAGGAAGCTTTTTTCTGCCCCTACATAACTGCTAACTGCTACACTTGATTTTCTTCTGCAGTCATACCTGTTCTCAAATGTTCATAATAAGT
This sequence comes from Paguma larvata, assembly GCA_030068075.1. Classification (NCBI taxonomy): domain Eukaryota; kingdom Metazoa; phylum Chordata; class Mammalia; order Carnivora; family Viverridae; genus Paguma; species Paguma larvata. The sequence continues at coordinate 42,347,293 of CM057831.1, read as the reverse complement.
TAGGTCCAGATGTCACAAAGATTAATAAACCTTTGCCCACACTTCAGAGAGCTCATATTCCAGTGGAGAAGAGGGAGAAGAAACCAAATCATATTAGTCTTCCAGAAAACAAGGGAAGAACAAATGGATTTCACCTGGTTTCACCACAGAATAATATTCTATATTTGCCTTTGTTTCTTCACAGGTGTTTGATCATTCTTAAAAAGAAACTTTACACTTTTCTATTTGCTGAAAATAAATTTCATCAGATTGTTTCCATGGAAACATAGTAATACAGACTGAAGAGTCCATCTAATCATTGGATTCTTCTGGTTTACGCAATTTGGATTGCTCAGGTTTTATTTATATCAAGAGGGAGGGGGAGGAGGAGGAGGGACTTCTCTTTCACAATCATCTTTCAAAGCTATTTTTTCTTTATTAAAGATTGCTTATTTTAGTAATAGAGAAAAATAAATTAATATTTTAATACCATAAGAATCCAGTTTATTACTGAAATAAAAAATTATCAGATATTTCAACAGGTTATCATAGCAGTTAAGGATATAGACTACCTTCTAATGCCCTCTCTGCCACTTACTGCCTGTGTGATCTCAAGCAAATTGCTTGTCTCTCTGTGCCTCAGCAATAAAATAAGGTTAATGATAACGGCTTTCAAATAGGATTGTTGTAAGAAGTCTACAAATTAATACAGGAAAACCAACCACTCAAAATAGGGCCTGTTACATGAAAAGCACTCCATAAAGAGTTATTATTATCATCCAATTATTTTAAATTTTACTTAAATATATTTTGCAAGTGTAATTTGTCTTAAAGCTTCCAGAACCCTCTGTGATACAGGTGCCTCTAAAGCTCAAGCCCCAGTAATGGAAGGGGCCTTTGGAATCATTTGTTGTTTTCATCCCTCACACAGAAATCTTTCTCTGTCCAATAACAGTAAGGCCTTCTGCTCTCCTTCTGGGCATTTTTAGCTGTCAGATCCATCTCACCTTACAATACAACTGGTTTCATTTAAGTTTCAGCCGCACATCTAGGAAGCATGGTGATATTAATGAGACAGATACTGTCTCTGAGCTCAGAGTCTTCATTTGTAAAGTCAAGTTAATATTCTTTACTTCAGAAAAGACTTGAGAGAGAAAGAAGAATATTTCTCACTCTTTAAATTTCACAAAGGAGCATTACGGAGAGATTTCCTCTCTCCAGGAAGGAAAAGCATGAAACGAAAACACACAGCTTGTCTTTACCATCTCTTTCCCTTCTCCTGGGCACGAACCACTGGCCTGTCTGGTGAGGTGGAGAAAGCACTGAGAAGGTGTGACTTAGCCTCTTCTTTTTATGCAGCAGTCTGGCCTCTGAATCTGAGTTTTCCTATTGTCATTCTGAAAGCCATGTATCTTCTAAAGCAGGAAAGTCCTGCTATTGTCCAGCCCTCCATGTGACTCTGGGGTTAGGGGATCATGTTAGGAGGTCCATTCCATCACAGATCAAAGACTTGGTCTCTGATTAGCTGAGATACCTTAATCTCCATGACTCACTCCCGTTGGTTTTTAATTTGAGAACAGGGCTGTTGTTTAATCAACCTTTAAAATAACCCTAACAGTGAGAATTCATTACAATATTTGATGAGACAGTACATATGCAAATGTTAAATTTGCTGTTATTTTAAGAGTATTTCTCCATTATAGTATAGACATATCTTTCCCTCTCTCTTGCTTGTAACAGATAGAATAATATAAAACAAACATAATATATAAAATCACTTATTAAAAGTATAGTTTTCCTTGGTCTTCAACCTTTACTGATAACTTCTCAATTCATTGCTACCCCCCCGTCCCATAACACACACACATTCCATTCTTGCCTCCAAAATTATGAAGAGAAGAGGGGCTATCAAGTGATTTTCTTGTTTTTAACCCTTTAAACATACCTACCTCATTAAAAAAAATTCTGTTCCACTTCTGGAGTTGATCTTCTCAGCTTTCTCCATCCACCTATGCTTTCAAAGTCCCTGGTTCCCACATCTTAGAGGTTTTATACAATTAATTGTTCTCCCTCATTTATTAACCCCCCTATCCTACCTGGATCCTAAAATTAAACAACCAAATCTCTGTGACTGGGCTGTGAATGTAGTTTACATTTCCTTATGAATCATAAAAGAAAAAGGTTGGCATTACCCAAAAAGCTACAAAGTCAAAATTAAATGACAAGATGGAAAATATTTGCTACACGTGTCAATGAACTACATTCTTTAATTTATAATATATAAACGTACTTTATAAGTACTTTAGTACAAATCAATAAGGAAAAATAAACAGAAAAAAACTAAGTCTGAATAAATTATAAATATATATCACTTATCCACATATGAAAAACATAGAATCTCATAATTAAAGGACTATAAATTAAAACATTATGATGCCAGTTTTCACCTATAAAATTAGCAAGTACCAAATAATTTCTTTTTTTTTTCCTTTTTTTTTTAAACATTTATTTTTGAGAGACATAGAGACAGAGTATGAGCAGGGGAAGGGCAGAGAGAGAGGGAGACACAGAATCTGAAGCAGGCTCCAGGCTCTGATCCATCAGCACAGAGCCCGACGCGAGGCTCGAACTCACAGACCGCGAGATCATGACCTGAGCTGAAGTCGGCCCCTCCACCAACTGAGCCACCCAGGCGCCCCCCAAATAATTTATTAATACCCTGTGCTGATACAGATATAAAAATATAAGTGCTTTTCACCGTATAGTTTTGTTCACTGTTAATTTAAAATTATTTTTTCATGATCATAAATCACATTTTTGGAAAACAAAAAAACTACTGTGTTAGAAACCTGCCTCTTGACCCCATTTTTTCTCAAGAGATAGTTTTACCATTCTCCATTCTCCATTACTTATTAGTTTAACCTCACAAAACAGTGGCTTATATAGTGTGGGTTCATTTTCTCAGCTCCTACTTAATATCTAGCTACTTCATTCTTAATACACTTTGATTTCTCCATTTGTCCATCTCTTGCTAAATCACCAATTACTTCTACCTCAATAAATCTTTTTCAGGCCTGTTCAGAATTATTTTCATTTGATCTTGAATTATTTGACATGGGTAGCTCCTCCTTTAAATATTCTCCTTCACTGACTCGGATGACCCAACACTCTCTGGGTTTTCCTCCTCCATTGCTGGATTTGCTTTCTCCCTATGGCCTTTTCATAGTTCATCCTTTTTCCAATCATTACATTTTTGAGATTTCGTGCAAGGCTAAATTCTCAGACTTCATCCACTTGAATTTTGCATACTCATGCGTTCTATTCATATATCTAAATTATTCATATGATTTGTTCAGTTTTATTTACAGCCTATATATCGCTTTTGAGCTCCAGACTGATATATTCTCCAGTTTTCTTGGCTATATTTATGTTTGAAATGCACACTGGGTCAGTTTATCCAAAACTGAACTCATGATCTGCTCTCTACTGATTTCACATCTGATTCTTGTCCAACTCTCTTCATCTCCATAAAGTTATCATCACTCATCTTGTAATAAAACACAAGAATCTTAGGAGTCACCCTTGACATCTTCCCCATCTACAATATCCAATGCACCCAACAACTCCTACTGATTTTTTTTCAATGTAATGAGTTGTACATCATATTTAAAACATTGAAAATATTCAATGTATACATTTTGATGAGTTTGGACATATTCATATACCCTGATAACATTATAAAAGATATATAATAAGCACATTTTAATTAGTAAGTAGCTCTTGATCTGCTGCTTAGTCCTTGATGGTATTATTTTCATTTGAGATACTGTTTCCTCTGTATCTACCCTATCTCTCTAATCCATAATCTATACCCAACTAATCTTTAGAACTATCACATCTATCATATTCTTACCCCACAGAAAGGCTTCTCCTATAATGGAAAAATGTCAAAATACTACAAGGCTGAAAATATTGTCTCCTAGGCTCCTCTCCATACTTTTTCACACATGCTCCCCTTATCCTCTGTGCTCATCCCTCATGGTTTAGAGATATTGCATATGGTCTGAGGCAGATGCAACTAAACAACTTGTTGTTTATAAACTGAACATTGCACAATTAGTCTGGTCTTTCCAATTCAAATGTAGATAAGCAGAAAACAACTCCAGGCAAAGTAGAGCATAGGTTGACTAGCTTTATCTGAACTATATATTCATCACAAAAAGCTCAATAATTTTCCAGGCATTTTATTAAATTTATCTAATTTTCAAAGGATAATCTAAAACAGCAAAAGCAAAAATTAAGCAAAATTAAATGGAGCTTATCACAAGTATAGAAACATTTATGTTGCTAAGACTTCTCTCTTTGTGATACTCAGAATGGCCACTAGTATAAGAAACTGGTATGATCTTTTCCAGTCATTTGACATCTTTGAGACTCGATTTCTTCCCCTGCAAAAATGGGGTCATTATTACCAAACCCAAAGGCACCTAAAACTTAATATATTCAGTATTGCTTAGAGCAATAAATTAATCTCTCTCTCTTCCTTTACCCCTTCCTTTACTCTTGTCTCTCCTCACCGTTTCCTCCTTTCTTCCCCACTCTCTTTCCCTATCTCCTTGTCTTCTGACACATAACAGGAACTCAATGAAAATAAGTTTTGTATTGTTTTTTTCTCATCACAATTAAATGATACTGAATGGCCCAGTGGAGGACAAGTATACTTACTTTAAAAGTGGCTTTAATTTAGAATGAATACTCATGATATGCAAAGATAAAGACTAATTTCTCCTTCTGAAGAATGCCTACTATAGTAGTTTTAATAGTACAATTGTTTGTTATTCTAGCCGCAAAGATATTTATTAGAATAAACTCTTGTGATTTCCATTTTTAAAAATATTGATGTAGAGTGACACCCTGATAAGAAGTACTGGTTATAATTCCCAAATAGCTTTGAAATTTAAGTACATTTCCTCTTGCAGCCTGGTAATAATCATCATATTGAAGGACAGAGATTCTTAATTCAAATAAATAAAGAGTGATAGTTAATTAAGGACAAGATAAAAACCAATCTTGAAGTCGGTTCTTGTTTCTAAGTTCAGATTTAAGTTTATAACTCATAAAAAATATACCTCAAATGATATTTTCCCAGGTCAAAAACTAAAATATTATATCCATTCTAGAAAAGCACCTTTAGAAATGTCATCACTGTTCGTATTATTGATCCCATTCTGCTGTCAGGGCCAAAATGTTTAGCAAGACTATTTCAGAGACCTGGATGGGACATTTTTTATTGGCAATGAGGCCATGGATTCCCTGAGTTCAAATGAGAAGACCCAGTGGCCAGGTCTATATCACTCTAATACCCTTCTGATGTGCAATACGGATGGTGAGATATGTTGATGGATGAAGTGGTCTCAGCAGCAGTTATCTTACTAATTCCACCATGCATTTTAGTTGTATGACCTATTAAACATAGCTGTCTCAAGACAACTGGACAGATTTATAACTAAATTGGACTCCCTAGAAAGCTGTGAATATAGATTCCTTTCTCAAATCCTTGACTTCTAATTTCCAACAACCATCCAACCAGGTCTGAGTCGGGTAGGGGAAGGAAAGTGTATATAGGGAGATTGGGAGTATATGTGCAAACAAAAAAATCTCAAATTACTAAGAGTACATCATAGGGAATGTAGTCAACAATACTGTCATAGCATTGTATGGTGACAGATGGTACATATCTGGTGAGCATAGCATAAAGCATAGAAATGTTGAATCACTAAATTTTACACCTGAAACTAACACAGCATTGTGTGTCAATTATAGGAGTAATAGGGTGAACTGAATTTTTATGGGGGAGCATTAAAACAAACATGCTAACTTAAATTTGAATTATCTTTATATACCCAGAATCTATGAAGAAATTGTCTATCAGACAACTCCACTGTTTCTATTTTACAGGAAACAGGTTAGTAGGGAAAAGCACTGGATTACGGGCCAGAGCAGTTGGGCTTTTGTGTGACCTTGACCATGTTATCCAAACTTTGGTGGTATCAGTTTCCTCACATGGAAAATGAGAGTGAGTAGATGAACTAAATATTCTCATAAGTATTAAATTTTGCCTTTCTGCTCACTACCTTTGACGTCCACTCTTATGAATAGGAATATTTTAAATTTCCTGAAAAGTAACAGAACACAGTGCTAAATGCTCAGTCTCTAGAATTATAGAGACTTATATTTAATTTTGTTTTCAATTTATATATCTATACAGCCTTCTCCACATCGCTATTACTCAATATAAACTGAGTCTTAGGATCCTTGTCTATAAAATGGAGATGATAATAGTACTCAACATGAAGTTGTTCTTAGATTTATTTACTTTTTTCATAGCATTTGCTACCTTCTATCTAATTTACCATCTGCAAGGTCCATAAAGGTAGTGAGTAGTATCTGCTTAATTCACTAATGTATCGCAAACATCTTAACATACAATAGTTAGTCAATATCCATCAAATGAATAAATGAAACAATGAATGTACAGAACTTAGAGTAGTAATTAGCACAAAACAGTTCATAAGTTATCTCACCAATGGTCTTGATAAATGGTTTTATTAATACCTAGAATGCCATTTCACCATGAAGAAGTAGAAAAGGAAGAAGTAAGAATGTTCAAAGGGAAGATGAAGGGGACTGACCACCAAACTTTTTAAAGTTATAGAATAGTGAACTGGATTCACAAGGTCAAACTATAGGGTCATTTTACTAAATGCAATGGCTAATGTCATGTGACAACTTACTGGGTCATGGGGTGTCCAGATATTTGGCTAAACATTTACCAAATATCTGAAAGACTATAGCATGTTACTTTCAAATAAATGAAAATGTAGCCAACAGGAACCTATCATTTTAAGTCTTAAGTAAGAATGGCATTTCTAACAAAACTCCTCTAAGATAAAATGAACTGGTGCTTGAGTAAATGTTGAATTATTATTTGCCAATGAATGAAGTGATTAAGAAATCTAAGGTTATGCATCTCTTATTCCATGAATTAAATAATATGGAGAGAATTTCTAATAAACAGAAGTATATCATTAAATGATATGGAGAGAACTTCTAATAAACTTCTAATTATATGAAATAAATTTTAAAATATATAAAATAGGGGCACCTGGCTGGCTCCTTCAATAGAATGTGCAGCTGTTGATCTTGGGGTTGTGAGTTTGAGCCCCACATTGGGTGTAGAGATTACTTAAAAATAACATATGTATAGATATATATCTATATATATAAACTTTAGAATTTTGGCCTTGTGGAGCTGTTGGCAATGAAAATATAGATGGAATATGGCAAATACAGTGAATACCTACCTATTTTCCTGTGTACATGTGATCAAAAACCATTAACTTGTTGACATATCATACAGCTGAAAAGCAAATACTGCTGATTTGTCTTATTAATGTTGGCAATGTAGCAAATAGGAGCTACAGAATCTCTTGCACCCTACCAGAAAAACAGGATGGTTTAAAGCTAGCTTCTTTATTTCCTGTTCTTTTTACCCCAGTGGTAACACTGCACTTTAGAATTTAATACTGGCAGTGAGTGTTCCTGGGTTGAATGAAACTAACTGGTGCATCACTCTTGCCAACTAGGGATGATTTTAGATGAAATGTATGACATCAGTGAAAAAGGATTCTCACTCAATATCATTTTTATAAAGGATAGTTGGCCTCATACTAAAATAGTCCCATCAATCTACTGCCATCAGGTCAGACAGAAAAACATTAGGTACATAAAGTGGCTGTCATAAAATGTAGCCAAGCAGGAGCCAAGTCTGATCACAGAAGGTCAGTTAAGCATTTAGAGAATAAAGGAAGCACATTTTCTTTAACGAGCAATCAAAAGTTAATAACAAGGGAGTTACCTTTCTTTCTTGGACAGAAATACTGAGAAAGGTGCAGAGGTTTTGAAGGTTTTCTCTATTTTTTTTTTAAATTGGTTGCCTACTAAAACAAGTTATGCAATAATAAACTTTTTAAAGTTATAGAATAGTGAACTGGATTCACAAGGTCAAACTATAGGGTCATTTTACTAACTGTGATGGCTAATGTCATGTGACAACTTACGGGTCATGAGGTGTCCAGATATTTGGCTAAACATTATTCTGGGTGTATCTATGAGGATGTTTCCAAATGAGATTAACATTTGTATCAATAGACTGAGTGATAAAGATTCATCTCCCTAATGTGGGTAGGCTTCATCCAATCTATTGAAGACCTAAGTAGAACAAGAAAGACTGAATAAGAGGGAACTCTTCCTGCATGATTACTTGAGTTGGGACATTGGTCTTTTTTGGACTTCAGAATTGAACCCAAACATTGGCTCTTTTTGGGTCCAAAGTCTGCAGCGTTCAGATCAGAACTATATCATTGGTTCTGGTTCTCTCTCTCTCTCTCTCTCTCTCCACACACACACACACACACACACACACACACAACACTATTTCTGTTTCTCCAAGAGAACTCTAACATACTTATTGAACAGCATCAGCAGGGAATGAACTGAGTTGTGCCAATCAAGTGAATTATCCAGATAATTAAAGTCAATCCCTGTAGAAGTTAATGTTTTAGAAACTTGTCTGGTAAGACTGTAGATAATCAGGCAGTGTAATAACACTTTTGTAATGTAAAATAATGAATCAATTTCCAATGCTTTTAAAAATTAGTCCTGAAGCAACTCCTCACTTTCAAACTCAAAGTTCTATGATTCTATATTATAAAAACAAGTTTATATAGCTATTTTCAAAATCAATTTCAAAAGCAACAGCAAAAAGTCTGAAAATGTTTATTTCCTGAGGAAATGATGAAATTATCCAAGTCTCTAAGAACCCATCTCATTTCCTTACAGTCATTTTTTTTTAAGACTTAAGTAATCATTATCTTCATGTGTTGATTCCTGTTATCATCATTAATCAGCACATGGCATATCTGTTTATTTTCCATGATTATCTCCAGGCTCTGCTGTTTTATGATATTTAAGTTCTACTTCTACTACACAGATTAAGTGTCCCAAGCATCCTTATGCACCAAAAGATGCCCTTTGATGCTGCCAAATTCCTAGTGTTACCTTCATGTGAATTTTCTCATTGCCACTCACCTGCCCAGAAGCAAAAATTCTCCTGCTAGACCCAGACGTCTCATGGCCATCAGCAGACCTCTCACAGTCATGCCCTCACAGAAGCAGGCCACTACCCGGGCTTTGGGCAAGTGACTCGTGAGCTTCTTCAGCAGCTTATCGAAACTCTGTTCCCCGGCGTTGCTGTAGATTTTGTAAGAGTGAGCAATGCAAATTCCTTCCTTGGCTGACATATCTTTGAAAGCCTCCATCCCACTTTCTCCATAGTTGCCTGTGTGAAAAGAGATAAGTAGAGAGGTAGTGAATGAGAGTGCTGGATGCACTGAGTCCAATTAGAGTGCAAAGCGCTGGGAGCATGAAGGTCATTTGGTAGTGTTGAAACTCAGAGCCTGAAGACCTAAATAAGTTTTTGCTCTTTCACTGACTTGTTCATTTTAGGCAATTTACAATGAAACTACATTATATGCAGTGAACTTTAAACTTTTTTTTTCCACTGAGAGAACAGTATAAAAAGCACAAGCAAAAGCAATTCAGCTCCCCATTGACTTAAAAAGTTCATATTCTAGTGTGAGATGATGGAAGACTTTCATCTGCTGTATTTTTATTCTCTCTTACTTCCCTTTGCTTCTCATTGTATGACCATCTCATCCCACCAGATCGGATTTTTGTATTTAAAGATATAATACATATACTAAATATAGTATACATGTTGTTAAGGGATATTATATGTTGTGGAGTATTATACTTTTATAGACTATTATGCATATTATATTCATAAGGATTTGTGGCTTTATCCCAACCAAAAATTCCAGATCATTGATATTTTAGTCTTGTTACAAATAAATGTATAAGCTTATGAAAAATATTTAAAGTTCATTCTACACAACCATAGGGAAGTCAGTGATTTGGGAGAATAATTCCAAAGTCCTCTGCAAATTTGGGGAGCCAAGGACTGATGGTGGTCCTTTAAATTAATGGAAAGTGGTGATCAATACTGACAATCAATTGTATGCCAGGAAGTATACCAAGACCTTTATATATGTGATCTCATTTAACTTATCTCATGATAATATACTGAGGTGTGCACTATGACCTCCATTCTGCAGATAAGGAAACAGATGAGTGGTTAGGTTTAGACTTACTCAAAGTTACATACCCATTAGGTAGAAGGCTACACCGAATTCTCAGATCTAAGAGTGAGGATTCTGATCCCTCCACTCACCCATGGCTGACTTTTGGAAGACTCAGAAGTCCAATTATACATACATTTCTTTTTCTGATATAAAGGTCATGATACTTCAATTTTAGATATTTTTAGAGCATTTTAAGGCTTTATAAATCATATCAGGCTCATTTTCTGAGTTTCCAAAAGATTAGGTGGGTGAGGAGGAAAGATCTGAAGAAAACAGGAGTCTATTTCAGGACAACCAAGCTGTGGAGTACATAAGAATGTAACTAGCCTAACAATCAACAAGGCCTAGGACTGGAATTTCACCATGAGATCTCAAGTGATTAAGGAAGTACAAGGCATTTAATTGCGTTGGTTTCACTATATGAGTATAGTAGAGATAACTTATACATAAGTATACCTGTATAACATTTTGATTTTTGAAGTCTGTTCATATAGATTATAGCTCACTGCTCCTTACATCAACTCTGTGATAGAGGTAATATTGTCTTCCACTCACAACTGATAAAAATGAAGTTCATACTTAGCAAGTAAGTAGCAGTATTTTGCAGTATTTTGCTGCAAATGAGATCCTCAGACATTGAGGGTGGTTTTTGTGTAGTTTCATCTTCATGAACAAAGTGTACAGGGCAAAGCAGAGCAGGACAGCTTAAGTCCCAACCAAAAATACTGATGGGACAGCTTGATCTTTCCTTTTTCTCCAGAAATAAAATAACACGGAACCTCGATGATGATGGCAATTGGGCAATGTAGCTATTTTGCAATTAACAAGGTTTAAAGGACCCCCCTTTGAAAAATGTGCCCAAGGTCCTTAATTATTAGTTTTACACTAATCTGAGTAATCTATTATTCTCTGGTTTATTTTTAGCCACCTCTATTTTTCAACTGACTATCTTGCACTTAATACTATCAATAATGCTGGGGTATTTGCATAAATAATTTGAAATTAGGTACACAGTGGTTGTGTTGGCAATGATGAAAATCCTCAGTATATTCACAGTTAAACAAGAAAGAAATACCTGACAAACTCATAATCTTTAGCACTTCTCCCAACAACTTTGTTTCAACACTGTTTTTGTTTGTATAGTAAATCAGATGGAAGCAGCTTGTAATAGGGAGAGAACGTTGTTATTAGAGAGAACTGAGTTCTAATTCAGCTTCAATAGTCTCTCTAAATCTATCTTTTTCACCTTAAGATCAGAGATAACACTGTCTAATATATGGGTATTTTGTATATTATATATGTTAAACATTATATCTAGTTTAAGCATTATAAGAAATGCTTATAATTATTTTATTTTATAATTATATATAATTGTTATTATATAATATTTTATATAACAAATAATAAACATTACATGTAATTACAATATATATTATAAAGTAATATATGCTAAATATATAACATATCTAACAGGTAGCATGAACCCAATTAATTGCACTTATTGGGATTATAGAATGTTCTAGGTATATTTAAACTGCTCTTTCCTGGAGCATCTAAAACAAATAATGGAGCAAATGGCATTAATACTGAACACTGTATTAAAGAATGAACTTAAATTAGTTGGAGAAATGATTTTCTCAGACAAAATCCAAGCAGCACTCTTTAAAATTAATATAGGAAACAGTTTCAATATATGTGTGACATGAAATTCTGCAGAATAATTTTGATTTGATTTAAAAAAACATGGTAATTTGGAAATTAAAAATGGGAATATGTATCCCATGTATTCCAATAAAATTTGGAGGCCTCAAATGTTGGGATTTTCTATAATTGATATAAAGACTGTATTCTGGAACTACACATTTAAAGATAAGAGAGAGGAGCACCTTGTGGCTCAGTTAGTCCAGCGTCCAACTCTTAATCTTGGCTCTGGTCATAGTCTCACAGTTTGTGGAATCAAGCCATGTTGGGCTCTGCACTGACGGCGTGGAGCCTGCTTGGGATTCTCTCTCTGTATCTCTCTCTCTGCCCCTCACCAGCTCATATGGGCACACACTCTCCTTCTCTCTCTTTCAGAAAAGAAATACTTATGAAATTCATAAATAAAAATAAAGCAGAAATGTTAAAAAGTTCCTAAGCTTATTATAGGAAATGAAATAGATTCCAAGCAATGCATACAATGAGCAAGGGCTAAGGAAACAAAGATTTATTTTTCTAACAGGGAAATAAAAGTGATAAAGGAAGATATGGTGTACAATATGAAAGTGGCTTGTAGCTTCATTTTAAGCAAGTGGTAAAAGCAGGAAGGAATCCTTTAGATACTCTTTTAAATAGAGAAGTGCTGCTGATTTTGAATTATGAGAAGAAAATGTAATCATAGCTTAACTGGACCCTTTAGCTTACACTATTTATAGTTGCAATAATGCAAATGCCTATTACTGATTTTCAACTTTAAGAATTCACATATAGACAAAGTGAGAAATTCATTATGCAACAGAAATAAATCTTATCAATCTTTACAAGAAATTAAAGAAAAAGATGATAAGTTGAGGGGTGGAAGCAAGGTGAGCTAGGGTGTTGAAATATTTCACGCACAATTTGGAAGTCAAGATAAACAGAAAATGAAGGAGAGATGATTAAGGGAATTAATTGAACCTAAAAAACAGTGACTAATCTAATAATATAATTATATTAAGGGAAGATACATGAATTAAGAAATGTCTATTGTCCATAAATTAAAAAGTAGGCATTAAAAAAAGCATATATTCCTACGAGAAATAGGAAGGTAAAAAGCACAAAAAGAACCCTAAAATTCACTTTTTGTCCTTCTGTACTATTAGATTTTGAAAAATATAAAGTACAAGTTTGAACGAAAAAAATTAATATAATTAAAGTGGTTGAAATTAAAAAGTAGATATGGACAATTTTAAATAGTTGTTTTCACTGTTACTATATGACCTATATCATGTCAGCTGGAAGTATCCTACAAAGTGCACATTTAAAACAAGACTGACTAAAGAATAAGTTTAAATCATTTTTCTAACCTAAGAGACATTATTTATTTGGACTTCATGTTTAAAGGCACTGAAGAATCCTTTAGTATAGACCGTATAACCCAAGATAACTGCTCTTTCAGATGGTACCAATCAGTACCAGTAACCACTGTGTTGCTGAGGCTTAACATACTTTCATATAGGTAATAAAGTCTGGCAATATAGATAGGATATATCTAGATAATGAGAGATTTTCCTAGCACAATATACATTTGAGATATGGTTCCAGTTTATAAATTGTGTGTGTGCTGGGGGAAACGAGCATAAGAATTAAAATTAAATTAATAGAATTATACTAAAAAGACTCAAATACTTTTCTTTGACATTTCTTTTTTTTTTTTTTTTCATTGTACTCTTACTTGTACCACCATAATTGGACCATCACTATTCCTTCCATAGAAGCTTACATGGTAACAAAACCTCATACCATCTTCTATCTTCCATTTATTCAAAACCTTACCAAACATTATGTTTAGGAGTCTTGTTTCTTACTATGCTCTTCCATATGTCCCTTGGATGCCCAACACATTCCCACTTAATTACTTTTATTCATGATGCTCTTTCCACCTGAAATAACCTTTCCTCATGTCTCCATGTTGAAATCTTACCCATTCCTTCTGGTCTATCTCAACTAACCAGACTGTGTACTTATTTAGGATATAGACCATATCTCCATAACACTGCCCAGCATATACCTATGGAACTAACTGACCTATTTGACTATGTTTTTCAAGGATCTACCTACAGGGAATAGTGTAACCTAGTTATTCATTTAATAAATATTAATGAATTAAGTACAGATATAACACTAGATATTTAAACTCTAGATATTTAAACATTTTAGCCTATTGATCTATTTTATAATACTGAAGAGAATAATTTTTGTTACTTGTACTTGTTACAGAAGTTTTTAATTGTGGTTCCTCTACCTTTATGACAAGTCTGATCACACTAATGATTTTCTTGAAACTGAGAATTTTATTAAAAATACAGGGGCGCCTAAGTGGCTCAGTTGGTTAAGTGTCCGACTTCAGCTCAGGTCATGATCTCGAAGTCTGTGAGTTGGAGCCCCACGTCGGACTCTGTGCTGACAGCTCAGAGCCTGGATCCTGCTTTGGATTCTGTGTCTCCTTCTCTCTCTGCCCCTCCCCTGCTCATGCTCTGTGTCTATTTCTCTCTCTCATAAATAAACATTAAAAAATTAAAAAAAATACATTCCAAGATATTAACATTTTTTTCCTTAGGAAAATATAAGCCACTTCATATACTGTGTTTTCTCGTGGGATATCTAAAGAGATTTCCTTGAGTTAGATGATAGGTTATGGTGATAATAAGGTATTATATTGTATTAGACTCAACTCAAAATATATATTCTGTATTCTATGTTATGTGCATATATTTATATGTTACATGCTGTATATATTTACTTATATTTTGGATATATTATATATCCTGCTTTCAAAAGCTGTCAACCCTCTGAAGGTAGTAAATTCATTTAAACATATGACCACATAATAGGTACTCAGGTTCTTAAACAGAAAACATGGTACAGAAAGATAGGTAAAGAGTAAAATTTTGGAAAAGTAAATTTATTTGCTCAAATACGATCATCAAACAGATGCTAAAAAATGTAAAAACTACTTTTTAAAAAAGTATTCACCTTAGGAAATTTTAATTCACTTAAAAATTTTTTTTGAGTTTGAGGTTCACATTAAAGCTTTTTTCCCTTTTAGTTGGCCCAAATTATCATTTGCAAAAAAGGAAATGAAGATTCTCGATATAAACCATGATTTAAAAATGTATTCCAATTGACTTTTACTGCTAATATTCTGTTGCTTTTACGAACAATGTTCTTTAATTGACAACTACTAGTGAAGGAAAATACTGCCATTTCTCATGGGAGTTACTTCCTGGCATGATACCATCCCCCAGAATATGTGTGAATGGGATCAATAAATCAGTGTCCAATCACCACTTCCTGCTCTTTCATGGGGCCGTAAATGTTCAGCATGAAATCGTAGCCAAAACTGCCCTTGCTGAGTGGGTTGTGTGTTAGTTAAACTAGTGGTTAACTAAAACAACTAGAAGGGAGAAAAGCCAGAGAGACAAACACCTCTTTTCACTGTATTAATATCTCTTTTACAAAGATGTTCCTCTTTTTAAAAAATGTCTTCTCCCCCACTATAGCTATCTGTGCAATAAGTATTGCAATTTCAAACTCTATATTGTACTCATTTATGTTTGTCTCCTGCAACCAGATAATAAAGTTCTTCAAAGTACGCATTTATATCTTCACAACAGAAACAATGTATTTACAGTACATATTTTTGTTCAGTGAAAAGAAAGAAGTTAAGTGGCCCAAGAATATTCCTAAAAAGATCCATAGAACTGAGAGTTAGATGTTTGGGATGCTAGAGATATGATTAATGGAAAGATTTTAAAGCTAAAGGATTAGAGTACATAAAACATTATCATCTATTGTATGCCCTCATCATGACTGCATAGATTATTATAAATGCCTCTGCTATGAAAACTTTTGCTAACAAACAGATTTACAAGTTTGGGCCAATTATTTCAATTCTACCTTGGAGTCTTTCTATGACATGACCCAGATACCACAGCATTCAGTGTGAGATAGGACATTGTTATATTGCATTCAGAGTGTTTTATTATTGAAAGTACTAGAAGGATGTCATTTAGCACAATCACTTCAGGCATTACTCAAGGCATGGATTACGTATGCAATTTGAGCAATATTCCAATAGTGAATTCAGCAGAAAAAAATTAGAATTTGAACTATATATATAAAATGTTATTTATGGGAATACTAACCAGGGCTACTGAATACGGTGAGAAAAACACGTACCAAGCAGTAGCAGAACAGTATACTACATTGGTGAATCTTTTCACTGGCTACCAGGAAAAAGGCTACAAAAATGAATTTGATCTTAAAGGCAAAGTTGACTATACAAATCCATAAATGGAAGAGGACATGAAATCAAATAATGAAAGAAGAATACATGAGTTAAAAGTGTCACATATGTCAGGTACAACTCTGAATCCCATCTTTGGTTCTGTGCTATAGGTTTCTGAGCCTTAGAATCAAAAGTAGTGAGATATACGCCCTCCTGTACTCTAATCCATAAAATTGCATTGAAATAATTGAGACAGACCAAACTGAAAGGGAACCAAATTAAAAAAAAAAGATCAAGTTTTAGAATTTATTTTTAAATATCTTTAAAATAGCTAAGTAGGAATGCCAAATAGAAAAATGAATAAGGACATTCTGGCTCAGAGAATGGAAATCTAAATTGGAACAATTGAGACCGTTAGAATATGGACAGCAAGAGTAAGAGATGAAATTGTAGGATGTGATTATATCCAAAAGAATTCAAATATTTATGCATTAATTGAGAAGGAAACGGTGACACCGACAATGAAGAAGAAGAAAGTGCAACCATGTATTGTCATGGAAACCATCATAACAAAATGTGTTAATTTCTTTTGTACATTAATTATGTGAATAGTAAAGTAAGATGGGAGAACGTTGTATGTGAATGGGAGTAAAAAAATAAAAACAATATATTTATAGACAACATTTTGAGACACTTGGCAGTGAAGAGAAGCAAGGAGGTATGGTGGTGATTAGCAGAGAATGTGGCAATCAAAGGAAAAATTTTGTTTGTTTATTTTTAGATAGGGGTACCTCAGGTGAGGGACTTAGCCCAGGGCAGAGTAAGCACTCAATATAAGATAATTTTTACCATCATCATCATCATCATCATCATCAATACCATCATCAGTCTAGAACCTTTGGAATTAATTGGTAAAAGGTTATAATAATATTATTGGTCACTTCAAATATGACTACTACTAATAATTTATTAATCATTGTTTAAACCAACCAATTCGATGAGGTAGCTATTATTTCTCACATTTTATAAATAAAGTGTTTATGCTAAAGAATTTGTGAAATAATTGATAGCTTCATCTGTCAAACTTAAAAGCCTATGCTCTCTTCCTACACCATATTATACTCTTAAAGCACTGAGTGAGAATATTCATTTAGTTCTGTGGTTCTTCCAAAGGGATTTACTCACCACTAAATGTTTCATTTGAAACCAATGCTTGATACTACCAAACAGAATTAATCTCAGCAAACATACATTATTTAACAAGTTTTTGCCTAATTACTAACAATATGACAGACATATATGGTTTAGCACTAAATGATCTAATCCATATCACTGCTGAGAATTGGTGTTTAAATATCAAAGCCTTCCTACAAAATATACATGCTTAATTACAGCTTTTCTATAGACAAAGGACTGTAAAATAATTTGTTACTTAACTAAATCTTTGCTGGGAAGGAAAAAAGGACGTCAGAGGGACAGAAGAAAGAGGAAAAAACTGATTTTGCTATTAAAAATTCTGCAGTGTTTTAACTATTACCTTGTTATTATAGCTTAAATTGAGATTTGCAAAATGAAAAATATCACTTTATTAACCTTCTTAAAAATAATGGAGTTGTCGACTCATTTATTTTTCTGACTATTCTTCCTAGAGGAAAATAAAAAAAGATGAGACAGAAACTATGACCCAGATTCCTGCTTTAACCCTCCAGAATTCAACTTCCTTCTTTTTTGTAAGCTGTCAACTTCACAGCTAAAGCCTGCGGTGCATGTCTCATTAAGAGTGATTCCATTTCCACAGAAAGGACAAGCCTCTATATAGAACTGTGTGTCAATGGGTCGAGTGGGTTGGTGAGTTATTCGTTTTGCCTGTTTTAGCTCGCAAGTCACCTATGATCCTGGATTCTAACTGGATCTAATGACAACCCAGAAATTCCCCCATCTGAGCTGAAGGCACGAAATCTCTGCAGCAGAGCCAAAGCTGTTCAAGCTTGACAGACTTTATTGAAAAGAAGTAACTTCTCTGACAGCAGCTCCCTGGCCTGCCTCTACCTTCTCCAGTTTATATCTGTCCTGCCTGGCTTCTGTGGTTGCTAGATTCTGTCTGGAAGGACTATAACTCCCACAATACAAAGAGCAGGGACTCAGTTTGGAAATATCTGTCTGGACCATCATTTACTACAAAACTGAGAAATGAGAGGAAAGAATTGGAATGTAGTGCAATGGCTGTGGTGACGTTGCCAAATTAAGCTTCTTTCAGGAGTGGGGCAACCATGCTGTGTTCTAGGATTATGGTCTTGGTGACTGCTTTCTGTAGTTCAGATCTATGTTGTCCGATATGGTAGCCATTGGCCACATGTGGCTATAGAGCATTTGACATATGGCTAATTCGAATTAAGATATTCTGCCATGATAAAACAAAATAGATTTCAAGGACTGTATGAAAAAAGAATGTAAAAATCCCCATTACTTACTTTATGATATTACATATTGAAATGATAAAATTTTTGATTTATTGGGTTAAAAAGTGTATTTTTAAAATTAATATCACTTGTTTCTTTTTACCCTTTCTTAAAAGTACACACACAAAATTATATATTCATTTTATCTTTATTTGAGAGAACTGAACTATACATTCAGAGAAGATTGACATCCCGTATATATTCAGGGTAGAATCTAAACCTCTTAGAATGCTTTATGATACCCAGGATTTTTATGATCTAGTGTCTAATCTTTTTCTCTAGCCACAGTGCCTGCATTTTCTTTATGTATATAGCACACACTTCAGCTATACCAAAGAATATACTGATCGCCACATACACCATGCTTTTTTGCAGCTCTAGATTTCACACAAACTCGTTTCTCCTAAGATATTCTTCTGTGTAGCTAATTCTGGCTCATGCTCCAAGACTCAGTGGAAAGTGACAGAACTCTAACTCTCTGGTTCTAAATAGATACTCTCTACCCTGCTCTCACTGACCACCTCTACTTCAACATCAGAGAATTTTTTAATGTAATTATTTATTTGTTTGACTCTCTAAGAGACTACGAATTAATTAGCAAAAGGGGTTACATCTTAATTACCTTTCTTCTTTAGAGTTTAGGTGGCCTTAGTATTTGTTCAATAAATGTAGTTTAGAAAATGAGTATTAACTTATCCCCCAGGGTTCACTGACATAACTGACATATAACATTGTATAAATTTAAGGGGCAAATGTGATGAATTAACTTACATATATACTATAAAATGATTACTACAATAAAGTTAGTTAACATATCCATCACTTTATATAGTTGCTTTTTTTTTATGAGAATATTTAAGATCTACTCTCTTAGCAACTTACAAGTATACAATATAGTCTTGTTAACTACAGTTGCTATGTTGTATATTAGATCCTCAGAATTTATTCATCTTATACCAGCAAGTTTGTACCCTTTGACAAACGTCTCCCCATTTCTCCCATCCTCTGGCCCCAGCAACAACCAGTTTACCCTTTGTTTTTCTGAGTTCGGCTTTTTTAGATTTCACGTGTAAGTCAGATTATACAGTATTTGTGTTCTCTGCTTATTTGCCTTAGCATAATGTCCTTGAGGGTCATTGAGTTCTCATTTAAAAATTATTATTGAGCATCTATTACAAATAGCTGTGCAAAGCAGCTCTGCTATTGAAGTTGCTCTGCATTCGCTGTGGTCCAAAGGAGCTGAGTTGGACTAAGATAAAGTCTATGGTAAAGGGCTGCACAGTTCAGGAACCTGCACCTTGGGTAGCATAAGAGGATAGTGTTTGAAACTTGTTGTTCAACTTACCACCTGCATGGTCTTTGAGAAACCACATAACTTTTTTGGTGAATTTTTCTCTGTATCTATAAAATGGTATGAACTCTAAGGATCCTTTAAGTTTTAGACTTGCATTCTATGTGGTTTTGTTACATTGTAATAATTATAAAGAGAATAGTAACCATTTTCTCTATTCCATTTACATTAGGTTGCTCTAAATTCCATTTTCCATGTCTCAAAATATGTATTCTGAGCCTTATAGATAATTCCTGTCTCTCTCAAAATAAATAAATTAACTTAAAAAAAAACAAGAAGGAATACCCTAGTAATGAGACAACAGAGTGGAGTGGTGGTCTAGAGAGAAATGATAGAATGTTGTAATTACAAAGTTTAGATGTAATAAGGGATTGAATTAGGACAGTGATAATGGAAACAAAAACACAAGGGTGTGCAGGGCCTACTTTGTAATATAACTCAGAGGGAGTTCATATGGGATATAAAGTGAAGGATGATCTTTGGGATTATGCTATGTGGTCTTTAAAAAAAATTGACAAATGATTACTTCATGTGAGATTAGAGAAGAAGCAGGAAGCCTACTTAGGAGGTTAATGCAATAGTCCAGGTGAGAAATAGGGGTAACTTAAAAGTAGCAGCAGTGGACATTATATCCCTAGGCTGAATCATGTGTCCCCAAAATTTATATGTTGAAATATTAACTCTCCAGTATCTCAGAATACTACTGTATTTGCAGACAAAACCTTTGAATAATTTAGGTAAAATGAGGTCATATGGTGGTCCCAAATCTGATGTGATTTATATCCTTATAAAAAGAGGACATTAGGACACAAACATGCACAAAGGGAAGATGACGTGAGGACACAGGGAGAAGACAGCCATCCACAAGCCCAGGCCCTGAGGAGGAAACAACCCACTTGACATACCAATCTTAGGCTTCTAGCCTTCAGAACTGTGAGGAAACACATTTCTGTTGTTTAAGCCACCTAGTTTATGGTTCTTTCTCAGGCTTCCCAAGCAAATGAATACAGATGAAAATGGATGAAAAGTAATATAATTTTGTGATCAGAGGAATCATGATATTTGGAAAATATGTTGGTGTCTGTAATATATAGAGTTTGGTTCTTGCATCAGCAATTTCCAAAATGCATGAGTCTACACAAATTATTTAAATGTCTCTGAGCTTCGGGCTTTTTAAATCACATCATATATAATGCAACAGCCACCAGCCCAATGTCTGGCACAAAACAGATAGGACAAAAGCTAGTTGTTAGTTCTCTCCTAGTTTTTTCTTCCTAACAGGCAGTCACATAATAGGACTTAAGAGAACAACTCTAAAGTTAGACTAAGCTTAAATCTCACCTGAACTAATCAAGCCTGGGTTCAAATTCTGACTCTATCACTTGCCAGTATTTGGGCAAGTTACTTAATCTCTCTAAACCTTTGTTTCTTCATGGATAAAATTCTCAAAAAGTGGTTGTTAGGATTAAAGGTGATTTTGCATGTGAAATGCTTAGAACAGAAATAGTGTTTAATGCATAAAAATGAGTCAACAAGTATTACTATTACTAATCACATGCAATTTGTAAGTTCCTTTCCTTAGATACTGGTATTTGCCATCACTGTCTATGACCAACTCTTAACATAAATTCTTCCTACATGGTTTGCCTCTATTCTCAATGCTTTGGCTAACACCTATGGCTCCTAATTTATATCTCCAGTTAGATACCTAGCAAGTGTTAATTCAACTATTGCCAAGAATTCTGGGAAATTTAAGACTAAAGCTGTTCATTAGATATGGTGGTGCACTGAATGTTCAGTAGTGTTGCTACAAAATAACATTTTAGTGTTTCTTAAAAACAGGATCTCTAACCCTGTTGCCTATGTAGGCACCTCACATAGCAAATGAGAACAGAAATAACCTCTGTCATCAGGGAACTTAATAGCTAAAGCGTCTTGATTGGATTCACCCATCGTTTTAATAAAATCACTCACGGTCCAATTCTCTTGTCCTCATTTTGTTGCTGAGAAATCCCAGGATAGTACCAAAGTGTTGGCTTTTTTCACTCTGTTGCGCTAATGTCTGCTCTTTTCCCTGTACTCTAATCCTTTAATCATACCTTTGGGATACTAGAGTGTAGTAAACCATTTGGGATTATCTAACACATAGGAATAGCAAGTTATTCTCTGAAGCACACAGAAGCTGCCAATGTGGCTTATTTCCTCCCTGTCCCTTAAGGTATCTTTGATTCTTCCCAAGGCTCCACAGGGCACTCCTGGCTAAGACAAATCCTTGAAATGGAATTCCTGTCTATTTCCAACTTTACATTTAAAAAGCAAGTTAGATTTAGAAACCATTTTAGAATTCAGGACTATGTTGGGTCATGAACTCATGGAACAGTAGGCTAGCTATGAAAAAAGTAAATGACGATGGTAAATGCCTTAACAAGAACCTATTACTATTGATATGAACAAGATATCTTGGAAACCTTTTCCTGGCAACAGACTCATCTGCCTGTTGACTTGAGAGGAGAATTTAATCTGCCTTATACTTGCAGTTCTTCAGCCCCCTGGCCTCAGTTATTGGCCTAAAGGGGTGAGATGTTACCTAAACTGGCACCAGTCTTTTGTTTGGATTTTTTAAACTCAATTTTGAAGCTAATATAGGGGATCTCCTTCTTGTCTGCAAAATCTCTTCATTCTCTGAAAAAATGTGAGCCATGAGTAGTCAGCATGGTTATAGATTCATGAAGAAATAAAAAAAGAGAACAATGCCCCCATGAAAAAGAGAGGAATTAAGAGGTGGAGAGTGGATCTATCAGAATTGGGCTCCTGGTTGTACTTGTTAGTTTCTCCTACTGCATCCATGGCTTTCACAATTATGTATGTAAATAAATCCCATTTTCTGCTTAAGCTAGCTTGGTTTCAATTTCTGTCACTTCCAATGAGTGTATTAACTCTTATAATCAAAGCAAGAAATAAACATAAGATAGAGGAAGAAATAATTCCGTAGAGGTATTAGAACCTTAGGTTATAAAGGAAGATTAAAAAAAGAAATACTTGGGGCAGAGTTAAGATGGCAGAGAAGTAGGGGGACCCCGGAGTTTCCCTCAAACACAGCTATATTGAGGTCAGATCACTTGAACACCCAGGAAATCTATCTGTGCAATGGCAGAAGGATCTCCACATTTGGAAGTAATCAGCCTGGCAGGCTTACTTTAGCAAACAAATAAATGCACACATAGCTAAAGGTCCAAACACTCCCCACTGCAATCAAGGGGGAGCTCTGCAGAGGACTGACCATTGGGAAAGAGCAGCCAAAATGCAACAGCAAAGTGTACACGGCATACACCAGAAAGACTTCCTGAAGCCCTAGGCTCTGGACAGTGTATGACCCATTTTAAGATAGCAGTACTCTCAACTGCAGGAAACATAACTAGCTTTTAAAACATACAAAAGATAGAAACTTATACAAAATAACAAGACAGATGAATTCTCCCCAAAAGAAAAGTCAAGAAGAAATCATCACCAGGGACTTACTCAAAACAGATATAAGCAATATATCTGAACAAGAACTTAGAACAACAGTCATAAAACTAATAGCTGAGCTTGAAAAAAGCAAAGAAGACACCAGAGAAACTCTTACTGCGAGATCAAAGACCCAAAAACTAATCAGGCTGAAATAAAAAAATGCTGTAACTGAGATGCAATACTGACTGGGTACAGTCATAATGAGGATTGAAGAAGCAGAGGAGAGAATAGGTAATATAGAAGATACACTAAACTGGATGGACTTAACAGATATATTTATAATATTAGGATATATTCATCCTAAAGCAATAGAATATACATTCTTCTCAAGTACACATGGAATATTCTCCAGAATAGATCACACTGGGTCACAATCAGCCCTCAACAAATATGAAAAGATCAAAATCATACCATTCAAATTTTCAGACCACAATGCTATGAAAATTGAAATAAACAATAAGAAAAAATTTTGGAAGACCAAGAATACTTGGATATTAAAAAAAAATCCTACTAAAGAATGAATGGGTTAACCTAGAAATTAAAGAGGAAATTAAAAAGTACACAGAAGCCAGTGAAAATGAAAACATGACAGCCCAAAAACTCTGGGATGCAGCAAATGTAGTCATAAGAGGGAAGTGTACAGAATCCAGGACTTCCTAAAGAAGGCAGAAAGGTCTCAAATACACAACCTAACCTCACACCTAAAAGAATTGGAAAAAGAACAGTAAATAAAGCCCAAAACCAGCAGAAGAAAGGAAATACTAAAGATTAGAGCAGGAATCAATGGTATAAAAAAAGACACACCCAAAACAGTAGAACAGATCAGTTAAAACAGGAGCTGGTCCTTTGAAAGAATTAACAAAATTGATAAACCTCTATCCAAGCTGATCAAAAACAAAAAGGAAAGGACCCAAATGCATAAAATCACAAATGAAAGACAGAGATCACAACCAACACCACAGGAAAACACAAACAATAATAATAAAACATTATAGAGAAAAATGCAAGCAATTATAGGCCAACAAATTGGGCAATCCAGAAGAAATGGACAAATTCTTAGAACATATAAACTACCAAAACTGAAACAGGAAGAGGTAGAAAATTTGAACAGACTGATAACCAGTAAAGGAATTGAATCAGTAATCAAATATTTCTCAACAAACATGAGTCCAGAGCTGGATGGCTTTCCAAGGGAATTCTACCAAACACTTAAAGAAGAGTTAATACCTATTCTTTTGAAGGTGTTCCAAAAAATAGATATGGAAGAAGAACTTCCAAACTCATTCTATGAGGCCAGCATTACCTTGATTCCAAAACCGGAAAAAGACTCCACTAAAAAGAGAATTACAGACCAATTTCACAGATGAACATGGATACAAAAATTCTCAACAAGATACTAGCAAACCGTATCCAACCATATATTAAAAGAATTATTCACCATGATCAAGTAGGATCTATTCCTGGGATACAAGGTTGTTTCAGTATACACAAATCGATCAATGTGATACATCACATTAATAAAAGAAAGGATAAGAAATGTGTGATCCTCTCAATAGACACAAAAAAAGCCTCTGACAAAATACAGCATCTTTTCTGTATCCCTACCCTCAAGAAGTAGGGATAGAAGGGACATACTGCAAGATCATAAAGGTCATAGATTAAAAACCCACAGCCAATATAATTCTCAATGGGGAAAAACTGAGAGCTTTCCTTCTCCTTAAGGCCAGAAACACAAGGATGTCCACTCTCACCACTGTTGTTTAACATAGTGTTGGAAGTCCTAGCCTCAGCAATCAGACAACACAAAAAAATAAAAGGCATCCAAATCAGCAGCAAGATATCAAATTTTCACTCTTCACAGATTACATGATACTCTACATGGAGAGCCCAAAAGACTCTACCCAAAAAATTGCTAGAACTGATACATGAATTCAGCAAAGTCGCAGGATATAAAATCAATGTACAGAAATCGTTGCAGTTCTATAGACCAATAATGAAGCAGCAGAAAGAGAAATCAAGGAATCAATCCCATTTACAACTGCATCAAAAGCCATAAAATACCTAGGAAAAAAACTAACCAGAGAGGTAAAAAAATCTATACACTTATAACTACAGAAAGTCTATGAAAGAAATTTAAGTAGACACAAAAAAAAGGAAAAACATTCGATGCTCATGGATTGGAAGAACAAATATTGTTAAAATGTCAATACCACCCAAAGAAATCTACATATTCAATGCAATACTGTCAAAATAATGCCAATTTTCTTCACAGAGCTATAAAAAAAATTTCTAAAATTTGTATGGAATCATGAAAGGCCCTGAATAGCCAAAGCAATCCTGAAAAAGAAAACCAAAGCTGGAAGCATCACAATCCTGGAAATTAAGATGTATTACAAGACTGTAATCAACAAGACAGTATGGTACTATTATAAAAACAGACACAGACCAATGAAATAGAATAGATAATCCAGAATTGGACCTACAAATGTATGGCCAACTCATCTTTGACAAAGCAGGAAAGAGTATCCAATGGAAAAAAATGACAGTCTCTTCAGCAAATGGGCTGAGAAAACTGGACAGTGACATGCAGAAGAATGAAACTGGACCACTTTCTTATACCATATATAAAAATAAAATCAAAACAGATGAAAGACCTAAATGTAATATAGGAAGCCATCAAAATCCCAGAGGAGAAAACAGGCAACAACCTCTTTGACCTCAGCCACAGCAACTTTTTATTTGACATCTCTTTAGAGGCAAGGGCAACAAAAGCAAATATGAACTATTGGAACGTTATCAAGATAAAAACTCTACAAAGCAAAGGAAACAATCAGCAAAGCTAAAAGGCAACCAATGGAATGGGAGAAGATATTTGCAAATGGAATATCATATAAAGGGTTAGTATCCAAAATCTATAAAGAACTTATCAAACTTAACACCCAGAAAACACATAATCCAGTGAAGAAATGGGCAAAAGACATGAATGGACACTTTTCCAAAGAAGACATTCAGATGGCTAACAGACACATGAAAAAATGCTCAACATCATTCATCATCAGGGAAATACAAATCAAAACCACGAGATATCACCTCACATGTCAAAATGGCTAAAATTAACAACTCAGACAACAATAGATGTTGGCAAGGATGTGGAGAAAGAAGAACCCTTTTGCACTGTTGCTGGGAATGCAAACTGTTGTAGCCACTCTGGAAACAGTATGGAGGTTCCTAAAAAAATTAAAAATGAACTATCCTACAAGCCAGCAATTGCACTACTAGGTATTAATCTAAAGGATACAAAAATGCTCATTTGAAGGGGAACATGTATTCCAATGTTTATCAGAGCACTATCAATACTAGCTAAATTGTGGAAAGAACCCAAATGTCCATCAACTGATGAATGGATAAAGAAGATGTGGTATAAATATATAAAATGGAATATTACTCAGTGAAAAGAGTGAAATCTTGCCATTTTCAACAACGCAGATGGAACTAGAGTGTACCATGCCAAGCAAAATAAGTCAGTCAGAGAAAGACAAATATCATATTATTTCACTCACTGTGGGATTTAAGAAACAAAACGGATGAACATAGAGGAAGGGAAGGAAAAATAAGATAAAATCAGAGAGAGAGGCAAACCATAACAGACTTTTAAATAGAAAGAACAAACTGGGTGTTGCTGGAGGGAAAGGGAGTAGGGGGATGGGCTAAATGAGGGATTGGCATTAAGGAGGGCACTTTTTGGGATGAGCATTGGGTGATATGCAAGTGATGATCACTGGGTTCTACTCCTAAAACCAATACTACACTGTATGTTAACTACCTTGAATTAAAAAAAAAAGAAGAAAAAAAATGAAACACTTTAGTAGATGAGACAGAATTCCAAATATAGGGAAGAACTTTATATGAGGTTGAGACAAGGGATAGTGGATATGAGCTATATTTGTGGTTGTTACCAGATTTTCTAAATAACAGGGTCCATATGTGTTAGCAATAGGAGAAAGCACTAAAATAGAGCAATGTTTTAAATCCAGGGAGAGAGTTTCAACGTAATACAGAAGACAATGAAACCATTTTTATGTTCCAAACAGGAAAGTTACAGAATGAAAATAGCATTTAAAAAATATTTTCCTGGGAGTTATTTGTAGTGATGACTAGCGACAAGAACACAGTGAAAGATCTCATGAGAAGCTGCTGAAGGAAGCCAATTATGAGATGACAAGAGCCTGAGATTGGACATGGACAGCAGGAATGAAGAAGAAAGCGTTAACTGTACAGTCACCTCTAAGAAGAAAATAGTGTTGGTTACCTGGAACATTAGAACATAGATCAGACCTCAGAGTGCAAATGTAAAATGAAATTAGGAGGTATAAATAGTGTTTATAGTCTGAAAATTCATGTTCATGGAAGCGAAAGGAAGGATGTAACCAATCTAAGTCAGGTAAATCAACATTAGCAAGAAGATGTTAGCATATTAGGGAAGTTTTCATTCAGATGACATTTTCACTTCCCAGAGTAATATAAAATGCTAATTAATGAAAAAGAATTTACAAATATTAACCAACGACTATAGTTGTAAACTAATTAACCTCAGCTGCATTTTATTGGCACGTAAATATATTATAACTCCATAATAAACATTGGAGAATGAGTTAGACATTATTATACTCAATATACATATAAAGAAACTGAAGTTCAGAAAACATCAGTAACTTGCTAAAGATCACAAAATTAATAAATATTAGGAAGAGAAACCAGGCTTCTGGAATTAATCAAGTTCTCTTTCATTATATCACACAGAAAGTTACAAATCCAATTATCATTTTGCTATTAGGAAAACCTACATTTTCATTTAGAAGAAAAATGAGAAGGGAAGAAAAAAGAAATTCATGCTATTTAGCATTGTCAGGTTACTCCTGGAAATCTTTGTGAGACTAATGAGGACTACACATTCCAGAAGATAATATATTATCATATATGTAAATTATCATGAGAAATAAAATTAATAGCTGAAGAAGAAAAGCAAATCAAGATACGGGAAATAATACACAAATACAATGTGATTATATAAATTCAATCATCTAAGGATGATAATTCTGAGAAATGATGGAAATCAGGGATAATTTAAAACTTAAAATTCATTGAAGTGAGTCTTCTAAAAGGTAAATTCATAATAAGTTAAGGTGAAGCTGCAATTTCTTTCTCCTTCAAGTTCTCTATATATTAAATGGGGGATTCTTTGAAATCGATCAAAAGAATGTCAGATAACTATATTCTGAGTATTAGTGAAAGTACAATAGACTATGTAAAATATTTTATGCTAATCAGAGTCACCTTTCTAAGAAAAGGTATTTTATCACAGTGCTTTAATCTTAAAGACCTCCATTAAATGATAATAAACTACAGACCAAAACTAAACAGTAAATATATACTGAGCATTTACATTTGGAGTCCCCAGGCACTGAGAAGCATATACAGAAGAAGGAAAGAGTCCATACCTTAAGAAGTCTACATTACAGAAAAAAAAAAAAACATGCTTACTTTAAAATAGAAATAACAATTTGATAAAATAAATAGTATAATAAAATACAGCAAACCAGAATTTAGATGCTATTTTGTAAGACATGTTTAAGAAGGATAGCATTTCAAGTAAAGAGAGAAAGACATATAGATGAGATAGTGTAAGATCATTAATCAATGATGCATAATCTACTTTGGCTTGGGGTGAATAAGCCCATGGTATAAGAGAAGGTTGCTGGGCTTAAAACACAACATAACGGCAAGTTATATAGGACGGTGAGTGCGGGTTGAGTAAATTAGCTCCAAACATTTGATCTGAGAATATTTTGCCCTGATAGCCAGTCATCTTATTGAGATCATTCAAAGGAGAAGAAATGTTGTATTTGCTTTTTCTGGATCTACTCCACATTCATAGGATTTCTTATCTGATCTCCATGGCCTCAAAGCAGCTATTGATAGAATTCATAGCATCCATTACTTTGATTAGGCAAAAATTAAAAGAAACATACCAAAATTTGTGTACTATGGTTTGCCAGTGTTAGAAATAAATTGATCACAATAAATGGTTAAATTTGAAATTAAAAGAGGTCTTAAATCAATAATGTAAGATTCAACCTTAATAAACTAGGGAGAAAAAAAGAGCAAATTAAACTCAAAATAAGCAGAAAGGACAAAGGAAAGAGAGAGAAAAAAATATTGGTAGATTCTAAAACAGAAAAACAACTGACAAAATTAATGAAACCAAAAACTGAATAACTAACCATACTAACCAAGATTTAAAGGGAGTTGGCACAAATCACAAATATCAGGAGTGAAACAAGGACGTCACTACACAGCCTATAGGCATTAAAAATATATTAAGGGAATACTTTTAACAACTCTATGATTACAAATTGACAATTTAGATGAAATGAAACAATTATTTAAAGACACATCTACCAATAGTTCCCCAAGAAAAAATGGATGATTGCAATAGTTCATAACTAGCAAAAAATATTAAGTTAATACTTAAGATTCTTCCAACAAAGAAAGCTCCAGGTTCAGATCATGCGACTACCCAATTCCTCCAAACATTTAAGGAAGATATAATATCACTTGTATTTAATCTCTTCTAGGAAATAGGATAAAAGAAAGCAATTCACAATTAATTTTATAAAGCCAGAATTGTTCTAATACCAAAGTGTGAGAAAGATATTAGAAGAAAACCACAGACAAGAAAAATCCTCAATAAAATGTTAACAAATCAATCCTCGCAATTTATAAAAGAGACATATCACAAAAGAGTGGGGTTTATTCAACAAAGGCAATGTTAGGTCAACATTTAGAAATCAAGCAAGAAAAAATAATATGATCCTGTCACTATCTGCAGGAATATCTTCAGATAAATTCAATATATGTTCACAATAAAAACTCTTAGGAAAGTATGAATGAAACCTCATTAACATTATAAAAGACATATACCAAAAATTTAAGGATAACACTATATTTCATGTGAAAGGCTAAATGCATTGCCTCTGGATCAGGAATGATTGAAGTGTTTCCCCTTCATCATTATGATTCAGCATTATACTGGAAAATCCTAACCAGTGCAATAAGGCAGGAAGAATGAATAAGATAAATTCAGATTGGAAATTAGAAAATAAAACTATCTCCTTTTACAGATATAATTTCCCTTAACAGTCTAGGTAAAATGTCCCAAGAATTACAAAGCTGCTCCTTGATTAATTTAAGTCATTTTAGCAACATCACAAAATATAGCAACATCACAGAAACATCAATCATATTTCTAAGCACTAGCAATAAATAACTATAATTCAAAGTTTAAACAACAGTGGCATTTATAATAGCACCACACATATATTAAATACTTAAAGTATATCCAAACAAAACGGTTCAGATAGGATCCGCAGACTGAGAAGTACATGGATAAAATAAATCAGTAAGGGTTAGACAAATGGAGAGATTTGTATGTTCATGAATTAGAAAATTCAGTATTGTTGATATTTTTCCCACCTTCAGGCACAGATTTGATACAATTCCTATCAAAATTCCAACATAATTTTTTTGTAGATAGTAGTAAGTTCATTTTGAAATTTATATGTAAAGGCAAATGACCTGGAATAGCCAATTTAAAAAAAATGGAGTATTCACACTGCTTGATATCAAGTCTTACTATAAAGTTACATTGACCAAACATTATTGGTGAGGACCTAGACACATAGGTCAATGAAACAGAAAAGAGAATCCAGAAATCGATCCAAACACATATGGCAAATTGTTGTTTGACTTAGTTGCAAAGGCAACTAAGGTAATTTAAAGGAAAAAAGATAGTCTTTTTAAACAAGTGGTGCTAGGAAAAATTGGGCATTCATAATTAAAGAAATGGACCTCTATTAAGCTTTATCCTGTATTAAAATTTAACTCAAATGGGTCATAGATGTAAATATAAAATCTAAAACTATAGATCTTCAGAAAGCAGAATATCTTTGTGACCTTGAGTAGAAAAACAGTTTTTAGATTTCATACCAAGACATGATTCATAAAATTAAAACAACATTGATATATTGGACTACATGAAAATGAAACACCTTTGCTCTGTGAAAGATATTCCCAGGATTTAAAGACAAGCAACAGACCGGTAAAATATATTTCCTAATCATCAATCTCACAAAGGACTTGTACTGAAATATGGAAAGTACTCTCAAGACTCATCAACAAGAAAGCAAACAATTCTATTAAAAAATATATATAACATATTAAAATAATATAAAATATTACAATATATATATATATAAACAAGGGTAGGAGGGGCAGGGATGCAGTACAGAACCAACCCCCCACATGGAAACCCATATATGTGTAGGATATCACAGGCATGGTGGTTCTCCCTGAGGAGCAGACGGACCAAGTTCCACATCAGTCACCCTCCACCCTGGAGATTTACACAGAGAAGACAAGCTCTCAATAACATCTGGCTTTGAAAATAAGTAGTAATGCTTTACTTTGAGAGCTTTGAAAATTAGTGGGGTTTAACTCTAGAGGAATTGGAGGATTATAGGAACTGAGACTTTGGGCCAGCACACTGTATCACTTACTCCAACATCCAGCAAAGGCAGCAATTTGAAAAACGCTTGGGTTATATGTGAAGGATATTTATTGACTAATTTTCAGCCAAGTGCTAGAGGGAGAGATATTTAGGAACTTTCTCTGGAAACAGAAGTACTGGCAGGTGCCATTTTTCTTGACTTCCTTCAGCCCAGCTGGCCTTAAGCTAACGGGAGCCAGTTCTGACACTCTCCATCTTTCTTGCTGGCACTGCTTGTCCCACCTCACCATTTCCTGTACACCTGCTTCACCAAACAAACCAGCCCTTCCAGGTACCCCTCCAAAGAGACTCCTGCTTTGAAGAGATGGCAGGGCAAGCCCTACCCTCTAGCACACACACAGAAGCTCCAGCTGCCCCTCAGCCAGCTATCTCAGAGACTAACTCCACCCACCAGCAAGCCAGCAGCAGCCAGGACTCTCGGCCAGCCTCACTGGAGGCCAGCCCTGCCCACCAGTGTGCTCACTACACTCATGCCCTACTCACGATAGGAAGGCTCATGCAGCCCACACCGGGGTCACCCCTGGAGTGCTTGGGTCTCGTGACCAGGCAGATTACACTACTGGGCACCACAGGACACCTTCTACATAAGGCCACTACTTTCAAGACAAGGAGATATAGCTGTCCTTTCTAAAACATAGAAATAAACACAGAGAGTCCAACAAAATAAGGAGACAGAGGAATACATTCCAAATGAAAGAACAAAACTCAGAAAAATAACTAAACAAAATGGAGATAAGCCATCTACCAGATAAAGAGTTCAAAGTAATGATCATAAAGATGTTCACAGGACTTGAGAGAAGAATAGTTAAACTCCATGAGAACTTCAACAAAGAGATAGAAAATATAAAAGAAAATGAATCAGAGCGAAAAAAATACAATAATTGAAATGAAAATACACTAGAGGGAATCAATAGCAGATACAAGAATTCAGAAGGGACCAGCAATCTGGAAGACAGAAGAGGGAAATTATCTAAACTGAACAGCTAAGGGAAAAAAGAATTTTTAAAAAATGAGGATTATGGGGCACTGGGTGGCTCAGTCCGTTAGGCATCAGCTTCAGCTCAGGTCATGATCTTGCGATCTATGAGTTTGAGCCCCGAGTCAGGCTCTGTGCTGACAACTCAGAGCCAGGAGCCTGCTTCGGATACTGCATCTCTGTGTCCCTCTCTCTCTGTACCCCCTCTGCTCACACTTTGTCTCTGTCTCTGTCTCTCTCAAAAGGTAAATAAACATTAAAAAACAAACAAAAAAAAGATGAGGATTAAAAAAATAAATAAAATAAGATAAAATAAAACAAAACAATGAGGATAGGTTAAGAGATCTCTCTTTTTTTTTTTAAACATTTGTTCCCCACGGTTAATTTTTTTAAACGTTTATTTATTTTTGAGAGACATAGAGCATGAGCAGGGGAAGGGCAGAGAGAGAGGGAGACACAGAATCCGAAGCAGGCTCCAGGCTCTGATGAGCCATCAGCACAGAGCCCGGCGTGGGGCTCGAACTCACAGACGTGAGATCATGACCTGAGCTGAAGTCGGCCACTCAACCAACTGAGCCACCCAGGTGCCCAAGAGATCTCTAAAACAACATCAAGCTTACTAACATTTGCATTATCAGGGTCTCAGAAGGAGAAGAGATATCGTATGTGAGAAAGAGATTATTGTGTAGTCTACACCAGTGAGCAGCAAATATTTTTACAGCAAAGATAATATATAATTGTGTAGAGGTAGAATTATTAATTAAATATTACCACAGATGTTAGGAAACCAAGTAATAACTATTCATTGGTTCCTCAGATTTATCTCTGTCCATTTTGCTTTGAATAATAGGCAGGGAAGCTTGTGGAAAAAATAATAATGATAGATAGTAACATTTTATATTCTTTATAGCTCAAAAATATTTTTATGACCCAATTATAATAGTCAACATTTATTATTAGCTGTGAAAATTCTTAAATGTATTATTTTATGTAATCCTCATGGCATCACTAATATATGGGTATGGTTATCATTCCCTCTTTACACTGAAAGACACAGCCTTATTGAGGTTAAATGATATGCTCAAAGTCACGAAGCTACAAATTAGGATTCAAAATTGCAGTCTACCTGTTGTCAAAGCTCATTCATGTTCATAACCCCTATAACCTAGATAAAAAGTAGTTTTGAGAATTACCTCCACTCTACAGATGATGAAAATGTGTCAAAGAATTAGTTATGTAATTCAGTGATACAAGTTTCCCCAATCTAAAACCACTGGCATCTACAAAGACCTCAACTCAGTCTTTTTTTTTTACCTATTTTTTGAGTTATTGCCTTAGTGGTTCCTATAGGACTTATAATATACATGTTAACTCATCAAAATCTACTTCAGATTTATTCTAACCTAATTCCAGTAAGATACAGAAATTTTACTCCAGAGTTAACAATGTCTACAGTTACTTACCATTCAAATAAATATTATTTTACCTCAGCTTTTGTTTATTATATGAGGGTTCACAACTTAGATTTTGAGAAATAAAATGCCTCTTTTACCTGTGTATTTGAGTTGGCATACGAATTTATTTTCTGCCTGTCGAAAGGAAACTATTTGCTGCCTGTCAAAAGCAAAATACTAACCTCCTAGATATGTCCACACTCTAATCCCTAATCCTAATCTAACAATCCAGTAGATACATTACTTTAAAAAAGGCACTTTGCAGAGGTGATTAAGGTTGAGGACCTTGAGATGGGGCACTTATCCTGGAATATTCAGGTGGTCTCTATTAAATCACCTGAGTCCTTCACAGGAATGCTGATGCATAGGGCCACATGTACCCCAATGTTCATAGCAGCACTTTCGACAATAGCCAAATCATGGAAAGAGACCAAGTGCCCATCAACTAACGAATGGATAAAGAAGTTATGGTACTTATATACAATGGACTACTACGTGGTAAGTGAGAAAAAATGAAATCTGGCCATGTGTAGCAACATGGATGGAACTGGAGGGTATTATGTTAAGTGAAATAAGTCAGTCAGAAAAAGACAGATACCATATGTTTCCACGAATAGGTGGACTTTGTGAGACTAAGCAAAAACCAGGGGGAGGGGAAGAGGGGAAAGGAAAAAAAGACACAGAGAGGGAGGGAGATAAAACATAAGAGACTCTCAAAGACTAAGAACAAACTGAGGGTGAGGGGGGTGACTGAGGGGGGAGAGGGGGTGACGGGCATCAAAGAGGGCACGTGTTAGGATGAACACTGGGTGTTATATGTAAACCAATTTGAAAATAAACTATTATAAAACAGTAAAAAAAAAAAAGATTTCTTAGATATGATACAAAACCACAAAGCAGGGAAAAAAAAATCATCTGAGTCCTTAAAAGTAAAGAACTTTTTCTGGTTGTAGAGAATCAAAGAGATGGCAGAAATAAAAAAAAGAAAAAAAGAGCATATTCTAAGTGGTCATGCTGCTATTACAATGACCAAAACAAGCTACAATACAACTGTCAAAAGGTCAGAAATGTATAAAAAAAATTCTTATAAAAAGTTGTCATTTTTTCTATAGAATTTAAAGAATTATAATAAAAATAAAACTTTAGTGTATTCTCTAAATATTGATTAAATATGATTAAGATATATTTTTTCAGCTTAATAAATTAAAATATATTAATCATTATCTTAAAAGAACAATACCTGCTAGAGAAGTTAAGTGTAGAGTTTGTGATGAGCTCCTTATTTATAAAGTTATTTCTATGTTAATTAAGCATGAATATTGCTATTTGCATTTTAAAGCAATATTTTCTTAAAATAAATCAAACTACCAAAAGCATATTTGTTATATTTTATTTTTTATTACTACAATGTTTGGGATCTCAGAATTGTGCTTATGTGTATTTTTATACATAAATGTTGAAATATACCCTTCATGTGGTCTCATAGATTTTTAAAATCTTCATTCATGTGTGATGATAAAGTTTCTTTTATTTTTGAATATAATAGTGAGTAGAAGCATTTGGCTTTATCCAGTTATCAACAGAGATAAAAGAAAACTGGTTCTTCTTCACTTTCTCAAAACAACTTATCTTATATCTATTTCAGGACATTGAACACAAATGCACTGTTGATAAAAAGTCACACAATCAATATGGGTTTTAGATTTCACTATGTTGGATTCTGAATAGGAAAATGAAAAATATTAGGCTGAAAATATTTGAGGAGTGCTAGGTAAAATGTGGATAGGAAACCAGAAAAATCCAGTTTTAGGACAGTTACAAGGCAGGATGCAGTTGTCAAAATTGTGGCATTTAGATAAGTAAGTACTTGAGTACTAAGTCTCAGGCAGCTCTGATAGCCTGGAATCGACAGAAATATGTTTTTAAGCTTTACCATTCTATATACCAGTCAACTGAGTTCCTATCTTCAGGAATTTACAAACGAAAACAACAAGAACTCTAGGGACTATCAGCCATGATAACAACTTGTTACTGAGATCTGTAGGACTCCTTAGGACAGAGCTGGTTAGCCTCAACTAGAGTTTTCTAGTAAAGGAAGGCACTTTCCTCACTTTTCTACCTTAAACTCATGCTTAAAGATTTGGGTAAAAAGCACTTCTTTTGTGTAGGAAAAAACATGTGGGCTTTGGAACCAAAAAAGGATTGTTGTGAGTCACTACTTACTAGCCTTCTGTTTTTTCTGACTTTTTTAGTTAGGCTGTCATAACAAAGCAATACAAACTATTTGGCTCAATACAACAGAAAGTTATCGTCTCACGATTCTGGAGGCCGTAAGTCTAAAATACAGGGTCATGATCCACTAAAAGCTGTATTGCCTATTTCTAGCTTCCAGGGTTCTGATGGCAATAGCTGGCATTCCTTGTCTTATAAAAGCATCACTCCAATCCTCCACCTTCACTTGGCATTCGCCATGTGTTTTCACATTGTCTTCTTTCTATGTACATCTGCCTCTTTGCCCAATTTCCCCCTTTTATAAGAATATCAGTGACATTGAATTAGAGCCAACGTTATAGTCTACTTTAAACTTGATTGCCTCTGTAAAGGCCCTCTTTACAAATAAGGTCATCCAAGTACATTCTGAGGTACTTGGGGTTAGGACTTCAACCTATCTGTTGAAAATGACACAATTCAACTGAATCACTACTTACTTAATTTCCCTAAGCTTCTGTTTCTTCATCTGTAAAATGAACATAATATTGTCTGCAGTATTATCAAGAAATAAGCTACAGAAAGCCAGCTAGCATAGCAGCTGCTGCATCACAGGTGTTCAAATATATATAATTTTCCTTTTTCATTTACATTTACCCCAGATATTTATATCTCCTTGGTGTTCACACAAAATATGATGCAAGTTTCTTTCCATTTGTTATATTCAAACTGCATATCTATTTATCTGTCTGGATTGCTACTATTTTTGAGACTGTTACAGTCATTTTTAGATGCCCAATATATAACTTAGTTTACTCGCTAAGGATTAATTCATAAAATCAAAGGAGGAATGAACAAATGATGGGTAAATGAGAAATGCCTAGACTTTATGAAAAATATTCCTTTTAAACCTCAGTTTCTCCTAGTAGGTCAACGTGTAGGGAGTATCAAAAGTAATATAAGGAATATATATGTTCTGCTTTATAATTCCTTTATGTTTTTGTTCTTGTCACTTGATAGTTTCCTAGTTATCTAATTGCGATCTTGAGATCTTTTCACTATAAGCTTGGATTTTTAAAATCTAACGGTGTTCACTGCAGTTTCCCAGGAATTTCCTTTTAGAACATCTGCCAAAATAATTTATTGTTCTCTCGAGTTATTTCATCTTTAAAGACACCAACATTCTGCCCAGGAAGGGGTGTGGGGAGAAATCTCATCAGTGGAGATGCTGGTTATAATCAGACATCTATCAATCACAGTTAAATGTTATTTCACACTCTCTGAGATGGCGGAGATGCAAAACCAATTTACATTTTGCAATAAAAATTCTTTCTTCCGCATTTACTATATTTGGGAGAAAAACCTAGTAGCTTCACTGGTTATTTATGAGAAAAAGAACTGAGAACAGTATCCTAATAGAATTTTAAAACACACCCATATCCTTGAATGCTTCCACCCTCAAGTAACAACAGAGGAAATGGACTGATTTATAACCAAAGATTGCTTCATAATAATGACCTGCAGTTTTAAATCCAGGCTTCATTTAGCGACATGAAACAATTATTCATAATACTGGAATAGCCTGAAATAATCTTTTATTATCCTGAATATAAATCTGAAGTTAAAGGGAAAAAAAGCCTGCATATATTCTATGCAAAGGGTGTAAAACAATCTCAGCCTTACATTTCAAAACAGTCTGAAAAACCACCTTAACTCCACATTTCTGTGTCCAAATAAATAAGACAAAGGAAATGTTTGGTCAATTGATTAATTTATTGGCACTTTTAGCAATAGCATTGTTTCCTAGCTCCACAAAGATTCTATGTCCAGTACACTGAACTTTGAGTTTGATCTACTCACAAAGCTGATTCTCCCAGCTGCTATTTATAACATAAGAAGACTTTAAAAGATACATTAGGGGGCACCTGGGTGGCTCAGTTGGTTGAGTGGCCGACTTCGGCTCATGTCATGATCTCACGGTTTGTGAGTTCGAGCCCCGCATCGAGCTCTGTGCTGACGGCTCAGAGCCTGGAGCCTGCTTCGGATTCTGTGTCTCCCTCTCTCTGCCCTTCCCCTGCTCATACTCTGTCTCTATGTCTCTCAAAAATAAATAAACATAAAAAAAAATTTTAAAAAGATACATTAGGAAAGAGACAAGTTATATATGTAGACTATTTCCCATACTAATTAATTGCTTATTCATGGGTGTCTGTTGTATATGCAAACAATTCTACTAGGAGTTATTTATGGGCACCTAGATGGTATAAAGAACGAAATGGAGCCAGAAAACTAAACGTAGCTTCTACCTCAGATAAAACCACGAATGTAGAAGTACACAAATTAGAGTAGAATATACACAGTAATATGCTGGTAAGTATACAACTGTCTGCTCTCCGGGAGATAAAAAGCCCTGATGTGACATAAACACTCCCACCATTGCCAGTTTCAAGTTGCCAACATGAAATTGCTGAACACAGAGCTGGGAAGAGAAGAATGCAGTTGATTCCTGTGAGTCGGTGTGAACAAACTTCAATGCACCACTGCTTAGATATAAGTATGTAGAGTGAGTGATTATTTTGCCAAACAGAGTATTAAAGAACTTAGGTGAATTTTTAACTAACATAGAGAATCCTATATGTCCAAAAAATGCCTGTCAAATTACCATTTTAAATAGCTAAATCTTCAGAGTCAATCTTATACTAATGTAATTAAAACGTAATAACTTTTCTCTGTGGAGCTCGTATTAACTGCAACAAATATATATTATATTAAATTTTATAGAATACTACTATGTATTATATTAGACACTGTGCTGTAAGCAGGTAATTCAGAGATCAATATGGCATTGCATCTCCCTTTATATTTTAAGGAGGAAAAATTACACTAAATAGGTAATTCCAGTAGATGATGGAACAAATAGTAACGTGGAGGTAAGAACTTGTTCTGTAGTGCAGAGAAGAGGTATTTAGCCCAGACTGATTCAAGATGACTTTCTGGGAAAATGGTGCTGCCAGAGCCACTTTGTGAAATACAGACTTGGTCACTTTAAAGTCATTCAGGTATTGTCAACTACATCTGGCCCCCCTATTTGAGGTAAACTCTGGAGACTTCACTTGAAGGCAAAGCAGATCCCTGATTTTATGAGGATGGTAAACAGAGGATGAAAATCAGATGGGATTTTTAGGTCAGATGTAAGATCTTTAACGGCACTGAAAGCTCTTCAGTGGTGATGGTGAGATGGAGGGTTCTGATGGTAGCTGGTGGACCAGGTAATTAACAAGTTCCACTTGGCCATTTTTCCTGATGTGTTTTTTTTATCAATGAAATAAATGGTTTGGATTGAATAATAAAAAAATGATAGCTATCGCTTATTGTCTGACTTAAATGCTGTTAGGTCCTTGCACATACATTAATTCACTTAATTTCACAATGAACCTATACAGTTATATAAAGATATTTTTCTTTCCCTCTTTAGAGTCAAGAGATTTGAGATAATTATAATCTGCATAAAATCTCAAAGTTAAGAAGGGGCAGAAGTAGAATTCTAACATAGTTCTTCCTGACTCTAATCTCTTAGACATCTCCTGAGGTAGTTCCCAGCCCTAATATTCTTTCATTTCTGAATTATCTTGGAATACTGCCTCAATTGCTATATTTACCACAAAACAAAGTCTAGGGAAAATGAGGATCCAGGATATGTTCCTTTCACAGATACGCACCCTTGTGAATGAGCTCTGGAATGACAGGGAATTTTGCTATCAAGTTTTCACATTAACTTTTCAGCAATATTCCCCAGTTTACCAATTAGGAGGGAGGCCTGCCTTCTCCGTGGCCTTTGAAAAGTGATCATTTGCTTGATTGCTCTCAACAGAGATCTTCCCATAACCTCTGATATTTTCTTTTAATCTCTTCTGGGTTGTTTATTTTTAATTACTTAACATTTTTGAAGCCTCCTACTCTGAATGCATCTCAAACCTAGGGCTAAAAAAGCCAAATGCTTCTATTTTGTTCCCCCACCTTCTTTGCAGACAGCCAAAATGAATTTCACAAATGAGCCATGTTTTTCTCACCACTCTGGAATTACACAGGCTGTTCTTACTTCTGGGAGTGGTTCCATCCTTTCACCCATTGCTTTACATGGCTGAATTCTCATTATTTATGATTTAGACAATCCTGTGAGAAGCTTCCGAAGTGTCTCCCATCTTCACCTTGTTAGAGCCTCATCCTATTTTATTACATGGTGCTTTTTTCTCTCATAAAGCTGCAGGCTGCATAAAGCAAAGAAGAGTTTATCTTCTGCATTTGGAGCAATTCTGGTATAACATAATGTGAAAGAGCTTGGGGTCTGTAGTTAGGATATCTAGGGGTAAACACTGCCTTCTGCCACTTAATAGTTATGCGACCTTGGGAAGGTTTCTCACTTTCTCTCAGCCTCACTTAATCACTTGTGAAGAGCAGATAAGACAATGCACTTCCAAAGATTTTTGTGAGGATTTAAGAGGTCCGTGTAACTTGCCTGGCACGTTTTCTGGTACATACTGACAATTCAACAAACGTTATTATTATCAGGTGCTCCAGTGTTGAATGATCAATAAAGAAATTAATGTGTTTATTTATTCAGAAAATATTTATTATTGTTCGCTTAATGCTAGGCACATTTCTAAGATCTGGGGAAACAGCGGTGAGCACATGAAAGCCACTCTCTGGTTCCACAGAGCTTACATTCTCTTAAGGAGACACAGACACAAACACAAAAATAAATATGATTTGTATGAAAATAAAGAAGAGTAAGAGAACAGAAAATGAAAGAGGAAATTCCATTTTAGATCAGGTAGCCAGGGACGGCCTCCTGATTATGATCAGATTTATTCACACACTTGTATGAAGACGGGGGTATACCTCTATATATGAGGGAAGAGCAAATTGAAAGGCCCCGACAATACAGGATTTCTGATATTTTCAAAGAAAAGCAAGTCAACTGGCTCCTTGGGTAGAAAGGGAGTGATCCAAGGGGAGTTAAGGGGGTGGGAATGTTAGGAGGAGAGGGTGAGCATGATAGTGTGACAGAACTTCAGGGCTTACTAGCCAGGTGAGGACTATGGATTTCATTCTGAGTGAGAGGGAAAGCCATTTCCAGGTTTGTAATAAGATAACAGCATGAACTGATTATGCTTCAGTTGGGAATAAAATAAATAATTCGGAGGAGGGGCACCTTCAGACGGAAAATCAAGTGTCTAGTAGCCAATCTATGAAAAGGATGCATTAAAAAGATGGAGTTCAGTGAAGAATTAAGAAATGACAAGTTGGATATATTAAGACTAAACCTAAACTGACCTTGTGCTTAGAAAAGTGAAGACAAAGGCACTGTGACAGGTATAAGACTATGTGTGTATGAACATAAGTCTGCAGCTAGTTGTCATGCCTTTGTCACACGGAGAACCTTTGAGTATTTTATTTTCTGCTTATTCTGAAACATTTTACTTACCAAGTATAATTATAGTTCATTCATGCTACCATATTTTATTTACCAAAGATGTAAATAACCATCAATCTGAACTTATGATCAGTGAGAGCAAACTAATATCATCCCTCTTAGAGACACCATTCTAGCCAAGAGCAAATAAAAATTCCATCAGCCTGTGCTACCCTATGGCAAGTATCATATGCTATCTCTTAGGTTCCTTTAAATACTGAAGATAACTTGATTATTCTCATTACTTATTTGGTGGAATCTTAGGCATCTGTGTGCCATGTGTTTGAGATAAAATACTCATATAAACCTGCAAATATAAAGCGTGTTGATGTAATGCATTATATATCTATTAAATCACACATAAATATATGTACATATTGTGTATATAATGCTTGTAAATAAGGACATTCATTGTTCTGGGGGCTAGAACATGGATATATCTTTTAGAGAACTACCATTCAAAAAAGTTAGATTGGAAAAGAGCTATCACACTGTATTATCTGTTAAGTAGCCAGGATGTGTGTGTGTGTGTGTGTGTGTGTGTGTGTGTGTGTGTGTGTGTTGTAAATACTTTTTAGTGTATATTTAGTTTTGAAAAAGAGAGAGAAAGCAGGGGAGGAGCAGAGAGAGGGAGACAGAGGATCCAAAGCAAGCTCTGCATTGTGAGCACAGAGCCTGATGAGGGGCTCGAACTCATGAACTGCAAGATCATGACCTGAGCAGGAATCAAGAGTTGGTTCTTCAACAAACCAAGGCACTCAGGCACTCCTAGGATTATTATGTTAATATAAAAGACCCCATAAATGGAAGCCCTTGCTATCCAGTCAGAGTAAATTCATTCTTAATTAGTACATGATTATATGACTGAATCATGAGCTCCATTGAGAGCATGCATGTGTCATATATCTGCATCCAATCACACAGACTGGGTGGCCTGTTGTGTTCATATGTTTTATCTGTTGATCTTTATAAAACTGGAAAATGTTACCCTTGAAAATAAATCATTCTCACTGAGGGGAAGATTATGAGGTAGGTTGGAGTGGGGAAATAAAACATGTTGGACACCTAGTCCCAAGGAGAGCTCAATATTTATTTATGAGGGCCCTGAAAGCAGGAGCTTGCCAGAGAGCACAGGACATGCCCTTGAGAACAAAGAGGCTAATCTATTAAAGAGGTAGGGATCTCTTGTTATATTGATTCTCCTAAAGGATTGTCTTGCTGAGTTTGAGTGCAAGACTCTTTCAGGATCTCTCAAACACTCATTCTAAAAGGCATTTATTAGACACCTTCTAATGCCAGATACAGATATGAGCAAATGAACAAAACAGAGTCTCTTCCTTCAGAGAACATAAAGCCTGGAGGAGGACAGAGCTGGAAGCTGTGCTGGGGCCTGGAGGAGAAATATGTGCATTCGCTACATTCAAATCTTACATTTTATTTTTTTTGGAACATTTAAAAAAATGTAGAAGACTAAGAGCAAGACCTACAGAATGCTAAGAACTTTAAAAATACCATATTCAAAATTCTTGAAGTACCCTTAAATCTACGTAATAAAGAGTATAAATTGAATTATATTGGTCTTCCATGTTTGGTAAACTTGAAGTAATTTTAAAGCATCTTTCTAAGGCAGAAAAAAGAACCAGTGTTTATTGACAAGCAAATCAAAAGCATTTATAGTTACTGACTTGTTATTTTCAGCTGACATGGGAGAGTTTCTAGCATTTACATTGAGCCATTTTGATTAGAGACTCACAACACAGGGCAGGTGAAACAAGAGTTTCTCTAAAGTGATTTTTTTAGGATATGAGACATACTTTAATACTTTATTAGCCATCCCAAAATTTTGGAAATATTTACACATAAATACATAAATAAACCTATTTTCAAGAGGTTCTCTCACTAGGTATCTCCCTAAAGGGTAAGTAGAATTACCAAAGT
This sequence comes from Paguma larvata, assembly GCA_030068075.1. NCBI lineage: Eukaryota > Metazoa > Chordata > Mammalia > Carnivora > Viverridae > Paguma > Paguma larvata. The sequence goes on along the minus strand of CM057831.1, from coordinate 42,303,089 downwards.
AATGCTTTCCATCTGGGAAAAAAAATTAACCTCTCCATTATTTTTGTCTACTTTCATTTTAGGCAGAAGCAAACCTATACCTAGGAGAAATAGGTGTTGGTTAAGTATTTGAAAAACAAATATGTGCCCAAATTTTGGAAACTACCTATGTTAAAAACAACCACAATCATGGTATAATGAAGATAATACTTTACTTGGAATTGGGAAATGTGGCCTATTTTGAGCTTTGTCACATACTAGCTATGTGACCTTGTGCAAATCACTTAATCCCACTTAAACATAATCTTCCTCTGCAAAAATTAGGTGAATTAGCATGGAGCAACTAGATTAAACATATTGCCATGTTTGAAAGTGGTAAGGAATCCAAACCTGAAAAGTTAAAGTAGGACATAATGAGTCACTATTATTTTAAAAAACATATATATGTTTTAATTGAATTATAATATGAAGTGTCAGTTTCAGGTGTTCAATATAATGATTAAACAATTCTATACATATTTCAACACTCATCACTATAAGTGTACTCTTAATCCCCTTATGTTTTATCCTTTCCACCCTCACTCACCTCTTGCAACCAAAAATTTGTTCTCTGTATTTAAGAGTCTGTTTTTTTTCTTTGTCCATTCTTTTTTTCTTAGTGTGTTTTGTTTCTTAAATTCCACACATGCATAAAATCATATGGTATTTCTCTGTCTTGTAATTCACTTAGTGTAATATCCTCTAAATCCATCCATGTTGTTGCAAACATCAAGATCTTGTTTCTTTTTAATGGCTAAGTAATATTCCAGTGTGTGTGTGTGTGCGGCAGGGTGTGTCTAAATCTGATTCCGTTGGGAAGGTTATATGTTTATAGGAAATTATCCATTTCTTTTAGGTTGTTCAGTTTATTGGCATATACTTTTAAATAATACTCTCTTATAATCTTTTGTATTTCTGTGATGTTATTTCTCTTCCTTCATTTCTGATTTCATTTATTTGAGTCTTCTCTCCTTTTTAGGAGAGAAGTTGTTCAGTTTATTGGCATATACTTTTAAATAATACTCTCTTATAATCTTTTGTATTTCTGTGATGTTATTTCTCCTCCTTCATTTCTGATTTCATTTATTTGAGTCTTCTCTCCTTTTTTCTTGATAAGACTGGTGAAACAGTGATCAATTTTGTTGATCTTTCCAAAGAACCAGTTCCTGGTTTCATTGATTTGTTCTAATTTGGGTTTTTTTTCTCCTTTTGTTTTTTACTTTATGTTATTTTATTTCATTTATTTCTGTAGTAAAATTTATTATTTCCTCTTTTCTACTGGCTTTGGGCTTTGTTTGTTCTCCTTTTTATAGCTCCTCTAGGGATAAGGTTAGATAATTTGAGATTTTTCTTGCTGTTGTTTTTTTTTTTTTTTTTTTTTTTGAGTAGGCCTGTATTGCTATAAACTTCCCTCTTAGAACAGCTCTGGTTGCATACTAAAGATTTTACACTGTCGTGTTTTCATTTCCAAATATCTCCATGTATCTTTTTTATTTCCTCTTTGATTCCTTTTTTTAATTAAAAAAATTTTTTTAATGTTTATTTATTTTTGAGAGACATAGAGACAGAGACAGAGCATGAGCAGGGGAAGGGCAGAGAGAGAGGGAGATACAGAATCTGAAGCAGGCTCCAGGCTCTGAGCCACCAGCACAGAGCCCAACGCGAGGCTCAAACTCACAGACCGTGAGATCATGACCTGAGTCGAAGTCGGACGCTCAACCGACTGAGCCACCCAGGCGCCCCTCCTCTTTGATTTCTTGACTGACCCATTCATTGTTTAGTAGCATGTTATTTTTTTAAATAATTTATTGCCAAATTGGTTTCCATACAATACCCAGTGCCCATCACCTACTTTCCCCCCCTCCTTTAACCACCTCACCCCTCAGTTTGTTCTTGGTCTTTAAGAGTCTCTTATGTTTTGTCTCCCTCCCTATGTCTTTTTTTCTTTCCCCTCTTCCACTCTACCATGGTTTTATGCTAAGTCTCTCAAAATCCACCTATGCGTGGAAACATATGGTGTCTGTCTTTGTGTGACTTATTTCACTTCGCATAATACCCTCCAGTTCCATCCATGTTGCTACACGTGGCCAAATTTCATTCTTCCTCATTGCTGTGTAATAAGAGATGAAGAAGCATGTATTTGTGGTCTTTGCAGATATTTTTCTTGTGATTGATTTTTCATTTTATACTGTTGTGGTTGGAAAAGATACATGATATGATTTCAATCTTTTTGAATTTACTGAGGCTTATTTTGTGGTATAATATGTGATGTATTCTGGAAAATGTTCCATATTTTCTTGAGAAAATATATGTATATTCTATTTTTAGATGGAATGTTCTGTACATATCTGTTAGGTCTATATGGTCTAATGTGTCTTTCAAAGCCACTGTATTCTTGTTGATTTCTTGTCTAGATGATCTATCCATTGATGTATGTGGGTGTTAACGTCGCCTACTATTAATGTATTACTATCACTTGTTTCCTTTATGTCTATTAATAGTTGCTTTATGTATTTAGGTGATCCCATATTAGGTGCATAGATATTTATAATTGTTACATCCTCTTGGTTGTATTGTTCTCTTTATCACTATGTAGCATCCTTCTTTACCGATTGTTATAGTCTTTGTTTTAAACTCTATTCTGTCCAATGTATATATTGCTACCCCAGCTTTCTTTTTGTTTCCATTTGCATGGTAAATGTTTTTCTATCCCTTCACTTTCAATCTGCATGTGTCTTTGGGTCTGAAATGAGTCTCTTCTAGGCAGTATATAAGTAAATCTTTTTATCCATTTAGTCACCCTATGTCTTTTGATTGGAACATGAGTATACTTATACTTAAAGTAAATATTTATAGATATGTACTTATTGCCACTTTGTTACTTTTTTAACAGTTGTTTTTGTATTTCTTCTTTGTTCCTTTCTTCTCCTGATCTCTTCTCTTGTGGTTTGATGGCTTTCTTTAATATTATGCTTGAATTCCTTTCTCTGTTTTTTGTGTATAAGTTTTTGATCTGTCATTACCTTTAGGTTCATATATAATATCTTATGTGTATAGCAGTTTATATTGATGGTTGCTTAAGTTTGAACTCTTTCTAAAGGCACTAAATTTTTACTTTCCCACCAAGTTTTATGTATATGTCACACTTTATATCTTTTTATTTTGTGAATCCCTTGACCGATTTTTGTAGCTATAATTGATCTTACTGCTTTTGTGTTTTACCCTCCATACTGATTTTATAAGGAATGAAGTTAACTCTTTTATTATACATTTGCTTTTATGTATGAGATATTTTTCCTTTATAGGTTTCTTACTCTTGCATATTGTCCTTTCCTTCCATTCAAAGAATTCTCTTTAACATTTCTTATAAAATTTAGTAGTTATGAACTCCTTTAACTTTTGTTTGGGAGCCTCTTTATCTCTCCTATTCTCAATGATAACCTTGCTAGGTAGAGTATTCTTTGTTGCATGTTTTTATTTTTTGTTTTCCTCTCAGCATGTTGAATATATCATGCCACTCCGTTCTGGCCTACAAAATTTGTGCTGAAAAACACCAGCTGATATCTTTATGAGGTTCCTTTGTATATAACTCTTTGTTCTTGTTGCTTTTATAATTATCCTTTTATAACTCCTTTTTGTCATTTTAATTATTATGTGTCTAGGTGTAAACCTCCTTGGGTTAATTTTGTTGGAGGCTCTCTGTGCTTGCTGGATCTGGATGTCAATTTCCTTCCCCAGATTAGGGAAGTTTTCAGTTATTTTCCTTGAAATAAATTTTCTGTTCCTTTCTTCTTCTCTTCTCTTTGTGAAATCCCTATAATGTGTATATTTTCGCATGTGATGATGTCATTAAATTACCTTATACTCATTTCTTAGTATCCTGTATTCTTTTAGCCACTTAGCTGGATGGCTTTCCATTACCATGTCTTCCACAGCACTGATCTGTTCTTCTACCTTCTCCAATCTGCTATTGGTTCCTGTGTTTAAGTTTATTTATTTATTTTGAGAGAGAACAAGCACACACCAGCAGAGGATTGGCAGGGAGAGCAGAAGAGAGAGAGAATCCCAAGCAGGCTCCACAGTCAGCACAGAGTACAACTTGGGTCTTGATCCCACAAACCCTGAAATCATGACCTGAGCTGAAATCAAAACTCTGGTGCTCAATTGACTGGGCCCCATCAGGTGCCCCATCCCTCTAGTGAAGTTTTTGTTTCAATCACTGAATTCTTCATTTCTGATTGGTTCTTTTTTTTTATATTTTCTATCTTTTTGTTGAAGTTCTCACTGAATTCATCCACTCTTTTCTCACGACCACTGAATATCTTTATGACTGCTACATTGAATATTTTATCTGGAACTCTGTTTCACTTGGCTCTTTTGCTGTATTTTTTCCCTATTCTCTCATTTGTGACATATTCCTCTGTTTCCTCATTTGTCTAACTCTCTTTCCTTGTTTCTGTGTATTAGGAAAGTCAGCTATATCTCCTGATTTGAAAGTCATAGCCTCATGAAGAAGAGGCCGTGTGGTGTGTGTAGCACAGTGTTCCCTGTTCACTAGAACCAGGGGCTCCAGAGGTATCTCCTATATAGGCTGTGTGTACCCTACTGTTGTGGCTGAGCCATATTTGCCTTGGCTCCATTTGGCTGCATTTTGCCTATTGTAGGTACACCATCAGCTAATATTATTAATAAAAAGAAATAGTATTTCCTACTTTGAACATCTATAACTGCCAATAACAGTTTTTTTTATTGTCTTGTTTATTTTATTTTGTCTTGCTTTCCCAATAATTTAAAAGTTACTTTGAGGGATTTAGATAGTTTAGCTAATGGGTAAAGAATGCTGGCTTGGAAGCAGATGCCAGAGTTCAAGTTTTAGCTGTTTAAAATATCACAATTTCTCTTTAGATGTTTTTACTCCTCTGTATATTTGAAATTATTACAATTACATGGAGAATTTGTAAAAAGTTTTATCATTTACAAAGGAGTAGCACTAAATAACATAATTGTGAAAACCTATGGCTATGAATCAAGCAGATGTGGATCAAATCCCAGTTCTGCCATTCCATCCTGTGTAATTTGGTCAATTCACTTAACTTTTCTGTGCCCTAGTGTCTTAATTGGAAGAGTAGAAATTAAGACATGTTCCCTACTGAATTATTAAATATATTATATGTATATATATATATATAGTTACAGAATCTCATAGCAGAAAGTTTGGCAGTGGTGGTATTCAGAAATACTAGCTTTAAAATCATCTCATGTGCTCTCTCTGTTGTAGGTGGCTCATACCATTTGCCAAGGATCCCCCCACAACTGGAAACAATATTATCTGAGGGGATTAAGCAAAACAAGACAATACTGGTAAAATTCTATTATAAAACATTGCAATAAAAAATAAAATGGGGGCGCCTGGGTGGCTCAGTCGGTTGAGCGTCCGACTTCAGCTCAGGTCATGATCTCACAGTCTGTGAGTTCGAGCCCCGCGTCGGGCTCTGTGCTGACAGCTCAGAGCCTGGAGCCTGCTTCTAATTCTGTGTCTCCCTCTCTCTCTGCCCCTCCCCCACTCATGCTATGTCTCTCTCTGTCTCAAAAATAATAAACATCAAAAAAAATAAATAAATAAAACGATTTACTAAAATACTAACTATGGTTGTCAAAATGAGATAAAAGTTGGGACAATGTTTCTTCTTTTATCCTTTCACATATTTTATACTTTTTCTACAAACATCATGTTTTTAATAGTTGATCAAATGACATAGGCAATAAAAATAAAATTGTGACTAGAGTTCCATGCTGACATTTCCTGTCTTGCAGTGCTATTCAAAGTAGACCAAAGCTGCTGCTCCTGCCTTCTATCTGGTAGCTGCAATAGGAGACATTGCCCCTGAAAAGCCTAGAATTGCATGAAAGGTTTCTTGAAAATAATAGTCATGATATCATCACTCTTATGTGCTAAAAGAGAAAACAAATTATTTGACTTTTCTAGTAATATGAATAAAACCACTGTCTTGGGTCTTGTCGGGAGTAATAGCATCCTTGCTGTGGGACTCTCTTTCCTCTGCAATACATCTTTCACATATGACCCCTAGTTCAGATCAGGTAACTGTTTTCCTGTGAACTTAAAAATGATTGCCCAAAGTTTAAAGAGGGTAATTTTTTGCCCTTTGTTTTTAAAACTAATATGGCCTTAAGTTTGATTTTCAACTTATTATCCTATTGTTTCTACTTTTACTACTGTATTTTATTTTCTAGGCAGATTGAAGTACAATCTCAAAACCTTTGGTCATTTTTTTCTCTATAACTGGTATGCATTAGTATTCCCTTATTATTTGCCTTTGAACATTCTTTTCATATCTCAGATTAACTTAACATGTCACAAAGAGAAGATTTTAAACTCATGGTTCAGATTTCAGGATGCCCACTGAATAATGGGTCACATTAACAGAATGAGGTCACCCAAATGAATGTGGCTTTCCCCTCTCTCTCCCCAAGGAAATCCATCAAGCTTGCTTTCCTAGTTGCCTTTTATTGGTACTTTTGTGCTCAGGGATTCTCATCACTTTGAACTTTGCAGCCAGCAAGTGGTAAGATTTGGACTTTGAGTCAGAAAGCTTTACTTAGTAATACTGAGTCTAATTCATATACTTCAATCCAGCTTTTCCAGAAAGTTTCATTGGAAGCTACAGGCACTAGCCCAACTAAAATTAATCTGGAACTTTGATTTCTCATTTGTCATTGTTCATTGAGTATATAATTGCCTCTGAAACCTCAAAGGAAATAGATGATTTATAAGACATGGTTCTAGCAGTCTTGGGTTGCTCTAGCCAAATACTATTTAATAGCAATCTAAAACTCATTTTACACTTACACTTATATTAGCAAAGTTGGCACTTTGTTCTTGTGCATCTACTTCCTCAATGTGGCTGGGGTGTGAGGTAAACTACCCATATTATTTCTTTCTTTTTTACCTACAACTAATGTGTGGTTGAATGGCTAGACTTATCTGCTTTCCCTATTTCCTCTGACTTTGTGTTTATTTTTATTTTTCTCTTCACTCTGAATCCTATGTTTCTTTAAAAAGAGGGTCCCCCTCCACCCATCCCCAACAGTGCGCACGTACATAAATGCGTACATACACGCGTACACACACGTACAGTATTTCTTCTTTCCATTATGGCGGTTATTATAACTTGTGTTTTTCTCTTTTTGCTTGTCTGTTTGCTTGATGTTTCTCAGCCTTCCCCACTGGTATGTAAGCACCATGAGGTTCACTTCCATATGCACAGTCTGCACAGCAGTGCCTCTCAGGGATAAGGAGCACAAGAATAATAAATACATTCTCATCTGAAATCAGGCACCCAAGAGCCCCACAGTCGGCAGCCTTAGCTATTTCAATGATGGTAATTTTGAGTGAAAATAAGATTTTTTCTGCTGTTTGTCTTTATTTTTTCTCTAGAGATGGTAGGTATACTTTATTCCTTTTTTGAAATGGTGCCAAAATATAAAATAACAAAAATTACCATTTTAACTACTCTAAGTGTAAAACTCGGCAGCATAAATTACATTTGTAATGTTGTAAAACCATTATCATTATCTCCAAATCCTTTTTATCCCAGTTAAAAACTGTTTACCCATTAACCAATAACTTCCCATTGTCCCTTTCACAGTCCCTGGTAACCTCTAACCTACTTTTTGTCTCTACCAGTATATCTATTCTAGATGTTTCATATAAGTAGAATAATACAATATTTGACTTTTGTGTCTAGCTTATTTTTCTTGACATAACATTTTCAAGTTTCACCCATGTAGCATGGAATGGAACTATTTTAATGGCTGGATAGTATTCCATTGCAAGGATATATTGCCGTTTGTTCTCAGTGGACACTTCAGTTGTTTACACCTGCCGGATATTGTAAAATAGTACTTTTTACAAATATCAGTTTATATTTTTGAGTCCCTGTTTTTGATACTTTTGGGTGTGCACCTGGAAGTAGACTATTCACTTTCTGAAGTCCTGCCAAACTGTTTGCCACAGAGCCTGCACCATTATGTTCTGGGGAGTGTAGTTCAGATCAGCTTTTCTTTAACTGAGCTGTTTTGAATTAAACAAAATCTTGAAGCAATTGCTCATTGTTCATTGCTCATTCAGATATATATATATCTGAAATTTCCAAGCAGATAAGAAGAAATATTTTCATCAATGCATTTGAATCCAAAGCAGTTATACGCAAAAACACTACAAACCAGCCGAGGTATTTAAGACCTATTTCAATCAAGAACCCAGCAGCTGAAATATCTATACATATAAATATATAGATAGATAAGTAAGCTTATGACTAAAAAATAAAATATGGTATATATTTAATTTCAATAAAAGTTCTAAAATTCCATGCAAACTGAATCTAAAAAAAATATTTTGGAATTCCTGGTCTTTGTCATTTTTCGTAGCTAGGGGATAGGGAGGCAAAGAGAAATTCAAAGTCTTCCTGACTTTTAAGGATTAAATCTTTTACTAGAATGAGCATATGTGGAACAAAATTGTTTCTTTATAAATAAGAACATATTTTTTTCCAGCCACTTCTTGATTTTTTCCATGTGTCTCACCTCCTTCCAAAGAAATGAAAAAGATTAAAATTCACCACACAGAGTCTAATAACAACAAAAAAGTACCGGTCCCCATTGTGTACACAGCTCAGCTCAAGGTACAGGGATAACTGGCTGGACTCTGGGGAATCATAAGAAAAAGATTCATTTTTTAACAAGCCTTTCGCCTACAGGACACTATAATTGCATAACTTGTGTGGGTGTCTGTATCTTTCTCTATCCTGTGTTTCCTGCTCATTCCCACTGGGGAAAAAAAAGGTAATAATAAAATAAGCCAGGTAAAATTAAAACAAACAAATTAGAAAGCATTTAGGTGCATTTGGATTCAAAGGTAAAGCTCTCCCTCCCTGATGGAATACTCTAAATGTATCTATCTTCAGGATTGGCAGTATGTGAGTATTTCATCCATCTACCAACTGAACTTTAGCCTAGGTCATACACAGTACTCAAAAACACTGAGGTTCACAGCCTTGTTCTTTATTCTGGCTGTAATTCTAATAAGCTGTATGATGTTGAGTGAGACATCAAATCTCTGAGCTGTTTTTTATTTGTAAATTGAGGAGGTTGAACTAGATTGTTGGTTACACATTGTGTTATCTCAGAAGTTAAAATTAGATGTGAGGCGTTGGTGGTAAATTGGTAGGGCTCTGGGCTCTTTATCCTCACTTCAAATGGTGGTTTTACCTTTATTTGTATCATGCCTCTGGAGTCTGTGCACAATTTTGTTTGGGAGAAGTAAAGTTCTCTTATTGGAGGTGGTGGTGGGGAACATAGAAATATGAACCGTTTAGTAACAATAAATTCCTTATCCAAGTATGAGCTTCACTTATTCCCTTATATAAACCAGCTAAAATGATAGTATCTACCAGTCTAGGAGTGCTGGTGAGCAATCATAAGTAACGCTGTGCAGCACTGTAAGTGTTGGTGAGGTTCAGGTTCAGAGGAGCATGTATCTATGTAACTTCATAAAGGGACCAAAATGAAGAACAGTAGAATGCTCAAAAGTTGAGATTGTAGAATACAAGACACAATTCTTTTCTTCAACATTTTTTTTGCGTCGATACTATGTTAAATTATAAATTTACTTTAGTATAACTAAAATAATGATAATGCTACGCTGAAAATTTACTCTCATCAAACAAATCCATGCTTATTATTTTCATAAGGCTATGACTTATACTCAGGAGCTTCTTTACTCCCTCATATTTCATGAAAATAACTACGAGATGGAAATCAAGATGCTATGATTCTGGTCTTGGGCCCCTAAACTAACTCTGCAGTCAAAGACTAGCCTGTGCCCTCTATGCATTTGTCCTATATTTCTGTATACTGTCACATTTTTACCATAGTATAATTACAAAAACATAAGAAAACACTAATAATAATGTAGAAGCAAATGTTTAAAATATGTATGTATCTGTCTCCAGTTAATCTGTCTACGATTGAGGATAATATATCAGCTCTTAATATAATTTTTGTCAAAGAATAGGTTAGATTTATAATCCTTAGAGTTAGAAACATCCATATTGGCCATTTTGTCCAACATCTTGCTTAACATAAAATCCTTTCCCCAGCATCTCCATACACTCTGTACATCTACCATACACTCTGTCAGAGTGTAACTAAAATCAGCACAGAAAATTCCAGATATAGGAAGGATAGTCTGTTATCATACAGATCAACAAGTTTAAAACATACAAGCAAACAAAGAACACTTGACAAAATGACCTTCCTTGGATGTGGATTTTGCTATCTTTTTTTTAAAATTTTTAATGTTATTTATTATTGAGAGACAGAGAGCGAGAGTATGAGCATGTGAGGAGCAGAGATGGGGGAGAGAGAGAGGGAGACAAAGAATCTGAAGCAGGTTCCAGGCTCGGAGCTGTCAGCACAGAGCCTGACACGGAGCTCGAACTGAGCCGAAGTCAGATGCTTAACCAACTGAGCCACCCAGGTGCCCCTGGATTTTGCTATCTTAAGATGCAGATTAAGCTTTTCCCACTGACCAATCGTCAACATACCAGTCCTTTAAATGTGTGATGGAGGCTAACATGTTGCCAGGGCTATCTACATGAGCACACAGCCTGGGAGTAGGAAGGCAAGATGCTAGGTTTCATCCTCTGCCATCACTCTTCTGATGGCCTCAATAATTTTAGAACATATTGCTTTTACAGTGGGCTTTGTAATTTATGTATCCAGTTCTGTATGTTTTCTTAAATCATATGTTCTCAAGCTTAATAATCCCAGTTCCTTCATTCACAATGGCTTTCATTAGGTAGCTTGTGTTCATTTGTCAATTACCATGTTAGAGGGTGATGCCCAGAATTAAGCAGAATCAGTGTCCTGTGATCAGTGAGGAAATCAGAAAAGTAATTGTGTCCTGTAACAATTATCTCCTGTTTTTCCTTGTCCCCAACCCACCAGAGACCAAATCTCTAGACTTCTTTGCCCTGTTTTGTGTCCAAGAGGGCTTACTCTTGAAGAGGCAGCAATTAGGATCTCTTTTTGCTTGGCTTTCAGTGGGGTTTAGCTCATGGGAAACAGAAGAAATGGGTGGTATAGAAGATAGAGCTCAGGGTATTTCTTTCTCCACCTTTCCCATCTCAGAGCTGCACCTCTGATAGAAGCTCCATCCCTTCCTGGCTATGGTTCCTCTGGTTGCCCCCCACAGCTCCATATCTCACTGGGCTCATAATACTATTTCTCTCCTTTTTCCATCGGCTCTAGTGGGTAGTAATGGTTTCCTGTTGTTGCTGGTCCCTTAGTGCTTAACACACATTTGTGTTGAGTCTCTTCATTAAAGTATCTTTTTTCTGAATCATATGAGATAAATTCCGTGAAGACCCTAAACAATAAACCATAACACATGTAGAGGTCATGTGTCCATTAACACAACCAGTTTGTATATCTTTTTGGAAATTTCTCTAAAAGACTAAAGCTGATTTTCTTTGCTTCACTCAGAAGCTGATCTGTTTCCTTCCATGTTTTCAATCACCATCTGTAGCCTGTTAATACTCAAATTTCTATCTTTGGAACAAATTTGCTTCCAGAATCCATTCATTCCAACAAATAAGAAGAAAACTTACTATATGTCAAGTCTTCTTCCGAGTGCTAGGGATAGAGTAGTGACTAAGCACATAAAATTTGGTATCCTAATGAAGCTTATATTCTTGTGAGGAGTGACAGATAACAAAACAGAGGACTCTGAGAAACTAAATGACATGACTTACATAATTTAAAAGAATCATGCTGGCTGCTATGTTGAGAATAGATTTTCAGGAGCCAAGGGCAGAAGGCTAGAGAATAGTTAAGAGTAATCCAGGTGAAAGGTTATAGCAGTCAGAACACGGTAGTGGCAGCAAGGGTGCTAAGGATAGTGACTCAGCATACATCCTACTGCCCCTATTGCCTGTTCCACTGAATCCCAAGGAAGGAGCCATACTCCTCCCCACCCCTTCAACACTTCACTGGTTTACCTCAAACAAGGTGTGAATAACTTCATAATGAATTAAAGGTCAATAACACCTCAGAAGGACAAGGAAAATAATTTTCCTATTTCTTAGCAATATTTATGACCTTTTGTTTTCTCAAACATAAAAAAAAATGAAATTATAGCAAGCTGCCAAGGAAAAATTAAAAATAAAAGGACAGTGAAACATCTCTTATTGATCATTAAAACTTGTCTAAAATGAAATAAGAAGATAACTGTCATCTTTAATTGGCCTCAGTGTTTAGGTAAGGATAAAAAAATATTCAGGTGATCGAGGTTTCCACAAGACATAAAATGGGATTTTAAAAATCAACTTTTATGAAAAAGTGAATGTCCACATTTTCCAGAAGATAGTATAATGAAGAATTATAATATTTAGAGCTCTAGGTATGGCTACCACAACCTGTACTTGATAGGATAAAAATATATGAAGTTTGAATTATATTGAGAGCAAAAGAAATGGAGTACGAGGAAGAAACGAAGGAGGGTGAGAAGTAGTGGGGAAGGAGGGGAAGATATCTAAGCAATACTCTGAAGCAGTTCTTCAAGCTGCCCTATAAAGCTTTTCTGAAGTAACATAAAGTCGTGGTTTTACATCGAAATCATAGAGCAATCCACTCTTTACAGGACCTCAATCTAGAACCCACCAAAATATAAGTCCCACGAAGGCTATTCCCCGCTCTATTCACTGTTGATCCCATTCCTAAATGGCCCTTTACATATGGTAGTTACTCAGCAAATACTAGTCAATGAATAAGTGAATCTAGCCCCTTTGTTTTAAATAGATAAATTAATTAAATATTTAGCGTTTATACTTCTCTATAATATTTAATTAACAGTTCATAATTCAACTATTCACATATATAAGCCATTTACACTAAAATGCTATCACCTATTGCTTTTCCATTTATTGTAGCCTTTTGGCCTTTCTTTTCAGAAGGCTGAAACTCTAAGGCACACCATACTCATTCATTGTTAGCCTCATGATGTCTCGAATAAAGAAAGGCCTCTTTCTCCCTTAGTGGTTTGGAAGAACTGAGCTCAGTGCACCAGGACTAAGGAGGTACCAAAAAAAGGAAATCAGTACAGTCGTCCAGGAAGCTCCATCCTCCTGTTGGCCCTCCCCCAGTTCTGCTAGTGCTATTTGCACACAGCCAAATACCCCAGGATGGAAAATTAAAGCCTTCAGAATTTTTGGCAGAAAGAATGTATTCTAGAAGTAAGACCTCAATGTTACATTGTTTTGACTATCTGGGAGAAGGCATCATTATTTAGAGTTTGCAATGTGAATGCTAACCCCCAAAAATGAAGAAAGAAAAGAAAAAAAAAACACACCTCAATTTGAAAGCTGCACATATTTGTCATTATTTAGAAAGAAGATTACATTTTAAAAGGCCTAAATGTTTTCAATAGACACTTTTCTACCACAAAAGACTTAGCATTTTATCATAAATTTTGCATTTGTCAGACCCCTGAACTTAATTTAAATGGGCCAAACTTTGTCTCTTGGCAACCAGAATCCACAGGAATTGGTAGGCACTGTCTCTGGGGGAAGATCATGCTCGTCAATATTTATGAGCCACATTATTAACTCCTCCATCTTTTTTCCAGCTAAAGGTGGACAGTACTGTTGAAAACCCCACAAAGTTAAACCAATACAGGCAGAAAGAATTTTCATGCTATATTTTCCTTGTTTTGTTTGTTCATTTGTTTTATTTCTGTTGTTTGCTCAGTGAAGTTTAATGAAATAAGAGTGAGATTTAAATTCCTTAAAAACACCCTCCAAAAACATTATTTACAGCTCAAACAAAATCTCTAATAAATGCACATTATTTTAGCTTCCTGCTAAAATCTGGGGAAAATGTACATAAAAAATGTGATCTGAAGATTCCTTCAACCATTGGGAGTTCAGACCTAGGTTTTGGTAGCCCACTCTCCCTCCACCTCACAGACTACTTGGTTTTTAACATATAAATAAAGATGGTAGGTAGTCTTGGCAAGTGTTATTACCTGGGGCTTGTGAGTAGCCTCTAACGGAATTGTGAAATCTTTTAGGATTATGTGCATTTTATATGGATGGACATATGTACATTTTTCTGGGCTAATAGTCTACTAGATTCTCAAAGGGACCATAAGCAAAAAATGATGAGAAATTTTAATGTGGGGAAAACTGTACAAGACTAAAATTTAGCAATTCTGGATTCTAAATATAGTAGGGTGCTCACAAGTTATATAATGGTGGTTGAATCACTTTTTCTCTGGGACATACTTACTTTATCTTTGAAATGAGAATAACAGTCTGTCCCAATGATTCCACATTATGCACTGCAATTAACCACAGCACCAAAAATAGTAGATGCAAAGAGTCTATGAATCCATAAATGCCCCAAGCTCCATCTATACATCAGCAACGTATTTCACACATATGTTTGCAAAGAATGTTGATTTTACTGGAATTAATACAATACAGAAGCACTTAAAAGTATCCCTCATTAATTCTAGTATTTGCTCAGTACATGCTTTCTGAATCAACCAATACTGAAAAAAAAAAAAAAAACACAATTAAGTATGGGCTCTACTTACTGGAAGGGCTAGTCCAGATGACTCCTATGGTGTGTGCAATTCAGTAAATATAAAGTTCAAATATTTAATTAAGTATCCCAAATATGGGTCTATAATTTTATGTTTTAATTGTAAAGTTTATGTTTACATACATCAAGATAATTTTAATATTTGGACTATTTGCTAGCATATGCCTTTGTGGATACATGATTATAGTAAAAGGATATTAAGAGTTATGGATGGAAAGAGTCTTTCTCTTAAAGTTATCTAGAGGTATGCACCTATGTTATATACATTCAAGCATTTATTTCTCATGTAGTTTGGCTGCTGAATATAAGATTTAGTGCCAGACAAACTTAAGTTCACATCCTAGCTCTTTTCCTAGGCAAATACGTGACTAAGTAAATAAATATTTCCATCTTCAGTTTCATAATGAGAAATAGGAATAATAATAACCACGTCATGGTATAGTAAAAGTTCAATAATTAGAATTCTACATTCCATGTCTAATAGGTTCTTGGTTCTGGATTACTGGTTCAATCTCCACTTCCAAGGATATGTGCATTCAACTAAGACTGAAGTAAGCTCTTATACTGTTTTATGTTTTGAAATAGAATTTTATTTTCCCCCTTTCAAAAGTTTTTATTTAAATTCCAGTTAGTTAACACACAGTGTAGCATCAGATTCAGGTGTATAATACAGTGATTCAACACTTCCATACATCACCTGGTGCTCATCACTACCAGTGAACCATCTCTATCATCTGTTTCACGCATTCCATACCCACCTCCCCTCTGTAACCATCAGTTTATTCTCTTTATAGTTAACAGTCTATTTCTTGGTTTGCTTCTGTTTCTTTTTCTGTACTTTTCTCATTTGTTTTGCTCCTTTTTTGAGTTTTATTTATTTACTTGGAGAGAAATAAAGAGATATAAAGAGCATGCATGAGTGGAGGAGGGGTAGAGAGAGAGAGGGAGAGAATCCCAAGCAGGCTCCACACTGTTGAGACTGATCTGAGCTGAAACCAACAGTCAGATGCTTAACCAACTGAGCCATCCAGGTGCCCCTGTTTTGTTTCTTAAATTCCACATATAAGTGAAATCATACAGCATTTGTCTTTCTCTGACTTCCTTATTTCACTTAGCATTATGCTCTCTAGATCCATCCATGTCATTGCAAATGGAAAGATTTCATTCCTTTTTATGGCAGGACAATATTCCATTCTAAATATATACCGCATCTTCTTATCTATTCACCAATCACTTATACTCTTTTAAATTACCATTTAAAATAAAATTGTGACTATTTACTCATATCAATAAATCCAAATATAAAAAGAATGCTTTGTAAACTAATATTTAAAGAAAACGAGCACCATTACTCGTCTTTAATTGTCATTAAACATGAACTAAATACTGGTATTTAAAAAATTTAATTAGAAACTTTCTTTTTTAAAAGAGCACAAGTGGGAGGGACAGAGAGAGTGAGATAGAGGACCTGAAGCAGGCTTTGCACAGAGAGGCTGACAGCAGTGAGCCTGATGCGGGGCTTGAACTCACAAACCACGGGATCATGACCTGAGCCAAAGTTGGACACTCAACTCACTGAGCCACCCAGGTGCCCCAGGAAGTTCCTTTATTCACACTCAGATTGTCCTATGTACAGCCAAAAGCAAGATCAAAATCTGAGGCTATTTCGATTTACCACAAAAAGTTTTTTGTTAAGGACAATGGTCTGCTTAAAACTTACTAAGAGACTGACAACAGAATTTGGGTTTATTAATCTTCCCTTTTGTCAGCTTATCATCTTGTCTATTTATCAATAAGTATTTTATGAACTGATAAAGTTAACCTATATTTATCAATGAGACCTCACATATTCTTTTTTAAAAAATGTTACAAATGATAAATCAAATATATTTATCATTCGCTAATGTTATAAATGTCTTATATTAAATAGGAGTAATCTGAGAAGTAATAGGAGGTCTCAAAAAGATTAAAAACTGAGAACAAATTTCCCCAAGTCATATGGACTGGATAACTATTATGTAGAAGTGATACATACTTATCCACTTCTGTTGTATTTAAACACACCAAGGACCTTAGTTTGTTTTATTACCCTAGCTTTTCTTTTTCTTTTTTCTTAAAATAAGATTATTGGGTCAGATTGATATTTCGAAAAAATAGGTATATAAATAGTTTAATAAAGTTGTTAGACACAGAGAAGAGACTGTCATCTCTCCAAACTCTACTGCTGTATATATTTCTCAAGCCCTGCCAAAATAACATATGCCAAAGAAAGACTGGCTATGTTAACTCAGAGAAAGGAAAATGATGGAATACACAATAATTTGGCACATTATTCAAAGAAACACAACTTGGATTATTTGGCCGTCAAATATGATTTCATATTACATTCCTTTGACAAGTAAAGAACAAAAGGAAGTAGCCATAAGAACCATTTTAATTACTGATAAAGTGAAAGCATAGTATGTGTTCTAAAAAATAAAAGTGAGGGAGTATGATTTCTGATTTTATTTCTACTCATGGAAATTAGACCAAGTATAAAAAATGGAGGACATTATTCTAATGACAGAATGGGGAGAAACACCATTATATATGCTACAGATGTGTGCCTACTGTCAAAAATTTGGAAATTTTCCTGAAAATATTTTAGTTAAAAAAAAAATTCTCTGAGGCACGGGGATGGCTCAGTCGGTTGAGTGTCAGACTTCGGTTTAGGAATATTCTTGTGGTTCGTGAGTTTGAGCCCCAAGTTGGGCTCTGTACTGACAGCTGGGAGCCTGGAATCTACTTCAGATTCTGTCTCCCTCTCTCTCTCTCTCTCTGCCCTTCCCCCATTTGTGCTGTGTCTCTCTGTCTCTCTAAAATAAATAAATATTAAAAAAATAAAAATTCTCCAAAGAGCTTAGAATATTATGGCTATAAGAATAAGCATTATAAACAAACATTACATCTTATTCTTTAAACAAATATTTTTAAGTATATACTTTGCTAGGCATTGTGATGCAGAGTTCTGGTTATACTGCAAAGGTGAGTAAGATATATCCCACTCAAAGAATATATGTCCAAATGAGAGAAATGACCTTAGTAACAATTAACCATACAAAATTAAAACTAAACAAACAGAGAAACAATATTGGGAAATAAAAAAAAATTCAAATTAGGAAGATCAAGAAAGTTCCAAAGTAGGTACTGGCATTCGATCTAGATCCCAGTGATAAGTAGAGTACAAACAGGTAAGGAACCTAGAGCAGGCCGGGAAAATGTGGCTGTGGAAACAATGGCACGAGCAAGGACAGAACTGTGTAAATTCTTAGCCCTAGTTTGTGTTCTGATAGAGATAAAATGCAGTTATTATTTTTGTTTTTCCCCTGTACTGGCTCTATATTATAACCAGGAAATTGTATTGTATATGTTGTCTTACCCCATTTCAGGAAAAACTGCCCTTATATCTTATTTTTATTGTCATTTGCTATTTGCGTATAAATGGAAAGTATGCTAAAATACTTTTCAGCCTTTTTATGTTTCGCATTTGAAATAAAGTGATAATACTATTTAAATCTTTTCTTTTCTCTCCAGATATATAACATTATTTATGTTCTGAGGGCTCACGACTTGGCCCATCTAGTAAGATGTCCTAAAGAGACATAGTAATTCATAAAGAGAGTAGTAATTCAGTGCCTCTACAAGTAAATCCACCTCGATCAGCTTCAAGGTTGACCAGCCTTATCAAATATTGAAATGTATGATAACAACAGTGTAAGCAAGACTGTAGGGAAAGAAGTCTCATGAACTATTAATGGAGATATAAATTGACATGTGATTACTGGGTGATAATTCATCTATCCATATCAAAACTTCACTTTTCTTTTTTACATTTCTGGTACAACAATAAAATAATGATGTTCCAACAGGATATGTAAACATTTTGATTACAGAATTATGCTTGTTAACAATTAACCCCAAAGTAATAATGTAAGATGTATGAAATGTTTGATTATTAAAAAAATCACCTTATGTTTACATATACAGCACAGACTATCTGGAAATAACATAAATGCCTAGTGAGAGTTATGGCACAGTCATACTATGCTATACTGACATGCTATGCAGATATTAAAATTACAATGTATATACATTCATTTAGTTAGCGAGATGGAAATGTTCTAGATATATGTAAGTGAAGCTCAGCATAGTTCATTACATATAGTTAACATTTGATATTGCTTAGTTATTATTATTGTTCTATTAGTGAAAATGTAATATAATATAAATAATACTAGGTAGATTTTATAATAGCTGTGTATACAGAATAATCAGAGGAATAGCTATGTATGTAATAACATGTTAAGTGTTGTTATATTTAGGTCATGACATTATAGTGATTTAAAAATAATTCTTTGTTAGCCAAAGCAACCTTGAGAAAGAAGACCAAAGCTGGAGGTATCACAATTTTAGACTTCAAGATATACTACTAATCTCTGGTAATCTAAACAGTATGGTACTGGCACAAAAACAGACACATAGATCAATGGAACAGGATACAGAACCTAAAAATAAACCCATTCTTACATGGTCAATTAATCTATGAAAAGGGAGACAAAAATGTACCTTGAGGAAATGACAGTCTCTTCAATAAATGGTGCTAGGACAACTTGACAGTTATATGCAAAAGAATTAAACTGGACTGCTTCCCTACAACATACACAAAAATAAACTATTAGGACTACATTAAAATAAAAGCACAATGAAGGAAACCATTAACGAAACAATAATGGGAGGAGATTTTGAAAATCATTTATCTGTAAAGGGTTAGTATCTAAAATATATAAAGGTTTACACAACACTAAAAAGGAAAACCCCAAATAATCCAATTAAAGATGGGCAGAGGACCTAAATAGCTATTTTTTCAAAGAACATATGCAGATGGCCAACGGCCACATGAAAAGATGCTCAACATCACTCATCATCAGGAAAATGTAAATCAAAACCACATGAGATATCACCTCACATCTGTCAGAATGGCTAGTATCAAAAAGACAAGAAATAACAAGTATTGATGAGGTTGTGGAGCAAAAGGAACCCTTGTGCACTGTTGGTAGGAATATAAATTGACGCAGCCACTGTAGAAAACAGTATGGAGGTTCCATAAGACATAAACTATTGAAACACCATATGATCCAAAAGTTCCACTACTGGGTGTTTACCCAAAGAAAATGAAAATACTAATTTGAAGAGATATATGCACCCCTATGTTTACTACAGTGTTATTTACAATTGCCAAGATATGGAAGCAACCCAAGTGTCCACTGATAGATGAATGGATAAAGAAGATGTGGAATACTACCCAACCATAAAAAAAGAACAGGTGTTGTCATTTACAACAGCATGGATGGATCTAGAGGATATAATGCTAAGTGAACTAAGTCAGAGAAAGGCAAATACCATATAATTTCACTTATACGCAGAATCTAACAAAACAAACCAACAAGCAAAAAAACAGAAACATCTTCTTAAATACAGAGAACAAACTGGTTGTTGCCAGAGGGGTGGGGTGTGGAGATTGGGTGAAATAGGTAAAATGGGTTAAAACGTACAAAATTCCAGTTTTAAAATAAGTAAGTCACAGGAATGAAAAGTACAATAAAGGAAATATAGTCAATAATATTGCAATAATATTGTATGATGACAAATGGCAACTACACTTATCACGGTATGCATAGTGTAATATACAGAATTGTCGACTCACTATGTTGTATACCTAAAACTAATGTAACACTGCATTTTAACTATACTTTAATTTTAAAAAATCATTTTTTGTTTTATATATACTTGGTACTCACTAGATATTTTGAGGTTATCAATATTTTTAAATCATATTGACTCACTTCACATTGAAATGTACTCTAGAAAAAACAATGTTACAGGGAAGTTTTGGAGCCCTGTTGATTCATTAGATAAAAAGTCTTTAAAACCTGATTTTGCCAAAATGCCAAGTGGGCATTCATTAAAGACCACCTAAACTGTTAACATTTAATTTGCATTTACTTATCTACTTGCCTTGACCCATGTGTCTCTAAATCATGTAGATGACCTTTTTACAAATCAATTTTATTTGGATAAACACACTCTTTGAGATTCTTTTAAGTTGTCTCACAGACAAGCCTTCCAAATGGGCAATTCAGAAAGGTCATTCATAAGTGATTAACATTTAAACTTTACATTACTTTGTAGCATTTAATACACTAGAAAAACTGGGAGGTTTTCAGAAAATACTTCAGCTGTACAATACAAATGTTCTGAGCAAGTCTTTCTGCTAAGCACACACTTCTATTTGCCATTGGAAAAGAAATGTGTCATTTTTGCCTGTCAACGAACATATACTTAAGTTTGAGACTCGAGAATAAAAATAATAATAATGGCAATGAACGCCGATGTCAAAGTACACGAGCTGGAGTTCTATTTGTGAAATGCCTCTGCTATGTTG
The DNA here is from genome assembly GCA_030068075.1 of Paguma larvata. Classification (NCBI taxonomy): domain Eukaryota; kingdom Metazoa; phylum Chordata; class Mammalia; order Carnivora; family Viverridae; genus Paguma; species Paguma larvata. The sequence continues at coordinate 42,281,905 of CM057831.1, read as the reverse complement.
GCTGGGACTGTCCCACCTCACTGCTCGTTGCTAAATTTCAAATGGATGTATTAGAGACAAACTGCCTGTTAATAGCTTTTCAACCGTTCATATTTTCTCATCTCTCAAAATCCGTGGACACGCTACTCTTTGGATATTTTCCCTCACTTCTAAAAACTTAAATACTTTCATTAATGTTCTCATTTATCATTCCATGTCACATATTCCATTCAGTCTCACTTGTTGGATCTACTTAGAGTCTTAAATCCATCTACCACCACATAATCGTCTAGGTCACATTGACAATTTTCCTAGTTCTATCCATTACTTACTCTTGCATTAGACCCAAATCATGAAAACCCAGAAATTACATTAAAAACTATTATTTAATTCATTCATTTCCTTACATATAGGCTGCCTACACTGCTCCAGGGAGATAAGAATAAAGCCTTTTTAAAAATACTCTTCAGAGATTAAAATCACGTCTTCCTTCAACAAATGGCTTGGAACATTCATTACTTATGCTAGGTATTAAAGGGAATATAAAAGTTAGCCAGATCTAGACCTATTGAAATAAAAATGTACCCTGAAATACTAGCAAAAAAAACAAGGACTTCCAGGGCTACAATCATAAATAACAACTCATTTTTATCTTATTGATATTTTTTCTTCTTTGAAAAATGAGCTTAACACTATAAAAATCAGGCATGACTAAAAACTAAACCAAAAACAACAACAAAAAAAAATAAAACCTCATTTCACACTTTCCAAAATTGCTTCATCTTTGTTTTTTTCTACCTTAATAATGTCATCAAAAGAATTACTAGAGGTTTCATTTTGTTCTTACATCTTTTTCTGTTTGGTTTGGTCTTTGAATAAGGAAGGATTTTTCAAACAGTGATCTGCTATTCTTTGATAACAGGGCTCATAATGGAGTCTATAAATTTTTCAAACCTTGTCAATTGATTTCAAGGATAACCCCAAAAAGTTAATAGCTCTTACCTTTTGGATGATAATCTAAGAGCCAAATACTGTTGCACATTTCAGTGCCCAAAGCCACATCTGATTTATTTCTGTGTGTTTTTGAGAAACAAAACAGGGGCATACTGTATGTAGATGATTATTTGCACGAAGTGGAGATTAAGTAATACCAGACCAATGTAAAAAATATAGAATTTGAATAACAGAAGAAAAGTGATGGGAGACTTGAGTTATCACAAAGTACAACGAGACATAAGAATGCTAAATGCAAAATCATATTCAGAATTATACTTACATTGCGCAGCCTGATTTAATTTCAGAAAAATAACATCAACAATCATATTAAATTAATAATTTTATTTGAGTGTTACTGGATGTTACTTTCATTTAAATTTTATTTAAAAATCTACTCCACTTAAAATTGAATGGGCATTATAAACATTAGTATTTAATTCATAATGTAGGGCTTTTATATTTTGAGTAAAAATAATGTGTATGTCAGTGGTAGGATTTCAGGTGAACGTTTTCCTTTAAAAGGAGTTGAAAGTTAAATCTGAAAAACACTGATCTTCAGAAATAGGTCACCAATGTGCAAGATAGTTTGCAAAATTCTATGATTTAAAGTTCCAGTGAAGGAAAGGGAAGGGGCAAATAAACATCTGTCCATTGTCTGTTACGGCCCTCGTATGTGCAAGGCATGGTGCTAGCTTTTGTTGTAGTTAACAATTTCATTTAATTCTTACGTCAACACTACAATTTTATAAAAATTAATATGCCCATATGACAAACGAGAAAATAGGAGTATAGAAAAAGATTAGATGACTTCATCAAGGTCCCAACCTAGGAAATGACAGAGCCGAGATTAAGATTCTGATTTTATTATTTTACAACCCCATGTTCTCTTTCAAAGGAACTGTGTGGTGAGCTGGCTCTCAATTTTCAGTTTAGAGGATGCCAAAAATAAAGTAAATGGATTAAGAGACAAGGGTGAATGGAATAGTGAAGAGAGAGATGACACGGATGATGGAAAGAAATAATTTTTATATTTTTAAATTGTTACTCATCCAATCCTTGCCACCTGGAAGTAATGATTTCCCAGTCATTAATAATAAGGAAAGTTACATGGTTCATTAGACATTAGGCATTATAACAATAACGAAACTTACATGGTTCAAAAGATATAGAGCAGGAATTACAAATGATGCTTGTCTAACTCCAAAGTGGCCCTGTAGTTATGAGCAAACATGCTTCCAAATAAATAAGGAAGGGTTCCTGAAAACTATCCATGTGGTCTGAGCATTAAATTCTCCCAGTAACAGATGACCTCATAAGAGTAAAGGACAGGGGCACCTGGGTGGCTCAGCAGATTAAGTTTCCCACTTTACCTCAGGTTATGATCTCCTGATTGGTGAGTCTGAGCCCCCATCAGGTTCTGCACTGGTGGTGCAGGAACTTGCTTGGGATTCTCTCTCTCCCTCCCTCTCTCTCTGCTCCTTCTCCACTTGTATATACTCTCTCTAAATCAATAAATGAACTTAAAAAAAAAAAAGAATAAAGGACTATGGGTGTCATTTTGAGCCTTATGTCTTCACTGGATTAACGGAAAGAGAGATATTTTTGTCAAAGAAACCAATAAAATAGAAATTTTACAAGATCAATAACCTTTACATATATGCTATACATCATAAGTTTTCATGTTATTTTCTGTTAGTTATACTCTTTATAAAAAGTTTTTTTTAATATACATTCTATGATTTCTGGAAAGAGAGAGTTGGCTGACTGGTATATGTTTGGGGAAGGAATAATTAAAAATAAAGCTAGATAAATCCCAATTAATCCTGATGTTTTCTGGCAATATTTAGATGACATACAGATTACAACCATTTTATGTTCTTTTAACATCTTCAATCAAGTAACTCCTTTATTTCTTTTTTCTGATGATTAGAAGTGAAGAGGAGCTGCTGATTATTAATGGATACAAATATCAAGACTATAGGCAGTTATAGAAACACAGTCTCAGAAAGACCAGGGTTCAAATATCACTGCAGCCACCTAGTAGCTATGTGACTTAATTAAGTTATTTAAATTACTGATGATTTGAGCTCCTCATCTGAATAATACATTTCCTGCAGGCTGATAGCATAGATTAAAAATGACATACTAAAATTTGTTAACCAAGTGCCTGGAATTGGCAAGAAGTCAATATTCAGTGAGTACTATTATTAGTCAGATTGTCATTTTAAACATAGGTGAAATCTCAGTAAATAAAAGCACTTGTTGAAGGAAACAGAGGCTAGACTATTAAGGCCAATAGCAGTAAGACACATCTACTCATCCAGCTCTTTGTCATTATTGTTTCTCACACTTTTGTTTACTACCATGTTAAAGAAAGTAAGGAAAGCCATGAAAACGTGAAAACAATATGAAATAGAATGGAATTTAACATACAACCAAGGAAATCTAACAAAACTAGATAAAATATGTAGTAAGAACAAATACTTTAATACAAAAGGTATAACTTAAGGATATGTAAATATCAGCTTTTATGGAGATTAAAGCCAGAATTAAAAACTCCCCCCTTTATTTTAACTTACTTCTTTAAATCATTATGAATGGTAACAGAAATATCATTAATCAATTTGTTCGAAAAAAATTAGCAGGACCTAAAGGGCACTCAGTAGTTCATTTGAACCAATTGGACTACTGAAATTGAAACCTATCACTGAGAGAAGAATATAGCCTGGGCACAATTTATTAAATGTTACTCACTTTGAGCACTAACAGTATACTTGATTCTTCAAGGAATTGAGGTATAGAGAGCAGGTGATGGAGAAGTCAGAAGCAAGATTCCTAAGGGGCACCTGTGGCTCAGTCCATTAAGTGTCAGACTTCAGCTCAGGTCACGATTTCATGGTTCATAAGTTTGAGCCCACATCCAGCATTCTGCTGTCAGTACAGAGCCCACTTCAGATCCTCTGTCCCCCTCTCTCTCTGCCCCTTCCCCAAGTGTTCTCTCTCTCTCTCTGTCTCAAAAATAAAAATAAACATTAAAAAAAAGATTAGTAAAGAAAGAGCAGTTTCAATCTTGGCCATGCTATCTAACTAACAATTTATTGTAGACAGGAACAAATAAATGACACTGGTAAGAATGGTAAAAAAAAAAAAAATACTCAAAGTCAAATGAAGAAAAGAATGTTTATTTGGGCCCTCTAAGAAAGAAAGTAAGTATTGAGCTTAATTAGAGCACAAAGAAGCCAAGTGGCCTCGACCTTAATGTGTGGGGATGTCCTCACGATTTTTCGTACCAAACATCCTACCTATCATACACGCTTGCTTTCAAGATGCTCAGAATCAAATAGCAAATAACATTATTAATAGTATCCTCTTAGGACAAATAAAACATGAAAGTAATTTGAGGACTTGATAAAGCAATATTTACACATGCTCTTCTTAACAATCCTCTCCTTTCATCATTTATAATGACTGAAAATCTCATGGAGAGATTTCTCATTTTCTAAACAATGACAACAGAGCTTTCTTTCTGATATGAATTTGTATATCACCATTTTTCAGCCATAGTATAATAAATGAACCAGATGAAAACAATTATAGTAATGTTTCCTTTTCTAGCATTCATAGGTCTCAAACTCTAAATTAAACAAAATATACTCTCTAATTAGAAGGAAGAAGAAAAGGTTTCCAAACAAATTGTGTGCCAGAACATCCTTGAACCCTGTTCGTCTCTTTTAAGAGAGTCTTTCAGGAACTCACATACAGTATGTGTCCCCTTATCTTAGAGACAGAATCTTAAGCAAACTCAATCCAAGCATACTCTGGAATAGAAGCAGAAAATTAGAAGAGACGATTGTGACCAAGTCACACTGCCATCAATGAGTAAACGCAATGACTATGTGGGCAAAAAAGGGAAGTAACGCAGGGCACATAGGTGACTCGACTGGTTGAGCGTCTGACTCCTGATTTCGGCTCAGGTCACGTTCCCACGGTCATGGGCTCGAGCTCCACACTGAGCTGTGGAGCCTATTTAAGATTCTCTCTCTTTCTCCCTCTCCCTCTCTCTCTCTCTCTCTCTCTTTCTCTCGCTTTGCACTCTCCTCCACCTGTGCATGCTCCCTTCTTTCTAAAATTAATGCATAAAAGAGGTATGACATAAAAGAAGTGATACATAAAACCGTATAACACAGTGTCATTTACAAAAGGGACAAATAGTTGTAATGATTCAAAACTTTAGAAAACGTGGGCATATTAAAACAAAATGTGATTAACAAATGATCATAATGATGAGCCTTATGGATAAGAAGATATTGTCCTTTTTAATGCAGGTTAGGAGTAGAGTTTGGAATATGTTGTTTTGTTTTTTAAAAATATATTGTCATTTAAAAGGTGAAGAAGTCTCTCAATATTTTGATCTCTGAAGAGCTGAACATCCATTATTCAAAAAATTCAGAGAAAAAGCCTGATCTTCAATAAGAATAAAAAGGGTTATTGAGTATATATTATACTTCAAATCTTGTGCTAATGCTTTTCACATATTTTCTAATTTAATCCACACAACAATCTTTTGAGGTAATTATTAATTTAATCCACAAAACGATCTTTTGAGGTAATTATTACTGTGCCTTTTTTTTCTCTTAAGAATAAACTATGCCTTACAGAAGTCACGTAATTTGTCTGAAGTTGCTCATTCGGAAGTGGTAGAACCAAATTCAGTCTTTCTGACTCTCAGGTAGCTCAGTACAAAACATTCTTTCATTGATTTCCTGTCTTCGTATTGCACCGGCACCATGACAGTGATTAAGCAAAGGGAGGTTAATCATTTGAATGAAACGTTAAAATGTGGTTGTATCTTTAAATCTGCATGTTTTGGTATCAAATATGTAAAACTTACATTTGTTTTAGATTTCCCAAGTTATGTTAGTGTTGCATCTTGAAAACAGACCATTTCCATTTTCATGTTCCAGGCTGGATTCCAGTCCATATTCTCTTTTATCCCCATAGCTGTGATTCTGTACTGTGCTTGCTGCCCTGATATTTGCCTAAAAAGCTCTTGATTGTGCTATATTTCAAATACATAATTGCTCTATTTTTCATCTTCTGCAATAATTTTTCTTTCATATTCTATATTTTTAGTTGATGACTAATTCATCTGTGGATGACTCAAGAATCCCTTTTTATTCTGGCACATCTGAAATAATTTTTCTTCTCTTGAGCTCACCACAACATATATTCTGATTTCATTCCCCAAATATCACTGCTAAGATCTGAAGTGTTTACTCAATTGTGTTTTGCTCTGTTTTTATCATTACAACTTGGGTGCCAGGTGTACCTACTTTAAAATAATATGTTTACAATACAAAACAATTAATTTTGAAATCAAATAGCCAAGTTTTCCTACATTAATTGCATTTTCACGAAGCTCAGACAAATAAGATATACCAATATTATCTTAGAGAGGGAATATAATCCTAGCACTAGGGAAAATAATCCTAGCACTAGAGAAAAACAGGCCAAAATGATCGAAGGACAGTAGAAGCTAACAGCTTTTAAAAGTTGTAGTTTGAGCACATATTTTATCTCCACATGCAGGTTATAAAGGAAGAAATAATGACCATTCCTCTTTGTTAATTCTCACTTGGTCTTTTAACAAATGCCTATTGGACACCCCCATGTGTTAGGCATTATGCTAGGCCCCTGAAGCCGGTCCTCAGGAGCTCATAGTTTAGAACAGATAAAGCAAATACAAAGCCAGATCAGAATAATTGTGAGTGTATGTATGTTTGGTGAAATACTATGAGTTCACTTAACATTTAGTAGGTAATGGATAAACAAATATTGAGGGACAGGAAGGAAACATAAAATCTAATGTCTAAATAAAGACTTGTATTTACAAGTAGTAGCTTCCAGTTGAAAAGTATGCCAGAGGATGGGCATTCCAACCAATGCACAAAAATACAGAAATGAGAATTAAAAGCATGTGTGCAAGGGACTGTGCAGAAGTTGGGGTGGCTGTAGCAGACAGACCAAAGAAGATGACACAAAGAGTTGAAACGCAGAAATAGAAGAAGCCAGATTGTAGACTTGGTCAAATATCATTCAATGAGGTTTAGCGATTTCTCTCGGAGCTGAGTGGCCTAGTTTAAACTTGGACCTTCTTAACAAAATTAGAGAGCCCGTCCAGATACACCAGAACGGGACCTATTAGTGACCCAGGCCTTAGCTGACACACTCCAAAATTCTCCAAAATAAACCCATTGTAGAGTTTTCTTTCTTCTTTCTGCTGTAGCTTCAATCTACACATTACTTAAGTGGCCCTTTTTTTCCTAATCTGAAATCACCCCACATACCGTGATCTCATTTTAGGTTTGTATCTTTTTGGAAGAACGTTTAAAAGCATTTCAGCCTCAACAGATAGTCAACATTTTTTTTTTTTAATTCATGTGTTTGGGTCAAAGGAGACTTTTTGATAAAAATAACACTGGAAAAAGATTTCCTGAGCTTATTACCTTATATAGCTTTAACTTTTAAGAAACAGAAATGGTTTAATTATTCAAAAATATAACAAATACAAAAGGAACAAAAAACTCTGAAAGTGAATAAAATCAGAAAAAAAATAATTTTGATTCCATGAAAAATTGATAAAATATTCACACCAGGAAAAAATTAATTCGAGTAATACTTAAACACAGTATTTTTACTGTAAAACCAATGTAAAATATAGCTTAAGAATAAAAAGAACTAAAAACAATCTCAAACTCATTTAGATGATTTACTTGTAGGGACCTTGGTGGTGTCATAAAGAAACTATTTTGGACACATTCTGGGATTGAAGAGATGAATAAGTATGGATATTTTGGGGGGGAGCAAGATAATTCACTATAGGAGAAGAGAAATACACATATAGAGAGGGTTGGCACCTGGGTGGCTCAGTCGGTTAAGCATCTGACTCTTGTTTTCAGCTCAGGTTAATGAGTTCGAGCCCCACAATGGGCTCTGTGCTGACAGTGGGAAGCCTGCTTGGGATTCTCTCTTTCTCTCCCTCTCTTCCCCTTCCCCACACCTGATCTCTCTCTTTCTCTCTCAGAATAAACAAACTTAAAAAGATATCATAGAGAGGAAGGTGAGAAAGGACACTCTAGGTTGTATTTCAATGTGAACCACCAGTACAAATCTGCTAGCATGTGTGCTCATATGTGTTCATGTGTATGGACACACACGCATTTTTCTTCCTAACTAAATCCCCTGAAAGGCCCAGGAAGCAATGACATACCAGAGGCAGTGAACCTTCAGAATTTAGATTTTTGTTCTTAATTAACATTGTCTAATAATAAGAACCAGAGCTTCTTGGAGAAATGGCTGATTCCACTCTAGGGCAGAAAGAGTACAAGGTGAGCCTGGAACACCTTGTTGTGCCAGAAAATAAGGAGATGCTAAAAGCCTAATGGGGACAGTACAAAAGAACACAGATGCCAGCTTAAAGGAGAACCCACTAACAAAATTGGAACAAACTGTACATCACAAAAGGATGATGATGCTAATGGAACTTAATATATTTAAATTAAAAAAAAGGAAGGAGAGAAACTACGTGTATATAACAATAGGAGAAGGAAATGGTCAGAGAGAGAAAGAGAAAATAGAAAACGGAAGAGGGGACAGGAGGGGAGGGGAAGAGGTGTGAGAGGAGAGGAAGGTAGGGAAGGGAAAGGAAAGGAAGGGAAGGGAAGGGAAGGGAAGGGAAGGGAAGGGAAGGGAAGGGAAGGGAAGGGAAGGAAAGGGAAGGGAAGGGAAGGGAAGGGAAGATAAGGGAAGGGAAGGGAAGGGAAGGGAAGGAATAGGATGGGATGGGATGGGATGGGATGGGATGGGATGGGATGGGAAAGGAAGAGAAAAGAGCTCTTTAATAGAAAAATCACATCTATCAATGCAGAACCACTGTAGTAACTTTTGATCATTAAATTGAGATATTGTTGGGAAACACAGTACCTATTTTAAATTTACAAAGTAGAAAGATACCTTTACAATGGAGATTATCTCACAGTTTTAGTCTTAACCAAGTAGCAGTGTGCAGCAATGTCAAGCTGTGAGAGACCTACACGACCACCAAGGGTATTCTTGCCTGAAATGTTTGCCTTAAGTATAGCTAGGAGGAGATAGTCAGACAAATTTGGATTGTGGGATATTTGGAAGAACTGACCTGGACTTTCGTATAATTCAATGAGATGAAAAACAATGCAAGTGAAAGAGACTGTTGCTTGATCAAGAGACACCAAGGAGAAATAATGTGACTCTATGAATATTGGCTGGATATTATTTATAAAAGCAAAGCACACACAAATACAAAGCCAAAATAAAATACAGTCATAAAGGACAGTTTTTAGACAACTGGGGTAATCTGTACGGGCTGTGTATTGGTGATGTTACTGAATTAATGTTGACTTTCTTAGGTGTTGTCAGGGTGCTGAAGCTCTGCCAGAGAAGTGGTTCATTCTTGAAAATGCATACTGAGGTATTTGTGGGTTAAATGGTATGGTATTCATAGCCTGTTTTCAAATGATTTGGCAAAATGAAAGTATGAGATGAGATATTTACAGATGGTAAGTTTGGTGAGAGTTATATGAGTATATATATATTGCACCCTTCTTTCAACTTTTAGTTTGATTTTTTTAATGAAAAAAAAAGCTAGACACACTGTTTGAACAATTACAGTTCATCCTAAATCCCAGATTAATGCATCCATTACCTATTTCCTTTCTGAATGAGAACCAGGTTACAGGCAGCTGCTTCTCTCTCCCTACCACCAGTTTCTGATGCCCCTCAAAGGTTCTCCCAGAATTATACATTCATAACTTAAGTCTGAGCAGGTCACTCACAAACTTAAACCACGCTCAGGGCTTCTGTTGCCCTACAGAATGACTTTTAAGCCTAACACAATATACAAGCTCTTTTATTTGAAGACCTGATGACATCGACTTCTCATCTTCCTTTAAAATGACAGTGTTAAAATTCAAAACAGTGTGACACTGCTGAACTTTGAAATTACTTTGATGCTTTGAGTTTAATTGATTTTTATAATATTGCATTTGCTCTATCAGTACCTCAACAAATAGGTTTCAACATCTGTGATGTCCCAGTTCTCTCATTTTTTTATTACAATAACTGCAGGATGTAAAGTAGAGGCCCGTGCCAAAAGTTTTAAAACAATGTATGTATCACACAAGCAAGGCTCTATTAATATGGAATCATTTCTTGAATCTTTACAACTCCTAGGAAGCAAGGGGCAAGTGCCCCCATCTGAGTACATTATTGCTGTTGTTATTAATAACTGTTATTACTCTGAGGTTTAGAGAGATTAACTGATATACTTCAACGGCTTCTCATAGGTGTTGTTAGGAAAGAACTCCTGAACTCTATGACCAATATTATCTCTTTTCTCACATATTAGGCAATAAATTTTGAGGTCTATACAGTTTTTAAATTTATAGTAGTCATTTAATCAAAACTAACTCTCGTTTGTGAAAATTAGATGCTGTTAAAATTTCTCCAGACAACTAGAAATAATCAAAATAAATCTAAGTTTCTCTTTTATACATTAGCCTCAGAATTAGCAGGAATTGTGCAATCTCATCCATTCCCACCATTTCTTCTCCCATGTAAATATTGCTCATGCACCTGAGGGCTCAGTCAGTTGAGCATTTGATTCTTGATTTCGGCTTAGGTCATGATCCCAGGGTCGTAGGATCAAGTCCCACGTCGGGCTCTGTGCTGACCCTGGAGCCTGCTTAAGATTCTCTCTCTCCTTCTGCTTCTCTCTCCCACTCTTTCATTCTCTCTCTATATATATGTATCTATATATATAAAATAAAAAAAAATACTGCTAATTCTGAAATTTGAAAGTCTAAGTCTGACTGTGTATGGCCAATTTTCTATTATACATATCCATCTCAGTACATTGTTATTGCTCACTGATAACATTTCAAAATAAGAAGAAAGTTCATATCTTCCCATGAAAACTTTCTTTCTCTTGGGATTTCCTTATAAATTAATGATGTTGCACAAGGCTTCCAAGTGAGAACTCTTGCTGTCCTGTGGGACTTCTGACTCTTCTTTAGCCCCCATGGAAAGGAGTTTAATGTAGTAGAAATAGAATAGGTACCGATAGATCTGTTTACACCTTTGACCACACACCCTCACTTGTATTGGGCCTCTGATTTCTCTAAAATAGAGATAACAAACTTCACCTCAAGTCGTTGTGAATCATAACTATGATTAACCGCTGTCAAATGTGTGGCACTTTAATTGTGTTGGACAGAGAATAGGCGTTCCTAAATTTTTGACATAAAGAATGATACATTTGAGCTCCATCTTCAAGGTTAAATTGGTCACTGCTATTAACCTCATGAAAGTTTTTTTTATTTTTTTTAAATATTTTTTAGAGACAGCACACAAGTGAGAGCAGGGGAGAGGAGAGAAAAAGAGAGAAGGGCGGGAGAGAAATTTAAGCAGGCACCACACTAAGCGTGGAGCCTGACACAGGGCTCCATCCCACAACCCTGGGATCATGACCTGAGCTGAAATGAAGAGTCAGACACTCAACTGACTGAACCACCCAGGCGCCCTGGAAAGGCTTTTTTAGAAGGGGGTTGTTCCATTCTTACAGCCTTGTCTTGTGACAAGCTGAGTGAGTTTACTTTGATAGGGTGCTAAGGATGCAGAGACAGAGAGGCTAAACTTGAAGATGGAAACATAGGGTGAGGCCAGATTGGAAAGGATCTTCTATAACCAAGTCAAGACTTTGGATGATAGAGAACTGGTGAGGGGTTATAAGTGGGAAAAAAATATAATCAAGTTGTGTACATCTGTGTGTGTATGTCTGTGTGTTTCTGTTTGTGTGTGTGTGTTTGTGTCAGAGCAGGGAAATAAAATAATTGTTAAATTATTCCTTTATTGTTTAAAAAGAGGACAACTGTGTGTGGTTTGTATCTGTATTTATACCATAACAATTTTATAATTCTTGTTAGCCATTTTGACTCAAATTCCAGATAGAAAATGCACTGAATTACAAAGAGTTAAAAACAAAGACTTCAATTCACTAGGATGCTTAGAATTAATAAATTATCATTTAACTAAATGGAAATAGCAAATTTATGTATAATGGCATCCTTAAATTTTCTTGTCACATATTCTAGATCTGGCCGTGCAACAAAGTAATCAATTATTTTAGGGAGCAAACAGTTATAACCTTTAAAAATCATTATTATTATTGCTTTAGGTTACTTATTCAATCTGGCTTCCCTACAGGGTTCTGGGAGAAAATGAGAACATGGGTTCATACAACTAACAGACTACCAGTCAGTGAAATCACTCAGTTATCACCTGGAGCATTCTTAACCTAACTGCTTTATTATTTCTTGTGCTTTAATCAGAGTGAGAATGTTTACCTACAAGGCAAGTCTACGCATGTAGACTCACTGAGAAACCTAACAATTCTGTCAGTAAAGTGTTCTTTGGATTTAAAAATGATCTAATATATTGAAGTTTTCAAATGTTTATTTTGAGAGAGAGAGAGAGTGCAGGGAAGGGGCAGAGAGAGGGAGAGAGAAAATCCCAAGCAGGTTCCTTGCTGTCAGTGCAGAACCCAATACGGGGCTTGTAGGAGTTGATCTCACAAGCTGTGAGATCATTACCTGAGCTGAAATGAGAGTCAGATGATTAATCAACTGAGCCACCCAGGCACCCCTTGAATTGTTTTAGAAACACAGGAAACACATGATCGAGAAAAGTTTTCACAAGATAGTTAAATGAAAGATTATAGCTAGAAATATGAAAAAAAAATTCCCTTTTACTGTATCACTTCTACAGCCTCATGTGTGATTTAAATGTTTTTCTCATTTTATCCTACCTCCTGCATTAATATTTTGATGTTTTTGCCCATTAAAGTTGATGACTCCTATTTTCAGCTTGTTTGTTTTTTCTGTTTAAAATGTTTGCTGAATTACTACTGGTTAAACAACTTTAAACAGCTTTCCCCAAAATCCCATTTCTTCCCAGGCAGAGGCACACACAAACTAAACTCCTCAATAGGACAACAGTCCCTTACAGGCCTGGCCTCCTGACTCCACTCCGCCTCTTAGCAATGCAGGCTATGGAGGTTCCGCCACACAGAATGTGCTCTTTTCCCCTGTTTTCCCTAGAAATTACTATTCCCTTTTCCTAGTATCCCTTCTACATTCTGCCTGGTGAACTAATCATTCAAGGGTCTGGTATAACTTTCCAACATTATTTCTGGTTTCTAAGTCTTTGCTGACTACCCTCTCTGCTCTTGGTGTAATTTGGTTGATTAATAGATTAACATCATCTATTAGTAATGCAGGGAAACACCTGCTTTTACGGGAAGGGGGGATCACCAGGGCTCCCCTCCTCTTACTGAACAATCTTGTTCAGAGTTAATGAAAAAGCGGTAACTAGATAGTCTATTATATATAAAATACTTCACTCCTATCTTCTTTCCCCAAATTACCAACAATAATATCAAAATTTTGCATGAGTGTGAAGATATTCCTGGGAAACAACTGTGATTTTAAGGGCTAAGCTCTGGAGCCAGCCCCAGAAAATTAGATTGTACAGCCTTTAGCTTTTAAATGTGATCAGCAGACCCTTAGTTCCATGGAAATCGGAGGTGACTGGGAGAGTAGAAAGAAGAGGGAGGGCCAAAGGGGCAAGTAGCAGAGAAAGGAGGGTGCTTTGGACAACTCAAATCCATCTTGGCTAGAGCAATCTCACTTTTACCTGTGTTATATATTGGCCTTCTATATAAGAGTCCCTTTCTAAAAAATAAAGAAGAAAACCGCCACATTTTTCTAATTTTGAAAATTACTTGTATAAACATCTGGTTTCCCATATTGGTTGTCCAAAGCATCAGGAATTTTATTCCCCAATTAATGAATTAGGAATTGGTATTCAAACCAGTTTGAGTCGGGTGCCGGTTTCTTTAATTAAGCTCCCAGTGTGGTTCAGAGAGGACAGATGGTACAGTTTTAGTCATTTGGTTAAAGGTGACGTGCTGCCTCCAGTTTACACAATTCTCTGTTGGCTAGAAACAAAATTTTACCTATGATAGTAAAAAATGAGACCTTAGTGACTCTCTCCTTCTTTCATTCATGAGCCTGACACAGGGGAAAGCATTGTGTTTCTTTGTTAACTTAGATAGATCCTGGCTGGATACGGAGGCCAAGTCTGTAAGATCTCATAAAGTTCCTTGAAGTTTTGAGTCTCTACCCCATGGAGCAAACATGTTTTTCCCCGAGACCCTCTCCAGCTAACATGCGCCCTCTTTGTGATTATCACTCTCAGCAGTAGGCTCACTGTCAAAAGAAATCATGAATTCAAGAAATAGTTCCTGATCTCTTATTATGTGCAAAATGTCAGATCTCAAAGAGATAAAGTCCATCATGGAAATCATCCAAAGAGCGTATTAAAAGAGGAAATAAGATTTGGACCAAAGTAATATAATACAAAGAAGAAATAGGAGCAATAAAGGCAAATAAAGTGAAAAGGGAGTAAATAAGAAGAATGACTGCCTTCAACTGAGGCATGCAATGCCCCATTAAAAATATCCCTTCTCATTTTATATCTGGGATGGCATTAAGCTGTTTCCAACAAAACACAATCCCACAATCAAGTTGTTTTCCTCCATCTCTACAGTTTGGATTGATGACTGATGAACAGATACCTGATTTCCTGGCTATCCCTGGAAGCTACCCTGCTCTGATGAGCAACTTCTGGCCACTATGGTTAGAGTTTATAATAAAAATACAAAGAGCAAGGCATAAGACCCCAATTTAAATCTGAGCGCCATCTAGAGGCAACTCGCCTTCTTTCATCCATGAACTCACTTCCAATTGTTTTCCCTTCAGTGTTGTGCTTTTTCTACTTTTGTGTTCCTTTACTTTTGAGTTTCTCACATCAATCTAATCATTACAGTGTGTTGTAACTGTTGGTTCACTGTGTGTCTTCCATTACTGTGAACCCTCTGCAGGAAATGCTTTACTCAACTTGATTTCCATTATGTGCTCCGTTTGTATACCAGTTTTGAAATATAGTAGGCATACTAAATACCAAATAAATATTTGTTAAATGAACAAATTTTACCAAAAAAGTATAGTCATGAGATATTACCCTATTTGAAAAAAATATTTGAAGTAATTGAACAGATCGATGGCTGAGCCTGAGGCAATGTAATATGGACAATTTATGAAGTATTGGTTAGTTACTACAACATACCAAATATAAATATAATAAGGCAAATATTTTTAGTTTAAAGTAACTTAAGGCTAAGCTTAAGGAAACATTTGAAGTATAATATTTTAAAATAACTAACCCAGGGAGGGAAAACAAGTAGAACACAGGACATTTCCAGGGAAGTGAAACTAATCTGTAAAATGGATACTTATGTGAATAAAAACATTATGATTTTGTCAGAAAAAGTTAACTGCAGAACACAAGAAGTGACACCTACCATAACTATGGATCTTAGTGGATAATAATGTGTCAAGATTGATACACCCATTGTGAGGAATGCATCATACTAACACAAGGTGTTATCCTAATGTTTAAGAAGACAAAGGGTTATATGGGAACTCTCTAAACTTTCCACCTCATTTTTCTTTAAGCCTGAAACTGCTCTAAAAAATAAAGTCTAAGTAAAAGAACAATCAAATCAAACAAATATCGATGTATTACAATCTATAAGGATATATTCACTGCAACATTTTTGAGACAGCAAATATATATACATAATACATATAGAGTATATCATCATCAGAAAAAATATTTTAGTAGCTTAAAATACTGTACATATCACTTATGATTTAATATTTCATCTGTTATCTATCAGACTCGATTAGCAACAACTAATGTTTCTCATTTACAACTCCGGAATTGATTTTAGTCAAATTCCTGGCATATAGTAGTAACTCAGTTGAATCTATGTTGTATTGGCAATTGAAAAAACAAGTAACTGAAAATATTATACGATGCTCATAAGGGAGAGAAGTTGGAAATGTCTTAAAATATTATAACTATTAAGAGCCATGTGAGATGTATATGTGTGTGTGTATATATATATACACACACATACATACATGTGGGGGAGAGAGATGTATATGAGAAATGCATGTGTGTGTATAATATACATATACACAGAGAGAGAGAAGGTCCATAAGAGAGAGACAGTAACAAAATTATCTCTGGAAAATTTTTAATTTTTTTACCTAGAATACCTTCTAAATTTCAGCAATAAATACATTAACTGTAAGGAAAAAATAAGGAATTAGGAAATTAGTTACAAATAACTACTGAAAACGAAACAAGTATTTATTTATGAAGCGATTTCCTTTGGCATGGAGCAGTCTATTGTTAGAATGGTAAGGCAAAAAGAAGTGCAAGACTAAAAAATTAGAAAAATACTAAGAAAAGCTATCAGGCTTCCAGCCCGAGAGTCCAAAATGCCATCCTCTCATACTACAAGAAAGCTCTTCTTTGGGCATTAGTTTCTTTGAGAGTACAAAGCTAAAAAGCTATTTTGTAGCAAAACCATTTCTATTGTGATCATTGAGCAGAATTTTCACCTCCCAAGTCCAACTCACAGTGAATTCACAGGTTTATTGTTAGGATGGAAGGAGATGCTCATAAGGGAGAGAAGTTGGAAATGTCTTAAATGTACAAACGGATACATGAATGATATTCCAGTTATTTGATACCTCCAGGTTGGCAAAGAGCCAGGACTGAAGCTAGAAAATGTATTTACTAGAGAAAATCTGTCTACGAATTTCTGCTTCATAATTTATCTTCCTCAAATGGCGTGTGTGTGTGTGTGTGTGTGTGTGTGTGTGTGTGTGTGTGTGTAAGAGAGACAGAGAGACAGAAACAGACTGAGAAGACACAGGGAGGTTGCCTGATTTTTTAAACCAATCAACAGAGACTCATGTCTATATCTCTTCTGCTTTGTAGGAAAAATTGTTGAATTCAAACCAGAAAGAGAGTGGTTAACATTTCCAGGGTCAGTTCCATTTCCAGAACAGCCTTGGCTTTCAAATGTTTTACTGAAGAACTGTGAGGTAAGAGCTAAGGTTGGAATATAAGGAAATTATCTGTGGGCTAATTGGGATATTGAAAAATTAGCTATTGAGAGGCATGGGAAGTTAAAGGACAAGAACTTCTACCATCTGGGGAACTTCGGGCCTCCCTGGAAGCAAAATAGATTAGATTGCATATCTCTGTCATTTGGCTGGTTGACAACCTTTCTTCATACGTTGGGAGGTGAGAACTGACTCATTCTGAGTTTGCTTTTTCAATCTATCAAACCTCAACAATGGTCTATATCAGTTTTCTTGGTTAAATAACTAAGAAGCACAGTGAGGTAGACACAATATGGGCTTTTTGGTGACAAAGAGGCCTAGGATACTGTCTTATTCCTTCTGAGCCTCAGTTTTCTCTGAATTATAAACAATAATATCTACACCACAGGGATTTTGTGAGAATATGACGTTCTACGCGCAACTGTTGGCACATGTTAAGTGCCCAATACACAGGTGCCATATGACTCCTAATTACTGATTCCGGCCTAGATCTATGTCTGCATGTGCATGTGTATATGTGTTACGTATTATACATCATTAAACAAACTGTATATCATCTCATCTCTCAAACACGGGGGTTCATTCAGTCCCTTTAGTTTTGATTACTCTGTAATTCTGGCAGAGTGATCTTTCTAAAATGTAATTCTATCCTTGTCATGCGCCTCCTTATCACAGAACTTACCCCAAGAAGATGGAGATAAAAATAAAAATGTAACGGCCGCTGTAACTATATTTGAAGGTTGGGACTATGGATGATTCTTTTTCCTTCCTTTTTCCAAACAGCCTATAATATTAAACTGCCTTTACAGTAATAGATAACATGAATAGAGTTTGAAGAAAACACCAAGGTTTCTGAATTACCACTTCTCATGTTAAGACAATAACACAAAAACTTTGATTTTGCGGATAAAATTCATTCCAGTCCATTATAGTACTTTGCAGGTCTTTTTAATTTTTTTTAATGTTTACTTTTATTTTTGAGAGAGAGAGACAGAATGCAGGTGGGGGAGGAGCAGAGTGGGAGACACAGAGCTCAAAGCAGGCTCCAGGATCCGAGCTATCAGCACAGAGCTCAATGCAGGGCTTGAACTCAGGAACCACGGTATCATGACCTGAACCAAAGTCGGATGCTTAATAGCCTAAGCCACCCAGGTGCCCCTAGTCCCTTGCAGTTTCTAAGGGTCCTAGTTTACTGATGAGGAATATGAGAAAAGAGGAGGGATCAAGACACAAACATCAACATTCCAGTTTTTAAATAAATACCTCCAATATGATGTAAACGTACACACACACGCGCGTGCACGCGCACGTGTCTCTCCAAATAGATCAAAAGTTCCTAGCATAAAATCTAGCACCACATAGGTTCTCAGAATGAGAACTTGAGAGACCATGTATCTTTACATTGCAGAAGCCTATTTTATATTTTTCTTCACTCAGATAGTATCTTTAAATGTATACAAGAAAATATGTTAAACAGAACTATAACCTGACTACATAAAGTCTGATGGTCCCTTAATGTCACATTCCCAACCCCTTATAAGCCATTGACCACAGGAGCCGGCACCCTCATGAGCTTCCGTGTCCCTTCGGACGGGCATCACTGTCAGGCTCTGTGGAGGGTTCTGTCCCCTGAATAAATAGTAGTAAGCCAGCCTCCACTAGGCAAATGAACTACCTACAGAATAATTTGATCCCAATATCCATGCCACTTAATTGCACAACTCATTTAAAAAATACAAAATGTCATTTTATGGAGAAAGAAAAGTTAATAAAAAGTTAATAATTCACAGTGAAGCAGAAAATCATATAATTAAATGTTTTATGCTGCTAAAGATATTTCAACAGCCATTTGCTTATGACCTTTGTAATGTGATATCCTGCCTTACAAGGATTCGAGAAGCATTTCACCTAAATGGGCCTGTCTTGGAACAAAGTCTTATGTAAACATCACTGAAAGAAACATTATGTTTTATGTTAATTCAGTCTTTTAAATTACTTAGATTTTAAGTGCTATAGATAAAGTTACTATTCAAAGAATAGTTATCAAAGTGCTGTTCAACTTTCATTACAGTTGGCTTCACATTCTGGCCATTTCTGAGCTGTTTCATCCAATGTTACCTATGAGTCCATAGTTTAAATGTGTTTGCTTCCCAAATGAAGAGTGAAGAAAGCTCAACAGTAAATCGTATTGGTATCCTCCATATTAACAGTCCCCAAAATGTTCTATCTGAGATATAATGATGCAGACCTAAAAAAATCACTGCAGGATCCAAAACTCCACTATCAACATCATAAGCCCCCAAAAATGATACAGTGACACCTGACACTTTATAGTGATTTTTAACACAATGTTATGAAAGGTTTTCAACTAACCTTTCTTTGTACGCCTCAGGTAGGTAAAGCCAGTGTTACTATTTTTATCATAATGTTAAAGAAAAATGAGGCCCGGAGAGAAGAGATAATTGATGAATGATTATTTAACAACTTAGTATTATAGTCAGATCTATAACATTGTCCAAGAGAACCTTCTACAATGATGGAAATGCTCTAAAAATCTGAGCTGATACCTGTAGCTACTTGAGTACTTAGAATGTGGCCAGAACTAAAGATTTTTCATTCATTTGATTTTCATTAATTTAAATTTAAACAACCACATGTGGCTAGTAGCTACTATACTGGACAAAACAGTGCTGGCCACGCCCTCCTCGTTCTGCCCTGCATTTAGCTGGTGGATTTTGTTACCACTGCTGGGACCTCAGTCAGTTTGCAATAACGATTCTTCCAGCCTCACTGTCTACTGTGCACATGGAAGAGAAGACACTGGTGAATGGACGAAGGGTGCAAGGCTAAGGCTGAAAGACTGAAATTTAACCAGGTGAAGGCAAGGAACTCTTTATTATGTTTTCCAAAATAATGGAATTCATGGAGATACTTTCCCATTTACTGTTCCCAAAGAATAATGTGAATAAATTTTATAAGTTATGGCCATCCTCACACTTCAAGTGTGTATTAACGACAACAACAACAACAAAAGTCAACAAGCAACTGTATATTATTTTTACACAGATATAAATGGAGGCTAAGATATGGAAACTCGTTCAGTAACACAGCTACGAGGGGTGCAATGTAGGATTATTAAAGACTAGATAGGATGATGGAGAAAACCTTTTTTAAAACCTGCCACACCAAATAATTTGAACAGTTCAACTTATGTTTTGTACACTGCTATACATTAATGATGATTCAGAAAAATACGATGCTGAATATTTAGATTTAACAGTGAGTTACTGATGAATATGTAAGCTTAAATTTTTTTAATGTTTATTTATTTTTGAGAGAGAGACAGAGCATGAGCAGGGAAGGGGCAGAGACAGAGGGAGACACAGAATCCGAAGCAGGCTTCAGGCTCCAAGCTGCCAGCACACAGCCCGATGCGGGGCTCAAATGCACGAACTGTGAGATCATAACCTGAGCCAAAGTCAGATGCTTAAGCGACTGAGCCACCTAGGCGTCCCAGTATGTTTATATTCTATCTTGAAAGTCAGTACATTTTGTATACCATGTACATACCATTTGGGTGATTGTAATACACATATATAATTATAATGTAATTATAATATAGTTTAAATCTGCGTTTCCCTAGCATATAAACAATAATCTGCTACATTTCTTCCTCCACCCTCCACTTCTTCATTAGTACCAATGCCCATATACTTCCTATAAAATTTCTTTACATTTCACCTCTAATCATCTCTCGTTCCTCTCCCTGAACCTTCTTGCTTTTCTGCAGATACGGTCGAGTTCTCTTAGAGAGCCATTCCCATCTGTCCTTCACCTACTAAGTCTTGCATTTTTAGTACACAGATCAGATGCCTCCCATGACAGCGAGTCTCCTTCCTCTCTTATCAGAGGTCATCACTCCCTCCTCAGTGTTCTCTTAGCAATTCTGACCTTGGCATCATGTTTTGCACAGTAAATAGATGTCTGAACGTACGTGTTACTAGTTAGTAGTCAAAAAGTACCTTGAGGCGAGGACCACTGGAATCCCTCCAAACTGCCTGCTTATAAAATTGGTTCTCAACACCAGTTTTAAGAAATTTTTTTAAAAAATCAAGATGGGAAAACAGCATTTGTGTTTCAGTTGTTTTTGCCACACTGACTCCAGACCATGGGTTTCACAAAACAGCAACAGGAGGAAACGTAAACTCTACTCGAGCTATTCCTGACACTACTCAGAAGTGAGAACGTGAAAGCACAGAGCTGAGAGTAGCAGGTTGGCCCAGGATCCCCTCAGCCTGATAATCTTGTCAGAATAAATAATCACCTAACACTTTGCCTTCCCAGTCTTTGTACATGAAAACTGCTACGGTGCTCAGAAGGCAGCTCCCTTAGCAAGATTCTTTAGTAGTCAGAGAACAAAATATATCTTAGTAATAGGTGGCATTTATCATAATTAAACTTATTCTAACTGAGTAAATTACTTTCTTGCTCAGTTATTATTCTAAAAAACATATTTTACCATAACTTGATAAGCATTTCATTCATTTATACAACGAATATTCATGAAGCACACATTATATGTTAGGCATTCTGTTAGGCTGGAGATTGATGATACATGTTACGTTGTCTCTATTTACAAGAGCTCAGTCTGGTAGGAAAGGCAGAATTACAGAACAGCTTAAAATATAACTCTAAGTACACTGACTTCCGTTCATTTCCTGGCTTGCTCAACTGATTGTTTAACTTCAGGCAATCCCCTTACCTTTGCTTGAGCCAGAATGGGGTGATACTGAAAAGATATACCTCATTAGGTTATTGTGACAATTCAATAATGCAATGTGCATAAAGATATATAGTACTTAGTCCAACGTTTGGGCTTTAACAAGTGCTTTGTAATTAGTAGTAACAATAACAGCAATTCCAGGTGAAAAGTGACAAAGAACAGAGTCTGCAATGCCCATGTGAAAGGACAAGGGCATCCTCATCCTCAGAGTGAGCTGGGGAAGGCTTCTCCCAGGGAGGAGTGTTGAAAGCAAGACTTGAGCAATGAGTAGGGATTTTCCCGATGACATTACTGAGAAAGGGATGGCTGTTTGAGATTAAGGACACATCCTCAGAGAAATATATTCAGAGAGCGGTAAACAGCATGGGATGGCTGGAGCAGAAGGCATACAAAGAAGAACCTATAGAGCATGGCAAAAGGATCCAAGGAATATTCAGAAGAGGAGGGCTCTGAGTGGATTTCTACTTTACAAGTATCAGTAAAGCTACACCTTAACACAATCTATACTCGAGTCAGCTAATGTTTTAAGTGAGAAAACAAGTTGGGAAGTTATGTCAACTATCCCAGGCCACGGATGACAAGATTTTGAATTTAGTGATAAACGACATGGTTTGAGATGAGGAAGGAATGAGGAAGCATCAAAATGAGTCATGACTGGTTCCACATCTTGACTATTGGAAGTAATGCTGCAACAAACAGGTGTCTTTTCAAATCAGTGTTTTCATTTTCCTTATGTAAACGCCAGTAGAGGAAGATGCTGATGACACAGACCCTTGAAGAAGATAGCATCTTCTTCAAGAATTAGTCATTAGTTTAAGAACACTGCACCAGAGATAGTAATGTAACCCACATACCAGTGCATAAAGTGCATGACTTTTCTTTTAGATCAAATAACTGTGCTCTATATTAATTTTGCCTATTTTCACTTCAAGTTGTTGTGTGCGGATAAAGGAAACAAAATGATACTGCTAGGTAGATTAATTGCAATAGTTTAATGATGCAGTTCATAGAAGAATCATTAGACCCTTCTCCTTTTTCTCTTCCAGTTCATAGATTAAACTTTTCAAAGTTCTTTCCACTGAAGGTGAAATATCTAGCAACACTGTGAATGTTATCAGAAATTCAGTTTAAAAGATAAACACTGAAGATAAAATGACTTGTTTTTATGATGTTAATAAAAGTGCGAATTTTGATGGAGCACTGTACCATGAAAAACAATATTCTTACTATACAAAGAAGAGCAGGAAGCAGAAATATACTTGCAATTTCTTGCATTATAAACATAATTCATAAGGACATCAAAACAAGCCGCAATATTCCATCAATCCAAACAGAATCTGTAATTGTCAAAAGTGCAAACATATATTCAAAGGGTATCTAAACTTTTAAATATTTATAATGTAGTAGATATTGAATAATAATTTTAAAAAATCACTTCAGCATGCTGAAGAATGTCCTTTGTCCCTTTGCTGCCCACCATCAATCAAAATTTAGAAGTATGGGCACCTGGGTGGCTCAATCGATTAAGCATCTGACTCTTGATTTTGGCTCAGGTCATGATCTCACAGTTGTGAGATCCAGCCCCAAGTTGGGCTCCACATGAAGCAGGGAACCTGCTTGGGATTCTCTCTCTCTCTCTCTCTCTCTCTCTCTTTTCTCTCTCTTTCTCTCTCTCTCCCCTCTTCTCTCCCTCTCTCTCTCTCTCTCTCTCCTCTGCCCTTCTCCCACTTGTTCTCTCTCAATCTCTCTCTCTCTCTCTCAAACGTAAAATAAAATCTTTTTAAAAACTTTAGAAGTTTAGTGAGAAGAGTGGTGCTGGTTTTTTGTTGTTTTTTTTTTTTTTTACATTTCTCGATTTTTGTAAAGCATCTGATTTATAGAAGGCAGTTGGATTTTCATATTTGCTTCTGCATTCAATATGCTGTAATACTGTGTCAGTAAGGCTATGGAAAACTCTATCATACATTCATGAGAGAATGAGAGCAAAATAGGTAAATGACAGTCTAGTATGACATAAAAGTGGTTATCATCTCATGGACCCTGTGAAAGATTCTGAGTCCCCTCAGCGTTTTGGACTATATTAATCATTGCTCTTCAAGAAAAGATCAGTTGAAGGTGTCAACAGTTTCAACTTAGTAACTGAAAATGCAAATTTGAAAATGATCACAGCAATTTTAAAGAAAAAATTAAAACTGTGATATCATTTTGAAATAAATACATTCAGAAAAATTTCAGTGACTATTAGAGACAGAGCTAAAAAACTGATAAGATTATATAAAATTTTACTCCTACTCAAATTATATAATTTTTAATGTTAAGATACTCAATAAAAAGAATCAGGGGCACCCGAGTGGCTCAGGTGGTTAAGCGTCTGACTTTGGCTCGGGTCATGATCTCATGGTCTGTGGGTTCAAGCCCTGTGCCCGGCTCAGTGCCTGGAGCCTGCTTCAGATTCTGTGTCTCCCTCTCTCTCTGCCCCTCTCCTGCTCATGCTTTGTATCTCCTGCTCTCAAAAATAAATAAAACTTTAAAAAAAAGAATAAAAATAGCTTCAATGTACATGAATATGTTATTTATAGAAATAATTTTATTTTTTGCATGTGTTTTAAATTTTGAAATTTAATTTAAAAATATAAAGTCCCAGAGTAAACAGATTTTCATAGGTATGAGTTGATACACTACTCATCTCAAAACAGTTGTTCTTTTAAAGTTTTGAAATAATCCACTTTGGGAACAAGTCAAGAAGCTATACTAACCCTGTACATGCACATACACAAACATACAAAGGTTTATCTCTGATTTGGGAGACTGTTGAGTTATTGACCTTGG
Source organism: Paguma larvata (assembly GCA_030068075.1). NCBI lineage: Eukaryota > Metazoa > Chordata > Mammalia > Carnivora > Viverridae > Paguma > Paguma larvata. Next base: position 42,257,182 of record CM057831.1, on the reverse strand, counting down.
TTGAGTCAGCCAGAGACAGAGAGCTCTGAGTTAGAACCACTGTCCAGCCAAGAAGAAGGAAATGTGATAAGAGATCAGTGCTTTGCTGTTAATCATACTACTGTCTTCTATGCTTAGATGAGATTGGATGGAATAAATCATTAAAGTCAATAGTCTTCCTAACAGGAGAAAAGATAGAGTAGGAACTTGGTAAGATTTTCTTCTCTTATTTTCCATAGGAAGAAATATTCAATGAAATTTAATATACTGTGTTCATACTGGAAATTTCCCCAAAATACAAACACACTAATTTAAAGGGACATATGCACCCCTATATTTATAGCAGCATTATTTACAACAATGAAATTATGGAAGAAGCCCAAATATCCATCAACAGATGAATGGATGAAGAAGATGTGAGATATATTTATATATAGATACAGATATAAAATATTTCATTTTTTATTGAATATTATTTTGCCATAAAAAATAATGAAATCTTGCCATTTGCAATGGCATGGATGGAGCTATAGAGTATAATGCTAAGCAAAATAAGTCAGGGAAAGAAAAATACCTTATGATTTCACTCATATGTGGAATTTAAGAAGCAAACCAAACATGGAAAGGGTAAAAATGGTGGGGGGGGAGAGAGAGATAAATCAAGAAATTAAGATAATTGGAGAGAGCAAACTGATGGCTACCAGAGGGGAAGGTGGGAGGATGGGTTAAACAGGTGATGGGGATTAAGGAGGACACTTGGCTGTGATGAGCACAGGGTGTTGTATGGAACTGTTGAATCGCTAAATTGTATACCTGAAACTATTACACTGTATGTTAACTCTACTGAAATTAAAATAAAAACTTAATAAAAATATATGATGTTCAACAAAGCTTTCACTGATAAGATGATTTTTGAATACACATCTGGATGAGGCAGGAGAGCAAGTCATGCAGACTACTGGGAGAAAGAACATTGTAGCCTGAGGGCAGTTCATGTGCAAAGGGCCTGAGTTTGACTTGTGCTTGGAGTTTTTGAGGAAGAGCAAGGAGACCATTTGCCTATAGCAGACTGAATGAAAGGATTAAATAAAGGTCAGAGAAGTCACAGGGATCAGCATAATGTGTTGGTCAATTTGTAGTTACTAAGAATGAGCTTGGGAACTACTGAAAGGGTGTAACCAGGGCAGAGACATTATCTAACTATTAACACTTAAAATGATTACTAAGTGTCAGGCTCTATTGTAAATACTTTACATAAGCCTATCTAATTCTCACAACTACCCTACGAAGTAGGGCACAGTTAAGAACATTGCTAAATAATTACAACTTTGTGTGATAAGAGAGTAGATTTCAGGTGCTCTCATCACAAAAAAGAGGTTACTGTGTAAATAGATATGTTAATTAGCTGGACTATAGTAATTATTTCTCTCTCTCTCTCTTTCTCTCTCTATATATAATCATGTTGTACATCTTAAGTACATATAATTTTGATTAAAAATATTGCTAACATTAAAAGGCAGTTGTAGAGATCTTAAAATTGATTTTGTAAACCACTCTTTATAAATAAAGACAAAGTTTTCTAGGAAGGAACACGCACAGCTAATAAGTTGATTTCTGGCTAATGCTTCATGTAACAGAACTAATTTTTAATGTAAAAGAATCACACTGTATGGTGAGAATGGACAGTAGCAGAGCAAATGTGGAAGCAGAAAGATTTGGCAAACTTACAATATACAAGGATTATGGAATACTCAGGAAAATGTGAGAGATGAGAGGTATTAGTTGACTTATCTTGGATTCTTCATTACTGATGGTGACCTAGTAAGGTTAGTTGCATTTGATAGCATGGGACAAAAAGAGCAGTAAAGGAGTTCAGTAGAATGAAAGCACAAATCTGAAACCAAATGAACCTACAGGACTGTAGTTAGTAATAAGTAATAAGCCCAAAATAGATTCTGGTAAAGTCACCTACTTTTTCTGATTCTATTGGTGTATTAAAAAAAAAAAAAAAAAAAAAAAAAAAAAAAAAACATAGTCCCATCAGAGTGAGTCAACAGATACCAGAATTTCTATGATACTGATAATAATACTGACAAGGCTCAGAGATACTAGACAATATATATTAAAGGATATCTAGTTAACATTTGATAGAGTTTGGATTTGAACCCAACTGTATTAGAATTCAGAGCCTAAAATAACCTCTATATTATATTCTTAACCCTTTGATTTATGGTTACTTGGGAGCCTCTGGATCTCTGGGTGATAATTCCTTCAGGAATAACCTAAATATATAAATCAAGTCAAGTCAACTCAATCCAAGAAGCTTGACCAGAGCCGGGCTGGGGCGGGGGAGAGGGGGCAGAAGGAGAATACTGAGAGAAGGCAGCATGAATGAGTCACTGTTTCAGAGTATTGTTCTTAGCATCCAGACAGGCAAATAAACAAATGGGTGCAATGTTCAAGCATCTCAGTTGTTCCCAGTGATTTGCTTTTTTGCTCAAGTCAAAATAACTCAGCCAGGTTGTCCTTAGAGAAATGTTACAACATTTTTAAAAGATATTTTGCTTATTTTAAGAACACTGGCAAATCTTGAGAGACACAGCAGCCAAGAACTGAGGGTGCCATTTGCAATTGTGCCAGGGTCAAAGTCACTGTCTGTCCTTGGGCCATTCATTCAACTGTTCTGAGACCTCATTTTCTTTTTCACAGTTAAATGGAACTTTTGCTACTTACACATTTCTACTTTTAGATCTTTCAGATAATTTACAACTTAATAAGAAGTAGAGACAGGATGTTATCATCTTTTCTGTTATTTTAATCTTCCCTCCCTTTACCTCTCAAACTCCAACATAACATTCCAAGATTTGCTTGACTTTTCATGATCTTTCTCTTTTTTTTTTCAGTTCCTAACAAATATGTCATCTGGCACAGAGTATCCCTTTCATTAATGGTGGTTATCCTTTAATGCATATGTCCTATCTATCCACAGTAGCTGGGAGATCCTAGAAGGCAGAAAGCCACAACTGTATATACATTTCCAAATACATCCAGGGATTTGTCAAATGTGCAGGAAGTACAAGTTAGTGGAGTATTTGATGATGATAATGATTACTGTAATAGCAATTACTGGTTATGGAACATACGACTGGCACCAGTCACATTATATAATGCCTTATTTTATCCTACAAAAATCTTGCAAGGTATTTATTATAATTTGACTTTAGATATAAGGTAATTGAAATGCATAGAGTTTAAGTAATTTAGGAAAATCAGAGAGAAATCTCAGAGATGTGTTAAAAATCCAGATTTTTCTACCTCCCAAAGTGATGCAGTATGGCAAAAGCGTCCATTCGAATATTTATGTGTATAAAACTCCACTCTCCATTCACTCACCGAAACACTTATCCATCCATTTGCCCATTAATTTAGTGATGCATCAATTCATCCACCTTCCCTTCTATCTATACACTCATCCTTTTGTATTCACGCATTCATCCTTCAATCCATCCATTCACTCATTGTGTCATCCATCCCTTCACTCACTTCTTTATCCATTCATCTAACAATTCATATACACACTAAGTAATCCATTCACCACTGATCTACTCACCTGCCCAGTGATTCCCTAACTCTTTAATTCCCTCAGCTATCTGTATGTTGATCCCCTTGCAAATCTGTCCATTTATTCAGACACTCATTCATCTATTAACTTACTTATTCATAATCCATCCACCCAATAACTCACATATTCATCTTGTAATTAAAAATGCATTCATTCATTAGAGTTATTAAGCTCCTCATTTGTATTATATCCTTGCTAGACACATAGAATACCAAAATGAAAAAGATGCAGTTTCTGCTTTATGAGTTAAAATAATTTCAAGAACCTAGAAAAAGTGTCGTTGGGCAGAGAAGAAAACAACTTTTTGGTATGGAGAGAGGAGATGGTTTAGTGATATAAAAACGCAGTTTCAAAAGAAACATAAGTTGATAAGTTGGAAAACAAGAGAAACAGTTATTTTAGACAATGGAAATGACAAAATAAATGCAAATTCATATTAAATAACAGGATGTATTTGGCAAATTATTATCTATTCCCTAGTATTCACTATGTCATTTTATCTGATACTAATAAAACCATTAATTAGTAGTTAGGCAAATAGTTATCCAAAATCAAATTTACATTTCCAGCTTTTTAGTTAGATATTGCCACTTATGTAAGTTTTGATAATTGAGTATGAGAAGGAGTAATGTATGCAACATCCATATTGTGTTTTCAATTTAAAATAACACCCTACCCTTTTATATTTCTTTTGACTGGAATATCATTATACTATTGAGTCACCTTGGATTATGCAGATAAAAGCAACCTGCTAGATATTACAGAGTAAGTAATAGGATAGAAAAATCCAGAGACCCTGATGACTTTGTGCTTTTCAATATCTTCTAGCTTGGGCTTTTATCTTCTGTCTTATTTTAGCCACTTTCAGTTTATCGTTCAGATTTTTTAAAAGTATGTGAATGTATATTCTAAACAATTTGGGCTTTGGTACCTTAAAATGGCATGCTTCTCTAACAGAATATAAAATATTTGGCACTGTCCTTGAAGTAATAGAGTCAGCTATGAAACAGATAATACATTCTGGAAGCTTGACAACTGTTAGTATATGGTGGTAAATATTTGATAAAACTTGCCACAATTCTTAAAAAGAAGACCGCTTCCTGAGAGAGTTTACATTCATGAAGAAATGGTTGGAAATATTCAGAATATTGGTATATGTCAGATTCTTCCTTAATATTTTAGTAATAAGGGCTCAGAAGAGATAGACCACATTGGACTGGAACTAAGGAGTTCACACAGATTGAAGACTATACAAATAAGCTTACATATGATAAAAGTAAAAGATGGAAAGACATGTAACAAAAAAAAAAAAAAACCCTAGCCAAAAGAAAGTTGAGGTAGCATTATTAATACCAAATAAAGTTGAAATTAGAACAAGGTATATTATCAGAAATAAAAAGTTACATAACTGGGTCATTTCTCTAAGAAGACAGGAAAAATCTTAATTGTGTTTGCAGTGAACAACAAAGCCTCAGACTACATAAATCAAAAACTGTTAGAACAGAAAAAAGAAATAGACAAATCCACAATTGTAGTTGGAAACTTCAAAACTCCATTCACTAATTTAAAGAACAAGTAGGTAATCGCTTCTCGGCCTTTTGGCTAAGATCAAGTGTAAAGAACAAGTAGGCAAAATATCAGGATACTCATAGAAAACCTCAAAAGCACTAGTAACCAACTTGACCTACCATAGAGCGCTCTAGCCCCAAATAGCAGAATGCACATTGTTCTCAAGCACACATGGAACATTCACCAAGTCCGAGGATATATTGAGACATTAAATAAACCTTGAATTTTATAAAATTGAAAATAATACAAGGTGTATTCTTGTGCAAAAGTAGAATTTAACTAAAAATGAACAACAGAAATATATCTGGGAAACCCTAAAAATTTTGAAAACTAAACAAGAGTTTTATTTTTATTTTAATTCTAGTGAAATTTGTTTCAGGTGTACAATATAGCAATTCAACAATTCCATATATTACTCAGTGATCATCAAGTTAAGTATACTCTTAATCCCCTCCCATCATCTATTCCACCCACCCCCTCACCCACCTTCCCTCTGATAACCATCAGTTTGTTCTCTATACTGAAGACTCTGTTTTTTGGTTTGTCTCTTTTTATACCTTTGTTTTGTTTCTTAAATTCCACATATGACTGAATTCATATGGTATTTGTTTTTCTCTGACTAGCTTATTTTCCACTTAGCATTATATTCTTTATCTCCATACATCTTAATGCAAACACCAAGATTTTATTCTTTCTTATGAATGAGTAATTTCCATTGTATACATACCACATCTTCTTTATCCATTCATTTATATAAGGACACACCGGTTGCTTCTATAATTTGGCTATTGTAAATAATGCTGCATAAACAACACACCTTTAAATAACATAAGGGTCAAAGCTGAACTGTCAAGGGAAAACAAGTTAAACTGAATGAATATATAAATTAAGACATAAAAAAATTGTAAGATGTAGCTAATTAAGTTTTTAGAGAGAAAGGTATAGCATTGAATGCTTATCTAATAAAAGACTTGATTTTAAAATGGTAACATAAGTTCCAACTTAAGAAAATATACACAGAAGAGATGATTACATCCAAAACCATGTAGAAAAAAGGGAATAATAAAGTTATGAACAGAAATCACTGAAATTCAAAACAGAAAAACAACAGAAAAAAATAAACTTAACCAAAAACTGCATATCTGAAAAACTTTAATAAAATCTAGTCAGGCTGCTAACCAAAAACGAGAGTAGATATATATATCCATATCAGGAATGAAATAAGGGACATCAAGATATACCCTCAGACATTAAAATTATAAGGGAAAACTGAGCAATTCACTGCCCATGAATTTGACAAGTTATATGGGAGTTTCACTATGGCTATCCTGTTCTTAATTCAGTGTTGCACTCCGGGTACATTATGGGTCACTGGATTATGAATAACTACAGTTAGACCTGACATAGGCAAGTACTTATAACATAAAGATCATGGACTCTGTACCAAATACAGTCAATGGGTGGGTCTTCGAAGTTGTCCCTTTTAGATATGACATGTTTTCCGTGTGGGAGAAATATGGGCAAATGTATTTAGGAGACCAAGGAGCACGCTATGGCAGATAATGCTGGCTGTTCTTTCATTTTCACTGCTGCCTTCTCTTATACAACAAGATCTATGATTTTTAGCTGTATTCATGGCCATCCAGACTAAAAAGTTCTATTTCTCACCATCTTCTAAAGCTAGTGATTAGGTATTTAGGCCAAAAGAAGTACAAAACTGATATGTGGAATTCAAGATCATGCATTCTATCAGACATAGCTCAGAAACTAAGACAGAAACCAGTCTGTATGTTTCAATCAGAAAGTATTTCATAGAACAAATTTGTTATACAGTGACAGAAGATATGAGAAGCCAAACAAGTCAATACCTTAAAATCACAAACTATCCAAACTTATCAAAGAAGATATAGATAAGCTAAATGCTCCTTTATTTATTAAAGATTAACAACAGAAGGACGCCACTATAACTCGTAGGGACAGAAAGATAACAGGAGTCCAGAAACCTACACTCCCTGTTGATGGCTGCTGGAAAACTGAGAGACCATATTACAAGGGTACAGACCATTGGTCTAAGGCCAAGGGCACAGAGGAAATGCAGCTGCTGCAGATGCCACTAAAGGCAGGCAGAGTAGAGGGAAATACCTGCCAAAGTCATCTACCAGATTACACAGCAGAACAAGCAAAAGTGAAGAAGACACCTTAAAGCATCACATGAATGACCAACAAATACTCATGAAAGAGATAGGTGGGCTTTGCCCTTCCTTTTAGCTGGAATTTGGATATGATGGGAAGTCTTCTGCTGATGGTAGAGCAACAGGATAGAAAGAACATGGGCCCCTGATAATTTCATGGGGGATTTTATATGAGAAACAAATTTCTTTTATGAGGAAAAGGAATACGCATATTTCATTAAAGCCACTATTAATTTTGAATGTCCAGTCTAGTAGTTAGTCTATATTAGTACAGTATATTACAATTAGAACTGCATAGCTGGAGCAAAGGTTATGAGAGACAGGGTTATAAAACACAGAAGGTGTAAAAAGCAGGCAGGGACATATTGTATGCAATCCATTATGTGAGATGTCCAGAATGGGCAAGACTCCAGAGACTGAAAACAGATCAGGGATTTCCGGAGGCTAGGAGGAGTGACTGCCCATGGGTTCAAGGTTTCTTTCAGGGATGATAAAAATGTTATGGAATTAGATAGTGGTAATTTTTTCACAAGTTTGTGAATATAGTAAAAACCACTGAATGGTACACTTAAAAAAATAAAAACTAAATTTAAAAAAGTAGGCGAGGGGCATATAATCAAAGGGCTTATATGCTATGCCAAGAAATCTTGGATTCCTTCTCTAGGTTATGGGTTAGCAATTGTAGGAGTTTTTAGAGATAGTGATAATTAGATTGGACTTTTAAAAGAAAACTTCAGCATCAGCATAGAAGATGTATTTTGGACAGAAGAGGACAATCCTGGATGCAAGACAGTTAGCTCAGGTGGGAGATATTGAGGATGTGAACTAGGGCAATGGCAATGAATATGGAAAAAGGCAATAAACTGTGGGTGAGGAGGAAATGAAATGGGGAACACAGATGTTTCAGTCATGTAACTCTGATCCCCATCAACTGTGCATTCTGTGTGAGGATCTAAAACATCTAGGCTTTTTTTACAAACATTTTTTTTTATCATTCTATCATTGATTATATATTTTACTTGCTATGAAAACTAAGCTTAGGTCACCAACTATGTGAGGCACTACCAACACTTGTAGATACTTATGTTCACAGCCCAAACTTAATACTCTCCTGGTACTTTTAGGGATGAAAATAATTGCTTTTGCTATACATAGTTCACTAAGTCAATAAGACTTTTTCAATTACTCTCTAAACTAAGATCCAAGGGCCCTTTGTGAGATACAATCAGTCTAACTTTTTCATCAAAAGGACATCTTCATGTCAGTGATTTCTTCACTGAAATCAATCACTCATCTCCTGGAACTCCCATTAAGAAAAGACTCCTGGGTGCTAATAAAATAGATTACAGTCAATGAACTGAAATTATTTTTAACTCTCATTTGTTAAAGGTGTAATATGTAGATTTGATGTTAATAGTTTCATCAAAGCTCAGAGGTTTATAGCAGTACTAATTCTGTATCAAAATTTAGTTTACATCTCATTCTTTAGACATGAGACCATAATGAACATGGAAGAAATACACTTATGTCAAAAAAATATAGTACATGAATACTCTGCAGTGTTCCACCTGAACAATGAGTTAGTTCCATATGCAAAAGGAAATTCAGCATGAAGTATATAAACCCACCTATGCTTCCATCCACTGTCTTCACACATTTTGAGTTCTAGGTATTTCAAGAAACTTGACTTCCAGTGAACACAACCTCCACTGATACCCACCCTCTGAACCTTTACATATGTTATTTTCTCTAATGGGAACACTTTCTCAGTTTCTGCTAGCCTAATTAATACTTATTTTTCAAGACCCACATAGGTATTATCTCTTCTGGGAAACCTTTCCTGATTCTCCACTATGAGTTAGGGACCCATATTTACTCTATGCATAACTGAGTCAGCAGACATACTACTGTAAGGAAAATATTAATTTAAAAAGATGTATTAGTTTGGATAATTTGAATTATTGTCTGTAATAAACAGACCTTTGAAAATGGAGTGGCTCAAACAAAACGGAAGCTTCTTTCTCACTATCCAATAGTTCAATGTGGGTGGCTCTGCTTCCCATAATACAATCCAGGCATCCCTGCTTCTTATATCTTGTGGCAACAGCTTTCTCTAACTTCTCACTGGTATGTGCATCTAGCAGACAGAAGGAAAAGGAGGTGAAGGAGGTATAGCTTTCCCTTAAAAGTCTTGGTCCAGAAACTCCACGCACCACTTGTACTTGCAGTCCAGTGATTAAAACTCCATCATTTGGTCCCACTTAACTGCATAACCTCTGTAATAATCTTGCCCAGAATATCCAAATTCATTAATCATGATAAACAACAGACAGACTCAAATGGTGGGACATTCTACATAGTAACCAGACTATTTCAAACTGAAAGGCATTATTCTTATATGACAATGAATGGAATAGTTGATCCTGGATTGCCTCCTGACCTAAAAAATATATATATGTATGTATTTGGGACAATTACGAAAACCTGAATGTGGTCTTTGGACAAAATATTAATATTAGATCAATGTTCACTACCTCATTTTGATGGTACTTTGTGCCTATGTGAGAAAAAATATTTTAAGCTGTTATTTAAATTCCAGTATCGTTATATACAGTGTAATATTAGTTTCAGGTGTACAAGTTAGCGATTCAGCACTTACATATAACACCCAGTGCTCATCACAACAAGTTCCCTCCTTAATCCCCATTCCCCCCCGCATTCACCTCCCTTCTGGTGACCATCAGATTGTTCTCTGTAGTTAAGAGTCTGTTTCTTGTTTTGCTTCACTCTCTCTTTTTCCCCCAATGCTCATTTGTTTTATTTCTTAAATTCCACATATGAGTGAAATAATATAGTATTTGTTTTTCTCTGACTGATTTATTTTGCTTAGCAGAATACTCTTGGAAGGGAAAATATTCTTATACTTAGGAAATGTATATTGGAGAATCAAGGGGGGTATGGTAGGCAGAATAATGATCTCCTAAAGGTTTCAGGTCCTGATATCCATAACCTACAAATATCTTCTTATAACAAAAAGAGTTTTTGCAGATACGACTAAAGTAATAATCTGAAAATGGAAAAATTATCATGGATTATCCAAGTGGGCCCTCAAAAGACATTCCAAGTGTTCTTACCAGAGAGAGGACAAGAGAGATTTGGTAGTCAGATTAGGAATAGACAATGTGAAGATAGAGGCTTTTAATGGAGTAATGTGGAATGCGGGAAGCTATGACTAGCTGGAAGAAGCAAAAAACCAACAAACAAAAACAAAAAAAAACAAATCTCTTATAGAGACTATGGGGGGTCACCTTCGTGTCAGCCCAGTAATACTAATTTTGGACCTCTTGTCTCCAAAACTATGAATAAATAAATTTCTGTTATTTTAAGTATCAAGTTTGTGGTATTTGTTATGGCAGCCACAGGAAACTAATACAAGGGATAATGGAGCATCATTTCTGAAACTTCTCAACTTTTTTCAGACTATGAGAAATGTAAACAAGTGTATCTGGGTGAAAGGTATACAAGAGCTCTGTATATTTTATCAACTTTTTTATAAACTTGAAATTATTTCAAATTTTTAAAAAACAGTTCAAAAATTAGAAGATTAAATTTGTAAAGGTTAAGAGCTATGAGAACTGGAAGAAGATAAAGAAAAAAATCTAGAGATTATGACCTATAATCTTATCTTTCACCCTTACAGTCTTGACCTTTTATCCTAAAAATCTTTACTTCTTAGTTGTAAGCTGGCTACAATATCTATAGGTATCACATTTGCCTTCAATATCAGAAGTGTGGTGAAAGAGGATAAGAGGTCATGCCAGTTGATTCTATCCTTTTTATCAAGAAATCAAAAGTTTTCTACCTATATCTAGAAAGTCTCTATATCTCTGGAAGTGAGAGTCTCTGGAGGTGAGCATTCACTTTCCTACCTTCTTGAGTAGATAAGGCAATAAAGGAAAAGATTGAAAATGTCTGCTGACTTGACTAATAAACAACATACCCTATATGCAGTTGCCTATCATCCCTTTTAGACTGTTAGCTCCTTGGCAATATTTATATCTGTATTTTAAGGTTGTATAGCAATGCTTAAAATATATACTCAATGCTTGTAGAATTTATGCATGTGTGAATGAATATGTGAATTAACGGATTAATGAATCTAATACTCCAAGATCATATTAACCATATGAATACATATCATCTTAATTAGTACATAGTTTTCAATGTGGAATCACATTGATATATAAGGAGCACTGATATTTCAGAACTTTGACAGCTATGCCATCATTTGCCTTTTGGTATATAAGTTTTGTATCATGATGGTTTGTCTATGGATTTCTCTTTTTATGCCCACTGTTATCATATCGTATTTGCCTGGATTGTTGAAATACCTCTCTCTATCATCCCTTCAATGTCTGTTCCTTACTCTATTAAATTAAGCTAGTAAGTAGGAGAGGAAAAATGCAAAACGAAAACTTGGTAATAATTCAGTACAGAGTGACTAATTAGGGTACTCAATAAATATTGTGAAGACCCTCTTTTTGATAACTACATGGATGGGAACACCAAACATAGGCAAGTAGATTAATTGGTAAGAAACAGATTGTGCAAAATGATGGGTGATGTTTTAAGCAAAGAAATTTGATGTGCTTGTGGGACGTCCTTGGGCAGATGAATAGCCAATCATTAGATATTTGATTCTTGAACTAAGAGAAATTAGACCATGAGATACACATTTGGTATTCTTCTGCATGTAAGTGATACTTGAAGCTTGTGGACTTATTTGATGAAGAAACCATGTAAAATGTGAAGAAAAGAAAAAAAAAACTATGAATAAAACTTTGTATATTCACAAGCCCTAAAGGCAGGTAGAGAATTGAGAAAGAAATTATAAGGAAATAATACTAGCTGCTATTTACTACTCTGTGCAAAGCACCATGCTGCTCGATTTAGGTATAGCTCCTTTACATATTATACAAGATTACTATCATGATCTCAGTTTTAAAAGTGAAGAAACAAGAAAGGTTCATCTTTTTGTCCATGATTAGGGACACAGCCAGCCATTGTCACCTGACCAAAGGAAGGAGCACTGAAATAGAAGCCAGCAGTGAATGCCACATCAAGAAAGAGTTTAGGGTTGGACTGAATTAACCAACCAAATGGGACAAGGATGTTCAGCAGGTTAGGGATCAAAGAGAGACATTAAGTCTGTAATTTGGAAACTGCTGGTGATACATGCCAGTGAAACGTCAGTTGAAATGTGTAAAGTGGTGTTCATGTAAACTCCAAAAAGAAATTTAAATGATTTTAAGATTAAATAGTGGGAAAGGATGTAACAGATCACAGATTTAATTGTGAAATACAATAGTTAGAACAACGGTACATGACATATGGGAAAACACAGAAAGAGCCATATTTTGTGAGAGGTGTAATGATGAGAAAGGAGGCTTGGGAAGAGAAAAGGCAATGCAAACCAAATTTCAGTAGTTTAGCAAATCTGCTCAAGTCACTCCAACTACAGACCAACTGGAAAATCTTCAAGTTAAAGAAAACCCATCACCGAAAATAAATATGGAGGCTCTGGTGAGTGTAAAATTTTATTTATTTTAAATGGCTTAGTTTGTAATGCCTGGGTTTCCCTCACTATAACCAGAAGAGAAGGGAGGGTTCTGAAAGTTAATGAGATGCATGTCCTAGATAAATATTTTGGATAAGAACACCTAATGTTTAACAAAAGTTTACCGGGTGTCAAACTTTGTTAAATCCCTTAGAAGCTTATTTTATATGGCCTTCACAGCATACTTTGACTCTGGTACTATTCTTAAACCCATGAACAAATGAGGAAACGGATGCTGACGGGTGTCTAACTTGCCTGTGTTACATAGCTTGTAAATGGCAGAGCTTTGATTCTAACTGTGGTCTGAATGACTCCTAATAATGTACTTTTACCTACTCAACAATACAACCTGCTATGTCCTTTGGTGGAAGCTCATCAATAACTCTCAGAGGAGAACAATAAAGTCATATCACAATACAGACTTCCCTGGGCATGAAGCGAAAGAGCATAAAAAGGAGACAAAAGCGCAGATGTCATGAAATGAGAATTTAGAATTTCAGAAACCTTGGAAATCATCTATTATAAAGTTCTTCTCAAAACAGAAACCACTCTGCAGTATACATTCTCAGGGTACCTAACCTCAGCTTGAATACTTCCGGTAATGAAGAACAGTCCACTTGACAGGCAAACCCATTTGGCTTTCGTTCAGTCATCTCTCATCTTTGTTTTAATTACTTTGTAAGCCATAATCTGCCTCCCTCCAACTTGGTCCCAATTTCATATCAGTTTTTTTTAATATTCATTATCTTTAATCAGCATCTGCATACACTCAATGTATGTATTTTATGTTGTAATTACCTAGGAATCAATTTTATTTCCCTCTTCTTGAAGTTCAAATCAATAATCATTAACTGGAATCATTCCACTTAGAGCATCAGTAAATTTACTAAATTAACTAATCAAATAGGTGGAACCAACATAACAAGCAATTTCACGAACAGCGCTGTGCTGGCTGCAACCTGAATATTCATGTAAAAGTGTAAAACCAATGTCAGACCTTAGCACTCTCTTCAAATGGAAGCTAAGACCATTATATTCATAATGTTATTTCATCTTACCTTCATCAAGAGAAGACGTTATCATGACCCCCATTTTATCCATTTAGAAACTAAGGCTAGCAGAAGCACAAATCACTCCCAGATGTCCGGTTTCAAATCTCAATTTTTCATCCCATAGCATTGTTAGAATTGAAATAAGATCAAAACCGCCATTTTAACAGAAGTGAAAACTGAGGCCCTGATATGCTAAGCGATTCCTTCTGGATTGCAGTGCTCGCCACACTTTAATGCCCATGAATGCCACATGGAGAAAATGTGAAGCTGCTGTTTCAGATTCAGTAGCTCTGGATTGGAGCATAAGGAATTACCACTCTAACAAGCTCCCAGGTAATGCTGATGTTGTTGGCCCATGGGCCACATTTTGAGGAAGATAGCTTAATTAGAGTCTCAAGATTTACAGGTGGTCCCACCTGGCAAAATAAGCACACTCTGAGAACTTCTTAGAAATTCAATCTGTCTTGCCTTGAGACTCACCAAATTAGAATGTCTGGGCACAGGATCTGGAAATCCATGTTTTAGCAATCTCACAAGGTATTTGTGTTCACACTGAAGCTGGAGAACCATTAAGTTAGATTGCACATTGAGCTAATACCTGAATAAGAAATCACATTTTCTCATTCTCCTGAGTAGTGAGTGCTCTTTCCTGTTTATCAGATGAGTTCTCTCAGAGCTGGAATTAGGGACGCTAAGCCATATTGGTCTATATATGCTCCTCCCCTGAAGTATGTATGTGATGGTTTTTGAATTTATGTCAACAAATTCTTTGATACTCCTCTTTTTAATAAATGAAGCTCGGTTACCCTCTGCTTGAATGTTGGCTGAATTGACTGATTCATATCTAATTAAAAGATATTGCAGAAGTGATGACCTGTTACTTCCACGATTGGAATATAAAGAGACTGAGGCATCCATCTTAGGGATGTTATGTCTCCCAGAAACCAGCAGACATGTTGTGAGGACATTCAGGAGCCTAAGGAGAGACCTATATGGTGAGAAACTGAAATCCCCAGCCATTAGTCATTGAGGAATGTAGGCCTGCCAACAAACACATGGGTGAGCTTGGGGGAGACTGCTCCTCCACCCAAACTTTCATATGAGACTCAGGAGAGACCCTTGGGCCAGAAGCACCTAGCTAAGTTGCTCCCAGATTCCTGACCTAGTGAAACTGAAAAGAAATATTTTTTTTGTTCTAAGTGTTGAAATCCAGGGCTCTCTCTTACATAGCAATGTCTCTCAGCAATTGGTTTCCTATGAAGTGATCAGGATAGTGACTCTTAAAACTTTTTGTATTTTGACTGTTTTTTTAATCTTTATTTATTTTTTAGAAAGAGAGCACAAGTGGGGGAAGGACAGAGAGAGGGTGACAGAGGATCCAAAGCAGGTTCCACACTGACAGCAGTGAGCCCAATGTGGGGCTCACACCCATGAATCATGAGATCATGACCTGAGCTGAAGCTGGATGCTCAACCAACTGAGCCACCCAGAGGCCCCTATTTTGACTGAAGCACCTTATAAGATTTTCACCCTCCTGCTTTTATTCTTCACTTTTTTACATCAATTACCTCAAAAAATGACCATATTTGAAGAGTTACATATGTCTGGAAATAACACTACTAAATGACATAAAATAGGGGTTCAAGAAATGCCTGTGACTTACCAAATTACAGTGTAAATTAATCAATCACTATTTAAAAAGATACTTACGTCATCCTAGCCCCAAATAGCACATCCACTCTTCAATGTGCAAGTCCTTTAGAGATTTAAGAGATGGGATTTCACCAGTTAAAATGGACCTCGTGAAATCAGTAACAAGAGTATTTACATTCTAGAACACGAGAGATGTAAATTTAACACTTAAATGAATACTTTCCTTTCAAATACTACTTGTGCAAGACGAGTTTGAACCTTTCTGTGTTTCGATTTATAAGCCTAAATAAAAGCACTGACTGGGCTATAACGGACTCTACAGTCTCAACAGTTCTAACACACTATCCATCACCAGTGAAAGGGACCTTTGACATACACGGTGAGAAATGATTACAATGACACCTCTAACTTAGACCTTGTTAGTCCCCTAAGAGGTATATTTTCAAACTTTCAAATCCAAGGAATTGGCAAAGTAAGGTTAAAAGCCTTTTGCCTAGTACTACCATCAAAGCAAAGCCACTCATTATGCAAACACCCTCAAAAGTTAAACAAATCTCTGGTACATTAACACATTTATGACAACGAATACATTACCAGGATAAGTCAGCACATTACCAGAGTATTGATGAGAGAACTGCCTTCTGAGCCACCCACCTTGACTTCCTGCTGTTTAACAAGGAACAGTGACAGAGAACAGCTGAACTGGGCTAAGAAGGAAATGGTAATGCTTGAAACGTCATGCTATTTTGGTTTTCTAAAGTTGAAAGGGAATTTTTAGCTTGCCTTGTTTTCTACTTTTTTTATGAGATGATCATTCGGATTCTGCTTAAATACTTCAAGGTTATTACATTAAAGGCATCTCATTCCACGTTTCATCCTTACCTCCTCAAAGATCTGAATATATCTGAATACAAGGGCTTCTCTGAAGATTTCCCATGATTGAGTAAAAAGCACTAAAGATGACCACAGGTTGGGTTAAAGGTACTAAAAGGATGGTACCTAGTACAAAGTTTTGCCATGTAGTCTGGGGGACTATTCAGGAGGAGTTAAGATGGGAGACCAGTTAAGGAATATAGTTCCGGCACAAAACCCAAGTATAAGCCTGCAAAAGATCACATCAGAAAAGGCACACAGGGTGGGTGGGGGGCACCTGGGTGGCTCAGTCAGTTAAGCGTCCGACTTCAGCTCAGGTCATGACCTCACGGTTTGTGAGTTCAAGCTCCACATAGGGCTCTGTGCTGACAGCTAAGAGCCTGGAGCCTGCTTTGGATTCTGTGTCTCCTTCTTTCTCTGCCCCTCCCCCATTTATGCTCTGTCTCTCTCTCTCTCTCTCTCTCTCTCTCTCTCTCAAAAAGTAAACACTTAAAAAATTTAAAGAAAAGAAAAAAAGAAAAGGCACAAGTGCACCTGGATGGCTCAGTCAGTTGAATGCCCGACTTTGGCTCAGGTCATGATATCATGGTTCATGAGTTTGAGCCCCATATGGCGTTCATTGCTGTCAGCTCGGAGCCCACTTCAAATCCTCTATCCTCCTCTCTCTACCCTTCTTCCACTCATACTCTTTCTAAAACAATGAATAAACCATAAAAATAAAGCACCAAAGACTTGGAGGATCTCACTCATTTTAGCTCTAATAGGTTGACAAGGTCCAGAGTCAAATGAGGTAAGGGAGTTAGTAACTGTGGTAAGGAGCAAGTTAAACACAGCTGGTCTTAACTCAGCAGCCATTTGCTCCTTCACCCAAAGACTTCTATATTATTTGGGGGAATATGGGCATAGATAATATTAAGAAAAGGGTAAACGCTCTGATAGGTGAGGACTGTCATTGTTTGCAGTAGAGGCAGATTACAAGGTCACTCTGATGATCTTCTCTAAAGAACAATTTATTGAGCCAATGCTGTTGGACCCAAATGTATTACACATCAAACGAAATCTAGGAGTTGTTATAAAATTATTTCTGTGCTTTACAAAATGCAGAGTCATAGTCACTGCCTAGAGTATGTATTCATTCTTTCGTTCCAATGATAAATGCGTTCTTGTTTTGTAAACTTCACAGTATTAGGTTACCTTTATGCCAGCTGAGGTTTAAAATGATATACGAGGTTAAGTAGGAATTCAAAAAGAGTATCTTTTGGTTTTATGATATAGAAGAGATTGCTGTGCAAGATTTATATTCTGGTGATTTATTGCTTTCGCTCATAACCTTAAACTGCCAAACATTATACATAGTTTACTATACATACTTCTGATGTCTGTGTATGCATGTGTATAATATAGTGTATATAAATGTACATTAATTTCCAAGATGAAAAGTAACATACAAAAGGGCCATTAATTCTCTTTTAAGTCAAATATCTCTGGTTCCTTCAAACTTACATGGCTTAGACTTGAAACCTATCGAGTCACTCTGCTCTGAGACATTTACCAGTTTATTTGGCCTCTTCTTACACAAGATCCCCTGAATCCAAAATGCAATGCAATTCTACTAGAGTGGGCTGCTCAGTTTAAAAATTATCATCATCACCAGCAGCAGCAACAGCAGCAACACCAACATTTATGATCTCCCATGCCCCCAGCTCTATGTTAGACAGAGGTTTATAGAATACATCTATTTTCATTCCTAGAGCCTACAGCAGTTATCATGAAAATATCCCCATACTATTACTAATTCAAATTTAATTTACAGTAAGTTAAAGTCCTTATGATCTTCTATACATATTTTGTTTTTTATATTTATGTATTTTTGAGAGACAGAAAGAGAAAGAGTGCAAGCAGGGGAAGGGCAGAGAGAGAGAGGAAGACACAGATTCCAAAGCAGGCTCCAGGCTCTGAGCTGTCAGCACAGAGCCTGATATGGGGCTTGAACCCACGAACCATGAGATTGTGACCTGAGCTGAAGTTGGACACTTAAGTCACCGAGCCACCCAAGTGACCCAGTCTTTATGATTTTTTTTTAATTTTTTTTAAGGTTTATTTATTTTTGAGACAGAGAGAGACAGCGCGAGCAGGGGAGGGGCAGAGAGAGAGGGAGACACAGAATGTGAAGCAGGCTCCAGGCTCTGAGCTGTCAGCACAGAGCCCGACGCGGGGCTCGAACTCACAGACCGCGAGATCATGACCTGAGCCGAAGTCGGACGCTCAACCAACTGAGCCACCCAGGCGCCCCTGATTTTTTTTTTTTTAATTAGAGCTTTAGAAAGCCACAGATACCTTGTTTCATTCATATTCAAGCACAGTATGTTTTAACCTAAAATAAATTTTTTATTTATCTGTATAAAATGTCATCTCATTAGAGACAGCAGAATGTAACAGAAGGGGCTGAGCTGTGCTGAGACAGATCTGTCTTTGTACCCCTAGACTTCTATGGCTTTGTGAATGAAGGTCAGTTCCTTGACCTCTCTGTGCCTCAAGCCCTTCATATGTAAAAGGATAACAATAATGCTAACCTTTCTGGGTTATTGTGATGGTTACAGATAATGTATAAGTAGTATCTGACATATAATAGGGGCTCAACAAATGGTATATTACTCTTCCATTGTTATTGTTATCATTATGTTTATTATTTTTAAGTGAAAAGTTCTCAAAGATTTGAATCTTTCCAAATTTCTTCAGTGTTTCATCTCTGCCAGCATCCAAAATCCAAATCAATAATGCAAATGTCCAGAAGGACATGGCTGAGATTAGAGGTCGCAGTATACCACTAGGTAACGACTTCTAGGTTGTTGTCAATTATTCCATCCAAAACAGTAGCTCCCATGTTTTGATTCTTACTAAAATTCAGGACAGATATATTACAGCTATTCAATAAGCTATGACAATTTTACAGAGAAACAGCACAGTAGGGAATACAATCAAGATTCTGAATACAGAACCCACCCAAATTCTTAACCCCCAGAGAATCTGCATGTTTCTTACGGTTATGAAACAAGTTATCAGTCCACCTGAGGCTTCTACGTCAGTTCGTCAGTTCGCCATCTTAGATGTGAGGATATCAGATCTCGTTAAATGCCTTGCCTACAGAGTCTATATCTTTGTATTTCTAAACTTTCTATTTTTAAAAAAAGGATATAAAGTTTACTTAAACTGTATTATTGTTTTATTACTGCTTCCCTATTCAGAGTTCTCAAAAATATCTTGAAGAATAAGCTCCAAACTCTCATTGAAATGTACTTCAGTCTTAGGAGTCTTGTGAATCTATTTCCCTCTTTTCTTAAACTCTATTTTTTATAGAACTTTCGTAGCCTGATTCTTATTTTCCAAAGATGTTGTTTCTTTATCTAATAAGTGGAGATAATAATATCTAATAAATGGGGTTGTTGTAAGGAATACATTTAAAACTCCAAATGCTGAACACATGGCTTGGCATAAAACTAATCAATAACAGCTATTATTATGTAAATTTCACTCACAATAGATTTGTGAGGAAGTTGATGATGCTGTTTTTCAACACTGTGTTCTTCATTATTAGCAGCACTCTATTATACACAGAGGAAACACTCAATAACTGTTTGCTGAATTAAGCATCCAGAGTAAGTTTTTATATCACAGCAGTGCAATTTAGCAGTAAATTCAAACACATAAAACATTTTATTTTTCTGAAATAAAAATGGAAGTTCTTTTAGACTGCTTGTAAAGACTTATTCCCACTAAACGTGCCCTATAAACAAAATAAAAATACTTAGATATGCAGATTTTTCCTCTAGGCTTAGCATATTTTCCCTAAATAATCCTGCTTGAGAAGACAGTAAATGAATAATTTCATCTCTAGCAAACTAGTCCATATGGGGGCAAAATCTCTCAGTTTGTTCTAATTTTCTTACAGATTGAATGAAATCCTATTTCTGGTCCCATTGAATAAGATTCCTGCAAAACTGCATTTTCAAATAATAAATTCATTGGAAAATATTAAAAAGAGCTTTTGTCTATGAAGATATATTTTAAATGATGAGAGAAATTCATCCCAAATGGTTTCAAAATAAGATACCTTTAAATGATAATTGTTGATAGCTAAAGTCTTTAAAAAGTAGGCTCAATTTTTAACAATTAAGCTCTACTCAGAATGCACAAGTTTAAGGGTACTATCTACTTGCTATCAGATTTGAAGGTTTTGAACCTCTTGCTGTCATGTGTAAGAGGTTGAGACTTAGTCTGAGTGAGTGACCAAGGCAGGTAAAAAGCACTTTTTACAGTGACAAGATTAAGATTTTATTTTGAGCTATCACACTTGGTCACCTTTAGGATTTAAGGAAGGCTCACTTGCTGTAAAAGGAAATTTTGTATATGGAGACAGAATTAGTAGGGTTCCCTCAAAACTCTGAAGTTCTGTATTCACATATGAAGGGAGTGTTGCTTGACTTTCTAAATGCACTCATAAAGATGGGTAGAGAGAAGAATTACCTTCTCTTGAACAGCAACGTAACTCCATCAGCAAGGCATCCGATCTCATAGAAATCTTGCATCGAACTTTTTATTTCCCCTGACATTTATTATTTCTCTGTATAAATCCTCTGGCATATCACCTGCTCTGTTTGACACTGCACAGAAAATCTGCACATTTTTGTTCATAGGAGTTACGTTTTTCTTTCACTCATAACAAATCAATCTTCCTCAGCTTAGCCTACTCTGAGAGGTTGCTGTTGGAGAGAAGGAAGAGAGCACTCTCTCTGAGTGCCTCATATGGTCAGTTACTAGACAAAGTGCTCTGAACCATTATGTCATGTTATCCTCACATTCTCTACTAGGTGAATATTACCTTCAGTTTACTGGTGAGGAAAGAGAGGGTCAGAGATTATACACAACTTGTCAGAAGACCAACCCAGTGAGTGGAAGAGCTGTGATTCCATGCATTATTCCTAATTTCAGTGTATACACCTTTAAGTCTGCACAGACTTATCCTGTGTCAGATGAGACAGAACCATAACAGGATGTCTCAGGGTCCTTAAACTCCTACTTCCTCTAAAATTGTCCTGGTTCTAATAAAAACCCACTTAACAAAGACCCAGGGTTCATTTTCTTTTTCAGCAATGTAGTTTCATCCCTGATGCTGCTAATAAGTCTTAAATAATCTGAACCTAATGAACAGTGGCAAGAGACATAGGCAGGTGAAGGGAGAATAATGAGCCTTGGGGTTCTGTGGTGAATGCTTAGCCAGCTCTGAGAGCAGTCAGTCTGTTGAAGCAACACCAGCCTCTCTAATCATGGAAGGGCAACCTGGTCTTGCCACAGTGGTTTCAAAATTGAAGGAAAATTTCATCAAGTGACCAGTTGGTCATTAAAATTACTTTCCTATGTTCATCATGTGATTTTTTTTTAAATAATCTGAAATGGTGCAAAGAATTTAGTGTCATTGGAATAACAGAACTTTTTCCAGCCCATCTTTTTATTTATGTAAACAGTATTTCATAACCCTTGCATGTATAAAATTGAAATGCAAGGAAAAAGGATATGTATATCTTTTGCTAACATCTCAATTTTAACATTAAGTAATATTTAGCCACAGGTTTATAAATAATAGAAAAAAAGAGCTTCATTCAGCTTATAAAAAGCTGGCATTTCCAATAAATTATTTTACATGTGCAACAATTACATTTCGTAATCTATAGTATTTTATCTTTTGATAAATTTAATACTAAAATATTTATGAGAATATCTTAATACAGAATAATTTTTTAATCACAGGAGAAAAAATATTTTTATGCATGCACAATTTATCTGCATTTTTCTTTGTTTTGGAGACATTAAATAGGTTAAGAATAACATATAGGATAAAATTTTTGAAGGAAGTAGAATGAAAATATACATTCCAGAGTTAATTTTGTGACTTTTAATGAAAATTGCATTTGTACTTTTTAATTTTTTTTTCGTTCTAGTGTTTATTTATTTTTTGAGAGAGAGAGAGACAGAGAGAGACAGAGAGGGAGAGACAGAGTGTGAGCAGGGGAAGGGCAGAGAGAGAGGGAGACACAGAATCTGAAGCAGGCTCCAGGCTTGAGTTATCAGCACAGAGCCTGACACGGGGCTTCAACTCACAAACTGTGAGAACACGAGCTGAGCTGAAGTCGATGCTTAACCAACTGAGCCACCCAGATATCCCTGCATTTGTATTTTTAACATTTTTTTAAATTTATTTATTTTGAGAGAGAGAGAGAGAGCGCGCGAGCAGGGGAAGGGCAGAGAGAGAGGGAGAGAAAGAATTCTAAGAGGCTCCATGCCCAGCATGGAGCTCAACTTGGGGCTCAGTCCCATGACAGTGAGATCACGAGCTGAGCCAAAATCAAGAGAGGGACGCTTAAGCAACTGAGCAATTCAGATGCCCCACATTTTTATTTTTATTTATTTATTTACTCATTTAAAGATTAAAAAATGTTTTTAATGTTTATTTATATTTGAGAGAGAGAATGAGAGAGAGAGAGAGCATGAGCAGGGGAAGGGCAGAGAGAGAGAGAGAGACAGAGACAGAGACAGAGACAGAGACAGAGACAGAGAACATGAAGCAGGCTCCAGGCTCTGAGCTGTCAGCACAGACAAATCCACATGTTCAAACCCACAAACTGTGAGGTCACTACCTAAGCCAAAATCGGATGCTTAAACTGACTAAGCCACCCAGACCCCCCACATTTGTATTTTTAAATGGCTTAATCCTGAGTATCAAATCACTACATCTTTTAGATTTCACTGATTACATTCAAATCAGTGATGTTATGGTTTACTTTAACATGCAAATACAATGTAACAGAAATCATGTCCTTTGTAACTATTCAAAGTTATAAGTAAACATTTTAGAACCAACATAAAAAGGTACAAGTGTGTGTACATATTGTGTGTACATGTGAGTGTGTGTGTGTGTGTGTGTGTGGCCTGGTTCATTCTTTTAGAGCATATGTGAGGAAAAAAGTTTGAAAACAGAGAAATGCTAGACAAATACAGTTAGTTGATTTTTAAGTAGTTGGTTTTAAGTATTTACATTTAAATAATTCTGGACCAATTTGGAGGAGCAAATATGTATGAGCTAATCGGGAAAGGGTCCTGAGGCTACAGACTAAATGCACCTTATTTGTTGTTCTGTCCCTTGAATAAGGCCTAGCACAAAGCTGGTACTCGTTAAGTGTGTGTTGAATGAGTAAACAATGGACTCCTCCACAGTGGAGGAGTCTATGTTAATCCACATGGCTTTAGCTTCAGCTTAAGGACAGAATTCTCCTAAATGTGTCTCTGCTGATTTTCTTTTCCCCAATAAGTTTTATTAAGCTAACCTTCACAATGCTGACAGACCCTGCTTTTTCACTGTTTCTTTCACAAGGCAATCACATTACATTTTTAAGTGTATGCTATAATACTAACAGACAAGTCTTTGCAACAAGGGCATAACTTTTGAATTAATTCATTATAAATTTTTCTTCCAGCAATTCTCTTGCTACTTTAAATTCATACACAAATAAAACTTTATTCCCCCTTGGTTGTTTTCCTAATTTATCTTAATTAGCACCTAAAGCTTCTATGTGTATCCTGACTATATGTATATTATGCAACTAATTAGCAATATTCTTTTCATTGTAAGAGAGTTACTTCCTGAAATTCAAGCAGACAAGTGAAAAAAGTAAAGCCTGGTTAAGTACAGTCCACTTTACACTTGTAAGAAAAATATTTTTAATCTAAAGGGTTTCAATCCTATGTAATACTTAGTTTACCATGTAAACTCTTGATTTATTAAAAACACCAAGAGAAAGGAAGGCTACCATTTGAATTATAGTTCTGGTGGGGAAACCTACAGACAGGCTTGAGGTACTTTTATTTTCCAAGGGATAGCATCCCAAAGAAATATTCCATTTCTTTTTTTTTTTTTTTAAATTTTTTAACGTTTTTTTATTTATTATTGAGAGAAAGAGAGAGACAGAGCGTGAGCAGGGGAGGGGCAGAGAGAGAGGGAGACACAGAATCCAAAGCAGGCTCCAGGCTCTGAGCTGTCAGCACAGAGCCCGACGCGGGGTTCGAACTCACAAACCATGACATTGTGACCTGGGCCGAAGTTGGATGCTTAACCGACTAAGCCGCCCAGGCCGCCCCAGAAATATTCCATTTCATGTCTCCAATTTCTAAGAACACTTGCCTGATAATATCAAGACAAGGAGATGTTATATTTATATCTAAGATTTTGTTAAACTGCCATTTTAACAGTGTTATTCATTGTTGAATTGCATTATTTGTAACTTAAAACCTGGTACTGAGTTTGATTCAATGCAATTTAATCATTTATTGAGTGCTTTTGACCCTAAGTGCATTCAGCACACAGAGTCATGAATGCCACCCTCCAGGAAGAAGGCCTGCTACCCCATTTCCACCCCAACTCTCTCTCTCACCATACTCTTTAAGACCAGGTTTCAGAGTCTTCATTTTGTCTGGGATTCTTTTTCTGACTATCCCCATGCCTGTAACTCCAGAAGGTTGGTGTGACCCATCTCCTGCCACCACAGCTAGACAGGACTCAATCTGTTTGTTTATATTCTCTGGGTATGGAAAATTACAGAAACATAATAAACATCCTTTAAATTCTTTCATTTTAATAATGATCATGAGAGTGGGTAAAACAATAGGTCAATGTTCAGAGTATAAACTAAGGATTATTAAAATAATTAAAGCTATAGCTCATTTTAACAGGAGATCTCTGTGGATTTCAGTCACACCCTATCCCTCACAGGTCCTTGGATTGTGATTCCACAGAATCTAGTGCATACCTGGGACAATGGTTTAATAAACGAAACCCTCTGATATAAAGTAAGTTCAAATCCTAACTCAATTGGATCCTAATCCTACGACGACAACCAACAGAGTGTTCCTGTTTTATATAATGCTTTAATTCAGCAGTTTTCAAAGAACAGACATGGATGCCTCTTTCAGAGGCTCCACAATTTCAAAATGATTTTCATAGTTTCACCTAGACATTGCCTATCTTTTTTCTACCGTATGGACACTTGCACCAATGATGCGAAAGCAATGGTTGGTAAGACTATTGGATCCTTAATATGAATCGACAGCAGTGCCAAACTGTAAATGTTGTAATCTTTTTCACCACCACACACTTTGAATGAAAATTTAAAAAAAGGAGGGTATGGTACCTGGGTGGTTCAGTTAAACTTCCAACTTTGGCTCAGGTCCTGATCTTGCAGTTGGTAAGTTCAAGCCCCGCCTCAGGCTCTCTGCTGTCAGTGCCCACTTCAGATCCTCTGTCTCCCTCTCTCTCTGCCCCTCCCCCTGCACCATGAGCATGTGCACACTTTCTCTCTCCCTCTCAAAAATAAAATAAACAGTTTTCTAAAAATTAAAAAGAAAATTCAGTTTCACTTATATCAACTCTTTTTTTTTTTTAATGCAACATCTTTTCAGTGTTCTGCATGATAAAATAGCAGGCACTCATGACGTGCTTTTGCTGTATACCAAAGCAGGCTGGTTATCTCTAGGAACAGCACTTGTGAGACTGAATTCTGAGATGAACTAGCCAAGTGCAACTTTATTTGAAAGAATGACCAACATACAAATGATGGTGATTGAGACTGGGCATTTACCTGATTTTTCTCCAAATTTAATGAAGTGACTCCATCATTTCAAAGAAAACAACTGACCATATTTTATACCAGCAATAAAATTTGAGATTAAAAGAAAAATAGAAAGAATTTTGGAAAACTTTATCCACTACCATGAGTTTAACAGTCTCTTAATACTTAAAAACTATTCTAATGAGATCAATTGTGATATTAACAAATGAGATATCTTGAAAGAATATAATGAAATATGTCAAAGTTTGGAAGATCTTCATAACTTAGTGAACCAATATTTTCCAAATGACCAACAGAATTACAAAATCAGGAAAGGGTAAAAAAATTCAAAGTGAAAAAAAATTCATTCAAAGTAAAAAAATGGCCAGTTGATTGTATTGTAAAAGAGTGAAAAAATTTCACTGATATGCTTATCAGATGCTGTAATGCATCTAACCTTTTAGAAGATGCCACTTGTCGACTTTCATTGTGGAATCGATGAGGCATATCCATTTACCTAACTGCATGATGCTAGAATTTTGTCAAATACTTAGATTGAAACAACGTATTGAAAAGACTGAATGCTGAAGCAGCTATAAGAATTGAAATGTCTTGTATTATGAAACCAGATATTTAAACGATTTGCAAAGATATTTACAAAAAAAAAAACACTCTTGGGGCACCTGGATGGCTCATTCGGTTAAACAGCCAATTCTTGGTTTCAGCTCAGGTTATGATCTCACAGTTTGTGGGTTCGAGCCCTGCATGGGGCTCCATGCTGGCTGCACAGAGCCTGCTTGGGATTCTCTCTCTCTCTCTCTCTCTCTCCTCTTTCTGCCTCTTCTCTGCTCATGTTCTGCCTCTCTCACAACAAATAAATCAACTTAAAAAAACACTCTTTTGAATAATTATTTTTGCTTTGGAAAAGAAAACTACTTTTCATAAAAAATTGTTATTTAGCATATAATTGTTGTCTTAAATTATAAATAT
This sequence comes from Paguma larvata, assembly GCA_030068075.1. Taxonomy (NCBI): domain Eukaryota; kingdom Metazoa; phylum Chordata; class Mammalia; order Carnivora; family Viverridae; genus Paguma; species Paguma larvata. The sequence continues at coordinate 42,229,979 of CM057831.1, read as the reverse complement.
TTTTCAATATTTATCATTTTTAATACAGTGAATATCAATATATATAATCTCCATAAACAAAAGCTCTTTGAGGGCCTGATATTTTTTAAGAATGCAAAAAACATAGAGATCAAAAAACTTGAGGGGTGTCTGGATGGCTCAGTCAGTTAAGAATCAGACTCTTGATTTCAGTTCAGGTCATGATCCCAGGGTTATGAGATGGAGTCCCACATCAGATTCTGTGCTCACAGTGTGGAGCCTGCTTGGGATTCTCCTTCTCTACCTCTCTCTCTGCTCTCTACCCCCCATTCTCTCTCTCTCTCAAAAATAAATAAATATTTTTTTAAAAAATGTTTGAAAACTGCTTTCTTAATTTATCTTACTTTATTTCAGTCTTCCAACAGCTGAGTGAGGTATGTTTTTAGGAAACAAAGTCCCACAGAGTTTAAGTGAAATGGTGAAAATCACAAGCAACAACATAAGAAAGTCAGAAACTGGATCTGGATTTCTGTCCAGAACTCTTTCCATGATACCTTATTCTCACTTCCAGATTTATAGAGTTAGTAAAAATTATTGGCCTTTTGTCTGGATCCATAATATAGAATACAAAAAAAAATGAAGATAATTTTTGCTTTACATATGTCTTTAAAAATCTATGGCTAATTATAGCAAGGTCATTTAGCTACAATAATCATACAGGGTGGTATTGGAAGAAGGATAGACAAAAAGATCAGTGGAACAGAAACCTCAGAAACAGATTCACACAAATATGCTCAACAAGTTTTGACCAAAGTGTAAAAACAACACAATGGAGGAAGGATGGCCTTCTCAAGAAATGATGTTAGAGGAAGTAGATATCCATCCATTTCTAGGCCTAGAAATGATGCTCAACTAATACACAAAACAGATTCAATAGATAACAGGCTTTGACTTGAATCATAATACTATAAACCCATTAGGAAAAAGCAAAAACATAAAAGAACATCCTTAGTGTCTAGGGTTGGGCAAAAAGTTCTTAGTCTTAACACTGAAAACATAATCCATAAAATGAAAACTGATAAATAAGACTTATCAAAATTAAAAGCTTTTACCTTGTGAAAGCCTAAAAAGACAATCTACAGACTAGAAGAAAGTATTTGCAAGCCATATCTGAAAGAACTTTCAAAACTCAAGATTAAAATAACAATAATAATAAAAATTATACAATGCAATTAGTAAAGAGGCAAAAGATATAAAGAAATATTTCACTGAAAAGTACGTGCAGATAGAGGTGGTCAGTACCATAAACTAACAGGGAAATGCAATTTAAAACCATCATGAGTTACCACTACGTGACTATCAGGATGTCTAAAATAAAAAATGAAACCATCAATCATTCATACGTTACTAGTGGAAATTTAAAATTGCATATCTACTCTGGAAACAGTTTGGCAATTTCTTAATAAAAGTAAATATTCCACCACTATACAACCCAGCAACTGCCCTAAGCCTTTATCCTAGAAAATGAAAACTTGTGTTCACAGAAAAATGTGTATACAAATCTCCACAGCAGTTTTAATCATAAGTAAACAGATGTCCTTCAGTGGTCGAATGTTTAAATAAACTGGTATATCTATGCCATGGAATATTACTGGGCAACAAAAACGAACAAACTACTGATATATATAATTTATATAAATCTCCAGAGAATTTTGCTGAATGAAAAATCAATCTCCAAAGTCATATACTGTATGGTTTAACTTTTTTATTGTGTTTTTAAGTCTATTTATTTGAAAGATTACACAGAAGGGGGAGACAGAGCAAGAGAGAATGAGAGGGAGAGAGAGAGAGAGAGAGAGAGAGAGAGAGAGAATCCCAAGAAGGCTCCACACCATCAGCATAGAGCCTGATGGGAGGCTTGAACTCACACACCATGAGATCATGATTTGACTGAGCCCCCCTAGCCTGTATGATTCCATTTATATGACATTAATGAAAGGATAAAAATATAGAAGTGGACAACAGATTGGTGGTTGAGAGGAGTCAAGGAAGAGAAAGAAAGAGAAAAGTGGATGTGGTTATAAAAGGGCAACATGAGGGATCCTGATAATGGAACTCTTGCTTCTTGACTGTATCAATGTCAACATCCTGATAGCACCTGCACTATAGTTTTGCACAATATAACCACTGGTGGAAACTGAGTAAAAGGGTACAAGGTTTTTGTTTGTATTATTTTTTAACTGTATGTGAATTTACATTTATCACAAAATAGTTTAATTTTAAAATTTATGAGTAAGTAATACTCTTCGAAAGTATGACAAGGCCATGAAAGACAAGGAAATACTGAAAAACTATCAAAGACTGAAAGTATCAACACGACTAAATAAAACAGATTATTCTGAGTTGGATCCTGGAACAGAAAAAGAGCAATTAATGGAAAAACTGGTGAGATCCATATAAAGACTTTACTTTAGTTAATGTTATTAAACCTAAGTTAATTTCTTACTCTTGACAAATATATCAGGAATATGTGAAATGTTAATGTTAGAGGAGGCTGAGTGAAGGGTATCTGAGAACCATCTGTTTTATCTTTGGAACTTCATTGCAAATTTAAAATTATTCCCAAATAAAGAGGTTAACAAAAATGTATGGTTAAGAATTGTTCACTACCCATTGTTTCTAGTCAAATCTTCAGCACTTTATCTAGGCATACAAGGTACTCTGTCCTTTAGCTCCTGCTTTCCATCCAAACTTATCTCTGGCTGTTGGTTTGTTGTTTTGGGCCTTAATCGGTACAGAATGCCTCGTGCGAGGTTCTCCAAGTGTGTTTCACTGGGTCAACACTTATCCCTTTATGAAGACTAGTCACTGGGTCAAGAGTGACTTTCTGTTCTCCCTGTTCTTCCAACTTGAAAAAATCTAGTCATCATTTAGATTTCTAACTCAGACAAAATATTTTCCATATTCCTTGACCATATCAATTTCCAATTTCCAATTATTCCTTGACCATATCTTCACAACAGCACTGATGACTCTTCTGTTTCTTTACCTTATACAGAAATAATCTGTACTCTCATATGACTAATAATGATTTTTTTACCATGATTTTCTCCCTCCATGAAATTCTGATAAAGCAGTAAAGTGGGGGAAGAGAGCACAGCCTTTGGGTTAAAATACACCTACATTTGAATTTCTAGTTCACTATATTTTAACTCTGAAACCTGAGACATGATATTTAACTCTGAGCTTCAATTTCTTCTTTTATTAGAAAATAAGGACTATTATTCTTACTTTTTTTTAAAATTTTTTAACGTTTATTTATTTTTGAGAGACATAGAGACAGAGTATGAGCAGGAGAAGGGCACAGAGAGAGGGAGATACAGAATCCGAAGCAGGCTTCAGGTTCTGAGCCATCAGCACAGAGCCTGACGCGGGGCTCGAACTCACAGACCGCAAGGTCATGACTTGAGCCGAAGTCGGCCACTTAACCAACTGAGCCACCCAGGTGCCCCTATTATTCTTAATTTATATATTTGCTGTGAAATTAAATGAGAGAAAATAATATTGCAATAGCATTATGTGGTGACAGAGGCTGACTACACTTATCGTGATGACACTGAGTAATATACAGAATTGCTGAATCAGTTTGCTGTATACCTGAAACTAATATAACATTGTATGTTAATTATACTTCAATAAAAACATTTTGAAGCCCAAAAAACATTTCAAGCATCTAGTAAGATGCCTGACAAAAATATCAATTATATTATTAATTTTCTTATTACTTTTAAATTATCATCATTATTCATTTGTGTTTTTGCAATGCCTTAGTATTGCTATGAAAATAATGCTGACATCATGGATCCCCTGAGAGAGTCTTCAGGATCCCCTGGTATCCACTGCCATTCTTTGAAAAGTATTGAATTAAAGCATTACATAAAATAGGAGAATGCTCAGTTGGTGTTTCTAGTATGATTAGGATTTGATTAGGATGAGGATTTGAATTTACTTCACATCATAAGGTTTTGCTTACTAAACCATTGTCTCAAGTACTTTTGGTTCCATGGGATCAAGATTCAAGGACCAGAGAGGTAGGGTTTGACTAGATCCACAGAGCTCCCCAGTTTCAATAAGACAAGACTTAAGTTATCTTGATTATCTTAGGAAATGCTTTAGCAATAATTTGCCTCTTTGTTATCCTCAGAACATTGACCTATCTTTTCATTTATTTTTGTAATTATTATTAAAATTAAATTATTTAAAGGATGTTTATTATCTACAATGTGCCAGACTAGAGAGATACAGAAATGAACAAAATATGTCCTTTCTAGCTGTGGAGCACCTAAGCTTTAAAAATTATATGTATGATGGGGTGCCAGGGTGACTCAGTTGGTTGAGCATCTGACTTTGGCTCAGGTCATGATCTCTCAGTTCATGAGTTTGAGCCCCACAACAGGCTCACTGCTGTCAGCACGGAACCCGCTTTGGATCCTCTGTCCTCTTCTCTCTCTGCCCTTTCCCCATGTGTGCTCTCTCTCTCTCTCTCAAAAATAAATAAAACAAAACAAAAAACAAACAGAAATGCACATATGAGGATAGTAAAAAAAAAAAAAATCCCAGAGAAATGATGACACTATAACCAAGATTTAATTTAAAAAATTTAAAAACCATGGAGAGGGCCACCTGGGTGGTTCAGTCGGTTAAGTGTCTGACTTCGGCTCAGGTCAGGATCTCGCGGTTTGTGAGTTCGAGCCCCACGTGGGCTCTGTGCTGACAGCTCAGAGCTTGGAGCCTGCTTCGGATTCTGTGTCTCCTTCTCTCTCTCTGCCCCTCCCCTGCTCACACACTGTGTCTCTCTCTGTCTCAAAAATAAATAAACATTTATAAAATGTTTTAAAAAACATGGAGAGATTTGGGGATGAGAGTAGAACAGGAGGCCTTCAAATGGAGAAAACAGGAAACAACTGGCACCCATGTGGGAACAGAAATGAAAGAGGAGAATCATTAAGAGATAGTTGGACAGAACAAAGTCACGTGTGAACATGTGACTTAAAATAAGGCCAGGGAGAAGTATAGTGCAAACTGGAGAAAGGGAGTATGGGCTACATGTTATGAAAGACGTTTAATGTGTTAATAATGCAGGACATGGCCTCAGGCAAGGACAATTAGAAACCCTCAGGCTGGGCTTGATTAACAACTATGATGTCTGCTAAGCTACTGAGATCCCCAGGGTGCAAATCCTTTGTCATTTTCTAAATGAAAGTTCTCATTTATGATGATATGACTGAAAAATAGTAAGTTGTATCAAAGGTCAACTTTGGAAGGGCATCCAGCAAGCCCCAGATCTTGAAATGTCAAATGAGAAAATATATACAAATGTAAAATGAGTGAGCCTAAACTGGAGCCATTGGCATGGCCTAGAGAGGAACCATCTGATTGCTTTCTTCTGAATTCTTCATCCAGAGATTTTTCAGCAAATGACATCTACTCCAGATATGGTCTTTAAAACAAAAGACAGAAAAAATCTAAACCAATAAATTTTAAAACCCTCATAGGAATAGAAATACAATGATACATAGTTGTTAATCAAAATAAATACATACTCATGTGAGACCTTATAGCTTCACACTTTTCAGGGAAATTTTAATTATCACTCAATTTATTAGCTAGCAAACCCTATGGGATAGTTTTACTACAAAACGGCCTATTTTCTAGGCACAAAATTTATTATAACTATGTCTTTGTCTCTGAATTTCATGAGAAATGCTATCCTCACCTATAATAAAATACCGTCTTCAAAAACACAAAGAAAAATACTGATGAACTTCTAAAGTTCTTTGACGGCCTCTAAACAGAAGAAATCATGACATTTGGTTCATTTGGGTTTCATAAGCCATGCAAAACAATCCAGGTTGAAACAACATACACATACCACACATAAGCACACGCAGACACGTATGCATGAACACCATGCATGGCTAGAACTAATTACTTAACAAATTTGAATGGCCATAGATTCAAAATGCCATACGTAGGTGGTAACTCTCTATTTGATTATGTACTTAAAGACAAAAAGAACAAAAGGAAACATCCATCTACTTTTTTAAATCTGAATTCTCCTCTTTGTCTCTTCTCACCTGCTCTATTTTGTCCATTTGAAGCTATCTGGGGAGTATCTGAGACATAATGCGACCTGTATCAGCTATACTGAGATATGTGGAATGTCAAAAACTAAGTTATGATGCTGTAAGCAGGAAAGAATTCTACATGGTATCAGACCAAAGGTTTCCAGAGACAGATATTAAAGCATGGGTCTGAAGCTAAGAGTCAGGGTCAGGTTGAAGAAAACCAATATTACTGAGCTGGAATCACTGGAAAGTGGGAGGAAGAGTCAGTGATAGCATCTAGTAAACTGTTCAATAGAGTTGCTATGAATCAAATATTGCATTTATGAATGTGTGGTATATGGTTTAAACCATATACATAAATATATGTATATGTATATGATTTATTGACTTGTAGTGAGAAACATTTTATATCATGTCCATTTGTGTGTGTGTGTGTGTTATGAAGTATACTTATTTTTACTGTATTTAATGTACTCTGATATTTCTACACTATTGTTTTATATAGTTTTTTGGTTTATTTAAAAATACACTTTTTGGGGCACCAGGGTGGCTCAGTCGGTTAAGCGTCTGACTTTGGCTCAGGTCATGATTTAGCAGTCCATGAGTTTGAGCCCCATGTCAGGCTCTGTGTTGACAGCTCAGAGCCTGGAGACACGTTGGGAGCCAGCCATCTTGGGCTCACAGGGTTGAGACGTCTCCCTGTGTGGATAAGGCAGATGTTGCAAAGTCTCCTGCTGACTAAAATGGCACCCCAATATTATCTCCTTCTATTATTAATAACTTTTCCGGCCTGGATTCTTGAACTGGTCTTGTTGGCCTCAAAGGATATAATGCTCTTTGGTTTTATGGCATATGAAAAAGGGGACCTGGAGTGTGATGCCTTGATGGATAATATCTGAATGAGAATAAACTGGCCAGAAGTAACCTCAAAGCTGCCTCTTGGGGATAGGCTACACAAATTGATCATACAGAATAGCAGTTATGAGTTGGCTAAAAATCAGTAGACGTTAGGCCCCAAGACTCCTTGAACCAAACTAGATTTCCCTGCAGGTATTGCATTGTGTTAAACATCCCCTCAGCCCCACCATGAAACTCCAAAGCATGTCACTGTAAAGCTTCTCTCAGTATTTGCTCAAGAGACTAATAGGAGAGGTCATAAAGAGACTTAGAATCTTCTCCGGAGGTTAGCTTAGCCCAAAAGTTAAAAGCACTGTCTATAGATAAGGCACAAACAGAAGCCACATATACCTTCACTGATCAACAACAAATATCGAGCACCTTCCTGAGGTTTACATTACAGAATCCTTTTGCTATTACCATCCCCACGCTACCTTACAATGAAAAGGCAATAACAAAATACTTTTACAGAAACTACCATTTATACAAAGAATAGATAGACATGAGCCCTTATGATATAGGCTCACAAAGGAAAAGAACTTAGACAAGCATTATAGACTATGTCTCTACCAAGTGAGTTGTACCTCCTCCATTATGGTTAACGATTACGGATAGAATGACTCCTAATCTATCTATAAATTGTTAGCATAGGTCTTAAGGCAACAAGACCTCTGTGCCCTCTGTTTACTGAGGGCTACGACAACAACCCTACTCTCTTCTTAAAAACATTTTGTTATTTCCTCTGCTCTGCCTCAAAAAACAATACGTGATCTTGGGACAAAGTCATAAAAACGGTTACTGCCTAATCTAAGATAAGACTGTCTCCTTCTAGGTCTGGGGGGTTCACAAATATGCCAACCTAAGAAAAATTGTTAAAAATGCCTTGTCACTGATGTAATGTCACTCACTGCCTTTAAATAAAGAAACTAAGACCCGCAGAGCAGGGATGCCTGCCTGGCTTTAGAAGCCATGGTGCTCTCTTGAGTCATTCATCGTGCCAACACCTTTCATTCTTCAGAAATCCCTGGACATGCTGGAGCTGGACTCTGGCAGAGCCAGCTTCAGATTCTGTGTCTCCTTTTCTCTCCGCCCTTCCTCTGTTAACATTCTGTCTCTCTCTCTGTCTCTGTCTCACTCAAAAATAAATAAAGATTTAATTTTTTTAAATGCACTTTTGTTCACTTAATTGTTTTTACAGCCCAATAATGGACCTAATCTAGCATACCCACTGGCTAGGAGAAGTAAGAGCAAATTGGATATTCAAATATGACAAATGTGGTTTTCTAGAGGGAAAGGGTAAACACAGTAGGTGAAGAATATAGTATTTTTATATTATTTTAGAATACTACATCTAAAATTGGACTTAGGGATTTTCTGGTGATAGACCTTGATTTGACAGATGGAAAAAAAGTCACCAAATAAGGTCATTTGTCCAATGTCTCACAGTAAGTGGCAGAGTTGTATTTAAAACTCAAATTGACTATCTCCTGGGACTCTTTCCATTGCCCAAGAAATATCACAGAGAAGCAAGGAAGGATGCATTGGAATGAGACTTACAAGACCCCAGAATTCCACGTTAAAGCATATTATACTTAATCTTGTTGGTAATAGCAAATTATTAAACAATTATTATCAGGAAAACCACATGAAAAATTTTGTGTTTATAAGATGCATGTGGAAATTTTACATTGGGTATACTGACAGAAAGAGCAAGATAAAAAGACCAATTAGTTAATTACAGCATTCCAGGAACAAAGAGTAGAGACCTGGGTTACAATGACTGACAGAAGTAGAATGTAAAAGAAAACAAAGATAACAGAGCATCATGAAGAAAAATTTGGCAAGTCTTGGTTGGTAATGAGGTACGAAGGTTGAGGAAAGAGTAGAGTTAAGTATTCCAAGTCTTAAAGACAGGGATGAGAGTGGTATCTCTCACATTATAGTTGGAATCAGGAAAAGAAAAATGTTATTTTAATAAAGAGATAGTTGGTTAAGTTTTAGATGTGCAGATTTGGGGATGATGATGATACATATCTAATTTATTTGTCCTTTTAATGGTTTTCTTGAGGTATACCTGATATACAAATAACTGCACTTTTTAATGTATATAATTTGATGAAATTGGTCTTATCCAAAACTTGTGATACCACAAGCATGATCAAAGTAACAGACCTGTCAATACCTCCCAGGATTTACTTGTGATTCTTTATTTTTTGGTTTTGTTTGTTTATTGTGGTAAGAACACAAAATACAACCTACCTTCTTAACAGATGTTATACAGCAGATCTCTAGAATGTATTCATCTAGCAGAACTGAAACTTTAGACCCAATGAACAACAACTCCTCATTTCTCCCAACCCCCTTTTGCCCTTGGCAGCCACTACTACACTCTTTTATTCCATGAGTCTGGCTATTTTAAATACCTCATATAAGTGGAATTATACAGTATTTGTCCTTCTGTGACTTAGCATGCGGTCCTCGAGATTCATCTATGCTGTCATAATATATGTGTCTTACAAGAGAAAATGTAAAAATAGGAAAGAAGCTGGCATGGGTGATGAACGCTTGGGAGGCATCAAAATGGGTAAGATCTCTTTGAGAACAAATGTTTTAAAAAAGGCCAAGCACACAAGCTGAACCAGGGCAAGTACCTATAATCACGGGTCAGAGGCAGGACGTATCTAATCAGAGAAGGAGGAATTCAGATTATTTAATTACCATTTTTTGAGCAGCTAATATATTCCAGAGACTATGCTAGCAACAAAAAATAATGAAAGATGAATATAGTCAACAGTATTACAATATGCTTGCCAAGCTATAATAAGATACCTAACCCCCTATCATAGAGAGTAGTGTTAGGGATGAAGAAATAAGACTTAAGGAGCCAGGATCCTAATAACTGACAGGCAGTATTAAGAAAGCAACACCCTCATTAGTGAAAACCATGTAGGGAGTCTAAATTTCTACTCTCATCTGGCAATAGTGAGGGACCATGACCCTCCTTGAAGGTTGGCACCAGAGAGGCCTCGTAGACAGTCAGAAGTTCCACCACTACCGAGTGGTAATGAAAGTACCACCTACTCCCCACATCTTGTGGTGTCAGTGGGAGGCCTTATATGGACCTGGAACTCCTAATCCTGCACAGAATAATGGAAAGCACCCCTGCCTTGGGTGTCAATGGAGACCAAATGGGGAACTTGGAATTCTGCCCTACCTGACAGTAACAGGTAACACCCTATCCTTCCCCTGCTAGAGCAATGTCAAAGTAAACCAGTTAAAACAGAAGATTTCAATAAGACCTAGATTCTCATAACATAATGCCCCAAATGTTCAGGTTTCAATAGAAAATCACCCAAGCACTCATACCATGAAACAGAGAGATCTCAGATAGAATGAAAAAAGACATTCAATAGTTTCAGGAACAACATGACTGATACATTAACATATGTTTTAAAGTAGTCATCTTAAAGAGGGTCAGAAGCAGGGAAGACATGTAAAATGAGTGAAGGAGAGTGGGAGAGACAAGCATGTTGTGGAATGAATAAGTCACGGAAGTAGAAGGCATAGCATAAGGAATATAGTCAATGATATTGCAGTAGTGATGTATGGATGCAGATGGTAGCTACACTTGTGGTGACATAGCATAATGTATAAACTTGTCAAATCACTATGGTATACACCTGAAACTAAAATATCATTGTAGGTCAACAATACTCAAATAAAAAAATAATTATAAAAAATAGTTATCTTAAAATGTTTTGATAAGAAATTATGAAAATCAGTGAAAAATAATGAAAAAATAATAGGAGTCTCAGCAAAGAAATTAAAGATTTAAAGAAGAACTAAATGAAAATTTTAAAATATACTAACCAAAAAAAAATACAACTGAAAAACAAAACATAACAAAAAGCCTTTAATGGATGTGCTAATCAACAGAATGCAGGGGACAGAAGAATTGGTGAACAAAAATAAAGAAATAAATAGAAATTTTAAAAAGAAGAAGAATAGAAATTACTGAATCTGAATAAGAGAAAATGGATTTAAAAAAAAAGAGCCTCAGGGGTTTCAGAGATTATAACCACAAATGTAACTATCATGTCATTGAAGAAAGATGATAGAGCAGAAAAAGTATTGAAACAGCTAATGGTTGAAAACTTCCCAAATTTGGTAAGAGACATAAGCCTACAGATTTAAGAAGCTGGGCAAACTCCAAACATTACAAACCCAATAAAATCCACACCAAAACACATTACAGTTAAACTTCTGAAAAATAAAGACGAAAACTCTTAAAAGCAATTAGACAGAAAGGACACCTTACCAGGAGCACCTAGGTGGTTCAGTAGGTTACGCATGTGACTTAGGCTCAGGTCATGATCTCACGGTCCGTGAGTTCCAGCCCCGCGTCCTTTGGATTCTATGTCTCCCTCTCTTTCTGACCCTCTCCTGCTCACGCTCTGCCTCTCTCTCTCTCTCTCTCTTTCTCTCTCATATAAATAAACATTTAAAAATATTAAAACAAAAAGAACAAACCTCCTCTCTGTTAGGAAAGAGAGAGAGAGAGAGAGAGAGAGAGAGAGAGAAAGGAAGGAAGGAAGGAAAGAACGAATGAAAGAAGGAAAGAAAGAAGGAAAGAAGGAAAGAAGGAAAGAAGGAAAGAAAGAAAGAAAGAAAGAAAGAAAGAAAGAAAGAAAAAGAAAGAAAGGAAGAAAGGAAGAAAGAAAGAAAGAAAGAAACAAAGAAAGAAAGAAGAAAAGAAGGAAAGAAAGAAGAAAGGGCACCTCACCTTTGAAGAAAAAAAATTGAATTGGCAGTTTCTTGGTTTCTCATAAGAAGTACAGAAAGAAGTAACAAAACATGTTTTCAAAGGCTGCAAGAAAAGAACACTGAACCTAAAACCTATATTCAGCAAAAATTTTCTTCAGAAGTGAAGGGATAATAAGACATTTCAAATGAAATAAAACTAGGAAAAACAGTCTCAGAAATTTACATCAAAAGAGCATCTAGAGTATATTCTCTAATCAGAATGAAACAGTAAAAGAAAGAACCTTGGAACATCAGAAAGAAAGAAAGAACAGTAGAAAAAATGAAATATGAGTAAATAAATTACATTTCTCTTCTCTTCAGTTTCCTAAATTATGTATGGCAGTTGAAGAAAATTTATAACACTGTGTGATATAGTTCTAAATGAATGTAAGAGAAATATTTAAGGTAATAATAATTGGGGAATGGGAAAAGGGTATGAATATAGATAAATTTTCTGCACTTCACTTGAACTTGAAATATAACATCATAGACTGTGATAATCTATGTGTATCTAATGTAATGCCTAGAACAACTACTATAAAAGCTATTCAAACAGATGCATTCAAAAACACTATAAATACATCAAAATTAACTTCCAGAGTATTCAAGTAATCCAACAGGAAGGTAGAAAAACAGCTCAGAGAAACCAAAACCAGAAAATTATAAGAAATCAAAAATCAAATGTAATCTTTAACCATAATATAGCAATATTACACTTAAATGATCTAAATACACCAATTAAAAGAGATTGACAAAGTGGATAAAAAATATATAACCCATGATATACTATCTATAAGAAACTCCAAATATAATGATATAGGCAGGTTAAAAGTAAAAAAAGAAGAAAAAAAGGAAAATATGTACTATGCAAACCATAAAAAAAAAAAAACAGTAGTGGCTATATTAACAATGTCAGGTAAAGCGGACTTCAAAGCAAATTACCAGAGAGAGAGCAGGACAATGATTAAAAAGGCAATCCAATCACAAATATGTATGTGAAAACAATAAAACTGCTAATTATATGAAGCAAGAACTGATAGAATTGAGAGGAGAAATTAACAAATCCACAATTTTAGTGAGAGACTTCAACACCCTTCTCACCATTGTGTAGGATAACCAGGCAGAAAAGCAGTAAGAATACAGAACTGTTCAAGAACATTTATAGAACATTCCACTCAACAACGGCAGATTAAACTTTTCTTTTTTCAGTGCCCTTGGAACATATACCAAGATAGATTTTATTCTGGTCCATAAAACAAGGCTCCCCAAATTTAAAGAATTTGAATTCACAAACAGTATACCGTTTCACTACAACAGAATTAAAATAGAATCACTAATAGAAAGATAACAGGAAACTTTCCAAACACTTAGACATTACTTTTTTTTTTTCTTAACATTTATTTATTATTGAGAGACAGAAAGAGACAGAGCATGAGCTGGGCAGAAAGAGAGGCACACACACAGAATCTGAAGCAGGCTCCAGGCTCTGAGCTGCCAGCACAGAGCCTGACGCAGGGCTCAAATTCACAAACCGTGAAATCATGACCTGAGCCGAAGTCAGATGCTCAACCGACTGAGCCACCCTGGTGCCCCAAACAACATACTTCTAAGTGATCCATGGTCAAAGGGGAAGTCTGAGGAAAAATTTTAAAATATATGAAACTGAACTGAATTGAAAATACAACATATCAAAATTTGTGGAACACAGTTAAACAGAGCTGAGAAATTTATAACACTTAAATACTTTTATGTGAGTAAAACAGAAAAGTCTCAAATCAATAAAAATAAGAATAAAAATAAATGCAAAATAAATCCACCTTAATAATAAAAATAAGTGCAAGTAAGCCCAAAGCAAGCAGAAGGAATAAAATAATAAAGACAGTAACAGAAATCAATGAAATTGAAAACAGAAAAATCAAAGAAATCAATGCAACTAAGAAAACATTATTTTTTTTAAAAATTGATAAAAGTGACCAACCTTTAAGAAGACTGAAAGCAAAGAGAGGTGACACAAATTATCAATATCACAAATGAAATGCGGGATTATCAACACAGACCCTCAAAATATCAAAAGGATAATAAGTGAATACTATGATTAACTTCACAAACATCAATTTAACAATATGGATGAAATGTGCTTGAAAAGCACAATGACAACTTACCCATTAGAAACAGATAATTTGAATACCTGTAACTATTAAAGATATTAATAAGCTCGTAATTTAAAATTCTGAAAAAACAAAAACAACCCCAGTTCTGGATGATATCACTGGAGAATTCTACCAAATATTTAAAAAAGAATTAAGGCATATTCTGAACAATATCTTCCAGAAAAAAGGAGGAAATATTTCTCAATTTGTTTCGTAAAGCATAAAGTATACCTGTGATACTCAAACCAGAGAAAGTATTCCCATTACTAAAATTAGTACAAAATAAGAAAGAAAAAAAAAAGAAAAAAACACACTAAAACAAAAATTCTTCCTGAACATGTGCACAAAATATTTTCACAAAGCATTAGCATACAGAATTCAGCAGTATTTAGAAGGAATTATACACCATGACCAGAGCAGTGTTTATTCCAGGGATGCAATGCTGGTACGATATTTGAAAATCATCAATGTAATATACCATATGTACTCATGTGATCACATCAATAAATGTAAAAAAGTCTTCTGGCAAAATTCAACATCAATTCATTACAAAGAAAAAAAAAACCTCTCTGGATACGGGAACACAGGGGACTTCCTTCTCTTGATAAAGAACATCTGCAAAAACTAACCCCTAATGTCAAACTTAGTGCTGAAAGAATGAATGCTTTCCTCTAAATTTGAGAACAAATCAAGGATGTCCGATCTTCTCATTTTTATTCAAAATAGATGAATCTAATGAGCTAGATGTTCTAACCATTGCAATAGGCAATAAAAGGTATAAAGATTAAAAAAAAAGAATAAAGCTATCCCTATCTGGTATAACATTATTGTCTAAATAGAAAAATCTCAAGAAATCTATAAAACAACTCCTAACCTAGTAAGTGAGTTTAGCAAGGCTGCAGAATATGAGCTAGGCGTATAAAAATTAATTATATTTCTATATACTAGCAATAAACGTGGATACAAAAAGCAGAAACTCTTTGTACCATGTACTATCATTCAAGAAAATGAAATATTTAGGTACAAATCTAAAAAAAATGTACAGTTTTTTTGTAGATACAAACTAAAATAATTCTAAAATTTTTATCAGGTACCACAGTGGCTCAGTCAGTTAAGCATCCAACTCCCTCAGGTCATGATCTCACAAGTCTATGAGTTCAAGCTCCTCGTCAGGCTCTCTAACTGTCAGCACAGAGCCCACTTCAGATCCTCTGTCTTCCTCTCTCTCTCTCTCTCTCTCTCTCTCTGCCCCCCCTACTCATTTCTCTGTCTCTCAAAATAAATGAATGAACTTAAAACATAAATAAAATAAAAGTTTTAGCTAAAAGTAAAGGAATGAGAAAAGCTACAATTTTGGAGGAAAAAAAAAGTAAGGTCAGTCTACTCGGTTTCAAGATCTAGTCTATACTTACAGTAACCTACGATGTCTGATGCTGGGAGAAGGACAGATGTATAGATCAACAGAAAATAACAGAGAACTCAAAAATAAACCCACACAAATATGTAAATATGCCAACTGATTTCTGAGATGGGGTAAAGCAATTCAATGGAGGAAAGAAAGCCTTTTCAACAAATGATGCTGGTGCAAGTTGCCATGCATAGGCCAAAAAAAAGAAAGAATTTCCATCTAAACCTCAAACTTTATACAAAAATAATAATAATTCAAAATGGATCTTAAAGTAAAGTAAAAGTATTTAAAGACTTAAAGTAAAATTTAAAATTATAAAAGTTTAGGGGCGCCTGGGTGGCTCAGTCGGTTGAGCGTCCGACTTCGGCTCAGGTCATGATCTCTCGGTCTGTGAGTTCGAGCCCCGCGTCGGGCTCTGTGCTGATAGCTCAGAGCCTGGAGCCTGCTTCACATTCTGTGTCTCCCTCTCTCTCTGCCCCTACCCCACTCATGCTCTGTCTTTCTCTGTCTCAAAAATAAATAAACATTAAAAAAATTTTTTTAAATTATAAAAGTTTTAGAAGCAGATAAGAAGCAGTATTCATAACTTAGGGCCAAGTGAAGAGTTCTTAAACTTGACATGGAAGGCAAGATTTATAAAAGCAAACGACGATAAATGGGACTTCATCAAAATTAAAAATTGTGTTCTGCGCAGGACCATTTTAAGCAGGTTAAAATGAAACAAACAAGCTACAGCCTGGAAGAAAATATTTGTAAACCAAATAAGCAACAAAGGAATACTCTCTAGAATATATAAAGAATACTCATAACTCAACAGTAACAATGAATACATGAACAAATACCCAAATATTCCATTTAGAATATGGGCACAAGTCTTGGTCAGACATTTCACTGAAGAAGATATACTGATGACAGATAAGCATATGAAAAGGTGTTCAAAAATCAATAACCATCAGGGAAATGCAAAAGAAATAAAGAGATATCACTACACACTTTACGGGGAGGTTAAAAATGTTAAGAAATGAATGGGATCATCAATTATTCATATATCAGCAGTAGGAGTGTGAAATGACATAGCTGCTCTAGAAAACAGTTTGGAGGTTTCTTAAGGAAAAAAAAAAAACAAATTAAACAAGCTTTCCACTACATACAACCCAGCCATTGCACTCCTGGGTATTTATCCTAGAGAAATGAAAACTTATGTTCACACACAAAAATACTGTACTGGAATGTTTATAGCAGCTTTATTAGTAGCAGCCAAAAACAGGAATCAGATCATATATCCTTCAGTGGGTGAATGGGTAAACAGATTGGGGTATATCTATACCACAGACACTGCCTATCAATATAAAGGAACAAGCCATTGATTAATATATCCAACAATCTATATAAATCTCCAGAGAGACTTATGCTAAATAAGGAAAGCCAATCCCAAAGTGTCACATACTGTATGGTTCCATTTACATAACATTTTTGAAATAACAAAATGATAGAAACGGAGATCAGTCATTGCCAGGAGTGAGGGATGTGCAAGTGGGGTGGGTAGGGGCTGCTGCTATAAAAAGGAAGCATAAGAGGGGCACCTGGATGGCTCAGTCGGTTTAGCATCCAATGCCAGTTCAGGTCATGATCTCTGGTTCCTAGGTTCAAGCCCTGTGTCAGGCTCTGTGCTGACAGCTCAGAGCCAGGAGTCTGTTTCAGATTCTGTGTCTCCCTCTCTCTCTCTGCCCCTCGCCCACTCAAGCTCGTGCTCTCTCTCTCTCTCTCAAAATATTATACACACACACACACACACACACACATATGTGTGTGTATGTGTGTGTGTGTATACATATATATATATATATTTTTTTTTTAAAGGAAGCATGAGGGATCCCTGTAGTGGTGGACATGATCTGTGTCTTGACTGTACTAATGTCACTATTTGGGGTATGATTTGTCTTGCGGTTTTGCAAAATGTCATTGGAGGAAACTGTATAGGGTATAGGAGGTTTCTCTGTATGTTTCTTACAACTGCATGTCAATCTGTAATTATCTTACAATTGAAAGCTTATTTTTAAAAGCCCTAAATCAGCATCCTGCTTTATTAAAAATAAATCACTCCAAAACTTTAAATAACATCACATTAATCATAAAACCAACAAAAACAAAACACATATATTTCAGGCAGACAATCATTACTAAAAGAAAATTCTAAATCCTATTTTTTTCTTAATGCTTTCACTTCAGGGTGATTTCTACTTCTATTGAAATAAGACGCACCTATATGTCTTGGAACTCTGAGCTGTCTTCTTCCCCAGGAAAGTTCTGGAAAGATGGTGATAACATTTTAGAAGGCATGTGGGCATAAAGGAAGTGCGTGGAGCACATGTTGTCTCCTAAACCTCTTGGCTTAAATGCACTGGCTTCTATTTCAAATTTATCTATTTTGAGCTTGCTTTCATAACTGTATTTAGGTTAAGAAGGATGTAAAGTGCCAAATTTGGAAGACAATTGAGATTTCCAAAAGATTATACTTTAAATAAAATCATAACAAGGAACAGAAGAATTTTATTAAAATGTGTAACATTTGCATCAGGGAAGGAGTTGGAGGATATATTTAGCAAACCTGATGTGCATGATCTTGCCATTCAAGAACATTAGAAAAACCCCGTTTTGGAGCCCTCATTTCCTAAAAGATTCTCAAAAATGAGAAGCTGCTCATGCTCATAACTGGATTTGTTGACCTGGATTCCCAAATAAAGACAGGCTTCTTTCACAATCAATCCTGGTAGACTCACGCGTTGGCAACCCATCATTCCAGTTCGCAGGCTCCTTTCTTCACCAAATATATGATGGGTATATTTGGTGAATATATTCTCCAAACATATTCTTTACAACAAGGGAAACCTTTGTTTTGCATGTGTCCAGCACCAATAAAATATACAGAACCAATGGAAATTAGTATTTAATAAAATCAATTGTACCTTTTACAATCAATGCACTCTTTTGTACTTTGTTTCTGAATTTTAGTATAAATCGGGTAATACCACTCTTCTGTTTAAAAATCTGCAAAGACTTCCCATCTTTCTCAAGTATTCTGTACTTTTTCCCACTGCTCAGAATGCTTTTCCCCCAGACAGCCACATATCCCCTTCCCTGGACTCCTTGGAATTACTCTCAAAAGTCCCCTCCCAGACAGGCTTGCCCTGGGAACCGTACTCAATGTCCGATCTAGCCTATCCCACACTCACATCCTGTAGGCTTCACTGATTGTTTATTTTTACAGTCCATCTTCACCAGTAGAATATAAAGAGCAGGAATTTGTGCCTGTTATTGTTCACCTCTCTATTTACAGCACTTTTCTCATGACAAGGCACAGCTTATATGCTTGAACAGTTATGCTACATAAATGGAAGAACTTATGTATTATTTTTGCCTTGCCATGTTTCCACAAACATTTGTTTAGTATTTACAATGTTGATGGCATCACCCTAGCACTGGAAACAACTACAGGCTAGACACCATCTCTGCTCTCACAGGTTCCGCTGTGGAGGGAAAGGGTGAAATGAGGGAAGAGTATTGAAAACAAACGGACAACACGGTGCTTTAGGCTCAATAACCTGCTATAGGACCAGGCTGCATCTTGCTAACACTGGACACAAATAGACCACAACACAGCCCTTAAAATCTTCATGCTTAAGGATCTAATGATGGGACGGTATAAAGAGGGACAGATAGAGGTTGGTTGAGGAAAAACTAAGATAATACAGTGTTGTATGGATTAGGTTGAATCAAATAATGGGAATTCTTGGCCCATAGAAGAAGGACTGTCTAGATGGCATGGAAGGCTCTAAGAGCAACTCTTGAACTAGGTCTTAAATGATTAATGACTGATTTTTAATAGTGCTCTGCAAATAAAAAAGCTAGAATGAGTTGCAAAGGGAAGCTGTGGAGATACGATCTCGAACATTTAAACAACTTGTTATTTGAATGTATCCATCAGGGCAGCCATGTAGCATAAGGTTAAGTGACGCATTCGCATCAAAATCTGTGTGAAAGCCTCCCTCCACCTTCTACTGGATTAGTGCAGTACACACCATATGCAACTGACCATGTAGCCCTAATTCTGATCAAGTAATACTACTTTCCATGCTTAAATATTTTATAATTTAAGAAACATATTCACATTTGTTATTTCATTAAAATCTTATAATATGGGTAGTGGATACTGCTGTCTTTTTTTTTTAAGGCTAGTAAATGAAGTTTAAAGACTTATTTTTACCCACTCCCAATACTGCCCAAATTTTCTGACACAAGGCATCAAGCACAGGTATGTGTTCAATTCCTACCACCTTCACCAGGAAGTACATTCACTGAAGCAGGAGCCACATCCCCATGACCATAATAGTCCTTAGAACCTTATACACAGTTCAACTATTATAACAGCAGGGAAAGCAAAATGCATTGGTAGAATGTCAGGGGTCTTGGTGGGTCTGTTGGTAAGAAAATTAAGATCTCTCCTGATTTTTCTCCATTTTCTAAGTGAAATAAGAAGGAAGGTCATTATTGAATGTAAAGATCCAGGTAAACGTTATGGATTTTAGAAGAGAGGAGCAGGTGTGAAGTAGTAATTTAGGGCACTGGGCAGGTGAATGGACTAACAAAGTGTGGTTATAGGATGGACCAGCAGTTAACAGGGGCCACATAAGGTTTATGATAATAAATTAAAGTCAAACCAGTCAGTATCACTGTATGTTTTCTCCAGCTCTGTTCAGTGGCTTAGGTGCTGGTACAAAAAAAGAGAAAGTGGGCTCAGTTGAGGTTGCAGCTGTACCAGTCAAGTGTGATGGGAGGAACTATATAGGAGGGAAAATAAAGCTATGCCAATGAGTGAGTATAAAGTTGAACTTGAAATACAGGCTGAATGAAATGATCATGAGGACTTGAGAAGGATAATGGAGATTTAAAAAGTAAGGTCAATGGGTTTTAGGTCCTCATGACATCAAAGGATTATTGAAGTTGAGGATACTGGAGGAATACAACTAAAAAGAAGGTAACAGAGGTCCTAGTGAAAGAATAGGTGCTAAATGCTGTATTTTTTATGAATGAATACATCACAGCTTTCCCCTAAATGTCAGAGGTTAGACAAAATGATCTCTTATAACCCTCTGTGTTAAATTCCAGATTTACATTTAGATTTCTTTTTTTTTAATGTTTATTTATTTTGAGAGAAAGAGAGATAGCTTAAGTAGGGGATACGTGGAGAGAGAGAGACAGAGAGTGGGAGAGGAGCATAGAGAGAAAGAAGGAGGGAGAAAAACTGAGAGTGAGAGTGAGAGAGAGACAGAGAGAGACAGAGAGAATGCTAAGCATGGAGATTGATGGGCTGGATCTCACAACGGTGAGATCATAACCTAAGCCAAAATCAAGTGTCAGACACTCAAATAATTGAGCCACCCAGGTGTCCCTACATTGAGATTTCTAAGGTAAATTTCTCATTTGATCAGCAAGAAAATATAGTTTGTAATATTTTGACATCATATTATTTTATTGGGGATAGATTTTGATTTCTAAGAAGCCTGAAACAGTCTCTAATGTTGACACTTACATGCTGCCATTTAAAATTGGGTTTCTCACATTAGTTTGCATTTATACTTTTGATTATCTCAGTTAAAGATCTTCTGCATATGGATAGGAGGGTGAGCTGTCTTCTTTTTCCCCTTTAGTAACCAGGGCTCAGGGCCATTGGTGAGGACAAAATCAAGACATACATCTAAGAGAAGCTTACAGGATTTGGAGATATCTAACCCGGAACAAAAAAGGAAAAATACAGCAGTCCAAAGATAATGAAGGGAAGTCTCTGCAAGACAAGGTCTAAATGATTAAGAGTTTAGGCTCTGGTATTATTTAGACCTCGGTTTGAAATCCACCTGTGGGACATGAGCAACTTACTTTTATGTTTCTAAGCACCATTTTTCCTCTTCTATAAAGCATAGCCAAGCACGCTGTTTTTAAGGTCGGTGAGAAAAGGAAGTTGATTACATGAACTCTAAGGTCCACTCCAAATCTACAATTTTTTAATCCCACATGCAACAGGGTGAAATATTCATGTTTTTGAGACTAGAAGCCCCTTCTCTTCTACAGAAAAGATGCCTTTCCAAACAGAGCTCTGCTTGGTTCCTCAGTCCACTCTCTGAAGCACAGAGAGATAATACATGGGTTATATGAAATGGAGGACTCAATGATTTCACCTCCAAAACTGGAACCCACTCTGGCAGACCAGCTGCTTCTGGGCATCGGACACTACTGCCACCCTGCCACCCATGATGATGGGAGTTCATGTGCTGGATGCCAGGCCAACATTTAGCAATGTTCTTACTTAGGTGAAGTCCATTGTTAGAGCAAAGCTGACAAGTAAGATTCTACAACTGGTTGTTAAAATATTTTACCATGGTTTACAGTTTTTAATGTATTTGTAAAAAGGAGTAGATTTGAAACAGTTGTTTCCTAGACTTGTTGAGAGATTTCTCATCATTTCAGCAAAACTTGAATGCATGTCACTGTACGCTAACAGTAGGCCACATTGTTGGAAAGAGCAGAAATGACAGAAGCCAGAAAGAACCACCTGTTTCTGTCAGGTTTGTTTGATGTAGAGAAGGTATTTAATTTTTAAGGGAAGTCAGGAAGTCATGTTATTTCCCACTGGGCGCCTGGGTGGCTCAGTCAGTTAAATGTCCCATTTTAGCTCAGGTCATGATCGGGCAGTTTGTGATTTTGAGCCTTGCATCAGGCTCTGTGCTGTCAGTACAGACACTGCTTCAGATCCACTGTCTCCTTCTCTCTCTCTGTGCCTCTCTCTCTCTCTCTCTCTCTCAAAAATAAATAAACATTTACAAATGTTGTTTCCTGTCTAGCACTGGAGAGCTATAAAAAAGACCAAACAAAAGTAACAGGGATGGACACGTTGTGATATAGGTCAAAGATTTTGTATTTTTTTTAAATGTTTTTATCTGTTTTTGAGAGAGAGAGAAAGAGAGACAAAGCACAAGAAGGGGAGGGGTCGACAGAGGGAGACACAGAATCTGAAACAGGCTCCAGGCTCTCAGCTGTCAGCACAGAGCCCAACACGGGGCTTGAACTCATGAACCACAAGATCATGACCTAGGCTGAAGTCAGACACCTAACTGACTGAGTCCTAAGTCAAATATCTTTGAATTCAGAATGATTTAAGTTTGAATTGTGGACCTGGTGATCTTAGATAAGTTACTCAATTTCCTTATCTGTTATTATGGACACAATAATACTTATTTTAGAAAGACTTCATAAGCATAAAATATGATAATGTAGCAAGTATCTAGTTTAGTGGCTGGCACTTAGAAAGTGGTCAATAATATACTCTCAAGAGCTACCTTCAGTGGACCTTTGCCAGGAATGCTAGCAAAGGGGTGTTTGAGTTACTTGGTCTAGGTGATGATCTTAAGCATTGCCTTTATTTAAAATTTTTCCTTACCTATTATACCTTTGGCATCTTGCCAGGCATTAGGACTATAAAAATAAAAGTCCTACTCCGTGTCTTTAGGAGCTTTTAAGTTAGTCGAGAAAGAAATAAGGAAACAGCAGGAAAACACAATGTGCTATGAAATCATAAGGGGATAGGTACTGACAGGGACTGGAAACTGAAGTGGCAGTGGTTGGAAAAGACTTGCAGGTTTCATTAAATGGAAGGACATTACGAGTTGAGGAAACAGAATTATAGAAAAGTGAGACATGGCAGAACACGGAAAGCAAACAGCACAGTTGAAAGAAAATACGATTTAGAATTCAGACACCTGGTTTCTGTGGCCTGACTATGCCACATGTTCCTATGGGACTAAGAAAATTTGTTTTACTCTTTTAAGCCTCAATTGCCTGATCTATAAAGTGGACTTTTTAAGACTTACCTCATAGCATTGTTGTGAGGCTTAAATGAGATAAGTTTGACTTCAGAGATAGACCTATTCATTTTACCCCCATCATTTCCATACTAGCATAAGTATAAGCAGACAGCCTCTCTCAGACTGTTCCTTACATTTAGTGGGATCCCTGCTTCTAACCTATTCTCCACCATGAAGGGTGGGGGGCCTTTCCAAAATTAACACCAAGTAAAGGCACACTTCTGTTTAAAAGCCCCAAATGATCTCCATTGTCTTCTAAAAATATTTTTTAATGTTTATTTATTTTTGAGACAGAGAGAGACAGAGCATGAGTGGGGGAGGGGCAGAGAGCGAGAGGGAGACACAGAATCTGAAGCAGGCTCCAGGCTCTGAGCTGTCAGCACAGAGCCCGATGCAGGGCTCGAACTCACAGACTGCGAGATCATGACCTGAGCCGAAGTCGGACGCTCAACCGACTGAGCCACCCAGGCGCCCCTCCATTGTCTTCTAAATTAAATAATTAATGAAAGGTTATGTGGTCTTGCATGATTTGCCCCCTGCCTCACTAAAGTCACTTTCGTGAATCACCTTCTCCCACGCTCTGTGCTCCTGGCACTCTGGCCCTCTTTCAGTTCACACATGTCTAGGTCCCCTCCTACTCTTTCTATCTTACATACTGCCTCTATCTAGTACCCCTATGTCTCCCACTTTCCTAAATAATTTCTAGTCATTCTCCACGTCTTACGTCAAGTGCACCTTTCCCATCCTTCCTGGTTAGGTCGCGTGCCCCTACCATACTTGCTCTCTTTCCTTTTTAGCTCTCAACAAAAATGAAACTTTACATTCACTTGGATGAGAATGGGCTTTCCTCTTGCTCCATGGCTGCTACTCCAGGAAAGCCCGGGATATATTTGTTGTTACTTGAACTATACGATCAGTGTTTGCTTGGCAATGGATCTCTCCACTAAGTATAATGCCAAGTATATGGTAGGTATCCAGGAAGAAGGCTTTTGAATGAATGGATAGATAAAAACTCCAAATTCAGTGACTAATCACATCGTTAGTAATCAGCAGGAGTGGTTTTTGTTACTATTGTTGTTCTGTTATTTCATGTTTAGGGTATTTATAAACCGGGTATACACATGTCAATGAGAGAGAAAAAAATAATGCTTGGGAATTAGGAAGGGAACAGATAATGGAGGGTCTTGTATGTCTTCCTAAATACTATGGGTTTTATCCAGAAGTAGTGAAAGAGTTAAAGCAGAGGAGCATCATGAACAGGTTGATGTTTAAGAAATTTCTGATTGCTGGGGCTCCTGGGTGGCTCAGTTGGCTAAGTGTCTAACTTCAACTCAGGTCATGGTTTCACGGTCCATGAGTTCTAGCCCCGCATCAGGCTCTGTGCTGACAGCTAAGAGCCTGGAGCCTGCTTCAGATTATGTGTCTTCCTCTCTTTCTGCCCCTCCCCTGCTCATGCTCTGTCTCTCTCTCTCAAAAATAAATAAACATTTAATAAACAAAAATAAAAAATATAAAAAGGAGTCTATAAAATAATAGTATTGCATAAAGGAGAAAAAGTTTATTTGGACCAAAATTTGTTCATTGAAATCTTATATTGCAAAAAAGAGCTTTATCCAGCGCCTACATGTAAATTGTAGGATACATAATATTTACTACCCAAACTACTGACTTTGCTAACAAAAGTTAAGATCATGGTTAACTGGATACTTAAGCAAATATTCCAAGTAAAATTAAATTTGACTATGCTCAGATCACTATCACAAGTAATGTATTTTTGTCTCTTGTTACTTCTCTCCATTATACATAAACAAGAACTATTCTCCTGTAAAGTTGTTTTACTACACTGTCTGTATTTACCCACCTAAATGTTATTCTTCATGGCTATATTTTTATATAAACAAAGATTGCAAAAGTTTTAAAAGCATATATTCAAAACTCCAGCTAGAGTACATGATAAATGATAATTCACCAATTGCCAGTCTTTTCACTTGTAATTTAACTCAGAGAACACAAGAGTTCTGTTGTTATTCTTATATTCCTCATAAACTGCATAGTCTCATGCAGTGTAAAATGTTATTGTAATTTCTAATATTGGAGAATATAGTTTGGCATACTCTACTTTCTTACATTCTTGGTGTAAGTTAAAAGATATCTCTTATTGACTCTGATTCAAATCCTAGACGAAAATTTGTTTCTTCACACTATACAATATGTAATGATTTCCAGGTGGTCATACATAAGTAATGGTATCAGTAAAAGCAATCAACAGAAAGCATATTTAGAGGATGGAAGGAAGAGCAGATGTGCATGGAGTCTTCTAAAATTTCTGAACTTTTGGGACTCCTGGGTGGCTCAGTCGGTTAAGTGTCCGACTTCGGCTCAGGTCATGAATTTGCAGTTCGTTGATTTGAGCCCCACATCAGGCTCTGTGCTGACAGCCCAGAGCCTGTACCCTGCTCTTAATTCTGTCTTCCTCACTCTCTGCCCCTCCCCTGCTCATTCTTTCTCTCTCTCTCTCTCTCAAAAATAATTTAAATTTTTTAATAAATAAATAGATAGATAAAATTCCTGCACTTTCATTTGCCCCTGTTACTTCCTCAGAGTTTATTTCCTAATTAAAGGCATTTGGGCATATTTTTTAAAAAAGTAACAGACAAAGGATGCCTCTGGACCTATCAGTAATGACCACTCTAAGTTGCCAATAACCCTGTCACTTTAAACACCGTATAAAAGACACTCTCAGTGTCTAATCCTTCTTACATATCTCTTCCTCTTTCCCCCACCAAAAAAAAAAAAAAATACAAATGAAACTAAAATGTAGAGAACACTCCCAATGTTTATAAGTTAATTTTGAGTGTATCAAATGAAGTAATTTGTTATAACAAAGGTAAGCTGACGTGTTAGCACGCATGAATGGAATGACACTAAATTTTAACTCACATAATTATAGGCTTTATTCTTAACTCTTTTCCTTCTTTGATATTCCTTAGACTTTTAATTTGAATGACCTAATTTTAATTGTAAAAAAACTGAAAAGTTAAGAATTAGATTGTTATATTCAGCTTCATTTCAATCACTAACTAACCTAAATCTCCTTGATTGACAAACATAAAACTAATTTTACAAAACAATTTTAACTCTCACTTATACCTCATCAAAGCTGAAAAAAAACCCATATTGTCACTGTAGCCACTAGGTAAAACAATAAAATACATATAAAGTTGTACAGACTACCAAAAATACTTAAGACCTAGACAAAATAATTATTGTCTCCAAACCATAAAATAAAAATGTGAAACCAAAATTTTATAATTTTAATGAAATACCTACAAATTGAAACATATATCAAGTAATTAGCTACAACTCTTATATATAATATATATTATATATAAATATAATGCACTCATGTGTATACATATTAAGGCAATAATGAACTATTGGGACCTCATCAAGATAAAAAGCTTCTGCCCAGCAAAGGAAACAACCAACAAAACTAATAGACAACCAATGGAATGGGAAAGGATAATTGCAAATGACATATCGGATAAAGGACTAGTATCTAAAATCTATAAAGAACTTACCAAACTCCACACCCGAAAAACAAATAATCCAGTGAAGAAATGGGCGGAAGATATGAATAGACACTTCTCCAAAGATGACATCCAGATGGCCAACAGACACATGAAACACTGCCCAATGTCACTCATCATCAGGGAAACACAAATCAAAACCACACTGAGATACCACCTCATACCGGTTAGAGTGGCTAAAATGAAGAAATCAGGAAACTATAGATGCTGGCGAGGATGTGGTGAAGCAGGCACCCTCCTACATTGTTTGTGGGAATGCAAACTAGTGTAGCTGCTCTGGTAAACGGTGTGGAGGTTCCTCAAAAAAATGAAAATAGAGCTACCCTATGACCCAGCAATAGCACTGCTAGGAATCTACCCAAGAGACACAGGAATGCTGATGCATAGGAGCACGTGTACCCCAATGTTCATAGCAGCACTTTCGACAATAGCCAAATCATGGAAAGAGACCAAGTGCCCATCAACTGACAAATGGATAAAGAAGTTGTGGCACATATATACAATGGACTACTACGTGGCAATGAGAAAGAATGAAACCTGGTCACGTGTAGCAACATGGATGGAACTGGAGGGTATTATGTTAAGTGAAATAAGTCAGTCAGAAAAAGACAGATACCATATGTTTCCATGAATAGGTGGACTTTGTGAGACTAAGCAAAAACCAGGGGGAGGGGAAGAGGGGAAAGGAAAAAAAGACACAGAGAGAGGGAGATAAAACATAAGAGACTCTCAAAGATTAAGAACAAACTGAGGGTGAGGGGGGTGAGTGAGGGCGGAGAGGGGGTGATGGGCATTAAAGAGGCCACATGTTGGGATGAACACTGGGTGTTATATGTAAATCAATTTGAAAATAAACTATTATAATAAAAAATAAATAAATAAAGAAAAGAAAAAAAGGAAAAAAAAGAAATTTAAAAAATAAAGCAATAGAAAAAATGAATTTTTAAAACTCAAACCTCAAAATCACAAAACATAAAAATACTTCCACATTTTTAGCAACATAAAACTTTTAAATGTGAAATGCGAGCCTATTTTAATACAAATATTACTTTGGGAATAGCAGGTGTACATGTAAGGGTACCTACACACCCTTACCTAGACTTACACATAGCTTAAAATGGCTCTGACATGTCTGATGACTCTATCTAGGAATCAGAGCCACTGCAAGCACACCATACCACGGGCTATACCTCAGTCAACATAGAAAGTATGAGGACTTGGAACAAGCTGAGAGAGGGCTGAGGTTAAGAGACACAAAGGGAGAGGTGGAAGGGGGCGTGCAGGGTAACTATTGTCAGTACCTTCCTAGATTTGACAGGGAATCAGTGCAAGGGATTGAGGTAAATACTTGGGCAAATTGTTTTTTAATTGTGAGTTGTTTAAGCCTCAAGACCTCATACTATTAGGCAGATTTATATACAATGAAATCATGCCCAAAGAGTACTTTCCTTAAAGCTGCAGAGTGGACACAGGAAGTAACCAGAAGGTGGATTGAGATCTAATTCCAAAGTCCAAGGTATTTGCACTTTATTACCCTACAGAGATTACCCAGAGAAACTGTGTAACATGTCTACATCTCAGTATATCCAAAGCTAGAGAAATTACAAAATGGACGTATCCCAGTCTTAGAATTCTTCCCTAGAGCCTTTTCACATACACGTTCCCCCAAGTCAGTAAAAAGTATAAGCTATTTGAGGGAAAATTTTTAAACGCCTAAGGATCAGAGAACTACAGAGCTATGATAGACAATAGCAATTGCCTAGAGTAATGGTCCTTAGCCTAAGGTCCATGCAGTTGTAAGAGTGTCAGGCTGGCACAGAATTATTGACACTGCATATTGGTTTATTTGATAAGACTTCCATATTTCTGACAAGAAAATTCCCAGATTTCATGGTATTCTCAAAGGGATTGTGACTGAAAATGTTCAGAATGAGTGATATAAAACAACTTTTTATCGATAAGAAATTACAAGCACAGAAAACTACAGAGATTATGGAGAACCACAGAGCAGGATAGTGGGGGAATAGTTACTAGAACAAAGGTCTCTTCCTTCTCATTCCAATACCTTTTCCACATGTAATACTCCATACCATGAGTGGGCTAAAGAAAAGTTGGTATCTCCGGAGGATGACTCACAAAGATGATAGTGAGAAGTCTGAGTGTTGTTAAGTATGCTGGTGGACCACAAGATCCTCCTGCTTTGCTTTTCAAGACAATGATAAGAATATCTGTGGTTAGTTTTTTACATGGTTCAGTTTTTAGAGAGAAATCATATTTTCTGTTTTACAAATTATGGTACAAGGCTAACTGTGGCCATTTTCTAAGAGAACGCAATGACTTAGAACCTGTTAACCTCAGTAAACAAGACCTCGGTGAGCTATAATTAATGTTCATAGTGCCTCTGCTTCATTTCCCTAATGCATTAGTCTTCCCCCCCTCTTTAGCTCCTATAATCCTTCATAAGCCCTACATTCAGTAATTTACAGTCAGATTTCTTATCTTATTTTAACATAATAGCACAATGCTAATGAGATGTTAGTTTTTGAGGGCAGAGGGATTAAAAAAATTTTTTAATAATGTATTCATCAAGGTTTTCAGGCTAACACAATTGCAGATTTCAAAAAAAAAAATACCTTAAAGGAGAGATGACATCTATATTATCAGTTTAGTGTGTCTAGTTGGATTTTTCTATATTGTAGAGAATTCATCAGGAGCTGCAAAAGAATTTTTTAGTTTGCTTCATGTAAGAATTAATCCTGATTATTGAAAACCAGAACTTCACAGAAAATTTCCCGCAGTCACAGTGGCATCCCAACACTGATGACCAGAAATCTGCAATGTACTTTCTTTTGTTTTTTTTAAGTTTTTTTTAATGTTTGTTTATTTTTGAGAGAGACAGAGAGATACAGACAGAGCATTAGCTGGGGAGAGGCAAAGACAGAGAGGGAGACACAGAATCCGAAACAGGCTCCAGGCTCTGAGCTGTCAGCACAGAGCCCGATGCGGGGCTCGAACTCGGGAACGGTGAGATCATGACCTGAGCCGAAGTCGGACGCCCAACCGACTGAGCCACCCAGGCGCCCCTGCAATGTACTTTCAAATGGAAATGGGTATGACACACTTGCAAAAGCACAACGATCCATCCTTGCCGCCACTGCCACCACCGCCACTGCCAAAGGAGCAGTAATAGCATCTCTCCTGAGAAAACTCAGTAACTGAGTTTTCACTATGACCAAGCCTGCTAAATGTATTGCTTACATTATTGTATGTAATACTCATGACACTGCTATTATGTGCATGCTCTCACTCCTTTTAATATCTACACAATACCAATATCATCTCATAGATGTTTTCATAGATGAGGAAACTTGCATTTAAGGAGGTTAAATGATGGGCCACTTCTTCCGTAACTAGTAAGGAGCCAAGTCTGGATTTGACCCCAAATCACTTCAATTCCAAACCTAGCTCTATTAACCACCAAGTAATCTTGTCTCCCGTGTTGCTTATTTTATAGCAATAATTCATAGGTTGATGGATGTACTTCCCATACTGATGAAAGAAAGAAAGAAAGAAAGAAAGAAAGAAAGAAAGAAAGAAAGAAAGAAAGGAAGGAAGGAAGGAAGGAAGGAAGGAAGGAAGGAAGGAAGGAAGGAAGGAAGGAAGGAAGGAAGAGAAAGAAAGAATCATAGATTAAAAATAATAAAGTAGGAGAGACTCTCAAAGACTAAGAACAAACTGAGGGTGAGGGGGGTGAGGGAGGGGGGAGAGGGGTGATGGGCATTAAAGAAGGCACTTGTTGGGATGAACACTGGGTGTTATATGTAAACCAATTTGAAAATAAACTATTTAAATAAAAAATAATAAAGTAGGAAATATATGATCAAAGGAAAAGAAATTAAAGTGAACAGTACAATGAGTAGACTTTTGTTGCAGTGGAACTCTGGACAAAAGAATGCAAAATATATCTGCAAATTATACTAGCAAGTAAAGATCTATAGAAATAGTAAGGACTTAACATGCTGGTTCACATTCCTTAGGTTAGAGCATCCAGATCCAATTCACTGAGCCCTGGCATCAAGTTACCATGAACTGAGAGAGTGAATTTGCATATTGCAAATAGAGGCCTTTTTGGTCCAATCCTTGGTAAGTAGAAAAATATAATTACCTTATAATTCTACCTTCATTGGATATATAATTCTGTCTCTAGGGTCAAGGTTACTAAAAGAAGCAAGAGCTACTACTGAACAGAAGTTTTTGGCAACCCACACCATAATATAACAAAGAAGGAAATGCATAGAAGGATACATGTACTCAAAGCGTGCACAAAATTGAACAAAATTTGTAGACCACACAGAGACCAAATATTAAAATTTTTAAAGCCTCAGCACATCAGCCTTGGAGCAAGAAAGCAACACTCAAGAACAACATTAAGAAATTGTTCCATACTGTTTGAAAAATTTCATAAAATTTCACGTGGTGCTCTATTATTAGCCAAAGCACTGAGAACTTGTTTGCCATTACAGATGGTGGAGGATTTCTAGTTTGCATAAAATCAACATCCCATGAAGTCCTGAAAAAAACATATGTCTGCAGATGATTATTCAAAGATAACACCAGACACCAGAACATTCGTTATTCATTAACTGCATCATTACGAATTTAATATGATCCATTCTCCATATTTCACTGAATCTAAGTCCCTGTGGACCAAATGGATACATGCAGTTTCATCTCCCTTTTCAGTTCAGATTAGATCAGTCTTCAGGATGACAGCTCGCTTCATGTAAGAGTTCTATAAATGTGATAAATGCCAAATGTTGGAAATAAAACAGATACATATTGTTTTTTCTAGACTTGCCAATAGGTATTATAGGAGAAGACAGGCTCTCTTCACTGAATGTTCCTGCCTTGGCCCACATAGAACAAATGTCTGTGTGTACTTCTGCCTTCAGGGGAGTATTAGAAGGAAACTTCTATATTCGTCTCCGACTTCTCTTTTATTTTTTAAAATAGCACCAGAGGAGGGAGTATAGAACCTTCCACAAGACACCTAAATAGATCTCTTCATTGCATTTTATGGGCATCGTGTTTTCATCAGGATACTGGTAGAGAAGAGAGCAAATAATAAAAATCAGGTACCAAAACCCCACCCAAACCCCCAACAACTCAATATAGTCTGACCAGCTTTCAAATCTTTGTTCTATGAGGTCCAATTTACCCCAAACTACTTCCAGACAGAAATCCTTTTGCTCCTGGTTGTGGCAGTAGCTATAAACTGTGAAAGCTGCTCATCATCCCATGTCACCGTCCTTTTCATAATTAAGGGTTTAGCCAAATGTCATTTCTACTGAGAAATGGTTTTTACATCCCAACTCTAAATCTGATGTCCCTTCTGTGACCCTTTAGCAATTTTAACCCTTTTATAGCATTCACCACAATCTGCCAGGTGATTATTAAAATTATTTGAGTATGTGCCTTGCTTAATGACTAGAATGTGAATGACTAATGAGGAGAGGTTACATGATGCTTAATTGTGTGATATCTCAGTCCTTACAGAGCACATTGTAGATAAAAGGTATGGGCAGATTTGAATCTATATGTGTGTGTGTGTGTGTTTGTGTGTGTGTGTGTGTATGTATGTATATGTATGTGCAACACTAGTTCAGGAAACACAAAGTAGCTAAAATCAACAAATCAGGTCTTCTTCTAAAAGATTCACCAGCATAATCACTAAAAACATCCCTACCACATGCATATGCATGTATATGTGTGCATGCATCACATACAGTGTACATGCACATGTGTACACACACACACACAGAGTACTCCAGGCATCTGCCCTTATCTTTCTGAAATTGTGGCTAGTAACTAAACCTCTATTTCTTAATCAAGAATTTCTTTGCAAAAAACCTGTAAATACCATGGACCCTTTTTATAATACAGTATCACAGCACATGGTATAAAGAACAAAATGTATGCTACTGGTCAACAGTGCTGGCATATCATAAAAGCGCAAAAAAGTCTGCTGAGCTGATCTGAACTTGGCCTAGGAGTTGCCTAAATTTACTATTCCTGCAGACGGGGCTGCTCCTTCCTCCTTGCTTCAATTACTTTTAATGCCTGGCTCTGGATCTGCTTACTTTTTGTGAGCAGAGTGCCCACTGCAGGTGTTCAGGTATCCTGCACCCATTCACCTTTTACCAAGGCTGGTTCATAGGGCGGCCAGTACAATGTGAAAGACCAGAGCTTGCTACTTAGGTCAATCGGCGAAATCACACAAAACACAACACAACATGGTTCAGCTGAAAGAGAACAGAACTACGTGTCAAAGATATGGGTTTAAATAACATTCCATGACAATATTTATTTGAACCTGGATTGGTCACTTAGCTTGTCTAAATCTCAAATTCTTTACTAGTGAATCGAGCAAAATTTCATAACTACACTTCATAAGATTGCTATATTATATAATTTGTACACTTCATTATTATACAGAAGTCAGTGATTCCAGATCATACAATTTAAAATTTATGTCTCATGACTTTTGTTTCCCTTCAGTGTGAGGTAACTCATGACATCACTTTGGTGCTGGTTCCGAGAAAATGCGTTGACTATTCATTTTATTGTTCTTCTTCCTGCCACTAGTGCTCATGACTGAAAAGAGATCAATGGGTGTCTTGGCAGTATTTGGAAGGCGTATTCCTTTAGGTAATATTTAGAGATAGTTACTCATGGGCAAACAGAAATTTTTCTAGATATGAGTCTGCCCTCATGTGGATATGTGAGCCTTATTCTTCATCAGGCAATTGTCAGCTCATTTTTTTTTCCTGGAAGCTATTAAATAGCAAACATATATTTTCTTCTGTGCATTTTTGAAGAGCACAGATAGAACCAACTGCCATTTCCAGTACATATGTTAAATATTTTGGAGGATGTTCATTGAAATTTCCATTAGAAAAGCTTCCTGAGTGGATGAAAGCTAAGGGACTGAAAATAGCTTCATGAGCTCTCTTTAAAACTTGAGTGTGACTATACACACCAGTTTGGCAGAATGCCAATCATCACCTGGTTATTCTCACCTTGAGTCTACTGTTAGCTAACAATGCGATTTAAGGAACATGCCATTTAACTTCTCTGTTTCCATTTCTCCTCTTGAAATAGAAGGCATGATATGTTTGCAACTGAGGTCTTCATTGCTTCTAAAAGTGACCTAATGTGGTTTATAATGAAAGTAGCAGATTTCTGAAACCAAATAACCAAAATCCAATTGGAAGGAAAAAGAAATAAAGGTGTCAAAAATCTAAGAGAAAAAAAATACTGTCTATAGAAATTTATTCTAGTACTGAGTTTCCTGGAAGTTTAGGTAAATAGAAAAAAAAGTCCATCAATCACCATTACATATTTATGTATATATATATAATACAAAATATAGCATATAGTTTATATTTATTATATATTTATAGTATACATATATTTATGTTATGTGCATAGAAATATTGATTTTCCTTATACACATATATTTTCATAAAATTTGTCTCAAATTTTTCATGCCAATGTTCCTTTATAAGGACATTGAACAGCAAGACCAATAACTATCTTCAATAACAGTTTGCAGAAAGAAATTATTAATAATTTTTTCAATATTTTGAGAATGTAGGATTTGCTGGTCAATGGGTAATTCTTCACATACATTCTCTATAGTCATTTAATATCTCTAAAAAGTTGGTATTATCCTCTCCATTTTTAGACAGGATAAAACCAGGATTTAAAGAAGTTAAGTGATTTCCTTATGGTCAATTGCTAGTATAATATGAAGCTGTTATCATGTGCTGTTGCTATACATCTGGACATAATTCAGTAGACATGTTTCTTCCGAGAGTTCAAACCAAAGAGGAACATATGGTCTCTTCATATTTGGCACATGGATACCAATTTCTACCTCATAATAGATAGAAGGATAAAACAGTCTTGAATATATCCTAAACTAAATATTGCTTTCACTTGGCTTTCCACAGGGACATGGAATGGAATAATAGCAATTTACACAAAACTTTCTAATAAGATTATAAAATAAGGGTATTTTAAATTGCTAGTAGAATATGATTTCACTTATATGTGGAATCTAAAACAAAACAAAACAAAACAAATGAATAAACAAAAAGCAGAACCAGACATATAAAGCTAGAGATCAAACTGATGGTGGCCAGAAGGGAAGGGAGTGGGGATAAGAACAAAATGGGTGAAGGAGAGAGGGAGATACAGGCTTCCAGTTAGGAAATGAATAAATCACAAGGAGAAAAGGTACTGCATCGGGAACATAGTCATTGGTACTATAATAATGTTAATGGTGACAAATGACAGCTACACTTGCAGTAAGTATAGCATAAAATGCAAACTTGTCAAATCACTATACTGTACACCTGAATCTAATGTAACATTGTATGCCAACGATATTCAAATAAAAATATAAATAAATAAATAGTTGGCAGAAAGAGAAGCTACATATATTTATTTATAGATATAAGAAGCAAGACTGCCACTTGCAGTAACACCAAGAAGTCATTCATATTCTCTCATGGATGACTACACAAAGGTGAATATAAGGGGAATAAATACCATAAGCTTTCAAGTCCCTTCCAACTCTAACATTGTGTCTCTATAAAACAGACTATATGTAAAAGTAAGCCTAGGGGCACCTGGGTAGCTCAGTCAGTTAAGTGTCCAACTCTTGATTTCAGCTCAGGTCATGATCTTACAGTTCCTGGGATCAAGGCCCACATCAGGCTCTGTGCTGACAACACAGAGCCTGCTGGGATCTTCTCTCTCCCTCTCTCTCTGCCCCTCTCTTACTCACTCATGCATGTTTTCTCCCTCTCTCTTTCATTCAAAATAAATAAATAGATTTTAAAAAACTAAAAAAAAAAAAAGTAAATCTGTACTTGACTCCACTGACAATAAGGAATTCTCAGTGCGCCCTTGTTCTATGACCCTCAGACCATAAAAGTTGAACTGTTGGGCATGACCATGGCTCTAGTCTGTAAACAATGCTGGATGGCAGGTAAGTAGATATGTCACTAATATTAATTTCTCAGCTACAAAATAAGCTCTCTGAGAACGTTGTTCGTGGGGCAGGCTCACTCACTAAAATTCATATTCCAACAATGCCCAGGAAAATATACAGTGAAATAGTGAAAATAGACAGTGAAAGCTGGCCTCAGCAAAACTCCTCCTCCTCCTTCCACTGGTTACTATGCTTTTCTTATCTCCCCACATGTAACAAAAATGCTGTTTACCATTGATCAAATACCTATCAGATGTCCAATGTCTGACACAAATCACTGAACCTCCCAATTACCTTGGAAGACAGGAATGAGAATTTCCACTTCCAAAGAGGAAGCTGATTGGCCAAGGTAACAAAGCTACTGCCTGAAAACCCAGGATTCCAGTCCAAGTCTATCTGATCCCCTCTTGAACTCTTTAAAATAACAATGTGCTTTCTCTAACAAGCACTGTGTCAGATGTGGTTTGAGTCCTCATTCGACTTCGTCTCTCCCACTCCCACTCTCCCTGATGTATAACCAGTGTTTCAAGCATGGTAGCCTCTTTATAAGCAACTTTAGGTAAAGTTACTTAACCCCTCTGCTTCACTTTCCTTATCTATAATACAGAACTAATGCTATTAATCTATAACACAAAGTTGTTGCATGAATGAACTCAGTCCGCTCTGGCAGCCAGCACAATATAGGACTATATAAATTTATATGGCAGGTATTCAATAAATGCTAGCTATTATTGTTGCTTTTGTCATTACACATTTGTTAAATGAGTTAATGAATGAAACCCACAGCAGGATGCATGGAGTCACTATAGATGGAATGGCTATGCTTCACACCAGCAGGCACCCAGTACCATCTCCAATCCCTAGAATCCCTAGCCCTGCCCCTCAAAAAGGAACCATGTGTTAGTGATCATATTATCAGTGTTGCAATAATATGTGACATGGGCTGCAGCCAGGACCCTCAGTTACTGCTCTCATCCAACATGTTCTCAGCCAATCATGGCTCATGGCATCTGCTAGCCTTCGTATCCCTGTCCCTTTGGTTATTCACTCATTTTAAAAACTCATCTATTGATTTTAACATTGATTTGGTCCATTTTCCCCACTTACTCTGCCACTTACTGAGCATTCATCTATCATATATCCCTAACCATGTGGAAAGCACCAGAACATGGAGATAAAAGACAAATACCTGTCCTTAAGAAACATTTAGTCCTGAGAAACAATTGTAATACAGTGTGTAATGAAATACGCAGGAGATATAACCCAAACTACACTGGTAGAATGGGGAGATAGGACATTATAGGCTTATAAAAGAGGAAGGTTTCCCAAAGGAGTGACTTGAGTTTTGAAGGATAAGAATAATGACGATTTTTAGGAGAGGTTTTGATTTACAGAAATATGACAAAGATAACAGAGAATTCTT
This sequence comes from Paguma larvata, assembly GCA_030068075.1. Classification (NCBI taxonomy): domain Eukaryota; kingdom Metazoa; phylum Chordata; class Mammalia; order Carnivora; family Viverridae; genus Paguma; species Paguma larvata. The sequence continues at coordinate 42,192,645 of CM057831.1, read as the reverse complement.
ATGTGTTCCATACCCAGTTTCTCCTATTGTTAACATCTTGCTTTAGTATGGTTCATTCACCACAAATAATGAACACTGATAAAGTATTATTAACTAAAGTTCATATTTTACTCTTTACCCTTAGTATTTACCTCGTTTCATTTTTCTTTGCTAGGCTCCCATCCAGGATACCATGTTATATCTAGTCGCTATGTCTCTTTTGGCTCAAGACTGATTCTCAGATTTTTCTTGGTTTTGAATACCTCACAGTTTTGAAAGGTACTGACCAGGTATTTTGTGGAATTGTCCATCTAATATTTTTCTCATAATTAGACTGGAGTGACCTGTTTTGGGGAGGAAGACTGCCCAAGAAAGCGCCACTCTCCTCACATGACATCAAGAGTACCCACTACCAATATTGCTGATTATCATTTATTTTAAACTTGATCACCTGAGGCCTTGTTTACTAGGTTGTCTACTGTAAAGTTACTCTCTTTTACCTTTTCATACCATATAGGCTTAGTGCGAAGAAAAACACCACCTTAAAAACATCCTTTTCATCTCAAATACATCTCAAATTTCACAGTGGAAGCATTATTTCTGATGCTGGAAATTGCAGAAATTTTTCTGCTATAAAATAGGGTGATGAATAGGCGACCTTTGGTTTAACCATTCATATGATTTAATGCTAGACGGTGCCCCTGCCTGAAATAACTGACGTGACTCTGGAAGCTCCACTTATTACCATTTTCTTCACACACACACATTGAGCTCTATTTTATGTGCTGCAGCTGCAGCAACCTTAGTACGTGCCTCACAATCTCTTCTGTGCAAATCTGGGCAGGAGGAGGGGTCCGTGCAGCTGTGCATGGTTTGTGGCAGAAGGGAAGCAAAAGCATTAACAATTGTTAATTTCTCACTTTCAAGGTGCTGAATACACAGGATCTTATCTAATTTAATCCACATGTTAACCCTGTGAGGTAGGCATCACCGGCCCTATTTTATAACAGAGCAGTAAAAGCCTCAGATCCTACCAGATGGTAAGTAGCAGAACTAGAATTTAAGCCCAGGTGTTTGGAGCCTCAATCCCATGTTTACAGCATCAAAACATATTTTAAGCAAAGATTTAACTTTAATAATATATTCCATTCATTCTTCCACCACAGAAATTGCAGAGCATGTTCACTTGTAGAAAGCATTCTGAGACTATGTTGTCATCTTTCTGGTGAGCGAAGAAATAATAGAGGTCCATACTGAGAATGTGAACCAGTGCAGAATTTAATGATAGACTATTGGATTATGAAAGGTTAGTGGGTGTTAACACTTAGAAAAATCTAATTATACAGCTATTAACTAGAGGAGTAAAACCAAATCAAAATGCGGCCATGATGGTCCTACTTCAATTGGACTAGTAGGTAGCTCCTTAAAGACTTCTCAATGACCTGGCCTACATAGCCTGAACTGTAGACAACATCAATTCCAGCTCTAAACCCCAGATTAGGTTTTGATACATTACTAATCCATTACACCTGAGAGCTAATCATTGCATATTATCTCCTGTTAAAATAGTAAATTCAACACCCATTTATGCAGTACCTACTATGTGCCAACAAACATCCTAACAGCCTTCACAATCATCATCTCACTTAATTCTCAAAACCCCTGCCATGTAAGCATGATGAATCTCTTTGACAGAAAAAGAAACTAAGGCTTACTGAGGATCAGTGCTTTCTGAAGGGGCAGAACTAAGATTCAAGTCCAGGACATTCTTCCTACTAGGTCTATTCCCTTTCCAAAGCACTGAGAGAGTCCTCATGAGGAAGGTATTGCCTCATTTCTCCATCTAAGTTCCATGTCATATTTATCTTTATAAAGCCACAATGGCCTATAATATATGAATTTGTTAGTAGAACAATCTGATACTGAATATTTTCTTCTTCTTTGTTTTTAAATTTTTTTTAATGTTTATTTATTTTTGAGAGACATAGAGGCACAGCATGAACAGGGGAAGGGCAGAGAGAGAGGGAGACACAGAATCGGAAGCAGGCTCCAGGCTCTGAGCCATTAGCACAGAGCCCGACGCGGGGCTCGAACTCACAGACTGTGAGATCATGACCTGAGCTGAAGTCGGCCGCCCAACCGACTGAGCCACCCAGGCGCCCTTCTTCTTCTTTGTTTTTAAATTTTTTAATGCTTATTTATTTTTGAAGGAGAGAGATACAGAGCGTGAGTGGGGGAGGGATGGAGAGAAAGGGACACAGAATCCGAAGCAGCATCCAGGCTCCAAGCTGTCTGCACAGAGCCTGACGCGGGGTTTGAACTCACGAACTGCGAGATCATGACCTGAGCTGAAGTTGGATGCCTAACTGACTGAGCCACCCAGATGCCCCTGATACTGAATATTTTAAAGCTAATGAGAAAAGGTCAGATTTCAGTGTCCATACTATAGAAGAAATGAAATGTATAAGACTGAGTGGATGTTGAGAATCCCGACAAGAAGAAAAATCTCCTTACAAGTTCTTCAGGAGCAGAAAGCTCAATATTCAGAAAGGGAGGAAAACCTATCATCCCCAACAAGGTCACCCCATTAGCTGCAGAGGCCTATTTAAAAGTTGCTCATGGCCAAGGTTCCTGCCATCAGTTCACTGCAGCAGCAATCCACTGGCTAGCTGCTTCCTTAATCTTCCCTTTCTGCTTCCTTGATTTGGTTCAAGGAAGCTTCTACAAGCTGGGGATGCAGATGCCAAAAGTACTGGGAAAGCTAGTTCTATGCAGGGTTGAGTATTCCTAGGTATCTTAATTCAAAGAAACCCTTAAAGGCAGTGTGTACTGAGAACTACAGCTCAAATTCCTGTGCACCCTTGAAAAAAGAGAGACAGAGACACTAAAATCATGTGGATATGTCCAGTGCAGCTAAGGAACACAAGCTTTAGAACTAGAAAAAAATTAGCCTAAGTTCTAGGCTCTAAATTAGTTCATTTTAGTTCTCAGAGCCTCAGTTTCCTCTCTTACAAGGGGAGTTACAACATCTTCCTCATAACATTGTTTATCCTTTAAGCAATTCATCCATTCAAAATTATTTCATAAGTGAATATCACGCACCAGGTTCTCTTTGAGGCATTGGGGATATTGGGCAAAGTCTCTGATGAATTGGAAGAAGAGCAGACAAGAAAGGAGAGAACAGCAACAACAAAAAACACATGAGAATCTGAGATCATAAGTGTTCTTAAGAAAATAAAATAGGTTATATGGTAAATTGTGTCTTCAGGGTTTGGTTTAGACTGGGTAAGGCCTGTATAGGTGGGACGTCATTGCCAAGACTACATGAGAGATGGAAGCAAAGACAGGTTGAATGTCTCTTAAAGGCAGATGCCAGATCCTATTTTTCCCCAGTATACCACATGAGGCCTAGTGTATAGCAGGTATTCAAGGTATATTTTAAATGAACATGTGCCTGGCCCCCAATATTTATTTATTTCATGATTTCTCTTTCTATACCAGTGAAAACTGATTTTAATGGCCAAAGGATTCAATGTGAACTACATAGACTAAAATTTCAAGTGTTCTGATATTATGGAACCTAGACTCCGTAGTCACCATTCACCAACTATTTAACATGACCCATGACAAGCTATGAGCGAAATTAAAAAAAAAAAAAGAGTAGATACAATTCACCTTGTTGGTCTGCCCATGGGAATAAAATGTGTTGAAACTGAACTGCAATATAAGACCACACTTTCTGAGGTTCCTAAGTGTAGTGTGAAATACTTTCAGTATGTCAAAAGACAGAACAGCTCACTTAAGATGGGGCTCTAGAAGGGTTAAAGGAGGTGGTGGACTTTGAATTTATTCTAGAAAGATTTAAAAATGAAAATGTAGGAACAACTGCTTTTCAGAAATTATGTTTAAAATGAAATTCCCAGAAATTTAATTCTCAGACATGAGCCTGCATCAGAATGCCTCAAACGCAGATTGCCACCTCCATGCCCGGGTTTCTGATTCACTGAGTCTGGGGTAGGGTCCAAGAATGTGTATTTCTGACAAGTTCCCAGATGATTCTCATGAAAGTTTCCAGATATTTCTCCCAAACAGTGATATATGATACCCTAGGGTGTTATCACTATGCTCCCCTGATCAATTAGGGTGTGCATGAAGTAGCTGTCAGGCTGTGTGTGTGTGTGTGTGTGTGTGTGTGTGTGTGTGTGTGTGTGTGTGTTCATTGTGTGGGCAGGTGCAGAATCCTGGAATAAAGCTGGAGAGCATTCCATCTTCTACTATGAAGGAAAAACATCATCCCTTTTGTTTCTCTCTGCTTTCCATTGTATACAACATGGACCTACCCATTCTTCCACTGCCTTCTTCCTTCTACTTCCCAGATGCATGCTACCTGCCATAATTTTAAAGACATAAAATGTTGCTGCTGGCGTGCCTGGCTCAGTCAGTTAAGCACCCGACTTCAGCTCAGGTCAGAATCTCATGGTTCATGAGTTCAAGACCCACATTGGGCTCTGCGCAGACAGTTCAGAACCTAAAGCCTGCTTTGGATTCTGTGTTTCCCTTGCTCTCTGCCCTTCCCCAACTTATACTCTGTCTCTCTCTCAAAAATAATAAATAAACATTAAAGAAAAGAGCCCCCGAGGTCATGAGAACTTCTAATCTCAAGCCGATACAGACTGACTTCTTCTGGTCCTAGACACAGCAGTGTCTTTCTTGACCAACCATCCATGCTTCATCACTTCCTTGGTTCCCTTTTACCTTAGAGTGGGTTCCTTCATAAATTTAAAAGCATTAATGTTAAAAGATATATTAATGTTAATCTTGAGGCTGTCCCTCTCATATAAAGTATCTTTCATTTATCCTGATGGTACTCATTGAAACATTATACAAATAAAGACTCAGGCTGCTAGAGACACTGGGAAGGGCATACTCAATGAACTCACAACTGCACCATTACTACTTAAAAATACTCCCCAGCCTGTCTTTGATTTCATGGTCCTCATTTTACAAATGATTATGATATTCTATGAATTAGTGAAGCAGCCTCTTTCAGCATTAAATTGATCTTAAATTTAATTGTTCCAAATAATACAATTTTGTTTTTCAACTGAGGTAGACCTTACTAAACACAAATACCAGCAGACACATTCATTCATATTATCGTATTATTTTTTTAGCCAAAAGATATCAAGATTTAAAAATGTGTGTTCTATTCCAGTATGTTATGGCCAACAATATTAGAAAAACAATGTGCTCTACTTTGTTCAACTTTTAAATAAAATCCGTTCAGCTGTTGTTTGTATAATAGGAAAGAACAAATCGAACACCCTGGCCTAAGCTTGAAATTTACAGATTAAGCCTTGCAACCTAACACTGGGCCCTAACACTGTTTGTAAATTATCTTCTACACCTTGGCCCAGCCCCACCTTATAGTAAATTCCCTAAATAACCAGAACTGGCTGTTCTACAATGATGATCTCAAATGACAAGTAATCTCTCAAATGACAAGTAATCAAATCAGTTCTACACCATGATTAGGCAAGTCTTTCACCATGAAAGATTAATTTCTCTCTTCTTGATGTCTTTCCTTAGCCAGAAATCTGTAAGATGTTGGCAGGAGAAACTGAAAGCTGAAAACCAAGTGTAGTGAGAATGTAATCTAGAAAGTTTTGTTCATGCTATATTGGCCTCAATCTTCTCTCTACCTTGTGTAAGAATGTATGGAGTAGTAGGAAATGAAAAAAAGAAAGAAAGAAAAAAAGAACATGAACAGTACTTTGCTGCTCTGAAAGGATAATCCCACATGTGTCCTTGACTGCCAGAGAAAAAATGTAGTTCTATTCAAGTGGTAACACTCTCTACCTGTATTGGTGACTGAGGATGAATTATGAGCTCAGTACCTGAGATTGACATGAAATTATGTTCAGAAGTTACTGAAGATAGCAACGAGACACAGAAGACAGGAAAATGCAGTCCAAATTCTGAAGACTTCATCAACAGTGAAGATATAGGACAAAGATAATGCAGACATAAAGAATGTGGAGTCAATAAAATTACAAAGAAGAAATGCAATAGCACCTAAGAATGACCTGAAAGTAATTTACACTTAAAAGATGGCATTATAAGATGGTGCTTGAAAAGGTATCCCTGCCATATTATCATTGTTGTTGCTCTTTAGATATAAGCTATAAAAGAAAATGAATAGGATTGCATTTTTGTTAAAAATATTACTTAACAGGGACTCCTGGGTGGCTCAGTTGGTTAAGCAGCTGATACTTGCTTTTGGCTCAGGTCATGATCTCACTTGTGAGCTCAAGCCCCATGTCAGGCTCTGTGCTAATAGCATAGGGCCTGCTTTGGATTCTCTCTATCCCTCTCTCTCTGTCTCTCCCCCACTCATGCATGCTCTCTTTCTCATAAAATAAATAAACTATAAAAATTATATATTACTTAATGAGATATGGAGAGAGAGAAAAGGAAAAAGTAAAATAAACTGATTTTGAAAAATTATATAGAAAAAGGGAAAATTACAAAACTGCCATTAGTAGTTACCTCTATCAATAGAAATGGAAGGTCATGATTTCATAGGAACACTCTACTCTTCTGTAGCATTTGAATTTAGAACATTGAATACAGCATTATATAATGGAGTTTTGGGAATCAGAAATGCCTAAAATGAAATTTTATCTAAGGCATACTATAACCTTATAAATTTATTTTCTCTGTACTTTTGTTTCCTTCATTCCTATAAAATGACAATAACTATATCTATATCACACGTCAATAATAAGATCAAGTGAGGTCACACATATGATAATCTGTACCCATGACTGTCCCTCAGTGTGTGGGCACCTGTTATTACTGCTCATATTCTCAGGCCCTGTTGGAATAAAGAAAGAAGAACACAAAGATGAATCATTCTTTCTTTCCCCATGGATTAAATACAAATTAGGAAAAAGAGAAATCACAGGATGGCATGAAAGGCCATCTGGGAAGATTACTTTCTATGGTTATTTAAAACTTTTTTTCTCACATATTGAAGTCATATGTCCTAAGCGACCCAAGTGACAAAGTGTTGAAGTAAAGGATGGCCAAGTAATTGTACATGGGACAATCGCACATCCTGTCATATACATATGGGCCATACAAACGATAATCCTCATACCCTTTCAGGAGACAAGGACCAGCTTATCCTCACTCCTCATCCACTTTTTCTTGTTGGATGATTGCTCACTAGCCATGCCCAGCAATTCTTACTTGTTCCGTACCACACCTGGCTACTCACTCAACTACTTCAAAGCCTAGTAGCAATTAGTAACTAAGTTATAGTGCTCAATAGACTACTGAAACAAAAAAGATCAAGAATAATTATTTCACTAGATAAAACTCGTTTATGACACAGTTACAGATTTTCACACTTCTGTATCAAGTAAAAATATAGACCAAGATCTCATAAATTCGTTACCCAGTCTAGCCTCTAATAGCCTGACTTTGAGGTCTCAGAAGGAAACAATTCTACATTAGCATTTTTGTGTTCTTATTAGAATATATGGTTATATTTGAATTCAACATAAATGTAATTTAATATGTATTTACTTGACATCCATGTACTCAGAATGTGACAAGTGCTATGAAAGACATAAACAAATTTGTCATTCTTTATTACCAGTAGCTTCCACTCTATTTTTTTTTAATTTTTTAACATTTATTTATTTTTGAGAGACATAGAGACAGAGCGTAAGCAGGGGAAGGGCAGAGAGAGAGGGAGACACAGAATCAGAAGCAGGCTCCAGGCTCTGAGCTGTCAGCACAGAGCCTGACACGGGGCTCGAACTCACAGACCACGAGATCATGACTTGAGCTGAAGACAGCCGCTCAACCAGCTGAGCCACCCAGGTGCCCCCACTCTCATTATTTTTAACTAATGTTTATGTAATACCTTAGTCCAACAGAATTTTTATTACCTAATTTTCAGCAATTCAAATGCCAGAATTGAACTACCATAATTTTCAGCTTATATACTGTATGACCAATCCACATCAAAATTTAAAAAAAAAGAATATCACCTTGGTCCATCTCTAATGGCATATCTTTTATTCTGATAAAAAATAAACCTATGAAATTAGGAAGGAAAGGAAAGCTACAAATTATTTGGTCGAAACACAATTAAAAGTAATTTTAATTATTCTGTCAAAATATAATAGTATTTTTGAGGAAGAATTCAATACAACAAGAAATAAACTAAACGTGAAAACAATACCATATAAGAAAGGCAGATATACTAACCCATCCACACTTACTGGGACCATGGATAAAAAATTTAAATTTCCTTAATAATTAGTGCTTTGTTCCTAAGATTCTGATATAATTTGATTGCAGGTCACATTAATTTTCAAAGGTAACTGTTTTTTTTTCCCTTGACATACATATTTAAAGTGAACAGATGCAGAAAAAGCATTTGACAGAGTACAACATCCATTCACGATTTAAAAAACCCTCAAAAAGCAGAAGGAACATACCTCAACATAATAAAGACCACATATGAAAAACCCACAGATAACATTATCCTCAGTGGGAAAAACTGAGTGCTTTTCTCTACAGTCAGGAACAAGACACAAATGTCCACTCTCACGTGGTTATTTAATAGTACTGGATAGAACTCCTAGCCGCAGCAATCAGAGAACAAAAAGAAATAAAAAGCATCCATATTAGCAAGGTAGAAGTAAAACTTTCACTATTTGCAGATGACATGATACTCTATATAAAAAACCCTAAAGCCTCCATCAAAAAATGCTAGAACTGGGGTGTCTGGGTGGCTCAGTTGAGTAAGCGTCCAACTTCAGCTCAGGTCATGATATCACGGTTTGTGGGTTCAAGCCCCATATCAGGCTCTGTGCTGACAGCTCAGAACCTGGAGCATGCTTCGGATTCTGTGTCTCCCTCTCTCTCTGCTCCTCTCCTGCTCATGCTCTATCTCTGTCACTCAAGATAAATAAATGTTAAAAAAAAATTTTTTTTAATGCTAGAATGCAGTAAGTAGCAGGACATAAAATTAACGTACAGAAATCAGTTGCATTTCTATACACCAATAAAGAAGCAGTATAAAGAGAAATTAAGGAATCAATCCCATTTACAACTGCACCAAAAACAATAAGATACCCAGGAACAAATCTAACCAAAGAGGTGAAAGACCTATACTCTGAAAACTATAAAACCCTTGTGAAAGAAATTGAAGACAACACAAAGAAATGGAAAGATATTCCATGCTCATGATTGGAAGAACAAATATTGTGAAAATGTTTATACTACCTAAGCAATCTATGCATTTAATACCACCCCTAACCAAATACCGCTGCACTTTTCACAGAGCTAGAACAATCATAAAATTTGCAACCATAAAAAACCTCAAACAGCCAAAGCAACATCAAAAAAGAAAAGGAAAGCTGAAGGCATCACAATACCAGACTTCGAGTTATATTACAAAGCTGTAGTTATCAGAACGGTATGGTACTAGCACAAAAATAGACACATACATCAATAGAACAGAACAGAAATCCCAGAAAGGAACCCACAACTATGTGATCAATGAATCTTCAACAAAGAGGGAAAGGATATCCCATGGTAAAAAGATAGTCTCTTCAACAAATGATGCTGGAAAAACTGAACAGCATCATCCAAAAGAATGAAACCAGACCACTTTTGTACATCTTACACAAAAACAAAACAAAATGGATTAAAAACTTAAATATGAAACCTGAAACCATTAAAAATCCTAACGGGAACAAGGCAACAAAGACTTCATCAAAATAAAAAGTTCTGCACAGCAAAGGAAACAGTCAACAAAACTAAAAGGCAACCTTTGGAATGGGAGAAGATATCTGCAAATGACATATCCCATTAAGGGATAATATCCAAATATATATGAATTTATAAAACTCAATACCCCAAAACCCAAATAATCCAATGAAAAAATGGGGAGAAGACATGAATAGACATTCTCCCAAAGAAGACATCCAGATGTCCACAGACCCATGACATGATGCTCGACATCACTGATCATCAAAGAAATGCAAATCAAAACAGCAATGATATATCACTTCACACCTGTCAGAATAGCTAAAATCGACAATACAAGAAACAACACATGCTGGCGAGGAAGTGGAAAACAAGGAACCCTCATGCAATGCACTATTGGTGGGAATGCAAACTGGTACAACCCATGTGGAAAACAGTATGAAGTTTTCTCAAAGAGTTAAAAATAGAATTATCATATGATTCAGTAAATGCACTACTAAGTATTCACACAAAAAATATGAAAACAATAACTCAAAAAGATATATCCATGCCCATGTTTAATGCAGCATTATTTCCAATAGCCAAATTATGTAAACAGCCCAAGCGTCCAACAACTGAGGAGTCGATAAAGAAGTGGTATATACAATGGAATCTTACTGACCCATAAAGAAGAATGAAATCTTGTCACATACAACAACATAGATGGGAGCTAGAGAGTATAATGCTAGGTGAAATGAGTCAATCAGAGAATGATAAATATCATATGATTTAATGCATATGTGGAATTTAAGAAATAAAAACAAAGTAAAAAAAGAGACGAATAAAAAGCCCCAGACTCTTAACTACAGAGAATAAACGTAGTTATCAGAGGGAATGTGGGTAGGAGAGGAGAGTGGGTGAAATGGGTGAAGGGGATTAAGAATACATTTATTGCAATGAGCACTGAGCAATGTATAGAATTGTGGAATCACTATATTGTCCACCTGAAACTAATAAAACATTGTATGTTAATTATACTGGAATTAAAATTAAAAAGAAAGAACTTCTTTAAAATGTAGTAAACTAAGTGCTTAAGATGGGCTATATGATTTTCCCAAGTTAATATAAATGTGAGAATCTTAGATCCAGATTATTTGATTCCAAATTTTGTACTTTTATGCCCTGCCACTTTTCATTAAGAACATAGAACATAGAAACCAAACTGCAAGTATTCTAATAATGTGGACAAACACTGTAAAGTTTAGGAGAGAAAATAGAGAACAATGGCACACATCGGTTTGATTAAATAGCCCATAGAGGAAGGTGGACAAACCCAGCTTGAAATGGATAAAATAATGTTTAGGAAGTATGAGGTCACTCAGTGTAGATGTATTTAAAAGATGGTCTCACTGGTGTCTGCCTAGGTGCAAACTCATCCATTGTAAACATCAAATACATGCAGGGTTTTGTATATCAATTATATCTCAATAAAGCTGTTTTTTAAAGAAATAAAAAACAAACAAAAGCTGCAATATAATCCATGCGTATGATGAAAATCACAGCTTACAAAGGAAAATTAAAGAATGATTTATCCTAGAGGCTAGTTCTAACAAAGGCTTAATAACCACCTCATGCTTGATGCATGAACACTCTCTGTATTTAAACCTTCAAAATTCTATTTCATAATACCAAAACTTTATTTTGAAAGCAACTTGGATAGGGTTACCCATGGACAGGGAGAGATACAATGTTTTGCTTCTTAGGCAAGCTAGTAATTAGATAAATATATTTTATATTTACCTGAACTTTTTATGCCAGAAATTATTTGTTGAAAAGAACTTAAAATCTTGCTGTTATAAATTTTAAGAGCCTTAAAAATGTTCATACTCTTTCAAGCTGTATATGAATTTAAAGTTGCTTGCTTGTACTTCATTTTAATTAAAAAAATTTAAATACAGAGATAAACACCAGATAAAATCTGTTCATTTATATGCTTTTTAGAATTCTGAAAAATTAAAACAGCCTAAGGATCTCCAAATATGTAATACTGTGGAAAAATATCTATATATTTATAGATAACAATGTTCATAAAGGGTATGAATAATATAGGAAAAATTCTCTCTACAATGTTAACAAAAAATACAAAAAAGAACACAAAAAAAAGACATACGAAATTATGGATAGTTTTTAAATCAATTACAATTAGGTTTTAAAGTTATACATGAGAGGGGTGCCTGGGTGGCTCAGTTGGTTAAGTATCCGACTTGGGGTCAGGTCATGATATCATGGTTCTTGAGTTCGAGCCCCACACCAGACTGTCTGCTGTCAATACAAAGACTGCTTTGGACCCTCTGCCCCCTCTCTCTCTGCACCCCCCCCCGACTCTCGTGTGCTCTATGTCTCTGTCAAAAATAAACATTTAAAGTATATAAAGAAAATAAAATTGTACATGAGAAAGAGAAAAATAAGATATCAAAATGTTTTTATTTCTGTTGGAATGTTAATGATTTTTAAAAGTCTTCCTGCACTTTTTTCTTTTCCAAATGTTAAATGGTATCTATGTATGATTTCTGTATTTGGAAATAATATATATGTTTATAAATACACCACTTTTCCTTCCTTATTTTCATTTAACTAATATCATTTAGGTTGTTTTCAGACACTAGAATGATAGAAGAATAATTCAAAGTGCAGATGTAATCCAAGTGTTATATTTGAACATGACTAGGCCAAAAATAATGAGAATTATAATATCCAAATTAGTATTAACAGATGATGTTTATTGCCTTGCTACTATAAATGGCACATCATGTATAAGTGTTTTATATATTTTTAAATGCTCATTTAATTGACAAAACAAATATTTGATATAGGTCTATCTACATTATTCTCCTATTTTTGTGACTCAGTTTCCTCATCTATAAAACAGATAATAATAGTACTAGCTCATAGGATTGATGTATTAATGAATTAAATATGTACAAGAACTCAGAAAAGTACACTTGTGAATGCTCTATGACTGTTTTCTATCATCAGCATCATCGATCCTTTACAATTGATGAGGCTGAGATTCACAGAGGTCAAGTAACTTGTTTAAAATCTAGTCTATTTAACCATTGAGTCCAAGCCCTTAAACTCAGTAACAGGAGTAAATAAATAAATATTTCAACAGTAATAAAAATATAACTGCTTATGAGACTGAGTGTTCTTAAAACAAAAATTCTCTCAACATTAGGCTTACTTTCCAATCAGTGTCCCAGCACCAAGAGCTCTATGACCTTAGACAAGTTGCTTCAATTTCCCTAGGCCTGAGTTTCTCTTATAAAATGAGAAGGTCAAAAAACAAAAAACAAAAACAAAACCCACAAAGTAATGGCAGCTGAGATTTTTTGAACTTTTTTGTGTTAGGTATTTTACTAAATCAATAATCATGACTATCCAATGAACCAAAAATTTTGATAACCATGCCTTTTCTGAAATGATGTAACTGAGGCTTAGAAAACTGGCCACACATCCACAGCAAACAGTGATGGGGCTGGGATTTGATTTCAGGTTTCTCTGAATTCAGTATCTGAGCTCTTTCAACTCTGCAATGCTCCCACCACTGAAATTGCCAGGTCATTATTTTTTCATTTTTTTTATTTCAAGTTTTTACTTAAATTCTAGTTAACATATATGGCAAAATTGGCTTCAGGTGTAGACTTTAGTGATTCATCACTTACATACAACATAAAGTGCTCATCACAACAAGCGCCCTCCTTAATGCCCATCACCCTTTTAGCCCATCCCCCATCCACCTCCCTCCATCAACCATCAGTTTTTCTCTATAATTAAGAGTCTCTTGTGGTTTGCTTCCCTCTCTCTCTCTTTTTTCCCTTCCTCAATGTTCACCTGTTTTGTCCCTTAGATTCCACATGAGTGAAATCATATGGTATTAGTCTCTCTCTGACTGACTTATTTTGCTTAGTGTAATACTCTCTATCTACACCCACATCATTGCAAATGGCAAGATTTCATTCTTTTTGATTGCTGAGTAATATTACATTGTACTTATATACCACATCTTCTTTATCCATTCATCAGTCAATGGACATTTGGGCTCTTTCCACAATTTGGCTATTGTTGATAGTACTGCTATAAACATTAGGATGCACGTGCCCCTTCAAATCAGTATTGTTGTATCTTTTGAGTAAATACCTAGTAGTACAATTGCTAAGTTGAAGGGCAGTTCTATATTTAACTTTTCAAGGAACCTCCATACTCTCTTCCAGAGTGGCTGCACCAGTTCACATTCCCACCAACGGGGGTAAGAGAGTTCCGCTTTCTTCTCATCCTTGCCAATATCTGTGGTTTCCTGTGTTGTTAATTTTAGCCATTCTAAAGGTGTGAGGTAGTAGCTCATGGTGGTTTTGATTTGTATTTCCTCACCAGGTCATTTCAGATCTGACACTTTATCAACATGTTACCTAAGGACATTCACACGATGTGAAGAGGGAGTTCGACTTCCCCCTCCCCGCCCCCAACCATATCTGGCAATCAAAAGCTCACTGTTTTTATTGTGGTGAAGACATCACTAATGAAAAGTCTTCGATTAGCATCTGATTTTCACACTACTGTACTCAGTACTTTATAAAAGCCTAGCACAAGCATATATATCTTGGCACACAGTGAGTGTTCATTTAATATTTAATTAACACATCAGGCAGCTTTAGATTTATAAAGTACATTTACTGATTATTCAATTGACCCTTCTAACAAAATATTAGTACAGAGGGTGCAGATATAACCATCTATCATCTTAAAAATGAGGATCTGTGTATTCTGAAAGGTTGAGTGAACTGCCCAAGGTCATCCGAAAATGGAAAATCGAATGTAGTCTCCGAAGTGATCCCAAGATGAATGCTCTCTCCACTGATCTCAAAACCAAATTCTTTGACACTCTAACTGGATGAGAGGTAGTTTTCCATACTCAAGTTCAATCACTTCAGTAGGAGTTTTGGCTCTTTTTCAGGAATGGTTAAGACTATTTCAGTTGCCTTTGCTTAGAAATTGTGTACACTTCTAATTCGGAAAGTCTAATCAGGCCACCTTTCATATATTGTATATTAAAAATTTGGGAGCCTACTTTTCTTCATCACATCTGTCAATGACACTCTTTCTTCCTATAGATGGCGCGAGGGTTAAACTCTCCTCAACCTCTTTAAACCTTAAAGCCATATGCAATACAATTTTCTATCTACTGACAGAGTGAAAATAAAAGCAAAGGCACGTAACAGCCCTAAGGCTAGCAGAGAAATTCCTGCCAAACAATCCTAAACTACTATTCTCTATAGTTGCAAAATTCACTGCCCCCTTCAAAGATGTTGCTTTTTAAATAAGTGAAACTGGTTCAGTAAAACAATTCTACTGATTACTCAAAAGAATTTGAAAAATATTACAGAGTTTAAGATTCAGAACTAAGACTCAGGGAGAGAAAGAAGGTTGAGAATTTAAAGAAAGCAGCAAATATCAAGAAACTTCAAAATCAGAGAGAGGATTGAGTTTATGAATGATTTCACTCAACGATGTAATTTTGGGGGTGCCTGAGTGGCTCTGTTGGTTAAGTATCCGACTTTGGCTCAGGTTATGATTTCATGGTTTGTGGGTTTGAGCCCCGCGTCAGGCTCTGTGTTAAGAGCTTGGAGCCTGGAGCCTGCTTCAGATTCTGTGTCTCCCTCTCTCTCTGTTCCTTCCCTGCTTGTGCTCTCTCTCTCTCTCTGTCTCTGTCTCAAAAAGAAATAAACATTTAAAAAATTTATAAAAACATGAAGAATGTAAATTTGTATCAGGAAAAACATAGTATGATTGAAAGGAATAAAAGAATGTTTAAGTTTTCCCAGAGTTCCATATAATGAGATAATTATCAGAGGTCTAAATTCATAAAAAGAAATGATCTCAATTTTGTTAAACAAGCTAGAGAATGTCTTAATTACTAGTGATTATGCATTTTATAGTTTATTGTTTGAGGTTGTCTGCAATATCTTTTAGTGAAGGAGATTAAAATATTATTTTATATAAAATATAATTAATGGTACCTAACTCAGACTATCTTGAATAGAATAATGTTTATTGACTTCATCTTAGATCAAGGGGCACTGAATTGTATAAACAATATGGTGCATCTAGGTGACTTATGGTTTTCTATGTGGTTTCCTTCAATATCAGAATATTAAGTATTAGGCAAGTATAAGAACAACATTGTACTAAACAAAATAACAACACGTTACTTTTTTATTTTTAACTTCTGCCAGAAGATCACCATTCCTATTCACCTTAATTGTGTAATATTCTGCTTCTAGGATTACTTTTCTCACTGGTATTATTTAGTAACGACAGTAAATAGAAATTCTTATAAAAAAGTTTTTAAACTCACCATAATTTTCCAAATTATACTTAGTAAAGACTTCATTCCTTCAATCTAGTTTCTTAATATACTCATCCCTTGCCGCATAAGTATCATTTTATAAATTTCTGTGTACACATAAACATATTCTTTCTCTGATGGTAAATTTTATATTAATACAAGGCCATGACTTAGTATACATCTAAGAAAAGTTATGTGCTGGCAAGTACTTAATCTTGTAATTTTCATAGCGTGTATTACAGAGTCTAACACATAATATATTCCCATTATACTAATTTATTCGTGAGTAAATTAGTTCATTTATTGTGGCATCACTTAGACCTTCAACTCCATTAGGGGTACTTTCATACAGTATATAATTGTGTTGAAATATATGGCATTTTGTCGAGAATGTATGATATATTTTGTGCAAAGTTTTTTCTCAAATAATCAAAAATGTTGCTGCCAGTTTTTAATTATATTTTTTATCTTTAAACAACTTGGAAATTAAAGTACCACCAAACTCCCAAATAATTTGTATTTTACTTGCATTTTATTAGTTATGTGAGGATTTATTATCAATAAAAATACATACAAATCCATATAATTAATATTGCCACCTTAACTCTTCAGTATATACTTTTTTTAATAGAGCCTAGAGTTTTAACATTAAATTTAATGAAAATTAATGGTTGTTTATAAATTTTTATTTCCTTGGAACAAAAAAATGAGTACTAATTATACTCATCTGAGAAAGAATGAGAGGACTAATTTAGAAACTGAAAACAACCAAATTAAGTTTGATAATGAATAATATGCCATATAGTTAATTTTTTCAGCATCTTGATATATTTTTTCTCCCTTTTCTCAATTTACTTCAATAAAACATATTAATTACCAGTTTCATTTGTAATTCAATGTTTTCAAATTCCATGTAATTGAAAGTAAACTAACGTGACTCTTCGATATGTCTTACTTAACTTTTATATTTCTCCAGCTTCTCTAAAAGATAAAAATTCATCATATAGCAATGCAATAATACCTATTTCTGAAAGAATAAAGACTCTCTACTCTTATTAGGGAGATTCAAGGCTTGAAGTCCTAACCCTAATATGATGAAAAGTACATATATGCTTTTGAAAAAAAGGTTACGTAACCAAAGAAATATCAAGAAGGCTTGTGAAGAAACTGGCAAAGATACAATATTTCTGTTTTTAGACTCCTTACGGAAGAAAGACATATCCTTTTCACACTGTTTAGCTATGTGTAGGACTGACATTCAGATAACATTACTAATAATATGACAATAAAAGCACCAAAATTTATATCTGGTATCAATTCATACATTATGAAAAACTGATCATTTCCGATAACATTAACAGTATATGCTGGATAAATAATAGTTACTATTATTGCCATTATTATTATTTGTGATACAATGATCCACAAAAAAGAATCACTTTAGTTTTCAAACTAATTATTAATCTGTTTTATTTCCTAAAGTCCATATTATTTCCTCTCGGTTTTATACTCAGGCCTTTGGCATGCTTTAATATGCAACAATTTAGCTTTCATTAGCAAAGTTGCAGTTCCTGACTAGTTAAGGGGCAAGAGAGTCTGATTTGAAATTTACAAAGAAATTATGTATCCATTATGCTTTATTTTAACTACAAAAGATGTTCTTGCTTGTTATAAAAGTTAGCAAAATTCAGAAATACTTAAAGGACTGCATTGACTTTCCATCTTCAACCTCGCCTGTTCCAATACCTCCAACACCTACACACACACACACACACACACACGCACACAGTGAAGATAACCATATTAATAGTCTAGCTCTGGGATTTCCAGACTGCTCATTTTACTACACCATAACATCTCTCCACAATTAGAGGCGAGGTTGTGGGAAACAGTAATAATTGTGCCAAAGCACTAAGCACTCTAGCTTGTATTATACGATTGCAAACCCTATTTCCAAAAGGAAAACTGGTAAAAATCTAAAACTCGCTGCATTTACTGGTCACTTTCCCAATTCTCCACCTCATCCACTAATCAATTGCAATTAAGCAAAGCCAAGGTGAAACATTTAGTTATGGGTTTTCTCTTCATTTCCAAATAAGGCAAGGCAAGTTCTTGGCAAACTAGTTTAGAAGATAATTACCGAGCACTTGCTGTGTGCCAAAGCTGATGCTAAACGCTTTATATTTATTTTTTTACAAGTCTATAGGAAAGGAATTATCTCAATTTGATAATGAGAAAACTAAATTAAGTGACTTAGTCCAAAGTTCCTCCACATGCAAGAACACTCATTAATCAGAATTTACACTCAAATCTGACTGTGTTTACACTACTACTTCAATAAAATGGCTGTAAAGTATCAGAAAACTGATTCCTGAGATGTCTTTGCAACAAACTTTGTGAATTTAAGGTCATGACTCCAAAGCAGTTTACCCATTTTGCGGAACTACTTTTACCTCTAAAAGTGCTCTGTTCTATCTTCTCATTTTATCTTACTAATAGTATTCGGCTTCATCTTCATATTCTCAAAAGAACTCAGATTTAGACTGAATTTCACATCAAATGACATTGAATGGATAATCATTAGGAAACTCAGAAAAAAAAACTGAAAGAAGACTATCACTTTATATGTTTAAACTTGTGCCTTTTTCCACACCATATTACATGTGGTGCACCATGATCTGTTTATGTAACGAAGAATCATCTTGGGAATATTACCACATTATATTTTCTGTGTGTGTGTGTGTGTGTGTGTGTGTGTGTGTGTGTGTGTGTCAAGGGTAGATGTATGAATTTGTTACATTTACACTTTTAGAACCAAAATTATAATGAATGTCACTTGTATTTATTTTTTAATGTGCTATATTGGGATATTAAGACAATAAAATGTTCCCAGGCTTGTAAAAACTCAAACTAGGAAATTGCCTCTAACTTCCAGGACACATGTCCTCATCATTGTCCTAGGTTGATGGCTATGCCATGTATCAATGCTGTATTAATTATTTATGTTTTCTCAAGGTCTTCACTATTTCCCACTATGGGTGCCTTAGAATATTGCTTATTTCTTAATAATAAGACTTAAAGTCCACCCACGAGGAGAGACTAACCAAATGATATGGTCACAGAAGAATAAATGTGAGTGTGTATATCACATTTCTCTAGCAAAAAATGTACTGAAACAATGTTAAAAAGAAAAGTAGAATAATTGCTTTCAAATTTTTTTTAGATGTAGGACATAGTATGAAATATATTTTAAATGGTAACCCACAGGACACATATGGTTACGTACGACTAAAATAAAAATGTACAAAACAATACCTACTCTTACTCTCATGTAATACTCTGATGTTTATATTCTACTCTGTCCTGTTCTATTCACCTTTATATTAACTGCTTGTCTCAGCCCACTAAATAGGTTTTACAAGTGACTCACGGGTTATGCTGTACTTTTTGAAAAAATAAAACTAAACACTGATTAGGCAATATCTTTCTTTTGAAAGCTTCCATGTATCTGTAAAAACAGATACATAAAATGCACCATTGGGGCGTAATCACTCATTTCAAAGTCCCCTAAAATGAACAAAGCTGACGATCATACCTCTTGCCAAAAAATCTCCTCAGCTCAACATTTGGTTAGGTGCAGAAGTCTTTCTGGAATATATGCAAATGTGCCAAAATAAGATTTCATAACTCCTAGTTCTGATGAATCCCAAAGAGGTCTCTCATACAGAAGGCTACATCATTTAACAATATGTTCTCCTGTTCTTAAAAAATGTGTACCATCCTGCTTCCTCCTATAATTGGCATCTGAAGGACGGAGTGTGGCGTCTGCAATGGAAATGTGAATAAAAACATCCAGATACAGTCTGTACTTATCATCAGACTCACAAAAAGTTCTTCTGTGAGGTCAACTTGTTGCCACAAGCATCCTCCTTAATTTATTTTCTTTTTACTATAATTAATTCCTTCCATGGGAACAAAGAAAGGTGTTACTTTCAAAGCTGAATAAAAAGGCACAAGAAACATGCTCAAAGATTTTCTCAGTGGGAAAACAAATAGTTGTCTTGCTTCCTAGGGAGGGATAAAGAGTCAATAAATGTGCATTCAACTCTTCCTTTAAGCCACAGCGACCCCAAATATAAAGGGAGGAAGTATGGGTTTATTTAAAAAGAATCACCCTTGGGTCAAAATCCTTGCTCTGCCACTAACTAGTCCCAGTATTAGGGGAGAAATTGCTTCTTTCCATACCTACTCTCTAACCGATGAAATGATGACTTTTCAGAATGTGTTATGGAATAAATGAACAAATTAATGAAATATCAAAATATATATAATCATATTTTAACTCACAGAATATAATCTCAATTAAATGGCATTCGATTGTCAATCAATCAAAGGACAAGTCTCCCACTTGGACATCCCACCAAAGGACATCTCCTTTGATGTCTCCCACTTTGATGGGAGTCATCAAAAAAGACAAATAGTCCAACTCCTTCCTTCCCTGAAATAATGTTTATTTTTCCATGGCCCCTCCAAGTGATTATCCAATCCAGGCTGTGGCTAGGACTTACAGAAAACTGACCCACCATCTCTTAAGAGAGATGATTCCTTCAGTGAACAGTTGTGTCAATAAATAAACATAGCCTTTTTTTTAAAAATTGAACTGTAATTTGTAACCCTGATATTTCAGTAATTAATTAGCTCCCTCATAATGCTCCTTGCCATACAGAGTGCAGCTCCTTTCCACCTGAATTCTACAAATACCTAAAGGTAGCAGTCATGTCCCTGCCATGTCTTATCTTGTGTGTGCTAAATTCATTCTCTGAAGACATGGTTTCAAGCCTCATAACCATTCTGACCACTCTCTTTTCAACAGATCATGCTTAGCTGCATTTATTTTAAATGCGATGCCCAACATTTAAGCCATCCCAGGTGTAGTTTGTGGAAACATGGAAGCAAGTTGCAGAAAGCCCATCTTGGAGGTCCCTGAAGAACATACTTTCTAACCCGTCTTCATATGACAAATGAAGGAAGGAGCTGAAGTGACTTTCTCAGAGTCACACAGTAAAAATGTTTAGCTCTGATGGCAGTGACATTTCTTTTAGGAAAACTTGTCCTTTGATTTTTTTTCCCACCTCCAAAACAGCATGAATGGAATCTTTAGCTTTCATGTATTCATTTTCAAATTAATGGAATAATGAAGTTATTGCCCTTGCCCGGATTTACTGAACAACCTACAAAGTATAACAACTGCCAGTAAGAGATGAGGGAAATATGGTAAAAGAGAGAGGCAGAAAGAAAAAAGAGAGAAGGAAGAAAGGGAAAAGATCCTCTGTTTAGACTTTTGTGGGTTCCTATCCTTGTTTTTTTCTTAAGTACTTACTTCATGTGTACTAGGCAGAGTTTGCTGTGCAGAAATTGTGTTAATTGGAACACGAATACCTCATACCATGCCCTCCCATTCCACAGTTTTCGTTACTCTGTGGCAACCTTCATTACTCAGACTAAACTTTATAAACCTAGAAGCTAATAAGGTTCTAATGATTGTGGAATGGTGTCATGAGACTATCTCTTTAATAAACAGAATGAATGAACATTCTGAATATTCAAACTCTAAAGCTCAGAAACTATTGTCATCTCTTTGGGATCTGGAATAAGGAAGACAAAGGAAAAACACACAATGTGTGCTGATCACATCCATAAAATAGAGAAATGCTAAATATATCTGACGGGCATACCACTAAGAGATGATCTTCCTTGGGGTGCCTGGGTTGGGTGCAGCTAGTTGAGCATCTGACTTGATTTGGTTCAGGTCATGATCCTAGGGTCATGGGATTAAGCCCTGCATCAGGCTCTGCACTGAGCATGGAGCCTGCCTGGGATTCCCTTTCTCTCAATCTCTCTCTCTCTCTCTCCCTCTCCCTCTGCCCCTTTCCCATCAGGTACATGCTCTTTCCCTCTCTCTAACAGAGAGAGAGAGAGAGAGAGAGAGAGAGAGAGAGAGAGGATATGAAGTTCTTTAAAGAAAACATCTGATTAGTTAGAACTGCATATCCCCCATGGTGTTTACGTGTGTGTGTTGGGGGGTCAGTGCACCGACGATCTCTGAGGACAAAGTTCCTTCTAACTTAACCATCCTTGGCATGGCGTATCTGAGAGGGAAATTCTGGTATTTTCATCAGTGAATGGACAGTAACAGTACCTGAGAAAATGGAAATAGGGATACTATCTCTGTCATGATGCTTTTATACGTGAGTCAGAGTCAAACCTAGTCTAAAGTACAATTTTTCAGATCTAATCTATAAATAGGGAATATCTTGTCCAAGCCACAGCCAGATATGTCAATGGATCCTATTTTTCCCCTGAGCGAGGCAATAATAACTCCCTCAGAGGCTGGCCACTAATAGTCCATATGCTATTCTATCTGGAAGGCAAGATGAGAGGCGTTTCCCAGGATACCTATATTTCTTTCATTACTAACAATGAAGTTTCTGACAGTGATGTATGTGAAAAATTACTTATTTACTATTAAAGTTGCCACGGTATTCCCCAGATTAGTATTCTATGAGATAATTTAATGAAGAATCCACCTAAAAGTCTCTGCATCTTCTGTTTTTTTTACGTATTATTATATAACGGTAACCAATATAGTTACCGAAATATTTCATAATAACAATAATTTCTTGGGGTCTAATGTTTTCAGAATTTTTGTGAAGCAAAGGAAACTCTTTCAAAGTGACTCAGGCAAAGAAGAACTTCCTCTAACTCACCGTTCAAGAGCAAAAGGTTCATGCCATTTCTCAAAGCTAACTTTTACATTAATGAATTCATTTGTAGTCCCTGCTGTGACTTCAGATAGGCATTAAAACCTATAGCATATTGAGGGGCGCCTAGGTTACTCAGTCGGTTAAGCATCCAAGTTCAGCTCAGGTCATGATCTCACAGTTTGTGAGTTTGAGCCCCACATCGGGCTTTGTGCTGACAGCTCAGATCGGAAGCCTGCTTCCGATTCTGTGTCTTCCCCTCTCTCTCCCCCTGCTCCTCCCCTGCTCATGCTTTGTCTCTCTCAAAACTAAATATTAAAAAAATTTTTAAACATAGCAGATTAGCATCATTGAGATGAAAGGAAAGGAGCACAGCAATGAAATGGAACAGTAATAAAATGGAAATTTAAAAAAAAGAAAAAAAGAAAGAACTTGAGTGATTATTCCCAACAATGATGTGGAAATACAATTCTGGACAGGAATATTGAGTTTCAGAACCCAATTCTGTAACTAATCATGTACAAGTAAGGCCAATTACCTGTCCTCATTGTCTCTGTTTCCCCAACAGTAACAGAGGTGTTAAATTATGTGCTCACCTAAGACCCCTCCTGTGTTAACATTCTGCAAAGCTAAAAATAGTTTGTGTCTGAATTATTATCATGATCACCTCAAAATCCATCTCAACTCTCAACATTACTCAACCCCTGGAAAAACAAAATGAAACTCCTTTAAAAAATACCAGTAAGGCCCCTAATGACTTTTCTCATCTTTCCATACTAAATTGTTGTCTTGATACAATCCCAATTAATATACATGATGTGACAAGAAAATGTAGTCCCATTTTTTAAAAGTTAAACTAAGTGTATGCACTATGAATCACTTTGAAAATCTTTCAACTAAGGCTTGAGTGTCATCACATGTTAAAATAATTGACGGAAAACCATACCACAACTTAAAAGTGGTACAACATTGCAATATGTAGGTTAGCCTGAAGACAATGTTCTTAATGATGTCATTTTACCAGTACAACTTATTGGTACATTTTCCCCCAAGAGCATCAGTGACATGTTTTTTGGCTAGAACAAATTAGCATTCCTATATCATTAGATGGAAATAATAAATTCAAGAACCAGTGCAAACAAAAAAGGAATAGGGTGTGAATAGCATTTTACAATTAATCAAGGGAGGCATCTTGGCACCTCATTTTTAAAAAGAAGCAAAACTGTGAAAAATTACAAGTGCCTGCTATTTATCTACATGCTATCTATTCATAAATAGTGAGTTAGGTACTATTCTATCACAAACCCATCCATTCAGCAAATAGTCTTTAAACACCTATTATGTGTAGGCACTCTGACAGGCCCTCCAGATGTATAGTGGAGTTTCAAAGTTGGCAAAATTTGTGAAGTATAAAAATCTTATAATGCATCCATAAAGTACTATATACATGACTTTGTACATAAAGTCCAATCTGTAATTGCTTTTCTCAATGAAACTGAGCTATATCCAGGGGAAGCATGTTATAATGGAATGTATAAGTGTCTGATTACTTAAAGCATCAAGGCTTTAAGGAAGTTATTGAATCTTCAGCTACAGGAATATGGATGAAAGACTAAATTCTCCTTCTTGCCCATAGCATTTATTTCACATTTGTAAAATAATACAATATGTTTTATTTCACATTTAAATACAAATAATATGAATTCATGTTAATGCATTTATCTTGTTTTGATTTTGAAGTGTAAACATTGTCATAGTATCCAAGTGGGAAGTGGGGCAGTTAAAGTCAAGGTGATGAGTTTGCTTATACTGTCTTGAAGGTATTCATTGTTGCTCATAAATTTATGGTTATCTGAGTGATATTTATAACTTCAGCTGGGCTGTATGTGTGATTGCAGTTAACTGTGGGTCAGGAAGGCAATTGTGATCTTCACTGGGTGTTCTCGCACAGGTGAGGTCAAGTGGTCTAAGATGGCCTTATCTGGAAAACCTGGGTGCTCTCATCCTTCACATGGTTATGATGGTGTTCCAAGACAGACAGACTAGAAAAGAAGTCCTGACTTCCACCACATCTTATTAAGCAAAGGAGTCACAAGGCTGGTGCTACACAGGAGTAGAAGGGAACTATCAAGTTACAAAGCAAAGTAAGTCATCAAAGCAGCCCATCTGCCACACCTCCTAACAGGCAAGCACCATTGATCTGTGCCATAACGGGCACATATACCAAGGTTTGCCAGAGTGCTGAGACAAAGGGCTCCTTAAATTTTCTTAGAGCAGAGAGTGTGATGACTGAATTGATGCCTTTAAAAGGAATAATGTTTTTTCTTTAGAGTCATTGCATGCTCCTTTCCTACGCACGGTTGAAGAGCTAGTGTGGTCTGCCTTAAAAAATGTGTTTTTCTTTTTTTTTTTTTTTTTACTTTCATACTATTAATCTGTTGGCCTAGAAGTCCTAGGCACAATTTCTGAATGGCACAACAAGCCACAGTAAATACTAAGCCTGTAGCCAGAGAAAAACCATAAATCAAGAAAATGGTGAGTATAAGAGATTAACATTGAAGGGAAAACCCAAGTCGCCTTGTGCTCTCTTCTGGAATTCTGTGACAGCAACACTTTCTTGAAGTGAACATCTTATGATCACTGCCAAGAGGACTGAGGGACATAGCACTACCATGTTTAAGTATAAAGTAAATGAGCAGTTTGGGGGCGGAGGGATAAAGGACTTTTAAGACGGCATCTTTTCATAGACCTCAATGCCCCATGTGAAAGTATTTGGAAAATTCAATACACTGGGGCACCTGGGTGTCTTAGTCAGTTAAGTGGCCAACTTCGGCTCAGGTCATGATCTCATGCTTCATGAGTATGAGTCCCATGTCAGGCTCTGTGCTGACAGTTCAGCTTTGGATTCTGTGTCTCCCTCTCTCTCTGCCCCTACACAGCTCGCGCTCCTTCTCTCTCTCTCTCTCTCTCTCTCTCTCTCTCTCTCAAAAATAAATACATATCAAAAAAAAGTTCAATACTCTTTAAGAAACAGGAATATCAACTAGTCAAAGGAGGATAGGAATAGTTTGAGATATTGGGGCTGAGAGATCTGGGCCTAGAGAGAGTTACTCCAATCCAGCCACAAAAAGAGGCTAAAGGAAGAACTAGTATTACCATTTCATGGAAAATCCCACATTTTCTGAAAGGCTTTCTGAAAGGCCAGGTCACAGAAAACCAGGAATCATCTTGGGGAGTTTCCACAGTACCCAAAAGAGGTGTATCTCACTACACAAGCACTTTTCTGATTGTGGATGTGATTTTTATCTTATGAAACTTCTTACCACACCAATCCTATACTTATAAAGTTTAAGAGATAATACCACATAACCTCATTATACACAAACTTGCTTGGGATCAAAACAAGATAAATACTTTTTGACTAAACCACATAAAGAAATAAGCCAAAGTATTTCTTCAGTCTTTGTTCATACTCAAAATTTGTTGTCTCCTGTATTCTGGTGGTATCCGAATACTTTGCCAGTGTTTTGCAATAACATTTCTACTGACCTATTTTTGGCAAGATAACTTGTCTGATTTTGGCAATGGAATTTTTATTGGCTTATTTTTTTGCCCACAAATAGAATGTTTTCTTTTAATTCTCATGTTGTAATAGGTAGGTAGCTTATGCTTATAATACACAACTTCAAATGTTTGCTCATAGAAGTTATACATTCTACCTGATCTCCTAATTCTTCAAATTCCTCCTCAAAAGGAGCAACTATTACCAGTTTTGTTCTTCTCTGAGAGAAATTCTTTGAAAATCAATGAAATGGTTTAAACAAACTCTATTTTACACAAATAACATGTCATTACACAAAACTGCACCTTGCCTTTTCACTTAAAATGATTTTTGAGTTCATTAATTATTATTTCATTACCTACAGACTGCCTCTTTCACTTTAATAGTATGTAACAATACTGAGATGGACAAATCATAATTTATTTTATTAGATCACTATCAATGTATTTAGGTTAAAAAAAAGTTAAAAGTTTAAATTAGTAATACCCAATGGTCATGATGATTAATTTCTCTTAGAACACAACCTTGAATTGGCATGTCCTACATGGGGACCAAGGCTTACTCTTCTAAAGCCAGAGGGAAGTTCCTAATGTAATTTATGATTTGAGGCAAACCAAAACATAACTTTATCCTTGGCATTTCATAAACATTTTTTTTTACTTTCTCACCTTCTCATATTTCCTCATGCCCTTTTCCAGAAATTCATCCCTTCTTAATTTTCACCAATTATCAGTACTCTTCCTGTTAAAACCCAACTGTCAAACTCCTTCTCAAAGATTTCCACCGTGGCCCTAATCACCACAGAGCAGAACTTGATTTTTTTTCTGTTAGTTTACTTTAGAGACATATTTGTAACTTCTTCTTATCTGAATATAGTTCTATAAGTATTAATGCATGCCTCATGTCCTTTGCCAGATTGCATACCCATTGAGGGTAGTGATAAAATATAGGGCTGTCCTTTACAAGACTATCAGAAGTCCTTACATGTATTTGTACTTAATAAATATGTCTTGTATAAATACATCCTCAAGTGTTATTCCATTGGATTCTGTTCAATTATAGGACCATAAACTAGAAGTAACCATGAGTCCTACTCTTAAAATTATTATTAGATATATGTTGGATGGATCATTTAAACTCTTAAAGCGTTTGTATTTCAAAATGGGAATAAAATACCTAGATGATCTGATCACTGGCTTGTTGTCAGAATAAAATGAAATAGTAGTTTTATACTGAAAATCTCAGCATTAGGAAAAAATCCAAGGTCTCCTTGTCCAATCACCTATCCATTGCCAAAAATCCCCATGTATTGATAATAAGTAAACTATAAATTTACATGTAAAAATTTCTCAATCCAGGCATAAAAATATCTCAATCCAGAATAGAAGCCCATTTTATGTTTGTGCAGCTCTGACTACTGTTACTGAGGTGGGCATACAGTGAGTGATATCTATATTATACTACTTCATAATGAATAGTTTGCTACATCTGATTGGTGATTGGTTGCCAACCTCTGAAGAAGGCTCAATCTTCTGCTCAATAACTCAACCCACATTTTAGAGGATTGGATTGTCTGGACCACATGGATAATGTTGTCGCCAGATTCTTCAATCTTAACTAATCCTCATGATGATTCAATGAACTATAAAAATTATTCTTACCTTTTTACTTTAGTATATGCAATAAGTAGTGCTAGAAAGAGTGCTGTGTAACTAGTGAGTTTCACATTTGGGTCACTTAACTTCTGTAGTCAAGCCAAACTTATCCCAAACATCCTTGGTCATGAACTAACAAGTAATGTATATGAAAAAAATTTCAAAGCACCGTAAACAAAGAGGGCTAATATTATTACTAATTATTATAGGACCTCAGTCATATTTTGCTTCCTCATTTTGCTTTGAGCATAAGAAGCAATAAATTTCAAAGCAAAATTGATTTTGAACTGTTAAAACTTACACTTCAGAGTATGTTCTATGCAACGATAACATTAATTCATACATATCCCTATTCCAGATTTAACTATACTCTCTATTGAAAAAAATAGTGGTAAGAATAAATTGGTAATTTTGTCAAAGCATACCTGGAATATGAAATACTATATTTCAAAGCAGCCTGAAACTGGCTGCTTTGAGTCCCTACCTGAGTATATCTATACCTCTCCTTATCAGAAACAATAGGCAGTTGGAGCAACTTTAAATATGAAATTTATGAGGTGTTCAATTAAGATCTAGAAAACTTAAAAGTCTCTAGCATCAGTATAGCAGAAATACAGATAATGTAATACATAAACCAAAAATGTTTTTCATTTCACCAAATCATGGTGACATAAACACTCACATTAGCTTATATCTATCCCTATCTAGGCAGCTGCCACTCAGGCCCTTCTTATATTACTGCTATAACTGGGCAACTCAAAAGATCCTAAATAATTGGGAATATTTTAGTCTTCCAAAACCTGAAATTTTAACTGAGATCTGTAATCAAACATACATCAATGGATGCAGAAGTTGCTTACCTTCTGTGTGCACAGCTGACACGTAGGTCCAATTGTACCTCTTCACTATGTCCACCATGGCCCGTGCCTGCTGGGCATCTGAAGGAACCACCCTCATGAAGTACTTGAACAGAGTCTTGTCACTCAGATCCATGCTTGTTGCCGAGTAAGCAATCTGAGGTATGTTGAAAAGCTGGAGTAAGTTCTGGACCTGAATGGCCACAGAACTGGAGCCAGGCCCAATGACACCTACAATGGGCTTCTTGGAGCGGAAGGAAGAGGAGGACCCATCCACGCAGCGCACCAAACCTTCTTCTTCTTCTGAAGAAATGAGGGAGTCCCTGATGAACTCAATGCTCTGCTCTAGGGCCACAGCCGAATGCCAGCAGGAATCCCTTATCTCACAGCCCAGTGTGATGTTGGGCAAGAGTGTGGGGTCTGAGTTGATCCTTTCCAGAGTGTGCAGCATGGCCTCCACTCTCTGAATGCCATACTGTTCACGAACTGCCCCACACTTCCTCTCATGAACTTTGTCCACCGTGGGCTGATGGTGGACAGAAAAGAGAGCTCCAATAATGATGTCGCCTGGCATGTGAGCCACCACCCTCCTCTCACTGGACTGTGCACTTCCACGGACATCTTCTTTCAAAAGCAGAACTGACAGGATCAACAGAAGGACCATTTTAGGAAAAGAGTTCAAGCTAATAAAGACAGCATGGTGGGGAAAATTTAGGAGAGTTCTGATAGATAGAATCAAATGATGTCCTATGTTCGGTGGCAAACCAAGGAATTAGCCAGTAATTTAGATGTGCGCTCTAAAAGACCACCATTTCCCTGCGTACCATTTAGTTAGATGCATCCATGTGATCATGATCTTCAAAACCTGGAAAAAAAACAGCATGGCATTTAACAATATAAGTGTAATTACTTTGGGAAGCTCTAATGGTCTATACTAGTAGACTTTGACGATGTAGATTAAGATTATAATCTTTTTGAAAAAAGAATCTAAATATCTTGAAGACTCTCCTTTGTATCTTTTGTAATTTTGCGGTTTGATAAAGCAGTCTGATGGAGCTTCTTGATCTTCCTTCACTCTTATTAATATATATTTTTTTCATTTGTTCTTCTGGAGTACACAAAACCAAATCTTACGTGTGGCAGGCCAAACTATATCCTTTTGCAGAGATGAGGGAAAGCATTCTAAAAGCATAACTATGCCATGAACAGAAAACTTTAGGGAGTATGCACTCCAAAATTATAAACATTAGTTATCTCTGGGTGATGGTATTTTTTGTTTTAGAAAAATAAATTTTCAGCATTAAGCATGTATTAACTATGCAACTGCAAAAATAAAGTTTCTTTTTAAAAAAGCTACATACTCCCTCTTCAAATTTAGTGTAAGGCAAGTTGAACAATCTCCCCAATAAATCAGTATTGTGACTTGTTTCCATATAATATAGTACAAAGACATTATGAGGCCAGGTAGATATTTCTATGCTAAATGAACTACAGGAAAGAAGGGAGAGAGTTGGGTTATTACAGAGTAAAATGTTCCCTAAATAGGTACAAAGACATAGAGAAATGGGCAGCAGTTTTTGGAGAAAATAATATTCGGTTCAATTCCAGTTCTGCTCTTAAGGATTATTAATAAATAATTAATTATTAATTACTAAACTGTTTAGCCTCTCAGTACCAGAGTTTCCTAATCTGAAAAGTCCCATAATATGTACCAGGCTACCTTATGGGAATCAACATAAGATATCAACTATGCGAATGTCTTGTATATTGAATAAGACTATATATATTCAGGACATGACCTTTTCTGTTATTAAATTTCCAAGGGCATTCTGTAGCTAGGTGGTGAGGACAGAAAATTCTCTGGCAACCCACTCAGTCCTCCAGAGTCTTCAAAGTAATTACAGAGTCCTATCATAAAATTCACAGTAATCAGTCCTCTATCTCTGATCCAGGAAAAAAAAATTCCATATCATGAAGACCCAAAGGGCTGGAGGGATGCGTGTTTGGAATTATCTTTCCAAGTAGAAACTTAGTACAGCTTTAAAAGTAGTCATCTATTTCATTTAAAACTCCTGGGAAGAAGGGAATTTGTCCCAAGTTGCCTACAGCAAATTCTAGCATAGACTTTGTAAAAGGGAACTGACAACTAGTGATTTGGATTATTGAAAGAATAAGAGAATTATTTTGTATGTTGTCTTCTCTGCCAGCCAAGGATCTCAACTTGCTTTAAAGTGACCAACTCCCTAGGGGCACCTGGGGTGGCTCAGTCGGTTGAGAGGCTGACTCTTAGTTTCAGCTCAGGTTGTGATTTTGTGGTTCATAGGTTTCAGCCTTGCATTGGGCTCTGCACTGACATAGTACAGAGCCTGTTTCAGATTTCTCTCCCCACCTCTGTCTCTCTGCCACTCCCCAGCTTGCTCACTCTCTCTCTCTCTTTCTCAAAAAAAAATAAAAATAATAATAATAATAATAATAATAATAATAATAACTCCCTAAGCAACACCTTTCAAAGACAGGTGATGCTTCTTCAGAAATTTATATGATTACAAGGCTTCTTCAAGAATCCTAATGGTTTTCAACACTCATCAGATTTGAAAAATTCTAGTCCAGACAAGAAATGAAGATAACCTGAATCACAGTTCAAATCACTTCCCACCCCCACCATTTTTACCACTGCCTTCCACTCTTTCTTATGGCAAAAGAGAAAGTCTCCCTTGCATATTGCTAAACATTAAATTTTTTTAAAAAAATCAAATAACTAGATGTTCCAGAATTACGAGGTGCTTAGCAATACTTAGGGCAAAAATAAGTTTTGGTATGGAAGTTGGCACTGTAGACAAGGAGCACGAGATAAAGACTGATATCATTTTCTCTTTTGGGAAATTATCTGAATATTCTCAAGCACTCCTTTCACTTGCTTAGACCAAAGACCTAGAGCTTGATGCTTATTCTCATAAACATGTGAATTCTACTTCAGACAAAAAAAATCTTAGGTAAAAGGAATCACGATATCTTATTAAATCCAGAATGTTAATGAACAAACCAAATAACAAAACAGGACTCATTTTTATTACATAAGAGCATCAAAGTGATATGAGAGACTAGAGGTGGGCTATCAAAATGATGAAACTAAAATAGGCCCATGAATTTTATTTGTTAGAATTCTTTTAGACAAGCCCAATATAATGACACATAGTAAATATATATACATGTATATATGCACATACACACACATATATAACACTGAAATATTCCTTCCTACTATTTAGCTCCCTATAAGTTAAATTAATGATTTAACTCATTCAAGATACATCTACTAAATATTGAGTGGGAAAGACTAATGTAACAAAGAAGTGCAATGATGTACATTGATAATTGCCATCATTATTTCACTGAACACCCATCATACACCAGACACTTGTTCATTAACTCATTTAACAAATATTTATGACATGCCTATGCTATGATTCTGTCCTGGAAATTAAATATGCAAGAGAGAACAGGTTGTACATGCTTCCTACACTCATGGGGCTTGCAAATTAGTACTCTAAAAGGTGACTTTAGCTGGAGCCTGGTAAGTGCAAAGAACAACAAATAAAGAATGAAAAGAAGTCATTTGTGTGAAAAGTGTGGCTATAGCATAAAGAATACGAGCAATAGTGGTACAAGATGAGGCTGCAAAAATAAGAAAGGGCCAGACCATGTAGGATCGTGTAGGCTCTTACAAGGAATGTGGACGTTAGGTGCAACAGAATGCCATTGAGGAGATGTAAACAAATGACTGGCACAATTCAGTCTTAGAAAACGTTGTTCTAGCTACTCACTGTTCTGGATAATGGGCAGAAGAAATCTGATTAGGAGACATAAATAGTCTAAGTAAGGAATTATAGTGTCTTGGCTATTACTTGGCACAGTAGATATGGAAAAAAGTGGACACAATCAGATATATTTTCTAAGCAGAAACAACTGGACTTACTGATGGACTGAATGTGCATCATAAGGTAGAGAGAAGTTAGGGTCTGCTCCTAGGTTTTGAGTCTAAAAGCTAGTGTACTTTTGTACCATTAAAAGACATGGGATGTACTTGTACAGAAACAGATGGAGGCAGAGAAAAACATAAATTTCCTTTGGACATGTTAAATTTGAGATACTCTTAAAGCGCCTAAGTACAGGCACCAAACAGGAAGGTGAGTATGTAAGACTGTACCAAAAGGAGTGTTTTGGGTTAGAGATATAAACTGAGGGTCACCAATACATAAAATCTTTGCAATGAATATAATCATCTGGAAAGCAAGTATAAGTGAAGAAAAGGTGGAGCTGAGAAGAAACCCCCACAGAAAGGTGAGATTGTGGGAAAGCCAGCTTTCTGGCCGGAATATTATTATTTTCCAATAATATTGTTTGGAAATAATATTATTTATACTAATATTATAGTATAACATTATACTACATATATTATATAGTCATATATAATAGGCAAGGAAACAGGCAAGTCATAAAGCAAGGAAAGAAAGTAAGAACACGTGATATAAGAAACGCCAGAAAAGAATGTCCTTGGCACTTTATATTTACAGACATGACACAAAGCTTGCAGGTTGCAAACAATTAAACACATCCTATTCTCCCCCCCCAAAGATATTATTTTCAGAGTGTATTGAGTATCTGTGTATGGCGTGTGTGTGGCAAGAATCCTTAGAACAACCCTGAGATATAAGTATTATTGTATTATCTCTATTTTACAAGTGATGTCGTGGGTTTTCATAAGTTAAAAATTAGCTGGCCACTCACAGTATAACATATAAAGTTATTGAATCACTGTATTATACACCTGAAATGAATGTAACATTGTGTGCCAACTATACATACATACATATGTACATACATAAAACTAGCCAATCACTTAGAAGGCGATGGAGCTAGAATTTATGTCTATGCCTAGTGACTCCATCATGTGCTCTTTGCATTATTCCTTGCTGCTTTGCTGTCCTTTCCTTTGAGAAAGGTATTTCGAAAGTCCATAAAATCAAGAAGGGTTACCCAAACACAGTTTGAACATTCCAGGGATATAGAATCTTACAGGAGTTTCCTTGAAAACTAGAGGGTGGAGAACATTTCAGGAAAAGAGATGATTCAGCACTTGGAATGTAATAATGTGTGTGACTGTCTAATACAAATGTATTTACATTGCCCTGGCATCCCTCACTAGATTATGGCCTGCTAGGTTATAAAGCAATGACTGCTTTGTAATCTGCTCCTGATGTACACAATGCTATATTTCATCAATATTAGCTGTGAATCTGAGATACCTGGAAAGTACATTTTGAAATAAATAATGACTTGGAAATTTGACAGAATTGTGCTACAACTTAGCTTATTATCAGGTTAAACAAGTCATCCCATGTGTTCCCAAAATACAAGAAATTAATAGAACATAAATTCTAAATAGACCAGTAGGGTATACACTAGCTCTAGCACCCTCACTCATCTGTCCAACATGCGTTTATCAGTACTTGTTCTGTACCAACCACTCTTCTAGACCCTGTGGTTTCAGTTATGGACAAAGTAGACATAAATCCATGCCCTCCTAAAGCCTGTACTCTAAAGCAGGGGGAGGGAGGCAGAATTGTCAGGCAATAAACGAGATACGGAGGTAAATTATTGTATGTACACAGTAATAAGGGTTAAAAAGAAACAATAAAGCAAGGAAGGAAGATAGAAAGGGTTAGAGATGTGGGGAAATCTTAATAATGTAGGCACAGAAGTACAAACTTTAAAAGTAAAATCTGGGTAAATACCTGAAAGAAGTAAGGGAATGAGTCATGCAAATATCTAGGGAAAGAACATTCTAGGGAAAGTCACAAACACAAGGCCCCTGAGGCCAACTTCTGCTTAGTATGTTGAGGAGCACCAAGAAAGCAAGTGTGACTGCAGCGAAGCA
Organism: Paguma larvata; assembly: GCA_030068075.1. Taxonomy (NCBI): domain Eukaryota; kingdom Metazoa; phylum Chordata; class Mammalia; order Carnivora; family Viverridae; genus Paguma; species Paguma larvata. Next base: position 42,157,719 of record CM057831.1, on the reverse strand, counting down.
AAAATGGGGACAGAGCAAGTAAGGTTGAGAGATACATGATCATGTGCATTCTTTTTGGACTTTAAAAGGCTGCGCTTTAACATCATGTGACAGAGATTTTCCGGAAGACTTTTCAATAGAAGACAGACACACAATGACCAACATTTAAACACAAAGTAGGACACGAAGGCAGAACTGAGATGACGGTTAGGAAATTACTGCAAAAATCCAGGCAGGACAGATGGCAGTGGCTTGGATCAGGGGGACATGGTGGTATCGGTGGAGAGAACTGGTCTGTCTTAAAGACAGAGTGGAAGGTTTGCTGTCAGATCTGACTTGAGATGTGAAGGAAAGATCAGAATCAATGAAGACACTAACGCTTTCAGCCTGAGCAAATAAAAGATGTTGCCACATTGACTGAGATAGAGAAACTGGAGGAACAGATTTGGGTGGACTTAACAGAAGTTAGTTTTGATAGATCAATTTTAGAAATTCAAGAAGAGACATTTCATAAGCAGCTGGATATAAGAGGCTAAATTTCTGAGAGATGTCTGCGTAGGAGACATAAATGGGGGAGGCATCACTATACAGATACTATTTTTTGTAAATCATGGAACTAAATGAAATCACCTAGGAAGTGGAAATAGAAAAGAAACTAGTTCTGAGCCTGAGCCCAGGGAGTTGCAGGGCTTAAATTCCCAGAGATAAGGAGAAACCAGCAAAGGAGACTAAAAAATGTTGATGTAATTTAAAATATTAATATATAAATATAAAATATTGAGTGTGTATGCATGCACAAAGTCTGGAAACATACACACTGACATTATAGAATGTTTTCTGGGTGGTGGAAATATGTGTACCTTTTAATTTCTTCTTTGCCTTTATCTGTGTCTTCTAAATTTCTACATTTACTATGAAAATACATTACTCGTGATATTAGTTTAATGTGGTCCTGACGGATCTACTTTCTAAATTTCTGCCCCAGTGTCCCTTGTGGCTTTATCTCCCTTGAATCTGCCCTTCCTCGGGGGTCTACTAGTCAAGCAAATTTGTGTCTCCTTTACACTGCTTTACCCAATGGTATTGTTCATGCTGTTTCTGATCCTTGACACAGTCTTGCTTCAGTAGCCTTTATGGCAGATTTTAAGAGCACGGGCTTAGAATCAAGTAGACTTTGAATCTAATACTGCCATTTATTGGATATGTGCCCTTGGTCACTTAGCCTCTCTGAGCCTAATTGGAATGACAATGGTATCACCTCAAAGAGTTTTAATGAGGACTGAATGACATAATATTTTAAAATAGTCACTTTATAAAATCTTCCCAGATCCTTCACCTTGTAGTGTTTGCTCTATTATCTGAACTCACATGACGTTTCTATCGATACTTTCTTGTGTTTATTACTAAGCTAATATTGGAGCTATTTATACATTTTTTATCTTCTAACAAACTTCAGATCCCTTAAAGGTTAAATTTGTACCATATATAGCACCTGGTATAATACTTGCACAAAACAGATGTTCAATAAATTCTGTTCAATGAAGAAATCATGTAAAGTGAATTGCCTCCACTTGCCTTTCTGGTCAACTACCTGACTGAGGTTCTAAGATATTATCCCTTGCTCCATCCTGGAAAATTGAAAAATGGATAATGAAACTCCCTCCATCCAATGGGTCCAGGAAATAGAGGTCCTCAAAAAGAGAAGCAAGAACTGAAAAGTAACAGGTAGAAACCTTTATTGGTAGAACAGATAGAAACCCATGGCTTTTCAACATACTAAGGAAAATAGCATCATAGAAACAGACAGAGCCCTGTAGATAATTCAATTTAACTGAGACCCATGATGATTACATGATTTTTGGCAGTCCCACAGCCATAACCCAGCAAAATCCCACCTCAAAACCCAGGTTTAATCATCCTACAAGTTGGTATCTGCTCTTCCATAATTTTCTAAGCATACAATTTTTATCATATTTTTTCATTCAAATGGAGTGTTAGTATGAAATCTACATATTTTGCTCTCCTCTGTATAATACACAGTAAATATCTTTCCATATTGGTTAATTTTGTTGATGGGGACAATAATAACAATAATTAAAATATGGAGATAGCTTACCATGTGCTAGGTACTATGCTTAGCATTTTGCATAAAATATCACTTAATTGTCATAAAAATTATCAGATAAACAATTTTGTGCATATTTTACACATGAAGGATCTGGGGCTCAGACAGAATGGTTTGGTTAATATTCTAAAGCAAGCAACTATCAGAACCAACATTCACATTCAGAACATCAATTTCTTTTTAACAGTCACATAGTATTCAATTATATGATTATGCTAAGATTTATTTAATTATCCTCTATTATTAGATATTTAGATTATTTAAAGATTTTCCTACTTTATAAACAATGTTGCATTTTACTTACTTTTGAAAGTATTTGTACAGGACAAATGCATGATATTGCTGGCATAAATATTTTCACGTTACAGTTTATCAATTTAGATTTTAAAACAACAACTTTGCTCTTACTCCCTTCTCCTTAACCTCATCAGTTCTGGGTACCACACATTGAGGATCTGCTTCCTCTTGCATTTATTCATGTTTACAGGTGAGGCCACTTCTCCTTAGTTATCTCACCACAAAGTACATTCATATTACTCTTTCAGTTTATAGACCTTTCCCCATTATTAATCCCACTTCAACCTACAACAAAATTACTGCCAAAAAAATCAGATTATCCCATTTCATATATTGAGAAATAGGGTCTCCAAGAGAATGAATTATTTGCTTTAAATTATAGCCCTGAGGTGATACAGGTTACAGGTTGGTAGCAAAAATAGAAAAAAAAATCAGGTTCTTGTTATAAATAATGGGGAGGAATTAACTAATATAATGATTTAAAAGCTTTTATAATGTTATAGATCTACAATCTAATAATATGGAGAGTTTTAATTTAATCAAAACCAGTAAATGATAGGAGTTTACATAAATAGTATAACTTATATAATAGATTGTTTTAGGGTCTTATTTTCAGAAGCACTAGTCTGCTTTACTCAATAATATATTCCTTGACTCATAGCATAATAAAATGAAGCACTATCCTGTTATAGAAAACAGTAGACATATATTTAATATGCATAAGTATTTTGCCTCAGGCAATCATAGAGTCTCATATTGTATCCTAAATGAATGTGAAGAAAGAATATTGGTGGGTAGAATTTGCATAAATGGCAACTTACACTGTAACCAGATTCACAGCTCGCATTGTCTTTTATTTTCAACAATCTTCTCAAACACTGACCATCTTTCTGGCACAGATGTCTCTTATATAACTTAATCCCCACACAAGCAAATCACACAGTTCAGGACATCAACACTAAAATGATTCCTTCTGCCTGAGCAATAGCCTCATCACAAATAGAGGTGTCAATATTGTGTATGCCATGAAGGCCTTTGATGTATTTTCCTGAAAACAAGTGCATGCCATAGATAAGAGATACTCTGAGGTATGATACCGAGAGTTTTATAGTCTAGGAAAGCTTCGTTGTTGTAGCTATCTCAAGCACACATCTGTGACCTTGTAAACAAGAAAGTCCAGCACCCTCTCTGTTTAGCCCAGATCTAAAAATATGGCATATTTTAAGCAAAGCTCCCTTAAGCCAAAAGGGGGCTATAAAATAACATTGTACAAAAATGAAATCTATAATTTTATTCATTAATTAAAAGGTGCTGGCAGCAGAATAAAGCTCACTAAATCACTGTAAATCATGAAACAACTGGTTTAGTAGTCCATGAAGACCCGAAATGGCCTTCTATAGCAAAGCAATAAAAATGATGTAATCTACTGTTAACTAGTCTCAATTTAATTATCAAGCAGGGATTCCTAGCATCTTCTCATTTTGCAGCCTTCAGCTGCTTTCTTGTTATTTATGGTACACCTCCAAAGACGGTAAAGCATTATTGTACATATTATATTACTTATCATCAGGTGCTTAAAAGTGTGCTTTTGCATTTCTAACTCAATCTCTAGTTATTTATTAATTGCTAATATTTACTGAGTGCCTACTTTGTGCTAAATAATGTGTAAGCATTATTTAAGTCTCAAATGGACTCTGTGAGGTAGGTATGATGACTACCTACATTAACTATCTCTAAAAATTGAGGTTTAGAGGTGAAGAATCTTACCAGATTCCATATTATACCTGTAATAAATGGCAGAGTCAGGATATGAACCCAACTCTCCCTGGCCCCAAAGCCCACACTCAACATAATCAGATGATAATGTCTCCCAAAAGACCAAATGGGTTGGCTGGTTAAACTTATGCATTGATTGCAAAACATTCTGAAACTCTATCTGCTTTCCATTAAAAGTTTATGCAATGCCAACCATCTACATTTATAAGCCATACAAACCAACCAAATAAATATAGTAACTCTATTTTCTGGAATTATTTAGATCACAGTTTCCTGACATTCTGGACTAGACACTTAGTTGTGGAGGTTTACTGTCCTGTGCATTGTAGGATGTTTAGCAGCATCCCTGGTCTCCTGATGCCATTAGCCAATACACCTCCTCTAGTTCTGACAAATAAAAATGTCCCCAGACACTGTCAAATGTCCCCTGCAGGTCAAAGTCATCCCCAGTTGAAAGCCACTGATATATATCCTGGCAAGGTCTACATAAACATCAAAAAAGACCACAACTAAGATCTAATCATCTGGATTTGTCAGTCCCACAAAACCTTTTCCTGAAACATCCTAATAATTCAAGAAGAGTAGTTTGGGATAGGCTTGTCTTTAGGCCTTCTTTGTAACTTGTTTCTGGATATATTATATTATCTTGATGCTTACAATTTCAACATGAGAAATATACATTAAACCATGAGAGTGAAGGATGATATTGTCTTAGATTAAATGAGCATGGTTCTGAGTATCCATAAGTTGTAATAAATGAATGTGAGAAGAGTATCCCGTGATATATTTTACCATTTCAAAGGCTACTTTTAATACGAAACATAAAGCTCATTTTAATTTTAACAAGACAAAGAATATTTATATAGTAATTATATGTTGGTTTTTCAAAATTTCATTTTTACTTTTAAAAAAAGCAATGTGTAATTATGTTATTTACCTTTCTTCTTGGTCCTTAAATACTTCTACTACATAATTGTGCATTAAGGAAAATTGATTTTGAAAAAATACTTTTCAATTACTGCTCTGCAAAATATTACAAGCGTAAACAGACAATATTATTATTATTATTATTATTACAGTGCCCACTAGCACCTTTCTGATTAATACCTTTTAAGTTTCTTCAGAACATTTATGCTCAAAAGTTTAAGAGCAATGACCTATAGCCAGAAAACTGATCATTAGGGAACTAATCATAGGTCTGTTATCTTTATAAGACAAACAGAATCATATCTACATAAGATACATTTTTTTCACATCTAAAATGTCCTTTAAATTTGCTAACTAGTTTGACTAGATAAGAGAAGATATTTGAAACATAAATTATGTACCAACTACGGGGTTGCTGAGAAGATTAAATTCAATAACACGTGAAAGCTAGTAAACATTTGATATTCAAAGGCCTAGATCAGTTTTATAGTCATAACTTCCATTTCTACATTGTTTATTGTGGGTCTGGAACTTTACTTATATTTGTACAATTAATTCATCATAATCACTCAGTGATACTTAGTGTTACAATCTGTTCCCCTATTTTTAAAATGAGGAAAACATTTGCAGAGCAATGTTAAGTTACTCGTCATAGGTTATGTAGCTATTAAGCCGCAAAGCTAGGATTAAAACTCTGGCAATTTTTTTGCAAGGGTCTGCCCTCCCGTACACTACTCAGTGGAAATCACGCTGAAACAATTCCATGATATTGAGCCACACCGTAGATTAAAGTTACCTAATGTAATGGAAAGAAGGTAGGTTTGATTTCCAAACAAATCAAATGTGTGTATTTATTTATTTATTTATCCCATCCCTTTGTTATATGACAGGGGAAGAAGCAACAGCAAAAAGAACTCAGTTTTAACAACAGAAAAATAAGAACAAATATTGCCTTGCATAATTATTACAAGGATTAAATAACACACCAATGCTTGGCATGGTGCCCAATGTGCTCAATAAAGGGTAATTACTGAAGCAGGGATGAGCCTGCACCGAGACTCCTGCCTGGTTCCCCTTCTGAATAAAGGTACATATAATGCAAGCAAAATTATAACTGGTAAAATCTAGATTTTTTTTCTTCCTCTGTGAATTTAAAGGAAATGAGAGCAAGCCTGTGGCATATTGTTTTTTAGAACTATGTTTTAACTGCCTGAGATCAAGAAACACCAAGAAGATACTATGTTTTACAAAGAGCTGAAAATTCAAAATCAAAATCCGAATTTTATTTTCTTGGATTATATAAGCACATCACGAACTAAAAAAAAATATTTCTTTTGATGCTTCAGGACTAGCATTAACATTCCTCTGAATATTAAAAATAACACATATTTCTAAATTGTAGAATGGTCCTGCTTTATAGCAGTACATCTTAAGTATACACAAACTCCAAACAAATGTATTAGCTTTAGCATATCTCAACATATGTCAAAAGACAGTCTTCACTGTTTTATGAGTCAGTTTATACTCTATCTATTAAAATAACATGGCAAACAGTATAAGGAAGAATGGTTGGAGGCATCTCTGTCTTTCATGCATCCCATGAAGACAGAAAACCTGGGGGAGAGTAGTGTACAAGTAAGTACTATATTTTTCATGATTAGTGTCAGTTCACATTTTACCTGTAATTTCACCTATGGTTTACTGGCATTTAATTTAGCTTTTTATCTAACATGCTTTGACAATTCCATAAAAGGAAATATAATAAGACTCCTATAAAATCTTCAATGTGCTTTGAACAAAAAGGAGAATACTAAAGTTACTAAAATCCTTTAGTCACAAAAGTAATATATATTTTGTGGTGGCTGGACAGTTTTCACTTTGGTGTTTGTCACCACGTCCATCACATGGGCTATGAAGTAATGACAGAGGCCTGTGTCTCCCTATGGACGCAAAGTGAAAAAGTGAGCAAGTACTTGGATTATTCAAATACCACCACCCTCTCCCCCAAATAATCTCAGTATGCCCTTTAACAAATGAACATTACAGTTTGGTTTTTCTTAGAGGATAGACCACAGCCAAAATATTGCCATGTGATAGCAGAGATCTAGGAGGTGCAACGAAAATATCTGGATTATACATTTTTGTCAAACAGGGTGTAAAGGACTAGAGAAAGCTTTTCTCTTAAAAGAAGCAGTTATGTGGAAAGTATTCTATCCACATTCTTCTTCTAAGAAACCTTAAAGGATCTGTCCGTAGTGCTGAAAAGGTCTCTACTGGAGAAGGCTGGAGATTTTGCGGGATGTGCATTAACCTGATGAGTTCAGGAAACAGTTTTTTCAAGTCCCCAACTAAACATCCTTTCAAACTGAAATTGAAATCTATAAAGTACATAAATAGTCACAACTGGCTCTTCAATGTGTAATTCACAGATATAAGAGATAAATTAAAGGAGAAATTCCCTGTGTTCTAGAATGGTAATGAGGGGCACCAACCACACCTAACAAGAGGTAGCATACCTGAACATGGCAAAACTCCAAAGAATGTCTAGAATGTTGTATAACTAGGAGTATTCTACAGAAAACTTGGCTTAGCCCCACTGGGGGTAAGAGGCTGCACAGAATACAAGGCAATGTTAACTTGGCTGTCTCAAATGGCCAGAGGCCAGCATTAAGAATACAGATTAGCTCTGACCCAGTCTCAAGGGATTCAGAACAATAAAACAATATGTAGGGAATGAAGAAAGAGGTGGAAAGGAGATGCTGCCTTCCTACTGGCCTGTGTCAATTTCTTAGCAGGAAGTAAAGTGTCAGAGCATCTATCTGCCTGGTTACTCAAGCTTACAGTTCAGCTGAGGCAGCACCAAGATTGTGCCTAAATAAGCACAAGTGCTTGTTAACCTCTCCTCAATTTCCCTTCCCCACAGCACCTGCTCCAGAGGGAAATGAGGGCAGTTGGAAATTCCGGCACCAATACCAGAAGCCTTCCAGGAAGACTCTTTACCTCCCTTTGTGAGGTCGAAGTCCAGGTTAGGCTCTGATCATCAGCTAGCTCATGGGCCTGACTGGGTTCTTTCCCCAAGTCACTGTAGCCTGGATTCCCTTCTCGGCATGCCGCTCGTGCTGCCGCTCCTGGGTAACTAGCAGGCATTGTGTCCGAAGGGAAAGATGCATCCACAGGAGAGGAAAGAGCGGGAGGGCGCAGACTGGGGTTCAGAAAGAGGCACGCTAGTCTGAGTTGAAAGAGCTGTGCTTTCAGCACCACCCGCTGTCCCCCCTCCTCCTGCAGCAGGCGCCAGGATCGCTGCAGCTTACCGATCTACTGGGAAGCAATTCTCCTTCCTTTCCCTCTCCACCTTTGCTTCTCTCAATTCCAAGCCCTCGGGTGGTTTGGGATAGCACAGTCTGCATACTAAACACCCGCACCTGGCCTTAGGGAGCGGGAACTAGGATCCGAAGGCATGCAGAATCCCTTTCTCAATCCTTGCAGCCATTCCCTCCTTTATCCCATTGCTGCCGCCTTTTCTCCCAACAGGTTTAACTAAGGCCATCAGCAAATGGAGCGGACTTCAACCTCGAGGTCTGGCCAGCTCTGCTCCACACTCATCCCACTCCCAAACCAAACTGTGAGCTACCCAGCAAGCTGATAGCGCCTACATCCTTCCCGGGCACGGGGACACTTGGGCACACAGACCCTTATTGAGCTTACCCCCCTGTTGGCCGCACAGCGGGCAGTGAGACGCGGTCTAGCTAGCCCCCCATAAAGTTGAGCCGTGGTGATCAGCGGGGCAGAGCCGGCCTCTCCATTCCCGGGCTCCCCACCAAGATGATCTTAAGCTCATCTCCTGCGCTCAGTGCGCACAGAACAGCAGAGCTGAGGGCGGTGTGTGCAGCAATCTCCCTGCTACTGAGAAAGGGGAGAAGGGGGGAAGGGGAGCTCACGGAGGAGGGAGGGGTGGTAGTTTGTATTTATAGAGAACAGAGTTCTCAGCGCAACTTTTTGGTGCCACCAAGTGGCACAGTGAGTTCCTTTAGGAACACGGACTTCGGGTCGAATTTGGATGGGTAAACCAGCCCCACAGCCAGATGATCACATGATAAGGGGATCAGGGGCACCCCTAGGACTTGTGTTTTCCCATGTGCACCCTATCTCAGCACCTGTGATGCAGATCCCTGAGTTCTGAGAATGAGCTTACACTGAGGGGGAAGAAGAACCTGTGCCCTCTTCAGACAAGTGGCAGAGGTGTCAAGGACAATGGGCAGATGCCAGTTGCCTCCTAGGAACCTGGTCTCAGGAAGAATATCCATTCCCGTCTCCCTCCTAACTCTTCTGCCCAGATTACAGTATTTTCAGATCTCGCTCTAAAATCTTCCTGCCATCTGGAGTGCCCAACCTTAAAATGAGATGCCATTCATTTTCCTTGTGTTAGAATCAATTCCAGATTATTTCCCAAACCCTCAGATTCAAAGAACTTCAGCTTGCCACCAAACCTCCTTGTTTAATTGCTACCTTTAAAAAGCAAGTGTCTTTAGGCTCTATGGATCTGAGTCTCTCTAAGCATCACCTAGGTTCCCTCGGTTATAGGCTAGGTGTCCAATTGTCCTTCTCACCCATCTCCACAGACCTCTCAGCCAACATTACATTACAGAACATTACATCCAACAGTACATCCAGAAGCTTGCAAATATATTCTATACTTTGAGGGAGAATGTCCTGAAGCTTCCTTTATCTGGATTTTCTGGGTGTTCTTTCTCTCTTGTATGCAGCCCTGAAAACCCATACGATCATAAACAGATACTACTGCATGGAACTTTAGTGTCCTCAAACACAGAAGAATCTCTCTACATTTTGCAGAAATGATGGAAATGAAGAAACTGAGTACACAAAGGTTAAGGGACTTTTTCAAGGTCACACATTTTCCCAGGGACCAGCCCAGGCATTACGCAGTTTGGGACTTAACAAATACAGTGATGCCAAACCTGACTTGGAGGCTCCCGCTCCTTCTACCACCCCATTCACTCATACTCAACTCCCTTTTCTCCCCCTAACCTCCCCCCCACCCTGCATCCCTCTCTCTGACCCCATCCTTTGCCAAAGTTCCAAAAAGAAACCTACTGTAAGGATGGATGTTCCTTATCCCCACTGGGAGTACACAAACTTGAGCATACAGGTCCAGAGTTACAGGTGTACCCCCTTAAAAATGGCCCCCTGTTCTAGAAAACCTTTCCCTCTTGTAGTGTAGTCATGGAAGTGTCATTTTAGAAATGGAACACTGGCATTCACACCCCACCAGGTCCGTCGTATGCTGCCTCTTTTCAGGGTAAAGCACCAGCAAATGCTCTTGTTAGCCTCCAAATACCTAATGGTCTTAAAGATAGATAAGCTCCCCCCTTCCTTGTTATGCACCCTTTTGTGCACATGTATCGGTATGCGCGCTAGAGAAAGAGAGACGGAGAGGGAGACAGAAAGAGAGAGAGAGGGAGCCAAACGCCTCCTTTGGCTCCGATCTCTATTTTCTCCTCTGATTTTTTTTAGTTCGTTTTCTATGGAAACGAGCCCACTTAAGTCCCTCACTTATGCAAATAAAAGCAAAATGATCTTCATAAACCTCTCACTGGAGCGAAGCCGCGGTCGCCTAGACTCCTGACTAGAAATTTGTGTCTGATTCACACAGCACACGTCCTTGCGGGGTGACTTTTCTAAACTTGCAGGACCTCGCAGCGTCCCTGGCTCCACCAATTCTCCACCTGCCCACCACCTGCCTTCCTGGGTCCCTTTCGCCCAAGCTCCCGCCCCTCGCCTGAATGCTCTCCGTCCCCGTGCTGGGGGAGGGGCTCCGGCGCTATCCTACAGCCGCGGCGACTGTCGGGCTGAAAGAAAGAACACGGCGCTGTGCTTACCAGGTGCGCGCCCTGAGCCCGGCGCCCCCGGCCAGCCGCTCCTCGCGGGCTTCCTGCGCTCGCGTGCCGGCCTCGGCCGCAGCGGGAGCGCCAGTGGCGGCGGCGGAGGTGCAGCGGCGGCAGCAGGCGGCGCGGCTCCGGGGCCCGCGGCGGTGGCGCCCGCTCTCTCGCGCCAGCGCCGGGAGCACGTGCCGCGCTCGGGCGGACGCAGCTGGAAGCGCAGCGCAGGGCCGCTTCCCACTCCTGCAGCGCGCGGCGGGAGGGGAGGGGAGGGGCGCCGGAGCGGTCGGGGCTCAGACCCGGTGGGCAACCTGGCTCTTGGAGCCTCCTGGTCTCGGGGTTCAGGCGAGAGTAGCCTCGGGCTCCCTCTGCAGCTCTTCAGCTCCGCTCTGGGAGCCGCGGAAGGAGAAGAGCTGTGAGTGGAGGCGTGGGTGGTGTGTCACTCAGAGAGAAGCCGGGGGAGCAGGTAGATAATAAGCTTCTCTCTGACGGTGGCACTTAAACCCCTGACAGTGTTTGGGAGAAGGGGCGTCACTGCTAGAGGGTACAGAGAACCAGGAAGTCAGGGAACCCCAAGATGATTCGGAGGTGTGAGTGGTTAGAAAGAACGGTCTCTTTAATGGTATTACTTATTAATAATGCCATTTTGCATTTGTCTGCACGTCTTACAAACGATTCTTTCCACAGCCATTAAAATTTCTTTCTCCGTAGTAGTTACATATGTTTTACTCAAGTGACTTTACTTTCCTTCCCCCACCACCCCCATAACTACAAAGATGGTAAAAAAAAAATGCTTAAGTTATCTTTAAATTCCAAAACAGACTTCATTTCTGCCTCTGAAAAGGAGATTGGTATAAATTAATTGCTTGGCTTAATTTAAAGAAGAGAACGACATTGAAGCAGTATGATTATTATTATCCCCATTATATTTCCATCGCAGGATTTTAGCAGCCAGGTGCTTGCAGCAGTTGGACGGAGAATTAAAAGCTGAAGACTCTCAAGTTAAGGGAGCTGGTCCTGATGAATACATTACAAATGCAGATTTCCCACCAGACCCTTGAAAACAAAATAAGCTGTTCTTTGATAGCTTCAGGATTCAACAAGAGAAAGATTTGTTATCTACCACACCTTGTTAATCTTTACAATGACATCTTTCTTCTCCCCATTTTCATGTGACTCCGATGGAGACATTGTTAATTTCTCGGATTCTTTTATTGCAATCCAGGAAGCAAGCTTTAGTACTTTGTAGACAGGCCAGCAAAGCTGTGGTTGATCTTCCTGCGTAAGAAAGATGAGAAAGATAGTACAGATGAGAAAATACAAAGATTGTGAGAGTTCCGAGGAAAATAAAGGGGAACTAGTGGCTAGCTGATTCTGGAGATGTAATTAGGTTTGAGGTACAAATGGTTTCTTAGCCCAAATGTCTGGGGCATTGATGATAAGGACAAGGTCATAAATTTGATCCTGGCATGGACAACTAAGCTTTGAGTGAGCAAAGGACACACTAAGTTCTTCATCTTTTGTCATCAGTTGGAACTGGATCAAAGCGAATCAATGAGTGGGCTAAACCTAAGTAAGAAAGGGTTCTCTTGGTGGCTACTCTTCAATTTCCTACACATGTTTTCTGCCCTGCTGTCTTCCAGGACTGTGGAGAGGATGGGATGAGATAAGACATGTCGAAGCATGTCTGAAATGATAAAGCACTCCATGAATATAATATATAGTTTTACCAAGACATATCTACTTTCTATGCTCTGGAAGTTAAAATGCTAAGGATATTCACCCATGTTGAACAATAGTGATATTTTCAGCTGAGAAGGAAAACAATTATATAATCTTAAGTTGCTCAGTTACATTTTACAATATAGCTTTACCTCATATTGGTAAAGTGTGAATTAGGTAAAATTAAAATTTAAAGAAGCAAAGAAAGAATGTTTTAAGTCCCCAAAATAAGTCTGGGTTGTAAAATATTCAAAGGCATGACTTTTGCCTTAGCATGAGTTGTTAATAATCAAAATATTGTAATTCTTTATAGAATAGTATAAAAGAATGAAAAATTTATTTATACTTATAACTGATTAAGTGTAAACTTGGAATTTTCATTGATTCCTTTCTTTCTCTGACACTTGACAATTTGTCAGGAGATGGCTATACCTTGAAAATATATCCAGGGGCACCTGGGTGGCTCAATTGTTAAGCATCTGACTTCAGATCAGGTCATGATCTCACAGGTCACGAGTTCAAACCCCTTGTCAGGTTCTGTGCTGCTGATGGCTCAGAGCTTGGCGCCTGCTTCAGATTCTGTGTCTCTCTGTCTCTCTCTCTGCCCTATCCTGCTTGTGCGCTGTCTCTCTCTCTCTCAAAAATAAATATTAAAAAAATTAAAAATAAAAGAAAATATGTCCATAATGCTACCGCTCTCTAACCACCTTCACAGATACTGTGTTGAATCAAGCCATCATCATCTTTTACCTGATTATAGCAATAGCTTCCAAATTAGTCTTTCAACTTCTTCACTTTTTCTCTATAGGCTATATTCAACACAACTGCCAGGGTGTTTTTTTGTTTTTGTTTTTGTTTTTTAAAGAAGTTAGCTTAAGTCAAAACCCTCCAGTAACTTTCCATTTCACTCAGAGTCAACACCCAGTTCTTCACCAAGACTCTACATAACCTTTCCCCACTCCATTACCTTTCTGACCTCATTTCCTAGTACTCTTCCCTTTTCTTTGCTCATTCTACTCCAGCCATCAGGACTCCCTTGCTATTTCTTAAACATGCCTGGCATGCTCCAATCTAATGGTCTTTGCATTAGCTGTTTCTTTTGCTTGGAATGCTCTGTTCCCAAGTAGTCATTGGGCTAAATTCTCTCCTCCAAATCTTTGCTAAAATCTTATCCCCAATGAGCCCTTCCCAGGCTAACCTATTTAATACTGCCAACTATTCTCTCTCATGCTCTCAGTGCCCCTGGTCCCCTTTACCCAATTCTATTTTCCCCCATAGCTTTTAATACAATCTAGTATGCTTTATCATATACACATCCATTACGATTTTTGTTTATTGACTGTTTATTCCCTTCACTCCCATTAAATGTAAACTCCTCCAGGAAAGGAATCTTTGTTTTACGATATATTCCAAAGATTCAGAAGAAAATTCTAGCACACAGAAGCCACTCAATAAATGTTTGAATGTTTAAATGAATATTTAAATAGAAGTATACATTGTACACACTGCCCTTCATTTTTCTAGTTGGCATCAGTGATAGTAAGTCACATGAATGTTTGCAGGGGGTCTGCAAGACTACCGAGTGGCAGCACTTGTATCCAACTTGGGCACAATTACCTACCCTTACCCTCTTCTATTTTTGCATTTATGCTTCTTAGACTTAGCCAGCTCATTTTCTAGACTCTGAAAGGATTATTGTAGTCCTAAATGTTTTACAATCATCTGGTTTTCTGAACCCATCAAAAAACAGATCGTAAGTAACTTTTTAAAATAATTTCTCCAAGTGCATTTATTTTCATTTCATTATTGGTAACTCATCTTTTTCTTTCCTGTTACTATAAAAAGGCCTGCAAGAGAGTGATGAACAAAATACTGGCTTGACTTTAGAAAACCTAAAGCTATTAAGTATGTGTGTATAGTCATATATGTGTTTATTGATTTATTGATTTGTTCATGCCATTTGTTGTATATTTATTAAACTACCATGCACTAGGCATGACTAGGTGTTGAGGATGCAATGGTGAATGAAAAATGAAGTAGAATTGACTTTTTCCTTATACAACTTAAAGGCGAGTAAAGATTGAGTCACACAAACTAATATGTTTTGCAACTTGTGAAAGGGGCAATGAAGAATTGGACAAGGTAGGTTATAAATAATAGCACGTCATGAAAAGGTCCTGGGTATCTTTCTATAGAACATTAAAAAACATAAAGCATAAAAATATATCTCTGAAATAGTGGTGTTGGGTAAAGATCCAAGAGTCAATCATGCAAAGAATGTTGCATGTGTGTTTGTGTTTTTGTGGGTTAGACATGGTTGACCGGAGGGAGGGAAGAAAGGAAGGGGTTTACAAGTATACAGAGCAACAACTGGAACATCTGAGGCAGGAGAACATTTGCCATGTTTCAGAAAGTGAAAGGCTATTGCTGTCAATGAACTAGAGCTTGGAAAACATTCTCTAGATCTGAGTTTGCTCAACTGCAAAATGGAGGTCGCTGTCTTATCAGATTTTATTTAATAAATTTCAGCTGTCTATTTTCTGAATGTGAACAAAGTAATTCTATATAGAAGTCATTAGAAATAGAAAATGAAAGTCACACAGAAAAAGGAGGTAACAAACACTCCAGTAATTTTGACTAATGCAGGATCTGTGGTCTACCAGAAAATATTTAGTTATGAGTTCTCTAGCAAACAAAAAGAAGGGCAAATGTCTTACCTAATTATTGTTATCTAATGTAAGAAAATGAGTTTGTTCTTTGAAAAAAGAATTTTGTTAGTAAATGCTAATATTATTACACAGACCCTTGTATAAATTGTCCTTAAAGACTCAATGCCTTCAACAAGGATCTTATAACAAAAATAAAAACCTTTTTCATATTACACGGTCTTATATAAAACTTCAGTCTGAGTTCCAGGCAAAAGATGAAAACTTAACTCAAAGAAGTTGTAATTTACGGGTCTAGTGTCACTCATATCTCTATCTCTAAGCAGGCCAGATTTAGAATATGGCCCCAGGAAGTTTTTAATTTGTCTGATACTGGGTGAAAAATTAATAAAAGATCTTTATTTCTCAGAACTTGAGAAATGACAGGCATTTCAGTCAGTATTTTCTAGGATGAAGTCCTGTCCAACCAGTGCTCTTGGCATACATGTGGCAAACACAGAGGAACTCGTCTCTACTCTGTGATCATTGGCCACACTTAATTCTGTCACTGTGATAGACAAAACACTTTCCTGAAGCCCAGACTGAATAACCAGATCCAAATAGACTTTGAGCCCCAACTCAAAGAGTGTATCATAGTGCCTCCTGGATTTCAAACCTAAGAGATTCACACTTGAAAACTGGCTCTGGCTTTTCCTTGAGTATGAGATTGGCCAAGCTACTGAACTTGAAAACCTCATTACCTTATGTGGAAATGAGAAAATGGAAAATATAATTTAAAAAATACCTTGTTTTCTTGGTTATATATAAAGTCACTTTGCAAACCAAAAAAGTATTATAGAGATCTCAAGCAAACCATGGTTCTTTTTTCTCACATTACTTTACAATCTGGCTTTATTGTTCCAGTACAAAACTACGTGGAGATTTTTGATAACAGTGTTGGATTATTAGGGTCTTAAATAACAAAATAAAATTCTCTCTGAGTTATATTTTTATATTGACTAGAAATTTCTTATTTCCCTTCTCTGAAATACAGAAAATAGTGTTTTTCTAGTGGAATTGTTGCTAAGATAAACAATATTGGGGTAAGCAATTGCACAGTCCTTGAAACATGGTAAGTACATGGTACCTGGTGATGATAATGATGCATATGAAGATTCGTTTATTATAATTTCCAGTTATTTACATCCTGTACATTAGAATGGACAAAGCACTAGACATATACCTTGGAACTTGAGGTTCACTCTTTTAGACACTTGGAAATATGAAAAATGCTTTCTAGTCTGGTAGAATTTGTTTCTTTGTAAATGTATTTAAGTTGCAGGGCAAGGTCTTGTGATAACTCTTAGTTAGTGCTTTTGGCAAAGGAAGTGATTTATTTCAACTACAATCAAAAATATATTAAATATAATGGCAACAGCATTCTGTTTTGCATTTAAATGATCAAGTATAAAGTTACACAGATTTTACCCTTCAAAACAGGGTTTGGAATCTTTGCTTAATAGAATCCTTGAAACTGCACCATATACATGAAATAGTTATGTTCTCAGTGGTGTGCATACAACTGTTGCAATTATTCATAATACATTGAAATATAAGGAGTCCTAACCTCTTAAAATCTAACATTATATCTAACATTCACCATAGTGATTTAGGAGCTTTCTGTTATTTCTCAATATTTCATTTTCTTATAAGTAGTTTTGTTGAGAGGAAGTCAATAATTTAAAGTTATGTAGTAATCAGAGCAATGCCAGAAACTTGAAAATTCATGAACTGATACCTTCTTTGATTTTGGTTTCTACATTTCTTCAAGACTTAGCAGGGATGTTGAGCTATGCTAGGCACATGGATTTACCAAGAACATTGACAGATGGCCCAAAAGCCCATGTGCTACAGTTGAAGTAATAAACAGAATTCAATTCCATTCGTTAACTTTCTTATCTGTAAAATGGGGGAGATACTAGTTCCATAAACTAGTTGCGAAGACTAAATAAGCTATACTTATAAAGCACAGATCTTAGCACATGGTAAGCATTCAACACATTGTTAGTTGTAAGCATTGTGGATGAGAAGCTGCATATGTACTGTCTGACTAAGAGCACAACCTCTGAAGTCAGTCTGCATGGATTTGACTCTTGGTTGTGTTGCTTACTGGTTGTGTAATTATTTAAACTTTCTGTGCCTTAGTTTCCTCATAGAGAGGAATGGTAACCACTTCATAAGACCATTGTTAATATCAAAAGAATTAACTACCGTTAACTTTTTAGAACAGTGCCTTGCACATAGTGACTGTGCAATTTTAGCTATTATTGGCTTAATTTAGTAAGCGTTTTAATCCATAGTTACTCATTTAGGTTTCGACCTCCTCTGATACAATGCAAATTTGTAGGGGAATAGGCATCCTATTTTATGAATTCCCCATACCTTGTATTGTGGTTAGCATGCAGTGGTTACCAAACCTATTTAATGAGTGAATTAATGAACACATTCTATCAATCCTTCCGGATTCTCATAAGATAGATTCTGAAGCAGCCTAAAATAAGTTCAGATCCATAAACTTTCTAGTTTAGAAATTCTGAATGTCAACTACACATTAGAATTATTTAGGAGAGGTTTTAGAACCCACTGATTTTATTAGTATCATGTGGGCATCCAGGGAATTTGTTTTTTTAAAGACCTTCACAGATGATTCTAATGTGCAGCCAATATTCAGAACAACTGCCCAATCTACTTAAACCTTTTGTGTTCATTTTAAATTAATATGGCATAAATGATAACATAAGTAAGAGTAATAAGAGTGTAGATACCATATTTTAAGCAAAGTATAATTTGATCACAGAAAAATAAGTTCTGTGAAATTAATGGCCTGTTAGCCCCCACTGAGTATGGGAATCTTTTAAAATAAACTCCCACACTTCACATTTATAACTACTTTAAAGGTACCCTTTATATCAGAAACACACATATCATCTCCAAATATTGTAGGAAGTAGATGGTAAAGCCAGAGAGGTGAAGTAACTTCCCCTAATCACACGAGTTTAAAATGGCAACTTGAAAAAGTAAAATAACATGCTGAAACCCAACACTTGTGCTATTTCCAGTATCTTATGCTGCCTTTTATCCCTGCAAACACGCCTACTCTTTGACATATAAATAGTGTAAATTCTGAATATTGACATACTTGATTCATGCATTCTAGAACAAAATGTTTTTATCATAAAATCTCAATTAAATAGATACCACTGAATTTCTAAGAAAATGGGAGAAAGCAAAATAAAAGCATATTAGTGATTAATTTTATGAAAATATATTCATGAATAGCTGTGTTCAAAATATTTCAAGATCATTGATTCAATGTTCTACATAAAAAAAAGAAAAAGAAAATACTTTTATTGTCCAGTAACTTCAAAATAAAGTAGCTTTTTCTTGTTTGCATTTTTATTATCAACTTTTTAAAATGATATATATGCGTATCGGTATGTGTGTGGGGGTGCATTTTGATGTATCTATAGACTTTTGAGCAAATATTAATTGAGAAGCTGTTACATGTCAAGATTTGTACTGAGTAGAAAGGTTACAAAGTACAACCACCTCCAGGTTCTGAAAGTCTAGTTGCATTTATTTTATACACAAATATAAATTGTATTCATATTGTCTTAATTAAAATTTCTCTAAACAGGTTCCAGTATGTGTAATTATATTGACTGATGACTGTTTTCTTCACTACCTTTTTCATATTCATACATAATTATATAAGGAAAGCATCAATAAAGGGTCAAAACTTTACAAAAACTCCAAGTTCACTCTTTACTAGCTAGAATATTCACTTAGAATATCTAAATGACATTTTTCAATCATTTCTCTCATTTTAGATTTTAATGTATCATTTTCCCTAGTTCTAAGTACTATTAGTAGTGTAGAAAAGCCAAGGGGTTTTGTCCTACCTTTTTTTCCCCCAAATTTCTCACCATACATCTTCACTCGAAAAGTAAAAAGATGAAGAAGAAGAAAAAGGAGAAGGAAGAGAAGAAAAAAAAATGAATGAATGGAGCAAGAAAGACAAAAAGAAAAAGAGCTAGGCAGAGAGGGAAAAGGTAGGGAGGGAAGAAAGGAAAGAAGAGAAAGAAAACAGTACAAAGTAGAATTTTACAAAAATTGTCAAATCCTAAGACTGTATAATTAACATAAATCATATAATTTATAAAGAAGTTATCCCCAAGTGAAGGTTAAACTCTGTGTCAGCATTCCAAATTTAAGACTCAGAGTCTCAACTCAAGACCTCTCTTCTTGATCTCTTGATGTTCCATGGACTCATGTCTGGTTTCCATGGTGATGATTTTCATGAGTCTTTTGAATAATAAGAAAAATTTATCTTCTCTCATCATTTATTTTCAGAATCTTTGAATTAAAATCTTTCCTCTATTCCTGCATCTTAAGGAAGACTCTCTCTAACTTTAATGCCTTTAACTTAGATAACAAATTATCATCTCAAGAAGGAAGTGCAAGAAAGAGAAATAAACATGTATTGGGCACTACAAATTGAAGTTTTAGACAGACAGATGATAGGCAATAGATGAGCAGAATAGTCTTATATTTATTTCTCTGATGAAATGCATATAAATATATATTTCCTTCTTCCATGGAAACATAGGGTCTGTAACACCAATAAAGAGTCAGTGAGGAAATAGAACTACTGGGGGCATAAACTGTGCTTCAGAATTAAATTAATAACCTATAACTGATTTTCAAATTCAAAACATTCCAAATATGACTTATCTTGCATCAAGTAATATGCAAAATAGAAGTAAGAAAGTTCCCTAGAAAACTTGGCATTTTCTACTGTAAACATATTCTATCTAAATTTAAGTTCTCAATTTTGTGAGATCCATAATTGTTACTTTAAAATTTTAATCCTATTTTTATTTGATTTTATAGATTTTATTATGAATTACGAATTTCCAATTAGAAACATATAAAACATTTAATAAATATATGAGTCTATGTGGTTTTTATAAATATACATATATGGTTTTTATTTACAAGTATAAATTTAGGTGTAAAGGTAGAATACCCAGACTACAGTCTGGTATATTTGATAAAAGGATTGACTTAAGGTGATTTTTAAAATTCTCATTGCTAGTAATTAAATTGTGTCCTTTATGTTTATTTTTTAAAGTTTATTCATTTATTTTGAGATAGAGAAAATGCATGCAAATGGGAGAGGGGCAGAAAGAAAGAAGGAGACGGAGAATCCCAAGCAGGCTACACGCTGTCAGCCCAAAGAACAATACGGGGATCAATCATATGACGTATGGCTGTGAGATCATGACCTGACCCAAAACCCAGAGTCAGACGCTTTACCAACTGAACCACCCAGGTGCCCCTAAATTGTATCAAGTTAAATAATCTTTAAAGACAGAAAATGTACAAATCTGAGTTAAATTTCAATTTCAGAGTAACAAATTATTTTCCTAATATAAGTATGTGCTAAATATTTTATGGGATATACTTACACTAAAAAACCTCTTTTCATTTTCCTAAAATGAAAATTAACCTGGGTGTCCTGTCTCCTTATTTGCTAAATATGGCATCTCACAGTCAAGTAAGGCAGGGGGCAGAAAACAATGTGTGATAGAGCACTGCACACACCGCTGTGTGAGGGCAGTTGACAAGCACTTTGAAAGCACCCAGGAGACAGAAATTTAAGATCTTGTGATCAAATGTTAGAAAGTTACAGTTATACCGTGTTACATATGCTAAAAGTCAAATACACGTAACTGGGAAGCAAGGGCAGGAGCACAATGGAAATAGCTCTTTTTCCTCTTCAAGATGCCTCGTGGGCCTACAGCTCGTGATATCAAAGAGCACCCATCCTGCAGTAATTACTTACAGTAGATATCAAAGAGGCAACATCAAAAAGTAACACCCAGACTAATACAATGTAGCCACTGATGATATTTTTTAAAATGCATAAAAGCATCAATTATGAAGCCTCTGGCAGTGTCTATGAAAATTTGAAAATAATTTTGATGAAAGTTACTCTAATAATATCTGAGTGTTGAGAACAGGAACGGGGCCTTACTCATGTCAATATTTCTAACACGGCATAATCCCTGGCAATCAAAAAATATTTTTAGAATAAATGAATTAATACCTCCTTACTCCCCCAGTGATTCTGCTCATCTTCCCTGTTTTATCTAATACTTGGCCTACTTGTTTCCTTATGTTGCTGGTATTCTTTCCGCTGAGAGGCTAACTCACTGAGACTGTAGAAAATGATCACGTTATAAAGCTTGCCTTCATAGAGTAAATATAAGGAGAATCTCCATCTACAATGACAAAGAATGGTAATAAAGTCATGTTGGGTTTGGGTGAACATCACCATCTAGAGAAAGCAGTGTGATATGTATACAAGGGCACTAAAGTGTCTGATGATCCTTGATGTATGGTAGATAGAGACATTCTAGTCCCAGGTGACCTACTGGGGCTCTGCAGAGAAGCAAACATCCTGTATGCCTCTAATGAAAATGGTCCAGCCAGGGTTATGCAATTTTCATTATGAGATAGGTCTACTGGGGTTCATGGTGAGATTCAACCCTAGTGAGAAATGTCAGTGTGGATACTATATGAATAATATGAAAAAATGTCAGCCAGGGAAAGAGACCCATTGGATACTGTGACAGGTTATTCCAGGATGAATTAACACCTAAAGAGGGTCCCCAGAGTTTTAAAATGATTAACGTGTACATGCAAAAAACACTTAAAATGAAATTAATAATGATCTGTAAAAACAAAAAAGTCCTAAGGAGTTCCTGTTTATCCTGATGATGGCTGCCTCAAAATTTATTTTCCAATAGCAAATATAAAATATAAAATCGTTTTAAGGATGGGTGGATTTTTTCTATGCCCCTGCAATGTTCATGATTAGTTTTCCATCTAAGTCTCCTAAGACTGGGTCTAATGGCAAAATTATTTTTGTCTAGTCAGTCTCTTCCTACTTGTCAAGTGAGGCTAGTAAGATGACCCCCTCCATTGGTCAGGTATGATTCTGAGACACATAACTACAATAAAGGGTTAACAGAGCAGCCACACTGGCCATACTGTTTGCTGACTCTGGATGCTTTCAGCTACTATGCCTTTATTGGATTTTAAAATTGTATGTATTCATTTGGAATACTTTAAAATGCATATGATATACCATTTACAAGTTAATAGAGTAATGTAACTGAGTATCTTTCCTACTATTCATGTGCTTTCGAAAATAATCTGAAATGCATATATGTTATATTCATCTTTACACAAATCAGGTACAGCATATTAAGTGTACTGTTTTGTACCATTTTTTTTCCTTATCAGTACAAGTAGTGCTCTTTGATTTATTTTTCTTTGCTGCATAGGATTTCTTTGTATAGATATACTATAATTTCTAACCAATGTCTATAAATAAACAAGTTGTTTCCAAAATTTTGGTATTGCCAATAAGATCATAAAAAATTCTCTTATTGGACATTTCACACAACTGTGAATATGCATCTAAGATATATCCAAAGAATATCTTCAGTTATGATTTTGACAGTTATTCCGAAAACTCCCTCCATACATGTTTTAGTTAATACTACAGCATATATATATATATATTTATATATTTATATACATATATACACACACACATACAGGATATACATATAAGATACATATATGTATACATATATAGGATATACATGTATATGTACATATATATGTACATATATATATATATATATATATATATATATATATAGGAAAGCTCTTAATTTTAGCCCCTTTTCCTAATTACTGCATCCTCATCCCCCAAGATAAACATTTTTCCTACACATTCCTTAACATAGTATGTTCATCACATGTATAATATATTTTTTAAATGTTTATTTATTTGTTTCTGAGAGAGAGAGGTGGCACTATCAGCCCAGAGGCCGACACAGTACTTGAACTCATGAATTGCAAGATCATAACCTGAGCAGAAATCAAGAGTTGGACGCTTAACTGACTCAGCCACCCAGGTGCCTCATGTGTATGATATTGACAAGTATGATAAAAGAAAAATGACTTACAAGTATGAATGTAATTTGCACTTTTCTTATTATGAATAAGTTAAAATATGATTTTATATGTGTAGTTCTTTTTCTATCAGCCATCCCAATCCTTTGGTTCTTTTTCTCTTGAGTTTATTATGTTTTCCTTATTGATGTGTAAAAATTCTTTCCATAAGAAGAAAAGTAGATATTTGTGATATGACTTGCACTTATATTTTTCATTTATCTGTTGACTTTGGGGTTTTTTTTGTGTGTTTTGATTAAAAAAGTTTAAAAAAAATTTAAGGAACCAGATTTGTCAAACTTTTCTAATACCACTTCTGCGTTTCTATCCTATTTAGAGAGACTATATTTATTTTAATTTTTTTAATATTTATTTTTGAGAGAGAGACAAAGACAGAGCACGAATGGTGGGAGGGGTAGAGAGAGAGGGAGACACAAAATCTGAAGCAGCCTCCTGGCTCTGAGCTGTCAGCACGGACCCTGATGTGGGGCTCAAATTCATGAACTGTGAGATCATGACCTGAGCTGAAGTCGGATGCTTAACCGATTGAGTCACCCAGGTGCCCCAGAAAGACTATATTTATTAACCAAATTTTATTTTGTTCAGTTCTTTTATGGTTTCTATTCTGTTTCTATTTTTAAGGTTTTAAATTATCAGATTTTATTTTGTTCTAAATTTTTATTTTGTGCTAAATTGTGAGGTATACATCCAATTTTGTTTATTCCTGAAAGCTATCCAGTTATAGCAACCATAAAATTAAATACTCATCTTTTCTCCACAGACTTGAAAGGTCACCTTTTTCAAATACTAAATAGTCAGTATATTTGGATTTATTTTTACATCAGTAGTTTCAACTAACGGCAACTTTGTCCCCCAAGGAACATTTGGCAATGTCTGGAGATGTTTTGATTGTCATAACTTGGAAGTGGCACTGGCACATGTTGGTTAGAGGCCACATTTGTGGTAAACTTCCTACCTGCACCTGATAAAAATCATGCATCCTAAGAGGTCGCCAATGCAGAGATTGAGAAACACTGTTCTTGATTTATATTCTAGTCCGTTGATCAGTCTGTCCATTAACCTCTCTCATCCAGTATTAAATATTACAGTTTTCTGAAAATATCCAATAAAGCTAATTCCTTTTCAGCATATATCTTTTCTTGGAATTTTACAGGTTATTCCTGATTACTTATTTTACACACACACACGCACACACACACACACACACACACACACACACACAGAATCTGTTTCTCTCACCTCTCCCCGAAATCAAATAAATTGCAAGGCATTTTTATTGGCATTGTGTTAAATTTTAAGCAATTTGGGCAGAATTTCTGTCTTTATCTTTTTCTTTCCTTAAAAACCTTCCTTGTGTCCAATTGTTCTCTAAATGTTTTTTTTTTTTTTAAATGAAATCATCTCTCTTTGTAGGTTTACTTTCTTTTCATTTTTATTTGAAATGGGAGTCTTAATTTCATTATATTTTTTGGTGTCCTCTATCTTAAACTAATATGCTTTTATAAATTAATTTTCAGCTTAATAAATTCTCTTACTTTTTGTAAATATTTTTATTTGACTTTAAACAGTTCTGCAAAATTGATTTGTTTTACGGTAAACAATTTTGTGATCTCCAGAGAATGATAATGATAGTTTTCTACCCTTTCTAATTTGCATACTTCTTTTTTTCTTCCTTTCTCTGGCTGCACTGCCTCATAACTCACAAATGATGCTACATTACAGTGGTAATAAATGGTAGCCTTGTTTTATTTCTTATTTTAATGAGAAGATGTTTTCCAGCAAATGATGCATGCCTATTGATTGCTATTCTATAGAAAATAGACATTGAATTCTGACAATCCTTGTAACATTTTTGAAAATTATTTGTCACTCTTGCTAAAAATTAGGTAGTGCTACCCAATAATAAAACATTCTTTTATTTCTAGAATAAGCTCCATTTGGTATTGGTTTGTTATGCTTCCACTATTTTGCTAAATCCTATTTATTATTCTTTTATTCAGAATCTTTGCATCAATGTTATACTGTATTTGACCAAACAGGGAAAAATATTGTTTTCATTGTACCATACATGATGTTACAGCATTCATGTCATATGTTACTAGCAGCATAATTTCTTTCTCATGAGATTTGAATTTTAAATTTTCCTATCCAATAATGCCATTGCTATGAAAAAGCCCAAGAATCCACAGATAAATTAGTTCATGTTAGGGACACGTATGTGCTCAGTCTAGACATCGGCTCAGTTTGTGATCTCTCAGTCATGAGATAAAGCCCTTTGTGGGGTTCTGCACTGATCATGGAGGGATTCTCTCCCTCTCTCTCTGCCCCTTCCCCACTCACATTCTCTTTCTCTCTCTTTCTCTCTCTCTCAAAAATAAACAAACTTAAAAAAAATTAGTTCATGCTAGCACAACTAACCCTATCTCCTGCAACAGATAAATCCTTAAACCTCAAAAAGATTTACTGGTTGCTCATGCTAGTCAGGAGGGACAATGGAGCGGCTGGGGTTGAGATGCAAGAAACAGTGTTTTTTTTTTCAGTTACATATTAATTTAGGACTCAGGTAATTTCTATCTTGTAGCACTGTTATTTTCAATGTATAATTTCCAAATGTCTATGGAGTGGGAAAGGAAAAGTGAGGGTTCTATAACCAGAATATGATGTGTGTAAATTCTGCCCACATTCTGTTGGCCAGAATTAAGTCAAATGCCCCAACTTAATTATGAGGGAAATTGGAAAACATAATAATCTTCATTTGCACCCAGGAAGAAAATGAAATGAGTTGTTGAAGACACTGGCAGTGTCAAAAAACAAAAAACAAAAAAACAAAAACAAACTTAAACCATCTAGTCCACAAGAAAAGTAAGGGATCTGAGAGTCAATTAACAACAACAACAACAAAACAAAACAAAAAACCAAATAACAACAAGAGTCATATACCTTAACTTCTTTCCTATGTCTATAATGTCCTATAATATCCTATAATACATATATATATATATATATATATATATATATATATATATCCTATAATATTCCTATAGTACCATTTTTAAATGGTATCTTGACCCAATTTTGAGGCCCTAGCTTATAGAAAAGTACTACCAAGGGACAAGTTTCACTTGGGTAGCCAATTAAGTCCATTCCCCCAACTAGGGGTCTAGAGTCTGAGAACCCGATAGTTGAGGTTTATTTTTGAGGTGACTTAAGATGGAGAAAGAAAAAAGGGACACGATGTAATTCTCTCCTTGAACCTATTCTGTAGCAGTTGTGTTCTGAGGTATCTATATGGTGAAATAATATCACCATGAATCACTGTGAAACGTACTTATCAAATTGTAGTATTAATCTGGATCTGAAGGTCTCTGGTGAGAAAGTACTACCAAAATAATTTATAATTTGATTTGTGTTCTACTCGTAACCTAGATTATCAGGTATTATGGATTCCTTACTCTACTAGATAATCCATACCTTGGTTTATCTAGAACATTTTTACCAAATATTATTAGGTACTTTTGTATTTATGGGAATGCCAAGACAAGTTCCTAGGGAAAGAACGAAGCAGGGGACCTGTAGGTTCATATGTGGTTGAACATCGAGGGTCTGACTTGAGTTTGAATTCTAGTTCCTAGATTTAAATAGCTCTTGCAAGCTTGATCTGAGTACTTAAAATCTCTAAGTATATTTCAAATATTTAAAATATCAAAAATGATATCTTTCTTCTAGCCATGTCTGAATTTAAAGAGCTAATATACATGAAATATTTCACATAAAGTCTTCAAATCAGGAGGTGCTGAATAGTTGTAGGAATTGGATGAAATTCACCCATATTGTACATCTCTACATTCTAATGTCAATTTAGGCCAACAAAGGAAAGATTTGTCTGTCTATCAGTTAGTATCAATGCCACACCTACACGGATGTGGTAGGCCTAAATTTGCGATCTCAAACACCACTGCAGACTGTGTCTCCTGACACATTTAAGACTTGAGTGCTTGCCTAAGTTTTTGAGACAGAAATATTCATTTGTTGTTTAACAAAATAAAAAAAAATAATAGTGTTACTAGTTATTGGGCATACAATAATTGCCAAGCATCTTACTAAGCATTTTTCTTTCATCTACATAACAATCCCATGGTTAGGTGTTCATTAGGAAATTATTTTCCTTTCTCCCTGTCTCTTTCCTTCTTTCCTTCCTATGTGTTTTCCTTCCTTCCATCCTTCCTTCTGTACCTACACCCCACAGCCCCTTTTGTATTGTCCATGTAGAGTTCCCACAGAAAAGAACATTTGGCCGTCCCTGTGCGTCAGTTAGAAATTGGTCAGAATTTAGTTACCTAATTTAATAATCTATGCATGCTAAAGCACATTGTTCATAAATTGTTACTTTAAAAATGAGCAATTTAAAATAGTAAATGGTAAATTTTACCATTTAACACACCTTCAAAGGAAAACTTTGCATGTTCTGTAAAATTGTTGCCTAGGAAACAAATAATTTCATGCATTATTTTGTGCATAGAACTGTAGGTGTATAAATGCTCTAAATAAGTCCCCACACAACATGAAATCTGATATTTATGAAGCCAGCAAGACAGTAGAGGAACTTTTACCTTGTGGTATATTAGGAAGTCCAGAGAGGAAATGAGGTTTAAATTTTGACTAAGAAGTCTTTGGGAGATCAACTAGACAAGAACATCCCTTCAAGTTACTAGGAGAAGGTAAGAAGGATTTAAATAGATAATTCTCCATAGAAGATATACAAATTGCCAATAAATATATTAAAAGATACTCAATATCATTAGTCACCACAGAAAGGGAAATTAAAACCGTAATGAGACATCCCTTTAAACCAATTAAGATTATCATCAATAATAATGAGTTGGTAGAGGCATGAAGAAATTAAAATTCTTGTGCACTGTTGGTAGGGACATAAAATGATACAGTCACTACGGAAAACTATAAGGAAGCTTCTCAAAAGATTAAAGACAGAACTGCCATATGATTCACCAATCCCATTTCTGGGTATATACCCAGAAGTATAGAAAAAAATCGTAAAGAGATACTTGAACATGCCATTCTCAATGCAGTATTATTCACAATTGTCAAGAAGTGTTCGTCATTGAAAGGATGGATTTAAAAATGTGATATTACATACACTGGAATATATATATTCCAGCCTTAAATAAGGACTGTGTATAATTAAATATATAACATTTAAATATAATACAGCCTTAAAAAAGAAGGAAACCTTGACATCTACTACAACATAGATAAACCTCGAAGACACTGTATTTAATGAAATGTCTGTCAGGAAAAGATAAATATTGCATGACTCTGTGTATAGTAGGTATCTAAATTAGTCAGACTCTTAGTAGAATTGTTGTTGACAGAAGCTGGGAAGAGGTGGATAGGGGAATTGTTCAACGCATACAGATTTTCAGTCTTTAAAAAGTTCTAGAGATTCACTGCATTAGAATATGCATATAATTAATATTACTGTACTATATACTTAAAAATGGTGATGATGGTAAAACTTTTAAATATTTTTTACCATAATAAAAATTATAAAACCATTTTTGGCTATTCAGTCCTTTGCCTTTTCATATAAATTATTTTCTCTTGAATAAGTGTAGTGTCTTGGATGCCTGGGTGGCTCAGTTGGTTAAGTGTGTGACTCTTGATTTTGTCTTAGGTCATGACCTTGTGGTCATGAGATAGAGTCCTGAGTGGGTGCTGGGCCTGGAGCCTGATTCGGATTCCTTCACTTCCTCTCCCTCTCTCTCTCCCATTTACACAAGTGCATGAGATCTCTCTCTCTCTCTCTCTCTCAAAAAAAGAAAATTTAGTGACTTTATTCTTAATACCGATAATTTGTATTTTTTTCAATCTTGTCTAATGCTTTATCAGTTTTAATAATCTTTTCAAAGAACTAACTTTTGGTTTCATTGTACTTTCTCTTTTTTTTCAGATTTATACTTCATTGATTTTCACTTCATTGATTTCTTCTCTTACCACTTATTATTTCCTTCTCTCCAGTTGGTTCGTGCTTAATTTGGCCTTCTTTTAATAGTTTCTTAGGTTGGAGTCTTAACACGTTAATTTCGGGCTCTTCTTTTCTGATGTTTTCAGTTCTATAAATTTAGGAAAACTTTAGACTGCACCCAACAAATTCTGATATATTGTACTTTCATTTTGACTTGTTTTAAAATCTTTTCTTATTTCCCTTGAGCTTTATTCTTTATTTATATGCAATTTAGAAATGTGTTCTCTAATTTTTGATTACTCGAAAATTTACCTTATTTTTTTTTTCAGTTTAATTCCATTATGGTTTACATACATCCTCTTATGATTGCAATCCTTTTAAATTTGTTGAGAATTTTTTTAGGTTCAGAATATGATCTATATTGATGTGCTCTGCACACAGCTGAAAAAATGTGTTTTATGTTTTGTTGGTTATAGAGTTCCATAAAAACAATAGGCCAGTGCTGTTCTTACAAATTTTGTCACTGGATTTATCCATTATTATGAGATAAGTACAGAATTCTACAAGTATAATTGTGGATGTGTCTATTTCTCCTTTAGGCTCTATTATTAGTTTTTTGCTTTTTGCATTTTGAATCTCTGATATGCATACCCACTTCATATTATTGTTGAATTGACCCTTTATACATCATGACCACCTTCGTCACTTATTGTGAAGTCAATTTTCAAGTTTGGCTAATATTTTCCTAGTGTATCATAGAAAACTGAGTCCCTCAATATATTAAAAAGTATAACAAATTATGATAAATTGTTTTCATCTCATAAATGAAACATTATGTCAACATTGGAAAATAATTTAATTCAGTATATGAACAAAATATGAAAAGAGGAAAATTTGGTAATGATTTCAATTGATGTATAAAAATATTTGACAAAAACTAAACATTTATTTGTAATAAAAGCTATCAGTATACCATAAATAAAGGAATTTTCTCAACCTGGTAAAGAGCATCTATGAAGAAATTTCCCCTAAGAGCAAAGAGCTTTCTCCGCTAAAAATGAGGAACTAGTAAAAATGTCTTCTGTTACTAAATCTACTGGATATTTTACCGGAGGTAGATCTTAACTAAAGCAATATGACAAGATAAAAACAAACAATGAATACGAATTGAAAAGTAAGAAATTAGTATTTATAGATGGCATTATAGTCTACCTGGGAAAATCACCAAAAATATACTAAAAAAAAAAGGCATCTAGAATTAATAAGTGAGTTTAACAAAATTACAAGGAATTGAATTTTGGGATACTCAAGTAAGGCAAAAGAGTCAACCAGGATACATGATTTAAGGAGACATTCATTTTTAGGATAGTGGGACTAGCAATAAACTAAATGAAATTCAAATAAAATAATATTTACAATAGCATCAAAAGTCTGAAATACTCAGCGATAAATCTCATAATGTGTATAAGATTTGTAGGCTGAAAATTGCAAATATTGCCAAGAGAAATTAATTAAAATTCAAGTTGATGAACAGATAAACAGTGTTCATTGATTAGAAAACCCAAATTCTTCTCAGATAGACCTAAGATTAAATTTAAGCTATGTCAATCTGTCAGTAAGCTTTTTAACTTTTAGTAGAAATTTATAAGCTTAATCTAAAATTTGTTTGGAAGGCAAAAGAATTGGAGTAGGCAGAAGATTCACAATAAAAAAAAAGTTGGAAGACAGAGATTCACTATCTTATTTCAATGTTTAGTTTAAAGCTACAATAATCAAGATACAAAAGGTGACATAAAGCATGATTCCATTTATATAAGCTCTGGAAAAAGCAAAACTGTAAGGATAGAATCAGATCATCTTTTGGCAAGAGCTAGTGTTGGGGGAAAGGGAATGATTGCAAAATGGCACCAGGGAATGTTTGGGATGACGGCAAAGATTCTCTACCTTGATTGTGGAAGGGTTATACAACTATATATGGTTGGCCATATTATGAATGTGAAGTCACTATGTGACGGTCACTGTGAATACTAGAGAAACCGAAGATCAGCACAAGAACTACAGACTGAAGATTCAGGATGTATTTAGTAATAGCTCACCTCTTTCCTGCCAGTGTAACGCAGGGACTTATATGGTGGGATTCTCAGTTTGGTCATCTGTAAGATAATGATGGTTAAACTTAACCTCTGTGTAAAGCTCTCTTGTCACAATGCCTGCCATTAAATATCCCTTCACTTCCTTTCCATTTATACCAGTATTTCTCAAAGTCTGACTTTTGAGCTTCTGGCATCAGAGTCGCTTGTATATTAAAATGTAATATTTGAGAATAACATTGCAGCGAGTACATTTTACCAAGTGCTGAAACTGAGAAGGCAGTCATGCTCTAACACCGTCAGGCTTCACTTGTTCCCAGACCCTGCAACGCTTCTTTCCCACAGGCAAAATCCCCGCCCTCAGAATTTTCCTCAATCTCTAAGAATGATTTTAATCTTGAGCCATGAAGGAATCATTTGTTTTCTGAAGTGTCATCCGAAGACTTCATGTATCAGAATGTCCTGAACATGGTTGTTAAAAATCCAGATTTTTGAACTCCAATCCATATGCACTGAATTATAATTTTTAGGTGTGGGGATTCAGGGAACTACATTTAAACGTTTAAGCTTCCCAGGTGATTTTTTTTTTTTGAGAAAGAGAGTAAGAGAATGTCACGAGCAGCAGAGAGAGAGACAAGCGGGGCTCACCCAAATTGGGGTTCAATTTTACCCAAAGTGGAGCTCGAGCTCACCTGATGCTGGACTGGAACTCACAAACCATGAGAGATCGTGATCTGAGCCAAAGTCAGACGCTTAACCGACTAAACCACCCAGCCGCCCTCAGGTGATTCTTATAAACTGTAACATTTAAGAACTCTAGCGAAATCCACCAATCATGCTTACCCAAAGTATGATTAATGTTGGGTTCAGTTTTGGTACTCTATTCTTATCTACTGTTCTGTGCCTGGGTCTCTAAGTAGCAGGAATGGACGACTTCACTGTATTTGTACTGGGCAGATTCTGGCCTCAACCTCTGCCCTACTAACCAGATTCTGATTCCTACTGATATTTATTTATTTTATAGGTGTTATTTATTGAGCAATTAGTAGGTGTCAGGCAGGCCCTAATCTGTTTTGGGGATACAGTAGTGATAGATAGATAGATAGATAGATAGATAGATAGATAGATAGATAGATTAAAAGAAAGAAAAAATAAATGTTTTCCTGGAGCTCATTTTCTAATGTGTATGCATACAGTTAATAAAATTTAACGGCTAAAATTAACAGCTAAGTATGGCCTTTTAGGTGATTAAACATTATTATGGAGAAAAATGAAACAAGGATGAAAATAGAAGTGTGAACATTATAATTTTCAATAGGATGATCCGGAGTAGATGATCAAAAAGGTGCTGATCTACTTGTTTCCTGTTCTTCTTAATATGGCCTAATGAAAACTAATCTTTTCATTACTAATGTCATGCTTACCCTCTTTTAGGAAGCATGCCAATAATTTCATGGGTCACTGGCCTGTTACAGCCTGCCTGGCTGGCCCACCATCTAAAGTCTCTTCCCACAGCCTTCAGATGTCAAATTCTGGGAAAGGACGTGGTTACCTAGAGCCTGGAGCAGGGTCCGGCTGTAACATCTGCCCCAGGTCATTCTTCCTAATGTAGCCATTACCAACCACATCTAGAGATGGTAGATTGATCCAGACTTGAAGATCTAATTGCAGTAGTAGACTCCCACCAGAAGAGGGTAGCAGAGGGTCGCAGAGTAACAGTGGCTGCTGGCATACGTCTTCCTCCACAGCAGCTACGTTCGAAAAGAGCATTAATGTAGTCAAAGTCAAGAGGGGAGTTCACTGGGTAAAGTACTGGCCTTAGAAAGACATCATTTGTAAGAGCTGGGACTAGTCTAGAATTTTACATGCCCTGGAAGAAAAAGAAAGCAAAGCGTATCAGAGCAACAATTCCAGAGCACTTTTCTGGTAAGGTCTCTTACCTGCTGACCAACCTTTGATTTCTTGCTAAATAAAGTAGATGCCATGACATAAATGTATTCTACTGCTGTGGCCTCTATTTATTCAACTTCCTCTCCTGCCACTCTCAGACACTCCACTTCTGTTAAGTTCTACCTCATTAAGAACACAATGGCCTCTTAGCATGCTATGAGATCTCAAGACTCAAAACTTTTTTTTTTCCTTTTTCTCTGTGGTGAACATTTACTTAACTTGGGTTCTTTGCTTAAGCTGATCTTACGAAGAATTAAAACTGAAGCCTCAGAGCAGTCTCTTATTTGAAAATTAAATAAAAAATGGAACAAGACCACTTGTGGGGTTCTTTTTTTGTTGTTTTTTTTAAACGTTTATTTATATTTGAGAGACATAGAGACAAAGCGTGAGCAGGGGAAGGGCAGAGAGAGAGAGAGAGGGAGACACAGAATCCGAAGCAGGCTCCAAGCTCTGAGCCAGCAGCACAGAGCCCGATGCGGGGCTCGAACCCACAGACGGAAAGATCATGATCTGAGCCCAAGTCGGCCACCCAACCGACTGAGCCACCCAGGTGCTCCCACTTGTGGGGTTCTTGTCCATACATCTAGCAACTAGCACAGTGCTGTACATTAAAGACACTCAATATTTTTTTTTTATTGAAAGCACTCAACATATTATTATAGAAGGCAATTAATTGAGATGGTGATTTTACAGCCCTTGTTTCTTAAGGAGTCAGCAGTATGACGTATGTCATTTCTACCTTATGCTCTGCAGGAACCAGATACAATGCCTCCTCGGTCAACAGTACCAAACAGAAAGCCTGTCACCTACTGATCTCTTTGGGTAGCAACCTGACAGTGATATCAAACAGATGAAGCTAAAAAGACATCACAGGAAGGCAGAATGTTCTTAAAGCAATCATCCCCAAGAGCATTGGTCCAAACAAGGCCAAAGGTCAGTACTGTCTCCTATGCTGCCAACGGCCAGGACAATGCCACCTGTCAGCTGCAGGTTTACCAACATCTCTCGGGATATGAATTAACAGACAATATTCTTGACTCCTAGAGTCAAATATATGAGAAATGAAAAGGAATGGGATTCACTGAGCTTGTCTTTTTCAATAATGCTGTGAAAAAAGAAAACATATTCAAAAGCATTATTTTTCTAGCTTTTATAACTGATCTGTGAAAGGCTATTATCATTTGCCTCATTTTTAGGAGACAGTGAAATAAAGGGAGGTAAAAGGACTTGTTCAAGGTCACTCACCACTTTTATTGACATTACAGTCCATGTTTTTTCTATTCTACCATGCTTTACCAATTCAATTCAATGTAACCCATGTGTCATGTTTTATAATTTATAAAACATACTAATATTGATTTTCTAACTTATCCAGCACAGGCACCATATTGGACAGGGAAAATATTAGTTCTCTCTTTGGACAGATAACAATACTAAGACCAGAATGAGGGTACATGAATTTTGACTCAAAAGTACTCAAAATACTGAAAAAAAAACCAACAAAAATAAACTTTGTCTTTTTTAAATTTTTTTAACGTTTTTGTTTATTTTTGAGAGACATAGAGACAGAGTGTGAGCAGGGGATGGGCAGAGAGAGAGGGAGACACAGAATCAGAAGCAGGCTCCAGGCTCTGAGCCATCAGCACAGAGCCCGATGTGGGGCTCGAACTCATAGACCATGAGATCATGACCTGAGCTGAAGTCAGCGGCTTAACCAACTGAGCCACCCAGGTGCCCCACTTTTTTTTAAAGACAGACACAGAGAGAGAGAAAGAGCAAGAGAGCAAGTGGGGGAGGAGCAGAGGGAGAGGGAGAGAGACAATCTTAAGAAGGCTTCATGCCCAGCGCAGAGCCAGATTCCAGGCTCAATCTCACCACTGTGAGATCATGACCTCTAAATATTGTCATTTTAAACACAAAATAATAATGGCCCTTGCTGCTTCCTAACATACAAGTGGGTTGGGAGGGCGGGGCAGGTAGCAGTAACTTAAATATTAATAGATAAGGAGGAGAGAGAATGTAGGTGGGGGTCAATCCAGTTGTTTGGCAGACTACATTAATGAGTTTTCTATGTTATGGTTATAAAAAACTGAAATTTAGGGCTGAGTTTGGCCATCGGGTCTAGTAAGAACTAAACTTCTTATATGAGAAAATTAGGAATATGTGCTTTGCATTGTTTAAATTACCACTGAACAGCAATAAAGGGAAAATCCTGAAATTAATACCAAAGAAGAATATTAAATCAGACATGCAGAGTGAAATGGGACCATGAGAATAGACCCCCCTCAGAATTTCAGAAATATTGGAGATGAAATTTGATCTGTAACAGAGGGATTCAAGCTAATCCAATCCAGGTGTTAAGAAGTGAGGAGAGCCAAACTGGTGTCTATATTATACTTGCACCTCACTTGCACCTCACACTATGACCAATCAGTGTTTATTGAGCAATTACTACATGCCAGCTTTGTTCAATGCATTCCCATACATGGTTTTATCTAATTCTCACAACTTTATTAAGTGAATGTAACGATCATCAACATTTTACAGATGAATAGTGAGGCTTAGAGGTATTATGTAATTTTTCTCAAAATCTCATGGGAAATAGGATCAGGATAGATCAGACAGGTATATTTGACCCCAGTGCCTATGACCTTAAAACTATTCTACTCCATAACTTCAAGAAACTGAAAATTATGGTTACAGCAGAAACTTCTTATCTCTAAATTATTCGTTAATTTAGATTCAACTCTGTCACATAGAGTTAACAAGATTTCTAAGAAATATGCTAATAGAGCCATTACTGAGGATGCTTCCTTATTATCACCATTTAAAATATACTCAAAATGAGCTGTTCTGATGAAACTCTCTCACAGTTTGCAAACTTCTCCTTATTATATCCAGGAAATAAATGTTTATGTCAAGAAAAAGCTTTGGTTCCTTTCTAACTTTTAGAAACGTTAACCTCTAAAAATAAATTAGGATGACAGAATTGCTTAATAAAAACTCTCAGGTCTTTTGCATTTATATCATGGAGGTGTGATGCAGCTTTAAATATGTGAAGGGACAGTGATAAGGGATGGGGAGAAGTTTGTCCTTAAAGGTAGCTTGAAAATACTCAACTCGATAAACATGTTCTCTGAGCTGGGCTCCTACTGATTGGGAAGTAGGATGGAGGGTAAGAGAAATAAATTGAACAAATAGAAGATTTTGGCCCTATCAGGAGAAACATACATTTCAAATAAGAATAATAGGTCATTACATATTAAAAAATGGGAATTTTTCGAGAAACTCTACTAGGAAATGATAATATGATGCTAGAATACGTAAATTGTTACCGATGATGAGTGAGTTCTATTGCCAGGCCCTACGGAAGAAAATTTCTATACATGATTGTGTTCATTTTCTGCAACAGTTTTCTAGAGTCTGTTATTTATTTCCATTTTACCAAGGAAACAGAGATTCTCCTGGGCATGGAGAAATAGGGAATGGAAGGTACAGACTTGCAGTCTGAGTCCAGGAGGCCGCTGTCCTCTTCCCTACTTCCAATCTGGAATCTAGCAAGCCTTTGAGCTATTATCTTCTGGAACAAATATGGGACTACTTCCACCTATCGAAATCATCATGCCATGTAATGCCTGCTACAAAGCCATTCTGGAAGGGTTCTCTTGGGTGGTTAATAGATCAGCCAGGAGTATTTTGGGATACAAGTGAATAAAACTTTCCTAACGGTGACTTAAAATACATGGATTGTGACTCTCCTGTAATATCAAGTCTTTCAGTAAGATGCTGCTAGTATGGTTTAAAGGCTCAGTGAAAACACGATGAACATCTCTATCACTGTGTTTTTCTTTTGGCCTTTTCCCATGAGCATGTGGAAGTTGCCCTAATGTCAGGCATCACGTTGGGATTCACGGTAGTATAAAGCAATAAAGAGATAAGTTCATCTTTGTGGGTCTCCAGGTAGCTGTAAGAGTAGTAATAATAATGATAACTATAATAGGAGCAATAATAACTCCAATGTATTTGTTGCTGCATATGTGGCAGGTCGTATACTATTTTTCCATCAATGGTCTTACATAATCCTTATGACAATCCTAGGCACTATTATTATTATCTTCTTTTCTCTATGATAAAATTGTGACCCAGAAAGGTCATACCATATATTCAAGGTCATATGATTAGTAAGAAGGAAAAGCAGGATTCCAGACTTTCTTTCTGGCTCTGACCGATGCTCTTAATTCTCTGTTACCCTGATGCTTATAATCAATGAACGAGTGATTGAATATACATGTGTGTGCGTGTCTGCACTTCTAAACCTCTCTCAGATGCCACATTTTCTATCATGCCTTTTATTACCCACAATTCCTCACAATCCCTGTTCCTTTCTTCTGTTTCTAGTTATTTGTTATATATCTTATGCCACATTATCTATCTTTCTCTCAAAGTCATTTTCCACATTTCCTTATTTCTTGTATTCAAGTGTAGGAAGCTAATGGGCAGGGTCCATGTCTGTTATTAAGCTCAACCCTAATGGGCAGGTGTTTAGTAAATGTGTGTTGAGAAGTCACCTGAAGCCCTGGTCCTGGTCCATGCTACTTAATGAAACATGCTGGAATCTGGGATTCGATTTAGTTAAGTCCGATTGCTTGGCCTCTCTTTGGCTATGCCAGATATGCCAGTCATGAAACATAATTTATGATCTCTGGAAATATGAATAGGGACACAACAGCTTTATGAGTATTACACTCAATTAGTCCTACCAATAATCTCCAGAATAGAAAACACAGGTCTCCCCCCTACCCTACCCCACAAGAATAAAAGTCCAGTTCTATTCTATAATAAATCAAGTGGCCTGCCTTTGAGATGTGAAATATTTATAATTTTAAGGCACTAATATTTTAGAAACAGTATAACAACAGCTCTCACTACCTAGTTCATATTACATCTTTTTATTCTAGAACTTCAAGTTATTAAACTTTTATTGTATATTTCATATTCATCAGTTTTCTTCAGAGCGTTGTCTCATCTATTCATTTTCCCTTAACCCAGGAAGTACTTAACAATACCTATTCTCTGCACAGTACTATATGAAGCACTGGGAATACAGAGATGTTGTAGTGTAATAGATATTAGGAAGAATTATATTCAAGTTACATTAATAGACAAAAGGATTAGTCAATTTTCTTGAAAGTATTATAGAAGACATTATAGAAGGGGAAATATTGGAACAAAGTATTGAAGGATGATAAGTTTATCAGCTGGACAAGAAGACATTAGAGAAAAGGAAAAATCAGATACAAACATATCTAAAATAGGACGCATTGGGAAATTATAAGTAATTCTGTGTGGATCAAGTATGGATTGCAACATGAAAGTGATGGAAGCAAAGTTGACATGGTAGGTGGGCAGTAACAATACATTTCACGTAAGTAGTTAAGATGCCTGGAGTCCTTCTGCTGCCAAAAACTCAGTGCAAGTCATTCAGCAAATACAATGTCTAGATGCAACTGTTGTTCAGTGATTATGACAGATTATACCCTCTCCCACTTTATTTTTTAACTGTTGGCACAATAAGAAAGGGTGATTCTCAGACCAGCAATACCATTACTTTGCATACATGGTACATTAATTATCTATTTTTGGTTAACAAAATACTCCCACAATTATCAGCATAAATCAACTCCTCTTTTTCACATAGTTTCTGATCTGAGGATCAGAGATGCTGGAAGAGCTTAGATGGATGGTTTAAACTCATGGTCTGTCATGAGGTTTCAGCAAAGCTGTCCAGTGGGGCTGCAATCATCTGGAGGGTTGCTCATGACATGGAAGGTGTCTCTCCCTAGAGGAAAAAAGAAAGAGAAAGCAGAAGAGGAATAGAAACAGGAAGAGGAAGAGAAAAAGAAAGAAGAGAAAAAGAGAAGAGAAAAAGAAAGAGGAAGTGGAAGAGAGAAAGAGGGAGAGAGAGAGAAAGAGAAAAAGAGAGAAAGAGAGAAAGGAAGAACATTTCCAGTACATTTTATGACCTATAGTTTCCAAAGCCTCACAGTTTCTCTGTTTCATTTTATTGGACACACAGAGAATCCACTGCATAATATAGGAAGGGAATATATAAAGACAGGAGTACTCGGAGGTGGATATCAGTAGAGGCTATTCTACAAGTAGGTTACCACAACCTGCTCTCTGGATCTAATGATTCATACCCCTACTGTATGTGAATATAAAATATATACTCAAGGCCCCCCAGAGCCTCATCCACTATAGCATCTGCTTGAAGTCCAGAATCTTGTCATGTAACAAAAGCCCAGTTGCCAATAAAGATCCTTGGGTATAGTTTCATAAGTCAAAAACCTCAAAGTATAGAGCCTTTCAATTTGAGGTCTTATGAACTAGAGAAACCAGTCACCTGCCCCTCATACATCTAACAGAAGCATTGACCAACTTCTACATACACTTGCATTCTTTTTCAAAAAAGAGAGAAATGAGTGTCACAGAGAAGTCATGTTTCCTAGAAGTTCTGAGATCAAGCTTGAAAAATGTTGAAAGTTCTTGTTACAGCTCAGCCCTACTCCTGTCCAGGAGTTATTCTCCATAGCTGTTGGCTTTATTGCCTGAGCTCTTACTTACATGGAACCATTCTTCCTCTTTCATGAAAGGTAGTATACCTGCAGGTGAGTAGTCTTCTGAGCCTATTTCCTGTTTGTGGAAGTTTGGGGATCCAGAGGACTTTCATTGTGTACTCTCTCTGTCCCTTTTGCTCCAAGCTAGCATTGTTTCTACTGACATAATCCTCTTTTTTTTTAGCAATTTTTTTATGTTTTTTATATTTATTTTTGAGAGCAGGAGAGACAAAACATGAGTAGGGAAGGGTCAGAGAGAGAGAGAGGGAGACACAGAATCCGAAGCAGGCTCCAGGCTCTGCTGGTCAGCACAGAGCCCGACACGGGGCTCGAACTCACAGACCGTGAGATCATGACCTGAGCCGAAGTCGGACACTTAACCCACTGAGCCACCCAGGTGCCCCTGACATAATCCTCTTAAAAACTTTGTGAATCTTCTTGGGGTTCACTCTCGTGGACAAGACTCACAATCACAAATCTCACTGCAACAAGACATCTGAACTGTGGGTCTCTGTGGATAATGCTGAGGGATAACACCCTCCATTTTTCTAGAAGCACAGTCTTTCTGGAGGGCCTTCCGCTTGACTGAAACGTACATGAAAACACCACCTTCAATCTATCTAAGATCTTATCAAAATATTTTTCAGTTATAGTATCTGCTGCATCTGGACCCGGTTTCCAGGTCCCTGGATTTGCTCTTTGCTCAGAAACCATTTCTTTTCTTTAGTATCCCTTGCTATCTTCAGAGGCCTAAAATTTCAAAACAATCAAATCTCAATTATTCAGTCCATTTCTTTTATTTAGCACTCTTCGTTCTCATTTACTATAGCAGCAGAGATAAAAAAGGAGGCACTTATAACATTTTGCCCAGAAAACTCCCTCACTGTATCATCCATCTCAATAAGCATATTTTCTACTTTCCATATTACCGTAGATGAAAATGTTGCTCAAATTTCGGCCACCACATTCCTGCAGTCTTCCTTCCTCTGTTTTCCAATATGATCCTCATATCCTTTTAAGCCATCACAGGAAGAACTCTCAAAGTCCATCGTGTTTGACAGACAAGTTCCTCATGAATACTCTTCTTAGGATCATTCCAGCTTCTACACACTGCCTGGTTCCAAAGCCACTCCCAAGATTTTAGATATTTGTTACGACAGCACCTCCACATCCAAGTACTAAAGTCAGTATTAGTTATCTAGTCTGTACAAAAATTTACTCCAAAATTTGGTGATTTAAAACATGAAACATTTAAGATCTAACACAGTTTCCAAAGATCAGGATGCTAAGAGCATTTTACCTGGGTGGGTCCGACTTGAGGTCATTCACGAGGTTGTACTCAAACATGTGCTGAAGATGCAATCACCTGAAAGCCTGACTGGGGAAGGAAGATCCACTTCCAGGTCACTCGTTTGGCTGTTGGCAGAAGGCCTCAGTTCCCTGTGACATGAACCTCCCTGTATGACTTCTCAAACAGTTGCAGCTGGTTTTCCCCAGAGTGAGTGATTCAAGCAAGAGAGAGACAAAAGTGAGCAAGCCAGAAGCTTCTTTAATGAACTATTGTTTCCATAGTTACAGGCTGTCATTTCTTTATTTCTGCTTTACTCTATTGAGTGTACAGACCAACCCTGATATATTGTTGATGGCAGGTAAGCAAGGTCATGAATATCAGGAGGGAGGATCCTCGGGCTCCTTTTGGAGGCTGACTACTACACATGGGCACAGGCATAGACTACCTTTGATACCTTTATATGTGAAGGCAGACCACTGACACGTGATGTACGAAGGGGTAAGTAATTCACTGCTTTCATTCTGTTTAATTTCTGTTTAATTTGGGGAGAAGGCTAAAAGTGGTGAGTCTAATCCAACAAAGCATAGTGGAATGTAGGTCTTGCTGCTACATTTCTAAGACAAAGCTTTTAAGGGAGTGAATTATCCTCAATTCTTTACTTCTAAAAATAATAAGTTGTCCTACAGGCTAAATTTATTCTGAAATCATCCTAATTTATTCTTGAGTGAGGAGAAGGAATAGACAGAAACTAACATTTGGTACATGCTTGATAATAGAGACTTTGTACCATATTCACAACATGGTCAATCTCACTTAATCCTGACAACAACCTGGTAAGGTATCCCTTATTTTACACTTGAAGCCACAATTTTAGGGGCATGGACCAGAACGAAGAAATCCTCACAGAGGGACAAAATGACATAGATAGGTGAAAAAATCTACAGAGGGTTCCCCCTGAATCTTCAGCCAAATGTGGAGCTGGGCAAGAGTATGAAGAATTACTCAGGGCCACGGAAAGGACTGCCATTAAAGGGCAGGCATAAGAATCTGTGGGGCTTGCAATGGCCAGAAATAATTCATCTTCACTAGCCAGAGTAGAAAATGTAATATTCATGAGGCATCAGATAGAGGACTCAGAAGGATGATACATAACTAGTGTTAAAGAACTTAACCTTGCTCTAGACCAACTTAACAAACCTAAAAAGCAAGTCTCACAGGATAAGACTGATCCTAAGAAAATTAACTGCACCACAGAATACAACTTAGGAATATTTAAAGAATCCACTTACTCAACCAGATAAAATCCATCATGCCTGCCATATAATAAAAAAAAAAATAACAGGTATGAAAGAAGCAGGAATATATGACCACTAATGAGAAGAAAAATTGATAGAAACAAAAAAAGACGCAGATAATAGAATTAGTAAAGAGACATAACAGTGAGTTATAATTACATCCCATATATTCAAGAAAGTATATAAAACCATGTTAAGAAATATGCAAAATTGATTTCTAGAGATAAAAATATATTGTCTGAGATGAAAACTGTACTAGATTGGGTTACGAGCAGAGTAAACATCATGGGGAAAA
Source organism: Paguma larvata (assembly GCA_030068075.1). Taxonomy (NCBI): domain Eukaryota; kingdom Metazoa; phylum Chordata; class Mammalia; order Carnivora; family Viverridae; genus Paguma; species Paguma larvata. The sequence goes on along the minus strand of CM057831.1, from coordinate 42,114,715 downwards.
ATATTAGTCGACTTGATGCATAGCAAAAGAAACTATCCTAATGAAATACCATGGTAAAAGTTTTCAAAATATGGGACAAACTAATTAAGCCTAATATTATGCATAATTGGAATCACAAAAGGAGCATAAAAAATATTTGAAAAAATAATGTCCAAGACACATCAAATTGCTCTAAAAGTAGTAAAAAGAAAATTTGAAGAGCAGCCAAAATATATGAGATATATTGTGTACTGAAGAATGAAGAGAAAAATGACAATGTACTTATTTATTGTCAGAAACAGTATTAGCTGGAACATAAAAGAAAAAAACCCTGAAATCACCATCAAGTGAGAATTCTGTGCCCAGTACAAATATCTATCAACAATGAAGGTGAAGAGGCTTCTGGGTGGCTCAGTCAATTAAGCATCCAGCTCTTGATCTCAGCTCAGGCCTTAATCTCAGAGTAATGAGCTCAAGCCCCACATTGGGCCCCATGCTAGGCACGAAGGCTACTTAATAAATAAATAAATAAATAAATAAATAAATGAAGGTGAAATAACAACTTTTTCCGACCTACACATGTGGAAAGAGATTATCATTAGCATACTTGCACTATAACATACAGGAACCTTAAAGGAAGTTGCTCAGACCAAATTAAAAATGACAGATAGTAGATATGTGGGTGAATACAATTCTTCCTTTTAAAAATTCTCTTTGAAAATTAATTGGCTAATAAAACAGTAATTCACAAAAAAGTTTTGACATACTTTTAAATAAAATGTATATTAATAATATAAGAAAGGATGAGAAAGGAGAAATGGAGTGCTCTGGTGTTACCACCTCCCATGTTATTAAAATAGTTAAGGAAGTAAAAGATGCATAACATCAACCCCAGAAGAACAACCAAATATACAAATAAATAGGTAAAACTAAAATGAAGAAGATAAAATGGAATGATAAAAAATATATATTGAATTAATCCAAAACAAAGCAGACAGGAAAATTACGATAAAGTACAAAAGGACTCACTGAAACAAATAGCAACATGGGGGATTTAATCCGAAACATATCAAAGAACACAATGTAAATGATGTAAACACCCAATCAAAGAGCAGAAGAGTCATACTGAATTTTATAAAGAGGCCCAGTGCTGTGCCGCCTAAAAGAAATTCACTTTGTGAGGACACAAATCAGATGAAAGAATAGAAAAGGATATATCATGTTACTACTATCAAAAGACAGGTAGAATGGCAAATTTATTATCAAAGTATATTTCACAGTAAAGGTTATTACCAGGAATAAAAGGATCACGTTATAACGATAAAGGAATTAATTTGTAATAATCTCTGTCGTTAAGTGAAGAAGATATAACAATTTGCAATGTTTCTTCACTTAATGACAGAGCTTCAGAATATATGAAGCATAAATTTCTACAAATAAAAAGAGAAACCAGTTCAGAAGTATAGTGGAGAATGTCTTTCAATGTTTTATGGAATGGATAGACATAAAAATCTATAAATATATGAAAGAATTTCACTTCATTATCAACTAACATGACCTATTTGACATTTATATAACATTCCATCCATCTTTAGAATAAATGTATTTTATAACTGCACATGAATTACTAATACAATATTCTCGTCTGTAAAACGAGTGTTATTAATATTAGTATGTTTTCTGAGTAGAATAAAATTTAAGTAAAAATTAGTAATTGAATGATACCTAGAAAAGCACCAAATATTTGGAAATGAAATACCACAGCTATAAATCACATATGGTTCAAAGAAGAAACCAATATAAATTAAAAAGCATTTTAAACTGAATAAAGTGAAAACATGGTATATCAAAACACATGGAGGCAGCTAAAGTAGTAATTAGAAATTAGAGCATAAATGCCTATGTTAGATAAAAAGAAATTCTCAGACAATGACTTCAACCTTCACCTGAAGACATTTGAAAAGATAGAGCAAATTAAATCCATAATAAGCACAGGAAAGGAAATACTAAATAGCAGAAATTATCCAAATAAAACAGCAGATTAACAATAGAGAATCTGACAAACTTTTTCTGAGTGGTTGTGCCACTTTCTATTCCCACGAGTAGTGTTAGGAGGGTTCTGGTTGCTCACCAACACTGGGCGTGGCTCATCTTTAATGCTACAGGCTTCCCAGCCACCATGCAGTGTTCATTCATTGTGGTTTTAATCTGCATGTTCCTAAAGACTGAAATTGAGTGTCTTTTCACGTCTTTATTCTCCGTATGTACATGTTTCATGGAGTATCTGTTTAACTCTTTTGCCTGTGTTCAAATTGGCTATCGGGACACCTGGATGGCTCAGTCAGTTAAACGTAAGTGTCTGATCCTTGATTTCAGTTCAAGTCATGATCTTGTGGTGAGATCGAGCCCTGTACACAGAGCCTGCTTGGGATTCTCTCTATCCCTCCCTTCCTGCCCTCCCCTGACCGTTCGCTCTCGCTCTCTCAAGAGAAATAAAAATAAAAATAAATTAAAATTTAATTTTAATTAATGGAGTCTTCTAAAGGTCAAATTTTCAAATTTTATAAAGCTAAACTGATCCCTTTATATCTCTTGTTTACTCATGTATATTTAAATATTTGCTGAATCCATGATCTGTTTTCTTATGGATGTTCGATTCTTTTTAGTTCTTAAATTTTAGGTCTGTAATCCATTTTGAGTTAATTTTTTGCATATGAAATGAATAAAGTATTTCTATCACATATGTTGGAAACATTTTCTTTCAGTTTGTCTCATAAACAAACTTTTATTTATAATGGTTTTGTTCGCTACCAAAAAAATGTGTTTTTTAGTTGTGTGAAATGAAATTTTCAATCTTTTGTTTAATCTGGATTTTTATTTATAGTTGGAATGCTTTTATCTGCACCTAGGTTAAAGATAAATGTATTTTAAGTTTAAAAATTTTTTAACTAAAGACGAATATATTCTTTAAGTACTTGTGTGGCTTGCTATTTAGTATTATATATGTTATATACTAATCCATTTAGAGTTTATTTTTATGTATAATGTTAGGGATAGATCAAGGTTTATCATTACTTTTCAAATAACTAACCAGTTGTTCTGGAACCTTCTTTGTCCATCTTTGAAACAGCGATTTGAGCTGCCACTTTTATCACATATTAGAGTTCCACATTATTTGGGGTCTATTTTTCTTTTTTTAAAAAAACTTTACATGTATTTATTTTGAGAGAGAGAGAGGGAGTACAAATGAGTTTGAGAGCAGGGGAGGGGCAGAGAGAGAGGAAGAGAGGGAGAATTCCATGCAGGTTCTGCACTGACAGTGCAGAGACTGATGCAGGGCTCATACCCACGAACTGTGACCCATGACCTTAGCTGAAATCAAGAGTTGGTCTCTTGACCAACTGAGCCACCCAGTCACCCGTATTTTTTTATTTTCCTATTCCATAGGACCTCTCTATTCGTGTTGCCAGTATGACATTTTCTGTCAATTTACACTAACACATAATCTTATGTCTCATATATGCAAGATTTACATTCTTTCCACCAACCCGCAGAAAGTCTTCATCAAGTTTACACTCCCTCCCAGATTACTGCTATAAAATTACCTTCCAAATTTAACATTTTACCTGTTCCCTCCTTTCATTTTCCATGTGAATCCACTGATTTCTTCTTAAAGATGCTGAAAAATAGTAATCCTGTAACTTCATTACTTTACAGTAGAACCACTTAACATGGAAGGAATACTTCTCCCAGGTGAGGTGGCCTCGTTCATATTTAAGAGTCTCCTGAATATCATTCTCTTCTTTCCATCATTACATAGCTCCCAGTAGTCCAACTTCTATCCAGCAAATTTCCAGCACATGAAATTCAAGGCTGGTGCTTTGATGTCAAGATGAAATTTGGAGTGGTGACCCCACTGATATTTCTTTTCTGGGACGGTGAATAGATGTAAAGGGTCTGAAAATCTGTACACATTACTCAAAATGACTTTTGTCCACTTATCCAACGATAGATGTTTCAATTGTTTCTGCAGTTGTTAGCAAGCAAAAAGGGAGTAACCAATTTAGTCAAATATTACACAGAAGAGAAAATCTCAGATGTGGTGTTCTCTTCTATAATATTAACTGGTCTCAAAAGTGTCACAGAAGAAATATGTATTATTGAGGGTGTTAGGTATTTTCTATTTTGTTGTTTAGTGTCTAGGAACTCAAACATTAAATTCTTTCTGAAATTCAATTCCAGAAAAAGAAAAATTTGCTCTTCCAAAGACCAGATACATTGTATCTAAATAGATTATTTTATAAGCTACATCAAATCTTTTTTTTTCTTTTTTGGAATAGGGGGTATAGGGTATAAAAGAACCAATCAAATAAGTAAAGTGTTCTTATGGTAGGTGGAAATAGGAAAATATTCCCTTACTTAACATTATCACTGAGAGGAGTACTGTGGTTGCAGGGCAAGGAGAGAAATCTCCCAAGAGAAAATTAAATGACCATGAAATGCAAAATCAAACAAATGGATTCTACAAAGTCAAAGTCAAACACTACACTACAAAGTCAACTACAAAGTCACTTCACTACAAAGTCAAACACACTAAAGGCCAATATCACTAAAATAAATTTTTTCTCATAAAACAAAATTGCTCTAGGTTTGAATTCACTGGAAAAGAATTAGTCAAAATGTTGAATTACAAGTATATTAAACTTCCTGTTTACACTTTCCACAATAGAAGGTAGATCTTCAAATTGTTGAGTATAGTATCAAGATTAGTGAAAACACAAGAAGCAGAATGACTAATTATGTAGACTAGCTACTTTAGGACTAGACATGTCACTTGATAATTAAGGTGTCAGTGAAGTCAAGAAGATTTATAAGTCTTGTGTAATGAAATTATAACCTGAGAGTTGTTGATTTTCCATGTAAATGGTGTCTTAAAATGACATGTGCATTTGCCACATAGATTCTACTTATTACGTGTTAATATTTACACTATCATGCTCTAAACTACTTTAGGATCAAATCTTCAGAACAGAGAGGATAAACACTGTAAGAAATGTTACACTATGCTGCCAAAGGGGGGGGGGAGGTGGCACAAAGATTCTACATTCACTTATTTTTATTCTATGCCCTTTCCTTGGGAAAACTCATCCACTTAACACTACCACCTCCTTCCCATCTTCAAAATAGGTATCTTTAGCCTTCAATTTGTGTGTGTGTGTGTGTGTGTGTGTGTGAATGATCAACACGAAATTTTAGTTGTCTGATGGATATATCTGCACTAGTGTCCAAGGCAACCCCTGAAAGTTTCATGATAGCAACTTCCAATTTCTGGTCTGGCATGTAGTAAGCTTGGAAATCACCACTCCATCCCCACAACCTGTGGAAAGTTGAACAAACTGAAAACTCAAGAACTCTTTTTATATCCATAAAAAAGGAAGATCATAGGGAAAACCACTGTTCCCAGTATTAGAGAGATGGGCAGGCAGAACAGAGAATTACAATTTGATGGAGCAGAAACCTTCAAGGGAACTGGGGCTGGGACAGGAAAACCTAAATTGTAATTGATGAGCTGCTGGAGTTCAGCGTGGACAAGTTTGAGAGTTAAAATCGCCAGAGGCTCAGTAAGGGACGAGGAGCGAAAGAGGTTCCCACACTTTTATGAGTTTTACCTCAAGAACTTGATCAGGTTCTCACAGTGAATCTCAATGAAAAATTCTCTCATTCTTCCTGCAAAGAAAGGGGGAAGGTCATCATTTTGAAATACAACAGGGTGTTCTGTCTTTCTTAACACCTTCTGCCCTGGGGAGAAACTATTTAACCATAATCTAATGTACTAGGGTTCGTATTACAGCCTAACTGACCTGGACAAAGGGAAATACCCAACTCCAGCCAGCTCTAGCCTTCCACATAGAGGAAGAGAAATATGTACCTCTAGACACTTCTAGCCTTCTCTGTGAGAGAAAGGAAATACACAACCCCAATCCACTCTAGCCACCCTTTCCCACCTAAAGACAGGAAGAACTGAGAAGCACTAGTGAAGTTCACAGTGCAGTGGCACAGACCCACTAAGAGACCAAGACCTACACATAGGACTATAGAATGTTTCACCTCCTGCAACACCTCACCACCATGTTACTAAAAGCCTATGTACAGCAGTTCCTTAACCTAGTACACACGATGACCAGCTACTGAGAAAAAAGTACAAGGCATACAAAAAGGCAAACAACAACAACAACAAAAAAAAAAAAAAAAAAAAAAAAAAAAAACAGAACAAAACAAAGCAAAACAGTTTTTTTAATGTTTTTATTTTTGAGGGGCACCTGGGTGGCTCAGTCGGTTGAGCGTCCGACTTCGGCTCAGGTCATGATCTCGCGGTCTGTGAGTTCGAGCCCCGCGTTGGGCTCTGTGCTGATGGCTCAGAGCCTGGAGCCTGCTTTGGATTCTGTGTCCCCCTCTCCCTCTGCCCCTCCCCCACTCATGCTCTGTCTCTCTCTGTCTCAAAAATAAATGAACATTAAAAAAAAATTAAAATAATGTTTTTATTTTTGAGAGAGACAAGAACACACATGCTTGCATTCAAGTGGGGGAGGGGCAGAGAGCAAGGGAGACAGAAGATCCAAAGCAGGCTCTACACTGACAGCAGCAAGCCCGATGAAAGGCTCAAACTCACAAACCCTGACATCATGACCTGAGCTGAAGTTGGATACTCCACCAACTGAGCCACCCAGGCGCCCCAAAAACACAGTTTTAGGAGACAGAACAAGCAATATAACCAGACTCAGATAGAGCAGGCATACTGGAATTATCAGACTAAGAATTTAAAACAACCACCATTAATATGTTAATAATGCCTAATGGATAAAGTAGACAGTGTTCAAGCATAAATGCAGCAAGGTAATCAGAGAGATGGAATTTCTAAGAAAGAATAAAAAAGATGTAGTAGAGATAAATAAAAAAAATAACAAAGAATGTCTTCAGGGGGTTTATTAGTAGATGGACAGCTGAGGAAAGAATCTCTGAGCTTGAGGATAGCTAAATAGAAACTGCCTAAACTGGAAAGCAAAGAGAAAAAAAAGATTGAAAAAGAAAACAAAACAAAACAAAAAAACAGAATAGCCAAGAGCCATGGAAAACTATTACATTTATGTAATGGGAATATCAGAAGAAGAAGAAAGATAGAAAAGAACAATATAAAAAAAAAGCCAATCTGAGCAATGATGACTGAGAACTTCCCCAATTTAATGTCAGACATCAAATCACAGGTCCAGGAAACTCTGAGAACACTAAGTGGGATAAATGCCAAAAAGCTTTCACTTAGGCATTTATATTTAAATTACAAAGGCCTCCAGCTGGTGCAGTCAGAAAAGAGTGTGACACTTGATCTCCTCATGAGCTGGAGCCCCATGGTTAGTTTAGAGATTACATAAATAAACAAATAAACAAACAAATGACAAAAAATCCCTACAAAGACAAAGAAAAAAATTCTGAAAGAAGCCATCAGGAAAATAATTATATCCAACTTCTCAGAAATGATGAAAGTAAGAAAGGAGTGCAAGGAAAGGAGAGATAAAGTGAGAGATATGATGGAGAGAAAATCTACTAACATAGGATCCTTTACCCGGCAAAATGATCCTTCAGAAGTAAAAAATGAAAATATAAAGACTTTTGTTTTTCAGCATGATGTGTAAGGCAAAGAATGGTGGGAGACCATGCTCACTTAGTCAGGCAGACAAAAATCCAGGTTAAAGGGGGTTAGGCAAGTCATGCGAAAAATCAACTTAATCTTATAGCCAATGGTATTAGCCAGTACTTATTAGGTGCTTATCATTTTCTGAGCATGGTGGCAGCTTTTACATATATAATCTTATTTAAATCCTCACAGCAACCCAAGCAAGAAAATTGGGACACAGAGAAAATAAGCAATTTCTTAGCAACAATGCAATGGGGGAGTCTTTAGAAGTTTTTAAGTAAGAAAATGATGTTGCTGTATACAGATTGTCTGTCCTCTATTATTGACTCTTTAATGGGTTAAGAAATATTAAAGTTAAAATGGCAATCTAGTTCAACCACTTTAATTTACAATACAAGAAACAGATGCTCAGAGAGGCACCTTCTCCTGGCCTGGCCCTACAGATTCAGTGGTAGAGTATGATTAGAATCTAGGACTCCAGACTGACTCTACATCTTCATGACACATTTCTTCCATTTACAATCTCTGCTTAGATTTTAAAAATCATCAATTCGAACCAATAGCAATGACTGTAACCCTAACCCTTATGACACCTTGCTCTTCCCTTCTTTATCTACATTTACCGTATCTGACATGTAGTATAAGACAGAAAATAAGAAGACATTGGTTTTCCATTATGTGGAATTAGAATAGTTGACATTCTTTGATGCTCACTTAGTCATTTCAAACAGAATTTATTTCATTTTACTAGAGCTTTTAGGCTAAACTCTTGATAATTGCCTCATTAAATTTCATTCCTCCAACATACTTGGTTGCAAATAATGGAGAAGTCATCTCTGAAATGGTGTAGGGAGAAGACTGTGGACTTCGGAGCCAAGAGAACTGTGCTCATGATCTAGTTCTATTACTTACAGGTCAAATGATCTTGGACCACTTACTTAAATACTTTGGTGAATTACTGGCAGCATTAATAACAACCTTGCCAAATTGTCGTGAGGATTAAATCCTATCATGATGAATAGGCACATTTTTGATGTTCAAATGTTTTAGAAAAAACTAGTTTTTCATTTTTTTAATGTAGTTCACTAACCTGCTGAAAGGAAAGTGACAGTACAAGCAGATAATGAGAAAGTTAAAGGTCTTTGTTGCTTATAATAACATATAGCTGGGAATCTGGTAATGAAAAAAAAATTAATTATTTTTAAGTGAATTTGCATTTAAAAAATTTTAGTGTTTATATATTTATTGCTTACGAGAAAGAGAGAAGCATGAAAAGGGGAGGGGCAGAGAGAAAGGGAGAGAGAGAATCCCAAGCAGGCTACACACCACCAACGTAGAACCCAACATGGGGCTCGAATCCATGAACAGTGAGATCATGACCAGAGCTGAAATCAAGAGCCAAATGTTCAACTAACTGAGCCACCCAGGCACCCCAAGAATTTGTCATTTTAAAGACAGATTTATTTCCTAAAGCTATTATCTATGCATCCTATAACTTTAGAGTGAGTAAAATAAATACAAAATGTAGAAATCACACAAAAAATTATTTCAGATTTTTCAACATCATACTCAGGCACCATATAACAGACCCATCTGAAAGTTCAAAGAGTATTTGAGAAATAAAGACTAACATAGTCAGTATGAAAAACCATGCAGATATAAGTTTGCTAAATTAAACACAAAACCCAAGATTATCTCATTTCCTAGGTGAATGTATATTTGACTTATTATTTACTATTAATTAAGACCCTGTTCATAGATTTGTAAACTTTTTAAACTTTTAGAAAATTCTTAAATTACAAATATTTTTTTGGTCCAGAAAAAAATTAAAATAATTCTTATCCAGTAGAAAAGATAACTTCAAAGGTTATAGTATTATGGATGTGTAGGGTTATTATACATTTCTTTACTGCTAAATGAATAAATATTTTTACACATGTTCTTTGTCTTTTGGTGGGTACAGGGAATTAAGTGTAAGTGTCAGCTCAATGAATTTTCACAAATTGAACTCACCAATGTCACCGGGACTCAAATCAGTATGTGGACCAGGCTGCCTTCTTAGAAGCCCCTCCAATCACAGCTGAGACATAAAAGGGTAACCACTACTTGACTTCTAATCACACAGATTTTATATATATTATATATATATATAATGCAATACTATATATATATATATATATATATATGCAATGCAAAACTTATCTATGTCATATGTATTATCATATATATATGTATATACATATACTATACTCCATTATGGTAATCATACAGTATGTGCTTTTTCCTATCTGACTTTAAAAATTCAACATTAAATTTGTGAGACTCATACAAGTTTGTTTATTCGTATTCCTGTATAGAATTCCATTGTATGAATCCTCCTTTTTTAAAACCGTAATTGACTTATAACATTATATTAGTTTCAGATATACAACATGATTCAATATTTGTATATATCGTAAAATGGTCATTACAATAAGTCTAGTTAACATCCATCAACATACATAGTTACCATTTTTTTAATGATTAGAACTTTTCAGATGCACTCTTTTATCAACTTTCAAATATGCAATGCAATATTATTAACTATAGTCACTATGCTGTATATTACATTCCCAAGGCTTTTTAATCTTATAACTCAAAGTTTGTACCTTTTGTTTGCCTTCACCGGTTTTGCCTACCCCCCCCTTCCCATCCTGGCAAACACCAATGTGTTCTCTTTATCCATGAGTACAATGAATAAATGTTCTTTGAACCAGCTCTACCCTCCTGCTATTTCTATTAAATGGTCAAATTTTTGAAATGTGTTTGATATAAATTTATACAAGCATCATCATTTTTAAGCAGTAAAACATTTATTTTTATAGAATGTAAAAATGCATTTTAAATGTAAAATGTAAAATGTATTTTACCTAATGACATTTTTTATGTCAGTGTTGTTCTAGAAAGAATCCCTTGAATGCTCCCCTCAGTTGAGGTCACAAAAGGAAACGGAGCCCTTGTCACTCTAGCAAAAGAGTGCTTTTCAGCTGAATATTGATGAATTGTTTTGGTTAACTGATAACATCTATTCATTTTATATCACTACTAAGGAGGTCAATATATCTACATAGAGGCAAAGAGCCTCAGAGAGAAAAATGTAGGCTAGAGCCTGTATTCAACCCCTCTCCTTTTGCAGCTCAATTTTACTAAAATCTCTCTGATCCCATGGTTTGAAGTCAACCAGGTGAGGAATGCTGGCAGAAAGAATGTCAAGGTCATCCCAGGGATACTCACTTGGAATAGTCAGGGCAAATAAATCAGGCTCACTTCCAGGGCTGAATGATTGTGGAAATAGATAGTGTTACAAAGGAAAAACTGTGTAGATAAGACTCAAAACCTTCTGCCCTCCTCTTGTTTCTTCCCCAAATGCTCTGATACAGAAGGGGTGCTCTGGGAATAGTCACTCAGCATATAAGGGCAAATAAAAAAACAGTAATCCTGGACACCCAAAGGCTGAGTGCTTTTGGCTATTTTCCAACTCAGAGTCACTACAGACTGTGAGGGGATCTACCTCAGCATGGCTTGTTCAGGGACAGTCAGATGGACAGCACAAACTGTCCATATGGCCACCACGGGCAAGCATAACACTCAGACAAAATCTTTTCTTTCTCCCATTTCCTATAACCTTAGAGATGTCTGCCTGACCATGGGAGGAACCACTGGAGTGGTGGACAATGAGAATATCCTGACTATCTGGAGACACCTTAACAACAGCGGCGTTACAAGCCAGTGACAGAAGAAATGGCACCCTGAGAGAAAGGCCATTACTAGACTGATTAAGTTCATTAGGTTTCTTGCTCTGAATAGTCTCAGGCAGCCCCTCTGGACTGAATAAATTGTGGTATTCTTAAAATACACAACTCTAGGGAGGAAGCCATATAGAAAAAGCTAGTACACTTTCTACTAACAGAAAAGGTAAAAGAAGAGCGGATTACTAAAAAGAGACGTGAACTTTGTGTATCTGCTGAAGTTTCAATGAGCTAGTCACTAGAATAAGGTTATGAGTTGAGCTGTGTCTGTCAAAAATTCATATGTTGAAATCCCAATCTCCAATACCTCAGAATCTTCCTCATTTGGAAAGGGAGTCTTCACAAAAGTAATCAAGTTAGAAAGGTAATGAGTCATTTGAAGATTTATCCAAAATAACTGGTGTAATAACGAGGAGAAATCTGGACACAGATTTGCATACAGCGAGAATTCCTTGTGAATATAAAGATGGCTATCTGCAGCCCAAAGAGAGGGGCCTAGAACAAATCTTTCTCTCACAGCCCTCAGAGGGAATTAATCCTGACAACATGTTGATCTCAGACTTCTGGCCTCCAAAACTGTGAGAAAAATTTCTGTTGGTTAAGCCATTCAGTTTATGGTATTTTGTTACAGCAGCCCTGCAAACTAATACACAAGTGAGTATTTTATCCAAACAAGTGAGTTATCTAGATCTGAAAGAAGACATAAATGCATACAGTATAAAACATCAATGTATTTTTATTATACCTTAAATATATCACACTGCGTATGTACAAATGTTATCCACTTATTTTCCCTTTTGTGGAGAGGGAGCTCACTTACACCATATGTAGTCATTTAATCAAAACCATTTGGCGACCTAATGTTAGTGTTAGTCTTGGCATCGAATACTCTTCGTTACTGTTTCTTTGGTTATAGAACAAGATTCAACTGTAAGCATGAATGTGAACATACGCCCAAGACCAGCCAATCATATTTTCCCCTGAAGCTAGTCATCATAATCCATCCAGCATGAAATGTATTTACAAGTAAATGCCTCCATTACCTTCCAAGAAATCACTCCCCCACATATTTCATTAATTTATTTTAAATTCACTTGCAACTGAAATGACAAAGTTATACCCAATAAGTTTTTTTTTAATTTCCTTCAGATTAATACTCCCAATGATTAAGTGTAGATTATAAATCTTGGATTTTTCGAGGGCGGTCATTTGGCTTTACAGAATTGGAAATTTGGATGACTCATCTATGATCACACAGTTGGATGTGGAATTAGAACAAAAACGTAGGCCTTGTAATTGATAAAATAACAAATTAATCAGTTTTTGGAGCTGAAAAGAGCAATGAAATTTACCTAATCAAACTCCAAGTCTAATACTTTAATGCTCTGGATAATCTTCCTAATAAATATCAAATTAAATAGGGCCAGGTTTGCTGTAACATATTGTCTTTCATAGATATGGGAATAATAAGTGGTATTAAATTCTAAGTTTACTAAATAAGGGATATAGTAATATTATTTGACACCAAACATGTGGTATGTCTATAAAATAATGAATTTGCTTTCCTATGGGTCTTATAAATAGATTTTATGAAGTTCAGAATCTTCAAAGATGTTTCATTTTTTTATCAGATAGCTAACTACCAAATTTGTCATGTAGAGTTAATTAATGTACATAATGATAATGGTAATAATAATACACATATAATAACTTCATTTCCTATGACAGTTTAAAAATATTAATATATAGTACAAAAGATCTTTGCTTTGAGATATGCAAAGATATATTTCTTTGGTCTGGGAAATTATGAAAAATATAATAAGAACCCTGCCTCTCAGGAGGTCTGGGTGGCTCAGTCAGTTGAGGGTCCAACTCTTGATTTCAGCTCAGGTCTTGATCTCAGAGTTGTGAGTTTGGCTCCTTCCTAGGTGTGAAACCTACTTAAAAACAAAACAAAACAAATCAAATCCCTGCCTCTTGTACTAAATAGAGCAATATAGGTGGCATAAGATAATCGCTGTACAGTAACTATTCCTTTAGTCCAAATATAGAATATCTCTTCCCATGTAGTAGAGGCAAATAATATCCAAGGCTGAGTTTCACGCCAGACATGATGTTTCTCAATCATCACAAAATAAAGTTAGCCCTCTGGGGCACCTGGGTGGCTCAGCTGGTTGAGCATCTGACTTTTGATTTTGGCACAGATCATGATCTCACAGGTTTATGAGATCGAGCCCTGCATCAGGCTCTGCACAGATAGCATGGCTCCCTTTCTCTCTGCCCCTACCCTACTGGCGCTCTCTCTCTCAAAATAGACCAATATAGGTGGCAAAAGATTAAAGTAAACTTTAATATAAGTAAATAAATAAATAAAGTTAGCCCTCCGAATTATGTCTACTAGCAAGTCCTTTATTGCATACCTAGTACTGTGGGAGACACAGGTATGAATCCCACTCTATTAAATTAGATAATACTTATCAATGCAGAATTCAAACAAGTTATATACAAAACAAAGAAGAAAATACTACATGGGATAATCAATTTATAATTATTTTATATGTATATACAATGCCTGAAAAGTAAAATGTAATATACATACTTATACACACACAAATATACACATGCATATATGATTAATCAATGAGGTTTGAGTTGAGAACTATGCACAAAGACCTTACATAAAGTATAAATTGTATTGGAAACCATTTCCAAAACTATAATCTGATCATTTGATAGCAGTATATATATAAAGGCTCCTGAAAGTTAGAGATACTACTATCAGAAATTACTTAAAATACAGTTTATACGCTAAGCATGATCTACTTAAGGTCTTTATACATAGCTCTCAACTAAAATCTAATTGATTTAATGTGTAGATATAGGTTTGATTATATGCATATATAATGTTTTTACATAATTAAAAATATTTTATAAAGTTAGGTGTGCAAAAAAATTAAAGAAAATGCCACAGCATGAATATACATTAATAAGTCAATCAAGGCTAGAAACATTCAGACACTAAAGGGAATTACTGAATTGCAATTAATGTTTCCATGAACTATTATAATAAGCAAATTACACATCCGGCAACAATCTTCAATAACATTTACCATAGACATCCTTTCATTTGGAGCACACAGAGAGCAATCAATAGTGTCCATAGAATACTTGGGTAATCTATTCCCCAGACCATGTCAGCCTAAAGTGACAGTGATAAGACCCCTGCGGTGACTTTCAGCATGTCTGGTACTGCAGAAGATGCACAGAATAAGAAATAATTGAAAGAACTGTCCATTAGGGAGAAGAAGAATGATGATCTTAATAACTCGCAACGTATTTTTTTCTTAAGGAGTGAATTATACTTTAGGAAAATCACCAAAGGTATGAGTAAAGAGTAAATGGCAAGGTGACAAAAAAGACAGTTAATTTGCCCTATGTTAGAACTGAACAGAAATGTAAAACTCTTTTGTTGTCTTAGAGAGAATATGAGAAGCCTACATTCTCATACTCATAATTATCCTCCTTACTGTCCATGGACTTAGCTTTTCAAATTGCATCTCTGTTTTTGGAATAAGTTCTTTTCCATAAGGTTCCTCAAAGGATCCCCAGTGGGTTAGCTATACTGACTGTCCAGAAAGGCTAATTACCCTAAATTCTCCAAGAGTAAGCAATGTGAAATTAAATCTGCTCTCCCAGCTTGTTTGTTCCCAGTTCCCAAAATGGCCCATGTTTATTTCCTAGAGATTAATTTCAGGGAGGTTGAAGAAGTTGTTAAGTAGTTAATCATGACTCCCCTTGAAACAGTACTGGGGAGACAGGGATTCAAATTTAACACTTTTATAGATTAATTATTATGTGACCCTGTGTGCCCAATCCCCTCCTTGGGAAAGCAGGCCAGGAGAAGGAATGAGAAATGGATGAATCATAAGATGAAATGAGTGTGGTTGTCTGTAACGCTAGATGATTTCAAAATCAAGGGAGTAAACAAAAATTAAAGTTAATTGGGTGATGGCTCGGGAATGATTACTAAAGCAGAGAGGGAATCTAAATAAGACATCAAAGAAAGAGTCAGAGCCAGATAAACGCAAAAGCAGTCTAAACAGAGATCAAAGAATAAATTTATTAGTAGACAAATTAATTCTCAATTATCCCAAAAGTTAGAATTTCTGCAATTCTGGTTAGAGGGTATGGATTTAAACTAGTATTATAATAGGCCATCTCACTTCCTTCTTAAATCTATAAACCTTGTGGTGTACTGATGGGGACTGGACATCTGTAGCATAAGCTTTGCTTGGTAACTGCTCATGCACTAAATGGCCTGCAAAATGGAAAGCTCAAGAATGGCAGGCCAAATATTAAAGAGAAGGTAATGTAGTCAGGATGGATCTATCCTTGTCTGATGATATATTTACTGCATTACAGTAATGCATATTTGAGAAGACAAGAGAACATAAGCACCCACTGTGCTTAGAGCAAATATAGTCCAAGTAAGAGACCATGTATTACATGAGCAGTGACTTTGAATAAAGAACACTAACTTGTAGAGGAAATGTGGCCTATTGATTGAAAAATTCTCACCAATTCAACTATTTTCTCTTGTTGCCACAGGAAAGAATGAGTAGGTGAAAAGAGGGGGTAGTAAGACAGAAATTCCCTTATAGAAATTCCAAAGGAGCTAAAGTGAGAATATCATAAAAAGGAGGTTCCTTCTGATGTTCCTCAGACTTTGTTTTTTCATCCCAAAGGCAATAGTGATACCTATGGTCAACCAGGCACATTTATGAGCCCATCAAGGAAAAAGACTAGCAAACAAATCATGCTTGGTCTACACTTACCTTCATCATACTGCTCCCCAATCTCTATTACCACTGATGGTTTCTAGTCTCCTAGGACAACACATAGGTAGTTCAGTGTTTATGTTCAGATGAATCTAAAATGAGTAAAGATAGGATATTAATTATATTTTATTCCAATTTAATTTCCTATCTTCAATTTTCCTTGTCATGTAGTCCAGTGTGTCTCACCAGGGTGTGAGGACAGTGGGTGCTCTGGGGCAGCATATGACAATTCAAAACAATACATATATTCTAATATTAAAAATTTGTAATATTAAAAATATAAAATACTAAAAATTTCTGTCTCTATAATGAAATTTAAATGTGAAAAATGAAATCATCCATACTTTATAGAAATTCAAAACAAAATTTTTCAATGACTTAATACCTTAATATGCTCAGTTTCAACTCAAAAAAATTTTTTTCTCTCAAATAATATCTAGATTCCTCTGCATAGTTGTGGCTCCTTCAGCATCTCCAGAGTTATATTAATCCAACTCTAAGACTCTCAAAAGCTCCACTTTGACAGAGTCCAAAATTCAGTAAGACTCAGAAGAATATCACATAATCCGCTCCACAACTACCCATGATTTTTCTCTATAAAATATACAAAAACAATATAGTACTTTCATAACTCATGCCACACGAAATTTTCTTTCTGACAATGAGGACTTAGTATAGTTCAGATTGTTATGACGAAGAACACAGAAATGGTATTTGAGGAGATGATGATTAGAGAGGAAGAGCATGTAAAGAATCTCAAATACTCATGTATTCGTTCAAAACCTAAATGTCACGTCGAGACACCAGGTCTTACTGAAGCTGCCTTCTTCTCCAGTGTCTTCCTACATCAAGCCCAGATGTCTTCTAACACCAATACCTTAGTTTTCTTGGTCTCATCCTAAAAGGGTCTTACTTAAATGGAACCTGGTTTCCTTTGTAATAGTTACCTTCTGAAAACCCAAGCCTTCTTACTTACTCTATATTTCCATAGAATCAGAATCAATACAACCACAATACACCTACTGTCATCCCCTTTGCCAGCCCTCCCTGTGACCATCACCCTCTAATACACCAAAATGCTAGAGATTAAGTGGGAGTATTATCTACAGTTTCTACCTAATGGAAAGATGAGAATGAAGAAAATAAAAAGAAAGTGAAAAACTTTTAATCAGTCAAGCAAATGCCAAATAAGCAAAGTACAAGTCTTTCAAGGTAAAAGTAGATTAAAAGTATAAGTCTGATAGAGTCCTTTTACAAGCCACCCATATTTACAGCCTGGAATGGCCACCTCAGGGAGGAGTTGACTTTACTACCTGAAATAATTCAGGCCTTCCACACTTACCTGTTACTCACAGGAAAAGAAGGGAGGAAGACAAAGACAGAGAGCAACAGAGAATAAACACAGATGGGTAAAGGAGAAAGAGAATACACACACACACACACACACACACACACACACACACACACACTCAAAAGGGTTGGGGACGGGGAGCAGACAGAGAGAGGAGGAGATAGAGACAGAGAGCAATTGAGGTTACTGTCTTTAGTAGGCAGTTTTAGGACCCTGACTCAAAGATTCTCACTACATGGAAGGAGGAAACAGAATAGTCTTTCCATTGGTCTTCTTACTTATCTATGAAACAGGAAATAGAAGGAAAAGAGTAGAGTGTATTTCCTAATATTTAGACACAGGAACCCAACAACTAGTAGAACAGTGTTGCTCATTACATGCCGGTCTCACAAATTAGATTAACTATCTTTTTTCCTATGAGCTGCAACAAGGAAAGTCATTCATTAAAGATGAGGGTGACTTCTCAGCATGATTCTGGAGAATGCAAAGCCTGCAGAAGTGCTCTCCTCTAAAAGCCCAAATGAGGACAGGGAAAAGTAAAATGATCTCTCCCACCAAACCTACAGCTCATTATAATTCCAGGCGGATTGCTGTCATGGAATTTGTCATGGTGCAAATCTGAAGGCATAAACAGAAAGGACTGACTGGTAGGTAGAAATGCTGGAGAATTTTATGCAGAGGAGGTGACATTTGTAACATGATTTGAAAGTTAAGTAGGATTTTTATCAGGCAGTCAAGTTGAAAAGGGCATTCCAAGTAATAAGAGCAAAAACTTAGAGATATAAAGTATATAGCTCATTTGGCAAACAGAGAGAATTTAGTCAGAAAAGGCTCAAGTTAGTGAAATTGACAGAGAGAAATGAAGAAATAGTGTGTGTACGTGAGTATGCAGGTACATGTGAAAAAGGCAATTTGTTCACATATTATGCTTCTTTTTAAATGTCACACGAAGGATCTAGATTTTAATCTTCAGCAATGGGAAATCAACAATGGACTTTCAGTAGAAGAATGACATAATCTGGTCTGTGATTTAGGAAAAGATCTCTCTGATGGACATATGGAAAGTTAGGATAGAAGGGTAAGCTTGATGTGATCTCAAAGTCTTTCTGGCCCAGGCAATCCTACCCACAGCACTGGGGCAGTGCTCCCCATCAGGCACGAAGTTTTGTGATCTTCGCATAGGACAGGACCCCTCTGACAACTTTGAGTCTTTATAGTTCTTGAAAATGCTCTAAATGAGGGCTAGACAAATATAAGATATGGCATTAGGTGGTATCAATGTTTTTACATAATGGACCAAAGACAAGAACAAAGATCTACACCAATGTTAACAAGGCTCAGAGATCTGTAGTGAAAACCTCACTTAGTCTCCCTTAACCTTGGTACCCAATAACCGGCTATAAGAGAGCTCTCACCTGGGGTAGTACCACCCCCCAGAGAGTGTTTGGTAATTTATAAAGGTGATTTCAATTATGAAAATTACTAGGAGGCACTGCTTTTAGTGAACAGGGCTCCAGGTTGCAAATCTTCCCAAAATGTGTAATGTAAGCTCTTAATAATAACTATCATTAGCACTACACCACTGAAAATGCCAATGGCTCTCCTGTGAGAAACAATGCTATACCAATATTTATTCAAACGTGTCCTGTGGAACATTTTAGTCTGAGGAAACTCTATGAAAAACAAACCCACAACTCAAAAAACCAAGTAACGGCGTACTGTGATAAGTGAGTTTGCTCAATTCTGAATACTATATCTCTTCTTAGAGAAGCATTTCACACAATAACAGTTCTGTTTAACTTTGTGTAATCCATTGTCTGTGAAATATATTTGTCTGTAACATCCCATGGGCCATTTTCAGAAATTGCTTTAGAAATACAGAATCCCAGGCCACATCCCAGATTTTGCATTTCTAACTAGCTCTGAGTAAAAGTCTTACTACTGGTGAGAGGATCCCACTTCGAGTAGCAAGAGAAACCATTGGCTCTCAGCATTTTGTGTGATAAGAATCAACTAGGGATCTTAAAATACACATTTATTGGTGTCAAAGTCTCACTGTGAGATATTCTGGTGAAGTTTATGCAGCCACATTAAAAAAAACCCCAAAAAACTCCCTAGGTGATTTTAATATCCAGTCAAGTAGACAATTTAATTGCTTTGAATTGTTGCTTTTCATTTAATGGGTACCCATTTATCATGACAGACATGGTGGCTTTTATTTTTTGTTAACTTACTTATGTAGAAAAGGTCTGAGTTTGAATAAGTATAATCAGCATGATAAGCCAAAAAAATTGAAATCTGGATGATAATCATATTTTCAGATCTGTTTTCAGACCTCAGAGCAACCTCAGGCTTTTGTCTCTCAAGTTTTATTTTTCTCATTTGAGAAATGACAAAATAGGCAGGCATTGATTTGTCATGTGATAATAAAGATTTGAAAGAGAAATAGGTCTTATGTTTAGTGAAGCACACTTTGAAGAGCTATTGCAAAAAGTCCAAAAGAATGACATGTTTAGGCATGTGTTTGGAAAGACTACTCTAGCAAAGTACCTGTTAGAGAATCAAATGCAACAAAAAGAAAGTGAAGGTGTAGAGAACAGTTAGGAAAGTCTTTAGGGTATCTGAACAAGAAAATAGGAAGCTTTAAAGAGAAATGAAGCAGTGAACGCAGGTGGAAGGAAATGAGTTAAGTAGAAATATTTAGTCTTGCTTAGATATTATAGGAGAGGAAACATAATTTTCCCTTTGCCCCTCTAGGTTCTTGGCTAAGACCCACCCTGTAATAAAAAGACAGATTAGTAGGAGAAAAAAAAATAGGAGTTTAATAATGTATACACCTCCTGTGTCCATGGGAAGAGACACAGGAAAATTCAGTGAATTTCTGAAATGCACCAAGCTGCCTCCTTAAATACCCTCTCCAGATAAAGATTAAAAATGCTGTTAATGGGTGCGGAAGCCAGTTATGAAATGCTATCAGGAAAAGCTCAATAAACTGAAATCCCTTAAAAGCATAAAGTTGAACAAAAATCAAAATGGCTTCACTAATGCTTCAGAAGAGCTTGATTTTAAACTAAGTAACCCTTTTCCTCTTTTCTGCAAACCTCTTCTCCTCCCTTCTTAGCCTTTTGTTTAAAAAACCTGGCACCACCTTGGAGACCTGACCAAGAGACTGGCTGCAGTACTCCTGTGGAAAACTCCTAGATCCTGTATTTCTCTATAAAACCCTCCAGCCCCTTCCTCTGGGTGGGCTTAAAGTTTTTGAAGGCCACAGCCTGCTGCAGCCTCCTTGGCCCTACAAAGCAATAATGCTATTTTTCCTCTTTATCCCAAACTCAGTCTTCACATTATATTTTGGCTCCCAAGCAAGATGACTGGTTTTCAAAGACAAAACAACGGTATGGTTATTATGTACCTTTTACTCCTTGACTTCTTCATTGATAATTTCTAGAGATTTAGCCATTCATCTCTTTCAGTTACAAGGGAAGAAAACCCTTACAAATGGAGATTTGCCTTATAAATGTAAATGTTCCTTGCAAAGGAACCAAGCTTCTACTTGGTTTTCAGAGATTATTATTTCTTAAAAGGTAATCAGCTTTTGAGTTTTGGGGGTGATGGTGGGGGTTGTCAGAGGTGACAACCAAGAAAGAATTCTTGAAGACATCTTTGGTGCAAAAAGGTGATTTTACTAAAGCATGGGGACAGGACCATTGGCCAGGAAGAGCTGCACTGGGGTTGTGACCGGTAAATGATTATATACCCTCAGGTTGGGAGGAGGTTAGGGACAGTGTAAGTCTCTAAGTAGTTTTAGAAGCAAGGTTTCCAGGACCTTGAGGGGTTAGATGTTCTTAGGAAAATGCCATTTATTACTCTTTAGTAAAACTTCAGTCATGAGTCCCTTCAGATGTATATCAAGGGCCATAAGTTTGGAGTATGATTGCCAGCATGTACCCTGGGGGAGTTGAGATAAAAGAAGTCCCCAAAGGAATTTTTATATGTTAAGTACACTTACAGTATCCTGAAGGTTGGGATAATGTTAAGCTGAGATTCCCTTTTGCTCCTAGCAAAGTGTCATCATCAAGGCAGTTGAGCTCCTAGAGAGAGGTCACTCTGCCTGTTTCAAGGACTTGTCAATGGGCCATAGGCAGTAAGAGAATTTATTTAAATTCATTTGCTTTTGCTTCACACATCGCCATGGCAAGCACTTAAAACCCCCTTACATATTGATAAGGGTGATATTAGGGCTCTAAGAAATGGACTGTATAGATTTCTGGAGATTAGGCTATAGATAAGATTGCCTTTTTCTGGCAGTTTACGAAGTTATCCATAACATAAACTAAAGGAGAATCCTATCCTAATCTCTATCAGTCAACCATTTGCTTTCTTTCATTTCCTTGTTCTTGGGCAGCCAGGAGTGTCTAAGGAATATCACACATATCCCACCTGGCAGTGAGGGTGTGAGGGAGGTGCTATTAGTCTGTACTTTGCCCTCAGCTTGCCCCATGTTCACTCATCAAGTGAAAGGGGAATATTTTAGGGTGGCAGTTCTGCTCCCCTTCCAAAGTTTATTGGTCTAAATGGAGAGACTGAAATAGTAGACAATTTTATAAATAGTTCCTAGATAACTTTTCTTAGGTACTTAAGTCTATGGCTATACCACCATGAACATGCCCAGTCTCATCTGATCTCAGAAGCTAAGCAGGGTCCAGCTTGGTTGATACTTGGATAGGAGACTACTTAGAAATTCTAGTTGTTGTTGGCATAAAAAAAAAGTAATTAAAACTATAAAAGTTAGATATCTTCCCAGAAGACAAAATAAATAGATTAAAGGAAAAGATTAAGAATAAAACCAACATGTTAACAAATGCTAACATGTTGACAGTTTTATCCTAAGAAAACTCTTAGCCCGATTCGTGAGTCTGTCTTCCAGAAATTTGACTGAACACCAATAAGACCATCTAAGACTGATATTGGGAAGAATTCTTGCAGTTGTGCAGAAAGAATCAAGAGTAAATGAAAGCAACCCCTATAGTGACAAACTCTTGAGATCTCCCTCCTTTGGTCATATTAACCTCACCATTCTTTGAACATCTGTCCCAAGAAGAGGCATGATTTCTGAATGTGCATGCCCAGATAGGAGGTCACCTCTCTTTGTCACTATAGCCAATCATCATATTCCACATCCTGAACCTTTGCCCTTAAATACACTCAACACTTTGAGGAGGTAGCTTCAAGAAATATTCTTCCCTCTGCTTGCTCGGTGCCCTGCAATGAAACCATTTTTCTCTACTGAAAAAACTGGTGTCAATGTTTGGCTTACTGCACATTGGGCAACAGAACTGTGAGAAACCTCCACGTAAATGATGATGGGACAAAGAAAGGAAGTAAATGAATGTGTGTAGAATAATAAGAGGAGGAGGAAACCATAAAAAAGCCAAAGGGTGTTCAGTATGGAGGAGGAAGATAACAGAATCAGTGTGCAGAGAGAGGTCAAAGACAGAATAAAACTCATGTTGTAGCTACTAGAAATCTACTCCTGAACTGTGAGAGATGTGTTTTCTACCATGAAGGAAACTATAGTCAGATAAAAGGGTGAAATAAAGTGGGAATCACGCTGTAAATGAAGACAAGGAAAAGAGCCATGAGAAGGTTATTCTATGGACAAAATATTTGATAAATTTCAGGGCAGAAGGCAAAGACTGGTTGTAGGGTGTGATAGGGCAATGGAAGCAGGGCTCCCAAGGAAGTCTTGGGAGAAGATACAAGAGAGCAAGTTGCAAGAGAAATCAATAGGAAGAAAGGTAAAGTGACCCATTCCTCTGATAAAAGGAAGGATTTTCTAGTTAAAGATAAGGTCATCTGTCAACAGGAAGCAAGTATGCAAAAAAAAAAAAAAAAGCGGGGGGGGGTGTCAATTATCTTTTGTAGGAAGGATGGATAGGAATGCTGAAGGTCCAGCTAAAGTTTAACAAATTTAACTTGCATTGGACCAGGTGACAGGTCTCTGATTTTTTTTTTCCATGATGGTGTTGACCTGATAATCTAGGAGAGAAATATTACTGATTAACGTAACTGGATTTCCTGCTTATTTGGAATAGAAAAGGATAGGGAGGAAATACTTATTATAATAAGATGTTTCTCTATGTATTAAAAGATATTTTTTAAAAGTCCCAATTCAACACCTTCAACTTTCCATCCTCTTTATGACCACAGAACAGATGACAAGAAATATAAGCTTTGATTGGAATTGGGTCATTAGTTCAGTAACCACTCTACAGTTGGCATGAGTGTGAAAGCTCTTGTCATCTGAGGGGAAAAATAATCCCTGTCATCAACTTGCTATAAGAGTGATTTTGACACCTCCTCAAATACTTCAAAAAGAACTTTCAGGTGATTTATTACCTGTCATAACAGATTCAGGCTCAACCTCTGGATACACCTTACTCGGTGTCAATCTAATTAGTAAAAGAAGTTTCATGGACAGGGAGGGAGAAAATCAGGAATGGGAAAATTAACTATAAATATGGCAAATTTGAGTTCTCCTTGCTCCAGTGTCTATGCTAATTGCACGCCTGAATAGAAGATCAGAAAATAGGGTAGCCCAAGGAGAAAGCTTTATAGTAAATAAAGAAGACAACATGCACAGGCTAATTGTAAAGTACTCTATGATAGATTTGGGGTCTATCAATCTTTATACCCTCAGACTTCATTTTGAAGTCTTCAAAAGCCTCCATTCCAATTTGTAATTCTATAACCTGATGAGATTTTGCTAAAAATGAGAGTAAAAGTTAAAGTTGATTTAATAGTAATTATTAATGCTATAGTGCCCCTATAGCATTACAGAAATAATAATTTGTTTTTTCTAAGCCATTTGCCTTTAGGATAAATGATACATGGCCTTGCCTAGACAAAGTCTAACTGAGAAAGAGAAGATTTTGTGAAGACTTGATATGTTGAAATAGCTAAATAATACCATCAGAATCCCCTTTATTCCTTCAACTTCACATCATTGTGGAAATTTATATAATACAAAGGGTGAAGAGCACAGTTTTCTGTCCTAACTTTTCCATTTGTCTTCTCTTACCTTTCCAAGACTTACTCCTTTACCAAAAATGTGGGCACCTGGCTTTGAAGAATAATGTTACTAAATTTTACTTCTTTGAGTGCTTGATTCTTGGAGAAGGGTAAGGGCTAAATATATAATAAAGATTTTCTAAAGCAATTTTTTTAGAAAAACAGAATTGTGGAATATTCAGGTAAACTACAGTTTAAATAGTAGTATTCACTTTTATCTCTTGAGGAGTCATGAAAAACTTGGAGGAAGGCAGCTAGCCAACATTAATTCAAAACATATTTATTTAATACTCTTTAAATATATTTGGAAGACATGTTAAAAAGTGACATTATAATTCCAACATTTAAATTTTAGTTCTAAAAGAAGTTAAAAGTCACTCCTTCCAATCCTCTATATCCAGCAGCAAATACAATTAACAAGCTGGATGCAGGTCAATTTTTTCCTGAACTCACGGAAGGATATTTATATTTGTAATGTATTTGCACCTGCCAATCCTCCAACAATATAGAGAGGTTACCTCTCTATTCACTTGAATCAGGGAGGTCTTGTTACTTTTTTTCTAACTGGTAGATTTTAAGTAAAATAGTGGTATTCTAGGTACAAGCCTGGCCCTTAAATAGATTGTCAGCATCTACTTTGTTTTCCTGGGACACACTTTGGAATACTCACTATTTGAACCCAGTTTCCATGCTGTGAGAAGCACATTCCAAGTGGAGAAGTTATGTGTGGGCAGTCTATTCAACAGGTCCAGCTACACTTTCATCCAAAAGTCAACATCAACTGCATCCATGTGAATGAGCCATCTGGGACATCTATCTCAGCCATGTCTTAGATAACTAGTCAAAAATCTCATTTAAATGCAGTTATTTGAGAAAATCCAAGAGAGGATGGCTCATCTGAGTTTAACCAACCCACAGAACCATAAAAACTACCAGTGACGTTTTATATTAAGTCACTAAATTTGGGAGAGGATCATTACACAACCACAGATAGTCAAAGCAGCCTTTTTCACATTTTAACATGTCCATTATTAGGATTATAATTAATGTGATAATGGAAGGCATCATTTCATATTTAATAATACGAATGATAAATTTCTCTCATGGTAGCACATAAATTAATGGTGCCACTGATAATGCATCTGATAATCAGTAGTGTTTTCGATTCAAGGAAATATAGTTCTTTAAGCTGCCATGAATGAAAGTTCTAGCAGTTGTGATGGTTGAGGTATGTGGATGTGTGTGAGGAGGATTTAGTAAATAGATGATGCAGACCCTAAATATCTAGGGTTTCAGGACTGAATATGGACAGAGGAAAAGATAGTAATACAGAGTAGGGTATCCAGGAGCATAAAAATGTATTATCTGGGAAATAAACCATAAGAGACTCTTAAACATAGAGAACAGAGTGTTGCCGTCAGGGTGTTCTGTGGGGGGGTTGGAATAAATAGGCAGTGGGCATTAAAGAGGGCATTTGTTGGGATGAACACTGGGGGTTATATGTAAATGATGAATCAAAAATTCTATCCTTAAAATCATTATTACACTATATGTTAATTAACTTGGATTTAAATTAAAAGATTAAAAATTAAAACGTGAATAAATCCTCTACACCAAAATACTGGCTAAACTTATAAGCCAAAATGTTTGTAAGAAGGTAGAATGCTAAGAACACTGATTTGAAGTTAGAAATGTAGTATTTCAAAATAATTGCTATATTGCAGTGTAGTCCCCCATTACTAAAGAAATATCATAAACTGTAAGAACTTGAGCAAGTCACTTCACCTTCTTAAATTCCAGCTGCTGTGTCTGAAAATTGAGAAAGAATATTCCACCATGAAGTTATCTTATGAAATAATGTTTAGGAAGGATTTCAAAGAGTAAATTGCTAATAAATGCAAGGGATTTTTATTAATACTATTAAAGTGAATGGTATTGGTCTAGAATGAATCATAACCAATATTCTGGGCCAGAATTAGTCCAGAATTCAATCTTCTCCTTATTCTAAAACATCTACTGTCATACTCAGATTTCAGGAATGCAAAATTTCCTAGAAAAATATAAGCATATCAAATATAGTACTTTATAAAAAGTAAAATGTGCCATGATTAAGTAGAGTTTATCCCAGGAATAAGGTTTAATTGAATTTTAAAAAGCAAGCATTATAATTAAACATGCACACTGATTAAAAAAGAAACTATTATATGACCATCTCAATAGTTGCAAGAATAAATATTTGACGAAATTCAACACCTATTCATGACCACTCCCCCCCATCAAAACAAACAAACAAAAACCTTTCCAATACCTATGTATAGAAGAAAACTTCTGGAAACTAATAAAGCTTATCTATGAAAATCCTATAGTTAAAATCATACTTTATTTTCCCCCAAGATCAGGAACACAGCAGTGACATCTAATCTTATGACTCATATTCAAGATAGTACTGCATATCCTGGTCAGTTCAGTAAAACAGGTAAAAGAGATAAAAATATAGATTGGAAAGGAAGGAATAAAACTGATTTTCCCTCCACAAAAGACATTATTGAAGATACAGAATATCCCAAAGATGCAAGTATTAATTGCATATTTATATAATTTATATTACATAATATTTATATAAATGTACTTACATAATTTATATAATTGAATATTTATAATTGAAAAGTGCAATTATTTGGATTCTATAATTAGATATAGGATATTTAAATATAAATTATGTAATAAATATATAACATATTTTATGTTATGTAATTATATATAATTAAATACTTTAACAATATATTTAATCATATATTATTATATATAATATTACTATAAATGGTACCATTTATAATTTATCAAAATCCATAAAATTTTTATGGATAAATCTAACAGAATATGTGCAAGAAATATGCAAAACTTGTATGACCCAAACTATAAAATATTGATGAAAGAAATCAAGTCTGGTTTCATGTCAGCATCATATGGAGAAATATCAAAAATAAAGTTTCCTGAATTAGAAATTTTGAAAATGGAGCCTGAAAATCTGTATCTGTGGGTGATTCTCCTGCAGACCAGTCTGCATTCAGATATAAGTGTTATTATGTCACTGAACTAAAGTAAGGTTATTTTTTTCTATTAGTTTCAAAAGAAGATTTTATCCCCTCTCTCTTCCCATCAAGTACCTCTTCAGTATGTTTCTTATTCCTCCAAGCTTTTAGCAGATGCCCAAATTCAATAAATAAATGCTGACTTGAAGACAGTGTTTTCACAGTAAGTGCCAGTGAAGGAGCCGGAACTAAGAAGAGGGTTATTCGAGGGTCCTGGTTTCAGTGATTCTCTATTTATTTTATCACCCTGAAATTATACTCCGATTTGCAATCCAGAGTCCCACCAACTTGTTAAGAGGAGCAATGCAATAGCCAGGGCATATGGAATCAAATTGTTGCCAGATCAAAATCTGGGGGTGAGCAGAGAGATCTCTGTGAAGAGGTAAAAAGACTGCATGGATAGCCGTTGTACTAAGTTAATTATTACTAATGGGTTTGAGGGAGAAATAAATGGGGGTGGGAAAAAAATCTCACAATGGCATGGGCTTGTTTGTCAAACATTCGTGGAGAAGTTATTTTTGGTTTCACAGACAAGAGAGACAAGCAACTTTCAAAGGTTTCATATCTTGACGTCTTTCAAGATTCTCACAACAGGTGGAGGATGAAGAGTTTAAAGAACTCTTCTCTAAATTGTACACCTGAAATTAATATTACATTGTATGTTAACTAACTGGAATTTAAATTAAAACTTTAGAAATTAAAAAATAAAGAGCATTAAATAAGGGTCAAGAAGACTGGGTTCTGATGCCTGTTCTGCTTCTATGGGACCATAATGTTGGCTATTTTATTACACTTCTTTTGTCCTTTATTTCCTGCTCTATAAAATTAGTAGATAGAATGAGTTGAACTTATCTTTAAGTTCCTTTACTGTTCCAATAGAAAGTCTGTACCTCAAAAATTTGGAGTGTTTATACCAATGAAAGGTACTCAAAACTGATAATTGGGTGAATATGTTGCTCAGCTCTTGAAAATGGACACCAATGTCTTCAGAAATTCTTCTTTAGACCTGAATAGACATAAACAGTTTTCTGAGGGAGACAGAGACAGAGACAGAGGCAGAGAGACAAAAACAGACAGATGTAGATACGGTCTCAGATAATTGGTATTGTCGCACAGTAAAAGACACAGTAGAATCTAAGGCTCGAAAAAACTTGAAACACTGGCAACAGACAACTGAACAAAGAGGAGGGATTTGTTGTCGATGCTGTACACTGACTGCTGTTTTCAGTCTCTTTACTATATCCCTGTCAGTTCACAGCTGGCCCCTGTACACAGAGAACAAGGAGAGACAGAAGAAAGAGGAAGACTACTCCAGATTAGTAGGCAGCAGGTGAAATAAGCAAGGAAATTTATGAGGCATCTTTCGGGCAGTCACAAGAAGAGGAGATCACGGCATGTGAATGCCAGAGTCTTAAAAAGTTTATACAGAGGCCTTGACAAGGTTGAGTCATGTGGACTGTCCAGATGGTCTCAACAACATATTATCATCTCAAGACTGTATACCTCAAATGGCTCTGGCTGTAGGTATGGTGAGCAGAATACATATTCCAAGGGCAGAGGAGGAGGTGAGGAACCTCCAATTGTCCAGGCCTGCTGGCAAGTCAACTAGCAGTCATGTTGTCTCAATGACCTTGCTCAATCATCCCTATAGTACTTCTCATGGTGCAGGGGTGGGAAGGATTGGTGCTTAGCAAGTTTAAATGAAGACTGCTTCCTCTTTTGAATGAAAGTTGCTTTACTCTAGGGTGTTTTTTTCTCTTCTTTTTCTTTTTCTTTTCTCTTTTCTCTTTCTTTTCTCTTTTCTTTTCTTTTCTTTTCTTTTCTCTTTTTTCTTTCTTTCATTTCTCTTCAATCTGGTAAATTTCCGAATGGCAAAATCATCTGAATCAAAGCCAGTTCCATAGCCTTATATTTTTTCATACAGGCCTCTGATCTGAGAGATTTGGGGGAAGATTTTAGAAGGAGAATGCGGGAGATTGTGATATTCCAATTTATAAGAAATATGCATTTGGTCTTCTTCTATGGTTCCTGGCTCACAACTCCTAATCTCCCTGGAATTTCCTTAGTGATGACAGTTTAAGGATATCCTTTACATTATGTTAATGAGGTGACTTATGGACCTCAAGATGGGAGCTGGCCACCAGAGGAATCAATCACATGATTAGACAGTTAGAAAAAAAAATTTTAAGTTCATTTATTTAGTTCGAGAGGTACAAAGAGAGTGAGATTGGGTGGGGGGGGGTAGGGGCAGAGACAGAGAATCCCAAGCAGGCTCTGCACTCTCAGCACAGAGTCCAATGTGGGACAAGAACCATGAAGCTGTGAAACCATGACGTGCGCTGAAGTCAAGAGTTGGACACTTAACCTACTGAGCCACCCAGGTGCCCCTAGAGGGTTAGAAATTTCAGTCCCATCCCCTGAGAGCCAAGTAGAGGGAGAGAGGCTGAAGGCTAAATCTTTTCTCAGTGGCCAATGATTTGGTCAATTATGCCTATGTAATGAAAACTCCATAAAACCCCAAAAGGATAGGTTTCATAGAGCTTCTGGGTTGGTGAACACAGGGAGTAGCATGCCTGGGGAGGGCATAGAAGCTCTGTGCTCTTTCCCTACACCTTGCCCTATGCATCTTTTCCATCTGGCTGCCCCTGAGTTCTACCCTTTCATTATGAACTGATAATCGAGTAAGTATAATGTTTCTCTAAATTCTGGGAACAGCTCTAGCAGATTAACTAAACCGGAGGAGGAGGTTAGTGGAAGTTCTGATTTATAGCCAGTTTGGTCAAAAGTACATGTAACAACCTGGACTTTCCATTGACATCTCGAGCTGGAAGAGATAAATGAATTTGTAACCAGCCAGTCAGAAGCCAGGTAACAGCTTGGGCTTACTACTGACATCTGAAGTGGCAAGGGGGGGCAGGGGGTGGTGGTTGGAGCATAGTGGCAGTCTTGCAATCAACCTGTAGAATCGGACGTTATTCCAGGTAGATAGTGTCAGAATCAAGTTAAACTCTAGGACATCAGTAAAGTGTCCAGAGAGAATTGTTTGGTGTTCTGTGGGAAGCCTCTCTACAATGTACACGTAGGAACTAGATCCAGGAACTCAATTTAGTATGCCCAGTTGACAGTGCAATTCAGATCAATGGGAGTTGATGATGATTGTAATCCTAACCTGTTTTATATCTTTCATCCTCACTGTCTCAGAACATAGGTAAAGCACCTTGGGACATGTATCCATATACCAGTACATCATTCCTTCTTATGGCTGAATAATATTGCAATGTAGTGATATATCACATTTTATTTATGCATTCATTTGTTAATAGACATTTAGGTTTTTTACCACTTTTTAGCTATTAGGAATAATGTTCCTATAAATGTTCACATGCATGATTTTGTGTGAACATGTTTTCATTTCTCCTTTCGCATTGCAGGGTCATATGGTAACTCTGGGTTTAGTGAAAACATTATGCTAAGTTAAAAATGCCAATCACAAAAGAGCACATACTATATAACTCCATTTATTTGAAAGTACAAAATAGGAAAATCTATAGAATGTATCTTAATGGTTGTGTAAGGCTGAGAGTAGAGGGGAGAGTATAGAAAAGTAACAGCTAAAGGGCATGGGGTTTCTTTTTGATGTGAGCAAAATGTTCTAAAATTGGCTGTGAAAATGATTGCACATAATTATGGACATATTAAAAAACCAATAAAGTACACTTTAGCTGAATTGTACACTATGTGAATTATATCTCAATAATTAGAGACAAATGGGAAAACACATTCATATCAAACTAAAAAAAAAAGGTATGCGGGAGGCTTTTGTCCTACCCAGAACAATCTATCCATGCTTGACCTTGGTTATTCCTTCCAAGAAATTCTAGTTTGGTGTAAGTGAGGCTACTCTGTGCTTGCCATTGTTATAGCTCCTTCCACTTACACCAGATTTATCCATTTCATGGCTCTTTTCATTACATTGCTATCCTTTGGGAGGTGAAGTAATATACTAATAATTATGTCCCTAGGGCCCAAACAAAGAAACTGGAACATAATAGAGATAAAAAATAAATATGTCATGTGGATGAATACTCCAAATCATTTTTCCCCACTGGAGAGGTGCAGAGTTTTCATAAGGAAGCATACAAGAAGGTTTAATTTGGAGCTGCCGATTCTCTCAAGTGGCAACTTAGATTTCTCATGTAAAGTGGTATTCGCCTAGCAAGTTTTAGACATGGACTCTTAAACTTACCACCAAAATACTTGTAAGGAAACAGATAAAGACAAAAAATCAACACCGTCATTTAAATGGACACTGACACGGGCACCTGGTTGGCTCAGTCAGTTAAGTGTCCGACTTCAGCTCAGGTCATGGTCCCATGGTTCATGGGTTTGAGCCCCACATTGGGCTTTGTGCTGACAGCTCAGAGTCTGGAGCCTGCTTCAGATTCTGTGTGTGTGTGTCTCTCTGTCCCTCCCCTGCTCATGCTCTGTCTCTCTCTCTTCTCTCTCTCTCTCTCAAAAATAAACATTTAAAAAATTAAAAATAAATTAAAAAACAAATGGATACTGACAGTTTAAGAGCTAAGAATTTCACTAATTATGACTGAAAGGTTAAAATAAACCAATACACAAACAGATATCAGTAAGTGTCCTGTTCCAATCCATTTGAAAGAGAGTGATTTATCTCTCCTATTCACTTAGAATTCTCCTACTAAGAGATCCAGATTTTGGTCAACAGGAAAATGGGCAGCCACTTCCCCATAAGCAGCCATCTTTTCAGGGAGGCCATGTTTAAGATGGAAGATTACTAGTCCATGCCCCACACCTCCAGATATGAAAATATCCATAAAGATATAGCAATTCCAAAGACACGTTAAGGGACTGTTGGTACTTACTGTCACCCAATTATAACTAGGTCACTTTGTGGACAGTTTTAGAGACACGGTGTTCCATCAAGCAAACTAAAGACTGATGTTCAAATATCAGAAAAATATTTTATATCTTTAAGTATTTTAAATTGTTTGTTTAATCTTAGCAGGAAGTGAGTATAAAAGAGAATTACATTGGAGACTTCTTAATCATCATTTTACCAAAAATTTCCCCCAAAGACCTTCTAGCAAATGCTCACTGATATTTCTTATATTCTGTCTCCTACAAACTATAAAATTCTGATACTTCCTATAAATACCAAAAGAATCTTGAATGAATTTTAACAGATAATATAACTGTAAAGGAACAAAAATAAAGTTGGCCTCACTTTTCTCTGTAAAACCAAATATCCCAAGTTTAATGGATACCTATCATTATATTTTGTTGGAGAAAGCATCAGACATTAGAGTTTCTGGAAAACAAAATATTGTTTGTATCAATACAAACAGGGTCGCAGTTGCTGTTCCCTCTTTGCTTTTATATCTTTCACATTAGACATTTCTTCAGATACTGCGTGATCTTGGCACATACTTCAAAATGAATTGTTAAAAAGCTTATTGGAAAACATAAAAACCTGGGAGGGGCTTGTAGACTGTGGACTTAGATATAGGAAGGTGTGCAGAAGCTGTTTCATTTGGAAACCATTAGGTGGTTTTCTAGAACTGGTCAGATTTCTTAAAGAAACTTCCAATCCCCTTCCAAAAAGAAAACAACAAATTCAGCTGCTAGAAATCTAGGACACGAGTTGGGGATGGCGGTGGATATTTGTGGGCTCATATTTCAGTATGCAGATGGGCTTTTTCCAGTCCCTCCATTTTCAGTACAGTACTCCTACCTTCACTACTGCACACTCATCCCTTCCGGCAGAAGCCCAGGGGCCCTTCTCAGAGAAGAGGCAAGGCAGACTTTCGCTCAGAACTGGATTGGAGATCTCGGAATTAAAACACTTCTTCAAAAGATATTTGAATAATCATCAAATTTTTTTTCCCTTCTCATGAACTTCCAGAGATAGACTGTGTTGTCAGTTACAGAGGCTTCCAGAATTTCTACAATACACTCTGCATAGTTCTGTTGATTTCTTTTCTTCTGGTTTAGGATTCAGCTTGGTCTGACTTGGTCAGATTGCCACCTTTGCCATCCATCCTTTACATCGTATCTTCCCAGCCCTGTTTCTGTCTCTTCTATCAGTCGTCATTTTGTGAATTAATTCATTTTAGATTCCCCTTTACCAATCGTTTGTTTAATTTTGCAGGAAGTGAAATTAAGTTTGCTCTAAGTCATTAATGAATTAATAATTTTAAATTATCTTATTACTAAGATGAATCCTAGTTGGTCATGTGTTATTCTTTTATTACTTTGCTAATTTTGTTTGCTAAAATTTTATTGAGATTTTTGCATTATGTTCACAAGTGATACTGTTTTTCTTTCTCATGTCGTCTTGGTCTGATTTTGAAATAAGGTGAACTAGACTCATCGAATATAGTGCTGTGTCCCATTTTTATTACCTGTAAGGGATTACTATGGGAATGTGTATTCCCAGATGTTTTGACAAAACAGAACTATAAAAACACCTAGCAATGTTGCTTTTTTTTTTCAAATATATAGATATTTTATTACTGACCAAGTTTCTTTAACAGTTTTAGGGTTTATTTTGATTTCCTATTTCTTATAAAGTCAGTTTTCTTCATTGCATTTCCCCCTAAGTGTATACATTTAAGACTTTAAGTTTTTAATCATAATTTTCTGTAGAATTCTTATGTTTAATGCCCTCTGCAGCTATAGTTATGGTACCTTTATAATTGAATAGAGTTGATTTGTGCTTTCTCTTGAGCACAAATCTCCTCAGAAATTTAACTATTTTATTAGTTTTCAAAATACCCTTTTTATTGTTTCATTATCCTAAAAATAACTAATTTTGTTATCTTTTTATTCTGCTGCTTTTGGCTTCTTTTTCTCTACCTTCTTGAACTGAACACTTAAATCACTAATTTTTGGTAATATCTCTACTGTAAAATAAGCATTTTCAACCACAAATTTCCTTCTAAAACCATTTTACTCCAGCATCTTCCAGGTTTTGTTACTTAAAGTTTGTGTATTTAATTCTAAATATATTGTAATGTCTATTTTGATTTCTTCTGTAATTTAAATATTTATTAATAAATGGCGTGTGATTTTGGCTTTTTGTAACTAATTACTACTTTCATTGCAATATAGTCAGAAAAGACATCTGTATAATTTTCATCACTTAGTAATTATTGAGATTTAATTTTTGACCTGGTTGATAGTCTACTAAAATGTTTCATATTTTATTAAAAAGATGAATTTTGTTGTAATGGTTTCTCAGAGATTCCTGTTATGATTTCAGACATTTCAGCATCAATGTTCAATTTCGTCAGTGCTCACTCCATGAATGTGAGGGGAGTATAAAAGTACAGAGAATTTGTATGTCACTGAGATAAAACTATAAAGTTTTAGAATTAAGCAATACAAATGCTACAATTAAACTTTTTATTTTTCCAATAGGATGGTTCTAAATGGAAATGAATAGCTTTGAATTTATATGGTAAGGAATTGTTCCTTTTATTATTAACAATAGCTTTCTTTATCCTTAGTAAATCTTGTGGGGCTTGAAGTCTATTTTATATGGTAATAATGAAGCTACGGCAGATTTATTTTGGTTAATAATTTCCTGTTTCTTTTCTTCTCTTTATTTCAGCCTTCTGGTACTTCTACATCTGGGATATTGTGTGGGGCGATGAACAGGTGTATAAAAAATCAGAAAAAAAAATAGCCTTTTAGTAAATGAATTAGTCTTCCAATCTTTAAGTGATGGCTCTTTATCCTTAATAAAGCTTTAATTTAAAGTCCATATTGTTATTTAATACTATAGTTCTGCCTCGTTTTTAAGCCACTCAATTGACTCGATACCATTACTGATATTATGGTCAGTGTATTTATAATTTCCCACATATTTTACCCAGTTGTATTTGTCACAATTGCATCTTTCTGGATTTTTTGTCCTCCACAATGATATATATAGTTAAGTCATTCTTTCACTGAGAAGCTGTGGATGGTAAATACTCTCAGCCTTTCCTTCCAAGTGTCTGCTTTTAATTTCATTCTTAGATCACAATACATTAGACTATGAAATTGAAGATTATGTGACTCTTTTAGTATTTTGCATATGCCTTTGGATTGTCTTCTGTACCTTATAATTGTCTTTTTAAAAAATGAATCTGTAGTTTCCTACCAGGTTTTTTTTTTTTTTTAAGATTTCTGTTTTGCTTTGATTTTCTTTTGTTTTACTCTAATATTTTTGGAAGTCTGTTTTATTTGTTCTGCTTGTAGCTCATTGTGCCTCTCAAATTGAAGACTAATGTTCTTCAATTCTGTAAAAGTTCTCATTTGTAATTGTTAATCGTCTTTGCAATTTCCCCAAGCCAGAGGATGTGATGTCCCATCTAATCTGTCCCTGAGTGGTAATCTTTTCACATTGCTGACTTTGTGCAAGGTTTCATTTCTCCTTCTTTTACAGGCCTAAGGCCAAATATCCTGCCCTACATAGGTGTCATCTCTAAGCATTGGGTCTATATCTGGATTGGCGTCTTCATG
This sequence comes from Paguma larvata, assembly GCA_030068075.1. Taxonomy (NCBI): domain Eukaryota; kingdom Metazoa; phylum Chordata; class Mammalia; order Carnivora; family Viverridae; genus Paguma; species Paguma larvata. The sequence continues at coordinate 42,078,368 of CM057831.1, read as the reverse complement.
GGCACTAAGTGCATCTTAGTGATAACTAACCACAACAGCCTTTGACTCTCTCTTCATGTCTGGAACTCAGGATTTCTCTTTCTGCCTCTTTTCCTTCTTTCCTTTCTTCCTCTCTGCTGTCTTTCTACCATTTCTTTCTTTCTTTTTGATTTCTACCCATTAACTATTTTAAAAATATTTTTCAGAATTTAAATTCATTTTAAAGCTTGCTGAGACTCTGCAGGTTTTTACAAAGATATATCATATTTATAATCTAAAAAGAAAAAGGGAAATAATCACACATAACCCTAAGAATCTAATAATATAAAGCTTATCTCTGACATGTTCTCTTATTTTTTTCTTAATTTAGATACTAAAAGAAAAAAATATGACTTTTATTTAGAAAGTAAGTCTGCTCACTCAACTCTTGCTGAAAAGATTCTAAGTCACCAACTAGCAATGTAGACAGATAGCCTGACTGAGGTAGGTAGGGTCTAGACTGTCAGATCAAAGAAAATCTTCCCTTTCTTCTGTCTTTCTGACACAGCCGTGATGTCCTTAGCTAACCCTTTGTAGAGTATGGCCTTCTTTGGGCTTTACATTTAATCATTATACCCCAGTGAAGTGAACTGAGTCATAGAGTTGGCATGAAAAGTCTATCTGAAAGCTGTCAGTGCTCTGGATGTTCCTAGTTTATATTAAAAAAAAAAAAAAAAAAAAAAAACAACTATCATCTCTTGACAAGGTAAAAGAAGGGAAGCAGGTTGGTTTTGTAGTCAGGCTACTGGGGAGACACAATTGAATTGAAGCTGTGTATAATGTGGTGTAGGTGGAAGTTCCTGCTGCTGGGGAAAACTAGCAGATTTTTCCAGTTTCTCTTTCCCCAGAACTACTTTGCAAAATAGTATGTGAAGCATTTGCCTCATCTCCAGCTTCTTTCATGGTAACATATAGCCAATAAGTTCAGGCTGCATCAGATTTGCTTTTCTATGGCATAAAGCATATGTTTTCTCTGTGTTTCAGTGCCTCTGATCATATAATATAAATATGCCTTTGTGTATAGCAGCAATTTTCAAAGGGCTTTATAAATATCAGATCTTTGAGGAGTAAGTGATTAAAAAGAATGGGGCATTCTATGCCTGAGAATTTAGTTACCACTATGAAATACTCAGAGGATCAGGTAAAAAGTTTCTTAATCCCTTAAACTGCCTGATCCTCTAACACATAAAATAGAAATATTAGGATGTAGAATCTTAATAGCACAATGATACATTTGTTACTAGGCTTAATATTAGTAAACTGAGATACTGTGGGCTGAAAGAGAAATTGATAATCTAAAATTCTCTATAATTCTTTCATATTCATTGTCTAATATTTTTTAGAACTGTTGACTATAAGGAACAAATTCAACATATACAGATTCCACTTTTTAAATTTTACCTTTTAAATGATAGCATGTCATCCAGAAAACAGATGTGTAAAACACAAAGGGAAAAGGGCATGGAATTTTAGAGGGGCTGAAGCCTCTTGTTTTCAAGCTGTCTCATTTCATTGTCATAGTAATCCTGTTATCTAATTTTAGTATCTCTATTTTACATAAGTAAATAAATAAAAATAAAGCAAAATAAATTGAGGCTCAAAATGAGGTTAGTGACTGGTATAAAACACCACTTTGGTCCTGAATGATGGACTCCCTTTTTTTAAGGCCTGCTTTTGTTGGTTTGTTTGATTTTACTATGTATCATGGTTGACCTTAGATAAAAAGCTATATTATTGGCCTCTGGATAAAAGGAAGATGTTTGACAAAAATAATAGAGATTACAGCTAAGCGGTATGAGGACCAAACTATAGAAAACAGGCTATTACAGAACTTATAGGCCAGAAATCTTCCTAATTCCCTCATCGATTTGGCATTATTGATTGAATTTTTTTCACACATGCAGTATTTATCATTGGTTTAGGCTGACTGACACTTGAATAGCACAAAATCATTACACTGTGTCCATAATAAGGATTATATATTTTATAATGACAAAACTCCAACGAATGTTGGTCTACCCCTCAATGGTGATGAATCGAGGGCCAGTGGTAAGGAGCTGGACTGCAGTAAAGAGGAAGCACATTTTCTTTGCTTGTAATGACTTTTCTATATCTCCTTTTCTCTTATTCTCACCTAAAATAATCCTATTCATTTGTCCACATGAGCCACAGTATCTATACGCCATAAAGTGTATAGCATGCAATCTTTAACTCATCATGTCGGTTTTTCACACTACTAGCACAGAAGTCATATTTTCTCCTTAACTTTACTTTTCAACCATAATCAATTATTTGAAGTCCTAAATGCATCTTGTCATCTCTGTATTCTGCTGCTCCCTTCACCCAGACTGTATCCTCTTCCCCTTCACTGGTTTACTTATGCCATTCTTCCATCAAAGCTCGATTCAGGACTCATGTCCCCAAGAAGCTGTTCCTAACAATCCTGTCTCCCCAGACCCCTTCCCAGATGAGATGGTGGGATATGAGATGGAACACTGTCTCCACTGTGTTCCCATAATTCCCTGCACATAAATCCCAACATAGAGATCTGGTGAAAAGAACAGAGGTATTGTAACTACAATTTGTGTTCAAATCCTGGATCCATCAGTTCTTAGCTGCATGCTCTTGGGGAAGTCATTCAAACTTTCTGAATCTCATTTTCTTTATTGGCAAGATTAGAATAACCATTTCATTGAGGTGGGTTGCATAAACGAATGACATGTAAAAGGCACAGATAGGCATTTATGCCGGATATCATTCCTTAGGCCTCCAAGGTCCATTCTTTGCCTTCTCTACCTCATTCTGGGACACAAGAGGCTAAAAACAATAACTGCATTAATGGGCTCCTTGCTACTCTAGCTTGAGCTTGACTTCACTCACAGAGGTGCACAGACATAAAGATCAGATGGCAGAAGAAAAGTGAAGTCAGGGGTCAGGGTATTTAGTCCCCAAATCCTTTTTATGCTTTGTAGCCAGAGGTTGCTTGCAATCTTCTCCAAGGCCACAGCTCCCACCAGCTGGCCCAGTCAATACAGTGACCTTCTCTGTGTTCCAACGATTGTTCCCTCCCCTTGCCCTTCATGCCCAGGATTCTGCATCATCCCTTGTTCATTTCCTTTAACTCTTCTCCCAAAATTGTAAATAGTTCCTTTATTAAACTCTCCTCAAAAAGCCAGCTTGAGTATGTCAGCTGCTTCCTGCCAGGGGCCTAATATCACATCCAATACTATTAACAATGTGCACTTAACAAACTGTTCTGTAATTGTCTCTTGACTTCTCTGAATCCCCTGTCAGACCATGAACTACTTCAGAACAGGGACCATGGTTTATTTATCACTGTTATTATCTGCTGTCACATACAATGTTTGGTAAAATATATCCACTCAATAAATGTTTTTTTATTAATTAGATGAAGGAAGGGATGCATATTATTCTGAGTCCTTAAACGTAGACACTGCCCTTTTTTCTTCTGAGTAGAGTGCTTTACAATGGGTGATATCAGTAAATGTTTGCTATTATGAACGTAAATTTGTCCAGGAAAAAATTTTAAGATGATTAAAAGGAATGTTTCAAGGCAAACTATTCTTGGAAACAGTCAATTGGCTATCAGGTTAAGTGCCATATGGAATTAGGTTAAAAGGATAAGCAGAACTGAACTCTTGAGAGGGCAGAAAGTGGAGTTTGGATGAGTCTCTTCATAAATCCATATACTTAGTTTAATAATCTATGTAACTATTTGGAGAAAAGTGAGTCGAGAAGGGAAGCATGCTATAGATTATTTAGGTGAACATTTTTTTAACCATGATCTTGCATAGAACATTATGGTGGTGCATCCGTTTTGGAAGACATCACTTGAAGCATAATCACTAGGTTATTTTTTTTTCTCTTCACCATAAGAGATATGCTAATTATGTTAATTTAGTAGTGGTAGGAATAATGATGGGAATTACACTTTTAACTTTGTTCATCACAGGCATCATTGGGTACCCAGGAAAAATAGGAGCGGCTCAAGAAAAGGCAATTGTTTTCAAATGGCCAATTAGAAATTCTGGGTTGTGACAGGGGCTCAGATTCAGGATTACATAGTTCAAATTTTAAAAGACAAGGAAAATGAGTTTGTAGATGTACTCTGTTACTTAAAGCTATGGAAAAAATGGCATCATTTTCACAACCTTTGGAAATAAACCAGGCAGGCATTACTATTTCATTTTATAACTGTGGGAGGTTAAAACCAGAGAAGTTAGGTACTTTGTCCGAAGTCACACAGAACATGGTGGTACCAGAACTAATATTACATAATCTATGGCCCAGTGTTTTCCACCTTAACAGGATGACTCTTCCCATCAAGAGTTGCCCAGTTGTTTACCTGAGTTTATTGGAGACATATTTATTATATGATATTTTTCCAACGCTTTTATTCTAAAAGTTCTATGTGTTTATTTTTTTATTATAATGAATTCAATTTATTTATGTTGGCTTTGGCACTTTCATAAGATGCTTTTTGATAATTAGATATTATCTTTGCTGATAAAATACTTAGGGGTTGTCCCCATTTTAGTTTAAGTTTCAATGTCTTCCTAACGCCACCCTTGGTCTCGCCCAAACTGTTGGATGACATTGCCTTTTCGGTGATTCCCAACTCATTAGCTGTGGAGCTCTTAAGGGGAATCCTGCTAATGTAGGGGGTCCTGGATGTTCAAAAAAAACCCATGTTATGTGTAGGCTGACTAATTTCTGTGACATAAACATATATTCCTAAAATTTTACAATGCACGTACTCGTTGCTATAAAAATAAGAATTTTTGTGGCAGAATTTCGAAACCAATAGGTTTGTATCATTATTTGTATTCAATAAATATTGCAATAGAAGGTACTTTCTCCCAGAGGATCTTCACTATCTATTGACTTTAAAACAAGTTTATTTTCACTTTCAAAAACACTTTGCACTTTAGTTCTACATTTTGGTTCATTAACTAGATCTGCTTTAATGTCATCAGGGGCCATGCTGTCTTTCAGCAGTCACCCTGCAATTGTGTCTTTGTACTAACCTGTTTCCTTTATAATGTGTCTTAAATTATACCCTCTGTTCTTAAAATGCAGATTTTGGTCTTTGTTAATGCTTTTTGGACAATTTCTAATGAAGATTTAATGAAAAGTGGGGTATGCATTAAACAACTGAACTAACTTTACATGTAGGATCGTGCGCAATCAAGAAATGGACATATGAAGATTAAACCATTATGTCTTTAGGATAATGTATAGACAGTTCAATGAAAGCAAAGAAAATATAAATCATTTGGCATTTTAGTGACTGTGATTTACCTAACACACAACAGTTTTATAAGAACCAGTTTTGAAGGGAGATTTAGTGTCTGATTGAGGTAATCTATCACAAAAGACCACCTTCAAACTAGGGCAGAGGATGGGTAAGACTCATCTCTCCTCTAGAAGCTTATCGAGGTTATGATCAAGTACCTAAGGCTGACCTTCACAATAGTTATGAGAATATGACACAAGCAAAGTATGAAGCTAAGACTAGAATAAAAGCAGGATTAGTACAATAAAGTATAAGGAACAAATAAAATTTTAATGGCATAGAAGATCACACAATAAAATAGAATATCTATGACATTTGGAATTATACAGATAGATATGGCCTCTCAGTGGTGCCTGGGTGGCTTGGTTGGTTAAACACCTGACTCGGTTTCAGCTCAGGTCATGGTCTCACTGTTTGTGAGTTCAAGCCCTGCATCCAGCTCTGTGCTGACAGTGTGGAGCCTGCTTGGGATTCTCTCTCTCTCTCCCTCTCTCTCTGCTCCTCTCCTGCTCATGTGCATGCACTCTCTCTCTCAAAAAAGATAAATAAAACCTAAAAAATATTTTTAAAAATATGGCCTCTGAGATTCACTGTTAATTTGACCTTAAGCACTAACCTTAGTTTTATTAACTATAGAGGGCTATAATATGTACCTTACAGGTTTGTTATAAGGATTAAATTTGAGGGGGGAGGGAGTGAAAAAACTTAGATTTAATTTAGCCAGCTGGACTCAGTTTAGAGGATCCCAATTTTGTTGCCACCATCCACAGCATCATAGTCAGAAGCAAGTTGAACATATGTTTCTTGTTTCCTTCAGGGTTTATCAGGGTGTTGACCTTGGCCATGTCAATGTCATAGAGCTTCTTCACAGCCTGTTGGATCTGGTGCTTGCTGGCCTTGACATCCACAATGAACACAAGTGTTTTGTTTTCTTTTATTTTCTTCATAGCTGACTCTGAAATCAGGTGGAACTTGATGATGGCATAGTGGTCAAGCTTGCTTCTTCTCTGGGTGTTCTTTTGAGGATATCTGTACTGCCTTTGGAGACACAGTGTCTGGGCCATGGGAAGAGAGGTGACATGCAGGTCTTCTTGTTTTTTGTGTTTTTTTGTTTTGTTTTGGTTTGGTTTTTGTCATTCTGGACAGGTTTTGGCACCATTTTCTTGGCCTTCAAAGGCTTTGCTTTGGCTTTGGTGTTGGCCCTGGGAGGCACATGGGCCTCCTTCTTCGCTTTTGGTACCATCTTCATGAAAAATGAGGATTAAAAATTTTTTTAATGATGTGTAAAAAGCCTAACCCAAAGTAGACATTCATTAATAATGTTGCGTGAAAATGACTACTGAGCAAATCCTAGGTAAATAAATGCTAGTCTCTTCTTGTCTCCTTGCCAGGCCTCTATCGGGATGCTGGTAAATGTGTCCCTAAGTCTCCCTATCTGTCTTTCTTCACATTGGGCCTTCTCACCTTCCCCAGTCAATAGTGAGTTTATTGCTGGGTTCTGCCCTCCGGCTTAATGCCTGACACTACATTCAAAATGATGGGTAGTCTCATTCATATTTCTTCCTATCCTCCTCCAACTCTGCCTTTCCTGTGTCCAAGGTGGTATGGCGTGATCTAAAAAGTTCTTCCATTAGCCTAAACTGTTACGATTTATTAACTCAATGTAGTAGGTGCCAGTTTTACTATTTATCTTTTTCTGTATGTTTGAAATATTTTAGAACTTTAAAAGACATTTCACAAAATAAGGATAATAAAAGAAGAAGAAATAGTTCATCCATTCATCAGTTTTTCCATTCTCCATCTAATAAAGATATACATAATGTGCCAGGCACTGCATGAGGTACTTGGCATGAAATCACATTTTTGCCCTTCAGTGGATTCATGGTCTGCAGGGAACATAAGACAAACTGATGGATCCTTACAAAGTATTCTGATGCCAAAGGTGAACTCAGGGTATGATGAGAGATGAGAAGAAATCCCCTCCACCCGTCCTTGGAGGAGTTCTGTAGAAAGCAAAGGCTTTCTTGAAGCTATAACATCTGAGATGCTTCTTTACAGTGTGACTAGACTATGCAAGTGAATAGAGGAGAGAAGCATTCTTAGTAGGGAAAAGGGCATGTACTAAACTCAGAATTTTAAGGAAGCAAGGCATCTTGGTGTAATGGCAGAAGTTCAGTATCTTAGAGAATAAAGTTTTAATTAGAGGAAAAGGGCAAATGAGGATGCTGCTTAGAGAAGAAGGGGCAAATTTGTAATAATGGTACCTAATTATATCTACGAAAATAGTTATTTCCTAGCTCTTAACACTGAAAATCCCTAGAAGAACCCTGTAGTGATGAACACGGTAAGCACCCAATTTGTGGTTTTTAATAGTAACATTTAATATTTATTGAGTAATTAATATATGTCAGAACTTGTATTAAATGCTTCACATGTACCATATCATTTAAAACTCAAAAAAAAAAAAGATCTATGTGATAGGGCTGCATCCACTGAGGCCACAGTAAGCGCAATTATGGAACAAATTATAAGTCGATGCCTGTTTTGCACATTTCTTTCTTCCCATTGGGGCCTAAGATTAATAACTGGCATAACTTGGAAAAAATTCAGTGACTCCAAAGCATCAAAAATTCAGTGACTCCAAAGCATAGTGGAGGCCTGTGACTTATACAACTTTCCATCCCCCATGTATCTAGTATAGTTTCTTGGACATGGTAGACACTGAATACTTATTGATTAATGAATTAGCCTAAACTTACACTGTAGAGAGTTGATGGCTTCATATTTTTCCCTTCAACTCTACACCTGAATACACATAAACACAATGATAATAATTATACAACCTACCATAATGTAGGTTGGCTGATGTCTACTAATTAGCTGAATATGGGGACACAGATGCATCAGTTTTTTAACTGAAGTATAGTTGAAAAGATGCACCCATTTTTACATTTTTACCTCCCAAAGAAACACAATACATAAACCAATAAGGAATCAAATCCATAAAATTCTAGAAGTCTTCATAATAGTTGTAACAAATACATAGGTTGTTTTTGGAGATTGTTAGAGCACCAAATCATTATTGTGAAATTGATAAAGGACAAGAATCAACAATTTACTCCACCTTTCTTGTATAGAATATAATTCAGAGTAACCAAATAATTGATGAGGAAAAGTTATTTTTTACAAAAATATTTTAAATGCAAATAGATTTACAATTGGTGCCTGGATGGCTCAGGCAGTTAAGTGTTCAACGACTCAGGTCACAATCTCATGTTCATAGGTTTGAGCCCCGCATCGGGCTCTCTGCTGCCAATGCAGGTCCCGCTTCAGATTTTCTGTCTTCCTTTCTCTCTACCTCTCTCTCATCCCCCCCCTCCTCAAAAATAAATAAACATCAAAAAAATGAGTTACGAAATATACTATTCTTGTCATCTTCAATAAAATAATGGATATAGGAAATTATTATGAATGAATGCTAAATATGTGAGGTAAAAGTTTGTCAGAGAACTATATTATAAACATGACAGTCTGACCTTTCCTCTACCCATTGTTCAATGTAAAAAAAACTGATAGTGCAAAAAGCAGGCAACGTGTTCCTCTGATATCTTTGAAAAAGTAGTGCATGACAACACACGTGAAGAAATTCTTAACAGAAGCAATACAAAGTTGACCATGAATCTAAATAAATCTCTAAATCTAATTCCCTACTTATATAAAATGCAAGAAATTATTATTGAAAATCCATGAGGTGATTGAAAATACAGGACAAAAAAAAAACATGTTAGGTGATATTGTAAGGAAAAATTGGTCATCCCTTAAAAGTAGAAAATTCTACTGAATGAAATCCAGTTGCTTCCATAAATAAATTGCATTTAAAAAAAGATGAGAAACACAGATTTTTAACAACAAGAAATATGTTAACCAAAAGCAATTTACAGACCTTGTTGGATCTTCAAAACAAAATATGTTTAGGAAAATTAAAATAAATTGAGCATAGACTTGAAATCAGATGATATTAAGGAACTATTATTCTCTTTTTGTCTGAGATGTTAGACTGATATTGTAGTTATATATTTAGGTCCTTAATTGCTAACAATGTATACTGAGACATTACAGAGAAGATGTGCTATTGGAGACTTGTTTTTAAAATACTAAGAATTTTTTCCTTTTCGTGTTCATGGTACAGAAGAAATAATGCCTACAGAAAGATGATGGTGGCTGAAGCGTGGTGATGAGTACATGCTCATTAATTATTTGTTTCTAGTTTGAGTATATTTAACTATTTCCATGGTAAGATTTATTTTTAAATCACAGGTATTCAAATTGGACTAATTATGTTACTTATACTCAATATATGGTAGCTACTAGTAAAATTCAGAGAAGGAGGGCCAAAAAATGAAGTTGGGGAAGAAGGTACAACTATCATCAACTAAATGAGCAAAGACAAATCATCAGAGTGAGGGAAATGATCAAGGCTAAGTGGTATAAAACCAATGAGTGGGTGAAGGATCAATGCAAACACCAGAGACCAGAGAAGAATTGTTTGTGGCTAGACTATACCATAAATTCTCAAATTCAGCATGTCTAGAATTGAACCCATATTCAATTTCCACAAACATTTTATCCTCAGTCTTTCCTCATTTTAGTTAATGACACAAGCTAGAAACCTAGAAGTCAACCCCTAATCTCTTTCCTTTTCATCCCTCATTCCTCTTGAATTCATCACCTGTATATCTCTCAAATCCATTCACTTCTGTTGATGTAGGGATCATCACAGTGGTCCAAGCTTCATAATTTTGTGCCTGAGTTACTCCAATGACCTCTAACAGTTATTTCTAGGTTTACTCTTGTTCCCATCCCCATGTCTCTTGTCCTCTCGCCAGCTCGAGGGAAATGTTTTCAATTCACATATGATTACATCACAACTCTCCTTCAAACCTGTCAAGGACTGAGATCACATCCATATGAACACCTCCATACCTCTATCGCATCTCCATAGTCTTGGGAGTGGTAGCCACTTTAACTGTCTTCAGGATCCTTGAACATTGCCGTGCTCCTTCCACTTGAGAGCCTTTGCACATGACACTCCCTTTACCTGGAATGCACTCACATCCACTCTTGTCCTTTTCAACAAACGACTTCTTCTAATCTTTGGATATCACTTGAAATGTAACTTCTTCCAGAAAACCTTCCTTGACTATGCCTCATGAGACAAGATAGGTCCCCCTATCATCTTCCCTAGAAGCTCTTTTTTTTCTTTTACAGCAGCTTAAAAAAATCATCTGACCAGGAAAAAAAATTAAAATACACAAAGTTATAAATGCTATTTAAAATTACTAAAATTAAAATATTATTTTAATAGCCTATATGCTTCATGAGGGTAGTATCCTCTCTGTTTTGTTTCCCATAGCATCCCCACCTCTCAATGTATGCCTGATAATTGATAATAAATATTCACAGGATTTTACTGAGCCCTAATTCTGGCTAATAGAATATTGCATTAGCTCAGGTGTTAACTCATAAAACAATCTCCTAAAATAGGAGATTACTCCCAAATTCTGTAAACTAGAGACACCTAGAGAATATACATCTAGAGTTCAGGGAACAATCAGTTTAAATGGGGTTTGATGTGTAAGAAGTGTGTATTGACAATAAGACTGTTATACAAATGGGTCAGAGAAGATAGTGTTCTATATTTGGGAGTAATAAAGAGGTCTGTCAAGTTAAAGAAACCACTTTTGTGAAGGGAAATTAAGAGGACAAAGTACATTTTTGCCATTTGTCTAAGCATGCTTGGAAGGCTATAAAAAACAGACCTGGGAAAACAGACACAGAAACCCAGCAGTATGATGAAGGCTTTATAAGTTATTCACTGAGAAGCCTGATAGGGGGGCATGCAAAATTTTTAATTAAACTGAACATTAGAAGTGAATTCTGTCTGCAAGTAGATGGAACAGAATTATAAAAGGCCACATGTAGTTATAAGTAATACAGAACCAAGACTCCCCAGGGACAAGAAGCCCTGTGTTAATCCCTTGGTGGCTCTGAAAAGAGGAAGAAAAAAGCTTAAGCCTCTTTGTGGAGATCATGTGATGACTTCCTGATCCCAGCCAGAGGCAGCATTTCCATGGAAACTTATCATCTATTCCTCTTCACCCACACACTGCTCCTTCCACCTAAAAAGGCTGCTTTGAGTCCCAAGAGAGTGGTACTGAGGCACCTTGATGTTTTGCTAAAGAATGAGACTAACTCCAGAAGGAAGGGGAGAAAGTAGACGCTGCCTACAACATCACGAGGAAAGCAATGGTCTTCCCTGGAACCCCACAGCTCTGACACCAGACACCACTGCCTTACTCAGAGCTTTAACTTGTTCTCAGTTGTTCTGTAGGATAAGGGGACCACCCAGCTTCAAGTATGAAACAGGATAAGGAAGGAAATCTCCCAGGAACAACTTTGGTTTGCCTACTCTCATCCGATAATTCCTCAGTTCACCTTAGTTTAAACCACTTAGTTTTTAGGCCCCTTTATGGACTGGTCCCAAGTTTAATTTCCTTCAGCATGGAGAGCATGCCTGAGTCCAGTTCTTCAGCTCAGCCAGCGAAACACAGCTCCTGCCTCTGGAGTCTCCCCCTTCCTGAAGTAGTATCTCCATTCTATTTGTCTTTCCAATGTATGCCTACCCTTTAAGGTTTTATTCAAGGGGCATCATTTTAATATAATTGGAATACTATTATCCAAAGCTATGCAATCTGTTTCAGTGTCCTCAGCTCACAAAGAGGTCCTCTCCCTTGAAAGTCTGATGTTTCAAACTGGCATAAGTGGTAGAATTATATTTTTATCCCTGTGTTTCAATTTATCTAGTTTACTATAAACAGAAAAATAATTTATAGGATCAGAAAATATTTATTGACTAAATATATTAACACCCTAAATTGGGAATTCTTTTATAAGAATATATTGCAGACAAAATACAAAACAATTTCAGATTTTTATAACTTACGGATGAAACAACATTTTTACAGCTTTTAAAAAAAAAGCGTTTCCTTTGGAATATTAGCTAGTAGAAGTCTCCGCAAAAATGCAGACCACCCACCTATCCTATCCTTAGGAATAGTTAGGAAATGAATAGCTAGATCACTAGCAAGTAGTCATTGTATCAGATAATAAGGAAGGTGAATCAGACACATTTTTTTTTCCTTCAAATACTTTATATTAAATAAATAAGCTGCAATATAACCAGAGATAAAATACAATGGCTAGGCTCTGAAAAGAATCTCTTTCTGCAGGGCTGAGTTCTGCAAATACTGTGGCCTATTTATGGTCTCTGAGAAACTACTTTGGCCCCCATAATCTCTAACCTTTCCTGAACTTTCTTAATGAGAGAAGCTCTATTCCTAATACCACCTCTCATTTTCGAATTCAAATCATCATTAATTTCAGTCAACCAACTGGGTTTACTTAGATCAGGCATGATTATTATTCTATTATTATAACCATATGAATTAAACTGTTAATGGTGAAAAGTGTTTCTCCCTTTAACATAGGCCTATCCCACTGGTGGGATACATGCCAACTCCAGGGAAAAGTTAGTCATGTGGTGTTCAGAAGATGAAAGCTTAAGATAAAGACCGAGAGTGTTTGATGCTGGAGGTGGGACTGGTATTATATAGGTCTTAGCCAAAACATGTGATAGTCACTGTAGGGGTAGCTGGAAAGAGAAGCGTGTGGCTCAATTAACCAGCTCAAACAGATCCGCCAGGACTAGGATAAACATGTTCCTGGCTGCTCTCTGCTGCCTGCTGTGGAATTTCCGGACCTCCACTGGCCACTTCCCTCGAGCCTGTGCCTCCTCCAAGAGCCTGATGGAGAAGGAGTGCTGTCCAGCGTGGACGGGTGACGGCAGTCCCTGCGGCCAGCTCTCAGGCAGGGGGACCTGTCAGGACATCATTCTGTCCAAAGCGCCACTCGGGCCTCAATACCCCTTCACAGGGATGGATGACCGGGAGGCCTGGCCCTCCGTCTTTTATAATAGGACCTGCCAGTGCTTTGGCAACTTCATGGGATTCAACTGCGGAAGTTGCAAATTTGGCTTTCGGGGACCAAACTGCACAGAGAAGCGACTTCTGGTGAGAAGAAACATCTTTGATTTGAGTGTCTCAGAGAAGAACAAATTTCTTGCCTACCTTACTTTAGCGAAGCATACCACCAGCCCAGACTATGTCATCCCCACAGGCACCTATGGTCAAATGAATAACGGATCGACACCCATGTTTAACGATATCAACGTTTATGACCTCTTTGTCTGGATGCATTACTATGTATCAAGGGACACACTGCTTGGAGGGTCTGAAATCTGGAGAGACATTGATTTTGCTCACGAAGCCCCAGGTTTCCTGCCTTGGCACAGACTCTTCTTATTGCTGTGGGAACAAGAAATCCAGAAGCTGAGTGGGGATGAGAACTTCACTATTCCATACTGGGATTGGCGAGATGCTAAAAGCTGTGACATTTGCACAGATGAGTACATGGGAGGGCACAACCCAGCAAACCCGAACTTACTCAGCCCAGCATCCTTCTTCTCCTCTTGGCAGGTAAGGCATCCTGGACATACAATGTCCTTAGCTATTGCTTCTCCAGGAAGGCCTTCATATACCCTCCACCTCATCTCTCCTGCCAAGAGTAGGAAAGGTCCTCTATTAAATGTTCTCAGAATACCTTGTATTTTTCCTTTACAGCACACTTTACGATTGTAATTACGCAGATATTCGTGTGGCTATTTGTCTAATATCTTCCACCAGGTTCTTAAGCTCTAATAAATACAGAGTATTTGGCTCATCACTGTATCTCTCAGCATCTAGGATGGCACCTGGCAAGTGGAAAGGGCTCATTAAGTATCTGTTGAATAAATGGATCAATGAATATTTAGATGGTTAAGCTAACGATCTAGGTCAGTGTTTCTGAAATCTTCTTCACAATAAAATTCATACAGTGTACAAATTACAAATCCCTTGTCCTACCCTTAGACCCATTGATCGGAATCCTCAGGAGAGGGTCCTTGGGAAGGCATCACTTACTAAATGTCTATGGTGATTATTGTCATCAGGAAAATTGGGTGAATATTATTTAGATCAAATCTTTTTTTAAAATATATGAGGACCCTGGGGCCCAAATAGGTAAATAATGAAAATGGTAATTTTCATTTAGCATGTGTGAAGCCCCGTTCCAAGACTTTTTGTGTAGTAACACAGTTAATACTTTTACTAACCTTTCCCCTCTAAGGATTGAAACACTGAGGTATAAAGGTAACTTGTACAATATTGCAGAGCTAGGAAATAGAGATGGCTCAGGCTTGGCTGCCTGATCACCTACGGTATTCCCAAGGACATGACTGCTGTGATGTCTTTAGGTGAAGGATCTGGCTTACTCTGTGTTGGTTTTTTGTTTTTTTTTTCATTAGGCTGCAGAAGAAATTAGCTTTTTTTCCCTAAATATATTCAAACTTTAGAGGTACAAGATAAGGAATTGCAATTTTGAAATTTAATTTCTATTTCTCCTATGCTAAACCTTTCCCTCTGGATTAGGGGCAAAATGTGACCCCCAAAATAAGTTTTTAATATTTAAAACCATAAGGAGAAAGATATGCTTCTCTGTCTATATTCCAAACACTTCTAATACAGAACTTTGACTAGCAGTGCTTTATGGAATTAAGCCGAATGTTTAAATGAGATGGGAAGAATCTGGCATCCGCACCTTGCACTCTGCAGGTTTGATATATGAACGGCTCCCTCCCCTTCCCACTAAGTTCACACACCTTCCAAATGTAGTCTATTGAAGCTCATTGAAAAATGGTCATGGTGTAATATCCGGTATGACTAATGCCAACTACTTACCAAGAGTAATGAGTATGTTTATGCAGGAAAGGCTGGAAAAAGATGAGCCTGAAAAAAATCTATTTCAATAAGCCTTCAGACCTCCTACCTTAATCTATAGAGTGCAAAACTCTCATCTAACACTCTCATCCTCTGTTACAGCTTAAAATACTGCTCAGCTAGGATAGGGATTTTCAGTCATTTATAATACTTTCCTTACCTGTACAGTTTTACTTGACCCAGAAAGGCTGGTGGCTTATCTAACTTACCAGAAATGTACAACATCCACACTGAAGCTTAAGAGATAGATACTAATTGATATTTTATTACAAGAGATTCATGCTACTTGGTATTACTAGCGATATATTTGCTTTTTTTTTTTTTCCTAACCATTTATTGATTGAGTGGAAAGTCCTTACCCTCCCCTTTTTTTTCTTTACAATTGTGGCCAATTTTATTTCTAAATAAAACCTTTTGGGTCTAGTGGGTAAACACTGGACTGAAATTATTACATTAGGTTCAATATTATTCTATGATTAAACTGCTGTTTAGTAACTGGTGTTAAGAATAAAATTTGGAAATAGAATGAACAAAAACCTTTGAAGAAAAACAAGCAAATGATAATTTAAATTAAAAAGGCAGGGACGCCTGAGTGGCTCAGTGGATTAAGCATCTGACTCTTGATTTCAGCTCAGGTCATGAACTCACAGTTCATGAGATGGAACCCAGCACTGGGCTTTGTGCTGACAGTGTGGAGCCTGCTTGGGATTCTGTCTTTCTCCCCTTCTTGCTCTGCCCCTCCCCCACTTGTGCTCCCTTCCTCTCAAAATAAATAAGTAAACATTAAAAAAAGAGAGAAAGAGAAGAAAAAACAACGGTCATCTGGGTGGTTCATTCAGATAAGTGTCTGATTTCAGCTCAGGTCATGATCTCACAGTTCTTGGGTTCGAGCCCTGCATCAGGCTCTGTGCTGACAGCTCAGAGCCTGGAGCCTGCTTCAGCTTCTGTGTGCGTCTCTCTCTCTCTCCTTGAGCCTCCACCACTCTCACTCTGTGTGTGTGTGTCTCTCTCTCTCAAAAACAAATAAACATGTGTCTGTTTCTAGAAGAAAAAAAGGGAAATGAAAGAACATTTGTATCTGACTACTGTGAGTAGTGTCTGTGTGAGGTGCCAGTCACTGTTTCCATTTCTCCTCATAGTCTCTGTGGTTACATCCTTTAAAATTGAAGATCAGTTGTTTATATCAATTTAATGCAGTAGTTCTCAGTATCCACATCACTTAAGGAACTTAAAGAAAATTGCAAGGATCTACCCATCTAATTTCTGCTGGAAAATCCTCTTCAAGTGGTCTACCCTAAAGTCCAAGCGTCTGCATTTTTAAAACCTCTTGTTTTTTTAAAACTTTATTTTATTATTATTCTTAATTTTATTTAATGTTTTATTTTAGTTTTTGAAAGACAGAGAGAGTCAGAGCATGAGCAGGGGAGGCACAGTGAGGGAGGGAGACACAGAATCTGAAGCAGGCTCCAAGCTCTGAGCTGTCAGCACAGAGCCTGATGCGGGGCTCAAACCCGCAAACCATGAGACCATGACCTGATCTGAAGTTGGAGACTCAAATGACTGAGCCACCCAGGCACCCTTTATTTTTAATTTTAGAAAGAGAGAGCAGGGAAGAGGGCAGAGGGAGAGAGACGGAATCTTAAGTGAGCTCCACACTGGGTGTGAAGCCCAACTGGGGGTTTGATCTCACGACTCTGAGATCATGACCTGAGTCGAAATCAAGAGTCAGACTCTTAAGCAACTGAGTCACCCAGGTGCCCCTAAAACCTTCTCTTATGATTCTGATATGCAGCCAGCATTGCAAATCACTGACTTAATTAATCTGGAAATTGTTTTGGTATCTATTTCACTTTATAAACAGGTTCGGTAATAAACACGCCACTAGTTTAAATGTTCTTGTCTGAACTGTACACTCAAATCAAGACGTAAACTACTTTGTGTAAAGTGAAATCAAATAGCTTCCAGACTCCGTGAATTCACTGAGAACTTCAAAATTAGCTAGACGGATAGCCCCTTTCATGCAAAGTCTCCATTTTCCCTCAGTTTCAGATATATTTTACAATACAAAAATAGAGGTTTTAGAAATTCATTTATTAACTGTGAGCTAAGAGACACTCAGTGGCGTGTAGCGTAGTACCCTTATGTTATAAAAAAGGTACGATTTATCCAAGGTCGCACAGGTGAGGATTGAAACCTGGGGTCTCTGACGCTAATGCTATTTCTCTGTTAATAAGGAGTCATTTAGGCTCAGGAGAAATCAATTAAGCCACTAATTTATGGATATAAAATTTGACTTGTAGTCCCTTGTTCTCCCTTAAAATTCAGTTGCACAGACAAATGGGACAGATATTCTGCAGTCCTTTCCATTTATGTTATGATAGAAATATTCCATCAGATTTTTACTGACGCACACCCCTTACTCAGATAGAACTGACCCTCACTCCTTTGTGCTACGTTACACTTGGTACAGATTTATATTATCGCATCTATAACTCTTCGGGACATGGAGTGGTTTCAAACCTGTCTTTATCCGTCATACTGTCAGCGGCTCCAAAGGTATGCACCATTTCTAATTTACTTTTGTGCCCACAGAGCCCAGAACCATGATATACACAGAGAACGGACTTTATGAACGTATGTTGAACAAAATTAAAAATCATAGAAATGTTAGCTCTAATAATAACATGGATTAAAAATCAAACTCTGCATGCCTGGATTTCTAGACCTTAGAGTGTACCTATAGCACTGGATCACCAGGGCCGAGGACACGACAATGAAAAATAATCAGTAACTCACTCAAAGTGTAGAAGAAAACATTTTATGTAGTTCTTTCTGGGCTTCTATATGTATGTGTGTATGCAGAAAAAAGAACATACAATAGAGAAGATCAAGCAAGTTACAATGTGTCAGTGTTATTTTAGTGAGACTGAGTTTTCTATTACATAATTGTTAGTATTTTTAGAAAACTATTTTTCTTGTATTCAGAATTCATGTCTTTTGTATGTATATATATATTTTTTCATTTATTTCTTTAATGCCAAGAGCTTTTAATGTAGAAGCATGTTCGTCATCAATTAAAACAGTCCAATAGTTTTGGAGATGGGGGGTCCTTAATAACATTAAAGTACAAATACCTGTGCTCAACACAATTAGATCCAATGTTATGCAAGCAGCAGATAGACTAGCCATAAAAAATGGAAGGTAGATCAGGAGTAACTGTCATGATGGATCAAAATAAAGAGAAAACAAAACAAAACATTTCCTAGATGATAGATGTGAGTGAAATGTGGCCAGGGAATTCACTCATCAGGTGAAAAGCACATCACATGGAAGCAAACAGTGGGAAGAAAAAAGAAAAAAAAAAGTCACATTTCAGCACAGAGTCATGGGTTTTAGGTAACCATGGCAACAGCTCAGTGAAATAACAGCTTCTCTTTTTTCTTTATGGAAAAGATTCTGTGGAATGTCATATGGTTTACTTTCTTCCCCCAACCCCAGATAAACCTCTAATGCCCTAATAGAATCTTTGCTCCTGAAATCTTTTAATAACTGATAGTTTATTGCTATTTACTTAAGTTTAAGAGAACACGGTCTAGGTTCACCTCCATTAATACATCTGTTTGTTCTTTCTCTCTCTCTTTTTTCATTTGACTTGGGACACTGGATTCCCCCCCCCATCATATGCTATAAATCACCTGTGTTGAAATAGAAAAAGAACAAATTCCTCAGATTTGAATCACTTATCTGCCACTTATCAGACTCTGCCTCTGCCACTTATGAAATGATATTGAACAAGTTATTTAGAGTCTTTGACCATTGCGTTGGTTTTTCTGAACAGAAAACAAAATAGAGTTTTGTTACTTTTGTGCCTCAGTTTCAAGATCATGGACAAGTTACCTAATTATTGCAGGAACTTTTTTCTTTAAAATTAGAATAATATATCTTGTGGCACCTGGGTGGCTCAGTCAGTTAAGCATCAGACTTTGACTCAGGTCATGATCTCACGGTTCATCATCTTAAGCCCTGCTTTGAGTGAGCCCAGCTTCTCTCTGCCCCTTGTGGGATTCTCTGTCTCCCTCTCTCTCTTCAATGTGCTCACTTGTGCTCTCTCTCAAACAAAAAAAAGAATAATATATCTTAAAGCATTATTGTAGAAGGATTCAGTGGAATCTGATATATCCATGTTAGTTATTACAACAATGAACATTCAATCAGTGTTACAGAACCAGAGTTAAAAACAATTTGGTGGCCTACCCAATGGTCTTGTATTCGAAAATAATGTAAGAACTGTCATTAAACGCTTTATACCTGAAACTGTATACTAAGAGCTTTGCATATGTTAAGTTATTTGATCCTTCCAAAAAAGTTGTAATAATCCCCATGTGCACATGAAAACCGTAATACTCAGAGAGCTTAAGTAATTTGCACAAGGTCATGTAGCTAATAATAGTCAATATTGGAAAGCATGTCTGACTGTAATCTTCATGATCCTAACCGTTGTGCTAACAGTTTCTCTCCCTTGCCTCTCCTCCTGTATCAAATATAAAGATGATTTGGGATTAAGTTTTTCAAATTATTTCTGGAACCAGGGTAGATTTCCTCCTTGTTACTAATACATCCAGTCATCTGAACACTTAGTCACTTGACAGTTGGCATTTCAGCAAAAATAGTTCCATTCAAACCTCTCTAATTTAAACGAGTCAGCTGTAGGAGTCTTTGAGGCAATAGGATCTTTTGAAAAATCCGGAAATGGTTTATTATTCAAACAGAGATATGTATGATTTCGTTTATGTGCCTGCCGCGATGTCTAGTCAATCAACGTTATAAAGGAATCCAATATATTATAGTCAATGCAAAAGTTAGGTCAGCTTTAGTCAACCATTCCGAAGACAATTACAGGCAAAATAAATGTAGTGGATATACGAATTTGGAATCAGGACTATGGATTGATGTTCTAGCTCTGGCTCTAAATATCATATACCTTAGACAAAGTTACCCAACAGATCTATTTCTCAACTATGCATGGAAAAAAGGATTGAGGAATGTTGTAAAGTATGAAGAAAACTAGAAACTGACATTTGCTGGGTAAAAAACTGCTGCTTCCTGTTATTATTTTATTCCATTATTAATATAACATATATGAATTATACATTAATATGTTATATATTTTTATTATTTCCTATTACATTTCATATGATTTCATGTTACAGGTGAGAAAATGCAGTCTTAGCAAGTGCAAATAACATGCTCACTGACACATTGGTAGTAAGTAGCAGAGCCAGAACTGAAGCCACCATCTACCTGAATTTGGCGTCCAATTATTTTCCAACATATAACGCTTCAATTCATAAGTGATGTCTTAGTGACCAAAAATTAAAAGCTTCTCCAAGTGTCTCTATTTAACACAGTAGCAGCCATTCCTAGGGGGCACGGCTCATTCAGTTCTATCTCATGGTAATTTAATTTGCCTTTACACTTCTATAGATTACAAACTCACTGGAGCAGGAGACCGTCTTGACTGTTGTGATTATTTTTAACTGTGGTGCAAACAAGTGACCGGGAAGGCTTTTCATTTCTAACACATTGTTCCATGCACCTTGCCTGTTGTCCATAAAAGTATCAATCATAAGACAGGATTTTGTTTATGAAATGTTTTATTTTTATTTATTTGAAGAGAGAGAGTACAAGCAGGGGAGAGGCAAAAAGAATCCTAAGCACACTTTGGGGTCTCAGCGTGGAGCCCGACGCAGGGCTCAATCCCACAAAGCATGAGACCACAGGCCCTGGGTCGAAACTGAGAATTGGTCATCCAGTTGACTGAGCCACCGAGGCTCCCCATGAGACAGGATTTTAGATACTACTAGCCTTTCATACTCTCCCACACTTAGACTCCGTTTCCTCCTCATTAAAATAGGGATAAAATCATATACACCTATGAAGTAGTTGTGTGAAGTTTTAAAATTGTACACAGAGATGCCTTCCTCATGGTGTGGAACATAATAGGGCCTCAATATAAGTTTAATAAAAATAATGTATTAAAAATATCTTCTAGGGCAGAGGTTGGCATCAACAGAACGAGGGAAAAAAGGTGTTTAACACATTTGTGTTGAAGATTTACTGGTTCATCGATTGATTTGTTTATTCACCCATCAAATATTTATTGAGCCTTTATTCTAGATCCTGTGATTAATAATAATAATAATAATAATAATAATAATAATAAAGTCTTCATGAAGATCAGATTTTCTAAAGGAGATGATATTGATTGTTTATCAAGCGAGTATAAAGTAAATGAAGTCTGTTTGGCAAAGAATAATCTTACCTACTCAGTGGACACAGGTACCCTGTGGAAGAATGTGCTTGTTTTGAACAGTCAGTTATGAAATGGTGGCTTCTTCTGCGTGTTTGTTTTGAATGAGGATTCATATCTTGCCATTCAGTTCATTGCTCTCACCAAATCTAAGGCATCGATGATTTTAAGATGAAATAATTTACATAGTACTCAGACAAAAAATAAAGATAAACCTGCCTATTAAATTATAATGTGATATTTTTAATCATTTAGAATTTTTCTTTTATATTTATACTGAAAGAGCTCCTTTTACTTATTTAGTGAATTATTTTTATCAGTTTATTCTTCTGCCTACATATAAATGAAACTATATGCAAAATAATTCATGAAGAATTCATAAAAATTCTTCACATTTAGAGTCAGATTCTTATGAATTACTTTTGAAGTCAGAGTTGAAAGTATCTGTTTTTTTCTTTTTTTTTTTTTTAATTTTTGACATTTTATTTACTTAGAGCATGAGCAGGGGAGGGACAGAAAGAAGGAGAGAGAGAGGGAGAGAGAGAGAGAATCCCAAGCAGACTTTGCACTCTCAGTGCAGAGCCGTATGCAGGACTTGAACTCAAAATCCATGAGATAACGACCTGAGCCAAAATCAGGAGTTGGACACTTAACTGACTGAGCCACCCAAGGTGCCTTATGTCTGTTTTTTCTGTAATATTGCCTCAGCCTTGAGGATGAGGCTGGATATCAGACCCTGGGAAGGAATGAGCATGCTAGGCACAAAGAAAGTCATAGCATGGAGAAGCATAAGTAATGCCCAGAGATGGGTAGCCAATCTGACTTGAGCAGTCAGATCACACAATTTGTAAGCAAACTGAAGATTGATTCCCAGATTCAGGTTATATTCTAGAGAGGTAGAAGTGAGACAACTGGTTAATGATTTCAATGTGAAAGACATCAGAGGATAAAATACAAATGAAAACTCACCAGTTTCTCACCAGCCTAAAAATGATGGTTCATGGGCTCCTGGTTTGAGAAGCAGGATGGTTGGTATGATAAGAAATGTAGAGAGAGGAACAGATTTTTGGATTTTGATTGTTCCATTTGAGATGTGTGTGAGATAACACTGAAATACAAAGTCCAAGATGGATAGACAAGGTTCAGAGTTCAGAGGAGTAGTTTTTTGTTTTGTTTTGTTTTGTTTTTTAGGATTTTTTTTTATTTTTTTATTTTTTTATTTTTTTTTAATAATTTTTGTCAAATTGGTTTCTATACAACACCCAGTGCTCAATCCAACGAGTGCCCTCAGAGGAGTGGTTTTAAAGCAGAGATAGGAACTAGGGAGTTCTTATCATGTATTTGCCATGTAAGCCATGAAACTGGTTAGAGCCAAAAGAGAAGACATATATATAGAGAAAACAGGCTATGGCACAGATGTGACTCAGTACTAGGGCTAACTTCATGGGCACACAACCAGCAAAGTCACACGATGGATGGTTATCAGATGTTTGTCAGATTAATTTTCTCATCAAACAAATATTTGACAAAATTATATGCAGTTGCTATTATTATTCTCATTTGATAGATGAGGCCTAGGAATTTAATTCATTTTCTTAAGTAGATGCAAGACTAGAAGTCTGTTCTAGATTTTAACTCACTGCTTATGCTGCCCTGCAACCCTCAGATGGGCTGCTTCCCTCAATAGTTTAATTTTTTTAAATGTTTATTTATTTTTGAGAGAGAGAGAGAGAGAGAGAGAGAGAGGCAGAGTATGGGCAGGGGAGGGAAAGAGAGAGAAGGAGAACAGAATCTGAATCCGGCTCTAGACTCTGAGCTGTCAGCATGGAGCCCTATGCGGGGCTGGAAGCCACGATCCGAGAAATCATGACCAGAGCTGAAGTCAGATGCTTAACCGACTGAGCCATCCAGGTGCTCTTCAACAGTTTACTTTAAAATATGCAACTCTTGATGATAATCTCCGGCCACAACTCCTTTAATATAAAGGTTTTTGTGTAGATCATCTGTACCCGACTGGAGGAGTACAACAGCCGTCAGGCTTTATGTGATGGAACTCCAGAGGGACCCTTGCTGCGCAATCCTGGAAACCATGACAAAGCCAGGACCCCGAGGCTCCCCTCCTCCGCTGATGTGGAATTTTGCCTAAGTCTGACCCAGTATGAATCGGATTCCATGGATAAAGCTGCCAATTTCAGCTTTAGGAATACACTGGAAGGTAATCCCCTTTTTTCACTCATTTAATATTTGCTCTGTTTTTCTGAACTAATGTTTAGAATCTCTTATCCAAAATCCTGGTTCCAGATATATTTAAGAATATAGAATTTTCTGAACAAGGACATGTGGCATATTGCCTATGTAGCCAACGATCCTCACAGAGTCTGAGCAGCACACCATAACCCAACACAAATACTGTACATATATATATATAACACATAAAACATTTATGTAACACATATAACTCTTCAGCGAGAGTATGAATACACCCACCATGGCAATAAAGAAAGGTGGCTGGCAGCCTAAGGGTGAATAAGGTCAAGGTTTTCCACTAATAGAGTACTGATGCCAAACAAAACATTGTCAGTCCATTTTATATTTTGGAATTATAGATAAAAGACCTTGGATCTATCATACTTTGTGAGTATCAGTATTTTATCTAGTTTAAAATACTTTGGGAATGAGGCTCGAAGAGGCAAGTCCATTCTCTTACCTATAATAAGGATAAAACCTATATAACAGGTTAAGTCACCATGCCATTATCCATCAAGATTTCTCTACTTTGTCAGAGATTACTTCTCAGAGGCTCTTCTAGGTCCTACTTTTCCTGCAAAGCTCTCAGTCTTGCTTGCTCTTCCCTTTGCCACCTGTTCATTCTTTTCTGCTCAGTGCTGTCCCTGCCATGAAACCCACTTTCTTCACCTCAGTATGCATTATGGAAACAAACTATAAACAAAACCAACCAACCAACCAACCAACTAGCCAAGAACATTTACTCAAGTCATAGATTTAATAGTAGTTTTGGGAAGACAGGGGGCAACTTGTAGCAATGTCGACAACTCAACATTTAACACCCAACAGTCCACCTCCTAACAAACTCTTTGGCACCCTACCATGTAAATAAATCTTTCTCTCATTTCTTTATTTTTAACTTTTTTAAGTTTTTTTTTTTTAGAGAGAGAAAGAGAGAGAGAGTGAGAGAGAGAGTAAGTTGGGGAGGGGCAGAGAGAGAGGGAGAGGGAGAATCTTAAACAGGCTCCATACTCAGTGTGGGGCCCAACACGTGGCTTGATCTCACAACCCTGAGATCACATGCTGAGCTGGAATCAAGAGTCAGATGCTTAAGCTAATGAGCCATTCAGGGGTCCTTCTTAACCTTTTTGTCTTGATTTCTTGTCATTGTGATTGTTGTTTTATCCAACTTCTGTTGCTCGACTATACAAAATAGTTTTACTGTGTCTTTCATATCCTTGCATTCTTCCAATCCTTAGGGCTTTCCAATCCTTAGGGCCTTGCTCTCTCCAAGAAGCAATTTAAACAAGAAGTATATCACCCTAAAGAGGAATCATGTTTCTAGCCATTAAAATAAAAACTATGTTTATCTTCCAAAAGTAATATTAATGATTAACATTTTCCATGCCAAACATTGTGTATTGCACTATCTTACTTCTTACAACCATCCTCTGAGGAAGATAGCACAATTATTTCCAGTTTAAAGAGAGTAAAAGGGGCTAGAGATACTATATGATTTGACTATAACCACTCATTCATTTAGTGATGGAGCTAAACCTATTCTGAGAATTGTCAAGTGCAAAACCCTAGAGTCCTTTCCATAGTATTCTGATGACCCAGAATGAATTGAGAGTTTCTTGAAGGTGAGCGATAAATATAGCAAGCTGGACCTTCAATAATATAAGAAGGCAGTGCACAGTTCCCAGGTGTCTAAGAGGCTATATGCTGGGACAAAGCTGTGCACACAAGTTGGCAGTCACCATCTGGGAGGATTGGGTGTCTCATTGGACTCTGTCCCATTGAACTTTGTCAGAAGTTAACAGCAGGACTACAAATTCTGTCTTAATGACACTGAAGAGTTGGGCTCCATCCTTAAGGAAACAGAGGTACTTTATAAGTTTTTCAGGTCAATTTTCTAGCAACGAGAAAGCATGGAACTTTGTTACCAAGGAACCTGGGCTAGTCCTAGAAATAAGGTAGGGGAGCCACACATTTCTGGGTCTCAAGTCTGAAAAAGAAAGTGGCTTGAGCTGTGTCAACTCAGCCGGTGGCTTCCAAACCAGCTTCTAGTGCACAGAGGTAAGTGCGGGCCATCAGGTTTATCGCAAAGAATTTGCTGCGATTGATAAATTATGGTGTGCATTATTTTCTTCTTTTTTTCCAGTACTTTATTCTCTTTCACACATAGTCTAGTCTGCTTCTTGAGGAGGAGAAAAAAAGCATATCACAGCACATTATCTGGCACATAATAGGTTTTCAGTAAGTTTTTGATAAATGAATACATAAATAAAACCTAAGGCACTTCAAACTGCATAACCCACCACTTAGCTTCTTTATCCACATTGTATGTTGCCAAAGGACCAGTGGGAAAATCTTAGAAAACATTGATCTGAGCTATCAGCAAAGATTTTACCTGATCAAGGGCACATTTTTGTTTTTGTCATTTTTACTCTTTTCTTTAAAATTTTACTCGGAAATAATTTTAAGCCTACAGAAAAATTAGAGCAATAAAACAGTACGAAGGACACACATATACCCAGATGCACTTACAGTTTGCATTGTATCTTGTTTGCTTTCTCTCTCTCCCAATCTGAACCACTTGAAGGTGAGTTGTATACATTAGAACACTTTATCCCTGGATATGTCAGTGTATTTTTCCATAGAGTAGAAATATTCTCTCACATAGCCACAGACCAGTTATTAACTTTAGTAAATTCTATATTTATATTATGCTTTATTATAATCTAATATTTACAAATTTTTTCAATAGACTTAATAATATCCTTTATAAATTTTTTTTTCCTGTAACAGGATCCAGTCTAGAGTCATTTAACATTTTGTCGTCATGTCTCCTTAGCCTTCTTTAATTTGAAATATTTTTACAGATTTTTTTTTTAATGAGACTGACAATTGGGGGGAATGCAGTCCTTCCTTCCATTAAAAAATTCTTTTTTAACATTTATTTTATTTTTGGGAGACAGAAACAGAGTGCAGGCAGATGAGGGGCAGAGAGAAAGGGAGACACAGAATCTGAAGCAGGCTCCAGGCTCCGAGCTGTTGCACAGAGCCCTACGTGGGGCTTGAACCCACGAATCATGACGTGGGCTGAAGTTGGATTCCTAATCGACTGAGCCACCCAGGCCCCCCCCTCCATTTTTAAATAAAATTTTCTTGTTTTGAGTTTGTCTTATATTTCCTCATGATTGGATCCAAGAAATGCATTCTTAGCCAGAATTCTACAAAGGTGACTTTGCATCTTTCTAAGAGGGTATCACATCTGGAGGCTCAGGACAACCATCTGTCTCACACTGGTGATGTTAATTTGATCATCTGTTCTAGGTGTGGTCCAAATTCCCCACTCTATAATTACTAATTTTTCTCTTTCAAAATAATAAATTGACTACATGGGGACATTTTTAATATGATGCAAATATCCTGCTTTGTCCTAAAGTTGCCCTCCATTAATGGTTACAAACTGATGACTTTCCAACTTCAGTACTCGGTTTACATTTATTTGTCAGCACTCAGGATTCTACTGTTAGCAAGAGCCCCTCTTCCTCCCTCCTTTCCTTCCTTCCTTCCTTCCTTCCTTCCTTCCTTCCTTCCTTCCTTCCTTCCTTCCTTCCTTCTTCCTTCCTTCCTTCCTTCCTTCCTTCCTTCCTTCCTTCCTTCCTTGCTTCCTTCCTTCCTTCCCTCTGTCTTCCTACCTATCATCTGTCTATTGATATCAATATATCTATGGTAGGGAGTAAAGACTTTCATTTTTTTTCAAAGGTATATAATTCATTAAGGTGCATTATCTTGATGCTCAAATGGCCCCAGATTTCACCCATGGGCACACCTTTAAGCTAGCTCTTACGCCTCTGTTTCACATCCCCACTATTCTTTTTAGCATTTTCTTTCTTTCTGGTAGAGCCATGTATTCTAGAAACATCTTGTACCATATTCCTTCAGGCTTGGAATCAGTCATATTTCTTCAGAAACAATGGTTCCTTCCAGTGGGCAAGGATATACAAAACAAATATCTGGGAGTAAGTTTTGCTCACTAGAAGCATTTTGAAACCAGGACAGGGTGGGATGGGGGAATGTCTGGACTGACAAGGAGTGCCCCAGTGAGTACAGTTGTGACAAGGGCAGGACTGGAGAAGCAGGGGCAAAGACAACTACCGCGTTCTGCTCTGTCAATAAACACAAGTGGAATGGACTTGTACGTTTTGATGGAACCCTTGGTTATTGCTGCCTTTTGATTCTTTCTAGCCTTTTGAGATTTGTGTGATGTACATGCTATTGAACAAATTCTCACAGCCAGTCCTGGGATGGAGGAATTATTGTGTTTTCAACTACTGAAGTTATTTATGTTACCTCAGCTTTCTCCTTAGATTTAAATGCTGAAATAAATATTGAAAATGTGCTACTTGTGAACTGCATAAAAGAGACTTGTGTTCTTAGAAAAAGCAAAGACAAACAAGTCTGCATTATAGGAGGTAGTCTTCTGATTTGGCTAAAATGTTGGTCCCCATGCAGTATGGACTATTAGATTCAAAGACGGATGCTTTCAGGTCTCAATCTGACTGCCTATGCTGTCTTGTACTTCAAGGTTTATAATAGTGCTAGTGCAAACTTAGCAGTGGTATGTGTGTTGGGGGCTGAGGGATGACCGACAGCTTAGTGAAGTGGTTAAAAGCAATCAAACTGACTGGAATTTGATCCAAACCCCACCGCTTCCTAGATATATTGTTTTGAATAAGTTATTTTACTTGTGGGTCTTAGGTTCACCATCTTTAAAATATGAATAATAATTTATGGAGTTCGTGTAAAGATTAAATGATAAAATACATGTAAGGAACTTATGATATTTCCTCTTCGATAAATGGCAGCTACAATTATGTTAAACTGGGATTAGTTGCTGATAACTCAGTTATCTCTAATTAATTTTTCTGGCAATCAGCTTAGAAACTAATAGACTGACTCCTGAGAAAATAGGTCATGACAGCCTTGGTGTAGTAGAAAAATAGAGAGAAGGTGGGAAAATATTGTTGAGATAGACCCAGAGATAGATAGCATTTCTGGAGATAAATAGCTTTTTGGGGGAATTCCCAAAAACAAGGGGACAAGGGAAAGGACAGCTCCTGTTACCCAAAAGAGAGGAAGGTGCAAGAACAAGAAACAATTTTAATTGAAAGTTGTGTTCACAATCCTAAGTGCAAGTTAGGATCATAGAAATGTACAGATGAAAGACATCTCTCCATGTATTCACTCCAACGTCCCATACTGTGCTGAGATGCCACTATGACAATATCCCTATGTGGCCATTCAAAGACAAGGACTAACCTACTTCATGTGGGAGAACAAAAGGTTCCAGGTTGAGTACAAAACCTAGGTCTATTCCATTTGAAGAGCCCTCTATAATCCTGGTACTACAGTAAATTATGGACATACAAAGACATGTGAAGATGACAATTACACAGTTTCTGACCTCAAGGAGCTTACCATCTAATGAGGAAACACCACATGGACACACGGGGAAAACACAGTATGATAGTATACAATGAGGTAAGAACCCAGAGATAAACCAGAAATATTTCCTTAGAAGACAAAAATAGAACTGGATCTTGAAATATCAATAATTAGGGGCTCCTGGGTGGCTCATTCGGTTGAGCATCCGATTTCGGCTCAGGTCATGATCTGATCAGTTCGTGGGTTCGAGTCCCACATCGAGCTCTGTGCTGACAGCTCAGAGCCTGGAGCCTGCTTCAGATCCTGTGTCTCCCTCTCCCTCTCTCTCTGTTCCTCCCCGGATCATATTCTGTCTCTCAAAAATAAATAAACTTTAAAAAGAAAAGAAATATCAATAATTATTCACCAAGAAGAGAGGAGGAAAGGCATTTCCAGCAGAAGGAACAACATGTGCAGTGAAAGTGAGAAATTAGTTACCACAAAAATGAGAAGTTGTATATGACCAAAATATTAACTTTGCAATGGGAAATAAGAAGAAATATGAAGGGTTTAGAATACATCATGTATACCTTTGTTTTTTAATCTTCCCTGAAGGAAAAAATGTTATAGGCCCCTAAAAATATGCACACAGATCCCTAAGAAATTGAGAAATTAAAGTTTGTTCCATGTAAATATTCTCTTATAGCTTCCCTATAAAAGATATATATTTGAAAACCTAGAGTTTAAAAATCGTGGTATGATATTTGTATCTTCAAGAATATGTCTACATACCTTATTCTGTGAAACACTGCTATGACAGTGTGGTCAGGAGAGGCCAGCAGCAAACTGACATGATTTTCTCAATATGTCAGCAAGGTATGAAGCTAGTGGCCTTAGCAGAATGCAGGAAGATTAATCAGGGACAATGGATGGTGAGGGCTTGTTTTCAGGTAGGGAGACTGCGATGAGGATGAGTTGGTTAGAGTAGAGCAACTTTTTTATACTCAAGAGTATAGAGTATCAGGAGCTCTTGGTAGCCAAATGTGAGACAGACAGGTGAGCAACACATGGAGTATGATTCTAAAACATCTCCCACTGATTTCTCGTAATTGGTCCTTGTTTTGGCCTCTCAGTCTGTACACCATTAAAAAACCTAGTTTATTTTCATATGATAGCTCTTCTAAAATAAATGCTATTATGATTCTCCAGAACTTCCAATAGCCCTTCAACCCTTTCGATTTTTTTCTGAGTGCCAGACACGTCCCTGGTGACGTGAAAATAAGTATCTCACCTCTTCATTCGCTGGGACTTCGTTAGTTCAAGAAAGTAAAAAAATGGGCTCTGGGCTTTAACAGAAGAAAATGGAAGTTTTGAAATTTTAAATAATATTTTATAATTGTGCATATCTGAAGAGAAAGACTAGCGGCCAGTCACACTGAAGTCTCAAAGAATAACCTAGTTTTCAGTCTCTGTGCTTGAGAAATGGACTTTATTAGGACATCCTGAAATGATTACATGAAAACTAAATTCCATTGAGACTACCTGTGTAAATCTTAATGCTAAAGAGATTATTTGAGTGGAGTGGGACATTCTAGTGATGGGAAGGCTCCAGTCCTTTCTGGCACATCTTTACCCACACTGGGGGAATCAGAAAGCTGAACAGCTTGGTATAGACTGGTGGTCACTGACTTAGAACAAAGGTGAAAAGTTTTAAGGACTTTAGAACAAGAAAACATTTCCAAGCCTGGGTTATTTAACTCCCCAGAATAACCACCTTGGCAACCTTGTTAGTATCCTGATTAGGCAATGTTCCTGATCATAATAATACCAATAAAAATCTCTGTGTGCCAGACATTCTCGTTTCTCGCATTAGATGATTTAATCCTCACAACAGCCCTCTGATATTTAATATTCACTGATTAAACTGAATAATAATTTTAAGTAGTTATTCCAGTGAGTTTAGAAAGCAATATGTCTTCTTCCAGTTGAATAAGCTTATTCAACTCATTTGGCTCAAAGGATAGCCTTTTTTCTCCTCACTCCAAGCTCACAAGGAAAATAGGACCCTTCTAATAACATGTAGGGAATTCAAACAAGTATCTTGTGTATAACTTTCCAAGTGGGTTTGCTTCGAATGTGCTTCTTTAATCAGGAGATAATACTACCTTTTTAAAAAAAGCCTGAAATAAAATAAGGACCACTATATACATATGTTTGAAGAGATCCAAGGCAGACGTTACGCTCAGGGAAGAGTTAATAGTTGTGTACTAGGTTCACAAAAGACAAGTCAAGCATAATTCCTATATATGAAATGCCTGTTAAATTTTTAATCAGTGCCTTGTTTCCCCAAGCAGAAAAGTGGTAAGATCAGAATACATTTATCTTATCTGGCCATTAGAAACTCTCTAGCCAGGATGCAGTGATCACCTGTTAGAAATTGACTTTTTGAATGTTAGGGGGCATTTTAAAATTTGTGGACACAGATTTCTTTAGGCTCAATGACATTGTTCACACATTTGGGTAGTAGAAACTCACAGCTTTATTATTTTTAAAAAAAAATCTTAAAAACAGAATAGTTTAGAGTTTGGGGATATTATTGCTTGATGCCCAGTAAACACTTAGCAACAAATGTGATAATCTTATAGCCTGAGATCTCTCTGTAAAAAAAGAAAAAAATAGCATGTCGGACCCTATATATTGATATAGTTTTGAACGATTCTTCTGTTTCTACTCCCTCTGACTAGTTGTACTGGAATGCAAATTGTCCTTGACAAATGTGAATATTGAGAAAGTAATTTATTTAAGGCACGTGTCATCTTTGCCATGAATTAAGAGATGCTGGTATTATCTACTGGAAAACACCATCTTGGAAAGCAACACTGGAGAAAGAGAAAGAATTTCTCAGATTGCGGCAGGGCCCTATAAAGTGAATTGAGACACTGATTTTGAAGGCATATAGCAATATATTTGAGTTTCAGTTTTAACATTATGAGCATCTTCTTCTTCACTTTAAAGTATATTTAATAATTACCTGTTTGGGCTACTGTGAGAATATACACACATCTAGCTTCTACTATCTACACAAGAAATGTTTTCTTTTCCCTACTCCCATCTTTGTAATCTTCAATAGTCATCCCAACTTCCCTTATAATTTAGCAAGGTTGTTAGCCTTCATGGTATGTATTTATTCATAATAGAGAGCTTTTATATATTTTTTAATCATTTTAATTCACTGCTGGAGAAAACAGCTCTTTGCTAAAGGATAATCTTATTTTCTATTTGAGGTCCCAGAAGATCTTCAAGGAGCAAATTAATAATGCACCTGTTCTAGGTATATTCTAGTTTTACATATTTATTTATCTAACAAATATGAGTTGAGAGACTTTAAGATACCAAAGACAAAGTGACTATGTCTCATGTAGGACTGCTTTGTTATCTAAAATATTTTGACTGTGGTATCTATTTATAACTCATACAAAATATGAAGACCTCCAGTAAGATTTTGTTGATGTGGGTTATATTTATTTCTTCTTACCATTCTTAAAGCTAAAACTAAGAAATTTTGAAAACATTTATTCATTAAAATAACAAATATTACTCATTACACATATATAAGTAACATAATTAAATATATTTTATAAAAATAGAAAGTAACATGGCATTGCTTTATATTTTATTTTATTTTTTTTATATTTTTTTATATTTTTGCAAAAAAATATGACACCTATGTCTGCTTCTATACTCAATAGTAGTATGATGTGCAGATTGGTTGAAAAATGAAGAAAACTCAGCCTGACGGAGATACAAAGTTAGAATAAGAAGTATTTTTAAAAATATTTTCTGATAATTGTGGACCTGATTATTTATTATTTATTTATTTATTTTTTTATTTTTGTACACCGAAACTCAACAAGGGGTAATTTCTTGAAAGTTGAGTTATACCATCAAATCTGAAACCATATGGATGAAGTTTTTATTATTGTTTTTTATTATTTGTTTTGTTAAATTCTACTCAAATCTCTCTTACATCATGAGTGGATTTTTCCCCATATTTATTTTGTAATATCAATCATAGGGCATTTGCAAAATATTGCAAATTTTGCAAAAATATCTACTGAGACCTGTAGATCTGTCAAGTTTTGAAATATCTCATTACATAATATCAAAAAATCACATTCATTAGTATCAACAATAATGATCATCAGAAGTATCAAAGTATTAAGAAGCTCTTGAGCTTATAGTGATGGAATCAAAATTTTCAAAATTCTGTTTTTGCTTGAAAACTCAAATTGTATCAATGGCAAAAAAATATCAGCAGTTGTTTTCTTTTAAGTGACATACTTATTTTGCTCAATATCAAGAAAATGTCTGCCAAATGCTTAAGTCTGAATAACCACATTTATTTCACAATTGTGTATTCCAGTAGAAATGTATTCCATAAAAAGCATGGTTATTTCAGATCTCAACACAAACAACGGCACAAGTGCTTTTTCTCTTAGGTAAATCATCCTTCAGACTACAGCAGAAGTATTACATATGTATGTCCCATTCTGGCTTCTCTAGGTTGCCAATGACATAGCAGAATTTTGGTCACTGATACACTCCCAATCCTGCTTCTGTTATCTGGCCCAGCACTAGTCACTCCACTCTGGGTGGGTATCTTAGAAGAAATCTTTGTGCAAAAACAACGGACGTTTTACATGGCCAAAAATACAGAAGAATCACAGTCAATAAACTAATAAAAGTACATAGGCTTCGACTTATGGGAAAGTGGTGTAGATAGACATTTCCCTATTCCCCTCTCTAAGTACAAATTAAACCTCTGTCTATTGTATATAAAACAGAATAATATGAATGGTAAAGATAAGGCAGACAAGCTAGAGACCCTGGGACCTCTTGATCATGTTAGTGAGTGCCTCGTGCTTTCTTTTTGCCTCATATATCCAAGATCTATTGCTGAAGAAGCCTGAAAATAGCAAGAGGTTTATACAAAAATAAAAACAAACTAAAAAGCAATAAAACCTTGCTCTCTGTAGCAGAAAGTCAAGAAATAGGGCAGAAAGCCTTTAGGCAATAACCAGTATACTCCATTTAAACACCAAAAAAGAAACTGAAACAAAATGAAATGAAAGAAAGAAAGAGAGAAAGAAAGAAAAGGAAGAAAGGCTGGTTGGGGTGACTAGACCTCCATGATTATCAGATTAACACTGTGTCCCAATTCCCTGGCTGCATGGTGTCAGAGAAGTCTGACTAAGAAGCAGAGATTTCCCAGGAATAAGTCCCACTTGATCATGGTGAAAAACTATTTTAATGTACCATTGAATTTGATTTGATAGTATCTTGTTGAGAATTTTTTTCATCCAGTTTCATCAGGGATATTGACTTCTAATCCTCCTTTCTAGTGGGGTCTTTGTCTGGTTTTGGAATCAAGGTAATGCTGGTTCCATAGAATGAGTTTGGACTCTTTCTTTCCATTTCTGTTTTTTTGGAAAAGTTTGAGGAGAGTAAGTATTAACTCTGCTTTAAAAGTCTGGTAGAATTCTCCTGGGAAGCCATCTGGCCCAGGACTCTTATTTGTTAGCAGATTTTTGGTAACAGAGTCAATGTCTTTGCTGGTTGTGGGCCTGTTCAAATTTTCTATTTCTTTCTGTTTGAGTTTTGGTAGTGTGTGGGTGTCTAGGAATTTGTCCATTTCTTCCAGATTGTCCGGTTTGTTGGCATATAATTTTTCATACTATTTTCTTATCATTGTTTATATTTCTGTGGTGTGGGTGGGAATGCAAACTGGTGCCACCACTCTGGAAAACAGTATGGAGGTTCCTCAAAAATTAAAACTAGAACTACCCTATGACCCAACAATTGCACTCCTAGAAATTTATCCAGAGGATACAAAAATGCTGATTTGAAGGGGTACTTGCACCCCAATGTTTATAGCAACACTATCAACAATTGCCACATTATGGAAAGAACCCAAATGTTTATCGACTGATGAATGGATAAAGAAGATGTAATATGTGTGTGTGTGTGTGTGTGTGTGTGTGTGTGTGTGTGATAGAATACTACTCGGTGATGAAAAAGAATGAAATCTTGCCATCAGCAACAATGTGGATGGAATAGAGGGTATTATGCCAAGTAAAATAAGTCATTTGGAGAAAGATATCATATGATTTCACTCATGCGGAATTTGAGAAACTCAACAGATGAGAATAGGGGAAGGGAAGAAAAAATAAGTTAAAAACAGAGAGCAGCAAAGCATAAGAGACTGTTAAATACAGAGAACAAACTGAGCATTTTTGGATGGAAGGTGGGTGGGAGGATGGACTAAATGGGTGATGGACATTGGAACCACTCCCCCTACCTTACAAGAAGGTGATGCAGAGAACCTATACTTCATACCCACCTGGCAGTAAAGAGGCGACTCCCTCCTTCTCTGCTGGATTGGGGTGAAAGGAGACCTATGGTGAGGCAGGGCCTCCCCTACTACCCAGTGACATTGAGGCCATTTGATCTCTGTTATGAGTGGAAGCCAGGTGGGGAGAATAATGAGGCTTTCCTACCTTTTGTATCCAGAAAGTAGAAAAGCTTCATGGAAGTTAGGTCAGAGAACCTGGACTTCTATCCCCACCTAGCAGTTACGAGGCAATATTTGTTTCCCTTTCCCTTGCTGAAGTTGAAGCAGAGAAAGTCAGTTAAAACAGAAGATTTAATAAGATCAAGAGTCTCAAAACACAATACGCAAAATGTTTAGGTTTCTAACACGAATCACTCATCACACCAAGCAAATTTCATGCTTGAATGAGAAAAGACCATTAGTAGACAGTTAACACTGAGATGACAGAGAGGAACATCATGTAATGATAAATGAGCCATTCTACAAGAAGACATAGCAATCCTAAATATGTATGCACCAAACATTGGAGCTCCAAAAAATATATGAAACAAAAGCTGATAAAACTGAAAGGAAAAACAGACAAATCCACAATTATATAGTTGGAGACTTTAATACCCCTTTCTTAACAATTGATATGCCTTGACAGAATATCTACGAGGATATAGAAGAACTCACAACACCATTAACCAAAAAGATCTGATTGACATTTACAGAACCCTTCACACAATAACAAAAGGATAAACATTCTTTTTGAATTCCCACAAAATATATACTAAAATGGACTATATCCTAGACCATAAAACAAACCCCAACAGATTTAAAAGAATTGAAATCACAAAGATTGTGTTCTTTTACCAAAATAGAACCAAACTAGAAAGAAATCAATAACATAAAGCTAACAGGAAAATATCATTAAAAAAAGAAAAAGAAAGAAAACCACAGCCCAACGTCCCTCCTGTAAGGCTAGTTTAATATGTAAGTGTCTTATATCTGGACTTTTACAAGTATAATATCTTGGCTATAATATTGTATTATAGGTTTTCAAGATGATACCATTGGGGGCAATTGAATAAAGAGCACATGAAATTTCTCATTATTTTTAAATATTTGTATGTGAATCTACAACTATCTCAAAATTAGAACTTAAAAAAATAATTACAACTTTAAAACAAACAAAATCAACATACAAGCAAAAATGTTTACTTTTAAATAGATGAATGAGATAAAAGACCCTATTATTAAGGGTCTTTGTTTGGTCAAGCAATTGACAATACTTTTATACATTGGCTTTATTCATTAATCAAGAAATGCAATTTGTAGCACCATCCAAGATAATATTATAGTTATTGATACATGGGAAACTGCCTTAGGGCAAACATAATATAGATTTTATTCTAAATGTTGCATTCAGCAAATAGCAATTATCATTTCTTTCCTGCCAGCTTGAGATGAATTGAATTATTGCCCAAGAGAATAAAATCATTACCCATAACTAGTATACAATTCACCTGAGCCTAAGGATTGTTTACAGAAAATTTCCTTAAATATACATCATAGTTCTAGTAGGCCAAGAACTACTGCATTTCTAATATTGTTAATACCTCTAAAACATCTTTATTAATCTTAAGAACCACCCTTCTTAGATATCCTTGCCTTGTTTTCATTTATACAAAAAGCATTAACGTTTGCTTTTTATTTTATAGTCATATTTTATGAAGGAATAAATTTCCATTAAATTCATAATAACTACTGTTTATGTTATAGTAAAGTAAGAACAGAAATATTTTAATGAGGCAATGGCCAAGTAGATGACTAGCCTAGCTCACTGGTTAAGAAAGAGCCTTGCTCCTATTTTTAAGTCTTCCATTTGTCAAATTCCTGGTTTAAAGAAAAATGTAAATGATTACATGTCATTAGCTTTGGGAATCTGATATAAGTAGTCTAAACAATTTATAAAATAAGCATCTATTCTTCCTTTAAAGAGATCTATATAAAGTAGAATAAATAGAAAGTTGATCATTAGACTAAATTATTTGGGAAATATAGATGGTACATAGCCTTTTTAACACATCTTACAATAAGAAATATGAGAAGTTCTACAATACAGAAAGCTGTTTTGATTTGTTTAACTGGAAAAATTTCCAACATATTTGGTCATAGAACCCATTCACTCCTATCACCTTGTGTCTTTTATTTCTCCAAATACTGTTTTAAAATCTTTTGGTTTATAAATTTCTTACTTGGGAAAATCTGATCTAAAATTTAAATGTTACATCTACAAATAACAAGGGTTAACTCTAGTCTCCATCTGTTTCAATCTAATCAATTTCATGCCAGAGACTATGAATAATTATATTTTTCTTCTTTGTTGTTAAGTTTAAGAGGATCATAGTGATTATTTATACTCAAACTATTTCAAAAAATACAAAAGGAGGGAAACTTCCAAATTCATTCTATGAGGCCAGCGTTACTCTGATACCAAAACCAGATAAAGACTCCAGTAAAAAAGAAAACTACAGGCTATCCTTGAAGGACATGGATGCAAAAATTCTCAATAAAATACTAGCAAACTGAATCCAACAGTACATTAAAAGAATCACTCACCACAATCAAGTGGGAATAATTGCTGGGATGGAAGCGTGGTTTGATATTCACAAATCAATCAATGCTATACAGCAGATTAATAAAAGAAAGGATAAGAATCATATGATCATTTGAATCGATGGAGAAAAAGTACTTGACAAAGTATGACATCCACTCATAAAAACTCTCAACAAAATTGGTGTAGAGGGAATATACCTCAATATAATAAAGGCCATCTATGAATATCTTGCTAATATCAATCCTCACTGGTAACAAACTGAGAGTTTTTCATCTATGGTCAGGAACAAGACAAGGATGTTCTCTCTCACCACATGTATTCAACATAGTACTGGAAATCCTAGCCACAGCCACACAAGACAACAAAAAGAAACAAAAGGCATCCAAATTGACAAGGAAGTAGTAAAACTTTCAGTATTTGCAGATGACATGATACTCTATATAGAAAACACTAAAAACTTCCCCCCAAAACTGCTAGAATTGATACACGAATTCAGTAAAATCACAGGATAAAAAATCAACAAACAGAAATCAGTTGCATTTCTATACACCAATAATGAAGCTTCAGAAAGGGGCAACTAGGGTGGCTCAGTTGGTTAAGCATCCAACTTCGGCTCAGGTCATGATCTCACGGCTCCTGAGTTAGAGCCCCACCTTGGGCTCTCTACTGTCAGCACAGAGCCTGTTTGGGATTCTCTGTTCCCCCTCTCTCTGCCCTTCCCCCACTCACGCTCGCTCTCACTCTAGCTCTCTCTCTCTCTCCCTCTTTCTCTCAAAATAAATAATTAAACTTAAAAAAAAGAAAGAGAAATTAAAGAATAAATCTCATTTAAAACTGCACCCAAACCCATAAGATACCTAGGAATAAACCTAACCAGAGAAATGGAAAAACTGTACTCTGAAAACTATAAAATACTGAATTCAGGACGACACAAAGGAATGGAAAGATACTCCACATTCATGGGTTGAGAGAACAAATATTGTTAAAATGTCTATACTTCCCAAAGCAGTCTATGTATTTAATCCAATCCTAGTCAAAATACCAGCAGCATTTTTAACAGAACTACAATAAACAATCCTAAAATTTGTATAAAACCACAAAAGATTCTGAATTGCCAAAACAACTTTGAAAACGAATAGGAAAGCTGGAGCATACAATTCCAGACTTCAAGTTATATTAAAAAATTGTAGTAATCAACACAGTTTGGCACTGGCACAGAAATAGACGCATAGATCAGTGGAACAGAACAGAAATCCCAGAAATGGACCCACAACTCTATGGTTGACAAATTTTCAACAAAACAGGAAAGAATATCTAATGGTAAAAAAAAAAAAGGCTTTCAACAAATGGTGTTGGGGAAACTGGACAGCAACATGCAAAATAATGAAACTGGACCACTTTCTTACACTGTATACAGAAATAAATTCAAAATAGATGAAAGACCTAAATGTGAGACAGGAAACCATCAAAATCCTGGAGAAGAATATAGGCAATAAACTTTTTTGACATTGGCCATTGCAGCTTCTTAACTAAATGTCTCCTGAAGCAAGGGAAATAAAAGCAAAAATAAACTATTGGACTTTATCAAAATAACAAGCTTTTGCACAACAAAGGAAATAATCAACAACACTAAAAGGCAGGCTCTGTTATGGGAGAAGATATTTTCAAATAGTATATCTGAAAAAGGGATAGTATTCAAAATATATAAAGAACTTATAAAACTCAACACCCTAAAAATGAATAATCCAATTAAAAATGGGCAGAAGACATGAATAGACATTTTTCTAAAGAAGATATCCAGATGGATAACAGATACATGAAAAGATGCTCAACAAGGAGATACAAATCAAAACTGCAATGAGATATCCCCTCACACCTGTCAAAATGGCCAAAATCAACACAGGAAAAAATAGATGTTGGTGACAATGTGGGGGAAGAAGAACACTCTTGAACTGTTTGTGGGAATGCAAACTGGTGCAGCCACTATAGAAAATAGTGTAGAGGTTCCTCACAAAGTTAAAAATAGTAATACCCTATGATCCAAA
This sequence comes from Paguma larvata, assembly GCA_030068075.1. Taxonomy (NCBI): domain Eukaryota; kingdom Metazoa; phylum Chordata; class Mammalia; order Carnivora; family Viverridae; genus Paguma; species Paguma larvata. The sequence goes on along the minus strand of CM057831.1, from coordinate 42,038,091 downwards.
AGTTGCAACACTAGGTATTTACCCAAAGAATACAAAAATACTAATTCAAAGGGATACGTGCACCCGAATAGCAGCATTATTTACAATAGCCAAAGTATGAAAGAGCCCAAGCATCCGCCAACTGGTGAATGGATAAAGAAGATGTTATTGGCACAAAAACAGACACTCGGATCATTGGAACAGAATAGAGAACCCAGAAATGGACCCACAAAATATATGGCCAACTAATCTTTGACAAACTAGAAAAGAATATCCAATGGAATAAAGACAGTCTCTTTAGCAAGTGGTGCTGGGAAAACTGGACAGCCACCTGTGGAATAATGAACGTAGACCATTTTCTTATTCCATACATGAAAATAAACTCAAAATGGATGAAAGCTCTAAATGTAAAACAGGAAGCCATCAAAATCCTTGAGGAGGGGCACCTGGGTGGCTCAGTTGGTTAAGCATCCAACTTCAGTTCAGGTCATGATCTCAGAGTTTGCGAGTTTGAGCCTCGAATTGGGCTCTGTGGTGACAGCTCAGAGCCTGGAGCCTGCTTCGGATTCTGTGTCTCCCCCTCTCTCTGTCCCTCCCACGTTCATAGTCTGTCTCTTTCTGTCTCTCAATAATAAATAAATGTTAAAAAAAATCCTCAAGAAGAAAGCAGGCAAAAACCTCTTTGATCTTGGCTGCAGTAACTTCTTACTCAACACATTTCTGAAGGCAAGGGAAACAAAAGCAAAAGTGAACTATTGGGACCTCATCAAAATAAAAAGCTTCTGCACAGCAAAGGAAACAATCGGCAAAACTAAAAGGCAACTGATGGAATGGGAGAAGATATTTGCAAACAACATATCAGATAAGGGGTTAGTATCCAAAATCTACAAAAAACGTATCAAACTCAACACCCAAAAAACAAATAATCCAGTGAAAAAATGGGCTAAAGACATGAACAGACACTTCTCCAAAGAAGACATCCAGATGGCCAACAGACATATGAAAAAATGCTCAACATCACTCATCATCAGGGAAATACAAATCAAAACCACAATGAGAGACCACCTCACACCCATCAGAATGGCTAATGTTAACAACTCAAGCAACAACACATGTTGGCTAGGATGCGAAGAAAGAGGATCTCTTTTGCACTGCTGGTGGGAATGCAAACTGGTGCAGCCACTCTGGAAAACAGTATGAAGTTTCCTCAAAAAGTTAAAAATAGAACCACCCTACAACCCAGCAATTGCACTACCAGGTATTTATCCAAGGGATACAGGTGTGCTGTTTCAAACGGACACATGCACTCCAATGCTTATAGCAGCACTGTCAACAATTGCCAAAGAATGGAAACGGACCAAATGTCCATCGGCGGATGAATGGATAAAGAAGATGTGGTATATATATACAATGGAGTATTACTCTGCCATTAAAGAAGAATGAAAGTTTGCCATTTGCAACATGATTGAAGCTACAGAGTATTATACTAAGCAAAATAAGTCAGTCAGAGAAAGACAAATACCATTTAATCTCATTCATATATAGAATTTATAAAACCAAAAAATGTGCATGCAGGGAAAAGAGAAGGAGAGAAGCAGACGAAGAAACAGACTCTTAAATATGGAGAATAAACTGATGGTTATATGATAGCAGGTGGTTGGGGGATGGGTGCAAGAGGTGGTGGGGGGTTAAGGAGCACACTTGTGATGAGCACCTCGTGTTTTATGGAAGTGTTGAATCACTAAATTGTACACCTGAAACTAATATTATACTGCACATTAACTGGAATTTAATAAAAATTTTAAAAATTTAAAAAAAGAAAAAAACCACAGTGATTATTTTTTTTAGTTAGTTATAGATTTCAGTAGAAATTTAAAGTAGAGTTTTAGCTGGATCCAGGGGAAAACATATGAAATAGAACTTGTTCACAGTGCCAAGTATGTGGGAAAGAACAACTAGCAAGGTCTTAAAAAAATTCATTAAGGTTACTGCTCAAACAACTCTGGGGACACCATCTCATTTTTATTGTATTGTGCTCTAGAGAATGAAATTATAAAATATAATATAAATTGTACTCCCTAGGTTTGTACATTTTTATTGTGCTATAAATCTATACTCACTTAAAATTAAAATTAAGAAAAAACTAATAGCTAATATTTATTGAGAGGTTACTAAATATTAGGTACTTCAGTAAACAATTTTTCTACCTTTTCTCAACCTTATCCTAAGTGGTAAGTTTTATTTATTATTCCCATTCTATAGATTAGGAAAAAGTAACCCAGAAAGGCAGAGCTGGAATCCAAAATCAATAATGAATTCCGAGCTCATAACCTCAGTGGGAAATGTTTAGAAATTTGGTAAGTATAATACGATCCTTGAAGAGAGATCACTTGAACTCAAGACATGGGACCCTGGGTAAGCCACTTAAATTCACATAGTACATCTTTTTCATCTACCAAATAGAGAGAATATTTCTGCACTGTCTGTGAGTGTTCATATGAGCATCAAATAAGATAATGTTTGTTAAATGTGGGAAGCCTCTGTTATACGAAAAGAAGAAATTCTTTTTAAAGATTTATTTTTTAACGATTTATTTAAGATTCATTTTTAAAGATATATTCATAGTATTAGAATTCTATTATCTTTTTATCAACAATTTTAACCCAAACTATATTTAATTTCATTTTCATCCTATACTAAATTCAGAATCATGTGACATTGACCTCACAATAGGTGACTAATCAATAGAAGCTTTGAATGTTTGTGCACTTGGAATTATCACCACAGTGCTTAAATAAGTAGAAGAGGATATACTGATAAAAAAGATTTATCTTATAGGCAGAAATACTTGAAATATGGTAATTAATAGGGATAAGAAGCATCACTTACATATACACCAAAAGCAACTATGATTCTAAGTACTTCTTCCAAGATTTCACAGGTCATTAGTTTCATAAGATATTGCTAAATTAGTCTATTTATCCTTGTATTTATTAGGAATCGCTTTAAAATATTGTAAGAAAGAAAACCGAAATAAGGTGGCTTAAAAAAAGAGATATTTATTTTGTTCTCATGAAACAACAACAGAGGTGGATAACCCAGGGCTTGTAGTGTAATTCTACCATCCTCACCTCCCAACATTGTCTCTAAATCTTCATTCTAATATCTTCACCTTCATCGGTAGGAAGAACACAAAGTGGGTAGAGGAATTAGTGTCCATTTCCCTTTAAACACATAAGTTAGAAGTGTCTCTCATCAATTCTGTTTTATCCCTATGGCCACGCTTAGCTTTAAAGGGTAAATGAAAATGTAATTACCAGCTAATGACCATGCGCCCCACTACATTTGGGAAATTTATTATTAGAAAAAAGAAGAGAATGTGTGCTGGTGAAAAAACTAGCAGTTTCTGTTACATTCCCTTTCCCTAGTGTTGGTTGAAATATTTTCCTGGTGTTTGTTCTAAAATTATCAAGTACAGTAAAACCTTGGTTTGCGATCATAATTCGTTCTGGAAACATGCTTTTAATCCAAAGCACTTCTATATCAAAGCAAATTTCCCCGTAAGAAATAACGGAAGCTCAGATGAATCGTTCCACAACAAATCTAGCCCCTTATTTCTTCTTTCTTCCTTGATACTGTGCAAATGGTCAACATAGACTTCTTATAAAATCTTGCAATTTTGGCCATTCACATACCTCTTTTGTACTTCTCAATGATTTCCTTCTTAACGTCCATCGTAATCATCTCCTTCTTACTGCCTTTATTTTCAATCTTTTTCTGCATGGGGGCCATTGTATATGCTCAGATGATGTTGACTACAGTACGGTATTAATAAACTCTTGTCATATACTGTATTTAACGTAACTGGCAATAAGGCAGCAGAGGAAAGGGCCTATATCTGCAAGCAGCCTGACCTAGAATGAAACAAAGCATTCTTAAGCTTACTCTTACATGGAAAAGCAAAGGACTGTCCATAGGTGCTTTGAAGTGACAAAAAATACACTAGAGCCAGTTGTGGGCATCTTCCAATGTTCTGAAAAATCACTGATTTCTGCCAAACACCACGTCTGAGACTGAGCATCCAAGCATGGGAGATAATCACTGATAATCCCACCTCAAGAGACAGACAGCGAGAACTCTTGGTTCAGTTGTGATCATGTGACAGTGTCATATACTACTTGTATTGCAAGACATTGTTTGTTTATCAAGTTAAAATTTATTAGAAATCTTTGCTCATCTTGCAGAACACTCGCAGAACAAGTTACTCACAATCCAAGATTTTATTGTACTTCTCCTACAGTGTTCTGTCTCTTGTGTTTCATATAAGACAACAGTATTTCTGTAGTGGTTCAGGGAAGTACCAAGATATTCTTTTACTCCAGGTCTTTCAAGTTATTAGGTTTAGAGAATTTATTATATAATTTAGGAAATTAGAGTAACATGCTAGAATGTATGGACTTGAATGTTTGTGCCCCCTCCAAATTCACGTGTTGAAACCCTACCACTTAATGCGATGTATTAGAAGGTAGGCCTTTGGGATTTAATGAGGATTAGATGAGGTCATGAGAATGGAGCCCTCATGAGTAGGATTAGTGTCCTTATAAGAGTCATGACAGAAATACTTCCCCTCTCTTCTCTCTGCTATGTGAGGAGACTACCAGAAGCCAGTAATTTGCAGACTGGAAGAGGGCCTTCACCAGAATTTGACCATACCGGCACCCTTATCTCAAATTTACAGCCTCCAGAACCATGATAAATAAATTTCTTTTGCTTATAAGCCACCCAGCCTATGATACTTTGTTAGAGTAGCCCACACTGATGAAGATATAAGAACTATAACAAACAAACCCCCAAATGTTAGGGATCTAACCTGATAAAAATTTATCACTTGCTCATACCAAGTCCAGTTTGAATGTTAATAGTTGGTGAGTGGCCTTTTATGTGGCTATTTTAGTGACTCTACTATCCCTCAACTCTCTGATGGATCTTCTGCATATTCCTGGGAGACAAGAGAAGCAGGTGTTTGGAGGGTCCTATAGGAAGAATATATGGGTCAAGCCTGAAAGTAGTCTACCTACCTTCTGCCCATATTTCATTAGCCACAATTCATTTACAGGGTCTCACCTAAATACGAGGTTAGTTGTGCATACAGGAGTTCAAAGAAATGATTTTTTTGAACACATTGAATGGATATATGTTAGGTTTTTCTCTTTGAGACTTTTCCATTCTTTCCTCTCTAGGATTTACTAATTGCTGAGGGTTTTAGTTTTGGGCTAGGATGTCTCACATTGAAGCCTGGATTCTTAATTTACCCTTTCCACTTGCCATTGCTTTCTTCCTCCCACCCCACTTTTCTACAGTATTTTCCCCCTTTATCCCATTTTTGTACCAGGTAGAAAAAGGCCATGAAATTCTGTTTTCCCTAGCCATCATATATTCTTCTTTCCCAATGGCATCTCCCAAAATGTATCCCATGATTTATGGGTGAATAATTATTTTAACATGTTTGGTTTGAATGAAGAATCACCTATCTCCTGTTTCCTAACCTCTACTATTATTTCTTTCATGCAGAGCAACAGCATAACTACTTTTCATACAAGCTGCTTGAGACTTTTTCTAGATACAATTAATAACTCCATCAGAACATTGAGAGAATGGCCTATTCAATAAATACATAAGAGCCAGATTCAGAGCCATGATCCCTCTTACTCAGCAATAAACCTAGGAACATTATGGGCATGTTTCAAAAAAATTTGTAGCTTAACTGATTTTATTTTTTAGCTTAAATGATTGTAAAATTATGCTAGCAACTGGGTTGCATTTTTTAAGAGGAGAAATAAGTATCCTATGTTTATTTATTCAACAGGCATCTATAAAGCATCTACCATGTGCGGGCACTTTGTAATACACTAGAAATAACTAGTGAGTGTGATGCAGATCCTGCTGTCTTGGAACTTACAGTGTGGTTAAGAATTGAACCATGAACATGTAATTATAATCCAAAGAAAATAAATGATTAAAAAGAGGGAAGTATAAGTGTTATTAAATAGAGAGACCTAACCAAGTATTTAGTTTTAAAGAAATTTTGATGATCTGATACTCTCAAGGATGAGTTGGAGTAGGTAAGGTAAAGTGCAAAGAATAAAAAGGGGAGAATTATAAATTCTTTCCAATATCCTAACAAAATAATCTTATAAACTCCCAGAGAGTCCCTGTAATTAATAACAACTGCTGATATCAATAGCTCTATTTTTTGTTCCTAAAACCTTTTCACATCCATTATCTTAATTACTCCTTTCAAAAGCTTTATACCATCTTTCTTATTACATTTATTTTGAAGATGAGGGAACTGAGATTCATAATAATTTAACAAGGTCACACAGATAATAGGTAGCAAAATTGGATCATCAACATAGGAGGTTATGTCCCCAAGTCTTTCAAATAGAGAGACCAAGTTTTAAAGAAAGCAGAGAGTTGTGATTAATAGACTACTTGGGTTACAATCCTGATACTATCGCTTAATAGCCAGATGATTCTTGGTAGGTTTAATACATCTTTATGTGAAGTTCTTCATTTAAAAAATGAGAATAATCACAACACCTACCTCATGTGTTGTTATAAAGATGATATGAGTTAATATTCATAAATTTAGAATTACTGTGACGGGAAAATTTCATTAAATAATAAAGTCCCTGACTTGCATGCTGATGCACAGTCTTATTTTCTAGCTCTACATACAAACCAAATTCTAAACAATGGAGTAGACTAGTACTTTAGGTTTCCAGTGGACAAAAACTGTTTCAGAAAAGTATGAGTTCTAAACTGAGTTGACATCCAAAGTGTAACAACGTGATGATAGTTTCTACTTAAAATGACTTTTAAAAATCAGCCTTTGAGATGCAATCAGCCTTCTACAGACTTCTGAAATTCATTAAGGGAATTCAATTTGACAGAAACAAATATTGGGCTTAAGGAGGTGAACATCTGGCCTTATATATTGATGGCATGACCAGAATTCCAGCTTTCACTGTGTTTTATGAGAGGGATCTGATTAATCCAGCTGATTGTAAACCATTTGAAGGAAACTTGTAAGGCACTCATCCAAAAAAAAAAAAAAAAAAAGAGGGAGAATGGGAAACACCCACGATAGGGCCTTCTCTACCCCAAAAGAGAATGTTATGGAAAACTGGACTTGATCGGATGTCTCAGCTTCTTCATTGAAAAGAATTAAGGGAAACAAGGGTACTGTTGGGCCTAGAAGAGATGTATTGTAATCTCAGGTATTTTATATTTTAATACAGCTGATAGCTCTGTATCAACTAAGAAAGCATAACAGAAAGATTAGGAGCAGAGCTTTGAAATCTGGTAGATAATTAGCCCAAATCCTGGCTCTGCCACTTAACAGTTGAATGATTTTGGATAAACCACAAGCCTTTTTGTGCCTTAGTTTCACCACCTGAAAGTTGGCTTAATGATGTGTTAATCACAGAGTTACTATGAGGATTCAGTTCCAGAAGAACATAAGGAAACACTTAGCCTAGTGCCTACCACACAGAAGTTGAAAGTGTTGTTAACAGGAAAAATCTTTGTCACCAAGTGATAACTAAGCAGTAACAATGGCAAATAAAATATATGAATCAGGGCTCCTGAGTGGCTCAGTCGGTTGAGAAGCCTACTTCAACTCAGGTCATGATCTTGCAGTTCATAAGTTCAACCCCCACGTCGGGCTCTGTGCTGACAGCTCAGAGCCTGGAGCCTGCTTCAGATTCTGTCTGTCTGTCTGTCTCTCTCTCTCTCTCTCTCTCTCTCTGCCCCTCCCCAGCTCATGCTCTGTCTCTGTCTCACTCTGTCTCTCTCAAAAATAAACATTAAAAAGTTTTAAAAATATATATGAATCCTATTTCCACTTAAATTGTGAAAATAATATTTCATCTTATGCAAGCACAAGTCCCTATCTGATATTGAAGGTTGAAAGTGCAAACTCACTGGTGAAAATTTCAAACATATTTTCAAGTGATTTTAATCGAAGACCTCTTAAAAATAATTACCCTTGATACAGCATAGACAATATAGTCTATGTCACTGTAATAGTGTGGTATGGTGACAGATGGTAGCTCCTTTTGTGTGCATAGCATAATGCAGAGTTGTGGAATCACCATGCTGAACACCTGAAACTGATATAGCATTGTGTGTCAACTACTCTTAAATTTAAAAAAAAGGTACCCTTAATTTTGTTTTATTTAAAAAAAAATTTTAATGTTTCATTTGAAAGAGAGTGTGAGCAGAGAAAGCCAGAGTGAGAGAGAGAGAGGATTTAAAGCTGACTCTCTGCTGACAGTAGAGAGCCCAATGCGGGGCTCCAACTCACCATCCGTGAGATCATGACCTGAGCTGAAGTCGAATACTTCACTGACTGAGCCACCCAGGCATCTCAAAATTACCCTTATTTTTACATAAGTAGAATCTTTCTTAATTTTTGCTTCCCTAAAACTAACTTTATTTGATGTTAAATGTTTTTTCACCCATGACATATGTACGCTCCCATGCATTCATTGCAATAATTCCTATATACAAATTTATAGATATGAGTAATAAGAAAGAATGGTATAAGTGAAAGAACACAGGATTTGGAATGAGAAAATTAAAGAGATAGTTTTGGCATTAGCCACTCAAAAGACATGTGACCTTTAATCTCATCCAGATTCCATAACCTCTTCACTTGCACTATAAGTATGGTGACACCTATTCTATCTCCCTTATTTGAGGAACATCCAGTGGCACATTGGGGCTGACTCTTATCTGGCAAGAGAGCTAACAGCATTTCTTTCTCCACTCTTTATTCAAAGACATCAAGTTGGTACCCTGAAATTAACAATCATCAGAATTTACACCATGAAAATTGGCAGATGTTACAATACAGCATATTCTGCCCCTGCGCCCCATTTCCCCTCCAGGATCTGATTATTAATCTTTGCTAGTACACTACTGGGAATGTCACATGAGAAAAGGTACCTGAAAGTGTTTTGTGAACTATAAATTGTAACACAAATATGTTAAAATATTCATTATAGAAAATGGTAGGTATATAGGGAATTGGTGACTTGCATATGAAAATACCATTAAATAATGCTGCCTAATTAAGAAGCAAAGGATTAATAAGATCATTTGACTCATATTTTATAGAGCCAATGACAGAACGTTATATAGAACCTTAGCAGAATGACTAACCATCCCTGTTTGCCTAGGATTACAGGGTCCTTGTCCCATCCAGGACAAGGATTAGCTATATAATTTGCAAGGCCCAATGAAAAATGTAAATATGGAACACTTGTTCAAAAAATATTAAGAATTTCATGATAGTAACAGCAGAGCATTAAACCGAGTATAGGCAGCTCTGGGCGGGGAACACTTAGCTGCATCCTCATGAAGCTGGTCCTACATATGACACAGGATTTTCAGTGCTAAAACCAAGAACAGCCTGGGGCAAACAGGGACTAGGATGGTCGGTTACCTACCTTTCTTCAAAAATAGTTAGCATTACTGTTGATATACTAACAAAGTTTTAGCTCACCCAATGAAATATTCGAAATGCACCAAGCACTGCCAATTCAGTCACAAGTGAAGAGCTAGGACAAGAATACAGCTTGAATAACACTTTGTTTCTAAAGTTCTTCGATTCAGTCTTTACAATTCAGTGAACTAAATGACTCTGCTGTGTGGCTACCTATTCTCATCTTTACAGAATTTACAACATAGACCTAGAATATAGAAAGCCATTATAAAATTTTACCTTAAAATAAGTTTCAGACAAACTTTAAATGAAGAAATGGACAAATGATGTGTAAGACCATTTTACCGATGTGTTCATAAACTAGAGATAAATCTGAGAAATGTTGAAAAAAATCACTGGATGATATAAATTACATACATGCTCTGTATTTCTAACATGCATGTAAAGGAAATCATTACATATGTGCACGTACATTTAAAACACACACACACACTGAGATTACTAACAGGAGAAATTAGTCTGATATTTAAAATAACAAACAATTTAAAGTGATGACACATGAAATAATTCTCTCGCTCTCCTTTATTGAGTTTACGGAGATGACTATGACCAAGTATCCACCGTTGTCTTTGTGCAAACAATGCAAATAATTAGAGCAGTGGTTCTCACAGTTTGGTATGCATTAGAATTACCTGGAAGACTTGTTTTGACACAAATGGTGAAACGCACTGACTGTCTGGTTCAATAGTTCTCTGGTAGGGCTAAAGTATTTGCATTTCTGACCAACTTACAGGTGATGCTGCTGGCTCTGGGACAGTATTTTTGAGAACCACAGAAATTGTCAAGCATTTGTGACCTTACTATCATCTAATAATTATATGTTAAGAAGCCATCACCCACTGCTACATCTGTTACATTGTTCCATTCCCTGTTGTTGGAGGAATTTCCTAAGTCAAATTAAAAGTATTTTCTAATAAACATAAATGCTAATTAATGACATTTATGGTGTAGAGCTAGTACTTTGAGAAAGCCCAAAATTGGATTGAAAGTTAATGATTCCATTGTTCCTAGGAACTTGCTTAGAGCCAAGATCTTTTTTTTGATCTGCAATATTATATTTCCACTGCAAGTAGTTTAAATTATAAGCCTTTTTATAGTACTCGGCCATCAAATACAACTCCCTAACATCATTGTGTGTAACCTTGTGAGGCTATGCACTACATAATTCCTGAATTAAGTTGCACATTAGGAGAGTAATTAGGGGAAATATAGCCAGGGGAGCCTAAAAGTCACGTCGCTTCAATCTTCACATGTCCTAATGTACATTTTTCTATCTTTTTGCTTTCTTTTCTCCAATTATATCACTGAAACTCTAAGAAATATTAAAAAAGGTTTGGGATGCACTTAAAATAAAACTAAAACAAATAAATGTACTCTGTTCTGAAGATTTAACTATGTACTTTTTCACATATCAAAATCTACGAGGCATGACAAAGTGTAACATCTATAACCCGGGTTCCTAGAAAGGAGAATCAGAACTAAATAACATATATGTAAAAATGTCCATCTAGTGCCTGCCACATAGTAATTGCTAGACTTTTTTTAACATCACTTTCAAATGTAAGTGTGGAAGAAGTTATCAGCATGAAAATATTTTAAGTCAGAAGTGCGTGGTGTGGGTTTTCAAGGGCAGAAGCATTTTTGGACTGTCAGGACAGGAGTAGAAAATTTCAAGTGAAGAGAATAAAATATTCAGAGGTAAAGTTTTTCAATTGTGAGCTCAAGTTTAGAGGATGAAAAGCAATTTAGCCGAAACCAGCGAATTTCAACCCTGGTTGCACATTAGAATCACTTGGGTGTTTTAAAACTCCAAGTGCCTGCACCCCCACCCGATACCAATTAAATCTGAATCTCCAGGGGTCACAGATAGGCTTCAGTATTGAAAAACAAACAAACAAACAGAAAAACTCTCCAGAGTACTATCGAGGAAGAAGCAAAAGAGAAAAGTCATGGATCGACAAGTTGAAGTTTCGTACTGTTATGATCAGCTGGAAACTGTGTTTATTAATTTCCCGTAGGAACACAACACACAGATTTCAAGACTTAACACAGAGTAATTTGGGCAACCGTCACTGCCCTTCACAAAGAACTTTGAGCCTTTTTGGCATCTGTGACTGCTAACAAGGTCCCTGCTGGCTTATTAGACTTCCCATCGTGGGGAATCCTTGGACAAGAGTGAAACAGTAACACATTCTGCACCTTGCTGTTAGTAGACGTAAACAACGAGATCATAAATTCATGTTATAGTCCATAGTAAAAAGAGGCTTCCAAGGAGAATCAGCAAGTCAGCACAGATACAACCAAACTGCAGTGTACAGAAAAGAAAAGCACAGGTTTGAAATCAATCAGAGCTATATTCAATTCCTTGATTCAATTACTAGCTTGAATGTAGGTGTGTTAACTAATAGATGGGTAACTTCTATAAACTTAAATTTTCTCATCTGTAAATTGAGACAGTGTTGTTATTCATATCACAGGTCACCCTGGGGTTCATATGAGATCACCTACCTAAAAGATATTTCAAAAGCTTCAAGTATAAATTGCTATTATTGGGGCGCCTGGGTAGCTTAGTCGGTTAAGTGGCCGACTGCAGCTCAGGTCATGATTTCACGGTCTGTGAGTTCGAGCCCTACGTCGGGCTCTGTGCTGACGGCTCATCAGAGCCTGAAGCCTGCTTCACATTCTGTATCTCCTTCTCTCTCTTCCCCTGCTCACACTCTGTCTCTATGTCTCACAAAAATAAATAAATGTTAAAAAAAATTTTTTAATTTAAATTGTTATTATTTGGCGCCTAGAATTTCCTCGTTGACTTGCTCTTTCAAAAGAGAATTAAAAACTCAGCAAGAAAATCTACTGATATTGGTATAATCCTTTCTTATTTTTCCAAGGTGATTTACCAGCCAAATAATGAATTGTGTGAAGTAAAATAGAAAATAATTTATTCAAAATTTCATAGTATTCACATCCATGACATTTTTCTCTGTTTTGTCTCTTAACAAGCAGCAGAGTAGAGCTTTTTGAGGGTTCCTTAAGATTTTTATGGAGAGAAATGTATGTTTCCTGTTCCCAATCTCTATAGAATGGTATAAGTGAAGGATTGAGACAAAGTTTATATTGGTTTTCTTTTAAATGCAAAGATGTCAGAGCCTCTGTCTTTGTGGAAAATCAAAGCAAAATATTTGGTCTCTACTTCTAAGGCATTTCTAGTCTATTTCAAGAGATGATATACACAGTTCGTTTAAGGGTTAATACAGTAAGATGATCTATATTAATAATCGGGTACCTGGGGCGCCTGGGTGGCTCAGCCGGTTGAGCGGCTGGCTGTCTTCAGCTCAAGTCATGATCTCGCGGTCTGTGAGTTCGAGACCCACGTCAGGCTCTGTGCTAACAGCTCAGAGCCTGGAGCCTGCTTCTGATTCTGTGTCTCCCCCTCTCTCTGCCCTTCCCATGCTCACGCTCTGTCTCTGTCTTTCAATAATAAATAAAAAACATTTAAAAAAATTTTTAAATAATCGGGTACCTGTCACAAGGAGGTTGGATATTTGCTCAGCCTGTATCTTTGAACATTTCTGAGCATATATCATAATATTCTGACAAATTCCATGTGCTTCTTATTCAGATGTCCTTTCTGAATAACTTTGGAGGCTTTCCCAGATTCAGTATCTGGAAAATTAGCCAAAGAAGTGAGTAAAGAAACATAAGCCTTGCTGAGAACACTGTTAAAAATGGCAATCCTACTTTCTAAGATCACCCTAATGATGGATAAAGGCAAGCAGAAGGCAGGTTTCTGTAGAGCAATGGAGTTCAGGAACGAGAGAGGTGTCTGGTTCTGGGATGGGTCCTCACGGTGTGGAGCTGTGGCAAAAGAGACTTTCCTGCAGGGAGAGTGCCCCATATTCTTGGCCGGTATCTCTCAGGATGAATACCCACTGATCAAATCAATGAGCTGATAGAAATGGCAGGTAATACTCAGGAAGCATCCATTTGTGCCAGATTCTATGCTAGATCCTTCACACCTGCTATCAGAATTATTCCTCATCAGGATCCAGATAGGCAATCATAATTCCCTCTCTCACCAAAGAAGAAACTGAGGCTCAAAAAAAAAAAAATTGACTTGACAAAGGTCATACTTTTGGTAAGGAAAATAGAACTTAAAGCTGGGTTTGCATAGCTCTAATAATTTTTTCTCTATAGCAGTATCTTCAAACTGGGAGAGACACACTACTGTGGGTTCACTAAGACTTTCTGCAGGGTACATGGTACAGAGTGTTAAGGAAATTTATTTCCAGGTCCTCTTCCCAGGTAAACTGTTCTGAAATGAATCTTGAATGGAAAGCCTCCTGAAGGTTCTCCTTTACATCTGCCCATATACAATTCCTTTTTTCCTACTTTTCAGAAGAAAAACCTTCTTCTCACAGATCCTGAATCCGTACTCAACAGAGCACATTATCAGAAGGGGTAAAAACAGCTTGTCAAATAGATAGAGAATTCAAAATGTTGGTACCAGTGTTGCTAAAAGGCATGACTTTAATAACTAGGCAACAAATATCTTGCATGTTGGGTAAATTCATAATTTAATAGATTGCTTTCATGAAAGAATTCTTGGTTGAGTTGCAGCTGATGGATCATTATTTGATGATGGACCAGTGTGTCATTTTTGGCATATAACTAAAATAGAGTTCAAATAATTAAGTGAAATTTCTCTGAAAAATATTTTATTACCATGTAGTTATTTTTGAGAATGAAGTTTTCTCAGGACTTAGATTTAGTTTTTGAAATTTAGAGTGGAATTTATGTAAACTTTATCCTTTGTAGTATTAATCCATGAATAGCTGAATTAATTTTTAATTAATGATCTTTCACCAATATTATTAAGAAATAAACTAAAATTTTACTAAAATTTTACTTTTTTGTATTTAATATTTTATGAAACATTTTAATATATTTATGCAATTTTGATAGGTTGCTATGGCTAAAATATTTAATAATAAATTAACCCATATTAGATTAATGCTCACATGAAATTTTTTTTAATTTTTTTAATGTTTATTTATTTTTGAGACAGAGAGAGACACAGCATGAGTGGAAGAGGGGCAGAGAGAGAGGGAGACACAGAATCCAAAACAGGCTCCAGGCTCCAAGCTGTCAGCACAGAGCCCGACGTGGGGCTCGAACTCACAGACCGTGAGATCATGACCTGAGCCGAAGTCGGCCACTTAACCAACTGAGCCACCCAGGCGCCCCCACATGAAATTTTTAAAAATTTTAATTTTTATACCTATTTTCATTGCAGAAAAGGGTTTGTTTTAAATCAAGCATAACTTATATAACATTTAGTATGTTTCTAAGGGAAAGTAGAATAAAAATATGAGATGAAGTCAAAAAAGAAAACCTCATAAATTTTCAAACCTCATAAAATTTTACTTTTTTATATTTAACATTTTATAAAAATTTTAATATATATGTGATTTTTATATTAAACATTTTGCTATGGCTAAAATGCTTAATGATAAATTAACCCATATTAGATTAATGCTTACATGAAATTTTTAAAAATTTTAATTTTTATACCTATTTTCTTTGCAAAAAAGGGTTTGTTTTAAATCAAGCATATCTTATATAACACTTAGTATGTTTCTAAGGAAAAGTAGCATAAAAATATGAGATGAAGTCAAAAAAGAAAACCTCATAAATTTTCAGATGATAATAGAGTTTATTTAGGTATTTTTGACAAGAATGATAGAGAATAAGATGGATATAATTTTAAAAAGTGGTATTAATTTTTTAGTTTTAAATTTGTACTCTTTGTAACATCTCTGAAGTTACATCCTCTGAAAGTATTTACAATTATGATTAAGATAATCTGGAATCTACTTTAAAAATATGTGAGAGCATATGTTAAATGTGGTTTTAAAATTTTCATTTGGTGCTTCTCAGGGATAAAAGCCTAAAGACCATTGCTCTACAGAAGTTTGTCCTCCATGATATGCGATTTATCGCTACATGGGAAAGGCAGTAAACCATTGCATTCAAGAGCCTGAGCTCTAGAACAAAACAAGCTTGTGCCACAATTTTAATTTCTCTTATTTATTTTTTAATTGTAGACAAGTTACTTGATCTCGCAAAGCCCTTTTTTTCAAGCCTATATAATGGAGATGATAAAGGTACCTAAATTGTAGGATCACTCTAAAGAGAATATAAAATGAGTATATTGAAACATGTTAAGCAAGTTCTTATAAAAATCCCTGTAGATAGTAATGGATATAAGAAGGAATGGAAGAGCATGTTCTTAGGCTAGGCTTCCAGTGGGAGTAGGGCTTAGATAGTATCTGAGAATGAGTACAAAAAGCTCAAAAGAAAAAAATCACAAATTGAGGGGCAGAAATACTGCGAGCACTGTGGTGGAAGAGCAAAAAGCATCCGATGTGAAAGTCAAAAGTTGCACCTTTAAAAATGAAGAGGCTGGGGTGCCTAGGTGGCTCATTGCTTAAGTGTCCGACTCTTGATTTCTGCTCAGGCCATGATCTAGTGGTTCCTGAGTTCAAGCCCTTCATTGGACTCTGAGCTGGCAGTGCAGAGCCTGCTTGGTATTCTCTCTCTCTTTCTGCCCCGACTCTGCTCACGTTCTTTCTCTCTCTCTCTCCCTCCCTCCCTCTCTCAAAATAAATAAACTTTAAAAAAAATGAAGAGGTTGACAACAAAATAAACCTAGATGCATAATATTACCTAGAACTCCCCTGTGTGGATCTGCCTCTGCCGCCATCATCATCATCTGACAGTTTCTGTTTGTCTGATATTTCTGAATTCTGAAATTTAATAATATGCCTTAGCCATATTGCTCCAACTAGGTTGTTCTTTTACACTTTAAACTTTGATAAATTAACTTCTTTGTATGGTTCTGAATCTGAGTTTTACTTATGTTTTATGTTTTACTGCATGGACTCTAAAGTATCTTACTCTTGCTCTTCCCAGGTACTGTATGAAAGAGAACACAGATCTCGAAGATCTAGATCTAAATTGATATAGGTTAAAATCCCAACTCTACCACTACCTGTGTAGCCTAGGAAAATTCCACTTCGCTGAGCCTCAGTTTTGTCTTCTTTCCAAGGGGGATAAATAATTTGTAATTGGCAGAGTTGCTATAAAGGTTGGAGGACATAGGTCGCTAAAAGCATTTAGCACGGTTAATATTCTATAATATCTTACTCTTATTATATTCCCACCGTTAGTATTTCTGATGCAATGAAAGGAATCATTTAATAGAGTCCTGATTAACTTTGAAATGAATAGTTTGCAAAATCTAACACATTCTGACCTGATGATGTCCCCCAGACTGTGATGCAGGAGGTCACACATTTCCTGTGTCCTCTGGAACCAGAAAAAAACAAAATTAAAAGTAACCGCCAGAAGTGGAAAGCAAGGAGACATATAACAGACTAGAAAGATCTGCTCTAAGTGAGAGTGACCATGCTGATTATTATAGAAAAGTATTACTACTTTTCAGTATTCAGAGGAGAAATAATAGAAGCATTGGGAGGAAACATAATTGGCTCCACCTAGTCCATCTGGTTAATCAGTCCCCTGCCCCCAGATTAACACCCTTCAATTCCACCAAGATTTATTAAATGTAAAGAATCCCAGTTGAGTATGAATTTTATTACTTTGAATGAAGCTCTCAAGTGTAGTAAACTGAATGAGATAATCACTGAGATTTTCAATTATTAGGGCCAACTGATTTTTTCTTTTCACTTTTCTTTTTACCAACAGGATTTGCTAGTCCACTTACTGGGATAGCAGATGCCTCTCAAAGCAGTATGCACAATGCCTTGCACATCTATATGAATGGAACAATGTCTCAAGTACAGGGATCTGCCAATGATCCCATTTTTCTTCTTCACCATGCATTTGTTGACAGGTTGGTTGACACTTTCTCACAAATTATGTGCTTACTGTTGTTACATGTAATAGGACTTTAGCTGTTCTATAAAAGTTAAGAAATTAGGGTAATTCGTTGTCTCAGATCAGGTTCTCCCACAAACAGACCCTAAGGTGAGGAGCTGGATGCACATGTTTCTAAGTGTTTTCTTGAAAAGAAACCAGTAAGTGTGTGGTAAAGCAAGATAAGAAGGCAAAAAAAGCCAAATGAGACTACAAAGTCAGTTGAAGTTCCAAACTCAACCAGATTTTGGTAGAGTGTAAAGCACACCCAACTTGTCTTGCCTTAATACAAGAAAACTGAGTTTTTGTATTAACATATCAAATAGCCATTGGTTACAGGTTTCCCTGAGGTAGGAGTTGTAAAGGTCACAGGCACTAGTCCATTCCAGACAGGCTATGTGGCTCCACTACCCAAGGGCAGTCTTCTGAAGGTTGCATAGGCCTGTGGTTAGAGGTAAAGCATGTAAAAGCAGAGAGGTGGGCACACAAGGCTGGCACAAGGGATCTAAGGCCATCTGGGCAGGACACAAATATGCTACATATCTCTTCGAAATATTTTTTTCTCTCTGGCAATATTACTGTTATTTCTTTTTTTCCAACCTCAGACCCTCACATAGAAGTTAATATAGTTTTTTATCTCAACCTTTGCCTGACCATTATATGATTAATTCTCCAGACGATGTCCTATGGCTCAACCATCTTTTTTAACGTGATTTAATTCTCCTGGAGCCTTTTTTGCCCTTATTAACCCTCTTCCATTACATGTGCAATGCCCTATCCATAAAGATTTTAGATGTAATCACAGGTGATGACAGCAGAAGAGAAAGTACATAGAGGAAGGTCAGCTGTCTGTTTCTGGAATTCTTCAAGAAGAGAGGAGGAAATAAAGCATTGAACCATGACAGATGAATATAGGACTCGTTTTGTTTTGTTTTGTTTTGTTTTGTTTTTTTGATCCCCTCTCAGGTAATTTTCTCACAACAGCCAATGAATGAAGGGCACAGATTTATACCTGCCATTAAGGTAATACTTTCCTTTTCTTTGGTAAATATAACAAGTTCTATTTTTCCTGTCTTAGAGAAACTGAAACTGAAAATTACATGTTTTGTTTATATTATCACCATTTCTAACCCACTCGTTTTCCCAGGAATATGTACTGATATACATACTGTATACGTACTGATATAATATCAGTTTAAAAAGTGACCACTAGGGGCGCCTGGGTGTGTTAGTCAGTTAAGCGTCTGACTTTGGCTCAGGTCATGATCTCCTGGTTCATGGGTTTGAGCCCACGCTGGGCTCTGTGTTGACAGCTCAGAGTCTGGAGCCTGCTTTGGATTCTGTGTCTCCTTCTCTATCTAGCCCTCCCCTCTCATACTCTCTCTCTCTCTCAAAAGTAAATAAAACATTAAAAAAAACAAAGGTGACCACTAGCCTGGAAGATTATTAGGCAGATTTTTATTGCCATCATGACTACTCTAATATTAAAGGAATTAAGTAATATCTTAAGTCAAGTTTTATTTAGAAATCAGTTTTTAAGTAAGTGGATAAGCACTAAAATTTTGATATCAATATGTTATCGTAACTACCTATACCCATATATAAAGAAAGGAGAAGAATGGTTAGAAAACCATCTTACCAGAAAAGATAGATTGAATTCTTTTTTATGAAGTCATTTTTATATCGTATTGTCCTTGTGAATTTTGGGCATTTTTTGATCTCTGGTGCCTCATGAAGTTTAAAGAATTCTAGATTTCCTAGATGCATTGATGCCCTAGGCAAGAAATAAGCAAACTATGGATTACAGGCCAAATCTGTCTCCTTCCTTATTTGTAAATAAGGATTTACTGAAACACAGCCACAGTCATTCATTTATATTGTCTATGGCTGTTTTCGTGCTTCAAGGACAGAATTGAGTAGTTGTGACTGAGACCATATGGCCCACAAAGTAGAAAATACTTAGTTTCCAACCCTTTATAGAAAAAGTTTGCTGACCCCTGACAAACCACAGAATTCCACACTTATATACCAGAAAACAGATTTAAAAAAGTTGATCTTTGGCTAGCTCATTTATATCTGCATTTATAGAAAATACTATAATTGAATTCAGCATCTGGAGGCATGTTTGCTTAACAGAGATAAGGCCATTATGCAGATATATGACTTTTAGGCTATTCTGCCACCCTGAAAATGAAAATTTAAAATCTTCTGCTGTCTTAGAATTCTCTGATAATCCTATATTACTGTTAGATATCTGTACAGTTATTAGAATAACTTAAAAATAATAAGCAAATAGGGGCACCTGGATGGCTCAGTTGGTTGGGTGTCTGACTATTGACTCTAGCTCAGGTCATGATCCCAGGGTTGTGAGGTCAAACCCCAAGTCAGGTTCCATACTAACGGCATGGATTCTCTCTCTCTCTCTCTCTCTCTCCCTCTACTCTTCTCCCCTGCTTTCTATCTCTAAAATAACAACAACAACAACAACAATAATAAGTAAATGACAAAGTAGTTTCTCATTCAGCTGACGGAGCCAAGCTGTTGAAGATTCTGGGGAGGGACAGGAAAGAAAAAGCACCATCATGAAGGATAGACACCCGTGGATTGCCACAGACTATTGTATCAACTGAGCTTTCAAGTCTCTTCTCAATAAAATAGCCAATTCACTGCTATTCAACTATTCACAAATATATTTATTGACTGCCTACTACGTGCTGAGTGTATTTGCCCAAATATTCCACATTCCTTCCTATCTCTATGCATTGTGTATACCATTCTTCAAACCTGGAACATATTTTCCTTCAGTTGCCTAATTTTTATACAATCTTCAAGACTAGTTACAGTTTTCACCTCCTCCATGAAGTCTACCCAGACCATTCCTGTCTGTAACTATTTCTCTCATCCAGAGTGTATTAGAGCCAACCCACACTGGCTAGCAAGATCTAATATGGGTATCTTTTCCCAACTTTGCTTTAGTGATCTCAAGCTATAGTTTGAAATTAGCCATGGTAGGAGTATTTATACCATGAAATTGGCAAATGCTACAAATCAAGGCTTTTATTCTGAGGGTTTGGTTGTTAAATAATGACCAGAACACCACTGCCTCCATGTATTAACTCACACCACATTCTCTCTCTACCCTTTATCTTAAACACATCATTTTTAACGTTCTTGATTATGCTGTTATTCATTTGTGCTTTGTCTCTCTCGCTAATCTGTAAACTACTTAATAGTCAGACCCATGCCTTGTATTATATTTGTTTTTCTCACAGTGTTTGTCTATCATATTACTAGTAAGTGTATAATTAATCTCTATCAAATGAACAAATGATTGAGAACAAAGTTAGCATGCCGCATTTGCCACAGCTACAAAAGGAATTACAGAGAAGCCATTTTAACTGAAGGAATTTGTTTTTCAAGCCTTAAAGAGCAAAATGTAATCATTGTTTAATGCTATGAATAGGTCTTAAATTTTAGCATGTTTCTAGACCATTAGACCTGGTTTCAGGCACTGAGGAAACAATAATGCGATGGGATCTCTGGTCTGAAAAAGCACAGTTCAGTGGGAAATATAGCGAACAACGACAGTACATTCCAACTCATGCATGATCATGGGAGACATTCTTAGAAAGTTACATAAAAGGATGGTAGAAGAGCTGAACCCTGAGGAGTGGCAGGCTCACACGACAAGAATGAGTAGTCAAGGCTCCTGATTCATTGAAACCAGTCACAAATGAAAAGTATACACGGAAGAAGAAAATGCAAGTATGGCATCTAAAACATGGAAATAAGCCTCAAAGCTCATGTGAAGAGAAACTCATAGGATTCCAGTGGCCAAGTAGTCTGTCATCAAAATGTGTCAGTGTTGGGGCACCTGGGGGTCTCTGTCTGTTAAGCTTACAACTCTTGATTTAGGCTCAGGTAATGATGTCATGGTTTGTGGGTTTGAGCTTCTGCTCTGTCAGTGCAGAGCCTACTTGGGATTCTCTCTTTCCTTCTCCCTCTGCCCCTCTCCTGCACATGCTCCCTCTCTCTCTCTTTCTCTCTCAAAATAAATAAATAAAAGTTTTATTTATATATTATTAAAATATTTTTGAACATTTATTCATTTCTGAGAGACAGAGAGAGAGCACAAGCACAGGAGGAACAGAAAAAGAGGGAGACACAGAACCTGAAACAGACTCCGGGCTCTGAGCTGTCAGCACAGAGCCTGACACGGGGCTCGAATTCACAAACCGTGAGATCATGACCTGGGCCAAAGTCAGACACTCAACAGACGGTGCCACCCAGGCACCCCAATAAATAAGTAAACTTTTAAAATAATGTGCCAATGTTGGAAAAATAAAGACTTAAGGTAATTCCAATTCTATTACTAAAAAATAAAATCAGAGAATAGATTTAATGTTACAGTTTTAAAATATGCATTTAGTTTTTACTATATTCCAGGCACTACTCTAAACTCTTTTTAAGTTCTATTTCATTAACTTTACACCAACAAGTCTGTAACATAGGTTCTAGTATTGTCCCTACTTTCTAGATTTAATGGATTTAATATAAAGATTATATAGCAGGTAAAGGAGATAGTTGAGAGTTAAACAATGTAGTCTTACTACAGAACTAGGTTCTTCACCATGATGGGCAATTCCCTGGGATTTGAAATATAAGTGTCCTTCTGATTGCTCTTAGATTGAGGATAAATCATTGTCATTAAAAGATCATTCATTCATCAAACATTTTAAGTTTTTACTATATTCCATATACCATGCAAGCTATGATGCCTGTTGTATTTATTAAAACGAATAAGAAGTCCTGACCTCCAGGTACTTACAGTTTTTCGAAAAACACAGAAAAAATTTATAATCATAGCAATGTAGTACAGTCTATAAAAGAAGTACGAGAGATATATGATTCTGGAGAGGAAAAGCCTTGAAAATTAAATGCTTTCTAGAAAAGGCTATCCTTTGATTTATTCTTGAAGATGAGGAGAAATTAAAGATGTGACAAGGAAGGTAAGGAAGTGTATGTCATACTCAGGGAGCAAAATTGGTAAATCATAAGATAGAGAAAATCATGTTGAAGAAACTTTAGTTAGCAAGGCTGGAAAACATGTTCCAATAAGTAGCAGCAAGATTAACATCAGATTTGAGTGCTGTGACCTATGTATTCTTGGCTTCTTTGAATAATTCTTTTAAAAACTATACTGAAATATTTTACTTTTTATTTTTGTTTTCTCTTAAAGAAAAAAAAAGATAATATAAAGAAGATTAGGAGAAATTACCTAATATATATTCTGCCATTTAGAAAATTCAGAAAAGTAGAAAAAGGAAGAAGTTAACAAATTAAGAGAAACTTCATTCCACCATTCTGATATACACTAAAGAATTGTATTTGCACATAATTCTGTACTTTTTTCCTACTTTATAATCTTAGATATATTTCCACATCTGTTCATGCAAATCTATCCCTTTCCTATTTTACCAAAAATAGAGAATGAAAGTATTTCCACCACCCTCTCCCCTCACCAGCATGAGATGTCATTGCCCTATTAGTCTTTCCTACTACAAAGAGTAGAAATATATCCATTTGAATTTCTCCATTTCCTACAGATATTATAGATTTTTTCCCTAAAATCTCTTTCCATGTTTTGCTATTTTATGTTAGGAGAGGATTGTTTTGCATTTTATTAGTAAATTGTAACAGTTTCTCATAATATTTTTAAAATTAGCCCTTTTGTCATAAACATTACAAATATCTTCTGCATTTTAAAATTATCTTTTAAGTTTTAATGGTATGCTTTTCACTTCAGAAATTTTTTTTATATTTAATGTTTATTTATTTGAGAGAGAGAGACAGAACATGAGTGGGGAAGGGGCAGAGAAAGAGGGAGACACAGAATCCGAAGCAGGCTCCAGGCTCTGAGCTGTCAGCACAGAGCCCCATGCTGAGCTCGAACTCACCAGCTGTGAGATCATGACCTGAGCCAAAGTCGACAGCCCAACAGACTGAGCCGCCCCAGAAGTTGTTTTCCAATAGACTTTTTTTATTCAGTATTTTGTTCCTGGCATTAATGTATTTACTTTCTTGTTCCTCAGAATTCTTATCTGTAAAAAGAATGGATTGCCATAAAGTTCCAAGGTCCTTTCTGGACTTTACTAAAAGTTTTTCATTTTTTTCAAGAAATAATAATAGACTGCATTAGCACAATTACAGGGCTTTCATGAGTTTCTTAGCAGCAGTTTAATCATGCCTTTAGTTATGATTAATAGGTAACTGACAAATAAGTCCAATTCATAGTTAATTTTTTTTCTCTGCCCTTCAGAATAAGGTCTGATAAGGGACCCTAGCTGTTCTCAGGTTTGTTTTAAAAACAAAAACAAAAACAAAAACAAAAACAAAACCATTCTGGTAAGAAGACAGAGTTGAGGAGCAATTACCCTAAAATAAAGAATAATTTGAAGTGTTACATATTCTTTTTCTCTAAGAAGATCAGATTTGAGGCATGCCAAAAATAGAGGGATTTGAAACTTTAAACCAACGCCCATCAAGCAAAGCTGATGTTTAAGCAATGGAATCAGGAGCTTTCATGCTTATAGTTTCCTCGGGAAGGAAGAGGAGCTTTGGTGCCGGATGGGACCCTGTGGATTAATGTCAGAGCAATAGAAAGGAGCTTTAGAAATATTTCCCTTTCCTTCACTCAGGAAGGACTCATATGGACAAAAAAAAAAAAAGCAAGCACACTTCCACATGCATGCTTTCATTCATCTGTTCACTTGAAAATAAGTACCCTCTTTATTTTGTGTGCTATAGTAGGCCATGAGGATGCAGCAGTCATTGAGAACTACTCGTCTCCACCTAATGCTTCCCAGTCCAGTTATACAAATAACTTAAGTAACATAAAACAAAATGCGACCTGTTTAATAATAGTGGTTTCATAGGCTAGGGTATGTGCAAGATAAGAAAAGAGCACCAAAACGTAAGGACCACAAGAGCTGTCCTCTTCAGTCCCTGGATCTGTGGCACCTCGCACCGTGCCTGGCACAGAGTGGATATCCAGTGAACAGCCGTTAGATTCCCTTGCTTGGAATACTCTTATGACTTAGTGGCTTGATGAAGAATGAGTAGGGTTTGACTTGTGAATTTTGGTAGTACAAACATTCAATTCATAGACAAGAAAGACTCAGAAGCATTAGGCTCAAAAAACACTTCAGAAAGAGACGATAGCTTAAAAACACAGTAAAACGCTAAAAACACAGCTAACTGTGCTTACTGTGCACCAGATGCTAAGTGTGTCACATGGATTGACTTGTTTAACACTTTCAGCAATCCTACCAGTTAAGTGCCATTATCATCCTTACCATGGGGACGAAAAGACTTGAAGCACAGAGAGGTAATCTGTCAGGATATGAACCCCTGTTCTCTATGCTTCTTCATAAAGAATTTAGAGAGTTAGTGGAAGAAATGTATATACAGAGAAAGAATATATACTCTTTGCTCAACAGAGGAACAGGAGCTGCCAAAATGGGTGGTTATTTTGAGCATTATTTGAGAAGCATGGTTAGTGGAGCAGGAGACGATTCCAAGAAGTTGGTAAAAAAAGACAGCAAGCTCAAACTGGAGAGGGGTGGGGAGCAACAAGGTGCAGGGGATGCGTAGGGGAACAAAGACAGGGTCAAAGTGGAATAGAGAGGGGTGTCTGGGTGGCTCAGTTGGTCAGGCATCCAACTCTTGGTTTCGGCTCAGATCATGATCTCATGGTTCGTGGGTGTGAGCCCTGCATTGGGCTCCACAGTGACAGTGAGGCGCCTGCTTGGAATTCTCTCTCTCCCTCTCTCTCTCTCTCTCTCTCTCTCTCTCTCTCTCTGCCCCTCCCCACTTGTGCTCTCTCTCTCTCACTCTTAATATGAATAAATAAACTTAAAAAAAAATTTAAATGGCATGGGGAGGTTTGCCATTTAGAGTACCTAGTGCCTTAAGCCAACAGTTTTAACTGATTCTCTTTCTCTCTCTCTCTTTTTTTAAGTTTATTTATTTATTTTGAGAGAGAGAGAGAGAGAACAAGTCAGAGAGGGGCAGAGAGAGGAAAAGACAGAATCCTAAGCACTTACAGAGCCTGATGCAGGGCTCAAACTCATGAACAGTGAGATCATGACCTGAGCCGAGATCATGACCCGAGCTGAGATCAAGAGTTGAAAGCTTAAACTACTTTGCCACCCAGGCGCCCCAATTTTAACTGAATCTTAAACCCTCCTCTGATGTGGGAGCTCTTCTCAATCAACCTGACTGGGCAGGCCCTGACTCAGGAACTAAGTGAGGTACAGATGGAGAGGGCAGGACCGGACACCCACTCTCTGGGAGCTCAAGGTCTAGTTCCTAGATTCTAAGTGTGGAAGAGAAGTCCTCAAATGGAAGAACCATGACATATAGAGTCAGAAGCTGGTGAGCACATCCTGGCTCTGCTTTGTGATACCTGTGTGACCTTAGGAAGGTCGCCCAACCTCTCCCAGCCTCACTTTCCTCTTGTAAAATGGCAGTAACAATACTACCTTCCTCATAGGAATATCAGTTTGCACTTTAAAGCTATAACACATTGTACCGCGACTAGTTGTTGTAAGAAGAGTAGAATGTAAGGGACTTTTTGAAAAGCTTGCACAGTCCTTTTGTTATTTACTCACTATTATCCACATGTTCCCCAGTATTGGTAACACCTCATCAGTTCTCCTGTCACCTGTCTCTTGAGCGCATGGGAATCCCAGCTAGATACAAAAGTGAAGCAGAACATTCCAGGGATGGCAAGCCTGCCTCACAGCTCAGCTACAGATTAATTACATCTTTTGGAGAGACTTTCTGGCTCCATTTCCTGCTGAGGCTTCCCCTCCACTCTGCTCCCCAAGCATCCCCTGGGCCATCCTGCTGAGAAGGCTACCCTGATCCACATGCCCATAAACCAAGTGCTTTGCCAACTTGGCAGCCTAGAAATAGTCCAGGCAGAAGGCAGGTCCCTGGAGCTTTGGGAATGAACAGCAGATTGCTTGCCTGCTGGTGATTGCAAGGCTGAAGTTTGCTCCGAAAAGCAGAAATCCCGGGGTTATAGAAGAAGGTGAGTTCAGAAGCCAGAGAAATGTCTTGAAGTCTGCTCTAGGAATCAGACAGGATGGCAAAGGATGACCTGGCTGTTTCTTGGTATCTTTTCATATTGTTGGATGGTGACCAACTTTTAAAATGTTCCCTGTTTGTTTTCTAAAGCAGGAGAATTAATTCCCTAGTGCAAGGAGCAGTTATACCAACATAGTTGCACTTACCCACATCCCCACAGCTGATTTTGTTGCTGCTCTTATTGTTCAGTTGAGCTTTTATATCAGTCTGCTTGGTTACACCATTTGTGGGTTTGTCTATCTCACCCAAAAAGTCTTGAGCTTCTTGAAGACAGGGTCTGCGTATTGATCATCTCTAGCATCCAGCACAGAATCTAGCACCTAACACAGACCCTGGCACATAGGACAGACACATTCAGTAGATACTTACTAAAGTGTTGTATAGCTGATAATTCTAAGGCAGGCAGCCATCTGCTGAGCTATTAATAACATTTTGTGGTGGAGTAAAATATTAATCTAAGGGAATTGAATTGCACCCTATTAGCTGATGAAGAAGGCATGTACTATAATAACCTAAAGAATGTTCCTCCTACAATGTGGGATATCTCCCAACTCTTTGCGGAATTAATTTGTTTTAGTACTAGGGGAATTAAATTGCTTAAAGTATTGATAGCTTAAAAATACCAAATGAAAAAGGATAAAGAGACAGGAGTTGTCATCATTTT
This sequence comes from Paguma larvata, assembly GCA_030068075.1. Taxonomy (NCBI): domain Eukaryota; kingdom Metazoa; phylum Chordata; class Mammalia; order Carnivora; family Viverridae; genus Paguma; species Paguma larvata. Next base: position 42,010,786 of record CM057831.1, on the reverse strand, counting down.
TGCTGAATTTTTAAATCTAAAAGAGAATGCCAAGATCAATCCAAACCCCTTGCTTTATAAGAAAGGAAACCAGGGACCAGAGATGGTGACCTGCTGAAGGACACAGTTTACTGCAAAGTAAAGGAAAAGGTATTTCAAGGTCTTGTGGTGCAAAGCAGAAGGTCCCAGAGACAGAATGGAATTTTTAACATGACAGGGGGATATTAACCAAGGAAGGCATAAACAGCGTGACTATAGGAAGGTCCTTACCATAACTATTTAGAGAGCCAAAGGTCGGAATGGCTGAAACAACACCAAATATTAGGTCCAAGGGATGAGCATGACTATAAAATAAGTCAAAAGCCCAGGAATCAGAAGACTAAGAGGCAATAAATCATGGATTAAGATCACAGATTTTAGCATCAGACATGTCTCATTTTGAATATCAAGGCTGCTCCATCTAGCTCCATGATTCCTGGCAAGTTGCTTGTTGTCCCCCAAACCCTCCCTTTCTCAGCCATAAATTCTGCTAATATTAGTAGCTATCTGAAGTTATAGCTTTGATAATTAATATGATATTTTTATAAGTGCATATGAAATTTCTTAGCACAAAATTACAAGACAGACAAGGTCCTTGCCATTAACATGCTTACATTGTAGTGGAGGAAACACAAGCAAAACCAGCAAATAGCAAACTCAGCACTAAATTCAATTAAGCACTATAATGTGATATACAATATGTATTTTATAAAGAATTACTTGGAAAGTTTCCAATTTAGATAGGCCGGCTTCTCTGAGGAAATGAGCTATAGCTTTACACAGGTCTCATGAAGAATCAGCCAGAAAATTCTTTTGGGAAAATATTTTAGGAAGTGAGAAGAACAAATTCAAAGGGCACATGGCAAAAAAAGAACTTGGCTTGTCTCAGGGACACCAACCAGCAAAGGGAAAGATGGCAAACAAAGGGAACCTGGTGCAAGGTGAAGTTAAAGAGATCCCCAGAGATCAGGAGAGGCCTAAGAATAGTAGAAAGACTTTAAATGATTTTATCAGAGTACTGAAATAATTTTAAGAAGATTGGCATTTTCAAAAGTTTTCCTGACTGCTGTGACAAATGGATTGTCAGGGATGGAACTTTAGTAGGGACATGAATTACTGTATTGCACTAGTCCAAATGGGAGGCGGTCGTGATTTCAACCAGATGGATGATGACGGAGCTTTTGGGAATAAGACTGAGTCCACATGTATTTCAGAACTAAAACCAACACGATGTGTCAATGGACTGGGTGACTATATAAATATAGCCAATGCTAGAAAGAAAGAAAAAAGGTGGAATTGAGGAGGAGTCTTAGAATTAGGAGCATTAGGAACACAGCAGGACCATTACTGAAGTAGAAAAGACTAGGCAAGTAATGAATTTAGTAAAGAAAATGGAGTCAAGAGTTCTCTTTTGGATATGGTGATGAGATATCCAAGAAAGGCTGTCAAGTAGTCTGTTGGATCTTAGAGGATGGAACTCAAAAGAAAGAAAAGGGTTGCACACATATATTTAGCAATCTTTAGCAAATAGGCATCATTTCACATCATGGGAGTGGAGGAGATCTGGCAGTTTCTCCGTATAAATAGAGAAGAAAAGCCACAGTCTGGCAAACCCTATCGAAAGGACGAATGGATACCGACGAGTCAGCAAAGGAGGATGAAAATCACTGGCCAATGAGGGAGGAAACAAGGATAATAAGTCACAAAAGCCATGTAGGCAAAAGTGAGGATATAAACAAATATATCTATCTAGTGCTCTTAAGAGGTTAATACAGAGAGGAGAGAAAGAACATATTGGGTCTAAAAACACAGGGGTAGATCTGACTCTGAGAACAACAGTTTTAGTAGAATGAGAACCAGATTAAGCGGTTTCTATACAGCTCCTTTGAAAGGTTTTGACAAGAAAAGGAGCAGAGAGAGAGAGACAGAAAGCAGGAAAGGGGATGTGGGTTCAAAGGAGACATTGAAACTTCTTTTTTTTTTTTTTTTTTGAGAGAGGACATTAAAGAATGTTTGTATGCTACTGGAAGTGAAAAATTGCAAAAGATGACACACATTACTGAAAGGGAAACGCTACCAGAGCAAGGTCCTTGAGATTTGAGGTCATTTGCAATAAGTAGGGATGGGTCTTCCTTTATGCCTGAATGGATGTGAAAAAATAGAATGTAGATTCATGTGTATTTGTAAACTTGATGTTGGAAAAATTAGGGTCTTCCGATTCAATTACTTCCATTTTCTCACTGAAATGTGAGGGGAGGTCATCAGCTCTAAATGAGGTAGGGGCTATCTAGAGGAAAAGGAGGGGAAAGGAAGAGTTTGTGGAAGGTTTGAGAAAAATATTAAATAAATTATCTTGAATGTATGTCATTCAATATAGCAGCAGTCTGCTGAATTAAAGAAACATGCTAGTTGGACAGTGGGTAAGAACTAGAACATAAGTTTCATTAATATCTGCCCAATACTCTGTAAGCCGTTTCCACTTATACTATCTTTCTTAATACTTAAAATAAGTATTTATTATTCCCCCCCTTTTTTTTAATTTAAAAAAAATGTTTATTTTTGAGAGAGAGAGAAAGAGAGAGTGAGACAGAGACAGATTGCAACTGGAGAGGGGCAGAAAGAGAGGGAGACACAGAATCCAAAGCAGGCTCCAGGCTCTGAGCTGTCAGCACAGAGCCCAATGCGGCGCTTGAACCCACAAACTGCGAGATCATGACCTGAGGCAAAGTTGGATGCTTAACTAACTAAGCCACCCAGGCACCTCTATCATCCCCTTTTTAGAAGTTTAGAAACTGGGGCTCAGAAAGATTAAATATTTTCCTGAAGTTTCAGAGCTACTAACTAACTGAAATAAGATTTTAAATTTTAAAATTTTGATCATCTACTTGAAATTCCCTATCTTTAAGTTCTACGATCATACCAATGAGGAGGTCTCTGTAATCCTATCAGAAACATTCCCTGTAAGGGGATGTACTGGTTTTCTGGGGCTGCCATGACATAGTACCACAGTATCATAGTAGAACAGAAGTTTATTTTCTCACAATTCTGGAGGCTAGAAGTCTGAGATCAAAGTATTGGCCAGGTTGGTTTCTGTCTCCTTGGCTTGTACATGTCTGTCTCCTCCCAGCGTCTTCATATGACCTTCTTTCCCTACATGTCTGTGTCCTAATTTCCTCTTCTTACAGAAAGGACACCAGTCATATTGCAGGACTTAATGATCTCATTTTAACTGAATTTCCTCTTTAAAGACCCTTTCAACAAGTACAGTCACATCCTGAGGTGCTGGGGGTTAGGACTTCAATGTACAAAGGGGAGCAGGGGTCATATAACTCAGCTCATAACAGCTGGTGAGGATAAGAGTCAAACTGCAGTAGAATGGAAACAGAACAGAAATTGAAAATGTCACATTAGACCAAGCTTTTAATAATGTGATGACAAAATAAAATAGGACAGCAAATTGTTTGAAAAGAATAATTCAGGAAAGGAATGTTTGGCAATGGCTTTAAAAAAAAAAAAACAATAAGATATCCATGACTGAATTTATAATTTAAGAGAAATTTGCTAAACAAATGAGGGGGGGAGGAAGCATCAAAAGTGAAACACATCGAAATGCTTTAAAAGGTAAACTATGAAAAAAGATATGTGGCCTCAAGCCTAAAAGATGATTCTTTAGGGAAAATTATCCTGTATTTTTTCCAAAGGAAAAACTAACCAGAGGATGACAACTGATATATAAAATATTTGTAGGAAATGCTATCTTGAGAGCCTCATTTGTCAAATTATTCATAAAATGTCTTGTCATATGACTGTTTTATTAAGTTTCTTTAGATGATACAAGGATTTCTAGAAATATCAAAACAAAATTTCTGCATGTAGGATTGACAAAGCGGAGAACAGAGAAAAGCAAGGTAGTACAAAATAAATGTTATTTCTCCCCTGGAGTCAAGAAGGCCCAAGCTAACTATTATCAAGTACAAAATGTCACAATGATCTACAAATAATAATGAGGATGAGAATCTCTTGAAAACTCAGGAAAGACATATTACTAAATTCAAGAAGTCAAGACGGCAGTAATAAAAGGAGTTTTATGTAGCTGGATCCTTACACGAGGAAATCTACCAGGAGAAAGTTACATATATTTATCAGAAGAAGAAAAGTTTTTGAGAAGAGTGCTTTCCACTCACAAAAAGAAGTAGCAAAGCCCTTTGATCTCAGCAAGAAAAAGACAGGTCTACAAGCTTCAAGATTCACCTTCTGGGGTTTTGCCTCATGTCAGCACAGCATGGAGTTCAGAGGCAGAGTTTTCACTCTTCTCCCAGAGGCGGCCACTGTTCCTGGCAACAAGGCAGAGACCTTGGTAGAGGGGCCATTTCTCCGGTGTCCCAGCAGCTGACGTCATTTCCTCAAGTCAAAGAAGGATCTGAGACATGAGCAAGTTTTCTCCCTATCCCTCCCCAGCAGCCAGTTAGCATCCTGTGCTCTTGTAGCCCAGAATGCAGGTGGGTCCTAAGTGGGTCCAACATGTCCTTTCTTCTGGCTGCATCCAGAAGAGGCTCGTAACTGGCCATATGTTCTCCTGTGTCTTGCATTCTCAGGAATTAGAAACTGTTCGATATCTCACGTACAGCTTAATCAACCTGTTAACATTTCAGCTGTTTCCTCCTTACCCAACTGTATGGCTTTCCCCCCTTCCAATCATACTGTGCCAAGCTGAAACAGCTCACGTTTCCTGCCTCTCTCTTCAATATATTTTGCCTCCCATTGCCATTAGTTTGCCTGGTTTTGTTGTGATGCTAGCTCTCGGATGAGGCAAAACTATGATTTTTAAATGATGACTTGTTTTTATTGTTAAATGGAGAATGATATTCTTGTGAAGTTTTTATGTTTTAAACAGAAGAAGAGCTGATTGATGACAGGTAAATTTTCTTCTCTCTTCTCAGTCACAAAGGGAAGGCAATCCTAGTGTTAGTGGTTAAGTGTCAAGATGGAAGTCATCAAGCAAAACTTCAAGCATAGGGAGTGAGGAATGGATCCAGAGAGAGACTGAAATAATAGCTAAGACAGAAAAGCGTGTTCAGATGCTGATACAGAATTGATATCAGAGGAACTGCTAACTAGGAGTGCTACAAACGTAAGACTCAAAGTTCATGAAAAAGTATCAGAGCTCAGAATTGAAAAGATAAAGACACAAGTGCTTCTGTGGTCTCACGTTCCATCCAGAAGAACTCTTGGGCTGTACTAATACTACCGTGGATTGTCTTAGAAGTATGCTTCCCTTCTCGGTCAGTCTTGCAGATATATGCAGAGGCGGAACACGAAAGAAAAATGGAAATCCTCTCGAATCGTGGTATTTTACTTGTGCTCTAATCTTTGGCGCCATGCAACTGCCACATATGGTTCAAAAATTACATCAGGGCCCCTGAGTGAATCAGTCTGTTAAAAGTCTGACTCTCAATTTGGCCTCAGGTCATATCTCATGGGTGTGAGATCCATCCACACAATGGGCTCCACAATGGGTGTGGAGTTTGCTTAAGAAACTTTCTCTCTTGGGGCACCTGGGTGGCTCAGTTGGTTAAGCAGCCGACTTTGGCTCAGGTCATGATCTCACAGTCCACGAGTTTGAACCCCACGTCCGGCTCTGTGCTGACAGCTCGGAGCCTGGAGCCTGGAGCCTGGAGCCTGCTTCGGATTCTGTGTCTCCCTCTCTCTGCTCCTCCCCCACTCACGCTCTGTCTCAGTCTCTCAAAAAAAATAAACATTAAAAAAAAATTAAAAAAAAGAAACTCTCTCTCTCTCTCCCTCTACACCGCCTTTGCTCATTCTTTCTCTTTCTCAAAAAGAAAAAAAGATTACATCCATAATTTATTATATCATCAGGATGCAAAATGAGCAAGAAAGCTAACAGTTTAGGTCTGCAATGTGGCTACTAAGCACTCGAAATTTTGCTAGTACAACTCAGGTATCCAATTTCAATTTCGATTTAAAAATAGATTGTGTGCTTCTGTTAGAAAACTTATAAGTATATTTGGAACGATTTGAATAGATGAATACATGATTTCTTCTATAAAATGCATGAAATCTGAATACACATCAAGCATTTCTGATACTCTCCTATGTCTTATGTCTTCCAAGTATACTCTGTAGTTACTGACTAGGTTTTTCTTAATGCTGTATATAAAAAAAATACTTAACCTATGACCAGTTAGCCAAGATCAACTTTATTTTCTATAGTTTATTATCAAAAAATAATAGGGATGTATGTATGTATGCGTGTCCATGTATATTTTGTATCGGTCAGCATTCAATGAGAGAAAACAAACAATGCCAATTATTTTAACAAAGAGAACTTAATACAAATAGTAGTAGTAGATTAATAGTTTTGAGAATTAAAAAGGAAACTGTAAGAATACAGGGTTAAGTACTGGAGGAAACAGTACCACCCCTAGGGCTGAGGAAAGATAAGGAAATGATTAGACATGTTAGAATATGGTGGCTTTTGGAAGGCCTTCATGGAACTGGCCTCAGACTTCTGACAAGGGAATACTGTTCAGTTAGTATTGGTACCTCATGCTACCAGTTGATACTAGAAGAGGGACCTCATGAATCAGGAACTCAAACCTCTGAGTAGGGGGTTTGAGTCGGCTGGTACTGAAACCTCAGGAGTTTAGCAGCATTCTACAAACTAATGATATAAGACTTCTTAGAAGGAGAATATAGCGCAACATATGTTGAAACCTTTTTTTCTTGAGAAAAGAGCACATGCTTGTGCGTGCATGAGCAGGAGAGGCGCAGAGGGAAAAGGAGAGAATCCCAAGCAGGCTCTGCACTGTTAGTGTGGAGCCCAACATGGGGCTCGATCTCACACTCCTGAGATCATGACCTGAACCATGATCTTGATTTTTGAACCAAAATCAAGAGTCAGACGCTTAACCGACTGAGCCACCCAGGTGCCCCATGTTGAAACTTCTTAAGGGGAATGACATTGCTGATTTCAGGAGTGCTTACAAAAAGCTGAAAGCTGAACTCTACTGCCTTCTCAGGGTCAAGAGTAATTGTTGAAATAAACAGGAGAGAGCAAGCACCTTGTTCTTCTTCCAGTCTATGTCAACATCTGGTAAGGATCCAGCTAGTAAAGGATATAAGTAACTTACAGAGGCTTAGCCCCAGTATCACAAGGTGACGTATATGAAGGTATCTCTAGGGTTGAGAAATACTAGCTAATAACTAGCACAGTCCACCCCTTGGCTACTGAAAGTCAATGTAGACACACCTTCCTACCCATGGTTAAGTTTCATATTAAAGCTGTAGCATGCTTATGGTTTTTTTTTCTTTACAAATAAAGATTCACTCATTCTATCCCCAAAAAGAATAACTAAATCCTCAAAAAGCCATTATATTCTTTCCCAATTAATAGTCACCATATCCCCCTATGGGAGATGTGGTATGATTCTCAAAATCTGTAACAGTCTATATTGAATATCCTGTACGCTAAAAACTAAATTATAAAATTAAATGTTATTGAAAACACTTGTATGAAATAAGAAGAAAGGAAATGTGAAAAAAAAAGATATATGAATATAAACAGACACAAAAACTAGGTAGTGTGGAAAAATACACCAAGAGTAGACAGGGAAGAAAATACACAGAGCTGCTTCTGATCTCATTTCTCTAACAGATTACGATGCCTTGTTTGTTATTTATAATTTTTTCTACTATCCATAACATGTCCTGTTTGCCTTCAGCCAGAATCTCAGCCAGCCAAAGCATTTTACCTAGTGAATGACCCCAACTTTTATTCCTAGAGGATCTGAATTCTAAGCAACTTTATCTTCCTTTAGTTCCTACAGACTTTTATTAAGTTTACCATTGAATATAGAAAGGCTAAAAACTCCCCAGAGAATGCCCTGAATTTCATAGTCTTTCCTACACTACTGTGTAGCAGCAATCCAAATATACCTCGATAATCAGGATCGATTGAGTGAACCAGTATAGTGCAGTATCTGTCTTGCACATATGTCCAGTGGCATAAAGCACCTAAAATGTCCTTGAATTAAACTTCCAATCCAATGCAATATTTCTTTTTTTTTTTTAATTTAAAATAGTTTATTTTCAAATTGGTTTACATAAAACACCCAGTGTACATCCCAACATGTGCCCTTTTTTGATGCCCATCACCCCCTCTCCCCCCCTCCCCCATCTCCCTCACCCTCAGTTTGTTCTTAGTCTTTGAGAGTCTCTTATGTTTTATCTCCCTCCCTCTCTGTGTCTTTTTTTTCTTTCCCCTCTTCCCCTCCCCCTGGTTTTTGCTTAGTCTCACCAAGTCCACCTGTTCGTGGAAACATATGGTATCTGTCTTTTTCTGACTGACTTATTTCACTTAACATAATACCCTCCAGTTCCATCCATGTTGCTACGCATGGCCAGATTTCATTTTTTCTCATTGCCACATAGTAGTCCATTGTATATATGTACCACATCTTCTTTATCCACTCGTCAGTTGATGGGCACTTAGTTTCTTTCCATGTTTTGGCTATTGTCGAAAGTGCTGCTATGAACATTGGGGTACACGTGCTCCTATGCATCAGCAATCCTGTGTCTCTTGGGTAGATTCCTAGCAGGGCTATTGCTGGATCATAGGGTAGCTCTATTTTCATTTAACCTCCACACCGTTTTCCAGAGTGGCTCCAATGCAATATTTCTATGTACCTATGTGGAAGCAGTTCTTCTACTTTGGAAAATAACACCTGAAAACCAGACAGTTTCAAAAGTATGGTTACAGGGGGAAAAATTTTGTAAGTGGGTTGTAAAATGCAATCATGAAAGGAACCATTCTCATTTCCTCTCTTCCTTCCAGCACCTGTAAGGATGCACATGGGAGAAATATTACTCAGTAATTCAAAATGTGTACTAGCCTGTAGGACAGGACCTCAATTCTTGAGGATGTTTTCTCCCAACTGGTAGCTCAACTGAATCTTCAGTGGTCAATCCACTCTTTTATTAAGACAGTAGCTTTTAGGTGATGGAATGCATAGTAAAACTAGTGAATCCCACAGGAAATAGCACAATATTACATTGCGTATGCTATAAAATGAGTTCTGTAGTCAGAGCAATGTTGAGTGGAATAATGTGATAATAAAGAAATACCCTCTGGTCCATGGGTGGTGATACTGGCAGAAGCATTACCCACAGATGAAGCAGATCAATATACAGATATTCATCTATTTTGGTGAAAGCAATTGCTGTAAACTTTACGATGACAGAAGTCTAATGTAATCAATATACCAGGTGAATGAACTATTCTCTGCTCCAATGGCATAGTGTTTTATCACTCTCAAAGTTGGTGCTGATATACCAGAGTGTATTAAGAGATTTGGCACTCCAGAGTGGTAGCAGCTAAGTCAGCCTTTGTGAGAAGGAAAGCTGTTTCATTGAATCCATGCCTAGCCTCCATCTCTGTCACTGTGGCTACTTCGCACACAGGTTTAGTGAGCAAACACTGTGGCAACTTGGGAGAGAGGCTAAATGTTATCAACAGAATGTATCAACTTGTCCACCTTATTATCACTAATGGAAGGGTCTGTGAGACATTGGATCTGCATATGGCTCTGTGAGACAGTAACTTAATAACTACCGCATGTTCTAAATATAAAATTTTATTATTCTAATTGCATCTATTTTCCCTCAAATATAAATTCCCTCAGAATACTTCTCCCTTAAGAATTTTTTCTATGGATAAAGGCAAGTAAATTATTTTTGAAAATATCTTTTACTTCCTCTCAGATCGACAGATCCCAAAGATTTTGGTATGTCATAATTAATCATGAAGCTCCTTCCTCTTTGCATACTAATTACAAAGAAGGCCTCTAGCTACAAAGAAGGGAAGTATGCACCCTTTGAGGAGAGAATAAAACGATACTCAAGGCACTGAGAGTTGAAGACAAAGTATATTCACCTATTCCTTAACTATAGACAATCAAAATATTCTAAGTGGAATCATTGGGAATATGCCCCTACTCCAAGAGGCCTTTGTGAAAACTGTTATATTTTCCTTTGAAATTCTCCATCAGCTTCTCCTTCCCTCTCCATCTACCAACTAAGCTTCTAGTAAGCCTTCAAACTCCAGCTTCAAACATTCCAGCTTCTCATTTTCCTTCCCTTCAATAAGAGCTGATTGGTCCCTCCTTTTTTACTTTCTTTTACTTATCTCTGTCCTAGTGTCTATTAAAATTACATGTCATGCCCAGACTGTGGCACTTTTAAGTTCAGGGACCAGTATTGTTAAAGTCTTTATGTGCAAGAATCAGTATAGCCACTCAGAAATATTTGCTGAATTTTGAATGGGGATTAACAATGACTCTTGATTTCAATGATGAATAATGTGCCAAATATGAGGCTTCTATTCCATGCCAAGTATGGTCAAACATCTTACTATTAGCTGTAATTGAAAGAGATAGTCTGTTTGGAAACTAAAATTGCCCACTCATACAGGTTTACTTTGAGATAAGATGTCCAACTGTCAGAGAGATTTTATTGTGGTATGTAGGGACTCAATTCTAGAAGTTCTTCACAAATAGGCTAATAAGATAGTAACCCACGTCAAGGAAACATGGCAGAAGTGGCCAGTTCATGATCAATGAAGACTTACGTACTGTTATGGTAGTCTATCAATCCTTCCTACTGAGATCAGAATTAGTCCTCAAAACTGGAACAAGCCTGAGTTTGGGGTGGAGATTAAGCCAAATGTAGGTGAAAAGGGCTTGTAGAGGCTAGTGCTTACTTACCTTGTTTATAATTAACAACAAAAACACTGCTTCTCTTAAATCCACCCAATATCCATCCATTTATGTTTTGCTTTTATTTGTTTATTCACTCTCTGGATCATAATTTCATGGAATTTCCCCAATATATTCTGTGATGTACATCATCAAAGGTACCAGAAGAGGTGACACTTAAATCCTCATTTTTTTCGAATCTAATACCTAACTTTAAAATTTCTTTCATTTTTCACACTGAAGCACCCCCAACTCATTTCACTGCTTTTCCATTTTTTATATTTTCCTTTGCCCATATGTTTGGCAATAGAAGATTTTCCTTACTTTTCTCTTAAAAATAATTTAGTATATCCATCGGACTTCTAGCAAAGAAATCAATTTTCTTTTTTGTTCTTATTTGATTTGATACAGACAGCTAATATGAAGACACAATTTTTCCTCTTCAATGCCTTCAAAATATCAGGTGTTATAATTCCTCGAGTTATAAATAGTAAAACAAAAACAAAAACACAACTCTTCTCATCTATGTTTGGGTAGAAACCCATCTGAGAAGTTTTTTTTACTTTTTACCATAGCAACCAATATGTACCTCATTGTCACAATGCCACACCTTCAAAATGAATTAATCAACATAAAATCAATACTGTAGAAGCAATTAAAGAAATCTCTTAGGATTTTTATTTTCATCAAAAAACAACTGCACATTGTTAATCCTATCAGGAACATCGAATGTATTATTTTTTAAAAATCAATGAGGCAGTCCTACTCAGTTTAGGATATTTAATACATTCTGCTCAATGTCCATCTAGCTTTTTAAATTAGAATTGAACAGAATATGTAATCTACTATGAAAGTGGTTCCCAATCCTTGCTGTATGAGTTCACGGGATGCTCTAAATTTTATTTTTTTTAATGTTTGCTTATTTATTTTGAGAGAGAGAGAGAGAGAGAGAGAAAGAGAGAGAGAGAGCGCACGCGCACAAGTGGAGGGAGGGGCAGAGAGAGGAGAGAGAAAATCGCAAGCAGGTTCCACACTGTCAGCACAGAGCCCAATGGGGGGTTTGATCAAACCTTGAGATCATCACTTAAGCTGAAATCAAGAGTTAGACGCTTAATCAACCCCAGGCACCTCAGTTTGCTTTTCAGAAATACCCAGGTATAAGCCCCAGACACAGAACTTTTTACTTAAAAAATATAGAGGCTGAGACTCAGCATTTTAATGGATTGAGAACCACTGTGTTCATGCCCATAATGAGTGGCCTAGAATTAGCAACATGTATATAACCACAGATGTGCTAAAAGGAAATTCTAAAAACACAGATATCCATCACTTTATAGCATTCTTTTAAGCTCTTAAGAAGTCAGCTAGACTTCTTTTTTTCAAGCTTAGTATTCCTTTTTTTCATACCTTAAGTCAAATTCTGCCATGTTATGAAGGGTACTTGGCTAAGACATTAGTATCTTGCCTAAGTCTTCTAGGCTTCCTTTTCCAAGAGGTTGACACTACTTAAACCTCTATCACTGAAAAAGAAAGGCCAAGCAGACTACCTAAAACTATTTAAAACTACCTATAACTACCAAAAACTCAGCACCTGTCTGTCTCTGAACCATAGATTTCACACTAAATTAGGCTCTTCTGTAAAAACAAATTGTAAATAGTACCAAATATGACTACATTGAAGTAAGTACTGTAGCTATATTTGGGGTGGGGGGATGTCATTCATATGAAGAGTTGAAGTTGAAATAGGACCAAGAAATGAGTTTTCATGGCCTATGTATTTGAGTAAGCCAAAGTCAAACCACAGTCCATTACATTCCTTTGAATGCTTGTGTTTAGATTCCTGGATTCCCTGTTCAGGGTTTTACACACCTAAGGCCAGGACAATTGCCTAGACTCGCCTTACCTGTGACTCTACATCTTTGTCTCCAAACTGTCTTTCTATTAATCTCTCAACATGTCTGCTGGTCAAATTTCAATGAGTATTGAGGGAAGCATTTGGAAATTCTTAAAGTATATTTCACTATTGTAATACTGAATCTCTCCTAATGTTAATTAAAAACAATTCTCATTATTTAAACCTATTACCCTTTAGTTACAAGATCATGGGTGTATTACATTAATTGAATTTTGGATGTTAAGCCAACCTTGAATTCTTAGAATAAATCCCACTTTGTTATTGTGTATAATTCTTTTTATATGTTGCTAAATTTAGGTTAGTAGAATTTTGTTGACTACTTTAAATTTATGTTCATAATGAATGAAAAGAAAAAAGAAACTATATTCCATACAATTCCCTCATTTTTGTACAGTCAATAGAAACTGTGCCCAAGGGAGTATAGATGTTATTTCTAGACAAATACTTTAATTAACTTTTTAAATATATGCAATAAGCTAAAAGAAGCCATGCATACAAAGCTAAAGGAATATATGAGAAGGGTATCTTACTAAACAGAGAATATGAATAAAGGGTATCTTACTAAACAGAGAATATGAATAAAGAAATTAAGAAGAATTAAATAGAAATTTGGAGTTGAAAATTTGGAGTTGAAACGTATAATAGCTGAAATAAAATATTAATGAGAAGGACTTAGCAGATTCGAGCCAGCAGAATAATCATTAAACTTGAAGATCATACCATTGAGATTAATCAGTTTGAAAACCAGAGAGAAAAAGGAGTGCTTGGGTGGCTCAGTCAGTTAACTACCTGACTTCTGCTCAGATCATGATCTCGGTTTGGGAGTTTGATCTCCACATCAGGCTCCACACTGATAGAGCAGAGCCTGGGAGAGCCTCTCTCTCTCTCCTCTCTCTCTCTCTCTCTGCCTCTCCCCTGCTCACCCAGGCTCTCTTTCTCAAAATAAATAACTTTTTAAAATAATAATAAAAAAATAAGATGAGGAATGAAAGAGAGGACATTACTACTGAATTTGCAAAGGGAAAAATAGATTATGAGGTGACACTATGAACAATTGTAGAGCAACAAATTAGCATTCCAGATGAAATGGACAAATTCCTAGAAATACATTAATTACCAAAACTAACCCAAAAAGATATAGAAAATGTGAATAGACCTATAACAAATAAACGTATTGAGATAGTAATTAAAAATAAATCTGGGCATCTGGGTAGTTCAGTCAGTTACCCATTCAACTCTTGATTTTGGCTTAGGTCATGATCTCATGGTTCTTGGGATCAGGCCTCACATCTGGTTCTGCACTGACAGTGCACACAGCCTGCTTGGGATTATCTCTCTCTCTCTCATTTTCTCTTCACCCCTCCCCCACTGGGGGTGTGCTCGCTCGCTCTCTCAAAATAAATAAACATTAAAAAAATTAGAAATTAAAAATAAATTCAACAAAGAAAGTTCCAGGATCAAATGGCTTAACTCATGAATTCTACCAAGCATTTAAAGAAGAACTAAACCAATCAAAGTCTTCAAAAAAATAAAATATGAGTAAACATTTCCTAACTTATTCTATGAGGCCAGTATTACCCTGATAGTGAAGCCAGACAAAGCCAGAGTGTTGATGCTGTGTGAAATAAATCAGACAGAGAAAGACACATACCATAAGATCTCACTCATATGGGGATCTATAAAAAATAATAAATGAACAAACAAACAAACCAACAAACAAACCAAAAACCAGAAGCAGATTCCTACATACAGAGAACAAACTGGTGGTTGCCAGAGGGGAGTGGGCTGGGGAGATGGTCTAAACAGGAAATGGAGATTAGGAGGTAAAACTTTCCAGTTATAAAACAGATTTTCTTGAATAAATGTTTCTTCATTTAAAAAATTCAAGAAATTTTAAATTGTTGGGATTATTTTTCATAATTTTCACCAGTTATATTTGTTTTGTGAACCAGGTCCACAGAGCCTCTCCCGCTGCCCCTTAAGCTGTAGAAATACAGACCCTTTTATCTTTTTTTAATGAAACGATGGCACTTCAGTATGTAAAACTGATACAGGCAGAGCTGCTCTAATCGTGAGTGAGCCCATCTGGATGGCAAGTCCTCAAACACTGCCATGACTCTAGGCTACCCATTTATTAACTCCTGGTTAGATGACAGCATTCTTTCAAGTCCTAACTAATATGTCATATTAATATGTGCATAATATGTGATTTCTACATCTAAGAAGTCTTATCTCTCCTTTTTCAGGAAGTGCCCTTTTTCCAAAGTGCCATTTTCTTTCTGTTGCTTTAAGAAAACAATCAAATACATTTTTTCTTCCCTTCTCCCTCATATGAGGCCCCAGTAAATGATATTTATGTGTTTAGTGCGTTTTTTTTTTTTTTGAGCTTCACTGATCTCTACATCAGTTTTTAGTGTAAACTCATTAATGAAGTCATCAAATCTCTGAGAAATTCTTATATTTTTTTAAATGATTAGATCTAGTAATATTTTCTTAATAGCTAGAGATTCCCAAACATTTTAGACACAAAGAGAAAATGATAAAACCTCACTGACACAGGCAAGCTCAATTTTCAAAAGGAGACAAGGAAATCCTAAGAATTTGGGACATGAGGGATAAAAGGAATTACTAATTTCACTATCTAGGAGTGTATAAGGAGTTGAGGGAAGGGCTTTGGAGAGGAAATTCAGTCCTCTGGCCTTTGAAAAGAAGAGACCTATTGTCAGCCGGGCCCAAGGAAGAGTTTGCAAATATGGCTGCCATGACTGTTCTGTCCTTCAGAATTCCTCTCCCTCTCCCCCTGCCCTCTCTCTCTCTCTCTCTCTCTCTCTCTTGCCATGTGGCTGTGGATTAGAACGATCTTCATGGCTCCTGTTTCCCTTGCTGTTCTCTAATAGCATCCTTCTCAGTTTTTGAATTTTACTTCCAATCACTTGGGAGTAAACAGGTAATAAGTGATAACAAACCGGGACATTTTGAGAGATTCCGAAGTTCTCACTGCCATAAACTCCTTGGTTTCTATCCCTGACTCTTCCTGAAATGGTCCATGTCGGCTCCTTTGATCTTCTACCCTCAGTTGTTCATTGTTTGTTTCAGAAGGAATTTTACTAATGTCTCACCTTTCTATAGATTTTTCCTTAGCACAAAATACAGGGGTTCTTCCTTTGTGTTTACTCCCCTCCCTTAACGAAGACCCAATAAAAACAGACTAACAGATTTCCCCTTTGCCTAAAGTGGCAATTTATATTTTTGGCCAGATTAGGTGACACTCAGATTACTGATCTTTGTAAGAAATACATTTGTCAATTTTTCCCAATTGAACAGAAAACCAGAGTAGTAGAAAAGAGACTTGGAAAAAATGGTAGATAAAGATTTTTGGCTACAGAAAGAATAAAAGGGGTTGGATGGGTATATAACTATTACTCTAGAGAAACATACACAGAAAATAATCTTTTTTATTTCAGTCCTTGAATCTTTTCACAAGCTCCTTCCTTCTACCAGTCAGAATCATTTGTCGTGATTAAGATGCCAGGTTTTCAGCTTCAGTTGAATTTGCTTTCTGAAGGATGTTTTACATTATCTTCTTTGTTCATTAGGCTAGACTTGAACACATTATAATTTTTCTCATCTAAATTTCCAATGATACCACTGTTATTGCTCCATAAATTATTTGTGTATTTGTGTTCTGTATGTTTCTATAATTGTACATCATAAATATTCTTAGGCATGCATGGGGTATTTGCTGTTCACTGGAAAGTAGCATTTGAGCTCATACTGAATTTTTCTTCTGCCAGATGGCATTCCGGGTGTTCAAACATTTGTGACCTTCTTTGCTTTCTTGTTTCATTTGCAGACATTACCTTCAGTTTCTCTTACATTGTTAGTATAGGCCCTCGTTACTGAGCTACCCCATGTGTGTTGTTAGTCCCTGGCTTCTAATCTCTCCAACAAAACTCCATCCTGGGCACTGCTTCCATATACATCTCTCTGTGCACAACCTGTTTTACCTGTCCTTCATCTTCTCAAACGGCAGCAGTGAGTCTGATTACCTATGGAATTAATTCAAATGCCTTATGCTAATACCCATAGATTTTTGCTATTTTGTTCCTGTCTGTCCATTTTCTCACTATGCCTTTTTTTTATCCATATGCACGAAACGAATATATATATATTTTTTTTTCCACTAAATGTTCTGAAAAAGAGAAACCTGGGAGATAGGCAGGCCAGGTATGAATACTGAAGAATTGGCTCATGTCCTGTTAACGATCCAAAGTGAAGAATGATGTTCTTGGTTTTTATTAACAAGGACTCATAAACCTACAAGGAAAATAAAAGATTTCCTATTCCAGTGGAGGAGTGGTGAGAATTGAAAATGGAATTATAACTTTTGCACAGCTGAGAATGCTGGGATCTCTAGCCTGTGAGGTAGGTTATTAGGGGAAGAAATAATTCCATAACATCTCTATATTTCCATCAAACTGTATCAATTCTTTGTGAGGCTAAAAGCATTAGAGGTGCATCTGAAGGGCCAGATGCCAAAATGGTAGTATTAATCCTTTTGTCTGGAGGAAAGAGCTTTCAATACAAATAAAGGAGTCTCTATCTGTGCAGGTAATAGATGTGTGGTGAATTCTCCACTGCAACCCTCAGAGCAGGTAAAATCTATCATAACCGGGGGAAAGTAGTGAGGCTGTTAACATCACATCAAAAGTAGATGACGAGGGCCTAGAGACATGGTATTAAAAGCACAATTTAGAGAGAACACTGGAAACCACAGAGGATTGTCTGGTGCTCATGACAGCAATGCTGGGTTAATCAAACAGTACTTACACTAATTTTGCCTACCTTGAACTTGGTTTACTGTTCTTTCCATGAATGATGACTTTTATTCTGTAATACTTAAAGACATCTGTCCACATCAGATAAAGGTCCTAAAACCTAGGCTAAAGTAAAAATACTATATAGATATGGATATAGATATAGATATAGATATAGATACAGATATAGATATGCAGTATAAGTAGCTTACCTCCCTAAAATTTGCTTATGGGAAGGAAGGATTCTGCCTTTTGAGACATTTTATCTTGTACTTTACCATAGACACATCCTGTGCTTATCTGTGTGGGTTGATACTTAGTAACTATTTGTTAAATATATATTTGAAAAATATATATGTATATATTGTATTCTCATTTCCATGGGAGGGAATCTAGACTCCTACTGGTATAGTTAGCTATCAAATATTTATTATTTGCCAACTGTGTACAGGCTCTACTTTACATTTTATGGATATAACAGTGAATAGATTAAGCTTTCATTTATTTTTTTATTTAATTTTTTTTTTTTTCAGAAAGAGAGACAGCATGAGCAGGGGAGGGGCAGAGAGAAAGAAAGAGAGAGAATCCCAAGCAGGCTCCGCATTGTCAGCACAGAGCCCCATGTGGGGCTCAGTCTCACGAATCTCAAGATCATGACCTGAGCCGAAATCAAGGATCAGACACTTATCTGACTGAGGCACCCACGCACTCCATACTTTCATTTCTAACACAAAATTCCACAGGCTTTTTTCATCACAAGCTCTTTTCCAATATTCTTTTTCTTTTCCTGACTAAATTAGAAAACGGGCAAATCATGCAAGTTCACTCTGTTTGCAAAACATGCAACTGGAAGAACTTGGTATCTTAGAAAGTGCCACGTGCAGCAAACCTGAGTTTGATGGCTGCTGCTCCATTTATTATCCAAATGAGGTGAAGAAAGTTATTGAAACTCCTGCTTTCTGTTTGCTCAGTTTTTGTGTCTTTTCATGTGAATACTGTGGTGAGGCAATGTTTTGCTAAGGCCGAGAACCCGTACTGCAGTGAGGCTGCCTGGCTTTGAAGTCCTGTTCTGCCCCCTGCCACCTACTAGCTGTGTAACCATAGTCATGAGTCTTATGACTATAAGACTCCTCTCCTCTTCATGCTTTAGTTTTCCATCTGTGAGGAATTGAACATTCCTCATAGGATTGTTTTGCGAATTAAATGAGTTCCTACATGAGGAGTACTTTGAGCAGTACCTGGCATATAGTCAGTGTTGCATAAGCTAATTCTCATGACGGCTACTCTTACTAATCCTCTCTAGCAGTATTGTTGGAGAAATAATATACTGTTTATTAAAATCCCCAGCATCATAGCAGATATGTAACTACTTAAAAAATGGGAATGATTACTGAATTGATTGTATTTCATTATTTTATGAGCCTCAGAAGTATCACTGTAATGAAGAATAGTAGAAAGTAATGGGAAAGTTTATGTGAAATTAAGAGAAATTTTGTAAGGAGTAGGGGCAGCATAGGTCTCTTAAGTCATAGCTGCCTGCATAAATAGAAGTTGTCTTATGCACTGTTGGTCGGCCAATAAGAGAGTTAATCAAGATCAAACTACTTCCATCTCCCCCTGTGCTGTGGGTAGGCCTTTCACAACCTGACCCTTCTCACCTTTCTGGTCTCACTCCCTGTTAATCCTGCACCACTCTACATTCTACTCCCACTCACCAAAAAGCCATTTTCAGTTGTCAATTACATCAGCCCCCAGGCTCCCTGGGGCTCTCGGCTTTGAATGCAAAGCCTCCAGGGTAATCTACTCATCCAGTTTAAACACCATCCCTGCTGTGAAGCTTTCCTGGACTCCCAGCAGTTCCTTGCTCCTGTTGCAAGCCCATAGGTTTTATACACATGCCTCCAACAGCATCATTTACGTGGCTTTGAAATTTTATGTATCTCTTTACAACACGGAGTAAGATTGGTAGGATAGGGATCATTCTGATAGATAGACCGTCCTCTGAGCTTGACAAGTAGTGGGCATAAGATATTAATATCAATACAATATAAACATCAACACAATAATTATAATTAATATAATATTTGATGAATAAATAAATAGGCAATTTTGTGAAGGGGCAAGAGAAACTGTAATGTCGCCAATTCCCTGGGAAGAGCACTGAGAATCTGGAAGTCAATCAGTAATATCTATTGAAAGCCAAATGAAAAAAAGCCACAGAGAGGGAGGGAGACAAATATAAGAGATTCTTAAATACTAAGAACAAACTGAGGGTTGATGGGGGTATGGGAGAGGGGAGAGTGTGTGACGGGCATTGAGGAAGGCACTTGTTGGGATAAGAACTGGGTGTTGTATGGAAACCAATTTGACAAGGAAGGAAGGAAGGAAGGAAGGAAGGAAGGAAGGAAGGAAGGGAGGGAGGGAGGGAGGGAGGGAGGGAGGGAGGGAGGAAGGGAAGAAGGGAGGGAGGAAGGCCTGCCCCATTGTGTGGGAGGGCTGGCCCTTCTGGATACTTCTCAGGGACCACTCTGAGCAGCTGTGGCCTGTGAGCGCAGCCTGGCTCATTGAGTTGGGTATAACTTCTGACTAACTCAGTGGCTCTTAGTCCTGGATGCACGTTAGAGTCACATGTGGAGCATGGCAGCTTGCTGTTAATCCCCTCTCAAAACTGTTTCTAGCAGGGTGCCTGTCACCTAATGACACCCCTAAATGTTTTTGGAAAAAGGAAAAAACAACCTCCGAAACTGCCTTTCTTAGACTTCTATTTTTTTGGTTCTTTTTGTTTCATTAAGACCAATAATTTTGTTCTTACGCTAAAATCCCTTCAAATTTCATCATTCGCATAAGTGACTTTAATCTGTTTTCACTCCCTTATGCATGCCCCAAGAACTTGTCTGCCCTTTCTTCAACTAAGCTAAGAAGTCGTGGGCTATGTATTTAAAATTGCGGTTGGCCCGGTTGAATTTCTTAGCTGTGGAAGAGGCTTTTCATTTCCAGGTACTCATCTCTGACAATTTATGCTCTTAAAGTGTCCACTTCTTTTAAAAGTGTGATTTCTCAGTAAAACTTTCCAAATACTCCTTCAATGAATTCTCTCCTTAGGCAGGCACATGAATAAAAGAATCTCTGGGATGTTGCTATTTCAAACCCAGAGAGAGCCTCCAAGATTTTAACAGGGACCTCACTGTAAGCAAGTCATGTACCTATTACCCGGTTACTTCCTTGGGCCCCCAAAATCAGCCACTGATTCATTTAACTATGCATTAATTAAACATGGTTATGTTTATTTATTGCTTAAAATCCCCCAATGGCTTCTCATAGATTTCAAAATAATACTCAGACTTTTTACCTTTCTTAATATGTAGAAAGGCCTTATATGTAGTTTTGGTTTAGCTACATGTATTCACATGCATCCTTCCTTCTGGCCCTTCAGAACTACTTGCAAGGCCCAAAAGCATACTCCCATTTCTTCATGCTTGTGCTTTATTCTTTCCTAAAGTGCCTTTTCCCATTTGTCACTCTGCTCAGACTTGCAGTATTCATTTTTCAAAAGCTAGGTCCAAGTGTTACCTAAAACGTGGTGACTTACCCAAAAGCACTGTGATGGTTAATTTTATGTGTCAACTTGGCTAGACCATGGTACCCAGCCGTTTGGTCAAACATTCTAGATGTTTCTTTGCAGGTGTTTTTAAAGATGATATTGACATTTACATTGGTAGACTTTGAGTAAAGCAGATTACACTCCATAATGTGGGTGGGCCTCATTCAAATAAGTTGAAGGCCTTCTAGGGAAAAACTGACCTCCCCAAGCAGGAATAAATTGTGCTAGCAGACTGGCTTTGGACTTTAACTGTGTCTCTTGCTTCAGTCTTCAGCCTGCCTGCCTGCCCTGAAGACTTTTTTTTTTAACTTGTTTTTTTAATGTTTATTTAATTTTGAGAGAGGCAGAGTGTGAGTAAGGGAAGGGCAGAGAGAGAGGGAGACATAGAATCTGAAGCAGGCTCCAGTCTCGGAGCTGTCAGCACAGAGCCCGACACGGGGCTCGAACTCACGAACCATGAGATCATGACCTGAGCTGAAGTCAGGTGCTTAACTGACTAAGCCACCCAGATGCCCCTGCCCTGCAGACTTTAGATTTGCCAGGTTTCTACAATCATATGAGACACTCTCTCTGTTACTCTATTTTCCTCTCTCTGTATTTTTCTCTGTGTCTCTCTGTCTGTCTCTCTTTCTCTCCATGTTTGCGTATACACACACACACACACACACACACACACACACACACACACCCCTATTGGTTCTGTATTTCTGCAGAACTCTAATACATCACCCATCCTCTTCTGAAGCAGATGCTATTTCCTCTTTCTTTGTTCTCCCAAGACATTAATGGCCCTGTTTCTCCCATGTCATGGAACCATACTGTGCTGAGTGACTGATGAGAGTGCAACTCTTTTGAAGATGAAACTCCTGATTTGACTTTATATTCCCAGCACCTAACAGGATGCTATTACATGCCAGACACTGTGCTAACCGATGTGAATCAGCACCACCTACAGAAATATCCAACTCAAAACCATCAGCACCTCTTAGATTCTTCCTTGTCTCAGTTCCAACATATAACCACTAAATAAATGATTCTTATCATATTTAATTCACATTCTCTTTGAGATTTTGATTTTAAAAACTGGATTCTCTCCCAAGAAAAATACACGATTCCCACTAAATTTCACATATTTTTGAACTACATCAACCCAGCCAGCTCGTTGGGTAGGCACTATGATGGACATTTAGTGTACAATGATCAATAAGACAACATAGTTGCTCTTGTGAGTTTCTCCATATACTGTTAGAGAGTGACACATAATCAAATAATTACAATTTGATAAATGTAATAATCAAAGGAGAGAAGCATTGAGTATGATGAATGTTTTCACAGAAGTAGCATTTGACCTAAGTCTTGAAGGAGCAAAAGATGTAGTAGACAATAAAAGTTTAAGGAAACTTAACTTCTTAGGTAATCTTTAGAAGGAAAAGTCAAAAACAGAGTAATTATAGTTTTAATATCAATAGCAGCAATACTTCTTCTATACATCATTCAAAGTGGTTTTACATATTTTAACACACTTAATACTTGAAAGAATTACTTTAGGTGAGTACTGTTATCTATTGGTTTGCCAGGGCTCCATAACAGTACCACAGACTAGGTGCATTTTTCCCCCCACTAGACTAGAATTCTGGCTGCCTGGCTTGAGGTATCTCAAGCAGTGGTTCACAAAGACAGTGTGATGATCACTGCATCTGTCCTTGCCTTCCAGAAAGATGACACTTGAGAAAAACAACCCTAGATTCTCTTATCTTTTCATTGTCTCATATTCCCATAACTTCACTTATTAACACAAGCTGATGGCCTCTCAGTTTATATTTCCAGAGTAAATTTTACTCTGAATTCCAGACTCAAATATCCAGCCGTCCAACTGACATCTCCTTTGGAAAATTTCAAAAGTATCTTCAAGTACAGTACATCAAAAATCATAATACTAACATCTCTTCCTCATGCCACACTTTCTCTCCAGTTGACTACATCTTTGGGAATAAAAATATTTTGTCCTGGGGCACCTGGGTGGTTCAGTCAGTTAAGTGTCTGATTCTTGATTTCAGTTCAGGTCATGATCTCACAGTTCATTAGATCAAGCCCCACATCGGGCTCTCTGCTGACAGTATGGAGACTGCTTTGGATTCCCTCTCTCCCTGTCTCTCTGCCCCTCTCCCTCTTGCTCTCTCTCTCTCTCTCTCTCTTTCTTTCTCTCTCTCAAAATAAATAAACATTAAACATTTTTTTAAAAGTATTTTCTCCTGCAGAATAAGCCAGAAAACTTGGAGTCTTCTATGACACCTCATCCCTCAGTTGTGCTGCTTGGGTGTCGCATGTCATCTTTTTGCCTACACATCATTTTCTCTGTGATTTCTTCATTCCTTGCTCTCTGCACATCAACTCATACTATCATTTAGCCCCTTCCCCACAATGCAATCTATGAAATCTTTAAAAACAAAACAGTGGGGGGAGTGCCTGGGTGGCTCAGTGGGTTAAAGGACTGACTTCGGCTCAGGTCATGATCTCATGGTTCGTGGATTTAAGCCTTGCACTGGGCTCTGTGCTGACAGCTCAGAGCCTCGAGCCTGCTTCAAATTCTGCATCTTCCTCTCTCTCTGACCCTCCCCCATTAACATTCTGTCTCTCTCTGTCTCAAAAATGAATAAACATTTAAAAAATTTTAAATGATAATCTGTTCATGTTATCACCTACCTCTTCTCCCCCACATACAGACAGTGACTCCTGCTGCTCATAGGAAAAAATACAAGTATTTCTCACATGCCTTCCTCTGCTCTTCATGATTTGCTCTCCATTTACTCTAGCCTGGTCTCAGACTATTTTCTCCCTGCTCTCCATAGACATATCAGTCAGTTAGTGCCTTGGACTTGCTATGTACTTCTCATCAAAAGCGCTTGGCAAATCCCCTTCTAGTCTTCAGAAACAGTCCGCCATTTCTCTAAATGTGCATTCTTCATCTCTTGGTTAACAGACTATCAAAGACTTTCCCACAGACTGCAGACCAAATGAGGTCTCCCCATTAAATCTTGTTACCATGTGGCCTTCTTCATGCTATTTGCCAAACCATAATTATAGATTTATTTTTGAAATTACTAGTTAATATTTGTCTCCACCCCTAGACTCTAAGTACCACAAGGATGGGTAACCTGGGGAATTTTATACCCTGCACAGGGCCAGTTTATTATAGATGCTCATATATACATATTCATCTATTTCTAAAATAGATGAATAAGTAAATGGAAAAGTGTTCCATTATACAAGTGTATGTTACTTTTTTACTATTGGGGTGGTGGTACTAAAGTAAATCTGTTCCTAAATACGCATCTACATTAGGCCCTTCTTGTTAGTTGTTCTTTTTTAAGAAATGAACTCTTATTTTAATATAGTTTTCTATTTACAAAAATATTGCAAAGATAGAACAAACATACTCCTCATCTATTTTCCCCTATTTTTAATATCTTATGGAACACTTGTTACAATTAGTGAAATAATACTGATCCATTATTAACCAAAGTCCATACTTTATTAAGATTACTTAATAGTTACTTAATATATATCTTTTGTTTCAGGATCCCATAAGACACCACGTTATATTTAATCATCACGTCTCTTAGGCTTCTCTTGGCTGTGACAGGTTTTCAAACTTCCCTGGTCTTTATGTTGTTTTTTTTTTAAGTTCAATCTACTAGAGGTTTATTGACTCATCTATATTTTATACTTTGGGTTATAACTTAATACCACTTTTTTTTATTCTGTGGCTCAAGTATTTTTAGCTTTGGCCGTTGGGAGGGATATCAGTGGGTTCCTCTGGTTCCTTTTATTAGAGAATCTTTCCTCTGCTCTATTCACTTTTTATTCTCCTTCTGTTATTCCAATTTACCTCTTTGATATTATGCATGTTACCTCTTTGAAATTATTCCACAGCTCTTGATTTTTTCCCCATTCTTTATTTCACTTTGCGTTCTCGTTTTGGAAGTTTCTATCTTCAAGCTCACAGATTTTCTTTCTCAGCAATGTCAGGTCCATTGATGAGTACATTAAAAGGTATTCTTCATTTCTGTTACACTCTTTTTTATTTCTAGCATTTCCTTTGAGTCTTTCTTAGAGTCTTTCCACCTCCCTGCTTCACTACCCTTCTGTTCTTGGATGTCATTTACTTGTCTTGTTAGAGCCCTTAATATATTATTCATAACTATTTAAATTACCTATGTGATGACTCTATCTATCTCATATCTCAGTTAGGGTTTACTTTGCTTTGATTGCTTGTTCTCTTCAGACTATTATTTTCTTGCCTTTCGGCATGCCTTGTAATTTTTTATTGAAAGTCAGATATACTTTATTGAGAGATAGGAACTGAGGTGGTCAGGCCTTTAAGGTAAGGATTTATGCTGATCTGGCAAGGAGTCGGGCTGTGTTTAATGGTAGCTGTAGGTGCTAGAGGCTTCAAATTTCCATAAGTCTTTGTTTTGTCCTTACTCTTGACTTTGGGCTTTCCTATATACTATTCCTCAGATACTGTCTGCCTTGTAGCTCTTTTAGCTGTAATCTCTGTCATGATACTGGAGCTCTGTTGATTCATGGTAGAGTATTAAGGTGGGAGGGGAGGTTGTGTTCTAAAACATTCTGATTAAATTTCAGTCTTTTACTTGGCCAGCGTCTTGGGGCAATGATCTTTATGAATGTTTCTCTAATGGTATAGCTTATCTTTCCCTCTAGCTCCTACTTTTTTGGTTACAGCATTCCCAGTTTATGTCTTTGAAGCCCAGACCAAAGTGGCCTATGTTTTATTTCCCCTTAAGTGGGACAAAAAAGCTGGAATCCCCTTTCGCTAGTCTGAATTAAACAGGGTCATTATGGAGAAGACTGAGGGCTTGTTTCATAATGGTGCTTCTCTGCAGTCATCTCTGCAGTCTTGAGAGTGACAGTTTTGCCCTGTGACTTCATTCTCTCATAGCCCAAGAAAAGTTGTGGATTTTCCATTTGTCTAGCTTTTCTTGCTGTGAGGATGGGAGTGCCCAGGGTTTTTACATGTCAGACTTGAAACCAGAATCTCATGTTACTTTTATCCATAAAACATGCCCTTCTCATTTGCATCTATGATCATTTTTACCTTCTCCTGATTCTAGAGAACTGTCTGGATACAATTTATAGAAATCTTTGTTAGGAAGATAAGGTCTGAAAATGGCAGTGTGATTATCTAAGTTAAGCATCAGAATTCCGATGTGAGACATTTTAGACACGGTTTGACGAAATCACCTGAAGATGAGCACCACCGATGAAGAATTTAATTGAGATTAATACTTTCATTTTAAAAGGTTGATAAGGTGGGTGAGCACATTAATGGTTTTATCCATTAAATCTTTTGGTGCTAAGAATTGATGTCCTTGTCTTACCTAGTAAAGAATTTTTATTTCTTGGCAGAAAAAAAAAAGATTATTTATAAGCTGAAGTACAGTAGCAATTTTTCTCAATTGACAAAAGGCACTATTTTTGCCTCAAGCCCTTATTTGGTGGCTCACTGTATATTGGGCTCTTTTGCAATCAAAGTTAAATAGGGGTGGGGAGAGATTAATTGTATCAGATAGCCTCCTTCTCATTAAAAAAAGTAGATTTGCCAGTTGAAAAGCAGGTAAACATTGTCTAAGCATGTTTAAATATTATTTAAACATTAAAATTGCTTAATACAAATAAGATACCTTTCAAAACATTGTAATACAATTCTCTTTTTGTTAAAATATATATGTAGTGTTATACATATTTTATAAACTAGATGTAATAAAATATGAAGCGATTACATGAATTTTTTTTCTCATTTCATTTTGCCCATTTATATTTTCTGAATTGTAGATAATGAATAAGTAATGCTTTCATGCAAAGAGAAAACTGCAGACGTTAAAACAAAAAAAAACCTAATTAATAAAATGTTAGGTCTCGAATAGAATTTGGGCCTCATTTGTTAAGCCAATTCCTAATTTCTTTCGTTGATAAGACACACACAGAAAAGCCAATCTTCCCATATCTTCTCCTTTTTCATTCCTGCCGGTCAGAATCATAAGCCTTCTTAAAAAGACCCAGTTCAAAGGTACATACATGGCTTTAGCATTTCTATTACAGTATGTCTTAGGTCTCTCGCTAATTGTGAAGTTCTTCAAATATAAAGTTAAATTTTATATAAATTTTCACAAATTTTCTTTGTCACAATCCATGGAACTCACTTTTTTATGTGGGCTCTTGTTTCTCCAAACTTTGACACATAATAAGTACTCAGTCAACTTATTTAGTAGTTGAGCTATTTAGAGAGCATTTGGTATTTGTGGATCATATTTTCAGTATTTATCAGCAGCCTGCTGATCCCTCAGTTAATTCACATTTAAAAGCCAACTTTAATCACAACTAGCATTTGAAGTCCAGATTCTCTAGGCAAACAGAATTGTTTCCCATTGTGGAAAAAATGACCACCACACTGTCGTCCTGCATCATTGTTCTCTTCTTTACTGTACTTCAAAATGTTTTTTCAATTTTTTGTTCATTTGAAGCATTATCACATTCCTTTTTAGACACCTCGCCATGACAACGCACTAACTTTTTATCTCCTGGAACAAGTTTTATAGCTATGTAATAGTAGATTACTTATTTAGTACTTTCATATATATTATCACATTGGATAATTCCTTTGGAAATAGGGCAGATAGTACTGCTTTCATTTAAGGATGAGGAGACTAGATCTCCAAGAACTTTAGTGATTTGCTTAGAGTCATACAGCTTTTAAAGCACAGAGCTAGGCCTCAAGGGGAGTTCTCTGACTTTAGGTCTTGTGTTCTGCCCTCTATTATAGCTTGATAATACAAAGCCATTCTCTTTGTCATACTTATAATAATACATTATAAATTCTTCAATAGCTTGAGTTTCTACTTTATTCTTACTCAGTCTTTTTAATCTCTTAATTGTTTAGCTTTTGTTCCAGTCAGAAATTTTAATTGCATACAACAGAGACTAACTCTGGCTGATTTAAACAGAAAAAGAATTTGCTAAGAAGATATTGGGTAGCTCAGGAAATCATGGAGAAGTAGGTTCAGAAATGGGTGGGAACAAGGGAGGAGGGGACTAGCAGCTAAGAGATCTACCAAAACCATGCTATAGAACACAGCATAGTCCTTTCCTGGGTCTCCTGGTCTTACAAGCCCTAAAAATTGATGTTGTTATCACAATTGCCGTTGCCCACTACCAGAATAGTTTCCCATTGTCCTTGCTCCTGTATGTCACTATCTTCTGCTTCAAAGTCTCAAATGGATATATGTGATCGAGTATGGATCATATGGTAATACTCTAGCTTCAGGGGAAGTTGGAAAACCAAGTCCAAGTATTTTTAGTCTCCATTTTGGGAGCCAAGATCTTTCTCACCCCAAGTTTCATTAAGCATATACTTCACCCAACATAACAAGATGGTTGAAATAATTAAATAATTGAAAGTCCTCTACCAGGACCAAAAAAAAAAAGACCAAATTTCAGTACTGATTCCAACCTAGTTTTATGTGTTCTTTCTTTAGGCTAACTTTCTTTGAGACAAGAAACATTTAATTTACAATTCTGACTCAGTTGTCATTCAACTAATAATCACCCTTGCTCTGCAGCATTCTGTAAGGTCTAAACTTGTCATGTAAAGTTCATTTACCAAGAAATCCCCTTTCCACAGTTATCCTCTGATATTTCTTTCAAATGAGTGAGCTTCATCAGGGCCTGACAGAACGAACTAGTGCTTTACAAAATATTTTCAAAGCATGAAAAATTCATTTGGCATCCTTCCATGTCTTGGGATTTTAAGATATGCCTTGTTATTTTACTTTAAGAATTATAAACATTCTTTTACAAACATGTTTCTGAGTCTGGATAATCTTTTTCTCCACAGCATTTTTGAACAATGGCTCCGAAGGCACCATCCTCTTCAAGAAGTTTATCCAGAAGCCAATGCACCCATCGGACACAACCGGGAGTCCTACATGGTTCCTTTTATACCTCTTTACAGAAATGGTGATTTCTTTATTTCATCCAGAGACCTGGGCTATGACTATAGCAACCTACAAGATTCAGGTAGAGTTTAATTTCTTTCATATGAAATGATGATTCTTGTGCGACTGATTTCTTTTGAGAACGTACATAACCTTATGTTTTTACAATGTTATCCCCAAAGCCTTTAAATTGGGGAAAGCACACTACAAACCTTAATTTATCACTAATTTATTATCACACGACCTAAGTTGCGAGGATCTTTAATTTCACATCCATTCTGTTTAATATAAGGTATTTTGTATATGGCAGCCATGGAACAAACACTACAATTAAAATCAGAAAGAAAAAAAGAGGGTTTAAGATATGCCTCTATCAGCTGACTGTTGAAAATTATGCTTCAACCTATGAATCTCAGTTTTTTAACCTGAGATTGGGGTCAGAATACTTCAAAGAGATATTATGATAATTAAATGAATATGATGTATTAAAGAGTCCAGTGTGGTGTCGCACAAGATAAATATCTAGTAGTTTTAGGGAGGCCTCAGTTGCGCTGTTGGTTCAGTCTCTGACTCTTGATTTCAGCTCAGGTCATGATCTCATGGTCATGAAATCGAGCCCTGTGGTGATCCATGCTCAGCTCAGAGCCTGCCTGGGGTTCTCTCTCTCTTTCTCTCTCTTCCTCTGCCCCTCCCCTGCTTTCACACACACTCTTTCTCCTTCTCTCCAAAATGAATAAGTAAGTAAAAAAAAAATATATATATATATATATTCTATATATAGAGATATAATATATATACATACATATATACATATGTACATATATATATGTATATATATACTGTAGTACTTTTAGAATCATCTTTGGAAACTTTCTGCTACGGTTACCAAGAAAACTTGTGGATGTTTTTATTTTAAGCCCAATTAATAATAACAATAACAACAACAACAACAACAACAACAAGAGAAAGAAGAAGGGGGAGGAGGAGGAAGAGGAGAAGGAGAGGGAGGGGAGGAAGAGAAGGAGGAAGACAAAGAAGAAAGAATGATTATAATGTAATTGCTTGACTGTGATTGAGCTAATAATATAAAACTCTAGGATGATAATTATATCTGAGCTTTAAATAATCTTCCTGAGTAGAAATATGTTGATATCTTCCTAATAAATGAGGAACAGGAAACAATGTCTTTCCCCCACCCAAGAGTCTGCTACATGAGGTTCTCATACATGTGTTATTAATCAATCTTATATTAGGGTGAGTATTATTATCTCTATAAATAGGTGAGGCCGCTGATACTATGAGAATTTAAATGACTTTCCCAATATCAACACCAATATGTGGAGGAGACAGATTTCAATACTATAAGGCCCCCTCTTCATTTCACTACACTAAGCTTCTACTCTAACAAAAGAGGACCAACAGCCAAAACCAGTAAAAAACAAACAAACAAAAAAAACTAACATGGCTTGTGGTAAGAGGTATTCAATAAACATCGATGTTTCATTATATTCATTGATAATTCATAAAAATTATAATTCATAAAAACATGTAAATTAAATGAACAAATTAATGACATTTACTAATTTACTACCTCTTGTGCTAGATCTTAAGGGCATAAAGGACTGACATACTTCAAACCTCAAGGAGCTCTAAATTCAGTGTAGAAGTCAGATGATTGTGCAAGAAAGTACAAAACATCAGTCTGGGTTAAGTGCAGCAGAAGAGTCATAAACAAAAGCCAACAGGAGCACAGAGGAGAAAGCAATGACTTCTGAATAACACAACCTAGAAAGACAAAACCTTGAAGGATCAACAGACATGTAGCAGACAGAAAATGGCAGCTAATACTCTAAATGAAGAGAGTAATAAGAAAAATAGAGGTGGAGAGTGTACAGTGTATTTATAGAATGCTAAATTCTCCTATTTGAGTGGTATAAGCAATGGAAAATTACCCTGGGAGAAATTGAGTCATTTCATAATAGCTAACACATACTGAGTATTTTTTATGTGCCAGAAACTCTTCTAGGTGTGCTGTGTGCAAACTTCATAACTATCCTATGAATTAGGTACTATTATTTCTTTTTTCCTATTCAGGTGAGCAAACAGAGGCCTAAAGAATATGAGTAACTTGCCTCAGGCCATCTAGCTAGTATGTGGCATAGCAGAACCACAATTTAGGGCTAACAGGAGAACCTATATTTTATCAACATTTACCTGCCCTTTGGGGGATCATTGGTTGAACAAATATGGCTTTGATTAACCTGTTTTGCTTTATCTGAAAATCATAGGCAATGGAAGGAATACTAAAATGAGTAGCATTAGAAATCGCTTCTTTCAAAACTTTGAGATCATTGCGAATGGGGAATTTTGCAAAGGGCAGAGGTGTGGTAGGGGAGGGCTTTCTAGTCAAAAAAAGAGACAGTCTCAAGTAACATGTTTTCCCTTCCATCTATAAACACCCCACCATACATAAAGAAAGGACCGTATTTGTAATGGCTTTTCAAAGATTCACCACATAGCGTTTTATGATTCCCATTTCCAAAACATGCCAAATTCTTTCACGGGCTCATGCTTTTAAACATGCTATTCTCTCTGACTAAATTCTGATCCTGTTTATCCATTAATCAAACTCTCAAATATTAAATCATTTTATGCATATATGTCATCATGTTTAATCATTCTTTTATTAGAGTTACATGGTTTTTTTTTATGTATGAATCTTTCCCCACTCCACCTTGACTGTGTGCTCTACAAGATTAGAACTGATATCTTTCCAGCTTCTCTAGTTTAAATATCAAATGCTATCTGGTATCACTGGGGTGAAATCAATGAATCAATTTGGGTACAAGAGATATTGATCATGAAGGGCGGTATCTCTTAACCAATAAAAGCAAAGCTTGCTAGAAAAATGTCACCCCTCTTAATACCCACGCCATTTTTAGATATGTATTTTTAACATATTTCAAGCCTTCTATCACACTAGGTACTTTCTGTTACTGATTTTTTTATTCTTTATACATACATATATTTAATAACTACTTTGAACAAAGCATGGTCTTAGATACAATGAATATAGCAGTAACAACATAGTCTCTATCTTTATGGAGTCTATATCCTAATGGAAGACCTTAAACAACTACTTACCCAATGACTTATTTATTTGTAGATACACCTATGTCTATGGGTCAATGAAGTGATATTTCAGAGGATATCAGTATAAAGAAATGATTAGTTGGAAAAAGGGGGGGGGTCTTGATTACAGACTTTAGCCATATTGCTAAAATAACAGAAGCCATCAATAAATTTTAAACAGTGTTTTGAGTTTTCTAAAGAGTACTGTTGCTGCAGTGTGTAGGAAATTTTGTAACAGTTGCAAAGCACATTCAGGGAAGGTGGTGAAGATGTTATTACAAGAGTCCAGGAGGTAGGAAGGGAGGCAGAAAACATGAAAAAAATTGATATTATTTTGAATTGATATAAAATGTACAGAAGTTGGAAAACGATTCCAAGGAGAGAACCATGGATTCGTATGAATCATAGGAGGTGAGAAAGAAGGAGATATTAGGGATGCCTTTAAGCTTTCTGGCCTGTGAATATGATGAATGGTGATATGTTCACTGAGAGAGTATCAGTGGGAGTGAGGCCAGACATGGTGGGAATCTCATGTTTGCATTTGTTGAAGTGAGATGGGATGATAGGAGACATCGGGGTAAATATGTCTCTGGGGCAACTGGTTGGCCTGGAAACTCAGAAGATATCCCAATCTGCAGATACCAATAGGATATAAGTTATAGACATCAGCAGATGAATTATTCTCTCTGCTAATCTTCACAATATTATGTAGTAAGGATTTTTATTTTGTTTTGCAGGTAAATTGAGAACAAAAAGATAAAGTGACAAATTCTAAGTCACAAAGCTACTAAATGGCGAATATTAAATCCCAAACTAATTTTCTCCCCATTACTCCACACTAGAGAGGGTTCTCTTTAGTCCTTATACGTCTTGTACATTATGTTCCATCTCATGCTTCCTTCTCTGGAGTCCAAATGGGTAGTTTTTACTGAAAAGGCAAAAAATCCATCAGAGGAGAGAAGGAAACGGGGCCTCAAAGAGTCCCATTAGGGGCTTTAGCTAATTATTATTTATTTCTACTTAAATATTAAAACAAAATGAAGTTGATTTGAGATGTGTATTTGTTTAGGGCACTTTTCATCCAGCTGTGAATCTACACCATCAATTTTAGAGAAGTTTGACTTTAAAATCAACAATAGAATTGCCTAGTTTCTATTTTATAAATTATTCTATCACTTCTGTTGTACATCCAAGGAGTTTAAAATTTATTCTTATTTATTGCTAAACTTTAGGCCTACTAAAAAAAAAATCTTTAAAAACTCCTTCATGTAATTTAGTTCAAGAACTTTATTATTCATCATTCAGGTACTCGTGTTTATAATTACTTAAGTGTTTTCTGTAAAAGGCAGCTGATGTCTGGCATTTGTCAAACATTTTCTCTTATAATCGAATTTAGTGATGCTTTTAAAAATTGAGCAGCAGGTGATTTTGTTTGCATGCATAGCTGATTAAAAGGCGAGACCAAAAAGCTTTGACAATGAAAGGTTGTGTCCTTAATGCTGTTGGAAAATATGATCATGCTTTTGTGTGATACCTGCTCTATGGAGAGCTTCCTTATCCCAGTATATCCTGAAAAACCTTGCCATTTGATGTTAACAATGAGAGGAGGAGACACAATCATGGTAATTAGAGTGCCCATTCTACAGTTGCGATTTGGCGATGTGGCTTCTATAATTCACAGATGTGTTCAGTAGCTATTCTTGCCTAAGTGTATACATAGGTGCACGCTGTTCCTTTTTTTCCTGGGAAAGCTTTCCATCATCATGTGCTCAGTTTTCATTCATTCCTCTACTGAGTGAGAGAGTCTTCTGGGAGGCCTCCCTCGACTCCCCAGACAGAAATGAGCTCTTTCCACCATGATTCCATTGTATCTTTTGCTTACTTCCATCATTACAGCAATGCTCTTGAAACAATTTGTTTACTTGTAAGTCACCTCTTCCAGTTATTGTTTCCTTCAGGCCAGGGATTTTACTTGCTTATCTCTTCACCTACAGCGCAGGACCACTGCTTGGTATGTAATGTGTCTCAGTGAACGTTTGCTGTATGAATGAATAAATGAATGAATGAATAGAAGAATAAAAGATAAAACAAATAAGACATAATACTTGTCTCTTAAGAACTTATGATCAAACCTGAAAATACATATAATACATATAAATAATTACATATAGTACATATAAATAATTACAACACATAGACAATGGTGCCAAGTGTCAAAAGGGAGCAAAAAAAGAAATAGTCTGAGAATACAAAAGAGAGCTGACTTGAACCAGTAATCAAAGCAGTTTTGAGAGAGAAAAGTCTTATTAGAAGCTGTTTCAACTGAAATATTACTAAAATTATTATGGAATAACAAGAATCATTAAGAGTTATAAATTGCTTTCTATGTGCTACATATTTTACCAAGGGCTACATATACATGGTCTGGTTTAAATATTACAGGCAAACTTTCTAAGTTACAGATTCCTAACTCATTAAGTTAGGATAATGGTCCCTAACTAACTTGTCTTGTGGGTAAATGAGGTTATGATCTGAACATGATAAAGCACAAAACAAACAGAAGACTATATTATTATTCTGAAGAGAAAGAATAACAAGAAAAATGAAATTTAGGTAGGCAAAGATAGAACAATTACGATATTAAGAAATAATTTAAAGATGCATTCTTTGGGTTCCAAAGCAAGGAACTGAGAAGAAAATCTAAATTTTCATTTGGAGCCATTGAGAAATACAAAGTGTGTTTAAAAGAAGTCCACTGGTAGCAGTGAAAATTGAGAAAAGTTAGAGTGAACTGAAGTAGAGAGATTATAAGAGAAGCTGAAGACCAGGACAGACATAGAGATAATATTTGAAAATAGTGACTGAGCTGAGCCTGAAATAGAGGAAATTATATTTATTATGGAATCTCTATGTACTCTGCATTTTGCTAGACATTTTAAATGTACTTTATATATTGAAGTGACTACTAGCAATATAAACCAGGTGTTTGTAGTCCCATTTTCAAAATAATTTTAAAAACATTGAAAACAGTAACTTTTTGATATTTTTAATTTTAGCTTTTTGGCTTTAATTGTTTAGATTTAAATATCAAAGTTCTAAATGTTTTGTATAATTTATTTGGTAATGTTGTCCCTTCCTGATGAAAAGAAACTCGAAATCGCAACACTGTTCAAATTATGCTTAATGAGTTCTAGGAATTAAAAAAAATTAATGTTTGTTTATTTTTGAGAGAGACAGAGACAGAGTGCGATTGGGGGTGGGGCAGAGAGAGAGGGAGACACAGAATCCAAAGCAGGCTCCAGACTCCTAGCTGCCAGCACAGAGCCCTATGCGGGGTTTGAACTCACAAACCGTGAGATCATAACCTGAGCCAAAATTGGACGCTTAACCGACTGAGCCACCCAGGTACTCCTCCTTTAAAAAAAAATTTTTTTTTAATGTTTATTTATTTTTGAGATGAGTTCTAGGAATTTTAGAGGTAACTTAGTGACAGCTGGCAAAAAGATGTTGTCAAGGACAGAAGGAGAAATGGGCTATAGCCCCAAATAGGCCAGGGAAGCTACACTTTTATCTTCTTTGAAACGATGTTAGGCTTTAGTACTATGAAATTTATTTTTAACAAATTCTCTTGATTAAAAAGAGAGAACATGACTGCTTTAATCTTTCTGAAAATTATTGAACATTTATATTATACACGGAGTTTACGTATACATAAAACCTTGGTTTGTGAGCATAATTCATTCTGGAAGCATGCTTGTCATCCAAAGCTCTCGTATATCAAAGAGAATTTCAAGAACCACTGACTCAGTTGAGATCATGTAACATTCGGCATCACGTACTTATACTGCAAGACATGGCTCATTTATCAAGTTAAAATTTATAGGAAATGTTTTCTCATCTTGCAGAACACTCGCAGAACAAGTTACTCACAATAGGTTTTATTATAGCTGCAATTCCAGAATTTCCTAAGGTTTTTACTCCATTTTTTATTGTAGTGAACATATAAGTAACTTTTTAAAACAATCAGGACTTTCAAAAAGGCAAATGGCAGAAAACTCATAGGAATGAGATTAGATTTAAAAAGGTATTTTTGGTTTAAAAAAAAACAAGGACGGATGAACACTCAAATTCTGGGAAAGGCAGAAATGCAGCTGAGACTGAGGAAGAGCAGGAAGCAGGGAACTAAAAGCCCTAAAGACTCTCTGTCTCTCTGTTCCTCTGACTACCTCTGTCTGTCTCTCTCATTCTCTATCTCTCATCTCTATTTCTTGGAGTGCGTTCATCCTGTCTCCTACAGGTTGAAGAGTAAGGCTATCATGAGCTCCCAAGACAGCTGGTAACTGCAGCAGAGTGAATTCCGAGAAGTCATTCTGATTGGCCCATCTTGAGTCAGTGGCCTACCATTTACCAACCATGGCCAAGGAAGGAGTTTTAAAGACTGTTATAGTTCCTGCATCAGTGAGGGTGGGAAGGTAGGGATCAGGAGCAGATGCAGGTTCTAACAACTATGGCTTAAATAAGTTACTTTACTTATTGCTCAAAGAGCAGTCTGGGCATGTTGTTGAATATCAGCTCCATAATTCCAGGGTCCAGAGCTGCTTCTTTCTTGTTTCCACAAGACCTAGGGCTTACTCTGGGCCACGTGGTCCATGTTGGCTCATCAGCATGCTATCTGCATTACAGCAAAGCAAAAATAGAGAAGGAAAAAGGAAAAGACAATCTTTTTTTCTTTTTAAAGAAAATGCCCCAAAGTTGCATATATCGCTTTCACACAAGACTTGAGTCACACAGACATCATTTGCTGCCAGGTGAGCCCAAGATGCTCTCTCTTCTCCGTATATGAAATGAATAGGAATATCTTGGAGTCTCTTATAAATAATGATGGGTATTTTTAAATCAAGCAAAAGGATAAAATAAATTATTAACTCCAAGGGAAAAATAATATAAGGAAATGTAATCATTCCACTGTGAATAATATTTATATACTAAAACTAATGAAGGGGTGACCTGTGTGGCTCAGTCAGGTTAAGTGTCCGACTTCAGCTCAGGTCATGATCTCACAGCTTGTGGGTTTGAGCCCCTGCATCGGGCTCTGTGCTGACAGCTCAGAGCCTGGAGCCTGCTTAGGTTTCTGTGTCTTCCTCTTTCTCAGCCCTCTCCAGCTTGTGCGCTGCGCTCTCTCTCTCCCTTAAAAATAAATAAACATTAAAAAAATTAAAACTAATGAATATCCTAGATGTCGACTTCACTCCAAATCATGATGTTATTATGCCAAAATGACGTAGGAAAGTAAAGGGGAGTTGTAAGAGAACAAGAATCATTATTTCTATACGAAGAACTCCAGATATAAACTTGATGAATTAAAAGATGGTAATGTTTGCCTATTATATTTCAAAATATGGAAGCAAATATCAGAATAAAGAACTAAAAATTGCAATTGCTGGCTTGGTTATAGGCACTGCATTTTTTACAGATCAGGTGTTATCAATCAATTTTGAAACATACCAGCAAGGTGGTAGGAGTTCCTGTCTTCCTGATGAAGAAACTAAGACTTAGGAGTATTAAGTGTGACTTTTCTGAGCTCTTATAGCTACTAAGTAGCAGAGCTGGCATTCAAACCCAAGCGTCTGACTCCACAGTAAGGATAATTAATAATAAGGGTGATGATGATGATGATGTTAATGATGATGATGATGATGACAATAGTAGAATCACTGGGATATCTTTCTGTTTCAGATCGGGACATTTTTCAAGATTACATTAAGCCCTACTTAGAACAAGCAAGTCGGCTCTGGCCATGGCTCATTGGGGCTGCTGTGGTAGGATCTGTCCTCACCACCATGCTGGGAAGGCTCACTAGCCTAATGTGTCGTCACAAAAGACAACAGCTTCAAGAAGAAAGACAGCCCCTTCTCACGGAAAAGGAGGATTACCATAGCTTGTTGTATCAGACTCACGTATAAAAGGCTGAGGCAATAGAGTAGGGCCAAAAAGGCTGGCCTCACTTTAATTCATATGATGTTCAAGTGCCCTAGGGAAGACCCAAGAGCGGTCTCAGTATTCGTTTGTGAAGACTATTATCAGCATTGCCATCTAATACAAAAGGTACCCCTCCTCCAATTCAGGTAGAATACACCTGTGCTTGCCTCACTGCCTTTTGATCATCCCTTTGACAATTTTCCTCAAGCCCATATTTCTAAGAAAAGGATGCCATTTGGTAAGAATAACTGCTATTTGTATCTGAATGAAAGTGCTCTTATAAAAATGTGGAAATAATTTTGATTTTTCTCCTGATTGTTTAATGAAATGTTTCTTTTTTATTGTCTTCTTTCTTTGATTTTAATAAAATAGTAACAAATTTACGTAGACTGACTCCTTTGAGCTTGGGAAGTACATTTTTATTTTCCTCAGAAAGCATGTTTCCTTAATATTTTACATTCTTGCTCCAAAATGTGTTAGGGACTTTGAATAAACAACAGCTTCTAGCTCTTTCTGCCATTCTGAATATGTGTTTGAAGGTCACTGAAAATAAAGGCCCTGCCCCTACGACGAATCTGGTTTAAGTACCTGTCTCAAGATGTACTCATTAACTATGTTGACAATGGCAATAGTCCCTATTAAAAGCTTTTTTTAATCTTCTAAGAAGAATTTTATTAGAGAATGTCTAAAATGCTAGAAAACACTTGAAGTTTGAGAACTGTTATGTGAATTGCCTGCTTGAAGTTCTAGTAAAATAAGATTTCTTTCTGCTAGCTATTAAGACCCTAAATTAGGATATGCAGTTAATCCTGCTGCTTGAATTTTTGGGTCTCACTGAATTTCTAAAACTAGGGCAATTGATATTACATTTCTATCATAGCTATGTATAGCATAAAAGACAAGGACCAGGTGGTGGAAGGTACAGGGGACCGTTTTGGTTCAATAAAAGGAAAAACTGTCCAACATTCAGAGCTTTCCAAAACCAAAAGGGACATCCTTAGGAAATAAGTGGTTACCACTATAGTTCTTCACATATAGGTTGGGTGGCTAATTCAACTTGAATTCTATAAAGAGAATTTAAGTATTAAGTTTATAGTAATACTTAGTTAAATTGGCTCAGGACTCTTAACTCCCCATTCAGAAACAAGGCCACGCATTCTCTATAAAAAGTCCCTGTGATTCTTCCACACTATTGCAGGGTATTTCACCAGATTCTAATTTCCACTTTCTCTGGAAATCCAAGCTCATTTGCTCTGTCCTGATATCCTCCATCTCTTTGTTTCTCTTAATCCTAATTAGCATTTCTCTGCTCAGCATTTTCAATATGACTTTAGTTTTACTACTTAATTTGCATTTCCCACCTCATCTCTGAACACTGTCTTTCACTATCTCTTGATGCCAAGCTTTAAAGACAGACATGTCTAATCCAGGCTCCCAAAACCCTGCCTGGTTCTCGCACCTGAACCTGCACATGTCTGGGGAGTATTTGAAAGGAGACCTGCTCACCTGTATGGTACCTTTCAACTAAAATATCCTACAACTCCTAGAAGGTCTGAAGCATAGTGTTCAGATTCTTTATGAATGCATTTAAATTTTTGTTAACGTTTTTATTTTTGAGAGACATAGAGATAGAGCGTGAGCAAGGGAAGGGCAGAGAGAGAGGGAGATACAGAATCTGAAGCAGGCTCCAGCCTCTGAGCTGTCAGCACAGAGCCCGACGCGGGGCTCAAACTCACAGACCGCGAGATCATGACCTGAGCTGAAGTTGGCTGCTTAACAGACTGAGCCACCCATGAAAGCATTTTAAAATGAGTGGACTGAAACCTTTGAGCTCTTAAAAATGATTTTATCTAGAAAAACCTGGCCTAAAGTCAAGATCACATAACTTTAAATCATTACATTTTATTTAGTCTCAATTTAGATTTCAAAGAAAAGCAAGAAAACAGCCTATTATACACATTGGTCAAATGATCTTGGCTAATTTTCATCTAGAATACATACAAATTCACAATTATTGATGAGGTAACTGACTCTCAGAAATTACTAATAGTTAATAAACTCAGTTATATAGAGTAATATTATCTTCTAACTCCCAGTGGTTAGACTTACCCACTAACTTGTCTAATTTCCACTGCTTCATAGAGAAAAGTCAGGCAAGGGATAGGCAACAGCATATTTACTTAGACACTGGGGGTCTGTGGGACTAGTGGACAAAGACAAGGGATTATATCCTCAATTTGGTACATTACCAGAAAAAAAAATTAAAATTAATTAACAATAGCATCTGAGCACCCGATTCAATTTAGTTGGGAATTGTAACCAGTAAAACTAAGAACGAAAAGTGGGAAAAGAAATTTGGATAATGGTCTGCAGAAGATTGTGAGGAAGCAGTAACAGTGAATTTTGATTGCCTTTTGCCTCATCTCAGAACACAAAGAAATTACTTAGCTAGGTTTGAGTTGAGGCCAAATTTTGGTCCAGGTAGTATTTTTAACCATTTTTACAAAGCACCCCGAATGAAAGTCCACCCCAGGAATGTTCATTGCTACTGACAGCGATCTGTGTAAAGTCATTCTTTTCTTTATCACAAGACAATTCCCTCCTTTATCACTGCATTTTAACATAAAACATTGCTCTGTTTCTCTAGAGGCAGCAGGTATTTACTTGTGTATCTGAAACCACTACCACATTGATTCTCAGTAAGGTTTTCTCAGTATGGTTTTCTCAATAAGGTTCCAAAATTACATGACTGATATTACATGGCTGAAGATACCTGGCAGTTTCATGAGATTCTAACCAACATCACATTCTGTGGCATTGTTTTTCAGTGTGGCTTTTATAAACAGCTTCACTGTTGGCTCTGCTCTTTTTCCATCGCCACATTACAAGTCACATTTTGTTACAAAGAAATAAGCAGCTGCTACTCTTTTTGTTCCTCTTTCTGTGTTTTATTAAAAAAAAGAGTATTTTTAGTAACCAACCTTTCCAACAAGTCAAATACATAATTCTCCATCTGTAGAAATAAATATGTGATGAGTACAAGTCATTTCAAGCAGTGTCTCTAGCAGGCTGACAACTGGCATTGATTGTGGATGTTTTAAATAGCCTTTCCCTTGTTTATATGGGCTTTGATTTGTAGGAGCAGTTTTCTTTGTCATCATAAAAAGGGCCTTCACTGGGGCCTCCTATTGTTAGCCTGTGCTATTTTGGAGGGCACATCAGTAGAACAAAGTTCCACTCCCTTTCTGATTAGACTCCTGAAAGCTGCTGAGATGCAAGTAGAAAGAGTTGTTTGCATATTTTTTTTTAACTTTATGTTGCTTATTTTCAAAAGCATTGGCTAGTTTGTACAATCATGAATATAAAATTGCCTATGGCAACCACAGGAGGTCTTAAAGACTTTCAAATCACTCTGCTTTTTAAAACTATATAGGAAGAATGAGAGTATTTCTTTAAAATAGAATCCTTATTAATACTTTGTACAGCCTGTGTTTATCTGTTTCATAAGTTCTTTTCTTTTTTTTTAATGCTTATTTAATTTGAAAGAGAGGTAATGAGAGCATGTGCAAGAGGGGGAGGGGCAGAGAGAGAGAGGGAGAAAGAGAATCTCAAGCAGGGCCCCCACTGTCAGTGCACAACCCAATACAGGGCTCAGGGCTTGATCGCACTAACCAAACCTTGAGTTTGTGACCTCAGCTGAAATCAAGAATCCTAGGCTTAACCAATTGAGCCATCCAGGCGTCCTTATAAATTCTTTTCTTTTCTTTTTTTGATTTTTTTTTAACATTTATTCACCTTTGAGAGAGAGAGAGAGAGAGAGAGAGAGAGAGAGAGCGCGAGCATAAATGGGGGAGGGGCAGAGAGAGGAGACACAGAATCCGAAGCAGGCTCGAAGCTCTGAGCTGTCAGCACAGAGCTCCACTCAGGGCTCAGCCCCACAACCCCTGAGATCATGACCTGAGCTGAAGTTGGTCACTTAACCGACTGAGCCACCCAGGTGCCCCATTAATCACAATGTAAGAAATTTTTCTTATTGATGAGGGAGCATAAGGTAGGCTGACAGGCTGCCAACACCCCACCCCCACCCCAGGTGGGATATTCCTCAGGCACTCCTGGCCCCCAAGAACAAAGAAAAGAGGAAAAACAAATGTTTAACTGATAGAGATCATAGTCCTACAGGGACCTGAGTCTCCATCTATTTACAAATATCTTAGTGAATTATAAGAAAAAGGCAATCTTATCAATAGCCTAATCTCCAGAAACCTGCAGACTTCTTGGAGCCTCAACATCCATAGTGATGTGGGAAATGAAGGCAGAAGGAAATGGCAGACAGAACTAAATTTCCTTATAATCTGCAGCCAATTGACAAATACTTGAGGCTCAGAGTAAACATTTCCCCAGGAACTTCCTACTGTCTTAATGCTAATGCTTTGCTTGAGGGAAAACAACCTCAGCTTGATAATAGCTAAGTCTCCAGTATCCTGTGAGTCTTCTTTAGCAAATGAAAATCTCACTGGAAACTTCCCTGGACTTTACCTCTCGCGACTCCCTAGCACATAACCAATCTCTCCTCATGGTCGGAGGGCAGCTCTTCCTGCCCAGGGGTCTTGTACCCTAGCTTTAATAAAATCACCTATTTCCACCAAAGATGTCTTCAAGAATTCTTTCTTGGTCGTGGTCTAGACCCCAGGAACCCCACTATCACCCCAAAAGACCTCTTCACTTATAACTTCATGTTAATGTACCAATGCTTATGTGTTTTATAATCACGATCATAGTGATTTCTAATTTCTTACTTATTTTTGAGAGAGAGAGCACACATGCAAGTAGGGAAGAGGCAGAGGGAGAGGGAGACACAGAAGCAAAAGTAGCTCCAGGCTCTTGAGCTGTCAGCATGGAGCCCAACACATGGCTCAAACTCATGAAATATGAGATTATTACCTGAGCCAAAATCCAAAGCTTAACTGACTGAGCCCCCAGGTGGCCTTCTAATTTCTTATTTAAAAATAAGTAGCAAAGATGTTACAATCTAGTAAGTAGTTACGATGTTCCAAGAACTTTGCTGAACACTTCATGTATGCGAACTCATTTACTCTTCATGTCATCAATATGGAATAAGTATTATTCGTGGTTTCAAATGAAGAAATGAACACTTAAATGGGAGACATACTTCGCCTAGGTTTACTTGTCTGTTCAGTAGTTTATATAATTTAGCTGAGATTTGAATACAATTCCTCCTTCATAATTACAGATTTCATTGTTTTTATTATTTAATTATGTTGATGTGCTGTCACTTGCCGATTCCTCACTACTGGACATTTAGGTTTTATCAGTTTTTATTTTTTTAATTAATTTTTTAAAATCCCAGTATAATTAATGTACAGCGTTACATTAGTTTCAGGTGTACAATATGACGATTCAACCATTCTATGTTTTATCTAGTTTTTAAATTATGTTCAGTGCCATATCTAATTTCTCTTAAATTATTTTCCAGAAGTCCAACCTTCTGGATCAAAGCAAATGAGTAATTTTATGGCTTTTCTAATGAATTGCCACAGCACTTTTGCAAAGGGTTGCATAGATTTAAAATGCAGAGAGAAAACCTAAAAATAAAGATCAAAAGGAATGAAGAAGAAAATGAGAGGCGAAGAATTTAGAAA
Organism: Paguma larvata; assembly: GCA_030068075.1. Lineage (NCBI taxonomy): Eukaryota > Metazoa > Chordata > Mammalia > Carnivora > Viverridae > Paguma > Paguma larvata. Next base: position 41,966,877 of record CM057831.1, on the reverse strand, counting down.
AAGGAAGAGTTGCAATTCTCTTTGAGAGGAACTGATGACCCTAACTGCCACTTGGAGTATTGCTTCTTTTCATAAATCTTTGTGAAATTATAACATCAATTAAATGGGCATTTTCTCTCAAAAAAATTAGATGAAAATTCAGACTGAAGCAATTTTAGAGAGAGAGAGAATAGCATGCATGTAAATTGCTCTCAAAATGAGATGTTTTCAGAAATGTGTTCATCTTAGCTGGGTAGAGGTGTATGTGCCTCAAGCTATCAGAATCATGCAGGGAAAAACAACAATAATAAAAACAAAAAAAAATCCAGCAACACTAGAAATCCATCCTTGGAAGAGTAAGCACAAGGCATCGAAATAGTCTGAACAACACAGAGTCAGAGTCAGCTATTGGGATAGGTAATTGCAAATATTTGCAAGAATAATTGCGAAGCATAGGTGTGTGTGTGTGTGTGTGTGTGTGTGTGTGTGTGTGTGTGTGTGTAGAGAAAAAAGAGAGAAAATACAGAAAGATTAAAATTTTTTCACCTCTCTCCAATATCAAAGAGAATTTTTATTTTATTTTTATTGCTACTGCCATAAATTACCACAAACACAGTGGCATAAACCATATAAATTTGTTATTTTTGTAATTCAGTAGATTAGAAGTCCAACATGGGTCTCACTGAGCTAAAACCAAGGTGGCAGTAAGACTGTGTTCTTTGTGGAGACTGTGAGGAAGCTGTCGTTTCCCTATGTTTTACAGCTTCTCAAGACCATCTAACATTCCACTCCTCCCTCCATCTTCAAAGCCAGATACATTGTATCACTCTGATCATTCTTTGGTAGTTATATCTTTGATTGATTTAAAAAGAGAAATTGATAATCGAATTGAACTCTAGAAGTTCACCCATTAGATGAGGTGGTAGATAGTTTCAACAAAATCTTGGCATGATAAAGACAAATGTTGACAAACTATGGCCCATTGCCAAAATCCTGCCTGCCACCTGTTCTTGTAAATGAAGTCTTATTGGAACACAGCCATATTCATTTATTTATGTTACATACTGTCAATTGCTGTTTTCATGCTACAATGATAGAGTTGAAAGGTTGCATCACAAACCATGTGCCTTCCCCACAAGCCTATGAAAATTCACTATCTGTCCCATTACTGACAATGTTTACTCGACTCCTGGACTAAATCAAATCAAGAAATTTAGAGTCATGGAAGAGAAATAAATGTGGGTATAAAATCATGAAAGAGAGTTCCACCTTAACAACTTTAACAATAATTCATTTTCTTGTTATTCTATTGTTTTGGCAGTTTATTAAGATATAAAGTTCTTTGGTAGAAAGAGAAATATAGATATAGATATACAGTATGTGTGTGTATGTATGTATATATATATATATACATACAGATATATTTTTTTCATGTCGATTAGGAACTGTTCATAAGGTTGCAATTTTGAATTCTGTGAATAAGGTATATGAAAATACCAGATAGGAAATCCTTTATTTTTCTACCAGCAAACTGACAAACTTCCTACATTTTTTTTATTCATCTTACTTTTATTTGCCCCAGTTCTCATGTGAACATCCTTCCTACTGTCAAGGACTCATCTCTCTAAGCTTGAGATCCCAACCCTTCTGAATACTCAGGGGCCTTTACTTCATTAGTTTTCCTCCTTTCTGTACCTTCGACTCTTCCCACTCTATAAAACCCTTAACAGCATAGCATTCAGATGTGCTCCCCTTCGAAAGAAAATTACTCTTCCTTGACATCACATTTCCACCCAGCTTTTGCCCTATTTTTTGTCTACAGTCAAGCTTTTCAACAGAACTGTTTTAAAACATGAGTGATCTCGATGTCTTTGCCTCTTACTTACCACTCAATCCATTCCAATCTGTCTCCTGTCCCTGGCCTCTCCACTGAAACCCTTTTGATCAGTCACCGATGGTCTGTATATGGCCAAATCAGATGACATTTTGGTACTCATTTTACTTGATCCTTGCTCTCTTTTTAAACTTTTTTCTTATAGGGACACCCAGATGGCTCAGTCGGTTATGCATCTAACTTCAGCTCAGGTCTTAATTTATGGTTAGTGAGTTGAAGCCTTGTGTTCAGCTCTGGATGACAGCTCAGGGCCTGGAATCTGCTTTGGATTCTGTGTCTCCCTCTCCCTCTCCCCCTCTCTCTCTTTCTCTCTCTCTCTCTGTCCCTCCCCCACTTGTGTGCTCGCTCTCGCTCTCTCTCTCTCTCTCTCTCAAAAAATAAACTTAAAAAATGCTTTTTAAAAAACTCTTTTCTGGGCATCTGGGTGGCTCAGTCAGTTAAACACCCGACTTCAGCTCAGGTCATGATCTCGCGGTTATGAGTTCAAGCCCCACATCGGGCTCTCTGCCCTCAATGCAGAGCCTGCTTCAGACCCTCTGTCTCCCTCACTCTACTCCTCCTTCAGTCTTTCTCTGTCTCTCAAAAAGAAATAAACATTAAAAAAACTCTTTTCTTATGATTTCTGGAATATAACTCACTTATGGTTTTATGGTTTTCCTTCTTCCTCTCTGTTCTTTCCTTCTTAGCATCCCTCACATGTTCAACTCTTCTATCTGTACGTACTAGAAGTTTCTTAGCTGGACTTCTCTGAGACATGCAGGAGATTTGTTAGGAAGTACTTGCAGGATTCACAATGCTAAGAGAATAAGAGAGGCAAGGTATGAAGTAAGAGAAAATGAAACACAACAGAGGCCTCACCAACCCTACAAGTAGTTCCGTCCGCAGCTAGAACGGATGTAACTAGTATATATGTGTATACATTTATATTAGTAAGTAAAAATAATATATAGTATTAGAATGAATTTGTAATCTATATAAAAATTATAAGGAATTATTATAAGGAATTGTGTTATATATTATATAAGATATATAACTTATACAATAATGGGTAATTATGAAGTAACTCTAAACCCCTTAGGGCAATTAATTCAGAAGGGAAAGTAATGAGCAGACTGGAATTCCAAGAACATAAGCTGAACTGTCTACAAAGGTATGAGTCTCTTTCATGAGGAAAGGCCAAACCCTGTTGAAAGGCCTTCCAACTGACAGAGTCAAGCTACTCAGAATGATCTCCTTTTTGATTAACATAAAATCAACTGACTAGGGCCTTTAATCATACCTACAAACCCTCTGCATGGCACCACTGGATTAGTGCCTGACCAAGTAACTGAAGATGTGTGTATGCCGCTGCTTCTTCTAACTTTGTGAGAGAATAGTCCTCGTGGTTCATTCTAGAAACATACTCGAAAAGAACTAGAGTTCTTCAGAATAGCCACATTGACACACATGGTGAGGAGACCAGATCTTCCTTCCTTTGAGCCATTCTCTGGCCATGACTTCAAATGAACAAGCTGGCAGCTTTGGCGGCGGGGGGGTGGGGGGGTGATATGTGACATGACCCATGGCCATGTGCTCACTGCCACATCTACTTTGTTGTACAGTGTTAGAATCTTATGATCCCCAGTGGAATCAGTTTTAAAACTACATCTACTATTGGTTCTGACTTACAGAGCACAGACACTAGTGAGCTTCTCGGAAATACTGGTGCCCTTCTCAGAAATTCTTACTCACTTTGGTAAATGGAGGTTCCCTGAAGCCTTACTATCAAACAGTCAGCCAGTGGTTTTTCATTCTTATCTACCATACCCATGCTTGCCTGCCCTTTGATCTTTCCTCCACCATGAACCATAGAGTTCTGACATTTCATTTTCATTAATGTGGGCCATCTTTTCCTCAAATATATAAGAGTGATCCTTGCAGCATTTTAGCACTGTCTTCTGGGATTCTTTCAAGAATGTTCAATTCTGTATCAGGGGAGATACTCCCATTTTGGTAAATTTTTCTTTCCTGTCTTGCTCAGCTTCCTCAGCATCCAGACTCCTATATATTCTCCTAGATCTTCCTGGGCATATATCTGCTAAATCTGTAACTCATTGGTGTGTATACTTTTTCCTCTTTTAAATCACCTAGTATGTCCCCAAGAAGTTTATGTTGTCACTTGACCCTATTACTGGTCAATTATTGGTCTGATGTTCACGAAGAGAGTTAGAGGCAGGTACTAAAAGAGGTGTGTGTTGTCTTGCAAAGCACAGTTGGCATCGTTTTCAAACAAGAGGGGAGGACTAGCCTTTAGGAGGGATGAGTAGGCCACTTTTGCAGTGCAGAGAGTTAAGGGGAAGCTGAAGGTTTAAGATTTCTGGGGGGTGCCTGGGTGGCTCAGTTGGTTAAGCGGCCGACTTCAGCTCAGGTCATGATCTCACGGTCTGTGAGTTTGAGCCCTGCATCGGGCTCTGTGCTGACAGCTCAGAGCCTGGAACCTGCTTCAGATTCTGTATCTCCCTCTCTCTCTGCCCTTCCCCTGCTCATACTCTGTCTCTATGTCTCTCAAAAATAAATAAACGTTAAAAAAAATTAAAAAAAAAAAAAGATTTCTAAGTGCATCAACTCAAATGTCTCCAGCTGGACTCAGGACCACTTAGGATTCCACTTAGTTCCAAACGGAGCCCTGATCTTTAGGTATCAGAATTGATAAGGGTGACAATTCCAGCTTTGTTTCAGTTTCCCACTATTTTTAAATCTAGACCGATCATCTTGTGGGTCTGTTCTCTGGTGGCAGGGGATGAAATCCTCTTTAGATTCTGCCAAGGAGGCTCTCTAGTTTCATATATCAGCTTGAAATGTAGGTTCATTGGCTTTCACGATTCAGCTTAAAATGATTACTCCCTGCCTTTCATTGTCTTTTTTTCAATGTATCAATAGCACTTAACAATACCCATCTGCCTTGACCTTCTCAAACCCCCTAAATTATGCTTCAGTTACCGGTGCACTTCATTCTATTAGCCTATTGCAGGTCAAGTTTGTAACAACTACCAGCTACAACAAACTAGGAGTTACCTACTCTCCGAGGATGACTAGTGATAGAGTCTTCATTGTCGATGAACCTGGTAGGTTTTCCAACAGCAAGTTCCTATTTCAGAACCTGCTTCCTAAGACCACTTCTGACACCAGATGTCTTCATGTGGTTTCTGCAGAGGTCTCAGCTGATCCTAGAGCTATTTGAAGCTGACATAGTCCTTTCAAACTGTCCCACACCAAACCAAGGATCTTTAGCTTTTATTTTTCCACCTTGTCTACTCATTGTGTATGAGCTGTCCCAGGGGAAGAAGTGTAAATTTGGGCAAGAAATTCCCTTCCATTTCCTGGCGAGGGATTCAGCTATGCACAGTCTGCAGCCAACACTGCCAGTAGCTCAGGAAATGAGTGTCCCAGTCCTGAAAGAGCATCTGTTCAGCACCACACAGCATCCCTAAGATACTCTCATCTTCCTATTCTATGTTCTTTGTGAATTTTCTCTTCTAAAATTTCCACAATTATTGACAATTTTCAAGCTTATATCTCTAGTCCCAGTTTCTCAGATTTCCTAAGAGATACATCTGCTTGCTTTTATTTTTTATTTATTTTTTATTGGAGAGAGAGACAGAGAGAGCATGAGTTGGGTAGAGAGGCAGAAGGAGAGAGAATCCCAAGCAAGCTCCATGCTCACAGCATGGAGCCCAACACCAGGCTTGATCCCACAACCCTGGGATCATGACCTGAGCCAAAATCAAGAGTCGGACGCTCAACCAACTGAGCCACCCAGGGGTCCCCCAACTGCTTACTTTTTCATTTATTTAAATATCCTGCAGGAATTAAAACTTACATTTAAAAATGAACTCTTAATATCCTTCTAAAAATTACTTCCTCCTCCAAACTGCCACACATTAGTAAATGGTACCTATACCCTAGTTATCCTTCTAATATCTCATCTCCTTTTACCCTCCATCTATGAGTGGTACTCTTGGTTCAACTTTTCTTTTTAAGTTTATTTATTTAGTGTGTGTGTGTGGTGTGTGTGTGTGTGTGTGTGTGTGTGTGTGTGAGAGAGAGAGAGAGAGAGAGAGAGAGAGAGAGAGAGAAGAGGGAAGGGCAGAGAGAAAGGGAGAGAAAATACCAAGCAGGATCCAGGCTGTCAGCATAAAGCCCAATAAGGCCCTCATCCACCATGAAATCATGACCAGAGCCAAAATCAGGAGTTGAATGCTTAACCAACTGAGCCACCCAGGTGCCCCGGTTCTACTTTCAGTACATGTTTAAAGTCTCCACTTTGTTCTCACCTGCCCTCTGTATGAGAGTAAGTTCTCTACTTCAGGTCTGGTATAAGCCATCATCATCTATTACTCAACTACTGCAACAACCTCTGGCTGTATTCTACTTTCTTCGCTTGCCTTTTTCTAAACCCCATAGCAGTTGAAGTAGCTACTTTTTAATCATGTTTGTAACACTTTGGAAGGTTAATATTTCTGTCTGGTTAAATTCTAGGTCCTCAACAAGGGTTCCTTATTTGGGGCCTGCCTGTCTTTTAAGACCTACCTCATTCCATTCTGCGTCTTACCTGCATTGCCACACCATGGTTTGGTTTGGTTTGGTTTGTCTTTTTCTTTTTTCTTTTAGCTCATTAAATGTGTAATTTTTTTTCTGGATCAGAGCACCCATGATTTTACTCCACTCTTGCCCCAAATTCCTACTCAAACTTTAGATCTCAAATGCCACTTTCACAAAACAGCCTTCCCAATCTGACTCAGATTTTTCTTCCTATAACCTCTCATCACATATTTTATTTTTCTTTCATAGCATTTACCACAGCTTTTCATTACAAAACTATTCCTGTACATGCAGTTCAATGTATTTCCTTCCACTAATAGCTCAATGAAGACAAAGTCTGCATTGATTTTCAGACTTATTCCCAAAGCCTGGACTTCAGTAAGCATGTGATGGATATTAAAGGGAGGAATGAAAGTGAAATCAACAAAAGTTAGATCTCAGCAAATAGAGAAAACTAAAAACAGAATAAACACACTTTGTACATAGAAAATAATGTTAGCCCTCACTTCAGTATAGGACTTCCAAACATTCAGGGCTGCTGATAGTTCTGCAAAAAATCCAGCTTGCGTTAAACTAGGTAGCACTCCTGGGACACCTGGGTGGCTCAGTCAGTTGGGCATCAGGACTCTTGATTTTGACTCAGGTCATGATATCATGGTTCATGAGTTCTTAGCCCCACTTCAGGCTCTGGTCTGACAACATGGAGCCTGGTTGGGATTGTCTCTCCCATCCTCTCTCTGCTGCTCTCTCATGTGCTCTCTCTCTCCTTCCTCAAAATAAACATTAAAAAATAAATAAACTAGCTAATATTCCTGATAAAAGAAAATGGAGAAGCTGGTGAAAATAGAGACCCTGAGAAGAGAGATGTCCTTGCAGGAATCGAAAGCACATGATATGATAAATCTGCTAATGGCTCCAGAAGACAGTGTTCTTAGATCAGATGGTGAACATCCCCATTAGAGCTTCCATAGCATGATAAATCATGATGAAAAGGCCATTAATGATAGACATACTGGAATAATTTATAAAAATAGTTTAGTTCAGAACAATTCTTTTAGAAAGCACTTGATAAAATCATAGGCTGGAATTAGGCATACTGAGGCTTGGATTTGTGGGAATACAGACGTGAATAGACAGGTTCTGCCCTTATGATGTTTTGAGTGCAGGAAGAAATATAAGAGATACTTACATGCACAAACTATAAAGATAAAGCAGATGTGGGTTGCAGGTCACTGGAGAATTATAGGAGTTGACAGATTTGGTGGACTTAATATTTACAGAGGATTTTATCATATGTCATGTCGAGATCTGGGCATATTATGCATTTGATCTCATTCCATTGTCACTAAAATTCTCTCACTTGAAAGAAAAAGGAAGCTAGAATATCGAAAGGCTAAGTAGCATGCCCAAGGTCATACTGCTAATGTGGAGTTGGGATTCAAACCTATATCTGATTTCTAATATATGCTGAGATAGCTAATTGCTACATATATGTGATCGTGTGTTGTATGTGTTTATGTGTGCATGCTGGCAGCATCAAGAAATGTTCAAGGAAGTAATGACATTTGAGCTAGTCTTTCTGGTTATTCAGATGACTGGTATGTCTTGAATCAAGGTTTGAATGTAAGACAGAAAAGAGTATGTGAGAAATTTGAGTTTGTTTCCTTTCATAATAATGGAGCTTTTCTAGCAAAGCAAAATAAAACCATGTTCTCCTCCTCCTCAAATGGCTACCAGTCACTGGGGTGAGGCTTCTCTGAAACTTTTCACTGAGATGCATCCTTAGTCAATGCCTAAAAGAATTTTGACTGTAGCCATTGATATTAAGTAACAAAGAAGGCCAAGAGCTATGGATATCTAACATTCTTTATGAATACATGTAAAAAAATCATTTCTATTACGTACTGTGAGCAGTCTCCAATGCTACTCTATATTTTGGCCAATGAATTAATGCACTGGTATTGAAGTTGTATCTACAGACAGGATGTTAGTCATGGGAAGAGAAAAGGGACGGATGCAAGAAACTTCAAAAAGGAAAAAATATGAGGACTTGGTTTCATAAGTAACAGAGAGGAAAAATCTAAATTAATAGTTAGATTTTGAGATCTGATTGTACTTTTCCCCTAACTAGTCAAATAAGTAATGTGTAAGTCTAAAAAATAATATTTGATCATATAAATTATTAACTGATCCCTTTTGGTATTTCTTTATAATATTTTTCTCTTTCTTGAAGACTATTTTAAGATTCTTTCTATGCTTGTAAGTACCTCTAGCAAAACCCAATATTTCCTTTTAGTATGCTTAGTTATAAAAACATGATAAAAACTAGATTTAATTTAGCAAGAAGTTACTGAGAACCTATTGAAAATCAGATATTTTGCTAGGAACTAGAATATAAAGATGATTAAGGTCCTAAGATTGTGCACTTCATTAAAGAAATGAACAATTACTGGAGGTGTTAGGCGAGCATACAAGTAACTATGAAAATGTAATGGAAATATTATCACCTCAGAGCAATATCTTAAAACACATTTTCATAAATAAGATCATTATACCGAAAAAGTAACTAATTATCCTTAGTCCATTATTGGATTTCTTCAGGCTTGCCTAATTTCTTCCATAATACTTGGGATAGTTACCTTTTTATCTGTTATATATTAGACATAATTCTAAGCATTATTGTTATATAATTACTACCTCTCATACAAACCTTGCAAGTGAATGTGTTATCTTAATTTCAATAAGGTAGAAGCCCACAGAACAGAAGTCTGTCCAAAAGTCACAAAACTAGACTTTCAATTCATACCTGTCTGCTCTACCATACTGCTTCTAGACTTTCATACCCATCTTTCTCTATTTAATAAAATTATCATTGTTATTCTCAGCATTGAGTACTTACTTTGTGTCCCTAAATATTTCACATCTCTTCATTCATTTAATTCTCATTCTATAGATAAGAAAACTAAAGCTAAAAAAGTTAATAAAAACAATTGCCCAAGATAACAGAGCTAACATTAGGCAGGATTTTAACTGAAGCAGTCTGACTCTAAAATTCAGAGACTTTGTCTCAAAAGGGAATGGCACCATTGTGTTATGTGGTCAGTTCTGGAAACCTGTAGGTCCAGAAAGACACTGATAAATGAAGGGAATTAAATCAAGTCATCAGCCTCCACCTTGACAGAAGCCTAAAGGCTCCTTGCCAAAGCGTAACACTAAAAATATGACACTTGATAAGCGATCAAACTGGCATCACTGTGTCATGTGTGGACTGGGCGAGTGCTGTTTCAGGTGGGGTGATTCTTCTGAATGACACAAACTAAGTAATGGTGGGAAAACTGGTCTCTGGTAGTTTTGAAAAGTGTAATAAAGATGGATGATGGAGTAAAGTTTGTTTTTACTGGGAATAAAAGCTGTTCTGTAGGTTAAGTAAATTACTATTAGAATTATGAGATTTGATAAAAAAAAATAGGTTGGAGAATGCAGGGAACAAAGAAAAAAATAGGTATCTTAGAACAGCTAATCCTCACCATACAACCCACATTCACCGCAATCCACTAAAAAAAAAAAAAGCTGGGGACAGACAGTTTAGAGAAGAGAAATAGAGAAACCCATAAGGAGTATCAGGGTTGTAGTTGGTATTTTAAGGATATTTAGCAAAAGAGATCAAAGAATGTTTGAATCCTGCTTTGCCAATTACTTCTGTTTTGTGTCAGGTACTCTTATTTTGTGTGTGTCAGGTATTGTATAAGAGGAAACCAATATGCAAAGAGAAGAAAAAGTGGTGTTAGTAACTGGGCCAGAGCCTAACCCCTATTTGGGGTTCTTTGGTAGAGGTAAGTTGATGCATAGGACTTAAGCAATAGTCTCAAATGGAGCCTTCAGTTGTTCATAAAGGATGACTCCAAATCCAGGGCATTTGCTGCCCTTAGTCTGTCAGATGGAGAAAAGAAAGTGAAGAGAGAAAAGACACACAACAAAGAAGACAGCAACTTTCAGACAGGCTGCTTTAAGGATCAGCTATATGCCCTTAGAAATGGAGGCGACAACTTAGGGTATGGGTTAAGGTCCTGTGTCCACTGCCTCCTGGGCACAGAGGAAAATAGTGAGAGACAACGTGCCAAGAGGCACGCAGGTTGCATCGGGTGCCCAATGTGACATAGGTTTGGTGACTCTCTAGGAGGACTCACAGGACTCTGCCTGTAGTTGTACTCACAGATAAGATATTTTACAGCAAAAGGATACAAAGCAAAATCAGTAAATGGGAAAGGTGTGTGGGGTGAAGTATGGAGGAGCCTGGGCACAAGCCTCCAAGAGTCCCTCCCAGTGGAGTCACACAACATACACACGATTCCTGCGGCAACATGTTGTGAAAATCTTTGCGAAATGTCTGTAAGGGAAGCTCAGTACAGACTCAAAATTTTGGTTGGGGATTGACCACACAGCCACCCTGTGCCTAGCGCTTATCAAAATCCCTGACTCCCAGAAGAAAGGCAAGTGTTCAGTATAAACCTTACTGTCTTAAAGTTAAGTCACATCAAGCCATTCCTCTCAGTTAGGGAGGTGGGAACAACCCTGAAATCTAAGCTCCCAGATGCCAGAAAATGGCCAACCTTGCAAGCAGGCCTTTCTTTAAAAAAAAAAAAAATTAATGTTTATTTATTTTTGAGAGAGAGAGAGAGAGACAGACAGACAGAGCATGAGCAGGGAAGGGGCACAGACAGAGAGGGAGACACAAAATCTGAAACAGGCTCCAGGCTCCAAGCTGTCAGCACAGAGCCCGATGGGGGGCTCGAACTCAGGTACAGTGAGATCATGACCTGAGCCAAAGTCGGACGCTTAACCGGCTAAGCCACCCAGGCGCCCCACAAGCAGGCCTTTCTTATGTTTCTTGAACACAAGTATATGCACAATCTTGTACACACAATCTTGTAACCACATCTACTAATAAATGTGAGCCAATAAAAATTTCATACTCTATCCAATTGAATCAATATTCTTTATTTTTGAGGTGGAAGAAGGAAAAGGATTAGAAGAGAAGCAGATGGAGAAGTATCTTTCTCATCTATAGAGAAGATACTCCAGGTTAGTTCAAAATCAGTAATAAGCGAAGAATAAAGATAAATGCTACAAAAAGCACAGAATCTTCCTTTCCAGTCGCCACATCCAAGAAAAGTAAACACGTCGAACGTTGTTATTCATGGATTCCTTATGTGCCCGTGACCTACTTGATGATTTTTTTGTAACCTTAAAATCAGTATTTACTGCACTTTCTCGGTCATTTGCAGACCTACGCAGAGCAATGAAATCTTTGAGTCACTTGAGGCCCGTGTCCTCAGTTGACATAAAATACAGGATCTCTCTGTCTTCTGGCTTCAGTTCTGATAATGCGGTCAAGTGTCCTTTTCATGGTTCATTTAGTGCCACATGTTTTGCATGTTTATATTTTTTATTGGTGATTTTACTGCTTAAAAATGGTCCCTAAAAATAATGAAGTGCTATCTAGTGCTCCTAAGTGCAAGATGGTATTGATGTGCCTTACGGAAAACATATGGCATTAGACAAGCTTCATTCAGGCGTGAGTTACAAGTGGTGTTGGCCATGAGTTCAATGTTAACGAATCAATAATATCTATTAAATAAGAAACATACATACGGCTATGTATTGATTGGCTGATAAAAGTATTGTGAGCAGAGGCTCACAAGAACTGAAATGGGAGCAATGGTTTAGTCATCACTAATTCAGTATGTGTGTGGCATCTTTATAGAACAAAACTACCAGAAGAAAAACCAAGACCTAGCTGCAGCTGGAACATCACTTCACATGTAAATAAACTCTACCTATAAAGGTTACCATAATGATACATCATTCTATGGTATACTGTGTGTGAATGGCAGCCACAGTGGCCATGTGCACAGAGCAGCCACTGCTGGTCAGGGCCAGTGCCTGGGTGACTCCTCTAAGCCCTGAGACAAAGGAAACTCAGAACCAAGGATTGTAGGTTAATTCAGGGGTTGAATGGAAACAGAAGCAAAGCCTGGGTAAATCCAAAGACCTAAATAAATAGGCTTTAGGACCCAGGGATTCTAACATCTATAGTTGGGTTAGGAAACAACAGAAAAATATTAAGTCCGGATAAAGTTTCCAGGTTAAAGCTGGTTTCAGGGGAACAGATAAAGAAAGGAGTTTGTATGAGACCAGGGAAAAGAGAAATTGTGGTCATAGTAAGGTTTCAGCTCATGGCTGTGGCTCCCAGGAGCCTGCCAGCTGATCTACTTAGGAACACCCTTCCTGTTGCTGAGAGATTGAGGTGAAAGGCCAACAGCCCCGAAAGGCAAGCCTCACAGAGCCTACACAGTTGTAACACATCACTAGAGACATATTGTTTCCATCTGCTCTGGAAGACCAAAATGTGTTTCTCCCACAAGTATCCCAACAGGGATTTAAACACCAGTAATTAACCACTTCTTACCGCCATCATAAAAGAAACCTCAGGCAAATAGACAGGTATTATAAAAACTCAAAGTCTGGATTTGTTTAATAATCAACACCTCCCACTAAAGTCTTTTGTCGGAACAAACTGGAAATTTCATTTCATAACTCACCTTGTCAAAAAGCGTGCAAGGTGACTTTGAAATCTGTCACAATTAATAGTCACTCTAAGTCAAAGAAGTGTTTTTTTACACAATACCTTGGGGTCTATATCCGAAATGCAAAACCAAGTTTTAGATGTTTGCTTACATTTCCCAGTTGATGACACATTTATCAGCAAGCTGCAAACAGCCCCTGCAACACAAGCCACTTAAAAAGATTTCTTATAGATTTCACTGCCTAGTAAAAAGTCTGATGAGGAACTTTTACTGTCACACATTTTCATATTTCTGAGCTCTGGCAAACACATTCCTGACAGCAGGGTAATCAATATGAATAAAGGAAGGCATTTTAGAGGAATTTTTAATCTTCAGAATTGAGATTTACATCAAAGTCTCCTTGATTTGCGCACCCCCAAAACATTTTTTTCCCAATTATCTTTTTCAGTTTTCCCTCGCTGGCTGCTGCTGATGAGTAATTTTACAACACTAATGCAATTAAAGCATGCTCTCATGACCCCTTTGTGACACAAAGCAAATAATGCACATAGGGAATGCGAGCACATAACTGCTAATTTTGCCTTTAAATGCATTTGAACTTGACCCATTGAAATGCCCATTACAGAATGCATGACATCCTGGCAAAATACAGGAACAAGACACCATCTGAGGAAAGCAGATTCTTTGAAAATAAATCACTCGAAGAACTGCAACGTGGTAGGAATTGATTGAGAACAGCGCAATACCACATAGTGAAATAACCTCCTTAAACCCTACAAACAAGTCATTTACAAAAGCTCTAAAATTAGAGCACTGTAGCATCTTATGTGACCTATGAATGACTTCTGGATGAGAGAAAACAATGAATAATAATTTAATGTAAAGAACATACATTTATAAACATGGATAGTATAACATCCTTCATTCTGAAGCAAATAACTTTTCATTATGCTAGTGCAAAAGGGCTTTCCAACTTTGTATACCATGAGAGGCATATCTTAGGACCTAAGGGAGACCACAATCATACATACTAAAGTATTTTCACTCATCCTGTCCACCATCAAATTGTCGGTTCACAGCCAGCATAAACCCAACACTGAATGAGTCTTAGAGAAATTTCTCTCTACGCTATTCTGAGGGGGGGAAATCACACAGCTAGTTTTCAGATGGGGTTGGAACACAGGTGTCTCTAAGACAGAGCTTATGGCAAACTGCTCATTTCCCACCTAAGTAAATGTCACACAAACCTGCGAGTTTTTCTACTGGTATTCTTTATTTTGTGTAAGTCACACACTTCTGAAAAAGGAAGATGGGGTAATGTTGGAAAAAATATCCCCCCTGTCCATAGGGGATACATTTCAGGACTCTCAGTGGATGCTTGAAACCACAGTTAGTAGTGAACCTTATAAATACTTTATTTTTTCCTATGTATACCTATCTGTGATAAAATTTAATTTATAAGTTAGGCGCAGTGAAAGATTAATAACAACTAATAATAAAATGAACAATTATTACAATATACTATAATAAAATTTATGTGAATGTGGTCTTTCTCTCAAAACGCCTTGTTGTGCTGTACTCACCCTTCTCGTGATGATGGGAGATGATAAAACGCTGATGTTAGCAGATGAAGTCAGGAGAGGGGTCAACATGGCGGAAAAGTGGAGGATCCAAAGTCCCCTCTTCTCTCAAAGCAGTGTTGAGGCCAACGGACTTTGAACTCCAAGAGGCCCGGCGGCAAAGTGACAGAGACGCTTCCAGGGACCCAGCGGGACAACCATAGGTTGTGAACTGGGAGAGATAAAGCAAACAGAAGGGAAGGAATCCTCTTCTGCGGAGAGACAAAGGGAAGAGAAAGAGAGGCTGGAGAAGTGTAGGACTGTATCTGGACAAAAGAAAAACCATAGACTTGGATGGAGGAAGATCCAGTATCTAACCGCGGAGCTTTCTCCAGACAGGCTAGTTTCCCTGTTCGTGCACCTGAGACAGCCCCCGGCAGTAACTAGTTCAGAGGCGCAGGCGCAGTGGGAGAAAACAATCCCTCTCTGGAGTGCTGTGGCAAGAATGTATATATCCGCTCAAGAAAGCGGCACTTCCCCGAAACCAGGGCTCATGGAGTGGGAATCTTAAAGACAGTGGGGTTTAAGCCCCAGCCAAGCATCAGGGAGGCACAGGAGTCCGTGGAGCAGGACAAACCGCCTCGTTTGAGCCCGGAGATGTAAGGACGGCTTGGATAGAGTGGTTTGGGACACCTGGTCCGCGGAGGAGAAACTGGGGTATAGCGATTCTTCCCCTCCACCCACCACCTGGGTGGTGCCTCAGGAAGCAGACAGTGAGCCCCCAGAAGAGGCAGGACCCACCTACACCTCCGTGCCTGGTGACTGTGTATCAGCAGGATTGATGCTGAGGAACCAGAGGGCCCCTCCTCCAGACCAGTGCTGTTGCATTGCCTGCTTTAATTCTCAAACAATCCTTATTAGATACATATATTCTTCCTTCCTTTTCTCCTTATCTCTTTCCCTCCTCTAATGTGGTTACTCTGGTTGTTGGTCTGTTTAAGTAGACATATTTAATCTATTCTCTTGATGCAAGTTCTATACCTCCTTCTTTATTTTCCATGTAGTCTCTCTGGTCAATTTCTTTTCTTTTTCCCTGCCTTCTTTATTTTCCTTTCTCCATCTCTGGATTAAACCATATAGTTTCTCTGACTGGTCCATTTTAATTTTCTTTTCCTTTTCCTCTGCCCCTGGCATTTCTCTTTTTGTATGGGATAAGGTCTCTTACATCAGCACGTCTCCACTCCATTGTTTACCTGTAGCTGGTGTTTCTGTTTTTGTTTTTGTTTTGTTTGCGAGTTTGCTTGTTTTTGTTTTCTGTTTGTTTTTTGTTTGTTCGTTTTCCTTTCCAGGGCTACTTAAAGGAACAAATCAAAGCACACCTGCTGGAGGGTCCAAAAACATCACTATGAGTAAGGAGATAAAGTAACCAAAGTCACAACAACAAGAGCAAGTAACTATCCAAGAAACACCTCCTGAAGGGCCAGACCCCGGACAGTGTAGGATCCCTCTTTAATATATTAGTGCTTTCTGGTGGAGGGCCATAATAAGCTTTTAAAACACATAAGGGACAGAAAACTAGCCACAATGAGGAAATGGAAGAATTCTCCTCAAAAGAAATTTCAGGAAGAAATGAAAGCTAAAGAATTGATCGAAACATACATAAACAATATAAGTGAACAAGAATTTAGAATAATAGTCACAAGATTAATCGCTTCTATGTTTTTTGAAAAAAGCATAGAAGACAGCAGATAATCTATTGCTGCAGAGATCATGGAACTAAAAAATAGTCATGACGAATTAAAAAATGCTGTAAAAGATGTGCAAAATAAACTAGAGGTGGTGACCTTCAGATTGAAAGTGAGGAGATAGAGAACCATCTATCATGCTACTGCAAGTCAAAAGAAAGCTGGAGTAGCCACACTTATGTAAGACAAACTAGATTTTAAGCTAAAGGCTGGAACAAGAGACAAAGAAGGACATTATATCAGAATTACGGGGTCTATCCATCAAGAAGAGCTAACAATTATAAATGTTTATGCACTGAATTCGGAAGCACCCAAATATAGAAAACGATCATAAGCAATCTTATACGTAAGAATGTGGTAATTGCAGGGGACTTTAAAACTCCACTTAGAGCAATGGACAGATCATCTAGCCAGAAAATCAATAAGGAAACAATGGCTCTGAATGATACACTGGACCAGATGGACTTGATGGATATATTTAGAACTTTTCATCCTAAAGCAGCAGAATACACATTCTTCTCGAGTGCACATGGAACATTCTCCAAGATAGATCACATACTGGGTCACAAAACAGCCCTCAATAAATATAAAAGAATAGAGATCATACCATGGACACTTTCAGATCACAATGCTATGAAACTCGAAATCAACCAAAGGAAAAAGTCTGGAAAATCTCCAAATGCATGGAGGCTAAAGAATATCCTACTAAAGAACAAATGGGTCAACCAGGCAATTAAAGAAGAAATTTAAATATATATGGAAACAAATGAAAATGAAAATACAACAATCCAAACCCTTTGAGATGCAGCAAAGGCAGTCCAAAGAGGAAAATACATTGCAATCCAGGCCTATCTCAAGAAACAAGAAAAATCCCAAATACAAAATCTGACAGCCCACCTAAAGGAACTAGAAGCAGAACAACAAAGAAACCCAAAAGCCAGGAGAAGAAGAGAAATAATAAAGATGAGAGCAGAAATAAATAATATAGAATGCAAAAAAAATATGTAGTAGAACAGATCAATGAAACTAAGAGTTGGTTTCCTGAAAAAAATAAACAAAATTGATGAACTCCTAGCCAGACTTCTCAAAAAGAGAGGGGACCCAAATCGATAAAATCATTAATGAAAATGGATTTGTTACATCTAATCCCTCAGAAATACAAGCAATTATCAGAGAATATTATGAAAATTATATGCCAACAAACTAGACAGCTGGAAGAAATGGACAAATCTCTAGACACCCACACACTACCAAAACTCAAATGGGAAGAAAAAGAAAATTTGAACAGACCATAACTAGCAAAGAAATTGAATCAGTTATCGAAAATCTCCCCAACAGATAAGAGACCTAGGCCAGATGGCTTCCCTGGGGAATTCTACCCGACATTTAAAGCAGAGTTAATACCTATCCTTCTCAAGCTGTTCCAAAAATAGAAACGGAAGGAAAACTTAGATTCATTCTATGAATCCAGCATTACCTTGATTCTCAAACCAGAAAGAGACCCCACAAAAAAACAGAATTACGGGCCAATGATGAACATGGATGCAAAAATTCTCAACAAGATACTAGCAAATCAAATTCAACACTATTTAAAAAGAATTATTCACCATGATCAACTGGGATTCATTCCTGGGCTGCAGGGCTGGTTCAATATTTGCAAATCAATCAATGTGATACATCACATTAATAAAAGAAAGGATAAGAACCATAGCACCATATGATCCTGTCAATAGATACAGGGAAAGCATTTGACAAAATAAAGCATCCTTTCTTAATAAAAACCCTCAAGAAAGTTGGGATAGAAGGAACATACTTAAACATCATAAATGCCATGTAAAAGCCCACAGCTAATATCATCCTCAATGGGGAAAAACTGAGCTTTCCCCTGAGATCAGAAACACGACAGGGATGTCCACTCTCACCACTGTTGTTAGACATAGTCTTGGAAGTCCTAGCATCAGCAGTCAGACAACAAATTGAAATAAAAGGCATTGAAATTGGCGAAGAAGTCAAACTTTCCCTTTTCACAGATGCCATGATACTCTACATGAAAACCCAGAAGACTCCACCAAAAGACTCCTAGAACTGATACATGAATCCAGCAAAGTTGCAGAGTACAAAATCAATGTACAGAAATTTGCTGCATTTTTATGCACCAGTAATGAAGCAACAGAAAGAGAAATCAAGAAACTAATCCCATTCATTGCACCAAGGTCCATAAAATACCTAGGTATAAACCTAACCAAAGATGTAAAAGATACGTTTGCTGAAAACTATACAAAACTTATGAAGGAAATTGTAGAAGACACACACAAAAAAATGGAAAAACATTCCATGCTCATGGACTGGAAGAATAAACATCGTTAAAATGTCAATACAACCCAAAGCGATCTACCCATTCAAAGCAATACCAATCAAAATTGTACCGGCATTCTTCTCGAAGCTAGAACAAACAATCCTAAAATTTTATGGAACCACGAAAGACCCAGAATAGCCCAAGTAATATCGAAGAAGAAAACCAAAGTGGGAAGCATCACAATCCCAGACTTTAGCCTCTACTGCAAAGCTATAATCATTAAGGCAGTATGGTATTGGCACAAAAACAGACACGTAGACCAATTGAATAAAATAGAGAACCCAGAATTAGACCCACAAATCTAATCTCTGAGAAAGCAGGAAAGAGTATCCAATGGAAAAAATATAGTCTCTTTAGCAAATGCTGCTTGAAGAACTGTACAGTAACATGCAGAAGAATGAAACTAGACCACTTTCTTACACCACTCACAAAAATAAACTCGAAATGGATGAAAAACCTAAATGTGAGACAGGAAAGCATTCAAACCCTAGAGGAGAAAGCAGGTAATAACCTCTTTGACCTTAGCTGCAGCAATTCTTGCTTGACACATCTCCAAAGGCAAGGGAATTAAAAGCAAAAATGAACTATTGGACTTGATCAAGATAAAAAGCTTCTGCACTGCAAATGAAATGATCAACACAACTAAAAGGCAACTGATGGAATGGGAAAAGATAATTGCAAATAACATCAGGTAAATGGTTAGTATCCAAAATCTATAAAGAACTTACCAAATTCTACACCTGGAAAACAAGTCCAGTGAAGAAATGGGCAAAATACATGAACAGACACTTTTCCAAAGAAGATATCTGGATGGCCGACAGACACATGAAACAATGCTCAACACCACTCATCATCAGGGAAATACAAATCAAAACCACACTGAGATACCACCTCACACCAGTCAGAGTGGCTAAAATGAACAACTCAGGAAACTACAGATGCTGGAGAGGATGTGGAGAAACGGGAACCCTCTTGCACTGTTGGTGGGAATGCAAACTGGTGTAGCCACTCTGGAATACAGTGTGGAGGTTTCTCAAAAAATTAAAAATAGAACTACCGTATGACCCATCAATAGTACTACTAGGAATTTACCCAAGGGATACAGGAGTGCTGATTCATAGGGGCATATGTACCTCAATGTTTATGGCAGCACTTTCAAAAATAGCCAAATTATGGAAAGAGCCTAAATGCCCATCAACTGGTGAATGAATAAAGAAGATGTGGTTTATATATACAATGGAATACTACTTGGCAATGAGAAAGAATGAAATCATACCATTTGCAATAACATGGATGAAACTGGAGAATATTATGCTAAGTGAAATAAGTCAGTCAGAGAAGGACAGATATCATATGTCTTCACTCATATGTGGATCTTAAGAAACTTAACAGAAGACCATGGGGGAAGGGAAAGGAAATAAATAGTTACAAAAAGAAAGGGAGGGAGGCAAACCATAAGAGACTCTTGAATACAGAGAAAAATCTGAGGGTGGATGGGGGGTGAGGGAAAGGGGAAAACGGGTGATGGCATTAAGGAGGGCACTTGCTGGGATGAGCACAGGGTGTATGTAACCGATGAACCATGAGAATCTACGCCAAAAACCAAGAGCACACTTTACACACCGTATGTTAGCCAACTTGACAATAAATTATATTAAAAAAAAAAAGGAAGAAGATGAAGTCAGGTGAACAACACAGGAAGCTGGATATAGTGTTTCAATGCTACTATGTATTGCCTTTCTGATTATACATCAGAAGGAGGATCATCTGCTTCCAGAACACATTTGACTGGATGTAACTGAAACCAAAACCACGGAAAGCAAAACCACAGATAAAGGGGAATACTGTGAACAAAGTCCCTTTCAGCAGGAGTTACTGTATTGGATTTATGTATACATTTATGGCATACACAATGTTTAGGTAAAACCAAAATCCTCAGTGATAAAGTATAAAACCTCAACTTTTACACTTCATAATGAACATTATATTTTATTAATTTTCTATGCAGAATAATATAATGTTGACATCCTAAAGTTGCATAAATATTTCAATGTTTTAATGGGCATGATCATGCGACTTAGAAATCATACCACAAAAAGAAACCAAAAGTAAAACCAATATCCCAAACCCAGCATATTAAATTTAGAGATTAGAAATCAATAAATAACTCCAAATTATACATCTGATGAAATCAAAGTTACAAGAGTGTTAAGAAGCTTGAAATTAGACCACTTTCAAGGTTTCAAAGTAACATTTCTTAAATATTGCTTGTTTAATATCTTCACAAGTAAGATTAGTGTGATAATTGGGTCCTTCATTAGGATGAAAATAACACTAACTTGTTCTAAAAATCCTGGAGAAATTCTTGATTATTACTGCCAAAGGTACACAATTAATTTATAATGAGAGGAACTTAAAGTATATTTGTCCAAGTTTTATCTATTTAGCTTTTATAAACACTATGCCATTTTCTGAAACAATAAAGGTTTTCTAAGACATACCGTGTCTTTACAATAATAAGATTATATTTAAAAAATAACTGTATATACTTTTCTAATTCTTTATAAGTATTGAATCTGGGTTAGTGCTTCCTCTCTAGCTATGTATAAACTCACACCTCCATTTAGCCAGACAAGAATCAAATGCCACCCTGGATTGCTGAGCATGGCACATTTTGATGGGAGAAATATGCTTCCTCCCTTTGTACACCTGCCACCATTGGATGCTTAATCATGAAAGCTGGAAAGTGGCATTACACACTATTGTAGAATTTCATTTTCATTCATGCAATTTACTCTCTCTCTCTATTACACACACACACACAAACACACACAAACACACACAATTTAAATACAAATATCTACAATATAACAAAGCTTTTATGAAGATACATAGTGTGAAGTATCTTTGGTGAGAGTTAAAAAAAGATAAATGAATTTTATTCCATCTAGGAAAAAAGTAGCTACAGTGAAGTACTTTCCCTGCCCCTCCCACTACAGAATTATTTCTAGCTCTAAGATAGAAGCCTTGATTTTAATTCAGTAAGATATCTCATACACACCTGTTTTTCCCTACGCCAAACCTTAAGTAAGTAGGATAACGTAGCCATCTCCCTCCAGCAATTCCTAGCTTGATCGTCATAGATCAATACAGCTATCTCTGGCCACAGTGGGCCTGACCAAAATTTTAAGAGGAATCCAGAAGGCAGCTATATCGGATACAACAGGCAACTTTGTGTAGGTGAATCTTGGGAAAACAAAGATAGATAGTGGTGTTTATGCTTTCTACTTGCCCAGAAAACATAATTAAATACTAAGCCTTTTGATTGCAGTGGACTGTGACTCATAAAAGCCTGGGTTTTTACTTTCTCAGAGTGGCATTTTATTTTTACTATGTTATCAAAACACCTAGTAAGGAACATTTATCCAGGACATTTCTCTTTCCTAACCATTCTTTGCCTCTTCTCCCCCATATGCTTGCCCCACTACATCCCAGTACAAGGAATGTAGGCAGAGGTAGAAATTACACACATTTTTATGTACATAATTGAATACTCTTCAGGGATAAAGGCGACAAGTCTTCTGATTTCTAACCTACGATTCAGTTCACTCTATACCCTGGAGGTGGCTGGGTAAAATGATGACACTGGCATTCTCAGGGTAAACAGAACTTCAGTCAATCATTCCTACTTTTGAAAGCAATTTCTACTTTTCCCAACTTTGAATCTGAATCAAATTTAAAGAGAAGAGAAAAAAAAAGTTCCCTGTTGATGCCATTTGGTAAGCAAATAATGGCCATCTTTAAATAAGGATATAATTGCACCTGGTGGGCACCCAACTATGTGATTAAAGATGCTAAGCTGACTTAAGAGCTAGAATTTTCCTGAACTGGACAGAATCAAGACTAAACCATCTAATCACAGAGCACGGAGTACAATTCAGATCATATTCCAACATATGTGTGCTAAGGAATTTTACAATCCTTTAAGACTCAGCTGGAGAGACAAACCTAGAAGACTCAAGTCGTTCTTCCTAGCCAATGTGTTTGCTACCATGTATTTTTTAGCAGACAAGCAAGGTCCCCATTTTATGCATTGTGGAGACTTCTCACCACTGAAATGAATTATATAGTCATCCTAATTGATAATTAGTTTCAAATGAATGTACAGATATAGGTAAACAAACACACTGTTACGAAATAAGAGAGAATTTCTGTATCTCAGGATCCTCATTTGTTAAGGTTTCATTCTCTGGGTAGAAGGACAGGAAAGGAGAAATACGACCTTGCAGTGACGGAATGTTAACGCACAGTGTATGAGCTGGAGAAATGCATGGCAGACTCCCCTTCTTTATTGCTACATATATTAGAGCATTTGCACAGTGCTGGTTCTCATCTACATGTCAGGGTTGCCTCCAGCTCAACCAGCAGGTCCTCAAAGCTCTAATTCTTACAGAAGCCAGATAGAATTCTGATCAAAGGTGACACTTCTGCTAAAATTCTAGCAGCGATGAAAATGTGAAAGAACCCCAGAAATGACCAAACATTACATTCTTTTACATCTTCCCAAAACACAGGAATAGTTAGTTCTGCCACACACTTGGACATCTATAGAGTTATGAAAAGAAAAGCATTATCATGTCCTGATGTGTTAAAATCCTTTTTCTTTCTTTGACTCCCTTTTTCTTCTTCCTAGTTTTGCTTTTATGAGGCATTGTCTTGCCCTTACCAAGCATGCATTGTAGCATAACACTGCATTAAGATGACTGGCAATATTTACCAGTGTAAAATAAGAAATTCTCTTTTAGATTTTACCAACAGGAATATAAAATTTTGTATAGGAGAAACTAAAAATTCTGTGTATTCACTTCAAAAAAGTTTCTGCTCTCTGTTCTAAAGCGACATCGCTTAACTACTAATTTTAAATGACCGGTATGGCCTTTTTTCCGCTTTTTCTCTTAATAGACACTTCTTTGCTAAGTATGGGAAATCTTATGCTTCTTTTCTTTAGAAAACTTCATCCAGCTAGCTTTTGCAACTCTGTCCTTTGAGAATACCACAGTTTGGAATAAAGAAGCTGGGGTAATGGAGTGGAGATTTAGACAGAAGGAGACAGAGAGTTCTCATTGTTCTGTGCTGGTTGAAGTAAATGCTCATTATGCTTGATTTCATTTATTTCCTGTCTTACCAGTTAACAAAAAGCTGATTCTTTTCTCCTCAACATTATGGTCATATGAGTAGAGAACAATAATCGTCTGTTTTAATATCAACATTTCCCTGGTAGGCTAGATAGAAAGCAAGGAAGTTATGACTTCTGTCTATGAATCTAAATTTAAAGTTAAATATTAGTTTTTCCTAGAAATTATGCCATTACACATTCCTTCAAAACAAAGTTGTGGAGAATATAATCCCTTTAGCACCATCACCATACTTTAAAACTGACTTCTGGAAATAGGTTAATCGGCAAAACATAAAAGACTACTACATTTAGAATCAGAAGATGCATAGGGAAGAGGGTAATTTTCTGCCCCTGAATCTGGAATTAACATGTAGCACCTTATTTTCCGCCTAGCACGAAATAGGCTTCACGGGGAGACTCAAACTAACAGGACTAGATGCATCTCATTAGATGTGTGTGTCATGCTGAGGGAGAAAGCAGAGACAGGGAAAGCTGAACTCCAGTTTCAGCTCTGTGACAAACTTCATTGACTTTTTCCCCCACCACAAAAAGCGCAGTCACCACCTGTCACCAAAGGTTACTGCAATATTACTATGTATTCCCTACACGGTACTTCTCACTCAGTGGATGACGGAACAAGTTACCATTTCTCTTTATGCCTCAGTTTTCTCGACCACAAAATAAGAGTACTCCTAACTTCAGCCTTTTATGTTTCTATAACACGACTCGATATGAAAATGTCCTGGACAGCACACAAAAAGGAAATGTTTATCCTAAGGAGCACTTAAAAATGTGTCTCATTGTTTAGTTTAAAACAACAACAACAACAACAGCAACAACACTGTTCAGCTGAGTTAACCTTAAGGAATTTTTTTTTTTAATATGAACATTCTTTAGCGCCAGCATTATCTGTGGATGACAGTGGCCCTTTTACTTCCGGCCATCCTCTTTAAAAATGCCTTAGGAATTAAGTCTATTACCTCTGTGAATGCTCCAAGTAAACACTGATTTGGGGAGTTGTAAGTAACTTGGATATGGAGACTAAATCAATCCAGCCTGTGCTTTGTCTATAATGTTTTTACTTCTTTGTTTTAAGTGACTTTATTATCACAATCATCCAACTGGCATTTTAAGTTGCTAAATGAAAAAAAAAAAAAACCCAACAACTATCAATCATTTCATTTTTAACCTGACTTAAACAAAGAAAATGAAAAAATAAATAAATAAAAAGGAATCCCTGAATATATGTGTGCTGTATAGGTATGTACGTATGTATCTGTACGAATCTGAGCCTTTATTATTGTTATAGAAAATCACAGCCTCCCCTTGCATAAAGCAGGAGGCCTTGGATTCTCTGTTTGAGAGCATATGAAGAGAATTTCCTTTCCTTTGTCCACAGAGTTAATTTCCTACTATAATCTTATAAAAATGGATAGTTTCTTGCAAAAAAAAAAATCACAGAAAAGTATAGGTAGAAAGACCTACAGTGATGGGTTATTTTTAACTGGGGTCCTTGCTTTTGGAGATTATTCGTAATTACATTGTATGTAATATTTTGTATTTTTTGTATTAATGTCATAATGTTTCCTTTTTTTAAACAAAAAGTTTATTTATTTTGAGAAAGTGAGAGAGCAGGAGCAGCAGTGGGGCAAAGAGAGAGGGAGAGAGAGAGAATCTCAAGAGAAAGAGAGAGGGAGAGAGAGAGAATTCCAACAGAGAGAACCACTGTGGAAGCCGACATGAGGCTCAAACTCACAAACTCTGAGATCATGACCTGAGCTGAAACCAAGAGTTGGTTGTTCAATGGACTGAGCCACCCAGGCACTGCCCATAATATTTATGTTTAATTAGGTTCCCCAAGAGATATATTACCCAGACAAGATTGATAACTACTAATCTAGTTTAAAAGAGAAATTTTAACCCCACAGTGGGAGCAATTTGTTATATTCACACCACTGGCCAGTAACATCCACGGTCATATAACTCAAACCCCCTTGGGATGCCTGGGTGGCGTAGTCAGTTAAGCGTCTGGCTCTTGGTTTCAGCTCAGGTCATGATCTCATGGTTTGAGAGTTTGAGCCCCACGTTGGGCTCCACACTGACAGTGCGGAGCCTGCTTGGGATTCACTTTCTCTCTCTTTCTGCCCCTTCCCCTGCTCTGCTCTCTCTCTTCTCTCTCAGAATAAAGAAATAAACTTAAAAAAAAAAACACAAACAAGAACTCAAACCCCTAAGGCTATTCATGCAGGTTAGTCTGCATGCAAATAGATGTTTCTTCAACTTGCATCATCTTGTGAAAAAACTCTGCCTGCTTTATTTGTTGCAAAGGGCAAGGTAATAGAGATCTCACAGATACCATTTCAATTTTAACATTTATTGCCACCAAAATGACTGTATGACAAAGATCCGTATGACAAGAAATAGCCCCAGAGCAAAAATCCCTCAAAAAACAAAACTCTCTTCTACATGTATGATGAGAGCCTAATTTATTACTACCTACGGAAACAAAGACTACCTGTGCTTAGCACTTCATGTTTGAACATCATCTAGAACTGAAAAGAGACAGGATGTTCATCTTGCAGACCTACCAAGAAAGATGTTTCTATTTTTGAAAAATCTTCCACCTGTTTTGCTGAAATTAGGCGTATTAATATAATCACATAAACAAACTGTGATTGGTAAAGAGTCAGTATTGCACATGAAGCCTGTATTAAGTCACATTTCTTTTCCCTACCTCTGTTATGTTTATGAAAATTATTTTTAATTTAGAAAGTGTTGCCAAGATGTACTGGTTATCAAACGTGCCTTCAGAGCTATATCTGCAGGAATAGTGCACATTTCTCATATCTTTTTCTTACGTGCCTTCTACAGAAGGAAGAAGAAAAAATTCAAAGGGAAGGAAGAAATATCTAAAAGTAATAGGTTTATGGGCGTTCAATCAATATGCTTGATTGCTATTGGTGAATCAGAGCAAAAAGCGACAGTAGCATCTACGTGTTCTGTTATACCATGCAAAATATTAACAAACAAGACAAGGCATTCTGCTTATTTCAGCAATGTGCTATATTCAATAGCAATTGATAGATGTCTACATGACAAAATCACTAAACTGCAAAAATACCTTAATTCTTAAAGTAGGGAAGTGGGTGTTTCCTCTGAGCCAAGAATGGAATGGCCAGCAAGCATAAACTGATAGGATCAGGCAGTGTAGTTGCAACAGTGACTTTAAATTCAATAATTCGATTCTATCCAGACCCAGAATACCAGATGGTACAACAAATAATATTCTTGATTCTGAACTTAAATACTAACGAAGTATTTCCTCTTGTGTAGAAAGTAAAGTACATGTGTTTCCTTTTGTTCAGGAATGGGACTGTATTTTCAATGTCTCTACTATAAACCAATGTGTGGCAAAAGAGAGATATCTTATATCTCGGTGACCACTGAGAGACACAGCGCTCTTTGGTCTCAAAGTGCAAATTAAACAAAGTACCTTAAGAGGCTAAAAATAAGACAATCTATGCTGGGGAGGGGGGCAGTAAGTAAAAATAATAGAGGCCAAAATGCTGAAAAGGGAAAATGTTATAGCCTATATATTCCTTTATAATTTACAGTAATGATATTTTCCTCATTACTATGCAACAGTAATAGATTAAGTAAATTGCAGATGAAAAGGACCTATTAAATCATTGTGTCTAATACATTGAAAGGAGGGAAGATTTCCTTACAGACAAGAAAAATGAAGAAAGAAAAATGTAAAAATAGATACTATATCAACATTTACAAAAGTTCATTCAGCATAAAGTCTACAGACATCAAACAGAGGTATTAGCATCAGTAGTGAGGAAGATTAGATACAAAGTACCCGTATTAATACAGAGTCCTGCGCTATATCTTCAAACGTCTAACATATTTGCCTGAAGCTTTTCGAAATCAAAGCTACTCTTGTTTATACTCACGTAGAAAATGTAATCTGAGTTTCAATGAATTTTTAATTTTGTTCAATCTTGCATTTGTTCAACCAAAAACAATTTAAAGAGGTCTAGGGCTATCAGCCTCACAGTGAGCAAGCACAGCTCCTCACTAGGGAGTTCTTGAATCTGCCATAAAAATCAACAGTGTGCATCTAATAGTTTTCTTTTAATTTGAGCATTGAAAAGTGAATCATCACATCAACTATTCTTCAGGGCCTCTTTGGTTTGCAGATTAAACATGTAATGTGACCTGCCATCTTGCCACATTCTCTGTATTTCCATTTTAAATAATCATAAATAAGAAAACCTTGATACTCTTTGGCATGACACAGCTGCTTGATTCAGCTGAGTTTCAGTCTCGGAAATTGCACTCATTCCTTGTTCAGAGTCCTGGTTCATCTCAAAGGTTTTCAGCTGAAAGATTCTTTATTGTATTCAAATCTTGTCCCATATGAGTTGTTTCGGTTACTCAGTTTATGAAGAGTCTTAGAAATTGAACTGGGTCCACAGCAGAAAACACCAACTGTTTTCCTGGTAAGAGAGAGGGAGAAAAGGGAAAATCAGGTGGAAAATTAGGCAGAACATAGCAAGAAGTATGTGTTATGAACATGTTTAAGGTATTAACAAAGTTCATTTCTTGCTGCTTTGCATATTGAATTCATTTCCCAATTATTTCCAAATGTAAGTGATCACCATGAAGATACATTATGTACTTTATGCTCTTCCCACTAGAAATCAAGATAGTTCAAAGACTGTAACTATGAGCATGTATTTGTTTATTATCAGACAGAAAGTGAGTAGTCTTCTCTTAGCCTTTTCATTACATGCAGAAACCAAATCGAGGACAGCAAGTGATAGATATCCATCCACACCGGATCATGTCAATCTTTTCTTACTAGGCATTTTATATGCATTTTTCTAAAGATCCTATGAATTTACATGGGCAGTGACAAATAAGACAAAGACAAGCTACTACCAATTTGAAAGGATAATTTTAAGTAACTAATTTATATCCAAGTTGAAACAAAAGCATATTAATCTGTATACAATTCATTTTTTATTTATGCACTGTAATAACTGTAACAAATGCCATGCAAGTTTTATTTGCTAACATAAAATTTTAGTAGATACATTATACATATCCCTAACAAACAAACTAAATAAATCCCAGGAAATGACTAGTACTTCACATTGATCTTCCAAAATTTGTTATTTGCATTGAATTCTTCCTAGGGTATCAAAATTATTAACAATTCATATCATATCTTAGGGAAATATAGTATGTCTTCATTAGCTTAGCTGAGAATAATTGGTGCTGTGGAAAAAAAATCCACTTAACGAATATTTTATAATAAATACTTAAAAAATGGTTTTACTAAAACTTTCCACCTTGAAAAATTAATCAAAGAACTACAAAAATAGAACTTTGACTGCAGCCATGATGGAGTAGTGGGGACTAGATTTACCCTCATGCATTGAAAAACTAGGGAAAATAACCAATATATGAAGTAATGTATTTTCAGATACTTGACAGCAGGCAGAACGGTGGGTGATTCACTAGAAAAAGAGAAAAAAAGAACCAAGATGAGTCAAGCAACTGTCTCTGCTTGTTGCCTGGAGGCCATCTACAGGTTGCAAAATAGAGAAATTCATGCTGAGATTGGGGTCTCGCTGAATTGAAGAGACAAAGAATGGAATTCATGGAGGACAAAGCAGCTAGAATTTGTGGAGAAGAGTGTGGAAAGGAAGAGAGATTAGAGCACCTGGGTGGCTCAGTCAGTTGAGCGCCTGACTTTGGCTAGAGACATGATCTCATGGTTCGTGGGTTCGAGCCCCACGTTGGGCTCTGCACTGACAGCACAGAGCCTGCTTCAGATCCTCTCTCTCTCTCTCTCTCTGTCCCTCTCTAGTTTGCATGCACTCTCTCTCAAAAATAAACATTAAAAAAAAAGAAAAGAAAGGAAAAGCGATCTATAGAAGGAAATTTTGGATCTGTAGAGGTGAACCCTCAAGTCTTTGGCTGAGTACTGATTTGTTCATGTCTGAGAGGAAACTACATGAATCTGGGCAAAGAACTAGCAGAGAGCAGTAAGGCAAACAATTCTGAGTTTACACAAGGTTGTGAATAATTCGTATTCCCACAAGCCTGAATGGAAAGATCTATATGTCTATATGTGGGCAATGGGTAGTATTCTAGAAAGTTATCACCTTGCTTGCAAGAGGCAGTGTAGATGTTGGAAAACTTTTCCATAGATGGAAGGTGCTCTGGATCTATACTAACAAAGCTTAACAGCAAGACGTAGAAAGATCAAACTGAATCCAAGTCAAAAGACTGTATGCCTGAAACAAGTCCAACGATACTGAAAAGAAAAGATCAAAATTTGGCATGTACATCTAATGTTTATTTATTTATTTTGAGAGAGAGAAAGTGGAGGGGAGGGAACAGAAAGAGAGGAAGAGAGAGAATCCCAAGTAGATTCTGTGCTGTCAGCCCAGAGCCTGATGCAGGGCTTGATCTCACAGCGAATATCTAAACTTCAAAATGTACAGTATCGAATAGAAAATTAGTAAGAGTTCTGTAGAGCAAGAAATTATGAACCCTAACTAGGAGGGTTATTTCCCCTCAAAATCTGTATGTTGAAAAATCAAAACCCCAATACCTCAGAATATAGCTGTATTTAGAGATAAAACATTTAAAGATGTGATTAAGTTAAAAGTGTTGGGCTAGGGCGGAGGAAAGGCTCCATACAATGGAAACCGACCCAAAATGGCCAAAGTTCCCGCCACAGCACTGGGAGGTGGGCACGTCATTCCAGTAGACCAACAGGACTTTAACTCATCACCAGCTTCGAAATCTCCTCCCCAAACCCAATAAAAGCCCTTAACCTCCGACCTCGGGCGCAACTTCTCCCACTCCTCTCTTTCGAGTCACGGAACCTCGCCCGAGGGTGCTTGCAATAAAGTGTACTCTCAGGCCACACTTTGCCTTGGCGGTCTTACTTTTATCCATCAGCGACTCGTAACCTTACATTTGGCGCCGAAACCTGGGAGGAGATTTGAGCCCCTACTTAGGTACGGAGGCTCTCTCCTCCACCTCCGGACTGGGACCCCGCCGCCTCTCCATTCAACTCCTGGTCTCCTGGACTCCTGACTTCCAGCGGTGAGTGTTCCCTGGTTCCCACCCCACCCCTCTGGGCGCCCTGCCGAAACCGTGGCCACGTCAGGGTAAACCCCGCTCTGCTACCAGGTAGCTCTGTAGTTCCGGGAATTAGGAGACATCCTTATTCCTTGGTAACTACTCTCTGAACCTCTAACTCACCTCACGGACGAGGGGACGCCCTCCTCTGTGTTCTGGGTTAATCGGGGTAAGGAGCTATGGGAACCTCTCAGTCCAAATTCGATCCTAAGACACCTCTGGGCTGTCTCCTGGCTAACTTCCGTACCTTGGAGCTGGAGCAGGACCTACGAAGGCGGCGCCTCATATTCTATTGTACCGTCGCTTAGCCCCAGTACCAACTAGATAACCAGTCAAAATGGCCCCCTGAAGGCACCTTTGACTATCAGGTGCTTACGGATCTTGACAATTTCTGTAGACGCCAGGGTAAATGGTCTGAGGTACCATATATTCAAGCTTTCTGGACCTTTCACTCCAGACCCTCGCTCTGCTCCCATTGCTCTGCTCCTATTACTCCTGGCTCGCTCTCCCCCTCCAACTCTTCCGCTAACCGCTCCAGAGGATTCTGATCTCTCTCCCCTCTCTGAACCCCCTGAAAACCTCTCCGGACCCCCAACAAGGGTCCCCTATCTCCTCCCCCTCCTCCGTATCAGCCAGCCACTCAGCAACAGACTCTAAATGTGCCTACCCCACCGGCTTCTGTACCCCCTGCTCCTGAACCTTCATCACCCCCAGCCTTCTCCCTTCTCCTCCTATCTCCGCTAGAACCCGGTCTCGTGATCAGCCCTCACATCTAGTCTGTCCCTTAAGAGAAGTAGCTGGGGCTGAAGGAGTTGTTCGAGTTCACGCTCCTTTTTCCTTACAAGATCTTTCCCAAATAGAAAAGCAGTCTAGGATCTTTTTCGGCCAATCCTGATAGTTTCATCAAGGAGTTCCAATATCTGGCCCAGGCCTATGACCTCACCTGGCATGATTTACATGTGGTTCAGACCACAACCCTTACCTCAGAGGAGAGGGAACGCATCCAGGCTGCTGCCCGAGAACATGCAGGTCAGGTCACCTTACCGACGCCACAATGCCAGTGGGCGCTCAGGCGGTTCCAGCTGTAGAGCCAGGATGGGATTACCAGAATGGCCAAGATGGCCGCGGGCGCCGCGACCGCATGGTGCAGTGCCTCATTGCCGGCATGCGGGCGGCCTCCCACAAGGCTGTTAACTATGCTAAGATTAGGGAGATTATCCAGGCTCCCGACGAAATCCGGCCATGTTTCTCAATCGGCTAACCGAGGCATTAACCCAATATACCCGCCTGGACCCAGCTTCTCCAGCAGGGGCCACGGTCTTAGCTACACATTTTATTTCTCAGTCAACCCCCGACATTTGTAAAAATTAAAAAAGGCCGAGGAGGGCCCCCAGACTCCATTTCTGACTTGGTGAAAATGGCCTTTAAAGTCTTTAATTCCCGTGAGGAAGCAGCTGAGCAGAGGCAACGGGCCCAGCTCCAGCAAACGGTTCAACTACAAACCCAGGCCTTGGTAGCAGCCCTGCGGCCAGCCGGCTCTGGGAGCCACCATAAAAGGGGAACTAGTCGCACCCTTCCGGGGGCCTGCTTCAAGTGCGGAGTCCAGGGACACTGGGCCCGTCATTGTCCCAACCCAAAGACACCAACTCGACCTTGCCCTCAATGTCACTTGATGGGCCACTGGAAATATGACTGCCCAAGCCTCGGGATGCCCTCAACGCCTCAACGTGGGGGGAACCCCGAAATGGTAAGTCCGGCATTTCAGCTGCTTGGTCTGGAAGAGGACTGACGGAGCCCAGACTCGGCAACCCCCTCACCCAAGCTGAGCCCAGGGTTACGCTCCAGGTAGCGGGTAAGTCCATCTCCTTTTTGCTGGACACGGGGGCTACCTATTCTGTTCTCCCTTCCTATTCGGGATTAACTCAAACCTCTCCAATTTCAGTTATGGGTATCGATGGGACCTCCTCCACTCCTAGGATGACCCCTCCCCTCACCTGCAGCCTGGATGGGCACCCTTTCTCCCACACATTCCTAGTAATCCCCTCCTGCCCTGTTCCCTTACTAGAGAGGGATCTCCTCCAAAAGCTAGGGGCATACACAAAAGTAATCCATTTTTTTGTTTTTTCCCCTAAATTCCCTCTAAAACTGTCAGGGCGGTTAGGACCCTACCTAAAAGTCTCCCCTTGTAGAGATCGGCAAGGCGAGTGTGGTGGGTAGTTTCAGAACTTAAACTTTTAAGATGCTATGTGCCATACTGAGTCTAAAAAAGAGGACTCAGTATAGAATTGAGAGTTAAGCGCTGTGCTATACTGAGTCTAAAAAAGACTCAGTATGGAATCTAAGTTAAGTGTTGTGTCGTACTGAGTCTAAAGAAAGAGGACTCTGTATAGAAAACAGAACTTAAACTTTTGAGAAGCATGGGCCATAATGAGTCTAAAGAAAAGAGACTCTTTATTGACATTATTCATAATCTCCTTATTAAGAAGGGGATTAAAGTTTCAAAACAACAGGTAGCACGCTTTCTACGTTTTGTTCAAGAGCAGTGCCCTTGGTTTCCTGAGGAAGGCACACTCAATTCAAATATATGGAGCAAAGTAGGGGATGAAATTAGGCAGTTTTATGTCACCAACAGACCTAAAAAGCTCCCTACTGACATTTTATCATTATGGATTGTCATAAAGGAAGTTTGATGAATCTGTCTTTAAAGTTATCAGCATTAAATATAAAACTTTATTCTACTAAGGCTTACTGAAGGTCAAACAAGCTTATGTTATATCTATTCCAATTTGTTAGCAAAAGAAAGACTGAGAATAATGGTTAACTTTGTCTGCCTCATAGTTTCATGGGTAAATGTTAAGACAGCTTTCAAAGTCCTTGGTAACCTAAAGTGTTAAAAGTTTGGCTTGCATGAGAACTTAAGATTGAATTCATTGGCTATCTAACGAGATAAGAAGCTGAAGCACTAATTACTAAATGTAAATTTGTGCTTTGGACTTGTTGCAAAAAACTAAGGATATTTGGAACTGTTGAAAAACATGCTTTGTGCTTAATGGATTCATAAGTTTGCCATCTAACAAATCCTGATATAATATAGAATTCACAATTGGTTACCACTTAGTTTTCACTGGAGACTAAGGTCTCTAGCAGTTAAAGTTCTGCAAAGTGTACCTAAGACTGATGGAAATAAGGAAAACAACTCTGTATGAAAGAAAGTAGGAGATATGTAAGAAAGATATGAAGAATGGGAATACATCTTTCACTGAGGGTAAAAGAAAGTAATTTTGTCCTAAATGAGACTGGTTATTTGGAAAGAAATGGCTTGGGACAAAATCTAAATACCAAAGACAAGTTGTAGAAGGTTAGTGAAGGAACAATCTTTAAAAAAAAAGGAATTTTATGTGTGGTCAGGATGGACTAAGGTTAAAGACATGGATTTTGAAAGTACACAGAGTTAGGATTAAAATTCCTCCTCCTTTGATCCAAAAGCTGGGAAAATGGTGGCAATACCCTTGAAGATAGCTTCCTCTCTCCTGTGGCTGTTCTAAACGATTTTCAAATTGTTGTAATAGACTTACAAGATTGTTTTATTACTCTTCCCCTATATCGGGAAGATCGCCCTAAATTTGCCTTTAGCCTGCCTTCTGAGAACCTTAAGCAGCCTTCTCAGAGGTATCAATGGAAAGTTTTGCCTCAGGCCATGAAAAATAGCCCCACCCTATGTCAAAGTTTGTGAATCAAGTTTTAAAACTGGTTCGGTTTTCCAGGCTTTTAATGAGGCTTAAACACGAGGCAATTTAGAATGGTTACATCTGCCCTCTACGCCCAGAAAAATAGTTATATCCTATCAGCACTACTGGCTACTTTACTAAAAAAGGGGCGCAAACGTTGTAAAGAATTATTTGGACGTGATGTGGCAAATGTTATTACTCCCTATAACAAAGATCAATTGAAATGTCTATTACAAAGTAGTGAAGAGTGGCAAGTAGCCCTAGAAGGTTTTGGTGGTGAGATTCTTTCTCATCTCCCAAACCATCCTCTCTTACAGTTCCTCAAAAAAACATCCTGTTATTTTTCCTAAGTTGGCTAAGGCTGATCTCCTTCCTAGTCCGCCTGTACTGGTCTTTAAAAATCTGATGCAGACTTTCAGATCGCTTATACCATGGGCATTCCTTATAATCCCCAAGGCCAAGGCATTGTGGAAAGAGCCCGTCAAACCTTAAAAACTCAGATAAAAAATTACAGGAGGGAGAACTTAAGTATAGTTCCTCTCATCATATTCTTAAATGTTGATGTAGCGGGACATTCTAACATGTTCCGACATTGGAAGCCTACTGGAAAAGCCTAAAGCACTCGTCAAATGGAAAGACCTTCATTCTGGCCAATGGAAGGGGCCAGATGTAGTGTTAACCTGGGGGCGAGGGTATGCTTGTGTATTTCCACAGGACGCAGACTCCCTCCTGTAGATTCCGGAGCACCTAGTCCAGCCCTATGTGGAATCCTCCATGCCTCCACCACCAAACAAGACTCACCTTCCTCCACCCCACTACCAGCCTCTGAGTCGCTGCCTGACAAGGACACCCCAAGCCCTAAATAATGATATGGATAGAATTGCTGATTCCCTAACAGCTTTACAGACACAGGTTACCAGCCTGGCTGCTGTAGCCCTACAAAACCGATGGGCCTTAGATCTGCTAACCGCCGAAAAAGGGGGAACATGTCTGTACCTAAATGAAGAATGTTGTTACTATGTCAACCAATCAGGTATAGTCACGTCCAAGGTAAAAGAACTTAAAGATCAGGTCTAAGCCCGAAGGCGGGATGGATCCCTCTGGGACCTCACCTCCAACACTTGGGTAACCTGGTTACTCCCTCTGGTAGGGTCCTTGTGCGTAATCCTTCTTCTAATCTCAATTGCTCCCTGTCTTTTGCGTTACTTCCAGGAGCGCTTATAGGAACTTACTAGGGTCTCAGTGACCAGCTTCTCCTTCAGCCTTACTCTCCCCTACCCACTTCCGACCACTCCTATGGCGACACCCATCTGTCAGCAGGAAGTAGCCAGAATCGAGTCGGCGCCCCTGTTACCAATATACATACATATATATATACATATATATATATGTATATGTATATATATATATATATATATATATATAACAAAAGGTCGGAATGTTGGGCTAGGGCGTAGGAAAGGCTCCATACAATGAAAACTGACCCAAAATGGCCGAAGTTCCCGCCACAGCACTGGGAGGCGGACACGTCATTCCAGTCCGCCAACAGGACTTTAACTCATCACCAGCTTCGAAATCTCCTCCCCAAACCCATTAAAAGCCCTTAACCTCCGACCTCGGGCGCGACTTCCCCGACTCCTCTCTTTCGAGTCGCGGAACCTCGCCCGAGGTGCTTGCAATAAAGTGTACTCTCAGACCACACTTTGCCTTGGCGGTCTTACTTTTATCCATCAGCGACTCGTAACCTTACAAAAAGAAAGCTGTCAGAGTGTATCCTATTCCAATCTGACTAGAGTGTTTATAAGAAGAGATAATGTGGACACATGAAGAGACATGAGAGGAGACGCATGTACAAAGAAAAAGGCCATGTGGAGAGGCAATAAGAGGGTGGTCACCTGCAAGCACAGGAGGGAGGTCTCAGCGGAAATCAACCCTGCCACCGTCTTGATTTTAGACGTCCTGCCTCAAGAGATTTGAGAAAATAAATTTCTGTTGTTTAATCCACTCAAGTCTGTGGGATTTTGTTGTTATGGAAGCAAGCCCTGGCAAACTAATACAAGGAGAAGATCAATCAGTAGAAATAGGCCTGGAACAACAAAGTTGATGGAATTATCAGACATTTCATTGAAATAGTGATGAGAAACACACTTCATTATATTCAAAAGTAAGCATCAACATGATGGGAAGAGAAACAATATTTTTTAAAGGCCTAAATGGAAATTCTAATGATTAAATGCAATATTAAAATGATAAATATACTAATGAGTTAACAGAAAAATAGGCACTGCAGAATAAAAGATAATTAAACTTAAAGACCCAGCACTACAATCTATCCCAATGGACCACATTGAGAACAAAAATTGGTGGGCACCTGAATGGCTCAGTTGGTTAAGAGAACAAAAATTGGGAAAAAAATGAACAGAGGCTCAGTGACCTATGGTTCAATATCAACTACTCTAACACCGATGGAATTGTAGTCCTGACATGAGAGAAGTCAGCGGGAAAGAGAAAAAAACCCTTAAGAAATAGTTGCCCATTTTTTCCCCAAATTTGATGAAAACAAATACATAGATTCAAAGATCTAATGAACCCCAAAGAGAACATACACAAAGAAAACTATGGTAAGTCAACTTAAAATAAAACTGAAAATATCAGTTTTCAAAGAGAAAAATATAAAAACAGCCAGAGAGGGGAAAGGACACTTTACAAATAACAAACAGAAGATGAAAGATGGAGTTCTTGTCAAAAACTATGCATGTCAGAAAGCAATGAAGTGACATCTTCAAAGTGCTGAAAGACAAGAGAAAATGTCAACTGTTTTATATGAAGCAAATCTAAACAAAAATAAATTTCAAAACGGAGGATGGAATATAAACTTTTTAAACAAAAGGAAGAGAATTCATCACCAGCAAACTAGCACTATAAAGTATATTAAAGGAAATTCTTCAGGCAGGAAAGTGATATCAGATGGAAATTGGAATCTAACCAGAGGATGGAAAAGCACCAAGATGGTAAATCTGTGAATAAATACAATGTGTATTTTGCTTAATTTGTAATCACTTTAAAGCATAATTGATGGTTAAAACAAAAGTAATAACAAATGCATCATGGAGTTTATAGTATATGAAGAAGAAAGATGAATAAGAACAATAACTAAAGGAGGGTGCCTGGGCGGCTCAGTCAGTTAAGCAACTGACTCTTGATTTTGGCTCAGGTCAGATCTCAGGGTCATTAGATCTCAGTGCATTGGACTCTGCAGTGAGCTTGTAGCCCTGCTTAAGATTCTTTCTCGGGCACCTGGGTGACTCAGTCGGTTAAGAATCCAACTTTGGCTCAGGTCATCATCTCACGGTTCATGAGTTTGAACCCTGCATTGGGCCATCAGCACAGAACCTGCTTCAGATTCTCTGTCTCCTTTCTTTCTGTCCCTCCCCTACTCATGCTCTCTATCTCTCAAAAATAAGTAAACATTTTTTTAAATTTAAAGAATAAAAAAAAAAAATTTTTTTAAAAGACTGTTTCTCTCCCTCTGCCCCTCTCCCCACCCCTTCCCGCTCATGTTCTCTCTCTTTCTCAAAAAGAAGAAAGAAAGAAAGAAAGAAAGAAAGAAAGAAAGAAAGAAAGAAAGAAAGAAAGAAAGAAAGGGAAAAAAAACAACAGCCAAAAAGATGCAGCGGGAATGGTAGCACATAAAGCGGTATAATATTATTTAGAGTACACTGTGATAAGCTAATGATGTATACTCTAAACCTAGAACAATGTCTCTCTGATTTCAGCCTCATCAAAAGTACCTGAGGGACTTTCCAGACCACAGACCAGCTGGTCCACAGACCATCCCTAGAGCTCCTGATACATAATATCTTGGATAGGGTTCAAGAATCTAACAAGTTCCAGGCGATGTTGGTCCAAGGAATGAGTTTGGGAACCAATGCCTCAAATAAATCACTAAAAGCAAACAGAGAAGTATGGCTAATATGCCAATATAGGAGAAAAAATGGAATCATAAATGTACTTAATTCAAAAGAAGGTAGATGACGAAAGAAAAAGAACAGTTGAGGTAAATAGAAAGCAATAGTAAACTGCTAGATTTAAACCCAAAGGAAGCCACGATTACTCAAAGAGAAAAACATAATCTCTTCAATAACTGGTGTCGGGAAAACTGGATATTTACAGGCAAAAGAATGAAACTGGGCCCCTATCTTACACCACTCATAAAAATTAAGTCAGAAAGACATAAAGACTTAAAGGTAAGATCTGAAACCATCGAATTCTTAGAAGAAAACAGGGAAAAATTTCCTTGATAACAGTCTTGGTTGGCATTGATTTCATGGATAAGACACCAGAAGTACATGCAATAAATGCAAAAATAAACATGTGGAATTACAACATATTAAAAAGCTTCTTAAGGGGCACCTGGGTGGCTCAGTCGGTTATGCGTTCGACTTCAGCTCAGGTCATGATCTCACGGTCCGTGAGTTCGAGCCCCGCATCGGGCTCTGTGTTAACGGCTCAGAGCCTGGAGCCTGCTTCAGATTCTGTATCACCCTCTCTCTCTGCCCTTCCCCTCCTTACGCTCTGTCTCTATGTCTCTCAAAAATAAATAAATGTTAAAAAAATAAAAATAAAAAAAAATAAAAAGCTCTTACAACACAAGAAATCCTCAACAAAATGAAAAGACAGCCTATGGAATGGGAGAAAATATTTGTAAAAATATATATCGAATAAGGGGTTAATATCCAAAATATATAAAAAATACATTTAACACAATAGCAAAAAAGAAAGAATATAATAATAGTTGAAATAAAATAGGCAAAAAACCTGAATAGATGTCTTCTGAAAAATATTTTCAAATTCCCAAAAGGCACATGACAAAATGCTCAGTGTCACTAACTGTCAGGGAAATGCAAATCAAAACCACAATAAGATATCACATCACACTTGTTAGGATGACTGTCATCAAAAAGATAAAGAGACAAATGTTGGCAAGGACATGGGGAATGGGAAACTCTTGTGCACGCTGTTGGGAATGTAAGTTGGTATAACCGCTATGGATAACAGTATGGAGGTTTCTCAAAAAATTGTAAATAGAAATACCATATGATCCAGCAATCCCTCTTCTACATATATAGCCACAGGAAATGAAATTATGATCTCAGAAAGATATCTACACCTCCAAGTTCCTTGCAGCTTTATTAAAATAGTCAAGACATGGAAACAACCTCAACGTCCATCAACAGATAAATGGATAAAGAAATCATGATATGATATACATATAGTTTAGATATTATTATTAATATCACACACACACATACTAGAGAATAATATTATTCTGCCATAAAAATGAAGGAAATCCTGCCATTTGCAATGACATGATCGCAACTGGAGGGCATTGTGCTAAGTGATCTAAATCAGACAAAGAAAGACAAATACTGTGTAGAAGGAGCATGTTGGCCATTGTCAGGGCCAGGCAAGAGAGGTAGGGAGTGAGGGAAGGCTGACAAAGAATTA
The DNA here is from genome assembly GCA_030068075.1 of Paguma larvata. Classification (NCBI taxonomy): domain Eukaryota; kingdom Metazoa; phylum Chordata; class Mammalia; order Carnivora; family Viverridae; genus Paguma; species Paguma larvata. Next base: position 41,926,594 of record CM057831.1, on the reverse strand, counting down.
TAAACTTCCAGTTATAAGAAGAATAAGTTCTGGGAATATAATGTACAACATAGTGACTATAGTTAACAATACTCTGTTATATGTTTGAAAGGTGCTAAGAGAGTAGATTGTAAAAGTTTTCATTACACATACACAAATTGTAATTATGCGAGGTGATGGCTGGCTGTGTTGACTAACTTTCTTGCGGTAGTCATTTTGCAATAAATAACATATACCAAATCATTATATATATCAAATATTACATGGTACATATTCAATTTACACAATAGTATATGTTAATGATATCTCAATAAAGTTGGAAAAAAATCCAACAATATTTTTTATTCCATGAAATAATAAAGTGTAATCAATTTTGTAATGAATACATATATTATAAATAGAATAATAATAATTTATAATGAAATAGTTTAAACACTACAATTAAAACGTCCAACTAAAAATCTCTGATATGCATGAAACAAAGACTAATAGGACTATAAAGACAGATAAACCTAGAGTTACAGTTGATAATTTCAACACTCCTCTCTGTAACTGATAGAAAAAAACAGAAAATCAGTAAGCATACTGAAGACTTAAATACCACTAACAACCGATTGGAACTAATTGATATTTATAGGGTGCTCTATATCCCCAGACAATGGAATATAAATTCTTTTCAAGTGTGTAACATTCGTGTGTAACATTCATCAACACGGACCATATTTTGGTCAATAAAACTGGTCTCAATACATTTTAAAGAATTGAAATCACAGAGTATATTTTCTCAACAGAACTCAGCTGGGAACTGGGAATCAAAACCAAAAGGATATATGCAAAACCCTCATATGTTTGGAAAGTAAACAACATACTTCTAAAATAACCAATGGGCCAAAGAAGAAATCACATGGAAAATTCAAAAATATTTTGAAGTATATAAAAACAAAAACAAAACATATCAACATTTGTGTGATGTAGCTAAAGTGTGGGGAGGGAAGGAAATTTATAGTATTGAAATCAATGATGTAAGGTTCTACCTTAAGAAACTAGCAAAAGAAAACCTAATTAAGCCCAAAGTGAGAAGAAAACTAAAAAGAAGCCTGAAAATAAATTACCTTATACATAATAGAATTCAGATTATTATTAAAACCAGATCTAGAACACTAGGTTACTTAAATTGAATAAAACTGAATAATTAAATTTATACCACCAAAAAAAACAAAAACAAACAAATAACATAGCGTGGTTTTCATGCAAATGAGAAGGCACGGAGTCATTTTGTTTGTTTGTGTACATTCTCTGTCATGCTGCATTACACTAATACCGTTACTTTCTTCACAGGACAATTACAAAGTTCATTTTTCAGTTTTTACAGATTTCCTGATGGCTTCTATTAAATATTTAATAATAAAATTTTCTTTTTTTCTTTTTTTTAAGAAGGAAAGAGCATCAGCAGGGAAGAGGGGCAGGGAGAGTGAGAGAGAGAGAGAGAGAGAGAGAGAGAGAGAGAATCTCAAGCAGGCTCCACACCCAGCACAGAATGGGATCATGATCTGAACTGAAATCAAGAGCTGGATGCTTAACCTGCTAAGCCAACCAGGTGCCCCTAAAATTATCATTTTTAAGTCACCCATATATCATAGTTTTTACATTTTGTATTTCAATTTTTAACTAGTTTAACTCTAGTAGATCTTTGTGTAATCTGAGGAGTTCTCCAGTGTTACTTTCACTAATGATGAGATCCTGTAACTTTTTTAAGATCTATACTTAATCTCTGCAATCCATTTGCACTAAATTTGCATTAGGTTTCAGCAGTCCAACAACCATCTAGAGATTTATCTACAAAAACTGTGCTGAGATGGGTAGAAACAGATGTTAAGCAGAGAATGTTATTAAGCAGATGTTGGGAACTAGTTTCATAACGTTCAATATATTTGTGCATATTGTATATTTGTGCATATTATACCAATCTTTGTTTTTCCACGCAGATTTGTAAGTGAAGGATCTCAAAATAATGACAGTTTATTCATTCCTTATGAATATAGATCCAGAGGGTTTGAGTGACTTGACCCAGGGATACAGGATCAAATGCGAGAGATCAAACCTAGGTATGCTTAAAAAATACAGCATCCTTTCTTGATAAAAATCCTCAACAAAGCACGGATAGAGGCAACACACCTCAACATCATAAATATACAAAAGACCCACAGTTCCTATCATCCTCAATGAGGAAGAACTGAGAGGTTTTCCTCTAAGGTCAGGAACAAGGCAGGGGTGTCCACTCTCATCATTGCTCTTCAGTATAGTAATGGAAATCCTAGCCTCAGCGATCAGACAACAAAAAGAAATAAAAGGCATCCAAATGAACAAGGAAGAAGTCAAAAACCTTCTATGTAGAAAACCTGAAAGACTCTACCAAAAAATTGCTAGAACTGATACACAGATCCGTATTGTTTTTAAAACACCATGAGGAAGATATATAGATATGGTCTCAATCACTTTACTCAATCCGAGAGTAATAGTTCTCTACCCCAAAGGCCACATAAAGTTAATCCTTTATTTCTCCTTTTGTATAATGCATAAATTTGACTAATTTATGACATGATATACATTTTTATTACAAGAAAGAGGAAAATGGACTTTGGTTAGATATAAAAAATGGTCGATATGTTTTTAATACTGAATAGCTTATAAAGTAATATCTAGAATATCTTTTTATACTCTTGAAAAATTAGTTGTTGATATTTCTAGTGTATTACAGTGAACATTCTGCTGTAATATACATAATGAACATGACGGTTTCTTATAACATCTCACTGTCCCCAAGAGGGACATGGTAAATAAAATTGCCACTCTTTCTATTTGGGACAATGCTCTGCTGTAAATAAAGTACACTGAAATTTACAGTCAGAAGAGAGAGTTCATGTACGAATTCTGACTCATTAACCATAGCTTGAGGTAAATCATTACCTTTTGGGTCCTAGCTCCTTCATTTGTCAAATAATGATGAAAGCAGGGTGACTTCAAAAGTTCCTTCATCTCAAAAATGAATAAACATTAAAAAAAAAGGGGGGGGTGCCTTGGTGGCTCAGGCGGTTAAGGATTCAACTTCGGCTCAGGTCATGATCTCTTCATGAGTTCGAGCCCCACGTTGGGCTCTGTGCTGACAGCTCAGAGCCTGGAGCCTGCTTCAGATTCTCTCTCTCTCTGCCCCTCCCCCACTGATGCTCACTCGCTCTCTCTCTCTCTCAAAAATGAATAAACATTAAAAAAAAAAGTTCGTTCACTTTCCTTTACATTCAGTTTCTTATACCATTACATAATACATTTCCTGAATTTAAAAAAGCCACACAAGGAAGGAACCGCCTCATACATGTGTGCAAACTGAGCATAAACTGACACAGTCAGTCTTTTGGTTTTGATAGGACAGTATCTAAATGTGAATATGCTTTGAGCCAGCAATTCCTTTTCAAGGATTCTAACCTTGAATTACAACTCCCACAAGAGCCTGAGAAAGTATGTGCAAAGATAATTACTATAGCACTATTAGTAATGGTAGAGAACTGGAGATAACCTAAAAATCCATAAGTACGGTGGCAATGATCATATTATCCATATTCTAGAATTACATGGAATCATCCATGAACCAATATATGAGTGTATCTGAAAAATAATACATTGAAGAATTTTATATAACAGATTCATTCGATTTGTGTTAAAAATTAAGGTTCATATTTTCAGCATATAGATTTTACATATATACGAACATATACTTTGATAAATATGTATGTGTGTCTTTATATATTCTTTCAGTAATTCACGTACATGAGGACAACCAAAATTTTATACCTTAAATGAGGACTTCTCTTTAAATAGCACCTTTTTTTCTAGTTCATGAACCTTAAGATGTTCATCCATTATTTTCCTAAATATGCCATGTAAAAATTATTTTAAAATAATGCATTTTTAGGGGTCTGTCCAGAGCAAATACACGAAGTGAAAGTGTTGTACAAAATGTCAACAGCAGATGGTGCACACTTGTTCCTCTTAAACGGCTTCGCTGTTTAAAGAAAATGAACAACCAAATAAACACACAAAATCAACCTAAGTCATGAAAAGCTTAACGAATGAGAAATCTTAAGAAGGAACCAAAGAAATCAAGAACCCCAATCTAATTTATTATAAATGATTCTCTCCTGTAATACAGTTTGGTTTCCTAATTGAGCAAAACAATAGCAACAACAACAAAATCCCAAAGTTTTCATCACTAAGAAAACTAATAAAAGAATGCTTGTCAGAAGTCAACTATATATTGTTTTTAAATTTTGCTCCTGGGGCTCCACACTATAATTCCTAAAATGAAATCTCTAAAGATGGAGCCAAGGGCCATGATGAATCCGTGATTCTTTCAATAAATCATATTCATCCACGAATTCATGAACTGAAGTGTTTTTAAAACTCTTCATCTGATAAGCTGTCTCTTCATTCACAAATATCCTTTTTATATTTATAAAAATGTATTTTTTAAATTGTAAATTTATTAACAATATACTAATAATTGTAATAGTATATCATTCTAGAAGAGCAATAGGGCCAAAGGATTTTTTAAAAATTAAATCTTCAATTTATGTATGTTCTCATTACAGAAGTATGTTTACTTAAGCTACAAAAATATGATTAATTCAAATATAAAACATATTGAATTTTGATAAATTCTACAGGTTACATAGGATGGAAATACAAGTTCAAGTAGAAAAAATAATGTATGAGCGCCTGGGTGGCTCAGTCAGTTAAGCGTCTGACTCCGGCTCAGGTCATGATCTCCTGGTTCCTGAGTTCCAGCCCTGCCTCAGGCTCTGTGTTGACAGTTCAGAGGCTGGAGCCTGCTATGAATTCTGTGTCTCCATCTCTGCTCCTTCCCCACTCAAGCTCTGTCCCTCTCTCTCCTCTCTCTCTCTCTCTCAAAAATAAACATTAATAAAAAATTTAAAAAAAATGTAAAATTTTCAACTGCTAATGAAAACTTGTTTGCATGTCTTTACAAATATATGAGGTTGGTATCAAAAAATTTATATTTTGATTCCAGTAGACATGTTTAAAAGAGTTACATTAATTTTAAAATATCAACATGTGTAATAGGTTAGAAATTACAGCCTTTGTAACTATTTAAGCTTATGATGAAACTATTTCAATCCCAAATTTAAAATGTGTTAGTTAGTATATCCTTTTCGAAATGCTCTTAGAATTTTTATAGACCATTGCTCTGAACGATAAGTTTACAAAAGAAAAACAGGTTGGCTAGTCTTGTGCCCTAGAGTTAATGCTTTCCTTCAACAGTAATCTCTGCAGACCATAGACACGTACTCCGTAACGCTAAGATTCGTCATAGAATTATAGCTTCCAACAACAAAAAATATGTTTGGAAATACTGCTGTTTTGGAGACTCCATATTATAACTAAGGGTTTTAAAATTTTATTCATTCTGATAAAACAAAGTACAAATGTCTGATTTTTAAGTGCATTCATTGTTAGAACTGCTGGTAGTGCTCCTTATTTGCCAACATGATTTTGAAGTTTTTCCAGTGATCACTTGATACACGATGTTGGAATGAATACTCATTTTAATGAGTCTATGCAAATTTGAAAGTAGGTAGGAGAGTTTCATTCATAAATTCTTTATAGATGATTTCTAAGCCAAATTTTAATTATTTGGCATTACAGATATGTGAGGTGGTCCTTGACTTGCTTCCTTCTTCGATAGTGATATTTGAGTGTTTAAGTGACTTTATAATTTGTAAACCCGTTACCTAATTCATATTTAAAGACTACATGTAATGACTTGAGAATATTTTAATTTGATCATTAGCCATGTGGAAAATTTCCTAAGAATTAGTACTTACCCTCTGTTACATTTTGCTATTTCATCAAACAGAAGTTTCCACCGAGGACGTCCAATAAAAAGTCTTGAATTCAGTGCTTGATATTTTTCTCCAATTATCTTCTGCCAAAAGGAAAACACTATATTTTATATGAAACAGAGTTGGACGAATAACCTATTTCTCTAACATCATTCCTACTGGTGCTGTGGCTTCCTACCAAATTGCTGTGATATAAAGAATATAAGTATCAAATGGCAAGCTATTAGGTACAGTCATTTAGAAGCATCATTTCCTTCCTCTTTTCCTTTAAAATCCATTATCTTCTTGAATTCCATTATTACAAATGGCTGATCTTCCTAGACTTCAGTTAGTTGCTTCATTTTTAACAATCACAATGTTAAAGAAGGCATTTTAATTGCCTACTCTCAAAAAGGGCGCAGCACATAAACTGTATTGAAGTGTTTTTGCACTGCAAGTACAGTTGTCATATTTGGCTCATTATAGGAGTAAAATACTACAAATTGTCATCATAAATTTGGTGAAATGATCCTAGACAAGAGAGCCTAAGACAGAAGAGCTCCACATCTTGAGTCTATCAACAAATAACTTCTAATGGGTTGGTGTTTGCAATCAACGGAATATTAGATCTGGATTGGTAATGAAGAGTGAGAGCGAAGTGAGAAGACAGGGGGAGAGTGTCTGAGTCCCAGGCAGACACAGTGAGAACAAATGCAATTTATCCTCCATACCTTAATTACAGCCAAACCCTGAGGAATAACGATACTGACTTGCTTCGTGAGAATGGGAAAATGAAATATTTTTTTTTCACATACCAAATGGGGTAGAAATCTGACTAGAAAAAATAGCATTAGGATAGTTTTGAAGTAACTGACAAGCATTCATATTTTGTATTCAAAGTATTACAGAAAATGTATAATGGAAACTACTAAAATAAAACATGTGAAAGCATCCATGCCCAGATTTATACACCTGTGTGGCACTTCCATGTCACCTGTAAACCTCAGTTTCTTCATCTATAATGTGAGGATGGCAATATCATCTACCTCTTGGATCTGTCGCAATTACACAAGATAATGAACACAAAATGCTTAGCAAAGGGTCTAGCACGGTAAGGAATTAATGCGTAATGGCTATTACTATGTTGTTTAGTTTCCCTTGAAGAGAAATAAGCTTAACTACACATGACCTTATCTTGTCTCTCCACATAAAAACTCCCCTTGATGAACACAGTCATGAGACTGTTCATTCATGGTCTGATCTCCAGAGGTGAAGAATTTGAGACAACAGTGAAAAGGAGAGAGATGAACTCAAAAGTCTGTTCCAGCTCCCTGTGAGGAGGACAAATGAAAGGCATAACACGGTTGGCTTCAAGGACAAGCCATGGGTTTTCTGGACACATTCCAAAAGTTTCCTCTGGGAAACTTCTCTTCAAACCACCTGCAGAAATTTTCTTCCAGCACGGCCCTTACAGTAAATCTTGTATTATCAAGAGGCTTGTTTAATTTATGAAAACATCCAACCACATACCTGAATCCCATCTGTTTGACTGAGGTACAGCTGGATGTTGACATAGTCAGGTCTGTTCTCTTGCCAAAACTGAGAGGACATAAAAATAAATAGAGATGACAATTCTTTCTGTATGCTCAGACTTTCTCCTATTCTAACATATGTGATTCCAAAATTTAAGAGGTATGGTGTCTAATTACAGTCAACATTTACTAGCAAACATGTATATATATATACATAGATACATAGATATGTGTTATATACCAGCCAGATTCTAACATTAATAATATGCTCCTACTGGCACAATGAGTGTAAGCTGTTGTAGGAGCAGTGATAAGGGAACGGTAAGTGGTAGGAGTGCAGGAAAAGAATTCTCTGTTATCATATTTTACTTTTTAATTATTTTGAGAGAGAGAGAGAGAGAGAGAGAGTGTGTGTGTGTGTGTGTGTGTGTGTGTGTGTGAGTGGGGAAGAGGGACACAAGGTGAGAGAGAGAGAGAGAGAGAGAGAGAGAGAGGAGAGAGAAAACCAAGCAGGCTCCATGTTCAGTATGGAGCTAGACATGGGGCTCAATCCCATGACCTTGGGATGATGACCTGAGCCGAAATGAAGAGTAGGATGCTCAACTAACTGAGCCACCCAGGCGCCCCTCTGTTATCTTTATATATACAAAACCAAGCATGTTAAATATTACACTGATACCCCCCTAAATCCTTCCCCTGTATCTCTTATTAGAGCCAAGAGTTCACTCATAAAGAACATGATTTTCCTAAAAAACAAACAAACATAAAAACAAATAGTGATATAAAATATGCATGCTAGGAATCAAAAACAAACAAACAAAAACAAAAGCCAGTTCTTGTTCTTGCCTTCCTTTTACTTAGCACTAGTTTTCCTTGTACAAAAATGTATGATGCTGGAAACATACCTGCCAAAATAAAATAGTCTGGAAAAAATAAAAAAGAATTCAATGCCTTGAAAAATAGAATAAGAAAAATATCATCTGCAGGAAATAAACTCAGCAAAGAGGGTAAACGGTTGTTTTTGTCTCTCTATGCTGCCTTTTTCCAGAAGACAAAAATGAACCTACTAATAATTGGCCTTCCTCTGAATGAAACCTGACTTCTGAAATCTGTTATTTTAAAAATATTTCTGCACTTAAAATTAATATTACACTGCATGTTAACGAACTGGAATTTAAATAACTTACACTGGAATTTAAATTAAAAAATTAAAATATTTTTAAAAATTATATAAATATTATTTGTATAACATAGTTATAATGTTAAAAATACTTTTTAAAAATATTTTTTTATTTTTAAAAGTAATCTTCTTCTTAGGGCCTCCTTTCACCACCCTGAAATAAGGGAGAGTTGAAAGATAAGGACAAGGCATCAAAAGTGGAAGAAGAGAAGGAGAAGAACACCTCCACATGGAGGCTCCTTGGAGAACAGAGAAGAGTGTTTGAAGTGTGGACCTGAGGAAAGGCATCAATAGGACCAGCACTTCAAAAGACAAACCATTTCTTGAAAAGAGATGAGCACAGTGAGTTGGCATGAGATGATAAGGTTTTGCTGGACTTTACTGCAGCAAGAGGATCGACTGATTTAAAGTATTATTTCTATATAGTGTAATGATGTTTATGGGAGCATTATCTACACTGGCCAAATTATGGAAACAGCCCAAGTGTCCACCGACTGATGAATAAAGTAGATGTGATATATATACAATTGAATATTACTTAGCCATAAAAGCGAATGAAATCTTGCCATTTGCAATGACATGGGTAGAGCCGAGGAGTGTAATGCTAAGTGAAGTAAGTCAGAGAAGGACAAATATCATATGATTTCACTCATATGTGGAATTTAAGAAGTAAAACAAAAAGCATAGGGAAAAAAAGAGAGAGGACAAGTGAAGAAACAGATTTCTTTTTTTAATAGAGTCTTAACTATACTGAATGGTTACCAGAGAGGAGGTGAGGCAGGGATAGGCTAAACAGATGATGTGGATTAAGGTGCACGTACAAAGAGCACCAGGTGATGTATGGAAGTGTTGAATCACTATATTGTACCCCTAAAACTAATATTTCAGTGTATGTAAACTAACTGGAATTTAAATAAAAATTTAAAAATAAGTATTTAATTTTATGCAATTTAATATAAAAAAATGATACATTGGGACTCAAAGTAGAAGTTTTAGGAATGCAAATAAAGTCACAGTGCAAATGGTGGGCGGATTAAGTAGGGTTTCATCACCCCTCTGGCACCACTTACCATGGTAAGAGCACCTGGCCGGTGACTGACTTGTCTCCCTTGCCACACTGGCCCTGAGACTTCTAAGGACTTACTCACTCAGCTAGGTCTCAGTTTTTTCATCAGGACAATGGAAGGGTTGAATGTCATCATCTCTTTTCAGACGTAAAACTATACATTTTCTGACAGGTGGAAACTCTTAATTACAAAACCCCAATAAAAACATATTTACTTTAAAAGTGATAAATGATCATTCTCAGCTCCCATAATATTCTCAAAATATAATCGTTAGTTATATCCTATCAAATAGCTGCCTCAAGTTACAGCCAAATGCTAAATTCATTTTTAGACCCTTTCTGAAGTGAATCAGGATTTATGACTTTTAATTCCGAAAAAACAGAAGTTTTTAGATGCCATTGATGAACAGCACCTCACAAAACACATGGCTTTTGTTGATTCTTGTCTTAAATGTTTACCGGGATGCTGTTCTGAGATCAGTCCAGTGACTCCTGCATCAGTAACTGGCATCTGGTGCCCACAGCACCTCGTAAGAACTATGCAAATTTGAATACTGTTTTTAATGATGTCAATGTCTCCACTTTAGCTTACCCTTCACTGATGACAGTAATATCTGCTAACGGAACAACTTTCTCCAAATAAAGGGAACATTGAAAAAACAAGGGAAAAATTAGATATATGGATCAATACAATCTTGCAAATAGATTAGGACTGTAGGATCATGCACAAATATTATGTTCTTCATTTTTATGTCTCCTGCCTATCACCCTTTCTTATTTTTCTCACAAATAAAAAATAACAGGATGTGAGTCCTGGAAGGAATTTTACAGATCACTAAGAGGAATCACACCAATCATTTATTAAATACCTTCAAAATGATAGATACTTTAGATATGTTAAAGCCATGTCCCACATCAGGTTTCACGTGCTGGTAGCCTCCTTTACAAATTGAAAGCATAAATCAGGTTTATGAAGGTTAAGTACTTTATCCAAGGACTTGTGGTTCATATGAGGTAGAACCACTGTTCCATTGTAAATGACAGACTCCAAATGCCTGATGTAGCCCTGATCCCTCATTTTGATTTTGCCAATATGACCTACAGAGGTGAAGTGACTTGGAGTAAGTCATGTGGTTAGACATTAGCAGAGCTGGTACCAGATCACCTAACATCTGGCCCTGTGGTCTTCTTCATTCACCAGGTTGGACTATCTGCCCAAGTAAGATCCACTGAAGATCCACGTTTGTCTTCATTGCAGATAGTCTGACGCCAAGACAGAATGACTAGGGCAACTAAGGTAACTTTGTCTTAGGCATTCTAGAATACTGTGAAACACAGTTGGAACAAGATTGAAAGACTGTTTATTTTCATTTGGTTTTCAAAAGCATTTTCACCTATTCCCACATAGACTATATGTAAAGCCACTATGCTTTATTGCAGTTGATTTCTCTTTCTCTCTCTCTCTCTCACACACATACACACACACACACACTGAACTTGGTAACACAGTTGCAAACACATCATCCTCAGAAGCATAACTGAAGGACAAGTGTTCATCTCACTGATACGAAAAATCAAAACCCGGACGCAGAGGTGTGTAAAGAAGATAATCACCATATTGTTTACACTAGTTTTAAACGTTTATATTATTTACTCCACAAAATCTTAAGAATAGAGCAATCCATCAAAAAACTTGAAATGAAAAGAAAACATAAACTTAAGATTCAACTCCTTTGAAGGTTCAGTCACTTAACACTTTTTTCTTTCCTTTAATCCTTTCCTTCCCTACTACTTGCCTTATAAAGCATCCTATTCAAATGTGCCTGCCCTCATCTTGGATCCGATTATGGCCTTTTATTTAAAAAATGTACAGGCTTTAGATATCAGTTCAAGAAATATTTAAAAATTAGAGAAACAAAGGTAGAATTAGGAAACCCCAGAAGTAACACAACTGATCAATAATCATATGAAGAGAGGTTCAAACTCATTAGCTTTCAGAAGAAAATAGAATGATCTCACTGTTTAAGAGACTGGTAGAAATTAACAAGATCGGTAATATGTTTTAAAATAAATGTCTTTCATATTATTTGTTAGAAATGTAAATTTCTCTCTCTTTGGAGAATGTTTTGTCCATATATATTAAAGGCTTAAATTCATTCACAAACTCCTCATAACCTCCAACTTAGAAAGTCAGTCTCGGGGATCAACGCAGGAAAAAATACTCACAAATCTAAGAGTGGTGATTTTGCTTTTCTTGAAAGATGTTCCTCCTTTAGACTCAAAGGTAGAGCTCTCTCATGGTTTTCCTACTACCTCACTGGCCAGTCTGACCAGTCTCCCTTGTTGGCTGTTACTCATCCTCTGTGCTGCAGAAACTGCAGTCTCGGAGCTTGACGTTTTCACACACACTTCCAAGATCTACACTTAAATCAGTCTTGCTCGAATCCTTTCGCCGGCTTCTTATCCCTCCCTTTTTTCCCCTCCTGATTCGGCAGGTCCTTGGTGAATCCCAGGAATCTGTATTTTTTTCTCAATTGTGGTAAAATATACATAACTGTTCTTAAGTGTCTAGTTCAGTGGCATTAAATACATTCACACTGCTGTGCAACCATTGCCACCGTCCATCTCCAGAACCATGCCATCTTTGTAAACTGAAACTCCATGCCCATCAGACAATAACCCTCTATTCATGTTCCCTGAGTCCCTGACAACCACAATTCTACTTTCTGTGTCTATGAACTAGACATCTATGTACCTCATATAAATAGAATCATACAAATTTGTCCCTTTACGTTTGATTCAATTCATTTAGTGTAACATTTTCGAGGTTCATCCATATTGCATTTCTCAGAATTTCATTCTTTTTAAGAAATATTATTCGCTTCTGTGTATATACCACATTTTCTTTATCCATCACCAGGCGTTTGGGTTGTTTGGCTATTGTGAATAATGGCTATGAACACTGGTGTACAAGTATCTGTTCGAATCCTGGCTTTCAGTTCTTTTGAGTATATCTCCAGAAACCATCTATTTTTTGCATAAAATCCAGAGACCTTATGTAATCCACTTCTTCCCCCCAAAAGCATACACATCAGCTCTCTGATTGCTTCTCTTACTATTTTTCCCCCTTTCTTACTTTGCTGCCCACACAGATTTCTTTCATCTTTTTCCCAGACTACCAAGCATACCAATGCTTCAGAGCCCTAGACCATGGAGTTAGATCCCTTTTCCCCCCAAGACTTCTGCCTAGGCTACTCATTCACTTCACTAAGGGCTCTGCTAAAATACCTTTTTGGGCGTTGAATTCCCAATTACACAATATATAATTGTGTCCTCTATGGTTTACTCTCTGTTGCTTTATCCCACTTTCCTTTTCTTCTTTGTCCTAATCAGAATCAGACATTCTATTTATTTATTAGTTTGTTGTCCGTCTTCCCCACTAAGGATGTAAATCACGTAAGATCAAAAACTTGTTTTTATTTTGCTCTCCTAAGTAGCTGCAGGTCCTAGAACAGTTTGTGATTCACAGCAGGCAGTGAGTGGTTATTTGATGACTGACAGAATGACAGACTGAATAAATGAATATCTGCATACAAAGACATGTATGATATTCACTGCAGTGTTCTTTGTAATAAAAAATATCCATCATTAAGGGATGGTTAAATACAGTACTAAGTACATCTATACTACAAAATACTCTATAGCAGTAAAAAGAATGAGGTAACTCTATTATGTACTATTATTAAAAATGTTCAAGAGAGTGATAAGTTTAAAATAAGCAATTCATAGAACAATACAGATAGTATGGTAGAATTTATAGAACACTCACGAGTTATCTCTGGTCACACAGATTGGGTGAGGAAAATAGTAAAGGAGGATTTGGTTAATATGAATGATTTGACACTTTTCCAAAGAAGGCATACAGATTGCCAAGAGACACATGAAAGAATGCTCAACATCACTAATCACTGTGAAAATGCAAATTAAAATCACAATAAGATATCACCTCACACCTGCCAAAATGGCTAGTATTAAAAAAGAAATACTAAGTGTTTGTGAGGATCTAGACGAAAAAGAGCCCTCATGCACTGTTGGTAGCAATGCAACCACTGTGGAAAACAGTAAGAGAGGTGCCTCAAAATATTAAATATGGAAATATCAAATGATCCAGTAATTCTACCACTGGGTAATTTACCCAAAGAAAGTTAAAACACTAATTTGAAAAGATATATGCACCCAAATGTTTATTGCAGCATTATTTGCAACAGGCAAATTATGGAAGCAACTTAAGTATTTTCTGATACATGAATGGACTGATTATAAATATATATATATATATATATATATATAGAGAGAGAGAGAGAGAGACAGAGAGAGAGAGAGACAGAAATAAATGAGAAATATATATGTATATATACATAATGAGAAATAAATCTTGTCATTTCCAACAAGGACGGACCTAGAGGGTATTATGCCAAGTGAATTAAATCAGAGAAAGACAAATACCATATGATTTCACTTCTGTGTAGAATCTAAAAAACAAAACAAATAGGGTGCCTGGGTGGCTCAGTTGGTTAAGTGTCCAATTTTGGCTCAGGTCAAAACCTCATGGTTCAAGAAATTTGGGTCCCGCATCAGGCTCTGTGCTGACAGCTCAGAGCCTGAAGCCTGCTTTGGATTCTGTGTCTCCCTCTCTCTCTCTTTTCCCCTCAACCCCCCATACATACTCTGTCTCTGTCTCTCTGAAAGATAAATAAACATTTAAAAAACTTTAATTGAGGAGGGCACTTGTTGAGATGAGCACTGGGTGTTGTACAGAAGCCAATTTGATGATTAATTATATTAAAAAATTAAAAGTAAAAAAAAATAAATAAATAAATAAAACACACAAAAAAATACAGAAATAGGCTCATAAATGCAGAGAACAAAGTGGAGGTAGCCAAAGGGAAGAGAGGTGGTGGTACAGGTGAAAGAGGTGAGAAGGATTGAGAGGTACATACTTCCAGTAATAAAAATGAAAATTACAGCATAGGGAAGCTAGTCAATAACTTATAATAACTTTTTGTGGTGACCGATTATGACTACATGTACTGTGATGAGCAGTTTGTAATGTATAGTTGTCTAATGACCATGCTATATACCTGAAACTAATATAATACCGTATGTTAACTATCCTATAATTAAAAAGAAAAAAGAAAAAATCTGTAACAAAAATACATATGTGTATTATTTGTATAATTTGAAAAAATTAGGATATATATATCAATAGATAAAAGGTTACATGAGGATAGATGAAGAAGGCCTGCTTTTTATTTCTGGACAAAATAAAACTTAGAATTTGGGATTTTCGAAATTCTGCCTAGAGTGCAAAAAGTTGGGTAATGGTCCATTTGGAATATCAAAGGTGGAAATAAGGGATTAGAGCTAACAGAACGAAGGATGGAAAGTGCAGTAGCAAGGTCTGCTGATGTGGCCCTCTACCTGCTTTCCCTCACCACCCCATAGGCAGACCTCGCCAGCCACGCACCTACATTTCCAGGTGAAAATATTCTACGTTAAACACAAACACGAGCATTTCTATGTTAAAACATACCATATACGCGTATATGGTATGTTTTAACATAGAAATGCTATATATATATATACACACACACATACTCTCATATAAAAATCTGAAAATATGCATACTAAATTATTAAGATGCTATTTCTGTGCTTTTATGTTTAAGAAATTTCCCCCTTCTTTCAACTTATCTTCGTATTTCCTGATTTAATGCTGTAACAAGCATTTATTATTTTTGTCATTTGAAAAAAAATAGTTTTTTAAATTAAAAAAATTGCCCAAGTAATAACAAACTGAATTTTACCTTGTTATGTAACACACAGAGTAAGTCTGCAAACCAACGGAAGGATAGGATGTCTCTGCACACCCAAATAAAATACAGTCTTCTGAGCTTGTACGGTTCCCAGTCATCCCTTTAAAATTAAAAGAACGAGGCCGGGGTTAGGATGGCAAAAAAATAAAAAAATAAAAAAATAAATAAAAATAAAATCCTTTGAAACTTGCTTTTCATTAGTAAGCAAGCACCCCATAGAAAAACCAGTCATTTACATTTTATCGTTTGTCATAGGACTTACTATAGCCCTCAAATGAATTTAAAATGCAACATACCAACTCAGAGGGATGATACACTCCATGAATTTAAGTGTTTATATTTGTGAATATTATATGCAGATAACCCATTTCCAGTTGAAGGCAATAAACTAAACTCCTGGACCAGAATAATATGAGCCTTGCATCTCAGAAAAAAGTTCTCTATTTTCTGTGAATTCTATCACTCAGCAGGGCTCCACTGCTCATCACTCGTGCTCTGGCCTCCAGGCAAAATGAGCCAAAACCAGTCCAGAAAGTTCGTTGTTTATTCCCTTCTTAATAATCGTTAAAGAAAGAGATGTAACAGCCACCTACTATGTAATGCATTCCAGTAACTCATAATTCCAAGTCTGGATTCCTATTTATAATTATGAAGTTGGCCTGAGGTTAAGAAAATATTTTCTCCTTTTCTTAACTTTAAGTGCCCAAATAACTTGCAGTATGTTTTCAGAAGCAAATGATTTCTGGCTTGGAATATGGTTATTTTTCTAAGAACCTCTGAAAAGTCCCAAATTTGTAACAAGTATTTAAAATTGAATATCATTCAAACACATCATTTCAACTTTGTTATTCCTTTCTTCAGTACTCCATAAAAGACTTCCTGCAAACTATGTCTTCTTGGAAGACATAGAATGGACTGGAATACATTTGAGAATAATTTCTCACTGTTTTATGTTTGTGTTTTCATGAAAATTAGTACCAATTAATTTTTGCTTATAATCCTAGAACTAAAATAACTGAAAAAGAATTTTCTAGGTTAAGTGGTTTTATATTTGAAATTTTTATTCTTCGGTCTGTTATAAATTTGCTGAGTAATGGGCCAAGGCATCGTGTACTCATTTGTTAACTCTAGAGAAAACCTTTTCTGACCACATGTCTACAATCACCTTGACCCTTTATTTCTATATCCCATTATTCTCTCTCCTTTTTATCATAGTTCTAATATTTTCTGAAATAATGTTATTTATAAATTTCTCACTGGTTTATTTTTTATCTGCTCCATCTGAATGGAAGCTTTTTAAGGGCAGGGACTCCGTTTCATCCATTACTGTATTACCAGTCCCTATGAAATGGATTGGCATCTAAGTGCCCCAAAATATTTGTTGAGAGAACGGATGAAGAGTGCCACTTACCATTTATGAGGAAGTATAGAAATGGAGGTTGGTGGAACGATTTTAAAAGGCCAGAGGAATGGGGCACCCGGGTGGCTCTGTCAGTTGAGCTTCTGACTCTGAGTCTGGGCTCAGGTCACGATCTTACGATTCATGAGAAGGAGCCCCACATCGCGCTCTACGTGTTGATAGTGCAGAGCCTGTCTGGGATCCTCTCTCTCTCCCTCTCTCTCTGCCCCTCCTCTGTTCTCTTGATCTCTCTCAAAATAAACTTAAAAAAATAATTTTAAAAAAGGACAGACAAATGCCTAATTGTGATACTTTACAAGAGAACATGCGGAAATCCAGAAACCATATACTGAGAAACAATGAATTATTCCCTGAATCAATCAGTAAATGGAGTTCCATGAGCAACAAGTACAGTAGTGCCTCCTTATCTGTGGTTTCACTTTCTGCGGCTTCATCTGCCCACGGTCACCCACGGCAGGGAAGCAGATAGTCAGTGCTCCATCTGACATATTGTCGGAAGGTCAACAGCACATAATGCTTACATCATTCACCTTGCTTCATCTCATCACTGAGGCATTTTATTGTCTCATCTCATCACAAGAAGAAGGGTGACGACATTACAATAAAATATTTTGAGAGACAGACACCACACTCATAAAACTTTCATCGCAGTATAATTTTCCTATTTTATTATTAGTTATTATTGTTGATCTCTTATTGTGCATAATTGAGAAGTTAAACTTTATCACAGGTATGTATGTATAGAAAAAAGCATAGTATATGGAGGGTTTAGTAGTATCTGCCGTTTCAGGCATTCACTGGGGATCTTGGGATGTATTCCCTGTGCACAGGAAAAAGGACTACTGTAGACAAATTCTATGAGGGATTACCTCATACTAAAAGGGAGATGTTTGAAATATTGATAGTTCTCTATTTGAACTAATAAAATGGATCAAAATGACATACAGCAGGGTGTTGAGTATTGATGCGAATGGAGTTACTCCAATGCCTCCGGCCACACAGAGGCTAACCTCGTAGTTCAAGGATTCCTCAAATGGACTTCCAAACGGACCATCAATGTACAGCCTGTGGAGAAGGCAGACAAAGATGGGAAAAATGAAAAGAAGTTAAATTAATTCTTTGTAGTATGTAGCAAACATGCTGAATCCAATTTCTAGGCTCTGTATGGCTCAGGCCTTATTTCATTATTTTTCTCATACTGATAAACCTAAAGGAGCAAGAAATGTTGTGTATAAACTCTCATATTAAAACAAGTACATCTATATCTAAGCCTTCCCTTTTTGAGGCAAACACTAATTAAAAGTATAGAGAAGTGTTTACAGGACCATGACAGATAGCTAAAGACAAGTTAAAGCTCTGATCGCATTAGTATATTTGATCAAATTAAAATATCAGTTGCTTTACCATGTTTAAATTCAGTAAGTAACGTTTTCTTCAATGGCAAAGTCAGTAGTAGAAATATCTACTGAAACATTTACTATCTAAACAGAAAAATAATAGAAGAAAAAAAAAGAAACTCTTTCTCCTCTTGCCTTATTGAGGTTTATTAGTATAGAAACAGCTGGAGAATAATCTCTAAGGAATCTCCACTTACTTGGGATTGTATATTCAAGCAAGTGTGTGTGTGTGTGTGTGTGTGTGTGTGTGTGTGTGTGTGTGTGAGAAATCCTTAACATCAACAAAACTTGCTAATTGTTCGCTTAATATTTTTCCTCCATTATTTCTTAATAACAAAACATTGATTTATTCAGGGAAGCAAACTGGCCAGCTGAAACACTACATGATACTCTACATGGAAAACCTGACAGAATCCACCAAAAGCCTACTAGAACTGATCCATGAATTCAGCAAAGTCGCACAGTACAAAATCAATGTATAGACATCAGTTGCATTTTTATACACCAATAATGAAGCAACAGAAAAAGAAATAAAGAAACTAATCCCATTTAGAATTGCACCAAAAACCATCAAATACCTAGGAATAAACCTAACCAGAGATGTAAAAGATCTCTATGCTGGAAAGTGAAGAAGACACAAAAGTAATAGAAAAACATCCATGCTCATGGATTGCAAAAACAAATATTGTTAAAATGTCAATATGACCCAAAGCAATCTACACATTCTATGCAATCCCAATCAAAATTTCACCAGCATTCTTCTTAAAGCTAGAGCAAACAATCCTAAAATTTGTATGGAACCACAAAAGACCCCGAAGAGCCAAAGTAATATTGAAGAAGAAAACCAAAGCGGGAGGCATCACAATCCCAGATTTTAACCTCTACTACCAAGTGGTAGTCATCAAGACAGCATGGTATTGGCACAAGAACAGACACATAGACCAAAGGAATAGAATAGAGAACCCAGAACTGGATCCACAAGTATATGGTCAACTAATCTTTGACAAAGCAGGAAAGAGTGTCCAATGGAAAAAAGACAGCCTCTTTAATAAATGGTGCTGGGAGAACTGGACAGCAACATGCAGAAAAATGAAACTAGACCATTTTTTACACCACACACAAAAATAAACTCAAAATGGATGAAGGACCTGGATGTGAGACAGGAAACCATCAAAACCCTTGAGGAGAAAGCAGGAAAAAGCCTCTTTGACTTCAGTGACAGCAATTTCTTACTCAACACATCTCCAAAAGCAAGGAAATTAAAAGCAAAAATAAACTATTGGGACCTCATCAAGATAAAAAGCTTCTGCACTGCAAAGGAAACAATCAACAAAACTAATAGGCAACCAACGGAATGGGGAAAAATAGTTGCAAACGACATATCGGGTAAAGGGCTAGTGTCCAAACTCTATAAAGAACTCGCCAAATTCTACACCAAAAAAACAAATAATCCAGTGAAGAAATGGGCAGAAGATATGAACAGACACTTTTCCAAAGAAGACATCTAGATGGCTAACAGACACATGAAACGATGCTCAACGTCACTCATCATTGGGGAAATACAAATCAAAACCACACTGAGACAGTACCTCACACCAGTCAGAGTGGCTAAAATGAGCAAATCAGGAACCCATGGATGCTGACAAAGATGTGGAGAAACAGGCACCTTCTTACACTGTTGGTAGGAATACAAACTGGTGCAGCTGCTCTGGAAAACGGTGTGGAGGTTCCTCAAAAAAATGGAAATAGAACTACCCTATGACCCAGTAATAGCACTGTTAGGAATTTACCCAAGAGATACAGGAGTGTGGATGCATAGGGGCACGTGTGCCCCAATGTTTATAGCAGCACTTTCAACAATAGCCAAATCATGGAAAGAGACTAAGTGTCCATCAAATGACGAATGGATAAAGAAGATGTGGTTTATATATACAATGGAATACTACATGACAACAAGAAAGAATGGCCATGTGTAGTAACATGGATGGAACTGAAGGGTATTAACCTAAGTGAAATAAGTCAGTCAGAGAAAGACAGATACCATATGTTTCCACACATAGGTAGATTTTGAGAGACTTAGCAGAAGACCATGGGGGAGGGAAAGAGTGGAAAAAAAAAGTGACAGAGAGGGAGGGAGGCAAAACATAAGAGACTCTTAAGGACTGAGAACAAACTGAGGGTTGATGGGGGGCGCGGGAGAGGGGAGAGTGGGTGATGGGCACTTGTTGCGATGAGCACTGGGTGTTGTATGGAAACCAATTTGACAATAAATTGTATTAAAAAAATAAATAAATCCTCAAAGGAATTTGCAAGAGTACTGCTTTAAAAACTATTATATCTAATAAAAAAGCTACTTATTGTATCTCAAGGAACAATAAGCAAAGTTTGAATGCCTAAGGTAGTGTTCTAAACACAGCAGAAATGCAGAAAATATTTATAGATTATATATACACAATATACCTAATTCTTACTACATCTATCTTATTCATACTTTACAATTACTCACTCAACAAACATGCACTGTGTGCCAACTAGTTCTGTGATACTATGTTGGATTCAAAGATAAAATTGAAACCATGACATCAAAAATGACTTTACTAGAGGGGCACCTGGGTGGCTCAGTCAATTGAGCATCCAACTTTGACTCAGTTCATGATCCCAGGGTTTGTGGGTTCGAGCCCCACATCGGGCTCTGTGCTAACAGCTCAGAGCCTGGAACCTGTTTCAGATTCTGTGTCATCCTTTCTCTCTGCCCCTCCTCTCTCATGCTATGTCTATCTCTCTCAAAAAATAAATAATTTTTTTAATTTTTTAAAAATAACCTTAGTGGAATTTTTGCATCTTCATATGAAAATCACATTAAATAGATCAGAGGATGAAAAATTACCACAATGCTTTGATCTTTTTAAACATTAGATCTTTTGGGGCACCTAGGTGGCTCAGTCAGTTAAGCCTCTGACTTAGACTCAGGTCATGATCTCACGGTTTGTAAGTTAAAGCCCCATCTTGGGCTGTCCTTACAGCTTGGAGCCTGGAGTCTGCTTCAGATTATGTCTCCTCTCTCTGCGCCTCCCCCATACACACTCTGTGTCTCTCTGAATAAACGTTGAAATGGATAAACATTAAAATGAATAAATGTTAAAATGAATAAATGTTAAAAACGAATAAATGTTAAAAGCGAATAAATGTTAAATTTTTTTTTCAAAAATAATTTTAAAGATACGATCTTTAAAAACATCAGTGATAAAGTTGGGAGATGGTTTTAATATGTATTTAAAAAGCGGAATTTAGAATAAGATTCTTTACACTTGTCTAAATGTGTTTAGCTCGAGTGCAATGATTTAATAAGATATTTTCACTAAACAGAAAAAGAACAACCTTAAAACAAGCTACTAGATGATATTTGAAAATTAAAGATCACTACATTAGATTATTGATAGAAATCTCAAAATATCAGTGGCTCAAAAACAACATATGTGAATGAATTCTACCACTCCTCACCATGTAAGCAAATCTAGAATATAAACATTAAATAAGAAAATTAGGCTTAAAAATAAATACTTCCAACTGCAAAAACAAATCATTGCAAATCTCTACACCTACTTTAGAATCCACTACACCTAGTACAATTTCTCTTAGTCATTCATTCACTGAACGAATGCTCGTATGCACCTGCAATGTGACAGTGTTTAAAGTGTCAGGAAAACAGAAATGAACAAGGTAGAAAAAGTCCCTGGCCCTTTGGTTCTTTGATTCTAGTGGAAGAGGACCTAGCCCATAAATAAAGACACAAAAAGATATATAATGTCATAGAGTGCCGAGTGCTTTTAAAAACAGGTAAAAAATAGTAATTACTGAGGCTAGGTGACTCTTACATAAAAATTCATTACAGTGTTCTGTTTACTTTTATATATGCTTGGAATTTTGCATAGGCAGTTTAAAGGAGATAGTCAGGGAAGGACTCTGTGCATATAGCAATTGAACAAAGACCTAAATGAAGTGAAAGGGCAAGATGCAAAAAAATCTGGGAGAAGAATCTTTGCAGCAGGAATAACAGAAGCACAAATAAACAAAGCATTTTGGCTGAAGGATGTATTCACATCGGCTAAACCCTTCTATGGAATTTTCAGTTCAGTTTCTTCATTTAATCTCCTGCTAACTTTATTTATGAATTTTTCTTTGTCAGGACGGATCACTTTGTTTGGACCAATCCCTGTCCTTTGTCCATTAACACAATTCTTAGCTCCTATCCTATAAAAAACACTTTTCGGGCTCTGAAGATTACAGCAGTGAAGAAGAGACAAACATCCTTGTCCTTGGAGGGGGTTTTCTCTGGTGTATTTATCTAACACACCCTTTGTTCGCATATACTTATTGAGTATCTTCTATGTGCAAAGTCCTAGAGACAGAAAAGTATATCTCCTGTCCTGAGCAGTTATGGTGCTGCCCACTTCTTTACTTGTATCTGCTTCCTATAAGAGAAAACAGAAACAGGAACGGACCTGTCATTTGACCAGCTAAGCGTAAGAGCAGAATCGTGAAAAACACCTCTTTCCTACTTGTCTGCTTTAGAACCCACACCACCCCCCACACACACCCCGTGCACACCCTTCCTACATGTTTGGTGTTCCAGAATAACTTTTGGAAAGAAGACACAATTTCAGGATTCTACACATTTACTAGGGTTGGGTTCCTGGGCCACATACTTTCCTCTCAAAATCTGATTTCCTTTACTTCAAAAAGGACCGCTGAAATGTGGTGACACAGAAGAAGCCTGCTTAAGAATTGTACAGGGCCACCAATATCAGAAATACTTTCTATTAATGGCATCAGTAAACACCCACAGTGCCCTATCAGGCCAACTCAGAGGTCCCGTGTGACATGAGAAATGTAGATGGGAATGTGGTGTGAAGAACCTTAGACAATTAGCTGGGGTTTATTGTGCTTTTTTTTCCATTGATTTTTTTTCTTATGTTTATTGTTTTTTAAAAAATTTAATTCCAATATAGCTGATATACAGTGTTATATTTGTTTTAGGTGTACAATACAGTGATTCAACAATTCTATACATTACTCAGTGCTCATCATGATAAGTGTACTCAAAGCTCATCACCTATTTCACCCATCCACCCACCTCTCTCTGGTAACTATCAGTTTGTTCTCTTTAAGAGTCTGTTCTTGGTTTATCTCTCTCTCTTTTATCCTTCGTTGCTTTGTTTTGTTTCTGCATACTATTTGTCTTTATCTGACTTATTTCACTTAGCATCTATCCATGTCATTGCAAATGGCAAGGTTTCATTCTTTAAAAAATTTTTTAACGTTTATTTTTCAGAGAGAGACAGACAGACAGACAGTGCGAGCAGGAGAGGGACAGAGAGGGGGAGACACAAAATCTGAAGCACGCTGCAGGCTCTGAGCTGTCAGCACAGAGCCCAGTGTGGGGCTTGAACTCATGGACCACGAGATCATGACCTGAGCCAAAGTCAGATGCTCAACCAAATGAGCCAACAGGTGCCCCAAGATTTCATTCCTTTTTATGGCTGAATAATATTCCACTGTATGTATATACCACTTCTTCTTTTCCATTCATCTATCAACAGACATTTGGGCTGCTACCATAATCTGGCTATTGTAAATAATGCTGCAATAAACATAGGGGTGCATGTATCCCTTTGAATTAGTGTTCTTGTATCCTTTGGATAAATACCAGTAGTGTGATTACTGGATTGTAGGCAGTTCTATTTCTAACTTTTCGAGGAACCACCTTACTGGTTCCCAGAGTGGCTGCCCCAGTTTGCATTCTCACCAACTGTGCACTAGTATTCCTTTATCTCTACATCATCACCAACACTTGTTGTTTCTTGTGTTTTTGATTTTAGCTATTCTGGCAGGTGTGAGTTGGTATCTCATTGTACTTTTAATTTACATTTCCCTGATGATGAGTAATGTTGAGCATCTTTTCATGTGTCTGTTGGTCTTCTGCATGTCTTCTTTGGAAAAATGTCTATTCAGGTCCTCTGCTCATTTTTTAATTGGATTATGTGACTTTGGGGGTGTTGAGTTGTATCAGCTTTTTAAATATTTTGGATACTAGCCCTTTATCGGATATGTCATTTGCAAATACCCTTCATTCAGTAGGTTGCCTTTTAGTTTGGGGGGTTGTTTCCTTCATTGTGTGGAAGCTTTTTATTTCAGTGTAGTCTCAATATTGTATTTTGCTTTCATTTCCTTTGCCTCAGGAGACATATCTAGAAAAATGCTGCTACAGCCAATGTCAGAGAAATTGCTGTCTATTTTTTCTTCTAGGATTTTTATCGTCTTATATTTAGGTCTTTAATCCATTTTGAGTTTATTTTTGTATATGGTGTAAGAAAGTGGTCCAGTTTCATGCCTCTGCATGTTGCTGTCCAGTTTTCCCAATACCATTTGTTGAAGGGACTATCTTTTCCTATTGTGTATTCTTTCCCACTTATTCAAAGATTAATTGACCATATAATCATAGGTTTATTTCTAGGTTTTCTATTCTGTCCCACTGATCTATGTGTCTGTTTTATGCCAGCACCATACTGTTTTGAATACTACAGTCTGTAATATAACTTGAAGTTTAGAATTGTGATACCTCCAATTTTGTTTTTCTTTTTCAAGATTGCTTTGGCTATTCAGGGCCTTTCTGGTTCCATAAAAAAATTTAGGATTATTTGCTCTAGTTCTGTGAAGAATGCTGGTATTTTGATATGGATTTCACTGAATGTGTAGATTGCTTTGGGTAGTATGGATATTTTAACAATACTTGGACTTCCAATTCATAAGAATGGAATGTCTTTCCATTTCTTTGTGTCACCTTGAATTTTTTTCATCAGTGTTTTATAGTTTTCGGAGGTTAGTTTTCTTGGTTAGGTATATTCCTAGATATATCTTATTGTTTTTGGTGCAATTGTAAATGGTATTGCTTTCTTAATGTCACTTTGTGCCACTTCATCATTAGTATATGGGAATACAACAGACTTCTGTACATTGATTTTGTATCTTGTGACTTTACTGAATTCATGTATTAGTTCTAGTATACTTTTGGTGGGGTCTTTAGGATTTTTCTCTTTATAGTATCATGTCATCTATAAATAGTGAAAGGTTTATTTCTTCCTTAACAATTTGAATGCCTGTTATTTCTTTTTGTTGTCTGATTGCTGTGGCTAGGACTTCCAGTACTATGTTGAATAAAAGCGGTGAGAGCAAACATTCTTATCTAATTCCTGGCCTTAGAGGAAAAGCTCTCAGTTTACCCACTGAGTATGATATTCATTGTGGGTTTTTCAGATAAGGCCTTTAGTAGTATGTTAAAGTATGTTCCCTCTAGACCTACTTTGTTGAGGGTTTTTATCATGAATGGATGCCGTACTTTGTCAAATGCTTTTTTCTGCATCTATGCAAATGATCATATGGTTTTAACCTTCTTCTTATTGATGTGATATGTTGATTGATTTGCAAATATTGAACCACCCTTGCATCCGAGGAATAAATTCCACTTGATCATGGTGATTGATATTTTTAATGTATTGTTGGATTTGGTTTGCTAGTATTTTGTTGATGAATTTTGCATCTATGTTCATCGGCGATATTGGCCTGTAGTTCTTTTTTTGTGGAGTCTTTATCTGGTTTTGGTATCAGGGCAAGGCTGGTCTCATAGAATTAATTTGAAGTTTTCCTTCTTTTCCATTTTTTGGAATAGTTTGAAAATAGGTATTAACTATTCTCTAAATATTTTGTAGAATTTGCCTATGAAGCCATCTGGTTATGGACTTTCGTTTGTTGGGTTTTTTGATTACTGATTCAATCTGTTTGCTGGTCATCAATCTGCTCAAATTTTCTGTTTCTTCATGCTTTAGTTTTGGTAGATTATGCCATTTCTGCTATGGTTTGGTACTGTTTTTCATTTGGGACATATTTCTTTGTGTCTTCATCTTGTCTAACTCTTTGTGTCTGTTTCTGTATGTTAGATAAGTCCGCTATGCCTCTTGTTGTTGATGGTAATGACATCATGAAGAAGAGGTCCTCTAGTGCCCTGCAGTGCAGTGTCCCCAGGGCCTGGCAAAGGGAATGTCTCCTAGGTGTGATGCTGTGCTCTGCTGTTGAGTCTTGGTCTTTTTCCTTCAGTCCAGTTGCCTGCAGAGGCTCTCTTTGCCTGTTTTGGGCAGCGTTTGATCCCTACCTGGGTGGAGCATGTTTTAATAAGGTGTGCAGTTTTATGCTTGCAAAATGACACCTGCCACCGCTGTGTGATGAGGCCCTGAAAAACATGCAGGTTGGGAGATATTGCAGATCTTTTGGGGTACGGGCCTATAGTACCAGGACGGAGGCAAGTGTTCTTGGGAAGGGAAGATCTGCTGAAGCACAGGGAGTGGAGCGTGGTGCAAGTTAGGTAGCAGAGCCTTATCAGTTCCTGCAGGTGGCTATTGTTCACGCTGGGGGGTAGGGGAAGGAAACTGCACCAGCCAGCTCCTTTGTTCCTGGAGTCTCCCCGTGTTCCCTGATCTCCTGGTCGCACTCTGAGATGAATAAACACTCTCACTCTTCTCATCCCAGTGTTTTTCAAACTGCTGCTTCCACGCTGTGTCTCTGCTGACTGTGGTGCTTTCTCTTTAAGGGTAGGGACTCGGCTTCCTAAAGTCTTCCAGGTTTTCTCAGAGCTAACCACACTGATTTCTAAAATTCCAGGCTTTAAGTCCCACTGGGTGTCAGAACTCATGAAACTGAGCCCCTCTTGGTATCACGGCTGAATGTTATGGTGACTCGTCCTCCCCGTTTACGAGCGAGCCACTGTGTAAGTCTGTTTCTCACCCTTCTCCACATGGATGGCTCCTTCCCCACTGTGGACAGTCAGGGGGCCTCTATCTAGATTCCTTGGGTGTGCATGGGAAGTTGCAGCCCCTCCTGCTGGGAGGGAAAATGCCACCCGTGCCATGGGAGGCTGAGTTTGGAAGAAAGAGAGAAAGGAGACTATTGGTTACAGTTGGTTCGCAGTCCATGAAACGCAGAGCGATCTCCTGGGGTCATCTGCAGACTGCTCTGTCTGTTTCATCACTGGCATTGGTCAGTAGCATCAGGGCCATTTTACTTTCAAACCACGCCTTCACCCTTCCTACCTTCTGCAATGTGTCCTCTTCTCTGTCTTTAGCTGTGGAGTTCTTTCTGCCAAGCTTCAGATCGTTTCCTGTATTATTGACACTGATGTGAATGAGTGTTATCTAGTCGTATCCATGTGACGAGGTGAGCTCAGGGTCCTCCTACGCTGCCATCTTCCCAGCCTGTATCTTCTCTGTTTTTGTTTGTTTGTTTGTTTGCTTGCGTACTTGAAATGTATTTTTACACAAGGACAAATAATACTTTGCTTCTTTGGGAGGAAAGATGAAGAATGAAATTACTGGTAATTTGGCAACACCTGGGTTTTTGAGGGAGGCAGAAAGACAAACTATCGAAGTCATTTTTCATATATTTAATGTGATTAATGTGTAAAATCCATTGCCTTTAATTTATGAGCAGAGATTTTTCTCCCATGTTAGTACCTGCTCTTTAAAGGAATGCTATATTCCTATTATCGTTATATATGTGACAAAATTACAGAAACTACAAGCAACTCTCCAAAGTCTTATAACAATATAACAGAGGTGAGATCAACCTGACATATTTTAAACCTCAGTTGATGACTAATAAAAAGTTCCATTATGAAGGACTGTAGATAAAAGAGAATTCTAAGAAAAAGAGCGATCATCTTTCCTGAACCATTCAAACATATATAAACATTTTTTTTCAAAAATTCAAAAAATTCTACTTTCTGTTGAAAGCAGAATCGACTAACATGTTTAAAATTGATTTACTTGCTTTAATGTGTAATGTTAATCAGCTGATAGACCAATTATATTAGATCTCTTTTTCTCAATGGAAAAATCCATCAGCTGCAAATTAATCCAACTTATTAAAAAAAAAAGTACAACCAACACTTTTTGAAATCTTCTTCCTCAATACTGCCTATCGCTTACCTCAAAACAAATTGATATCATCATAAATGAAAATAGAATTTAGACCATCTTAGAATTCATAAAATTATTTTAAGAAAGATGTTTAAGTTTATTAATTTAAGAAAATTGGGGCACCTGGGCACCTCAGTCAGTGAAGCATGCAGCTTCGGCTCAGGTCATGATCTCATGGTGTGTGAGTTCAAGCCCCACGTCGGGCTCTGTGCTGACAGCCCAGAGCCTGGAGTCTGCTTCCGATTCTGTGTCTCCCTCTCTCTCTGCCTCTACCCTGCTGGTGCTCGCTTTCTCTCTCTCTCTCTCTCTCCCTCTCTCTCTCTCTCTCTCTCTCTCCTTTCTCAAAAGTAAATAAAAATATTTAAAAAAATAAAAAGAAAGAAAATAGATACTAATTATACCAATATTTCCCAAAAGGAATTTCAGAGAACAATAATGTAAGGGAGAAAAAGAAGTATTTTCTAGTCAAATAAATTTGGGAAATGTGTTAAGAAAGTTTTTTTTATTTGTTTATTTGAAATTTTATTTTAATTCAAAACTCCTCTAGGTCTTTCACATGCCAAGAGTGCCTTATTAACCTCTAAGCAGGGGTAAACAATACTTTGTAAACATTATTTCACCATAAATTCTTTCTCCATAAAATATCTACCAAGATTTTAGAGAACAGGAAACGAGTTAGAAAATGGAGAATCAAGACAAGTATTCCTCTTTAACAGACTATTTCCCTTGCTAGATTTCAGAAAGAATAACTTTTGCTATAAATGACATTTTGAAAATTATTTTAAAGATTAAGTGGGTGGGGAATTAAAGTGCTTTTATTTATTTAACATATAATAATGGAAGGTTTACTGTAAGTAAAGCCCATTACTACCTGCTGCAGCAAAAAAAAGAAAAAATAAAACAAAACAGAGCAATGTCTGTCCGCAAGGTGGATGCAAAGCAGGAAGTGGCTGACACAGTATAAAATGGAGCACAATTTGAGAAGTTACTTACGTGTGTTATATATCCATGTTACATATACACTATACTTGTATTTTTCATATATTATCTGTCATAATCTTAACACTTTATGAGGTAGCTATAGTATTATTATCGCCATGTAGAAAAGGAGGACCCTGCGTCCAGGAGAGGCGCCGTGACCAGTCTGAAATTCCACGCGTCCAGATGGAGTAGGAAGAAGAGTAAAAGTGAGGAGAGACAGACCAGGGTCCGTCTGTAAAGAGAACCTCCTACGTTGTGGATCTCAGTCACAGGTCTAAATACATCGTTCTGCTCAGAAGTAAGAGGTGCTTCCGTGCAAGCCGTTGGTCAAATGTGAGAATTATCTGGAACTAACTCTGCATGCAGGAAAGGAAGAGCACCACTGCTACACAGCTGCTTTGTCTGAGCAACCGTGGTGTTCATCCTCCAGGTGATAAAAATGAAAAGAATGCACGTAGACACTTTGCCAATGGTAGTCTTTCCAGTGAGAGGAAGAGGAAACCATCGCCCTCAGCAAAAGCTCAATGGCTTCAAATTTTGGAACTGTTCAGTGGTGTTCAGGTATTACAGCAATGCACTCACGACTGTGTAAAAAACACTTTCATTGTGGAGGTTCCATCAAGGATGGATAGGGGGGTGGGGAGGTTGAATAGTTTTGTGGTTACAATTCTGAAATTCTCCATCCTTGACTTCTCTGTCACCATAAAACTAGTGTTTAATTACATTTTAATAAATGCCATCTTTCTTAAGAATTAAAAATTTCATGTCATAAAAGAATAGATTATGCTCAGTAAATATATTTTAAAAGAACAAAGGAAGTGATGTGCTACCTAAGACATAAAATATCTTGGGATTATTAGCTGTATCCACCCAAATAGGAGGCTATGAAAGGGCAGTATACAAAGATAAAATGAAATAAATATTTTCTCCTAATAGTCACTATTGGATATTGTTATCCATTATTATCCATTATTATCCACTAATGGATAACAACACTCAACAATTCTATGGTGTTTTAAAGATTAAAAACACATTTGTATAGATTTCTGATTTGATCTCAGACCAATCCTGTGTCAGCAAAATATGGCAAAAATGTGCATTCCTCCACATAGTCTATCTGGGTTAATGTCAAAGGAGAGATTGCTTTCAATGACATTTCAGGGGATAACAAGCCTCGGGAGCAGTGAGATTTCTATTGGGAACAGATATCTTTAATTAAACTACAGAGCCAAAGGATTATTTTTCTGATCAAAATAAATTTACAGGCCTAATCTTTTTGTTTATGGAAAGATACTGCAATGCACAACCATCAGCCTTTTCCTTGCCTGTCTTGACGACAATGGAGCTATGTGCTTGGCACAGAGTGCACGTAGTGGTTGCAAAATGCTCTGGATGAATTATTTATCATTATTAAATGAGAGCTAAATGTTATTATTCGATTTCATTGATTAGGAGATTGAGGTTCTGGAAGTTTAAATATTTGCTCAAGGCCAAACATCTAATAAGGGGCTTATGTCTACCACCATTTCTGTTTAGAAAACAAACAACCCAAAACTTCCCAAAACAGGAGTTTTTCCAATCAGAGAAATAATCAATTGAATGTTTTAATTGATTAGTAACTCCCTTTATACCTAGAAATATTTTTATCTTAAAGTCTATGTTATCTGAAATAATTTTGCTTTGGTTTAGAATTTCTGCCATAATCCTCACCTTCTTTACTTTCAGCCCTTCTTTATCTTTCTATTTTTTTAATCTTTTTTTAATGTTTATTTTTGATAAAGGGAGAGACAGAGTAGGAGTAGGAAGGGCAGAGCAAGAGAGGGATGCAGAATCCGAAGCAGGCTCCAGGCTCTGAGCTGTCAGCACAGAGCCCGATGCAGGGCTCGAACTCACAAACTGCTATCATGACCTAAGCTGAAGTCGGCCGTTCAAGTGACTGAGCTACCCAGGTGCCCCTATCTTTCTATTTTGAGCGAGTCTCTTGAATACTGCTTATTGCTCAATTATTCCAGTCTGACAGCCTTTCCTTTGAACTGGAGAACTGAGTTCAGTTAAGGCAAGCTGCTTACCACATGTCATCTTGTCCTGTTTATCTCTCCCTCTTTGACTATTTCTTCCCCTCCCTTCTTCCTTGAGTACTTTTATAGTATTAGTCTCTGCTTTTAGTTTTCCATAAGTGAGTCATGATGTTTCACATGGTCAATTTATTTTTATGATATTGTTTGGGATTTATTGGCATCTCTGAACTTGAGCTACTTTTTCTTCAAATATATGGCCTATATTCTGTCTCTATTTTTCCCCTCCCTAATGGAAGGCTAATGTAAAGAAATGCAGGAGCTTTTCCCTCCATCCACTGTATTTCTTAAACTTTTCTTTCTTATTTTCATTATCGTTGTCTCTCTATGGCACATTCTGGATAATTATTTCAGTTCTATTTGCCAATTCACGTATTCTCTCTATGGTTGTGCTAACCTGCTAAGTTTATGATATTGTATCTTTCATTTGTAGAGGCTCTATTGGCCCCTTTTCCAGGCTGCCTTGAGAAGTTTAACTATCTTTTGTCTCTTAATCATTATTCTAATGTTCTGTTTTATTCCCTTAGATATACTAAACATTTGTTTTATACTTTTTGAATATAAGATTTCTACTAAAATATACTCATGATGTTTTGTTTCCTGATTTTTAAAAAATATGAGCTCATATTCTTTGGTGCCTTGCATAGAGGAATCCTTTGGGGATTAAAATGTGTCCCCCAGAAGAGGATTTTCATTTTCCTCTTCCAGACAATAGGAGGATGCCATGAATCTAGAATCACTCTAACCTAAATTTTTGTCTCTGAGTTTATTGGGCTACATGCATATTATGATTTCACTATTCCAATCCAAGTGAGATGGAGTGTATGGTTACTAAATATTGGGGGATAATTTTTTTTTATTCTTCTCAGAGCCAAGGACAAATTAAGTCAATTGCCCCCACTATCCCCTTCTGCATATCAGGCTATTTAAACTCTATTAAATCCACTAAGAATGGCGTGCACGAGGATTCTAGGCCTTTTGCAGGGGTCTCTGATCTACTCTCCTACCCTCTTCACAGTCCAGACCGTATCTCTTGTCCACCAACATACAGTCCATTGAAACCAGCTCTAAACATTTGGGGATAGATAGATACATTGGTAAGAGCAAATATGAGCTCAAGTACTCACTTCACTTACTAGTCTAGACAGCAACTTCTTATGGTTTATGACCCAGGGCAATGTCATTCATTCATGTTCTACCACCTCAAACATGCACTGAAACTATCTATGTGTGTGTGTGTGCGTGTGTGTGTGTGTGTGTATGGAAACATTTTTAGTTTTTTTTTTTGTATCATAGTAAGATTATTATCTGGTATGCTGTATTATCTAGTATCCTATATTTATTTTTCACTCTTCCGTATACACACATACATACACACATACATGTAGATGAATCCTTACTATTAAACTTAGTTCCTATAGAAAATTAAGGATAAATTTTTTCCTTTTTTATTTTGTTTTATGTATTGGTTAATGTAGGCTTGATCTGCTAGCATGCAACTTGAAACTTCTATTCATATGCAAAAAAACAGTTAAAACAACATTAAAGAAAAGCCACCAAACTGTTCAACTGTTCAAACACTAGTACTTAACTAGAAACATGAATTACAAGCTGACCAATCCCTACTAAATTTCCAAGTGTAACATCTAGCCAAATTTCACACTCCACTCAACATATATTTAAACACAGCTGTAATCTTTACTAAAATAAAACTTCTTCTGAAAGCTTTTAGAGGGAACATAGTCAGTTAAAATAAACGCCCTTTGAGATTAAGTTTAGATTTTAGACTTTTATACTACAGTCTTTCCAACAGAGTCCTTTTTTATAAATTGTATTCAATTTGAACTGTTATTTATTTAGATAATAATGAATCCTTTATTTCTTGTCAACTTATATGCCTTCAGGCTCAAATATTTTACAATTTTGTTTCTCGAACAATTCATTCCATCATTTTTCTGTCTCTCCTCCTTTTTCTACATGGCTACTGATCTTCCTGCTGAAAGCTAGGTGTAGAGCAAGCTTTTCGCTTAATTGCCGGCTAATTTTAGCTTCTTTAAACTTTCATACCTCAGATTCCTTGCATTATATCTTGTTTTTGCTATTTCTTTTTCATTTGTTTAGAGAGAGCTGAATTCAATTAAGACATAGACCATGTCTATTGGACATTAGACCAAGTCTAATACTACTGTATTTATGCATCTTGCTGTCTTCACAACCAAAAAAAAAAAAAAAAAAAAAAGGAAAGAAAGAGAGAGTAGGGTTGGGAAAACAGAGAAAGTGGGATAAATAAGCAAAATAATGTTGCAAGAATGTAATTCAGTATAAATGAACCAAATTCTTTGGTTCAAAGGAAAAGATTGTCAAGCTGCAATTAAAAAAAAACACAGTAATGGATCTTTTCCAGAGATTCAAAAGATTAGGTGTTTTATACTTATAGAAACCTTATACAAAGAGGTTGAAATTTAAGGGGTAAAGATATAGGAGGGAAATTCTAGCAAAAGCAAAATAGTTGTAGTTACATTGATTTCAGATAAAACAGACTTCAAGGGAAAACATTACTATAGGTATACTCTTGCTAAATACTTATAATCCAGCAATCTATGCTTTCAGATTTTTCCTTTGTCATCAAAGGAAAAGCACTTCATCAGGCTGTGACTAAGATGATGTGGTTTGTTTCTATTCCAAGTGTGGTTCTCAGACCAACAGCATCAATTTTACCAGATAACTTGTTAGAAAAGGAATCTAAGTCAACTTCAGATTTACTGCATCAGAATCTGTGTTTTACTAAGATTTCTGGGTGATTCATATGCACATTAAAGTCTGAACAGCACTGCTCCAGTGCATCTTCCGGGGATCTCCATGATGTCGAGAGTGAAGTGGGATTTCTCCTTTATTTTCCTCTTGTATTCTGTGAACATCACCTTCTCTGAGAGGTTCTGAAAATGATGAGCTAGTGATTTCAAGATCTGGAGGATAAGGTCTACTATCTGAATATGAATATTTCCCAAAATTGTATGATCAACAAGGAATGCTAATAAAATCACACATAACCCATGACTTCAGCATTAGTAGGAGACAGAGATTATCTGTTGTAGAAAAATAATCACTAAGTACTAACAGAAAAAAAATGGTTGAAATGGATGACAGACTACTAATGTCCAAATTATATACAAGTGTAGTCTCTACAAACAAAACAAAACTGCTGTTTAGCACAGAACTAAAAAATGTAGTCTAAGAAAGTAAAAATTCAGGAACACCATCAACAAAATCTCAACCTATTAAGTTGCATAGACTTTGGGAAATTAAATGTAATATTAGTATTTTTCACAAATATATGGATTTTAATGTTCTGCCCCAGCTTCCTCCGCCATCCTTCTTCCCTTCCCTACGTGAACTACAAAATGTTTATTTCAATGTAGAGACATTTACCAACTGCAACATTTTTCAGACAGAATGAAATAATCACTCTATTTCAAGAAGTTTAGGTCATTCTAGCTTCTACACTCACTAATCAACTGATTAGAGATCCTTAATAAACAAGAGGGAAATTATGTAATTAATAAGTAAAACTGTTAGAAGAAATAGGTGTCACAGGTAAAATATCACACATGGAAGTGGTTTGAAAACAATAAAACCCCATAAGAATAAAACTAATTTTATAAGTACAGTCAGCCCTAACTGTCTAGACATTGCCAGATTTCTTCCTTTGGTTTTATCACTAACTCAAAAACCCAAGAAAGCCAGGATGCTATGTTAAAATAGTTTAGCCCAGTAAATATCTCCAGTTGCTGGCAATTAGTAGGCACCAAACAAATATTTGTTGAAAGAAGTACTAAAAAAATATAATCGGTTCAACATGTTCATTGTCCTTTAACTTTAAGACCACTATAGTTGAATCCTCATTCATTGTGGGGGAGAACGTCGTTAGTAGGGTGAAATTTTCTATTCTCAAAACTTCCACAGCAATTCTTTTCAGTACAGAAATTCTAAAAGCAAAAACCTGCCTTTCAAAATCCCAGTAGGAGGAAAAACACAACTTAAAAGAGTTATTATGGAAAATTTAAGGAAGAGAATAAAACCATTTTTAGTATATAATAGCATAGAAAATTAGAATGTAGGCTCTCAGTTCCAGTTTAAATCATGGCTTTACCAGATGGTGGCTACATGACCTTGAGCAAGTTACCTATCACTCTGTACCTCAGTTACACCCTTTGTAAATAGACAGGGATCTAAACAATACACATCTCACTGGTTACTGTAAGGATTAAATGAGATAATTCAGGCAAGGCAGAGGCCACTGGCTGTCTACGCTTTATCTCTTTTCCCTTCTTCATTCCCAACTTTGGGGTCATGTTATAGTAATGCACCCACTTAAAAAAGAGTTCAGGATAACTAGGTGTAAGAAGTTCTAGGTTGGGGTTCTGAGAAGTTCCTTGAAAGGGATGCCAATGCAGCCCACGTGCACCATGCATGCATTTTGCTCTTCTTCCTTCCGCCTGGAATGAGGATGTGGCGGCTGAAGCTGAAAAGTCCTCTTGCAACCATGAGAGGTAACAGGAAGAGAGGTGCAGACACCTCACATGCTGACAATGAACACATTCCAGTCACCAATTATCTTGGTACTTCTTGATGCATGAGAACAATAAGCCCTCATCTTTTTTAGCTATGTTTCTATTTTACGTAGCTGAATGTGAATACATTTGATCAACTTTTAACATTGTACCTGGACAAGGTAAGTATTTGACAAATGTTAGATATTATTATTATTAATAATAAAGGGTTGTAATTCACATTCATTTAATGCTAATTTAAATGTACAGTCTTGGCAAATGATTTGCCTTTCTTTTCTTTATCTGATTAGCTTTCACTTGAAATAAAAAGTTTTTCTAATGAAAAAAAAAATCAAAAACTATCCTAGAATCTTACCTCCAAATCCTAAAATGAGGTGTACTAACAACAGATAACTCTTCGCTGAACATTTAATTTAATCCAGGGCCTACACTTGTTCTATATACAACTTCCCTCCTAATCCACATTGCAGCTTTCTCAGGAGGTATAATCTCCCTTTTACTGGACCAAGAACTAAAACTCAAAAATGTTAAGTAATTTTCCCAAGGCAGGAAAGATTCATTCAGTTCCTTGTGAGTCTGACTCCAAAGCTCATTTCCTTAATGATCACATATTAACCATTACGGTCAGCTGTAAATTATTTTGGTTAGGGATGATACAAAAATGCAAATAAAGTCTGAAAAGGGCACACTGTGCCAAGGAACTTGTGGACAAGCCTGCTTTGCAGGCTGGAAGGGTTGGAGGCCATCCTTCATGTAACAATTCTTTCTTCATCTGGGAAAAAGATGAATGTCATTAACTGTTTCTCGGGAGAGGATGGTATTTTGATTTTAGACCATTCTACTCCCAGCAGATAATCCCATCAGTAAAAACAAGGAGAAGTGAGAGGGAGTTAAAAAGGCTGAGGCAGTCTTTAAAATCTTTCTATCTTGCTCTAATGGTTCTCACACACAGTGTGCCCTTTTCAGACTTTATTTGCCTCGGTGAGTCAGTAAGTCAGAGCTAACGTCTGAGAATTTCTATTTCTAACAATATCGCATGTGACGTGGATGTTGCTGGTAGAGCAGGTAATGAGGATAGGGAGTGAGCTGGGGCAGGTGGTGATTTTAAATATATTGATCAGGGTCGGCCTTCAACATTCGAGTGAAGACTTGGTGGGAGTGGTAGGTGATGGTCCACATTGTTTGGACTTTAGGAACTACTTAAGGAAAGACACTTCACCAGCAGTGGGTTAAGAAATCTCTAATTCATGTGTGATTGTTACTAATGCAATCACGCGTAAATAAAAGCAACACTGTCCAAAAATCCACTCCAACTGATGTTTGTTTCTTGAAACGGAATCATTCAATCAGGTCTTACAAATAGAAGCCATTAACTAATTTAGAGTTTGTGAAGAGAAAAACTCTGACAAACAATTCCAATAAACAGACATATTGTTAAAATTATACCACCATAAGCCATTATGACTTGATAAATTTAATATAAGGCTTTTTTTCAGTTTATTTATTTATTTTTTAAGAGAAAGAGAGAAGGAGAGGGAGAAAGAGAATCCCAAGCAGGCTCTGGGCTAACAGCGCTAATATAAGGCTGCTTTAAAATTCACCTAATGTAGGGGAGCCTGGGTAGCTCAGTCTGTTAAGCATCTGACTCTTGATCTTGGCTCAGGTCATGCCCTCATAGTTTGTGGGTTTCAGCCCTGCATCGGACTCTCTGCTGTCAGCACAGAATCTGCTTGGGATTCTTTGTCTCCCTCTCTCTCTGCCCCTCCCCCATTCTCTGGCTCACTCTCAAAAATAAATAAACATTTAAAAAATAAATAAATAAAATAAAATTCACCTAATCTGTAGAATTCATAAACAGTGTCTGAAATCATGGTTTAACTCCGATGACACCACCCTCTTGTAGAGCTGGGAATATTGTTGATGAGCTACAAATCACTTTATGCAAAAACGAGGTAGTTCCAGTCCAAGGAAGTGAAGGTGGGATTTTAAGATTTGAAACAAAAGAACTTCAGGCCACTTTCTCTCTCATCTGACAGACAATCTCTGAGTCCAAACGAACAAATCAACAAACAGCAATCTTGGAAACTAAAAACACCTGCTGTCTGAGAAGATGTATGATTGGGGAGAGTGCAGGACAGGGCAGAACAATGTAAGTAGATAGCTCCCAAAGGCACAAGGAGAGAATCACACGTGCTTAACTCACTCCCTAGAAACTGTTTACTTTCTCAGCTCATTTCAGGATTTTGGTTGTCTGGCCTTCCCGCTATAGGTTCCTCTTCGCCCTATCCTTGATCCAGTTCTTGCTTGAGTCTAGGATAAGCTAATCTCTCACTCAGCACTGAGGCATCCTTGTTGCCTGCCCACTAGCCTTGCACTGACAGAATTTCTTGACTTATCACCTGTCTGAGCCAGTCTTTGCAATTTCAGCACTGCCTCAGTTTTTGTAGGGTTCTTTGTGGTTTTTGGTGGTCCACTTTGCTTCTGCAGTCCAGATGGCAGGGTTTCTACATATACAGTCAGCTCAGGGGCTGGGACCTACTGCCTACTGATAGACCAGCTTAATTCTGACATCTTGCTTGCTTATGTTTGCAAGTATCAAACGAATTGGGAATCCTCATTACTGCATTCCATACTCTTGTCAGAACATTGACTTGTTAGATCTCTTGCCAGATGGGTATTAGCATATCACCAACTACACAAAAGAAAATCAAGTCTAGGGATGAGAAGATGAGAAACAATAATCCTTTAATGAAAGGCAAGACTAAATGTTAGGTATATTGCGAAGAACATGAAGCATAGCTGTAACTGTAGAAGCTACACACAGCCGCTTTTGTCAGGCAGAACAATGGGTGCATTCTGGCAGGCTCTAGACTGAAGACACTAAGGCAGGCCATGCGTTGGGAACTTTCCCCATCCTGAGGTAAGGCGTAGCTTTGAGAAAAGGCAGAAGAGAGCTGAGAATGAGGCCTGGTGGAGAGAATTCGCATTTGCAAAGTACTTTATACTATTTTATTAAACGATCACAAAGTC
Source organism: Paguma larvata (assembly GCA_030068075.1). Classification (NCBI taxonomy): domain Eukaryota; kingdom Metazoa; phylum Chordata; class Mammalia; order Carnivora; family Viverridae; genus Paguma; species Paguma larvata. The sequence goes on along the minus strand of CM057831.1, from coordinate 41,887,569 downwards.
TCACAGGGTAGAATTATGCCAGGCACTGTGCGTTCCTCAAAACATTAGAGAGAAGCTACTTATGAAATAATAAGAAATATTGATTTTGGTCTCTTCCCTTGGTTCCTGACACAGAGTTCCTAAGACCTTTGTAATTTCCTGAGGGGTAGAAGCATCTGACACAGAGTTCCTAAATCTCTTCAAATTTCCTGGGTGATGGGAACCTATTTTGTTCCAATGAGGGGACTCTTGTTAGGCTTGTGGATGGGGGCTAGTTACCACAAGCACCAGGCCATGATTAAAAGCTTGAACGTTCAGCTCTACATTGTATTTTCTGAAGAGGGAAGCTGAGCTGAAAATGAAGTTAATAAGAAGTCATGCCTCTGTGATGAAACTTCCATAAACCCCAATGCAGTGGGGTTCAGAGAGCTTTCAGGATGGTGAATACATCTACAGACCAAGGAGGGTGGTGCAGCTCAACTCCATGGTGACAGAAACTCCTGAACTCAAGATCCTTCTAGACCTTGCCCTATGTATTTCTTCATCTGGCTGTTCATGTTCACCTGTGTCCTTTTTCATATTCTTTACTACATAGTAAATCCATAAAGTATTTCTGGGTTCTGTAACCTGTTCCAACAAATGATTAAACCCAAGGAGGAAAGTCATGGGAATTTCTGATTTGTAACCAATTCGGACAGATATTGTGAGTACATTGGGGACAGACTACCTGCAACTGGCATTTGAAATGGGGATGGACAGTCTCATGGGACTGAGACCTTAACTTGTGGGGTCTACACTAATTCTGGTTAGTGTCAGAATTGAATCAAATGTGGGATACCCAGCTGGTATTAAAGAAATGGTTGGTGTGGGAAAAACCACACTCTACATCTGGTGTATGAAGAATAGTATGTGAGAGTAAAAGAGATAGGGAGCACTTTCTATAGTACCATTATTACCTCCATTTGAAACAGAGACAAAAAAAAATGATGCTCAGAGAGACCTGCCACTTGTCCCAGTCATGGGGACCACGAATACAGGATGTGACCCAACTGAAAACACTCGAAATCCTTCTTTGAACTCCTTCTTCTCCCTGCCCCTTCTCTTCGTTTTTCATCCTCCTGCCCTTTGTCCAGTAGTCATGACAGTCTTGTCATATGCCTCCTAAAATCCACAGGTATCTACCATTACTATCACCACAGAATCGATCCTTTCTCATTGCCTTCCTGAATATGAAATTATCAACTAGCCAGTGCACTAGCCCTCATGTCCTCATGTACCTCACATCCCTCTCTAGCTCCATGACAAAACTATGAAAATGCGAATCTGATGATTTTGCTCCTTTGCTTAAAGTTCTTTCGTGATGTTCCACTGTCTTTACGACAAAGTCCAAGCTCCTGTAAATGGCAATCCAGGTCCTTCATGGAGTGGTCCCTGCCCTCATTTCTCCTTACACTCTAGCCCTTCAGTGCGTGTTTACACACACTGCATATGTGTGCGCACACACACATGTATACATGTGCACATACATACATGTACACACACACACAGGCTTCTCAGTCAGAGTACTTGCAGGTGATCAATGAACAACCCACTCCCATGGCTCAATATGGTGTCAGGCACTTTGCTCCATCTAAACATCCTCTTCATCTGGGTCCATACCATTTGTCAAGACTTCACTCAAAGGGAAAATTAAACTTCACATGAATTACCTAGACAGGAAGACACTTTCTCTTCTCTTCTGACACTGAATTGAGTGCATTGTTCTATAACTATGGGTCTTTCCATTAAAGTCTGATTCTGCCCTTTCCTCATTAGATTCTAGGTCCCTCAAAGCCACAGGCTATGTCCTCGTTATTTTTGTATTCTCAGTAATTGTGACTGCTTCTAGTGCACAGTAATTATTCAATAAGCAGTTAAAGGACGGATTAATGGAAAAGAGGACAGATGAATGAATGACAGTACACCGCAATTAGGTGTAATTTGGGGGCCAGGCAGACCTTGAGTTTGGGACCCAGCTCTTTCATATGACTTTGGATAAGTCACTTAATCCTTTAAATAAATAGATGAAATCTGGAACTGAGGCTTCACAGTTTAAGTGCATCACCTGATCTCACCATGTGAAGCCATTTTTAAGCAGTCCTTTGGAAATGAGGATGGGGTAAGGCATTGCTTTTATTGTCTAAATAATCGAGGTTTTTCCTATGGTGGCAAACCAAGTCAGAGAGGAGTAGTTCTAAATTTTATCATAAATAATATCCATCCCTTTCTCTGAACAATTCTGAGACCCAGAGAACTTGATCTTTATGAGAACCAAATAAAGATATGCAACACTATATTCCTACATGTTCATAATATTTTTATGCATATTCTGGTTAAACTTCCAGAGTCAATGGATCATGTTTTGCTGGCCTAATTGCTAAAATGGTTGCAAGTCATTTGTGAGTAAAATTATTCCAAATGTCTTCAATCGTTTTACATCTCCAAGCTGCACCCACAAGGATATGAGTATTTATAGCTACTCTCTCGTTTAAATACATTATAAACCTAAACCCTTCGAAGTTAATGACAGTGACTCTAGCTAAGAAATGAGCAACAAATCTTATGTTTCATTATCTCCATTTCTTTCCTCTAACCTATGAATCAACAACATTTTTTGTATTGGGCATACATTCGTTTTCTTCTTTTCATTCATCTGTTTCTTTCTGACAATGGTCACACCTAATTATGCTCCAAGAATTTTCATGATGCAATGTCTTCAAATACATCTTGATGAGAACAGATACGCCAGGCTTTGGCAATGGGTCAAATGAAAGATCAAAAATGTAAGAATGTGATGAATGAATATTATTATATTTTAGAATAATGTTTCCCAGCAGGGAACATTTTTTTAATGGCTTTCCATCAAAACATACCCACATTTCAATAACTGGTCAGTTCTCTTCTTCATGAATATTTTTTCACTGAATAAAATATACTCTTTTCCCTGTTTCATTATCTGTTAGGTCATCTCTCGATAACCAGATGCTTAAGATTATAGGAACGATACGTTGACTGGAGATCCTACCCACAATCCAATTATCACTGTCCACTTATCAGGTTTATTAACCAGGGTAGAGTGAGGCTCACTAGAAGGTCAGCTACACTATGCTCTGTAAATATCACCCTGTGACACTACATGATATAGGGCAAACAAGTTGCTTCTTAAACCATATTTTAGCTTTTAAAACATCTCTCACTAAGAGAGTCTGTATTCAGAGAGTCACTAAAACAAGCAGAAGAGTGAGGGGAAAAAAATCTCAGTGTAAATATGGATACTGCATTGTGAATAAACGCAACAAATACTAATGGTCTGATTACATTTTCAGCTTTCTGGAAATTTTTGTGTGTCACAAAATTACAAATTCCTTGACTTATTTGTTATCTTCAATAACGGATAAATGATAGTATATTTTCAAGTAAATACAAGTGAGAGATTGAGAATATTTAAAACCATGAATAATTCAAAAACAGTTTAAATGACATCTAGATATACACAAATCCCTGCCTACTTACAGTTACTGAATGGTCCTTAGCACAACGGTCTCTTCTACCCCAGCATGCTTTACATGGGCATTACTATATGCCCGAGTTTTTGCTCTTATGTTCAATCCTGGACCAATATAATACTACTCAGGCACAGCACACATAGAATTCTATTATCCTTTCTCTGTTCTCAGCACCTCCTAAAATTCCACTGCCAAACTAGCCATTATATGGGCAATGGGAGGGTGCAAATGCTTAATATTCTATAACTTGAATAAACTAACTGTATTTAATCCAGAATTTTTTCCATAAATGTTATTGAGACCCAGAAACATTTAATTAGCATGCTTTCATTTGATAGTTCAAAAAACTGAAACTCATAAAGATGTTAAGTAGTCACCAAAGCAGTGCCTCACATAAGCAATAGCTTAGAAATATTAAATAGTACTTCCCTAAATATTAATAAGGGAAGGTTGACAGAAGTATCCTGACATAAGTTCAATGAACAATATATTTCCCTAAGATGTTTGGAAATATGCAATTTCAGTTAATTCTGTATGTAATTTTAAATGAATAACAACACTTGCAGCTAGAATGAAGTATGTGTCAAGTTCAGTTCTAAATATTTTTTTTCATTTATTAACTTATTCAATCTTCATAACATAGTGTATGTAGCATCAATGGATGTCTTTTATTCTTCCAGTCCACAGATGCAAACAAAACAAAACAAAACTACCCTAAGGATTAGACACTGACAAAGGATTCCCACATGGTATCTCTGTTAAATATTAGCATGAATCACATCACTATCAGAAAAGTAAGCTAAGATCAGGAAGGATACTTGTAAGAACATACAGCTAAGGAAATGTAGGGAAAGAGCTGCAAACAGATTACCAACTGAGAAACGACTGTGTGTCCCCTCTTCAGGTGGACAGCAAGCCTAAGAGGCAGAAGAAGAGGCACCACTGGCTTCTGTAAACAAACTAGAGGCAAAAATACTGATAGACATGTGTCAATTCCCTTGGGCTCCTCTATGTTCCCTGTCAATATGTACATGAAATATGTATTATACATGGTCAATATGTACCATGTATGCATGGAAGGCTGTCCAGGCTTTGTCCATCCCAGAGGAGGAGCCCCATGAGGGGACTAGAAGATTATTGCTTAAAATTAAATCTGGATTAATACCAAAAACAAAGGACAGGTAATTTAGACTCTGTATTTAATTTTGTTTTCAGAGTTAAGTAAATTTCATCAAAGTTAAGTATTAGGGGGGAAAACTATTCTAGAAAGTGAAATTCAGTGGATACTTGAATAAGCTGTCAAACCAAAAAATGAGTCATTTATTATAGTGATTGGCTTTGATTAAATATGCATAAACTAAGCTCTAATTCTTTAACTTGGTGAGCTTCCTTTTCTTTATCAGATACCAGATTACTCACTCTCCTGCTTGTTGTATGCTAGCTAGCAAATAGAGTAAGACATGCATGAAGAAAAAGGTACACCAAGCTTCTACAGGAGGAATCAAGACACTAGCATCCATCAGTTTTTAGGGAAAAGGATGCCTAACAAAAAACTTGCTATTTCCTTATTCTCTCGGAAGATGAAGGCCTATTTCTTCAACTAATAAGTACACTTGTGGCATCCAAGAGAAGAGAATGTCTGCCCCATTTAAGCAAAGGCCAGGAGATTTCACTTTCTGTAATATCAAGGTAGTAAAGAGGAATAAATGGAAACTACTAAAATCATATCTAACGTGGTTACTTGAAAACCACTTGTTACAAGATGAATGAATCCTTGCATTTAAAGGTTAGAAAACCAGAAATCAGATGAGGGAATGCCCACAAAATATCTGTTGCTATTGATACAGAATCAAGCAAAAGAGAAGCACTATTACAGGTAACTTACACTTTGCACCCTGCAAATGCTCCCAGTGACAGCTGGGCTGTACCACAAGCAAGTCTTTTTTCTCTGACACAGCTGTGAAGAGCTTGAGACATTATAGTATGGGAGATGCCCTAGTTAATTAGGTTAGGGTATTCTAGCTTTTTCAGAAATCCTTAGAAAGAAAACATTTTGTTTTTGACCTCCCAAATCTTTACCGTCGCTAACCCCCCCTTCCCAATATCCAGTGAACTCCTAGTGCTTACTTGGGATAATTTCTAGATTGAATGAAGGGCAGAATCTCAGAGTCTTGACTAGATGGAGGAAGTAGTAAATCTCGAAATCGTTCTGTCAAAAGAAAAACAAACATCAAGTTGTGAAAAAAATCAGTCATGAAAATAATGTCAAAGTGAAATTATTACCTATTCTTTTAATTTGTCAACTATTTTGACTGCATATCTTTTATTAGAAATGTACACAACATTTTATGTACTAAAATATGTCTATTTTACTTTAATGACTCTATCTTTTTATGATTAAGATATTGCAACCACTGCAAATACCAATATAAAAAGTATTCATTAGTGTAGACTAGCCAAATCTTCTCATTAAAAGATTAGAAGATACTTATGACCAATAAATACACCTAACAGATACACAACTCATTAGTAACCTGGGAATTGAAAATCAAAACCACATACCGATAGATAGCATTCACATCACGTGGCGTTCAAATGACAGAAATTAATCTCACAAGATGAAGTGTTAGAGATGATGCGGATCAACACAAGCTCATATATTTCTGGTTGGGAATGCAAGTTGGTAAAACAATTTGGAAAACAATTTGGAATTATTTTTTAAATTTAACCTCTGCACACCCTAAGAGCCAATATTGCCATTCCGAGGTATACAGTCTTGCAGAAACTTCCACATAATGTTTCAGGCAGCAAGTAAAAGAATGTTTAGAGCAGTACTGTTGATTACAACACAAAGAGAAACGACTCAATTGCCCATCAAGAGGAGAATGGACAATCTGCAACATACACACACAATGCAATATTAACTGAAGTGAAATGGAATGAATTCAGTTACAAACAAAAACATAGTAAAATAGTGAGTGGAAAAAATACTAGCAGATTACATACAGAAGAAGATCTTGTACTGAGTTAAAAAACAACCAATGTATTGTTTACATGTGTTATATACAAAACAAAAAGAACCCAATACAGAAAAGAATACTATACATAATCCAGGATAATGGTTATCTTTTAGAATGGGTAAGAAGATGAAATAGAAAAGCAAAAGGTAGTTCATAATTGTTAATATTTCATATCTATTAACTATTGCATCGTAAATGAATAAATGAATGAATGCAGGCCAGGGATTATCCAATGATGACACTGGCCCATGAACCAAAAATTTGATTAATAAAATTCTGTGCTTATGAGGTTCGTAATGAACGAAGGAGACAGGGGAAGAGAGAGAGAAGGAGGGAGACAAAAAGAAGGGAGGGAGGAGGGAGAGAAGAAGGTAAGAAAGGAGAGGGGGAGAGAGTAAGGAAATGGGGGCAAAAAAAAAGGAAAAAGAGGATTGTGGACGAAGGAAGAATCTCAGTTCTACTTTAGGAAAAGCTGTACTGCCTAGTCCCCTGCATTGCACAGAGTAGTCTATCACTCTGATACTAATCCCCTGTTTCTAGAACTAGATACTTATTACCTCTAGTCATCCCTATGCGAAAGCTTCCTGGATGCCTCCTCTTTTTTTCTCTCCTCCTACAAAATCTGGAATAGATGGCCCTACTGTGTGTACTCCTAGTATGCTCTGTGCTTATGCTGACAGAATGTTTCATCCCACATTTTTAATGTTACATACAATTGCCCATACAGCTCTCCTTCTCCCTCTAGGAGATAAGTATAGTGCCACCAGGATATAGAACATTATCTGATATATATAAAAACGTTAGGTAAATATTAGTAGAAATGGTATTTCCATTTGCATAAAGAAAACTGCCCTAGTATATCATAATGTCTTTTAGAAAAGACAAACTGGTCATCTATCAACCATGAGAAGCAAGGGTACCAGACCTCCAGCCTGAGAAGGTCACCCCATCAGGCTGAGAGAGAGCACAAGGCTGAAACTCCAATCTGCAGTAAATCCATCTCTGACTGAAGGTGTGCAATTTCCACAAAATACTGAAAATCTTTAGTTGATGACAATCCCCACTTCCCAGTAACTAAAGAGCCAGATGTTAAAAATCTGTGGACACAGTGCTTACAAGGTATGCTGAGAAGCAGGATGTGAATTTATCTTCATATTTACTGAAACACATTGAACCGGATATTTAATTGACCTCTACTCTCCTGCTTGTTTTCACCACTCTGGCGTTCATACAGCGCACTTGGGGAGGGACTAGGAAAAGCCTAAGAGAGGTGGTTGTACTCTAGAGTCCACAGATCCAAGAAAGCACAATTTATTTTTCTCCTTCAAGTACACTTCCTCTCTGAGTTCATATTTTCAAAAATCAAATTCTATTACTGATGGATCTACTGCTATTTTTAACGAACAGAATTAATGTTTCTTTCAATGAAATGACTAGTAAATTCTTCTGATATGACTGCTGCCTTTCAGTACACTTTCCGATTCATGTAGCATTTCGCTAAATGAATGATTTGTAGCATTTCTCCTTTTCCCCCTCCATTTATCCCTTTCCCAAAACACATCTTGAAAAAAAAGCCAAAATCTAACAGCGAACATGAACTTTATACCTCAAGTAAAGAACAGTTCAATCGAACAGCTATATTGAATATGATATATCCTTGGGTGCTAAAAATATAAATAACAGTTTTCCTGAATAATTCTCAAACTGATTTAAATGCAAAGAAAAATCAGAATTCCTAATGCAAAAAAACATAACATAATAAAGCTGGAGGCTTTTCCCTGTTTATATAATCACACATAAAAATTTTGATTGTAAATCTGGAAGACAATCTCTAGAGATAACATTATATAGATAGGGTTTAAAACACACGCACACGCACACACACACACACACACACACACACACAGTATCCCCACTTCCCACACACACAGAACAAAAGTAGCATGTCAGAGATTACTTACAAAGCCACCTGAGCTATGAAATCTATAATGAATATTCCTACATTTGAAGCACCCTTTAATCTGAATATCATAAATGCAAATAATACCAAGCAAACATGAAGATCCTTCAAGTAGCTATCATGAATGTCAAAAAAAAGTTCACATGTACAAAAACAGAAAATAGCATCTTAAAACTATGTCCTTTTAAAATGTTTATTTTTATCATTATATTCATAAATTCCTAAATATGAACAACCAACTTTATCCCGTAAAGGTATCACAATTGTTTACTTTTTCTTTACAAGAATAAAAATAAACAATAAAAATTATCCTTAGAAAAATCCAAGTACATGAAAAATTATTTCTAATTCTTACATTAGTCCTTCTTTAGTCTTCTAGATTTCTACCTATCAACTAATTAATTAGCATCCCATTGTTTATCTAACGCTGGGAAAAAGACCAAAATAGATGGATGTTTCCTTTGTTAAGAAGCAAAAATTTTTTAAATAATACAACTTTCTGTTGCAGCAAATGTCACACCAGATAAGCTGCTTTCTCAGGAGGCCCAAAGTCTATTTCTTAAGAAAATGGCAGTAATGCAAACACTGGATCTCAGTCTTTCTATGAAGTTCTTAGAATAATTTCATTAAAGCCATTGAAAAGAACCCGATAATTTTCTGAAAAGTGGTATTTTGATGAGTTGCCTAATGATGAAATGACGCCCGAACATGATTTGTACCAGTCGGGGATAATTTAATTAACATAAGCTTTTGTACACTTTTATCCACTCTTCCCTTCTCCCATTCAATCAACAAAGTGATCCTGAGGCTATCAGATGTGGAGAGCATACTATACACTATTACACTAATTTGGGCTCTCTGGACAATCAATTGTGAGACAATACACTTAATTATTTAAAATAAAACATGAGAAAAATAAAATAACCTTTCCAATTCTAACTCAAACTGTTGTACATTTATTGTGACTCAATTCTCTATTTTCCCCTTTGTGAACAACAGCCACTCTGTAATCCTCCCCAAATGCAGACTGTAACAAATACAATAAGAATTTCCATAACAACAAAAGACCAATATGCAAATATATTCCTGAGATGAGTAGAAAATAAAATCTCCCTACCACAATAAAAAAAAAAAGGAAGAAAGAAAGAAATTAAAGTCAGAAAAGGAAATGAAAACATGATGCCATCCTTCTGTAACACAAAAGTCCTTTGCATCTAAAGATGTGATCAGGGGCACCTGGGTGGCTCAGTCGGTTAAATGACCGACTGCGGCTCAGTTCATGATCATACGGTCTGTGAGCTCGAGCCCCACATGGGGCTCTGTGCTGATGGCTCAGAGCCTGGAGCCTGCTTCAGATTCTGTGTCTCCCTCTCTCTCTGCCCCTCCCCTGCTCACTCTCTGTCTCTCAAAAACAAATAAACGTTTAAAAAAAATAAATAAAGATGTGATCATAGCCACCTAATCGGTATCTTCGATAAGAACCTAAGAAACAGCTGTTGTTTACTGGAGGAACACTGTCAAAGTTTTACCAATTCCAAATCATGGTTTCTTTCCAGGCAATCCCCTGTCCTTACCTTTGCCTCTCCATAGTCTTCACTGTGGAAATGAATATTTTAACTACATCAAATATTAAGCTATCATGGGCAAGGAAAATCAAATAAAATATCTCTAAAGAGTAACAATGTTGCTCTAAAAAACCTGATAAGAAGTTACTGATACTTTTATTAATAGATGCAAATTTCTCCTTTTTCTTTTTCTTTAGAGAGAGAGAGAGAGAGAATATTAAGCAGCCTCCACATTTAGCATGGAGCCACCTCCTGGCTTGATCACACAAACCCTGAGATCATGACCTGGGCCAAAATCAAGAGTCAGATGGTCAACCTACTAAACTACTCAGACACCCCTCCCCTCTTTCTTTTAATGCTCATATTACAATTGATTTGTCAGTTTTAATTTTTTTCTTCAAGAAGTATTAAAATATAGTTCTTAAGGGATACTAAACAGACTCATTAAAGACTTTAACCTAGTTTTAAAAATAACTAGTATAACATAACGTAGTATTGGAAACAGTCAGATAAATGTTGCAAGGAAACAGACCTCATCCCCATGCTCTTAGTATTCAAACAAAATCTATAAATGATTACACCATAATATTACTATTATTTTACAAGGAAAACTGAAGATTATCTCATAATCGAGGCAGTATTATAAGAGAGTATGCATTATACAGGGTAGACCAAAGAACAAATCTTTCTTTATAGTTTGCAGTACTTAGAAGCAACAAGTTATATTAGAAAAGATACCAGACTGGTCGTCAGAAAGTCTGAGTCCTCTACCTATTTCTGCCTCTATTCTTAAATCCTTCTCTCAATTGACAAAGGAGTGAGATGAGTTCAGTGATTTTTAAACCACTTTTCGACTTCAGATTCCTTAAAGAACATCTGCTTAAGAACAGGAAGGGAATCTTGCCAAAGTCACTGATAAGGAAAGTGGCAGTGCCTTACCTGGGACGTTTCTGGTTATACTTGCTAGCATTCTGCTCAATTTAGAATTTGTCTCAGAATCTCATTTTTTAATTAAATATTACTAATAAATACACTAGGGATGCTGTGGTTGATACAGAGAAGCAGCCCCCTCCCCTACATTCTGCTTCAGTGAAATATCTGTCATCCAGTATTTGCTCCGGGGCTTCCTACCAGTTTGGTTAAGGCTTTGTAGAGTCTGCTTGGTGGTTCAACTTATTCCTCAATCCAATCCCACATCCTTCCTTTTTTCCTTCAGGGGCACTGATCCCTAATAAACATTTTACATTCATAAATTAATTCTCAGACTCAGTTTCTGGCGAGCTCAACCTTCAGCAGATGGCCTTGCTAGACCTCCACTTAGTGCTTAGAGCTTCTGCTATGTTCTTGGCTACTACTGGGTGAGAAGCATGTGCGTGTAGTTAAGTCAGAATAAATCAATTTTTTTTCCAGCCCTTTCTAGAATTAACCTAATTAACACCTTCATTACAAGTAGAGATGCCTATTGTTAAAATGAAGCGCTTCAGACACACATTCCTTGGAACAAGTAACACCATTCAGTTGGGCCCATAGTGGAAGAAATAAATAAGTACCGTGCAGGCCATGTGCTACACTAGCCAGCTGCACCAGACCCTGTGCTGCAGTTCATGAGATACTCACAGCCATCAAGCCTTCAGGTGATGCTGTCGGTGGGAAATGCAGAAAGCTATAATTTAGGTTGATATGAAAATTATACAGGAACTAGAGTTAAATACTCCACCCTAAATTGGACAGAGCAGCCTGAAAGCTCATATTTTCTCTTTTATTATGAAGTATGAGAAATCATTTCAACAGTACTAAGCTAAAAAACATGATGATTAATAAAAAAGTAAATACTAAATTTATTGTACTTTTTCAGAAAAGTTGAACATGTAACTTGAGCAAAATGGTTGCCAATATTTGCCATTCACTCAGGAGGCCATAATGGTTTCACTGAACACATGAAAACAATCAAATCTGTTGATGGTGAATCAGCATCTACTTTATAAGTTACTCATTACTTCAGGAAAACTATGCACAAGTATGATAATTTAACACATAAATATGTAGAAGGTCTAGTAGGTGATCCATGTTATGGGAAAAATATAGCTTGACAGTAATTGGGATCCATCCAGGTGACCTGGTCTCTGTGCATAGTGTCATTACAGACTGACAATTCATCAAAAGATACTAATAAAGCAATTCTAATTTCATATTATTGCTCAAAAACAAATCACTAATATATGGGAAGGTGGGAAGTAGGGAGGCAAGAGTATGTTCTAAGTGTCCACAAACATCTTATACCGTCCTTTATACTACTTCCATGGACTGCATAACAACATTCTCTACTACAAGGCAGCTTTTATATCCCCAGGGTCTCTAGCTCATATCTCATTAGAAAAGATAGGTATTTGTTTCAATTCCCTTTTTCTTTCCGATTTTTCCTCTCTGTATTCAGTTTTCTGTTCTTTCTCTTTTTTTAATGAAAACCAATCATTTCAATGAAAATTCGTCTTTTTCACTTCTCTATTAGTCATTTCATTTTCTACCCACCCCCTTTGACTGTATCATAAAAATGCAATAATAGTTCCAAAAGACATTCTTGTCTTTAGAAAGGGAACGGCAGGTAAGACAATAAGCTGGTAAAGACCATGTTCTGTTTAGTGAGGTCTTCGAACACATTATTTTTAACAATATTTATACGAACACAAAAGAATGGGATCTAACTATTGGACTTCTAGAAGAAAACAATGGCGCAGATGATGAAGTAAACTTAAGACTAACGATAAAACGTGGGAGATGTTCCTTTCTACCTAAAAGTACAAAACATCATGAGTAAGAAAAATATCATATAAAAGAGGGAGGAAAGGACATTATATACATAAAGGTGTCTGACAGTGGCTCGTTATATTTATTGCAATCATGCATTCTGAATTGGGTGGAGTCAGGGATCCACCGGGCCTATGACAACGCACACTGAAGCCAAAACTCCATTAAGTTCCCATCAGCACTGACTGTTAGTGGTCTACTACAGTAATGTTTTGGTTCTCAAGATATAGTGTCACCTTAGGGTCAATGTTTAGTTCCTCAAAAGCTGAATGATCCCCTTTCACCCAGGCACTCACCCTGCCAAACCATAAGAGGATCATTGTACAGTTTAATTTTGACAAATAAAAGGATCTTTTCTCAAAGGGACCTGACTCTCCCTTTGTTAAAGGGGTTCAGAATCGAAGAACTGGCTCAAGTTTGGAAAGTGGAAGAAGGGCTGTACTCTGTAGCGAGATGATTTAGGTCATGCCTTTGTTTGCCACACCTAAAGTTTTCTTTTCATTTGTATGAATCAAGTAAGACTTTAGTAGATTGCCCATCTATCTGAGTTCTAAAGATGTCATGGTCAGTTAGTCAACACCAAAGATCTTACAAATCAATCTAATCAGAACACTGTCACAGTCATCTTGAGTTTATCAGGGAAGTGTGGTCTCTTAGTCCATGCCTCTCAAGGACCACATCCTCTCCCCACTTCAATACTGGCCTCTCTCCCTTGTCACTCTTGGCCTAACAAAAGTTGCCATGGAAGTTTTTCAGGGTTCTAGAGTGCCTATCACCCATGAATTTCCCTAAGCCACAGTGAAAAAACTCCTCTATGGGACTGAGGAATGGATGAGCCGTCACACATAATAAATCTTCCCCAGCACTGCAATCTCTCCAAGGTGTTAGATAACCTCATCTACAATATATCTAAGAAGTCTGTAAACACATACGCCAAGAATGAATATGTTTAAGGATATGAGATGAAAGGAAAAAAGGTATTAACTTCTATTCTATCTATACCCTGTTTGTATCCTCCATAGTACATACCTAAGAGTAGTACTTTTTGAAAAGATAGATACATGTGTATGCCATGATTGTACACACACATTAACATATCTTCAAGAGTACTTGTCATTAACATTTTCCTACATTTTAGTGTTTGTAACACTGTCTGCTCCTCTACCTTCTAAAGAAGTCACAAAACCAATGAAGAAACACAACATGCACACACGCACACACACACACACACACACACACACACACACACACACACACAACACAGGCTGCTTAAAAGAGAAGGTGCAAATTTATTTTTCTACAACATTCAGGAAGTACCATTTATAAACAAAATATGCATATTGAAAAATTACTTTTTCAGGAAACATTTATTGATCAGGCACCAAGTTAGGTCCTCAATAAGCTTAAGGTCTAAAAATGAGCACATATGTCATCGAAAGATATGTATCCCTCAAATAAGTGCTAAATGTACACTCCAAGAATCCAGAAAAACATAGCAACCAACATTGCCTTGATCTGTTGGTAATACAAAGCAAAAGAATCAGGAAGGTTTTATTTAAAAAGTGAAACAAAGACCAAAGAAGAAGTCCTTCTGATCTATGGTGCTAGATGAAGTAAATACTTTTGCTAGTATTTTTATGGTCTACCATATATCAATAATTTGTAATGGAAGAGAACTTAAAATTGGGAGTGAGACTGATATTTTAAGCAGGAGGAACTTTTATCAATTAAATCATATGTTATTCATTTATACACCCACTCAACAAACTTTTACTAAGTACCTATTATTTGTCACACATGATGAATACAAAAGATTCTTATTCTCAAGGGCAGCCCTGTTTATCACAAGGAAATGCCAGGACAACAAAAGAATTGCAATTCCATTAGAGCTACTTGAAAAAGGATTTAAAATGTAATTACAAAATTACTTAAAAAGGGAAAGAAGAGATGTTCTCCTAGGGATTTAAAGAAATTAGTGGTTTGTAAAAATTTGATGTTTTATTTTTCTCAAAAAAAAAGAAATATGCGCAGTAATCTTAGAAAAACAAATTACTTCAAAAAATGGGAACAAAAGGGCACACTCAGAGTGGTACATTCAAACCAACTAGAAATATATAGAGTCTAAGTTTTCCTTTTCTGAAAAGTTTAAATCAACTGAATGTTCTTTATTACCATGGTAACAGTATAGAATAAAAATAGTTGCTATTTAAAATATTGCTTCAAAGCAACATCAAAGGCATTCAAATTAATACTATTTTAGGTAAATCAGGAAATCTAGTTGCAGAGCAAGAGTATTTTCATATTAGAGATCTAGAAAAATCTTCTGTTGATAGAATTAAATTGAAAATGGACTGCAATTCTAAAACAAAAAAGCAATCATCTACATGCTATGGCTATTTTAACCACCTTCTCCACAAATACGAAGGCCAATGTCAAAGGAATAAAAAAGCCAAAATCTTGGGCCAACTGGGTGGCTCAGTCAGTTAAGCATCTGACTCTTGCTTTCGGCTCAGGTGATGATCTCACGGTTCGTGAGTTCAAGGCCCACATTAGGCTCTGTGCTGGCAGACAGGAGCTTGCTTGAAGTTCTCTTTCTCTTTCTCTCTCTCCCCTTCCCCACCTTCTCTTAAACATTAAAAAAATCTCATGCTTGTGTATACACAGAAAAAAATAAAACAAAAATCAAGCTCACATTAGCAAATCAGAAGATGAGGACATAGAGCACAATGTATATACAACTAGAGCGAATAAGTGAGTAACAACCTTAATAAATGGCAGAAAAAAGAGAAACATAAAAATGCTGTACTTGGCATAAATCCTTCCAGAATAGTCCCTTGAGCTTTTCTCAACTATACCAACATTAATCTTTTTCACTATTTCTACTTTATGTGGAATTAAATTATCCATTCCAGAGCTTATTTCTCTGAAAAGAATTATACAGCTTTATACAAGAAATGAGCTGAGAAACGAGAAAGCTCCCTCAATGCAGCTTGCTGTAGATCAGGAAGCTAAAAACCAGACAGGCAGACTGACCAACCCAAGGTCACATGGCTAGCAAGAGGCAAAGAGATTAAAGAAACAAAGCAAACTCCTCAAAATTCAGTTCAGTGTTCTTCCACTGCCTTACTGTACCTTCTCTCCTTCATTCTTGGGAGAGAAAATGCTGGTGTGTTCCCTTTTCTCTCCTCCTCCCTCTCTTGCTTTCTTCTTGCTTAAGAATTACAAAATGAAGGAAAAAGGCAGCAGTGTCATATACGGTCTGTATACATGGATACCTGGTACTTTTAACATCATAAGGTCTGAAGGTAGTCAGTGCACTATTATAGGAAAGTAATTTATTTAATGCATCCTTTTATTTCCAGAAGGAACATAGTGATAAAAGTCTGTTTCTTTAAAGCTCATTATTCTGTGTCCTACTTGTTAAACATACTGTTTAAAAAAAAAATCAAAAGCAGCTTTTGAAAGAACTACAAACAGACTTCTTGGCCTCTAAATACATCAGTGAATCAATGTCTATAACTAGCCTTTTTAAAAAACATAAATTCCCCTTCAATGCCACAGAGGCTAAACTACAACAAAAATTGACAGGGGAAAATAAAAGAACAGAGGTTCAAGGGAAGGGAAAGCAAATAAGAGAGGCATTTTTGGATAAACACATTATTGCTACTAAGCTTTCCACAATCCACTTTTTAAGGAAAATGTTATATTTTCATTTGTCACAGCAAATGCACTTTTTTAACAATGCTGCCATTCAACAAAAGAAACACCTCAAAGTGATCAAGACTCAGCTTGATACTAATTCAGTTCCTGCTTTCTGCACAAACTCAGAATACCCACTGGGTACATACTCTATAAGGAACAGGCAATTTTACCCAAGATCCAAAGAAACTGGAGGTTTTCTTTTATGTTTTTATGAAGTTCTAGCCTAAAACCCTGGGCTAACAAAATTAATGGCATGCAACATATGGTCTTTTCAGCTTATAAAAACCAACCACGCAGTGAGAGTCTTCTCTTTTCTTAAATACAGGAGCTATTGGCCAAAGAACAAGCCTCTGAAACGGATTAGGGAAGAGCAACAAGCAAATATATGAATCCGCTTCCTTTTGTTAGGTTGTTTCACTGGACAAACTTCTGGTTTTCTTTTGCATATACATTCCCAATGTCAGTACTTTGCATCCTTACCAGCAATAAATATTATCAATAAAAAAACTTTGCTAGCTGATAGGTAAAATGCAGTATGATAGTTATTATAATAACTATAAACATTTATTTGAATACTATTACATATACATTTACATTTATTTGAATACTAATAAACATTTATTTGAATACTATTACAATTTTCTCTGTTCACATAATTTATCCATTTCCTGTTTGAGCTTCTTATTGAATTGAAGGGGATCTTTTTTTTAAATTTTTTTAATGCTTATTTTTGAGAGAGAGAGAGAGACAGAGACAGAGCACAAGCAGAGGAGGGGCAAAGAGAGAGGGAGACAGAGAACCCAAAGCAGGCTCCAGGCTCTGAGCTGTCTGCACAGAGTCCAACGTGGGGCTCAAACCCACAGACCGTGAGATTATGACCTGGACTGAAATCAGCTGCCTAATTTGACCAAGCCACCCAGGCACTCCGGGGCTCTTTTTTTTTAATGTTTTTTTTTTTTTTTTGAGAGAGAGAGCGAGCGAGAGAGCAAGCAGAGGAGGGGCAGAGAGAAAAGGAGACACAGAATTCTAAGCAGGCTCCAGTCAGCACAGGGCTGGATAAGGAGCTTGAACTCACAAACTTCAAGATCACGACCTGAGCCGAAGTCAGGTACTAACCAACTGAACCACCCAGGCATCCTGAAGGGACTCTTTATATACAGATACATACTGATCAATACATATTGATATATATTTATATATTTCATATATTTATATATAGATGCTCTTTATATATTTATATAACTTCTGTTCAATTCTATTTTCTGTTTTGATGGAATTTTTATATTTTTACATAGTGAAACCTACTTAGTTTTCTCTGTTATTCTTCTAGAATAGAATGTCCTTTTATATCCAAAGGTTGCTGACTATTAATTTCTATTTTCTTCCGATTCTTTTACAGATTAACTTTTTTATGTTAAAATATTTAACATATTTGGATTAATTTTTGGCCATCTAAAGTAAGGATTTAATTTTTTAAACAGTTTAGTGACAATTGTTTTTAACTACTTACAAGCTGATACTTCATATTGATTTATGGACCTTTCTTTATCCAATGATACATATTTTCACCTAGTAAAGGGCCTGTTTCTAGGATATCTTTTTTCCTTTGTTAAAAGAGTTCTTGTCATTTTTGTTCTAGCACCATAGTGACTAAAGTATTTCAACATTATGGGAGGAAGCATGGTAAATTAGCACAGCTTTAGCATATAATGAGCCTGAGGTTAAATCTCAAGGACCCACTTAATAGTTTCATGTTCCTAAGTACATCTTTTTAGCCTTATAAATTCTGAGCTTTTTTGTAAAGTTTATTTCACTTTGTAACATGTTTTATTTTTATTTTTATTTTTTTTTAATGTTTTTATTTAATTTTGAGAGGAGAGACAAAGCATAAGCAGGGGAGGGACAGAGAGAGAGGGAGACACAGAGTCTGAAGCAGGCTCCAGGCTCTAAGCTGTCAGCACAGAGCCCGACGCAGGGCTTGAACTCACAGACTGTGAGATCATGACCTGAGCCAAAGTCGGACACTTAACCGACTGAGCCACCCAGGCACCCCTGTAACATGTTTTAATAGGGCCCGTGTTACCTTGTTATTCAAAATTTCCTAGATGTTTTGTTATTTATTTTTAATTATTTTCTTCTATTTTTTCAAATAAGCATTAATACTGTTTTTTACTTTGAATTTTCATTTTATTTATTTATTTATTTATTCATTTTTATTTTAGAAAGAGAGAGAGAGTGAGTGCGAGGGAGAAAGAGAATCTGACCTCGAGCCAGACCTGGAGCTCAATCATGGGAAGGTGACCTGTGCCAAAATCAAGAGTCGGATGCACAACCAATTGAGCCACCTAGGTGCCCCCGAATTTTAATTTTAATAGAAATTATATTAAGCTTGTAATTTATCTTGGGGAGAATTAACAGTTTTAAATATTCAGATTTTATACCTAGGAACATAGCGTGTCCCTCTGAACTATTCTATCCTTAAAAATATTCCTTCATTTCTTGATATTGCTTGATTCTCAGTTCTCACTGAAGTTATATCAGGGCTTTTTTCCCTCTGTGCATTCTTTTTAGTATGGTAAAAATAATAAACACAAAATGAATGTCTTTGATAGGCTGAGGGAATTGTTTTTAGTTAGAGAATTGCTTACAAAGGCTAACTTCTCCAGCTAAATAAATAAGCAAACAAATACAATATGTAATCAATACAACTAAAAACTTCTTTTTGAGGGGTGCCTGGGTGGCTCAGTAGATTATGTGTCCAACTCTTAATTTTGGCTCAGATCATGATCTCACAGTTTGTAAGTTTGAGCCCCATGTTGAGTTCTATAGTAACAGAGTGGAGCCTGCTTGAGATTCTCTCTCTCTCCATCTCTCTGCTTCTCCCTTGCTCATGCTTTCTCTCTCTCTCTCTCTCAAAATAAATAAATAAACATTAAAAAAAATTAAACTCTTCTTGAAAGATAATTTGGAGAATGTTGCCGTTTGTTCCCACTCTGTAGAAAAAGCAAGAGTAAGATTTATTCATGTAAATAAAGAAAAAGGAAAAGAAAAGAAAGAAGAGAAAAGAAGAGAAGGAAAGGAAAGGAAAGGAAAGGAAAAGAAAAGGAAAGGAAAGGAAAAGAAAAGGAAAGGAAAGAAAAGAAAAAGAAAGAAAGAAAAGAAAAGAAAAGAGAAGAAAAAAAAGAAAAAAAGAAAAGAAAAGAAAAGAAGAAATCCCCATTGCTATTGGTTTGGAACTTGGCTCTGGTTGTCTTCTCCCCTATGTTCGCTGCCAGCCTTGAAAGTCTGCCTGGTTGAGTACGCTCTCTCAACCAGATAAGACACAATATTCAAACTGCCATTGAACGTCCACCATTCCAGCATCAACAGATTTTCACGATTAACGTGAAAGTAGAAAGTCAGAGAACTATGTCATAAATGAGAAGGAACTGGGGGACAATAGGATGACAAACCACTTGACTATTCCTTGAAGGCCAGTCTAACTCTTAAAACATGTTTTATTTGTTCCAATTAGAGGCATAAGTTTCTACTAGGTAGTGTCATTGAAAACACTGGGATATGCAAAGTTTTTTATATAGATCTTCTATTCTTTCCCTTCTTCCCTAATTATGCTGATAGCTGCACCCCAAGACATTTTACTGGTTTCTTAATATGATGCCAAGAAAAAATAAGATCACCTCCTATTTTTAAGGTCTTCATCACACTACAGCAGACAGTTTTAACTCTACTTACTCTACTATCTATTCTACTACTTAGTTTGGTACATTTGGGGGTGGGAGAGTTCTAGCATTTTATGTCCATTATTGGTCACCTCCCAATTTTCTAAAAATCTATTTCATGCAAGAATTTAATTTTACCATTCTATTCACATTTTTTAATGACATCCCACCCTCCTCCTTTGTTAGACTTCAAAAATCATAAGAGCAGTAGCATTTTCACTAGACACTGTTAACTATATTCCCTTACTCGGTTGCCTTTGATCCACAAAAGATAAGCACCTTCCTTTGGTATTAACGTACTTAAAGTCTTGGTGTGTTCATTTGGATGACATTTAAGAACGCGATCTGCATCGTTACAATCCATCCTTACAAGCAAATTATAATATGCTTAGAGAACAGGAACTATATCCATTTAGAATCCTTTATAAAGTAGTTTGCAAGTGCATCAAACAAATGAATACTTAAAAATGTTTCTCATGATAATGATAATGACACAAAACTCTTGACTTTTTGGCTTCTTATAAATAAGCTAGTCCATTAATACTAGACTAACTCGGCAAGATGACATACCTGTTCTTGGCTGCCCAGTACGTTACTGTCACATTTTCAACATTCTTAAGAAATTATATTACCAAGAAAATTCCTCACTATTCTTATTTTCTTTCATATTACAGTGTACAATCAAGCAGAAAATAGTAGATAACAGAAAGTCCAAACTTCCCTTAAGGACAAAATAATTCATACTAAAAACATAACAGTTCATGCAAACAAACCACTCTGCTATAATAACTCTATTTCCAGGTCCAAAAATTGTAGAATTAAAAGGAATTAAAAGGCACAATTTTTATTGGCTAGAAAAGAAAAAATGTTGCATTTTACCCTGTCTTTGAGGTTGTAAAATGACTGCAGTAGCATAAAACTTGATGAGTAGTGAATTCCAGTCATTTACTGAGTGGTCTCTATGTATTCTGAAGCATTATAAGTGAGCTGTCATCTGCTAAAGAATGACAGCACAGATTTCATGTTCATAAACTGAGAAACCAAGGGGAAAACAATTTATCCTCTCTCCTGAGAGCAGATGGGCGTTTAAATTATAATATAAATTACTCATTTCCCTGATAGAAAAATTTCCTTGATTTCTGAGGCTGTGAAATGTGAAATTTAACCCCAGTTCATACTTATTGAATGATTTATTATACTATGATAGCAAATGAGTTATGTCAAATGCCATCAAATTAATTAATTGTCCTCAATGATATCCACATAGACTCACACCAGGCCAGAATTACAGTGTTCCCTTATACACATAGTATATATATTAAGACATAATATGTTAATCCTCATCCTGACCCCTACTCACCTAGATAAATACACAAGTAATTGCATATGTATTTGCTACTCACCCCCCACTACTAATCACACTATAATTCAGTCACACTCAGAGTTCTGGGAAAATTTAGAAATAGGAAAAATTTAGAAATAAGCCTTTTTGCTATGTGCTTCTTTTTGTACACTAACTTTCTCAATTTACTGGCCTCTAATATACTCAGTAATTCATAGCAATTTATACCATCCCTAACCTCTCCCCTGCATCGTTCCAATGGGATAATTTTTATAAAGTTAGCAGTAATCCCATAGTTGTTGTTCTCCCACAGTTACTGTCTGGCCCTCTTAAAAGGGGCACCATAGATCATTCCCTCCATAGAAACTTTTTATCTCCTCAGCTTCCTGGACAATATGACAATTTTAATTTGGTGTCTTTGCTTCTACTGGTCTTTCATCTTTTCAATCTGTGTAATACCAGCAAGGTGATCCATATAAAATGCAAATTTCACTTTAGTTCCTATTTAAAGCCCTTCATTTTTTCACCAACAGCTTTAGGAAAAAAAGACCAAACGTCTCAGCAGTTCCTGCAAGCTCCTCTATGACATGGCCTCTGGATACCAGAGGCTGGCCTTGCAAACCCATGACATTTTCCTCACATTCCATGATAGTTCACACCTCTGAGCCATTATCCAAGCTATTTCTTTCCCTGGAATAATCTCACACCCTAGACAAACCCTGTTTACCCTGACACTGCTTGGCCCAGAAAGTCTCCTAAATCCCCCTCCCAGAAGCATCTGTACTCTCCATTTTTGGGGAGCACAGCATGACATTTTGTTTATGTATTTGACTCCTGCCCTCATTAACTTGGGGGTGTTTGTAAAACAGGAGATATACCTTGCTGCATGCTTGGTTTTCTCCTTCTCCCCTCCCTTCATTCCTTTTCTTAACAAATAATTACACATACCAGGAACAACCATTTTAATAGTCCTTTGAATATAATGGTGAACACAAAAATATTCAGCCCCCTACTCTAATAAGCTTTAGTCTATTGGAGGAGACTCGCTACAGCAATGATAACTCTGAATATACAGTTACCAACAGAGATAAGTCCTCTTAAGGAAAGAAATATAGCAGCCTATAACAAACACCTAAAACTGACGTGTCTAGAAGGCTTCTCAGAAGAAGACTCCTGAGGTGTGGTCTAAATATCCCAGGTACATGTGTGGGTAGGGGTGAGCAGGGTGCTGAAGAATATTGTAAACATATGGATCAGGACAGACATGGGGTGGGAGGAAACAAGCAAAACAAAAGGAACCAAAAGGCCAGTGTTGCTGCAATGCAAAGACTAGGAAACCAATTGAATCAAGATGAGCGGTAGCTCAGGGCCAGAGCAGGGAGGCCCTTCTAGGCCACTATGAGGTTTTTTCTCTTTATCTGAGGAGCAATTGAGAAGCTATTAAAGTGATTGAAGCAAGAGAAGTAATTTAATTTGATTCAGGCTTTGAAGTTTCTATGGCTACACTGCAGAGAATGGATTGGAGGTGACAGTTGTAGTGATTCAATCAGAAGTGGACCAACGCTGGTAAAATCCAACATCACCATCTCTCTACCTGCTCAGTAGCTAATCTGAAGTACCAGCTATGTCAGGGAAAGAACTCACAATTATTCTAAGTTGTCTCACTTAAATTTGGGACCACATGTCTTAGTAGGCCTCTTGACACATCTCAGAAGGGCTACTGTGCTTCATTTATCAATTTACTATTTCAAATGATACGCTATACCTTCCTCCTTCTCAAAATTCAACATACCTTCCCCCATCCCCAGTCTCAGTGATAACCTTCCATATATTCACCAAGAAAACAGAAGAACGAGAAGAGGAATCCCATACTTCCCAATCCAAGCCTACCAATCCATTAATAGCCATGCTCTGGAACCATTTTCTGTCTTCCCATCTGTTACGAAACATGTACTGCCTAGAAGCCTTATCTACGGTCAACTCCTTCACTTGCACATTGAAATCCAATTTTTGTGGAATGCATTAAAAGGCACTTGGGGACTTTGCTCCTGTGATTATACCCTCTATCTCTCCAGCAATATCAACTTTTCCCTCTACTTCATTCTCACTACTTATATTGTTCCCAGAAGGATGTAAACATTTTACAATCGTTCACATTAAATATATATGTATGTGTATATATATATTACATACGTGTACATATATATATGTATGTATGTATGTTATATGTGCTCTCACATGTTCCTTGTCCCTATATCCTCCTTCCTTCAGCTACTGACTTATTTATTTATTTCATTTATATCAAAACTCCTTAGAATTTTCCCAGTAGTGTTTTGGCAAATACTTAACAGGCAAGTCGTTAAAAATATTTCTTAAATCCTTATTTTATGATATCTGTCAATTTCTATGGAATAAATACACTGTGGATGATTTTAAAGCTGTCAAACATGACCGTCACTGAACATAAAGTTGGAAGAGAAGCACTCGATGACCCAATGAACTCATAGACGCTGGCCCCAACATATCTCTGGATTTGTCTATACAGACCATCTCTACTTCTCTTACTATCTCTTGAGCCTAACTCAGACAGTCTTCTGTTCCCAATACTCCATTAAAAACACAGAACCCAGTGTCATTAATTCAGACCTCATTCTACTCCACTTCTCAGTAGCATTTGTTTCAATTAACCAATGCTGTTTTTTTGTTTGTTTGTTTGTTTTTTTGAAACATTGCACCATTCTGTCTATGATTCAAACTCTCCTGGTTTCACTCCTTCCTTCTTTGTCACCTTTGCTGGGTTCTACATGTTAGTCTCAGGGCTCTGTTACAGTTCTTCTCTATTTATACACATTTCTTTGTTTTTAAGTTATTTTGAGAGAGAGAGTGAAAACATGGGAGGGGCAGTGAGAGAGGGAGAGAGAATCCCAAGAGGCTCCATGCTCTCAGTACAGAGCATGACGCAGGGTTTTATCTCACAAACCGTGAAGTCAGGACCTGAGCTGAACTCGAGTGTTGGATGGCTGACCTACTGAGCCACCAAGGCGCCCCTCTGTACACATTTCTTAAAGTAGTTACCCTTGACAGGATAGTGCCACCTTGTAGGAGTAGTTTTGAGAACTTGGGGAGGTAATTTGGATCTCACGATGATGATCAGCAGTTACTAAAATTTAGAAGGTAGAGGTCAGAGACATTAGACATGTTTCAGTTCCTGTATGCTTTTCATATGACTTACTAGACATTCACATATATTAAAAACTCATTTATATGATAAAATTGTGAAGGTTTCATATGACTTACATATGTGCTAAAAAATCTCAAGATTGCAACCACCCTGTAATCTGAAGGAATACTGTAAACTACTGTATTTAGAATTTAACCAAAAGAAGGTCACTATTTTGTAAAATCATACCATAAGGAAAACAGTGCTCATGGTATTTCAATTATATTGGGATTCTATATTTAGAACTGTCTTATTCATGATCATTTTGTATGTGAGTTAAATCACCTATTTCATTATGATTTCTAATATAGTCATGCTTGAAAATTTAAATATGAAATGTAAATCATTTACTATAAATTATTTTATCTTAACAGCTCCTTTATACTAAGGTTAGGACATTATATTGGGTTTTATAAGTTATTTGTGTACATAATATCTGTAAATGCATTTTAAGAATGTAAAGCAGGCATATAAAATGTTATAAAATGTACATAAATTGCTATAAAAGATATATTAACGTAATGGCATACAGTGCGAATACACATAATGTTTATACATAACATATACAATGTAAAGTATATATAAATGTACATTAAAATGTATATAAATCTTACATAGATGAGAATTACTATCCTAGCTGATCTCATCCAACTTTACATATTTAGATCCATGAATATAATAATAATTCCCAAGTTTGGATCTCTACCCTGACCTCTAGACTCACACATGCAATGACCTGTTCAACCTTACTTTTTGAAAGTCTTAGAGGCATCTCAAATTTTAAATGTACAAAACTGAATTTGGATGTCCAGTCTTGTAACCCCTGGTATGCTGCAGTGTGCTTTATCTCAATACACAGAAGCACTGTTCACGTACTTGGTGACACTAAATACCTTAAATTGTCTCTGACTCCTAGCTCTTGTTACATCCCACCTCTAGTCCCTCAACAACTGCTGTGAGATACCCTCAGAATTCACTCTTCACAACCCAGTCACCGTCACCCCATGCACACTAGCACTTTTCTTGTCTAGACAACAGCAAGAGCTTCTCTCTTAACTCCTCATCTAATTCCCACTCTTGTCTACCCCATCATATTCTCTATACAGCAGCCACAGTTGCCATTTTAAAATGTGAGTCAGACCCTAATCAAAATCCTCCAACGATTTTCTACAACATTTATAATAAAATTGAAGTTTATAAGTGCCTACCATGTCCAGTCTGTGGGTATTCTCTGATTTTATTTCCTACAACATTCTCCCTTACTCGGTTCCAGCAACACTGCACTTTTAACTGGTTCAAGAACACCAACATTAGACTGCCTCAGGGTTTTACACGTCCTCTTATCTTTCCCATTATTACTTCTCCAGATTCAGAGTTCTATTCAAAGAGGCTTCGCTGACCTCCAAATCCAACCAAAATCAAGAATGACTCTTCATGATTTAAGTAAAAGGAATTTAATACAGGGAACTAACGACATAGGTGAAGGAAGAACCGAAGCTAAATCAAAGACAATGGAGAAATCCAGAAAGTAGAAAGAAGCTACTACCATCCATGAGGGCTAATGGGACCCAGGCTACCAGAATCCGTAAACCAGGGCCATATGGCAGAAGACAAAATAACTACTGAAGCATCTCTAAAATGATGATACATTCCCCACCCCAACAAAAAGTCTGACCTGTTTTCTGCAATGCTCTGAAATCCCATCTTTTTCCCCTCCTCCCTAAACTCAATCATTTAAAATAAACAAAGAACCTTAGCCTGACAACCACTAGGTAGTATGTATTAAAACAAAATAGATGATCATTCAGATTTTGATTTCAAAACCATGCCTTCTTTCTCAATCACATAAAAATGCAACAGGTGTCATATGTAAGTAATAAATTACTGGGTTCTACTCCTGAAACCAATACTACACGGTATGTTAACTAATTTGAATTTAAATACATAAATTAACAAAATACAAGTCTTCCTATAATCTACAGTGTCCATATCCAGCCCATGAGTATTCACTGCTTTTATTTCCCACCACATTCCCACTTACAGTTCCAGCAACACTGCACTTGCAAGTGGCCCCTGGCCACCTCTCTGATCTATTTTCTGCTACTACCTTCACTGTCTCTATTCCAGTCCCACTGGCCTCCTTGCTGTTCTTGAATATCCAAACATAGGGACATTGCGCTTTCTCTTTCCATAGTCTCAATACACTTCTTCCTGAAATCCACCTGACTTATTCCCTCATCTCCTTGCACGTAACTAAACAGCCCACCTAAAACAGCACTCCCACCCTTCATCATTCTTACTCTCTTACCTTTATTTTTCTTTATAGCATTTATTGCTAACCTATTATACATTGATTTGTTTTTTTGTTTATTGGAGATCTCTACTGACTAGAATACAGTCCTTACAAGAGCAGATACCTTGCTTGTTTTGGTCACAAAACAGCGCACAGTACAGTGTCTGATATACAGTAGGTGTTTATAATTATTATTAGCCAAAATAACAAACAGTCTCAATGTTATCTTCCACAAATGACCAACCATTGTAATTTGCTAATCATAGCAACAACAAAAAAAGGGTATTTCTAGTCACACCTTTGTAGGTATAGCAATTGATAATTCCTACTTATTATGGGCTTGAAATAAACTTTACACTGTGTGAACATGCATTATGTAAGATCCATGATATTTTGAACGTGCAAGTATCATCCGTGCTGTTCAAAAAAGTCAGTTTACTCAAACTTATTTGGAATCTGTTTTTTGGGGAATGTGCTCTAAAATAGGGTTGGTATTCAATAGGAGGACTTTTAATTTTTTGCTTTTCTTACAGCAATCAAAAGCCATTCACAGATACATATGGTGTAAGGTAGATGCCACAAGTGTTCAAAAATCTGTTCTCATTATAAAATAATAACTTTATTGTCACTGTGGCAGTCATAATCTGACTTATAAAGAACTCCCCAAATGAAAAACAATACTTTTAATACATTACACATATTTTGTTTTAATCTCGTCATAAACAATCAGCTAGATGAAGTATAAAATATGCCTGGCTAATTCGGTAACATAAAAATAAACAGATAAAGGGGTGCCTGGGTGGCTCAGTCGGTTGGGCGGCCGACTTCAGCTCAGGTCATGATCTCACGGTCTGTGAGTTCAAGCCCTGCGTCGGGCTCTGTGCTGACGGCTCAGAGACTGGAGTCTGCTTCAGATTCTGTGTCTCCCTCTCTCTCTGCCCTTCCCCTGCTCACGCTCTGTCTCTATGTCTCTCAAAAAGTAAAATAATGTTAAAAAATAAATAAACAGAAAAAGAATGATCACTTCTTTCTTTGGCCTAGTCTTTAACTAAATTTCTACGGTCACTTGTTCTGTGAGTATCAATGTATATGTAATCAAGGCAAATTCATGATGTCACATGGCTTTGTTTTCCTACTTCTAATCCTTGAAGTCAACCATATCTTCCGATTGTAGCAAGATTTTTCAATAAACAATATGGAAATTTATACCCAAGATTCAAGGAAAAGCTGTTATATGATACATAATAAGCCCTATGTTGCGTATTTATCCACTTGTCAATCCATTAATTACTGAATGGAAAAATGACAAAATTTTTAGATCAACTACAATGCAGATATTATGTATATAATGCTTTTGTGGTAAAACTTCAACTTCTCCAGAGTAGGCTGCTATCTAGACCACTAAAGTAACCAATAGTTTAACATTATCTCAGACATTATTTAGTTGTAATGACATCTAATGCAGAAAGTAACCGAATAATTTTGGATAGTCAGAATGGTAATCAAGCCAACAATCTGTAACCATGCATTTGAAACTGGAAAGCATGACTGATTCTAAAAAAGCAAGAAAACATTAAGTCAAACATAAATCCACTCGAGTAATTCACTCTACCCTCTCTACCGCCATCATTTCAAGAAAAAACCTGAATTGTGTTTAAGAGGTTTAAAGAGTCTTCCAAACTCAATGAGTCTTTCGCACACTCGAGAGGTAAAACAGAGACCTGGTTAAAATAAAGAGCTAGTGGAGGTGCTTGGGCCGCTCGGCTGCTTGACCATCTGATTCTTGATTTCAGCTCAGGTCATGATCCCAGGGTCATGAGATTGAGCCCTGTATCAAATTCCATGCTGAGTGTGGAGCCTGCTTAGATTCTGTCCCCCTCTGCCCCTTCCCCACTCACATGCACACTCTCTTTCTCTCTCTAAAATGTAAGTACATAAATTAATAAATTGATTAATTGATTAACATATAAAAAGCTAGACTTGTCCTGTGCTATGCAGGTGCTTTGATTGCTTCTTGGTCACTCTGCTGCTAGGTATCACTGATTAGTCTTTGAAAGATCATCCATGGGGCAGTCTTAAACCTGTTCTGTAGGCCTGCCCAGGGCAGACATATTTCAGGGAAGTAAAAGTAACTGTAAAATATCTCTGTCGGTTTAGAAAGGCAAACCTCTGATCCTCTACTTGTTACGCCCTCCCCGGCCCGACTCAAGCACTTCTAGCTCTGTGTCCAGCACTCGAAGGCTCCGGGCCGGAGGGACGGGAGGGAAGGTCACGAGGACATCGGCCTGGATGCCTTTTCAAGAGGGCCTGTGGGCCCGGCTTGCCCTGTGGAGGGCAGGAGGCCCCGGGTGGTGGCGGGGCGGCCCCCCGGCAGCCCCGGGCACAGGGGCGGTGAGTGGTGGTGGTGGAGGTTCTGAGAGCAGCCCCAGGTGGGGCGCGGGCCAGGGCTGGGGGTGGGGGTGGGGGGTGGGGACGCTGGGAGCAGAGGATCAGAGCTTTCTTTTCCTTAAGTGCAATAAATCTATCAGGGAGCTGGGGTGGGGGGCAGCCAGGGTTCTGCAGACCCTGCTATCCGGGCCCCTTGAGGCTGCGCCCTGAGAGGCACTACAAGGGGGCGGGGGGCGCGGCGTGGGGGGGTGCGGGCAGAGGGCGGGGGAGGGGCTCTTCCTGTCGGTGCAACTCTGTTCACACCTTTTCTAATAAACCGGACCCGGGTTCACCAAAAAAAAAAAAAAAAAGGGGGGGGGTATTTCCTACCCCTACTGCTCTTAAAACTGAGTTTTAGTCAATTCTTTTAGAGCAAATCCAATGATCCTTGATCATAGGAGTAATGTTCCCAGTTTTCCTTCCATAATTATAATTTCATTCTTTAAACACAGCTAAATCTTTTTTGAAATAAAGTGCCAGATAGTGGCAGAATTATTTAGGAGTTCTATGCATGAATGCTTGACATTTTTTTTGCAAGTCAACAAATACTTAAAACTAACAACCAAGAAGGTCTATTAATTGAAAAGCTATGACTGGAACTGAACTCTGAATAGAATGATCTTTTTTCTCTGTCAATGGCACAGTACATAAAATAGGAGGATAAAATTAAAACTATTAAGTGTTCCTAATAGAAAAGATTGAAATAAATGATGAGATAATCATTTATTCTAATGAGCTACTGACAATAGAAAATAACTTGATAAAGAAACTCAGTAACAATAGCTAGTAATAATCCATCATGAAATTTCTCCTTACCATGATAGATTAAATTATATCTCCATTGTGCTTGTTGCCCTTCATATATATAATTTTATCAATTACCATTCATTGCTGAAATTAATTCTTACTTTATTGGGATTCTTACCAGAGAAGAACTTTGCCTTTTATTTGTCAAACTGTGATCATATCAACTAGTTCTGGGCTTATGAGAATTACTATTTTCATACGACACCAGTGTTTTTCTTTTCTTTCATTTCTTTTTTTTTTTTTATACCAGTGTTTTTATAACAAGGGGCTACCATGATCTTTTTTTGAATGCAATCAAATAAACTATATCCTTTTTTTTTAAATTTAAATTGTAGTTAACGCACAGTGCAATATTGGTTTTAGGAGCAGAATTTAGTGGTTCATCGCTTACATACACCACCCAGTGTTCATCACAACGAGTGCCTTCCTTAGTACTCATCCCCCATCCTCCACCCACCTTCCTCCACCAAACCTCGATTTGTTCTCTAAGAGGCTCTTATGGTTTCTCCTCTCTCTCCCTCTCTCTTTATCCCACCATCCCAGATGTTCATCTGTTTTGTTTCTTAAATTTCACACATGAGTGAAATCATATGGTATTTGTCTTTCTCTGACTAAATAATTTCACTTAGCATAATACATGGATGGAGCTAGACCATATTAAACTATATTTAAGCCTGATTTTTCTCAGTTCCATAGGTCATTACTGCTCAAAGTCTTTTGATTAATTTCATTGTTTTCCCATTAAATACTATGTTGTATATTTTCTCCATTTTCATTAAGTCCCAATTCCAAGCTGGCTACCTTTTCTATAGACAAGGAATTTATATGCACTATTATTCTTTAACTGTATACGTTCTTTCAACTGTCCTTCTTTCCCTTTCTTATTACACAATATGTTGTTCTTTCTTGATTTTTTAGAAATTAGTACCCCCTTTCCAATGCTAACTTCCCAAACCTGTGCTTATAAATCCACTCCTTCGAGCCCTGTATCCATTCCCCACCCTCCACTGACTTTTCTCCTCTGCTTTCCAGTCTTAGTCTTTCCTTAATTCTAATGCATCCAACTGGCAAATTATTAATACTATTTTTGTTATGATGCTCTAAATCTTTCAAAAATTCTCTAGCATCTCTAAGTTATTTTAGTATCTTGTTAAGGCATTCAAAATCTTCACCAAGCTGACTCTAAGTGGCTATTCCATAGTATATCCCAGAACAAAATCTTTTCTTCTGCTAGGCTGACTGACACACCTTTCTCAAATATGGTTTATTCATTACCTTCTCTGATTTTTGACAATATAATGAATTTTACTTAAATGACCTACTTCGTTTGCGTGATTTTCAAGGTTTGGCTCAAATACTATCTTCTCTGTAAAGTTCTTATAACCCTAGACTACACTGAATCTACCTTTTTCTGATTCCCTATAGTTTTCACAAACCAACTCCTAGTTTAGCATTCAACTTGAAAATATTTTCATTTAGACTTGCATTTATGTTTATACCTGCATCCTTTCCTTTGAGCAACCAAACTAAACAACTAGTCAATAAGCTAATATTTACTGAGCACTCACTTGTCAGTTACTCTGTTGAGCCAAGGGTATTTCTTTTTATTTACTCAGAACTCTTAATACAATGCATCCCTCGGATAATACAAAAGTTTTTATTGAATAAATAACAGGGGCGCCTGGGTGGCTCAGTCGGTTGAGCGTCCGACTTCGGCTCAGGTCATGATCTCACAGTCTGTGAGTTCGAGCCCCGCGTCGGGCTCTGTGCTGACAGCTCAGAGCCTGGAGCCTGCTTCGGATTCTGTGTCTCCCTCTCTCTCTGCCCCTCCCCCACTCATGCTCTATCTCTCTCTGTCTCAAAAATAAAAAAAACAAACATTGAAAAAAAAATTTAAAAAAAAAAAAATAACAAAATGACCATTATTCCAAAGACGCTGTGGAATTGCTATGTACATAAAAGTAATACCACAAAAAGATCATGTAAGAACTGAAACATTTATGTGATCTCAATCCCAGGTGTTGATTATTTTGAGACTAAAACCAACTATTAATTTTAAAATCATGTTTTCTAAAACATGCATTTCATTGTTCCTGCTATTGCCATTGTATCTGACAAGTAGGCAGAAACCGATGATTTGTAAGCAGAGCAAACAATACATTATTAACAATTATTGATATCCAAGATATTTGAATTGCAAAAATGCATCTTACAAAAAGAAAATGTGAATGTCAATG
This sequence comes from Paguma larvata, assembly GCA_030068075.1. NCBI lineage: Eukaryota > Metazoa > Chordata > Mammalia > Carnivora > Viverridae > Paguma > Paguma larvata. The sequence continues at coordinate 41,854,948 of CM057831.1, read as the reverse complement.
CTGTATAAGCAAAGAAAGAAAACAAAACAACAGCTTGAGGACATATATACATCTAATTATGCCGGTAGTTCTATTACTCAAACATATGCAAACTATAATGACCCATTATTTTCAAAGCATATATCTTAAAACTCTATATTCTACATACCTGTCCAGTCTCCTACTATTTTGAGATGGACCCCAAATGTTGCTTTGGTTTTAGTAGGACACTAAAAAAAATAAAAAAAAATACTAGAATCAATTCTGAATAACAGTTATGTATGACTAAACTATGATTTCATTACAACTTTCATTCTCATAGCAAATGCCTCAAGTCAATAGAAAATAAGAAAGAATGAACTAAAAATCCATATAGATCCTCATTAGTGAAAGAAAAGAGCAATTTCAACCAGTTAATAAGACAATATATCTTTCTCTAAAAACCCATAAGTATTTAGACAAAAAAGATAAAACATGCACAGTCTAAAACTGTTAGGATATCACATATAACTGCAAATACTGCCTAAATACCTTTTGAATTAAAATATTTAAGAGGACATGGATTTTAACCACAAAGGAAGAAATGGAGACTAATGATTGTAATGTCTTTTTCTCTCCAGATATTATTATATACTTCACATCTTAACAAATTTCAGGAATAACAAAAAGAAGTATTTCTCAATGTGACCTGAATTTTCCATGTCCAACAAGGAAACTCCTACTGAGAGTTGTATTTCATTCCTCCCTTAATTCTCAGAAGAAATAAATCTGGAGTGAACTGGCAAGGGTACCTGGGAAGAGGAATGAGCCGTGATACCGGAAGTAAGAAAAGTATCCATGGCCCCGCGTTCAGGAAATATAGAAAACACCCACACAGGTGAAATGAGAGAATAATTTTTGGCTCACAGTAAGAAAATGAAGAATCTCCTTTTCTTTCTCAGAACCCCGATCCCTTATCCATAATCCCAGGATTCAAAAGTTGGAAAAAGTAACTTTTTCCATAATTCATTCGGTGGTACTGCCTAACTTGATTTATGGGAGGTAATGATGAGAGGCTAATACTTCTGTATAAAAATTCATACAGAAGGGTTTCCTACAGAAGAATCCATTTGCTTAAGAATGTTACCCCATATCCTGCTAGAGATCTTATGTAATATATGAAATATACATACTTTTTAAAATTTACAAAATTCTGAATTCTGAAAACACATCTAACCTAAGAGTTACGAATAAGAACTTTATATACACTATTATTTTTAACTGTATGATATAAGATCTTTCAACTGTCCTACTTCCTAAAACATCCCTTTATCACCACACAATATCTTGCCCTTTCCTTATTTTTACAGAAATTAGTTCCCCCTTTCCAATACTAACCTCTCAAACCTGTGACTACCAAGCTTTCCTTGAGTACCATGTGCCAAGGGCAAGGCTAAGATTATTAAATAAAAGATTATTTCCAAAATCTCACAATAACCCTGGTGAGTTGTCTTTTATAGTGAAAGAAACTGAACGAGACTTAAAAATATTAACTTGCCCAAAATCATACAACTAGTAAGAAGACAAGACAGAATTTGGATCCAGGTCTGTCTGACTACATAGTTCTTAACTATGGCAAGTCACTCTCTCCACTACGGAAAGCACGAGAAATCAAATGGAGTAGGAGGGAGACAAGTATTTGTTAAAGATTACTAGAATCACGTACAACGATAATTGAAACCAATTCGACAATAAAATGTTTAAAAAATAAATAAATAAATAATTAAAAAATACTAAAAAAAAAGAATTAAGGAGAAATCTGAGGGCCCTGAGATAGAGAAGGGGTTGCATAAAGCAAGCCCCAAATCCTCAAATTCACTGTGTCAGTCAACTAATGAAGGTCACACTGGGGTGCTAGAAGGACAGGAAATAAGGGAAGAGAAACACACCATGTAAAGAACTCACATTCAAAGAAGTTAGCTTAGAAACCAGAGAAAACACTAAAATAAAAAGGTAGGCATTACTCATTTGTTCACAGCAAATCATAAACTAAAAAGTACATGATCTAGTTCAGGGTTGGGAAATAATGTGACATGGAATTTCCAAACTACTATTCTGAAATCAGTGCTTTTTTTTATTTTTTTAAATGTTTTTATTCATTTTTGAGAGACAGAGAGATACAGAGAGCTAATGGGAAAGGGGCAGAGAGAGAGGGAGACACAGAATCTGCAATCGGTGTTTTTAATGGAATCATTATTGTTAGTACTATAAAAATGTTAAAATAGAAAACATTTATAAAAATATTTAAATATTATTTATGCTATTAAAATGGTAATGTTTCATTTATAATTGTGACTCTAACATTTATTTCATTTGTATTCTGATTTTTAATAATTCTGAGATCAGTAAATTTTGTAACTAGTAAATCTTAATGATCATACCATTAGTAAGATGGTGTGATCTGTAAAAACCACCCATAATTTTTGTCCATTTTTGAGAGAGAGAGAGAGAGAGATCGATCATGAGTTGGGGAGAGGCAAAGGGGGAGAGGGACAAAGGACCTAAAGTAGGCTCTGCACTGACAGCAGTGAGCTGGATATGGGGCTCAAACTCACAAACCATGAGATCATGACCTGAGCTGAAGTCAACTGACTGAGCCACCCAGGCACCCCCATCATTTTTACTTCATGCTACTTAAGGTTGGCCAGAGCCTCAATGCAATTAAAAGTTGTAGCTCGCAGAAAGCAAGAACCCCATCTAACAGTCTGTCTGTCCACACGTCACTTGATTATTTTCGTCACTGTGAACTACACCTTAGGTTAAAAAAGGATTTAAGCCAAGAAGGCATCAGAACAGAGAGCAAAAAAAGTTAGTTTGGGTATGTCTGAGTGAGCATTTGCCTTGATTTTATCTCATACTCTAAAGGAAAACATATAACTTGCCAAATATTCATATCTCTACTCCATTCTTTCAGTGTAAACATTGTAAAAGATAACCGCATGTGGTGTTTAACACCCCTTCAGGTCCTGTAGGAGCCTCCCTCCTGTGATGCTGGCCAAATGTATCGGTGTAATTTTTAAGGCTGATCTGATTTCAAACAGATAAAACATACTATGGTTTCTCTCAAAGTCTGGGAACGATGCATTTATGAAAGTTTCTGATACTTTCTCAAACTAGCTAGGTAAAATACAGAATTTAATTTAATTTAATTTAACATTGTCTTTGCCCAAAGATATTGCCTCACATTTGAAGGGGGCCTGCACAGATTAACATACAGAATGACTTCGGCATGTGTGGTTTGAAACCACACATTATGTAGCTTTGCACAAATAATGTTCAGATTCACTAACATAGCTCAAAACATAGTATAGTGATTCTTTAATATTTCCTCACTATCTTTTACTTTCTTTTAAGCTTTTATTCAAATTCCAGTTATTTTGAGTAATATTACCTTCAGGTGTACAAACGTAGCAATTCAACATTTCCATACAATGTCCATTGCTCATCACAACAGGTACGCTTCTTAATCCCCAGCCCCTATTTAACCCATTCGACACCCACCTCTCCTCTGTTAATTATCAGTTTGTTCTCTATAGTTAAGAGTCTAGGGGCGCCTGGGTGGCTCAGTCGGTTGAGCGTCCGACTTCGGCTCAGGTCATGATCTCACAGTCTGTAGGTTCAAGCCCCGCGTCGGGCTCTGTGCTGACAGCTCGGAGCCTGGAGCCTGCTTTGGATTCTGTGTCTCCCCCTCTCTCTCTCTGCCCTTCCTCTGCTCACACGCTGTCTGTCTGTCTCTCAAAAATAAATAAAACATTTAAAAAAAAAGAGTCTATTTCTTGGTTTGCCTCTCTCTTTTTCCCCATTTTGTTTGTTTTGTTTCTTGAATTCCACATATGAGTGAAATCATATATTATTTGTCTTTTTCTGACTGACCCATTTCATTTAGCATTATACTCTTTAACTCCATCCATGACATTGCAAATGGCAAGATTTCATTATTTTTTATGGATGAGTAATATTCCATTGTACAGATATGTCAAACTGGACAGCAACATGCAAAAGAATGAAACTGGACCACATTCTTAACAACATACACAAAAATAAATTCAAAATGGATTAAAGACCTGAATGTAAGACCTGAAACCATAAAAATCCTAGAGGAGAACACAGGCAGTAACCTCACTGACATCGGCCATAACAACTTATTCCTAGATATGTCTCCTCACTTTCTTTTTAATAGTGGTTAGAAAACTTCTCAGAGAGATGAAATAGTAGAATACAGGTATCTATGGCTATTGACTTTCTTAGAACACTAATAAGGAAACATGCCTATGACAAATTTTCAGTGTAAAAAGTTACAGAATAATACATTACTTAAGTTCACATTATTAATATAAAAACATATGAATGTTTTTTTCTATACATAAAAATAAGTTGAAGAGAATATGGCATTAGGAATATCAACTTCTGGGAAGTAAAATTGAAGACAGAAAATGAGAACTTATTTCATATGTATCTCCTTTTTAAGATTATTAGCCTTTATAATGTTTATAATTTTAATATTTCAAAAGCTTAATTTAAAAGCTTTTAAAAGTTTAATTGAAAATGTAAGCAATAAAACATTACTGAGTCTCATTTAAGTTTCCTAGATGAAGAGAAAGAGTATGGTTTATGTTGACCATAATATATGCACCAGAATACACAACAACTACTTTAGGGTAAGAAAATAAAGTGACAGAATTTGTAAGAACAGATCTGGAGGAATTTCTATTTTGATACCCTTGAGTAAAAACGTTTTTCCTTCAAATTATTTGTACAATATGGCACTGAGTTTTAAAAGTGCTCAAATGACTAATGATTTTATAACAGCCCCACAAAAATATAAACAGATATTATGTAATCATCTTACATTTGAGAACTAAATGTAAAAATGATGTCACTGCACAATGATTTATTCAACATGAAAAAGAAATTTAAAAGCCACAATGTGTTTGTTTTTAAATCAAGAGCCTTGCAATAAAAAAAAATTATTCCAAAGTGGATGTTAGTATTTTAAGAACTAAATTTTCAATGTAACAAATTTGCTAAGCCACAGAAAATGATCATGGAACAGAATGTCCTTTAATCATTACTATCAGGTCTTATTTTTAATCCTTTCTTCCAAAGCTCTAGTTTCTACCCCTGCTAGACATTCCCACCTGAAATTCACTCTAAATGTAATATATCTAAAAACCCCAGTATCTTACTTCCCAAATTGTTTTCTCTTTCTGATTCCCTTATGTCCGGACATAGAACTTATGCCCTCATCCAAATAGAGGCTCAAATATCAGAGGAATATCATATATTTCTCTTCCTGCCAGCATTCAATCAATTTTCAAGTCATTTAAAATAATCTTACCAAAGAAAATGTATGATTACATCCATCTCCTATTGATTAACCTTTTGTGTCCTTCTAAGGAAAAACACCCACATTCTTTCTATCCTACAGTGTCTATAGCCAACCACATCTGTTTCAAATTCTTTCCAACTTTATATTGCATTTTCCTCTTTGACTACTCTAATCCAGATAAACCAACATGGATCAGCTAATACATTTCCCTGGCCTGTCACTTTCCCATTTACTAGTCTACTCATTTAAAATGACTCTATTCCCACTTCTCATATTGAACACTAGCAATTCATTGAGACTCATCTCAAATGCTACCACTTTCATCAAGAAATTCTAATTTTCCATGCCATGAAAATTCCTCACTTTCCTGACCCCCTAAATTATTTGACTTCTATGCTCTTGATTATGGTCCATCTCCTTAATTGTATGTATTTTTTCTCTGTTAGTATACATTTACAATGTCTTGAGATCAAGACCTATTTCTAAGTCATTACTGTATATTCCATAGCATCTTACCGATAGTGGGTATGCATTCAAATATCAGTTCAGTAAAGTATTGGAGAATTAACCTAAGAATGAATAAGGACTTCAACAATGGGCAATTCTTCTATAATTTATTCATACATCCAACAAATGAATCCAAAGTGTTCCAGAGACTATACTAGAAGCTCATGCAATTTCACAAATGAGGATTATTCTAAACGTAAGAGAGGAGATAATGAGCCAGGAGCACAGAACCCATCGCAATTAATGCAACATTGTGACTCCAAACATTTTGACAAATACAGTGTTTTAATGTCTCTTTGTTAACGTGCAGAAAAAAAAATTAGTGTTTACTTGTATATTTGAAGGAAAAAAATATACTCAATCTTAAAACAGACAGATCCTGGAAAAGTATGTACGTGAAATGTTTATGAACTATGATGGAATGTGTGTATTTATCTCAACTCTTTCATAAAAACAAAATAGTAACATGACGGTTGAGTGATATAAAAACACAAACTAAAACAGCACGTCTCTTTGTTAACGTGCAGAAAAAAAAATTAGTGTTTACTTGTATATTTGAAGGAAAAAAATATACTCAATCTTAAAACACACAGATCCTGGAAAAGTATGTACGTGAAATGTTTATGAACTATGATGGAATGTGTGTATTTATCTCAACTCTTTCATAAAAACAAAATAGTAACATGACGGTTGAGTGATATAAAAACACAAACTAAAACAGCAAAGATAATACGGGTGTGATAACAACAATGTAGAGGTGTCAACAAAATCTGGAATGGAGAAACGTGGATGACATGGTAGTCAGGGAACAGACTGAGAGAAACGTATGAAGCTGAAATCCCACTACTTCATAAATGGGATCACCTTGAGAAGCAAGCCCACCTTTCCCTCACAACAGACCTCAGAGGCAATAGAAGGAAGAGAGGGTTTGGCTTATGATTAAAAAAACAAGAAAACGAGAAACTGTTGCTAGGATAATCTGACCCCTAGGATCGTTACCCCTCCACAAACCCGAAGACAAGCAGAGGTGGGACAAAAGGAGCTCTAGATGCAGGAATAACCCATACAGTGGAAAGGAGGGCTGATACTTGCTACTTTGCTGATTAGCCCAGCAAATATTTAAAGAATGTACACTAAATGCCATCTCAAATTTACATTCCAAAACTAAGCTCTACGAATGCTCACTAGGACTTGCTCTCTCCATGGCCTTCCCTATCTCAATGTAACCTCAGCTGCTTAGACCAAACACTTTGAAGATAACCTTGACTCTTCTATTACACATTCCATTCCCCGTCTATTAAGAAATCCTGTTAGATCGGGGTTCCTGGGTGGCTCAGTCAGTTAAGCGTCCAACTTCGGCCCAGGTCATGATTTCACAGTTTGTGGGTCTGAGTCCTGTGTCAGGCTCTGTGCTGACAGCTCAGAGACTGGAGCCTGCTTCACCTTCTGTGTCTCCCTCTCTCTCTCTGCACCTCCCTGACTCGTGCTCTGTCTCTCAAAAAAAATAAATAAACATTAAAAAAAAAAAAAGAAATCCTGTTAGCTCTAACTTGAAATATATTCAGAATATGACCACTTCTCACCACCTCCACTGTCACCACCCTTGTCCAAACCATCTTCATACCTCAGCCAGCTGCCCACAACAGCCTCCTAACTGGTCTTCCCACTTCCACTCATTTCCCTTCATCTAATCTTAGCACAGCAGCAAAAGTAATCCTATGAAAAAGTAAGTCTGATCATGCCATTCCTCTACTCAGAAGCCTCCAATGGCCCTTCCTGACTCCAAGTGAAATTCAAAATCTTTACGATGTCCTATAAACCCCACATAAGCTGACTCCTCATGACTTCTCTGACATTATCTCCTACCACCCTTCCTTTTTCTTAGTGTGTTCCAGCCACACCAAACTCCCCTTTTCCATATACACACTTAGGCCCACACATGTATATAAATGCAAGTCAACAGGCATTAAGTATAACTCAGGGTGAAAACTGGCCGATTTTGAGCAGAGAAATTACATGATCTGATTTGCATTTTAAAGTAACCACTCTAGCTGCTTGTTAAGATTAAATGGTAGGTGAACGAGGGCAGGCAGAGGGAGATCCGTTAGCAGGCTATTCAGATGGTAGTAGCCTGGACCACGGGACCACTGCTGAAATGGTGGACATGTTTTGAAGACAGAACTAAGAACATGAGTGGATAGATTATTGACGATATCGAAAAATGACAAAAATCAAGAATAATATCCAGGTTTTCAGCCTGAGCCACGGGAAAAAATGGAGTTGGCATTAACTGAGGTGGGATAGATTGTGGGTGAAAGAGATTTGAGAGGTTGAAGATTAGGAGTTCAATTTTAGACATGTTAAGATGTCCTTTAGACATCCAGATGGAAGCTTCTGGAAAACAGCTGGATACATGAGCTTGAATTTTAGAGTTGGAGGCGGGGCTGGAAATATACATTTGGGACATGATAGCGCACAGATGCATCAATAAGACTACATGAGATCATGAGAGAAATGAGTTTTTCTAGAGAGGACAGGGGATCAAGGAATGGATGCTGGAGTGTTCTGATATTTACAAGTTGTGGAAATGGTGAGAAACAGCAAAAAGACACTGAGTAAAAGTGGCCAGAAAATGAGGATAAAAAACAGGTGAAATTGGATCTCCTGGAAGCAAAATGAAAAGTGTTTCAATAAAGCACGTGATCAGCTGTGCTAAATGCTGCTAAGAAGTCATTTCTGTCGAGGACTCAGAAACAACCACTGGACTCAGCAATAGTATGGTCATTGATAATCTTGAACGTGTTTTTGTAGGGTGCTGTGGGCAAAAAGTAGGTGGATTTAAGAGAAAATGAATGGAAATGTACCTGGAAGGAGATGTAGTCAAGAAAAGGAGCTTTTATTCATCATTTTCTCTTTAGTACCTAGGTAAAGGGAGGCATCTAAAAATGCCAATAGGATAAAGCAAGTTTAATATTAAACAGCTGGTTTTCTCTGAATACATTGACCTATTTAGGTTCACATTTATCATGCAGGCTCTCATTAGGCACTGAAGGAATATTTTCTTTTCCCCTGGAAAAAAGCCAAACTACAGCAGTTATAAGATGTTTAATTTTCAGGGAATTCAGATGTCCTGTTATGTTTCATGAACATTAGTGACCTTTTTTGGGGCAATTCCCACCACTATGTCTGGTCTATGGTTAAGGTACATTGTTGCCTTGTTAATCTATCATCTATCCCAGCTGAGTTTCTAAGCTGCCCAAGCAAAAGATTTGTGAAGCACTAGAGAAAAACATTTTTATTTTTAAGAATTACACAAATGAAAGCAAGACCCAGGATCAAAACAGCTGATGCAGACTTCCTGGTTGCAGTTAAACCTAAGACATTAAGTAAATAAAAATAACAAAAAATTTGCCAATCTTTAAGGAATCCATGACCATTCTTGTCTGGTTTTCATTGAAAACTGGAAAGACTATTCCCAAAATGACTGGTTAAGAGATTAAAAGTACAAAGCAGAAAAATGATGGCAAGTACAGGCTTGCTATGTAAAAGCACAGACAATAACAAACTAACAGCTAGACTTGCCTCTGACTCATGGAAAAATATGTGAAATCAGATTATCCGAGCTTAAAAATAATGAATCACACAACTTAGAATACAGATGTTAGGAAAGCACATGTGTATTTCCGATTAAAAATAATAACGGAAGGATATAGAGGTATTCACTCAAGCTTTAATCGAGCTCATAAAAAAGCAGATTCTACATTATTTCTTTAATTGAGAATTCATGAAAAATATTAATGAACATAATTAATGTCTATCTCAGTTAAATACTAAGGGATGCTACATTTCATTGTAAGCAGTAGTTTTCATGTTTTCTTAAGTTTGGGCATTCATTCATTCATTCATTCATTTTCTAAGTAGGCTCCATGCCCAGCATGGAGCTCAAGGCAGGGCTTGAACTCACAACCTCGAGATCCAGACCTGAGCTGAGTGACTGATGCTCAACCGACTGAGCCACCCAAGCACCCCAGTTTGGGCTTTTTAAAATCATCTCTGATTTGCATGTCTAAATTAGGTGAAAGCATACTTTAATAGAAGGTTCGTTTTGGTAGAAAATTCAAACTTTGGTAATTATAGAGTATGACCAGAAAACACCATTCAAGATCCATTACACAGTTGAAGAACAACATGTAAAACTCTACCTGGACTTTAAGTCAATGAAGGCCCAAAGAGGGAGAAGAAACTGAAAAAATGAGTTCTGGATCTAACTTTGTCATCGATGGTGTTACTTAACTTCTTTTGATCACTTAAGGAATCTATGCTTTAGATATCTCCTCCCCCAACAATAAGCAAACAAATTTGGTGCTTGGACTACAAACTGTTTTTTAATTGATGTATAGTTGACATATAATATTATATGCATTTCAGGTGTACAACACACTGTTTCAACAATTACATACATTATAAAATGCCACCATCCATCACCATACGGTTATTACAATCTTATTGACAATATTCCTTATGCTATATTTTTATTCCTGTAAGTTATTTATTTTATTTTAAAGTGTATTTATTTATTTTGAGAAAGAGCACAGAGCGAGCACAAGCGGGGAAGGGTAGAGAAAGAATCTCAAGCAGGCTTCACACTGCCAGCACAGAGCCCAATATGGGGCCTGAACCCACGAACCATGAGATGATGACCTGAACCAAAGTCAAGAGTCTAACGCTTAACTAACTGAGCCACCTGGCACCCCTGATTTATTTTATAGTTGAAAGTTTGTGCCTCTTAATCCCCCTCAGACTACAAATTTTTAAAGTTCAATGAATTTAGATAAACAAAGATTTTTTTTTATGTGTCTCATATATAATTTCGAGTTTTAAAAAGTAGAATTTTTCACAAAATATAAATTTAATATACTTTTTAAATATATATGTATTTAAATTATGTATTTATAAATATATAAGTGAATATAAATACATAATTTAAATACATACATTTAAGTGTCATTTGTAGTAGAAATGGCGGTTGCACTGCTCACATCTTCTTCCTCCCCCACCTCCCAATTTCCAGGTTCAAAACACTAATTCCTCAACTTCCCAGCTGCTGAAAATAGATCCTGCAGAACTCATTCCTGAGACCCCTCCCCAGGAACTGCTAGCTATGGAAGGAAACTTCCATGCCCATCTCTAAGTGTCTTTCCCTGGAGATTTCTCACCTCCAGTGACTGGTCAGTTACAAAGATGTAGCTTCCTGACCTCAGTACAGGACAACTCTGAACTATCATTTTACACAGAGCAGCTGTCAGACCTGCTGAGGCCTCTGTTGAGACTTTACGGCGAAGTTCAACTTCTGCCTTGTATTCTCAGGTGTTGTCCTGAGCACACTCCCCACAAACCTCCCTCAGGAAAATCTCTACCTCTCAGTCTGTTTCCCAGGAAACTCAACTTAAAACATTTATCGTACAAGCTAGTAAACCACAGGAAGCAAATTTTCCGTAGCTCCAAATGACTGTTTCTAAACCAATCTGGGGCCAGAACTTAGTCACTGAATGCTGCCGAAAGAGGCAAACAAAACAAAACAATTCAATTCCATCTAATCCCATCTTGGTCCTCCAGTCATTCTCTGAAATTACAACCGTAACAGCTTCAAACTTACTGAGAATCTACTATATGCCAAGTACCAGGCTTAGCATTTGATGGTATCTTTCTAATTAAGATTCAGAGTAGCTGCATAGAGAAGTTACCATTATTAGCCACATTTGTGAATCAAAGTATGTCAGTAGTCATAGTACCACGTGGGAGATCTGGCCTCCAAGCCAAGCTGCAGGATTCCAAACCCCATGGTCTAACACTACAGGATGGACTCTGATTGCCATCAATCCTGTCAGCAAACATGTGTCTGGCAGTTCTGCTGGAGCGAATGCAGGTGCATTAGCAAAAACAAGCACGACCTCCTGGGACCTAACCATCAGATTAACACATCTTTCTTGTGTAAGAAAGTCCCTTTCAAGAGTAAGAAATGCCAAAGCACTTGAAGGAATTAAAACTCCAATCTTTGGATACCTAATTAAATCAGTACTCAAAACTCAGTTTTACTTTGAAATTATGAAACATACCATAGTGCTTCTGTACATGATCTTTGGACTCAGTTTTTGTATTTCCGGTTTTAAAAACTTTATCTCCATTTTTTTAAAAATGAGGAAAAGGTCGAACTACTGAATGTATAATTGTATATTTTATAGATTTGATGATTCTGTACATTGGCGTTCCATTTTTTCTAGCAGGGGAATTTGACCTTCAACTCTGCACAACACCAAAGAGCCTAGTAGTATGCACAATCCACAACTTTCAACTGCATATTTCTCTAACATTTTTATAGTTTCAGTAAATTTCTCTCCTAATGGCAATTCTTTTGTTGTTTGACTCCAGCAACAAGGATTTCCAAAAGCAATAGGAGTTTCAGAAATACGAATGCCCTGAACATGGATGGATGGTGAGTCAGGAGAGAGCAGAGAACAGCTTAGCTGGCAACAGGCCTTTGCGCCAGGCGGGGCCATGTTTGAACCTCTCACCTGGGCCACTAATGCGCTGTGTGACTTTGGACATGTTATTGGATCTGAGGCACACTATTTTCGGCATCATACGAGATGAACAATACGGGTCTCATAGGAATATAATAAAAATTAACACTATAATATTTTCAAAGCTTATGAAAGAACTTCTAGGCACTTAATTAGTAGGGACTATTCACGTTAATTTACATACTTTTTAGTGGGAATCAGGAAACGGGAAATTGCTTTGTTTTGCTTTATTTCAAAAGAACCTTTAAGGGAAATACACAGTTAAAATGTTTGAGAAGCATGCATTTTACATGTAGTGCCAAGTAGAAGTAATTAGCTAAAAAGAAAGAAATGGCAGGAAAAGACAAAAAATTAACATAATAGCATGACATAAAATTTAGCTTAGAAATGTTTGCTTTACTCGAATTCATTTCTAGGCAATAGCAAGATTTGCCTCTTTTCTCTCTTATGAAAACAGAAACTCCCTTGGAGGGGGGTAGTAAGAGTGAGTCCTCCAGTAACTCCCCAAAATCTGGGAAGGCTACAAACCATTTCCTAAGCCTATACAAGTACATGATATGCAGATGGCCTGATGAAAAGAATTTCCTTTGTCTCAACATCTTTTTTGGAAGCCAACTACTGTTACAATTTAAACTATAAGATACAGATATAAAAAGAAGATACTTAAAATAAGAACAAATTTGAATACAAAACCTAAACTTGCAAAACAAAGACCTATTTCAATGTATGGGTTGCTAGGCAAACCTGAGAAATACTGATTGATTGCATTTGTCAGATAAGCACAGAAATTAGGAACAATCAATTTTCCACTGTGAGCCCAGGGAGTGGCGGATGGGAGGTGGAAAAGGACATATTGTTTCTGGCCAGATGCTACCCACGGATTGTTTCCCTTTGCCTTTGGTGTTTCTCCTCCAAGCACCTTTGCCATAAGTACATTCTACTTGGTAAAGGGTAACGATGTAGGTAAACATCTTATAATGCACAGGACAACATGCCACATCCAGGAATTATCTAACCCAAAATGTCAATAATGCCGAGGTTGAAAAATCCTGATCTAGCACAAACATCCTTCTAAACCTCCTGGGGAGACAGCTTTCTAAGGTTCTGTACTGGTGTCTCATTGTTAGAAACGTCTTTCTAATATTGAATCAAATTTTATTTCTCTAAAGCTTTTTACCTATTTTTTACCTTGGGATCCCAGAGGAAAAATATCTAATTCTTCACCTACATGACAGATTTTCAAATGCTGAGACTACTGTGATATCCCCCAAATTTCTCATCTTCAGGTTGAAAAAACACTTGTTGATGTCCTATCCCTGCTTCTCAAAAACAAACGAACAAACAAAAAACAGAAAACAAACCAAAAATAACCTGAAAAAACAAAAACTCATAATTGCAAAAGTGAAGGCAATAATCCAAACTAAAAGGAAACATTCTGAGACTACGAAAAGAAATAATAGTGTAGTTACTAAGTACTGACCGCCACCAGAGATACACTCCCAGGCACAGAACTTGTACGTGACAGAGCTGGGGTTGAATCATCAGCTTCACGTTCCTCATGTGAACACTCACTATCATTTTACATCACATAAAATCCCCTTCTTGACTCTCTCTCCTACCTCCAGTTCCTCTTCTGTCTGTCCCCTTCTCCCCCTTTTCCTTCCCTCCTACTATTATGGAACCCGGTCTGGATCACCAGCAGAAGAATCTAGTGGCACTCAGAGATCTTGGAAGGCAGGAGGTTTCTTTCGCACGGTGGGCTCAGAGGACATCGCGCTCTCCAGAGGTCTGAGCCCCGAATGTAAGCAGAAGGAACAATCTAGAGTCTGTTACTTCCGAGTTCCACATTAATAGTAACTTGGCGTGGGCGTCAAGCGGGGTAGGAACAAGAACCTGGAGGGGAGTCTTCGGTCAGGGGCTGGAATTTCCCACCAGTCCTGTCAGCCATTTATAACAGAGGTTTCCTATCACTACCTGTGCGTGAGGCCAGCTCCAGGGTACCACAGTTCTTACCCCAATCACCTGTTTGGGAAACAGATCAGGCCACGGGAGGCACTTGCCCAAAGCCCTATGTTCTACACACCAGTCTTTTTTGAATTTCTCCTTTTGCCCTGTGAAAGGGTCCTAGGACAACCGAAAGAGAGTAGATCTAGAAGCTTCTACTAGGCATGTATCCATAGGAGCAAAATTCTCAGCTTTTCTGTTCTGAAAGAGCATAAACATTTTCAGTGATATAATGTAAACCATCTTTTCTGCTTTTATTGAAGCTGGGTAATAAGGACATGGAGGTCTATTATACCATTCTCTCTACTTTTGTGTATGTTGGGAAATATTTTTATAAAAAAGTAAAAACACCCTCTTTGTATTTAACATTGAGCAACCGCCTTCCTTTCTCATTCCATATTCTCTATTTAATGCTATGCGAAGACACTATTTTCAAAATAAAGCCTCATGTCGTATACTTTAAATACATATAGTTTCTCATTTTCCAATTACACATCAATAAAGCTGGAAAAAAAATAAGAGTCGAACACAAAGAAAAGATTAACTTCGGAAGTAAATATTATATGACTCTGAGAGAAGACCAAACTTTTTACTTACATAGAGACTTACATAGAGACAAACATATGTGTGAACTTTCTTCCTTTTCCATTCTTCCCTTTCTTACTACCATTACCAATTTCATGTTTATGGGATGTATGAAATCAGAGACACGGAAACGCATCTTACAACTATCAGAACTAAACGTGGTGCTTCTGACTGTGGTGGATGGCGTCACGTGAAAATGGCCTCGTGATTCAGCAGAATCATTGTCTTGGAACAGTGGCTCATCACATTTACTAGCCAAGGCTCCCACTGTCTAACGGAACAAGGGCAATATCTAACCCCATTCTAGGTTGTGCATATCCTAAAGGAGGGAAGGGCATGAAGAGGCTACTTGGCTCCTGGTAGCAGGTGGGTCCTGATTTTGAATCCCATGAGGACAACTAAGTTTGCACTGGTCTTCATAACAACATATTTCCCCTCTCACTCTATCCAACCGCCCACATGACACCAGATGAAGGGGTGTCTGGACTGTAGTCATCTATCATCAGACTGAATAGACAACTGTGAATTAATGTCTGCCACAAAGTAGGCCAGCATTGCCATCTTTCTTGATAAAACGGGATATTGTCAATCATTGGACTAGATGCCAAACTACCTTTCCTTAATCTTAATAAATAAGTTTGCTACGTACAAACAGAATGTGAAATTTGAAGCAACTAAATACTGTTGAACACACGATGTCTGTGTTTTTTTCTCTAACCATTTCACACTTCCTTTCTGTTTATCCTTTAAATATAGATTTTTCTGGCCTAGCTGTCTTCACAAGGATATGTTCTCAAGGGGCAAACTGACAATGAGAATAAAAATCATAATACTTGCTAGCATACGTTTACATGTACTTGACACTTTCCCTGTTCCAGGCTTTGTTCTACGTACTTTACTTGTAGGAGTTCATTTAAACACACAACATACCTAGGAACAATGTTTTTATGGCAATATTACTTTGGGGGAATAAATGCACAGAAAAATGAGTAACTTGGCCAATGTTTCTGAGTTTTCAATGTAACACATCAAATTTGCGGGGCGGCTGGGTGGCTCAGTTGGTTAAGCGTCCGACTCTTGATTTCGGCTCAGATCGTGATCTCATGCTTTTTAAGTTTGAGTCCTTATGGAGCTCTGTGCTGACAGTGTGAGCCTGCTTGGGATTCCCTCTCTCCCTCTCTGCCCCTCTCTGCTTTCTCTCTCTAAAAATAAATAAATATACATTAAAAATTTTTAAAAATAACACATCAAATTTGAAAGTGGCTGCCATTCCCAGTACAACCTTGCCCCTGCATCCCAGCACTTGAGCACCAGTGATTTTGTTGTCCACCTCCCCAACTGTTCAATTTTATTTGCATATCTTAAGCATATATTTAAACATGTAGGTCCTGTTCTTAGTTACTTTCGCTAGAAATTGAAAAAAAAACTTTAATCGCCATCATGAATGGGAAATATTAAATTAATCACAGTACTTTCCTACTGTGAAATATTATGCAGTCATTAAAAACAATGAGGCATACACAAGTATAGTAACATGGAAAGTTGTGATATATTGTGGGTTTTTTTTTTTAAGTTTATTTATTTTGAGAGAGAGAGGAAAGAGAGAGAGGGAGGGGCAGAGAGAGAGAGAAAGAGAGAATCCCAAGCAGGCTCCATCCCATAAACTGTGAGATCATGACCTGATCTGAAATCAAGACAGGGATACTTAACAGACTAAGCCACCCAGGTGCTCCAGCCATATAATACTGCTGAGTGAAAAGGGCAAATTACAAAACGAATGGTCCAGCACACAAATATCAAACATCTATACATGCCTAACTATATAGGAAAATGTCTGTAAGAATATATGCCAAATTCAGGAAGAAAGGATTGCAAAGTGGGGGAATGAGGAAAAGTTCCTATTTTGTCTTATCTATTTGTGAATTGTTTACTTTTTGATAACAGGCTCCTGCTAAATTTATATTGCAGAAAAGAATGCTAAACAATGTGCTAACAGGCTAAAAATATTTGGTGAAGCCATTACTTAGCCAGATCTTCCCCCTACTCATTATTTATTCCCTTTTATTTCTCTAACTTTCTTTTCTTTTCCCTCCCCATACACAGTCTGGGCTCCAATTACACTGGACTTTTTCTTTTCTAAACACTGCTTGGATTTTCTTAGGCTTTCTTAGGCTACTCAACTCAGAGTACCCTCTTATTCATTAAATTCGACCTCTCTAAAGAAAACCATACATAATATATTAGGATACATATTTCATAAGAAGAAAAATGTAAATAGCCAGGACATTTCTGTACTTTGAATCAATAAGCTTTAATACATTTAAATATATGGCTTTCTGGATTGTAAACTGTCAGGAAATAATAAACAGCTACAAAGTTTCTGAACAGATAATATTTCTTTGGATTAAAAAAAAGGCTTACTTAGACATTTAGGATATTGTGATCGCCTTGCGGATTTTTAGAATGAGATGGAATACACACACACACACACACAAAAGATGCATTCACTCTAAAAAGAATCTTAAAATCAAAAACAAGTTTCTTACCATTGTGAGGGTAAATGGATGGTTTTCTAATGCAGACACACTGGGACAATGTAGAATAATATACTAAAAAGCAACAAACATAATTTTTAAATGACCAATAGAGAAGTTCAAGTGTTCCAATGACGGCATGAATGCTAATTTTCAAAAATCATATAAAGATGAAGGGAATTTAAAGTTGCTAAACACTGACTCACCTGGCCAGGTCTTGCTTTAAAATTTTCTTTGACCATTCGGATTTCCATGACATCCGAGGGATGGCGTATGACTGAGATGATGGTTACTGGCTTATTGCTCCGGATACACCTGTACAGTCTTTCAGCACAGTACAGGCACAAAGGTCCAGAAATCCAAAGCCAAGTCTATGGGAGAATTTTTGAAATATACTTTAAGAAATACTTGTAGCAAATTTTATATCCTGCTCAAATGTTTATTTCATACATTACAGTGATGATATTTTAATCTATATTTTAAATAATAAAATGTAAAGAAAAGCGAATGAAAAATAAGATCCTCACTGCAACCTATCCACACAAGACTAAAGTATAAAATAAAAGGGGAAGAGCACCTGGGTGGCTTGTCACTTAAGCATCTGACTCTTGATTTCGGCTCAGATCATGATCTCACAGTTCGTGAGTTCACGTCCCACATCAGGCTCTGGGCTGATAGTGCAAAACCTACTGAGGATCCTCTCTTTCTCCTTTTCTCTTCTCCTCTTTCTCTCTCTCTCTCTCTCTCTCTCTCTCTCTCTCTCTCTCTCTCTCTTTCTCTCTCTCTCCCTCTCTCTCAAAAATAAATAACTTTAAAAATAAATAATGAAAAATAAAAGGGGAAGTGATGTGCCATGTTAACAGGTATGCATACATTGTTTCTTATTTCCCTCTATGCATACCATAAACACATAATGCATGCATATACAGTTTTTTATCTAAAGAGAGAAGGGAAATTAAGTGTTCAAATCAATTTGAAGATGATTTCAAAAAAAATTGTACCACTCTAATGTTTGTTTAAAAAAAGAAAATCCTGGATATGTATGTATTTTTCTTTCTATTTCTAAGATATTAAAAAGTTTTAGTTTGCAAGAGTAATTGGGATTCTTCAAAATGTCAGGTAAGTTTATTTAGAGTTTTTTTTTTACTTTTACTTATTTATTTATTTTTTATTTGAGTGTAGTTGACACACAATGTGACATTAGTTTCAGGTATACAACTTAGGGATTTGGCAAGTTTATACATTATACTATGTTCATAATAAGTACAGCTACTACCTGTTGCATGTTTATACTATGCTAAATACATATATACACAGATTTTAAAATATAGCATATGCTAAAAATGCTGTTTAGAACGTTTACGTAATAAAAGTAATATGAACAAAAGATAATATATAGAATTTGGGAGTGTGACCATTTCACGCGTGTGCTGGACAGAGCTCCCTGATCCCAGGATAAACAGGTGCATGCTCTCAGAAGTACAGAAGCCTGTGTGATCAACTCTTCCTCTAGGACTGAACACTCTATTTCCCTCATCACTTGGAGACCTCAGACCCAAAATTTCTTTTATAGTTACTTTTTTAAACCATATTTACATAGGTATTTCAGACCTTCCTGCTTCTGTGCAGACAGATCATGCCTCTTCCTGATATTTAGTTTGATACTGTGTGAGTACTAAACATCTTAAGACAAGCTCTGCAATGCAGCAGGCTTGCAACTTTAAGATGGTCACTTACCCTTTGAGCAGCAAGTGCCACGTAAGTAAAATGGGAGTCGCAATACCTGCACTGCCTAACATAGAGCATTGTGTGAAGCCCAGAAAATTCTGAAAATTGCAAAGTCTATTAGAAATATTGAGGATTATTACTGAAATTAAACACAAGACTAATATACTCATTCCAAAGTCATCTACAAATTCAATCTACTTTTTGATTCCTCTTTTTTCTCTTCTGAAAATAGACATTTGACATACTTCCACCTGCTATAGGAAAAGAGTACAGGGTGTCAATTCCCATGTGGGTAGCTCCCATAGCCACGTGGGAAGGTCAGGGCCCTTACTGAACTACCCACTGGGTATTTGGGAAAGAATATTTTCTAAGAGCAAGCATTTTAGTCAAAGACCTGATTTTGTACTCTACTTCTATCATGTATTAGGTTGTAGAGTTTGTTCAAGGTACTTTATGTATTTGAGCCACAATTTTATCATCAGAAAAGGAAGGATGATAGTAATGGCTTCAAAGCGCTATTGTGAACATTAAAAGAAATTATGCATACAGTACATTTGAGCACAGTACCTAGCAGATGATACTAGTCAACAAATTGACTTTACAATTTATTATTTACAGTCTTATACATAATATTGTACCATAACTAATTACTATTCATGGTAGTTCTTTTGCTATTGTTTTTATTTTTCAACCCATTTTTCTCAATGGATAGGGAAAATATCTTTGTCACCTCTCTTTTGGCAAACACCAGTGCCATAGTATGCAAAGATTACATGGTGAATTAAGCAGAATTTTCCATATTCTATAATATCATAGGGCTTTCTCCTTGAACTTCCAGCTACCTATATTGGAAAAATAGGTTCTCTCTTGCTGTTGAAACATCCTGGAATGTTCTTTTCTACAATAACAATTGCTTTATACACCTCCAAAAACGTGTTTAATGCAATGCTGAACAATAATTATGGAAATACAGACTTTGCAGAGACCATCAAAGATATAAAATTAATCTGACCTGTGGAAAATTTGCTTGGAACCTGGGCTCTTCCATACAAATCTTCACAAATCTGTTTTGGGTAAGTTCATCTGGTTTTGAAAATCCTTCAGGGAAAGATTCCCGGAAATGTTCTGAGAGATAGTCTGGTAAATGAATATTCTGGTAGTGGGTTCCATTAAGATTGACACAGCCAGGAGGGTGGGTATCTAAATTAGTTTGATACTTCAGCAGCCCTCTGAAATTAAATTAAGAAAAAAAATATGAAAATAAAATGGAAATCAGGGGACACAGTATGAGAAAATAACCACTTTTTCTTATTAACTTTCCATGGCATTTATCGGGAAAGTGCTTTTCATATATCTTACTTAGGAGCAATTGAGAAATCCTAAAACTTTTAACAAATTCTTTACAATGGGAATAAACCAAGATTTTTAGCCCATAAACAAAAGGCCACAAACACATGGTTGGGAAGAACACGTCAGTATTTCCAACTATTCTTGAATTTCACAGCCTTTATTTCAACTCTATCAGGCATTCATACAACCAGAGACAAGTTTTCGCTTTGATAAATACTGTAATAAGAGTACTTTTGCTGTATCTTCAAACACAAATGGGGAAGTACAGGGATCATATTTGATTCGGCTAAGACTGAATAAATCAGGCCTTGCTGACTTACAGAGAAATATTAAACAAACATAATAACAAGAACTAGAAGTTGGCATCTCCTTTGGTCTGAGAACAACTAATATACAGCAATTAGACCCTACCTATGTTTACTTTTCAAAATTTCTCCATAAAGAAGGCCACATAAAAGACTTAAAATAATCAGGGAGGAGAGTCTAACCCCTAAAATCAATTCTGATTGTTCTATTTTTTTGTGACATTCTAAGACAAACCATTCAATACTATATGTTTTATATTATTATTAATAAAAAGTCAAGATCTACTTCATGGAGATAGTGCATCAATGGATAGATTATATCAAACATCAAAAAAGATCACTACTGCATAAGCAAATCTTGAAGAAAAAATTAAGGTTTTTAAAAGCATTGGAAATTTGTCAGTATGTTCTATCTCTATTTTAAGGACATTAAAATTTTGGTGTCCAAAATTACTTTTTCCGGTTAGCCAAGAATATATTTTTAAATTACTCTTTAAGTTACCAAATAATTAATACATTAAAAAAATATTTTAAGGGGCGCCTGGGTGGCTCAGTCAGTTGAGCGTCTGACTTCGGCTCAGGTCATGATCTCGCGGTCTGTGAGTTCGAGCCCCACGTCAGGATCTGTACTGACAGCTCAGAGCCTGGAGCCTGCTTCGAATTCTGTGTCTCTTTCTCTCTCTGCCCCTCCCCCGCTCATGTTCTGTCTGTCTCAAAAATAAATATTAAAAAAAAATTAAAAAAAATATTTTAAGTACATCACAGCTATAGTGATTTTACAAATGATTTTACAAAGATAATACTTTGAAACAACAAAAATGACAACATGAATAATAAGACTAAATAGATCCAATTTTTCAAAGTTAGAAAAGCAGTGGCCAAGGCATCGTTCATTCCTTTTTTCCCTTCTTTTTATGTTACTTTCCTCCTTAAAACTAATCATAATGAAGTCATTAAAGAGCATATAGTATATGCTATAGTATATAACTAAGGAGCAAGATGTATTATGTATTATGTAATATCAATGGCAGGCCACACACCCATCTTTTAAAGCAATGCAGTAGATATAGCCAAGGTACAGAATAAATTAATGGTTATTACAGAAATGTGAGCCAAGTACAGAACCCTTCGTAGAATTCTAGTCATATAACATAATCATTGTGACATTATACTTGGAAAACCTATGAATTTGATTCAGCTTCCATTACAATAAGGATTTACCGAACCCTGTTGCTCCTACTGACCATCCCAAGGTTGGTGGTTGACAGGCACGTAGGCCAAAAATCTCAGGCATTCATTCTACTGGCCTGAAATTGAACAAGCATTGGCATCATGCACTTGGCACTATTCTAGGTGGTTCTACAAAGTTCAATAAAGAGTCAAATCTGGCCCCTGAATCTCTAAACAAATAAAATCTAGTTTAAAAGACATCTTGGGAAAAGCCAAATAGAAGTCAGACCACAAATAATTGGAATAAAGTATTTTAATATGCCTTAGTAATGTGTGGCAGACATTAGGCCCCAAACAGAGCAATTTTTATATATTTCTCATATATACACAATTATATGTAATTATTATTCCCATTTTACAAATTAAGAAACTATTTTAATATATATTGAATAACACCCCAGGGTCACATAGCTGGTAAGTGGCAGTGCCAAGATTTGAACCCATTTCTGACTCAAATTCTAAACTCTTCACCTGTCACTATACAGCATGTTAGTTCATTGGATCCTTATAACATACCTGTGAAAAAGGTAAGGAAGAGGAAGATTAATATTTATGAAGAAAGGGTGTCAAGAATTTTTTAAACATCTATTTCTCACTTAAACTTGAAAATAAAATAATCATAGAGAGTGTTTTGATTGCCTGTTACATGGATGAGAACCTTAAGGGTTTGTTTGGGTAAGAAATTAACCAAATGGTAGTCTAAGCATGGGATTCAGAAACCTCATCTCCCTCCTTCCACAAACCTGTATCATGTAAAGCAAATCAGTTGATTAAAGAAGTAGACATTAAAGAAGAAAGTTTGAAATGAAAAAATGTCTGGAAATAAAGTCAGATTGTGTGTGTGTGTGTGTGTGTGTGTGTGTGTGTGTGTGTTGGACGGGGGCTGTTTAACACATCAGGCAAAGGAATGTTATTTACTCCTCCTAAGTCTTAACAGTGTTCAGGTGGGCAAGACCCATGCGCTGCCTTAGAATAACAAACATTATTATGCAGTACAAATTTTTGGGCCAGCTTAGTCAAACGAAGCATTGCCATTCCTGGTATTTCAAGAGGTATGTAATATTCTAAAATCCCTTTTTATTTTGAAAGCTGTATGTTATTTTTAACCTACTCTCAAGTTAAATGGCATAGGTTACCTCTCAAAACCCCATTAAAATGTTTTCTTTGTCTCAGTTGGTAATTGTTGCTAAGAAATACTCATGGATAGGAGAGAAAAGATCTATAGAGAGACAATGATAAAAAATATCATTCATAAAAAAAAACTCACAGGCACAGAACCTCAGGTTAAATTTGGCTAAACAAGGTAGTAAAAGATACCAGTGGGTTCATATGGAAGGATAGTGGCACATTTTGAACTCTGTGCTTACAGGATAAGTATTGGGCATGCCAGACAGATGCTTACTGCTTATTTTCATAAACTCCATAACAAATTTCTGTGGTAAAGATCAGTGGTCCCATCTTAGAATGAGTGAGAACATTTGGAGCTGTTATCTGCCCCAAACCACACTGTCAGCCAGTGGCCAAGCCAAAGGCCATGCTCCCTCCCATGTACAAGGCCAAACCTCATTCCACCATTCTTCCTATGAACAAAGACCATGAAATTAAAGACCAATGTATATATCAAACAAAATTTTACTAGTGTAGGCAAAGACCTGAATTTTTCATATTATTTCATTTTAATTAACTTAAATTGAGTAGCTGTGATCAGACATGAAAGCCAACAAGAAAAAAGCAAAGTGAGCATATGATAGAGATTAGCAGAGTGACCCTTGAAAGTATATAGGGATGGTGAACTTTGATTATGAAATTTAGAACAGGGCTTCATAAAGGAAGCAACTGAAGGATGTGCAGATTTTAGTGGTTTAACAATAGGAGAATGGTATTCCAGTAAGAGGGAGTAGTATGAACAAATGCACATGGTTCGTTTCCAGATTAGTAGAGGGGATCATGTCTTATGCATTTAAATATCCATCCATATGTCCATACTCGCTGCCAAACCCTGTTAGTCTTCTAACAAGTTTCTGGCACATAGTAAATCATCAATGCACTTCTAGTGAATTGATTTTAAAAGCAAATAATCACATAATTTGTTTGGATATAACAAATGCATAGAAGTTAAAATAAAAAGAAAATATTCTTGAGGGTATTATTGTATCTTTCATATTAAATGACAAATAATTTGAAAGGAAAAACCGAGAAGGGAAAAAGATGTCCGTGAATGGTAAACAAAGAGTCTTGCCAAGTTAAGACAGTGATAGAGCAGGCGGTGGGGGAAGGAAGCACACAGACTATGCAGGAACAGGAATACTTATTACTCATTTTTTCAGTTTTATTATGTTCCAAAGTAGAGATTTTGAAATATTTTTGGAATGTCTAGTGTTCTTCTATCATGAGAAATCATGGATTTTATGGTGTATCAAATACATAGTTGTGGATGCTATTGTTTTTGTACTCATAAGGATTTCAAGATGTGCTTTCAAAACTCAACAATTTCAAAAAATGGGTTTCTTTCTTTTTGTCCTTTTTTTCTCAGGTATTATAGACATACAACCATTTTTTAGATGACAAAGTTACAGAAAATAATACAGTACACAGAATAAATCCCACTAGGTTACAACATGGAAATCATAAAAATATTTTTGGCAAAAATTAAATATTACAAAATGCCACACTGCAGAAAGGAGAAACACAAAATCATTCCTACTTTAACTGCATGTTAAAAATGTCTAACAAATGCAGTGTCACTTAGTAACCTTTATGCTTGTGATTTTAAACCTTTTTTACAGTGGAGAAAAGAAAATATTTGTCCCATGAGGAACCTACCTTTTTCCTAGTTTTCCATAACACAAAATGCTTCTTGTCTTTACAGAAAAAATAGAACAACCTGTTTCAGACTGTTCTTTTTACTCTGCTTCAAGTACAAAAAAAGAGTTTAAGAAAATAAACTTATATTCATTATTTCAAAACCCACTGGAATTCACTGGCTTCTGTGAAATCCACTAGAACACACTACTTAAGGTCAAGGATATATTCTATACCTCAGCGGTATTGCTGGTGCCTAGAACAGTGCGTACAATCTATAGCAAGTGTTCAGTATCTCTTCACGGAATGAATTAGTGAATGACTAGAAGTCTACAAACAACTTTTTGTTTAGGTTGTTGTTGAAACATGTGATTGAGTCATCATCTTGTTTTAAGAAACACAGAAGGGAGTTCGAACTTGTAATCCAACTTCAGAAGACATGTCTAGATGTTAGGAAATGATATTTAGTAAAGTAAATCATATATACACATCCACCTTCACAAGAAATAGCATTAAATCAATCTGCAATTTACATCATCCCTCTTCACCCTTTAGTACTGCTAAGTTAGACCCAAGATTTCAGCCCTGTCCTGGCCCTAAGCCAATTCTTATTTAAGAAGATAAATTATCAAGAGAGTCAAGTTATCAACCTACTTGGTAGCAGCATGTTGAAGTGGAGTGCTTGCCTCCACTTCCAGCATCCATCTGGGAAACCCCAAGCATCTGAGTATATATCAAAGCAGAACTTTTATTACCATCCCTACTTTGTCTGGTCTAGCCAGGTTCTTGCCTCTGCATTCTCTCCTGGGTGCTTGCTACTGATATCTGAGTGTATTCACATCCTGCAACTTGACTGTAGCATATATTTTGTCTAGCTCTTGCTGATGGTGTTGTCCAAGGTACGAGACTGGGCAACACAGGGCCAGCATCATGGCTGTGTGACCTCTGCAGTCCCCTGGAACCATGCTCTTAGAAAGGTCCTGTAACTAGTTTAATATTCCCTTGTCACCATATCAAAATACTGAATAACATTTAATCAATTTTGCAGTGAGCCCTGCAAATGAAGTAGCCAGCCACAGACACTATGTAGGTGGCAAAACTAACCCCTAGAGCCTAAGAACATAGGATCAAGACCAGAACGTTCCCTAAGTATGTGAAGTGAAATAGGTCATTTTATTAACTTTCCTTAGCTGAAAAAGTGAGATGATACATGTTACTCTCTAGGTCAGAATATAAAGGAAAGGACTTTGATCTCTTGGGAAGAAAAAAATATGTAAGCATCCAATATGTCTTAGTATATCCTCTGCTTTCAGGCTTTACAAAACCGGCAGTGGGAATAAAAGGATTATTTCACATTTCAGAAAAACATGAATGTACTAAAAATATTTCTCAAACGTAGCTCTTGTTTCTTCTCCTTCCTCCCCAACTTTCTTATCCTGTACCTCCAGCCAGGACCACTTGTTATTATGCATAAGGTCCCAGGAGGAAAACTGAGATTTAAATTACGTGAGAAAGTATTTGGTCTGAAACTATTTCTATCCTCAAAGTGGGGAAAAAGTACACTCGGTTTAGACTAAAAATTCACGAACAAAAGTAGCTACAGCACAAATGAATTTATGTACATGGAAAAGCTCCATATACACTGTATCTACCTATACACATGGCATCCTTATGGGAGAAAAAAACCATATGACCTCAATACCTACCCCTACTTTCTTCCAGGATAAAATATCAGCAAAAGTAAATAAATCATAAGACCTTAGACCAGATTGGTTTTACAGAGAAATCATTTTATACAAAAATGAAAATCAATCCTATGAATAGGAAATTAGAAGTGGGAGGAAAAAAACACTTCTTAAAGACCATACTTGTATACAACATTGTATTATTAACATATTGGAAATATGTAAATAACATAGGAGGGAGATTTGAATCCCATAAAAGAAAGACTTCATTCTTCCGGAATTTTATTCACCCATTTACTTGGGTGAAAAATTCAAAGGCCAAAAAGTGAAAGAAAACAAAGAAATGAATTTTTTTCCTTCTGTGATCCAAAGAATTTTTAGCCACAGAATTACATAAAAATCTCCAACAAAAATGTGCCAATCTACAAGACAACCAAAACAGTCAAGACCTAAAAGTTAATTTCTCTGGCATAGGAATTGATATTCTAGTTAGCGTAAGAAGTTATTACCCAGACAACAAAAAATATAAATGAGAATCCCAAAATTGGAATCCAAGTTACATTTAAACAAATATACAGATTATTTTTTATTGTTATCTACAATAAAAAATTGATTGATAATTGAGGAAATTGGGAAGGGCCTAGAAGTACAACAAATTCCTAGCCAAAAGCCAATTAATATAATTCCCCTTAATCCAGCACACACTGAGTAATAACCTGTGAAAGGGATTCCATTGATAAAAATGGATAAGAAACATTCTGACCCTCTAAAACACCATAGTTTACCTAGGATATATCACTGCTGTGTTGTCTTTTCTCTTTCATATTGGAACTCACAGATGCAGAAGAAAACCCTGGAATTTTCTACTATTCAACTTTAACTTCAGCTGTAGCCCAACATTCTCCCTTTTATATACTGATTCTGATTTACACAGTGTATTCTTTTCTGTACTTTAGGATTTGGGGTGGTTATGTGAAATTCCTCTCCCCCCTGGATATTTCCAAGGAGTGTATCTGTAGGTTCTTTCTTTTTTTCTGTGAAGTTCCCATTCTCCTTAATCTACATTGTAGCAAGGACAGGCACCATTTTGAGGCTTGGTAACAGACTTTAAAAGTTGTAGGGTACCTGGATGGCTCAGTTCGCTCAGGTCATGATCTCTTGGTTTGTGGGTTCAAGCCCTGCTTCCGGCTCTGTGTTGACAGCTCAGAGCCTGGAGCTTGTTTTGGCTTCTGTATCTCCCTCTCTCTCTGCCCCTCCCCTGCTCACACTCTGTCTCTCTCTCTCAAAAATAAATAAATATTAAAAACAAAACAACAAAAAAAATGTAGACCACCTGTTTGCTGAATAAAAAGCCAGAAACCCATGGTGTGTAATAAGAATACTGGTAAGAGTATCTCTTCTACTGTATTTTTATTAGCTCTAGTATAGAACCTAGCTTTAATCATTGCTATTTTCAAGTTATGTGGAATAATTCTGGAGGTTAAAGTACCATATAGATATACCTTTATTATTAGAATTATTATAAAGTTATATTTATTATATGTCTTAACAAGGTTGTACTTTTTGAGAAACATTTATAAAGCAACACAAAAGTTTCATTTTCTTCTTACTGTTTTGGGAGGACTAGATTTCACCTTCAAAACCTTGAAATCTATTTTACTTGTAACAAAATTGAACTTCTTACTCAAAATACACAAAATACACACATACACACTCACCAACTTTTATGGATAAATTAGAAAAATATCCCAGGTTTTCACATGGCATGAATATATTTCACTCAAATGCAAAATACCCTCCAAACCATGAAAAGATAATTCAATAATTCAAGAAAAGTTTAGAAATTAAATGCATAGATTTTTAGGGTCAGAGTGCGGGTCAATCCCCAGCCCTATCAGGTACTAGCCAGGTGCCTTTAATAATCATTTAACTTAACCTTCTATGCCTCATTTTTCCATCTGTAAAATGACCTCATAGTGGTATGAGATTAAAAAACAAAACAAAACAAACTCTGTGTGTGTGTGAGGGGTTATATATGCAAATACGTATGTGGCATAAAGTGCTATGAATAGTACCTGTCACATATTGAAAATTACATAAAACTTGGAAATTATTAACAACAATTTTAAATTATTAAAATTAACAATATTACATAAAACTTGGAAATTATCATTATTATACTCTAAAATGATAATGCAGGGGCGTCTGGATGGCTCGGTCTGTTAAGCATCCAACTCTTGATTTTGGCTCAGGTCATCATCTCACATTTTATGAGACCAATCCCCACATCGGGCTTGAGCTGACAGCACAGACGCTACTTGGAATTCTTTGTCTCCCTCTCTCTGCCCTTCCCCTGCTTGCACACATGTGCGCTCTCTCTCTCTCTCTCAAAATAAACAAACATTTAAAATAAAATGATGATGCAATTGACAGGTCCATACCATATTTATCATTAAGTTCTCCTTATGGAAACCGTCATGCGAGAAGAAAATTGCCCCCGAGTTTATTTCCCCCGCACTTCATTGTTTCTAACTCTGGATGAAACAAGTGAAGGTATAAGATATATAAATGCAATATTATAGCTCTCTAGTAAGAATCTAGCTTAGGCTTCATTCAGTTCAGTTATTTTAAACTTCCTCTGGGACACATATAGCTTGGGGAAGCTAATGCAAGCTACTGTGGGGGTGGCTGGGTGGGTGTGTTCCAGGAATTCATGGATCCCGGCATCCATTCAGTGATTCCTAGAGATTATGAATCCAAGTAGTGAACGCCTACTCTACTAAAAACGTAGTAGGATTTTGAAGTAGAAATAAAGGACATCAAACTTAAAAGAATTATGCATACCTAATAGAAATTAAGCATCTAGCAACTATTCAGAACGGGTCACTTGTAAGGGTGACATGTAGTATACAAAAGATTTAGCCATGCCATGAACGTACAGTTCCTCAACCTTCTACCTAACATGGTAGAGGACATGCAATTATGATCTCCTAAGTGGGACGAAGCTAGGAAAATCTACTGTGTTTACTATTTGAAGGTTCTAGGCTCCCACATACCCATGTAGAGCCCCTATTTGAGGTAAGGTTTCCTTTTGTGATTCAGTCTCCCTAGAATTTTCCCCTATGCCTAGGAATAGGTAGAATAACCATATGTCCTGGTTCAGCCACAAGTCAATGCTTAATTATCCACAGTATCCCATTTCATTCTCGGCGTCTAGTTTGGACAATAAATTATACAGCCAATTCAAATCTAGAGGCAAGGAAAGGAAAATTGAAAAGAAAGTGTAGGGAAATAAATTTGTCTCTCCCAGGGCTAGAATAGAATTGGCTTAACATAAAACCTCTGGGCCTTCCTTTCCCTGGGCTCCACCAAGCTCCCATTGACATTTTAAATGCAAATGCCTCTCTCTAGTAGGAAGATCATACAAGCCTGTGTGGGTGAAAAGAGCCCTCAGTGCAAGTGGCTTCTAGAAGAGAGTATATTTGGGAATCAGCAACTTTCAACACTTGGCTATACTGCATAAATATCTCCATCCCCCAACAGAATGTTCTTAATTTCCCCCTCCTAAGGGCATAGTAGAAGGAGGATAAGCCAGCACAATAAGCCTAACCTCATAAATATTTGTCTAACCCTGGTTAACTTCTTGAGCCTAAACTCCTATGAAGCCAACAGTGACTCCGGTTCATTAAAGTGATTGTTGACAAAGGCTGCCCATTGTGTCGCCCTGGTTTAAAGAACAGATGATTTTAGAAACATGCACATGGAAATCTATTCCTTTTAAGTCTCCCTAGAAAACATGATTCAAACAGAATATAAATCACACTCTACAATGAACACTTGCCAGCAAGTAGTCCCAAATGGCAAAGAGCTCTGTTTAAAAGAATAAGAATTATGTAATATACAAGTAATATGTATTAATTTATATAATAAAATGAAGTCTGAGAAGCCCAGCAGAACTAGCACAAAAAAATTATTTAGACAATTAACTGGCATTCATTGCCGTACGTGCTTTTGAGAAGGCCCTTCCCCCTTTCTTTTTCAAAATCGTCACATTATAATTCCTCTCTCATGTAAATAAAAAAAGAAAATACAATTACTACCCACCTAACACTCCAAGCTAAAGCCAGTGGGTGTTGACTATGGTAAGACTGAGAGGCGAGGGTGCCAGATCTCATTTACAATAAGTTCCCTCCATATGCCTGTCAAAGGAGTAGGGTTAGTCTCTCCACTGAGGCTCTGTGACACTCATAATTTCTTTTCACTCCAATATCCCTTTTATCAGTAAGTGTGAATGGCAGTATATATCTCCTCCTGATGAGTATTTCAAATGAAAATAAAGAAGTGTCTGGTTACATTCATGTCTAAAAAGAGGAAACAGTTTTGGCTTCTTTTTCCCCCAAACATCTTCCAAATTGAAATATCTATAATATAGCATGCAAATAGCAACCTCCTAGAAAGGTGTTTTAAAAATTAAAGGAAAAAAAAAAATCCTCAGGAGGAGGCTTGTCTTGCAAGTCCCAAAGTAAACCTTTATTGTTAATACCAATTGAATTTTTGAAATCTAACAATGTCATAAAAAATGTTGTCCTTTCAAGGAATATTCTTTTGACCTGCTAAGCTGTTTTCATTATACATTTATCAGATTACTTTACAGATAAGAAAATCTGGGCTTTTCAAAAGTGCTGTGTCTTTTTAAAAAAACAGATTCCTCAAACAGTTAAATGCAGAGTTTCCTCCTAATATAGCTATTAGTATTGGTACAAGTATATTTTTTTTCTAATGCTTTGTGTGTCTCTGTTATGTCTAATTTTGCTTGCATTCACTTATTTAAATCTGAGACAGCCCTCTGATGTAGGTGACTTTATTAATCCCATCTAATAGTTAAGAAAGAGGAAGGACATATTATCTGGCAAGGTCATACAGCTATTAAAGGTATAGCTCTTAATTGCCACGCTTGAATGACCTCTTCAAAAGGAAAATTAGCATATTTTAAATACATTTGACCACTGAAAAGAAACATCTGAATTTGGTGTATATGAAATGCATTTTTTAAGGGTGTCATGCAACAGATTTGCTTTTAAAGAATTAAAAAATTCTAAAACACAGGTAACAAGTATAAAAATTAGGTTTAGCTAACGGCATGGATAATCATGGAACAAGACAATCAGGTCCTAATTAATGACTGTAATACTTGGAGTCAGAAAAATAAGCTTTCCATGTTGCCAATGTCAGATTACATATCCGAGAGCATTACATTTAGTTTGCTTTCCAGCTTAAAAGGGGCACAAAATTCTCTCTCTCAAAAATAAATAAAACATTTTTTAAAAACCTAAAAAAGGGGGGGCACCTGGGTGCCTCGATCAGTTAAGTATCTGACTTCGGCTCAGGTCATGATCTCACACTTTGTGGGTTCAAGCCCTGCGTCGGGCTCTGTGCTGACAGCTCAGAGCCTGGAGCCTGCTTCAGATTCTGTGTCTCCCTCTCTCTCTGCCCCTCCCCAACTCATATATATTTTTTCTCTCTCTGCCTCTCTCTCAAAAATAAATAAAACATTTTAAAAAGTTAAAAAAAAAAAGGGATACAAAGGAAGCCATACCAAATTGGAGCCAGCCTAATTTAGTGGTTAGGAATGTGGGCTCCAGAACCTGATCCCTGGGTTCAAACCTAAACTTTTCCACTTATGATGCATGGCTTTTAACAAGTTTCTTCACCTTTCACTGCCCCTGTTCTATCACCTAGAGAAGATATAATAATAATAATGATAATAAGAATATAAAATAATAATAATATAATAATAATAATAACAGCATATTTTACCAGGGTTGTTGGGAGGATTTAATGAGATCGAACATTAGTAACGTACAATATAAGTTACTTAATGAATATTAACTATGAATATGTTTTTTTTGAAGTTTAGAATAATGATGAGACTTGAAATATTATAAAGCAAGGAACAGATGAACAGAATTTAAAGGAGAGGGACTGAATTTCCATGGCCTATAGTCATAGACATCGAAGTCATTGGATTAAATTAAAGTAAAATAAATTCTGGCTCGAAAGAAAAAGAACTTTGTGAAAATTGGAGTTTCCCAAAGACAGAATGGGCTTTTCAAAATTAGAGATTTACTTGTTGCATGGGAGACTCAAATCATCTTTCTCAAGATACCTTTTAAGCTGCTTTCAAAACTTGAGGGTCTATGAAAGTAAAACGGACCTTTGACAATCATCAGAAGCAATTGATCTTCCTATTGCAAAAGTCTGCTTAGGTAGAGAAAGCAGTCAACAATTTATAATGGCTTCATCCTTGAAGCCTAAAATTTTCTAAAGTTTCTAGCCTACATTGATTCTTCAATTCTTTGAACTACTAGAATTCTTAAAATAAAATGTTTACAGCCGGAAAATATGCACTCCCAAATTCTCTCTAGTTCTTTTTATTTTTAAGTACATTTATTTATTTTTAGAGAAAGAGAGCATGTGCACATGGGGGAGGGGCAGAGAGGAAGAGAGAGAATCCCAAGCAGGCTCCGTGCTGTCAGTCCAGAACCTGACACAGGGCTTGATCTCATGAACCATGAGGTCATGACCTGAGCCAGAGCCAAAATCAAGAGTCAGATGCTTAACTGACTAAGCCACCCACGTACCCCTCTCTAGCTCTTTAAAATGGTGCTTTTAATTGCAAACTACCAATGCTGGAAGTCTAAAGATCATATATTGTTCTTCTATGCCTCATTACAGTACCTAGCACATTGATGGAGAGATGCCCAGAAAATGCTGATTTCCCATTCCAACCTAAAGCATGCTCTTTAACAGAAATCTCAGTATAAATCCAAGAATTTTTTTTTAATAACTGCACTTCACTCATATAACCAAAAGCTAGAGAATGAAATTATCAAGATATTTCACAAGCAAAGATACGTCGAAGTTCTCAATATTGGCCCAAATGATAATAATTTCAATAGATTTACTTATAGACAGATCCTTTAAAAGTAAAAAAAAAATTTGAGAAAAGTTACCTTTTGAAAAAGCTCTAAGATTTACCACTAGTAAATTTTCCCACAACAGAAGCATAATCTGTGTAGCTATATTCAAAATTTAACTTCACAGTGTTAAAAACTTATAGCCATAAGAAGAATAAGTTCTGAGGATCTAATGTACAGCATGATAACTACATTAACAATACAATATTGTAAAGTTGAGATTTCCTAAGAGAGTAGATCTTAATTGTTCTCACCAGGGGAAAATAAAAAAGGTAACTGAAGTTATGGATGTATTCATTCACTTGGTTGGAGTAATCATTTCACAACATATATGTATATCATCACACCGTAAAAAAAAAAAAAAACTTAAAATACATATAATTTGCAATATATTATTTGGTCAATTATACTTCAATACAAATTAAATTTCATAAAAAATGTGCAGTATACAACACTTATAAGATTATATATTTGTTGTAGGACACTGATTTCAATATTAGAATTGTTTTTTACTAATAGTATATAACCATAAATTAAGTTGCTATAAGAAATTGATTATATATAATTCATCTTACAGATGCCTTTTGTTATTTCCTTGCATAAATGAAAGTCACTTTCTGTTATGACCCTTGTTCTACAAAAGTAAAATCA
This sequence comes from Paguma larvata, assembly GCA_030068075.1. NCBI lineage: Eukaryota > Metazoa > Chordata > Mammalia > Carnivora > Viverridae > Paguma > Paguma larvata. The sequence goes on along the minus strand of CM057831.1, from coordinate 41,820,662 downwards.
AAATTTAAATATGCATTCTTTTATGTCCAAAAAATGAAGAGAGAACTCTCAATATAATCCTCTTTAAGGTTAAGAAATCTGTTTGAACTCCTGAACCTTTAAAAAAATTGCAAATAGGTGGACTTTGTGAGACTAAGCAAAAACCAGGCAGAGGGGAAGAGAGGAAACGAAAAAAAAAAAGACACAGAGAGGGAGGGAGATAAAACATAAGAGACTCTCCAAGACTAAGAACAAACTGAGGGTGAGGGGAGTGAGGAAGGGGGTAGAGGGGGTGACGGGCATTAAAGAGGGCACGTGTTGGGATGAACACTGGGTGTTATATGTAAACTAATTTGAAAATAAACTATTATAATAAAAAAGAAAGAAAGAAAAAAATTATTCATAATAAAAAAAATTGACTCTATTTTGAATGACAAAGATATTTTCAGTTTTAACTTAATAGAACATAAAGGCAAAAGAATGCATAATTAATTATACTAACAAATGATTGCATTTTTCTCTCTGTTACAGATAGATGTATGAGAGAGATCACAATCCCAGGTAAATCAAGATATTAACCTTTAAAAAAAAATCTCAACGCCAAATTCTAAGTATAGAGCTCTCTAAAAATACAGAACCTAGCAGTAAAAAAAAAAAGAAAAGAAAAAAAAGTAGTTTTTGAGTACAAATGCCTGAATTTGAATCCAGGATCCATCAGTTAGGTAAACTTTCACAAGTTACTTATTCTCCCTATACTTGGGTTTTCTGACTTGTAAAGGAGATTTGACAGTACTGTTTATCCTTATAAAACTGTGATTCTTGGAAACATGAAGTATCTAAATCATTTTGAATTTACCCTTGGCATATAGTAAGCATTATGTAATTGTTTTAAATTGCTGTTATCATCAGTAGCATCTGCTTACTCATAGTCCATTTTATGATAATAGCCCTGACAGGCAAATAAGCCATTTAAAGAACACAAATTTTCTGTATGGAGAGCTTTCCTGGTGTCCTAATATTCCATTGGACCTATTCCATAGAACATATTATCCACACAAGAATTCAGACCTTCCTCAGACCATGGCCCTCTTCTCTGTGTGGCAGGAATGACTAACTAGAAGTCAGGATTATAATATGTGGCCATGTTTCTGATGCTCTACAACTGTATGTTCTAGAAGCCAATACAGAACAAATTGAGCCAGGACATAGAAGAGAGACCCGTATAATACTGCTATTTAAATCAGTGGTCTCTAAAATCAGAGAAAAAAAATTTTTTGAACATGCACCCTGAAACAAATACATAATTTATATATATGACCTACTGTACTGACAAAGTACATTATAAAACGTTCTGAGGAAAAGATTAACAGCAGATCTGAAGCTTTCTCCAAACACTGTCTCCCTGGAAACATTCTGGGCTATGATAAATGGGGAATGCCAGCTGTGTTTCCAGGCAACATTGTTTATTAATGGTGGAATGCATCTGCACCAGGAACACTATGAATGAACTATAAAATCATGTAGGACTCACAGACCTCAGTTTCCTGTGTGCAGTGTATTCTTGCAACTGAGGGTATCCCTTGAGGAGATCTGGGCGCTACCAAGACACTGGTTCCTATGGATCATGAGCCTTACCCAAAGCAAGGTAGTCCATGCCTACCCATTTATTCACCTCAAAACTGAGTTACCACATGGGAGGTAAGGGAAGGAGGTAGGACAACCAGAGAGACCCCCACAGAAGAAGTAGCCGACATTATCCTATTGACTTTCTATGTGTCTGTCCTGTATCATTCTTCTCAGTCAAGTGAACCTGATGCCAAACCACGAACTATTGTGTCATATTAGTGTGAGTCTCAATACAAAACCATAGTCCTAGTGATCATGCAGACACGTGCACACACAAAAATATATTATTTCCTTCCTCTAACCTAATAGATTATTTTAAGCACTATGCCTTTGAGTAAACTGCTTGGGTTGACACACTTTCTAGAATAATTGGTGTATATTCTTTGTAACAAGCTTAGGATACTTTCTTTTTCCCTTTGTGATCTTTTGATGTTGTTGACAGATCCTTCTCTTTGGTCATTGTAAACCTTAGGCTTTCTTTGCAACTGTTATTGTGGATGACTTTTTACTTTTTTTTCTTTAATTTAATTTAATTAATTTAATTTATTTATTTATATTGTTTTGTATTTTAATTCCAGTATTAATATACAGTGTTATATTAGTTTCATGTGTACAATACAGTGATTCAACAACTCTATACATTAGTCATTGCTCATCATAATAAGTATATTCCTTAAGCCCCTTCACCTATTTCAGTCATCCCCCACCCACCTCCCTCTGGTAACCATCAATTTGTTCCCTAGAGTTAAGAGTCTGTTTCTTGGTTTGTGCTTCTCTCCTTTTCTTTCCCTTTACTCATTTGTTTTGTTCCTTAAATTCCACATATGGCTGAAATCATATGGTATCTGTCTTTCTCTGACTGATTTCACTTAGCACCATACTCTCTAACTGCATCAATATTGTTGTCAATGGCAAGATTTCATTCTTTTTTATGGCTGAATAATATTCCATTGTGTATATATATCACATCTTCTTTATCCATTCGTCAACACTTGGGCTGCTTCCATCATTTAGCTGTTGTAAATAATGCTGCTATAAACATAGTGATATGTGTATCCCTTTGAATTAGTGTTTTTGTATTCTTTGGGTAAATACCCAATACCATCATCACTAGATCATAAGGTAGTTCTATAGTTCTATTTTTTTAAACATTTTTAATGTTTATTTATTTTTGAGACAGAGACAGAACATGAGCAGGGGAGGGGCAAAGAGGGAGACACAGAACCCGAAGCAGGGTCCAGGCTCTGAGCTGTCAGCACACAGCCCAACGCAGGGCTCGAACCCATGAACTGTGAGACTGTGTTGTGACCTGAGCCTAAGTCAGACACTTAACTGACTGAGCCACCCAGGTGCCCTGTAGTTTTTTGTTAACTTTCGAGGAACCCCCACACTGTTTCCACAGTGGCTGCACTGGTTTGCATTCCCATCAACAACATAAGGCAGCGGTTCTATTTCTCCTCATTCTTTCCAACACTGTTGTTGCTTGTGTATTTGATTTTAGCCATTCTGACAGGTGTGAGGTGGTGTCTCGGTGTAGTTTTGATTTGCATTTCCTGATGATTAGTGATGTTGAGCATCTTTTCATGTGTCGGTTGGCCATCGGGATGTCTTCTTTGGAGAATGGTCTGTTTTTCAATAGGATTATTTGGTTGTTTGGTGCTGAGTTTTGTAAGTTCTTTAAATATTTTGTATACTAACCCTTATGAGATATGTCATTTGCAAATATCCTTTCCCATTCTGTAGGCTGTCTTTTAGTTTTGTTGTTTCCTTTGCTGTGCAGAAGCTTTTTATTTGGATGTAGTCCTAATAGTTTATTTTTGCTTTAATTCCCTTGTGTCAGAAGACATATCTAGAAAAATGTTGCTAGAGACTGCTACACCTTTTTAAACTAAAAACTGGTTAACTCTATTGTTACAAATTCCTCAGCAGTAGAACATAAGGAATTCCTAAATTTTTATGAAACATTAAAATACCTTCTTGAAGTTCTTCATTTCTTACTAACTTTCTCTTAGAGGTTATCAAGATATAACTCTAGAGACTTTAAAAACTGCAACATTGTAGAAGTAGCTGTCTTTCCATTTTAATACACTTTTATACTAGTTTCATTAAAATATGCTATGATAGGGATGCCTGGGTGGCTCAGTCAGTTAAGCGCCCAACTCTTGATTTCAGCTCCTGTCATGATTTCACAGTTTGTGAGATCGAGTACTGTGCCTGGCTCTAAGCTGACAGCACAGAGCCTGCTTAGGATTCTCTCTCTCCCTCTCTCTCTGCCCTGTCCCCCCTGCTCGCACTTACATGTGTAAGTTCTCTCTCTCTTTCGTATAAATAAAACAAAAAAATATATATGGTATGATAAAAATAGAACTATTACTTCACTCATGACACTACTCTCAAGTAACCAAATAATTTTACCACTTCCTATAAAAATTTCTATAGATTTATCTATCATTACCCAATTTTTAGGTATACATGATTTTAAAAATATTTTAAAATATTTTTTACACTTACCCTGAAACATGCAACATCAGCAGCATGTAGAAGACAAAGAAGAGATTATGAGTATACCAGAAGATGTCATAATTAGAAACTCTGAAAAAACAAATAACTTAATTTCAATGTCACTTTACATTCTATCATTTGAAACACATGTCAAAATTGAAGAAACTTAAAGTAGGACTTCCTCTGAGATTTATCTATTAAGATCAAAGTATTAACATGCCATGCAGAGAGAACTGACAAAATTATAAACTTTATAATTCTGAAGGTTCTTTGTATTTCTTTTTTTTAATTTTTTTAATGTTTTTTTCTGAGAGACAGACAGACAGACAGAGTACAAGCTAGGGAAGGGCAGAGAGAGAAGCAGACACAGAATCTGAAGCAGGCTCTGGGCTCTGAGCTGTCAGCACAAAGCCCAATGTGGGGCTCGAACCCACGAATAGCAAGATCATGACCTGAGCCAAAGTCGGATGCTTAACCGACTAAGTCACCCAGGTGCCACAAAAGTTCTTTGTATTTCAAATAAAGATCCATGGAAAGAATTAAAATGAAATTGTTAAAGTAATTATGAAGAGTAGGTAATAGGCTGCTAATATGTACGTGCACTGTACTTTTGATCAATATTCTCAATTTTCAGATGATATCTAAAACAAATAATCTCCTATCCTAATATAGAGTGTAAGAGTAGTCCAAAGGAAAGCAAAATTAAGAGAAATTAGATAGATGCTCATCTAAAGTTTTATATTCTAACACCTTGGAGTTATTGCCCTGGGGGAGGACAAAGAGCCTGAAAAAGAAGTGGCATGATAACCACAATTTATGAAACACTGAGCAAAGTAAAAAGACTAAGAGATATTTTATCTCATATGTCTGGGTAGATATTCAAATATCAGAATCTTGGAGGTGGAGGGCAGATATTAGTAAAAGCTTCTTAGGGGATCCTGATACAACGTCTAGAACTTTCAGAACCCCTGAGTTAAGCAATATCCAACTGCTTTGATATTTACTTCATCGACAGCCTTTGTTATTATAAACATTCATAAATCATTCATACCTTTGGATCATATACCTTTTTGCACATATCTGATTCTTTTTGAACATAAATTCCTAGAAATGGAATTACTACATTGAAGGACACTCATTTTGTTTTTGATACACATTGCCAATTGCTCTCTGAAAATGTCTTGTCAATTATAAACCCAACTGTAGGGTAGGAGAGTGGGTTTCCCCAAACCTAGACTCCACTTTATACACTTTCCTTATGTTATGTAAATGGAACTGGGTATGATTTCCTTTCTGTGTTACTCACCTTAAGTTCTTCTGTGATTTATCTCTTCATGATAATTATCTATTCTTAATTGTTGTGTGTACACTATTTAAATTTTAAGCATGTTCCATATAATCATAAGAGTTTACTATTGGGCAATGTTTCTTCTAAATTTTTAATGGCATAATTTTTTTTTACAGTTACTTCTAATTTATCTCGAATTTCATTCACTTAAGCCTTACTTTCCTCATACATTTGTAATGGCCTCTTTATTATTTAGCAGCTTTTTATATATATACCAAAGTCTCCAACAGGGCTTTCTATCAACTCTACTGCAGTTCAATTCCTTGGTAATTTTTGCAATTAAGTCCTATTGTGTTTGAAGTTACTGAAGCTTAATCGTGTTAATGTTTAGTAAGCCACATTCCCTCTTGCAATTCTCTTTGGAACATGTACTTGGATATTCCCTCAGGTGAACTTTAGAACCATTTTTGCTGAATTCAAAAACAAAATAATCTATCTTGGATTTTGATGGGAATTGCAACAAGCCGACAAAATGATTGAGGAAGAACTCCATCATTGCAGTATGCAATCTTTATTCAAAGTTTACTTATTTCTCTCAGTGAAGTTCTATATAGATTTCAACCAGTCTCTTATTAAGTTCATTTCTAGATATTCTATGTTTTTGTTACGATGCAAAAGTGGTGTCTTTTTATTCAATTTTCAAACTGATAATAGTTATTATATAAAATCTGTCTTTTGTTTTGTATTCATTTATCTATTACAATTATTTTATTTGGTATAACACTAATGTTTTTTCCATAATTTGCTTGGATTTTCTGGCCGGATAATTTCATATACCTTTCTGGAAATAATGATGATTTGTTATTGCATTATTTCTACTAATTCTAAATGTTTCATTTCTTATCATATATAATAACAGTAGAATTAAAAATATCACTTTTGGCAGAATTTTCTTAGGAATGTATCTCGTGTTTCTTTTGTAAGTATGATTACAGTTCTGGCTTTTCTATTTTTTAATTCTATAAAGGGAATTAATTCCTAGTTTACTCTGCTTATTTTAATTTAGAACTAGGGCTCAGATTTAATAACTGCCATTTAAAAATCTATTGAGATAAAAATATGTTTGTATTCCTGTCACCTTCTATTAAAATATATTATTTAATAGATTGACCCATACTGAACCATGGTGAATTACTAGACTATATTCAAGTATTAGAAATCAAACATTAGAAGAAAAAAACAATCAAACATTGGAGCCATTTATTCTCTTAATTTCTCTAATCCTTTATTTCCTCACTGTTAAAGAAAAGAGGAAGACGAAGATTATCTCCATGATCCGTTTAAGAATTCCGTGATTCTCACAATAAAGCTTGGAGAAAAGCACTTGGTTTTATAGTCTCTTTTAAAGAAATGAAAAACTGAAGATTAATGAACATTCACTGAATTACTGTATTGAATTGAGTACAAATATAAGGCTCAGTTGAAAATAGAAGCTGATCTTTATATTCCATTTACAAAACTATCTCTCAATTAAGGATTTTTTTTAATAGATGTAGAACATTCATAGATCTTTGATCTTGAAAATAAATATGTCAAATGCCCTTATTTTCTTTAAGAACACTGAAAACTGAAAAATATATGTTCTTTATTATGCTTTGCCTAAATAACATAAAATTTCTCCCCACAAAATTGGCACTCTCAAGCACTAATGTTAGAGGTCTGGTTTGCCTTTCTGTAAGGTAAGTTTTAATTCTTATGAGAAGTCTTTAAAGTGTGCTTACTGTTTCACCAAGCCATTCTACCTCTAGATAGTTTTCCTTAGGATGTAAGTGAACAAGTATGCAAAAACATATGGATGGGGGTGTTTGCTTCAGAACTGAAATACTACAAAAAATGGAATCAATCTGAAATATCCACAATAGGGGAATTGAGAGTGTTATGTATATATGATGATATGCTGTTCTAACAGTAAAGAGGAAGACAGAGAAACAGTTATTAATGTACAAAAATGTTCCTACATATTTAACTAAAAAGCGGATTTAAAATAACATGTATAACATGATCCTGTATTAGTAAAATACAGAGAGATATCGGTAGTGTGAAAGGGAGAAAAAGAGAGTGATGTTGGTGGAGGTAGGAGTTGAGGACTGAGTGAGCGAGGGTGAGGATTAAGACTATAAACATCAAACCAGAAAGTGTATAGTGCTAAACTCCGAGTGGTGAGCTTACTTGTGACATTTTGGGGTGTGTGAATACGTGCAGAGATGAGCTCAGAGGTGCAAAGATAGAATCACTTTAATATTGTAGTGGGTAATTACTTCAAAGCGTGTATGTGTGTGTGTTTCTGTTAAATTTCCCACCTCAAGTACAATAATTGGGGATTTTTGAATACTATGTGTTACTTTTTTTTTTTTTTTTGCTTTCTTAACCAAAAAGTTTGACTAGAAACATAAGATGCTTTAAATATTATGACAGACAGAATGTATCCATCGGAAAGACCATGTGAAAGAGTTCATGAAAAATGTATGCCTGCAGTTGCTCAAAACCTCGTAACTAGAAGAATAAATATGCATGCAGATATTTTTGATTATTTTAGCAGATGTCAACTAACCATGTTCCCAAAACTTCATTTAGAATACTACAATAAACTGCAGCAGGAAATGAGTTATAAAATAATGCTGTTATATTCCTTTGCATCCATGTGGATTTCAATCTCAGGTCTTATAGAGATACACTATCCTTCAGAAGGATGACCCTAAAGAACTCAGATCTCCTCTGGCAGCTAAAAGTATCCATATATGTTTCCTTAACAACACAGAACGTTTGACTAAACAAAGAGATTTTTCAAAAGCAGGAAATGATATATGGAAATGTATCTACTTCACTCTTAGTTTTCCACAATAGTCCATTAACCAGAATACTGATTGCACTGGCTAAGCATTCCGGTTAATCAAGACTTTTTCTACATATGAAAATGAAGATAGTCTAGGGAAAACCTAAATACTCGGGCCAGTAAACATTGATATAATAGGTCTGACACTCACCGTATCGCATATGTAGAAGCTGTAATCATCAGGAAGAGCACTAACACCATGCAGACCCCTGTCAGGCCAGGAACTATAAAAAAGGTATAGAAGTACATTTAACTTAAACCATACTGAGAAAAAAGGTACAAAAAATTATTACCTTCAAATCCAAAGGACTATGCCGCTCTGTGGGAAGGTCAATTCAAATCACATATCTTTTTGTATGTTCCCTCTCAAAAAAAGCCTTTTTAAAATTAGCACAGGTTCAAGGTACTTAAAACAAAGCAATCTTTTCTACCTTTAAAAGAAGAGTCCACCTTAGTATTTTCATGTATCCCGCTCAGAATGGTGGATGTGTATGTACATACTTCTGCGGGCACATGTTATACCAATGCATGCAAGATATCAAATGTCAATAATGAAAACAACAGAGAAAAATTAAACATATGTTTAATGCAGAGGCAAGGAGGAGCAGGAGGGAAAGACTTCCAAAGGCACAAAGAAATTGTAAAGGGTGAATGTTAAGATCTATTACTTATATTGATAGTGATGATGGTTTTGTGGCAATACACAGTATTAAAACTTATGAAAGTGTGTATTAAAGAGATGCAGGGGTGCCTGGGTGGCTCAGTTGGTTAAGTGGCCAACTTCAGCTCAGGTCGTGATCTCACGGTCTGTGAGTTCGAGGCCCACGTTGGGCTCTGTGCTGACGGCTCAGAGCCTGGAGCCTGCTTCAGATTCTGTATCTCCCTCTCTCTCTGCCCTTCCCCTGCTCATACTCTGTCTCTATATCTCTCAAAAATAAATAAACGTTAAAAATTTAAAAAAAAAAGAGATGCAATTTTTTATATCTTAATTCTACATAAATCAATCTGTTTTAAAGGAGGAAAAAATATACAATGGGACTGAGTTGACATCCAATACCTTTTACCATTTTGCTCTTCTCCACCACAGTGCAAAAACTCCCTGACTCTCTCAGCCCTCCTTTCATGAAACTAGTAACTCCTCCAGTCTCAATTCAAATAATTTCTTTAGGGCTCTACTACCCAGAATAATTTTAAAGAAAAAATAAACAAAACCTAAAGCTTTCTAAAAACCACAACTTCAACTGTAGAACAAAAAATGGTAAATGTCAAGAAAAAAGAATTACAGTGCTGATGTTTTAGGAACACTTGCAGGCCTGTCTCCTTAGTATGGAAAACAGGCTGTTAATCAGCTTCTGACATAATAATCATTTTTTAACAAAGAAAAAAATATGCAATGCTTTTCAAACTTAATACTGATGTGGTAGATGGCTAAATCCAATGTTAGTCCATATGGCATATCCAAAATGAAGAGGTGATATGCTGGATCAAAAAGAACTAAAACCACAAGAGTCACATTTCAATTTATCTTATTAATACCAAATAAAATATCTTGTCTATAAGGTACCATTATTTGCTCTTACAATCATACAAGCAACCGTAAACCCTAAATACTCTAGCTGAGAGATTCCATCTTCAATCTTTATGGAAAGCTATTGAAACAATTGTGTCTCCAAAAGTATAGACATCCCCCAACTTCTGTCCTCGCTAAGGAACCACCTAGAACATAGAAGCTCCATCATGGACAATAAGCCCCTGGCAGGAGCAGACAAGCTGGGAACAATATAGGAGTGATACAGGTGTGTATCATTAGGATTCCAACAGTTTAGAATCACTGGAAAATGCTAGAAATATCAGTACAGTAGAAACAAGTTTCTACTTGTAAAGGGCCACATGAGAAATTAAGGAGCTAGTTTTTGTACACTTAATACTTGAACACTCTCTCCTCCTCTTCTCAATATACAGATTTGGAAGCCTAACAAGATTCGCCTTTCCTGATGTGCCTAATCCAAATCACCTCTTCTCTATACTTCTTTCCCAGGGCCCTCCCTTCCCTTCATCTTTCCCATTGCCCCAGGTGAATACTAACTTTCTAGGGGTACGAGAAAAACAAGACAACTATATATAACTAATTCACACTAAAGGACTAATAGTACAGAAAAAGAGTATTTACAAAAAACAGCATGCCTACAAAATGCCTTTTCCACTCCCAAGTATTTCCCCCAAAGAAACACAAACACATATACACACAGAGACTTGTTCAAAAATATTCATAGCCAGTTTACTTTTAACAGTTAAAGCCTATAAACAATTCAAATCTCCATCAACAGATGAATAGGTAAATAATTGTATTATTATCTCTACCTGGAACACTAACCAGCAATTTAACAAAACCACCATGTACTATATGCAACAACAGGAGAGAAAAAAGTCAGACACTCTTCCCCTTAAAATATCCCAAGAGTACAAACTCTGTGATTTTTTAATGTAATATTCTAGAAAACCCAAACCATTCTCCAGTGATAGAAAGCAGATCAATTGCAGGATGCATTATAAAGGCATAAAAAGCTTTGTGGAATGACAGATATGTTTGTTATCTTGATTTGGTCTTGGTTTCACAAGTGTATACATATGTCAAAAATCAATCAAATAGTATAATTTACATGTGTATAATCTAGTGTACTTCAATTATAACTCAATAAATTTAAAGAAGAAGAAAAAAAGAGGAGGTCTTTCTCTCTGGCTTCAAGTAATTAAAAAAACAACCACCAAACCTTATTTGACCAAATGAATAAATAAATGATAGAATCCCAGATGGCTCCATGATGTAAAATTAGTGGTTAAAGAGGCTTTTCCAATAATTTTCTTGGAACTTCATTAGGGTCTACTGTGTTTGCACACAAGGTTTTCCATGTGGTTTCAAGTATGCCAAGATTAGTTATGGAATGTCTACAAATCACTTCATCAGGACACCTGAAAAAACTGAGTATGTTTAGTGTAGAGGCATAATTTCCAAAGTTTATTATTTGAACATTAATTCCTTGAAATATTAATTTCTATCACTCAAAAGTGTAATAACCATTCCTTAAAGAGTCACAGAACATGTTAGTATATTAAAGTCTCTGGGAAGTACTAGCACAACGAAACCAGAAACAGATCTTTCCTCAAACATTTAGCTAGAGAACTCCTTCTATATCAGAACACAAAAAACATATTGGAAAGACTTAGAAGGGGTTAAAGAGTTGACATCAGTCATTCGAAGATGAAGTAGACGACTTGGCTGACAATCCGGACGCACGTCCTGGGATTAATGGTCCTGTGACTGTCCCTTAGGCCAAACCCCAATTTCATCTGGAGACTCCAGAGAATCAATTCAACACTTTTCAATGTTCTTTCAGATTTACGAAGTTATCTTTTTTATCTAAAGGATTCATGCTTCCTTTCTAACTCCCAGAAGTATAAAAAGACAAAGAGTTTGTAATTTATAAAGTAATAGATGAGTTCAATGAAGAATAAAAAGTTACTTATAATTAACAATGAAAAGAAAAATATATTATAATTACAATGATCAAAAAAAGGTAGTACCTTAAAAGCTATGATTTTCTGACACTGGGATTAAACAGAGGTTAGCTAACTGATTATCTAGATGTTGTAAAGAAGATCTATGTAACAGGTAGTAGAGTTAAACAAATGGCTTTTATCTTCAATGAATATTTTCTGGGCATCTGTAATGTATCATTAAGTGATAGAAAAAATGAATCCTGCTCTGAAAGAAATTCTAGTCCAGTGTGGAAGACAAGATAAGCAGACAAATGCAACATAGGGCATTAAGTGCTAAAAGAGATCCAAGCAGTGAGTGTTTTCCAGGGAACATCAAAGGGCACCCTAACCTAGCTTTTGATGACAGCTCAGCTAAGACCCAATATATTAGTCTCTATTACTACACACATTCCAAGAGTCAAGAAGCACAGGTTGGAAATTACAGAGCTAGTCGAAGCTTACTGAGACAAGTTACTTGCCAAAGTGAAGTATGTTAAGAACTCTTTGAATCCTTCAACTTATAAAGCAAATGACATGCTTGTATGTTTATTCTTATTACTTTTTATCTATGCATATTAGGTTTCATTAATTAGTTGCCTTTAAAATGAGTGACTGCATTCTACTCCTAAGTCTAGGAGAAACTGAGAGATCATTTTCATCCATATCCAGATGTGGTCAGAAATATACCATCTTGTACTCATTATCCTGTTTTTTCCAACATAACTAGAAACATAATTCTATTTGTTTTTGAGGGTTTTTCTAATTGAAATTGGAGAGTATGCATTTTATTCTCATCACACAAGGCACTACCAAATTTGGAAATGACATACTAAATATTTTGAAATCCATGTTTGAATAATATAATCTTTTAAATTTGTTTTATTTTATAAATTCTTAATGTTTTTAACATTTCTTACTAAGTAATCTAACTACCATATTTCATATCACTTGGACTTTTTCTTCAAAACAATCTTAATTTCTCAGTTGTAGATTACACGGAAAAATATTTAAAGACAGCGAGAAGACTCTATTTAACATTAGACAACCTAAAATCCAAGAAACATATTAACCAAGTCTTTATTATTAGAACATCTAAAAACATGCATACGTTCCTCCATCAAACACTTGATTCTTCCTACGCACTGTACCTAATAACATTCATAGCTATGAAACAATTTTTTAATCATAGACATTAGTAATACAAACCTAGACTAAGTCTATTTGTAGAAAACTGTCCATCTCCCCTTGCCATCTGTTGATTCTGCTTTGTTCTCTCACCTACTACTCAGTAGGATCAATCAGATGCCCTAGAAGCTCTAGACTCATACACAGGGCTTCTGGGCTGTGTTCCAAGCTGACAACCTGGGAAGTGGGTGGCTCCTACTGGCTAGCAGAAAATTTATTTCATGAAATGGTGTAGACTGAGACATTAAAATGATGCTGATATACTGATTTGGGGTGATGAGTTGTTTGTAGTGACAGAAACACCACCCCCCAAAAGGTACCTGGGGCTCTGCATGCGCTAGGGGAAGCCCTGCCTCACACTGGAGTAGCTCACCTTTGGAAAAGACAATGCATGCATGGAAATAAAGTACTCTCCAACATAGTATTTTACTATGTATCCTTAGGAACCCATGCCAAGAAAGAGAGCAGCTCTGCCTAGTGGAATCAAGGAGGAATTTGTGCATGATGGGGCTTGTCAGCTCAGGATGGAAGACTGAGCAGAAGCTGAGCAGGTTAAAAAAAGAGAGAGAGAGAGAGAGAGAGACTAAGGTAAGAGAGTAGACAAAAGTTAGGTGTTATGAGAAGGGAATTACAAGAGTATGATGAGATGTTCAGTAAGGGTGAAACAGAAGCTCCTGAGATACCTGGGAAAGATAATACTCTCTTCTAGGATGGAGAAACTCTCTAGGATGGAGTCAGGAAATTCGTATTTTTAAGTATCATCTCTACTTAGTCCAACACCACTCAAGGAAATTTCTGGGGAAAAACATAGGATGGTGGGATTTCATGCTAGACAGAGAGATCACCTGCTTATATACAAGTATTCATTATACTAAGACTCTGAATGTAATACCTTGTAAATTAAAGTTTCCCAAACATTTTAAATGTCCCCATGTTTCACCCACACTTTGTGCTCTACAAAATAATATTAAAACAAAGTTCTTGATTATTTCTGTAAAATTAATTCATATGAACCAAAAAATACATTGATTCACACATAAGGTTTTGTTTTTCTGCCTTTTTCTCCCTCTTATTTCTCATCCAATTCTTAAGGCTTAAATGAAAAACATGTTTTCAATGAGCAGAGTTGTAAACAAAGCTAAATTATGTTCCTAAAGAGAAAACTGTGGAATATGTTGCATATACAAGCAGAAAAAAAAAACCATACATTTTATAAATTGAAATATACCATGTGTCCTCACTTGTGACAGGAAAGGGAAAAAATATCTGAATTACTGCTATTTTCATAATAATATTGATTGAAAAGAAAAACAATGCATTTGACAGAGCCATGCACCTCAGTCTTCTATGCAATCTTGATTCTTCATAGGGCATTTGTGATAGCCGAGCCTTTATGAGAGACCATCTCAACTACCTAATTGTCCTTAGCACTGAAATATGTGCTAAAAATCCCCCAAATGCAGTTTTCTCCCTTCATCATATAAGGTTGAGAAAGAGAAGAATTTGAGTAAGAATTAGACTAACAACAGGACAAAATTTTGAGATACTTAAATGTGCTTTAGCAAATTAATAGTCTAGACTGAGATTTCATGGAGAATATCCTTGGAAAGGAAAAGTAAATTACAAATGAAAAAGGAGTCCCATTGCAAGAAAAAGAATGGATTCTAATGATCGTTTCCCCCGTTTTTATATAGGTTGTAAAGATGACAAAATATCCTATGAAATTACTGAGTTATAAGAACCACATAGATACTCAGAGTATTTAGTGTTTCTTTCCAGTACCTTGAGAGCAAAAGCCTGTTCCGTGTGTTATCATCTCCAATAGGACTTGCCACACCCATGGGCACAAAACAGGTCCTCAGTAAGCCTATGGCATCACATTGTTGTCATTGGAAGAACACATGGAAGGCAAATGCATTTACTTATTTTTATTCTTTATTCATTTGAACTCCACTGTTTGCCTTGTCCTCTGCTTTCATTGCAACTTATGCTTGAACTCCTAACACCCGTTCTGACTGCAAATTTTCCATGATATATCTTAACACATATTTAATTGATGTGTAGTTTGATGATGCTTATTTTCAATGATTTCCCTGAATCTACAGGAAGAGCAATGAATAACAACTTACCAGTTGTGAAGAGAAGTTTTCTAGGATCCTGAAGAAAAGGGAAAAAAAATGACTGAAAAATAGAACATTGATAATGTAAAATTCTACAAGGACTCTCATGGGTATGAGATCCATTAGGCATTTGAGATGCATTCTCCAATGGAAATGAGAAATTCAATTAGGTTTCATAATGTTTTCATGACAGTTGAGGAGATCATAACAAGTACAAAATTCAACACAGAGAAGATTATCTTCCTGAGATAGAAAGAGCACTGGATGAAGAGTCAGAAAGTATAGCGTTTCAACTTCATGGCTAACTACAAATTAGCAGCAGTGGTCTGAAGCCCACACTATGACCATTTGGAGATTCAATTTCTTTGGCTATAATGTGGAAACATTCATACACACTTTGTCCACCATAATTGCCAAATTTCACCTATAAGATGTCAAGACAATGAAAATTAAAAGTAATAAAATATGTAGGAGGGATGTACACTGTAAATTTACTGCAAAGAACACTAACTGAATACTTACAATATTTCAAATACTGTGAAAAGTAGTGATGATACTCAAATAAAGAGGATGGGTTCCTGTTACTCAGAAATATAAAAATTAATATTGTTAGTGTAATCTTTCCTTTAAACTATGTCTCTCATGGTGTAATGGACCTTAGGCAACTCCCTTTCTATCTTCTGAGATCAATCCCCAGTAGATTTGTGGATTTGTTTTTCATCCTAATGGTGCTTAATATTGCACAACTTTTGAAATTCTTTTCTATGCCTCCATTGAATCTGGAGTCAGGCCAACCTACATACAAAGTGGGAAGCCATTTATATGAAATAATTGCAGAAGCCTTGACTAAGGGCCACTTGCCCAGCAAGAGCATAACTTCATCCCAATGGGGCCAGATGACTTCTACCTCTGACATGAGAAACATGAGTAACTTAATATGTAAACAGCTAGTGAAAATACAAGACAAGCTGAACAAAGAGGTATTATCAGAAATCTGAACCAATAGCTGTGGGAACTCAGAGGATGGGACAATCATTCCTGCCAGGGGATGAAGATGGAATGTGAGACAGCAGGAGACAGTTTCACAGATGATAGGATGAGGCAGATTCCAGTAGGCCATCAAGAGTGTGCCACCCAGAAGCTGGAAAACTGGAGAAGACAGAGAAAGAGCACAAAGCACATGGACAACAGGGTGCATGGCGCAAATCCGTCTTTCTCTAAGAACTCACAGAAAACTGTTTATGTATGCAGTGTGCGTGTGTGTGTATGTGTGTACGTGTGCTTGTGTTCTCATCTTCGCCTACCACATTGTCTGATAAATACAAGTTGCTCAAAAACAGAGAAAAGAGGGAGAAAAAAGAGAAGGAAGGAAACGAAGAAGGGAGAAATATGAATTAAAACAATGAGCTACCATTTTTCATCCTTCAGACTGACAAAAATTAAAGAAAAACAAAAACAGGGAGGTGTAGATATAAGCATTCTGACAGACTTGGTAGAAGTATGTCAATTGGTGAAGCCTTTTTGGAAGGCAATTTGGTAATGTCCATCAAAATTAAAAATGTGCGGGGTGCCTGGGTGGCTCAGTCAGTTAAGCAGCCAACTCTTGATCTCAGCTCAGGTCATGATCTCGCTGTTTGTGGGTTTGAGCCCTGCATCCAGTTCCTCACTGAAAGCACAGAGTGTGCTTGGAATTCTATCTCTTCCTCTCTCTGCTCCTCCCCTGCTCTCTCTCGCTCTCTCTCTCAAAATAAATAAATAAACTTAAAAAAAAACAAACTAAAAATGTGCATACCTTTGAAACCAAATTCTCCTTCTAGGAATCTGCCTAGTGGAAGCGTATAAAAAAATCAATTTATAGGAGTGTGGTTGATAACAAAAACTCAAAAACAACCAAAACATCTGTGATTAAGGAAAAGGCTAAAAATAAACTATCAAATATTAATGTGAAGAGAATGTTAGATCTATACTTTCTGATACAACAAGCTACAATACATGTAATTATGGAAATAAGAAAATTGCTGATGAGTATGTTTCATAAAATACCACTCAAAGTACCTCATAAGAGAATAGAAAGTTATTAACTGTGGCTACTTTTGGAGAAGAGGGTTTCATTTTTTAAACTTCATTTGCTTGACTTTTAAAATATTTTCTTTTGAGCACATATCCTGCATAAAATGAAATAAAGTTAATAACAACAGACCGTAAAATGACTAAAAATACTGGAATATTAAGCAAAAGCATACAACATTAAAATGATAGAACCATTAGGGGCACTTGGGTGGCTCAGTTGGTTAAGCGTCCACTCTTGATCTCAGCTCAGGTCATGATCTCATGGTTTCGTGAGATCGAGACCCACGTGGAGCTCTGCCCTGACAGTGTGCAGAGCCTGCTTCAGATTCTCTCTCTCCCTCATTCTCTGCCCCTCCCCTGCTCTCTCTCTCTCTTTCTCTCTCTCTCTGTTTCAAAAATAAATAAACTTAAAAAAAAAAAAAACAATAGAACCACTATAGTTATTAAAGACCTGAGATTACCAAAACAAAAGAGAGAAGCAAAGAAGGAAAGCTAAATAGAAAGCTGCATGGCAGAGGCAGGAACTAGGAAATCTTTGTGCTACGGGCAGAGGAGGATAGAGGAATAGGAGTAGGTAGCAGGAGATGGAAAAAGTGGTTCCTCCATTCTGAAATCATTACATATGAAGAGTTTCCTTCCACTGGCATTGTAACGAAGCTTGATTTGTCAGTGGTTCTTAATGCTGGGTGCTCAGTGCAATTATCAATGCTTGACCCCAACTCAGACCAGCTAAACCATTTTGGTGTTTTTAAGAATACTAGTGTCTGGTCAAAGAATGTAGCAAAGGCTGCTTGCTATTTTGGTTTTGTGACTTGTTTCTGTCTTTGTTGTTAGTGTTCCCTTTGTTTTGTTTTGAAAAGGAGATGAAGCCCATAACCCCAGCAGTATTAGTCTAGATAAAACTCAGGTGACATGCGGAAGAGTAAATGGAGCTGGGGAAGAGGGGAATAATCTTACAAAGTCACGACCAGAGGTAGCAGAACAGGGTGGGGGTGTGATCGGATTCGGTGCCCGGCAGTTGGATTTCGATACAGTTTTGGCATGAAGCAAAGGCCGACTGAGGAAAGTCTGGATGAAAGTACTGAGCAGCAGAGAGCTAACCAGGGACATACATGTGTTCATCAGGCTCTGGCCCAGCACCCAGCATATACAATTCTGTTTTATGGGTGGCTTCACATGGAGAAAAGCAGCCCTAAATCAGATATTGTCCACTACAGAATTCAGCTCAAGGTCACCTATTTCAAGGATTAAAACAAAACAGAGTAACGACTAGAACTCAACAATATTTTTTTAAGTCAAATAAACTGATTACCCAGGATCCTCAAAGAGTCAACCTGGGTCTCTGCCCTTTCTCGCCAAAGCGCAGTATCCAAGTTATTAAAAAACTTTTGCCCTGTAAAGACACTGCTGGCCGTCTCTGCTGGACAGGAACCAGACAACACTGTTGGGAGGCAGAAGGCAGGCCTGAGTGGCAGCCGTCGGAACCCTGCAGAATATAAAAGTAGACACTCTCCACCTCCCATTTTCAGCAGGAGAGACTGTGAAATAGTAATTACCTACATTTTCTACTGAAAAGGAACAAAACTCAACTTGACAACTGCATTTTAAAAGCACTCAAAGGGAGCGGCAAGGTACAAATTTTCTGTGAAAATCACAGACCTTCATCAGTCACCTCATGACAAGCGAAAGGAAAATGAGAAGAGGGAGACCACCCACCTCATCTCGGTATCTTGCTGCATTCAGTTCAACGAAGTCCTCACTGTAGTTCACTGAGAAGTTGAAGGCGTTCACCAGATGGGCAGCCACATGCACACCTACGGGATCACACGAGGCCCAAATCAATGGGTTTTTCTACATGATCACAAAGAGGACTCATTTCCTCTCCCTGAGTAAACACAGGGTCAAACTTTGACAGCTGAGCCGAGCAATAAAGTATTAAATTGAAAGGGGAAATTTTAAAGACACAAAAGTCTTTATTACAGACTTCTTTAGAAATCATGTAAAGAAACTGAATTTTCAAAAGCTAGAATAAAATAACCCTACAAAGTCAGGGTTAGGAGACTCATACACACATTCTTAGACATGTGAATGTATGAAGATATGAGCATGCATTTATTTATTTAAATATCTCCTGGATATTTGAGTTATTCTACATTTGTCATCTCTCCTCTACCTCCAAATCTGTTGTATATCTTGTATATTTCACTGCCACTCAACCTAAAATATAGACTCCCTAGAAGGCTTTTAACCAGTTAAAATTTCTCACAACCCATAAATTCAAATCATAACATCCTAAACCCAATAGCAAAAGTATTGGTAATCACTTCATTGGGATTAAAAACTCAGGAAAATAATAATCGTTTAACAATCTACCTACAGTGGCACAGTAGACAGAGAGCTCAACTGACTCATTGTTCTTACAAAAGATGCAAGTGTTAAGAAATTACTAGAGAGTTGAAGACAAATTCATTTTGGCATGGCCAGAGAAAATGAAAATTATTTTGAGGAGTCTGGACAAGGAAGGAGAAAACAAACTTCTCCATTGAATGATAACACCTTCCTCCTTCCCAATCTTTTCTTGTAGGTGAAATAAGGGACGTGAAAGAACAACAGATAATTAGTAGTTAGAAATCTAGTTTTCTTGGCCATACTGTAAACCTACCAACACCTGCGATTAGTTCTCTGTAAAATGACAATGACAGAAATAGGAGATTAATGAGATAAATGACCCGAAACTGGTTACTGAACCATTACAGTCTATACAAATATATGGAGTGTAGTTATTCAACAGAAAACATGGTGTGGAAACTGGACATCTCTACAGTCCCCTCCAACCCAGCATACAAGATGTAGGTACGCCAAAAGTTCTAAAGTATTCGCAAAGACACACAGAAGTAAGAGAAAGAATAGAACGCTAAATAAAAAGTTAGTTATATGATTGACAAGCTCCTTCCAGAATCAAAAAGAGAAAGGCAGACAGGAATTTAGAAGTGGATTAACTAACAAGCAAGGACACAGTTCTAAGTAAATTTTTAAAAGGGTGCCCAGGTGAGACTCAACTATGGCACAGGCATAAAACATAACTGAAGCAAAACTATATGGTTCCTATAGCTTTATCATGTCTGAAATATATAAGTTTTAAAAAACTCCCTTCATTTTAAATCAAAGGTTTATATGTTAACTACATACATAGATAATGGCTCATTGTTTCTGAATTCTCCTTGAAAAATCTCTACGTAAACAGCCGTATGAGATACAACCTTAAGGGATATATTCACCTTCTTTAAAGACCTTTTAGGGCAAAAGCATTCAGGGATTCTAATTTTAGGGGGCAGGATAAAGCCAGGCCAGGCATTTTCAACAGATTTTTCCCATTTAATTCTCACAACAAAACAATGAGGTGGGTAGAAGCATCCCTGTTCTACAGATAAGAAAACTAAGGTTTGGGGCACCTGGGTGGCAGTCGGTTAGGTTAAGCATCCGACTCTTAATTTCCACTCAGGTCATGATCTCACAGTTTGTAGGACCAGGCCTTGCACAGGGCTCCATGCTGACACCATGGAGCATGCTTAGGATTCTCTGTCTCCTTCTCCCTCTGCCCCTCCCCCACTAGCACGCCCACGTGCATTCTCTCTCCCTCTCTCTCAAAATAAATAAATAAACGTTAAAAAATAGAAGAAGAAGAAGAAGAAAAAAACTAAGGTTACAAGAGGCAACCTAGTTAAGGTCAGACAACTAGTAAGTGGCAGAAAGCAAACCCTCTGGAATATGTGTTTATTCATGGCAAGACTCTACACGGTCTCAGTCTGGTTGTTCTCCAGCTGAACCACAATATTTGGACACAACTACAGTTTAGAACAATCAACTTAAAAATATGCCAACATTCCCTGACGCCCCTCCCTTCTGACCTTTCACTCCAGTGTCCTAATCCAGCCCTAACCCTTGCACACCCTTGGTCCTCATCTCAACCTGGACTCCCACTCCAGGACAGAGTCCTGATCCCACCCCTGAGCCTCTCCCCGTCTCTCGCCTCCAGAGGTGGAAACCACCAATACGAAGATGTCCAGGGATAAAATAGTGCAGATGCCTGTCTCACCAATACCTGGCAACTTTTTAAAATCTGAAAGCTTAATGATCTCTGGATAATAGCTGCATCAAAACACGTCTGATTCAAAATAGCCATGCATACATATCCAGACCAATGTCCCTCGTATCAAAACAGCCATGTCCTATCAAATAATGGCCAGACAGAAATGTCCGGTGCTATGCCACTGAGCTAATTAACCCCCGAGATTACAAATTACAATAACTAATTCTACCCTAAAAACCTCACATGGGTGATCTCGTTTTAGTCTTAAAGCCATGAGGCAGGTGCTATTGTCAATCAATTTTGTGATTAAAACAACAACAAATCAAAGATCAGAGAGCTTATGTCACACAGTAAGGCAGGAGGGCAGTTGGGGATAGATCATACACAATTCATCTCCAGAGTCCATGTACTTAATTAATATGTTTATTACTTTCTGTTTCAAAAATTTGAAAAGTATCATATAAATGCTCGGGATAAAAATTTATTTTAAATGGACTCTTTTAAACCCAAAAGATTCTCACTTGATACTTTAACTTGGAATTGAACAGGATAAATTTTCACAAGCTTTTTGACATTTACTCTTCAACCCAAGTATTAATATCAAAGAAACATTTATCAAATATAATTTTAATGGACTCATGTTATGAATGTACATTTCACATTCTAATTAATATGCATTTAAACTCCTATCATATCTTCACTTTTAAACCTTAAAAACTTTTATTCTATTTCTTTTCATCTTTCCGAATGAAATTATTTACTTTTGGGAAACAATTATTAACAGCTTGAGGGCCAACTTTTGTATATTATAATGAGAAACGCAGACACATATATACATATATATGTTATATACATATATAGATGTTATATATATGTATATATATGTTTATATAATGTATAAGATATGCTCATTTTCTGTAACGCCATTAGGCAAATCTCTTTAAATACACAGAAAATAAAAATTAAGGTGTATAGTAAGAAAACCACAAGTTGGTGACAGTAAATAATTTGTGGAACAATAAAAATACCATTCATAAAATGTGTTCTTCTAACGTAATATTTTAACACCTTTTAGTTTTCTCACCTGAAAATATGCAGATAGTAACACCACAGGTTATATGGAATGTTCTGCTTTTATCTAACAATCTTCTGGTTCTCCTGCTTGGAACCTAAATAAAATTTGGCATGGTGAAAATCATGCAGCAAATAAGATACCTGTGCGAAGTTTTTCATTACAGCATTATTCATGATGTCACAGTTTTAGAAATATGACAGAAACCTAGGAAGTAAAAGCTGGTGAGATGAATTATGATGTATCTAGTCAGTGGAACACCCGAATATTACAGAGAATGTGAGAAGGCTTATTACTGATGTGGAAAGATGTGTGAGACGATGGCTAGGTAAAATAGTTATAACATATAAACTATACTATAATCCCATATTGTTTCAAATCAACAGCATTATATGCAAATCTGAGGGCATTTACCCCAAACCGTAATCAGTAATATTAGGAGAAACCTTCACTGATCACGATTTCTGGAATGTTTGAGATGTACAATATATATGATTTCCTATTGTAGTCAAAAAAAAAAGATTATTTTTAAATGAAGCAATTTCATCTATGGTTTTAAATGCCTTCTTAATCTTATAAAAAATAAAATGTCAAGCATCTTTGAATACCTAGTTTCCCATCAGGGGACAGTTCTTTAAGACATTAAATACTGAGAGACTTAGGTGGCACATTTCATTTCCTGCTGTTTATCTTCTCTTTCTTCACACCAAGCCGATAGCCAACCATAGGCATCAAAACCTAGCATTCTACAACGGCAGGCAACCTAGAGAAAGAGTTATTTCCACAAATTACTGTATTAAAAGTAAAGAGTTTCTAAATATAATTACGTGAAAAGGTTGAGAAGTTTTACTGCAGTAAATCCGCTTATATAAACTTCACAGAACATCAAAGTGACCACATATTAACAACTTCTTTTAAAGTATCAGTATTGATCCAGCAATGCCTTACTACCTCAATGAAGAAACCACACACATACACACACACACACACACACACACACAACCACCGGGATAACCAAAGACAAAAAATAATTTCAATTGAGTTTAAATTTCCAAAATGTTTTTCTGTTTCCTTACAACCTTCATTTTACAACACTAAATATCAGACAGGACATCACATCTTAATCAAGACATCTTTTCCAATCCTACTATGTAGCTTAAACATGTCTGTGTTTGAAAAGAAGATAAACTGCCACCAATCCCAGAAGTTACCCTGTATATTGCCCAAACTCCACAGGGCTCTGGTTTGCTCACCTGCACTTAACTAAATGAAAACGCAAGATCTCAGTGAGGCATAGTATAGTGGAAAAAGCTCAGAACTGGGACTGACATTAGCTCTGCCATTTCACTAGTCTCATGATGTTGGTCAAGTTACTTAACTTCTCTAAGCCTCAGGTTCTTCATCGGCAATCCCTGCAGAATCACCGTGAGGATTCACAGTTACATATGTGGAATGTTTTGCGCAGTGCCTGATACCACTACTAATAGCCATTTCTATCATCTCCTGCCCTTATCTAGCTTTGCAGAGTAGCTCATGGATCATCCTGACAGATGACTGGATCTTTGCTATCATCTAGTAGACGACAAGAGATGATAGCAATCAGTCTAGTAGAAAATCAGACCATGAAAACTAAATGGTACTAACATGCCACTGTTACAGTTGATTTTTGTGCTGGAACCCATGACTAGGATTA
Organism: Paguma larvata; assembly: GCA_030068075.1. Lineage (NCBI taxonomy): Eukaryota > Metazoa > Chordata > Mammalia > Carnivora > Viverridae > Paguma > Paguma larvata. The sequence goes on along the minus strand of CM057831.1, from coordinate 41,796,607 downwards.
TTCGTGCTTACCTTCTGGGATCCTCGAAGGTAAGCCAGGAGTGTCCGGCACATGGGTAGAAGGATAAGGCTGCAGTTGAGGTTAAGAACAGATGCGGAGGCTCTGCTTAGACACAATCCTAGCTGAACAAATAAGGCAAGGGTCAAAACACGGCCGAGGCAAAAACAGACTACAAACTTACTACAGGCCTCACCCTGCTTCCCCTTCAAGGATCATGGCAAAAATGCCAATCTCTTCAAGAATCTTGAACCACTCCCCTCTTACCAGAAACCCCTAAAAGAAACTGGTCTCTTTCTCTTCTGTACTTCCATAAAACTCAGTCTCCCCTCATTTCTACTTGTGTTAGAATCACCCAAGTACATTTTTCTGGCGTGAAGTCAATTTCTTATTCTGCCCCCACTATACTGATCTGGGGTATTAAGAACCCTAGAGAGCCCAGTATTTTATGCACCTCCACACTGGTGCAGCTGAATCCTTTTTTCATGGACAAGGTACCAAAAAATTCAAACGAAGTTCTGACTACACAACCCCCCTTCCAAACACAGCCTGTCTTTCAGGTCTTCACACTTACTAACTCTACCCATGTTTCTGGTTTCACCTTAAACACTATGCCTCTAGAGTTCTTCAGTGACCCGAAGCTAGGAGGGATCCAGATCAGCTATGCCCCATACGAAGATCATCATAACTGCATTGCACAATCTTTTTTTTTTTTTTTTCCCAAAGAATCGGAACCCTCGGTTTTGAGGCAATACTTCATGGCAATGATCTTGCTAGACTGTCATCTGCTCTTGTCTGCTGCTTATCGACATTCTTCATATAAATAGTGTATCACATGAAAGAAAGAGATGGCCTCAAATCTGTACTCTCCTCCTAAAATAAACATAAAAGTACTTATTTTAAGGATATTGACTGAGAAATGTACGTAAGTCAGATGCTTTTCTTATCTTAAAATTCTTCATGCTCCTGAGATTTCAACTTAACTCTTGGCAAATAGCAACTCTGTTACAAAATGTTTATTGTCAGCACATGAAATACTGTTCCTGAGGGGGAGAGAGGGTAATAAGTCATGTCAGGGAAACAATTTTCACTGACTTATATAAAAATTAACATTTCCAGTTAGGCTATTTCTGTACCATGAGTTAGAACACCTTAGAGATATATTGCAAGGAATATGCCATTAAGTAGACAAATAGAAATAAGCCCCTCCAGACTATATAAAAAAAAAAAAGAAAAACAAAGTTAAATCTAATATTCTTTACTCAATCAGCAAAATTATCATCATTTCAGAGTGATGAGTTTTTGTTATTTAGGCCTCTAGAGAAATAGAATTAATTGTTATCTCTTTTGATCTGGCATCTGCACATGATAAGAAAATTTTAGCTCAAGGGATTTTTAGATGATAATTTTATCTATGATCTTCATGTACCAGGACAATAATTCACTTAAAATTTATCAGCTAAAATCTATCATATAAGTGTAGGACTTAAAAGATACAAATAAATTATCCAATTTTCTTTGTGGTTCAATGATTTAAAGAAAATTCTTAGATTCCTCATTTTCTAACCATTTATTGCATGTCTGGAAGTGTTTTATTGTTGTGCTTACATTAAATCACATAGTAATTTAATTCAAAGTGGCTTTAAGTGTCCCCTTAGGATAGATGGGAGTTTATCTTGGCATTCCACTTCTTCCTTACAATGCTATAAAATCTAACCGGAAATTTTACCAAGGACTCATTTCTAACTATATATATGTTTCTGAATATCCTTAATTCTTTAAACTAAGATGAAAACTTCTTTTTATTAGGTTATCAGAGTACAAAGCTCCCTTATTCCAAAGCAATGGAAAGAGTGAGGAAAACAGAGAGATCCCAGTCAACGATTTCCCAGGAATTCATGTTATCCATTTCCTACATGGAGAGTATTCTACAGCTAAGAGAATTTGTTTTGTTTAGTCATTATTAATGCATGATCATTGTAAGAATCAGTTATCTCCAATGTTCACTAAAAGGAAATGATTGCCCAAGTTATGTGTCCAGCCCACTCTACGAGAATGACTTGTTTCACCATTCCAGGAGAACTTAATTGTTGCTCTGCTTTTCCAACTTCATTCAAGTTAGTTGTCACTAGGTGGCAGTGTTACTTTCATGTTTCAAATCCTACCTGTCAAGGTCTCTAAAACATAATTAACCGAGAATTCCATATGTAATTTTAAAACTATGAATATATTTTAGATGAGCATATACAAAGACAACATAGCTTCCTCCTTGTTATGGACTGGATGTCTGTTCCCCCCAAATTCATATGATGAAATCTAATGGGATAGTATTTGGAGGTAGAGCTTTGGGGAGGTTAATTGGTTTAGATAAGATCATTTGGGTAGGGAGGGTCCCCATTATGCAATTAGTGCTCTTATAAGAGGAAGAGACTACGGCTCTTTGTAGACTCTACGTGAGGATACAGCACGGTGGCTCTCTGCAAGCCAGGAAAAGGGCTCTCACCAGACTAATTCTGCTGGCACCTTGATCTTTGACTTCCCAGCCTCCAGAACTGAAATAAACATTCCTTCAGCTACCTAGCCTATAGTATTTTGTTATAGCAGACTGACCTAATGCAATCCTATAGAAATATCATAAGAAAATATGCTATTTGAAGCAAGTTATAAAAGAATATAACATCCGGGTATAACAAATGTATGGTTATTTTCCTAAAAATCTCGAACACATGGTTTCTTATCTTAAACTGCTATTTAATAAATATTCATCTTGAACTAGTTAACTGTCCTTTTCTGCAAAACAAAGAAGGATAATTTTTCTTATCTGTAAAATGAATATAATATGCTATGATACAATAATCCTAGTTCTTAGAACTTTTGTAAAATGTAAAATCAGTTCAAAGTACACAAGCACTATACAAAATTAATTTATTGCCTTGGGGTCCCTGTATCACACCTCTTTTCTAAATGTTCTCTCCTATACTTCTACTGTGTTATCTGTTCCACTTACATTATTCATTCAATACATATTTTGTCTGGTATGTACATATCTCAAGGCACTAGTTCAATCACGAACTAAAAACAGAGAATGCCTATTCTATAGCATGTCTGCATTTTAGTAGGGGAAACAGACTGTAATCAAATAGCTATATAATCAAATGTACATTCTAACAATGATCAATGCTGTGAATGAGAAATACAGAGTATGAGCATGTATAACAGGAAATGAACGCTAAATAAAAAGGTCAGGAAGGCTTCCCCAATTAAACGAAGTGAACTGAGATCTTGAGGGTGACAGTACAAGTCATTCAAAAAGGAGAAAGACAACCAGGCAGAGAAAACCAGCATGAAAACCGATGCGCCGCAAATGGGAACATGGGACATGGGATACCATGGGACATGGTGTCTATATGAGGATTTAATAGTAGGTCGGCGTGGTTGGATTGGAAATGGAGGACGCTACAACATAAAACTGGAGAAGAGGCAGACCTTGCTGGGTTGTGTAGGTCACATTAAAAATGTGTGTCTGTATCCCAGTATCAGAGCAGAAGGAATGTGTTTTAAGCAGGAAGGTGGTATAAAGAGGTGAGAAGGTGCTAATGATTAGTCTGAAGGAAGTATGGAGAACGAATTGGAAGAAAGTAATTTGGGCCATCACAGCACATCCTCAACAATAGTACTAATAGTAGCAGGCAGTACTGAGGAGCATCATCTCCCTCACAAAGCACAGGATTGAGTGTGCTGATTCTAAGACTCTGCTATATCGATAATAGGGCAACTATGTTACATAATGACTCATCTTGAGTTTACAACATAGAGATTTCTCACAAGAGTTACTACCAAGCAATGACCCCTATCCTACACTGGAAAAAAAAAAAAAGGCAGATGAGAGAGAGCACGTATCTAAATGCAAGAACGATTTGGTTTTAGACTATTCTATCATTTTGGGTATAGATCCTATATTCTTATTATTTTTCTTCTCAATTTTGCTTTAGCTGAAAATTTTATATTCATGTTTTCTACGTCTCCATCCAAGTGTTTGACAGACCTATTAAAGTATAACAAAATCCTGTGGAAATAGTGGAATTGCAAAAAAAATTACCTTTTCTGGTAAATTAACTTTCAAATGAACATTCTGCTCACAAATGGGGAGTTTCTCAACAATTTTGAAGAAATATGACATTCTACATATAAATATCTATGCAACACTATTGTTGAAAGGGATTTGAAAAGGCCAGAGAAGTATTAATAGTAAGCTTTAATAACTGGTCATTTTTCTAGCTACCCTCTTAGGAAGTCAACAATTAGTTACTTCCAGGAAAAAATAAAAATTACCATAGATGTTTATAAAAAATCATTTTACATTCTGATGACTTGGTATTTTGTGTTTGTCTAAAATTATGTAAATTTGTACTCATTAAGGTCAATTTTATTGACCCTTTTCCCCCAAGGAGATGTTTTTAATCAAACCAGATGAATCCTAGACAACACATAATTCTTATAGGTCTTAGAATCACAGAACTGTAACTCTTTCGTGGGGGTTTACATGTCATCCAGTCCAACCTCATTTTTGCCACTACTTACACCGCTGGTTTGGAAAGAAACAGGGACGAGAACCCAGGCCTGCCTTCGTGCTATCTGACATTGCCTTAGAGTACGTCACTCCCCAGGACAGAGATGTGAATTCAGATGTCTTGTCTAGCAAACTTTCCAAACTGTAATAGTTTCTTACCATTTCAGCTGTTTATCCTTTATCCAACCAGTATGTTTCCCTGTCATTTTGTGTAACTCTTTACAGAAAATTTTCCTAATCTGACTGCACACTGAAATCATTTGATGGACTATTTAAAAATAAACACATCTCTGTTGTACTTTCTGAAATTTTGACTCCTTAGATCTAGAGAGGGGCCCCAGGAGGTACACACAGGCTTGACAATCACTGTTTTAAGATACACTTCAAAGTCAAACAAACCTGAGTTTAAAACACCTTTTTGAGCTGCATGGCCCTACGTAATTTTCTTATCCTGTCTCATTTTCCTTATCTATAATATAAAAATAATACATCACTCTCAAAGGGTTATTGTATTAAATGAGCCAATATAGTACTAGTGCAGGTGCCCAGCATACAGTAAAAAGTCAGCAGAAGCTATTATCGTTATCCTGGTCCTAGGCCATCCACAAATCTTCTCTGGTTTCAGAATTTAAATGTTCTTAAGGCATGCCTTCTTGTAAATAACTTTTTCATAGCCTGTCTTCCCATCCTCCACTCTGAGGAATAATATTCTAGTTGAATCTATGAGAGCTAAGCTTGATTGTACTCAGCTGTATCTAAAGATTTCAAGGAAAGTTCTAAGCTACTAGTGGGCATTCAATAAATAAATGGTAAATGAATGAGTGAGTCTATGAGATGATCTTTCACTATCCTCATTTTGGAAATTAAGGAAAAAATAATCAAAACCAAAAGAGATCACCCAAGAAATCTAGTTTATATCTAGGATTAGAACTCAGACCTGCTCTTTCCACCATACCATATTGCCCAAGAAGAGCAACTCTGCCTCCACCTCCCCAACAGCTACCATTCTGGAGACTAGGATTTGTTCTGTGGAACTGCACAACACCCACTTTGAAGAAAACCTTCAGGGCCACTGTACCTCTTTGATGAGATGAGACTTTATAGTCTCATGATGATAGACATTTAATCTAGTCCAACTTTCTTTTTTGTACCGACTAATATTAGAAGTTCGTAAATAAGCCAGGAGTGCCAGGGTGGCCGAGTCGGTTAAGCATCCAACTATTGACTTCAGCCCAGGTCATGATTTCACGGTTCATGGGATCAAGTCCCACATTGGGCTGTGTAACAACAGCACAGATCCTGCTTGGGATTCTCTCTCTCTCTCATTTCCTCTCTCTCTCCCTCTCCCTGACTCACGCTATCTCTCTCAAAATAAATAAATAAACTTTTTAAAAAATAAATAAATAAATAAAGTCTGTAAAGAAGCCAAATTGATGATTCTACAGGGTCAACTGGCTATACTTTTATATTTAATGCAGCTCCTAGATGCATTTAGTTTTATCCCATCTCTATTCCTTCTCCATAGCTCAGGGTGTCGCCATTCCTTCCATTTGTGACGGCATTCCACCTTTTCCAACCTCCACATTTCCTCTACAGTACTTGACACATTATACTGTAATATTTTACCTATTTATCTCCTTATGGTCCCCCCAAAGCTAGCGAGTGGCAGCACTGCTAAGTGGCAATGCCCAAACTGCCGCTTGTTGTTGGGGACCTTAAAAAACTCAGGCTGGTTAATAGTGAAAGTTATTTTGAAAAAATACTCCTTGAGGAAAACATGCTTTTAGCAATGAAAGCCAAAGAAAAGTAGTCATGACACAGATACATGAACAAAACCAGAAAACCCCATAAAGTTGTCTATAGAATTTTCCAAAGAAATGGTATTTTTTATTGTCTTTATAGTAACCAAAAGGATCCATGGCAGACAATCAGAACAATTTAGTTTTCTTATACCTATAAATCATACTTGTGGTCCTAATTTAAATTTCACTTTGTATCATTAATATAACAGGGATACGAATTTAGAACATGGTAGATATTTCATGCAGACAAGATTGCACTTAAGGATTTTAAAAAATGACATTTCAATGAAAGGTTATTTCAAAAGTTTACTACCTAACTATTTTGATACAGTTTCATATGAAAATAATAAAATGCCATGAGCTATCAGAAAGCAGTTAATAATAATAGGAGTAGTTATTTCTTTAAAAAAAATTCTAAAATAAACTACCAATTCAGTGGTCTTGGGGTATATCCAAAAGCTCATGAATGTCTCTTCATTCCATTATAAGCTGTAATTCATGCCAAATGATCCACTGGTTTCTGTCAACTAACTGCCCTGGAGACTTTTAACTATGATGTAATTTTTGACTCAAGTTGACCTCTCTTCCAATCTATAAATTCTTTTTAACACTGTCTCTAAAGAAAGAAGCTGGAGGAAAAAAATTGTTTCCATATAATTAAAGGGACCACTAAAAGAATAGAATCCATCCTGACTTTATACCCGGATTTCCTTAAGCTTAACTTAAATCTTTCCTTTATACGTCATCATCCTTCATTCTACCCTTTCTAGAAATAAACTTTCTTCCATTTTCAGTAGGAATGTAGTCTTTCCATAGAAGTCTATTATAACTCAGAAAGAAACGTAGCTCTTACAAAGAAGAAGAAAGCAAGATCGTAACATAGTATTTCTGTCCGGATTTTGTCTACCTTGTATTTCCTGTGCCAAAAGCCCAGAGAACAGAAGAGATTCACTTCTAGACCATGTGTCTGTCTGTAAAAGTTAAAGTTCAACATAAATGGGATCCAAAATTGCATTGAACGCATTCCTGGCTTTCTACAAGCAATGCTGTCTACTGAACAGGTCACCAGATTAAGAGGTATGACATTTTTATCACAGCTAATACCTGTGACCTCTCCCAAGGTCATTGTCTCTAAAACCTAGAATTGGAGAACTTAACAAAACAATAATAAAAACCTCCTCCACTGTCTCTCATAGACCTGTTCTAAAAGGTAAAAATATGTCATATGAAAATGGTTTGACCTTTTTCACTGACAAAATGGATTTTTTTTTAAATTCACCTATTACATTCCTATGGATGTTCATTGCTCATCTCTTATCTTCTACTCTATCGACGGCGCAAGAACAAGGGTCTCAAGAATTACAGTGCATTTGCTTTCATGTCATTGCTGCATTTCCTCCTCCTGCAGGAAATTATTCATGCACAGGGAAAGGCACCAAGGAACGGCATGTATTTTGCAGAACATGGGTGGCTGGAAAGCTGAGACGGGCCCTGTTTCTCCTCCGTCACATATCCAGCACATCTGATCACAATTACTGAATATTTATTTAGTCACTCCTCAGCTACTCTTCATCAGAAACAATCATTCCAAAACCTTGCATCATTCTTCCTCATCTTTAAACCATTTTCAATTTCTCAACATTCCTCCTAAGATTTAGAAGCCAAAACAGATATACTAGTGGCCTGAATGCATGGAATAATTTTTGAAAGGAAACAACAGTCATAGAAATGGTACCCTCTCACTTGGTTAAGACTGCAATCAGACTATCCATAATGACATATATTAAAACTCATGTACTGAATATAGGACATTCAATATTAAGATTTTTCTCACATGACTGTCAATTAAGCATATCTATTTTACTCCTCCTGAACTCAATCCCATTTGTTAATAACTCTCCTTAATTGAATCTATAAAACTATCTTAAAGTGCTATCTTTGCCCTCAAAATACTAGCAATCTAGTTAGCTAACTCAGCTTGTCTTTCAATCCTAACTTTCAACTTCGAATCAGTTGAATTTCTTCTAGACTTTCTTTAAAGGGAAAGCAAAACAAAACAAAACAAAGTAAAACAAAAAACACTGTTTCCAAGAAGAAGCTGTCAATTCTAAGAAAAAGAATTAGTGATGCATCAAAATGGCCAAAATGCCTGAGAGAGTAGGTGCTCAGTAAAATGGTCTGAATGAATGGATTGTTTGGTACAGTCTATCTACCCAAACTTCCTGATGCATACATATTTACACATTAGACTCTTCCAACAAATTCTTCAGAGTCTGATCAACATACCGTGGTCCACCCTAGTTCATCTGCTGGGTAGAACAACACATTCCATCAAATGTAAGATAATAAATCAGTATAGGAGAGGAAATGTAAATCAAAAGTAATCTTTTTTTTCTAAAAACCTAACATTTAATAGGTCCAAAATATCTCATGTTGGAATTTCTTAAAAAAAAAATAGCATACAGACGTATTTGTCCATATATGCATGTAAATTTCTATAAGGATACTCACTGCGGCATGGTATGTGATATTAAAAACAAAAGAATAAAACTAAAATGATTAACAATGGAAAAATATAAAACAAATTACACATGGGATAGTATTTAGCCATTAAAAATAAGTTAAACTTGTGGGGTGCCTGGGTGGCTCAGTCGGTTGAGCGGCCGACTTCGGCTCAGGTCATGATCTCGCGGTCTGTGAGTTCGAGCCCCGCGTCGGGCTCTGTGCTGACAGCTCAGAGCCTGAAGCCTGTTTCAGATTCTGTGTCTCCCTCTCTCTCTGCCCTTCCCCTGCTCATGCTCTGTCTCTCTGTGTCTCAAAAATAAATAAACATTAAAAAAAAAAAAAAAAAAAAAAATAAGTTAAACTTGTATAATGGAAATAACAATATCCATAATATATTTCTGAATCAATAATATGCAGGTATATGTGTATTTGTATATACAGGCATGTATATAGATATAAGCATTAACATAGATTATATAAACACAGAAGTGTTTACGTCCTAAACATAAAGGGGAGTTTCTACTTTTTTTCTATTATAACACCAGTATTCAATGTACAGAAGTATGTATTTCTTTTGAAATGTAATATATTTTAACAATTAAGTACCAAGAACTAAACAGATAGATTACAATAAACTCACAATAAGTATAATTAAATGAGTTCTTACACTTTGAAATTCTAATAACATATCCAAAGGAAATAATTATAAAAACAGAAGGGATATTCTTTACAATGATTTATTTATTTATTTATTTCAAGAGAGAGAGCAGCATTAACAGGGGAAGGGCAGGAAGAGAGGGAGATAGAACGCCAGGCAGGCTCCACACTGTCAGCATGGAGCCCAATGTGGGGCTCAAACTCACAAACTGTGAGATCATGAGCTGAGCCGAAGTCAAGAGTCAGACACTTAACCAACTGAGCCACCCAGGCGCCCCACAATGTTTTTCACAGCATTTTCTGGATTAGTGAACAGAAGCTAACTGGATATTTAAAAATTTGGGAGTGTTTAAGATAGGTGTGTTTGTATTTATTCAGTGAAATATTAAAAATAGAAAATATGTTTAATAATGTAAGTTTAACAATCTGTGATAATAGAAATAAACCTACTATAATATTTAACACTGCATGTTAAAAGGAGAATACAAAACTGTTTATTCTAAATGATTATAGTATTGTGTGTTTTGGTTTTTGTTTGTTTGTTTTTTAAGTAGGCTCCATGCCCAAAATGGAACTCATGACCCTGAGATGAAGAGTCACATGCTTAGGGCACCTGGATGGCTCAGTCGGTTAACGTTCGACTTTGGCTCTTGTCATGATCTCGTGGTTCCTGAGTTTGAGTCCCACATTGGGCTGTGTGCTGACAGCCCAGAGCCTGGAGCCTGCTTTGGATATTTTTGTCTCCCTCTCCCTCTGCCCCTCTCCACTTCGCACACGCGCATGTGCTCTCTCTCTCTCTCTCCCCCTCTCTCTCTCTTTCAAACATAAACATTAAAAAAAATTTTAATATTAAAAAAAAGAGTCACATGCTCTACCAACTGTGTCAGCCATGTGCCCATGAATGATCATATTAATAAAAAAAGAAAAAAAAGCTTGTATTTTTCAGGAAATACACCAAAATGTTAACAGTGGTTATGTATGGGTGCTGAGATATAAATGATTTTGTTTTGCATTTTTCTCTCATTTTCTATAGTAAATATGAAAAAGATTTAATAAATTTGAAAGTCATATGAAAGATTATTTTCTAAAGAAAATGGAATGAGAAAAGTCTTAAATGTAATATTTGAGGAGTAATATTATCCTTAAATAATGAAAATATGAAAGGCTGCTTTCCTTTTATTTCAACTTTTGTGCATTTTTCCATTTTTTCCCCTTAATCGTATACATTATTTTCATACTGAGAAATACATGACAAACTTTTATAAATTGTGTTGCAAATATTTCCATGTCTTAAGGTGATAGCTTTCAAAACGACGTTAAGCTACTGGCTTCTTTTTTTCCAGGCTTTTGATAAATGAGAAAATATTTATTTAAAGTTCAAGATCAACAGGACAATATAGGATAGGCCAGGACAGTAGAAGACAGGATAGGATGCAACAGGACAGGGCAGGACAGGACAAGATAGAACAGGACAGAACAGGACAGGACAGGATGAGATAGGACAGAACAGGATGGGACAGAACTGGACAGGAACAGGAAAGAGGGGAAGTTGTAATGAGTGACAGCTGGCAAGGGAAGGGGGGGTTCCAGGTAACGAACCGAAGAACTACTGGGATCATGGGAGGGCGTTTGAGATAAAGTTACGGCAGAGACCCCGATCTGGGGCTCAAACCCACAGACCATGAGATTATGACCTGATCCAAAGTCAGACACTTAACTGACTGAGCCACCCAGGAGCTCTGGGAAGTCATGCTTTTTGAAGGTCTCATTCTCATTTGTTCCTCATCCTACAAAATCCTCTCCTCAGAACAAAACAAAACCCTACAAGGATATTAGGTTAAACTATGTAAAACTGCCATTTTTTTGTAAGACAGAACATTTCAATACTGGAATTTTTATGTAGTTGAATTTAATACTATAATTCTCAATTTATTTTTTTATTTTTATTTATTTATTTATTTTTATTTTTTTCTTTGAGAGACATAGAGTGAGCAAGGGAAGGGCAGAGAGAGAGGGAGGTACAGAATCTGAAGCAGGCTCCAGGCTCTGAGCCATCAGCACAGAGCCTGACGCGGGGCTCGAATTCACAGACTGTGAGATCATGACCTGAGCTGAAGTCGGACACTTAACCGACTGAGCCACACAGGCGCCCCTATAATTCTCGATTTAAAATAGAGAAAACCTAAGTCTTTGAGGATTTCAATAAGAGTTACTTACGTGTTGGGATGAACACTGGGTGTTATATGTAAACCAATCTGAAAATAAACTATTTAAATAAAAAAAAAAACCCTCCGTGATGCAAATAAAGAGAAAGGTGAAATACTTTTGTTGATATTGAGAAAGTAAATGCCTCTAGTCATTGGGCAATAAATCCTTTTTTATTCAAAACGAAAAAAAATATATTTCTTAAAAGACAAAGTCATGATTTCAACTTTGGTCAGTTTATCCACAAAATCCATGTTCTTTTCATTATTATATTGTTTCCACTGATATTTTGGAATCTTCACAGGTATTACTACATTTGAAATTTAAACTAATAGTCACTCCATGCTTAGGAAAAGGTGACAGTAGTCATTTGGTTTTAACGAGAATTAAAATACATGTCATATAAGATTGTAACAAATTAAATTTCATGTATCTAAAATATGTGGGCTGAACAAAATATATTTTCTTCTTTAAGAACAACATGTTCAAAGGGCACCTGGGTGGCTCAGTCGGTTGAGCACCCAACTTCGACTCAGGTCATGATCTCAAAGTTCACAAGTTCAAGCCCCGCATCGGGCTCTGTGCTGACAGCTCGGAGCCTGGAGCCTGCTTTGGATTCTGTGTCTCCCTCCCTCTCTGCACCTCCCCTGCTTGTGCTCTCTCTCTTTCTCTCTCTCAAAAATAAACATTCAAAAAAAGAAAAGAACAACATGGTGAAGCTTTGAAACCACTACAAGCCTAAGACTAGTTTTATTCAGGCAAAACAAAATTAGGTAAACTTAATAGACCCTTTGTAATTGTAAGCTCTTCTAAGATGTTCATTTGACTCATTCCTCCCCTCTTACATTTTATAAAATGTGCAATATCAAAATGTATAATTCAGTGATGGGTTCTACATAGTCTAAGCCAAGCCCCAGCCCCACAGAAAAATTTCATGGGAGGTAACAGATGGAATACAGACAATAATGCCCACAGCAAAGGCCAGTTCTCAAGTGGAAGAAGAACATTCATATTAAAGCTCTGCATTCTTGTGGCTTAATATGAGTCATTTCTTTTTCCAACTGGAACCCATTAATATAGACCACTGAGGACACTTACTTAGTTTTCCCTGTAGATATTCGGAGCTATGGGGCAGATTAGGGGGGAGAAAGAAAAAGTATTCTTCACCTTTGTTCGCATGACTCAAAGCACTTTACAAATGTGCTTTTGGGTCCATTGCTTTACAGACTGAGAGAATTAACAAAGCTCAAAGGCCCAAAGTAACTTCTCAAAAGCAAGTTGGCCAAGGGAAATCAGAGAGAGGTAAAAGCACTTTCTTCACCCTGTTTCAGCATATTCTCAAGAGGTGGTTTCTTCTTTTCTTGTTCCACAATTCTCTTGGGGCACCCTTAGCAGCCTGGAAACCAATGTTCTCATTTGAGGTAAGGTACCAGCGAGTGACTCAGGTAAGATGTTAATCAGAAGGCACATAAGAGAGAGCATTTGGGGCGTGGGAGAGGAAGTTAGCAAAGAACATCAAAAGTATAGCATGGGGGAAAAAAAACAAGTTTGGATCACTACCACTTAAGAGCCTTCAAATGCATCTGTGCTTTTGAAGATCACATGAAATGAAATTACTGGCACTTTGAAATCAGCTATTTCATAATCCTATCATAGGAAAAAGGAATATAGTCAGAAAGGCATTCACCATAAATCATTTCTTAGATTTACCTTAGCGTTGAAGTACCTAATTTTTTTTTTAATTTCAGATTATAAAATGCTTTCACTCTATGTACATCACTCATCTCTTCTTGCCTCAAACTATTTAAGACCTTGATATCCTTGGTATGTGTCTGAAGACCCTTAACAAATTCCAAGTTCATGAAAACCATCAAAGCATGTAATTTAAAGCAAGTTCCCCACTGAACTTGTGTTTGATTCATTTATCTATAGATAGGCATTACTGTCAAGTTCAAGTTTCCAGTTTCTAAAATTGCAAACATTCTATTGATCATGCAAAGTTTGTCTTCTCCTTAATCTACTTTGTCTCTAGGCCCACTTGCCAAAACACTAAAGAAACTACTTCTCACAAGGACTTTCGCCGCAATGCTTTATTACAGTCACATCAGAAAGTTCCATTAAATTGTGGATCCTGGGGCGCCTGGGTGACTCAGTCAAGTAGGCTTCCAACTCCTGATTTCGGCTCAGGTCATGGTCTTAGGGGTCATAAGATCAAGCCCCACAGCATGCTCTGGGCTGGCAGTGCAGAGCCCACTTAGGATTCTCTCTTTTCCTCTCTCTCTCTGCCCTCCCTTGCTCACTCTCTCTCAAAAATAAATAAATAAACATTAAAATAATAATAATCTGGAACCAGGATGTTTGGGTTGAAGTTCCCCCTCTGTCACTCAGTGGCAAGTTACAGAACTTCCCTAATTTCACTTCTCAGCTGAAAAATTAAAAATATCTACTCCTTATGGTACGTGGGAGGTTCAGTCGATTAAGCATCTGACTCCTGATTTCAGCTCAAGTCAAGATCTCACAGTTTGTTCATGAGTTTGAGCCCCATGTCAGGTTCTGCACGGGCAGTGTGGAGCCTACTTGGGTTTCTCTCTCCCGCTCTCTCTGCCCCTCCCCTGCTCATCCTCTCTTGTTCTCTGTCTTAAATAAACAAACATTAAAAAAATGTATCCACAGGATGAATGGAAAGATTAAATAAATGAGTCCACACAAAGCTATTAGACTAAAGCCTGGTATCTAGACAGCCCTCAATGAATATAATCTGCTATTGATGTTATTAATATTATTAATAAAAAAATGAAGAAAATAGATTTGAAAATGTCTGAAATTAATTCCACCTTCCAATTCTATACTGCTTTGGACAGTATTGATAAGAGAAAATTACACAGTGGGCATTCAGATATATACAATAAGGAAGTTAAACATTGCTAAAAGTCTGACGAATATTATGAAAACAGAAATAACTGAAATAAAAATGTCTCATAACACCTTAATAATTTGTCTGAGACAAATCTAAAACTACAATGCTGGGAGAAGGGGTGATGGGCATTGAAGGGGGCACATGTTGGGATGAACACTGGGTGTTATATGTAAACCAATTTGAAAATAAACTATTATAAAATTTAAAAATAAATAAATAAAAATAAAAAATAAAACTACAATGCTGAAAACAAAGTTATCTTGAGGGTAAATCAATAATTTTCTTTCATTTCTTAAATTGCTAAACATCTAAATATCATTTCACATAAGATGGAAAGCTTGTGGTCTATACAATGTGGTGTTTAATTTGTGCACATGTGTTGTCAATATAACAGACTGAATATTGGACTGAGAGGATCAATGGACCAGAAAAGTGACCAAGCCACTCATTCAGTGTGTGATGATGAGGAAATCACTTTAACCTCATTTTTCCCATTGGGAAAATGAGGAAGAAATCTAAGTAAGGACACCAAAGCTTAATTCCAATTCTAAAATTCTACAAGTCTCTATCTACCATAAACAGTTTAAGAATATAATGAATGCATTAATGTAATGTAAGTCATTTCACCTGTCGATAAACAGGAAGTAAATTATTTTCAAATAACAGAAGTTAAGAATAGAAACAAACAAACAAAACAAAAATGAAAACAGAAACAAAACAACACGAACACCCATTCAGTTAAAAATATCCCCTGGATTGAAACCACAATGCATACCTGGGCAAATCTAGGTAGTAACTTTTATATTTTGTGCAATAAATGGAAAGGATTAATGATCGAGCCTTTTGTGAAACTGATAGATGATATATATTCCTTCATCAGAATTAAAGCAACCTGGGCCAGCTATGAAACCAATACCGACTAAAAATCCTAGGTCCATTTGTACAGAGACTCTAATCTTTGCCCTTAACAAATTCACATGACATCACATTTCTGACCCAGAAAATTGTTAATTATGATATAACTTCTAGGACTTTTGAGAGAATAACGATTTGACCAAAGAGAGATCATCACTGTGAGACTAGAAAAAAACTCAGTGCTCAGAGCTCTCTTCCAATTAACAGAGATATCTCAATCAAAGTTCAAGAAAAGAAGGGCACCTAGGTGGCTCAATCAGTTAAGCGTCCAACTCTTGACTTTTAGCTGAGGTCATGACCTCACTGTTCCTGAGATCGAACCCCACTTAAAGCTTTGCCCCACTTAATTCTCTGCCTCCCTCTCTCTCTCTGCCCCTCCCCTGCTTGTGCTCTGCCTCTGTCTCTCTCTCTCTCTCAAAATAAATAAACAAACATTTGGGAAAAAAAAGTTAAAAAAAAAAACGAGAGAAAGATCTTCATGACCATGCAGCAGATCTAAAATAATTAACTGTGAGGGGCGCCTGTCTGGCTCAGTCAACAGAACATACAACTCTTGATCTCAGGGTTGTAAGATCAAACTCCACACTGGGTGTAGAGATTACTTAAAATTAAAATATTTTTAAAAAATAAAATTAAAATTGTGAGACAAAGCAACAAAATTAAATTTCTCATTATGGCACCATGAGAATCACTGGGATGGAATTAAAGAGTCCATAAACAAATGTTAGTTTGGGGAGGAAAAAGATATAAAACGAAGACACATTGAAACTGGTACAATAAAACACATCCTCTTCTCAAATTAGCATGTTCTTATCAATTAAATTATATCTGTTAATTATTAAAATGTCAGAAATATAACTCAGAAATAGGTGAACTTAAGTATGAAGGCTTCTATGGATAATATTTTGAGTTAAACTGCTCCTACATTTCAAAATATCTAGGAAACTAAATTTCTGAGTTGGTCATTACACATTAGGACTTTCTAGTAGGACTTTCTAGTAAAGTGCAAGCAATCACATTTTCCATTCCTTGAAAATAAATAAACCAAAACTAGATGTCATCTTAAAAAATCAAAGTACTCCTTTATTTATAAGGTTGTTATGGGAAGATAGAGGAGATTATTGTTTGGTTGTGTGTGAGTGTGTGTGTGTGAGAGAGAATGCATGTGCATGTGTGTGTGTTGTTTGTTTTGCTTCCCTCAAAAGACTTTTTTTTCTTCTTAGCTTAATTTTAAGGTTCCGAAACTCACAGCATGACATAATTAAACATCTCCTAAGAAGTACACAGTCTGATTAGCACATTAACTCAGGCATAAACCAGCCGTGACCATGCTGCCTCCAGGTCTGGGTCAGACCAGCCTGGGAAAGAATAGTCATGATGAAAACTCCATAAGACACATTAACCTCAATGTTATTTTATCTTCTACCAGTTAAGATCTTCTTTTTTCTATCAATTCTTATGCGATTGTTTTAACTGTTAATTCTAGTCCGAAGAATCACCTAACCTCTTAAAAAATGGGTACACTGGTTCTGAGAATTAAATGATTTTACCTTCATTCTCAAAGGTTACCACCACCAAAAAGCTCAGATATTTAGAGAGAAGCTAGAGATATGTTTATAGTTATACACCAATAACTAAAGCCCACAACTTCCCATCCAGTATCAACTCCTGTTTTGGAGACAGGGAGCAAGAAAACTACCCACATCCTGACGTCTTTTTATTGGGCTGGTTTGTGGCCAGCTGTTTGCTGGAAAACGAAATGATAAGTGCATATGACCGTGAGAGCAGGGATGAGGATTCCCCCTCAGTCTACATTCACACTGTCCAAAACGGAAGCCACTCTCTGCAAGTAGTTACTCAGCATTTGAAATGTATGTAGGTCTGCCTACCAAGAAACTGAGTTTTTAGGTTTATTAATTTTTTTAATTTAAACTTAAAGCTGAGGGAAGCCTGGGTGGCTCAGTCAGTTAAACCTCTAACTCATAACTTTAGCTCAGGTCATGATCTCATGGTTTGTGAGTTCGAGCCCCGCATCGGCCTCTAGGCTGACTGACAGTATGGAACCTGCTTGGGATTCTCTCTCTCTCTCTCTCTCTCTCTCTCTCGCTCTGTTCCTCCCCTACCTATGCTGTGCTTTCTCTCTTTCAATCTCTCTCTTTCTAAAAATAAATAAACTTTAAAAATTAATTAACTAATTAATTAAAAGCTGATACTCCTTTGTGTTATTAGAAAATGTTTAAATATGTTTGGAACAACTTGGGTGTGTGGATTCGCTTTTTTATTTGTAGAATTTTATGAAATCTAAACACAGGTCAAGTATTTCCGAGTAAAATCTGGTGACTGAATTTCAATGTGCACAAGTGTAAAATACATACTATATTCCAAAGAATAGGTAAGAGCGTAGAATATCTCAATAATATTTTTTAAAATATTGACTACATGTTGAATACTTGAATCTATTATAATACTTTGGATACATTATTTTAAATAAAATACATTATTAAATTTAATGCCACTGGCTTTTTACTTTTCTAATGGGCTATAGAAAAGTTTTAACTGCATATGACTCATACTACATTTCTGCTGGGCAGCAGTGACGATGAGTAACAGTAACCAGTGGCATAAGCATCAGAGATGGGCCAGCGAAGTGATTTAGAATATTTGAGTAGCCTGAGGAAAAAGGGGGACTTTCTAGGGAAAAAAAAATTAAAAAGATAAGTCAGCAGACCTTCATATATCTATTTGAGAAAATTTTTCTTAAGTTGTTTTTTCAATTGTAAGTATTTACTTGTTCGATTTTCCATTAGACTACAAGCAACTTGAGGACAGGGGCAAGGTCTTACTTTCTATGTGTCCATTTGAAAAGTGCAGGCTTCATGACAGTTTGCTGGATGGTTAAATGGAAGGTTGGTTGGATGAAAAACGAAAGAAAGTGTCAGATTTAAGAGTTACCAAGAAAATGAGTTTAATCTTTGAGCTATCATTCATAACCCATTAATTAAAAACAGAGGTGTGGAGTGATTATGATGTGTGGGTTAGGTTCATCAAGTATAACATGTTAGCACACTGGCAGGGGATGTTCGTAACGGGGCAGGCTATGCATGTGTGGGGCTAGGGGTGCATACCAGAAATCTCTGTACCTTACTCTCAGTTTTACTATGAACCTTAAACAGCTCTAAAAAAATAAACTCTTAAAAAAATAGGTGTTAAACTTAAAAATATCCATTGTGCGACCAATAGATAACGAAAAATAGTATTTTGTTATATAAAAATATCAGTTAATTGATTCAGCCGCAATGTATTGCAGTCTTAACACGTACCAAGCACACTACTCACAGAGCTGTGGTTTAGAGATAAATAAGATCTGGAAATGTAAAGCAGGAATTGGAAGGCTGGTTCCACCAAATTCATGTCAACTAATCGTAATTTTAAAGAATAATTAAACTATGGAAAAGAAAACAATGGATCTCCTATTCACAATGTGTTCTCTTGCCCAATGAAAAGGAATGCCAAAATCTACCTTTTCAGATATCCTAAAATTTTTCAATATGTTTTATATTTTTTGCTTGTTGCTTAGAAAATGCTCTCCTGATACAGAGTAAGAAGTCCTCAGTGCCTCTGTCTTTTGTTAAGGAGTCAAGGAAAAGGGGAATGGAAAAATGAGATCAGAAATGTCATGGAATAGAGAAAAGAAAAATATCACCATGAGATAACTCAGAGCGAAGTTCTGCACAAAATCATTCTCATATTAGACCAGAACCCTGGAACCATAATCAACCAGAAACCTAGAGTAAGATGCTGAGAAATGCCCAGAAATGAATAACTGCATTGAGCGCATACTTCGTGAGAACTGGCAGTAAAAGGAAACAGTGCAGAAATCCTCCGGATAAGGTTATGGGCAGGCTGAAGTCTTGATTAGTGAAAACTACAAGCCTGTCATTGGCTGGTCCAGATGGTGAAGCAGATCCTTCAAGGCACTTGGCCCCTGGCAAGATGTAGTAACCTCTCCCAAGTACTACTACTAGCCTGGTCTGGCAGGTTCATTCCTTTGACTTGAGCAGATACTATCTTTTTGTTCTTAAAAGAGTCAATCATTTTAACATAGACCAGTGTGACTACTACATCAGGAAAACCTGACCACTTTAGAGAATGACAAACCTTTCTAAAGCGAACAACCAGTGTTTCTTTAATAAATGGAAGAAACGATGAAGCCTTGTAGCAATGTCTTCCCGTCTTAAACACATTCTACCATGTCACCCAAGTCCCACTTACCCCTAACATCTGGTGGAGGTAGTGATACTCCGGCCCTTGGTTATAGAGCAGGAAGGTTTTCCAGAAAAGCAAAACGTTCAGGGAGAGCCAGATAAACTAAATCAAAGAGACAGAAAAAACAAAAATTAAAAATAAACTTTACCTGATAAGTGGAAACCTCACGTGCATTCGTTGGACACAAAACTTTCTGTGGAAGCTGGATTAGTAATTGTAGAAAGCATTCTCGATTAACCAGCAAGCTGAAAACCACTCAAAACCACTCAAAGGAAAACAAATCTGACCTCACTCAGTCCCTGCACCTGAGATCAAGCCTTTGGGGTTGCAAACAGGTCTCCTAAATCGTCTGCAGATATCCCCTGCAGTACAAAATGAGACTAAGAAATTAGTGACATCACCCGGTCCCGAGCACTGAATGCTGTTAAAATGCAACACCAAACAGAAACAATCTGGGAAAAAGAGCAAACGGGGGGAAGAAGTTTAAAGGGTTAAGAAAAAGTGGTGTTCACTAAAAGTGATCTCTTCTCTCTTCCTCCACATCTGCTCTCTGAACAGTGTGCAGGAAAGTTCCCATGCACTTGGAGTAGGGCTGAGGGGAGGGTGTCATTATCTCCAGGTATTAACAGCGGAAAGTTTTGTTAGTTGAGAATGTTGGAAGTAGAGGCAAAACTTCTTCCAACTTCCCACCCGCGCACGCTCAGACAATGAATCAAAGTCGCTGCACAAGAGACAAAACGCAGGGAGAGAGCCTAGCCCGCCATCCTACCAGGCAGAGGTGTTTAACCCCTTCGTTGGCCAGCCAGCTCCTCCAGGACACAGCCATGCCGCCGGCCCCGCCGCGCTGCGCTCTCCGGCCGCCGGCCCGCGAAGCAGCGGCGGCGGCCGGGGCAGCGGTTACAGTTGTGCGGCCTGCGGGGGGGCCGGGTGGGGACGGAGGGTCAAAGACTGAGTGGAAGCCCGGAGGCCGGCGCCGAGCCAGCCCGGGCGGGGTCTGCGCCCCGGAGCCGGGTCTTCCGGGCGCCGCGGCTGCAGCGCGCGCGGGGTGTGCGCTGCGCGCTCGGCGGCCCCGGCCCCACGCTCGGAGCGCGCGCTCCCCGGCCCCGCCGCCCGGCTGCGCGAGTGCGCACCGCCGCGCCGCTCCCTTTGTCTGCGGGCGAGCCTGTTGTTGTCGCTGCCGCTTCAGGAGGTCCCGGCTGGGGAGTGGGAGGCGCCCCCCGCAGGCTAGCGGAGACCGACCATGACGTGGGGAGCGATACCCGTACCCTAGCTGGGGACCTCGCCGCCCTCTCGTACACTCGCACCCACCTAGCTCTTTGGCATGGGTCGTTTCCCCCAAAAAGTTCTACTCAAAGACGCTCGGTAACGAAATGTGAGCCGGAAATAGCCTTTTGTGTACTAACATCCCCCTACTCCCGCCCATCATCGGGAACGCATCCCGACTCCAACAAACCCCCCTTCACAACCTTCACCTAAAGCTACCCTCGGCCTCCGTCTTTGCAGTCCCTACCCCAACCCACATTCTTTCGAAGCTTTTAAGAAAATTCTGAATAAAAGGAGGCCGGCGGTTTAATGGTTAAAGCTGACGTCATTCTCAGGGGCTTTAGGGAAGCTCAGATTTACTCAGTGTAGAAATGTCTTCTTACCTAGTATCAGACTCTGTTTAGTAATAGGATTCTCTCAAAGTTGTGCCAGAGGCCTGGGGAAGGGTGGGGAGAGTATGAGATTGACACAGGCTACCTGCCTTCCCCACACCGCATATTATCAGTATTAGGAAAGAGAAAAAAAAATTAACATAAAAGAATGTCCCGTACGCACTAAGTGTCAACAAAAGTTTATGAAACCAAGAACTTTCGAAACTTTAACAAATGGCAGAAATTACCGCTAGTAACCTAATTTCATGTCTTTTTAAGCTTTAAAAAAAATCATTTTAAAACACATTCCTTAATACGTAATTGAAACTAAAATTTCTTAAAATCTTCTCTTACTACAGCAATGTACTTACTTCAGTTAATTTCATGAACTGGTTAATGACTGAAACTATCAGTTCAACATTTGAATTAATCCCTATCGAGTGCGGGTTACATTCCATGCGGTGAAAGTTATAGTAGTCTGTCATTGCCATTGATAAAGGACTTTCCTGTTTCGTGCATGATCAAATCCCGAAAGCTGCTTTAAATCTTTCTTGGGTTAAGAAGCATGTTATTTATAAATTCCTATTGAATTTGTTGAATTTATTATTTATTATTTATTGAACTTATTGTTGAAGTTATAAATTCATATTTATAAATTCATGTTGACCATATGATACCTTAAGAAGCCAAAAAAAAAACCACAGAGAGAGCCCATGGAGCGTCACCACTGGGGAAGGTCAAATTCTAGGACACACTGGTACTCCTCAAATTATGCCCTAAGTAACCATCCTAGGGCCATAAGTTCAATGGATGGGAAGCAGAGACTGTCCAGCAAAATGGTTTGGTTCTTGCCATGAGAGGAGAGGAATGAAGCAATTGTAGAATAAATAGTAAAATAAAAGGCAATTTTTCTTGACTTAATTGATCTAGTTCTCCTCCCCCATTTTATTGAGAAATTACTTGCACACATCACTGTAGAAGTTTAAGGCATACAATAAGATGGTTTGATTTACATGTATTGTGAAATGATTACCATAATAGGATCAGCTAGCATCCATCTTGTCATATAGATATAATAAGATGAAAAGAAAGAAAAAGGAAAAGGGGGGGGTTCTTGTTTTCTTGTGGATATCCTATAGCAGTGTTCCCTGTGGTCATAATGGTGTATCTTATGTCTCTAGTTTTTATTCATCTTATCACTGGAAGTTTGTACTTTGACCACCTTCCTCCAATCCCCTTCCCCCACCCTCTGCCTCCGGTAATCACAAGTCTGATCTATTTTTCTATGAGTTTTTTTTTTTTTCTCTAATTCCACTTTTAAGTGAGATCATATATGGGCACCTGGGTGGCTCTGTCGATTGAGCATCCAACTTTGGCTCAGGTCATGATCTCACAGTCTGTGAGTTCAAGCCTCGCGTCGGGCTCTGCGCTGACCGCTCAGAGCCTGGAGCCTGCTTCTGATTCTGTGTGTGTCTCTCTCTGCCCCTTCCCCACTCGTGCTCTGTCCCTCTCTCTCTCTTTCTCAAAAAATAAACATTAAAGTTTTTTAAAAAAGGTAAGTGACATCATAGAGTATTTGTCTTTCTCTGCCTTATTTCATGTAGCATAATGTCCTCGAGGTCCATCCATGTTGTCACAAATGGTAGGATTGCCTTTTTTTTATGAGTAATATTCTCTTGTACATAGCTGTACACTACGACTTCTTTGTCCATTCATCCATCCATGCACACTTAGGTTATTTCCATGTGTTGGCTACTGTAAATAATGCTGCCATGAACATGGAGTGCAGATACTTTTTCCAGTTAGTGTTTCATTTTCTCTGGACGTATTTCCAAAGGTGGCATTGCTGGATTGTATAGCAGTCCTGTCTTTATTTTTTTTTAACATCTTCTATACTCTTTCCATAGTTGCTATATACCAATTTCTCATCCACCAACAGCCCAGAAGGGTTCCCTTTTCTCCACATCCATGCTTTGTATTTTTGATCATGGCCACTCTAATAAGGATGGGATGATATTTCATTGTGATTTTAATTTTCATTTTCCCAAAGACTGGTGATGTTGAGCATCTTTGCATATACCTATGGACTTTCATATGTCTTCTTTGTAGAAAGGTCTTTTCATGCCCTTTGCCCATTTTATTGAGTTGTATGAGTTCTTTAAATATTTTGGATATTAACCACTGATCAGATATATGGTTTGCAAGTATTCGTTCTGATTTCATAGGTTGTCTTTTCACCTTGTTGATAGTCAAATATAATTTTTTTTAAAGATCAGCTTCTTCTAGGGGAAAAAAAGACAAAAATAATGGACCCAGCTCTTGCTATGTACCTACTACTTGTCAGCCACTGTTCTTGGTATTTCATATTCAATTTCTCAATTCACTCCACAGCTTTCTGAGTAGATGTCAGTGTCCCTACTTTAGAGATAAAGAAACTGAAACCGAAGGAGATTATACTTGCTGAGAGGGTGGGAGAAATGGACAGTTGTTGGTTAAAGGGTAGAAGCTTCCACTTATACAATGAATAAGTTCTGGAGGTGTAATATACAGCACGATGATTATAGGTAACAATATTGTAATATATACTTGGAAGTGTCTCAGAGACACTTTCTCAATACAAAAAAGCAATGAGAGGGGTGCCTGGGTGCCTCAGTGAGTAAAGTGTCCAGGTCTTGATTTCAATTCAGATCATGACCTCACAATTGTGACATCAAGCCTTGTATCAGGCTCTGTGCTGAGTGTTGAGTGTGGAGCCTGTTTAAGATTCTCTCTCCCCCTCTGCCTCTCTAACAACATGAGGTGATGGAGGTGTTAGCTAAGCTACAATGGTAATCATTTCACAATCTATAAGTATCAAATCAACATATTTAATACCAAATCAACATAATCAACACTTTAAGCTTATACAATGTTCTATATCAATTATATCTCAATAACGCTGCAAAAATATTGTTAACTGGAAGAATAAGAACATTACAATAAAGACAGAAGAATCAAAAAAGAGAAACTTGCTCGAGATGGCAAAACAGGATTTGCTTCCAGTTCTAACACCCCATAATCAGACACTGTTGTGAAATCCTTCTGTAAAATGATGGAGTGCCATATGAGTGTTGATTATTACATCGATCGCTATTATCTTGTATAAGCTCTGTAGAAGGGGCCCAGGTTCTGACTGGGTGTGTCGTCTTATAGGGAAACAATACTACAAGCTATCCTCAGGGGACAGAGCTATTACCCTGGTATGCAAGAACTCTCATTAATGAGGTTCTTTTCAATATCATTTTCTCTAGACCCAATTGTTTATTGCTAGCATTTACTGTCTTTACCAAGATAAGAAAGCTTGTCCTTTAACGAGAAGTTCTGCTGATATATTAGTATTCCAAAAATCATAATAAGAAGGAAAGAAAGAAAGAAAGAAAGAAAGAAAGAAAGAAAGAAAGAAAGAAAGGTATCACATTTTTGTCACTTCACAGGAAAAAAAATCAAATGACAAATACCTTTGTTTTTGGCTTAAATAATAGTAAAATAGTAGTGACCATCCTATGCTGATTATAATATCTGGTAGTTAGAGATGGTTTTGATCTGTTATTTATTACTTAATAAATACTGGCTAAGGTAGACAGTGTCCTTCGGAGTATGAAATCCATGGGGGAAAATACTGATCAAAGTTTACCCCTCTGGCCTGCTTTATTTGTTCACTCCTTTATGTGTCAGCTCAGAAGCACGCCTTTGCCAGGAAGATTTTTCTAGCCACCCCACTCCCCTCTGCCTCCTGTGTGCTCATACAGACTCATCATGTAATCTCTGCACTCTTCAGTGTGTTCAAACTACTTTGTGCCCATGATCACTATTGCATTTTCCATGTGTTCGTTTAATTCTAGGGCCACCTGGGTGGCTCAGTCTGTTAAACATCCAACTTTGGCTCAGGTCATGATCTGGTGGTTGGTGAGTTTGGGCCCCGTGTCGGGCTCTGTGCTAACAGCTCACAGCCTGGTGCCTGCTTGGGATTCTCTCTTTCCCTCTCTCTCTGCCCCTCTCCAGCTTGTGCGCTCTCTCTCTCTCTTTCTCTCTCTCTCTCTCTCTCTCTCTCTTTCAAAATAAATAAACATTAAGAATAAATTTAACTGTATGTATGTGTGCCTCCCCTCATCAACCTCCTCAAGAACACAAATCCCATCTTATTCAGTATTTAATTTCAGGGCTTAGGATAAAGATTAAAACAGCAAGAACTGGGGCGCCTGGGTGGCTCAGTCTGTTAAGCTTCCAAGTCTTGATTTCAGCTCAGGTCATGATCTCACGGTTGGTGAGTTTGAGTCCCACATCAGGTTCTGCGCTGACAGTGTAGAGCCTGCTTGGGATTCTCTCTCTCCCTTTCTCTGCCGCTACCCTGCTGGCGCCATCTCTGTCTCTCTCAAAATAAATAAATAAACCTTATTAAAAAAAAAAATTTGAAGACTTAAAACAACAGCAATATATTCTCCCACAGTTCTGGGAGCCAGAAGCCTGAAATCAGACTATTAGTTCAAAATCAAGGTGTTGACGGGGCCACACTCTCTCCTGAGATTCTAAGGGAGAATGTGTTCCTTGCCTCTTCCCCAGGCTGGTGGGAAGGCAGACCTTGTCTTCCGGCTGTACCACTCTACTCTCTACTTCCGTGGGTACCTGCCTTCTGTGTATTTGTCAAATCACCCCTGCCTCTCCCTTCTAAGGAGATTGTATTTAGGGACTTAGGATCTGGTCCCCTCTGAAGTAATCTCCCTCCCCATGTCAAGATCCTTAACTTGATCACATTGGTAAAACCATTTTTTTTTTCTTTTCCTTCTAAAGTACCATGTACACGTTTCTGGGATAAGAACCTGATATATTTGGGTGGTCATTTTTCATCCTGTTATAATGCCAAAA
This sequence comes from Paguma larvata, assembly GCA_030068075.1. Classification (NCBI taxonomy): domain Eukaryota; kingdom Metazoa; phylum Chordata; class Mammalia; order Carnivora; family Viverridae; genus Paguma; species Paguma larvata. The sequence continues at coordinate 41,770,237 of CM057831.1, read as the reverse complement.
TTAACTGGTGTTAATTAATAAAATTAATTACTTAATTGTTAATTGCTATTTATTACTTAATAAATACTGGCTAAGGTAGATATCCCTAGTAGATATGCCAGGCTTGGAATAGTAAATTCACCTTAAGAAATAAACGTTGAGGGGCATTTGGGTGCCTCAGTCAGTTAAGCAATAGATTTCAGCTCAAGTCATGATCTCACGGTTTGTAGGTTCCAGCTCTGCATCAAGTTCTGTGCTGACAGCTTAGAGCCTGAAGCCTGCTTTGGAGTCTGCATCTCCCTCTCTCTCTGACCCTCCCCTGTTCATGCTCTGTCCCTTTCTCTCAAAAATAAATAAACATTAAAAAAAATTTTTTAAAGAAGTAAAATTTGAGACTCCTACTAGTTAGCAAGAAATCAAGAAGTCAGGAACCATGCCCCTTCCTGACTTGGTTAGATTTACTATTTTTGTTAACCCATATCTGATTATCAGGAATGATAAGCCTTAAACTCAAGATGAAAAGAGTCTGTGTGTTTTTCTTACGAACAGAAAAGAGGAAAGTAGGAAAGCTGTCCTAGGATTCCAGCGTTACTGACAGAGTGGACAGAGAATCCCAGAGGTGTGAGTAACTGACATTAAAGAGAAAGCAAACTACGTCGTAAGCTTTATTTTCCAACAAAGTATCTTTGAGGGGGTAAGAACCTCTTCAGCATCTTCAGTATTTCTCAAGGAACTGACCTAGCTGTGTGAGTGCACAGTAGACATTCCAAAATAACTGAATCAGATGATGGTCTACACTTGTTTTTGTATGGAAATGACAATGAGTCACTGTCTGGAACTTGTCCCCAGACTTATGAATTTCTCACTGGTTTCCTGAGGGGCTCTTCCTTGCCAAGGGTCTCAGGGACATAGTTTCATTGAGTAGAACTGAATAATAATAAATTTTTGTTTGGAATTGCCCTACGTAGAACAGTTTTCTAAACTTCTGGATTTCATAGATCAACAAAATTTCCAACAGAAAAAAAAAAAATTAATGAAACCAACACAGACCATCCAAGTTTTGCTGCAAAGGATAACTTTTAAAATGAAAAATAAACAAAAATACCATGCACTGCCATATTCATTAAAGAAAATTCATTTCTACCAAAAAGAATTAAAAATTGTAAGAAATTTTGCATACCTTCAGCTTCCACAGAAAACTAGTTATATTCTCTCTCTCTTTCCCCTCCCCTCTTCTCTGATTATTTTTTTTATTACTTGAGCCTCAAATCTCTTCTATAAGGTGGGTAGAGACATTCTTATCTTCACCCTCATTTTATACATGAGGGAACGGAGGCACATAAACAGTACCTAACTTGCCCAAGGTCACTGTATTATGTTTCTGGACCCAGTTTCAATGTCTGGAGGGTAGGAAGGAGGGGAGTTTCCCCACACTAACAAGCAACTTTCCAGACCCCAGATGCATGGCCTGCAATTCAACGCAATTCTGACACTGTCTATGTAGGAAGCATCAGATTCCACAGGTTAAGGACTCAGTCCTCCAAGACTGCCCCACTCTGTCCCCTACTTTGGACGGCCGTCTCGTGCCCAGGTTGTTACCTGTACTTCTGACCAGAGGTTCCCACCACCCCCTCCTCAGGTTCAATTACTTAGCTAGAGCAGCTCACAGAACTCAGAGAAACATTTTACTAACTGGATCAGCAGTTTATTATAAAGTGATGTAACTCAGGAACCGCAAGATGGAAGAGATCTGTAGGGAAAGGAGCGTGGCAGGGTGTGGAGCCCTCTCCAGGGGTGCCACTTCTCTAGCACCCCCACGTATTTACCAACCCAGAAACTCGACACTCTGTCCTTTTGAGTTTTTTATGAAGGCCTCATTACATACACATGATCAATTGACCCAATCGCCATGATCGGCCATTGGTGAGCCATTCAACCTCCACCTCCTCTCCCCTACCTCTCAGGATTGGGCGTAGAGGGATACAAGGGGGATGCAAGGACTGGAAATCCCCACCTTCTAATCACATGGTTGGCTCCTCAGGCAACCAGCCCCCATCCTTAAGTTCTTTCTGAAATTCACCTTGTTAATATAACAAAAGATTTGTGTCTCTTTCATCCCTCTCTTTGGAAATTGCAAAGGTTTTAAAAGCTCTGGGCTGGAAATGAGAACAAAGACCAAATATATACTTCTTACCATAAATCACAATATCACAATCGCCAAGGCATTAGGAAGTAGATTCCCGGAAGCCAATAACCCTGCTCCTTCCTGACCATGATCTAGGGTTTCCATGAGTTCTGAGCTAATACTTCAGACTCCATCCAGGTGGAGCTATGATTGGCAAGTCACCCAGTCATCTGAGGTGTACAGGGATTTACCAGCGGGCTTTTATACTCCCCAGATGGTGCACTTTCTCAAAAGACTGTCTAGTCTATTGTTTATGATATTACTTGTCCTTTTCATTGCATGGAATTCTCTAAACACAGCCATTAACAGAATAATTCCTGGATGTTTGTGTTATTTTATTGTTTTTTAAAGTTTTAAATAGAAGTGACCCAGGGGGCCAAAAGATATTCTTCACACCTGCTTCCATATTTCTGCTCACATCCTCAAACAGCTTTGAACTATTGAGGAAATAAGATTGGACTTCTTTCCCAGAATTGCATTACTTTCTGAACATATCATGAAAATTTTAAGTCATAACTACTAGAATCTTTGTTAAATAATATGCATGTTAGAGTCATGAAAACATCAGAATAAGAAAAAGCTTTAGAGAACATTATAACTTCCACCTATAGAAAGGAAGCCAAAGCCTTCTCTTAGCCCTTAAAATTCACCAACACCCCCTCAATACCACTGTGGGGCTTTGCACAACCTGAAAGCTTGCTTTTATATATTCATTCATGAACTTACTCGATTCATGTCCATCTCTGTTATAAAATGTGAACTCCTCAAAGGTAATGTTTTTGTTCATTTTTATTTCCCAGAGCCAAGTATAGGGCTTAGAACATGAGTAAGTGCCCAGTAATTATTCTGAGTTAAAGAAATGAGTGCCAGGAGAATAGATTTCCCAACTTCTCTTACCATAATATTTACATACTGATTTTTCCTTTTCTACATAGACACGGCATTCTGAACATCTTTAATTATTTATCTTCCTCAAATATATTATCCTGTTTTTCCCACCTTCATCCATGCATGCATGTTATTTTTTTAAAGAGATTTTTTTTAATTTTTAACATTTATTTATTTCTGAGAGACAGAGAGAGACAGAGTGTGAGTGGGAAAGGGGCAGAGAGAAAAGGAGACACAGAAGCTGAAGCAGGTTCCATGCCCTGAGCTGTCAGCACAGAGTCCCCCATGGGGCTCGAACCCATGAAACAAGAGATCATGACTTGAACCTAAGTCGTATGCCTAACCAACCGACCCAGCCACCCCAGCGCTGCAAGTGTATGCATGCTAGTTTTGCTTCCTGGCACACTCTGCCTACTGGTATTCACTTAGTCTCCAAACTCACAAGTATTCTTCCCTGTCAGGGCCCACCGGGATTCTTCCCAGCTGGATCAAAAACACAGGCTCCCCTGGGTGAGGCCCTTTCTCCGAGCAGTTATCAAGGTGAATTTACAGACATATCTTCTAGGCTGTTTCTCCAACTAGACTGTGAGCACTTTGAGAACAGAAAAATTTTTCTCATTATGTAAAACCTGGCACATACTAGTTGCTTACAAAACATTGCATGAATGAGTGAAAGCCTCATAACAATAACAGTTAAGGTTATTTTCAAAATGAGAAATCAGCACTAGCACTCACCAATCGTATTCTAATTTCCCAGAGAGTACCACAGGTTTAAGGTTAGAATTGGTGGGAAATAAGTTCAAGAACATAAAAGAAAAGAAATTGACTTTTCCTTGTCTACATCCTCCTCCATTTTCATGGGATGTAACCTTCAGGCAAAACTTTTTTCTCCTACTCTCCAAAGAGTTGAGACTGGAAATTTCGAAGTATTGTTTTTATTCTCACGCTGTCATACTGACTCACTTACACCAACAGAGCAACTTAAATGTATGTATGTATGCAATTATGGATAGCCTAGCTGATCTTGAAAAAATATTGTACGGGATCAAAGGTTTAAATAAGAAACCAGAATGATCTTCCAACTTAGAGTTCCAGCTTCATGTTCTACAATTGAAACTTTTGGAGAAGAGAAAAGTTTTACATTCTTACTTCCTCTTTCCCTTTTCTTCAAAGTTTTCTCAATTCTTTATTTGGAGCCACTTTTGAATCAGATTCTTACCAAAAGCAGCACTGTACCTCCTCTTATCTTTCAAATTCCTTAGTTCAAACTTGTATAGGCTCAGATGTCACACTGTGATATAATTATTTGCTACCCAAATGTTTCCATATCAGTGAGATTTCACTGGAGTGGCAGAGTTTGCAAATCTTCCCCTATTAGCCTCTTCTTTATTTTAGTAATAAATCACTCTGAGTTTCAGCTAAATCATAGCTGTCCAGCTAGCTATTACATGCCCTAACCTCTCTGGCAGTCAGGAGCAGGCATTGACTGTGCTTCTACAAATGCCACATGAGCAGAAGGGATGTGTACATCCCTATTACAAAGGAAATTGCTTGCACTTCACTTCGTGTTTTACCCTTTCAGCCAGGCTGGAAATAAGCTTTGATCATGAAGGCAAGGACAATGAATGATAATGAAGAAATAAGATACTAAGAACCTGGATAACTTTGCGGTGAGTTAACCCCTCCCCCCCTCCCCCCCACATAAAGAATCACTTCTTGATTGTTGCAAGAGAAATAAATAAAAATTCTGCTTTATTTTAGGTGCTATATTTTAGGTTATATTTGCTTAGCTTGTAATAATCACACTCAGGCTAGAAAGGTGTCCCTAGTTATGCTGCTTAAAAATATATGCTAGCTTGGAAACAGACCACGTTGCTTGTAGCTTTGGAGAATCGGGTAAAAAACAATACCATATTTTTGGTGTATGCTGGCTGCTACTTGGAATTTTTAACAAAGTGCTAGAAGAGACATGAGATAAAGTTAAACAAAAATGATCCATTTGCATGTGGAGATGGAAGGGCATATAGCTCTAGGAATGTAGAACCTCTCCATCTGTGAATGCAGTTTAATGGATTAAAATGCCATTGACTTGAAGCCCCGGAAGGTTGGAAAAAGTCAAGTGCTTCCATTCTCCAAAGAGCGTGATATAACACTGTGGTTGGAGCCAGCCCAGGGGCAAAGATCAGTTAAAGATTAGCAGCTTCCCAACCAGCTTCCCAAGATCTGGGTTTCAGATGGCAGTAAGGTAGCTGATAGTAAGTTAAGGGGAGGAGAGATGAGCAGTGGAGAGAAGAGAATAAATTAAAAATGAGAGACTATAGGCTCTATGGAAATTTATCCAAAAGAGGTCTTCAAATGTGGCTATTGCATGTGGAACTGACTAGAAGCCAACAGACAAGAATACTAGTAAGGTGTTGAGGGAATTTGTTACCCAAGAAATCACAAGTCTAGTGTTCGAGAGCCTAGTTAGGATCATTAAAGTTCGAACCCGATATGCAGTCTCCTGAAGCTGCCTCAAGTAGAGCACACTCTGTCTTGCCCCCACTGATATGGCGAGTAGACAGGGAAAAATCTCCCAAATACACATAAAAAAAGACTAAGAGAACAATGAACAAGGGAGAGACTTCAGGACAAGGTGACCAGGAAACTTCCTCTGCTAGTAGGAAGCTTTCACAATTCCCGCCTGGAAGAATTTAACATTTGAATTTAACTGAAAAGTACAATGAGATTTCCATTCTTCACATTTCTCAAAAGATGTGTTTTTTTTCTTTATTTCTTTCTTGATTAAAAAAATTTTTTTATTGTGGTAAAATATAGATAACATAAAAGTTACCATTTTAACCATTTTTTGAGTATGCAGTTAGGGGCATTCATGACATTCACAGGATCGTGCTACCATCACCAACCATCCACCTCCAGAACTTTATAACCTTCCCAAACTGAAATTCTGTACCAATGAAACAATAACTCCCCATCCTACCCCATCTCCTGGTAAACACCGTTCTGCTTTCTTTCTTTCTTTCTTTCTTTCTCTGTGAATTTGACTATTCTAGGTGCTTCGTACAAGTAGAATCACACAGTATTTGTCCCTTTTTATGTCATCTGGCTTATTTCACTCAACATAATGTCTTCAATGTTCATCCACATTATTGCATAATGTCAGAATTTTGTTCCTTTTTATGGCTGAATAATACTCCATTGTATATATTCTTGACTGGAAATTTCCATAGGCAACGTGTCCTTCTCAGGATACCACTACTGGAGTAAGCCCTTTTCCTACTCTACCATTGAATATTGGAATTGGGAAAGACTTACAACTTGTGTTTAGTTGATGGGTAACCAGATGGTAAGACCTACATTCAGACTAAATAGACAAGACTATTATGCTACGATGCTAGATTTTCAGCTGCATTGGATAGGATTATTAGATGGATTTTAGACAGCTCCCTTGTAGAAAGTTTGACTGTATTTGTGAGGAAGGATGAAAGATGAAGATACATACATAAGTGGCTAAAAGGGAAAAGTATGACGGAGACTGCTAAGTGTCCATGTATATTCATTCTGCCTTAGTCTACTAAGAATAGAACCCCCAGAGTTTATCTAAGCATAGAGCTTCCCAGTAAGAAACTGCATTTCCTGACCTACCTTTAAGGTAAGAGAGAGGTGACTAAGTTCTGGACTACTCAATGTTAGCAGAAGTAATAGTGTTAAACCTTCTAGTCATATCCAATTGCCAATTGTTACATACCAATTGCTTGCATTTCACTTCCTCTCTGTTTCTCCTTTTATAGAACTGGAACAAAGATGGGCCAACGAACTGTTTTTTTATCAAAAGGACCACACTCTGGAGGAAAGGTGAGCAACATAATAGGAGAAATTGTTTCCCTGAATGATCCCTTGGAGCAAAATTTCTGCTAGCCAAGACTGAACAAACTCCTGTATTGGAGAGAGAAAAATTTACCACCTTGATGAATTCACTGTATCTTTCATGCTTCCTTTGATTTTACAGTAGTTTAGTCTAAACCTTATGTATTATAATTAGATTATAAAATATAGATTGATCATGGAGGAATATTTTTGATATTTAGAAACCCAACAATATTAACACCCTAAATGTTTTCACTACATCTTAAGTTATTGATAAATAAGGGACTGTATCTTTTTCTTCATATTCCTAGCATTTATTCTGTTGTCTGACATGATAATCAATGCATATTTTTCTCATTAATTAATCAAGTAATTCACATAATAACAATAGCAAAGTATAAGAATGACTGTGAGATTCAAATAGCTTTTTAAATGAACATTAATCTGCCTTCTTTATCTATTAATTGTAGTTGTTTCCCTAATGTCTAGCCTTGTGCCTTCTCGTCAAGGTTTGAATTGAATTACTTAGTACTCATCATATCTGTCCTATCTGAATGAAAAATGCTCTTGATCCTGATTTATTTGCTCTAGAAAATTTTAATAATTTATTTTAACGGCAAATGTAGAAAAACAGAAGACAAAGTGTCTAGTAAGTGTGGAGAGGTGCTTGTTAGCAGAAGATTTAAAACTTCCTTTTCATATTCATATTTTTATAGTCCCACAGCCAAATTTTCAGTGGCAAATTCCACACTACAGTATTCCAAAATATTATGAGGTCACACAGAAATAAGTCTTCAAATAACCTCTTCCACACAAACTTAATTTAAATAGTAAAAGTATCTGGTTCTAGTTGTGATAATTACCTGAGTGTCAGTACTTATTAATATAGAAACTAACAGAATAAATAAAGAATATGTGTGGAGTGCACAAGAATAATATAACTGGGCCATACTATTCAACACAATGGAAGGAAAAGCTGCCACTCATTTTCCTGTTGATTGTCAAATTTCACTTCCTCCTTCAGCTCACTAGTACTGGATATGGTATTGTTTTCCTCTTAAGTGAAAAGTCAGTTGTGAAATTGCAAATGCTGTTTTAGGGAGCCATTTGGATCTATTGGACAGAGAAATGAATTTGGAGTTCGAAGAACTGAGGGCACTGAATCTTGGCTCTGTCACTAAATTGTTTTCTTTTACTTTGTGCAAGTAATTTGACCTTTCTAAACTTCGAATTCTTAATTTATGAGATGAGTAGGATGGGCCAGATGATTACTAAGGTATTTTCTGGTTGTAGAGTTTTATGATTCTAGAAATTTCCCAATCAATCCCATAACATTAAAGACTCATCTAACATATATTAGTTGAGCAATGCATTTTGTGTGAGGCGCGATGTTAGATCAAAGTTGAAGAAAAATGACCAAGATAGACAGGATCTCTGTCCCTCTGCAGTTTACAGTCAAGTTTTAAAGACAAAGAACATAATATTAATTATAGCACTAAATAATTAACTGTATTTTGGAGCAGTGCTACCAAGGAAAGTAGACAACGATATAAAACAAAGCTATTTTAGTCTAGAGTGCTAGGGAATCTTCTCTGATTCAGAAATGTTTAACCTTAGAGGTGTTTGGGTGGCTCAGTCAGTTAAGCATCTGGCTCTTGATTTTGGCTCAGGTCATGATCTCAGTTTTTGAGAATGAGCCCCACTTTGGGCTCTGTGCTGACAGCATGGAGCCTGCTTGGAATTCTCTCTCCCTCTCTCTCTGCCCCTCCCCTGCTCTCTCTCTCTCTCTCAGTCTCTCTCTCTCTCAAAGTAAACAAATAAACAAAAATAAAAAAGAAATTAAAAAAAAGAAAAAAAGAAATGTCTAAGCTGAGACCTGAGGCTAGGGGAAATCCAGAGAGAAGAAGAGGCTGAGCAAATTCCCTGAGGTGGAAGAGAATTCTTGGCCCAGTTAAATTGCTGAAATCAAGCTAGTGATCCTGGGGAACACAGAATGAGGGAGAAAGTGGTGCAAAATGAGACAGGACAGGTAGGCAAGGTCAGTTGTTTTGAAGCTTTAAACAGAAACGTGTATTTGAGACTCTGTACAAAGGTAAACGGGAAGAGATAGGAGGGTTTTAGGTAAGGATACCATGTGACTTTGCCTTTAAAACGCTATCTCTTCCTGAGGAGTACTGTAGGTAGCAATGTCAGATGTGAGGAAACCAGATCAGAGGCTATTGTAGCAGATAGATGAGAGATGACAGTGATTTTAACAGGGTTCTTACAATTAAAATGGAAATAAATGAATAGATTTTTGATATATTAAAAGCTAGGACTACAAAATTGTGATTAATTTGGATATTAGTGCTGAAGAAGGGTGAGATTTCAAAGGTCATTCCATACTCTCAGGCCTCAGCAGCTAGTAGATGCAGACGACATATACCAACCTGTATTACATCCTCCTTTGGAGAAGAGAGTATAGAGATTTCAACCTGAAATAATGAACTGTGTTGCCTATAGAACACCCAAGGAAAACACTGAGTAGCATTTGGATACCCAGGTCTAAATTTTCATAGATGTTTGGGATATATAATGTATAACAGGAGCTGTTACCATGCATATGGTATTTAAAATGATGAATGGATTGAGCTGTCAAGGTAAAAATTATAGGTAGGACCGAACTGTCAAGGTAAAAGCAGAAAAGGAGAGAAGAACAGAAAAAGAGAGCAGAAAAGGAAATGGGAAAAGGCCGAGGACAGAACACTGAGGATATTCAACATCTAATGCTCACATCGAAGAGGAAGAAAATCCAAGAAAACTGATAAGTGATCAAAGAAGTAGCAGAGGTTGGCAGGGGTGGAGGCTGGCAGAACACTTAGTGTTAAGAAGTCAAGGTAAGATGGTACTTCTAGAAATAGAGTATGATTGACTATATGGAAAGCTGCTGAAAAGTCAAAAGTACTTAAAGTAGCTACTAATATAATTGGCACAGGAATCATTGGAGAGCTTAGCAGAAACGGTTTTGACTGACTAAAGGTGAGTGGACTGAGAAATTAACAGGAGGTAAGTAACGGAGATAGTTACTTTGGCAGCTGTTTGTCTATGAATGAATGAAGAAAAATTAGACACTAACTGAAAGTTCAGGGTGAAAAAGTCCAGAGATTTTTTTTAATGATGGGAGAATGTGTTTAAATATTGATGTAAAGAATTCAATAAAGAAGTAGATAATGAAAGAAGAAGGAGGAGGAGGAAGGGCAGGGAGGTGGGGAGAGAATGGAGGAGGATGGGTAGGAGGGAGGGGGAGAAGGAAGGAGAAGGAGGAGGAGAAGGAGAAGAAGGAGGAGGAAAAGAAGAAAGAATAAGAATAAGAATAAGAGTAAGAATAAGAATGAATGGGACTAGCTGATAAGAAATGTTCTAAATAGGCAGAAGAGAATGAGATCCATAACACAGGTAGACTTCAGTTGGAGGAGGGACATATCCCTTAACAGAAAGGAAGGCGAAAAAGATAGTAAAGATACAGGAACATTTATAAATTTGGAAACAGGAAGTTGAAGTGTTCTCCCCACGATGACTTCCATTTTTTATCTGCAAAACAGAAGAAGTTTTACCCGCTGTAATTTTGGGAGTGAGGCAAGAGATCAGAAGTTTGGAGGGAATGGAGAAAGTTTAAAATACTAGTTTTAGAAAGTAGGAAAGATAGCTAACCTGAGAAACACAGGAACACTGCCAGACCTGTTGAGACAGTTAAAACAGGCAGTCATGAGCCGCAGAACAACTTCCCTGCTTAGCTGCGCCATTGTCTTTAAGCAAATATCATGAACACAGAGCCAGAAACCCAGAGAGAAGCTTGTATTTACTCACCGGTGATGCTTGGTTGGACAAAGAGGCAAGGAAACTGAGAGATGACAAAAATGCTTGCAGCAGCAGACTGGAAAATATATGCTAGACATACAAGACGTGAGGAAAAGGAGGCTGATTAATAAATAGAACATAGATGGGACAACTAACCGGATGCCATAGGATTTCCAAATGGTAAAAGAAGTTTAATTAAATAATTTGAAAACCGATCTCCAAAACAAAGGAGGTTGTGGTCAGAGGATTTCAAAATTAGAGCTTTAGTTTTTTGGTTTTTTTTTTTAATGTTTTTTATTTTTTTATTTTTGAGACAGAGAGAGACAGAGCATGAGTGGGGGAGGGGTAGAGAGAGAGGGAGACACAGAATGTGAAGCAGGCTCCAGGCTCTGAGCTGTCAGCACAGAGTCCGACGCGGGGCTCGAACTCACAGACCCCGAGATCATGACCTGAGCTGAAGTCGGACGCTCAACCAACTGAGCCACCCAGGCGCCCCTAGAGCTTTAGTTTTAAGTGGAGCAATTCTGAGTAGTATAAATGCCCAGTATGTGGCCAAAGTAAGGGTTGGTTACAATGAAGGAGAGAAGCATCTTACTGGATATGAGAAGAGTCTTCTGTCTCTACCCTTGCCTCAATTTCTCCTATCATTAAATAAAAATTAACATTTAAAGAATTTATTTTGAAGGGATGCCAAATCATCCTGCCCAGAATGACCATTTGTCTAGGGTCAGCACTGTATGAAGAGGAGGGAACAGCAAGCTAGCTCCTAGGAGGGAACAATAAATACTGCTAAGTACTGACTAATTACTAAGTACTGCAAATTACTGACTAAGTACTCCTAAGTATTGACAGTTGTTCAGGAAAGACAGTCTGAAGGAGGAACCCAATGAGCTGAGTGTTATGTGATAAGTACTAGTTAGCAAGACAAAAAAGGTGTTAGGAAAAGTTCTAAACAAAAAACAAGCAGTAGAGATACTGAAATCAATTTGTTCCTAAATTGTTGGTTTCATTGAAGGAAAGGTCTATCACTAGCCACTCTGAGGACACAAAGATGTTTCAGAAAAGTTCTCAAAGGAGGAGTATTGCATGTAAAGTTTCACTGCTATTGTAAGGGCAAATCGGGACTGATTCCATTTTGCTTAAGGGCAAACTAGGACTGACTCCATTGTGTTCTGTGTCCTCCACCCTGAGTCCCCAGTGCCTGCGCAAAAGCTTAAAACCTGCAACTTCCCAGTTCCAAAAGAACCACGCCCAGTGACCTATGGAACAGGACTTTTGACCCCTCCTCAGCCAATCGGCTAGGGTCACGACCATCACCCCTCCCACTGCCCCTAAACCCCTTTAAAACTATTGTGTTTTTGGAACGCGGTCTCTATCTCCACCCACCGCTGCATCGGTGCAGGTAGGAGATTGAGCTCAAGCTAGCTTGAATAAAGGCTCTTTGTTCTTGCATCGGACTCAGCTCCCTGGTGGTTTTGGGGGTTCCCGAATTCTGGGCATAACACTATATCTGATACTTGCTAGATTTCAAGCTCAAGGACAGGAACTGGGGTGTCCTAAAGAACTCTATTCACTTAGTACCTACAATAATAATTTGGTATGTAGTGGGTATCCACCACACAATTGTTGAATAAATGAATGGATAAATTCAATTGCTAGTCTAAGTCCCAGTATAAATTATATTTCAGAGTCCTCGTGAATAGGCTATTACATTTTGAATGAATGCAGAAAGTATGCATTTATTCCTTTAAGCCATGGTCATACAATCTTTGAGCACCTTCAGTTTCAGAGAACTCTCTACCTTTTAAAGATAATTGGTTTTTGGACAGTTCCAGATGTTAGAGAGATCTTCCTGATACTGTGTCAAAATTTCCTGACTTTAATTACCACCTTAATTCTCCTGTCTCACCTCTGAACACCAAAGTGATAGAGATTATGATTAATTCCTCTTTGACAAGGCACAGTTCAAACATGTCAAGGTAGGTATGCCACTTATCACCTTTCCCTCTGCCTCAATCTAGCTTCCACAGTAACCCTCTTTTCCCCAGGCTAAGTACAGGAATTTCTTCTTTCTTTGCCCATCGTTCTTTGTTAGCTGTTATTCATCTGGTATGTCTCAGATTAATGACTACTTTAGTCTCAGAAAAGCCTAACACAGGAAGATTAGGTCTCCTCATTATAAACTCCTATATCACCTTAATTTTTTTTTTCTTCATGGCACTTTTTATGTTAGACGTTGTTATTGTCTGTCTTAACTGCTAGATACAAAATACATTAAGAGAATTGGGCCCATAAGGGGGAAAGACAAAATTTGATTAAATTTGAATGAGACAGATAATTTTTAAATGAGCAAACAAACCATATAAATTGAGAAGCGGCATAAATCTTAAAAAAAAAAAAAAAAAGCACTGGACGGAGAACAATATGGGGATAATGGGAAAGCGAAGGTCAGGAAAGAACTTTCCGAGAAGCTGATATTTCAGATGAAACTCAGAGGAGTCGAATTTAATTAGGTGAAAATTTGGGTTCAGGATATTCCGGAAAGAATATCAGTGTGGGAGGAGTCCATGAGGCTTAGCCTGCTAACACAGGCAGAGTCGACCTAGTAAGGAGATAACACAGCATGGATTCACAGGGAATTCACCGAAGAGTAAGCATGCTGTGTTATTTGATGGCAGTGTAATGTTGAGGAAACAGAGATATTGAAACTACTGGTGCAACAAAAATTTGACTGATATCATCATGTCTACAAAATTGTGATACTATTGATCAACATAAAAATATTACAATTAATTGGATATTTGCTTCCAGCCAAAATGGTGAAACAGGGAGTAGGAGTTAATCTTCCTTCCGAATCAATTAAAAAACCAGACAAAATATATGAAACAATGGCTTTCAAGACGTCGGACATGAGATGGTGAAGCATGATGAACGCTAGAATTGGGAAACAAAATAAGGTGAGTTCTACATTTGTTGCAGGAACTCTATTATGAGAGATTTTAGGTTGAGGTGTGGGGATGGGGACACAGGTGGAACCCAATGGCCTTCCTGAATTGGCAGGATCCCGCTGGGAGTCTCGAAGACCAACGGATTTCACGTTGAAGAGAAAATGCACAGAAAGAGAATTACAGAGATCTTCAGAGGTCTCCCTTGAGTATTTGTCAATACATGCATTTGAAGAAACTCTCTGAAAATGAAGAAAGAACTATCCAAAAGTTAAGAGGGAACAACACCAAGCGGTCAAACGGGGCCAGGAAGAGTGCCCCTTCCTACCATTCTGCCTGGAAATTATGCAATTCACACGATATCAGGAAGTGCACTTAGGAAGATCTTATGTCAATTGTGGAGAAAAATTAGCCTTAGGGTAAATGCTGTCTTGATCCACAAAACAAAACTTAAAATCAATATGCAACAGAATCACTGTTTTTATGTAACTTAACTGTGACCCAGAAAAAATCCTCAAAAATATTTACAGGAATACAAAACTATCCAACACCAAATAAGGTAAAATTCAACATCTAGTGTCTAATATAAAATACCCAGGCTTGCAAACCTATACCTAAAATACATCTTTCACAAATAAAGATGAAATAAATATTCTCTTATACACGAAAGCTGAAAGGATTTATCACTAGCAGACACACACTACAGTAGATGTTAATGGAATCCTTTGGGCAAAAGAAAAATGATACCAGATGGAAATATAAATCTATACAAAAGAATAACAATCATTGCAAATGAGGACTAATAAGATGGGTAAGTGTGTAAGATTTTCTCATATTATTATTATTTTTAAATTTTTTAATGTTTATTTATTTTTGACAGAGAGAGAGAGAGACAGAGTGCAAGCAGAGAAGGAGGAAGTGAGACACAGAACCCAAAGCAGGCTCTAGGCTTTGAGCTGTCAGCACAGAGTCCGACGTGGGGCTTGAACCCACAAGCTGCAAGATCATGAAGCTTAACCAACTGAGCCACCCAGGCATCCCTTTCATATTATTGAAATGTTAAAAGATCAACAGAACAAAAATATCAAAAATGCAACATGGGCTTTAAAATGTATGTAAAAATAAAATATATAACAATAGTAGCTAAAGGTTGGAGATGGGGAGAAAAATAACTCTCCATTGTAGGATTCTTATACAAAATGTTTAGTGGTATAAAATCTCTTGAATATAAAATGTGAAAAGAGGGAGATGTATATGGTAGACCCTAAGTAACCACTAAAATAATAAAACAAAAGGTTGTTAACTAACAGACTAACAAAGGAGATAAAATTAAATCATTAAAAATGCTCAATAGATCCAAAGTAATACACAAAAGGGGTAAAAATTGGGCAAAGAACAGATGGGACAAAACAAAACAAAATTAATGACATTAAATTAAGATGATCTAACTATAGTAATTGATAATCTGAAATTGTCCAACTGCATAAAATGATCCTCCCTAAAAAATCAAGAACCAACTTGAAAACACACACTTTAAATACAAAGACATAAGTAAGTTGAAAATAAGATCTTTAAAAAATTTGTCTTTAATATCAGACAAAATAGATTTCATAGTAAAGCATATTGCCAGGGTTATTTTGAAGTTTAGCACTTAGTTTCTAATATTTGGGGATTTGCTCAGAGGCTTTCTGTTTTTAGTTCCCAATTTAATTCCTTTATGGTTAGAGAAAAAAATTGTGTGTAACTTGAATCCTTTTAATTTCTAAATGTCAGTTAGGTCTAGTTGGCTAATAATGTTGTTTAAATATTCCACATATTCGGATTTCATTTTTTTGTCTACATGTTCTATCAGTTATTGAGAGAGAGATACTGGAATTTCTGACAGTAAGTAAGGATTTATCTTTTTGTTCTTGTAGTTGTGTCAGTTTTTTCTCATGTATTTTAAGACTCGATTATTTGGAGTAAAATGTTTAGGATTTTTATGTCTTCTTGATGAAGTAACCTCTAAATCATTATTAAATGACCCCTTTTATCCATGTAATGCAAAGTTTGTTAATATTTAAAAATAAATACAGGGACATCTGGGTGACTTAATCAGTTAAGATTCTAACTCTTGATTTCAGCTCAGGTCACAATCTCACAGTTGTGAGATCAACCCCTGTCTTGGGTTCTGCACTGGGTGTGGAGCCTGCTTGAGGTTCTTTCTCTCCCTCTTCCTTTGCCCCTCCCCTGTTCTTGCTCTCTAAATAAGTAAATAAATAAATTAATAAAGAAATAAAGAAATAAAAATAACAAATAAATATAAATATATTGACCATCATAAAAAACTAGAACAGAAAAAATATAATCTCAATAAAAAGTATCAATCAATATTGATAATCTCAATATTAAATGCAGAAAAGGCATTTCACAAAATCATAATTACATACCTGGTAAAAATTCTATGAAACTAGGAACTGAAAGTAACTTCCTCAACTGGGTAAAGAACATCTACAAAAAGCTTACAACAAACCTCATATTTGATGATGAAAGCCTGCTTTTATCCCAAGATCAGGAGCAAGAAATTGACATCCTCTCTTACCATTTCAACTCAACATTATATCGTTCAAGAGATTCTAGCCAATACAATAAAGAGAAAAAAAATGTGACCAGATTGATAAGGAAGAAATAAAATAATACTCACTCACAGATGACATGTTCATCCAAGCCGAATATCCAACTGGAATTTATGGGGGAAAAAAACTTTTTTGGGGGAGGGCAGCAAGTGAGTGAGGGGCAAGAGAGAAATCGAAGCAGGGCTCACCCAAAGCGGGGCTCATGTTCACCTGAAGCGGGGCTCATGCTCACCCAAAGTACAGCTTGAGCTCACCTAATGGGGGACTTAGACTTGCAAACTTTAAGTAGAAGTCAGATGCTTAACCATCTGAGTCACTCAGGTGCCCAGGGGGAAAAAAAAAACTTCTACAATTAATAAGGAAGTTAGGCAAAGTTGCAGGAGAAAACGTTGAGGGAAAAAATCAACTGTATTATGTGCTAGCAAGGATCAGAAATTGACATGAGTGGAGCATCTGGGTGGCTCAGTTGATTAAACGTCCAACTCTTGGTTTCGGAACAGGTCCTAATTGCGGTGGTTCAGTTCGTGGGAATGGGCCCCATGTTGAGCTCTGCACTGACAGCATGGAGCCTGCTTGGGGTTCCATCTCTTCCTCTCTCTGCTGTCTCTGCCCCTGCCCTGTTTGCACTCTCTCCTTCAAAATAAATAAACTTATAAAAAGATAAATTGACATTAGAATGTAAAACCTTCTACAATAACCTCAATAAATAAAAAAATAAAATGCTTAGAGATAAATCTGTCCAAATGTATTAATCAAAAACTAAAAAACATCCATGAGGACAATTATTAACCTGATTAAAGAAATCCAATAGCTAAATAAATGGAGAGATATTGCAAGTTCATGGATAGGAAGACTCAATATTGCTAAAAAACCTGTTCTTCCCAAATTGATCTATAGATTTGCTGCGATCTCAATCAAAATCCCAGCAAGTTATTTTGTGGATATCTAAAACTTCTTCTAAAGTTTATATGGAGAGGTGGAAGATCCAATATAGCTGACGCAACATTAAAGGACAATATCAAAGTTAGGGGACTATCGCTACCTGATTTCAAGATTTATAATAAAGCTACAGTAATCAGAATGGTATAGTATTGATGACGGAACAGACATCTAGATCAATAAAACAAAACCCAGAAATAGACTAATATAGTATAGTCAACTGATATTTGACAAGGGGGCAAGACAACAAAATGGAGCCAAGATAGTCTTTTCAACAAATGGTGCTTGAACAACTGTCATCCACAGGCAGAAAAGTGAATCTAGACACAGACCTTACATCCTTTACAAAACTTAATTCAAAATGGATCACAAGATTTAAAAATTGCCCAAACTATAAAAATCTTAGAAGAAAACCTAGATGATATTGTGTATTTTAAATTCAACACCAAAGGTATAATCAGTGAAAGAAATAACTGACAGTTGAAGTTCATTAAAATTTAAAATGACTGCTCTGCAAAAGACAATAATAAGAGAATGAGAAGACATATCTCTCACAAGGACAAAATATTTGTAAAATACACATTTGAAAAGGATTGTTATGTGAAATACACGAAGACAAAACTCAATAAGAAAAAATAAATAAATAAAACAAGAGCCAAAAACCTTTAACATGACACCTCACCAAAGAAGATATGCAGATGATAAATAAGCATATGAACAAAGGTTCCACAACCTAAGTCATCAGGAAAAAGCAAATTAAAATGCGATGTCACTACACACCTATTAGAATGGTCAAATCCAGAACACTGACAGCATCAAACGCTGGTGAGGATGTGGAGCAACAGGAACTCTCATTACTGCTGGTGAGAATGCAAAATGGTACAGCCACTTTGGAAGACAGTTAGGTAATTTCTTATGAAACTAAACATACTCTTACCATGCCATCCATCAATTGTGCTCCTTGGTATTTAACCCAAAGGACTTGAAAATTTATGTCCACACAAAAACTTGAATGTCAATGTTTACATTAGCTTTATTCATGATTATCAAAACTTGGAAGCAACCAAGATGTCCTTCAGCAGGTAAATGGATAAACTGGTATATCCAAATACTGGAATATTATTCACTACTAAAAATAAATGGACTAATGAGCCATGAAAAGACATGAACTTTAAATACATATTACTAGATGAAAGAAGCAAACCTGAAAAGACTATATAACATATGATTCCAACAATATGACATTCAGAAAAAGAAAAACTATGGAGACAGTTAAAAGATCAATGGTTGTCAGCGGTTGGGGGTGGGGATGGATAAATCCGCAGAGCAGAGAGAATTTTTAGGGCAGTAAAAATACTCTGTAAAATACCATGATGATGGATATATATTATTATATATTTGTAAAAATGCATAGAATGTACAACAACAAATCTAAATCATAATGTAAACTATGGAGTTTGGGTGTTTATGATGTGTCAGTGTGGGTTCATCAATTGTAACAAATGTCCACTCTTGTGGGAGATGTTGATAATGGGGGAGGTTGTGTATGTGTGAGGGCAGAAGGTATATGGGAAACCTCTGTACCTCCTTTTCTATTGAAAACTTTTCTTAAAATATAAAGTCTTAATAAGGAAAAAATTAAAAACATTTCTGAGAGATTTTAAAGAATACTTAAACATATGGACCAATATATCATGTTCATGGATTGGAAGACACAATATTGTTACAATGCAAATTCTTCCCAAATTTATATGTGGATTCAATACAATCTCAATGAAAATTTTTGTTAGAAATTGGCTGATTCTAAAACTTTTATGGAAATAAAAGTGACGAAGAGTAGCCAAAACAACTTTTCTTTAAAAATTTTTTTTAAGATTTATTCATTTTTGAGAGAGACAGAGTGCGAGTAAGGGGGGAACAGAGAGAGAGGAAGACATGGAATCTGAAGTAGACTCCAGGCTCTGAGCTGTCAACACAAAGCTCGATGCAGGGCTCGAACCCACAAATGGTGAGATCATGACCCAAGCCAAAGCCGGATGCTCAACCGACTGAGCCACCCGGACCCTTCTAAAACATCTTTTCAAATAAAGAACAAAGTTGAGAACTAGAACTACCCTGATTTTAAGACTTATAAAACTACAGTTTTCAAGACAATATGGTATTAGAATAAATACAGACAAACAGAGCAATGGGACTGAATAGACAACACAAAAATAGATCCACACATATATAGAAAACTGGTTCATGACCAAATTTCAATGACTATTCAGTAGAGAAAAAGTATTCTTTAAAAAAAAAATGGTGCTGAAATACTGGGATACCCCTATGTGAAAAGGAACGAAAGAGAGGAAGGAAGGAAGAAAGGAAGGAAGGAAGGAAGGAAGGAAGGAAGGAAGGAAGGGAGGGAGGGAGGGAGGGAGGGAGGAAGGAAGGAAGGAAGGAAGGAAGAGAAAGTTAGGAAGGAAGGGAGGGAGGAAGGAAGGAAGGAAGAGAAAGTTAGGAAGGAAGGGAGGGAGGAAGGAGGAAGGAAAGGAGAGGAAGAGGACTTTCACTTTTATGAAAAAAGAGAAACAGCAAAATTGGAATTCAGCATTTGTTTTGCAGGGAGACATTACAGAGGCAGTGCACGACCGGAGGGGCGAGGGTGGCACCACCGAGCACCCCTAAGGGAACTGTGCGTCTCAGCTCATCTCCGCGTCTCAGCGTCCAGCTGCCATGACTTTGAACTGTGCTTTATCTTGATTTACTCTGTGCCTTCATCATCAAGATGCGTCCTAAGATATCAGAAAGGCCTAAGAGAGGTTATTATTATGTATAATATATAATAATACATATAATAATATGTATAATACAAAGACATACACTTATATTAAATATATATCGTAAGATTGTCTGGTGTGTAGGCATATAAGTAACTTTCTGTTGAAATCCATTCTCAAATCTATCATTTGCTGCGATTCAGTCTCCTAAATGTATGGGGTTATGTCACTTTAGATATCCCTTGTGTAATATTTTGCTTTATTGGACTTACTTTCATTTACTCTTCTTTTGTTCCCTGCAGTGCCCAGCTTAGTACTTTCCAGATGGCAAATCCTGGCTAGTTCATGGTTGAGTTTAGTAGAAGTAAACTTCTGCATTGGATTATTTTTCCCACATGGAAATCAGTGATGGAACTTTGCAAACAAAATGACCGAGGGTTGATGGAGGGAAGTGGATGGGTGATGGACATTAAGAAGGTCACTTGTATTGAGTATGAGGTGTTGTATCTAAGTTATGAATCACTGAATTCTATTCCTGAAACCAACATTACATTATATGTTACCTAACTAGAATTTAAATAAAAATTTGAAAACAAATGATTTCTTTTTTTCAATATTTTATTTTATTATTTTTGGAAAGAGAGAGAGCAAGTGGGGGAGAAGCAGAGAGTGAGGACAGAGGATCCCCTCAGGGATCCCCTCAGGGGATCCTCTGACAGTAGCAAGCCTGATGTGGGGCTTGAACTCGCGAATCCTGAGATCATGACCTCAGCCAGTCCACGGGCTGAGCCACTCAGGTGCCCTGAAAAAAATGATCTCTTATTAAAATTAGTTTAACTCAAAAGTCAAAGAATCTAAACAATTAGAAAATAAAATCTAAATAGTTAAGTATTCTCTCTCTCTCTTCAACCAATAGAAACCTTGTATCTGCCTTCATAGTTTATACAGAACAAAATTTATTTCTATACTAAGCACCATTGGTTTAGAATATATACCACCGGGAAGAGCGAACTTGCTTATTTAAAAGGCATAATACAATAACTATTGGTATACTAATTAACCTTCCTCTAACCTCCAGGATTCTTTAGACATAAAAATCTTAATACCACACAGTTATATGGCCACTGATCCAAACCATTACCAGTAGAAAAAACTCAGGCTCAGAAACGACTTCACCTAAAGTCTCAGCATTAGTATGTCTGTCCTATGGGTGTGCTGTGTCCTATAAATGAGTGCTGGCCCTCTAAAAAGTGCAGCTCTCTGGCTGGCCCAGGGGCAGACGGCCCAGGTCCACGTTAGAGCTTGCCGGTACAGTTGATGATCATCTCGGAACCATTTTTTCTTTAGTCTAAGATTACTCAAGTTGGGAAATTAGAAGCAGCTGTATTCGGAAAAAACAAACCCTATTTTATCATGTTTGTAATATCCCAGGATGTGCCAGGTTCTAACCACTGAAATAAGACATCATCATTTGACAAATGACATAGATTCCTATACTCTCAGAATTGACCAAGGATTGCCCATAGGGGGACATTTCTTTGGGAAGATTTATGAATGTGAAGTTACAGAGATAGTTCAGGAAACTAATATCAAAAAACTACCAGGCACTACCCCAGGCATGTTATACATGTTGTATTACATAATCCTCACAATATTCTGTAAGGTAGCTATTATGAACCCATTTTACAGACTGAGAAACTGAGGATATGAAATGTTAAGCCAAATTCACAAAACAATAAAGTAACAGTTGTTATTTAAATTCTTGTTTGAATGACTACATAGGATTTCTGCTGCACTGCATAGCCTCCCAGACAGAAAGATCAAACACAGGGGAAAAACTAAGTGTTTTCATATTATTCAGGAAGCATAATTCAGATCCAAATTCAGATCATGTCATGGAGGACTGTAAGAAAATATGTCTTATACTGTTTTTTTTAATTTTTTTTAGTTATGAGTACCACGATTCTTTTCCTCAAAAAAAAAAAAAAAGAAAGAATAGAATCAGAAACAATAAGTAGAATATATTTGTAAGGAATAAATCACTCTGAGCAAACCTAATTACTTTCTTTCTTCCAGCAGAATTACATGGCCAAAAGATAATGGAAGTACAAAAGACACAATATATCTTGATTACTAATATATCAGATAGTGTCTCTTAGACATTAACTAGCACAATTAATTGAAAATAGTTTCAATCTGGAATAAAAATGAACTTCATAGAAACAAAAGGGCAATACCATATGCTGAAAGGGGCCATGCCAGGCTGCCTGCCTTGCCCTGCCCCCAACTGCCATTTGTCATGGTACTTGTAGGGGCAGCAATTGTCTGGAATTACAAAGCAGACAAATCTTTCTGTCTGGTGCTGGCTCTGCCTATCTAGGAGACTCATCTTGCATTAGATGAGGTAAAAGTTGGGGGAGGGAAGGCATAGAGAAGTACACACTAGGGACATGAGTAGCGATTGTAAAACAAATGCACAATGGTTCAGGAAAGAACTGTGCAAAACCACCTGAAGGAGCCATCGTGACCTCCAGAGGTTTGTTACTGAATTTCAACTAAACTTTACAAGGTATCTGAAGAAACAGCATATCAGCCAGAGTCAGTCTTGACGGCATACAGAAAGGAACCACAGGAAGTGAACCATGTTGGATTTAGCCAGGTTCAATAACCTGCTCAAGGGCACATGGTTGGAGGGAGAACTGAGCCACAAAGTGTGTCAGTGTCTCTGGATTTTAACCACCTAAACCCCAAGGTCACTTCGTGTAAAGATGTATATCATCAACTCACACTTCTCTACCTCTTTGAAGCCAGGCAACCACTAAGTTCCACAAGTCAATGAGAGGACCTGCAGGTAGTTGGTAGTAGAAATAGGCACAACCTCCAGGAATGGAGGTAATTGGAAACCACAGGATGGTAAATAGACAGATTCCTGCTTCCTCTTAGGAACCTGTAGGTTCTTTTGAAACGATTAGATCCTGGTTAATCAGAAGGCGTGGAAAAGGCACTTGCATTGTACCTTTTGGGCCTTTAGCCAGGACAGGGATGGCCAGGCTTGCCACGGTAAGCATACTCTCAGGCTTACCCTCGGAGGTATACTCCAGGTTTTACAGAGTGACCATGAGAGCTACTTGTTAGGAAGAAAGCACATTCCTCATAAACCATGCAGAACAAAGAAGCCTATGTTTGCTATTTAGAGATAAAGCCTGTTCCAGCGCATAGCTTCTGTTTGTCTAAGCTGAAGGCAGGTAAACTCACTCCAGGCAAAAATATGAAGTCCTCAAAATGTTTTTGCATATTAAAAAAATTTTTTTAATGTTTATTTTTGAGAGAGAGAGAGAGAAGAGAGAGAGAGAGAGACAGTGTGAGTGGGGGAGAGGCAGAGAGAGAGGGAGACACAGAATCCAAAGCAGGCTCCAGGCTCTGAACTGCCAGCACAGAACCCGATGTGAGGCTCAAACTCACAGACTGTGAGATCATGACCTGAGCTGAAGTCAGACACTTAACTGACCGAGCCACCCAGGTGCCCCCCCATATCTTGAGATCATTTTGCCTCACTGAGTGTGACAAAGTAAGATTCCCTAACCAGTTCCCTGCTTAATCAACTGAGCCACCCAGGCACCCCTGGAGTTCCTATAGCTTTTTGATATAGAGTATTGGGGAAGATCTTTCTGGTATGAATTTCCTAAGTAAGGGTTATTGTTTAAGGTTAGCCCTTTTTGGGCTACTTGCAAACAGATATTCTGATGACAAAGATGGAATTCCAATCACAAATACTATGTACCAGAAGACAGCCTACGTCTTTCAAATAATACTGAATTTGGTCAATTTCTGAACCTGGACTAGAACCTTCCTAAAATTGATTCTTTGGTGCACATTGAAGGGTTTAGAACCACTTGAACTATTTTCCAAGATTCATGTTCTTCAAAGCTTGCATTTATCGGGGCAAAGTAAATATTTCTAAAGAGAAGAACCACTCTCTAGATTTTTCTTGGGCTCCATAATACCCCAGACTTGTTTTCAAACAGACCCTACTCCTCTTCAAATCATCACCATTTCTTGAATTTACAAACATACTAAAGGAACATCTTCTCACCAAGATCACCAATCTTCTCCATCTGGAGATTATAAATGTAATTTGTAGGTATTTGTACTGCTAAGTTTGATGGTGAGTTCAATAGAGCACTTTAAAAAATGTTTTAATTGATACTTTATAAGAGTCACCTTAGATACTGCATTGTTTCCTCTTGTTTAAACCAATATGTTCATCTTAATCTCAGGTTAAACAGCCCTTGATCAGCCCTAACCTGCCATGTGTTTCTAAATTATCCCCTTCATCACACTTATAGTTACTGGTTTGCACAGAAGCATCATATACCACCACACTTGATGGTATGCAAGGTGCATCGGAGTACGGTTCTGTCCCAAATACCCCTGCATGGCCAGTATCTAGCAGAGTGCTCAGAACATACTGCTGAAAATATGTTGAATAAATGAATTATTTAAGTGAAATCTTTGGAGGAATATTTGTGAGACTCTTTAAAACTCTTTGTTATAATATCACTACACTCACAGAAAGAATTCCAACAGAGCTGTGCCTTAACTCACTGGGTCCCATGAAAACCTGGACTTTAAATCTCATTGAAAAGCAAACACAAAACAGGAATCTAAAACAATGAGAAACTCTAGTGAGACTTTATAATGACATGCCATAGGCCACAGACATTAAGGGATCTGTTTACAATACATTTTTCAAACATTAGCAAAACTATTTTTGCGATGCAGTCGGCTTAATTAAAAAAAAAAGTTCACCTGCAAAAGAAATGCAGCGTTTTTTTTTTTTTTTAAAGATATTAAAAACCCTTTTAGGGAAAACATACTCCAGATGGTCCGTAAACTTACTTCCCTACAGGTTTAAGCATAAATGAGAAGAATTTAAGAGAGTACTTCACTGCTCTAAATAAATTCAAGGCTCACAACTCGTATAAATTTTACTGGGGAAAGTAGAGGCAACCATCGGATGAATTTGTTAAAAAAGTGTCAATTGTCCTTAAGGAATTTTGGGGAATGAGAGACATGCCAAAAGTTTAGAGATGGGCAAAATACAATCTTCACATACATAAGGAATGTATTCTGTGAATTATTAATCTATGCATTGAGTAGAGATCCCAGACAAAATTCTATGGCATATTATTAAATAAGAGTTTTAAAGGGGCACCTGGGTGGTTCAGTCGGTTAAGCATCCAACTTCAACTCAGATCATGATCTCATGGTCCATGAGTTTAAGTCCTATGTCCAGTTCTGTGCTGACAGCTCAGAGCCTGGAGTCTGCTTCAGATTCTGTGTCTCCCTCTCTTTCTGCCCTTCCCTCGCTCGTACTTTGGGTCTCTGTCTCTCTCAAAAATAAATAAATATTTTAAAAATTGATTAAAGATTGTTTTTAAGTACTTAAAACATAAAGGAGAATGGGGAAAAAACCTGTTTATTTTCTGGATTATTATATATTAATGTGCTATTTGATTTAAGAATGTAGAGTAGAAATTTTGTCCAAATAAGCGGTATCTTTAGAGAAAATGATGTTTGAATTGCTTTATAAGAGGATTTTTTTAACCTGGTGGGGGCATAGATTAGCTTCGTAAAGTCCATAAACCTCCTGAAATTATAAAATATTTCAAATATGTCTAAGTACCTTTTACTAGGGAGAGAACACATAGCTTCCTTATCTCAGCTTCTAACTCAAAAAGTTAAGAACTGCTTCAGTAAAGTCTAAGAATCCTAATGGCAAGTAATATTACTTAGGTGATACTGGTTATTCACAGGTCATGTGGATCTCAGAAAATACAATTTTCAGAGGGTTAGTTCGAGACACCCTAAGACCTTCCAGTATTCTCTGCGGTGCATACAAATGACTGACTGCAACTATAGGCTGGCATTTCTATACAAGGTGCTGGTGGTGCCACATATTCATCACCTGTAAAAACACAAGACAGGGCATTTCTCATTATCCAAGAAGCTGAAGGCTTTACGAATCCCTTAATATAATGATTCTTATTAGTGCTATTCAAACTTGTTTGTAAAGTTTCAGTACGATTGTTTTCTTAAAGAAATTCATTAGTCACTGCACATAGGGATATAGGAAAAACTTCTTGGTAAGAATACCACTATGAAATCATGTTTAAGACTTCAATAACTCAATTCTGTATTTTTATTTTATTTTTTTTATTTAAAATTTTTGAAATGTTTTTAAAAATTTATTTATTTTGAGAAACAGAGAGTGTGAACAGAGGGGGGCCAGAGAGAGAGAGACGCAGAATCCAAAACAAGCTCCAGGCTCTGAGCTGTCAGCACAGAGCCTGATGTGGGGCTCAAACTCATGAACTGTGAGATCATGACCTGGGCTGAAGTCGGAAGCTTAACCAACGGAGCCACCTAGGTGCACCACCAGTTAGGTATTCTGCGAAGAATATGGGGTTTATGATGGTAGGCAGGGAAATCCCCTACTTTCAGTCATTAAAGCAGTTTGTTATAAGTTAGAACCTCTGATTATTTTTATTGAGCTAGAGTTGACATATAACATGCTAGTTTCAGATGTATAAGATAATGATTCAATATTTGTGTATATTGCGAAATGATCATTGCAATAAATCTAGTTAATGTCCATCACTACATAGAACCTATGATTAAAGATCTTAATTTTTGCAATTACTTGGACACTGGTTTAAAATGAATTGTCCTGTTCATCAGAGGAGAGGTGGGTGGGGGGAATGGGTTAATAAATTATGGGGATTAAGGAGAGCACTTGTTGAGATGAACACTGGGTGTTGTATGTAAGTGTTGAATCACTAAGTTGTACACCTGAATCTAATACTACACTACATGTTAAATAACTGGAATTTAAACAAAAAATGAAAAACAAACTTGAAAAAAAAAAGAATCATTAGATAGATAGATAGATGATAGATAGATAGATAGATAGATAGATAGATAAACAAATAAAATTGTCCTGAAATAAAAATTGACAGTCTTAGGGTGAAAATACTATTATAAGTCTTTCCAATTTGACATAAATAAGACACTTTTGAAATTCTCCTTATGTAATCATCAAAATATATCTGTGGAGTATATACTCTTATCCTCCCTCCCCTCCATTTGCAGAGAAAAAAAACAAGTCTAGTGTGGGTAAGTAATTTGCCCAAGAACACTGAATAACTATGCCATGATATAAATCCAAGTCCCCGTCAACTATTCAACTTTTTTCCTGCTACTCATGACTCTTTAAAGATTAAATTTAGGGGCACCTGGGTGGCTTTGTTGGTTAAATGTCCAACTTTGACTCAGGTCATGATCTCACAGTTCATGGCTTCCAGCCCCACTTTGGGCTCTGTGCTGACAGTTCAGAGCCTGGAGCCTGCTTTGGATTCTGTGTCTTCCTGTCTCTCTTTTCCTCCCTCACTCACAGTCTGTCTGTCTCTCTGTCTCTCTCTCAAAAATAAACATTAAAAATATAAATTAAATAAATAAAGATTAAATTTATATCCCAATATAATGTTCAATAAAATGCATCCATTCTAATGGTGTGGTTAAGTGAGTTTTGATAAATGTATACGACCATGGACCAGCCATCGCAATTGATATATTTCCCAGGTCATAGTTCTAGGATATTTATAACATCCTCCTAAGTTTCCTTCCTGTCTTTGTAGTCGATCCTCTCTCTACTCACTAAGGAAATCATGAAATTTTTATTTTCAGTATTCAAATTTTACATCTTTATTGACTATAAGTCACACAGTATAAAATTCAACTGTTAAAAGTGTTTGATTCAAAACCTTTAGCATGTTCATAGAGTTGTGCCACTACTACCATGTTCATGTAAGTAGAATCATATCATATATGTTTTGGGGTGGAGATAGGTTTCTTTCACTTAACATAAATGAAAATTTATCCATGTCGTAGCATGTATCAGTATTCCACTTCTTTTGATTACCAAATAGTCCATCGTGTAGATGTACCACACCTTATTCATCCAATCATTACTTGCTGGACGTTAGAGTTGTTTCCACTTTTTGACTATTATGAATAATGTTTCATAACGTTCATATAAAATAACGTTTATAGTTCGTGTATATATTTTTGTGTAGAAATGTTTCGTTTCTCTTAGGATATGTACCTAGAATAGGACTTCCGGTTTCCTGTCCAGCACGTAAGGAGTTTGGAAGTCCTCACTTCCATCCACCCAATAAGAAAAAACTGAACAAAATAAAAATCAACAACTGTTCTTGGATGCATCATAGAACGGAGGTCACAGGGCAGACCATTGCCTCCAAAATTGGAGAGACAGGCAGGCAGATAACAGAGAATCACAATTAGTGAAGCAGACACGCATGAACTGAAGTCTCTAGGAACTGGTACCAGTCCCTTATCAGATGTATGTTATCAGAGACACAACTTACTAACATTTTCTATGGGCTATCTTTTCATGTTCTTGATGGGATTATTTTTAGCACATTTAAAACATTTTTATGTAGTCCAATTATGTATATACATATGTTTATGTATGTATGTACTTGTGTATTTTTCCAGTTATGTTTTTGGTGTCATGCCAATGAAACCGTTGTCTAAACAGAGACATGTCTCTAAATGGAGATTTACTCCTGTTTTCTAACAGGTTTATAACCTTGACTATTAGAATTGTGTCTGTGGTCCATTCAAGTTAAATTTTAAGTATGGTGTAAGCAAGAGAACCAACTTTATTCTTTTGCGTGTGAATATTCAGTTGTCTTCACACAATTTGTTGAAAAGAATAGTCTCTTTCCATTAAATTTTCTTGTCACTCTTGTTGAAAATCAGTTGCCTATAAACTTGTTTCTAGACTATCAGTTCTAGTCCATTTACGTCTACCTTCATGACAGCCCACACTATTTTGATTTGAATTCAGGAATTGTGAGTACCCCAATTTTATTATTTCACAAAATTGTCTGGTCTATTCTATGTCCCTTGAGTTGCTATATGAATTTTATACTCAGCTTGTCAAGTTTTTGCAAGAAAGCACAAAAAACAGCTGAAATTTTTATAGAGATTACATTAAGTTTGTAAATCAATTTGGAGAGTGTTGTCATCTTGACAATATTGTCTTTTGATGCATGAGCATAGGATGTCTTCCCATTTATTTACATTTTCTTTAATTTCTTTCAATAACATTACACTTCCTTGAAAAATTTATTTCTAAGTATTTTGTTTTTATCATGCTGTTGTAAATGAAATTTTTTTCTTCATTTAATTTTCAGATTGTTCATTGCTGGTGTATGGAATTTTAGTTGACATTTCTATAGTGATATTTTATCCTGCAAATTTTCTGAACTCATTTATTAGCTTTAATAGTTTTTATGTGGATTCCTTAGGATTTTCTATATACCTGACCATGTATCTGCAAAAAGATATAATTTCCTTCTTCTTGATAATTTGTATGCCTTTTATCTCATTTTTTTGATTATTTTCTCTGACTAGAAACTCTGGCATAATGTTCATTAAAAGTAGCAGGACAAGACAACTTTGTCATGGCTAGATCTTAGGAAGAGAACATTTTGTCTTTCATATGATGTTAGTTGTGGGTTTCTTGTAGATCCCCTTAATTAGGTAAAGACTGTTCCTTTTGTTCCTAAACTGTTGATGGATAGTTGTTATTGTTGTTGTCATTATTGTTGTTGTTTGCTTTGTGCCATATTTTATAATGACAAAGTGCTAGATTTTGTCAAGTGTTTTTTGTCTATTGTGATGTGTCATGTAGCTTTTGATTTTTATCCTATTAATATGATGTGTTACATTGATTGATTTTTGTATAATCAACCAAAATTGCATTTCTTGTATAAATCTACATGTTGGTTTGCCTGTTTTAGGGTGTCATAAACATTTAATCATTTAGTAAATTCCTCTTCTTCAGACCAGCGTAATATTCTTGAGATTCATCAATGCTCTTTCATATATCAGCAGTTCATTTGTTTTTATTGCTAGATACTAGTATTATGTGATATGGGTTGAAAATGACATTTTTCACTCATTACCTGTCAATGAATATTTGGTTTGTTTTCAAGTTTTGGCTAGAATGAATAAAACTGGTATAAATATTTTTGTACAAGTCTCTGTGTAAATATTCATCTTCACTTACCTTGGATAAATACCCAGGAGCACAATTTCTGGTCATACGGTAATGGAAGTTTACCTCAACAAGAAACTGATAAGTGTTATTCCAATGTAGTCATACCATTTTAAATCTTCACCAGCAGTATATGAGAGTTCAGTTGTTCTAGAACTTTGCCAACACTTTTTATTGTCAGTCTTTTTTTTTGCACTCTTAATGGATGTATACAATGTTGAACACCTTTCCATGTATTTATCATCCACATGACTGACATATCTTCTTTTCTAATGTTCAAGTTGTATTTCCTCTTTTATTTTATTTTTTTCTTAGGATTCAAGTCATTTTTCGCATATATGTACAATAAATATTTTCCCATTCTGCCCCTGATGCTGATTCATTTTGCTAATGTCTTCATAAACCAACGCTTTAATTGTTATAAAGTTCAATTAGTTAATATATTTAAAGTTTATGATTTTTTACATTCTGTTTAAGAAACTTTTGCCTATTCCATGCCTTCAAATTTTTCTTCTATGTTTTGTTCTAGAAAATTTATAATTTTAGCATTTAGATTTAGGTCTATTATCTATCTAGGCCAAATTAATTTTGGGTATGGCAGGAGATGATGGTAGATGCTTGTTTTCTTACTTATGGAATCTGTTGTTTAGTATCCCTTGCTCAAAAGACATTGTTTGTTGACAATCAACTGACCATGTATACAAGTGTAATTTCTTAGATTTACTATTCTATTGCAGAAAAATTAGCTGAATATATCTCAAATATCTTGAAAACATCTCTTACACGATCATATCTTCTGCTATCTCTATTTTACTCTTCAGGTCACCTAATAAACTTACAGTTTTATCTCAAGAATTTACATTGGCTCTTTTGTTTTCATTCTTCTAATGATATTTGCTGTTTACTATATATTTACTTCATATTTACATCTCTGATGCTCTTTATTAATTTCTTTGGATCCGAGGTGCCACATGGTATCATTTGTCTTGAGCCTGAAAAAAAAAATATCAGGACCTTTAAGAGTCCATTTCCATTTTATATACATTATAAAACTCAGAATACAATATTGTAATTTTAGCTTTTAAATAACCATAGCCTTTTAAAGAAATTAAGAGGAAAGAATCAGCAAAGTTGAATACAGATCACTAGAAATTGCAAATACAAGATGCTCAACAAACTCTAAACAGGGTGAACGCAAAGAAAACTCTCCTGGCTCTACCATAGTCAAACTGTAGTTTCCTTGCTTCTAATTTTCCTTGCTTTAATTTTCAGTTGCTCTGCCAACCTTTTAGGCTTTCTCTCTAATACCTCAGAAAATAATACTCCTGCTCTCTGATCTACACAAAGTTGATAACAGACTCAGCTTAGAAAACAGCAAATGCAAGTCTTACCTGAACTTTAGCCAAATCTTTTAAGTGTAGATTCTTCTCTGATCTCTGGCTGCATTTTTGCCAGTCCCCCCAGGATCTCCCTTGCATGTGAAGTATAGCTATCGACCTGAAATTTGGGGGAACTTAGAGCCAAAATTTGGGGGGTTACGGGTGAAATTCTGTCGTTGTCAGGTTATCAACACTTGTTATTCTAGTTATAAGTACTATTCTCTGGTACCTTGAGCTACTAAGCTGCAATTTTCTGTTGCCCTTGGGTGTTTGGGAGTACCCTCTGCCAAAACTCTTGTCCTTTTGGCTACAGTTTTTTTTAAGAGTAAATTCATTGCCCTCCATTTTTGCAATGTCTTCTGGGGATTTAAATAATTATTTATACATTTGTTCAGTTTGTAAACTTCATATAGATTCATATAAGTTACTAAGTATAACTCCAGGTGCTTAACAAGTTTTCATGTTATCTGGTTAACCATTACCGATATACTGATGTCTGGTTAAATATTATTTGACCAAGTAATCTTTCCATGACTTCTTTTAGGTGCTTCAAAAGCATCTGTATCCCTTTATAATGCTTATCTCCTTTATAACTACTTCAATATATATTGTTTCATGAGGATATAAGCACCAAAGAATAAGCCTTATGTGCGTTTTGTATAACAAAGTATAGCCAGCACACAACACAGTGCTTAGAACGTAATGGGTGCTTAATGCACATTGGCTGAGCTAATAAAATAAAATCTCTGGTGAACTATTTATAAAACTCAAAGCTAAAATTATCTCTAGTTCCAATGAAGCAATTCCAACAAACATCAATGGTATAAAAACTTCTGACCTTAAATCGCACTGGAAATTAAACACACACACACACACACACACACACACACACACACACACACACACAAATCCCAAAAGAATGAAGATTAAATGAACTGGCTAAATACAGTCAGGATTTTTTCTTTTATAACTTTGAAGAAGAAATTAACACAGACATTGAGACATACTTAGGAATTTGCACTGAGGAATAAGTAAAGAATGGAAATAAGAAGATAAAATGTGGAAGAGACAAACATTTAGTAAGAACAAACTCCTTGTGGTTTAACAGGAACAGATCACAATTCATACCAGGAAAATTTGGAAATTTGGAAATTTGGAAATGTTTTCTAGATAGCTATAGAAACTGATCACAAAAACTCAGTTATCAATGTTCTATAATGACTACAGAAAGTGGGTGGGGTAAGTGTAGAGGGCAAAAGTACTACTTGCTTATGATGAAAACAGTAAACCAGAGGAAAACATAATCAGAACTAGTAGCTACCCAAACTAAAAGGATGTGAGGATTTCGTGGTTCCATCTTAGGTATAAATATGGATGTAAATATAGATATACATATACAAATACGTATACATATATAGGTATAATTTATATGTAGCAGCGATCTTGGTGTTCCTTACAAGAATAGGTTAAGGTTTTGGTCTGTGTTAACTCTATCCCTTTGACACTCTGATAATGGAGAGAGACATAGTCTGTCAGCTCTTCTCCCTTCACTGAGGGGAAAAAAAACCCAACAATCTGAAATCACTGCTCTGTACTTTTGCCACATTGAATAATCCAATACTAAATGAAAAGCCGTACGGTATAATAGAGGGAGCAGTGGGAAAGGAAATGAGACGATCTGTCCTTAATGAACTGTGTGACATGGACTGTTTCACTAACCTGTAAGACGTCAGTGCTCTCATTAGCTAAGCAAGGAGACACAACAAGAGGGCATCTAAGATATATCCTACTTCTTTTTAATATAATTTCCTAATTTTTCATTTAAATAATTTTCCACTTCAGGATCCATCTGTAGTCGTGATCTAAGATTTTACTGAAAAGATAAGTATTGGAATTAATTTTACAATTTATCAGGTGGTGAATAGTATCTTGCAGTCTTTACCCAGGATGATTTCATTGCATTGTATTTATTCTTTAATTCAATACTTACTTACTAAGTGTTTGTTACGTTCCTAGCTGCTATGTTAGGTTATGGATATAAAATGGTAATCAACACACTTCAAGACCTCAATTAAATTATAAAGAAATAAGGTAGATGGAACAACAGAAAAATTCTGAACCATGTGAGAAGTGCTGTGATTTGAATAAATGCAAAGTATTCTGAAAGCACGCCAAAATTGCTTCACCTGGTTTTCAGGAAGTTAGGGAACACATTTCTTTTCTTTTCTTTTTTTTACATTTTTTTTCTTTTAATGCTTAGTTTTGAGAGAGAGAGACGTAGAGGGAGAGGGGGAGGGCAGAGAGAGAGTGAGAGGAAGACACAGAATCTGAAACCCACTCCAGGCTTTGAGCTGTCAGCACAGAGCCGGATGTGGGGCTTGAACTCAGGAATGGCAAGATCCTGACCTGAGCTGAAGTAGGACACTCAAGCGACTGAGTCACCCAGGCGTCCTGGGAAAATGTTTCAAGAGAGATGATATTTTCTACAGGAAATCATGCTATGTAATATGGAGAGATTCATAGATGCCACTGAACGACTCCTACTTTCAAAGTGATTTCAGTTTTGAACAGAAAGTAAAACGAAGGTAAATACAGTATTGGATAAAAAGTAAAAAGTGACTTGAAAGGTTACGTATACAAATTTTCAGCATTTTAAAAGAAGCAGAGGGGCACCTGGGTGACTCAGTTAAGCTTCTGACTCTCCATTTCTGCCGAGGTCGTGATCTCGCAGTTTTGTGAGTGCAAGCCCTACATTGGGCTCTGTGCTGACAGTGTGGAGCCTGCTTGGGATTCTCTCTCCCTGTCTCTGTATCTCTCAAAATAAATAAGTAAACAATTTTTTTATATAAAAGAAGCAGGAACTTCCTCTAATTAAAGAAGTCAAGGACATCTTTAAGAAAATTGTGACATGTTTACTGGTGTTAAGAAGACAAGGGGAAGCATTCAGAAAGAAATTTATTAAGCCAAAATTTCCAGAGCTAAGGAGTGGCCAACAATGTCACTTACCAAATCCTAGGGAAGTAGGGAATAGGATTACCATGGCTTACAAATATGGGGGGTTCAAGTGGGTCTTTTAAATAACAGATATATTTATATTTAGAGACAAATGTTATCACCAACGCTTTCTCACTCTCTGTCCCTTGACTCTCATTATCTCTGCTCTTCCGTGAACGGTGACCTGATACTTTTTTGCTATAAGCATCCCTAAGCTAACATCTTTAAACCTTAGCAATGCAGATGCAAAATCATTTCTCTTTGTCTTTTAACATCCATTTATAAAATATACTGAAGGCCTCTACCATGTCTTTATTCATTACTTAAACTAATCACCATGAAGTATAAAATGGGTTATGATGCTTGGCGAGGCCTGTCTGTAACCTTGTGGCCAGAGAGCAGACAGTGTGCTGTGACTGAGGGTCCCTTTATTTTTTTTTAATTTAAATTTTAGTTAGTTAGCATACAGTGCAACACTGGTTTCAGGAGTGTATTCAGTGGTTCATCACTTACGTACAATACTCAGTGCTCATCATAACAAGTGACGTCCTTAGTACACATCACCGTCTAGCTGATGGTCTCTGTAAAACTGGGAAGGACTGAGGAAACGTAGTTCTCATATGGGACAGTGATTCTGGGAGACAAAAAGATTATCCACTACTGTTGCTGCCCTGAGGAGGTGAGAAAAATAATGGATAAAAACCCTTATTTTTCCCCTTGCTACATGTGAAAGTACATACCATCATATCACTGCTTGATAAATATTTACTAGTTTTAAAAGAAACATACGAATGGTTTCCCTCAGTGTCCAGTGTTCAATAACATTTCAGTCTGTGGCCCACTAAAACAAAATACTTAGGAATTTTATTCCAAAACATATATCCCTCGCCCCTTCAGCAAATACAAATACACATTCCAGAAGTAAAAGAATTCTGATTAAAATTCTGTAAATAAAATGCGAGATGATGTTGAAAAATACTAAATATTGATAAGAGATTTGTTAGCACTTTTGAATGAGGACCACTAAAAATACTTAAGAACTTGATTCTAAATGTTTTTAAGGCTTTTCACAAAGTAAAACTCAACTCTTAATTTTCTTAAATATAGCAATGGTGTCTACTAAGGAAAGCAGAGTCAATCCACAGTAGATTATGAAGGGAATTTGTCCGCAACCACAGTTATCCGGAAAAGAGAAAGGAAACAAAGTCCTGCAAGAAATTAAACTAGTTATCCTCAGAACTCATGCTCTTAGGTAACAGGAAGTCCTCACTCAGAGCTTTACGTCTTTATATTAGCGTCCCTTGTAACAAACTTAACTTAGTTCTGCTGTATAGATTCCTTCCAATAACAGATCAGCCAACAGATGAGAAAGCAGAGAACTCCCAAGTGGTTGCATAATGATAACCAGGAGGAAGCACAAAAGACAACCCAAAAATGAGCTGAGAGACAAATGAGAATTGAAAAAAGCAAAATAATGAGGGTAAGAGAAGGGCACCCAAACGGGCTAGGAGACACCCTGTAAGTCACAACATTTGTCTGTGTAGAAGACACTGGCTCTGTTATTTAACAGTTCATTATTTAACCTCCACGGGTCTCCCCCAACAGAGGTCGAAATCAAAGAGCTTCTCATCAGATATTCCACTTCCAGTTATTTAACGGAGAGAAATGGAAACATCTATCCACACCAAACACTCATACATGAATGTATATTAATTAATGTATATTAATGTAGCATTAATCCCAATGCCCTCAAATTAGAAAAACCTAAGTGTCCATCGAGGAGTGTAGGGCTAAACAAAATATATCAAAACAAGAGGAAACTACTCATCAGTTGAAAGGAACAACTACTGATAGAACCCAAAATTTGTACAAATCTCAAAATCATTGTACTGAACAAAAGGAACTAGACACAAATAAATATATATGGTGTGATATCTTAACATAAAAATTCAGAAAATTCAAAGTAATCCAGGGTGGCAAAAGTGGCGCCCGGGTGACTCAGTCAGTAAAAACCACGAGTCTTGATTTCAATCAGGTCATGATCTCACAATTGTGGGACTGAGCCTCGAGTCAGGCTCTGCACTGATATCAAAGAGCCTACCTTGGCTTCTCTCTTCCTCTCCCTCTCTGCCTCTCTCACTTTCCCTCTCTTAAAATAAATAAATAAACATTAAAAAAAATGGACCAGTAGTTACCTGGGAACAGAAGTAGAGGGAACATGAATGGGAAAGCGTTCAAGGAAGCTTTCAAGGGTGATGCAAATATCTTGTATTTGATATCCGCCACGGTTTACAGGTGTGTAACCTGCCAAAAGTTTATCTAATCATATACTTTAAATAGATCCTGGTTATTTTTCATAAATTCCACCTCAATAAAAAACAAGGTTTGCTGAAATTCTGTGAACTTTTAAAGCAGAGCACTCTTTGATACCTAGTTGCTACAAATGTTAAGTTGGTGTTTTCTTTTTCCCTGAACAGTACTTGAGAGGATTCTTTTAATTTAACATTTTAAAGGCCAAAAGAGTAATTATTTTTAAAAATCTAAAGAGAAAAAAACTAGCAGGTATTGATCACTTATTACATATAAATATTTTACTTATGTTGTATCATTTCAATGTAATACATGGAATTTAATCCACATTATAAATGAAAAAACCTAAGTCTCAGAAAGTTTATTGAATTTCCTTTGGGTCTCATATCATTTAGACCATTGCCTCATATTCCTACATGATTTGTTTATTTAACGTACTAAGGTTCATATTACAGTCAGTAAAATGTACCCATTTTAAGTGCACATTCCAGTAAGAGTTAATGAATGTATCTACTCATGCAATCACTATCACAAGCAACGTGGAAAATATTTTCATCACACCAAACATTTTTTATGCCCTTCTCAGTTAATTGCTGCAATCCCTGGCCTTAATCAATAACCTGCTTTCTCTCATAATAGAATAGTTTGCAATTTCTTATATGCAAATTTTTATATTTCTATGTTGAATACAAACTTTTTATTCAAAATTACAATAATAGAATTGTATTCTTTTGTGTCCGGCTTTTATAATTCAGGGTAATAATTTCATGATGATCACACATTGCTATGTGTATAAGTAATTTGGCCTTTTAAATTATTGAAGAGTATTACATCATACAGACATATTGCATTTTTAATCTAGTCACCTGTTGGTTGATATTTAGATTGGCTCTAGTTCCCAGCGTAGGACGATTACCAATAAAACTCTTATGAACATTTGAGTATAAATCCCTTCGTGCACATATCTTTTTATCCTCTTGGTTAAATGCCTAGCTGTGCAATAGCTGGGTAATATTATAGATGTATGTTTAACTTGACAGGAAATTGCCAAATGTTTTCCCAAAACGGCTGTATTATTTTACATTTGCACCAGCAGTAAATAAGAGTCTCGGTTGTTCCATATCCTGCAAATATTTGGTATTGTCATTAAAAAACAACAGCAAAATGTAGCCATCCTCACGAATGTGTCCTTTTGGTCCTGACTTGCATTTCTGTGAAGTTGACTACCCTCAAAAGGGCTCGAACCCTCGAAAGGAACCATGAGCTCACGACATAAGCCAAAGTCAGACACTTAATCGACTGAGCCACCCAGTGCCCATCTAGCACCATTTAAAAAAAAATATATGTTTCTCATTCAATTATGTTGGCATCTTTGTCCAAAATTTACGATATGTGTGTGAGTCTATTTTGGATACTTTATGATTTTCCACTGATCTTTACACCAATATCACACTGCCTTGACTCAGATAATAAGTCTTTAAATCAAGTTGTGTAAGTTCGTATTTTTCTTTTTTAAATTGCTTTGACTAATGTGGGTCCTTTGAATTTCCAGATAAATTTTAGGTTCTGCTTGTCAATTTCACCTCCAAATAAGCTTACTACAATTTTGATTGTGATCTAATTGAATCGTTAGATCGATTTGGGGAAAATTCATATTTTAACAAGACTTCAGCCTTCCAGTTAGCAAATGTGCCATATCTTTCCATTTTCTCAGGTTGTATTAAATTTCTTTCAGTGATGTTTTATAGTACTCAGTGCATAGGTCTTGCACACGTCAAATTTATCCCTATGTATCTCATGTTTTTGATGCTTTGGAAAACAAATTTTCTTTTTTCTTTTTTTTTTCCAATTTTCTGTTATTTTATAGAAATGCTATTGTTTTTTTATATACTGACCTTATTTATACCCTGACCTTACTAGATTCACTTATTAGTCTTAGTTGCTTTTTTGCATTGCCTTAGAAATTTCTACATAGATGATCATGCCATCTACAAATTAAAGTTTAGTTTCTTGCCCATTTCATGCATCTTTTGGTTTTTGTTTTTTTGCCTTATTCCACTGGTTACTTTTTATATATTGTTTGATACAATTTGATAATATTTTGTTAATGATTCATATGCTTTAAAATAAGCAATATTAAATTATATTCACACTCATTTGAAGCAACTTATTACATTCTCCCTCATGATGTAGATGTGGTGTCTGTCATGTTTTCAGATGTGACGAAGGCAACATTGAGTTGAGGATTCATTTGGTTTGAA
Organism: Paguma larvata; assembly: GCA_030068075.1. NCBI lineage: Eukaryota > Metazoa > Chordata > Mammalia > Carnivora > Viverridae > Paguma > Paguma larvata. The sequence goes on along the minus strand of CM057831.1, from coordinate 41,731,132 downwards.
TTTAGTACTAAATACTTTTGTAGTTCACTTTCATTTATGGTTTCTTTTTTTAATAATTTTTTAATGTTTATTTATTTTTGCGTGAGAAACAGATAGAGAATGAGTGGGGGAGGGACAGAGAGAGAGAGGCAGGCACAGAATCTGAAGCAGGATCCAGGCTCCAAGCTGTCAGCACAGAGCCCAATGTGGGGCTGGAACTCACAAACCCCGAGATTGTGACCTGAGTTGAAGTCAGATGCTTAACCGACTTGGCCACCCAGGTGCCCTATAGTTTCTGTATCGTAGTCTCTCCTGATGTAGGGATACTCCTCTGTTCCCTGTGTCAATGTACTCTACTTTGTGACCTGGCCGAAGGGTCTATTATGTGTGATGTTCTTCTGATTTTGGTAGAAATTTGCAGAGTGGAGGAGAAAAGGTTTAAAATGCATGGAGCCAGAAACTTAGATGTAAGAAATCTTTCCAGCAGCGCCTGGGTGGCTCAGTTGATTGGGCGTCCAACTCTTGGTTTCGGCTCAGAACATGACCTCACAGTTTTGTGAGTCCAAGCCTGCATCAGACTCTGCCCTCGCAGTGCAGAAACTGCTTGGGACTCTCTCTCTTCCTCTTTCTCTGCCCTTCCTCCACTCATGCTGTCTCTCTATCTTTCAAAATAAATAAACTTAAAAAAACTTTCTAAATAGAAATATTTAGCACACAATATATTTCTTCTCTGAAGACTTGCTTGGATACTGAATACTTGGGCCTTCCTGATGCCTCCAGAGCTCAACGAAATGTTTTGGGAAGAAAATTTCCTTCTCAAGGAGATCTCCAGGGTGATGTTTAAAGGCAATAAATATTTTCTACACCTTTTTATATTTGTATGAGATTGTGAGAAGAATAAATGTGCATTAAGGCTTACAACGTGGTGAACTATATATAGCGATTAAGAATACGGAGTTTTGAATCATACAAACATTGGCTGGAATCAGTCTTATGTTGTTACTTCTTTATTATGTGACATCGAGCATGTCTGCATGAACTTTCATCCCCTTCTTTATAAAATGGAGATAAAAATACCAATCTTTCAAGTTTATATATATATATATTATATATAGTATATATATATATATATGTTAATATATAATACTCATTATATATAAACTTAGAGACTGATATTTTGTCTCCATGCCATTGATATCTTTTTGAAAAAAATATATGGCATTTATTACTGTGCTTTGAATTATGCTGGTTATTGTTATGTGACAGGGCCAATATATTAAACTATAATTAACACAATCCCTTTTGCCTTCCTTTTCTGTAAAGCATGGTTTCTGATAAAGATAACTCATGCTTTGTGAGCTGGTAGAAGATGAGAATACAGAGTGAGAAAGCCAAATCCCAGAAAGTGTAGACTCAGAGATAGAGTAAAAAAAAAAAAAAAAGATGAAGAAATGTGTGCAGCCGTAAGGAGGCTGACTTACAGAGAATAAAGATGATGGACAAGTAGGATTCTTAGAAAGTTTTCTGTTTGATGTGCCATCGAATCCCATTCTCAGTGTCCTCAAAAGACCCTCATTAAAGATTTATACTCCTCTTGAAATTTTATTTGGGGGGAGTAGAATTGTGTTTATTTTTATCGTGACTTTTGATGAGCCTGGGTTTAAGGCAGGAACTGGAAAGTACAAATGTATTCAATCTGCAGCCATAATCAATTTCAGTAAAATAGAAGTATCGATGCAAGGCCAAAGGAAAGAAAGTGTTGGGGAAATCAGGGAAAAGTAGCCTGAACACAGATCTTCAGCAGATCAAATAAGCAATAATATTAAAAAATTTTTTAAACAGGTAAAACCCTGGGAACAGATCCTAGACAGTCCTGAAGCCAAGGGTTATTTGTTAAAAAGCCACAAATATGATGTTTGGATACTTTATTTCATTTTAATTCCAGGGTGTCTCCTGAGATGTTTAGAAACTCAAGATTCTTGAAGAAGCCATCAAAAGAACAGAAGACAAAAATGCTAACCACCAATCACTTGAAAAAAGATAAACTGTGACCAGAGGGAATTTACAAACTCCAAAATCCTGTCTCCAGACAGTTTAATGCTTTCATTTTTTTCAGCGACACACTGGAAAGCTTTCGCTGGTATATCTATCCAAGACTGGAAAATAAATCAAGAGTTGTTTACCAAATTAGACACAATGCACAGATTGGATGTGATGAAGAAACCCGCGTGGAGAATAATCCTAGCACATTGGTTCCCATTTCACTAGATTTTGAAGTTATTGTAAAACCTATATGTTTCTTGGAGGATGCAGCACACTTTCATATAGATAGAATATATAAAAGAAATATCAGCTTTTCACCCTCACTGTGTATTTATTTTACATACTCTGTTGTCAAGCATACAGTAATTATGAAGATTAAGAATTATAATGCCAATGTTGCATAGAAAAAGAAACCTGAGTTTATTTTAAATAGAGCTAAAATGATCTATGAAAGTTACAGGCAATGATGAGACAGATCTATTTGGCTCCAAATCTCATGTTCTTCTCAGCTACTGGCTACAGGGATGGTCGATGTACTGGACTCCTTTCAAAATTGTCTAACTCACAATGTCTAACTCACAACTAACTCACAATGGCCTTCCCCTTTCAACACATAGATTCTTAGTTGATCTATACTGATTCTTCTCGAAGTCTGCTTTTTTAGATGATGATTCATTTCACTACTTCATGCATACTACCGCCCTCCTTCTGGCCGGAGGTTTATTGGTCCAGAGGTAGGCACCTGATACAAGCTGCAATAATTATAGTACTTTTCTGGCTTTTTAAAATGAATGACAAATAAGTAGCATTAAGAACAACATGTATGATTTTGTCAACTGGGGAGCAGAGAACACCAAATTGTAGAGAAAGAGGAGAAACATAGGTACAGAGAAAAATAGAGGAGAAAGGGACATTTCTGTCTGGGTTCTTAATAGTTTCTATTCCCAGAACTCAATTCCCAGAACTTAATAGTTCCTATTCCCACTTCTTCCTGTGGCCCGGCCACATTCTTCCTGTTGAGTTCCATGATGTTCCTTACCTTGTTCCATTATGATTTGTTGTCCTGTTTTGATTAAGTTAGCTCCAGCTGGCTTTCCTTCCTTGTAATCCAAGAGTTCTAACACCAAATAAGCCAGAGTTGATTTTCATCAGAAGGATAAACAGACAAGATTTCACTGGCCTCAAAGATCAAGTTGACCCTACTGGCTATGTCTTTCTTACAAAAATCTGGGTAGATATCTTTCTGTATTTCTCTCTGTGAGGTCCTTGAGGCCACACATTTGGCTTCTCCCTCTTGCTGAGCACCAAATCTCTTTTTGGCAACAGGGATTTTAAAACACCTAAACCAATTGGGCAAATAAGTACCATTAAGACCCACACTTTGGGTCAAACAGAACTTAAATTAAATCCCAAATGCTAGTTTCCTGAGTGATCTTGGTAAAATCACTTAGTCTCAGGGTGCCTGGGTGGCTCCGTTGGTTGAGCGGCTGACTTCAGCTCAGGTCATGATCTCACAGTCTGTGAGCTGAGCCCCACGTTGGGCTCTGTGCTGGTGGCTCAGAGCCTGGAACCTGTTTCAGATTCTGTGTCTCCCTCTCTCTCTGCCCCTTCGCCTGCTCACGCTCTGTCTCTGTGTCTCTCAAAAATAAAATAAAAACATTAAAAAAATTTTTTTAAATCACTTAGTCTCACTAAATCTCATATTTTTAAAAAATGGAGAGAATACTATGTATCTCGAATTATCATTGTACATATTAGAAACAAACTAATGTGTTGTGTGTGTGCCTACCACAATGTCCGGCATAGAGTAGGCACTCAATAAATGCGATCGTTAAATTGCCACAATTCTAACCTTATTATTCTTTGGCTAATAAGTAACATTGCCATGTATGTGTATTCCCTACATTGGTTTTCCATACAATCTTCCTTTATAACAGAATCTTCCATCCTTTCTTTCCTTTTTTTTCCTTTCTTCCTTCCTTTCTCCTGCCTCAAACATTTTTTGACAACCTGAAGTACAAACTAAAGATACAGTTGCTGCCTCCAAAGGTCTACAGGCTAGTAGAAGAAAGGTCAGGGCCACACAACAGCACAGGCTGGGTGTAGCAATACAGGACATGACATAGGAACACTGAACTCAGATTGGAGGTCCAGAAGAAATTACCTGGTGCCCTAGTTCCTTGAGTCACTGTTCAGAAAAAAATCTTCTCAGGAGAACTGTTACATCTACTTTCACTCCCACTGTGAGTGAGAAATAAAATTCTGTTCTGTTCAGTGATTAAGATTTGAAAGTTCTTTGTTATAAAAACTAACGGTAATTGTATTGACTAACTTAGTTCCCAAGAACCTGAGCCCTATCTCTCAACAGGAGCCCCCAGGCTATGGATACTTTGCAGGTAGACCAGACTCGGGAATCACATTCCTACACATTGTTGCTGCAGAGGTTGTTGATTCCACACAGCTTGTCTTACCTCCTTCCGTTTGACCCATCCCAGTTTGCTTTTAATCACCACTAACCTCACCCTTCCCCCAACACAGTCCCCATGGTGATATCTGATGGTATCATCGGACTCACCTCACAGTGTCAGTCTTGTCTCTAGCTGCCGAGCTACACAGAGCAGGTGGGGAGAACAAAGTCCTTATTACAGAAAGGGCAGCTCTAACTCCACGTTCCCACATACTCCAGGTCTCAATTTCTCTCTTTAACCTTCTCTTAATTCTTCAAGGATGTAAGGCATCCTTACTCTATGCAGCACTTTGTGAGTAGGTTAAACAGGAAGAAAGCCTTTTGTTTTGGGTAAGCACAGACCTTATTTTTCTGATTTAGTGTTTCCTAATTCCTCTCTCCCTGCACTGGCACAATCTACCGTCTTGATCCTTCTACTCTCCCCATCACCCCTCTTCATGTTCGCTCCTCTATCCACACACCATCTCTACACCACACACACCATTGTCCATGAGGTTCATCCTCATAATACAACTTTGTTGTGTCCTATATCCCGTCCCATAGGACTTGGTTCAGGTTTCTCCATAAGCTTTTTCCAGAGTTTTCCCCAGGGGCTAGATCCAATTCTATGAGTTAGAGTCCTGTTAGAAAGTAGAATCACCTTCCAATGGCCTCAGAGTTCTCCCAGATTCTGTTCTTCTGAATATTTTGTTTGTTCCTGCTAAGGCTCTACACCCACTTTTGTGCCTATACGCACAACCTTGAGATTAAGAGGCACATACTCTATCAACTGAGCCAACTAGGCTCAGACCTTGTTTGTCTGAATATTTTTACTCATTCGATGGGGTTCCGGGATTCCCCCCTGAAAACACACTTGAGCTAGATGAACATTTGGGACACGGTGCTTTGGTGAGGTTGACTGTCCTTACTGGATTTTTTACACTATACTTCCATTCTTTTTGGCTTTAATCATCCAGTCTCAGTATGCTTTGCACATGGGGTTGTTTACATTATGACCTGCCTGTGCACAGGAGTAGACGATAACTATCAATTCCGACACAAAAGCTAAGTAAGATCTTGGATTTTAACTCCTTCCTGACTTGAATGCTTTGAATTTGGAGTCTAATTTTATAAAACTGAAAAGTGACTTAAAATAAAGCTTCTGTACAGGGGCTGGATCTATCCTTACAGTCTTTGAATTTTATTTTTATTCTTGCTACATTTTTTTTCTGTATCAAAGTAATATAAACACATTTCAGGCGAAGAGCAAATACAAAATATTCAATCTCAGCACTCTGCAAGAAATATTACCATTTTTCTACTGTTTTCTTTTCCACTCATTTTTTATGAATACAGATGTAATTACAAACAGAATAATGATCATAGTTATTTTTTTCTGAAATTTTGTTGTAACTTATTATCCTACCCCATTTGGAGTTTTAGTTATTTGACTATTTGCTCTTTAACTACCTTTTGCTTAAATGCTTGACTCAAGAGTTACATAAGTGACTTTTTCTGAGTGACTTTTCTTACTGATTTCAGTGGCATCGAACACCAAATAATAGTCCAGTAAGCAACATTAGTTTATCGCTACAGCTGTGAGAGGTAATATTTCTACCTACCTCAAAAAGGACCTGAATAACAATGAACCATCATATGTGGTAGCACAAACGTTCATCAGATGCTTCATGGAATTTATTATCACGATCAGTCTTTCCTCGTTTCCTTTCTCCTTTTTTCTTGTCTCTCATCTTCTAGCAATAGGCACTGTGCCAAAATATCTGAGGATACAAAGACAAATAAGATAGAATTTAAGCAAAGTTTTAACTAAATAACAAGTTTAAAGAGAATCTAAATTAACAATTTTAAACCAAAGCTTAAAATTTAATTTTAAGAGCAACGATAAAAATTTAATTATAGCTATACTCCATCATAATACATTACAAATGATTTTTTTCCCAAGACACCACTGAAAGAAGATCAGAACTATTCTAGTTATGGAGGAAGACAACAATTTCCAAAAATAGAGAACCTAAGTGAGAAGGAACAGCCCAGTCTCTCGGTTCAGACCTGAACTTCCTCTTCTGGAAAACTTTACCAAACTCTGCTTTCTAGCTGCTCTTGGAGTTTTTTCTAGGCATCTTACTCTCCCATTGGATCACCCGCGACAGAACCCTGTCACCTCATTCACTAACACACAGTTGTTCTCAGCAGTCTTTCGTGACCTGGTCCTTCTCTACTGGGGCAGTTTCATAATAATATGCAATCTCTCCCTCTTGTCTCCCTTGCCCACTCCCACTCAGATCTAAAGATCTAGGATGATAAGGTAGCTGCAAGGATTAAATCGATCTAGACATTCTAATCCTTCAAAGAGTAGCTGATACATCAAAAGCAATGCAATAAATGTTACTGTGAACACTATTCACATTACTCCTAGTTTCTCTTAGCACTATTACTACTACTACCACTGCTTCCACAATTACCACTGCTTTTCCTCCTCCTCATTATCCAGATTATGGCCAATGATGGTTATGATTATGATTTCCCAGATCCAATGACTTAACATAACTTTTACTATCCCCATTTTTCACTGAAGGAAATGAGACTGGGAGAGTTTAAGTCAATTGCCGAAGACTTAAAAGTTATAAAACCAGAATTCAAAGCCAGACTGTCTGACTTAAAAGTTTGCTTCCTCTTTCATCCCATAATCATTTCCAATTAGAAACTGAATTTTGTGAATCTTCATTTAGAAAACAATGAACTTGGGGAACTTAGAGAAGCACATCTCAACCACATAAGTGGGGTTATGCCCTTTTCTGAAATTAACGATCAGAAAGTAAGCTGAACTGGTGTCAAGTATTTGTCTAAAACTCAAAAAAGCAAAGCATATCCAGAGCCAACAAGAGCAGCTTGGCTTCTCATATTCTGAATTTTTGCCATTGTTTAAAAATATAAAAACAGAATGTAACATGTTGGAAGTAAAATGTCAGCCAATGTCCTTAGTCAAAACTGGGAATTGCTTTATTTTCATAGTGTTCTAAAGATGTTACGCAAGCATTATGACCTAATGAATATATTATTTGATTTTTTTATATTGGGCATCAAAATGTATAATAAGATGTTTTAATTTAAAAGGCATATTCATATCAAAATATCTCTGAATTGTCATTATGCAGTGCTTATAAACACTCTTACATATATTCTGTATAAGAAATTGTACTAAAAGCATGAGTATTTCCCTTTTTCTCTTCCAGTTTACCATAAGCAAATTTAATTTTGAACTGTAACCATAGACTCCCCTTGAGACCAAACTGCCTATTTTTAGATCCAGTGGTGTTACTTATGGATATCTACATATACTATCATGATTGAATAAAAAAAAATCTGCCACATATAATGATTTTTCTATTCTAAGATCCACTTTTACCCTGGAAGTTGAGTTTGTGTCCGAGCACATATCATAGAGGAGGCCAGTTGCACATACACTTTTCATCCCTAGCTCTGACCCAAATCTCTATTCCATCTTCATCCTATAGTAGGTTCCCTGGACCAACTACTTAACATATATTTTAACACTCCCTCCTAAATGGAAAAGCAATATTATTTCTGACAGAAGTCTTGAGACGGGAGGAAGAATGGAAAAATGACAGAATTATAAACATGCTAATATCTTCATCTTATGCAATAGGAAGTTGAGAAATACTGTCTAAAATTGATAGAAAAAGAAAGATAAGATTTAAAAATATACCAGCACACCGAATTCAACAGCACATTAAAAGGATCATATACTGGGACTATTAATCAGAGTTCTTCAGAGAAAGAAGCCAATAGGATATATATCTGTATGAGAGAATATTATAGCAAATGGCACATATAATTATAGAGACCACAAAGTCTGAAAATCTGCCATTTGCAAGCTGCAGAATCAGGAAAGTTGGTAATGTAATTCAGTCTAAGTCCAAAGGCCTGAGAAAGAGGAGGGTCAATGCCCAATAGCAGGAAAAGAACAGACGTCCTAGCTCAAGCCAACAGGGCAAATTCATCCTTTCTCCACCTTGTTGTTCGTCTAAGATGCTTAACAGATTGGATGATGCCTATATACTTCGGTGAGGGAGATCTTTACTCAATCTATCAATTTAAATGCTTAACTCTTCCAGAAACGCCCTCACAGACACTCCCCAAAATAATGTTTTACTGGCTATCTACGAATCCCTGAGACCAGTTAAGTTGACACATGAAGTTAACCATAACAATGACCAAGTAGAATTTATCCCTGGCATGCAAGTATGGTTCAACATATGCAAATCAATACACCACATTAACACAATGGAAGGAAAAAAAAAACACATGATTATCTAAAAGTACATAAAAAGCATTTGACAAACTTTTAACACCTTTTCATGACAAAAACTCTTAACAAGATAGCTATGGTAGGAAACTACCTCACCACAATACAGGCCATATATGAAAAGCTCAGAGCTAATATCATAGTCAATAGTGAAAAGTGGAAAGCTTTCCCTCTAAGATCTGGTACAAGGTAAGGATACTCACTCTCTCCACTTCTGTTCAATACAGTCCTAAAAGTCCTAACCAGAGCAATTAGACAAGAAAAAGAAATAAAATGCAACTAGATCAAGATGAAGTAAAATTATCTCTGCAGACGACTTGATCATATATGTAGAAACCCTAAAGACTTAACAACAATAGCAAATAAAAAAACCTTAGAAATAATAAAGAAATTAAGTAAAGTTACAAAATATAAAATCAACATACAAAAATCAGTCGTTTTTTAATGCACAAACAGCAAACTATCTAAAAAGGAAGTTAAGGAAACAATCTTATTCACAATAGCAACAAAAAGAATAAAATATTTAGGAATGAATCAAAGAAGTGAAAGACCTGTATATTTGAATAATTTGAAAATTACAAAACACTGATGAAGGAAATTTAAGAAGACATAGATAATTAAAAACATATCCTGTATTCATGGATTGGAAGAATTAATATTATTAAAATGTTCATACTACCCAAAGTGATCTAGAGAGTCAATGCAATCTCTATCAAATCCCAAAGGCATTCTTTACAAAAGTAGAAAATACAATCCTAAAATTCATATGGTACTACAAAAGATACTGAATAGTCAATACAATTTCAAAATAGAAGAGCAAGGCTGAAGCCCAATTTCAAAATCTATGACAGAGCTATAGTAATCAAAATAGTATGGTACTGACATAAAAAACAGACTCATAGACCAATGGAACATAATAGAGAGTATAGAAATTTCATTCATCTATGGTCAACTGATCTACAATGGTGCCAATAACACACAAGGGAACAGGATTTCAATCCTGTTTTCAATAAATGGTGTTGGGAAAACTGGATAGCCACATGGAGAAGAGTGAAATTGGACCCTTATTTCACACCCTACACCAAAGTCAACTCAAGGTGGATTAAAGACTTAAATATAAGACCTAAAACCATAAAGCTCCTAGAATAAAAAATAGAGAAAAAAGATCTCGACATTGGTCTGGGTAACGATTTTTTGGATATCACAACAAAAGCAAATATAGACGAATGGGACTGCATCAAACTAAAAGGCTCTGTACAGCAAAATACACAATAAGCAGAGTGAAAAGGCAATTTATGGAATGGGAGAAAATATTTACAAACTATACATCTGATAAAGGATTAATATCTATATACAAGGAACTCATAAAACTCAATGGCAAAAATACCAAAGAATTCAATTTAAAAATGGGCTAAGGACTTAAATAGACATCTTTCCAAAGACAGAATTGGCTAACAGGTATATGAAAAGGTCCTCAACATCAGTAATTATCAAGGAAATGCAAATCAAAACCACAAGGAGCTATCACCTCACACCTGTTAGAATGACTAGTCTCAAAATCCAAGTTGTAACAAGTGTTGTCAATTATGTGGAGAAAAGGGAACCCTGACACAAAGCAGATACTGTGCTCAGGTCCTCTCACCCTGTGTTCCTTGATAGCTGAAACTTTATGCCCCTTGAATAGTATATTTTCCAAGATAGCTAAAGCTCTATACCCTTGAGTAGCAAGTCTTGCAGGAATGCAGAGGCAGGATGCTCACTGAAAGGAGTGACTCAACTACCAAAACTAGCAAAGACTAGACCAAACCAGTCTGTGCCAAGATGGACCCCAGTGCTGAACTTTCACTGACTTTCCCCCTCATTATAATACTAAAATTCACACCCATAGGTGGAGACTTAACATGTTAATTAGACATGCAAGACATGAAGAAGCATGACCCTTAAGTGTGCAAGTGCTAATAAAGTCACATCTGTACATGCTTAGCGGTCACCCTCTTCCCACCTAAGTTTCTTTAAGAAGCTCTGCCTGACCTCTCTGCAGGAAGTCAGTCTGAAGATTCTTTCCTTTGTGCTGTCTCCCTTGTGTTAGAGCATAAGTCCCAATAAAGCCTTGCCTTGCCTGAAACTCCCCTTTCACTTCTTGTCAATTTCTTTCTTTAGTGTTTATTTATTTATTTTGAGAGAGAGAGAGCAGGGGAGAGGCAGAGAGAGAGGGAGAGGGAGAGGGAGATCAAACAGACTCCATACTTACTGCAGAGCCTGATGCGGAGATCCATCTCACGACTCTGAGATCATGACCTGAGCCAAAATCAAAAGTCAGACGCTTAACCAACTGAGCCACCCAGGCATCCCTGCCTCTCATCAATTTCTTTTGCTTTAGAGAACCCAAGGGCCCAGTTTGGTAACAACTCGTTTGCACTGTTGGTGGAAGTGTAAATGATACAGCCATTTTGGAAAACAGTATGAAAGTTCCTGAAAAATATAAAAAAAAAAAACAACAGAACTGCCTTATGATTCAGACTTTCTATTGCTGGGTATATATCACACAATGGAATGTTACCAGCCAGCCTTAAGAAAGAAGGGAATTCTGTCATTTGTGACAACATGGAAGAACTTGATTCTGCTAATTGAAACAAGCCAGACAAAGGTAAATACTATATGATCTCGTTTACATGTAAAATCTAAAATAGTAGAAAGTGGAATGGTAGTTGCCAGGAGCTGAGAGAGGGAGATATAGGGAGATATTGGTCAAGGGGTACATGTTTCCATTTTATAGGGAAAGTCTGAAAGATCTAATCCACAGCAATGTGACTATACTTAATGATACTGCTATTAGAAGGTGGAGGAGAGTCAGTAATGTATCCTCCAAACTCAGAAGGTACTTTAAGACGAAAAAACAAAGCCAGCCACTCCATGCCATTTATACAGAGTTTTATTCAGGATAACTTACTGACAGGGGGCGGGGATGGGAGTGTGGAACCACGCAGAGTGGAGGCCAGAAGCAGCCATTCTCTGCAGCCTTTCTTTGCCCCCATTCTTCACACAGTTCAGACTTTAATCTCCAGCTCTTATGGAGTGAGGGACGTGATGGTAAGGTCACAGGGTAGTTCCCTAAAGTGACACCATCTGTGAGTCAGAGGATCTCTACGAATTACCTAAAGTAAGCTTTCTGTGTGCCTTCTGTGTGCCACTAGGGAAGCCCAAAACAAGCCTTACTGTATTCCAGTCAGGTCATACATTAACTTCCATAGAGCCTGGAACATGTAGCCCTGAAGTAGGTTGTTGCACAGACATGTACAAGATGGAGGTCCAAAGATGGGGTCAGTGCGGTTAGCGCTCTTTCAACTGTATTGTACACTTGAAATTTGCTAAGAGGGTAGATTTTAAGTGTTCTGACTACAAAAAGAAACGAAAAGAAAAAAATCCAACACAGAAGAAAATATAAGAACATGAAAGTTAATGTGAGGTGATAGATATGTTAATGAGCTTGATGGTGGTGATTATTTTATGTTTGTGTATATCAAATCATTAAACTGCACACCTTAAATATATACAATTTTTATTTGTCAATTTTACCTCAATAAAGCTGGGGAAAAAACAGAAAAACAGATAGAATGTAGTATGTTTTATAAATTTATATAATTATTGCAGAAATGATGATATGTAGTAAAGAAATAATAAAATACTGGCAGATTTAGGGAGGCAAATAGTGAGTCAGTTAACACCTCATTTTTCATTATGCTAAGTAAATATATGCTATCTGAATTTAATAGATCAATCAATAGATTTATCAAAATTTTGCTAATAATAATGGAGGTGGCCACTAGGAGAAATAAAAGTAGAAAGGGTTAAAAGTAATTGCCTCCAGAGAGTGAGGCTAGAGGGGAAAAAAGGGGAAACTATACCTCTTCATTTTGTAATTCTGTGTTCTCATTTTCTAAATATATAAATATACTGTTTTAAAAATAGAAAAAAATCTGTAAGGGCCATTTTCCTAATACCTCAGACTCTCCTACTACTAAGGACTATGTTCCCAGAATTCCAGACCCAGGCATGGGCAATGACTTGGTTGAATTTATCTCAATGCATTTCAACAAATATTTGTTGTTAACTTAGTTTCCATCTTCCTGACCTCTGTTCCCATTTTATGTATTTATTTATTGTCTGGTCTTCTCACCTAGACTATAAACCATGAGGGCGAGGACAAACACTTTTTAGCTTTTTCCTCTTCCACTGTGGAATTAAAGCAGTTTCTTAAAAGCGCAATCAGGCAAATGCAGAAATAAAAACTGGTAAGTGGGTCAGAGGTTCAGAGGGTCAGAGAATACTTTAACAAAATGACAGAGAAGAGAAATTATGAAGTAAAAGAAGGGCTCACCAATGGAATAGGTACAGTTGCATAGTACCAAACTCAAAATATTCAGAGAAAGTCTAGTTGGCCATCTGTCTGGGATACCTGAATTGAAGAAATGTGTATTATTAAACACCTGAGAAGTTTAAGAAACGAAGACTCTCTACTTACACAGTCTTTCTTAATCCTTACAATAGTGCTATTAACTATGTAAAACAATCCCCATTTTGCAGTAAAGGCAAGAGGGCGGGGACTGATTCAGTAATTTGCCTCCAGTGATCCAGCTAGAAAGATGTAGAACTTGCATTTGAACTCATACCTACTTTATTTCAAAGAAAATATACATCCTGTGACCCCTCTCCCAAATACTGAATTTACTGAAATACCTAGACTTGGTAACAACACTGCCTTGTCCCAATGCTTGGTATAATCTGAGTAACAAACAGGACACTTATTTAGCAAAGTCTCATGAACTTATATACTTATGTTAGCTAGTAGTTTGTGCTCTTGTTATTGTAGTCTCTGCATTGAATAGAAGGAAACTAAAATAACTTTCATTTTGTCCCGTTTGTGTCTATACATGACAGTTATTGCAGAACAAATGCTGTTCCAAATGACTGTTCAGCAAAAGGTCACCCATACCAGGTGCTGGACATTTTGTCCTGTGTATATCTTCTTGCTTGGACAACCATTGGGAAATGAGACTGCTTCTGTCCAGTAGAAACCTTTGAAAAATTGTATTCAGAGTCTAAATTTGGCAGTATGTCTATTAAAGCACTAAAAATGATCTTTCTCATTTTAAATTTATGAACCTCTTCTCTGTCATAACTCCTAAATAAAAATCATTGGCCAATATAACTTCAGCATCTTGAAAAATAATAATTTCAGCCCTTTGCAGATGATAAAAACTATATATAACTCATTATGGAAAATTTAAAATATACAAAAATGTAGATAATTTTCCAGTGGCTTTTATAATATTACATGCTTTATAACATTAAGTGATAATAATCTCCAATATTAGTATTAATATTGTCATAATAGGGAAATTTACAGATGACGATAAGTCACCAGAACTACATGTTAACACTCAATTAGGGGCACCTGGGTGGCTCAGTAGGTTAAGTGCCTAACTTTTTTCTTTATTTTTTTAATGTTTGTTTATTTTTTAGAGTGAGACAGAGAGAGACTGAGTATAAGCAGGGGAGGGGCAGAGAGAGGGAGACACATAATCCGAAGCAGGCTTCAGGCTCTAAGCTGTCAGCACAGAGCCCGATGAGGGGCTGGAACTCACAAACCATGAGTTCATGACCTGAGCTGAAGTCGGATGCTTAACCAACTGAGTCACCAGTTGCCTCAGCAAAAGTACTATTTTAAAAGAGCTATTATCATTATTATTTTATTTCTTCCTTGCAGCATTACTCTGTTGTTATGATGGAAAATCAGAGGTTCTGATTTAACCAACATCATTTAACCAATGTCAACATTCTGAAAACAACTTTTTGATGTGAAAATCAGAGTTTTCCATCACCTTCCCTCATCTGCAGAAATACCACATACCTAATCTGGAAGATGAGGTTGCCTGCATGGAATGATTTCAAGAGCACCCATGGGCTCATTATCCTCATTACTTCCTTTTTCCTCTTCCAGTGGTATATGATATACCCATCATTAGAATGTATCCTTTGAATTAACAGTATTAGAAAAGCCCTCTGAATTTCAAACTTCTTGGCTATTAAAAGTAACATTCAGTTATTTGCTTGGCAGAAATTTATTCATCTAGTGTTCTAATCCATTCCGTCTCTAATCCCATTGTCGCTGCCTTAGTTAGGTATTCATAATTTATCTTTTTAAAAATTATAGTAGTCATCATTTTTTGCCCTCAATACATGTCTCCTATATTCCAAAAACTGTTAGGTGCTGGTAATAAAAAGAAAAATAAGGCATATTCTCAATTCTCAAAAGATATTGATAAAGCCATGAGATTGTAGTGACTCAAAGAAAGATTCCTAATTGGTATCCAAGCCTCCATTTTTGCCTGTGGGGAATAAATTTAGGAATCCCCCGGGCTTACATCAATGAGTTAACAGGGCATAGAGAAATAAAAAGCCATTGGATGCTCACACCCGAATTTGGGTAAACATGATTGGTACCTTGAGAATAGGATGGTGCACTGGCACCCCGAGAACAGGGTGGTGCAAAGGCACCCCAAGAATAGGGGACTGCCGAACCCCAAAAACAGAGAGGGAAGGGCAAAGGCCCTAAAACAGAAATGGCACGAAGGCTCCCAATACAAAGGTATAGGAGGTAGGCAAGATTAGATGTGCAGGGCAAAAGTGCCCCCCAATTTAGTATTATAGCAGAAAGCTCCTTTCACAGGAAGGAAGGACCAAATTAGGTAAGCAGGTAATTAGGGCTATAGACTGCTGCACTCTGCTGCTGTGCAGCTGTGGGTGATATTGCCCAGTACGGAGCAAATTTACAAAGGAAAAGATGCCTTGTTAACCTATCTATTTTGCCCTGTCTTCTCCCCTAGGTTAGTTAAGATAAACAGACACGGATCTGCCTGGTGCCAGGATTTTGTTTTATATTAACCCAAACACTGTATATCTTCAAAAACCCTCCTTTCCCTCATGCCCATAAGTTGATGTTCACAGTTTCTTTGTCTCTTTGTGCACGCCCATCACGTTTGTAAGCCTTTTGATCTTAATAAATACAGGGCAAGGATCCTTATTCAGGGCTCTTGTCTTTTCTTGGACATTAGCCATCTCTCCTATTTTAATCCTGTGTCCGCTGTCTTGCTGGCCGAGTGAACTTTAGACTTAGAGTCTATGACATTTGCCCTGTCCAATTGATTCTTCACATGGATGGGACAATCTCTCTGAAATGAAAAGAAAAATGATTATCTTTTTTCTGTGTCTAAAACCTGTCTTTGACTCTCTATACAAGCTGGTAGCGTGGATTTGTGCATTGATTCAAGAGAGGTAAAGTCTTGGCTCTAGCATGTATTAGTTGCAAGACCTAAGTAAAAGTACATAATCTTTTCGGTTCCTTATGGTTTCTAATCCATTTCATTGATTTTTCTCAGTACCTGCCCCTTGTGGAGTTTGAGAATTAAGTGAAGTAAACTATATAAAATTGTGTATATAAAGCATATAGCAAAGTATGTGACACAGTAGGTATATAATGGATGTTCTACATTATTGTCATTTAATGAAATGGCCTTCCTCTCTCCAGCTTCATGTCTGTCTCATTCCTTCCCCTCCAATCTGGCCATACCAAACTACTTGTAGCACTTGTAATGCCTCCTGTCTCTTATCTCCTTACCTCTGCATACGTTCTTTCACTCTGTCCTCTGGCTTCACCATGAGGCTAACTCTTACTCATTTTTATGGATTCAACCCCTTTAATGAATCACCTTCTTTAAGGGGCTTCTTTGACCGACTAGTGTGAGTTGGGTCCCACTCTATGCTCTCAGAGATGTCATAATGAGAAATTAGGAAAATATTAAAAATGTAGAAAGACCAAATACCTCATTAGGATAATTAAGCAGAGCTGAGGGTAAAATCCAGTTTGCAAAGTCCTATTCCAGGACTGTACTAGATCTGTTCCCATCTCTGTAGGACACACAAAAAGAGTTCCCAATACCCTATATGTTTCCATAGAGCCACAGGGTACAATGAATACTGCTAACTTAGTTAACTGATGTCAGTGACTTGGGCGAACTGTAATAAGCAGAAGTGGTAAGACGAGGTGAATTTTCTGACATGGCGAGATGCTCTTTATTCTCCAGGAGTTATTTTTCAGCATTTGAAACCAGGGCTTGCTCATAGAATAATAATAACTTCTCCTACTTGGGGCTTAAGTAGGAATGGACATATTTCAGATGACAATTAAATGGTGAAACATGATTAAATATTCTAGAACCTTGCTAGTCAAAGTGTAGTGCTATAGAACCAAAAGCATTCATATCTCTTGGCAGTTTGTTATAAACACACAACCTCAGGTTCCACTCCAGACCTACTGAACCAGGATCTGTGTTTTCACAGACTCTAATAAAGAATGAGAAGTACTGTGTAGGGCAGTAGTTGTCAAACTTGGTCATACATTAGAATTACCTGAGCAGCTTGAAAATACAATAAAGAGACAAAAAAATGATATTTGAGACCCGTTTGGGGATGCTAATCTAATTGGTTAAGATGTGTGTAGGCCTGGGTCTTGTGGGAAACTCCCCAGTAATTCTATATGCAGAAGTGGTAGAGAATCATGGCCGGGAGAATATAGCTACAGGATGTAGCACAAGATCCCCAGTCTTTCTCTGCACCCTTTCATGTGTGGAACGAAGGGCATATGAACCTTTTCCGAGGGAGTGATGGACCAAGAGACATGGACATGCTCCTACAGGGGAAAAGTAACTAAACAGAGAAAAAAGCCTTCCAAATGTAACCTTTTAACTTGAGAATTTTGCAAGACACTGGATGAGGCAGAGGGAAACTAAGCGTATATAATTTTTATACGAAAGGGTGACCGATTCTAGAGAAAATGGAAAGAGGTGAAATTTGGTAGAGAAAACAAGCTAAAGTCTAGAGGGCGTGGAGAAGAGGTCAGGGAACTTAGGGTGTGAGGGTGGCACACTGGGACCCTCCCAGCAAGGCCCAGGCAGTGAGGCCTTCCCCCTAATAGCAGAAAGAGGACTGAGGTATTTCACTTCCTCTCTGTCAACCTGCCCCAATTCTCCTGCTTTTTACTTCCATGCCACCTTTCCAGACCCTTGGGGATAATTCTTTGAACACCTGAGGAATCTTAGCCCGACTCTGGTATTTTTATGAGAAAGTGGGTGAAAGGCTATCTGCACTAAAGAAGAGCTTTTGTTTCTTTTACACCATGAACTAGAAGCCACCGCTGTGTTTCTAGTCTGCAGACCCAACTGGAGAAACCATAAAGCTTATCTCCAGACTGACCCATCCCCAACTGGGAATGCAACCAAAGTATCATGCCCTGACAGACAGAAAACAAAACAAAACACAACAAAAAATCTCTTAAAGTTTTTATGTGTCGCAAGTCCCAACGCTATTTGTTTAACTGGAGATTTTTCAAGAACAAGAAAACTATACCTATGTCTGTATCTATATTATCTAGATGCATATACATAGTGTACCTGTTTTACCTCCTTTGAAAGAACAAACTTAAAGGGATGGAGCTGCTATCTATTGTTTATTACAGTTTCTGTGTAGAAATCATCTTGTCCAATTATTTCCATATATAGATTTCCTTTACTATCATTCAGCGTCATAAAGCAATGTTACTGTGTATAATATTAATAATAAATATTTGGAGACTAAATTATGTTCTGTAGATCACCTTTGATTTTTTACAAGTTAATCATTTCCAACACAATCGCCTTCTCCCAGGTTTCACCCTCTTTGTTCTTTGCTGTATTACACACCGTTAATCAGCCCATCCTTGAAATTCTCCTATCTTGACTTCTGTGGCAAAACCTTGTCCTCCTTCTATGTGTTAGTGTCATGTGAATTCCTTTACATTTATTATATAGTGCCACATTTTCAAACTTCTTTTTAAAACAATCCATGAAAATAAATACCGTTTGCATTCCAATACAGCCTGTGTGTGTGTGTGTGCCTGTGTGTGTGAGAGAGAAAGAGAGAGAGAGAGAGAGAGAGAGAGAGAGAGAGAGCATGCGCGCGCTGGAGCTTACGAACAGAATTCTAAAAAAATGCTTTTACTATTATTTCTTATCCTTTATGTCCTGTCATTGTTGTAAAACACTTCAGATAAGAAGTGATATTTGCAGGGGTGCCTGGGTGGCTCAGTGAGTGAAGCGTCTGACTCTTGATTTCAGCTCAGGTCATGATCTCACCATTCATGGGTTTGAGCCCCACATCGGGCTCTCACTGACAATGTGGAGCCTGCTTGGGTTTCTGTTTACCTCTCTCTCTCTGCCCTTCCCCTGCTCACTTGCTATCTCTCTCTCAAAATAAAATAAAAATAAGCTTAAAAAATAGAAAGAGGCAATATTTGCATAGAATTTTGAAAAATACGGTGTTCTCCAGTAGAATTAGTAGAAATTTGGGATGGGAAAGACATCCCATGTGTAAGGGGCAGGATAAACACTGAAGCATCACAGAAACTTCCAGGAGATTCTTCAAAATGCAACTCTTTAATTATTGACCAGGACTCTCATTTTCTTCGCTTTAGTGTGTGTGAGCGTGTGAGCAAGGATGTGTGTGTCTGAGTGTGTATGTAAGTAGAGAGAGGGAGTGGATCTGTATTATATTATTTAATTGCCATTATTATCTGCATATTAGCATACTGCTACTGCTCTGACACTTCCTAGTGGTTGATGTACTTATTCAAGCCTTTAGTTCAACAAAAGAATATTTAATGTCATGGGAACAAAAAGTAAACTCATACTATTTGATAATCTGTGGGACTCAACAAATAGTTTGGGTGCCACAAACCTTGGTAGGTAGGTTTGATGGAACCTTTGATGGAAAGTAGTTACCATCCTTAGGCTATACAGACCAGTTAATCAAACACAGGATAGTCAGCAAAAGCTTATATCTCTTATCAATTAATTATTACTTCTGTGTATCTGGGAACCAGCACCTAGCCTACCAAACAGTAAACATTCAATAAGCATTTATCAACTGAGTAAACAAAATGATCAAATGAATGAATGATGATTATACCCTAAACCCAAAGCAACCTAATGGAAGTCCTGGAAAGAAGGCACGGGGAAAGCAGAACAGAAACCTACATCTTCAAGAGCAATAGCTGCATTACCAGTCCAGGGGGAGATATTTGAAGGAAGACATCTTAGTATGAAGGGAGGCAAATTAAGAAACTAATTAAAACCATCCAGGAGAAAACATGGGTTTAGGAGAAAGTAAGACAGATATACAGTCAGCTCTGCATTCATACATGTTGAGCTTTGAATACAGTTCAACTTCCATCCGAGACAGATCAATAATAAATGCAGTGAACTCTAACAAGCATGGCTCTGAAATATGAAATCCTTGGTGCTATTATGGGACCACGGGGGTGGGGGAGAATGAAACCCAGTAACAATGCTCTGGGCGGAAGTTCATGCAAATATGCATGATATTTTAATGAAAATGCAAGGTTGCCAATGCTAACTTCACACGTGCTAACTTCACATTACCATGACAACCAGCAGCTCTCTAGAGTTCAGCTATGGAGTAATGACTTGCTTATGCCTGAACATTTAACAGTTTTTCATGCTGCTAACAAAGATTAAATTGAAAAGGAACGCTGAGCCAAATCTGACAGATATGGGAAAAATTCATTTCTGAAAACAAATGTTTAAACTAATTGCTGGCTATATTTGCTCCCTAATTCGGAGGGTAAATCCCAAGGTATGTGACGATACAAAAGCCTATGAATTTTTTCATGGTGAATGCTAGAATTCTAAGTGAAGATGACTTTGCAGCATGAACTTGAATAATAATTACAGCCAGGGCAGTGTTGAAAGCCACTTCACTGACAACTACTTCTCTGGGAAAGTAAAGACTCAAGCCAGGTCAATTAATTACATCTCTCAAGAAATAGTTTCTCCTGGAAGACTTCTTGTTTTTAATTCCTGCCACATCACTGAGTAGTAAATCGCATCCTTTAAACACTTATCATGTTCCCTGTTCCCTTCCTGCCTTCTGTTGACTCTTTAAACATAAACAACTGTCAGGTCCTGACAGAATTTAAAGAACAAGAAAAAACAGGTTTTACTCATTTGTTTTTTACAGCTGGAACTGACCACGTTTATTGGCATAAGCCAAAAGGTAGCTTTATTTCATGCTTCTTGAATTTAGTCCCCCTAACCATTTACCCAAGATACCCCTAAAAGGAAAGAACACTTTAGGAGTAATTACGTGAGGTGGGGGGCAAGAGCCCGGAAGGCGGAGCTGTCCCTACATGAGAGTAGGACATGTGACTTAGTCGTCCAGCTCTGGTTCTAAAGCAGAGAACTTGCGGGGGTGAAAAGAGCCCATATTTCTGTCTTTAAGGGTGAGGAAACCCTACTTAATAATGGCCTGGGAAAAATACAAGAGAGACAACAGAGAGGAGGGACTTTCAGAGATGGCAGTTAACATTTATGACAGCTTTCTGTTTCAGAGCTTGGGTTTTCATATATGATTGTGTTTGATCTTTACCTCAATGCCGGGACCAAAATGAATGGCTATGCAGTTTGCTTCCTGTACTTGAGGACAAGTAGTCTTGGACCTGACTGTGGCCACTAGAAGGAAGAGATCCCTTCGTCTTTACACAAAAGTGCCACCTCTTTGCCAAGCTAGAGGACCTGCATCAGCTTAGAGCAGGTGCCCTTCCCTAATGCACACAAAACTTTCTTAAAGATTAGCGGTGGCTCTGGCACCCCATGAGGTTTGTCTTGTTACCCCCTTGAAGAGGCAAGGATACCAAACTGCAGAGAGATTAAGTAAATTGCTGAAGGCCACTTAGTAAATGAAGAGTTGATTTTAATACCTTAGTGCTTCAAGACCCTGTTCTTTCCATTGTGTCCTGCTTTCTAAGTCTGATCCTTTGGTAACTAAGTCTGGGGCTGGAATGAATTTCTCCCTAATAAAGATGATACTGCCAATGTGTAGGTACTTAGTTGTAGCCGAGTAGTGAGCAATAATGCCAACCTCCTCTACTGTCCCAGTATCACTGGGTTCAGTGGTACTCTAGGCCAGCTCAGCTATGTTGACCTATCTGTTCAGGGGCATCATATATTGTTCTAATGCCTATGGTTAGCTCATCGTCATCTTAGCTGTTCCTGGCCTTGAGGTCACCCAAAGACTCCTTGGGACACATGGCAAGTAGGTTTTGATGTCATAGGCAAATTTTCATTCCTTTCTTCAATTTCCAGATTCTATAACTGGGATCAATTTACTACATTCTAGGAACTTCTCACTAGGTGTGTGTCATACACACAATTATAAAGCACCAGTCCTGTGAGGAATAAGAAAAAGAACTAAGACAGAAAGAATAACTGAAGGAAAGGGTCTAAGTGAGCACTATAGATGGCCAGTTTGAGGAAAGGAGGACGAGCCCCAAAGGAAGTATATGACTTACCCAGTGATATCTGCTAAGTGTTTAACAGCTGCTTATCCATGGAGAAAGAAGCCCCAATTTGTAGGATTAACGACTTTCTGTGGTATAAACATTCCTTCTATGGCTGGTTTCAAGGTACTAAGTCGATGTCACTGAATTTGGACATAGGAAGAGATGAACAACACGTTTTGGTCTATCTACCATGTACATATAATAGAAGTAAAATAAAGAATGTAGATAATTGTCAAATGTAGCAGAATAGGCTATTGTCAATTTTATGAATTTATTACATCTTTTAAATTTAATTGTAAATTTATATGATTTTGTTTTTATAACTGATGTTTTTGGGAACTGGTTCCTGAAAATTTAATATGTGGCTCTCATCAGCTGGTGTGAGCTGGTTTCAGCATACCCCAGGAGCATAAGCAAGCAATGGGCACAAAAGTAATGCAGACAAAGGAAATAACACATGGGAAGTCTCTGAATTGAGAAAGAGCTGGGTGTATTAAACCCAGAATTAGTAATCCTGCTATTCTGATGCTCCCACCTGTTATGGGTTGAATTGTGTGCCTCCAAAAGGTATGGTTAAATCCTACACCCCCCCCCAGGGATCTGTGAATGTGACCTTATTTGGTAAGAGGGTCTTTGCATACAATCGGAATAAGAAAAGCTCAATTAGAGCAGGCCCTAACACAATACGAGTGGTTTCTTTGTAAGATTAGGAAAATTTAGATGCAATCACACATGGAGATGGTGGCCACATGGAGACAAAGACGTACCAGAAGAATGCAGTGTGGTGACAGAGGCAGAGATTGGACTGATGCTGCTAGCTACAACATATGGAGCATTGAGGACCGATGTGCAACATCCCCAGCTAGGAAGAGACAAAGAAGGATTCTCTCCTATAGTTTCAGAGGAAGCATGGCTGTCCCAAAGTCTTGATTTTTAGCCTTTGATTTTGACACATTTGACTTCTATCTATTTATTATTTCTGTGTTTTAAAGCCACCCAGTTTGTGGTGCTTTGTTACAGTCACTCTAGGAAATGAATACACTGCCTATATGTCAAAGATTGTTCTAGCCTACTCTCAATACCTCTTATGACAATTTCATAAAGGATTAAAATGCATTTAAACAATAGGCAAAGATATAATAATGATATTCTGCCCTTGCTCAGGATGAAAGCAAAGGGATGCAGGCAGAGAGCAAACCAGCAGGTAACTAGGTAGGAAGCATGAATTCTGTCAAACATAACAAATCACTATCTTGTCAGAAAACTATTCTTCCACCCATTAGCCAGCTGACCTTAAGCAATCTATGTAACTTTACAGGATATCCATTTTGTAGCTTCGTGTGATGATTCGAGCTAATTTAGATATCAACACATAGACTCTTAAAAATGGAATGAAAAGAATGATTGTAATAATAATAATTGATAATGCCAGTTATGTTATATTCATTAAGTAGATTAATTTCTCTAGGCTTCAGTTTTTTCATATGAAACTTTTTCCTCTATACTTTATAGGAAGACTCTTCATTCATTCACCCAAGGAACATCTATTTACACTATACCAGATACTGTCCTTGGTGCTGAAGACATACAGCAATGGAGAAAACAAAGTCCCTGTGGAGTTTACATTCTCGTGGGAGAGACTGATCATAAAGATAAACAAGAAAATATATAGAATGTCAGATGGTGATAAATGCTACGAAGAAAAACAGCAGGACACAGCAGATTGGGAGTGGCAGAAGGGTGAGCAGTAGCTTTTCCTCTTTTATACAGAGTGGTCAGGAACAAGGTGATTTTGGAGGTCATAAAGGAACGAGCCACATAGATGTTTGAGGGAAGAACATTAAAGGCAAAGTGAAAAAGTAGAAACGCTCTGAACTGAGCGGCACCTGTTTTGTCAGAGAAATAGCACCAAGTGCAGTGTGGTTTGAAGTAAGAGTTACATCCAAAGATCTCCAGGCATTAGGACAACCTCATCCAAGGTGTAAGCACTTCTATTCACTCGATGCTTAATGTTAGAGTAATTAAAAAATATTCTTTTTTTTATAAAGTCTGATGAAAATAGTAGCAATGTAGATGTGAGTGCATGTGAGACAAATAACTGGAAAAAAAGAAAACAGATTTGTAGCTTGAGAGAAGTCAGAGTCAAAGGAAAGAATAATGAATGGAACTCAAGGAAGACTTCTCTCATGCTTAAATTTCACAGAAGCTCTCATGTGGGAAGAAGAATGCAAAATTCCATAGGCTGAGGCAGAGACCTTGGACAGTTGTCTCCAGGAACAGTACAAAAAAGATCCTGCAACAATGAAAAACTGTTGTGGGCAGTCAACTCCTCCCCCACCAGTGTTCTCTTCTCTACTCACTCAAGCACTCACCTATACCAACAAAGAAATCCTAACGGAATGCTTATTTTCATTCATCCACCCTTTCCTCTTCACTTCCTGCCCTCTTTCCTCTTCTTTTTTCATTATCACTAGTCGAGTTCAAGAGCTGTTGACTCTAGTGACCTCACACCTAAATCATTAAAATAGCCTCATTAATTGTTCCCTTCTGTCCAACCTCTTCTGATTCCATACTGTCTACACTGTCTTAGGAATTCATCATTTGTAGAAATGAACAATGTGAAGTGGTAGCATGCAGGATAGTCTCTGGACAAGAGCCACAGGTGACAGGCAGTGTTCTCCGAGGGAAGCATGGAGCTCCTGGGGTTTCTAGAGTCATGTGCCAAGAGACCATGGCAGGGGCATTTTGGTTAAAGGAACCCCTCAAAGAGATTGAGTATTGTTTCTTTCTCTTCCACAAATATGCTCTGTATCTGCTTGCATTTGTCCTTTTCAGTGAATTAACTGCCTTACCTAGAAAAGAGAGGGTAAGAAAAAAAATTCAGGATAGGAATCTTTTATTTTATTTTATTTTATATTTTGGTACTTTGGGGCTACTTAAGATATATCAAGACAGCAGGTAGAAGAGAACAGTATGCTGGTTTTGAAAAACTATTAATATTTAGTGAAGACTGTTTAAAAGTTCCAGATTATGTCAGCTGTTGTAAAGGAAACAAAGAGAAAGGACTTTTATCTGGGTGGTAGCAGCAGTAACTGAAGTTAAGACAAGTCCAAGTGGACAATTCTCAGGAAAACTGAGCCAAAGCTGACTTTCTATCTAGTTCTTAACTGCAGAGGTTCTAGATTGCTTTCCTTTACAGCTAACCAACCTCCCTATCTATAGTCTGGGCCTCCTCCCATCCATTCCATCCATCAGTGACAACATGAATAACCTGCCCATATTTCTCTCCTCTGTTTAAAAATGCATTCATTTATTCCCATTACTTTCAGTCTAGAGAATTTATTATGGCAAATAAGATTCATAAAAACTTGGTCTCAAATTTCGATCCTGTTTTCTACCTTGTTTTTTACCACACAGTTGGCTCCTTGCCATCTGTCAAGGCCCACTGCAAAAATGAACTCATATACGAACTCCTTCATAGTTTCCCCTATAGAATGGACCACTGCTTAATATGTAACCTTATGGCATTAGTACAATTATGGAACTTCTCAACTATGTTTTATTTATTTGTAATTCTGCCTCTACCACTAGATCATAGTCTTAGAAGAGATCCCATGTTTTCATTTTGTGTTTTTCAATACTTCATTGTCAACTAGTATGGTGACTGGAATAAAGTAGAACCTTAATATACACTTTTTAAACAAATTAATGAATAAAGAAATCCATCGAGAGCAATACAAGTAAGACCTCAAGTAAAAGTGGTAGTCTTGAATCAGTCAAGTACAGGTAGGAAGGCACTAATGACTTCTAGTCAAAGAGATGAGTAATGAATACATCACTGGCCATAACTTTGAGAAGAATCTGCAGAAGGATAGTCTTAGAAGTAGAGAAGAGCCATTAAAATAAAATGAAGTAAAGAGCCAGAGATTGAAAAATAATTACAATAAAGGTATAAGTAGTTAGACCTCTGATTTGTAACATAGATCATTATGAGGAGATAAAGGAGGTAATTTTGAAATTTAATGTACCTATGTGCTATACTTCCACTCTATCAGTTAGAGACATGAGACAAGTTCATTAGATGTGAGCATATGCTTGAACATTGGAGCTGAAATTTCAGAATCATAAACATAACCCCAAAGAGAAATTCATTCCTGGAAAGACAACAATCTTACTGGTGGCAAAAGTGTTGCATTGAGTTGATTATTCATTCCTTGCTCTAATTTAAAAGATCTGGTAATAAACTGACCTTTTGGCTACTGCCTAATTTTATCTGCCTTTACTTGTAATATATTTCTAAATGCAAGAGGTTGTGCACATTTAATCAAGACCTCAACATAGTAATTCCCAGGTTTAGAGACTTAGTTCACCTTTATGCAGTCCATAGCCATTGTCATAGGGAGAATTGCTAAGCTAGAAGCCAATGTATTTACCTTAACAGAAACTGACAATGCTTTCATGTTGGGCTTCTCATCAATATCCTCTAATAATCAACATGGATGTATACATCAGAATACTGGCTTTGCATCCATTGTTTTTCATCAGGAAAAAAAAAAGTATAGGAATACCTGTATTCAACTCATTTTTGAGTAAACTCATTGAAAAATAAGTTTATTTTAATGGAAAGAATGCTGGCTTAGGACTCAAAATCTAAGTGCCAATCTTAGATTGACCACTGTGTGGCTCTGAGAATATTATAGGTTTCCCCTGTTACCCAAAAGTAAGGCATTCCTATGAAAACTTTTATAAGCCAAAATGTTGTAAAGGAATTATTAATTTATACAGTACAGTCAGACTATGGAAAATTAGTGTTAAAAAAGAAATGAGTTATCAAGCCATGAGAAGACACAGAGGAAACTTAAATATATATTATTAAATAAAAGCAGGCAATCTGAAAACATATACCGTATGATTCCAGCTATCACTCAGGGACAGCAATAAGAGATGCATAAGGCCAGGTGTGGGGAAAGAGCACAGTTTCTATGCCGTCTCCAGGTGTACCACTCTCCCCACCTTTCCATATGTCCTCCAACCCAGAATCTCTTCAAACCCTGTCCTTTTGGGTTTCCATGGAGACTTCATTACATAGGCATGTTTGATCGAATCACTGAACTTTGCTGATTGATTCAACCTCCAGGCCCTTTCTCCAGACAGAAAGTTCTCACCTTCTAATTACATGGTCCTGGCAATCGGCCCCCATCTTGGGTTCAATCCAATGGTTACCTTATCAACATAATAAAAGACACTTTGCCCCTCTCCTCACTTAGGAAATTCCAGGGGTTTTAGGAACCCAGTGCCAGAAACAGGGATGAAGATCAAATATACATTTTTAAATTATAAATCACATTAATAACTACCCAGTCCATCATCATACCCATGAAAATGTCTCCTAGGGCAGTTCACTCAGGTGTGCAAATTTCCATTCGATCTTGTCAGGTTCTATCCATAACTACTATCTTTCTCTCCATTTGTACCCAGATTTTCCAGCCTTGGAAGGGACATTAGGTTCAGTCACTGTCTGGTCTAGGTTGCAGGTTAACAATGCTAATCTAGCATGTTCTCTCCTCAGCCCACTTCTATCCAGGTTACAGTTGCGGAGAACTAGAGAGCTATCTTTACCACTAAGCAATTTAGCTGCATTCACTATTAGCTCCAATTTTGCCAGATGGAATGAAGGCACATTCTTCCCCACCAGGCCCTTAGGAATTCTGACATAAAGTTTAAGACATAGTTAGTTTCTTGTTTAGGAATCATCTTGCTTCCAGCCCTTGTAGTTGGCAGCCCTAGTGCTGTGACCACTCCACCAAGTAGAATACAATGAAAAAGCAAAGGTTAGGTGAGGAGGAAAGAATACCAGCACCCTCCACACCCCCTCTTCCCTAGATCCATCAGAAAAAGGAGAAACCTATCCAATGGGGACATAGCCCCACTCATGTTTATACTGAGTGTGAGCACATATTAGTGAAGGCGTGTAAGCCAGCCCTTCATGTTTTTGTTTCCTTTCTTTTTAAATAGCTAATGTTTTTTTTTTAATTTTATAATAGTTTATTTTCAAATTGGTTTACATATAACACCCAGTGTTCATCCCAACATGTGCCCTTTTTA
This sequence comes from Paguma larvata, assembly GCA_030068075.1. NCBI lineage: Eukaryota > Metazoa > Chordata > Mammalia > Carnivora > Viverridae > Paguma > Paguma larvata. The sequence continues at coordinate 41,702,758 of CM057831.1, read as the reverse complement.
ATGCCCATCACCCCCTCTCCCCCCTCCCTCATCCCCCTTACCCTCAGTTTTTTCTTAGTCTTTGTTTTAATTGTCCATCTCAATTCTCCATCAAACTAGTACTCTGAGAATATTTCTCAGACCATTGTTGGACACAATGGGCTGTAAGGTGTGCTTCTTGTCTGAAGAAATGAACGTCAGCTGTCCTAATGGGTGCAATATCTTCTGTTCTGGTTCTTTTACAGCACTCTGAGCATTTATATCTACCGCCAGGTAAGCAAAGTGCAGTTCAGAGTCAGTGCCTACTCCACTTAGGAACCATTTGTAGCCCCACCCCCACCCAAGGCTACCACCATCGGTCTCACTTGCCAGTTATGATCAGAGCTCTTCTACCAGGGACCTCACAGCATGGCTATCTGCAGTCTCTGTCTCTCTTGTTGGCAGACAGAACAGTTCTTATTGGCATTTCATGCCTCAGAGGCTGCGAAAGGGCTATGTCTAGATGCAACCCATCCCTGCACTGCTGCAGCATCCCCTGCCCCCAGGACCCAGGTGGTCATCTCAAGGGGGTACATGGCGATATATATTTGTTAATTCCGGTCACCTTCCAAACCCAGAAGGGATTTCTTTTAATGTGGATTGACATGTTCTACCTTAATGCATCCCTCAAATTTCCACATGCTGTGCCCTGCATCCACATCCCTTTAATAGGTCTGGTTTCCATTGCCTCCCTGCCTGACCATATGGACAGACCATTAGCCACTGCCCATAAGTCAGTAAAAAGCCAAACCCAGGGTCGTTTATCACTGTTCAATCTTCCCATCACTACTAGGAAAACAGCAGTTTAGCTTACCAAGCTGATTTGTGTTTACTTTCTCCAACTGCAGCAGCTCCTCACACAGTTCTAGAGTCTGTCCTATGGGAAAAGAGGATCCTTGCTCATATCTCCTTCTTGCATTACCCAGGCAACATGATCCTGTGGCTCTAATGAATAATGTCATATAGCAAGGTATTAACTGCTCCTCAGATGGAAATCCTCTAACTCAAAGGACCAGTAGTCATCATTTTGAGGTGCTGACAGGCTCTTGCCATAGACCCCAATCTATGTCCCACATAGAGCCATCTTCACATAAAGAGTTTGTCCATCCAGCACTCAAGTTTCTATTCCACATGGTGTGAGCTCAGGCAATCTTAGTGGTTCCCATTTAGCATGCCCAATTAATATTGCTTGAAGGCCACATTTTTTGAAGGCCTTCTGTTTTCTAGCAGGAAGGGGAAACATTGCCCAGTCAGATGTGGTGTCCATCCCCATAATACAAACAGGTAAAAGAGATGCAACCACCTCTCATAAAGCCTATTCAAACATACTGAAAGGGTTTAAAAGCACCTGGGCTGGAGATCCCAAACAGACCAGCTTTGGCCAATCCAAGCGCAGAGAGGTAAGTGGAGATTTATTCCAGTGAGGTCAACACTGGGAAGACAGTGAACTTATGTTTCAAATACTGTCTCCCAAGTGCTGAAAATTCTTGTAGGTTTGTATAAGGAAAACGTGGGACAAAGGTTCATATGTGCAGCTGGGCAGTAAAGATCAGGTGGATATTGTCTTGGGGTCAATCAAGCAGGGTCTTGCTTACATCAGGGCAGTTGTTAGTACTTGAGGGGGTAGTTTCAGTTCCCATTGTGGGATGCTTTGCCTGCTGGTTCTTTCACCTGAGTTAAAATATAAGCTGGTAAGAAGAACTCAATCAGTTGGAAAGTACAGACTGATATAAAAAACGGAGGTAGTTAAGGTGACTGGATTTTCTTTCAAATCCCTGCTGTCAAATTATCATTCGACTTCTATGAAAGGCACAGGAAGTAATGGTCATTTCTTCTGTAACTACTTCCTCTGGCTGAGGACAACATAGGAATTTTGGAATAGAAGATTTTGACAGGGTGGGAGAATCTTGACTCTTTCACTCCTCTGAAGAAAACAGCAAGGGCAACTCCAGGTTAAGGCAAACAGCACAGATTCCCATTGGACAAATACAAAAAGCCAAACAACAACCAAAAAGAAAAAAAGGACAAGGAGTCTAGCAATGTTTATCAGGGCATATTCCCACTCGGAAGGTATTGGATTTAGCCAACTGCTTGAAAGGGTCAGAGGTAGGGCATCTATAGCAGTGATATGTTTATTTAAATCTTTCATGGCTTCGGACACATTTTTTTAATTTTTTTTTATGTTTCTTTATTTCTGAGAGAGACAGAGCATGAGCAGGGGAGGAGCAGAGAGAGAGGAAGACACAGAATCTGAAGCAGGCTCAAGATCCAAGCTGTCAGTACAGAGCCCGACGCAGGGTTTGAACTCACAAACCATGAGATCATGACCCAAGCTGAAGACGGATGCTTAACCGACTGAGCCACCCAGGCACCCCAAGACACATTTTTGAATAATTTGGAATACACACATGACATTTAAGTGCAGTCAGGATATCAAGGGCCATTGCTTTTGGAGGACTTCTTTTCATATTTATGTGGTTTCATCATTTAGAAGAGTGATTGCATGCCAGATTTGGTTAAAGGTGGCTATTATATATTTGGCCAGGGCTTCTACCTGTAGTTCTCTGTCAATAGAGGTAGCTTCTGAGACAAATATGGCTAAGGGATAGAACCACCAAGAAGCCATCTTTACCCTGTGTGTAGCTTTAAGATAATCTCAATTATAAGAAATTACTGACAAGTTGGAGATGACTTGTCCCGGGAGATATGGACATCCCCAAGTACATCATCTAATCCAATTACAAGGGAGCTTGGGTCATCCATTATTTCCACAAGTCCATGGAATGGGGTAAGCTCTGACTTTTAAGGAGCAATTTTGTCATCTCAGTCACAGAATCGGTCAAGGTGAGAGCTGAGTAACACAATTGTCAGGGAGTCCATTCTATTTCCTGGGAGGATTCCTGAGCACTATTTAATTTTTTTAATACATTGGAAGCCGCTTCATTCACTTGGACTAGCTTGGCAGTTGGCCACCCAATTCCATTGTGTACCTCATATCCCATACTGGGGTGGTGGTTATTTGTTCTTTTATTAAGGCAAACACATGTCGATGAGCTGCAAATATCCCATCAGGAGAGCAAAGAATACAAAGAAATATTCAACTCCATTTGGTAGTTCCTCAGGGAAGTCCACATGACTCAGGTGAATAATTTGAGAGAGCTAGTCCAATGGACACTTCAGACTTACTATGGACTGAGAGGGAGAGGTAAGAATTCCTAATAAGCAAGTGCCTCCCATTGTCCAGCTGTTCAAATAATATGTTCATGGGGTCCTTTTATTATCCCCATAGAATAACAAGCACAAAGATTGTCCATACATGAGCTGTTGTGGCAATTTCTCTGAAGTTAACTTCAAGTTATCTAGCTTAAGCAAACAATTAATATTCAAAGACAATCAGAAGTAGAATCTATCATCCACAAAAGTGTGTTATTAGAACATAATTTTTCTCTCTAGAATCACCCTCATATTTCATCAAAGATAGCCAAATTACGATTAATCTGTTTGTAAAACAAGTCTAATTTTAACAAACTTGGCCTAATTATTTATATAAGCATGACAAGAATAGTGATTGACCATATAAGTCTTTTTAAATCCGCTTTGCTAGAACTTTTTATAAGAAATTTGAGATTTAACTTTTGATAGTCTCTCAAAGCCAGAAGCCAAGTCAAATACTTGTCATCAGATTTGCAATACTTATAGATGTGAGTGAATTCCTTGTCTTGAGATCCCTAATGTATCTGAAGCTTCCCGCATCTGTCAGGAAGTGACATTTCTTTGCTTACTGTGTTTTATGGCTGCTGGGAACCTCTGTAAACAAAGTATCAGGCCAACATTTCCAGAGAGCTCTATTGGCTCCGTAAAGTCAACCTTACTTCCATAAGGCTGATCATGTCTGAGTTTATGTGTATCTTTCTTGGAATATGACTTTTGAATCAAAGCCTTGCTAAATGAGCAGTGTTTTCAATAGTGTTCTTTTATAAGGAGAACATATTCTTATTGAATAAGAATAATTGTAATTATTCAAATAACTATAATAGCCATAAGAGATAGAATACTCACTGAGAGTTTCTGAGTCCTGGTGGATTCAAGTAGAAAGAAAAGATAAATGTTTCAATTTGTTCACAAAGGAATATTTTCTCATATTTCTGTAAGTCATAGATACTTAAGAGAAAAACTTCCTTTAAACTAGAAGCAGCAATGTTTCAAACAAGAGTCTTAAAACTACAAATTATCTTCCTCCATTCAGTATCCATTTGCTAATTGTTGTTCTGTTTGAATGTAGCTCTTCCATTAGTCCTGGAAACTCTTACTTAGTTTAGTTTTATTATCTTAAAGATATCGGAAACCTCTACTTGTCAAAAGTCCTTTTCATGAATCTTCTTGAAGATGAAACACGTTTTGCAAGAGCATCAAAACAGTAACTATACATGACAAAAGACTAAAAAATGGATGTGGTTAAAGAGCTGACGAGAGTTCATTGTAAATATAGTTAACGAGAAAGTCCAGTTATTTCTGTGACAGACAACATTTTGATAATTAGAATGTCAAATAGTGACCTTATACCAGGACGTATTAAAATTTTTAGGGATTTCATATAATATCTAGGACAGTTATAGCATTTACCCATACAGTATAACCTAAAAGGTTTGCCGTCATTTGTATGACAATGTGACTTTTACCAAATAAACAAGCCTATTTAGTCAAAATGAATTCATTTAGAATTTGAATTTGGGAGAAGTTTTGTTAAAAACCTCAGAAGATTTTAAAGCATATGCCAAAATAGGGTTATAGATCATTATAAAATTTAATATTTAATTATCTCTTTAATCAAAGTGGCAATAGGAGATTCAAAGAAGGATATATATTTGTTCGCAAAACTTAGCTTCTTTAATATTGGGAAGTTTTAACTTTCTTAAGTAATTGAAGACAAAGCAGAAACTTTGGTTTTTGGGGAAGATAAAACAAACAAACAAAACTTTGTTCACACTTTCTTGTTAAGAGAAGACCAATAACCTAAAATACTTTGTCATTTTAACAGAAGGAAAAAAATTCCAATCTTTTATAAGTATACTTATAAAATTCATTCATTTCAATCTTAGTCAGTCCTGAGAATGCATAATCTTTTCCAAATATTCCACTCTTACAAACTTTCTGCATCTTTCTTTCCACATATAGATTCTGTTCTAAACCTTCTCTCTCTAAATAACCAGTCTCACTTTAAGACAAGGTTATTTCCTTCTTCCTCAACAAAAATGTATTCCCATTTCTTATAACTTTCTTATCAAACATACATCTTACTTTGCCTACATAGAGTTTCTTTCCTTATCATTTTCTAGCAGTCTTAATTACACTTAGCAGAATTTTAACTCTTAGAAAGTTTGGAATAAACTAAGTAGTAACCAATTGTCAACTGTCTGTTATACCAGAATTCTTTAGATTGACAAATTTATGAATATACTCTATAATAATACCACTTTTGGTAAAGTATAAAACATGTTTACTAATAGACCAAAGTATCCTCAGTTTCTCTGCAATAAGACAAAAGCAAATAAACCTAGGTATGGTTAGTAAGTAATGTTTCGATATTTAAACTAAAATATTTAAATGTTTACTGTTTTATTTTTGAGGGAGGTAAGGTGAGAGCGAGTGGGTGAGGGGAAGAGAGAGAGGGACAGAGGATCTGAAGAGGGCTCTGTGCTGACAACGGAGAGCCTGATGCAGGGCTCAAACTCACCAACTGTGAGATCATGACCTGACCTGAACCGAAGTCGGACACATAATCCACTGAGCCACCCAGGCACCCCTCAATATTTTATCTTATTTGAAAAGTAGATTTCAATGAACTCAACCCAATTTATCATTTAACTTAGCAAAACTTCAAAGTCTTAGGTTACCAAAAATTTTGGAAGCTATGAAGTTTTTTTTATTTATTTAACCTACTCGCTCTTAACAATTACTCACGAAAACTTTATGAGATGGACAAAATTAACCATAATTTTAAGTCATCTTTTGGCTGACAGATTGCAACAGATACAACATGAATTTAATAAATTCAGGCAGAAAAGTTGATCAGCTGTAATATAGTGGATGTTGATAACTCCAAAAGACATGTCTATTTTATTTAAACCAACAACCTTGAATTAGTTCTGATACCGAATACGTTGCACCTGTGTCCACTAAAAAAGTCAGTTTGTTCCCCAATGTTAATTTTATCTGGGGCTCCTGTGGGGAAATCTGAAGAGGGTGGTTTAAGTCCAGGGAAGCCACTGGGCCCCTTCAAGTTGATTTGGGAGGTGCTTCAGTTTGAATCTCATAAGAAGGTGGCCCAACAGTTCGGGGTGCTTTTTGCTCTCCAGTTGTGAGGGTAGGAGGAGCAGGAGCCAGTGGTGCTGGAGGCACTGAGGACGGTATCGGAGTGGCTATGTGACCCACAGTAGTGGTGGTACTGGAAGAGGAGAAGGGGGCAACAGAGGCAGACATGCAGTGGTGCCACAGGCAAGGCCAGGGACAGACTCAAAGCTTGGACAAACATTCCTTAGTCTCTCACCTGCAAAACTGGCTTTCCTCCAGTTGATTTTCAGCCCTCTGTACCATTCATTCAAAATATATCCTAATGGACTTTCTTTGGGAGCAGAAGTATCCCCATCTTCCTAGACACAGGTTCAGAAAGAACAGAGAAGATATAAAACTATAACTAAATGAAGCCCAGAATGCCTCTGTTAGCATTGGTTCTTCCCCTGAAGTTGGGGGCTTCCCCAACTGAACCAAATGGCTTCCTAGGCAAGCCGAGACAGCCAAACCAAAACCCCTTATCTGGGAGCAACTGAATGGGAGAAATTTAAGAGAGCCATTCAGTGGCCATCTTTCTTTTGAGCTTAACATATACATAGGCCAGGAGGTATTACAATAAAAAGAATCATCTTCTTTGTCATTAGTTTATAACTAAAAGTAGACCAGTTGGCCAATATTCTCCCTAGGGGGCTTTGGAGAGGATAGGGTTAACACTCCCCATCTTGTACACACACACACTCACACACACACAGATTCCAACAAAAACCTCCACATATATCTCCTGCCTTCTTGTTTACCATATATCTATTCTTTTTCCAATGGTATCTCACTGATTACAGATTACAATGGTCCCTGAACAATGAGTTATGAAAACCTGAAACAAATGGTTCAAAAGACCCAAATGGCAGAGAACCAAAGAAGGATAGGAACCTACCAGGAACCAAAAGTCTGGGGCCCACATTTGTTCTTCAGTTTGTTTCTCTGCTTCACCAAGTGTGGTTAAGGCAGTTGATCCTGGTTCAGGATGAATGAAAAGGAGTCTCCCCCAAACAAAACAAGTTTCAGGAGCTGCAAGGGAACTGTTCTCACTCTCCTTGCCCAGGGTCGTTTAGCCACAAGTACCTAGCTCCAACCTGTCATAGTCACTAACTTAGGAAAAGAGGGGGGTTAGCCCTGGCACCCTACCAGGGACAGCTGCTCCATCCCAGGGAGTCTCAAGAGGGTTGGATAAACCAGAAGAAGAGCTCCTGGCCAGATTGCCAAAAATTGTCACTGAGGCCCAAGGGTGCAAGAGCACCTGGCTCTGGGGATCCCAAACAGACCAGATTTGGCCACTTGCCCCTGACAAAGTCCAAAGGCAGAGAGACTTGTTTCTTGGAAACAAGAAAATTTATTTCAGTGACACCAACACAGGGGAAACAGCTGTCTCCAAAGCATTGAAAATAGTTCTAGGTTCATACAAGGAAAATGTGGGACGAAGTCGGTGGGTATGAGCAGGTGGGCAGTAAAGGTCAGGTCCTTCATTGTCTTGGGGTCAATCAAGTGGGGTCTTGTTCACATCAGGTCAATTACCTGAGGGGGGTAATTTTGGTTTACATCATGGGATACTTTGCCTGCTGGGTCTCTTGCCTGTATTATAATATAAGCTGGAGGGGTGCCTGGGTGGCTCAGTCGATTAAGTGTCCGACTTCGGCTCAGAGCCTGACAGCTCAGAGCCTGGAGCCTGCTTCAGATTCTGTGTCTCTCTCTCTCTCTCTGCCCCTCCCTCCCACTCACACTCTGTTTCTCTCTCTCTAAAATAAAATAAACATTAAAAAAATTAAAAAATATATATATAAAAGCTGGAAAGAAGAACTTAATCTGAAAGAACATGTCAAGGTCACTTTTAGGCAACAGGCTTGAGCAATGGAATGTACAGCAAGGCAAAAGGGCCCACAGTAAACCCCTGGGTAAATACAAACAGGCCCATCAGGTGACTCGCCTCAAAATATCCATAGGCCCTAAGTAACTAATGGGTTACTATACCCAGGCACTGGTACCCCAAACAGGAAAATTCCATACTTCCCATACCATCTCATCTTCTGCTTTTAAATACAGTCCCCACCCACTGCCTCACTGCAGACAGTCTCTGCTTTGCTGTCTCTGCAGTGTCCTGCCCACTGCTCCTGTGCGGTGTATTCCATAAACTTCCATCTCCCTTGTTCTGCCTCATGTGAATTATTTCATTGCCCATGCTCTGAGCTTCCACCCGAACAGGTCAGCCCACATTTTGGGGTCCCTATACAATCGGGAGACAGCACAGTACAGACAGAGGTAGTTAAGATGACTGGGTCCTCTTTCAATACCAATTCTCCTACTAACTTTTACCTTAATTCCAACAAAGCTTATGTTCCTACCTCTAGCCTCTATTAGGACTTCATCAAGAGTTTTATAAAATAAAGTAGGAGAAATATTCCCCAACCTGACATAATATCCATTCCCATAAAACATCCAGGTGGCAGAGACGCAACTTTTCATAAAGCCTGTTCAAATATTCTTATTTTCATAATCCTATCAACCCTGATGTTTTTAAGATCTCTTTGTTTGAAGCAATGCCACAGGCTTGAAATCACATCATTTGAGCCAAGTCACCAAACCGGGGTTTCATACCTAATCTAACTGCAGTTCCCAGCCTTCCCAAGAAATATGTCCTAACTGGTCATTCAGGAATTCTCTGATTTGTGTCAATAAAGTAATCCGCAGCAAGGGCCTTCTCTGTCCCCCAAAGGACAGAGAATCTCTGTCCCAAAGGACAGGTAATCTGCATAAGACTCCCTGTTCTCCCCCTAAGGGAGAGTGGAATAATCCTTGCTGGAATAATCCTTTTCTTTGGCTATTAACAGCTTGCTCCATCCCCCTTCCTATAAATACCTTCCATGTTGCACAACTCCTCTGAGCTCCCCTCTACTTGTTAGGTGGGTGTGCTAACCTGACTCATGAGTCGTTTAATAAAGCCAATTAAATCTTCTAATTTACTCTGTCGAATTTTGTTTTTTAATATTTCAGTTGTAACCCCAGTCAGTTTGCAAACTGGCCCCTATACAAGGAGGGTAATGAGAGATGGAAGAAAGAGAGAACATTCCAGATTGGTGGATGGCACTTACTCACGAGGCTTCTTTGTATGGCTGCAAGATGAGTGGGTCTCCAGTACCTGATGCCAGAATCTTAAAAGTTTATATACAAGCATTAACATGGTTGAGTCTCAGGTACCGTCCAGATGGTCTCAGGGACAACTGCTCTCTCAGGCTGTGTCCTAGAAAACTGTTCCATCTGTGGGGATGGTGGGCGGAAAATATACTCGAAGGACCAGGATAGGGGTGAGGGACCTCTGACTACTGGCTGCCAGCTGCTGTGTCAGTCAGAGGTCACGTCCTCTGCGTGATCTCCCACAGCTTCACCAGCGGCTTTTGGTACCACAGTTTGTGGCGCTTTTATATTAGAGCTTCCTAGAAACTTCCTTTTTCTACCCCCTGACCATTTCACCCACTCTTGTGCAAAAGTCTCTGGGTCTCCAGCAAGGGTTGAGCCAAAGAACCCTGGCCCACGGTCACTCTTTACTTTGATTAAGCAGCGTTAATTGGTGCCCCCAAGGGATTGCTGGTCAGGTTTCTCATTGCGATTTCTGCCTCTCAGCTTTTCAAGTTTCTCCAAATTGGGGTAAATAGAGCAGACTTGTTTGGATCCCTTTAAAGTTTGGGCACTAACAGGGGTCACTTTACCCACACCCCCACCGTAAAGCTTTGGTAGTGCTGTGTTACAATCTTTGTTTGTTTTAACACCATCAATGTCCATTTTATTCACCTCATTTCTTTTTTTTTTTAATCTTTGCTTATTTTTGAGAGAGTGCAAGGGGGGGGGCAGAGAGAGGAGGACAGAGGATCTGAAGTGGTCTCTTTGCTAACAGCAAAGAGCCTGGTGTGGGGCTCAAACCCATAAACTGCAAGATAATAACCTGAGTGGAAGTCAGACTCTCAATCAACTGAGCCACCCAAGTGCCCCTATTCATCCCATTTCTTTTTTTTAAGTTATTTTTTAATTTTTTTTTTTTATTTTTGAGAGAGAGAAGGAGCACAAGGGGAGAAGGACAGAGACAGACACACAGAGTCTGAAGCAGGCTCCAGGCTCTGAGCAGTCAGCACAGAGCCCAATGCAGGGCTCAAAGTCACAAACCGTGAGATCATGACCTGAGCAGAAGTCAGATGCTTAACCAACTGAGCCACCCAGGTGCCCCGTCATCCCATTTCTTATTAACCACCTAAAGATTTTCACCCTGTGGGTTCATATTTCATGACTTACCCCTTTCTGTTTTCCCTTTGTTTCATTCCTATCAAAATTTGCCTTTTCACCTATTATCTTAATAACTGTTTAAAAATTTCCATGTTGTTGGGAAGATTTTCTTGAATCTCTGGTCCACCTCTCCCTGTTCTTTTATTATTTAACCTACTGTTTTTGTTAGCATCTGGAAGACTCAAGAAAATAAGACAGCAAATTTGATAAGGCTTCCAGGATACTGTTTTGGCTTTGCAATACCAAGGGCGCCATGTGAAAGGGCCCTCTTTAACCTTGGCATTTACCAAGACCTGAGTAACAGGCAGATTCAGTGGGGGGAAGATCATGGTCATTGTAATACCAGTCCCATGAGGTTTGCATACAAAGTGTATTAGCTACTTCATCTGGGGTACTCCACCTGACTGGGGAGATAGTCCCCTTTGTCAGGGTAAACTGACTGTAAGTGGTTTTTATGCAGTCTGCCATGCTGGCTGTTCCCTCAGGAATAACGTCCTTTGTGTCTCGATCACGTACAGTTGTCTGTGATTGTTCTTCAGTGAGTTCTGGGTCCTGCATGAAGCTAAACATGCCCTTCCACTCTGCAACATTCAAAACCAAAGAAAACAGCCCCCAAATCTGTTACTTTCATGATCCATTTCAGTAAAAGCTGCTCAGAAAGCTGATGATACTGATACACAAAATGAAACAACTACATCACACCATACCCTCTGCTTTCAATAGCTCCGTGGCCTTGCCCTTCCCCCACGTTCACTACCTTCTTGGTGACCAGAGAGCTCTTAGAGGTATATTCTGTTGTCCCTGAATAATGTTTCCCTAAGGGACAGCTTTGAGGCTAATGTCTTAAACTCAGACTCACTGAAGTCGAGATGGGTCCAGCATCAAGATCTGAACAGTATTCTCTTTTGGTTCAGCTGTTACAGGTAACCATAACCAAGGGATACAGTACTTTGCCTTTTTCCTATTAGTTTGCATTTCCTTATGCATCAAATAAACCAACACCTCAGGCGTTGTATCCATCTCTAAATGTCATTGGTAACTTTTACTGCTTTTAGCACAGCTGCTGCTGTGGGTGACCATGCGACCACCCAGGAATCAAAGGTTCTTCATCCCCCACATTTTCATCCTTTCTCTACCAAACCACGTGTTTCTGTGAGCCAGGGCTGTTCTAGCAAATTCCACTTCACTGACACCTACTGAAAGATTCCAGTCATTGATTCCACTGGTGTGGGGTGAGGGTAGGTGAGGGTTCCCACACTAACAAGATTGGACACCAGCAGTGTGTCTGAGAGTTCAATTCAATTCTGACACCCAGAGATAGCATCAGATTCCACAGGTTAAGAGTTCAGGCCTATAAAACTTCCCTACCCATCCCTCATTCCAGATGGTAGAGCAAACAGCTCACGGAACTCAGAGAAACATTTTATTTTCCAGATCACCAGTTTATTATAAAAGATGTAACTCGGGACAGCCAAATGGAAGAGACGAACAGGGCAAGAAAAGGGGCAAGGGCCCGGAGTTTCCATACCCTGTCTACACACATCTCCATGTGTCCACCAACCTGGAATTTCTCCCTACACTGTCCTGTCGGAGTTTTTTACGCCTTCTTTATTACCAAGGCATGATTGATTAAACCATTGGCCATTGCCAATTGATTGACCTTTGGAGGAGATGAGGTATGTGGACTGATACTGAAAGCCCTAGTCCTCTAATTATAAGGTTGGTTCTCCCAGCAACCAGTTCCCATCCTTAAGTGGGGTCCAAACGTCACCCCATAAATGTAACAAAGACATTTTTGTCACTTTCTTCACTTAAGAAATTCCAAAGATTTCTGGGGCACCTGGGTGGCTCAGTAGGTTAAGTGTCCAACTCTTGATTTCAGCTCAGGTCGTGATCTCATGGTTCATTAATTGGAGCCCCCATTCATTTAGCATGGAGCCTGACTGGGATCCTCTCTCTCCCTCTCTCCCTGCCCCACCCTGCTCATGCATACGCCTTCTCTCTCAAAAAATAATAAATAGGCCTTAAAGAAAAAAAAAAAGCAATTCCAAAGATTTCAAGAGCTCTGTGCCAGAAATGGGGATACGAATCAAATGTACATTATTATAAATTACAATATCACATCTATCCAGAGCCAGACTTTCCTATTACAGTTCAGCATTACTAAGGAATACGGGAATACGGCAGATCTAGTTATCAGGACAGCCAGCAAGTATCAGTAATGAGACTATTTCGTCCTCATTTTTCTTAACCATTGTTTGCGCCAAGAGCAGTATAATTTAAAAATCAGCTTATCGGTTTGCACACACACCCACACACACACAGATACATGCTGGGATTTTGAATGGGATTTATCCAGTGAACATACAGATCAATTTGAAGAGAATTGATTTCCTACAATATGGAGTCTTCCTATTCATGAACATACCTGCAATCTCTTCTTTATCAACTCATAATAAAGATCTCAATAATGTTTATAGTTTTTTACACTGAGATTCTTAAAGGCTACTGTGCGACATCTTTTGGTGTATAATATAGCAATGCCATTATAGATAGTATCTTTTTTTCTCTAATTGTACATTGCTGATTTATAAAAATCTAATTTTGCTGTATAATCTTTAACCAACGTTCTTGCTAACTTCTTAATAATTCTGATAATTAATCTATAGGTTTAGTGAATATTCTACACATGTACTTATATCATCCAAAACTAATGAGAGCTTTATTTCTTCATTTTCAATTGTTATAACATTGTTTTCATTGCCTTACTGTTTTGACTCCATGTGTAGAACAATTTGGAAGAGAAATAAATATAATGGGCATTTGTTATAGGTTACTTATCTCAATGAAAAATATTTCAACATTTCATAACAACATTTGCTATAAGCTTTTTGCTAAAAACTTCTATTAGAATAAGAAAGTTTTCATCTATTCCTACTTAGCTAAGAGTACTTCATCATACATGATTGTTGGACTTTAATTAATGGCTTTCACTGTATATAATTTTCCTGCTTTATTCTGGTAGGGAAGTAAATTACATTAATTGTTTTCTATTGTTAGGCTCTCGTACCTGGGATAGACCCAATATGTGATATACCATGTTTTTTTCTTTGAATATTTATTTATTTATTTTGAGAGAGAGAAATTGAGAGAGAGAGAGGGAGAGAGAAAAACCCAAACAGGCTCTGCTCTGTCAGCACAGAGCATGATGGTAGGACTTGAACCATGAAATCATGACCTAAAAGAGTCAGATGCTTGACCAACTGAGCCACCCAGATGCCCCGTACTTTTCACCTATTAAACTGGATTCACGTATTGATAACAAGACTGTTGCTTCTCTGTGTATGAAAGAAAGTCATACATTATTTTCCTTCCACCTAATGTTCTTGCTTGGTTTTGGCATTAAGTTTATGCTGGCCTCATAAAATGAATTGGAAGGTATTTCCAACTTTTCTATTCTTTAGAAAATTTGTATAAAGTTTCTCTTATTTCTTAGTTGTATATTTGGTAGAATTCATTGGTGAAGTCATTTGAATTTGTTGCTTTCTTTGTGGGAAGATATACACATGTATATACATGTATATAAAAAGTACATGTATATCACATAAGGAGCTTGGAAATCACCACTCCATCTTGACAAGTAAAAAGCTGAAAAGATTGAAAAATCAACAATTCTTCTTGTATCTCTCAACCTTAAGACAAAACAGCCAGGTATTTTACCAGCAAAATATACTTACTCAGGAATAGCAGAGGAATTGCAGTTAGGGACAGGCAAGCTATAGCAAAAGTCATAGACAAATCTAGAGAACAAGGGGGAAAGAGGAGAGTTGAGAAGGAAGGGCTGTTATAAACAAGAAGTTCATTGGAGTAAACTGGGTGTTGGAAGTGCAGTAGCTTTTCATTGGCTGAGTTGTGACAGTTTCTTATTGGCTGGGCTCTTGCCTGGCAGGGAGAAAATCTTCCTTCCACCTACTGGGCTAATAGAAGTGTAGGCATCTTCCTGCTTGCTCTGCAAAGGATCGCAGTGGATGGTTGGGTGTGAGAATTCCCCCTTCTAACCTCCTGAAACCATTTTAGATGATATTTCTTTATTCAGCTTCCTAGATCCTTGAGGGAGGATAGGACACAGGGCAGATCACTCCAATATGAATTGAGGGAGGGCGGAACACAAAAATTCAGACCCTAGTGGTCTTTTTTCTGAAATGTTTATTTCAATCTTTTGTCTAATTTTCTGTTGGGTGACTGCCTTTTTCTCACTGATTTTAGGAGTTCCTTATGTATTCTTGATTTAAGTTATTGGATATACTCCTACTTTATGGACTGATTTTTCACTCTCTTGATATATTTTTGATAAAAAGAAGTTCTAAATTTTAATATAGTCCAATTTATTACTTGTTTTCTTTTGTGACTAATGCCTAAAAAGAATCTGCCTACTCCAAAGTCAATAATATGATTTCCTTAAAATACATATAGTTTACCTTCACATTTAGATCTTCTTTGATCTACCTGTAATAATTTTTGCATGTGATGTGAACTAGGCCCAAGATAAATATATTTTATCCAGTGGCTATGCAATTCATCCAGCACTATTTATTTCAAAAACTGTGTTTTCCCCCTATAATGCAGTGTCACTTTTTTCAAAAACCAGGCAATGTTCTATTTATGGACTGCCTCTTCTGTTCCATTTTCAGTTTGTCCTTGCGCTGATGTGGGAAGGTTATTTAATTATGTATTGGATTGCTTTAATAAATATAAAACCATGAGAATTTTTTCTTTTTTTTTTCTTATGTCAATTTAGAATGCATTATCTTTCAAAAGAGTGTGTCCATTTCATCTACATTTTGAAATATATTGGCATAGAGTTGTTCAAAAATCTTCCCTTATTTTTTAGCTCTGCAGAATAGTATTAAGGTCCACTTTTAATTCCTGATTTTGATTTTTTGTGCTTTTTCTTTTTTCCTTGATCAGTCTTTCTTAGAGTTTATCAATTTAAGTAGTCTTTGTGAAGAACTTTCTTTTAGTTTTGTTTATTTTCTCAATTATGGATTTTTCTTTCATGTCATTAATCTCTGGTCTTTATTATCTACCATCTTTTATTTTTTTATTTTTTAGTTCTTTTTTTAACTTACTGAGGAGGGATGATTAGCTTATTGATTTATTAATCTTTCCTATTGTCTAAAATATGCACTGACACTATAAAATTGTCTATAGATACTGTGTTACATCTATGCACAAATGCAATGTATAGTACTTCAGCATAACGCAATTCAAATTATTTTCTTGTTTCTATCACGATTTATTTTTAATCCCATGAGTTATTTAGGAGTATAGAGATTAATTTCTGTATGTATGGGAATTTTTATAGATTTGTGTTTGTTTTTTGGTTTGGGGGTTTTGAGGGTTGAGGTTGGTTCCTCTGGTTTGTTTTAACTATGGATCTTTAGCTTAAATCAATTGTGACCAGAAACATATTCTGTATGATTTCAAACCTTTGAATCTGATGAGTATGCTTTATGGTTAATTGCTGTTAAGCGCTCCTTGTGGGAAAAAAACTAATGTGCTTCCTACAGAATTACATTCTATAAGTGACATTTTCTTGTTATGTTCCATATGTGTCAATTAAGTCAAGCACTTTCATAGCTTTTCCTCATTTTTCTCAGTATTCATGCATTTTTTAACATGTCTTTTTTAAATGGCATACAGTTGAGGGTGTGTGTGTGTGTGTGTGTGTGTGTGTGTGTGTCCAGACAGCTAATTGTCTCTTAATTAGAGTATTAAATCTATTTACCTGCAGCATTTTTTATGTTAGGTTTAAACCTACAATCTTGCTCTGAATTTTCTGTTTTCCTCAGTCATATCTTTTTCTCTCTTTACCTGCCTTATTTGCTTTCAAATTATTTTCTAATCCCTCTTCTTAAATTAACTCTCTTTATACCTCTTTTACTATGTGTAGTGGTTTCCTTGATATTATAACATGTTAATCGATTGAGTTAATTGATTATCTCTTCTGAGACAGTGCACTCACCTTAGAACACCTCCCCCTTAAACTTCTTTGTATTTTTAAAATCGATGTTAATTATTTACATATTTTTAAGCCCCATGAGCCAATATATTATTGTTTTATATGGTCAATATTTATTTAGATTTACTTGCATATTTTAACCCAATTTCAGAAATGCATATTTCTTGGCCACTCAACAAACTAAGATGTTTTACCTCTGATGTATCCTTATACTTAGAGTATATCTCCTCTGGTTCCAACCCCAATCACAGGGGCTTTACCAGGGCCACCATACTTGGTAACATTGGCTTCTAATTTAAGTCTTCATAGACCCAAGCAACTTCCCAAAGATTTAGTCTTGTCAGATACCTATTTTGGATTGGCAAATGCCCACAGAGCAGAAGTTATTCCAAAAGCTAGGCTCTTATCTCTGTTCTGTTTCTTCCAGATATTGGTGCTATAATTGTTTATTGCTTTCTTAGCTATCTAATGGCTTTAAGAAAATGTCATATTTCTTTTTAATTTTATTGTCAGGTTATGAAAGAACTGTGTTTCAAAATATTTAGTTTACTATTACCAAAAGTCAATAATTACCTTTTGTAAGACTTTTTCTTTCAATTAGACTCATTCCATGAGAATTATTTGGTTTTCCTTTGCACTCCTAAGTACTTGCTTGCATTTAATAGGCAAGAAGTCAATGTCGTTGAATAAATCATTTGCCATACTTGAATAGCTCTAAGGAAAATATCACAATACATAAACAGTACTATTGCAAGGGTACATATGTTTGGAAGTGAGCCTTGATGAAGGAAACATAGTGTTTCTATGGCAGTGTTTTAATAATTCAAGTAATTACCAACTATACCAATGAGTCACTGAGGATATTATTAGCAAGAGCTGAAATTTACTTTTTTTAAACTTTATTTATTTTGAGAGGGAGAGCGCATGTACAGGAGGGGCAGAGAGAGAGGAGAGAGAGGATACCATGCAGGCTCCACACTGTCAGTGTGGAGGCCGATGTAGGGTTCCAACTCAGGACTCTGAGATCATGACCTGAGCCAAAACCAAGAGTCTGACACTTAACCAACTAAGTCACCCAGGTGCCCCTGAAATTTACATTTCAACTGAAGTAGTTCTTGTTAAGGAATTGAGGTCTGCTGTAATAAGTGTTAAATTTTACACCAACATTCCAAAGTAAGCAGAACCAAATAATTGTCTTCCTTTTTTGTGATGGTACCCAGAGTTTGGTCCACCCAAGAATCAGTTTTGTGTACACTAGCCTGCAGACTTGTACTAAGGTATAAAGGAAGACGAATGAAAAGTTTAAATGGGTAAACACATCTCTTGCAAAATTGAAAAAAAATTGAGTTAAAAATGACAGTTTCAATCAAATAGAAACATTAATTGATTCTACTTGCAATATCTATACACTACATAAGGCATCAATTATTCATTGTCTATAGATGCAGGTGGGTGTGGCTTTGCTTCCCATCACCCAGCCACTTTTAACTTCTTTTCTCACTCATTCCATTAATATAATTACAGTGGCAGCTGCTCTCTCCTTTCTTTTCCTTTCCCTCTCTTTTCCCCTTTCAACCTTTCTTCTTTCCTTCCTTCTTTCCCACCTCCTCCTCCTCTCCTGTCCTTCTCCTTATTTTCCCTTTCCATCCTCTTCATCTATTTTTCTTGTCCTTTTAATATCTACGTATCAAAAAACCATTGGATCCTTATTCCACTCCGGGTTTTGCCACTTGGGCAAGTCTCTGAACATGCATTGTCACAGTTAACTAATTTATAAAATAAAGTCATTAGAAAGATAATCATTAATATGTCTTGTAGTTCTAGTAGTCTGTAAGCCTACTGACTTCTCCATGTTTCTATACTACCCTATCTCTCTGGCCACAATTAATTGGTCTAGTTTGGGGTACATGACCCAAGCTGAAGAAATGATTCCCTTCTTTGAAATATTTGGACTTAGAACCAGACATAGAGAAGTTAGTAACTTTTCCTAGGGATCAAACTGTAATAGGTAAAGTTTAGTAAGCCCTTGTAGTCAGATTTGCTGCCAAGGGGAGAAAGTCTGACTGAACAGAGGAGAAATTTAAATAATTTACATTTAAATAATATAAAAACAATTCTGTAGTTTTTAACAACTTAATATTATTTATCTCATTTTCAGTGACGCTATATAAGATAGGTTTAGAAGATTAAGGCATAGGATATAAAGATTTTTTTAAAAATCTATTGTGGGGCGCCTGGGTGGCTCAGTTGGTTAAGTGGCCGACTTCGGTTCAGGTCATGATCTCACGGTCTGTGAGTTAAAGCCCCACGTCGGGCTCTGTGCTGGCAGCTCAGAGCCTGGAGCCTGCTTCAGATTCTGTATCTCCCTCTCTCTCTGCCCTTCCCCTGCTCATACTCTGTCTCTCTGTCTCTCAAAAATAAATAAACGTTAAAAGAAAAAAAATCTATTGTATGAGCCAATTTTCTTAAGCCACTTTCATATCTTGCTGAAAAATAGAATGATAGAAAGGGCTCAGAGGAAGGATTTTTAAAAAAGGGACCCAAAGCAAGAGTTACTATTTGAAGATCATTTATTATTATGAAATTTATGAATATTACTTACCATTCATAAAATAATCCATGAAGAATTATTATCTCAGTTTTACACAGGGGGAAATTGAGATTCAGGATGATTAAATCACTCGCCGAATTAATACAGGTAGGAAATCACTAAGCTGGGACTCACCATGTTTTGTTATGACTAGAGAACCCCAACTTTTTCCATTCTGCAGCACAGAACTGCCTCTCAGGATGTTACTGTGTGTCTTCACACACAGATTATAACACAGGTTTATAATCTTCCTGGAAACACAGAAATAAAATAATTCATATATAATAAAATTAATACATTAATAAAATATTTAAAAACAAATCCAGGAAAATTTACTTCTCAGAGATTATACAAAACTCTGAGTGTGTTTGATTTTATAATCTATAAATTGTACACTTCTGATGGAAACTAAGTTTGAAATTAAGTGTTAATGCACATCTGTCAATTCTGTGGGAGTTTGCTTGGTGAGGTTTGGATGTCTTAATTACACAACACCACAGGGTTTCTTGGGACTCTGGGAGATGAGTTTTCATAGCCCCAATTGATTTTTCAAAGCCTGCTCTTTATGAAAAATATGCTAGGAATTTCCTCATGTCCCTTATATTCTAAGTTATTACTTAAATTGTTGTTAAAAAACATAGTTACCATCTACTACGCTAATACTCGCAACAACCTTGAAACACAGAATATAGCTCGTAAATGGTACAATTAGCTAACCAGTCCAAAGCTGTCTGGTTATGAGGTAACCACTTCACAATTTCAAACAACTTCAGTCACTGTTGGACCACAGATTTATTGAGGGCAACAGAACTTTTTTTTAAAAAAGATGTAAATACATTAAACCAAATTCAGTAATTATTTATGAGAGTATGATCTCAAAATTGTATATATTACATATTATGGAAATATGTATTTCAGATCTTCCCTTAAGATCAGTGCAGTAGGGGCGCCTGGGTGGCTCAGTTGGTTAAGAGTCCGACTTCAACTCAGGTCATGATCTCATGGTCTGTGAGTTCAGGCCCCGCATCAGGCTCTGTGCTGACAGCTCAGAGCCTGGAGCCTGCTTCAGATTCTGTGTCTCCCTCGCTCTGTGCCCCTCCCCCACTCACACTCTGTCTCTCTCTCTCTCAAAAATAAACATCTTTAAAAAAAAAAAAAGATTGGTGCAGTATATCCACCAAAAAAACCCCTTCATATAAATGTTTATAGCAGTTTCCCTAGTAATTGCCAAACTTGGAAGCAACCAAGATGTCTTTCGGTAGTTGAACAAACAAAAACACATAGGATGGAATATTATTCAACAATAAAAATAAATGAGCTGTTAAGAACCTTAAATGCATATTTCTCAGTGAAATAAAGCCAACCTGAAGAGGCTACATACTCTACGATTCCAAATACATGACATTCTGGAACAGGCAAAACTATGGAAAACAGGAAGAAAAGATCAGGGTTCAGGGGCAGGAGAGGAAGACAGAGGATTCAGTAGATGCAACATCGGGCAGTGAAATATTTCTGAATGACTCTGTAATTGTGGATACATTTATTTTTCTTTAATGTTATTTAGTTTTGAAAAAGAGAGAGAGAGTGAATGGGGGAGGAGCAGAGGAAGAGGGAGACACAGAATCTGAAGCAGGCTCCACGGTCTGAGCTGTCAGCACAGAGCCCGACGAAGGACTCAAACTCAGGAACTGTGAGATCATGGCCTGAGCCAAAGTCAGATGCTTAACTGACTGAGCCACCCAGGTGCCCCTGTGGATACATTTCATTACAAGTTTGTCAAAAATTTATAGAATGAACAACACAAGGGTGAACCCAAATGTCAACTAAGGACTTCAGCTAACAATATAATATACTACTATTGACTCACCTACTGTACAAATATACCATCTTAAGGCCAGATATTAATAATAAAGGAAACTAGAGAGAGAGAGAGAATGAGAAGCTCTGTAGTTTCCACTCATTTTTTCTATAAAATTCAAACTACTAATAAATAGTCTTAATTTTTAAAAATATAATATTTGCTAATGTTGTGGAGATTTATGAGTATACATCCACGTAACAAATGGAGGGTATAAAAGACTGTTTGGAAGATAAACAAACGGAATCTGCTATTTGAAACAATATCCCCAGAGACTTTAAGAATCACACATTAAAAAAAAGTTCTTAGATTGCAGTGAAAATGATAATGATGATTAAGTATTGAAGATAAAGATCTCCATTATGGGGTTTCATGTATGAGTTTGAGTAAAATCTTTAATGTAATATAAGAGGGAGAAATGTGTTATTTCTTAATTATTATATTGATTAAAATATATGTGGTTTAAATGTTATAGTGTAACTAATAAATTAAGCAAAACATCTAATTAGTAGGTCACCTCATATACATTTACCTGCGAAGTACATTTATATTCTTCTTAGGCAAATAATTTCATTTGTAAAATTCTCACTGGGAATTTTGGGGTTTACTCAGTTTGGAAGACTACATTATATTTAGAAATTTATGGTATTTTTTGATTGGGCTGTGGGTTAGACACTGTGATGCATATACAAAATCATCAAGACATCATGGTATGGTTCCTGCTCTGAATCTCTAAATATGGTCCAATGATAAGGGTTGAATGAAGATAACTCAAATAATATCTAGTCAGTGTTTATCAGCAGTAAGTGGGAATCTATCGTGCTGGTCTAAATGAAGGAAAAATTGTTTTTGTCTGGAGAATTCAGAAAAGTCTCCATGGAGAAGACAATATTTTTGATGGGCTTAAATGGATTCAGAAGATGGAGAGGGAAAAAGTAGGAATATTCAGATGGAAAGAATTTCCACACAGATGGAGGTACAGAAAAGAGTGAATCATGTCTCAGGGTTGACAGTTGACTCAGCTTGGTTAGGTCACAAGAATCTGAATACAAAGTGAAGAGGAGAATTTTTATGGAGATGGAAGGCAAGGGTTAGTCATGTGGTACACTGAAAAAGCAAGATAAATGTTAGTCCTTCATTCAGTTAGAAACTAATGGGGGAGATATTGAAGATATTGAGAGTTTTTGAGCAAAATCATATTATATTTTAGAAAGGTGAATGCAATGCATCTGTTTTGTGATAATGGAATTTATCTTACTATGTTATACTTTTTCAGGTCTATTTGCCTTCTAGACCAGGGGCTCCTCAAGGGCAAACGTCATATCTTACTCATCTTGTTATTTTTAGCACTTAATCCACAACTGGTACACAGTGTAAACCCTATAAATGCTTACTAACGAATAACCGAAGTAATTTTTCTTAGACAATTTAGAAATAACTTTGAGAACCCTAGAAGTATTGGTTTTAAAATACTCAAATCTGAGTTGATCTTTGAAGGTTGATTTGTAGGACAGCCTGAGTTGATACAGAAGGGGCAGCAGAAGGAATGAAAATGTCATGGTTCAAAGAGAGACCACCTCCCAAATAAATTAATTACCGCTGCTCTTTAAACTCAGCATCCTTCCAATATTCTGTACTTGGGAGCTGGACACTTGAATCATTCCTTGTACCTGAGAAGTCTTTGTCACATGTCTCAGACCCTAGATCCTCTGAGAAGACGGCCTGTCTCGCTTCTCCAGGGTCCCTGCTGAAAGTTAGAGTTCAGCCTTGAAACTCAGGCCCGTGTCTGGTACCCAGTGAGCTACCTGCTGCAAGTGTCCCTTGGGCGGCTCTCTTGTGCATCTAAAAGTTGCTACTGGAAGATTTCATCTCCATGGTATCCCCACCCCTACTGTCCAGGGCACTCGTACTGCTTACTGCTCTCTCCACTGCCCTTCCTCTCCGCACCTGCCATTCAATTTCTGTACTCAGTGCTTGTGTCTCTGATACAAGAAGATTGTGTTCTAGGTCTGATCCCAGACCGCTATAAATAACTGAGCCATACATAAGCAGCTCCCAAAATATTACAAAATATAACATTAGCATAATCTATTTTTCTTATTTAAAAACACACAGCCAAAATAACACTACTTCTCTTTTATTTGCGTTATCAAACTAGCATTGAAATATGATTTATCTTTTTAAATTACAAAGTCAATTGGTTTAAAAATGTTCAGCAAGGGGCACCTGGGTGGCTCAGTAGGTGAAGCAACTGACTCTTGATTTCAGCTCAGGGGTAGTGAGATCAAGCCCCCATCCAGCTCTGCACTCGGTGTGGAGACTGCTTGGGATTCTCTCTCTCTCTCTCTCTCTCTCTCTCTCTTTCTCTCTGTCTCTCCCTCTCTCCGCCCCACCTCCATTCATACTATCCTTCCCTTTCTCGAAAATAATTTTAAAAAATGTTCAGCAAACATGCGTACTTGACGCTGCTGACTTTTTAAAATACAATAAAAGACCTTAACAAAATCAGAGATATTTCTAATATAGCACATTCTGATCCCTGAGAAAAGTTATCCTCAGCTCTGCATAAACTCTGGTGAAACTTAATATTGTTTATTTTTAACATTTCCAATGGTTATTAACCAGCAGAATGTCAGTGTTAGAAGAGACCTTAGAGATCAGCAATAATTTCCTTTCTGAATGGGACAAGTACACTAACCTTCTATCCTTTAAAAAATAACAACCGATTAGCTAAACTAATTCCTTTTCCACACGAAGTACTATGCAAAAAAAAAAAAAAAAAAGTACTATGCAATGTATTTGAAAACTTTTATTACTTCTATTCCTGTCGCAGCAAACAGAAAGTTTTTCTTGGCATCATTTTCTGGTAGCCTTTTTCCTACCAAAGCTTTCATAAAAAGAACATCTAAGGGCACCTGGGTGGCTCAGTCAGTTGGGCGTCTGACTTCGGCTCAGGTCATGATCTCACGGCTCGTGGGTTCAAGCCCCATATTGGGCTCTGTGCTGCCGGCTCAGAGCCTGGAACCTGTTTTGGATTCTGTGTCTCCCTCTCTCTCTGCTCCTCCCCCACTCACTCTCTGTCTCTCTGTCTCTCAAAAGTGAATAAACGTTAAAAAAATAAAAAATAATAAAAAAGGAACATCTAATATTTCCCAATTAAAAATAATATTGTAATGAATTTGCTACAATAAACTGTCATCTCTGTAGTGAAAACTTTCTCCTGAGCAATGCTGACTGCTTCATGTATACCACCGCTATCCTGTCTCCGTCTCTCCTGTGGCATTACCCCGGGAATTGCTCGGTCTCCCTGTCATCTGTATCATCTGTCTCAACACATGAGTGAGTATTCTAAGGGTTCCACCTTTGTTTACCCAGAATCTACCACTGTGATGAGCACACAGCAGTGTCTCAGTAAAAACTCTCAAAATTGTATAAAAGAATGAAGAAAGGATGAATAATCCATGATTTGTATCAGTACACACTGAATGTGTATCTGAAATCAAAAAACGTTTCAAAATCAGCGATGCCTTTGAAAAATAACCTGACTTTCATAGTCTTTCTTTCCTTCTTGTAGTTTTGTGATACAAGTAATGTAAGCTAAACACTGCCTCTCTTGATGGGTGTGGAATTCTCAGTCATTCTTAGGAGAAAAATGTCATCATTTTTTTGGAAACCTTTTGTTGTCATTCCTTTAGGCAGCATTTTATTCCTATTCCTGTTGTGACTGATTACATTGCATTGTCTTGTTCTCTTTAGCATTATCTAAGACCTAAGTGAAAATTAAATATGAAACTTTATGCCTCATTTCAAGGTTATTCACTGTGCTTTTAGAACTTTGGATTCAAGTTTTCTGCCTTTGACACACTGTCTATGCTCATAGATATATTGGATGGACATATATTTATTTCTTGTCACCAGTTTCACGTCATAGGTAATGACCCTTTTCAATGATTTGTGTTACTTTTCACTCTGCCAGTGTCATCAAATAGTATCACAGTGTAATAATAGACGGCTAAAGCACCACGGTAAATAAATATACTTACAAGCGTATAGTACAGATAATGAATATACTGCTAAGTTTTGATAATTTAATTCACATAAGACTCAATGGTTTGAATGTCCATTAACAAAGAATAGTCTTAAGCTGACTGAAGTAACCACTTACAGAGAAGTCATGAACATTTTATATTTTAGATAGTACATTTTTGTTCCATTTGTTCTCAGTGTAGCTTGAACTAATTTATACTAAGTGTAGTAATTTGAACTAATGTGTAGTTTGACAAATTCATCAGCTGAAATGTTCAAAGCAAGTTTTTTTACCTAAAACATATATGACTAAGGATACATAGATAACACATAAATACCATAT
Source organism: Paguma larvata (assembly GCA_030068075.1). NCBI lineage: Eukaryota > Metazoa > Chordata > Mammalia > Carnivora > Viverridae > Paguma > Paguma larvata. The sequence continues at coordinate 41,677,284 of CM057831.1, read as the reverse complement.
ATACATAGATATATAATTTTTTCCATCTATCTATCTATCTATCTATCTATCTATCTATCTATCTATCTCTAGAAAACTATACTGTGAAATGAAATGGGCGCTTATTCATATCCAAACAGTTTTTCCATACTGGTTTGTGATCTAGTAATCTGTGGGACAGGCAAGGCCTTGTGACGAAAGGATTAAGTGCTTTCTAGGGGAATCACCTCTATCCATCTTCTCATGTCCCCAGGCTTGTGATCTGAACCAGACGTTCACCATTATTGACCAACCAAATTTTTGCTGTCATGTTTGTGACATGTTTGACCTGAGGCTTCAGCCTACACTGTCTCTGACAGAAACTGACGCCAAGATTCCTTTTTGGAAACTTGAGGTTATAAAATGCCATTAGGCCTCTCTAGCCACGCTTAGAAATCTTGAATAATTTTCCCCACAATAACCCTCTCAGTCTAACCACCTTCTGCCGAATGTCCTTTCATTCCCCTATTGCTGAATGTTCTTTCTCCCTGCACCCACACCGTTTATCCTGCTTCCCTATTTCCATCTCAAAAAAGGTTCATCGTGTCTTCTGAAACCCACCATGAGCAGTAAGCATTCTTCACTCCATAGTCTCAACTACATACTAAAACTTTCTCCAATTCTTTGAATAAATTGCATCCTAGAACAGATTCAAAGACGCTGCTTTGAATCTGCAGCTTTCTAGAGCAGAAAACAGCAAAATTCCTCTGTAAAGGGCCATATAGTAAATATTTTAGACTTGGTGAGCCTTACAGTTTCTGTTGCAATTCTCCACGATGCCATTCTAATGCAAAACGGCCGGAGGCAACACAAAAAACGAATGAGTGTAGCTGTGTTTCAGGGAAGCCTCATTTACAAAAACAAGCAGTCGACCAGATCTGGGGGCAGAGTGTGCCTGCTGTAGTGTAGAGGGTGCTCATTCTGCCCTGCCCCCTGCTTCACAAAAGCAAGTAGTTGAGTCAGGATTATTCTAACTTTTCAATCCTTTGCTCCCCACTTGTGTGTCAATCACCTTTTACTCAAGTCTCATCACGATATTCTACTGATTTTTTGATCACTCCTCAACATGTTTTGAAGAAGTTTGCAATTGATTCACACATTCCTCCTAACCCAAGTCCTATCTGGTGTCTGAACTTTCACTGGCAACAATTTAATACCCAAATTTTCAAAGGCAGCACTTTAATATGGCAACATTTAATTCCCTGTCTATCTCAACTCTGATAATCCATTTCCTCTACCCTTGTTTATGACCATATCGTGGACCTTTTCATCTCAAAGAAATGTTCTACTGTGGAATACTAAATCGTAACATTCCACTCTCACTACCATGTTCTTTTTCTTCAAGTTCTCTCCCACTTTTATTGCTAACAAAACTTCCATTCGATCTAGCTAAGCCTCCATTCCCTTGATCCCTCAGTTTTACTCCAAATCAGTAAATTTCGTTGGTCTCTACTTTTTTCCTATTCAACTTAAGCCCTACAGTAAAAGTAGCACCTTTTATTGAGTACTTATTAAATGTCAGACTCTGTGCTAAGTATTTCACATGCATTGTTTAATGTCAATCCTCATAACAACTCTGTGAAGTAGGTACCATTCTCTTCAGATGAGGAAAATGAAATTGTGAAAAATGAGATAATTAAAAGGCACACAACTAAGTATCAGAATGAAATTTGAATACAGGCTTATTACACCCTAAACCACATTATTCAAGAGAAGGCAATTGACTCATTTAACGTAAATTTATTTGGAGCTTATTGTGCACCAGGCCTTGTTTTTGACCCTGGGAACACAAAGATTAATAAGAAAAGGACCCTTTCCTCAAGAATCTGAAGTTTAGTGGTGGAGCTCTGAGAGCAGTCAAATAAATACGTTGCAACATATTGCAATAATTAAGGAGCATGTAAAGCAATATGGTAGCGAATGGGAGAAAATGATGAACTTCCTTACAAGGAATCCTCGCAGATGAAGTGACACTTCTGCTGGATCTTAAAGCACAATTTGAAATGGGCCAGGTGGAAAAAAATTTTAAGAATATTCCAGGGGCGCCTGAGTGGCTCAGTCGGTTAAGTGTCCGACTTCGGCTCAGGTCATGATCTTGCGGTCTGTGAGTTCAAGCCCCGTGTCAGGCTCTGTGCTGATGGCTCAGAGCCTGGAGCCTGCTTCAGATTCTGTGTCTCCCTCTCTCTCTGCCCTTCTCCTGCTCACGCTCTGTCTCTATGTCTCGAAAATAAATAAATGTTAAAAAAAAAATTAAAAAAAAAAAAAAGAATATTCCAGAAAGGAGAACCACCATGTACAAAGGTACGGAGCCACACTTCAGCTTGTGCAAACTTCCATGGCTAGAGAACAAATGTGAAAGGGCTGGGAGTGCTAGGAGATGAAACTATTGACAAGGTAGAGGCTGATCTTGAAGAATATTGAATGACTTCTGTGGAATTTGGAAGATAGGCTTCTGGAACACAAGTTGGGGAGAGAAAAGATCCCGCAAAGAAGACTGTACAGGTAAAGGATATCAGACCAGCAGAACAACCAGGTCATAGACATATCTTCCAAGTCAAGGAAGAAGAACATCCTATGAGGGGTGGGAAGGAAAAAAGGTTTCCAATGCAGCAAGAACCAACAGAACTATTGGATCAGTGGCTTAGGAACAACTTCACTGGAATTTCAGAAGCAGAAATCCTTTAACGATTTAGTTGAATAGTTCAGACTGTTTTTATGTGTCCAACTTGTTTATGAAATATTATAATATGTTTATATTGATTGGTATCAAAATCTCTCCATATATGTATATCAATACAAATAACTCTCCTTTTAGGTTATGTTTTTTTTTTTTCAGACGTGTACTGTTTTTAGACTGAAGACACTGAAGAACCCATAGTTACATTTTTGATATGGTTTAAAATGATTTTTGATATTAAAATACAATCATCAGCAGTTGTATTTTCTCATTAGAACACTTGCCCTCTGGTTTATGAAAAAACTTAACAAATGCTTTCCTTAGTATTACTTGTATCTGTTCTCATGCTTCACATTCCTATCATATGATTTCACATGATTATAGTCATTTTCCCAATAGTGATTGAATACTCATTTGCTTTTTCTCTACTCTGCCAAACATATTTCACATTTAACAAAAAATCCCACTTTAAAAGTCTTGTTAAAATTCAAAGAATTGATTTTAAACTTTTGTTACCTGACGTTTCTCATTAAAATACGTTTGTGCTCACAGCAAAAAATATGAAATGTTAATAGTAGTAAATGTTATTTAATTGTTAATATTAGGGAAAAGTAATCATTTTAGGCCAGAGAAACCTAGTGTTTTTATTTTTTTTTAAACTTGGCTTTCAAAAATTGGGGTAAAAGAATAGAAACATCTAGAAATAGGTTCCAGAAATTGTGCGCTTTAGACTGAAATTGCTTCCTATTCTGAAATGATGGAAACATTGATGATTGTGCCCATTTTAAGTCCCAACAGGTCATAAGATTTCTTTGCAACTGTGCAATAATGAATTACTAATTAATAATGAGAACTTGCTTCTTCAGCAAGTGCTTGCCTGTCCCTAAGATAGGTCAATGTAAAACAAAACTTTTCACCCTGGCATGTGCTGCAGGTTTTTGCACTGAGGATACTAACTAAAAGGTTGCTGTTTGAAATGACTAGACAGTGATCTTTGTGAAATAAAATGGTTGACTGATTTCATTCTGTTTCCCTTTGCTAGGAGGTTACCTGAGGGTGATAGAGAGACTTCTCTTGAGCAGCATTTATTTTTACAACAATCTGAATGAGTTCTATCTTCAGGCAAGTCACAACATTTATTGAGCATGAAGAATAAACAGTGCTGTGAAAACAGGGGCAGGATTCCTACCGATATGGAGTAAAAATTATACTTTCAATGGTAGAATATAGGCACATGTAATTAACTAAGAACATTTCACTGCAGAGGGGTCCCACACCAGTAATATGAGGAATGGCATCATCTCTCAACTCTATAGTGATATCTAATCAACCAATGCATTGTTGAGATATAAGCTTAATTAACAGACAATATGCTAAACTAGACTTGCACCTGCAGCCTGAGTGTGGAAATCATGAGAAACTATCTATAAATGTTCATGTGCCTTGTTTCCAGTCATTGGGGAATTTCCTGTTTCTGTGTCCATTTGGAGCCTCAATCTGGAATCCAAGTTCACACTTTCCACATTCTAATGTCTCTGTGGAGAGCTTTGCTTCTGACACTCACCTCTCCCTTCCTCTTATCCTCCACCTCTGTTATTACCACAGACAAATAAGTTGTAATTGTTAAATGGCCCCAAATCCCTTGCCCTTCTTTCTCTGAGAGGCGGAATTTTGTTCTCTACCTCTCTAGTTTGGGCTGGCCCAATGACTTGTTTTGGTCAACCGAATATGGCAATAGAAACTGGGTGTGAACATTAAGATGGAATCTTATGAGATCTGCAGCTTATACTTTTGTGCACGCAGACACTCCCTCTTGGAACCCAGCCACCGTGCTGGGAGAGGCCCAAACCATGTGGAGAGGCTATGTGGAAGAGAGTCATGACACTCTGGCCAGCAGTCCCACCTCCACCTGAGGTCTGAGAAAACAGCCAGCACCAACTGCAGTCATTTGAATGAACCATCTTGGAAATTCCAGTTCAGCAGAGCCTCCAGATGACTACAGGACCAGTTGACATCTGGTCTAATGCTGCAGAAGGACCATAGAGCTGAGCCCAGTTAACACAGAATAATGAAGAGTAACTAAAATTCATTTTAAAAAAGCTACTAGGTGTTGGGTAGTATGCAACATAGCAGTACATAACAGAAACACTAACTGAATTATTATCTGAGTATCTTGCTTATTAAATTTCCTATGGATACTTGCTCACTAAAGTTTAAGAGGGTTTTTTGTTTGTTTGTTTGTTTGTTTAAGAGATTTATTGGATGAGAAAGTATGGATTTAGCCATCAATGAGATCTAGTTTTAAAAAAGACTTTATTTCTTAGTGTAACTGCATGACTTTGGACCGGGTATTAAATTTTCCTTAACCTCAGCTTTCACTTCTGCAAAAAAGAAGGTAAATAACACTGGCTTCTGTTTGCTTGTTTTTTAACTTCTAGTTATTTATTTTTGAGAGACAGCGAGGGTCAGAGAGAATCCTAAGAGGACAGCGAGAGTATAGAGCCTGATACAGGGCCCGAACTCACAGACCATGAAATCAAGACCCTGAGCTGAAGTCAGACGCTTAACTGACTGAGCCACCCAGGTGCCCCAATAACACTGACTCCTTAACAGTTGTTGTAACAATTAAGTAAAACAATATGTGCAAAAAAAAAAAAAGTCTTATCACTGTTCACCTTCTGTGATCCACAGCACTGATAGTTATAACTATCAGTTTCCTTCTCATTTATCAAACCAGATTATAGCCACATATTTATTGATTTTTCTTTCTCTTACTCTCAGCTGTACATATCTCTGCCTGGTTACTGCTCAAAAGACTGAAAAAAAAAGGCAAATGGCAAAAACACACTGGCAGACAGCTAATGAACGAATAATTCTGTTTGATATTGGGAACTTGCCAGGCCCCCCTTCCAAGTTCTCTTTCAAATTGTTACAACTCTTAGTGCAGGTACATTCACTAGAATAAACTTGAGTTGTCAGTCTTTTTATAGTACCACATGGCTCCCAGGGAGAAGGGATAGCGTGGCTACCCCTTCCTCAACACCAATAGCTATCCGTTCTTTATTTTCCTCCATCCTCCACCTCTGCTCCTGACTTCACTGGTTATTGAAAATGCCACTGGTAATTTGGTCGTCCAAATCATTGCTCCTGACGGTGTCTCCTTGTAAGAATGTATTGTTCCTCCGCTCACCATAACTCTTCTCACAAAACATTCTGCCACTGGATACATTTTGAAATCTAGTGTAATTCTCTGTCTGCTTTAGGGAGCTTACCAAATAGAGTCTATATCATCATAATCTCTTCTTCCTTTGAATTCAGAAAACGTAAATTCCACAAATTGGGTGGGACATTTAATAAGGTATTGTCTTGTGATATATCCTTTGTTTTCATGGTATTACATAACTGTCCTCTGAATATCATTATTTATTCAGCCAGATTGCAAGCTTCTTGAGAGCAAAGTCTACAACTTACCAAATGTGTGATAGTGAACAAATTCCTCAATCTCTTAAAACTTGGAAAATGGGGATTATATATCCATTCTGTCCAGGTTACTTGAATTTAATGAGATAAACACATAGAATTCATAGTTTAGCACATAATTATGTTCCAAATAAGCCAGTTAATTTTTATGTGCAGTTTTTGAATATGCCTCGGTATCGGATTGAAAGACATGATATTTGGCTGAATCCTTGATGTGCTCATAAAGTAAATTAGAAACTACTGCTGCCCAGGGCTGACATGACGCATATGAAAAATAGGTAACTAATATACAGATGATATATAGAACACCAACATCAACTTTTCAGTTCAGTGATTTATTTTTCAGGAATATTCTGATAAAATCAAATATCCCCTGGACTTGTAACTTTTCGGCTGTCGAGAACTGAATTCTGATTGTTTTAGTCTAGCACAGGAAATAAAATCACATGAATAAGAATGATGTTCAGCTCTGGGATACAGGCCTAAGATAGGAATTCTGGGCAAAGGAAGACAACATGAATGCACTAAAAACACGAATGAGCAGTAGTAAAGAATAGCAAAACAGAACAAATATGAGGCTAATGGGGAAAAGATGGGCTAAATAATTAGTTAAGTCAAAGTTTAGCTGCTTCCCAATGTTTATGACATTAAGTAGACTTAAGTTTGCAAAGGACCTAACAATCATGTAGTCTAGCCACACAGGTCATGATGGAGAAGACATGTTATGTATACTGAAAAGATAGTTATTCACAGCAGGAATATTCTACGTGCCTGTGAAAAAAAGTGCCATCTGCTTATGTAGCTATTCAGGTTCCCTTTCTGCAGCCTCTGCATTTGCCCTTGTTCCAAACGTGGGAGCATGCTGGAAGAAGAAGCAAACCAGAGGCTAGGGCTTGCTTTTTGAGAACACATGACTATATCATTGTCTTACATGGCTGTGTTTTATAGTTTCTGTAGAACCAGGGCCACAGCTCAAAAGTAAAAGAGTTGACAATGACACAGTTTTGATTCACTTCAGTCAAAAAACAGCGTTTGAACAAGAAGTCCCTGGTCTTCTTCTCTTCTGATGTAACTTTCCATTAACCAATAAGAGGCGACTAAACATTGTATCTCCAGTTACGAGGACTTAAATTCTAGGAGCAAAGAGCACAGTGTAGATACCATGATGGATGATGAGGAAAACAATGCCACTGTGCTTGACTGATCCAAGCCCCCATGTAAGGACCCCCAGGGATACCTGGTGATCACACAAAGCCAAGTTTATTAAGCTTGCTGAGCAAGTGACAGCACAATGCTAACAAGGGTATTCATAGTTCTCAAGAGGGAAATCTTAGGAAGAGGTAGTTAGAGGATCAGGGCTGTGGGACATTAGATGGACATAGTGATTTTAGAGCAGAAATTTGCAAGCATTGGTCAGAATTTATAAATAAGACAAATTACTGAGACGATCATGGTCTTCTCTCTGAAAACTATGAGTTCGGAGTTAGGATGAACCCATTCATCTGTGGTCTTATCTTGGAATACATGGATCTAAATGGGATGATGTTAAAGTAGTTTGGGCTTATGTAATGTATGTTGCATGCCATAATTTAGTGTAGTTTGTTGTGCAAGTCAAACTATAGTTTGTTTTGTAAACTGTCACGTCTATTTTAACTTCTCAGAATGTATACGTAAAAGAAATGTTCAACTTCACTACAGTGGTGGATGTCTAATGAGGAAGAATGAGGAAAAAAAATCTTGTCATGTTTGAAGGGAAAATTTCAAACTTTTGAGTGAAAAGCCAATGCCGTTATTACTAGCCTCATTCCATCCAGGTAGCTTACTGAAAAAATACCTGAGGAAAATACATCAGATACTGGAAAACTGTGGGTAATTTCCATTTCTAGAATATATCAGATATATTTTCTCATAAGAAACATTGCCACGAACATCTGGCCTTGTGAATGATTCAGACGTAGTTTTGCAGCCCACTTCCTAACAATGTCTGCAGAATGACTGGTAATGCTGGCAGTTGTCTTTGAACCCAAGGAAGGTATTGTGAGCATCTCAGAAGATGACAGAACCAATGATCTACCATTTGAGAAGCAAAATAAACAGTTTTTTGTTTTTTGGTTTTGTTTTTTTTTTTTAGCTGAGGCAAATGCACTGCAATACCAGGGACGCCCTTAATTCTTGACCAAATAAATATCTCTGAGGAAGTGGTGCTGTGAAAACATGTTTCCAGTTTTGTTATCCCAATCATATTAAATAAAAATAGTGCCCAAATCTCTCCATTAAAATAACATTCTTGGGTAGAAACAAAATTTTTTCTAAGTAATTGAATATACTTGACCATAAGCATTTGAATAAACATAATACTTACTGGTTTCACACACTAATAAGAACAAAGAATAGTATTTAGGACTTAGCCCAACAGAGGGGCAATTAAAATTAATTACAATTCCAAATCATAGCATATGCAAAAGTCTGTTATAGGAGTTTATTTAATGAAGTGAATAATTTATCACTCTTTGGTGAGAATAATTATTTAATTTTTTCCCCCATGCCAAATGAACTTGTGTTCAAAGTGTAATCATGACTCAGGTACTCTTTAGAGTTTACAATTCATCATATATATCATATATCTCATATACGACACCCTGAGCATAAACTATAATCTTTAGTTGAATCATAAGGTTCTTCATAATTTAACTCCAGACGGTCTCTCCAAGTTACTTTACTTTCTTAGATACACCCCTTAAACAAGAACTATCTTTCAGTTTCTTAAGACTCCATGATTCTCCTCATCTCCAGGCTTTCTTCCCCCTTCCCCTTGGTGTGCTCCTCTTCATTTCTTGGTTTTGACTTCAGAGGATGTCTCTATGTCTTTCTTCTAACACCGTTAGCTGCTGTACCAATTAGCTCTTTCAGTTCTCTTTACCTGCACAAACATAGCTTTTACCATATATGTTTATAGTCACTTGTCTACTTGGTTGTTAGACCATAAACTCCCTGTGAGCCATGCCTCACACATAGTAAGGCCTCCATAAATATGTATTGATGAAGAAATGGGCACTGCTACAGTCATGAGAAGCCAGAGTTTTGATTCCTACCCTAGAGCTCATTAAATCACACCACACAATTTTATCAAAGTGCAGCAAAGTTTAAAAGAATTAGAAAACACAATTATCTAGATAAATTCCCTACCACAGGCAGAGCCGCATTAGCAAAATTCAGCAGTTTTAGCCTGGCTATGGAACTCAGTTCCTGGCTGTGCAATGGCCCAGCCCTACTGGACTCTTGATGATCTCCAGTGTCTCCTGCAAATTCCCTAAAGAAAAAGAGAATTCCCCAAACGTGGAGACAAAAGAAGTGTTGGCTAAAAGGTTTTGAGTTAATTACTGGCATATTTGCAATTCTAAGAAGAAAGTCTCTGCTACTCCCTGGCTTTTTTTAAGTAGGCATCTGTGCTGACCACTTGGAGTCTAGACCCTCCTTCAGATTCTGTGTCTCCCTCTCTCTCTGTCCCTCCCCTACTTGTACTTTGTCTCTCTCTATCTCTCAAAAAAAAAAAAAAGAAAAAAAACCTGAATAAATGTTAAAAAAAAACAAAGAAATTCTCTCTCATTCAGTTCATTCTTCCCCTCTGGTTCTCCTAAGCCGTTTCCATTTCTCCAACATGTCCCATATACACATTTTTTTAAAAAACTAGTTACTTTTTTTGATATCCCTGTTTTGCTGATCTTCACAAATACCTAGGAATCTTCAAGGAAACAGCTTTGTTCTCAATCACAGATAAAACAAACATTTGACACCTCCTCACTTACATATAAATCGCAACCATCTCAGTGTGTCCTTCCTGCCCCCCATAGCTCTGTTTGCTGATTGGTGTACCATGTAAATCATAATCAGGACTGCTTGTCACCCATCTGCATATTTTTATTGCTTTTTAAAAAGTCACCTCTATTAGGATATAACTTACATACAGCAAAATTTACCAATTTTAAGAATATAATTCAAAAGGATTTTGACAGGGGCACATGGGTGTCTCAGCTGGTTAAGCGTCCAACTCTTGATTTTGGCTTAGGTCATAATTTTGTGGTTTCCTGAATTCAAGTCCTGCGTCAGATTCTGTGCTGGCAGCACAGACCTTGCTTGGGATTCTCTGCCTTCCTCATTCTTTGCCCCTCCTCACTAGCACTGTCTCTGTCTCTCGCAAAAAAAAAAAACAAACAAACAAAAAAAAACTTAAAAATTTTAAAAAAAGATTTTGACAAATCTATAAAATTGTGTAACCACCGTCAAAATAATAATAGTGAACATTTTTATAATCCCCAAAGGATTCCCTTATACTCCTTTAACTTCAAGCTCTTCCTCCGGTCTCTGGCAACCATGTCTTCTTTTTCTCAATATAGTTTTGTCTTTTTAAAAATTTCATATAAAGGGGGGCACCTAGGTGGCTCAGTTGGTTAAGTGTACAACTTCAGCTCAGGTCATGATCTAATGGTTTGTGGATTTGAGCCCCGAATCGGGATCTGTGTTGATAGCTCAGAGCCTAGAGCCTGCTTCAGATTTTGTGTCTCCCTCTGTCTCTGCCCCTCCCCCACTCATGATCTGTCTCTGTCTCTCTCTCTCAATAATAAATAAACATTAAAAAAATTCATGTAAAGGAAATTCCATAATATATAGTGTGTGTCTAGCTTCTTTTACTTGCCATAATCTTTTTGGAGATACATCCATGTTGCTGTATGTTAGGATTCCTTCCTTACTTAACTTTGTAGTCCCCATCCTGATTGATTGCTCCAAGGACGGGTCACTGGGCCAAAGTCAACAAGAAAGAGTTTCAGTAGAGTCTCTCTGATGCCTAGAGTCAGAAAATGTAGAACTCACAAACTGAAGACAGCAGTATATCCCTATGGGAAGAAAGCTAGTCTAAGATGAAAGAACAGATACAAGACACAGAAAGAATCCTGGGAGCATTGGAGTTTCTAGCTTCAGGTCTTTCCAAAGACCAGCTATAATCTCTTCCCTGCAGCTTGGTTGTTTAACATGTGTTTGGATTTCATAAGTCAATAAAGAGGTTTTCCTTTTTTTTCATAAAATTGGAGGGGTTTTTTTGTTTGTCCTTTATTTTGTTTTGTTTTTGGTCACATAGTATTCAACTGTGGCTGATGGTCACTGGATTGTCGTAGCCTCTAGTATATAAACTCCCTGGAGTTAAGGGCTAATGCCTTATTTATGTTAGCACTTCATTGTGGCACCTGGCCACAAGCATCTAGTATGTTGTTAACATGTTTAGCTAACTTTAGTCTAGATATATCCTGTCATCATTATTTATTGACCACATTCTAAGAGTGTGACACTGAGTTTAGTGTTTAGGGTAAAGATGCCATGTCTGTCTCCTCTCTATCGCTCCAATCGCATCTCATGGTAACTTCATTCTGTCTTCTCAAGCCACATTGTTTACGTCTATTTATGGGATGTTCAGAGGCTGGACTATTTTACCCAACATTCCTGCCTCCTAAGTCAGTGTTTTCAGAGAAGCCTTTTCTCCCCTTGAAGTTAAGACTTGGTTTTATGTCCCATATGCAGATCCTCAGAGGACCATGCACTGGTATCTTTAAATAGCATTGATTAGAACTATAATTTTACACTTATTATTGTAATTATTTGTTTAATTTGTCCTCTCCAGTAGTTTAAAACCTTGAAGAGTGTTGGGCTCCTGTTTGTTTTCACACACCATTGTATTTACAAAGGCTAATAAAGTGCCAGGAACAATAAAGCACAACATATTTTGCTGAATGTATGAATAAGATTGGGAACTGCCTTAAAGAGCTTATAATCGAATTAGGCTATACACATTTTTAAAAGGCATTAAGTCCTCTATCTTTATTTGCTAAATCTGGAAAGTATAAATGAGTAATGGAGACACCTAGGGAAGGCTTTATAAAGGAGACAGTACAATAACTGAATCTAGTTTGAAAGGTATCAACGAGAGTATCAATTTACTATTGTTGTAGTAGCAAATGTTCTCATTATCTCAGTGGTTTATAATGGCAAACATTTATCTTTCTCAAATTATGTGAGTGCTCAGCTCAGTTCAGCTCCACCTGTTTTCTCATTCTGGAAGGCAGGTAAGAAGAGTAACTATCTGGGATATACTGTTTTAAAGGTAGAGGGGTAGAGCTAGAGGCACAGAGCCCTGTCGTGCATACACCTTCTGCTCAATTCCATTTGCCAAGGCTAGTCGTGTGGCCAAGGTCAGAGTCAATGGGAGAGGAAACATACTCACCTACCGTCGGCAAGGAGCATGGGAAGGGAGATTGTAAGAACAAAAAGACAGATGTGAGAATGTGCCTGTCAATAAATGTTTGGGGAACTTCAACATATTTTTCATTAATTTTCTATTTTAGAATAGTTTTAGATTTGTAGAACAGTTGTAAAGGTGGTACATGGAGTTCCTGTATACTCACATCTGGTTTCCCCTATGGTTATCATCTTACATTCATATGACACAACTTATTAGCTATAACTAATGTTACATTGTTATTAACCAAAGCCCATACTTGATTCAGATTTCCTTAGATTTTACCCATTGTTCATTTTCCGTCCTATGATCTCATCTAGAATGTCATATAATATTTAGTCATTATGCCTCCTTCGGCTCCTTCCAATGTTTCCCTGATTCTACTTTATTAAAATTGCTTAATTGATCTCTCTACAGAATATCTTAAGATATGAACTTAAAGGAAATATCTCTGGATATAACGAACGAATAAAAAGAGTTTCTTTTTTAAAAAAATTTTTGTTTACTTTTGAGAGAGAGAGGGAGAGAGCGTGAGCAGGGTGGGGCAGAGAGAGAGGGAGACACAGAATGTGAAGCAGGGTCCAGGCTCCGGGCTGTCAGCACAGAGCCCGACGTGGGGCTCGAACCCACGAACTGTGAGATCATGACCTGAGCCGAAGTCAGACGCTTAACTGACTGAGCCACCCAGGCGCCCCAGAGTTTCTTTTTTGAAGCAAAGTCCAAACTGTGATCTTATTGTCTCGTTCTAGTTCCTGAAAAGTTGATTTACAACTGTCGGTTTCTTAGGGCACATCTACATCTGGAGTCCACTGAAAAACAGAGATGCGATCTAGGGTTTTTTGTGGATATCTGAGTTACGCACATTCTAGAAAATCAATGGCTGAGTAACTAAGGGATTGGATTTCAAGAGAAATGCTGAGTATGCATAGCCTCTTCCATCTCTGTATTAATGACATATACATGAAATATTGAAGATAAGAAGTTAGAAAGTCCTTTGGAAGCACAATAAGAAAATAAGCAAGGGATTAGTTTAGCACAGGGCTTTCACATTTTACATGTTATACTGAAGGGTGTATACGAGGTACCGTAGCTATAAGATTTTTGTCCAGGGAAGAGCTATTGGGCTTCCAACTGATTGTAGAGAAAATAAGTGTAGAGTAAAAACTATGGAGAAAAATCTAAAGTAAATATGCAGGGAAACTATGGTAACCCCATTCTCTAAATGAAAAAAGAGATAAGTACTCTTTTTTTTATTTGAAGTAGAGTTGACACATAGAATTACATTAGTTTCAGGTATACAACACAGTGATTCTACAGCTGTATACATTATGTTATACTGACCACAAGTGTGACTGCCATCTGTCACCATACAACGCTATTGGAAAACCATTGACTATATTCCCTATGCTGTAACTTTCATCCCCATGACTTATTCATCCCATAATTGGAAGCCTATACCTCCTAATTCCCAGATGCATATTCTTTTATTTTTTTTAATTTTTTTTAACATTTATTTATTTTTGAGACACAGAGTGAGCAGGAGAAGGGCAGAGAGAAAGGGAGACACAGAATCAGAAGCAGGCCCAGGCTCTGAGCTGTCAGCACAGAACCTGACGCGGGGCTCGAACTCACAGACCGCGAGATCATGACCTGAGCTGAAGTCGGACGCTTAACCGACTGAGCCACCCAGGCGCCCCCCAGATGAATATTCTTAAGTGGTTTGAAAATAGGACAGGGGTGCCTGGCTGGCTCAGTTGGTTAAGCATCCAACTCTTGATCTCGGCTCAGGTCATGATCTCATAGTTTACAGGATCAAGCCCCTCGTTGGGCTCTGCACTGACAGCATGCAGACTGCTTGGGATTTTCTCTCTCCCTCTCTCTCTCTCTCTGCTCTTCTCCTGCTAACACATGCTTGCTCTCTCTCTCTCTCTCTCTCTCTCTCTCAAAATAAATAAATAAACATTAAAAAAGAAAATAGGACAGATTATTACAAATATTTTGGTTTGCAAAAATGCATGATGTTGAAATAGCTAACATTTATTGAGTAGATTAAGTGTTAGATATGGTTATAAATATTCATTTATTATCACAACAGCCTATAAGATAGATTTCATCATTTCTCTGCCTTGATTGCCTCTCCTGTGGGACATTGTCAGCATAGGCATGACGGACACAGATATGATCCCTCCAGACCTCCTTCAAGGAAAGATGTGTGCTTTCATTTCTGGGAGTGCTGTCTATAGACAAGTGACAAGCCTGGTTCTGGCATCTACACAGCTTTCTAGCATTGATAACTGATGTGTACTTGGCAGCCTCTTGATGATAATTCCCCTCTTCTCTCTGTATAGTGTCCTTCTCTAGGGCATTCTCATCAGGCCCCTATGACTTCCTCCAGTGTCACTTCCCATCCAGATTGCCTCCCTGCTCTACCTCTCCCTTTCAGCTCATGAATTGCATCTAGTTTCCCCCAGGAGTGGTGCAAGACTGAGACTTACCATAAAGGGGAGAACTAAGCAAACAGGTGTTGCCCACTATCAACCAGAACTTGCCTCCATCAAGAACACTTTATGAGTTTAGGCTATCTACATTTAGCTTAGCTTTACTCTTAGGTTGGTCTCCTATTCAGTGTCCTATGGACTCATATTTTTGCCAAGAAGTTGTAAGAAAAGTGGGAAGTGTAAGTAAAAAACTAAAAGAGCTGTTTCACCATAAACTTTGTAAATTATTGAGATATAAACATACATTTTTTATACTCATGTGGAATAAAGCCATACTAAAATTGGGAGAAAGCTACTCTCCTCAGTGCTCCATGAAGAAATGCACCCCAACTTCCGGTCACTGTCTTTGAAGACTATTGTGAGCATCAAATTGGTGCCTCCAGGAATCCAGCATACAACAGTACCGGTATTCAGTAATGAGAGCCCTTTGCATCCAATTTACCCATGGAAAGGGAGCTGGAGCAGAAAGAGTGGGCATGGCAGAGAATTTGATGGAAACAATGAGGTAGCTGATCAAATTTATCTGTGGCATTTTGAAGTAGAATATTTATAGGGATGTTATTAAGAGATATGCTGAGAGCAGGTGAGAGCAAGAGTAAAACAGACTTTATATAAGTGAGTAGGAGAAATGTGCAAAAGATAAACTAAAGAATCTTAAAATTGTAGATAATTAAACAACAGAAAGGAAAAAAAAAAAAAAAAAAAACCCAGAACGCAAGCTAGTATTCAATCACAGTGTACATCTGGCCAAAATGGCTGTATGGAAGGGTGAAGTGGGATTAAAATGATAAGTCTGAGTTTGATTGCTTGAGCTTCGCTGTTGTTGAGATATATCTTTTGCAGAATGGACTTGCCAAAGATAAGATGAAATAACAGATAAAATTGAGTCCGCTGGGATATACTGCCAACAAGAAGAAACAGAGGTACTCTCAGGATGCTATTCTGATGACTTATGGTCCTGCCTATGCTTGAATACTGGAAACACAAAGGCAACAACTTTGCCCATGAAGATGTACCTGCCAAGAAGTATAGCACAGGACATTAGAAGACTAGCAAGTAACCTCATTTCTCCAGTAACTGTGCATTCACTGCAAAACAATTATTATGGGATGTACTGTGGTCAAAGGGCAGGGATGTCTGCATGCATCATAGGAAGCTGAATGTTGAGGATTTAAATATGGACTTTGACTTGAGGTCTGAGGATTCTACCTCTTGATTACACAAAGGGACAGTGCTCACCAGTGTGTCAAAGACATGTATATTCTTCAAGTTCCTCCCCACTGACTCTATGCTTATCACCTATTCTGATGCCAGCGTGGAGTAAGTGTAGATAACACAAATACCAGGAGAAACCGAATGTGATAAAAACCTAATGCTGAACTGCAGTTCTCCTGGGGAAAACGTATATAAATATCTAATAAAGTCATACTATAGGAGGAGAGGCTCCTTGAAGCATCATGAAAAGATGCTCCAAAGGGAATTAAAGAAGACTCTTCATTAACAAACAAACAAAAAAAATGATAGAGGGAGAAAGGAAAGGAGATTACAAAGATGGGATAAAAGGAGTTGTTATCTCAAGCTGTGACACTTGAGAGGGTTTTGCTTTTAGACTGTAAGTTTTGAGAGTGCATATGGTAGAAGGTTACTTAGCAGCCAGTGGATTCCTGGAAGGCAGGAGGTACAGTGATCACAGAGCAAGCACCAGGAAGGCCAGAGAGGACAGAGCTCACTACAGGTACCGAGAAGTCTTGTTCAGTAACTTTAACAAGAATAAGAAGAAAAAAGATGTCTGCCGAAGAGCTTCACTTAGTCCTAGCACCCTCAGATAAGTTAGCTCGCTCATAGGCAAGGAACATGGCAGCAAGAATGAACAGGCAGGGAGGAAAATTAGGGGGAGGGTTTCATCAACTTTCCATGTAATCCTCTCAGTTAATCATAAAATGTGTGGATTTTGTTTGAGCGTGCTGGTATACACCTCTATCTCCACAGTGCCTGATAGATGTATCATGTAAGAATACAGCCTACTTTATTATATTATGCTATGTTATTATATTACACATGCCAACACTAACCAAAGTGGATTATCTACAAAATTTGCCATCTGCAGCCCTCGAATTAATAAAATGAGAGATAGAAATTACAAGCACTATGCAAATAGTCTCTTTGAACACTTTGGAAATTTGTGACAAGAAACTAATATTTTACCCATATTAAGGGTAAAATAAACCTCATCCAATATTTAGGTATGATAACCAATCAAAGGTATTGGCATGAAGTCACAGGTGGGGTTCCTGGAAAATGATCTTGAGAAGCAGATTTGTTTGCAAAATGTTAAGAAATGCCCTTGGCGTTAAGGAATCTACTCTTGAAATTATTGTTGCACTGTATGCTAACTAGCTTGGATGTAAATTTTTTTTAATTAATTTAAAAAATAAATCAATAAAAGAAAAGAAAAGAAAAGAAATGCCCTTGGGATCCACATCTGTAGTATGCCAGTGGAAAGAAAAAGTTAGGACAGGATGGAGTAAGGAGAAGTGGATCTGCAAGGAAAATTCGCCAGCCTCAGCTGACCCCAGGGAGAGCTCTGTAGCTACGAAGATCCTTCAGCATTCTCCCAACTTGGGTCAACATAGCTAAACCTTTCTAACTTGATACGGATTTTATGTGGGCCCCTTTGGGAAGAATGTGTGTTTGGGCAAGGTAGCTATGTAGTTGAGATGGTCTCTGAAGGGGCTGGTAGTTGAAGGTTGTGACTGACAGCACTCTCCACTGTTGGGGCATTGAGTCTTTCACTGATGGGGGATTCAGAAAGCCCAGCAAATGTCCACTCCCTGGGATGTCTGTGTGTCCAAGACTATATCAGATAATATGGAGAAGATAGAAAGATAAAATATTTAAGAAATGGTCCTCTACTTTAAGTAAAAGAGACCACGGAGCATGCATATTCGAGAGTCAATTCTGACACTTGGGAATTGTGTGAGCTTAACTATTCTATGGCCCAGATTTTTACCTGGAAATTACAGATAACAACTGTATTAATTTTATATAGCTACTGTAACAAGTTACTACTAACTTAGCAACATAAAACAATGTAAGCTTATTATCTCACAGTTCTGTAGGTCAAAAGTCCAAGTGGGCTTGGACAATTTCATTTGCTTGGGATCCCACAAGGGGAAGTCCAAAGGTAAGCAAAACAATGCCCTTTCTTGGAGGCTCTAGGGTAGAATCCGTTTTCTTACTCATAGAGGATATAGGCAGAATTCAGCTTCTTGCTGTTGTAGGACTGGTGTCCTTATTTCTTTACTGTCAGTTAAAGGCCACTCCCAGTTTCTAGAGGCCGTGAATATTCCTCAGCTCGTGGCGCACCCTTCTTCCATCTTCAAAGCCAATAATAGTGTGTCAAGTCTCTCATGCTTGGCATCTTTCCTGCATTTTCTTCTATTACATTTCTGATGGACTTCACTGTCTTCCTCTTCTACTTTGAAGGACTCATGTGATTGGATTGGGCCTACCCAAATAACCCAGGATAATCCCTCTATTTTTAAGTTCATCATCTTAATTTGCACAAATCTTTTTGCCATGTAACAAATTCACAGGGTAGGCCTATCAAAACTCACAGTGTTATAGATCAATGGAACAGGATAGAAAATCCAGAAATGAACCAACAACTATATGGTCAATTAATCTTCAACAAAGCAGGAAAGAATATCCAATAGGAAAAAGACAGTCTCTTCAACAAATGGTGTTGGGAAAACTGGACAGCAACATGCAGAAGAATGAAACTGGACCACATTGTTACACAATACACAAAAAGAAATTCAAAATGGACGAAAGACCTAAATATGAGACAGGAAACCATCAAAATCCTAGAGGAGACCATCAACATCTTTGACCTCGGCCCAGCAGCTTCCTACTAGACACATAGGCCAAAGGCAAGGGAAACAAAAGCAAACATGAACTACTGGGACTTCATCAAGATAAAGAGCCTCCACACAGTGAAGGAAACAATCAACAAAACTAAAACAGCCTATGGAATGGGAGAAGATATCTGTAAATGACATATCTGATAAAGGGTTAGTATTCAAAATCTATAAAGAATGTATTGAACTCAACACCCAAAAAGTAAATAGCCCAGTTAAGAAACGAGCAGAAGACATGAATAGACACTTTTCCAAAGAAGACATCCAGGTGGCTAACAGACACATGAAAAGATGCTCAACATCACTGATCATCACGGAAATACAAATCAAAACCACAATGAGATATCACCTCATATCTGTCAGAATGGCCAAAATTAACAAACAACAGATGTTATCAAGGATGTTAAGAGAAAGGAGAACCCTGTTGCACTGTTGGTAATAATGCCAACTGGTGCAGCCACTCTGGAGAACAGTATGGAGGGTCTCCAGAAAACTAAAAATAGAACTACTCTATAACCCAACAAATGCACTCCTAAGTATTTACCCATAGGTTACAAAGATACATGCATGATTTAAAGGGGTCCATGCATACTGATGTTTATAGCAGTATTATCAAAAATAGCCAAACTATGGAGAGAGCCCAAATGTCCATCAACTGATGAATGGATAAAGAAGATGTGGTGTACATACAATGGAATATTACTCAGCCATCAAAAAGAATGAAATCTTACTATTTGCAATGACATGGATGGAGCTAGAATGCATTATGCCAAGCAAAAGAAGTCAATAAGAGACGCACAAATACCATATGATTTCACTCATACGTGGAATTTAAGAAACAAAACAGATTGGGGTCACCTGGGTGACTCAGTCAGTTAAGCGTCTGACTTCAGCTCAGGTCATGATCTCACAGTTGGTGGGCTCAAGACCTGAGTCTGGCTCTGTGCTGCCAGCTCGGAGCCTGGAGCCTGCTTTGGATTCTGTGTCTCCCTGTCTCTCTGCCCCTCCCCTGCTCATGCTCTGTCTCTCTCTGTCTCTCAAAAATAAATAAAAATGAAAAAAAAAATTGAACATATGAGAAGGGGAGGGGAGAAAAAGAGAAGAGAGGGAAATAAACCACAATAGCCTTTTAATGATAGAGAACAAACTATGGGTTGATGGAGGGAGGTGAATGGGAGATAGGTTAGATGGGTGATGGGTACTAAGAAGGGCACTTGTGATGAGCGCTGGGTGTTGTATGTAAGGGATGAATCACTGAATTCTCCTGAAGCCAGTATTGCACTGTATGTTAACTAACTAAAATTTAAGTTTAAAAAAAAGCAAAAAAGAAAAAAAACTCACAGTGTTGTGTGAGATTATATTAAACACCTATACATCTGAAGTAGAGTAAAACCTTCAATAAACAAAACTCACAGCAGGAGTTTGGAAAAGAGACCCACTAAGAAGCCGTGGAATCATTAGTAATGACTTCATGGAGAAGAGGAACTGAGTCTTGCAGGATAGGAAGAATTTAGATGAAAGTAAAGACAGGGCACCTGGTGGCTCAGTCATTAAGCATCTGACTTTGGTTCAGGTCATGATCTCATGGTTTGTGAGCTGGAGTTCCACATTGGGTGAGCTTGAGCCACACTTTGGGTGAATACAAGCACTACTTTGGGTAAAACAAACAAACAAACAAACAAAAAACCCAGGAGACCCTCTTTAGGTGAACCCTTCTTCTCTCTCTCTCTCTCTCTCTCTGTCTCTCTCTCTCTCTGCCCCTTGCTCACTTGCACCCTCTCCTTCCCTCTCTCTCAAGGCAAGATGCTGGATGTTAAGTCAAATAGACCTGAAATATTTGCTTTGCTTATAATGAGGTCTGTGTCTTAAGCAATTTAATAAACACATCTTGAGGGGCTTCAGTTTTCCTCACTCACGCACGTGTGTGTTTGTATGTGTGTGTGTGTGTGTGTGTGTGTGTTATCTGTTGAATGTCTAGGAGAAAAGCAAGACATTTTAGTATCCTCTCTTTGCCCTCTCAGTTCCACTGGTTTTGGCAAACTCACATTATCTTCCAACCACACTTCCCAGCTACTCCAGGAGGCTAAAAAATTCATCTCTAAACCATTTGTGTCATTCCAAAATTCTGACATGAAGAGTTCCTCAGGGTGCATAAGCAAATGAGAAGGTCTACAGCAGTCTCTAAACCTTTGATGCTTCAACAGATCAGTGAAAAGTTTGGAGAATGTATTTTGAATATATGAATGATGAATATATATGCATAATGAATATATGTACATATATTCACTTTTCATATACTGGAAATATATATTTACATATATAAATAATATTAAAATACATATTATATTATATGTTAAATATTAATAAGCCTAAATTATATTTTAATATTTTAATTTTAGAAAAAAAACGATTCACAGAAGTGTTAATATATTCCTCTTAGATTACAATCGATTATCTTGTATATTCCCTAAAATGCCTTTGGAGCAGAAATCCTCTTAAGTGTAGTCTGGAAGGCCATAGTCTGTACATTCTGGCAAATCTGTCCCTATCACACATATCCTGTGTTCTTTTTTTTTTTTTTGAAGGTTTATTTATTTTTGAGACAGAGAGAGACAGAGTGTGAGCAGGAAAGGGGCAGAGAAAGAGGGTGACACAGAATCTGAAGCAGGTTCCAGGCTTCGAGCTGTCAGCACAGAGTCCGATGCGGGGCTCAAACTCACAAACCATAAGATCATGACGTGAACTGAAGTCAGACGCTTAACTGACTGAGCCACCCCGGCGCCGCACAGGCCCTGTGTTCTTGGCCTCAGGTATCATCCTCCTTTTCTGACTGTTCAAAGAACTATTCCAACATGTTCCTAAAAAGGGTATGTTTGGCCTCATGGCAAAGATTAAATCTGGTGCTTTCTAATAACGACCCGTTAAGAAGTACACAGATCAAAAGAACTTTTTCAAACAACCCAAGCTGCCACTGATCAAGAATTCAGTGACTCCTGTTTAGGAAAAGGTTGAAGATTAAGAAGGAAGGTAAGGTGTGCATTTTACTTGGGGCAACCTCATCTAGCTGAAGTGGCGGGGTCCCAGTCTCCAGGAACCGCCGGGTGGCCCAGCCTTCCCCATGTGGAGAAGAGTCCCTAGGAAATTTTACCAGCACCTTTTTCTTTTAAAAGAGTATTTTGATAGCTCAAGCTTCTTCTCTGAAGAAAAGACTGTATCTTGCTTCCATTGCTTCTGATTCCTCTTTGTCCTCATGAATTATGTCTGACTTCAATCTTAGGATTGGACCCCCCTTTGACACCCTCAAGCAGCTCTTACCCCTCTTCAGGTTAAAATTGAAAAACTGCCTCCTGTGTATCTTCCCTCTCCATCGTAATACTAGTGCATAGGCTTAGATTTTATAGAACCTTGTTGGAGAAGTTTAGTTTCACTATATTAAATAAGTCATGGAGAATTTTGTTCTGAGAATTTGCAAGACGCTAGGAAGACGGACTTGTCCACCAGATTAGAGAAGCACAGAATATGGAGGCTGAGAATGACTGGGAGCAGGGAGAAGGCTCAGAGCTGTGCTAGTGGACAATCTGACTGTGGTGTGATGAGGCAGATGCTCATGTTGTTCCCCCGCCTATGTCCTTGTTTGGAATGAGGAAAGAGAAAGTTCTATCAGTGGTTTATAATCCTTTTTAAAGTTTATTTTTATTTATTTTGGGGGTGGGGTGGGGAACAGGGGCAGAAAGACAGAGAGAATCCCAAGCAGGCTCCAGGCTGTCAGCGCAGAGCCCGATATGGGGGTCCAACCCACTGAACTATGAGATCATGACCTGAGCTGAAACCAAGAGTCGGACACTTAACCAGCTAAACCACGTGGGTGCCCCAGTGGTCTACAATATTTATGGCAGTTGTCTGCAATCCACATGGGATGAGCAAACTGCTAAATGCTGTTTAGTTATTGAGTAGTACATTACTGAGGAAGTCAGACGTTGGAGGGGATTCTGACACATAGTTGAAAAAAAAACTTATGTTCTGGTTTTGGTGCTGCTACCAATTAACGGTGTAGTTTTTGGCAAAACACATGCCTGTAGTTTTCTCAGCCATTTAAAAAAAAAGGTATTCTCTAATACAAACTCTAAGAATTCTCTTGATCTAGAATTATATGATTGTAAAAGAATAAATAATGCCTAAATTTGGAGAAAATTCCTTCTTTCTTCTCTTTTTTTTCAAGCATCATGCATCATTCTTCAAACACTAACACTTTTTCATATATAGTTATATTTTGTTAATCTGCATATGCGATCCCACCTCCAAGTATTTTTAAAAGGAAGCAGCATGTAATTTAAAAAGGACTGTATGATATTTTAATAGTAACTCAATATAAATTGAATCAACGTTTAATAATTGACCATTACTTCTTCATAAAAACACAAAGTGATCAAAATCACATTTTCCTCTGGAGTTATAATATTGCAGTATTATCAAAGGACTACGAGATTTCCAAAACAAGGAAGCCAAGTTAAATGGCATGTTGATAATTTGAGGAAATCCATGCATGTGCTGTATGCAGAAGGGCCCCTCAGTCATCTGCTGTGATGGATAGAGTAGAAAAATCTAAACACAATCATGTTATGTCTACCTCTGAAGCAAGCTTGTAAAACTATGCATAAACATGACTGTGTCTAATGCTTTAAGAATTAACAAGACTTCAAATTAAATTATGAAATTCGAATTCAGGAGACACAGGAAGTGTCTAGTTTCACCACACAACCAGTGTTTTGAAGAGAACGAAAATTATCACCTCTACTTCCAAAAAATCACTTAAAATCGACTAACTTATTTCAAGTTTAATTTGTCTGGGCAACTCATATTTTGATTTCAATAACACTTTTGGGGGATTGAAGTAAGCTTGGAGTCAAAAGACCTGTATTTAAATACTGTCACCTCTTTTTGCTAGCTATGTGACTTTGAGCAAGGCCACAAACTCTGAACCTCAATGCAATCATTTGGGACATGAATGTTCTTCACATGAATACTTTAAGAAACAATAAAATGATTAATGTGGAATTATTTTATAAAGTACTTACATTTATAATAATTTGATGAATTGCTATGATAAGACAAAACTAACATCGCAATATAAATAAACAAGTGATATATACTGCCTTAACTTCAGAGTTTATGCAAATGTTGTGAAATGAGCCAAGATTTTTAAAAGTGTCTCTACTTTAAGGATAATATGATCTATCTGAGAACACATATAAACAAGGAGACTTAACATTCTCCCACTGTCACTGTGGGAGCTGGTATAAATTTAGGGCTTCAAGAAAACATGGGGGCCACCAAATGCCCATTCTTTACAGCTGAGGAAACTAAACTCGAGGCTTTTGAAGTATGATTTGAGGAAAAGGCTAAGAAGAAAGCTGACATTTGCAAGTGAGTTCTGGTATTAATAAAGGAAACTGTTGGGGTGCCTGGGTGGCTCAGTCGGTTAAGCATTGACTTCAGTCCTGGTCATGATCTTATGGCTTGTGGGTTCGAGCCCCGCATTGGGCTCTGTGCTGACGGCTCCTAGCCTGGACTCTGCTTTGAAGTCTGTGTCTCCCTCTCTCTGTCTAATCTAGACTGTCTCAAAAATAAATAAATGCTGAAAATTTTTTAAAAAGTAAAATAAAAGAAAACGTCGCTAAGACATCTTGCTTAATTGCAGATACAAGAACCAAAGAGAACAGTACCATCTCTAAATCATAACAGTTTCTAGGAATAGTGGGTAGAATAACTGACTAAATAACCTGCAAATGAGTAACAGTCCACTGTGACTTGAAAGTTATGATAATCGTGACAACCAAACTTGTATCACTAACCTATGAGGATTTTCTTTCAAAACGTACTGGTAAGACATTAGACAAGACAATGAGGTTTTCAATTAGACTCTCGACTTTGGCATGTGTGCCTTCATAAACTCTTGAAATGGGCACTGTACTTTGCACAGTGCCATGTGATACTGTTTTTAGCAACCAGAGCACTAAAATTCTGCAAGTAGATCAGTCCTAGGCTGTCAGGCAGAACAAGGCACGGGTGCTCAATCCTGGGGGCCTAGAACACTGTATTTTTTAAATTTTTTTAATGTTTATTTTTGAGAGGAAGAGAGACAGAGCATAAGCAGGGAAGGGGCAGAGAGAAAGGGAGACACAGAACTCGATGCAGGCTCCATGCTCTGAGCTGTCAGCACAGAGCCTGATGTGGGGCTCTAACCCACGAACTGTGAGATCATGACCTGAGCCAAAGTTGGACACTTAACTGACTGAGCCCCCCAGGCGCCCCTAGAGCACTGTATTTTTAAAAGCAGGGCAGTAATAAAAGTGATTCCTTAAGTTGTACAGCGTTTTACATACACTATCTCATGTGACAGTGAGGTACAGTATGTAGAGTTCTCCGCTGTATAGATGAGGAAAAAATATATGTGACTGAGGTCACATCGCAAGTGAATAATGACGCTAGAGCCACACTTCATATTCTCTAACCCAAAGTCCAGTTTTTTTGTGTTTTCGCTGTTCCAGATTTGTCAATAATAATTACAGCTATTATTTACCAAGCACTTACTATGTGTCAAGCACTGTGCTGAGTTCTTTAGTTGTTCCATTTTGTTTAGTCAACCCAAAACCTCAGGGAGAAGGAAGCGTTATTATCTGCATTTCATAGGCAAGGAAACTAAAGCTTGCAGGAAGACCTTGCTCAAGGTCACAGAGTTACCAAGTGGTGGAACCAGAGCCTGCTGACTTCAGCCTATGCTACCTCTTCCCCCAGGCAGCTTATATATCTCTGCCAGTTACCATTTCAGAAGCTTCCTTTTCAAGGAGTTTGCTTTGAACCAAAAAGCAGTTTGACTTAAAAATATTAAGGCAGAACAATGAAAAGATCGCACTTTTGGCATTTTAGGGGTCTCTTTTAGTATCTATTATTGAAATGTGATGTTATTTTATATAATCCATACATGCTGATTTAAATTCCCTGCCCAATGTATATCCCTCTGTCATGCTGTTTTTTCCCTCCCTTTCCACCTCACAAAACACAGTCAGTATGTATGTATACAGTGATGCGTATATCTACCCTGGGGCTTCTTCATGTTTCACATGCTCAGGAGAGTCCTGGACGATGACAAATATTCTAAAACCTTCATGCAGTGCAGTTTGCCCAGCTGTATTACTAATTATTTATATACATTTTCCAGAATCTAACATACTCTTGAAACATATTAATTCCACCTCCTACTACAACTTTCATCCTGCATGCCTTGTTTTTTCTTCCTTCCTACTTTCTCTACTCCTCCCATTCTTCCTTCCATCCTCCATATAATGCTAATAATTCAGAGTGACTACCAAGCGCAAACGTGAGCTGGGGAAACTCACTGTCTAGCTGGGACGAGAGTCCCATATATGTTAAACAACCAAAATATAAACAGTAACCATGTGTCACAGACTATATGGAATGTAGATTCTCTGTAAATTGACAAAGATCATGAAAAATAGTTTCTCAAGAAACACCAGAACTAACCCTTCAATAGTACCAAAACACGCAAAGAGGAAGGAAGAGGCAAGATAATATCTGATAAATTTCAAAGAGAAAACAATAAGTACTATTAATTCAGTCTCCTGTCTCAGCAAATCACCCTTTTGCCTGCTAACCAACAAACACAGACCAAGCTCGTGCAGCTCTCCAGTTTAATACACAGTCTTGTACCTCTGTTTCTTTGCCTCTGCTGCCCCCTCTGTCTGACATAGTCTCCCAAGCTCTCATCCAAACCTCCTGACTTTCCGTGAAAGTCAGCTCAAGGGTAAGTCCCTAAATCCATTGTGAATCTTTCTCTGGTTCCCCAGGACAGGCTAGGCTTTCCTTCCTCGAGCCCCACCGCACACTTTCATGTAACTCCACCGTATCTGACACTTTGATGTGTCAACGCCTCTTCACACTGTCTCCATGCCACACTGTGTGTTATTTGTTGTCTAATCCCAGAACACCAACAGCACAGAATGCTTAGTAAATAACCAATATATGTTCCAGAATGAATAAATTCTATAAAAACATTTGTGAACTTGGTCTATATAATTTGGGTGCTAGAATGGTGGTCCTCATTGTTAAAGTTTCCATCGAATTCAGGTTATTCTAAAAAATACTTACTCTGTGGTTTAACTCTGGATAAAAGAATTACAAAGAAATGGTTTGGGAATGTGAGAACTCCTCCATGAGATGAACTATATGCAATATAAATATCTAACCAATGCCGAAATATGCACAGAAAGAGATGAATGAGGCATTCATACAGCAACAGGGTCTGAGTCTTCTACAAGTGGTAGATGATTGCAGGCTGGCTTGGAACATCATGAGTAAAAGATTAAGCTGTATGTGTTTTAGGTAGGTGGATGGGTGGGCAGTGCAGAGAACTGGTAACAAAGAGGGAGAATATTCAGAAATACCTGAAATAAATAATTCATTTCCCAGTGAAAGTGAAACCCCAAATATGGCTGTTGCTAAAAGAATCATATTTACATGACATCCTAAACAAATTTTGTGTAATGTTTTTATAATAAAATGGATCATTCTCTAGATGGAAAAGGCATTTCACACATGTCAACCAACATCTGGAGATTGATTGTATGGAACTAAGAAAGAACGTAAAGGTTTTCCAGCTTCACAGAAGGTCACAATCCAGGGGAGCCTGTATTTAGAATAAAATTGAGTGTATAACAGGATACCAGAATTCTCATGTGAGTTGACTTTCCCAGTCACCACTAGAGGTGAAGAGCCCCTTGTTACTTTCTTATGGAGTAAGCAAGAGGAGGGAATAGAAGAATCAGAAGTTAGAGCTGGAAGGTTCATGGGAGTCATCTTCTTTTGCTACCCTTATTTTGAAATGAGGATACCTGTCAGAGTCCAGAAAGGTACAGCAACTTACCAGGTAGTCAAAGAACTAAAATATGCCAGAGTTGGAGCTAAAACCCACTATTTCTGATTCCCAGTCTGGTGTTCTTTCTTCTACACTAGGTTATATGAAAATCAGGTCAAAACTAAATTCTAAAGCTAGTAGGTTTACCATTCAGAAGCATTTGTATAGGAAAATGGATTTGTTTCTTGCTTCAATGTCAAGTCTTTGTTTTCTTCTTGTTTATAGAAAGAGGGAAATGGACCACAGTCTCCTAGTGACATCTGGTGACTAAATCAGGGTAATACAAAATATAGGAATAAAAATAACATTTTTGTATTTTTGTTTATTAACATTTTCTGGGGCAC
This sequence comes from Paguma larvata, assembly GCA_030068075.1. Lineage (NCBI taxonomy): Eukaryota > Metazoa > Chordata > Mammalia > Carnivora > Viverridae > Paguma > Paguma larvata. The sequence continues at coordinate 41,649,129 of CM057831.1, read as the reverse complement.
TTAAATCCAAAATTTGGAGGATGTGTTCTAATGGTTCCCTTCCTCATTAATATGTCTACAAACAAGGCTTTGTTTTATAATTGTCTCATTTGTAATAACAGTGAATTACTGACAATCCTGTACCATCTGACTCTAAATTACCTAATCTATTCAACAAAGATTTACAGTAACTTACTAGGTAACAAAAATAGTTCTAGTGACTGTGGATGCAAGGATAGATATCTATCGTCCCTTTATTTAGGAACCTAACTACCTTGCTGAGGAAATAAAGTCATTACAGGGAACTATAATACAATGTGATATTGGCTGAAATGAAGATACGTATAAAATATGCTGAGAAAGGAGGGACTGGGAAATCAGGAAGTCTTCAGGGAAAATGAGACCTTTTAATTTAATTTTTAAAAGAGTTTGAGAGTCCATCAGACTTAGAAAGCAAAAAGTTCCAATCATTCTGTCAAATATAACATAAAGCATCCAACACTTAAATGTACTTTTATTAAATGTCATTCCACGAGTATGATCATCATATTTCTTCAGTATTGATCAATTTGGTCCTTGTAGAAAAGAAGAGTATGCTACTATTTCTGGTCAATGACATAGAGATGCTTCTAATATTCTTATCATTTTTATTTCTACATCAGGTGAGTACAGGAGCGGGGCCAGAACCTAGAGCTCTCGGACTTTGAAGTATTGCAGCATTACTAATTGAGTGACTACTATGGGTCAGATATTCTCTATGATGCTGGAGATAAAACAGTCAATAAAATCCATATCTTCATTGTACTTATACTCTAGAGGGGAGGAGAGTCAATAAATACATAAGGAAAACATAGTAGTCAGATAGCTATAAATATTATTAGAAAAAATTGATTAGGGATGGGGAATAGATAGTGCTGGGGAGGGGGTAATTTTAAAGATTGTGGTTGGGGAAAGCCTCTCTGAGAAATCGGTATTTTAGCAAAGGTTTAAAGGAAGTAATGGAGAGGGACATGTAGGTCTTTGAGGAAGAGAGCTCTGAGAATGGGGAACAGTAAGAGTAAAAGCTCTATGTTGGGAGCATGTGTAGAGTGCGAAGAACACCAGGAGGACAGTGTGACTAATGAATGTGGCCTAAAAAGAGTAGAAGAAATTAGGTCTGAAAAAACACTGGGGGCAGATCACACAGGACCTGTTGGTGAAAAACCATTGTAGAGTTTAGGGTTCAGGGGTAACATTACTTGATCTGACCCAGCTGCCATGTTCAGAACAGACCATAGGAGGGACGCACGTGCTAAGTCAGAGAGACCAAAAGTGGAGTATTGTATTTACTATGGAACAGTGGATGACCACCTAGAGAGGAGTTAGCAGTGGGATAGGAAAACCCAGATTATTTATACATTTTGAAGGTATAATTAATGGAATTGATTGATGGAGCAAATACATCTAAGAAAGAGAGAAAAGGCCATTGGTAGGTGACTCCAAGTTGCTTAAGCAATTGGAAGGAGAAATTGACATTAAATGTACAGGAAGATCAATATCAAGGAACTGTATATCAAAAGTTCAACTTAGGATATATTAAATTTAAGATTTCTCTTAACTATAGAAGTGAGAACATTTAGTAGCAGTTGGATAGAATTCCAAGTTCAGGGTAAGAACATTTGAGCATCTTCAAAATACAGGTCATATTTAAAATCGTAAGATTGGGTGATATGGCCATGAGAGTCAGTGTTGATAGAGAAGAGAAAGGAAGTAAGGACTGAACCCCAGTGAACTCCAGTGGAGAGATGAGAAGAATCAGGAAAGGGAGCTACAAGAAGCAACAAATGAGATTAGGAGAATTGAGAGAGTAGCTTCCAGAAGCCAAGGGAAGAAAATAATTCCCAGAGAGATTCATCCATGGCATCAATACCGCTGAAAAGTTCATTAGGGTGAAGACTAAGGGTTTAACACTGCATTGGGGCATCTAGGAAGTCATGGGTAATCTTAAGAGCTACTTCCGGTGTACATTCCAGTGAGAACAGGAAGAGAGGAAACACAAGAGTGAATACAAGAAATCTCTTGTAAGGAATTTTGATGTATATGGAAGAAGAGAAATCAGGTGATAGCCAGAGACTATTTTAAACAAGGGGGTTATTTTTAAAACGGTATTACAGTAAGCTTATAGGACTGATCTGATCGAGATGAAAAAATGTTGCGTAAGAGAGTCTAATTGCTGAAGAGAAAGTGAATGGGATCCAGTGCATAAATGTTACCAGAATCATGGCCAATTCACCCATAGTAATGCAGAGGGAAAAAAATATATACACAAATAGATAGGAGAGATTAGTCCACGGGGTGGAGACAGGACAGAATTATCCACTGATTGTTCTAGGGCACAATCAAGGACCTGGGTAGCTGAGGTAGAAAGGAAGTTCTCTGAGAAAGTGGTCAGGATTTGGGAACTTTAATCCATGGACATTTACCAAGGTTTTTAACAGGAGTGTTGTAAAGACTGACCTTAATATACACATGGCAAAATCTTGAAGAGTAATAACTAATATAAACTGATGGTATGAGCATCATGCTGGGGGACTTTTCAGGAGAACAGAGAAAAAAAATCACCTGTAAGTGTCAACTAGGAGAAAGGACCTCTATCTCTAGCTCCAGTGACAGAGGAGGTATGGGAGACAAACTGGTGAACACTGGAAAGTGTGTATTTCCTAAGTTTGTTACTTTTACTTAGCAGATATTTATTCTTTCAACAGATATTCATTAGAATGCTGACTCTGTTCAGGTCCATAAATGAGGACTTCTTAAATCAAGACCCCAGCATTATTTGATCCTCCCATTTTTAGAGGTTTCATTCATATCTATTGGCATCTGGCATGGTTTAGAGAAGATGGGCATTCATACCCCTGAGTTCTAACCAATTTCCATCTCAGAAAACCATATTGTGCTTTCATGCTATATTGAAATAGCATGTCGAGCTGCTATTTCAATTGAAAAAGCTATTCTCTGCTTCCTCTCTGTGGCGTTCAGCAGAAAGAATGGCGCCTGCATATTTCCAGAGTGGGGGACTGTAATCTAGTGGCGTTTTATATTGTCTCCTAATGGTGACACAGTCCCTTCAAAGTGCTTTCAGAGTCTGCAGAGGAAAAGTACCCAACAAATAGAAGAGCTGCTAGGAACTTAATCATGTACCCTGAGCAGCAGATCACTCAAATATAATTGGCTAGAGATTTCGTTTTAATCTTTTTCGCGAGTCACATGTCACATCTCTGGACCTCATGTGTTCTCACTCCCAGGCTTACAAATTGTGTTTTCTTCAATTTGTTCTCTTTTTCAATTTGCCCAATCCCAATCATTCTTCTTTGACAAGAGTCTTTCACTCTGATAGTTCAATTCATCCACATGTTTATAATGAGCAAGATCTTGGGTCCTAGGGGGAAAGGGAATGAAAAGATGAATGAATTCTGGTCCCTACAGGCCATAAGCTGCTATGAAGAAGGAAGTTTGGTTCACGCTGCCTCCCTAATCCTTTGGCAAGGAGAGAACAGAATACTGTCTCAAGCCTCCTCACATTAGTAATCCCCCGGGGTGGTGCCTGGAAACAGGAATTATTAACAGGCAGCTCAGATGCTTCTTGTGCACACTAAGCCATCCTAATAACACACTTAGATTTCTGATCTGGATATTCCCTTTAGTTAAGTGCTAAGGGATCTTACCTCCCCGCATTTCCTCCTGCTGTAATGTTTTCAGGTCATGTTACTGTTTCGCAGAAGCTCTATTTCTCTTTTTGTTTGCTATAAAGTAAAATGCATAGTTTTTTAAGAAGACAGAGTGTTCTAAAATCAAACTCTGTGCTTTGGGGAACAGTCCCTTTCATGCAAAAGGCAGAGCTTGGGTAGGAGTTAGAGACCTCTTTCGAAATCACAGTGATCCCTGTAAAGAAATCTTGGTGGTATGTGGAGTGCTATAGTAACATGAGTTCAAAGCAATGGGTGAGCAAACTTCCATATCCCCATCTGTAAACTGGGACAACTACAGGCTACCTCAGAAAATGTGAAGGTAATTAAGACAACATAAATCTTTATTCCAGTCCCTGGCATTTAGTAAGCCTTAAAATATGTCTGCATACATATATGATTGCCGCGTTACTCTATTTATTCTATTTCTCTGTGCTCCAGACAAATGGACTGCTAATGACACAGAGGTTTTTGCGCATTCTCGTCTTGACAAGTATAAATGGGCTCACTCCCCACGCTCTATCAAAATCAACTGCTATTTGTAAGCTGAGCTCAGATGCCCTCCCTTGGAGGCCTTCCCAGACCATCCCATGGCCGAGGGTGATCACTGTTCCCTGTCCTTTATACACAGCTGTTTCTTTCCTGCTTGACAATTATCACATATTTGTATGCACCAAAATTGCCTTTTGGTTTGCCTTTTTTTCTTTCAAACCATTTACATAACATGCGATTGTTTCATTTTTGTGTATATTCTTTTTTCCCCCTTTGTGTATATTCTTAATGTTCTGCCCACCAGTGTCTTCCAGACTATTTGCCCCATAAAAGTAGGCATCATCATCTCTTGTCTCTACGAATATATGACACACAAGCTGACTGAATGCTAGTTACATAATTACATTAGATGCTCAATAAATATTTGATGAATAAAATTTGGATTTGGATTCTTTTTTTTCCCCTTTGTGTATATTCTTAATGTTCTGCCCACCAGTGTCTTCCAGACTATTTGCCCCATAAAAGTAGGCATCATCATCTCTTGTCTCTACGAATGTATGACACACAAGCTGACTGAATGCTAGTTACATAATTACATTAGATGCTCAATAAATATTTGATTAATAAATTTTGGATTTTAAGGTAGGAGCCATTAAAAGGGTACATTTTGCACCCCTTACAAAAGTACCACAGAGTAAAGCATGTGACAGGCAAGGTTACTTCTCTTGATGATGCATACTCCGGGATTGGGAAAAAAAAAAAAAAAAAACACCAAAGAAAAACTCTGCAGCAAATACAATAATTGTTTTATAGAAGCACTGCCTTCATTCCCAGGGCTGCTAGAGCAAAATGCTACAACTGAGTGGCTTCAACAAGAGAAACTGACCTGTCTCACAGCTTTGGAAGCTAGAAGACCAAGATCAAGGTGTTGGCAAGGTCAGTTCCTTCAAAGGGCAGTAGGAGAAGGATCTGTTTCATCCTCCTAGTATATCTTCAAGTGTTTTCTGGCAATTATTGACGTTCCTTGGCACATAGAAACATCACCCTAATCTCTGCCATGTTCCGCAAGGCATTCTCCCCGTGTGAATGTCTATGTCCAAATTTTCCTTTTTCACAAGAACAACGGTCATATTGCATATCGTATTAAAGCCCACATTCTAATGACCTCATTTTTACTTGATTTACTCTGGAAAGGTCCTGTGTCCAAACAAGATCACATTCTGAGGTACCGGGAGTTATGATTCCAATATATAAATTCTGGAGGAAATATTCAACTTATAACAGGCATATATAAGTTGGGCTGGAGCACAGAAGGGCCTCATTTCTATACTTAGTTCACAAAAAGATTCAAGGTGGCTAACAAAAGATTTACAAAGTTCAACAGAATGAAAAATAACAAGGATATAGGGAAGATGTGTTAAACTAGCATGCTTCTCTAACATATTATGGGACGTAAAATGAATAACCTGTTTCAATTCGACCTAATTCAATTCAACCTAATCTAAACTGTTTCAATCAAGGCAAGATAATAAATGCCGTTATATATGAAGTGCCAGGTCCTACACATTTCTGTCCATTGAGACGAACTTTTTCATTTGAGATCTCAATGTGTTGCATAATCTGGTCTAGATCACCCAGTAGAAGAACCAAGTGGCACTCGGAGATCTCAGAAGGCAAGAGGTTTATTTTACACCGGTGGGCTCACAGCAGATCATTCTCCAGAGGTCTGAGCCTCGAGTGTAAGCAGAAGGAACAATTTATTGTCTGTTACTTCAGCACGACAAGCAGGGTGGGAAGAAGAACCCGGAAGGGGAGTCTTTGGTCAGGGACAGGAATTTCCCCTATCAGTCCTGTCAGCCATCTTATAACAGATTTTTCCCTATCATTCCCCCCTTTGATGCCCCTTTAAACAAATCTAGTCTGTATTAGAGGGGATCATCTTTATTTGTTATGGACTCGTTCTTTTCTTTCAGTTCCCTGACTTTGGTTGTGACTATTCCTGACTGGTTTACAAAGTAATGGCATTCTTTTCCAAGGAAGATTTAGGTGTCCCCTTTCCTGGCAGTGAGGAGGTGAAGTGCCCATGCATTTTGGAGGGCAACTCCTGCCAGGGAACTTATTTGGCTCTGCAGGGACACTAGGGAGTCAGCCACGTGTTAGTCCCACAAAAGAGCCTATGCCTCCTCTGCCAGTCCCTATCCCATGGCTATTCCTGCCCCTAGGAGGATTGGTAGTAACACCATTCATTGCCTGGACCTTCTTACTAGCAGGCAAACCAGCAGACGGAAAGAGGTTACACCACATCTAAGCTTTTAAACCCCTCAGATTCTTCCACTGAAGGTGCCCTGTTCTTAGAAATGAGGCCCAGATCAGAGCCAATCAATACCAACAGAACATCCTATCCTTAAGAGCAAGGTGAGAACAGGAAACTCTCGCTGTTTCCCCAACTTTCTGGAGCAACCTCTGACAATGCGATGGCAGGGAGTAAGGACAGTTTATTTATTTTATCGGACCAGCAATTCCTCAAGCTTCTGCCATGCCTAGACTGGCCATCTTCTGGGGTGTGGCTGGAGCAGGGCTGAAGATCGGACTTGGATCGGTTTTCCAAGTCTGGGACTCCTCAGGATTGGCCCTCTTGACTCTGGAGTGGTGGACCCATGGAGTGATACCTGAATGGGCCCAGTCCACCATGGTTTGAGAAGGTCTTTTTCCACTCTTTGACCTAGTCCCAGTCCCCTGGTGAGAGGGGGTGTACAGGTGATCCTAAAGAGAGTAGGGCCCTCTCAAAAGGGGAGAAACTTTGAGTTCCTGGTGTGCAACAGACATGCAGGAGGGCCAGGGGCAACAGTTCGGACATGGGAGGTCTGTTTCCCCACAGAACTTGGTTAAGGTTCCCTTAAGGGTGCGATACATCTGCTCTACTTTCCCTGAGTTTTGAGGTCTGTAAGCAGTCCGCCATGAATGCAGGATTGTTACTGCTGTAGGTTCTGGCTGGTAAGCCGAACCAGGGCATGATTTCTTCTTTGAACTCCTGGTGGGGGTTGCAGCACAGAGAAAGGAGGGAGCTATGTCTACCTCCTTATTAGCTGCTATCTTGGCTGGTTTGTCTGCTAGATGATTTCCTCATGCTGTAGGGTTGTCTCCCTTCCTGTGTCCCTTGCTGTGTAGAACTGTAACTAACTTCTTTTGGAAGCCAGACGGCCTCAAGGAGCTTTAGTATTTCCTCCTTGTTTTGATGCCCCACCACCACCACCACCTTCCTGTGGTGAGGAGGCTCCTCTCTTTGTAGATTGCCCCACGTAGGCAAAGGCATATGGGGAGTCAGTTGACTCACTTTTCTTTGCAAATGGTGAGGGCTTAGATTAAGGCATGTCGCTGCATACCCTGCCTTTTGATCGCCCTCTGTGATGAAATTGCTGCCATCACTGAACAAGGTGAGGTCTGGGTTCTGTAGGGCCTGGTCATGCAGATATGGGAGGCTTGCAAATACTTTATAAGTCACCTCAGAACAGTCATGATCTGGTCCTCAGAAGGTAGGAAAGTTGCAGGGTTCAGTGTCTGCACTGTTTTAAGAGTGACCCATGCATTCTTGCAGAGGAGCCCTTGGTATTGTGCTAGCCGAGAGTGGGATAGGCATGAAAGACACAACAGCATGAGGGATCTTGACATTTAGTTCTTGTCCAGGGTGAGTTTATCTGCCTCTTTAATGAGAAGAACTGTGACCTCTAGTGCCCTAAGTCACGGTGGCCGTCCTGCCATTATAGGGTCCAGCCTCCTCGACTGGTATGCTATTGGCCATTACCAAGGGCCAGTGGTCTGTGTGAGAACCCCAAGGGCAACCTTTTTGTTCTCATGCACAAAGAGATTAAAAGCCTTGTTTATATTCAGCAGGCCAAGGGCTGGTGCCTGCCCCAAGGCGGCCTTTATCTCTAGGAAGGCGGCTTCAGCCTTCTCTGTCCAGACAGGGGGTTCTCAGTCAGGCCCTACCTAGAGATTACAGAGGGGTTTTGCTATTGCTGAGAGTATGGGAATCCAGATTCCGCAAAATCCCGCAGCTCCGAGTAATTCTCATGCCCCCCCCCACCTTTGTTTGGGGCTGAGGCAGGCAAATGATAACCTTTCTCTCTGGCTCTAGTGCTCTTTTTCCCTTGGGTGAGGAGGAGCCTAAGTATTGGACTTGCTGTTGGCAGATTTGTGCCTCCTTCATGAGACCCGATACCCTGAGTCCGACAGGAGTTAGAAGAGGGTGCTTGTGCCCTCTGTACAGTTCTCTCGGGTATTGCTTGCAAGAAGGAGGTCATCCACATACGAGAGAAGGGTGCAGTGTGTGGCCTCCCTTGAAAAGCCAGCGAGGTCTCTGGCCAATGCCTCCACAAAGAGAGCAGGCGAGTTTTTGTGATGCCCTGTGTCTGGTTCGGTCCATTCAAAGGCAAACAAGGGTTGGCTCAAGAGGAGTCAAGCAGAGGCAAAAGAAGGCATCCTTTAAGTCTAGGTAGGTCAACCGGCTGGCAGAGCCTGGGATCTGGCTGAAGAAGGTGTACGGGTTCGGGATCACCAGGAGCGAGGCTTGAACTGTTGGGTACACTACTCCCGGCTTCTTGACTGGCAAGAGTAGGGTGTTCCAGGGTGATTGGCATTCAACCAGAATTTCTTGGATGCCTGTCCTTGCCTCTTGTGGGAGGAGGCATTCCCGCTGTCTCTGCGGTTGAGCCCCTGGGATTAAGTCTTACAATGACGGGGGCCTGGGTGTGGGCAAGTCTCGTGGGGTTGTCCTCGGCCCATACAGTGGGGAATGGAGTCCTGAATTCAGGTGGGCTGCTTGGTTTGGCTTGGGCACAGAATAGCCTCTATGTGGATCCAACTGGGATGTCCCGTTGGCTCAAAGGTTACTTGGGCCTCCAGCGTTGAGAGCATATCCCCAGCCGAGGAGAGGGATAGGACACTCAGGTAGGTAGAAGAACTCATGCTGTACTGTGTGGCCTTGAGATCATATAAAAGTTATAGTTGGGCCCCCTACTTTTATTTTAGCATGGCCTCATGGGGGCCAGGAAGAAGTGAGCCTGGTCCCCCTCCATCTGAATCTATTCCTCCTAGGCCTATGAGGTCTTTTTTGCATGGTTCTTGTGTGTATTGGCTGGGTTTCTGGGACTTCCCCTAGTTGGGACATTTATTCTTTTAATGTCCTTTCTCCTTGAAGTAGGCTCATTGACCACTTGCTAAGGAGGTGCTGGGCCTCCCGTCCTTTGGCGGCTGGACCTTTCCCATCCTTCAATCGTGACTCCTCGGTGTTTTGGGGTCAAACGGGGTATAAGCCTCATAATCTCCAGGGGATTCCCCTTGCTTGCTTCTTAGCCCCTGCTCGGATCCCCCAGAGGAGAGCCTCTTTGTACTGGTGGGTGTGGGCCAGCATCTGGAGAGTGCCTGCACCTGGCCGAGGGTGCAATCTGGCCACAGATATGGGGGAGAGAGGACCTGCTGAGTCCAGAGGTGTTGGGGAAACCAAAGGTGGTGGAGTATAGGGAACCAGGGCTTCATATGGCGGGGGCAAGATTGGTTCTTGCTCCAGATCACTAGTGAGAATTTGTGGAGGTCAGGGGGCCACTTTGTCGAGGCTACAAAGACTCTAGCCTGTCCCTGTTTGTGGCAGGTAAATCACACCCAAAGGCTAAGGGTTTGGGCGATCTCTAACCAGAAGTCGATAAACAGGAACTGATCAGGGAAATCTGGCTCTCTGGCGACAACATGCCAGATGCAGCGGATGGTTGGGGCACTTAAAGTTCCCTCCAAGGGCCATCCTACACCAAACTGAGCCATTCTAACTCACATAGGGTCCTTAATTTGCCGGGGTCATCTTAATTCCATAGCCTCCTGAAAACCCCTTCTCAAAGTTCCCGACCATAGTTTCAAGAACTGTGGGTTTGCTCTGTCCCGACCCCATAATGTTCCCATGAGGCGGAGTCGTAAAGACAGACAGAGGGGTAGGGGTACCCCCTCTGATGAGACCAGTCAGATGCCCATCTGGCCGTGTCCCAAAGGAACTTAGGTGACACTTAGCCATAGCGGTCTCAGCTTTGTGACTTATGATCAGAAACTATTCTGATGCCACCATAGACTGTATGCCATTCACCACGCAATTGTAGACAAGTCCACTCAGACTCCATAGGCTTTTGGGGACTCCACCCGTGAAGCCACAGAATCGAACGTGGCAGGCAAACCAAGCCGAGTTGCACATTCATTCACATACACGCCAGAGGTTATTACATTCCCTCCCAACAGAATTTCTACCAGGGAGACCACTGAGGTCTCCGGGGAGTGATCAGGTCCCCCTTCCACCACTATGGGCGGGCGGGACAGGACAGATTTAGGGCCCAGGCCTTACCGGTTCCCCACATCGGGACCAGGTCCTCATCTGCCAAGTCTCCTCGGGTCCAGCGGGAACAGCAGAGCAGGGCTGGCCTGAGGCGACTGAGTAGGAGACTGATGAAATTCAGGCAGGGCGCGCCTTCTCGTAGCAATTCCTCGTCCTTTACCGCCTTGCCGTTTTCCCGCCGTTTTCCCAAACTGGTGGCAACAATGGGCCCGCGCAGTTGGGTTTCCCGGTCAGAGAACCAAATGTTGCAGAATTTGGTCTGGATCACCCGGTAGAAGAAGCACTCGGAGCAGCACTTGGAGATCTCGGAAAGCAAGAGGTTTATTTTACACCGGTGGGCTCAGAGGAGATCATTCTCCAGAGGTCTGAGTCTCGAGTGTAAGCAGAGGGAACAACTCACAGTCTGTTACTTCCGCATTCCTCAGTAGTGCCTGCGACAAGCAGTGTGGAGAGAAGAACCCGGAAGGGGAGTCTTCGGTCAGGGACAGGAATTTTCCCAATCAGTCCTGTCTGCCATCCTATAACAGATTCTTCCCTGTCACATGAATATACTCTTCCTGTGAAGAGAACTACATTTTTTAAAAAATTTTTTAATGTTTATTTATTTTTGAGAGACATAGAGGCACAGCGTGAACAGGGGAAGGGCAGAGACAGAGAGGGAGACACAGAATTGGAAGCAGGCTCCAGGCTCTGAGCCGTCAGCACACAGACCGACGCGGGGCTCGAACTCACAGACTGCGAGATCATGACCTGAGTCGAAGTCGGCCGCCCAACCGACTGAGCCACCCAGGCACCCCGAGACTACATTTTTAATGGCCCAGGAAGATCGGCGATCAACACACACTGGGAGAAACAGAGACTGAGAGGAAAAATAAAGGTATGCTGCACATATACCCCTGGGTATGTACAGTGAATTCTGAAGATTATGGATGTATATATATAAGGTTCATTTCAGTACAAAGAAATATCTGAATGCAGAAGTAGGTGGCACAAGAACAGAATGTGAAGACATATAGAAAAGAATTTGCAGAATTTAGGTCAACCAAGGAAGAATTCAACCAAACTAGAATAAAGATGATTCTTATAGCCATTATTGGTTAAGGGATTACTAAATTGGAATTAAATATTTATACCTGAGGGGGGCCCAAGGTGAGTGATTCCAGGGTGCACAATCCATATTGACTACCATGTGTGCCCCAAGGGGAGCTTGCAATCCAGGCTCTGATACAAGCACATCATTTATCATTGGTAATATATAACCCATACTGAAATTTAAATTAACGGTATAAAAAATACATAGCTTTTATTCCTTTATTTAGAAGAAAAGAATCCTTTAATTAGTCTTTCCAAAGGTTTTTGGGTTGTGGGGTTGCCAAGGTGGCTCAGTCAGTTAAGTGTTCAACTTTTTATTTCAGCTCAGGTCATGATCTCATAGTTCATGAGATAAAGCCCTGCTTTAGGCTTAGTCCTAACAGCACGGAGCCTGCTTCAGGTTCTCTACCCCCACCCCCAACCCTCCCCTGCTTGCACACCCTCTCTCTCTTTAAAAATAAACTTAAAAAAAATCTTCATGTTGTCAAGTCCTGCATTATAGAACATAGTACATATTTTGGGCTTACTTTACTTTATTTTATTCTTGCTGTATAAACCCAAATGAATGTATAAACTGAATGTATAACCCTAAGTAAGCTATAATAATAACGATAATAATAATAATAATAACAATGGTGTCCTACCTATTGAACTAGCACAGACATCTCTCCCACTTGCTTACTAATCCAAATTATTTTCCTGTGTGCAAAGTTTTAACTGAATAATAGAATTTATCCGGGATGACAAAGTCCAGTAAAGTGTCTTTCTGTCAACAACTTACTCCATCTTTATGTAAAGTCAATAGTGAAAGGGGGGAGGGGAAAGGAATGTTTGTGATCTCGATTTTCCAAAGGAAAATAAAACAGAAACGTAAAAATGAGAAAACTGCTTTGCCCTTTTAATAATCTTAGATTCACATCCTAATAAAGTTGTGTTCCCCCACCTCCCTCCCTCCCATTTAACCCTATGATATAGCACGTTGCCCTGGAGCTTCTGAACGAAGGGCATAACTCAGTTAGTTGTATTACTTATGTATGATATTATGTAAATATTCTGGCCTTGCAATGCCCAGGCTGTGGGTACAGCTTTTTAGCGGAAATAAGACTTCCAGCTCCTTAGCCTTGATTTAAAAAAAAAAAAAAAGGTAATAAAATAATAAAGATTTCACTTCTATTGAACTACTTGGCTTGACTATAAAATTGCAACATCTGTCTAAATACTCTCCACTTATGCTTAAACCCTAAAGACACTAATGATTGCAAGTACGCCATAGATGATTTTATTTATATTTTATTCTGTAATCAAACTAAATTTTATCACACGTATCTACCCTCATAGTTTGTTCTCCACCTAACATTTCATTTATTTCCATCCGTCCATGTATACATTTGTCACATTCTTAGACATAGACTGCCTAAGAAAAAACTTAGTTATTATTACACTGTTACATCCGATAAAGGTGTAAAGTCACAGTTCTTGATTCCTGGCTTAGAGCTCTTTCCATGGAACAGGACCACTATTTGAACAATATATGAGTAATACATGCAAGTGAGAAGAAAATAAATTCCAAATATCCAGAAAGATACGCAGATGGAACCGGACAGCTTTCCCAAGAAACAGGAAGAGTATGTAAGAGAGATAGGAGTGAGCATTGTAAGCAAGAAGCTAAACTACGAAAGGGTATCTTGGCAGTCCAGGGCAGGAATGCCTTTTCTTCTGGAATCTGAAACTATGTTGCAAGTCTTACACTGTCCTTGTCCGGAGGGTATAGGTTTATGTTGCAGAGAGACACCCAATTTCTACTTCATATCAACTTTCTTGCTACTGGGCTCTCCAAAAATCCCAGAACCTTCCTCACTTGCCTGCCTCCTTGGAAATACACTGTTCCTCTATTTAGGTCTGAGATCTGGAAACATTCCTTGTTCTATTCGTTCAGCTAGGACAAAGCTAGAGTTTTTTTTTTAATCTAGGTGAAAATTTTTAAAACCTGGAACAGAAAGACATATAGAAAGAAATTCTAATCCAAGCACGTTTTGGCTGATTGACAGAATTCTTCAGTCTTTTTGGAAACTATCACCTTGAAACCCTCACTCTCAGGTCTCTGTCGCCCTTGTTTCATAATTCTCTGCTTTTCTTTGACTTACCTGCCATGAAGGAGAGGAGCTGGAACAGAACGGATTAAATTCCTCACCAGAAAGGGCAAGAAACAATGAAATGAATTGTCAAGAGTACATTAGTGTACATCATCATATGATTATGTCGGAGTCAGAGGTGGAGAAGCCAGTCCTGAGGAATGGCGCATTTTCTGGCCAGTTCTGAAGGGGAAAGAGGTCTTTCTTCCACAAAGCTGTTCTAGCAAGTAACCTTATGCTACTCGAAGAACTTATTTGCAAATTATTGGCCAGTGGCTCAAAAAACATCTTGTTTAAGCTCGGCTCTTGGCAGAAGAAAAGGTGGACGCTCATTAGGAGTTTCCTTACTTTTTAAATTTATTTATTTATTTTGAGTGAGAGAGAGAGAGCAAGAGAGAGCATGAGCAGGAGAGGGACAGAGAGAAAGGGAAAGAGAGAGAATCCCAAGCAGTCTCCTCACTATCAGTACCAGGAGTCCTGTGTGGGGCTGGAACTTACAAACTGTGAGATCATAACCAGAGCCAAAATCAGACGTTAGCCGAGTGAGCCACCTGGGCACCCCTAAGATAGACACCTCTGAGGAAAAATAACAAAGTATTCTAGTTTAAGAGGGCATTGAGTACCCCAATATAAAAAGTGTGAAATAACTCACAATCTTTTCAAAGCCCTTAAATGGTTGGTTAATAAACTCCTATTCCAACAACAAAAGTTGTTATAAACCTAAATAAATGACTTGCATTAGAGAATATTTTTGGCAAGACACCCTTTCTTTACACCCACTGGATTTGGATGAATCCAAAAATCCAAACTGATAGAACTGTTAAGTTAATTAAACCAAGAGGCCATTAGACTGATGTGGTTCTAATGCCATGGCAGCTTTTGTAAGCAAACCCAAATCTAAAGCTCAAGGTTAATAAATAAAAATAACTAAGGACCAGGGTGCCTGGGTGGCTCAGCTGGTTAAGGATCTCACTCTTGGTTTTGGCTCAGGTCATAACCTCATGGTCATGAGATTGAGTCCTGTGTCAGGCTCTGCAATGAGCCTGCTTGGGATTCTCCCTCTCCCTCTCAAAAAAAAAAAAAAAAAAAAAATTCTTAAATGCTAAAGACAACCAACCACAATTAGCCAAGTGGACTTTAAGCTATAGTCAGTCTGTAGTTTCTTTACTTTCCTCATGCCTTTTCTCTGTAAAACGCTCTCACCATGCTCCTGTCAGTGGAAATTTGCTAACCAATTCCAATTCAGTGCAGCCCAATTCGAATTGGTTTTTCTTACATAAACTCTCAAAATTTTATTATGCATCAGTTTACCTTTTAATAGTTCTGGTGTCAGAAGCAGGAACCAAAGGTGATCTTCCCCCAACCCAGTGGCCCCCAGGAGCAATTAGCAACATGACAAAGGTACCTGCTGAGCCTCTTGAGTGCTGCTTTCTAGCTGCCTCTGGAGGTGATGTGGGTGGAGAATGGAGAACCAGAGCTGAATGAGAGACGAGACTCAAGAGTTAATTATTCAGGATTCTGTAAGTAGATACACACCAGCGTGGAGCCCAATACAGGGCTTGAACTCACAACCCTGAAATCAAGACCTGAGCTGAGATCTAGAGTCTGTCGCTTTACCAACTGAGCCATCCAGGCACCTAATTATTCAGGATTCTAAGTAAGAGAAACCACCTCCAGTTAGTTAAGCAGAAAGGAGATTGGGTAAAGGAGCAAGGCTTTTTATAGAGACATAAGAATATCTCACAGAACCCAAGAGCAGGAACAACACTGGGTCTCTAGAAACACTAGAACCAAGATCTTGAATCGAAGGTCAGGAATTAGGGGAGCACGCCATTTTGGATACTATCTCTGCTCCTTTCTAGACACTCACTTCCTTCCACTTGCTAGTTAATCCTGCTTTCTCTGCTATCGCATCCGTGTAGTATGCTGAAGCTGACTGGCTACACACATCATACTTCTAGCCACTTCAAACTCCAATTCAAAATCTCAGCAAAAAAGACTCTTCTAAGTTGAATCAAGTGTCTGGTCTTCCTTCAATTAACTGTACCCAGGGGCGTGAAGTTTTCAAGGCAGACATCCACTACAGGAACGGATTTGTGTAAGGTTTTGGAAAAAAATGTGTATGTCTAGAGGAAGAATTTAAACTTTATTTTGTAGGAAAAAACACAAGTAAAGGCAAAGATTTTCAAACCAAAGTTTGAGATGATCGTATTTACTTTTTAGGAGAACTGGTGGAAGCTGGGTATGAGTTAAAGAGGTAATGGGAACCAGGGCTAGTTTGCATACGATTATATCTGCTGTACCTGGCATAGTTCCTGACCCAGAGGACGCACTAAATACATATTTCGTAAATAAATAGATAAACAATGACTTAAGATTTCATCCTGAACAGCAATGGAGAATGGTGTCATTTATTTAGATAGGGCAGACAGGGAAGTCTAGCAGGAGGTGGGCGTGGTGTTGGGAGGTGGTGTGGTGGTTAATTTTATGGCAACATGACTGGGCTAAGGGACGCCCAGGTAGCTGGTAAGCATTGCATCTGAGTGTGTCTGGGCTGTGAGGGTGTCTCTGGAAGAGATCAGCACTTGACTCAGTAGTCTGAGTAAAAAGATCTTCTGTCACTAATGTGATTAGGGCCCAAATAGAACAAAAAGATGCTAAAAAGGTAAATTCCTTTACTTTATTCTTCAACTGGGATGTACATTTTGGGCCTTCAGACTTAGGGCTTTACACCAGAGATAACCCTCCTCACTTAATACCCCTTCTCAGGACTTTGGACTTGGACTAACTTATACCACTGACTTCCCTGGTTCTCCAGCTTGTAGACAGCAGATTGAGGGGCTTCTCAGCCTCCGTAAGCACATGAGCTAATTCTTACAATAAATCTTCACTCATGTATAGCTGTATGTATCCTGTTCGTTCTGCTTCTCCGGCAAATCTTCACTAATACAGTTGGGTAGTAGACCAGCGTCTCTTTGACCATTTGAAGTTTGAGGGGCCTAATAGACTTCCAGGTAGAGATTTCAGTTAAGCAATAAGATATTTAATTCTGGATCTCAGGGGTGAAGTCCAGGCTGGCAATAAACATGAGAAAATAGAGGATTCCATCAAGATCAGTAATATTTAGTGACACCAGCTATTGTAGCAAATAAATCTATTCAGTTAAAAAAAAAAACAAAACAGGGGCGCCTGGGTGACTCAGTCGGTTAGGCGGCCGACTTCGGCTCAGGTCATGATCTCACGGTCTGTGAGTTCGAGCCCCACGTCGGGCTCTGTGCTGACAGCTCAGAGCCTGGAGCCTGCTTCGGATTCTGTGTCTCCCTCTCTCTCTGCTCTCCCCCTGCTCATACTCTGTCTCTATGTCTCTCAAAATAAATAAACGTTAAAAAAAATTTTTTAAAAATAAAAAACAAAAAAACAAAACAAAACAAACAAAAAAAAAAACAGAATCTTAAGTTTCACTTCTATCTTTCTATCTAGTCCAATTGGGCATTCTTGATTACTGGTTATTCCTCCAAGCAATGATTTACGAATTGATGTTCCTTCCATCCTGAGGTTATTACCATCCTCTAGGGCCCTGACTCCCCTCTTAGATTGCATGCAGTCAGACAAATGATTGATGTGAGGAGAGAGGATGGAAGATTGTGTAGGGTTTTTATTTTTCAATTTTTTTATTAAATTTTTTTAATATTTTATTATTTTTTTTTATTTTTGAGAGAGAGGGAGAGCACAAGTGGGGGTGGGACAGAGAGAGAGAGAGAGAAAGAGGGAGACACAGAATTGGAAGCAGCTTCAGGCTCTGAGCTGGAACCCACAAACTGAGAGATCATGACCTGAGCCTAAGCCAAAGTCAGACACTTAACCACCCTGGCATCTTTGTGTAGGAGGGTTTTCAGGGCCAGGCTTGGCAGGGACAGATATCACTTCCTCCTTGCACAGCAAAGTGGCGTACCTAGCTTCAAAGAAAACTGAGACTTGTAGTCTAGCTGTGTGCCTAGGAAACAGCGAAATGTTTGGTGAACCTCTGGTCAGTTTCTGTCAAGGTATAGATGGTACTTGGAGTTCAAAATCACCTCAAGGGATACTAAAGAAAGAAGAGAACACAGGACCAAAGGCAGAGCATTGAGGCATTCTAACATTTAAAGGACTGGCAAAGGAGACTAAGTTTGAGAGGAGTGGTGTCATCTAGTTGAGAAGAAGTGTTAATTGGGGAACTAGTAATCAACTTTGCTAGACACTGTGACACTTTTTTTTTTTAATGTTCTTGAGGGCAGGTTTTACATAGAAAAAAATATTGAGAGTTTTACTTTGATTTTTATAATCAGTCTTTGGTTGATTAAAGTTAGAAATTTTAAAAAACCTTGTTCCTCCTTAGCTTTAATTTCAGTGTATGTATCTTATTCGATTTATAAATCTAATAAATTTTAACAATCACTATGAGACTTTTTAAAATTTTAATCTTATTTTATACACTTGATTAAATACTGTTAAACATTTTAAATAGCATTTATATACATTTAATGGATTCTATTAATTTTAAGGCACTTCAATCATTTAACAAAAATTTTTAAGTACTGAAAATTAATTTTTGTAAGACTAATAAATTTAATTTGTAATTATGGAGAATCTTAATTTCTTTTACATATTCCGGTAAAACTGCATATAAATATAGTAAGTAATTTCAATTAAAACCCAAAAGGTGAAGTCAATTACTCTATTTTACAGATTAAATTTAGAATTAAGTCTAACTGAATATTTAAAATCTTCTCAAATATCACGCATCATATTTTCGAAATACTAAATGTGACTAAATTTCTTACAATTAATGGATTCAATTACCCATACATTTCTATATATAAATCTAAATATTCTGGAGGTAAAAATATGCTTTTTCACAAAGAAAACATAAGCTGTCATCGAAAGAGTCTTCAAGGATACTCTTTTAGGTGTTTGGAATTTGCACAGTTACCTGAGATCCTGATCAGAGATACTCATATCTGTGCCCATGGTGCCCAATTGTAGTCCCTGTATCAAAACACTAAATGGTTGTGGAGATCTCAAAATCCATGTAGATTATGTATTTGGATTTGGATTTTTCCTAATTCTTCTTTTAATAAGACTCTGAAACTCCATTCAGGTGGTTATATCACTAAAATTAATTTTCTTTGGTTCTTATGCTATTTCAAATGTCTTTTTACGTGTTAAGTCTAAATACCTGTGATCTTGATAGAAACCTACACTTTTGTCATGTTTTTCTTGTTTGTTTGGAACAGATGCCTTTATGGATCTAGGTAACTTTTATAGCTCTACAGTGTCCCAAGGTACCACTGACAGAGAGCAGGAAAGGTGGGAGGAGTGAGAGAAAGAGACAGAGAGATGGTGGATCAGGGGGACAGAGAAAGAGAACTGACTACTGTCTTTGTAATTTTGAGAAGACTGAACAACTTACCTAAAATTACCTATGTGACTAATTGAGATAGATTTATTGTTTTAAGTTTATTATTTATTTTGAGAGAGACACAGAAAGAGAGAGAGAGAGGGAGAGACCAAGGGAGGGGCAGAGAGAGAGAATCCCAAGCAGGATTCACATTCAGTGCAGAGCCTGATGAGGGGCTCGAACTCACGAACCACAAGATCATGACCTGAGCTGAAATCAAATGTCAGTCGCTTAACTGAAACCGACTGAGCCACCCAGGCACCTCAACTGTGATAGATTTAAAATCAACTATGTATGATTTTAAATCCATGATTGTGAAGAGACCAACCTGGCATATTTTTATGTGGGAATATTTGTGCCTTTTCAATAATATTTATTTTTGTTGTCTATTTTTTAATTAGGTAAATATCCTAAATTAATCTAAGACTCAGCATTTTGGAAGGCAAATCTTTGCTAATTTGTTGTTTTGGTTATAATTTGGGCCTTTCAGCATCCTTTAGTTTTTAGAATGGCCATCTAGTTTGTTTTTTAAATGGTGGTGAGAACATTTAATATGAAATCTACCCTTTTAACAGATGATGTATGTACATATGTATTCTGCTTTTTGTTTTTATTTTATTTTTTATTTTTAATTCCAGTATGATTAACATACAGCATTATATTAGTTTCAGGTATACAATATACTGATTCAACAATTCCATACATCACTCAGTGCTCATCATGATAAGTGTACTCTTAATCCCCATCACCTACTTCATCCATCCCCCTCTAGCATTCCCTCTGGTAACCACCAGCCTGTTTCCTATAGTTAAGTCTGTTTTTTGTGGGGTTTTTTTGTCTGTTTGTCTCCTTTTTTCTAAAAGTATTCCTTTTTTAATGTTTATTTATTTTTGAGAGAGAGAGATAGAGGGGAGAGGGCAGAGAGAGAGAGAGAGAAAATCCCAAGCAGGCTCCTCCCAATCAGTGCAGAGCCCAATGCAGGGCTTGAACCCAAGAATCGTGAGATCATGACCTGGGCAGAAAACAAGAGTTGGATGCTTAATCGACCAAACCACCCAGGAGCCCCTGTCTCCCTTTTCCTTTGTTCCTTTGTTTTGTTACTTAAATTCTACATATTAGTGTGATCATATTGTATTTGATATGATCTTTCTCTGACTAGCTTATTTCACTTAGCACTGTAGATCTATCCACGTTGTTGCAAATGGCAAGATTTCATTCTTTTTTATAGCTGAGTAGTATCCCATTGTATACATATTCCACCTCTTCTTTATCCATTCATTAGTCAATGGGCACTTGGGTGGCTTCCATATCTTGACCCCTTTTTAACAGATTTTTTAAGTGTGCCAAACAGTATTGTCATCGATACTGCATAAAATAATCTACAGGTACAATTTTATGCACCATATATCTAGAACTTTTTCAAATTGCATAACTGAAATTTTATAGCCCTTGATTAGCAACTCCCTGGCAACCACTGTTCTATTCTTTGCCTCTTTGAGTTTGACTATTTTAGATATGATATAAGTGGAAACATGCAGCATTTTCCCTTCTGTGACTGGCTATTTCGCTTAGCACAATGTTCATAATGTTGTCACATACTGCAGGATTTCCTTCTTTTTCAAGGCTGAACAATATCTCGCCATATGTACATACCACATTTTTTTAACCCATTTCGCTGATTGGTGGACATTTAGGCTGTTTCCACATCCTGGCTATTGTGACTAGGACTGCAATGAATATTGCAGTGCTAATATCTCGTTGATATACTGCTTTCAATTTTTCTGGATGAATACCCAGATGGGTATTCATAGTATAGAATAGAATAGTATAGAATAGAATAGAATAGAATAGAAAGGTGGTAGTCTTTCTAAAATTTTTCAGGAACCTCCATACTGTTTTTCATCGTGGCTGCACCATTTTGCATTCCCACCAATAGTGCACAGAGTTCCAATTATAAAAAAACAAACAAACAAACAAAAAAAAACAAAGATTCTAGCTTTTAGTTTGTAGTTTGATATAAACAATGTAGTATCTCTTCATTCCACATTCGTCCCCTCTCTCAATAATATTGCATTTTAATTGGATTTTCGGTTTCCTCTCCCACATATTCTGTCAAGAACGTTGAAGATCTTTCTCTAGACACATATTAACTCAATCCTCTCCAGTTTAGGTCTTAATATATTTCTCTCAGAATTTCCATTACAGACCTTCAAAACTGCGACCTTTGCCACAATTTTTCCCAGTCAGCTTTATTCTTACTTTTATATTCCAAACACTTCTCAATAAGTTTTCACTTTACTCCATACAAATCACACTTACCTTGCTTCTTATTACATAGAAATCACTGACACTCTCTGTTATTCTGCTGTGAATGGAATAAAAAAGCCCTTTCTGCTTCACGTGTTTGGAAGAAGCTTTCTCTTTGTTCAAGTTCTTTAAGGACCACTCCATCTTAAAAGTTTATCCATGACAAAAGTTGTGGTGCTACTTTCCAGAACAAATTTCAGCTTGAGTGCAAAATATTAAATTCTTCTTTTAAAAAATGTTTATTTATTTATTTTGAGAAAGTGAGACAGAGAGAGAGTGAATCTCAAGCAGGTGCTGCTGGGATTGAACTCACAAACTATGAGACTATGACTTGAGCTGAAATCAAGAGTTTGACACTTAACCAAGTGAGCCACCAAGGCACCCCTCAATATGTTAAATTCTTATGTGAATCAAATACACATAGAAATCTTTGGTATGCTTAGAATAAAAATTGTATTTTTCACACCTATTCTTTAAAATATTATAAAGCTACTAAAAACAGTAAAGAACATAATCTATGCATTGATACGAAAATCTTCATTACTGAGTAAAACAAATTAAAAAATTATAGGCACGCACACATACATAAATTCTTACAAAACAAGAAGGAACAAGGCAGAATACTCCATAGAAGAAAACAGCTTATTATTTTTAAGAAAAATAATTAATAGTATAATATTTAAGTAAAATGAGGGTTTTTTTCTGTTAATTTTTATTACTAAATAAAACTTGCATAGTATTTAAAGAAGTGTACCTAGAAGTATAGGAAATAAGAAACTCAGGGGCGCCTAGGTGGCTCAGTCGGCTAAGCGTCTGACTGGCTCAGGTCATGATCTCGCTCATGCATTCGGCCCCTCGTCGGGCTCTGTGCTGACAGCTCAGAGCCTGGAGCCTGCTTCCTATTCTGTGTCTCCCTCTCTCTCTGCCCTTCCCCTGCTCATGATTTCTCTCTCTCTCTCTTTCTCTCTCTCAAAATAAATAAATGCCAAAAAAAAAAAAAAAAGGAAATAAGAAACTTAAGTACATCTTTTATCCTCCTCTCTCCCTTCTCTTTCTGTTATCACCCTCCAGAGGTAAATACTGTAAAAATTTCGGTTCTAACCCTACCCTGTCATTTTTCTATGCATACACACAAAATACTTTAAGAAATACGAAATGAGATGATGCTCTGCCTTTATCTTTTTAAGGAAGGTTTTAATTACCGTATATAGGCGTACAGAAAAGTTCACAGCTTCAGGAGGCCGAACTGCGGTGTTCGCACTTTGCAAAACCTCAGGGAGCTGATTGGCTCAGAGTGAGCTAGCGCCGCTTTAGGGCGGAGACACCCGAGCCCCGGGCCGCTGGTGGCGTGCGCCTGCAGTACCCGGGAGGCGCTCCCCGGCGCGAGGAACCCTCAGTTCCCCCAGCCAGGCTGCAGCGGGACCTCGGCAGCGGCGCACGTCCCGGGAGGCCCCGCCGTCCGCGCCGAGATGTGGAACCCCCTGCACGAAGCCGACTCGACCTTTGTCGCTTGGCGCCGCCCGCGCTGGCTGTGCGTCGGGGCGCTGGCGCTGGCCGCCGGCCTCTTGATCGTCGGCTTCCTCTTCGGTACGGGCCAGCCGGGCTCGCGCGCGGGGGCCTACAGCGCCGCCCCGAGGTTCCCGCGACTCGCGGGCCGCCTGTGGAGCGCCGTCCTGCGGCGAGTTTCCCCCCGGGGAGGGGGAGGGGCGGAAGGTGGGGACGGACGCCCGCCAGTCAGCCGGGGGGCGCTGGGTTGGGTTCTGGACGGTCAGCCCGGGTTAGGAGTGGAACGCAGAGCCACTGAAACTGGACTTCGGCAGGTCCCAGCCGCTCGAGCCCCGTGAGAAATGGGTACGTCTTAGGACGAGCGGCATGTCTGCGGGGGCAGTTGAGCTAGGTAGTTCACGGAGCTTTGCAGGAAAGGACTCTTAGCTGTGTGGGGTCTCTGTCTAGTGTTGCGTGGGCTGCTTCGTGTATACAGTAGGTAAACGTCAGGGCATTGCTGCACGGGATCCTTGCTCTCTCCATACTTTCGTCCTTGCGAGTTATATAACTGGGAGAACACTTGGGGACTGGCTGTTTGTTGCCAGCGCTCAGAACAGATCTTTCCTGTTCTCTGTGTACCGATTCGCGGACTTAACCCAACTTCCTTAACAACTAGGGGCAGCGCAGACCAGATGACTCTTAAATTTTCATTTTGACTCTTCCTTCTTCGTGGCTTTGAACAATTTACCGAGTCTCTCTTAGCCTCCGTCTTCCAATCTTTGTGATGAGGAGAATGTCTGTAATTTATTCGGAATAGCAAAGGATACAGCACCTGAAGCCTCTAGCACGGTATTGGAGGTGTTGGCACTTTTCTTCGTTCTTTCTTGGTGAGGAGATGCTTCTCGTTGGACCTTGGTGCACGGGTCTAGCCTCATGTATGTAGTTCTCCCCTGCTCTCAATTCTGGATTCCCTTTCTGCGACTCGGAAGCCCAAGCATAGACCAGCTACCTTGACTCAACCCAGCACTCTTTTGGACTTGCTGTGTGACCTTTGGTGTGACTAAGAGACTTCTGAGCTGCACTCTGCTTGTAACTAACGTATGGATGTTAGTAACCATCCCCCCCCCCCCGGGGTTGTTGTGGGGTTTGCACGAGATAGGTGCTCAATAATTAGGGCATCGTTCAAGTTGAGTTTCAATCGTCTCAGCTGTAAAAATGGGAAATAGACTGGTAAGGCTGGCACAGGGATTAAAATCTGTGTCTCATGATGGCAATCTTATTCTTCCTAGTATTGCCCACAGCCCCTTCCTTGTACACTGCTTGGTGGCTGATACAGAATAGGTTCTTTTTTTTTTTTTTTAACGTTTATTCATTTTTGAGAGACTGAGTGCGAGGGGGAGAGGGGCACAGAGAGAGGGAGACACAGAATCTGAAGCAGGCTCCAGGCTCTGAGCTGTGAGCACAGAGTCCATTGCAGGGCCTCAAACTCATGAACTGTGGGATCATGACCTGAGCCAAAGTTGGACACATAACCAGCTGAGTTGCCCAGGCGCCCCCAGAATAGGTTCTTTATTAGGACTTGTTAATTTTTCCCTAAGATTCTCTGCTCTCCACTCTCCCACAGGCCTCCCACCTCCTCATTTTGTTCCTTTTACAGCTCTCAATTCAAGCATTTCATCCACAGTGAGTCCTTTCCTGATTCCACACTCTAACCCAAGTCCTTTTATGTACTGGTGGAATTAAATTTCCATTTGCTGCCAGCCATTTATTTCAGGATGTATATATGCGTGTGTGTATGTATGTATATCATTTATAACTGGAAAGTTCCAAAAAAGCTGGATGAGTGATTTTGATAACCATTTTATGCCCAGATCATATCATTTTTCCAAACAAACCCTCTAAAGATGTCCCATTTCCTTCAGGTTAAAAGCCAGCTATAAGGGCTAACGGTTCTGCATGATCTGGCTACCCGTTGTCTTTAACCTATGTGTGCACTGGGCATCTTGCAAAGCCATTGGGTAAATTGTAATTCCTTGTAGCTTTCTAAAGTTGAATGCCTTAAGCCTGCTTCAACTGGAAACACAGAATCTCAATACATTTTGTTTGAGTTTGAGAAACAGAACAAATGACAAGTCTGAGTTTCCTTCACTGAAATAATTGATGTACTTGAAATAGATTCATAATTAATTCATTATAAACATTTACTAAAGCTTCTTCTCTGTCAGCAGAGGAGCAGTTACTGGAGGTAGAAGCTTTCGGGAGAAAGTAGATACATCTTTTTGCCTTAACCTTTAAAAGATCTTGTTTATGCCCCTTAGTTGAAACATATTTAATTTTAGTGGTCCTTTTCTTAAACATTTTTTTAAAGAATACCAGCAATACTCATCATTGAAATTGTATTTAAAAATATATTGTGAATGATCTATATTTTAAATGTGTTTGCATGATTATTTTCCAGTGGAAGTGGGCAAGAGAAATTAAACTTCAGAAGACTGGAAGTCATTGATAATTTGTGTTTTACATATGATAGATACAATAATGAGGAAAAACAGATCCTGTCAATGAGTTCATGTCTCATTCCTGTATTTGTATATATTTTACAGGATGGTTTATAAAATCCTCCAGTGAACCTACTAACATTGTTCCACAGCATAATGTGAAGAAGGCATTTTTGGATGAATTGAAAGCTGAGAACATCAAGAGGTTCTTATAGTAAGTATATACTTGATAGTTTATATGGATAATTTGTTGGAAAATTGTTATTCCGTTTAGAAGTATTGATCCAATATTTCATATACAGGAACTGAATTTTTAAAAAAGTTTTATTTGTTGAAAACCTTATATCATATTTCATCTAGAGAGGATTATACTTTAAGCTAAACTGTATCATGAGAGGCATTTTCGAGGAGGAGCCAGCAAACTGTGTCTGTGAAGGATCAGCCCCCGTCGGCCACTTGATCTCTGTCCCAACTACTCAGATTTGCTGTGGTAGCAAGAAGAGACCATTGATAACACATAAACAAATAAGAATGGCAGTTTCAGTAAAACTTTATTTATGGGCACTGCAATTCGAATTTAATATAATTGATAGGTCACAAAATATTCTTTTTTTTATCTTTTTAAAATGTAATAACCATTTTTAGCTTGTGGTGTACAGAAACAAGGAAGTTAACCGGATCTCGTTAGTGGAACATAGTGTGCTGATTCCTGATTTAGAAGACATTATATTTTAATCAAAAGACTAAATTTGGATTTTGGACTCAGATATACCTGAGTTTAATTTCCATCTTTGCCCATTGACAGTAAAATACTAGGAGTGAAAACTTTCCTAACTCCCATTTCCACATCTGTAAAGCGGGACCCTGATAATTGTTGTGACAAGGATGAATTACAGGGTGTATATGGGACAGGGTTTGCAAACTAACTCCCTAATTCCTGAAATAGTTATCTGTAGTGTAGAGCAAAAGATGTAAATGAGTACATTTAAAGAGCATTTGCAAAGCAACTAAAAATAAAACACTGGTGTAGGATGATTGTATGTAATTGATTAGAATACTTAGCTTTTTCCAAGCAAAATACTTGAAGTTTCTGTTAGTGATTGAAGGATTCCTTAGTGGATACAAGTTATAATTTTACATAAAGGACAGTTACATATATACATATATATTTACATGCACACATATAATAAGCATAAGTGTGCGCACATAATCCTACAAACATATATGTCTAATTTAATTACAATAGAAGTAAAGCTATAAGTAAACATTTGCTAGAGCACCTTCCAGGTCTTTGGAAGGGCCATTTCAAGTGACAGACTCTGAAGCTTAAATTTTGTGGAAATCCCTCCTCTGACTCTTGGACTTAATTCACTATAATTATGTATAAAAGATACAATAAAAGTGGAGGTCTGGCAAGATATAATCTCTTTCCCAGACATAGCTGCTGTTTCTGCTTCCTTCTTCCTTTCCTAACCTGTGACATAGACTGACAAGCGAAGAAGAGATATGAATGCCTTAATTTCTCTTTATGGACCCTGAATAAAGTGGAAGCAGTTGCTTAATTATTTCTCCATGACCCTGACCAAGTTCCTCTGTTTAGAACTCAAGGATTTTCACCATTAGCACAAAAGAAAGAGATTAAGAGAACCCCAACTCATCCCTCCAAGGACCACAGAATTACCAGAAACTTCCGGGACTCTTCAGATTTCCCATCCGCCATTCGACCCTCAGAGGGTCACTAAAACCTCAGATCTTCCATCTTATCCCCCTTTGCTCTGCTACTAGAGATCACTACTTCCAAATTCTCCACCTCTCAGTAGTTGCTGGAAGGAGTAAAGTAGGGACTGTTTTCTCAGTCTCCCTTGGGATGGAGGGTTATCTGGTTTCCCTTCAGCTTTGGAAACATCTGGTTGAGTTCTCTCATCTGCTCACTATTTTGCATCTCTTTAGGGAAACTTTCCTTCCCTTCCCTGTTCTTAAAGACAAGATTATTTTAGAAAAGTGTTTTACACCTCCTGGTTCAGAATTTCACTGATAATGCATTTGAGTACCAGTTCTGCCTTTCACTAGCTGCCTTCAAATCATTTAGCTCTTGGAGCTACTGTACCACCATTTGTAAACCAGATGCAGTGTATTAAAACAGGAATACCAACAGCTCTCTTTATTAATTGAAATAGTGAAATGATATGTGGACCTTTTCTAACCAGACAGAGATTTGTGAGCCCGTTTTTAAATACAAGCTGTTGGCTATTTTGGATAGTTTATAAATTATTATTTTCTAAGAAAACTTGGTATTTTAGTCAGATAAATTACTTGCAACATACCTCTTAATTGATTAAAATAAGGAAAATTAAGAGCTGCAGTTTAATATCAGTTACCTAATTAGCCACAGATCTTTGGGAGGTAGTGAAGAAGCAATATTCTTCCCCTATACAGATAAGAAAATGAAGATTTAGCCAGGATTACACAAGTTAGTGGCAAAACCTCAAATACACCACTTTAGGATTTTATGCCCTTTAATTTATTTATCATTGGAAATAGATTTTTTCCCACTGTTCATTAGGATCAGCTTTGCTCCAAGAGAGTGGGTTCTAGCCCTGATTGTAGCAGACGGTAGTGTCCTAGTTGGTAATGATAAAACCGTTCCAAGAAATTTCACTCATAATAGCCAGATCTGATACTAATTCATCGTCCTTCCTCCTTCCCTCCTTCCCTCTTTATTGGTAGTGGGGAGAGCAGGTTCAAGACTCCCCATCAGCAAATGTTATTTTTTTCTTTTTTAAAAAAATTTTTTTGTATAAACTCTACCCCCCAACATGGAGCTCGAACTCACAATGCCAACATCAAGAGTCACATGCCCTACCAGTGGAGCCAGCCAGGCACCCCATTTCTTACATGTAGGGACAGAGTTAGGACTGTGACTTCAGAAACTATGTATAATCTGCATCCACTTTAGTTATGTTACAGTTTGCAATCTGTGTAATATAGAAAAAAATAGCAACATGTTAGCTCTTGAAGACAGGTATACCTTGAACAGATATATAGTTACCTCAGCTGCCTCTTAAAATTGTGTTCTTTTTGTTACTACATTTTGCACATACACATTAGAAACTTTGTGTAAGAGGTTGTAAGGGACCAAGAATGTCCCCTGCCCTTCAGGGTCCTTCTAGCAGGACTAAGAAATTGACACAAACAGATTAACAGAAGAAAATAAAATTTAATAGCATATGTATGGAGAATCCACAGTCATAGAATTTCATTCCAAAGATGGACAAAATGAGTATACGTGTCATCCTGAACTAAGAAGTGGGCAAGGGTCTGAGACTTCAGATGAAAGGAATGCACTTCACAGGGCGATGAGAAGAGCAGATGTTTGTTAATAGATGTCTGTCCTGCCTATACAGAGGGATCACTCAGATAAAAGTTTTCTCTGCTAGTAACCCTTATTTGGGGAAAGACCACCAGTTTCGATTCTTCTGTGTTGTTAAGGGAGGGGCAAAAGTTTCTTCTTGATTGCCTTCAGCTCAGAATAATCTTCCTGCCAAAGTGGCCCACCTTGGGGCAACCCACCTTTGATCCCTGTGGTGTTAAGCCCGTAAACATTTTTTGAATAAAGATTTTGATACTATCTTTGTAAATACAATTTAAATTATTTTAACAGAGTTATAAAAATTAACAAAAACACCAGTTTTAAAAAATCAAAAGTTCTTTTTGGCAGTTGATTTTCCAAGTCAAAAATTCAGGTACACAGTAAAAGTAAGCATTTGAAGGTGGATTCATCATAGCCATGTTGCCTATTTATCAGTTTTTTTTAAACTCACTATAAGAATGTACATGTGTTGATTTTAGGAAAACCTACATATTCAGAACCATACATTCAAGTAGTTCATGATCTAGAAATAAATGTCTTTTTATGATACATGATGCATTGCCATATGGATTTTTTTTCTTTAAGTGGTTTAAGGTGAAAATACCATGAGCTGAATTTTCAGGGATACAACACATTTCCATGAGAGAGAAATTTAAACAAACAAAAAGCACCAGTATCTAGACATATTAAATGAGAAATCAAGTAAACTCATGAAAATATTTTTGGTGGCTTAAATTCTGGCTGCATAGTTTATTAATTACAGGTATTCCAGTCAGGCTAATTATCATTGATTTTTAAGTGTTTTACTATGCCTGATGAGATTCAGTCTGAGCTTGTGTAAATATGTTTAGATTATTCCTTAATGAAGACACTTTATTCAGGTTGCTAAACAAAAGGTTTCTCACTTGGCTCTTTCAGTCTTTAAAAATAAATGTGATTATCAGTCATTCTTGATACGTCACAGCTTGGTATCTTGTATGAAAATAATTTTTACCTCCCACATGTATCTTACACAGTGAAATAAAGAAATAATTCAATGAAAGTTCTAAGATGCATGAGTCTTAAGAAACAAACACGATAGTTTCCTCACCTACCATATGGGGACACGTCCAAAGGCTCACACATAACAATTCTCTACCAAGATCAGTTTCTCTAGTTTTTCTTGAATGAGTACAAATTATAGCATGAAGATCTCTTTGATGCAATAATAGTACCACTTTGCTTTTTTAATGTATCACTTTGAAAGCAATTTTTAGATGTAAATCTGCCTAACTTGGTTGTTCATTTAGGATACTGACTGACTAAACATTAATTTCTACTTTCAATTTTTGTTCACCAGTAATTTTACACGGATACCACATTTAGCAGGAACAGAACAAAACTTTCAGCTTGCAAAGCAAATTCAATCCCAGTGGAAAGAATTTGGCCTGGATTCTGTTGAGTTAGCCCATTACGATGTCCTGTTGTCCTATCCAAATAAGACTCATCCCAACTACGTCTCAATAATTGATGACGACGGAAACGAGGTAAAAAAAAAAAAAAAGAGAGGGAGAGATCAGAAAAACCCTCATCTCTATTCTTTTTAAGTACCTTTTATGAAATAATGGCCCTATGCTATCTCTAATTTTCGATAGAAATTAATATTAACGAAACTTGTGAATGTTTTTAATATCTCATTACCAGTCTCAGCTATTTTCCCATGATGTTTGAATTTAATGTGATGTTGGAAAAATTATGAGAAATTAATGCTTGATGACTGTTGTGTTTTCTGTTTTTAGTATTACATACTAATATGCAATATGGTATAGTAGTACTTCCAAGCAAGTAAAATAAACACATTTTTGACAGGTTCAGGCTGTAAAAGAAACTGCAGAAGTTTGGGGATGTCAGGAAACTCAGACACCCCGCGTGCGGTTTGAGTCATCAGGTTTTTATTGGTACTTAATGATATGTCTTCTATGATCATGGGTTCAGCTCTGTGCCCAGACCTTGGATGTGGCATTTAAAGGAGAAAAGAGGTTGGATAGCAAGGCTATAGAATGATATCTAAAGAATTTACAATCTTGTTTGCATGGTAGGGTACATGCTTGAGAAAGAAAAGATAATATAAGTAATTGAGATATTTCTCATTGTGATATATATTCAATATGAAAGCTCATAAAATTAAACTTGTACATTTAACCCGATGTAGGAAACTAGTTTTAAAGCTACTATATCTTAACTAAAATAGCCCCCTTTTAATCTAGATAAATTTCCTTCAGCCCTTTTGTTAGCTGGGCCTTCTAAATATGTCCAGCTTGATCAGTGAACTGAAAATGTCATGTGATTTAAATATATATAGATTTAAAAAGTTTTTCATAACATGTCAATCATCTTCTATCAACTAATGAATCAGTGTTTTAATGGGTAATATGCTGTTATGTTTTGTTGTCAGTCATATAATCTCATGCTAAATTTCCTAACATGATTTCAAACTTTCCATATTAGCTACTATTTTAAATTATACTAGTTAATAGTTTATCTTTTTAAAATATTAATCTATGTCAAAATTTAAAAAGTATTTTTAAACAAGGTGTATAGAATATCAGTATACAGCATATGGCCCCATAACATTTGTTAAGTAAGTGGTGTGATATCTATATAGTCGAGTACTAAGTGGTCTAAAAAAGTATATTTAGTAAATTTGTTTAATGATGAAATATAATACTGATTATGTTAAAAATGTATACATATACTTAAACCTCTCTCTTGATCTGTCAGATTTGAGGATTATCTATATACAATGAGGAAAATAGCAAACTTGCAGTTCTTTTTTCCTTCTTTGCTTTTATTATTCCATTTCATTATTTGTTTTTGCTATTATAAGCTTTTATTAAGGTCTTCAAGCCTGTCACATAATATAAAGGTATCATGCAGAAATTTAATTTTGGAGATTTTCTTGAATGGTGTCAGCTCTCTCATTTG
This sequence comes from Paguma larvata, assembly GCA_030068075.1. Taxonomy (NCBI): domain Eukaryota; kingdom Metazoa; phylum Chordata; class Mammalia; order Carnivora; family Viverridae; genus Paguma; species Paguma larvata. Next base: position 41,617,278 of record CM057831.1, on the reverse strand, counting down.
GATTCCCAGACCAGTTTCTACTGCGATGGGGGGTGTTTTCCCCATGCCTTTGATAAGTAATTCTCAGACACCACTTGGGTGTTCTATAATTCAATTCAATTCTGACACTTTACCCGGAGATAGTGTCAGATTCCATGGGTAAGAAGTCAGTCTTCTAAAACTGTCTCCTCCCCAACTCATTCAGGATGCCGGTTGCAAACTTGGGTTGTTACCTGTGTTTCTGACCTACTACTGGCTATAGGCTGGATGTTCCAAAGGCTCCCTCTAACTCAGGATACCAATTGTAAGCAGGTCATTACCTATACTTCTGAAAGCCCGGCAAAAATCAGAGATTCCCATGATCCCCTCGTCAGGTCTGATTAATTTCCTAAGTGAATCAACATTTATAAAAAAAAAAAATTACATTCTAGATTACTGAGTTATTACAAAGGATGGTAAATGATACCAATCAAGAGCCAGATGAAGCAATGCATAGGGCAAAGTATATGGGAAAGGCACACAGCTTCCATGCCTTCTCTAGGAGTGCCAGTCTCCCCGTATTCCCATGTGTTCACCAACCCAGACGCTCTCTGAACCCTGTCCTTTGAGTCTTTGCGAGGGCTCCATTACACAGGTGTGATGATTAAATCTTGGCTATTGGTGGTTGATTCAACCTCCAGGTCCTCTCCCTTCTCTAGTGGGAGGTTGGCAGTGGTACAGAAAGTTTCAAGGCTCTAATCACAAAGCTGGTTCTCCTGGCCACCAGCCCCCATCCTTAGGGTCAAAAAGTTACTTTGTTAGCATAACAATAGACACCTTTGTTGCCCTCCTCAGGAAATTTCTTTTAGGAGGTTTTAGGAGCTCAGTGCCAGAAAAGGAATGAAGATCAAGTACATATTTATTGTAAATCACAATATCACACTGTGTAAAGATTCCTAATTTTTTAAAAACTATATCATTAGTTCATTTACCTTTTTATTTTCATCCAAAGTACACCTGAACAAAGAGTCACATACTTCTCCAAAGTGCCTTGCTTCCTCCCTATTTTGCTTTCCTGAAGCAGTTGCTATTCAACCATTGACATAAAATAAACAAACCTTTTAAAAACTTTTAAAGGGAAGGAAAAGAGTTTTATTTGAGTCCAAGTTAAGAGAGCTATGCAGGATACACAATCTTCCCAAAAGCGAAAGGAGCAGTAGAAGAAAAAGAGTAAAAATCATATAATAAGAAGGTAGAAGTGAGTTAAATGCTGTATATCAGTAATTAGAAAAAATTTAAGGGAAAAACTGGTTAAAAACATAGTATGTCAGACTGAATACAATCAGCTATGTGCTATTTTATAAGGAGTGACTTGAACATAACATCATAGCAAGTTTGAAAGTAACAAAACTGAAAAAGAAATATCAAGCAAATACTGACTTTAAAAAATTGTCTTATCATATAGTCAATTTTAGGCCAAAGTCAAAAACCTAATTAAGAGATAGAGAGGGTCACTACATAAGTGTTTCAATTCCTTTTTATCTATTAAAGAAAAAGATACAACAGGCCCAAAATGGAGTTAATTCTACTAAGCCCCACTTTAGCAAACCAAGATTTAATACCTAACCTAATGCAATTTCAGCCTCTCCCAGGAATGTAACTTTTAACTAGTCAATTTGGAATTACCTGGTCAGCACTAATGAGGTAATCCACCTGATTGACCTCTTTTTTTTCCCCAAAGGACAAAGATCAATAAGGAAAAATACAGGGAATGCATAAATAAATAGTATAAGGAGTAAAAAAGAGAGGCATATCTCTAGATGTTGGGCAAATTCAAAAGATTTTACTTTTAAAAATCCAAAGAGTTTTATAACATTAAAGAAATTAAATCCATACTTCAAAATTCCCAAAACTCAAAGCATGAAGACAAACTGGTTTCCCTTTAAGTCTGAAAGATTAAAGTAAAAGATCATTTTTGTAAAGATCATTTAAATACAGAATAACACAACTTATTTCAGAGAATATTAAAAATTCAACTCATTTTTCTAAGACAAGTATAATCTAGAAATTATAACCCAAGAAGGACATTGCAAAAATACAGGCCAAATGTGTAATAAATATATATATATGGATAATATAATTATTATGAAAAAGAAAAACTTACATACTCATCTCAAAAGACATCCCCCCACACCCCCAAAATACTGAACAAAATGAAACATATATTCATGACAAAAACTCATAATAAACTTGGAAAAGAAGTTAATTGACATTACCTGATGAAGGTCATGGCAACTATCAAAATTAATGGTGAGACACTGAAAACATTCACTTCAAGTTAAGCCTATCTGTCACCACTTTTCAACATTGTACTTAAGGTCCTGGCCAGTGAGGTGGAACAAAGGGTGATGGGAGACCAGGAGTGAACCTGAGCTGACATTGCATTATATTAACTAGAGTACCAGTTACCTGCCTTTCCTGAGGCAGACAGAATCTAAAATGAAGCCAAATCAATCACTACCCTCCAAAAATCCACACATCCTCCATATAGTCCATAATTTTTCTGTCATCCACATAGGGTACAAACTCATCTGAATCATTGGGCAAGATCATAAAAGAAAGTACAGTATAAAATACAGTACAAATCCATCCAGAAACACAGTCATTACATCAGCAAGTCGTTCATCCAACGGAGTATTCAAGTTGTTCTCACTCAATTTGCCTTTATGATACTCTTCAGTTTTACAGCATTACTGAACAAGTGGATTTTAGAGCATGTTTATGAGTAATTCTAACAAGGTGGAGACATTTTTTCAAGGTCAAGGAAACAGCTTTTTTGGGTGACTTTATCAAAAGTAGACTATATTCCAGAGAGCATTGCTCTCTCCAAAATTCACTAATACAACCTCAAATTATGTATTATGAATGTAACCAAAATAATTTTGGTCCACAAATCTCTACCTTTTGTGACATAAAAAAGGCAATATATAATTCAATCTATATCATATGTTATCTCTACATAAACAGCAAAATTATGTGTCTGTATATTTAAACATTTCTGGTAGAATCTATAGAACACTAGTCTTATATGTTGCCTTTGGAAGGAGGAGCTTGTGTGTGTTTTGCGGGGGAAACAAATGTTGACAATTTACCATGGAGCTCTGTTCTGAATAGTCACAATAATTCAGCTATAGTGGAGGATGGTGATAGTGCAAAACCATTTTCAGGTGGGACAGAAGGATGACCCAGAGCTGAGCCAGCACCATGTCAATAGAGAACACCTGAATCTGAAACATAGGCCATATAAGCATGTGATTTAAAGAAATAGAGGTTTAAAAAAAATCAACTCATGGTTTTGATAAAATAAAGAGAATTTTAAGTCTTCTTCATGGTTTGTGATAAAATAAAGAGAATTTTAAGTCTTCTTGTTTCCCAGGGAAGCTATATGTTAACATTTACAAAGATCAAAATGACTCAGCAAAACCTTAAAGTATGAGCTCTATTTCTGCCTCAAGCATAGGTTGTACATCTGCTTCGTTAAAAAAAGAAATAAATAAATAACCAAAGAGAAGCATTCCAAACATAAGGATAAGAAAAAGAAAGAAACCTCCCTGGTTCCCACAAGATTAAAACTATACAGACTTACACGTACTAAAAACGTAAGATAAAGTCTGTAACTTTCTGGAATGTCCTTGGTCATAATGAATTCTCTTTTTCTCTTTTTCCCCTTCCTTTTTTTTTTTTCCTTTTGTCTTGGATGGCTGACCTTGTTAGTTTTATTTTTTAGTAGTTTGGAAACCAAAATATCTGATCCCTACTTAACAATGTCATAGTTCAATCAATATTTCTACAATACAAATATCTTAGAATACTTTCACTTTGGTAATATACTATCAAGTTATACCCATAATTCTAAATCAATCTTGTTCTTGTCAACTTGAACAATACTTGATTTTATTATTACATAATTTCATATTTATTCATTTTTCCCATATATTTGCAAACCTTGCTTACTAACCCTTCTTGAATCATCTAAGAGCTTCTTTAAATTTTTTTTTAATGTTTATTTGTTTTTGAGAAAGAGAGACACACACACAGATTGCGAGCGGGGCAGGGGCAGAGAGAGAGGGAGACAGAATCCGAAGCAGGTTTCAGGCTCTGAGCTGTCAGCACAGAGCTGAATGTGGAGCTCGAACTCACGAACTGTGAGATCATGACCTGAGCCAACATCAGATGCTTAACTGACTGAGCCACCCAGGCACCCCTAAGAGCTTATTTTAGAAGCTTCGTTTTGTTGAATGATATCCTTTAGAAGTTTTCTTTGTTTTCAGTGAATGTCTGTTGGCTCCAAACTGTTAATTTTTAGTAGAAAATGCGTCTTTACATTGAGAAATCAGCTGCCAATCTAATTTTTATTCTGTTTGGGTATTTTGTGTAATCTCTCTTTTGCAACTTTTAACATCAAGCACTATATCGAATATTACAATTTAACTATGATGGGTCTGGATGTAGATTATTTTTTAGTTAGCTTGGTCAGGATTCATTGGACAGCCTGAATCCTAGAGTTCATAATTTTTATCAGTTTGGAAAATTCTTGAGTTCTTATATATTCAAATTTAGCTCCTTCACATTCTTTCTATTCTCTTCTTTTACAAGTCCTCATATGTACATCCAACAGGTTTATCTCTAGTGTAACCTTAATCCTGAAGGATGTTGTATTTTGGAGACTCAGCTTTATGCACAGGGGTCTCTTGTAAGACCCATTATCTGGACCATCTCCAGACTTTCTTTAAACGTCTTGTGCCCTTCTCGTGGGGTCCCAGGCACCATTAGATCCAACTTTAGTGCAAACTCTGAGGATTCCTGCTTTTATGCCACTTTTTTGGCTTCCAAGTATTCCTTACTTTTTTTCCTTTCCAATTCAATGATAGCTTAAAAACACAATATTTTACATTTAGTTCAGCGCTTTTAGTTCTTTTCAAGTGTCATTGTTGTTCGGTGTGTCTAGATACTATTAAATATGGATCTTCTCAAAGTGTATTTTTTATTTGAAGTGAATTATAATATATAATTTGTTGCTAAATAATTATCTTAACATTGTTATAAGGGACTAAATTTATAATACAATGCAACTTTTTATTTGGGTGTTAACATTTTCCTCCTAAATCAAAACCTGGTGCTTTATAGGTTCTCTCTGGGTCTATGGTTTATTCTTCTTATGAAATCCTCACAACTTCTAGTACAGTGCTGGGTATTTGATATGTATTTGCAAAATACTGAAGGACTGATTAACCCTGTACTGAAAGAAAGAATAAACACATTTTTTCTTGTGTTTGACTTGTAGTAATCAAACTTTGCCGGATTTACTTTTGACTATTGTACTTTGTTTTTCTAGATTTTTAACACATCATTATTCGAACCACCTCCTCCAGGATATGAAAATGTTTCAGATGTTGTGCCACCTTTTAATGCCTTCTCTCCACAGGGAATGCCAGAGGTAAAAATGCAATATAATGAAATAAAAATAACAAACGGAACCCCCTCATCTATGCAGGCAACAATTAAACAGTTATAAAGAGATTTTTCATAAAATCCAAATTTACCGCTTTTTTACAGTTAAGAAACTGGAATTTTGTTATAAGAAAAAGGACTATATTAGTTTTGTTGAAAGTTTTTAAACATAAAATTTACTACAATGAGATGCAGAAATCCAAAATGTACGTTTGTTGACTTTTGACAAATGCATATATCTATGTAATCCAAACCCCTTAAAACACAGAATATTACAGTCACTTCAGAAAGTACCTTTATGACTTTTTTCAATAAATGTTACACCCCTCCCAGGCAATCGTTCAAATGGTTTTTGCCACCATTGATTATTTTTGTCTATTCTAAAAATTCACCTGAATAGAATGGTACAGCATGTAATCATTTGTGTCCAATTCCTTTCACTAAGCATAGAGTCTATGAGATTCCTGCGTTTTAGGATTTAGCTCATTCTTTTTTATTGCCAAGTAATTTCCATTGTATGAAAATACTACATTAATTACTACTGTTGCATGGCAGTGATTAGTTTTCAAAGAATTTGAATAAGAGTGTTGTTGCTGTTTTCAAATGAGTAGCCTGAATGTTCATTCTAGAAAATTTTGTGTGGTCTACTCAATAAAGCAGTGCATCTAACTATCATCTGAAATTCTGTAGTCAATCCCGATTCTTGTGTGGTACTTTGTTGTTTAGAAGAAAGCTAAGAAAGGTAAACTTGAAAGAGTTGAATATATTAATATCTTTTTAAAAATTCTCTTTCCTATTATAATATTTGACAGTAAGGAGATTCAATTTTGGATGTATTGGGTTGAGATGCCTAGGCTATATGATTTATTTTTGAGAAGTTACTAACTGACCGTTGGGTATGTTGAAATATCACTCAATAGGAGGGCAAGGGCTGGCTATTATTGGAAACATTCTAAGTAAAAACTTTGCATTTAGAATTGAATATTTAAAAATCTGTCTTCACCAATAAATGAGGATATATCGTAAGAACATAAGGATGATTTAATATCAGGCAACAGTGCCATAATTTTTAATAAGAGAGAAAAATACTCTTTTTTATTTTCTAATGTATTGGCTTTGCTGACTTATGTATAATTTAAAAACTTACACAAACTTTGAATCAAAGAATATTGTCTATTGATTTCATGAAATTTACTTAAAATGAATAGTTTACATTTTACTTAATGGTATAATATTAGAAAAATTCATTCTAAAATTTGGCACATAAATAGAATGCAGTCGTAATTACTTTATAGTTGTCCTGAGATAGAAATGAGGCATTTAACAATTGGAAATGAAGAGATAGTGTATTTTATTTTATTTTTTATTGTTTCTTGATGTTTATTTATTTTTGAGAGAAAGACAGACAGAGTGCGAGGGGGAAGGGGCAGAGAGGAGGGAGACACAGAATCTGGAGCAATCTCCATGTTCTGAGCTGTCAGCACAGAGCCCAACGCGGAGCTCAAACCCACGAACTGTGAGATCATGACCTGAACCGAAGTCAGACACTTAACCAACTGAGCCACCCAGGTGCCCCAAGATAGTAGATTTTAGATCTCAGGTGTCCTGAAGTCACTTAGACTTGTTCCTCAGGTTAAGGTGCCTTACCATCATGGGCCCATGCTTGATCCCTAATTTAATCTATTTTCTTTTACTTTCATCTTCCCTATTCTCAATCTCATTCTTCTCCCTCCCCGCAGTGTATTTGTGTCCTTAGCAATGTACATAGTATTCTTAAAAACACGGTTTTATTTTGTGTTTGATGTATTTTAAATTTCCATAGGTAGCATCATACTTTAGGTCTTACTTTATCTCTTACTATTTTCAATCAATGTCTTTTAAAAATCTATCCTGTTGCTTTATGTCAGGGCAGCTCATTTCTGTTATGTTGCCTATCATTCCATGATATGTGTACACCACATGTAACTAATCCATTCTCTTAGTGGCCAACACTGCTTCTATATCCTTGTGATCACAGTGTTGCAGCAAGTAACCTCATATGTGTCCCTGTCCAGGTTTGCCGGGTTTCTCTGTTTACGGTAAACCAGGTATGGGATTGCTGTTTTAAAGGAATATTTAATTTTCCAGTGTCCAGACCATAGCAGTTTATAGCTCGTGCTGACATCCTTTGTTTGTAGTTTCATCAATACTTGAAATTATATAGTTTATAATTTTTGCCCATCTAAGTGTTAATTTATTTTAAATTACATTTCTCTGATTACCAATGAGGTCGCTCATCTCTCTGTATATTTATTTATTAGCTGTTCTGGTTTTTATTCTGTGCAATGACCAACTATAGCCTTCTCCTTTTTCTGTTGAATTTCCAGCCTTTTTCTTATTGAATTTAAGTGTTTCTTAAATATTTTAATTATTTATTCCATATTGGTTTAAATATTATATATATATCTTCTAATTTTTCACCTATTTTTTTCATGTTATATAAGCTGCCTTTTATTGAAAAGATATCATCTTAATTTTGATATTGCCCAATTGTTCTTCTTATGTTTTTACACTTTGGGTTTCTTTATTAATTCTCCTCATTATATACAGTGATATATCTGTATAACCAGAAAATACAAAAAAAACTAACACATCATTATTTAAAAATAGCATTAATATTATATTGGAGTTAAGTGTATATGGACAAATAATATATAATAACATGAAATATAGCAAAAATTTTTAATTTAAAATAGCTATAAAATATAAAACTCACTTTAAAAGTCTTCAATGAGTGTGAAGTAGTTGTGAAGAACACTGAAATTTATTGAGCAGTGAAAATACCATATATAAAGAAACAGGTTATGGGTACAACTGGGTGGCTCAATTAGTTAAGCATGCAATTTCAGCTCAAATCATAATCTCACGGTTTGTGGGTTAGAGCCCCACATAGGGGTCTGTGCGACAGCTCGGAGCCTGGAGCCCGTTTCAGATTCTGTGTCTCCTTCTCTCTCTGCTCCTCCCTCACTCATGCTGTCTGTCTGTCTCTCTCTCTCAAAAATAAAGAAACCTAAAAAAAAAAAGAAACAGATTATGTTTCTAGATAAGAAGACAGAGTGTTATAAGGAGGAAATTATATCCACATTAGTTTGTGGGCTTAATGTATAATCAACTAAAATCCCCAAATACTTTTTGGACTTTGACAGAATTATTCTATTAATAAAAGTCATAGAGATTATTAACTCATTTCTTTCAAGTAGACTTAAACTCTTCCAGATTAATGGAAAGCTAGAAGGAGCCCCTGATTCTACATGAGATTCTTGTTTGTGTTCAAATATTATATGAGTTTGCTCACTGGTGTGCTTTGCTGGGTCACCTGTAACTCAGCCAGTGGAATGTTAGTTCTTTTTAAAATTATATATGCTGTATGTGTGCTTAAGATATTTCACTGTAAGTTTTCTTCAGATCTACATCTGAAATCTCTGGAGTGTGAAATACTGGGCTCTGTTTTAGGCTATTTGAAATGAGCAATTCGACAATTCTAATAAAAATATAATATGGGGTGTCTGGGTGGCTCAGTTGGTTAAGCATCTAACTCTTGGTTTCGGCTCAGGTCATGATCTCGGGCCTTTCTGGGTTCATGCCCCATATGGGGCTCTCTGCTGGCAGCACAGAGCCTTCTTGGGATTCTCTCTCTCTCTGCCTCTCCCCCACTCCCACTGTCTCTATCTCTCATAAACTTTAAAGAAATATGTAATCTAATTTTTGATTTTCAAACTTCAACATGTATCACGATAATCCAGAAGACTTGTAAAACATAGGTTCTAGTTCCCACCCTTCTGAGTTTTGGTAGGTCTTCATAGTTTGTTTCCAATAAGACCCTAGGTATTTATTCTGTGGGCTTAAGAACCATGTTTTGGGAGCCACTGGCCTTTCCTCCCAGTTCTGTTTCAACTAACAAGAACAGGAAGATGGAAGCTTGAAAGAGATGGAAATTTCTAGGCTGACAGTGCAAGACTGTATTTATTCCCAGTCATAGAACAATGGTACAGTGTAAACTTTACAAGAAGGTCATTGTCTGAAAACAAAGCTTTTTTCTAACTAACAGTGACAACTTGCATTTGTGAAGTGCCTGAAGGACATATCTGTCACACTTGTGTTCATTTTCAGAGTGTCCTGTCATTTTTAAACTAATATCTTCTCTATCCCTCCTCCATCATAATTTGTTTTGTAAGGATTACAGATTTATCAAAAGATAGCCACAATTTATAGGCATTTAAGGAAGTAGTCTTCCAAAGTTAGTGATATTAAATCGAGATACATTTCAAGTAGGGCACTGACACTAAGACAAAATTCCACTGAAATCAAATTGGTTAATGTCTCTATAATCACAGAATGAAAGTGAGCTCCAAAGAAGGCTAACAATTATAAATGAGACATACGGTGCTATCATTAATAGTGCATTGTCTGAAGAAGAAATACAAGAGCTAAAAGTAATCTCTTTACTGGAGCAAAGATTCAAATGTCACCTTCTTAGTACACTTTTTCCTCTTTTTATTTAAATTGCACCCACCCAAGTACTAGTTACTGTTTGCCTCTTCTATTTAAACTTTGAAAATTTTTCGACAGCAATTATCACTTTTTTTAATACACTATATCATGTTTTTAATACACTACATAATTAGGTTTTAATTTATTATCTTTCTGCTTTTCACATAAATATTCTCCAAGGACAGGGATTTACTCTATCCCTAATTTTTTTAAGTTTATTTTCGAGAGAGAGAGAGAGAGAGAGAGAGAGCTCGAGTGGGGGAAGGACAGAGAGAGAGGGAGAAACGGAATCTGAAGCAGGCTCCAGGCTCTGAGCTGTCAGCACAGAGCTGGATGCAAAGCTCAAACCCACGAACTGTGAGATCATGACCTGAGCCAAAGTCAGATGCTTAACCAACTGAGACACCCAGGCACCCCTCTTTTTAAGCTTTTTAATTAATTAATTTGCTTTTGAGAGAGAGAGATGGAGAGTGAGCAGGGGAGAGGCAGAGAGAGGGAGAGAGAGAGAATCCCAAGCAGGCCCTACACCACTAGTGTTGCTAAGTGTAGAGCCTGAACCCTGGCTTGAACCCAGGAACCATGACCTAAGCTGAAATCAAGAGTCAGGTGCTTAACCAACTGAGCCACCCAGGCGCCCCAACAAATGACCTTCTTAATACCCATCACACGTGTAGGCCATCTTCCACCAATCTCTCTCCATCAACCCTCAGTTTGTTCTCTATGGTTAAGAGTCCCTTGTTGTTTATTTCCCTCTCTCCTTTTCCCCTCCTCCCCCATCACTTCCCATATGTTTGTCTGTTTCGTTTCTTAAATTCCACATACTAGTAAAAGCATACATATATATATTCTTAATCAAGGGAATTTGGGCAGTAATCAAAAAAAGACTTCCAAGCATTCCCACATTCTAGGTGACAGAAACTGAAGTGGAATTTAGCACGCTAAATATTCATTAAGAAATGTTCTCTTCGAATTAATATCCGTGTCAGGAAGGGAAAGGAAGCCGGATGGAGCTCTGGGACAGCCTCAGCTAGAGTCAGCATAGCCTTTCGGAACTGTCCTGGGTTGGACTAAGATTTCCAAGTCTTTATACTCTCGCACCAATCAGTCACTGAATGTGTGACATCCTAAGGAAGGGCATGACCTTGAGCAGGGTGACTGTCTGTGCCTGAGGCAATACCTGAAGAGGCCTGAGAACTGATGGTTGTCTGCGGAGAGCCTTCCTTGCACCTGGAGCAAGAATGTCTTCACTGAAGGGGAATCTGGGCAGCACATCCCCGTGTCCAGAACAAATATATTTTACTTTAGAGTAAAGTTCTCTGGGGAAAGAGGGACAAAATTGAAGTTTAAGGAGAAAAGGGATGATAAAAGTCTGACTGAAGAGTGGGTTCCTATATTTTTCAAATGGATGATATTGAATAGTATATCAGTGTAATGTGTGTATTCCTTTGGATACATACAAACATTGATGCAAAATTGCTTCTAAAAATGTTAATATTTATAATATGCTGGAAATTGCATTTGTTTTAGCAACCTAAAGTTATGATAAGCAATTTTAGATGTCAGATAAATGTATGAGAGAGTACATTGCTTTTCAAAATTAATTTAGGTGAGAAAAAAAATGAAGGACACTGATCTTATCTAACAGGTCATTTTGCAAATGAGAATATTGAGAGTCAGAGATGCTATAAGACTTTCACACAGTCACACTAATAATATGAAACCAGACTCATAAAGCCATTAAAAATTACCTGACCTTCTTCCTTTCCTGGTGGTTGTAGAGACCCATTAAGCTACTATTTGTGAATGTATTCTAAAATAATAAAGCTCTTGCCAAGAGTTTCTTAACCTAGGGATCTTGGACCCTTCAAATTGCATGTGGCAATATGTATATTCATATACATATGGGGGGGAGAACACTTCTAAAGTATGATAGCTGCCCTAGAGGAGACATATAAACAAGCCTTACTGTTAAGTTCATATGTCTCTAACCCAATTGCCTTAATTCAAGTTCTTCTCCCGTGAATCTCTTATGTGAGGCTCATGGTTTTCTGACCCCTTTGCTCGCTCTTGCATGTTCCCTCATTCAAAGATGTGAAACCGTCTTCATGCAGAGAAACCTCCTTGCATTAAATCTTACTTGTACTAAATCATTCCTGGTCTCAACAGGGTGATCTAGTGTATGTTAACTATGCCCGGATTGAAGACTTCTTTAAACTAGAGAGGGACATGAAAATCAATTGCTCTGGGAAGATTGTGATTGCCAGATATGGGAAAATTTTCAGAGGAAATAAGGTAAAAATCATTAGTTTTTCCTTTTCCCCAAATATAAAAAATTACGCCGTATCTTACCTGTGTAGAAACATATCCTTTAAACTATCTGAGGACCATAATCCTCTCATGTTCTATAACATGCCCACCTTATGGGGAGGACACAAGTACTAGCTTACAGATAGGGGGTTTTAAATTGGGTCAGTGGACTTCGGGCCAGTGAGGAAGTTCAGGGAGAACAGAGCAGATTTTTCCGCATTTATAGATTATGCCCGTGGTCTACAAAGAAGCATGCATGGGATTTTTTTGTTACCATCGTATCTTTGTTTTAAATATTATCTTTGAAAATATTTACCAAATTAAATTTTAATAGCAGTTGTTATTACAGGGATTCAGAGACACCAACTTATACAGTTTTAAAAAATTACTATCACTTTGATCTGTAAATTGTCTTCCTCTTTTGTGAGAAATTAAATTTCAAAACGATTCTCTTCCAGCAATGAAACAGAGAAATATGGCTTGTGGCGTCTACTTGCTTCTTGTGCTTCTAGAGTGGTACGAGAAAACAGCAAGTACTCGCTATCACTCTTACGGGCATTTTCCAAATCTGCTGCTGTGGGGGCTGATCTAGCCCAAGAAACCCATTTTTAGAACTTGAAGTAGGAAAAAGCAAAAGCCAGTTCTCTGTGAGATGTCCTTTGTTATAAGTCTAGTGATAAAAGGTTGAAAATAAGGTTTAAGTGTAATTTCAAAAAAGCCGATATTATCAAATCTAGAACAACCAACCTGAAATAAGAAAGACATTGTGCTTTCCAGGTTAGAAATGCCCAGCTGGCAGGGGCCAAAGGAGTCATTCTGTACTCAGATCCTGCTGATTACTTTGCTCCTGGGGTGAAGCCCTATCCAGATGGTTGGAATCTACCTGGTGGCGGTGTCCAGCGTGGAAATATCTTAAATCTTAATGGCGTAGGGGACCCTCTCACACCTGGTTACCCAGCAAATGGTGAGTGGATCAGGACTTAATCATCACTAGATGATCATAGAAACATTTTTAAGTGATTTTATTTATTTATTTATTTATTTTTAATTTTTTAATGTGTATTTTTGAGTGAGAGAGAAACAGAGCATGAGCAGGGGAGGGACAGAGAGAGCAGAAGACACAGAACCTGAAGCAGGCTCTGGGCTCCGAGCTATCAGCCACAGAGCCTGATGTGGGGCTTGAACCCATGTGCCATGAGATCATGACCTGAGCCGAAGTCGGATGCTTACCCGACTGAGCCACCCAGGTGCCTCTTAAGTGATTTCATTACAGGATTTCCAGACAAAGTATGTCTTTTTAAAATCCTCTGTGCATCTAAGAAGTAAGCTAAAGAGTTTCAGACTCTGAAAATTATTTTTTTTTTTCCAGACTCTGAGAATTATTGCCTTAGGTCCTTGATCTCTTATTTGGAACTCTTGGGCCTAGTGGGTTTTGGAATTCAGAAATTTTCTGATATTTAAAAGTAATATGATGCATATACCCTTTATTGCATAACCCCCAGGAGGCTGGGATGGAATCCAGGAAGCAGGCACATAAATATTTTTGCAGCAAAATATGTGAATAATCATCATAAGCAGAGGTAAATAATAAATGATAAAAAATAAATAATATAAATAGCCACATGTGTGCTCAAATTAGAGTTGGCTGTCAAATGAGTTTGCATCAGATCAGGTTTTGATGCTAAGTAAATTCTCTCCAGATTTATTGTTTTTACAGTGCTTGGATTTCCCGGTTGTGGATAAGGGATAACAGAAAAGAAGGTTTACAGATCGCCAGAATGGCACATTTAAAATATGAAACCGAAAACAGAAATGCTTATTGCATCTTTGCTATGTAAACACGATAGTGGTCACTTTCTGCAAGTGTTTCCTGAATGACAGCTCTCACACGTATTCACAGCCCTATAAGCTTCGTAGTGCTAGAGCCCATACTTGACAGAAGAGGAAAGAGACTGGAGGGCAGTCTGCCCCCAGTCACCGCAGCACTGGTGAGAGGCTGGGATTCTACCTCCAGCAATCTGGCTTATGTAAAGCCGACGCGCCTCCCTGTGAGACTGTAGATCCTACCAAAGGGAGCCAATTCAGTCTGAAGTTACTCAGCTATTTGATGACATTTACAAAACTCTGTGATCATTTAGTTTGTGTGATTTAAAACTAAGATGCATAACTTGGATAAAATAGGTCGCCAAAGTGTCTATGGCATTTTCATATTTATTCTTCGTCTGGTTTTTCTCTCAAATTGTGAACTCCTGTAAAGCCTACGTGGTTGGGCTTTATGAATCTTCTTGGAACATAGTACACTGTCAGAGATTTTTTTAAACAATACGTGTTATCCTATAATAAAATCACATAAATATACCTGAACTTCACTTACTTCTGCTATGTATTCCCAAGTTAAAAAAAATGCAACCTCTCTTAATCTCTGTTTTACAAAGCTAGCATTATGAACATAAAATGAACTTAACCAGAATGTTTCTGTTGATTATCCTTAAATTAAAATGATAATATGTTAGGGGGGAAAATGTTATCCCTATGGGGCTTGTATCTATTGAATTTCCTTTTGTGCCCTCTTCTTTTTTTTTTCTCTTTCCCTTTTAGTTTTAATTTTTATTCTGGAATAGTTCTAAAATACACAAACATAGAAATAATTATCAGCATTTTGTCAATCTTATTTCATCTCTTTATCCTGCCTTTTTCTTGTTACTTAGGAAAATTTTTAAATAAATCCCACATAATGTATTATTATGTCATTTTACTCATAAAATGAATATGCTTTTGCAATCACCTACAGTTCTTATTAGATAATTTAAAAATTTGGAGAAAAATGGAAAAAATCTCCTATTTTTTTAATCTGAAGAAATGACAGAGGTTTTTATTTTGAAGTAGAGCTCATATGTAATAAAATACACAGATCTTGAGAATTGACTTCAAAGAAAATTTTAAATTGCATGTATCTGTGTCACTCAAAATAAGCTACAGGACATTTTCATGACTCCAGAAAGTTCTCTTGTGCTTGTTTCTGGTCACCCACCTTCTGGTTTCTCTCACGATTGATTAATTTGCATGGTTTTGAACTTAATATACAAGGACTCCGTGTATACTCTTTTGTAGCTCACTGCTTTTATTCAGTATAATGATTTGAGATCTCTCCGTGTTATTGTGTGTTTTAGTAGTTTGTTCTTTTAATTGCTGAGTAGAATTGTATTGTGTGACTAGGCTACAGATTGTTTATTCATGCTGCTGTTGACAGACATCTGCAGTGTGTCCTGTGTTTAGTGCCCAAATTCAGCTGCTGTGAACAGTTTTGTACAGGTCTTTTACGTGGACATATATTTTCCTCCTTCTTGGATAAATGCCTACGAGTGATTGCTGTGTCATAGTGCACAATTCTATTTAACCTTACTTACCACGGAATGTATGAGAGTTTCGGTTGCTCCACATCCTCGCTCACCTTTAAAATTGTCTTTTTATTTTAACAGTTCCAGTAGATACAATATAAGAATGTGTTTAATGGGATTTACAGACACACTTTTGAAAGTGACTGAATTTGTACTAAAGCATGTCCAACTTTTTTCAGAATATGCTTATAGATGCGGAATCACAGAGGCTGTTGGTCTTCCAAGTATTCCTGTTCATCCAGTTGGGTACTACGATGCACAGAAGTTCCTGGAGTAAGTGTGTAAGAAACAAACAGACGGCTTTTTGGATAATTCTCTTTATCAGCATTCTTTGACTATTGACAGTATTAACACCTGAATATTTCTCCACTATTCAGAAATACTGAAATTCTCTTAAATGGTAGATGTACAATTTTATCATCATTTTAAAGAAGAGTGGTTATTTTCTGGAATTTACTTTACATATTGGTATCCGGTGTGTGAGTCATGAGAATGAGACTTTTCAACTGCAGGGGGCATGACTGATCAATGCCTCCAGCGACTGTGCTTTGAAATCCATCTCCTTGTTTGTGTCAAGGCCGTGCTTCCTACTGGTGCTCCCAGTCAGTGACTAGTTGCAGCAGGGACACTAAAGCAGGCCCATAACTGGGAGGCACAAGACTATTTTCATGGGAGACTTTGCCCCAGGATTCCATGACAGGCTTGCCCAACTAGATGCTGCCACCCAAACCCTTTTCTTCCTTCTTTTCACCTTTACCTCATATGAGACCTGCATTGCAGTCTATTGTCTTTTTCAGCCTTCCCTTACTCCCTTCCCATTTCTCTCACAGGCTTTTCCCCTAATAAATCTCTTACTCATCTAATCCTCATATTGTCTTCTAGTACTTGGATGACTTGGAATACCACACTGTGAGAGCAATTCCATGTTATCTTCATCTCTATTCCTCTTCCTCCTCTGCTTTCCTGACATTAGAACCCTCTCCCCTTTCCTGTCCGCTATCTCCCATATGCTTGTCCCTTCTTGTCCAGTATCCTTCAGGAGGGAGAGAACATGACATCCCTGAAAGTAGAACTGTGAGAGAAACATCTGGCCAGTTAGTCTTTTTTTATTTAAGTTTAAAGCATTCTTAATCATTTTATTCTAGTCTCTATAAGAAAACTTTTTATGACCTAATACAATGCCCTCCTTATTTACAGTTAAGGAGGTTGACATTCAGAGAAGTGGAGGAAATTGTCCCATTTAAGGGCAGATTAAGGAACAGCACCTTTGTCTCTTTTACTTATAGGCTCTTAGCTTTTACCATGGGGATTAGAATTCAGGATCCAGGCACAACTTTTGAAGGCACAAGAACTATGCATTTGTCTAAACATATTTATAAATCAAGTCAAATATTTGTAATAGTTAGAAGATGAAAGTGATTGTTAACGTTACTTGTAATATTGGAAAACTGTCAAAACACTAATCTTTAAAAATTGCTAAGGAGTCAAATATTTCACTGACTATGATACTCCATAGAACCATTAAAACATATGTTGTACAAGAATATTTAATGTTATGAAAACATGCTTGTGCTATACTACTAAGTGAAAATGGCAGATTTATCCATGTGTCTAAGGATCTATGGAAATATCTATATATAGATATGCAGATATATAAAGACAGAATAATCTCAATTATGTTAGTTTTTAAAAAAAGAACCTGTATTATCTTCGTAATTAGAAAAAGAGTGCATGGAAGGAAAGATCATATGGAATTGGTTTGAATTTAACTATGTTACCATCTGACTGCTCTGATTAAGTAGGTCAGCGTCGGCTAGGTCCTAAATATGTATAAGAATTACTTGACCAGAAAAAAAACACAAATGCAGTTTATCTCTAATGTATTTAAGTCAGCTTCTCTAAGCCATCTTGTAAATACAATCACCATTAATAACATAACTTCTATGGAAAAGTGGATTTTGCATTAAAAACCCCATAATTTAAAAGGAACTTTGGAAACTCAATCTACTTGGAAGTAGGAGATGATCTTTATATGTTACAAGCAGTAATACAGCTCCTATTTTATCTTTTATGCTTTCTAAGATATAATGAAACTTTCTACATGATTGAAATTTAGTCTTATATTTTTTTTCAAAGAACATATCATTTGTTTATGAATTTCACTGTGAAAATTTATTCCTGCTGCACTCCTAAGTGTCCCTGATAGTCAATTCTCAGATGCCCACAAATGGTTAGCCATTTAGCTTTATGTATTAATTAGAAAAGAATTAGCGACATCCTAAAATGAAAGTTTCTTAATATATGTGTGTGAAGACAGAAGGAGATATAAAGTCACATAATGGCCCAAGGATACTGATAATTTCAGTAAAAAGTTAGTGAGATGTGAGGTGCCTGGGTGGCCTAGTCAGTTAAGTGTCTGACTCTTGATCTCAGCACAAGTCTTGGTCTTGGAGTCATGAGTTCAAGCCCTGTTTTGGGCTCCATGATGTGTGTGAAGCATACTTAAAAAAAAAATGTTAATAAGATGTGAGTTATAGTAAAGCAAAACCACATTTTCTTTGGTGGGAGTGAAAAGAGATGTGTGTTTTTTTCTATTCTTCTTTACATCTCTATGGAAGGGAATGTGATTATATGGTTTTTATTTGCCTTCCCAAGTAACTAGGATTATGATACCAACATCAACAGTAATAATGACAATAATAATAATAGCATCTATCATGCTATTATTTGTTAATATTGTTGATTTTGTCAAAGAATCAACTTTTGGTATCATAGATTTTCTGTTTTTTCCTCTATTCTCTAATTATGTTTGTTACAGACTTTATTATTTTCCTTCTTATGCTCAATACAAGTTTAGTTTGCTCTTCATTGTCCAGTTTTTAGTGTGGAAGACTAGTTTGTTGATTGATGTCTTTCTCCTTTTTAAATGTAGATGTTTACAGCTATACTTTTCCTCCAAGCATTGCTTTAACTGCATCCCGTAGGTTTGGATATGTCATGTCTGCATTTTCATTCATCACTAAGTATTTCCTTATTACTCTTGGGATTTTTTCTTTCATCTACTGGGTAGTTAGGAGTCAGTTGTTTGATTTCCACATTTCCCCAATTCCCATCTTTTATTGATTGTTAAATTCTTTCTATTGTGGTTGGATTAACAAATTGCATAATTAATAAAAGTGTTGCATAACTTCAGTCATTTAAATTCATTTAAACCGATTTTATAGCCTAATATACAGTCTACCCTGAAAAAATGTTCCATATGTGCTTGAGAAGAGCATGTATTCGGCTATTGTCAGACATGCCACATGACATTTCTGGCTTGCCGGCTTCTTCAACTCCAAGTCTGGGAAAGAGAAGCCGAAAAAGAAACTGAGGAACTCACCAGTTTGTCTTTTCTTATACCCTGAAGCCCCAATCTAGCCTTTGAGAGCCTAATGTTTGTGTTCTATACAATTATGGTCCAGAGAATTTAGTTGTACTTAACCGGAAGAATAGGGCAAAGCACATCTCCATCTTTCCAGAAGCAAAGTCTTACTTCTTTTCGAGCTTCTGTCATGGTACCCTAATCATCTCCTACCCCAGCCAAAATAATCACCATGCCTCACACTTGCTCTGTACCTTTCTGCATCTGTACCTCTTTACGTCAACTTAGTACCTAGAATACTCTCCACGTCATATTCCCATGCCCAGGGCTTAACTCATCCTTTAAAATTCAGATAAGTAAAACCTCTAAAAAGTTGTTCATGCTCTCACAAGTTAAATCAAGATGTCTTTTGTCTATATTCTTTAGAACTTTCCCTACCATTCGTCTTGCTTTGTTTTATATTATTGTTGACTTTATATGTATCTTCTTCTGACTAACTTCTGACTAAACTTTTTGGTGGAACGACTGCCTCACATGCATTTTTGTGTTCTTTATAACACAAATGTCTAGAGTATAACACGATGTCTTGAACATTATAGACAATAAATCTTTGCCAAATGCACAAATAAAAAGTAAATTGCTACAGGATATAGATTTTAAATGCAATGCTGTTTGTATACATTTATTGAACATCTACTATCTAATCAAGTAGATTAGACATTTTTAACATTTATGTATATTTCCTCAAATTTTTATGGTTTTGAAGTTTAATATTTAACTTTTTAATTTTATTGGAATTTATTTTTTATTTATAGAGTGAGGGAAGTACCTAGAGAAGTTTATATTCCTAATTATCTCAGCAACATTTATTGACTGAAACCTCTATTCTCCCTAGATCTGTGATATTTCCTAAATTGGTACATCAGAGTCTTACATTCAGCTATTATATTCTATTCCAGTCATCTGTTTACTTGTCCTTGTGGGACACTATAATTTCTGCTTTATAGTTTATTATTTTGTGGGACTATAGACTATTCATTACCTCCTTATGTAATAATAGACAAGTGGCTGTTATTCTTCCTGATGAAATTACCTTGTTATATTTTTCATGTTTTTATTTTGAAAAGGAAATACATTTACACGGTTGAAAATTCAAAGGGGTATATAGGAAGAGGTTTCCATATAACCGATTTCCACCTCAAGAGCTATTAGTGTTGTTAACTTACAATATATAATTATAGAAATATTTTACATATAATCAAGCATATAATCAATCAATCAAAGTATATATTTCTTCACTTCTGCTCTACAACTTTTTTTAATGTTTATTTTGGGGGGGGGAGGGGCAGAGAGAGGGAGAGAGAGGATCTGAAGTGGGCTTTGCACTAACAGCAGAAAGCCCGATGTGGACCTCGAACTCATTAACTCTGAGATCATGACCTGAGCTGAAGTCAGACGCTTAACAGACTGAGCCACTCAGGCACACCTGTACTCTAAAACTTTTTTACATACTTAGTACTCTGCTGTTTTGACTGATTATGCTTTCTCCCAATAAAATGTCCCATCATATTACTTGATGCTATTTATGCGAAATTTTAATATAAAAAGATAAATAAATTGTATAGCATATTACTCCTTTATAGCATAAACTCCTTAATGTGATGGGGGAAAAAAGAATAAGCATTTACTCCCTGATAGAGCATTTTAAAACAGGATATTACTTGCAATTAGGCTTCCATAAGAAGATAATCTATCAATTGCTTTAGTTTTGTGTGTGTGGTAGATTCTAGGTCAAGTTGAACTTGTCACATTTCCTCATCAGCATCTGTGTGTAGGCACAGGACAAAGCAGGGAGGTGTAAAGCAGACTTCTTTGCAAAGCCTAGGGTACATGAAGTTCTAGGATGACAGATAAAGTCATCAAAGATAGATTGATATTTTCCACGGTCTTCATTTTCTCTTGAACCACGTTCTTCTATTTGCCACAATTTAACAAAGGTACATTTGGTTTCTATGCCCAAACCAAGAATAAGTCAATGCTCTTAAAAAAATAAAGGCAGATATGTTGAAATAAAACCACAAGATTCCATAAATACTATCATATTCCATAAATACTATCATATTACATTTCTCAGTCACCAGGGCTAGTGGCATGTATTGGCTAGTCTGCTTGAATTTTTCTACCTTAAATTTTTTTTTTAATGTTTATTTATTTTTGAGAGAGAGTGCGTGCGCACAGGGGAGGGGCAGAGAGAGAGGGAGACACAGAATCCGAAGCTGGCTTCAGACTCTGAGCTGTCAGCACAGATCCTGATGCAGGGCTCAAACCCATGAACCATGAGAACATGACCTGGGCTGAAGTCAGACTCTTACCCAACTGAGCCACCCAGGTGTCCCTCTGCTTTAAAAAAAAAAAAAAAATGCACAAAGCTTTTAGGGACTGTTGATTGAAGTAAAATAATTTCCTTTGCTCTTCTTTAGTCCCCAGTTGATGTGAGTGAAAGTGCATTGTAAAAGATGACCATGTCCATATTTGGGGATATATTTATCAGTAAGAGAAATAACAATATAGAAAATCCTAGAATTTGACATCAGAGCTCTTTCCTCACAGCCTACCCTGGAAGCATTTTAAACTGACTTCCTATTAGAAACTGGGAACCAAGAGTCTGGATTCTTCCCAAATGTTCGACCCTCCGCTACACCACTTGCCAGCTGCATGACTTCAAGCAAGTTACCTATCTCTCTAAGTGTCACGCCCTCTTCCTTGAAGTGGGAGGAACAGTAGACTCTGCCTCCTAAGAGCCCTAGTAGGGGTTAACGGGCATATCCTTGACTCTTGAAGCTATCATGAGCAGGCACTCAAGAAAGCAAGTTCAGTGACATTTTAACTGATAGTTCCAAAGTTTTTCTTCAGCTAATAATACTTTTTGTGTTCAACAGGAAAATGGGTGGATCACCTCCGCCAGATAGCAGCTGGAAAGGAAGTCTCCAAGTGCCCTACAATGTTGGCCCTGGCTTTATTGGAAACTTTTCTACACAGTTAAGAGAATATTTTTGTTGTAACTCTTTTTTTAAAAAAAACAAACAAAAAAAAAACACAGAGGATGACTGGAAAAGTAAAATATATCTGGTACCAACAGGAAACAAATCCACAGGTTGTCGAAGGGAACACACTCACATCATTAGTACTAGACAGCGGGACAATGTGGTTCTTGCAGGTGTACATTTAGAAATCTTTAAAATGATGTAAGAGTTAAAAAATTGCGGGTGGCAAAGTGTTAACCGGTGTTTCAGAACGGGTCCTTTATTTTTGCATTAGAAAAGTCAAGATGCACGTCCATTCTAACAACAAAGTGACCAGAGTATACAACGTGATCGGAACGCTCAGAGGAGCAGTGGAACCAGGTAAATTAATCATTTGTTTGGCAAATATTGATTGAGCAATCCTTCTGGGCCGGGTACTGCTCTGAGCTCTGGGAATGCAAGGTGAACAAAGCAAGGCACTTCTTGGCCCTAATGGAGCTTACATGGACCCAAAATATATAAATATGAAGTAATTTTGTATAGCGATGCATGTTTGGAGAAAAGTAAATGTGGGGCTAGGCTGCTTAGAGGCCCAAGGTTAGTAAATGTTAAGCTGTGCATGTTTCAATTAAAGGATCCGGGAGAAAGGCCAGGCAGGGATCGTTTCGAGGTCTTTTCTCTGGGTTTTCTGGGGTTGTTTCCACATAGTTTGCTTGCGGAAATATCTTCCTGATAACTACAAACATCTATGCGAAAGCTAACACTCTTAGAAAATCAAGGTAACCTTGAATTAATGAATCCTTTACATAGTCTTATTTTCCATTGAAGTTAATGAGCTGGATAGACACATGATTTCCACAGAATTTCAGATACTCTACAGATTAATATATTTTGTAAATAGTCTTACTTCACTGTGTTTCAATTCCTTAGGGACTATGGTAATATATTTCTTACTAACAGGCATACAGTTAAATCACATATTTTTCATAGAAGCAGCCAATGCTTCCTTTCAGGGATAAAGAATATGAGTATACTTCCAGAAGGTACTAAATAATATATAACTGGCAGTTCATTGAATCTTACTGAGCACCTGTTTTGTGCCAGCTCTATATTAGGCTTTGGGAATGGAGGGAAAAAAATAAGACATAACCCAGGGATGAGGAGTCACACATTCAAGCATGGTAAATGCTTTGTCAGATATGGTAGGGTTGCTCTGAGAGCTAGATAGTGGGAGAAATTCTCCCCCCCTGTGGAAGCTAGGAAAGGTTCATGGAGGGACAAAATCGTTGATCTGTGTCTTGAAAACTGAATAGGAGTAAGAAGTGGAGAACATAATATGTGACCACTGTGTTCTCTTACTCTGAAAATACTGGAAGCAAAGTGTTAAGTAGGTAAGAAAAGAGTGACAGAGAATTATAAAAAGAGATGGATAGAATAATTCCATACTTACTTTTCATTACTTATGTATTTTTTTAAGTTTATTTATTTTGAGAGAGAGAGAGCACATGCAAGTGAGTGGGGGAGGGGCAGAACAAGAGAGGGAGAGAGAATCCCAAGCAGGCTCCACACCATCAGTGCAGAGCCTGATGCAGGTCTTGAACTCCTGAACCGTAAGATCATGACCTGAGCTGAAATCAAGAATTGGACACTTAACCAAATGAGCCCCCCCCTCACAGGTGCCCCATCCCTTATGTGTTTGGTTGCTATTGTCATTGAAGTATACCTTTGCTTGTCCCATCCGTTTTCTTCATCCATCAAAATGAGACCAAAATAGTATATTTACACAAGTCTTCAGGAACCTTGATATCTTTCTTTGAGTCATGAATGCTCTGTGTTTAGATGCTCTTGACTCATTTGCAGTTTGGTCTGTTATTGACCCGGAATGACAAATAATTTTCCAATGATGCTTCCTAGACAGATATGTCATTCTTGGAGGTCACCGTGACTCATGGGTGTTTGGTGGCATTGACCCTCAGAGTGGAGCAGCTGTTGTTCATGAAATCGTGAGGAGTTTTGGAACACTGAAAAAAGAAGGTAATATAAACAGAAAGTGAAAAGACCAACCACTCTGAATCTCAGTTTGGTCCTCTGTAAAGTATGTAAAACTACCACCTTCTCATAGGTCTGTGAGAAGGATCAACGGACAGGATACGTGCAAACGTCAACTGGTTAGTAATACCTAGTAGCATAGAACAGCTTTCAGTAACTGGGGGCCGTATTACTCATGTGGGTTAGATAATTATATTACTTATTTATTTTTGCTTATTTATATAATAATGTCTACTTTATTGATATATATAAAATTATAATCTGAAATAAGGGAATTATACTGTTAGGGGCCGCTCTTGACAACAAAGAAGGTGGAGACGAGTTTCTTCATAGAAGAAGACAAACCAAAATTAGGTCATGGGCCAATGTGTCCTGATCAGAGAACTGTGAGCAGAAGTTCCTTGGGCCCTTCTGGCCTCACACAACAGGTCAAGGGCACCAAGTAAGGGAGGGGATTGAAGTTCCTCTGAGAGGTACTGGCCTCTCTTCCTAATAGGATTTTCAGAAGTTTGATGTTTGTACTCCCACGCCCTCAGCCTTGGTGTGCTCTCCTAAAACTTAGGTTTACATTCCCAGCACCATTGCTTCAGTCCTTGCAGAATTTCATATGAAAACAAAGATAACATTTAGTTCAAATGGTTGCTTTTGGCAACCATTGAGTGTGGGGGCTATAACTGTGACCCATGTTTTTTAGCAGCAATAACAACCAATGGGCAAAAATATATTAAGTTTGCACCATACTTATTTTCTCAGAGAAAGTGCTTCCATGAATTCTTTGTTTTGAACTCCTAGCAACGAGGGAGAAGGATACTTAGTTATTTCTGTTCTCATTTCACAAATAACCTAACCAAATTTTACAGGATTGAGTGAGTCATCCACAGTTGTATAGCTAGTGTGTAGCAGAGTCAGAGAACCCAGGTTTAAACTCAAATTTCTGGCTACTAGCCCACAAAACCATGTCTCTCTTTAAAACAAAATGTAAAGGGGCTCTGTTCTTTTTTTCCACAAACGTATTTTATATTTTAAGAACACAGAATTATAAAGACCTGAATTTACATAGCTCATGACTTAGGTAGTGTTTAACATTAGCACAAAAAATTAAGATTCTCTGTGGTAAATACAAAACATCTCAGAGGCAATGATAGAGTGTGCCAAGAGAGTGCAACGATAAGGAATAATAATATATAGGAAATTTGAATAATACTATTAACAAATTGACAAAAATAAAACACTGGACTCAGCTGTAGGGATATACATTCTTAATAAGTACAAATGAACTATTTACAGATATAATGACCCGTTTTTGGAGCACATATGAAATGCTGTGTTTGTAAACACGACTCCATTTAATCTTCCTAACAATCAAGTAGTATCTTCATCTTTACTTTGCTATTTCTGGTGTACAGATGAAGAAGGGGAAGCTGAGAAAGCTTGCATAACTTCCCCTTGGTCATACTGCTAGTAGGTGAAAGAACTAAGATTTGAAATAAGATCTTTCTTTAACTCCAAGTTCAGTGCTTATCCCTCCAAGCCTTATTACCTCCTTGTTGAGTTATACTGAATTATTGCAGCAGCCACAGACAGCAGTATTACTAACAGAGCTTCTGTTGACTAATTCTGGTAAAGAATGGAGTGAAATCACACAACCAGCTGACATTGAACAATTGTGCGTGTGATGCCAGAATGTGGAAGAGTTGTAAGGAATTTTCTCTCAGTTCGGTCTGCTCTCAGAACACAGGCCACATCTCGCCCTTTCTTCTTTCACTCCAGACAGCTGCAGAGCACAGATGGCTGCCCGTGTGTATCCAGTCGTTATAAACGGATTAGAATATTAGAACCTAATAGAATTTTTGGTCTGTCTACATTCCCCCCTGCTTTTCAGTGCAAATGTGCTCATTTGTACTGACAAATCAGCTTTAACATCTCACAAAAGGAAATGATATAAGTAAAAATTCTCACCACAGTTCACTTTTCCTAAATCAGTGGAGTTTTAGTGTTGTCTTGCTGTTGAGTTTTACAATGTCTTGGATAAATAATGCGTTTTCCCAGCATTTATGAGTATACATATATATTTTAGGATGGAGACCTAGAAGAACAATTTTGTTTGCAAGCTGGGATGCAGAAGAATTTGGTCTTCTTGGTTCTACCGAGTGGGCAGAGGTTAGTTGATAATTTGCTACAATATAAATTTTCATAACAAAGTAGTTAGGACTTAATTCTCAAGGATGTAAAAGTAACAAGTGAATTCAGTAAGAACGTATTCAAACTTTTTTTTCCCAAAAAATTTAAACAACATATCCTTATCCAAAAAGAAAAATCTCTTTGTTGTTAAAGAACTGTTTTGTTTGAACTTTTAAAGCTACTTAATGTCAATTGTCAAAATAATTTGATCTTCACTTTCTGGAAGTGTGATAGTAAATAAGTAAATTCCCTAGAAATCAAACATCAGAATAAGGTATCACATTTCTATTACCCTTTGCAAATTAACTACTAAAGCTACCACATTAAAATACCTCTTTGAGCTTATACAGTAAGGTATACTTTTCACATTTATGGTTTTATATCTTAATGACTGACTCTAAATTAAATCATGCTAAAAATGAGGTAGAAAGTCTCACTGGAGAATATTTGATAGGCCCCTTTAAAAGTAAATTTACCTTTATGCAGAAGATGTTATACACAAACCAAATGGTCATCACAAATCAGAAACTAGTAATAGATATGCAAAAAATAAAGGGGAAGGAATCCAAGTATATCACTAAAGAAAGCCAACTAACCATGAGCGAAGAGAGCAAAGGAATAAAGGGCAGAGAAAAACTACAAAAACAGCCATAAAACAAGTAAGAAAATGGCAATAAGTTACATCCCTACCAATAATTACTTTGAATGTAAATGGACTAATCACTCTAATCTAAAAACTTAGGGTGATGGAATGGATTAAAATACAAGAGCCATCTACATGCTGCCTACAAGAGACTTAATTTAGACCTAGAGACATATGCAGATCGAAAGAGAAGTATGAAGAAACATGCAAAGGGGTGCGAAAAGATATCTGGGGTAGCAATACTTACAGTAGACAAAGTAGACTTTAAAACAAAGACTGTAGGAGCACCTGGGTGGCTCAGTCGGTTAAGTGTCCGACTTCGGCTCAGGTCATGATCTCACAGTCTGTGAGTTCAAGCCCTGCGTCGGACTCTGTGCTGCCAGCTCAGAGCCTGGAGCCTGCTTCAGATTCTGTGTCTCCCTCTCTCTCTCTGACCCTCCCCCACTCATGCTTTGTCTCTCCTGCTCTCAAAAATAAATAAAAACATTAAAAAAATCCTTTATAAAACAAAGACTGTAATAAGAGACAAAGAAGGACTCTATATAATTATAAAAGATACAATTATAAAAGATAGAACAATCGTAAATACATTGTCTGAGGCCAACATTAAGCTGATACCTAGACTAGATAAAGACACTACACAAAAAGAGAACTACAGGCCAATATCTCTAATGAACATAGATGCAAAAATCCTCAACAAAATGTTAGCTAACTGAATCCAACAATACATTTAAAAAATCACTCACCATGATTAAGTGGGTTTTATTCCTGTGTGGTATAATATTTGCAAATCAATCAATGTGATATATCATATCAACAAGAGAATGGATTAAAAAACATATAATCCTCTCAACAGATGGAGAAAAGCATTTGACAAAATACAACATCCATTCATGATAAATACCCTCAACAAAGTAGGTTTAGAGGGAACATATCTCAACATAATAAAGGCCATATATGAAAATCCACAGCCAACATCATACTCAATAGTGAGAAACTGAGACCTTTTTCACCTAAGGCCAGGAACAAAACAAGGAGGTCTCACCACTTTTATTCAACATGGTACTGGAAGTCCTAGCCACAGCAATTGGATAAGAGAAGGGAGTCAAAGGCATCCGAATTGGTAAAGAAGAAGCAAAACTTTGACTCCACACAGATGACATGATCCTATACATAGGAAACCCTAAATTCCACCCCCCAAAAAAAGAAAAACCTACTAGAACTTATAAATGAATTCAGTAATGTTGCAGGAAACAAGTCAGTATACAGAAATCCACTGCATTTCTATATTAATAATGAAGCAGAAAGAGAAATTAAGAAAACAATCCCAAAAGTACGAAAAATAATAAAATACCTAGCAATAAACTTAACCACAGAGGTGAAAGACCTGTACTCTGAAAACTATAAAACATTAAAGGAAATCAACGACGACACAAACAGGTGGGAATATATTCCATGCTCATAGATTGGGAGAATAAATATTGTTAAAATGTCCATGCTACCCAAAGCAATCTGCAGGTTGAATGCAATTCCTATCCATATACCAATAGTGTTTTTCACAGAACTAGAACAAACAATGCTAAAATTTGTATGAAACCACAAAAGGCCCCAAATAACCAAAATGATCTTGAAAAAGAAAAAGCTGGAGGTATCATAATTCTAGATTTCAAGTAATGCTACAGGGCTATAGTAATCCAAACGGCATGGTACTGGCACAAAAGTAGATACTAAATCAGTAGAATACAATAGAATGCCCAGAAATAAACCCACAATTACATGGTCGATTAATCTTTGACAAAGAAGGAAAGAATATGCAATGGGAAAAAGACAGTCTCTTCAAATGGTGTTGGGAACACTGGACAGAAACATGTAAAAGAATGAAAGTGGGCCTCTTTCTTACATCATACATAAAAATAAGCTCAAAGTGGATTAAGGAACTAAATGTAAGACCTGAAATCATAAAAATCCTAAAAGAGAGCACAGGCAGTACTTTCTATTACATTGGCCATAGCAACATTTTTCTACATATGGTTCCTGAGGCAAAGGAAACAAAAGCAAAAATAAACTATTGAGATTACATCAAAATAAAAACCTTCTGAACAGCAAAGGAAACCATGAATGATACTAAAAGACAACCTACTGAATGGGAGCAGATATTTGTAAATCACTTATCTGAAAGGATTAGTATCCAAAATACATAAAGAACTGATAAAACTCAACACACACAAAAAAAGTAATCTGATAAAAAAAAATAAGTAGAAGAAGACATGAATAGGCATTCTCCCAAGAAGATACATAGATGGCCAGCAGACACATGAAGAGATGCTCAACATCACCTATCAGGGAAATGGAAATCAAAACTGTGAGGTATCACCTCACACCTGATAGAATGGCTAAAATCAAAAGTGTTGATGAGATGTAGAGGAAAAGGAACTTCATGCACTGTTGGTGGGAATGACAACTGGTTCAGCCACTGTGGAAAACAGTATGGAGATTCCTCAAAAAATTGAAAATAGAACTACCCCATGATCCAGAAATTCCACTACTGGGTAGTTACCCAAAGAATACAATCAAACAAACAAACAAACAAAAACACTAATTCAAAAAGATTAATGCACCCTATGTTTATAGTAGCATTATTTACATAGCCAAATTACAGAAGCAGTTGTGTACATTAATAGATGGATGGTTAAACAAGATGTGGTATATACGTATCTATACATATACACACATACATATGTAATGGAATATTATTAAGCCATAAAAAAAGAATGAAATCCTGTCATTTGCAACAACATGGTTGGATCCAGAGTGTGTGTATGATGCTAAGTGAAATAAATCAGTCAGTGAAAGGGAAATACATATGATTTCACTTGTATGTGAAATTTAAGAAACAAAACAAACAAGCAAAGAGGGGAGAGAGAGAGAGAGGGAGAGAGACAAACCAAGAAACAGACTTAACTACAGCGAACAAACTGATGGCTACCAAAGTGGGAGGTAGGTGGGGGGAAGGGTGAAATAGGTGAAGGGGATTTAAAAGTACGCTTACCATAACGAGCACTGAATAATGTATAGAATTGTTGAATCACTATGTTGTACACCTGAAACTAATATAACACTGTATGTAAATTATACTGGATTTAAATTTTTAAATAAATTAATTTCACTTGCATACATTGTTGGCTTTGTAGAATAGAAGCATTAGCTGTAAATATATGCAAACTTGAAGTTTATCTCGTTTACTTCCAATCATGCTGTAAGACGTATTTGGCTCCTATTATATACTCTAGGAATTAGGAGAAGTCCTATAAACTTAAATTTTCTTTGGGAAAAAAAAAAAGTAGTGTTTCTAAAGACAGGAAAGATTTATAGTGGCATCTGGAAGAGTCTAAATATTTTAAGGCTTATTTATCTCCTTCAATTATTTCCCTCTCCTACAGTTGCAGATCTTTTCCACTTTCTTTCTTACTGTCAGGATGCTTAGGAAATTGCATGTTTTAGAGATTCAAATCCACTTAATAGCTCAAAAAAACTTTGCTGAGCTTTTTGTCAGCATTTTAAAGTTGTGCAATGATCAGTATTGACCAGTAGGTGGTGCTATCCTACAGAAAAACTTCATGCTTCCCAGTATAGACCAGGAACCTCACATAGTTTTAACCCATAGATTTTAGATTGTTCTCCCCCTGAGAATTGGACAATATTCTCAGCTTAAATTTAAAAAATCAAGGGAAAATTTCCACTCTGAGAGTTTCTTTCTTAGGTCATTCATGTTTGTTAAGAGAATTTCTTAAAGGATAAACTTAAAGGATAAAATGGCTAAGCAATCAACTCCTTTTCTATTTACCATATTAAGAAGATGGACAGGCTCATTGTAAATTTTGGTCTTAAAAATGTTTTTCCTGTTATTTCTTAGCAATAATCTTTACTTAACTTCTCTCAGCCAAGTCACTTTGAGAATCTTAACATATCAAATTTGTGGTCAGCTTAATTCAGAAATCTGCACCCAGCAAATGTAGAGGTGCGTTGTTTTAGGGGGAGGTTATGGTATATATTTATGCTTTTCTTTCTTTTCTATTGTAGGAGAATTCCAGACTCCTTCAAGAGCGTGGTGTTGCCTATATTAATGCTGATTCTTCTATAGAAGGTGAATATCATTGATCTTGTAGGAAAAGGTGATTATGGTGGTAGCAGCCATTTAGTTAATGAATTGTACACTAATAAGGAAGGCAAGTCCGTTACATGGGTTGAGGGACTTCATCGCTGGTGTGTCTGGCTGCTGCCCTTCCTCTCTCAGCAGCTGTGAGAATGAGTTTTCATCTGCGAAAGCAGCCCTCTCTGATTTAGTTCATCTGACTGATTACCTTGTCTGCACTAGGGATTGTAAGTACCTGTTAAATGAATAAGCAAATCACAGAACTGAAGATTTCTGGTTTAATGAATGAGTAAATCATAGAACTAAAGATTTCTGTGATTTTAGAATGGGGTAGCAAAAAAGTATAATTTAAATATAATCCTAGTTTTATCATATCATATGGATAGATTTTGGAAAAAATACTGATGTCCAAGTATATTTTTTCTTAAATCTTTTTTTTTTTCTCTGAGTCAAGAAATAGTTACTGGGCCCTGCTCTATGCAATGTATTTTCCAGTATTTCAAAGGAATCAGAAATTAGTAAGGAAAAGTCTTGTACTTGGGAGTTTGTGGCTCAGTCCAAATGATGAAATAATTGGTGTAGGATTCTAATATATGCAGTTACTATAAAAAGGCTGTAATCAGGCTGGTCTGGGAGTTCAGAGGAGAGAAAAATACTAAGTTCAGGGAAGGCTTGCAAAATGAGATAGACACTCAAGGCCTGGCCTTGAAGAATGGATTTGCTTTTGATATAAGAAGAGATTCAATTGAAAGGACATTCTCAGGTCTATTTCCAAGATCAATCAGTCCATTGTCACCTCCCTCCACACGCATTCATCTTTCTGTTCTTGACCACATTCGACTTCCTAGCCATTGCAGCTGCTGTTCTCTGTGCTAGGATGGCTGTTCCGCACACACACCCCCTACCCGTTTAATTCTTACCCTTACAGCCTCCCCTGAACTGTTACTTTTTCAGGGAAGCCATGTCTGTAGCACTCCTCACTGCCATTACTAAACAATTATTTGCTTTAAGACTACTTCTGTTACTAGGCTACATTCTTCTGCAAGGAACAGACAGGATCTTGCTTGATAACTCTTGGTTTCCTACTGTCTTGTTAAAAACATATTTGTTGCACGGGTGCAGCAAATGAGTGAGTAACTGAAGGGTAGACTTTGAGAATCTTTTCAGTACCATATCGATAAACTTTTGAGACAGTGCCTTTTTTTTTTTAATTTTTTTAACATTTATTTATTCTTAAGAAACATAGAGACAGAGCGTGAGCAGGAGAAGGGCAGAGAGAGAAGGAGATACAGAATCTGAAGCAGGCTCTAGCCTCTGATGAGCCATCAGCACAGAGCCTGACGCGGGGCTCGAACTCACAGACCGTGAGATCATGACCTGAGCTGAAGTCGGCCACTTAACCAACTGAGCCACCCAGGTGCCCCGAGACAGTGCCTTTTGACGAAGGCGTGTTGGCATTTACATTTCTTCTTCGTCCAGGTGTCGGAGTTACCTCGTTCCCAACTTTGCTCACAGAGTGCAGTTCAGTAATCCTTTCCTCGTCATGGCGAAGGGTGTGGCCTTAATTCAAAGCACAACCACTTCCCAGTTGTGTGACCTCAGCTTGTTACTTACCTTCTGTGTCTCAGTTTTCTCAGCTCTAAGTAGAGTTACCAAGAGCACATACCTCAAAGTCTCTTGGAAGGGCAAAAGAGGTTAATATTTGCAAAACTCCCAGACCTGTGCCTCGCGCAGGGTGAAAGTTCAAAAATACTAGCTTGGAACTCTTACCGTCTCTTAAAAACACATGATAGAATGAAACCCCTTTGCTACGCAGAATAAATACGTAAACATATATTTCTCACAAGAGGAATAATGTTCTCTTTCTTTCTAGCTTTGTTTGCAAGATTTTATTTTTAATGTTTTTAAATCATTGGAATTTGCTGGTTATGTCACTTCTTGCCTTAAAATGCTTCGTGGTTTCCCCATCATTTTCAAGACCTAGAGCAAATGATACGCATGTTATACTAAGATTAGAATACCATTTATCTTACTTTGTTTTATATTTAAGATTTTATTAAGGATTCCTTTTTAAAATAACCCAGTAAGTGATACATTGGCTTTCTTATGTTAAAATGCAAACAAAGCCAAAATCTTTACAAATACCAAACTCAGCCCCCCTCTCTGAAGGTACTACTGTTCTCGGTTTGGGGTGTTTCCATCACACTGACATTCATATGTAGAACTCAGTTCCCACAGCCTACCAACCTTGTCGAGGGTGCTCTCTTAAGTGCTTTACATGTAAAAATTTATTTAAGACTCACAATCATCCACAGAGGTGAGTACTTTGTTTTCTCCCTTGCTAATTCAGGAAACTGAATTCAGAGGGATTAAGTAATTTTCCCAAGGTCACACAGCTAGTAAAGGGTTGAGCTGAAACTCGAATCAAGCTGATTAGCTTTATCCTTCTTACCACTATATCCTGTTCCCTCTCACTACCTTATACAGGTTTTCGTTACACGCTAAATGGTTCTGCAGCTCACCTTTTTCATTCAACAGCATACTATGGAGAACTTGCCAAGGGTGGATAGCAATATATTTCATTTGAAAATTAAATTTCTACCGTGTATTCAATAGAACAATTTATGTCTCAATTCTCCAGCTGATGGCCAGATTGTTTCCATTTGTTGCAGTCAATATCTTTTTTATTTGCCTGCCTTGCATTTTTCTCTACGAGTTGAGAGTGAAGAACTACAATATCATTGCTTGGTCATGGTATATGCACAATACATTGTCATAAATGCTGCCAGACAATCTCTCTGACCCTCTGGTTTATACTCTTACTAGCTTTTTATCTGTTTTAAAAATTGTAGTGGCTAAAATTTGTGCATATTTCTTCTTCCAGTTGAATTTTATTTTATTTTTTTTAATGTTTATTTAGTTTAGAGAGAGAGAGAGAAACAGAGCGTGAGTAGGGAAGGGCAGAGAGGGAGGCACAGAATCCAAAGCAGATTCCAGGCTCTGAGCTACTACCACAGAGCCCAGTGGAGGGCTTGAACCCATGAACAGTGAGATCATAACCTGAGCCGAAGTCAGATGCTTAGCCAACAGAGCCGACTGACTCACCCAGGTGCCCCATCAGTTGAATTTTAGAACCAGTCTTTCAAGTTCCATGAACAATTCTGCTGGTGTGTCTACGTATTTTTAAAGCCTCAACTTTTGCGATTCCTAGACATGAATCTTAAGCTTTGAGAGAAGACTTTCTGGCCATTCTCTGAATACATCATGTACTTTTATATTTCTGGGCATTTGTACAGGCTATTCCTTGATAAAGTTGTTTTAACTTCCCCCTCCCCAGGCCCCTATCCTGTTCTAGTCTCTCCTCGCTATGCTCCCACAGCTACCTGAGGGCACCTCTCCTGGCTGGTTTGCATGATTCTCAAGCTCATCAGACATAGAATTTCTGAGGAATGGAAATGCCATCTCCGCTCTCTATTCACAACTAGGTGGAGAGCACCTGCCTTACAAATGCATTTTTACAACAAATAGTTATTGGGTAAATGCTAAACGCCAGGACTGTGCTAAGCCCTGGGATAGGGCAACAAATAAAAAGAATACCTGTTCCCATGGAACTTAGTGTCTGGTGTGAGGATGGCAAATAAAAAGGCAAATATTTCACATGCTTGGTAGGTAACGAATAAGGAGAAAAATAAGCCAAGGTCAAGAGAGAAAGAGTGGCTAGGATGCAGGGAAGAGAGGGTACTCCTTTAGGTAGGGCGTTCAGGGGACAACTCTCAGAAAACATGACTAGAGGTCTAAGTGAAGTGGGAGAGTTTTAAGTCACGCAGATGTGATACAGAATGCTGTTCCAGCCTGAGCCAAGAGTATGTGCAAAGACCCTGAGAAGGTGCCTGCATGGGTAGAGTGGGAAATGAAGATTAGGAGAGGTGACAGGAGTTGTTTCTTGTGTGGAACTGAGGACCAGGGTAAGCACGATGAGTTTTATTGAGTAATAGGTTGGTGAGTTTTGATTGGACTTAAGTTCTAAAAGAATCTTTCTGGCTAAAGAGTTAACACTGGTCTTTGAATGATAGAATGAAGTCAATGAAATAAAAAAACCATTCTCTCTTTATCTTTAAGGAAACTATACTCTGCGAGTTGATTGCTCCCCACTGTTGTACAGCTTGGTATACAACCTAACAAAGGAGGTAAAAAGAATTACACATCATTTTAGAAAATTTGAGTTCTGCAAATGATGTTTCATTGAGGTACCATTATTATGTTAAGCAGCTGCCTTGTTTTATAACTCGTCTTTTTCTCATGGAACAAATACCCACTCCAGGGAAGACTGCATCAAATAAACTGTTTACACATGTTATCCCTTTCCCCCAACTGCCTTGAAGCAGCCTTTGGGTAGCATTTTGTCTACCATCCCCATGTGAAATGGAGAACACTGAGATCAAAAAGCATTAGAAACCAAAGTCACACAACTTGTGTGGTAGCTGAACCAGGACTTGGTCCTGTGGTTTAAGTCCTTAATTTTAAAACTGCATTGGGGCACCTGGGTGGCTCAGTTGGTTAAGCAGCCAACTTCTGCTCAGGTCATGATCTCACCATCTGTAAGTTTGAGCCCCACGTAGGGCTCTGTGCTAATGGCTCAGAGCCTGGAGCCTGCTTCATATTCTGTGTCTCCCTCCCTCTCTGCCCTTCCCCTGCTCATACTCTGTCTCTATGTCTCTCAAAAATAAATAAAAACGTTTAAAAAAATTTAAAACTGCTTTATACTCCTTTCATATCACGATACCAGTTAGCCCAGGACACAGGAAGAGTTAAAGTTTCTAAGTGATTGAGAAAGAGTATGTGTAAAAACACCAAGTACTGACTCCAAGGTCAAATCAACTTGGGGCAGAGGCTAAGGGAGACTGTGTACCCACTTCCTGATTTCCTCCCTTGAGCTGCAGTCCACTGAGCTCCACAGACCTGCTCTGACAGCTAAAGTTCTCTTAGTTCTGACAGTGGCACAAGATACGGACCTGCTGGAGAGACCGTGCCTGAATTCCTGTAGGACTGATGGGCAGCCCTTCACTTTAGCTGCCCTGCTCCTAAACCCACCCAGACTAAAGTTAGTCATCAAGAAGTTGTTGCCTGGCAGATTTTTCTTGTTACTGCTGATTATCTGATTTGACTGGACAGGGGAAAAAACAGTTGCCTATTTAATGATTTAATGGAATTACCAATTGGAGTATAAATACCAAGAAAAACACAGTTATTGCCCTTCATATAGGGATTTTAAGTAAGACTTAAATATCATTAACCTTTGGTTTCAAAAGCATGGAATTTCATCTTATAACTTACTTCCCTTATAGGAGTAGAAGCAAATTAGTTTGAAAAAATGTATTCATGTCGTTACTCAAGGGCTGCATCATTTGCCTATAGAATGCCTATTTCATAGAAATGTATAAAAACTTAAATACCTGAGAACAGGGTATTTCAGAGAAATTTCACCATTCATGTAATTTAAGGTAGATGCTGAGGAAGCTTGGCAGTTCTATTTGTTTTCTGAGTGGTTTGGTGGCACTCAGGGACAATTGCAAAAGCAGGACTCTCTAAGTCAGATTCGAAATTATGTGATGCTTGCCAGCTTGGCGATCTGTGTTATTCTGTTTTGTTTATTTGGGGACAGAGATTCATAGCATTTTAAATTTTAGTGATGAACTAGCATTTAGTCGTATTTCTACACTATTCTAAATTTGCATTTCTTTTTTAAAAAAAATTTTAAATGTTTATTTTTGAGAGAGAAACACACAGAATGGGAATGGAGGAGGGGCAGAGAGAGAGGGAGACACAGAATCCAAAGCAGGCTCCAGGCTCTGAGCTGTCAGCACAGAGCCCGACATGGCGCCCAAACCCACTGAACGTGAGATCATGACCTGAGCAGAAGTTGAAGTCGGACACTTAACCTCTAAATTTGCATTTCTTAGAATAAATGGAGTGGTACTGCACCTTATATCAATGTTTTGTGTAAATTTATAAGCTTGAGTGAAATTATGTTTCTACTTTATTCATATTTTGCAAGTCGAGGTGTTGATGTAATTTCTGACTCTCTCCTCACATTATGCAGATTCATTTGTGTTCCCATAGACTTTGCACATGCCTCACGTGTAGCACCTAGCACCGTAAATTCCACGTTTTTACTTATAGTTCCCACTAGCAGAAAGTGTGTAGTGTGTCTTTTTGAGTTTTGTTTCCCTGGCATTCACAAAAAGTCTTAAACAACACAGGTACTCTATCAATTTTTAAAAATTGAATTTATTGAAAAACAGAACATAGGACTTTTACTAAATATAAAATAAAAACATGCGTACCATATAATGTATAATAAAGAACCTGTGAATAACTGCGGAATATTAATTGAAGTTTAGTTTGCAAAATGTTTTTGGGATAACATCTAATGCTCTCCATGTCAAGAATAGGTCTAGAATTCATAATAGGTCATATTTTTCTCCCTTAGTTTTCTCATCGGTAAAACCAGAAAATGAAGTTAAAGCCCAGTATTTAATGAAATTACAATGAATACTCAATTAATTAAATAAAATATCAATGCATTTGTTTTTATTATGTATTATTTAATGATCTTTAGTGACCTTACTAGCTAGAAGAATATTAAAAGACATACCTTCTCTTCACCACCTTGCTTCCTTTCACTTTCTTTTTTGTAAGAGAAGTCTGTTTTTGAGAGCAGCCTTCATGCATTCAGAAAAAAATAGACCAAAAAAATCTTACAATAGGACCATTCATTTGAATATAATGACTTGGTAATAATTAGGCCTTCTTTTCCATATACTTCATGTGTTTTTTTTTTTAAGAGAGGATTTCTGATTTTTAAAAATTTTTTTTAATGTTTATTTATTTTTGAGAGACATAGAGTGATCAGGAGAAGGGCAGAGAGAGAGAGAGACACAGAATCGGAAGCAGGCTTCAGGCTCTGAGCCGTCAGCACGGAGCCTGACTCGGGGCTCAAACTCACAGACCGCGAGATCATGACCTGAGCTGAAGTCAGCCCCTCAACCAACTGAGCTATCCAGGCGCACCTTCATGTGTTTTTTATAGTGGCTCCACTCATATATAATAGCATGAGCATTTTCCCATATTGTCAGAAACTCATTATTGTAATTCTTAATGACTGCTAATAATATGAATCACATCGCTTGTTTTGCTGAATATAGTTTAGCTATTCATTCCCTGGCTGATGGACCTTTTGAGTTTAAGATATCTGATTTGTAAGTATTCTTTTTTTCCGTTTTAACATGTATAGCTCCAAAGCCCTGATGAAGGCTTTGAAGGCAAATCTCTTTATGAGAGCTGGAATGGAAAAAGTCCTTCGCCTGAGTTCCGTGGCATGCCCAGGTAAACATGCAAACAGGAGTCTCTAGTGGATACTGTATGGGGTTGTGTTGAAAATGAAAGTATATTTTCTTTCAGTGATAAAGGAAAGGCAGTGCTTTGGTTCACAAATAAAATATTATGTGTTTAGACATTAAATCTGTAGGCCATCAAACAATGGTTCTTTTTTGAGTAGGCAATATATACGCATGGTACATCAGTCAAAAGTGTGTTAGAAAGTAATTTCCCTCACATTTCTGTCCCTAGTTACTCGATACATTTTCTCTTTTCTGAACATCATATAGTTAGCAAATAATTTCATTACTCTAAGAAAAATATAGGCATCATTTCAGTACTGGTTGTGTCTTCACAAGCAAGATTACAGGAATAAATATCTCAGAGATAAAAATTAATCAGAGATGAGATTATAGCTTTAAAGAGTATGAATAATTAAAAGATTTTAAGGGTAGGGTTTACATCTGAGTTATCCAAAACATTTCTGCTTCTTTTAACTTTATCATGCACGACGAATACAGGTAATAAAATAAGTTAATGAGGGGAAATATTTTCCAATGTAATGAATCTTGTTATTTTATTTTAGTATTTTTTTAATGAATATTTTTTAAAAAGTAACTTACATAGTTGTGATATTGTGGTTTATAATAAGAAGTATGTATTCAATCTTTAGCCCCTTTCCTGGCACAGATAACTCCCTAAATCTTTAGAATTTTCTAAGTGATGAAAGAGACTAAGTTGTCCCTTTGTTATGTTAACAAGGTGACCCCACCCAAGGATGAAGGCTGATGGCCAGGAGAACCAACCATGGAATTAGAGGGTTGGGACTTACAGTCCCACCCCCTAGGAGCAGAGGTGAATCAATCTGCAATGGGCAATGATTTAATCAATCATGACTTTGTAATGAAGCCTCCATAAAACCCCAAAAAGATAGGGTTCAGAGAGCTTCCACGCTGAGTGGCACATGTGGGGAGGGCATGGATGGCTCTTTCCCCACATCTTGTCCTCTGCATCTCCTTCACCTGGCTGTTCCCGAGTTATATTCTTTTATAGCAAACCAGTGATCTGGTCGAGTAAACAAAATGTTTCTCTAAGTTCTGGGAACAGCTCTAGCAAATTAATCCAACCCAAGGAAGGGAACTTCGGAATCTCTAATCTGTAGCCCATTGTCGATATACACAAATCCACCTGGGTCTGTGTTTGGCTTCTGAAAACAGTGCAGGGGCAGTCTTTTGGGACTGAGCCATTCACTGATGGAGTCTGGTGTTATCTTCAGTGACAAAATTGAGTTGAATTTAAGGACATCCAGTTGGTATCCCAGAGATACTGCTGGGTCTGCTGGTTGTTGGTATGGGGAAAACACCACACACCTCCCTCCACATGTTGGAATTGGGTCCAAGAACCCAAAAGAACAGTGGTCTTATGGACTGTTCTTACCCAAAACAGTTCTTATGGAAGTAGATACTTCATGATCAGAACTGATATTCCTCTCCAATATTTTGTTGTTACTTGTCTAACGTGATTTTTGTAAATAAAAATTATATTTATAGTAGTAAGAATGGAGTTTAATTAATCATCAATCTGTTCTCACTGAAGAAATGACTCAAATAATTTCATGTTTTATCCCTGTAAGGATTAGCAAGTTGGGATCTGGTAATGATTTTGAAGTGTTCTTCCAAAGACTTGGAATTGCTTCAGGCAGAGCCCGGTACACTAAAAATTGGGTAAGTCTATCAATAAGCTTTTCATGGTTATTTATGAATATATTTTAGCGAAATAAATAATTCTGAATTTTAAAAAGTGAGTTTAGCAGTAGAGAAATAGAAGAATTTGAAGCAGATGTGCTGGAGATGGTGCTACTGCTACATGAAGTACTTCCTGCATCTGGTATCCTGAGCCTTAGAACTTGAACTTTGATGTACTCCCTTAAGTATACTTTCTGTTTCATTAGATGGCATTGCTTTCATGCAGTTACTTACACTGGAAATGTAGAAATTGTCTTTGATTCCTCTCTACCTGTTATCATTCAAAATTAATTAGTATCAAGACCTGCAAATATTTTGATTTTTATCTCACTAGATCACCAGTCATTAAACATGAGAGTTGATTTATCATAATAGATTATCATAATGATTGCCACGATAAACCATGAACACCTATACAAGTCCTAATTTTTTTGGCTACTGTTGTTGCTAATGATGACAACGACACTTTCTAGTTTTTACTTTTATCGAGGCAACATAGGAGCATAGTTCATGGGATGCCACACAGTCTGTAAGAGTGTGTGATGAAGAGCAGTGGTCCCTTATCCC
The DNA here is from genome assembly GCA_030068075.1 of Paguma larvata. NCBI lineage: Eukaryota > Metazoa > Chordata > Mammalia > Carnivora > Viverridae > Paguma > Paguma larvata. The sequence continues at coordinate 41,576,472 of CM057831.1, read as the reverse complement.
ACATTCATGCTCATTCCGCTTTTGATTCTGCTCAACAGATTCAGATATTTTCAACTTTTTAATTGTTTTATTCTGATATCTATCTGCATGCTTATACATAATATGCTTATGCTGCTCTTTATTTTTTGGTTTTATGTATTATCCGTTTACTTTTCTTTGGGAAAGATAGGCATTTAGGTCTTTTATATTGCTTTTTCTCCCAACTCCCAAGTACTTTTCCTCATTGCATTTTCTCAGTATATACTTGTACTATACTTGTTGATTAGAATATCTTTTTTTCCCTCCATGTATCCATAACCAATTTGCCACAAACTTTTAGTATTTTTAAAAACATCAGGCGATCTGGCAGGTTCCATTTTCCCCCTTGGGATCTTCTCCTGTGCCTCTGAATTCTCTGTTCTCTGTGCCTGTGGCATAGGTCTTGCCTGGGAAACTTTCCTTCACTGAGAAATCTGAGCGCACCTTCATTCCTCTCCTGTTTGGCATCTTCTGTTTTCTGGATTTTGTATCTTCCTTTTTCTTGTTTACTCTTTACTGTTTTTGGAACACCTCCTTCAGGAACTTCTTGAAAAGCGTGTATGAAATCTAAAGCCCTTGCGTGTCTGAAATACAGTTATAATACACACTATTCTTCGATAATTTGCGTGGGCACAGAGCTGTTGGTTGAAAAGCCTATATCCTGGGAATTTTGAACTCATCATTCAATATCTTCCAGCCTTCAGGATTGCTGTTGAGAAATTTGGTGCTGTTTGTTCCTGATGCCTTGGCTTGTTTCCTTTTTTCTTTTGTTGAAGGATAATTGGCATTCAATATCCTATTCGTGTCAGGTGTACATTATAATGATTCAATAGTTTTATGTATTACAAGATGATCCCCATAATATATATCTGGTTACCATCTATCAATATACAAAGTTATTACAATATTATTGACTGTATTCCCTGCAGTGTACTACATCTCCACGACTTAGTTATTTTATAACTGGAAGTTTGTACCTCTTAATCCCCTTTACCTATTTTTGCCTGCCCTCTAACCCTTCCCCTCTCTGATACCAAGTTTATTTTTTTGTATTTGCTAGTCTGTTTCTGTTTTACCTGTTCAGTTGTTTTGTTTTTTAGATTCCACATATAAGGGAAGTCATGTGGTATTCGTCTTTCTCTGTCTCACTTATTTCACTAAGCATAATACCCTCTAGGTCCTTCCGTGTTGCAAATGGCAAGATTTCATTCTTTATGGCTGAGTAATATTCGTGTGTGTGTGTGTGTGTGTGTGTGTGTGTATTCATCTATTTATAGACACTTAGGCTGCTTCCATATCTTGCCTATTGTAAGTAATGATGCAGTTAACATAGGGATACATGTATCTCTTTGAATTGGTGTTTTCATTTTCTTCAGATTGCTGGATTGTATGGTATTTCTATTTTTACATTTTTGAGGAACCTCCATACTGCTTTCCACAATGGCTGCACCAGTTTGCTTTCTGTCCAACAGTGCACAAAGGTTTCCCTTTCTCCACATCCTCACCAATACTTGCTATATTTTGCCTTTTCGATAATAGTCAATCTGACAGGTATGAGGTGATGTCTCATTGTGGTTCTGATTTACATTTCTCTGATGATTAGTGATGTCGAGCATTTTTTTATGTGCCTGTTGGCCATCTGTACATCTCCTTTGTAAAAAATGTCTATTCAAGTCCTCTGTCCATTTTTTTTCCTCTGCCCAGTTTTTAATCTGGTCATTTGTGCTTTTGATATTGACTTGTAAAAGTTCTTTATATGTTTTGAATAGTAAACCATTAATGAATGTGTGATTGGCAAATATATTCTCTTTCTCAGTAGGTTGCCTTTTCCTTTTGTTGATTGTTTCCTTCACTTTTTATTTTGAAATAGTCCTATGTACACATTTTAGCTTTTGCTGCCTTTGCCTGAGGATACTGGTCCAAGAAAATATTGCTAAGACCACATCAAACAGCTTACTGACCATGTTTTCTGCTAAGAGTTTTAATGTTTCAGGTCTTTCATTCAAGTCTTCAATGCATTTTGACTTTATTTGAGTGTGTGGGTAAGAAAGTGGTCCAATTTCATTCTTCTGCAAGTAGTTGCCCAGTTTTCTCAGCACCATTTATTGAGGAGACGATCTTTTCCCGACAGTATATTCTTGCTTCCTTTCTCATAGATTTAATGACCACATATGCATGGATTTATTTCTGGCCTGTCTATTTCATTCATTGATCTATGTGTCTGTTTTCAAACTAGGTACCATGATATTTTTAAAGAACAGTTTTAGTATCTACATGTTGTCCTCCGTGTATGTGTGTGCCTTGGTTGGTGACAACATTTTTCCTTACACTGGGCTGGACACAGAGTGGGCATAGACTCATGTCTCGCATTTGGAGGGAATGCTTTGTCCTTTGAGCACTCTTTCCTCTTTTTTGAAGTATTATTAGTTTAACGCCTGGGGATTATTTTCTAATGTATTTATTTTTTAGCTTTTGCTTCTATCTGTGTCTTTTTTTTACTATCTGGAATATTTTTCTCAACTCTGTCATTCACTTTTAATTGATATCTTTATTATTATTGTCATTGTTGTTGTTCTTAAGTTTCCTTCCATTCCATACAGTACCTCCTTACTCTGAGTTGATTTTATTTTAGTTTATATGCTTGTCTAATATCTTTTAAGTCAAAGACTGTTTTCAAATGCCCAGTCACCTTTGACAACCTGTTTTATTTTGGAGTGAGGCCATACAAAGCAGATTGAAGTCTTGTATACAAGGGTGGCACTTGTCAAATGGGATGCTTCAGAGAAGAGTGATCAAGAATGCCTATTCTGGTTGCATCATGCAGAGGCAACAACTCTGAGAATCTCTAGGTCTTTTCTCTTGGACTAGTTATTCTCCCCAGACAGGAAATCTTTAATCCTGCTTTTGAGGTAGGAAGTTAGGGAAGGTTAGCTGGGAGTGGCGATGAGGGTAGATGTTAATGTTATCTATATTCTGCTTGTGAAAAAATTACAGTAAAGAAAGGCTAATAACCTTTGGGTTAGTAAACACTCAAAAGTTATTTGGTAATAAGTCCTAAAACCTGGATTCAAACTCCAGCTGTCTAATTTTGGAGTCTTAGCATCTTCAACACACCGCTGTATAAAGTATTCTTTTGTATCAATAAAAATCTGAGCAACTAAAATAATAAGCAGCTAAATAAAGCAGGCAAAAGACATAAATCAGCAATTCAAAGTTGGAAAAGTCCTTACCTCTTGCCTTTTGTGCATTTTCTTGGTTTCTTACATATGTCTGAGCATTCCTTCTCTCTCCTTAGTGAGACTTTGGATCCATTACTGAACTCACTGCGTGATTCTTCACGCTTCAGCACACTGCTTGTCGGAGAATTATCTGTTCATGGGATTTCAATCATTAACAACTTGCAGCACTCCCCTATATAATATTTATATAATATTCATTTACTTGTCTCTACCAATTCACTGTCTTCTTAAATTATTTGTATGGAGATGCAACGTTATCTTGTCTTTGTTTCAAAAACATTTTCACATCTCATGTGTCCTTGAAGGCAAGACAGTTAGGTCTTTCTAAATAATTTTTATGCTATCATTTATGTTATATACACCTATTTTTTAATTAGTGAAAACCTGGGGTGTGTTTTAATATTATAATACCAACCCTTTAGTAAGTGACTTAGTGAGGCACTGAAATACTTTCCTTATTCGTTACTGACCAAGATGGTTTTACTAATATTAATGGTAAATACTATGCATTTTATGGTAAGCTATCTTACAAGAGAAATAGTTTGTTTTTTTGTTTTGTTTTTGTGTGTGTGTGTTTTGTAGGCAACAAACAAATTCAGGAGCTATCCTCTGTATCACAGTGTCTATGAAACGTATGAATTGGTGGAGAAATTTTATGATCCAACTTTCAAGTATCACCTCACCGTGGCCCAGGTTCGAGGAGGGATGGTATTTGAACTAGCTGATTCCATTGTGCTCCCATTTGACTGTCGAGATTATGCTGCAGTTTTAAAAAAGTATGCTGACAAAATCTACAATATTTCAATGAAACATCCACAAGAAATGAAAACATACAGTGTGTCATTTGGTATGCTGCACTTCCTCTTTCAAAATTCGTTGTCTGTGGGTTTTATTTAATCTCTAAAATGTAATGACCTACTTTAGTCCATTTATTAATTATTGCCATTCCATGGGATCAGATACGTTGTTTATGATACAGAAGTGTTTTCCATTTCATTGATGCTCATCTTGTAATATTTAAATATAAATACCTTGTAAAATGCAAAAGAGGACAGCTTCCTATATTGTTCCCTTTGCATAAGCCACACAACAATGCCATTAGGTCCTGATTTCTATTCCAGATTCACTTTTTTCTGCTGTGAAGAATTTTACGGAAATTGCTTCTAAGTTCAGTGAGAGACTTCAAGACTTGGACAAAAACAAGTATGTTCTACATTTTTAAGTTATGCATATAATAGATTTTTTTAAATTTATTTTGCGAGAAAGAGAGAGTGAGAGAGAGAGAGAGAGAGAGAGCACAAGCAGAGGAGGGGGGCAGAGAGAGAGGGTGGGGAGAGAGAGAATCCTAAGCAGGCTTCATACCTTCAGCACAGAGCCAGATGCGGGGCTCGATCTCACAAACCGTGAGATCATGACCTGAGTGGAGGTCAAGAGTTGGACACTAAATTGACTGAGCCACCCGGGTGCCTCCATCTCCAAGACCCGTTTCTAACATTCATAGTGGCAGCTGTGCTGTTGAGAAATGCCAGTGCCTCCTTAACTACCAGCTGAGTAGTTATAAAATTCCCACCTTATCATTGAAGCTCCTTGGCTTTTATCTCATTCTTCCAGTGTTTGTATATCATACTTCCATCAAATTCTCCTGTTCGCAGAGCACACCTTCTTTCTCCTTCTTCTTAATGTCATTATCTCCAGAGTTCCTCATTTCCTCTTCCACCTGGCAAAATTCTTTATCCAGCATAACAGATGTTGTGAAGCCATTTTTCTTCTAATAGGAAGCATTTAGGATTAATTCTGTATAAAATTCCAAACGTAAAACATATCAGAACAGAATATTTAGATGAGAGAAAAATAATGAGAGGGTATTAAGGAAAATTTTTTAAAGTAGAATTTTGAGAGTGAACATCTTCTGTATATTAAACCTGTTATGAGGTTACGAATATCAAATTCTTGGGGTCTGATGCAAAAATAAATAGAAAGATAAGAGCAGACAGTCCAAAAATAGATGAGTGACACATAAGAATGTATTTATAATGAAAGATACATCAAAAATAAATGGAGGAGGAAAGACATATTCAACAGTAGTTGAATAAATGTTGTACAAGCCTTTTAGCGGCTGATAAGAAAGTGAGTTCAAAATCTCACTTCATATTGCATGCAAACACATGCAATGGGTGTAGAAGAATTCTTTACTAAAAACTGAAATTTCTTGGAAGTGGAAATTCAAGTTTAGATGCAGCAAGGAAATGACAAAGCAATCAAGTATGAGAACACCGAAATGGTTAATAATATGAAAATTAATCATCCAAAGCAAAGATAGAAGACTGAGAAACCTCTTTTCCAGCAAATATGGAAAGGGAGTAATATAATAAATATCATAAAAATGTTTTTTTGAAAATTGGTAAGAAAATCCAAAAGAACAAAGTTGAAAATGTTGGCAATGAGCAAGACAATTCAAAAAGAAGATACTACTGGTACAGATACAGATACAAAAAACATTCAAATTCACCACTAATTAAAAATTACAGGTGAAAATAGTGTTAGACTATCTTCATATCCACTAATGATTTAAAACTTGGTTGTACACATTGTACCAGATGGTTCATTGGAGGAGGTGCTCTCACACTCTTCTGATAGCATTGTGAATTGCTTTGAAAACCTTTTTGAAAAAGAAAGTAAATAAAAAATAAAAACCTTGTTGAAAAGCATAAACACATACTGCTAAAGTTTCAAGAGCTGTTTGCAGAGTTCTTAGACTTTGGCATAGTATTTCCATTGCTTGAACTTTTTCATCAGGAAAGAGTTTCAAGTTTGAAAAGAGAAAAAGGACTTCTTGGAGAAAGATAGGAATTATAATACCAAATAATTCCAAACAGTCAGTACCTAAGAGGAGAGAAATTAACTTAAAAAATTACATGTCCACCAATTTGCATAAATTATAAGCATTGAAATAGATGATTATGAAGGAAATATAATGTAAGATATTTATAACAGAATGTGAAGCAAGCAAAAAAATATATAAAATGTAAATAGAGTTTGATTATATTTTTATTGAACAAATATAGAGAAAAACTCAAATTAAACCAATTTGTATAATAATTGTGTTATCCTGGGTGAACACGAGGGATTATTTTTCTTTATACTTTCCAAATCTTTCCAAATTTTTTGTGTGGGTAAAAAAAAATCAACAACAAGAAATAAATTTAAAGGACATTCCAAACACCATATATTCTATGAAGTTGATTTTCTGTCTTTAAAAAAAAAATGATGTTTCTTCATGCTGGCAAAATGCTTTATGGGCACAGATTATGGTTTTCTAGGACATTTGGCTTTCACTTCTTTGGATATTTCTGTACTGGTCCTATCCTCTCTAAATAGTAGTTAAGGTGTAGTTTGTGTCTCCACACTATGTTTACAAATCCTGAAACATCTGTAACAGTGCATTACACATGATAATAGTAAATGCTGGTTAAAGTAAATTAAACTGGATGTTGAATTTCTCAACCCAAACTTTGAAATCCGAAGAAGAGACGCTTCTTTAATTCTGCTTCTGCTGAATCAATCCCTAGATCCATCAAAGGATACACAAAGTTCTCTCCTTGGTACATTCATGCTCATATAGCGTTCAACATGAAGACTTATTCATTCTTTGGTCATCCTGGGAAGGTCAGCATGCTTCTGGAACGCAAAAATCCCGTTTACTTAACTCCCATGTTCTGAGCATTTACCTCCTGGGGCTACTTCAAACTAGGCTGTGCTTTGTACAAGGAACAGCATGGTTTTTCAGTGATAGCCACAAGATCAGAAATCTAGAGACAGGTGTGTGTGTGGTACGTGTGATGTGTGTGTGTGCGTGTGTGTTGTTGTTGTTGTAATGCTTTATGAATTTGGTTCAGAAACCTATAGTGTCTGAACTATGTTTTATGCAGTTGTCTCCTCTGTTAGTTTAGGTGAGGTGCTCACAGATAAAGTCTGCACTGAGTTTACCTTGATACTATCACAAAACCGGAGTTCTTGATGTTGAATAAATAAATGTTGAAAATAGCTCAAACCAAATTATGGGGGCTTTAGTTATTTTTATTCTTCCTTTTGTCAACATAGTGCAGTTGAAAGAATAGTACTGAGCTTCTATTTCATTCTGAAACTTTCTAGTTGTGAATGTGGGCATGTTATTTAATTACTAAGTCTTAGTTAACTTAGCTATGGAATGGGGATGTTTTCCTGCCTAACTTGCAGGATTGCTCTGAACATTAAAGAAAACATTACCAGGGTTTCTGGCTGGCTCAGTCAGTACAGCAGGAGACTCACGATGTTAGGGTCGGAGTTCAAGCCCCATGTTGGGCGTGGAGCCTACTTAAAAGAAAAGGAAATTTTTAAAAAATTACATAACCATTCAGAATAGTAATTGGCACGTAGAAATCAGTAGTTATTATTAAAACTAAATTATAACAAAATTAAGAATTAAATTATTAAATAACAATTCTCATTAATTAAATTATAGCAGAATTAAAACACTGAATTTAATAATTCATTATTCAACTATTAAAAACTTGATACATTTTCAATGATATTGTATCATTCTTATTACAATAACACACACCCACTATGGAATATGAATTCTGTGAAAGCAGGAAGTATCTGATAATTGATAACAGCAGTCATTCAAATCTTGTTAAAAGGATAAAGTAAACACCATTCTTGTGTTCACGATAGCTTATCTTTAATAACAATAAAAACATTAGCTGTCATTTGTTAAATATATATAATTTTCCAGGAACCTTACATTAACATTAATAGACTATCCTTCTTTACCTCTTTGCTTGGGAACGTATTCTTCTCGTCATGGGCTATCCCATTCAATATTAAAATGACTGCTTTGAGTAGATGACTAGGAAACCTAAGGTGAAAAAAGTCTTGCCTATTTTTAAATGCTTCAGTTTCAATTCATTATTATTTCAAAATAAATAAAATTACTGTCATCTTTTCAGTTGGCAAGTATAACTTTATGTGCTTTCACAAGCTCCAGGAGAATAGCATTTTATGTTTCTTTAATTTGCATATCATAGGTATTTAAGATATATTAGTTGTGTTTAGTTTTGTTCTGAATTTTATTATTATTTTTTTTAAGTTTATTTATTTATTTTGAGAGACAGAGTGTGACCCGGGGAGGAACACAGGGAGAGGGAGAGAGAGAATCCCAAGCAGGCTCTGCATTGTCAGCACAGAACCTGAAATGAGCTTCTTTCTCATGAATCGTGAGATCGTGACCTGAGCCGAAATCAAGAGTTGGATGTTTAATCGACTGAGCCACCCAGGCATCCCTCTTTTGTTCTGAATTTTTAGTTTGCTGTGTAGTGCGCACTTTTTCATGAAGTGACAACTGTATTCATTTTCTTTTTTAGCCCAATATTATTGAGAATTATGAATGATCAACTGATGTTTTTGGAACGAGCATTTATTGATCCTTTAGGATTACCAGACAGGCCTTTCTATAGGTAAGGATACGAATATGACGCTTGATTATATCCTTCTGTCTTATTTTTTGCACTGTGAAAAAAATATAGCTGATTTCTTGTAAGCAAATAGAAAATTTCAAAATATCTATAGCAAATGATAAATACAGTATTTCTTCATATGATGTAATATGATGGCTACATACCTTTCTTTTTAATATTTTTTACTTCTGATTCTAAAAGAATACATGTTAATTGTAGGAAATTCAGGAGATCCACAAAGTCACAAGTAGGAAATAAAAATATCCCCAGTTCCATCAGTTTATGCTTCTATTTCGGTTCAGATAATTTTAGCCCCTCTCTCATTTTAAATATATTTTAAATATGATGTCTTATATACATACATAAACATATTTACATATATGTTTTACATGTTTACATATATTTACATACATATGTATATATAAGACATAATAAATATATATGAAATGTATATAATAAGCATATACTTACTCTCCTAATGTTCATATTTTTTGCTAATTCTTGACAATTGTACATATTTCTGATAAACATCAGTGGTGAACACTAGATTGATCCTACTGAGAGTTGCAGAATGCATTAGATCACTGACTAGCAGGAAATAGCCCCAACTTTCTGTTTTTGGATTATCAAAGGATCAGAACTGGGCATGATCCAAACATGGTGACTGGTTTCCCAATGGCAGCATCATTGTGTCTCTTTCTTCGTTACCTCTTTGCTTGGGAACTTATCCTTCCCTTCATGGGCTAGTACATGAAGTGACATAGGTCTTTCTGTTCTTTCCTTTTCTTTACTTTTTTAAGTTTTTTTAAATTTATTTTGAGACAGACAGTGGCAGTGCGAATAGGGGAGAGGCAGAGAGAGAGGGACGAGAGAGAAAATTCCAAACAGGCTCTGTGCTGCCAGATGCACAGAGCCCAATGTGGGTCTCGAGCTCATGAAACTGTGAGATCATGACCTGAGCTGAAACCAAGAGTCGGACGCTTAACCTACTGAGCCATCCAGGTGCCCTGACATAGGTCTTTCAATAAAACATCGCCTTCTACTAGGTCATGTTAAACTTACAAGGTTGTTTTTAATAATTCTTCATAATTTAAGGTAGGCATTCTAACATGTTGGTATGTCTTTTTTTTTTTAAAGAGAAAAACACAGTGGCAGGTCACAAACAGGACTTTAATAATCACAACTGTGCTACATTTCAGGATGTAAAATGGGGTAGTGAAAAGTCAGTACTTACTGGCAATGTAACTTGAGACCAATCACTTAATCTCTCATGTCTCAATTTCCTCCTTTTAGAAATGCTAAAAGCAACTTTGTAGAGTTTATTTTTAAGGGTTAGAAAAATTATAGGTAAATTATTTAATACCAGGCATAACCCATAGTAGGTGCCAAGCTTTTGTGACTCTTGTTATTTTTGTTGCTGTGAACTACTTTAAGTCATCTGTTTAGATAAAGGTTTTATATCCAAGACATATAAAGAACTTTATAATCCACTTAAGATGGACATGAGTAGACATTTTTCCAAAGAAGACATACAAATGGACAACAGACACATAAAAAGATGGTGAGGGTGCCTGGGTGGCTCAGGTGATTAAGCATCTGACTCTTGATTTCCACTCAGATCATGATCTCGAGTGTGGGTTTGACCCCCGAGTTGTGCTCTGTGCTGACAGTGCAGAGCCCGCTTGGGATTTTCTGTCTCCCTCTCTCTCTCTCTCTCTGCCCCTCCCCCGTGCATTCCCTCTCTCTTTCTCTTTTAAAAGCAAATAAATAAACATATTTTAAAAAGAAGAAAAAAAAGAAAAGATGCTCAACATCACTAATCGTCAAAGAAATACAAATCAAAACTACAATGAGATATCACCTCTTACCTGTCAGAATGGCTAAAATCAAGACAAGAAACAACAGTTATTGGTGAGGATGTAGGAAAAGGGGAACCCTCCTACACTTTTGACAGGAATGCAAACTGGTACAGTAACTGTGGAAAACAGTATGGAAGTTCCTCAAAAAGTTAAAAATGGAACTACCCTACAATCCAATAATTGCACTTACCCTACAATCCAATAATTACCCAAAGAATACAAAAAAACTAATTCAAAGTTATACATGCAACCCAGTATTTATACCAGCATTATATACAGTAGGCAAACCATGGAAACAGCCCAAATGTCTATCAACCGATGAGTAGATAAAGAAGTGTTATGTACATACAATGGAATACTGCTCAGCCATAGAAAAGAATGAAATCTTGGGATGCCTGAGTAACTCAGGCAGTTAAGCGTCTGACTTCGACTCAGGTCATGATCTTGCTGTCCATGAGTTTAAGCCCTGCGTTGGGCTCTGTGTTGACAGCTCAGAGCCTGGAGCCTGCTCCAGATTCTGTGTCTCCCGCTCTTTCTGCCCCTCCGGAGAAACCTGTGCTCCATTTCCCTCTCTCTCTCTCTCTCTCTCAAAAATAAATTAACATTAAAAAAAGAGAATGAAATCTTCCATTTGCAATGATGTGATTGGAGCTAGAGAGTAATATGCTAAGCGAAATAAGTCAGTCAGAGAAAGACAAATGCCATATTATTTCACTCATATATGGAATTTAAGAAACAAAACAAATGAGCATAGGGAAAAAAAAGAAAGAGGCCAAACAGGAAATGAACTCTTTTCTTTTAAAGTTTATTTATTTTTGAGAGAGAGAGAGAGAGAGAGAATGAGCACAAGCAGAGTAAGGGCACAGAGAGAGAGGGAGAAAGAGAAGACCAAGGAGGCTGTCAGTGCTGACGCGGGGCTTGATCTCATGGACACGGGAAAATCTCAAGATATCCTTAGCAGAAATCAAGAGTAGGATGCTTAACCGACTGAGCCAATGAGGCACCACTAGACTTTTACTATCGAGAGCAAGCTGAAGGTTAATAGAAGAGAGGTGGGAGGATGGATGAAATAGGTGAAAGGCATCAGGAGTACACTTTTCGCGACGAGCACTGAGTAATGTATAGAGTTGTTGAATCACTACATTGTACACCTGAAACTAATATTACACTGTATGTTAACTAACTAGAATTTAAATAAAAATGTAAAAAAAAATAAAGTCAAAACATAATTTAAACATACATCATAGACTAGTCTTTGGAGACGAGTAAACTTGGAAGTTTAGCTGACGAGTGGCTTATTCGTATCATAAATTAGAATTGTGCAGTCCAGGATTTGTAGAGCACTCCTGTTTTTCTCTTGTGTGTATCATTGGGACAACTGATAGAGAGCTCACTGTCTTTATCAACAGGCATGTCATCTATGCTCCAAGCAGCCACAACAAGTATGCAGGGGAGTCGTTCCCAGGAATTTATGATGCTCTGTTTGATATCGAAAGCAAAACGGATCCTTCCAAGGCCTGGGGAGAAGTGAAGAGACAGATCTCTATTGCAGCCTTTACAGTGCAGGCTGCTGCAGGGACGCTAAGAGAAGTAGCCTAGGTTCATCAGAGAACCTGTGTTGAATAGGTAGGTACATCATTTAGAAGGAATCATGATGTTGTATTGATAAACTAAAACATAAAGCTATATATATGTATATATGTGTATATATATATGTATGTATGTATATTTGTATATATACACACACAGACATCTTAGCATTCTTTCTTCTCCCTATGACTCAAAAAAGAAAGATGGACAATTTTTATTCTATAAAAATAAAAGGTTAGAGGCACTTGGTGGCTCAGTCGGTTAAGCATCCAACTTAACTTCAGCTGAGGTCATGACCTCATGGTCTGTGAGTTCAAAGCCCGGGTCTCGCTTTGTGCTGATAGCATGGAACCTGCCTGGAATTTCCTCTCTCCCTCTCTCTGCCCCTCCTCGACTTGCTCTCTCTCTCTCTCTATCTCTCAAAATAAATAGGTAAAAATAATAATATAAGGTTATTCCGAGTTTGAACTGAGTGTTAAAATTAAGGTGAGCACCTACTATATTAAAACGCCTATGTGGCATTATCAGAGAATCAAGTCTAATTCAACACTTGGTTGGCCCCACTGGCCACCCAGGGCTGAGAGACCACTATCATAGTGTACTAGTTGTGCAGCTCTGGTCTAATCCTACTGCTGGTAAACATAGTCACTCCGTACCATAAAGGATAATTACTTTTATTAAATTAGCAATTATTTTATTTATATCAAAGGGTATATGTAACATATGTATAGTGAAAAATAATAAAGAAATGAACATTTGTAGAACTTCTCCCCCCAAATAATCAGATTAAGAAAAGGGACATTACCAATATCTTTGAGTCTCCCACGTGTCACTGACCAGTGTGCCTTCAGCTTCTGCCAGAGATACTCACTTTATTGAATCTCATGTGAGTCTTTTCTGTTATTTATAATTATGCCACACATGGTATACCCCTTATGTGTTTTTGGCTTTGTGTATTTTTTAATTGTATATAAATAAAATCATACTGTGTAGGTATTTTTGAAGACTTGATTTTTTTCATTCACCTTGAAGGTGTATCCATGCATGTGTCATTGTGGCTATAGTTCACTGACATAGACCAGTGGACTTGTATGAATGCAAGATTTATCAGTGTCCAGTTAACACAAGGAAACCACACAGCAACACAAGCAGGGAAAGTTAACATAAAGAATGATTCGTTAAACAGACATGTGAAAAGATGTTCAATACTCACCACCAGGAAAATACAAATCAAAACCACGGTGAAGTACCACTCATACCTGTCAGAATGGATAACATTAACAATTCAGAAAACAGGTATTGGTGAGGATATGGAAGGAGAGGAACCCTTTTGCATTGTTGGTGGGAATGCAAACTGGTGCAGCCACTCTGGAAAACAGTATGGAGGTTCCTCAAAAAATTAAAAATAGAACTACACTAGGACCCAGCGACTGCACTACTAGGTATTTATCCAAAAGACAAAAAAATGCTGATTCAAAGGGGCACGTGCTCCCCAGTGTTTATAGCAGCATTATCAACAATAGCCAAATTATAGAAAGAGCCCAAATGTCCATGGAATGAAATGTTAGTCAGTAATCAAAAAGAATGAACTCTTGCCATTTGCAACAACATGAATGGACCTTGAGTGTATTACAATAAGAAAAATAAATCAGTCAGAGAAAAATAACTATCATATGATTTTACTCATATGTGGAATTTAAGAAACAAGACAGACATAGGGGAAGGGAAGAAAATACAAGATAAAAAGAGAGAGGAAGGCAAACCATAAGAAACTCTTAAATACAGAGAAAAAACTGAGGGTTGCTGGGGGGGGGGTTGTTGGGTGGGGGATGGGCTAAATGGGTGATAGGCATTAAGGAGGACACTTGTTGGGATGAGCACTGGGTGTTATATCTAAGTGATGAATCACTACATTCTACTCCTGAAATCATTATTACACCATATGTTAACTAACATGGATTTAAATAAAATTTTTATGAAAGGATGATTAGTTATAATAACATTGAAGTAAGGAAATACTGTCTAGTAAAAGGTAAAGGGAACTCCAAAGAATATAAGCATAGCAGACACAAGGAGCGGTCACTATTTCTAGGGCTGAGATGGAGCAGCTAACGAATTTCCCGCCCCCACGGGCCTTACTGAATAGCAGAGAAGTCACTGTGGTGCTGTGGTCACAGAACTTGTGAAACTCTCCAGAAACTTGCACTCTCAGCCACTGTGGGAAGCTGATTATGGGGAACTGTCTTGCCAGAGGCACCTCACTAGCAGACCAACCAAGGGTGGTTTTAAAAGAAGCTCCTGGCTACTGTGTTCTGGCCACTGTGAACAGCAAGAAGCAGGTGCTAGAGGAACAACCTGTACCACAGGATGGGGGCACCACAGGACAGGGCACCACAGGTTGACAGCACTGGTGAAGCTATGTATGCTACATGAGCCACACGCTGAAGTCATTCGCAGGCAGAGGCCTGCCAAGTGACCACATGGGCACCAGGAAGGAAAGCTCCTTCCTGCAAGGTCTCTACAATGCCTTCTACTCACAAAGTTTAACATCGGGCCTCTCAAAAAAGAAAAAAAAATAATGGATCCAGATATATTTACAAAGAGCAGTCAATGAAGAGTAAGTTTGGAGCAGAGAAGCAATAAATTGGATAGCTGACACATAACAGAATGTATTTTTTCATTTTTCTGCTGGTGGGAGTTTGGAATGTTTTCTGTCTTTTGCCCCTATAAACATGTCTTCGAATGCAAATATACAAATATACACAAATATCTTTTCAGACAGCATCTAACTATAAACGAAATGTCTAAGTTGTAAAATGTGTACCTCTTCAATTTTTTACTGTGAAATTGTTACAAAGTGGTTTTATTCACCTATATTCCCAACGGCAAAGTGATCATATTATACAAGAAAATAGAAATAAGATCGGTAGGTTAGAGAAATACAAAGAATTTAGTGTTACTAGAATCCAAGGAATATGTCTATATGTTTAGCATCAGATCATGTAAGGGTTGGGAAGATCCACTAAGGAGAGTTAGTATTTTCCTGTATAAAAAGCCATGTAGTTGAGCATCTGGGTGGATCAGTCAGTTGAGCATCCAACTTTAGCTTAGGTCATCATCTCACAGTTCGTGAGATCAAGCCCCACCTTGGGCTGCTGTCGGCACAAAGCCTGCTTCAGATCCTCTGTCCCCTTCTCTCTGCCCCTCCCCTGCTTGCACTCTCTCAAAAATACATACAACATTTAAAAAAAAGCCATGTAGTAATGTTAAGCAGGGGAGACATATTGTAAGATTTACATTTTAGGAAGCATTCTGGCCTAGATAGAGGTGGATTGGAAGGGCATTAACACACCAAGAGATCACAGCCTGAATTTTTTCTCATTACACCTATGCCATGTAGAACTTCACCCTCAGAAAAGATAAGACTTCCCTCTTATCCTTCACATTTCATCTCTTCTGCGAAGACTTTCAGCATGGTCTTCCATTGCCTGCTATCCTTACCTCTACCAGTCCTTCAGGGCAAGTCTCGATCATTACTGTGGCTCTGGTCCCTCTCTACCGGGACACAGTCTGCAGCCACCACTCATTTGTGAATAGTCGGTTGCGTGCACAGAAAACTATGTCTGGGAGATGATGTGTTTGGCAAATGGTGGGGCTGGAGAGTGGTGTGTGTGCTCAGCACTAGGATTTCAGCAATGCCTCGTAATGGGATTTGATTGAACATGCTAAGGCTTTTATTGATGTCAGTGATACACAGTCAGACAATACTGTAGGTGATGCATGGGCCTTGGGACAAGGTGAACAGCACCGTTCTAAAACATGAATAAAAACCCACATAGTACTGTAAGTTATGTGAACTTTCAGTCAAGTTGTAAATGTGCAATAAGCATCCCCCCAAAACATTTTGTGTAATTGCATGGCTTAATAACATATTTTGGCTTAAAACACATTTAATGTAATTGTCATTAACTAAAGGATGTACAGGGGCAGAAGCACAGCTTTGGGAGACAGATTGCTGCATTCAAACACTGTTTCTTTCACCTCGAATATGACTGTGGGCAAATTACTAAAGCTCTCTTAAGTTTCTTAATCTATAAAATGGGTGTTAAACAATATTTTATAGGGTTGCTGTAAGGATTAAAAGAGCTGATACATGCAAAGCACTTAGAACAGTGCCTAGCATATAATTAGTAATCAATACAAGTTTAATATTATCGTTGGAGTAGGAGTATTTTTTAATAAGGTAAGGAGCATCACTTTTTTTTCTTCTCTCTTCTGCACGATGATACGTTTGAGTTAGAAGATACCTGTTCTAGCATCCAGCCCTAAAATTCTGAATTATTGTTTATTCTTTTAAGTGCATCTTATAATTTGCTTATTGTTTATTTCTATCAAGTATAGTTGTAAGATGTGTTTCACCAAATTGCAGTTACATATTTCTTGTTGAGTATGATTTAAGAATGAGGTGAGGTGGCTCAGTCGGGTAAGTATCCAACTCTTGATCTCAGCTCATGTGTCGAGCTCACAGTCGCCAAGTTCAAGTCCCATATTGGGCTCTATGCTGGGTGTGGAGCCTACTTAAAAAAAATCTTCTTTAAAAAAATAATTAAAATTTTAAAAATTAATTAATTAAAATGAAGTGAATTAACTAACTTTGTGCAAAGGAAATACACCAAATAAATTTTACATTGAGCTGAATATTTAATAATGATAAAGAAAAATCATTTACCAAGTTATAATGGCATGAAAGGATAAAGATGCTGTTTACATTTTGGACAGCAAGTTCATGATCATGCTAAGGCCAATTTTCACTGGTTTATAAAATTGGAGACAATGCATCGATTTTAAAGATGAACCATTCTTATGGACTTCCTTATGAAGACCTTTGTTTCTCATTAATCTCCTGGGATGATCTCAGAACGATAATGGATTCATAGTGCTGAAGGCAGTACTACTACCGGCTGTCTACTGTGCAGTTAGAGAAGGGAGTATGCATAAGGAGGCATAGAGGGTTTTTATAGTTCAAAAGTAAAGTATGAAATTGGAATCATATATATAGAAAAATAAGTCAATATATGTACTAAAGGTACTTGTTTAGTCTCAGGAATAGTACTGTATATCTCCATCTTACTCTATGGGTTATATTGATCCACAGGTTTAATGCCTTATATATTCATCTGATACGAAAGTTTGTAAAACATACATGCTTTGTAAAACTGGAAACGTTATTTTTTAATATAATCTGTTGTCAAATTGGCTTACATACAACACCAACATGTGCTCATCCCAACATGTGCCCTCCTCAATGCCATTCACCCATTTTCCCCTCTCCCCCACTCCCCATCCACTCTCAGTTTGTTCTCTGTATTTAAGAGTCTCTTATGGTTTGCCTCCCTCTCTGTCATAACTATTCTTTTTCCCCCTTCCCCTTCCCCCATGGTCTTCTGTTAAGTTTCTCAAGATCCACACATGAATCAAAACATGTATCTGTCTTTTGCTGACTGACTTATTTCACTTAGCATAATACCCTCCAGTTCCATCCACATTGTTGGTAATGACAAGATTTCATCCTTTCTCATTGCCAAGTAGTATTCCATTGTATATATAAACCACATCTTCTTTATCCATTCATCAGTTGATGGACATTTAGGCTCTTTCCATTATTGGGCTATTTCCATAATTGGGCCATTGTTGAAAGCACTGCTATAAACATTGGAATGCATGTGCCACTACGCATCAGCATTACTAGGAATTTATCCAAGTGATACAAGAGTGCTGGGAAACGTTATTAAAAAGTCCAAAAGAGGTGGAATTCCATCTCTGAATATTAGGGCCTATTAATATGATTTCTTACATTTCAATTTACACACTATCCAGTACATTTACTTGAGTCAATAAAATCCTTCTGGACATTTCAGTAAATAATTTGGAGCTAACGGGGTGCCTGGGTGGCTCAGTCTGTTAAGCTTCTGACTTTGGCTCAGGTCATGATCTTATGGCTCATGGAATAGGGCCCCACATCAGTCTTTGTGCTGACAGCTCAGAGCCTGGAGCCTGCTTCAGATTCTGTGTCTCCCTCTCTCTCTGCCCTTTCCCAACTTGTGCTCTGTCTCTCTCTCTCGAAAATAAATAAACATTTAAAAATAATTTGGGGCTATTAATAAAGAAACAAATTCAATGCCAAACAGTGAAATTTTCAAGTAATTTAAATTCAATTTGTATTCAACCCAAAAAATATATTAATCAAATAACTTAAATTCAGTTCAATTTATATTCAATCTAAAATATATTTGAATGCCAAAATAAATTAAATGAAGTAAGCAGTGAAATACGGAAAATACAACCATAAAATCAGAATAAAAGCATGTCGCTTACTATCTAGATGGATTAGGACCTACTAAAGCTAAAACTTGGAAAAAAACCTCAAAGTAAATGATCTGTAAACCAAATGAAAACAGCATTCTGGGAAAAATATTTCCAATGAATATAACAAAGTGTTACCACAATTAAAGGCTGTTTTAAATCAGTAAGTTCTGTATTAATAATTTATCTCCACTTTTCTCCCTTGGGAGTGTGTGTCTGGATGTGTGTGTGTGTGTGTGTTTAGATTAAGAGAAAAAAGGAAATAATAGAATAAGAATAAGAATGTGAATCCAAGGCAGGAAGTAGTAGGAATATGCATACCTAAGCAGCAGAAGTCGTTTAACCTCTACCCTTCTTGAAGGTCAGCCGCAACCTTAAGATTAACATAAATTTATTGTTCAGGAGAAGGAAATAGAGGTCAGTAAAATGGCAAGTTTACATGGAGTCAAGAAGATTGCTGACACACCTCTCGACGGACCTATTTCGTCAAAAATGCTTGGAGTCTTCAGGCATCTGGGTGGGTCAGTGGATTAATCCTTCAAGTGGTTAAGCATCTGACTTCAGCTCAGGTCATAATCTCATGGTATGTGGGTTCAAGCGCCCTGTCAGGCTCTGCACTGAAAGCTCAGAAACTGAAGTCCTCTTTGGCTTCTTTCTCTCTGCCCCTCCCTTGCTTGTGCTCTCTCTCTCTCTCTCTCTCAAAAATAAATAAACTTTAAAAAATGCCTTGTGTCTTTCTTGTCTTTCATAGTAATAGTTGTAGATAATGCTTCAGAACAGTTCATTAGCCCACCACAAACTTAGGATCTGTAAATTCGTTCTGCTCAGTGATTTGGGAATTTGCCTAAAGCACTACAACTGATTTGTACTTCAGAATACTGATCCAGGGGTCTGCAGCCTTTTTACAGTTCTATACCTATGACTCAGTCCCCATAGGCAGTTCTGCCATTGAGTAGTAAAGTTATCTTCAAAGTCATTCAGACTGTTTGGTTTGTAAAAGCATTTTTAACTTTAAAAAAGCTCACAAACAGCAAAAAAGCAGTCCTTTATAATAAAACATACACATACCAAATTCTTATAAACCTCTCCAATCTAAAGGACACGTGTTGGATAGAACTCTCAGCTTTTTATTTATATCAGAGAATATTTATTTTTAATTGCCTTTTAAGAAAAACATCCTCCAAATTAAAAAAAAAAAAAAGGATTCGGGGTGCCTTGGTGGCTCAGTCAGTTGAGTATCGACCTTGCCTGATGGTTTTGAGCTCCCACACTGGGCTTTCTGCTGCCAACACAGAGCCAGCTTCAGATCCTGTCTCCCTCTCACCCTGCCCACCCCACTTCATGCTCTCTCTCTCAAAAATGAATAAACATTTTTTTTAAAGATGATCAACGTGGAGTGTTCTGGCAGTGAGACTACTTGGTATGATACCATAATGATGAATACATTTTATTATAAATGGTCCAAACCCATAGAGTGTACAATACCAAGAATGAACTCTTGGATAAACTATGGACTCTGGGTAACAAGGATGTGTCACTGTAGGTACATCAGTTGTAACAAATGCACGACTCTGGTGAGGGATGTTGATAACCAGGGAGGTTATGCATGTGTAGGGGCAGGGAATATATGGAAAATCTCTGCACCTTCGCCTCAATTTTGCTGTGAACCTGAAGTTGCTTTAAAGAGCAAAGTTTATTCTTTAAAAAGACTCACGCAAGAGTCCTATTGTAGTTAATAGATTTTGGGTTTAGAATGGTCACTGAAAATCATATGTGAAGTCACCTTATGTAGGTTTGAAAATGTAAAATCAAATAATGATGTCAGACAACCTGATCTAATTATCTACCACCAGCTGGTGTTTGTTGGTGTTTTCTTAATAGATTAAGTGATTATGTAAATCCAGGCAAAATGACTTGAACTTGTGTTTACAGCTATGATAACCTAATCTTCTGTTAAGAGTGTAATACAATATCTTAAGAGTCTAGTCTTTGGAAATTCCACAAAAAAATCTGAATAATTGAATTCAGTCCTCCACATTATCCAGAAAATAGAGACTCTCACTAGTGGTCATTAGGATGCCAAGTTACAGTCACCAGTGAGTTTTGTTTTATAAAACAACCAGCCTGACTGATTGACTTTCCTCTAAATTGCTATCATGAGACCATTTATAATGCTTATCTTATGCTTTTGTTAAATGCGGCACCTGGCATCTGACAGTTAGGCATCTGACTCCTGATTTTGGCTCAGGTAGTGTGATCTCACAGTTGTGAGATCGAAACTGGAGTAGGGCTCTATGCTGACAGCATTCAGTCTGCTTGGGATTCTCTCTCTCCCTCTCTCTCTGCCCCTCCCTTGCTTATGCACACTCTGTTTCTCTCAAACTATATAAATAAATATTTAAAAAAATCAAGAATAAGAAGGCAAACATACAGACTCCTTAGATGTAAATAAGACAATAAGAGGATTTCATGAACAATATTATGCCTATGCACTCGACAACTTAGATAATATTAACAAACTCCTTGAAAAATATATCTTATAAAAGCTGACAGAAGAAGAAATAGAAAATCTGAGTGGTATGATTTATATTAAAGATATTAAACTTATTGTTTAAAAAAAAATCTTCTTCCAACTTTGGCTCAGGTCATGATCTCACGATTCGTGGGTTCAAGCCCCGCATTGGGCTCTGTGCTGACAGCTCGGAGCCTGGAGCCTGCTTCAGATTCTGTGTCTCTCTCTCCCTGCCCCTGCCCTGCTCATACTCTGTCTCTCTCCCCATAATAAATAAACATTAAAAAAAATCTTCTCACAAATAAAACTCCAATTATCTCTTTCAGTGAAATACTCCCAACATTTAAGAAAGAAATAGCACAAATTTAAGCAAATTGTTCCAGAGAAGAAAAAGAGAATTAATACTTCCCAGTCCATAACTTTGATATCTAATCCTGACAAGAGTATTACAAGATATGAAAATTATGGTATGGGCTCTAATATATATATATATACATATATATATACATATATATGTAAAAATCATTCTCATAGATGGAGGAAAAAAGCAAAAAAGCATTTGACATAACTCAAAGCCCGTTCACAATTTTTCAGTAATTATTAACAAAAAGTGAAATTTCATAGTCTAATAAAGATTTTCTAGAGAAACTTATGACAAATATTATATTTAATGAAGAATTTGAAAGTTTTCCCATAAGAATAGGAAGGAAATAAGAATGTCTGCTATTTCCATTTCCCAACACTATTATCGATGACTTATTCAAAGCAATTAGACAAGAAAAAGAAATAACACTTTTTCAAGCAGTGAGCCTGAGCTTCTTTAAGATTTGGTAACCCAGGAAGCTGCAGTGGACTTATTTTATTTTATTTTTTCTCATTTTATTTTTTAGAGAGAGAGACATAGTGTAAGTGAGGGAAAGGCAGAGAGAGAAGGAGCCACAGAGTCTGAAGCAGGCTCCAGGCTCTGAGCTGTCAGCCCAGAGTCTAACATGAGGCTCCAACCCACAAACTGCGAGATCAGCCGAAGTAGGTCGCTTAACCCACTGAGCCATCCAGGTACTCCTGAGACCCAGTTCTAGTGGCTCTTGTAGCTGCTGCATTTGAATTCTTGCTATGCAGCATTACTGATAATGCCAAGCTGATACCTGGCTGTATGGTCTGAGTTTGTCCTAAATTTTTTCCCCATTGAAGTGTTCCCATCTATTTCTAATTGCCGAAGTAGTACTGACAGCAGTTTTATAAGCTTTTGATCACCTTCTGATAAAAAGACTCACCAAATCTTCCTACCAACCACCTTGATGTCAACCTGAAATTCATTAGTGTTTGCTAAGAGCAAAGTTGAATGGCATCACCCATGATTTTGAGGTTCCAAAATTTGGCGGAGGGCAGGCATTGGTTGTGTTATATAATCCGCAGTGTCGTCCAGATGGATGTGTTACTGTCTGGCCCCTGGCTTCTCACAGTATCCGCCCCATGAGAGGTGAATGAAACAGAAGTCCTTTTTAACCTTGTCGGTGCGAACTATCCTTCATGGGAATCTCTAGGTGTGATAAATTATCAATGGGCTTTTGAAATTATTTTTTGATCTGCTTTTTATTTCCAAAAGGCCTGATATCTGTGATATTAGCATTTCCTAAGGCTAACAAAAGATACAATTTTTCAACTATCGATTTTCAGATTTATGTTCATATTAGGTTTTTATTAAGCTAAGCCCATAAACCTTGGTGAATCCACATCTGGCAAATGTTCAAGAATTAGTCCGTGATAGGAGTAGATTTCTACTAGTTTTTGACAGTCTCAGTGTTGGCCACAGCCGGGAACTCAAGTCTTTTTAATCAATTTTTTTGTTTTTCAAGGAGCTCTTCCCACAGAAAGTTGAGGGGGAAAAAGTCAAGAGTCAGTCAGCTGCTCTTTGTTTTCTTCTCCAGTTGCACACAGCAGATTTCTCTTTCATTTTTTTTATTAAATTTATTGATTAAATTAATTAATTTAGTGTGAGATCATGACTTGAGCTGAAGTCGTATGCTTAACTGACTGAGCCACCCAAGTGCCCCTATTTTATTTTATTTTTAAGTTTATTTATTTATTTTGTGACAAAGACAGAGAGAGAGAGCAGGGGAGGGGCAGAGAGAAAGAGAGAGAAAATTCCATTTAGGCTCTGCACTGTCAGCACAGAGCCTAATGTGGGGCTTAAAATAACAAGCCCCAACATGATGAGCTGAGCCAAAATCAAGATTTGGACACTTAACCAACTGAGCCAACAAGGCATCCCCAATTTGATAATTAAAAATTTTTTAATGTTTATTTATTTTTGAGAGAGAGAGAGAGAGAGAGAGAGAGAGAGAAGGGCAGGGAGAACGAGGGAGACGCAGAATTCGAAGCAGGATTCAGACTCTGAGATGTCAGCACAGAGCCCCATGAGAGTTTCGAAATCACAAACCATAAGGTCGTGACGTGAGCCATAGTCAGCTGCTTAACCGACTGAGCCACTCAGGCATCCCTGATAATTGTTTTGTTTGTTTGTTTGTTTGTTTGTTTTGCTTTTTAAAACTTTATTTCAATATAACTAAGCTTAGAGAAATACACTCATATTGGTTAATAGAATGCAATTTAAGTGTAACTTATCCTACAAAATTTATACCAAAACCTTGGTACATGGTTTTAGTGTTTAAAAAAAAAAGGATTTGCAGTCTGGTTTATTTTTAATCTATTTAATCTATTACAAATGTATATAAAAGATCCTCCCATCAAATGCTACTAAAGCAGGCAGCAAGAAACTTCAGAAATTAACCTTTTAATTTATCTTGGAAAAATAACACTTATTGCACTGTAAAAGTTTAGAAAAGGTGATTTTTATCTAAATTTTCACTTTTAAAATTTCTGGCAATTTTAGATTATTTTCATATGTTTATAACAATAGGGACTAAACTCCCAAGCATTAGATAACTTTGTGAGACAACCTATAGGTCAGCATCAGTGATTTGTTAAACTGTGATAGGCATCAACGAAATACACGCAGTGTATTACCTTTGTTATAAATAATTTTCTACAGCATCCACGCCATGGTGACTATAGTTAATAATACTGTATTGCATATTTGTAAGCTGAGAAGAGAGATCTTAAAAGTTCTCATCATGAGACAAAAATTATGTAACTATGTATGGTGATGGATGTTAACAAGACTTCTTATGGTGATCATTTTGCAATATATACAAATATCGAATCATGTTGTAACACTTGAAACTAATAATGTTATATGTCAATTATATCTGGGTTAAAATATAATTTTCTGGGGGACACCTGGGTGACTCAGTAAATTCAGTGTCTGACTCTTGATTTCGGCTTAGGTCATGATCGTGAGATTGAGCCTGCACAGACTCTCCACTGACAGTGTAGAGACTGGTTGGGATTCTGACTCATTTCCCTCTCTTTCTGTCCCTTCCCCACTTGTGCTCTCTCTCTCTCAAAATAAATAAATAAATAAATTTAAGACTAATTTTATTATTTTTATTTTTGTTTATAAATTTCTAAAATTTATAATTTTTATAATTATTTTTATTTTATGCATGTTATTAAAGATAATTGTGGAAATAATTTTTGTGTAAATAAGTATTATCACATGATATGATATTATAAGTATATACACACACACATACACACACATGCAAAGTATTTTGTTTAAAATTATTCACCAAGATACATGAGTACACAAAGTAGATTTTATTTTTTCATGAATCAGTCATTAAAAAAATAGTCATCAAATATTGAAGGTATGAAAATCACTAGCAGAGTTAATTCCACCAATTACTGTATATACAATTATTTAAAACCCAATTGAGTGCCAACATGCACTTTTTATTTTTTATGAGAAAGTTGCACAGTGCAGATGTGTTGGTTTTTCCATTTAATGTTTTATTGCTGTAACATAATCAGATAAACAATAGCTGGAGTTTAATTAGCAATGACAAATTTAAAAAGTAGAGTAAGAAAACAAATTTTAAAAATTGTAAGGTCAGGGGTGCCTGGGTGGCTCAGTTCGTTAAGCATTCAACCCTTGATGTCAGCACTGGTCGCTGAGCATGGAGCCTGCTTGGGATTCTCTCTGTTCCTCTCTCTCTACCCCTCCCCACTCATGCTCTTGCTCTCTCTCTCTCTTTCTCTCTCTCAAAACAAACAAATAAACATTAAAAAAAGTGATGTCAATCAAAAAGAATGAAATCATTCCATTTGAAATGACATGGATGGAGCTACAGTGTATTATATTAAGCAAAATAAGTCAGTCGGAGAAAGACAAATAAAATACTACATGATTTCACTTATATGTGGGATGTAATAAATAAAACAGATGAACAAAAGGGAAAGAAAAATAAAGAGAGAGGCAGGGGTGGTAAGCAAAACATAAGGGATAAAGAACAAACTGACGGTTGCTGGACGGAGGTGGGTGGGGCATGTGCTAGGTAAGTGATGGGTGTTAAGAAGGCAGTTGTTGTGATGAGCACTGATTGTTGTATGTAAATGATGATGCACACGGAATTCTACACCTGAAACCAATTTTACCATCCATGTTAACTAACCAGGATTGAAATAAAAACTTGAAAAAAAAAAAAGTTGTGAGATTAAAGCGCATAGAATGAAAAATCATTTAACAACGTAATTGCTTCAGTTAAAATGTCTTTTTGAACAACTTGTGCGAGTTCAACTTTCTTCCATCATATCCCAAAGCAAGTCCAGATTCTGTTAGGGCATTAGTTCTGTAAGTTCTAAACCCTAATTAGCCATTTTTAAACCTTTCTTTGTTACCTAATTAGCCACTCCCGATTCTTTCGGAGGACGATAGCCAATCTCAAGAAGTAGGCGTGGCCTTAGGTGAGCTGGACCGCATAAAAAGCACATCAGTCTAGGGAGGACTTCTTATCCAGGGTAGACTGGCTGAAATTTGCAGCCACCAGGCTTTTGGGAGCAGAGAGTTCCTGCTGACCCTGATAGCACCAGACTTTCCAGACCTTCCAGACCTTCCAGACTTTCCAGAGGTGAGACCACTCAGCAGACTCTGGTGAGTATGGAATTTACAGTAAATATCTTCATGCCTAGTTTCTCTTCTGCAAATACTTTGAAGTTAGTTGTCCTGCTTGGGTCTTGTCCAACCAAACAAATAGCTTTCCTAGTTATTTAAAAGGATGTAAATATTTAAAATATCTGTGTAACTAGAGCATTTGTATAAAATAATATTTGCTACATTAGGCTGATTAATTTTTGCACTTTTTTTATTTAAAAAAAATCTTAATTTTTATTTATTTTTGAGGGAGAGAGACAGAGTGTAAGTTGGGGGAGGGGCAGAAAGAGAGGGAGACACAGAATCTGAAGCAGGCTCTGAGGTCAGACGCCTAACCCCCTGAGCCACCCAGGTGGCCCGGTTATTTTTTAATTCTATTACCTTATATGTTACTAAATTTTTTTTTTATGTTTTAGAGATTTATGCAGTTTTTACGCAGCTTTGGAACTCATAAACACCTGAAATGTTCAACATAATGTATGTATGTAATAGTCTTTATACCCATCAATGTGAAAGCTTAGTGTGCTGAGTTAATTAGAAACCCCTTGTGGTAAAAATCCTATTTCCTCTCCTTCTAAAACCTTCAGTTTGCAGACTAGATTTAAACAGTTCTAACCAACTGGTAAGGACTCCCAAGAAATGACACTGGTCACCATGCGGAAATACCAAAAATAAAGATGAATTGATCACTCTTCTCTTAACTGCGTCTCTGTAGTTTCTAGGGCAGAAAGTAAATCCCAATATTTATTCTCTATCTTTGTTAAAAAAAAAAAAAAAGATTAATCGTTGCTGATTAGCACTGTGGCTTCAACATTTACCAGTTCAAGATGTGAAGACGCTCTGATGATCTAAACTGATTCTGGGAAAATTATTTTCCCAGCACAGAGCCTGATGCAGGTCTCAAACTCATGAACTGCGACATCATGACCTGAGCCAAAATCAGACACTTAACAGACTGAGTCACCCAGGTGCCCCTGCACTTTATTTTCTGAAAGGGGAAGTATTGCTATTAAAGTTAGAAGCACAAATTCAACTGATTACAGTTGTAGGAGTCAAAGTTGAAGTCAACACGGATTAAATTAAACAAACTTAAATTAAACCTAATCAATTTTATTTGTCTTTAGAAAAGTACACCAGTCAGTTTGGAGACAGGATGCATGGAGGCTGTTAGCATAGAGATGAAGCGTATGGTCATGGAGTCATGGAGAGAGAGAGAAACATGTGCACGAAGAGAGACAGAGGGAGTGACTGAGGTTCTATATGGGCTTCTGTACCAATCAGTTAAAAAATGTAACTCTGGAATCATCCTAACTTTCACTCACTGTCCCAATCTTTAAGAGGTAGTAATTTAGCTCTGATTGAGAACACTGTCTATTTGACCTTTATTTATTTTTGAGAGAAAGAGTAAGACAGAGCATGAGTAGGGGAGCAGCAGAGAGGGGCTGAGTGGACACAGAATCCGAAGCAGGCTCCAGACTCTGAGTTGTCAGCACAGACAACTGTATATCACTGAAATAATGACCTGGGCCAAAGTCAGATGCTTAACTGACTGAGCCACCCAGGCGCCCCAAGAACACTGTGAAATCAAAAAGATGGTGAGGACACTTTTGTCCCATTTTCTCATTTGTGCATACCATAAACCCAACCTGTCTATATTTACCATGCCTCCGTTTGTACTGGGGTTAAATTAATAGGTGGATTAGATAGAGCTCAAGCAGACAAGCTTTTGTCTAAAGGCTTTCCCCCTTCATCAGGGCAGAAGAATGACTTTCTCTCTCTTTTCTTTTTAAAAAATGTACAGAAATATGGATTTGGACACCTTGCAAGCCTTGCAGAATGAACTCATCTGCTCCGTTTGTATGAACTACTACATAGATCCTGTCACCATTGACTGTGGGCACAGTTTTTGCCGTCCCTGTCTGCACCTCTGCTGGGAGGAAGCCCAGACCCTATTGTCCTGTCCTGAGTGCAGGGGAATTTCAGAGAAGTCAGACTTCAAAACCAATATTGCACTGAAGAAGCTGGCATCCCTTGCCAGACGGGCCAAAGCTTATCATGTCAACAGCTCTGAGGAGCAGATCTGTGTGATACACAAAGAGGCAAAGGGGATCTTCTGTGAGGCTAACAAGAGCCTGCTCTGTCGGCCCTGCTCTGAATCACCAGAGCATGTGGCTCATGGCCACAGTCCGGTACAGTGGGCTGCTGAGGAATACAGGGTAAGTGATGGCTCTAGACCAATCTGAACTCTTATAGGCTTCTAAGTCAGAGAGAAAGGTGAGGAAAATGATCATGACATTGATGTGAGTAGAGATCGTTGAAGGTGGTGATTTTTCAATATAAATACCAAGATGTAAGTACATCCTTTCAATGTTGTTGATCAATTTTGATGCCATAATCATAGCTATGTTGAACCATTAGCAAGGGAAATTTCCTTGGAAACATTGTCCAAATCTGTGTGTTCAACGTAATTGTGGGGCAACTGGCTACTACCAAGAACATTGGTTCTGATGCAAGCTTGATAAAAATTTGAGTGCCAATTTCTCAGGAAATGGCTAATATTATCTATAGACTACCCTCAAATCTCTAGTACTTTTGTCACCTCTGGTATCACAAATATTGGAATCTAATTAGAATATGGAGAGAAATGTGGCCACTCCATGCTAACTCGAGATTACTGTTTTCTCAGCCAATGACTTTTCCCATAGATAAGGGGATGAAATCTATAATATCATCTTCTGTGTTGCTAAAGTTCATGGTTATTTGGCAGGAGAAACTTTTGAAGAGAATGGGCACTTTATGGAACGTGACTCAAGAAATGCAGAATGATCTGAATCAAGAAACCAACAAAATCCAGTCATTCAAGGTAAGAATGAAAATGTTCTATCTATTTTTATGCAGATTGACATAATGCTGGTTTAGACTTTTGGCTACATTTAAGTTGCCAATTAAAGGGTCATTGTTTTCCAGGAAAGAGAAATGGTTTCAAATGATGTATCAGTAATCATAGAGATACAGGCCAATAAAAGCTAGTCCAAATAATGCTAGTATACCCAGGTCATGGGAGGCATTCCTAGTCCAACCCTGCAGGTTTGGATAAACCTTCTCAGACACCGAGTTTAAGAAAACATTGCAATAGGGGTTCCTGGTGACCCGGTTAAGCATCCAACTCTTTTTAAAAATTTTTTTAACATTTATTTATTTTAGAGAGAGAGAAAGAGACAGAGCCTAAGCAGGGGAGGGACAGAGGGAGAGGGAGACGCAGAATCTGAATCAGGCTCCAGGCTCTGAGCTGTCAGCACGGAGCCTGTCACAGGGGTAGAACTCACAAACCATGAGATCATGACCTGATCCGAAGTCAGATGCTTAACCCACTGATCCACCCAGGTGCCTCAAGCATCCAACTCTTGATTTTAGCTCAGGTCATAATTTCGTTGTTTGTAAGATAGAGCCCCACATCAGGCTGTATGCTGACAGCGGAGAGCCTGCTTGGGATTCTCTCCCTCCCTCTCTCTGCCCATGCCCTGCTCCTGTGTGTGCTCTCTCTCTCACTCTCGCTCTCTCTAAATAAATAACCTTAAAAAAATTGCAATGAATTTGACTTGAAGAAGAGGAGAGCCATAGGATAGCCCAAGAGGAAAAGTAGAAAATTTAGTTTAAAGATCTGTAAAGTGTGGTATATACATAAATTTTTAAGCATTTAGAAAAATCAGGCAAAGAAACAAAAGAAAAGGAAGTTCAGGTAAGAGAGGAAATAATTGATGGAGCATCACAGCAAGAGGGTCTGGGACTCCTTAGAGGGCTTGATTTGAACAGGGAAGGAGTCTAAGAACATAGAGAAAGGGTGAACAGAAAGGATTAGCAAATATTCCAGACATTTGGAGATGTGAGGCACAAAGTTTGTCAAGTACTTGCTCGATAACACCAAGAAATAGTATTTGAAGATTGAGGTTTTCTGTTGAGAGTAAGGGTATGTAACCCTTTACACGTACCATCTCCCCAGGAATATGTACTCTTAAGGAAGACGATGATTAAAGTGCAATATCAGAAGATGCAACTATTTCTCCGTGAGGAGGAACAACTCCATCTGGAGACTCTGGAGAAAGAGGCGGAGGAGATTTTCCAGCAACTCAAGGAAAGTGAATTCAGAATGACCCAACAGAGGGAGAGTCTGAAAGAAATGTACAGAGAGCTGACGGAGATGTGCCACAAGACCGACCTGGAGCTACTTCAGGTGAGAAGGGAGGGTCCATCCTCAGAGACAGGAATCCTGTGGGCAACGTTCCCATGACATTGAAATGCTATCCGCTATACCATTACTCTCAGCTAAGTGATGATGACTGTTGACTTCCATCATTCTGTTTGTCCAATCATTATTTCCTCATCTCCTCATCGTCTTTGGCAGATTTTTTCCCTTTTAGTAGCTAACCTAGGGCAAAATTATTCCTGTATAATTAGGAGTATTAATCACATGGACAAATGATCCAAAATCAGAAAAACCCTGTAACCAGAGGAAGGTTAGCTTTGTTGGAGTAGTTCTCAATGTATGTTTTCCTAATCCATTGTCACTCTCTGTTTCCCCCGCCCCAGATAACTTGCTGAAGACACTGAGATTTTGCCCTTTGCCTAGGCAAGAATTGCAGAATGTGGCCATCAGTTTTAATGCACTCTATAGCTTTTCTTAAATGTAATTTCTCTGCTTTGCTTTAATTGTTGTCGTAAATGATCAGATCTCTTCTTGGGAATAAGACGGGGCTCTGAGTGACGGTGGAAACCTAGATGGTGTTGCATCTCTGCACAGCCACTTCCTGATCTCCTTCTTTCCTTAGTATATCCTGAGGAAGACTGTCCTGCTTTAGTTTAGGTTCTATTACTAAGGTAGTCTCTGCTTGTTTCTTAGAGGGGAATAAGAGAAAAAATACATTGTTTAAATAAACAAGCAAGAACACTGGAGAAGAAGCAAAAGGACAAAACTCTTGTGATTAACATTATTTATTTTTCCTTGCAGAACTTGGGAAATGTACTACAAAGGTGAGTGTCCACTAATGATTTCTGATTGCTGAACAAGTCTCTTGTTCTTATTGATAAGGTGGATGGGCATGTTTTGAGCTCTTAACATCATTTTCTGTGACTACTTTTGTTGTTGTCTTTGTTGTTGTTAAAGCTTATTTATTTTTGAGAGAGAGAGAGAGAGCACAAGCAGGGGAGGGACAGAGAGAAAGAAAGGGAGAGAGAGAATCCCAAGCAGGCTCCACACTGTCAGCTCGGAGCCCGATGTGGAGCTCGATCCCACAATCTGTGAGATCATGACCTGAGTGGAAACCAAGAGTAAGACACGTAACCGGCTGAGCCACCAAGGCGCACCTCTGTGACTACTTTCTATTTCTTTTAAAAGAAGCCTGAAGACCTTCTGCTCCTTGGTCTCAGTTTTCTTCTTGTGTGGACGAATTCAAATATACTTAAAAACCATACGACATTCTGGACTCTGTTCCACTCACTGCTCCCAAATCCTCTCCAGCCTCATCACAATAAAACTTACTGAAGGAATTTTCTAACGTGTAATAGAAGGGGTTCCTAGGGTTTCCACCTCCTAGAGAGTTGGAGGTGAAAAAGACAAGAAAGAGGGAGATTCCCCAAGAATGGAAAGGAGGGGAGTGTGAGTTTGTTCCCAGCAGTAGTAATGACCTCACCTATTCCTTCACGGCACATCCCGTGGTAGGCAGGGCCTCACAGGGAATGGCTTCCTCGTGCCCACTGAGGGCGTCAGACCCTCGTGATCAGGGTTGCCAGGCTGAAAGTAGATTCTCTTGCTGGACAGAAAAGAACAAAGCTATCCGACTCAATGGGCTCTCCCCTTTTAGACACTGATTATATCATTAGTGACTACTTGCAGACTGAAATCCCAAAAGCTTTGCCTGAACTTTGTGCTCTCTGTAAGACCCCAGGATCTTTGCTTTACTTATGGTGGAATAGAGGGAGGGAATGATCCTCAGTAATTTTAGAAATGTAACAATGTCTGAGAAGAATGGAGAACTTAGAGTCTGATGTAATTTAAATTTACAAAAAAGGGTAAATGTATACCCAACAAACCAAAATGGGAGAATTCTGATGAAAATCCTTTGATCGAACACTACTACTTTGGTAACGGTAGTGTATTGACCTTTGGCCCAGAAATATAACTGATGTCATTGTTTACAGGGCTGAACTGGTGCAAATGCAGAAACCTCAGCCCGTGATTCCGGAGCTCACTTCATATGGCATCACAGGAATTCTAGATATACTGAACAACTTCAGAGGTAAGAATCAGCCCTTTGGCAACCAGTCTTCGGTTTCTTTAGTGGTTCTTGGGGATGAGTCTCCTTTCTCTTTTAAGTTTATTTTTTTCTGACATGAAAGTAGTATATGACTTTCCAAACTTAGTATCTCTTTTCTCTCTAAATAGTCATATTACAATGATTAAGACTAAATTTTCCAACTTATACTTTACTGAAAATGCAAAGCAAGATATATATTTTGAGTTGTATCTGACACAAACAGCAAGAGAAGGGTCATCGGGTTGGTCATGCAGTTATGAAGAGATAGAATATTTAGTGCTCAGAGTAACAATCAAGATGTGTGTTTATTCAGTTTACTCCAGTCTTGAAAGTTTAAATTGGTAGTTTTTGTTCCATATTCCAAGTACCTTTATCATGCATTGTACAAAGAATATTTATTACTTATAAAATCAGAAAGCTTTGACAGAGAAAGACCAAAATTGTCATTGGCAGAGTAATTTTAATGTTATTAGAGCAATCTCAAAGCCACTGAAAGGCAAGGAATGGGTGAACAGGACCGAAACATAGTGGGACCACAACAGAGAGCAGCTCTAGACCACACAGGGCTGAAGCTGGGATTCGACTATATCCAGGGGCTGAACAGATAAAGCCAGAACATTCTTTTCAAAAACTTCTAAATTAGGCATATGTGGATCTCTATCAAATTTTTTGACATTTGAAAATGTCACAGGTATCAGTTATATCCCAGTCAATACTCACATAATAGCAAAGTGCTATTTATTATTATTAAAGATAAACAACAAAGGAAGAGTTTTCTAAAGTAAAGAAAAAATAAATTAGGTGTGTCCTGAAATAAATTATCCAGACTGACATTAAATGACTACTTTACACAGTTCACGGTAGGTCTGGATGTTTTTCCTTCTTCTGTATGATTTGAAGGGTTTCTGTGTGCTATAGAGGCAGTCACAACATGTCCTCTTCATAGATAAAGCCATCTGAACTCTCTTTACTTTCTTTGTTTTGTATTTCCTTGAAGGAGGGGAAATGAAGAGGTCATTGGTGGGTAGAAAATCTCTGCTCCTCGGGACATGGAAATACTATTCACTGACCTCATTTTTGCCTCTCTTTGCAGTGGATAATGTGATGAGTCAGGAAGCCACCGGTCGCTACCTGTGCCTTTCTGAGGATGCTGGAAGTGTGACGCTTGGAGTCACCCACCCTGGCGTGCCCAGAGAGCCTGCGAGCATGGCGAGCCTTGCAAGATGGGGATCTTGGGTTTTCACCTCTGGTAGACATTACTGGGAGGTGGATGTATCGTGCTCCCCAAACTGGATTCTGGGAGTCTGTAAAGATTCTTTGACCAGTGATATTGATATCATTAGTGATCCTGAGGCAGCATTTCTTCTGTTTTCTTTGAAGATAAATAATCATTACAGTCTCTCCACCAACTCCCCGCCCTTAATTCAGTATGTGAAAAGGCCTCTGGGTCAGATTGGAGTATTTCTGGATTATGACAATGGAACTGTGAGCTTCTATGATGTTTGCAAAAGTTCCCTTATATACAGTTTCCTTCCTTCCTCCTTCTCTTTCCCTCTGAAGCCTTTCCTTTGCTTTGGTTCCCTCTGAAACATCAAATTTTATGAACATTTATTTGATGAATTCCAGTGTCTGAGGAAATTCCTGTCATGAAACCTCTTCATATAAAACAACAGGATAATACGGGTCTTTGAGCACATTGTAACTTAAGGGAAGAGAACCATTGTAGGTTTATAAAAGGGCATAACTTCATTGAATGTATAAATTTGTATATTAAATGTTCTTTTAATAAAAATTGTTTATTTTGGAGCATTTTCTGGAATACAATCAACGTCTTGTCTTCTTTTTTTAGTAACAGTTTTGGTAAGATGAAATTTACATACCATAAAAGTCATTCGTCTAAAGTGCATACCAAATTCAGAGGCACTAGGTGGCTTAGTCGGTTAAGCATCTGACTCTTGATTTTGGCTCAGGTCATGATCTCACGGTTTGTGAAATCAAAACCCGCGTGGGGCTTCATGCTGACAATGTGGAGCCTGCTTGGGATTCTATCTCTCTCCATCTCTTTCTGCCTCTTTCTCTTCTCTTTCTTTCAAAACTAAAAAAAAATTATGTAGTACAAAATTCAGTGGTTTTCAGTAATATCTCAAGAGCTGTGCAACAATCATCATGATTTAATCCCAAGACATTTCCATCACCCCCAAAGAAATAAATACCCATTAATATTTACTCTCTATTCATCCTCTTATCCCTTGTCAACCCCAACTTTTCTTGCGATCTGTATGGATTTGTCTATCATATACATTGCATGCAAATCCAGTCACACGCAACATGTGGCTTTTTGTATTTGTATTTTTGTATTTAGTAAACATTTGCATAATGTTTTCAAGTCTCGTCTGCATTGTGAACAATGTGTTTTAATTGCATATTTGAAGCAGACTGGAGTAGAAGAAATGAAGTGGTATATATATATCTCAGCTTAGAAAGCAAAAAGAGTGGATGCTTAGTCTTCTCTTCAAGGCTGACCTAGTTAGATAGATCCAAGTATCTGACAGAGATTGTCATTTCTCTAAACCCTAGTCATTAATCATATTTTGACTGAAACTAGAGCTTTTTAGGGAAGTCCTTCTGACTCTACAGACCAGCATAGTCCCTCTTATTCCATACCTCTAAGCATATTATACTACCTTATTATAATTATGCACAAAGTTTCATCAAATTGGTAAATGCTTATTAGATTAAAACTTATTAGATTGATACCTATTAGATCGAAATCCTAAGAGAATAGGGACAGTATATGTCTCATTTACAACTCTTTTTCTGCCATCCAATGTGGTACTTAGAACATAAAATACAATAAATACAACATGAATAAATGAATGAATAAATGAGCAACAGAGTAAATGTAAACAAATATTATTTCAGCTTTGAGACATGGTTTTCCAAAATGCAGCTAACCTAATAGGACAGAAAATACTAATGGGTAATATCAACAACAGATAAGAAATAGATTAATTTCCAGATTCATAGACTAAGAAAAGTCCATTATTTTAAGATGTGAAATAACTACAGCATAATTTTATTCTGTAGTGTTGATTTTGAGATTTCCCTGGGATAATCGATATAATCTAGTAGAGATGAAGACCCTACACAAAGTGATAAAGTGATAGGGAAATAGGAAACAACATTTGAATAATAGAGACTGTCAGGTTCTAAATAGACTGACATATGTGTTAAATTACTTACTAAACATAAAGTGGTATTAACTTCTCTAAGCAGGGCATAAAACAAAACCAGTTTAAATTTGAAAAAATTATACAGATGACAGAGAATTCAGAATTCTATATCACCATGTGATATCTATTATCTTGTAAAAAAAGTTTTTAAGAAAGAAATAAATACTCT
Source organism: Paguma larvata (assembly GCA_030068075.1). Classification (NCBI taxonomy): domain Eukaryota; kingdom Metazoa; phylum Chordata; class Mammalia; order Carnivora; family Viverridae; genus Paguma; species Paguma larvata. The sequence continues at coordinate 41,540,630 of CM057831.1, read as the reverse complement.
GGAGTATAGTCTTAGGGTAAATAATCTCTAATGTGCTTAATCCCATGACACTGATGGTTGATGTTTTCTTTCTTTCTTTTTAAAAATTTTTTTTAAGTTTATTCATTTTTAAGACACAGAGAGAGACAGAGCATGAGCAGGGGTGAGGCAAAGAGAGAGAGAGGGAGACACAGGATCTGAAGCAGCCTCCAGGCTGAGCTGTCAGCACAGAGCCTGACGCGGGGCTCAAACCCATGAACCATGAGAGCATGACCTGAGCCGAAGTCAGATGAATAACGAACTCAGCCACCCACGTGTGCTGAGTTGGTGTTTTCTACAGTGCTTCTGTTCCATTCCTATTGGTTCACGCTTAGGCATTAGAGCACACCAAGCTGCAAGAAACATCTGAGAATTCTAGATACACAATAAAAAGGAGACTCGTTTGTATGGTTTCATAAGAAAATATTGAAATGACTGGCAGTGTAGGAGAAATTCCAACAGATTGTGATTAAAGAAAAAAACAGGGAGCCTCAACAAAAGAGATATGGTGTTGCTCAAGGCTAGGTCCAGGTCTCAGAGTCCAAGAAGGAATAAACTCTGCTCTTCACCATTGTCAAGGTGACAAGTGTTTACCTATTCAAAGCCTGGTTCACTGAGAGCCATGAGGCAAGGAGCCTCTTTCTTGTCATTGACTCCCCTAAATGGGTGACTAAGATAGAAACAATTCCCCAAATTTTGTAAATAGTTATCCGAAATGTTCCATTATTTTTTCATTCTAATACCCAGATTCTGTAGTTAACTTTCTTCCTCTCCCACAGCTTTCAGACACTACTGTATTGACTAATAGACTCTATTGCGAGTTTCTTCCTGACTTGCTGCCTCTTTCCAGTGGATCTGATTGTATAATCTTATCTGCTGGAGCTTCAATCTAGCACTCCTTTTCTATTTTTGCCTGTGGTTCCTGAGATTTTTTTTTAATCTATGCTAAAATTTTGCTGAGTAACAGCAAATACATCCTAAATTTAGTCATCTTAATTTTTCTTCCTTTTCAAAGAAAATTTTATAGCTAGCATTCTTCTGATTTCTCTTAGATTTCCTTGTACCTGCAGGCAGAATTAGCTACTTTAAAGACATTCAGTTATTTGCCTTTGATTTTAGAAGATGGGGAGAGTTTGTGTTTCTATTTGGTACATTTTCTCAGCCATCATATCACGAGTATCTTATTCTTGATAGTCCTGGAGATACTTATCACATTCATTCTATCCACCTCTCAGGTTTCATTACTTATATTAGAATTAATATAACCTGAAACTTACTTATGATTGAAATGAAATCAAGGTAAGGCCACTAGAAAACTTCCCAGTTATTATATTCAACACCTGGGACTGCCTTGGTTTCTTACCCATGAAATTAAGGTATTTATTCCTTTACCTGGTCACATTTTTTTATATGGCAAAAATTTTTAATTTTTTATAAAACAAAAATTAAAAATGATACGGAAGAAAATGTTGCAAGAAAATGATCTTATAATACACATAACCTTGACTAACCCTCCCTTCATTTCTGTGCTGGATTTAGGAGACACGAAGAAAGGTAACTTCATTCTTAGATTCAAGACGAAAACAAATGAGGATTGGGATGGAGATCAGATTGTTTTTGCTGAATTAAGAGAGTCCTAATAAGATATCTTAGTTGGGAGGCTTTGTTAAAAAGTGACATGTAGCCTTTTCTCAATTTTTGAAAAAAAAAATTTTTAATGTTTATTTCTTTTTGAGAGAGAGAGAAAGAAAGAGCAAGGGAGGGACAGAGATAGGGAGAGAAATGCAGGCTCTGTATTGACAACAGAGAGCCTGATGTGGAGCTCAAACTCACGAACTGCGAGATCATGACCTGAGCTGAAGTCAGACACTTAACTGACTGAGCCACCCAGGCGCCCTTCTCTTTTTTTTTAATGAAGTATACTTGACACATAAATTACATTAGCTTCAGGTATACAACGCATTGTTTCAACATCTCCATGCATTGCGTTGTGCTCACCACAAGTGTAGTTACCATTTGTCACCATACAACACTTGTACAGAATCACTGGCTGTGTTCCCCATGCTGTACCTTTTATCCTGGTGATTTATTCATTCCACAACTAGAGGTTAGGCTTTTTTCTTTAAAATGTAATTGTGTTAGGGCACCTGGGTGGCTCAGTCGGTTAAGCATTAAGAGAGAGCACAGCAGGAGAGGGGCAGAGAGAGAGAGAGAGACAGACAGAGAGAGAGAGAATCCCAAAGCAGGCTTTGTTTTGACTCTGTATTCTGATTCTTCAGCATGGCTTTCATGGACATTGAAGGAGAAAATGAGAAACATCCACTTAACGATTACAAGTATGGGGCTGCAGAAGAAACCAGAAGAAATCCACCAAACAGCCATAATTTTCTGAGCATTAAAGAGAAAAAGCCACATTCATCAGTTAAACAGAAACTATCCTTCTTGTCCAGTGCCCTGAGTAGACAGATGGAACACCAAAAATAAAATGTCTTTCAACAAGAAAAAAATAAAAATAAAATAAAAATAAAAGTAAACAAAACTATCTTTTTTTCCCTTCTACTTAGTGCAGATAGGAATTAGAGGGAAATGGCGAGCCTGTATAACTTTCAAAATAAAAATTCGAAGAAAGCAACTGAATCTTCTGTCTTAGGAAATCATGTCAATACATAGTACAAATACACAAAGGGGTAGAGGCTGAGTCACTACACTGGCTATAACTTGGCAGAGGAGGGGTAAGTGAGATGGAAGCTGCCAGAAAGGGTAGAGAGGGTCACCCGGAGGATCACCATTTGAAGGTCAGCAGAGGAGGGCAAGCAGCACAGAGGAGAACAGAAGAAGTAGGTCATGATTGCGCCCCTCCCCTCCTGCTTCCTTCTCCAAAGACCTGTTCCGAGCTGGCATCCCTAGGACTTTACTGGGAGCCAACAGCATACAAGTGCTCTCACAGAACTGCTACAATTCTGCTTTATGGTGGAAGATATGTCTATTAGTCAGAATGACTTAAAATATCATTTGATACGACAAAGGCACAATAGCCTATAAAATTTAATCCATAAATTAGTTTACCACCTAGGTGCCATTAACATAAAGCCTTTACTGTCTCTCGTGTTTTTTGTTTGTTTGTTTTTTTAAGGGGGGGAAGCAGGGGAGGGGCAGAGAAAGAGGGAGACAGAATCCCAAGCAGGATCCACATTGAGCGCAGAGCCCCCTGAGGGGCTCAAACCCTGGAACCGTGAGATCATGACCTGAGCCAAAGTCAAGAGTCAGAAGCCAAAGTCAAGAGTCCTGGGTGGGGAGCCACCCAGGCGCCCCAGTTTTACTTTTATATACAGAAAACATATATGTGCTTTTTCATTTCCCCAACCTGGAATCGAGTTGCAGCTCAGATTGTTTAAGAAACAGAAAAACCTAGGTTTCCATCGCTTCCTCAAACTTTTTTAAAGTTTACTTATTTATTTTGAGAGCATGAAAGAGGGTGGGGGAGGGGCAGAGAGAGAGAGAGGGACACAGAGAATCCCTAGCAGGCTCCACACTGTCAATGCAGAGTTTTCAGGTGCCCCCTCAAGATTTTTTTTTAACTAAAAATTTAAAAATCAGTACGACTTGTGCCAAAAAGGAAGAACAGGTCAGATCCTGGGCTGGACTGCCTGAAAAGGACTAATTTGCTGTGTTACAAGAAGTAGAGTGCAATTTTTTTCAACTGACGTAGCAGTGTGGTATGGAGGCACCCCTGGAAGGATAGGAACCTCCAGAAGGTTTTCTTTAGCAACAGTGGCAAGCTTTTATCACTTTTGAACCTAAAGGGAGTAAAACAAACTCTAGAGGAAACTGGGGAATTAACAGATATGTTTTAAATCATGAGAAACCATCTTCAGTTCAGAGAGGTTACGGAGGATAGGTTTATAGAAAGCCATGACAGTAAAGTCTATAAATGCCAGTGGAAATAAAAATGCTATAATGAAAAAGAACTATAATTACAATACAATTTGTGGTTCATCTATGATTTTCATTTTCTATAGGGGTTACTAAAGAATGTAAGAAAAATTATGATGCAAACTTATGAGGAAAGAAGAGAATACAAATATGTGTGAAGGATGAAGGAATTAGCTAAATTTTATTTCTCTTAAAGCTAAAAGACATTTTATTCAGAAGTGTCAAAATAAGCATATTATTTAGTATCATATACAGAACAACAGAGACTTATCTTTTTTTGGTAGGGATACAAACATGCAGAAGACATTATATCTGTCATCAAAAGCTTACAGATATAAACAAATAAAATCTTCACAAACCAAAATTACTTTCAATATTTTGTTTGATTCTATATAACCTTCTCCCATTCATTCCTAATACAAGATTTCTTTTCAGTGTAACACTTGCACATTTAAGAAATCTTAATGTAAAGGGTGTCTATTGTTTAAAATAGAAGAGCAATATAGTTCTCAATCATTTCATATACACTATCATTCACATTTGAAAATACATAAAGCCCAAATTTAAAATACTAGTTTCATTTAATATTTAATAGAGTATACTTTAAAATAAATGACCGGATTTTATCCTTTCTCATTGCCAAGTAGTATTTCATTGTATATATAATCCATGTCTTCTTTACCCATGCTTTCACTCATATGTGGATCTTCAGAAACTTAACAGAAGACCATGGGGAAAGAGAAGGGGAAAAAATACAGTTACGGAGAGGGAGGGGGCAAACCATAAGAGACTCCTGAATACAGAGAACAAACTGAGGGTTGAGGTGGGGTGGGGGAGAGGGGAAAGTGGGTGATGGGCATTGAGGAGGGCACTTGTTGGGATGAGCACTGGGTGTTGTATGTAAGCCAATTTAACAATAAATTATAAATAAAATAAATTAAATGTCCAGAGGTAATCAGCATCCGTATTTCTAGATAAGAATGAATTCAAAAGTCCTCATTTATGATACTCCAAATGTCACTAACGACATCTTCTCCCTAAATATCAGCTGGTTTGTTGTTTGCTTTTCAACCTGACTCCACTCATTTATCAAACATCAAACTGTGTGCTTAAAGTTGGTAAGTGATAGGTAAATTATGCATCAAAAAAAACTAACAAAAAGCATGTCGCTACAGTTAAAATGTATAAGAATGTAAGAATAAAGATACAGAGGGAATAAAAGAATGAAGACAGAAAAAATGGAAAGAGTACCAACGTAGCAGGTACGTTAGCGTCTGAGGGCTTCTATGAGATTCCGGACGTTCTGCAATTTTCAAGTTGGTAAAATAAATTTTGTAAACAGAAGGATGCTGGGGGCGCCTTCTGTTTACAGAAGGGGCTTAGTCAGTTGAGAATCCGACTCTTGGTTTCAACTCAGGGCCTGATTTCACGGTTGAGTTCTTGAGATTGAGCCCCACGTCTCCGAGCCTGTTTGGGATTCTCTCTCTCTCTCTTCTATCTCCACCCCTCCCCCACTCTTCACAGTTGCCCTCTCTCAAAATAAATAAACATTAAAAAAAATTTTTAAAGAAGGATGCTGGCCGTAGAGGGGCATGTTCATAGAAGTGAAGAGTAATTTCGCAGCCTTTCCAGATGTGCAGGAGAAAGCCTGCCTCCCACCATCAGCCGGAGAGTCTGCCAACACTTGTGAGAAAGCTTTGGATATTTTTTTGTTGTGTCTCTGCAGCTTTATTTTTCTCCTTTCCTATTACAATATTTTGTTCTCTCTTCTCTCTCTGATCCAGTCTTCAGCACTCTGCTAAAGGAGATGAAAATCCCAGCCCAGTAGGTGTATCTTAAGCGGAGTCCAGTGACTCCCAGGAACACCTGGTGATGTCAGCAGCCGAGATCGTCCAGGCTTCTGCATCTGCCTCTTGGAGAACAGACCTGTTCTGATTTTCCTGTTGGGCAGTTTTATTATTTCCCCTGTGGCTTAGAGGAATCCGTCCTTCTCTCCCCTGTATTTGTTAGAGAATTTGCATCAAAACCATTGCCAGCGGGGCGACGGTACCTCCGTTTCTCTCCGTCCTTTACCCCCACGGTGGAGTCCTGCGTATTCTCAGCCCAGGAGCTGGGACCGAGCGCCCAAAAGGCCCAGGAGGAGGAGCAACCTTCCGCAGCCCGTGCACTTCCTCGCGTAAGATGCGCGGAGCCGTGATGACCGGCGAGCTCGTCCTCGTCGCCCGGAGGACGAGGTCGGGGGCGCGCGCGCTGAGCCGCCGGTTCTACGAGGTCTCAGAGATCCCGAGGGGAGGCTCCGTGGGCGCAGGAGGGGAGTCCGTCAGGGATTTGAGCGCGCTGCCCTTGTGTTTCGACGACACCCAGCGCTGCACCCCTCCCGCGGCCTCCCGGCTTGGGTTTGGGTCTTGAGCTACGTCCCAGGTTCGCTTTCGGACTCGAAAGCCGTCTCCACCCGCACCCCCACCTTTTCTTCGTCACCCCCGGCTTCGGCCCCGGGAGAAAGGCTCCCGGCTGGGCGGCCGGCTGCGCGGCCCGCCTCTCCCTCTGAGGCAGGTGCGCGGGCGCCGGGAGCGTCCCCGAGGCTGCAAGCGCTCGGCGACGCCTCTTCGCTCCAGGCCCGCCCGCCCCGCTGGCTCTCGGGCTCCCTCTTGTGGGCCCTTGTTCCCCCCACTGTCCGCCCGCCGCCCGGGTCTGTTCCCGAGGGTTCCGCTCCCCTGTTTTCTTTTTTTGTTTTCCCCGCAGACCGCGCTGTCAAGACCCCCTCGTCCGCGTCTGCAGATCCACGGCCCGAGCAGGACGAGTCACCAGGTCGAGCCAGCGCCCGAGAGTCCGTGCGCGAAGGGGCCTTGGCTGCCGGACCGTCCGGGGCCCTCCCTGCGCCGCGGTGGGTGTGGTCGCCGCCGCCCTGTGTGCCTGGCGGGAGGGGGTGGAAATTCACACCTTTTACCTGAGGGATTTCCGATCGAGTTTGAATCTCTGAGAATTGGAGAGTGTCGATTTAGGCACCCTGGCCTTCCAGGCATTTCTTTCAGCCTGGCGACAGGCGGGACACTGCTCTCCACCGCTCTCTAAGCGCCTAGGGGATCAACTGGGAAGCCTTAGCCTTGGGGACAGTGGGACCCTTCCTTCCAGGGCAGGCGACTGGTGGGCCTCGCGGAACCCCAGCTTCCTCCGTTGGTCTTGGTGGTGGTTCAAATGATTTTCTCGAAAACTATGCAGTCCATTTCAGATCACTCATTTTCACCCACGCGCGGCCGTTTTCATAGACACAAAGGGGAGTGCGCAGACAGGATGTAGAATTCCCTTTCATCCTGGAGCTGTGGATGAACGAGGGAAACTGTCTCTGCTCTGAACGAGTTTGAGCCCCACCCTGTCCCTGAGGACCTTCGGATGTCAGGATTTCTCCCCTAACATTGGGGCTGTCCCAGTGACCAGAGTTCCCTACCATTTAGCCCTAGAGGAATAAGGGAGGGTCCACCTTCTTACAGCATCCTTTCCCCTGCCCAGGGTAGGATCCACCCCAGACATCCCCTGGCCTCCATGTTTTGTTTTGTTTTGTTTTGTTTTGTTTTGTTTTTCACCAGTAATGAGTACAGATCAAATCTTTTGGCCCTTTGCTTCCTCTCTCCCCACTTCCCAGTGGCTGCCTTACTTGAGTCACTCCCTGCCCAAGTCCAAAAGCTTTCACTTCAATTAATTAATTAATTAATTCGTTTGTTTGAGAGAGAGAGAGAGAGAGAGAGAGAGCTTGCACAAGCAGGAGAGAAGGTTAGAGGAAGAGAGAGAGAACCTTAAGCAGGCTTGATCCCGGGACCTAAGCCAAAGTCAAGATTCAGGTGCTCTACCAACTGAGCCCACCCAGGCCCCTCCCCTGAAAGCTTGCACTTTAAGATCCACCCACAAGAGTTCTGTGTTCTCTGGGCTCTCTACTAAAAGACAGGGGTAACTTTCTGAGTTCCCACAGTCTAGCTGACTTCCCAGGCCTCCAAACAAAACAAACTTACTTTGCATTTGCAAAATGTCAAAGGCATTTTGGGATCCCTTAAGCTCCACCTTGACTAGGTTTCTGCAAGAGGCAGGACCGAGGAAGATGTACTTTCTGTCCTTATATAGAATAATTCCCTTCTCAGTCTCCAGAAACCATATACCGAAATCACTCCCTTGTTGTTGCTTCAGCCTTGGCATTATTTTTAAACAATATGCACATGGCAAGCTTTTGTCTCGGTTTCTGGGTCCCTACAATCTTCTCCCTTTCCTGTTCGCACATCTGACTATTTTTCAGTATGGTATTTAAATGTAGGTCCTTACCTTTGGTGTTAATTTCAGTGCTTTCTTGTGGTCTAGGATGTGATATTTTCTCATCCTCAGGATGGCCATCTAAATCCTTTCAGCACCGCTCAAGTTCTCCTTAGTGTACAGAGGTTAAGGTGACCTTTGATATCAAAACATGAATCATTATATTCAATTCTAGGTTTAGGGAGATGCAATCTCTAGAAAAAAATACACAGAGGATTTGGTGAAAGCAACCTGATCAAAGTCAAATTGGCTGTCAGGATATCATGATTGCAAGGATGACTTAGTTATTGACAATCAGGCTTCTTAAAAATATTTTAAAAATCCTACCCTGGGCAGGGGAAAGGATGCTGTACAGAGGTGGACCCTCCTCTATTCCTCCAGGGCTAAATGGCAGGGAACTCTGGTCATTGGGACTTGCTCCTTCTGCTTAAAAAATTTATTTCTAAGTAATTTTCCAATGAGTAATTAGTATTTGAATATATCCAACAATGGGCTATTATCAACAAGTCCTAAATTAGTGAAAAGGCTTCGGTGGTTAGATTAGTAGTATAGTATGTAAGTATGAATTAATTTTGGATTGTTCAACTTACGCTTATGCCTAGACTCAGCCAAAATTGTACCTCTCACTTTTTTTCTTATTACTTCTACAGCAAGCATTGGCGAAACCATAGCTCTATTTCCCCAGTGAACAGTTTACACGAGAGGAGTTACTGCCACTTCCCAAATTGAAGCAAACACAGGATCATAAGTTAAATACACCAGTAAACTGCATTTGTTTCTATGAAATCAACTCATTTTCCAAATTTAAAAAATGACTCTATTCCTTCAAATTTTTCATAAATTAAGCTATTTTGTCATCTGATCTTGCTATATATTTTTGGAATAATTTAGTGATTAAGTTTTGGTCTGTTTTACGAATTCCTTGGCTGTTTGTATAGATTATAAGGACTCATAAAGTAGTTTTCAGTCTTGTAATTTTTTACTCTATGCAGGACATAAAAGAGAGTGAGGGCAATCATATTTTCTTTGTATAAATATATTACATTCTAGTCTACAAGTGGCAATATGTGAGGATGTTAGAGGAAATATTTGCTAATTTATAAGTAGATAACGCATTGGATAATTTGGAAAAGAACTTGTATTTGACTGTTGGCAACTGATTTCAGAAACCTCAGTTTTCTGACGTAGTTAGAGATGGCAAGAACGAATGGACTTGCAGAATAGTGACACTGGTAACTGCAGAAATGTCAGAAATTAGAGGGACAGTGTGTTCATGTGGAATAGAAATGAGAACCAAATAAATGTCTTTTATAAAACAAATTTTTAAATTATGATATGTTTTTTTGGTGCTGAATGTAATTACGTGGTAGTTAAATCTTTTCACCATGATAAGGAACGCGTGGAAATAGTTCTAAAGGATTTAGAATATGCTACTATTCTTTTCTCCTTAATGTTTTTTCTGTTTTGTTTTGTTTATTTTGTTTTTTTAATGTAGATGTGTATATAATAAAGATAGGGAGCAAACTAAAAAACTTAGTAGATTCATATAAAAAGATGCTAGGTGAAATCTGGTCCAGTTTTACAAAGTTTAATCCTGTTAACCCTCAGATATTCAGAAATTGTTTTCACTGATGAATTCTGTTTGAAATAAAGAATATCAAAGGAGAAAATTAAGTTTTATGGCTATGTCTTATGTATGTATATTTTTGCACATTTTAGTCAACAGGTTGCAGTAAAAGCATTTTTCTGGATCATGGATGAGGAACAGAAGATGTACCTATCACTGGCATTATATACATTTCATTTGATCAATTATGGGTTTTTTTTAAGTTTATTTATTTTGAGAGTGTAGAGCATGCACAAGCCTGGGGAGGCAGAGAGAGATAGCATGGAGACCATTATGAGGGGCTTGATCCCGTGAACCCTGAGATCATGACCTGAGTTGAAATCAGGAGTTGGCTGCTTAACTTACTGAGTCACCCAGGCACCCTTCAATTGTTCGTGTTTTTTTTTTGTTTTGTTGTTGTTGTTGTTGTTGTTGTTGTTTTACTATCCATTAAATCCCCAAGCTGACAGACTCTTCCTGCAACTGTAAACTTATCAGAAAAATCAGAAAAACAAGCAGGTTGTAGTGTCTTAGAGAGTAATAGCTTGCTTATTTTAATTGGGTCAAAGGTGGGACTTTTGGTGCCCAAAGAAACATGGGATGGTTTTGACACTTAAATAAAAGTAGATGAGCTTAGGGAACTACCTTTTGTTCAACCAATCGCTGGCTAGTCACTTTATTGACTGATATTTCAGACCAGTCAGGGCTCACACCCGCAGCTATAGATTGGATCAAACTCCTGAAGTAAACACTTTTTGGAGGAAATGAACACCTCTGCAAAACTGAGTTTCTTTTGAAAAGGAAGAAGAGGGTTGGAAAGGTGGATTCCTGTTGGTTAGGCTACCAACAAAGTTTTCTTATGGGAATTTTATTTATTTATTGCAAGTAAACAAATACATTTGGCCACTGGAATCCATATCACTAGTTAGCATGGATTTAACTAGTAAGGTAATTCATATGGTAATGAGGTCTCCATTTGAATATTTGTATAAACAGCCACGATTGTGCTTAGGTTTTAGTTGCCTGATGTATATTTAGTTATGGGAATTGTTTTCAAATATATCTACAAAAAATTTAGTAATGTTAAAGTGAATCACTTTTTTATCAACATGCTTAAGACCATGAAATTCTTACAGTCTGTGCCTCTCTGACGAAACTTTCTTATTACTAGAATAACTTTCAAAGTAGAGGAGATATCGTCTTTTTATCTATATAAGCCTAGTTTGTATGTGGTAGAAATGCTTTCTGGTACAAGATTTTGGAATGAATTGCTAACTACACAGCAAATCCACACCCCCTTTTTTTTGGAAAAATGAATACATTCCTTTAAAATATTCTTGTCTTTCTGCATTGAATGTGGAGTCTGTTTAAGATTCTCTCTCAGGGAGTGTGGGTGGCTCAGTTGGTTAAGCATCCGACTTCAGCCAGGTCATGATCTCATGGTTGGCGGGTCTGAGCCCCGCATCGGGCTCTGTGCTGACAGCTTGGAGCCTAGAGCCTGCTTCAGGTTCTGTGTCTCCTCTCTCACTCCCCGTTTCCCACTCTCACTCTCTTTCTCTCTCTCTAAAAATAAATAAACCTAAAAAAAGATTCTCTCTCCCTCTGCCCTTCTCCCTCACTCACTCTCTCTCTCTAAAATTAATTAATTAATTAATTTACTTAAAAAATAAATTTTAAAAAAATAAATAATATTCTTGCCTTATCTCTAAGAGCTGCTTTTTACGAACCTACATGAATAGTCCACAAACATCGAGAGTAAAACGTGCCCAGAAGCCTTATATGTGTATATAAATATATCCTCACACCTGCCATCTAAAACAGCTTATTTTTTGGTCCTATATCTTAATCTTCTTTTTGGTCTTATATCTTAATCTTCTTTCATTTATTTTATTCTTTTTACTATTTATTTATTTTTGAGAGAGAGAGAGACCTAGCATGAATGGGGGAGGGGGAGAGAGAGAGAGGGAGCCACAGAATCTGAAACAGGCTCCAGACCCTGAGCTGTCAGCACAGAGCCCAATGTAGGGCTCGAACTCATGAACTGTGAGATCATGACCTGAGACGAAGTCGGATGCTTAACTAACTGAGCCACCCAGGCACCCCATCTATCAACTGATTTTAAACAAAACTGATACTGGCTTTATTAGAGTTGATACACTTATTAGCACTTTCACAATATAAAAATGAAAATGTAAAAGTGAAATTTGGGAGTGTTAAAGTTAGGGTTACAGGTGATCAAAAATTGAGACATAACAGTATTGGACATAGTTTATTTAATTAGAAAACATGATGTACTTTTATATATCAGAATAACCTATGACTTCACCATCAAGCTAGACTAACAGTCTTCTGTTGTCAATCATTTAGATTTATTTGTAGAACATGCAATTATAATATCTTTGTTTAAATTCTGGAGGGGGAGCACCTGGGTGGCTTAGCCGGTTGAGCGTCTCACTTCAGCTCAGGTCATGATCTCACGGTCTGTGAGTTCGAGCCCCGCGTCGGGCTCTGTGCTGATGGCTCAGAGCCTGGACCCTGCTTCGGATTCTGTGTCTCCCTCTCTCTCTGCCCTTCCCCTGCTCACGCTCTGTCTCTATGTCTCTCAAAAAGAAATAAACATTAAAAAAATTAAAAAAAAATTCTGGAGGGGGCATTTTAGTAATAGACACATAATTATACCGTTGACAAGCAGAGGAATTGCTTAGTATTCTCCTCTGACTCCTTTAAGAACGCCTCTTGAAATTTTTCTTTTGGCTCTAAAGTGGAGTCACTTGGGTCTGGGCATTCTTGGAAGCAAAATCACTTAGAAATTAATATTTTGTGCTAAATGAAGAAATATTTCACAATAACAAAAATCTTAAATTTTTCCTCTTAAATTTTGAAGTCACAGTTTGTATCAATCAAATATTAAATCAACTCAGATATCGGTCAGGATTTTAAAATTGATTTTAACTAGAATATTCTTTTCTTTCCACAGTGGAGATTTCCTTCAATAAAGAAGTAACCAATCAGGGTATCAAACTATTTGACAATGTGTGAAGTTTGAGGTGCAGACATGACCATCAAGATGCATCTTTGAATTCTAAAAGATCTAACTATCGTGCTGTGTGGAGAACATCAAGACACATTACTGGTGATGACTTCACCTCTGGAAAACAGTATTGGGAGCTGGATGTGGGCCACGCTTGGGAGTAACCTCTAGGAGGCTGTAAGGATTCTTGGATGAGGAAGAATGGCCTGCTGATGGAATCTGAGTATATATTTCTTCTTTTATGTGTGAAAGAAAGTAATTGTTACAGTCTCCTGTCCAGTTTCCCAGTGTTTGTCAATAAAGAAATCTCTGGGCCAGTTGGTATATGTTCCTTGACTTTTCATGTCGTCTTCTCTTATCCCATCTTCTGCTGGAGTCCAGCTCTGGAGAGTCCAGCGGTCCCTGAAAGATGGACGGTGTCAGTGAAAGGAATGAGACAGCCATCACAAAATGTAGTCTAATCACCAAGCAGGCATCTCTGGCAACCTTGGCATCTCTGCTCTGCTGGTCTCAGTATCTTTATTTAAAGGCAGTGAGTGACATTACATCAGTGACAAGGCATTTTTAACAATTTTTCTTAGGTTGGCATATTTGCGAATCCCCCAGACCTAGAAGGAGATGGTCTTATCTTAATTTAAGCAGTAATCATTTTTATGACTTTGTTCCAAGCTGTAGATCATGCACTGTTTTTGAGGCAGAGTTAGACAGGCTTATAGCAGAGAAAATAACAAGGTGTTTAAGAAGAGAGCAGTGTTGTTGTCATAGCCCTGAGTAAACAGAGAGCACATACATTGTTGCCTTAAGACCTATGCTAATCATCTATAGATAGATTAGGAGTCATTCTATCCATAATCTCTAACCATATGGAGGAAGTGTAACTCACTCGGTAGACACATATCCAATGCTCGACTGAGTTCTTTTCTTTTTTAAGTGAGTGAGCCTATACCTTAAGGACTCATGTCTATCTATTCTTTGTACAAACGGTAGTTTCTGTAAAAGTATTTTATTATTGCCTTTTCATTATAAGGGAGAGTGGGGATAGGAATTGCAAAAGGATTCGTGGAATGTAAACCTTAGGAAGGTGCTCAATATTTATTGTTGATTGGTGAAGGTATGTGTAGCTACTTTTGTTTGGTTTCTGCTTGTGCCTTATCTGTAACAGTGCTCTTAACTTTTGGGCTAAGCTAACCTCCGGAGAAGGTCCTAAGTCTCTTTATAACCTCTCCTTTCAGTCTGTTGAGCAAATACTGAGAGAAGCTTTACAGCGATGTGCTCTGGGGGTTTTATGGTGGGGCTGAGGGGATGTTTATCATAATGCAATACCTGCAGGGAAATCTACTTTGCTTCAAGGAGACTTTGGGCCTAACATCTACATAAGTAACGCTAATTTTTATCTAACTCATAACTGCTATTCTGTATGATCAATTTGTGTAACCTATCCCCAAGAGACAACTTTGAGGTTACTTCTGGTCAGGTTACTCTTATTCAGTTATTATCCATCAAGGCATCACACTCCAGGTCCCCTTTTTCATATGCCATAAAATCAAAGAGCATTACATCTCTTGAGGCCAATGAGAGCAGTTCAACAAGTCCAGGCCTGAAATGTTATTATTAGAAGGAGATAGTATTGGGGCGCCATTTGGTCAGCAGGAGACTTTGCAATATCTGCCTTATCCACACGGGGAGGTGTCTCAACCTGTGAGCCCAAGATGGCTCCCAACAATCTTCTTTAAATTAAAATCATCTCTGTGGCTCACTTACCTAGAATACATGTTGTGGTTCCTCCGTGGGTTGGGAGTTTGCTAGAGTTACAAAAATATAGGGAAGTGTGATTCCAATTCAATGGTCTAATGTAGCAATACAGAACTTACCCATCATAGACAGACTCAGTTATCAACCATGCCCATGTCAAACTGAAACCATCTTCTTCATCTCTTAATCTAGCATGTCCTACAGTTCAATTCACCCTCAGGAAAAAAAAAAATATCTGTTTTATAGGGAAATCTCCACAAACCCTTAGGACCAAGATAGGTCTTTCTTTATATGAACTGCAAATATTTGACTGTATCATTTACAGTAGTGGAAATCGTAAGAGATAAAGAAAGTGGTCATTACCCCAGCAGATAACACAGTGTCTAGGAGACAACGTGCACTTAACAAACAATTGATGAGTGAATCAATTCATAGAGGAGTGACAGGATTGCCTTATTGGCAGTAGGGTTCAATTACAGTATGCTACCCAATAATCTTTGCTATAGTTCACATACTATATACTCTGTTTACTAAATTCCACTTCTGAAATGGACATAGTTTTGAAATACATATGATTCTACATATTTGTGATTAATAATTGAGAACAACTAGTTGAAAAGATGCTATCAACCACTGAAGATGACATAGTTGAGGATAATAGCGGATAAAGAAGGGACTTGACTCATGCTTTTCAAAATTTCATTCAGTTTTCCCACCACCACAATCACCTGAGCTTCAGGGCACATGGGTGGCTCATTTTGTTAAGTGTTTGACCCTTGACTTCAGCTCAGGTCTTGATCTCAGGGTCGTGAGTTTAAACTCTATATCGGGGTCCACTTTGGGCATGAGGCTTACTTAAAAAAATAGTTTACCTGAGCTTTGGTTGAAATGCCAACTTTTGGCTCAAACCCAGGACCTAGGGAATCAAAAATGTTGCATGTCAGGAGCCAAAATTCATGGTTTGTCGCTCATTCCAAGTAATTCAGGTGAATGCTCAACTTTGAGAAACACCAAATGAGGCTGGTTTACAGCAGCAAATGTCTTACATCTGAGAGCTAGAGTATCACTAGACACAATTTGATCCAGTAGCATTGACTACATATTATTTTTTTAAGTTTATTTATTTATTTTGAGAGAGAGAGAGAGAGAGCATGAGCGAGCAGGGGAGGGGCTGAGAATGATGGAGGAGAGACAACCCCAAGCAGGCTCTGCACAGTCAGCACAGAGCCGGTTGTGAGCCTGGAACTCACAAACTGTGAGGTTGTGACCTGAGCTGAGATCAAGAGTCAAATGTTTGACTGACTGAGCCACTCAAGTGCCCCTGATTACATAGTCTTTAATGAAAACAGTATAATAGTGGAGATTAAGATGTTAAAAGAGAATGCTGAGGATTTCAAAAATAAAATTTGTATAGTAGATTATTTTTGTGTAAAATACCCATAGTCATAGTTCTTGAATTGTGGACTACTTAGAAGAAAAAAGCTCTTTTTTTTATCTTGAAAAGTACAGGAAACAGATATGGGGGGGGGGGACATTCAATGTGTAGGTAAGGGAAAAATTAATGAGTTTTATCTGCTTTCTTGAAGGTTGTTCAGAAAAGACATTGCAATCAGATTTTTAAGTACATTATTTTTGGGTGTATTTCAAATTCTGGAAGTATGTCATGATAAGAAGATACTAATTTCTTACCTACAAATGCGTATATTACTTACATATAAATTTTGAATAAATATAAATTTCGTACTTGATATGGAGGTGTGGTTCTCTAACATTTCCAGAAGCTACCGCGGGGAGACTGGAGAAGTCGCTGGCAGCTCCCGCCACACCCTGCCATTACTTTTTTGAAAAAGGCTTTTTTCCTCGTGTTCTGGCCTCAGTGGCTCTAACTTCTGCATCTTCTAGACACATGCAGGACCATGGATGGCGCCTTCCTGAAGCCCAGGCCCGCCTTTAGCCAAACGCTATGCTGGGCACTGGGCCAAAACCAGGGTCCCTACCCTGGCACATGCCTGGTAGTGACAATGCAGACATAAGATGGCTGACGCTTTAAGAATTTTGAAGGCTTGGGTTGCATTTGTTTCCAGAACGAATTCTCCTTAGGGGAACTGGCCCCAGGCACTTGGGGCGCAGTGGGGGATGTTCCACACCAAAGAAAGATCAGTGAAATCTGGGAAATTATTTCTAGGCCCTGCTCACCTTGGACAGGGCCTAGGAATCCCTAGGAATGGGTAGCACTCAAAGGAATCCAAGAACTCTTGTCCAAAGACTCTGGGCAGTACCTGCCTGGCAAGTCTGATTTGGAAGTTCCTGGATTCAACGGACAAGGGAGGTGGGGGCTAGCTTTTCACCAGGGGTACTCATTCCCTGCATGGGAGGCTCTCACACCTGGGGAACATTAGATGAGACAGGGTTGTGACAGACCTTTGTGGCTGAGAGCTTAAAGGTTACTGACCTCCTCTTCTTGAAAGGCCTGACATTTGCCCCTTTTACTCCAAAAAGGCCGCACATTCTCTGTTACTTCCTCCCCTGAATAGAATCACATACACATACACAGGGAGAGGGAGAAAGAGAAGATACTGAAATAACTATATCAAAAGAGATGGAGATCAACAGACATTTTAATGACAAGAAGATAATATTAGAACCATATTTTGTGCCAACCAACTCAACAGTTTAGATGAAATGAACAAATGTATTGAAAAAGACACACTACCAAAGCTCACTGGAGATAAAAATTGATAAAATTTCAAAAATTTTTTATAAAAATAAATCTTCAATATCCTTTAAAGGAACTGAAATTTTAGTTTATAAGCCTTTCTACAGACTTCTTTTTGAGCAAAAGGGAATAATGGTAGCCTTATTTCCTCTCTTGTTTTATACCAATTAATAACAACAATAACAAAAAAGATATACAACAACAGCTTTCAGACATTAGCCAATAGGAAGCACAAGAGAGTGAACCCCAAAGAGAGAAGAAACAAATGAGGGGAATCCAATGTAGACCCAGCCTATTGCCCAAAGGTTTTTTGGCTTCAGAACTGGGACAGGAAATCCTGGGTGAAGTTGTGAGCTCAGGGAGTTCAAGAGGGTTGGAGTTCCCAGGACTGAGTACTGATTGAGGGTAGAGCTGCACAAAGAGAGAGACAGAGAGGGAGAGAGAGAGAGAGAGAGATCTGTAAATCTGTAAAGGGCCACACAGCTAGAGTCTACAGCTGAGAGCAGATCAGTTAAGTCATATGAGGAAACTACCTGATCAAGAAAAGATGACAAAACCCATGAAACAATACCTGCAGCTCTCACAGGGCCGGGAATAGTTGATGTTCTCCTCATCCACAGTGGAAAGTCCTTACACTACAAGAGATATAGGATGGAGTACTCAGAAGGGTATTGTCCCACAGCAGGGGGGGAATTCAGCGCAGATTAAAAACTTCTCTGGTCCCACACTGTTTAAAAGCAAGCCTTGGGGCTCCTGGGTGGCTCAGTTGGTTAAGCGTCCGACTTCAGGTCATGATCTCATAGTTTGTGAGTTTGAGTTCTGCATCGGGCTCTCTGGTGTCAGCTAGAGCTTGCTTTGGATGCTCTGTCTCCCTCTCTCTGCTCTTCCTACTACACAGGCTCTCTCTCTCTCTCTCTCTCTCTCTCTCTCTATATATATATATATATATATATATATATATACACATATATATATATATATATATATATCAGTCTCTCTTTCTCTCAACAATAAATGAACATTAAAAAATAAATAAATAAAAGCAAACCTTGAGAGCAGGATTCCTCCTAGAGTTAACCTTCCTCCACACTCCCAGACCATGGAACTATGTTTGGCAACAAAAAGGGTTCCACATCCCACTATGGACTTGGTGATATTTTGGGCAATACCATTGCAAAGCTTGATCATTCATGATCTTTTCCTCGAGAAACTTACATCTAAGCAAAAAACATTTACTATATTGCTGTATGTGCAGGGGTAAGCGAGAATGAAGGGGTGTTGAGGGCAAACTTGTCGGTGTTTTTCTATCTGTAATTTTCAAGAGAAGATAATACTAAAGATAAACATTTTGAAATCTGAAGATGATAGTTCACTTTTTAAACCGTGCTTTACATTAGAAGAGCAGCTTTATGATGACCGATTATTTGGTGTAGTGAAAATAGAGAGTTTTAGATTTTCTTTCTAGGATCCTTCCCTGGGTGAAGTATACTTCTTATTTAGTCATTGACCTAATATGAAAATGTTTTTAAGACGCTGAATAGGAGGCAAGCCTTGTCAAGATGGAGAAAACTTTAAGAGATAGTTCCCTAAACTTAGCAGAGAATATAGTTTTCCTTTTATAAGTGAATCATGTAGTACACACCAACCACGTGATCATTAAATCCACAAAAGACATAAATCATTTAATTATGCATATGTATTGAATAATAGAAGGAGAGAGTATGAGAAAATATTTGGGGTAAAAAGAAAAGGAGCAGAGTCTTAAAAAAAAGTCCAGCAAAAGCTACTGTGTGTGCAATTTTAGACCAAAAAAAAAAAAGCAGTAGAATATTTCCAAAAAGAAAAGAAAAAAAAAAAGCTAAACTAAGGGAAGAGTTTTGTGGAGGACTCACTGAAAACTATAAAATTTCAGAGAATTTTAGTTCAGTGGAGGTTGACAAGATCCATAAAATAATAGAAGCATAGTTCTTCCAGACCACCAGGGGGTATTATCTGGCAGGGGCCTGATCATACTGGGCTGAAAAACCAAATGTGGATAACTTCCTTTCTGAAAAAAAAATCAAGAAAGGAATGCATGCAGATTAAGACAACCAAATATAGTGGATGGTGTGGGTTGATGCAATTAATATAATATAGTTTCCTTTTAAATATTTTATTTTACTATTTTATTTTATTTTATTTTATTTTATTTTATTTTATTTTATTTTAAGAGAGAGATAGAGTGAGTGCAAGCATGAACTTGCAAGAGAATTCCAAGCAGGCTCTGCACTGTCCACACAGAACTGAACTGGGTGCGGGACTAGATCTCACAAACTGTGAGATAATGATCTGAGCCAAAATCCAAAGTCAGACGCTTAACCAACTGAGCCACCCAGGTGCCCCGCTTTTTATCTGCTTTTAAGAAACTCTATGGGTACCTGGGTTGCTCTGTTGGTTAAGTATCCGATTCTTGGTTTCGGCTCAGGTCATGATTTCAAAGTTTGTGAGTTGGAGCCTCTCATGGGGCTCTATGTGGACAGTGTGGAGCCTGCTTGGGATTTTTCTCTCTCTCCCTCTCTCTCTGTCCCTCTCCTGTTCTCTCTCTCTCACTCTCAAAACAGATAAATTTAATTTTTTAAAAAAAAATCAGAGAGAAAGTTTATATTTGGGGGCAGTATTTATTTATCTATAGGGAGTTCATTTGTTTTAAGAACAACAAATCCATATGGATCACATAGGTTAACTCAAGGTGTAACTTCTTATTAGAGACCGAATGTGGAAGTTGGATTAAGCTGGTTTCAGGTTTCTAACCTGTTATAGTCATTAGGGTGTGTCTTCGAAGCTGCAAAAATCCAATCCTGACGCCCAACACCTTTCCCACGATTGGATAGCTTAATCACTTTGGGTAAATGGGCGTGGTCTTCAAGGACTATAAAAGATCAGGCAAAGACCCAAGTTCATTATTCTGTAGAATCTTCTGTTTGGAGTTGACTGGGCTGTGGAGACTTCAGAAATTTACTGCTATTGAAAGGTGAGCGCCTAGTCCTTGAACCGACTTTAACAGAATCACTTCCTGAACAACAACGGAGATCTCCATTCACAGTAGCCACAGGTGAGTACTCATATTCACAAAAGCAACTTTTGTTATTGTCGCTTAAAATTAGGAACTATAATCCACATGTCTGTTTGTTTAGGTTGTTTCCAAAGAATTTAATAGTAGAAATTATGTCATTATTTTGAATTTAGTCCATTATGAGGACGCAACCTCTTCTCTTTGTGTTAATTTTTTGAGTTAATATGATTATTTTTCATCTGTTATTTTTGTGTATGTTGATTTTGTCATATATAATTGTGAGGTACAGAAAATAATTTGGCACCAGATAGCTTGCAGTGTGATAGGGAATGCAATAAATATATGCTACTTGTATTAGTTTTCTGCAGACAGTAAGTCATCTATCCATTCCTAACAAGCTGTTCATGTTATGCTATGTGTGTGTACATATATAAGTACATGTTTGTATCTCAAGTCTGTATAGAATGCTGGTAAATTCAATGTGCTGAATTATTCCAAAAACGCTCATTGTTAGGTTGAGTGTTTAAAATATTCTCAGCTTCAGACTTGGATTTCAGTTTTCAGAGGTAGATTGTCAAGTGTTTAGGAACTGGAGGGACCCATAAAAAACTGTTACTTTTCCCTACAAGGAAGTTTAGATATAGGAAGGCTCTGTGCATCTACTGAACATGAAAATAAGGACTCTTTAGTGCAGCCAAATCAATTTATGGACAGTCCTCGACTTAAGATGATGGGACTTAATGATTTTTTGAGTTCACATTGATGAGAACACATATGTGTTTTGGTCTTTTCACAGGCCAGCAATGTGCCCTAACATTCATTCTCCGGTGATGCTGGGCAGCAGCAGAGACAGCTGCAGCTCCCAGTCAGCCAGCGACCTGCCGGTTGACCACTGATGCACTTAAACCATTTGTACTTATGCAACCATTCTGCTTCTCACTTTCAGTACAGTATTCAATACATTACAGGAGATTTCCAACACTTTATTCTAAAATGGACTTTGAATTAGTTGATTTGGCCCAGTTATAGGTATAAGTGTTCTGAGCACTTTTAAGGTGTGTGAGGCTAAGCTATGATGTTCAGCTGGTTAGGGGTATTAAATGTGTTTTCAGCTTATGATATTTTCAAATTACGATAGATTTTTTCATATGTAACCTCATCATAAGTCAATAAAAATCTGTATTTTAAGATGCTTTTTGTTTAAGTTTATTTATTTTGAGAGACAGAGAGACAGAGAGAGAGAGAGCATGGGAGGGGCAGAGAAAAGAGAGAGACTCCCAAGCAGGCTCCAATCTGTCAGCACAGAGCCCAACTCAGGACTTAAACTCACCTGAATGAAAACCTCAGCTGAAATCGAGAGTCCGATGCTTACCCAACTGAGCCACCCAAGATTTCCAAGAAAAATCTTTTAAATTGTTTTAAAACACAATTTTCAGGGGCGCCTGGGTGGCTCAGTCGGTTGAGCGTCCGACTTCGGCTCAGGTCATGATCTCACAGTCTGTGAGGTCGAGCCCTGCATCGGGCTCTGTGCTGACAGCTCAGAGCCTGGAGCCTGCTTCCGATTCTGTGTCTCTCTCTCTCTCTGCCCCTCCCCCACTCATGCTCTGTCTCTCTCTGTCTCAAAAATAAATAAACATTAAAAAATTAAAAAAAAAAAACAACACAATTTTCATTTGCTGCTGACAACCATTTTGACCAGAGGTATATATCATTTCATAGAGAACTGGAATCCTAGGTAAAGCGTCTGATTGAAGTATGAGTACATTACTAGTCTCTTTTTTTCAATCATTAAAACCTTGAATGCATCAGGGTTGATAGCAGAAGAAAGATTGACTTGCTTTGAAAATTTCAAAATGAAGGAAATAGATAAGATCTGAACAAACTAATATTTAGCTTTAAATAGATCGGATTTTTATATTAAAAATAAGGTCAATTGTGAGAGAGGATGTTCTTAAATATGCTAAGCATTAAGACAAGTATATTTGGTTGTATGCAGTGAGTGTGTATATGTGTAGCATGGTTGTGTAACCAAAGGAGAACTATCTAATCGTTCTCTCTTTACTGTTTCCATAGCACATTACACATTTCTCAATATTACAACATCCTTTTTTAAAAACAAAACAAAACGAAACAAAACTGGTTATATCATCCTTCAAACTCTGACTCGGTGGGCTGGTCTGAGTCCAGATGTGTTTACAATTAATTGATCACAGCCAGTTACAGATTTCTTTGTGGTGCCTGGGGGACTCAATAGGTTAAGCGTCCAACTCTTGATTTGGAATCAGGTCATGATCCCGTGTTTCCTGGGATCGAGCCCGGAGACAACAGCACTGAACCTGCTTTGGATTCTCTCTCTCTCTCTCTCTGCCCTTCCTCCACTCATGTGCTTGCTCATTCTCTCTCTCTCTCTCTCAAAATAAATAAACATTTTTTAAAAATTCAAACTCTGTAGCATCTGGGTGACTCAGTCATTGAGTGTCCAATTTTGGGTCAGGTCATGATCTCACAGATAGTGTATTTGAGCCCCATGTCAAGCTTTGTGCTGACAGCTCAGAACCTGAAGCCTGCCTCAGTTTCTGTGTCTCCCTTTCTCTCTCTGCCCCTTCCCTGCTCATGCTCTCTCTCTCTCTCTCAAAAATAAATAAACTTTAAAAAAATTAAAAATTCAAACTCTGACCCACTAAGTACCAGCATACTGTGTTTTTTTTATCGTGATATAATAGATTACTATCAGTACAATTCAGGGATCAGTAAATGCTGCTTGATTTAATATTATCTTGGACACTACAGCTCAGAGTTTGTTTTTTTTTTTTTTCTTTCATTTTGTTTTCTGTCAGTAAGATCTATATTTCAGTACAGGATCAATCATTTATTCAATGTATAACTTTTAGACAAGTAACTTATTTTACTCACAGTATGTCAAGCTTACTCATTATAAAGTGTTAGTACAAACAGAAAATAAGTTGCTGCCATTATCGAGAAGACTAAAACAGGTAATCCATGTAAGAGGAGTTAATCCATGCCTAGAATTGGAAAACCGTATTAGCTTCTACTATTATCACTTTAATATTATTGTTAATGTTATCAGTCTAGAAATGATTACATTCTAATGAATTCTTGGCCAGTTTCTATGCCATTCTACACAGGGCTAATTTAAAATTCCTTCCTGTCCCTCAAACTATCTCCTCCAGATGGGCAGGTTTGAGTAGAAGGCTTTATGGTCCATGTCATTGAAAATTGTGTATTCATCAAGCAGGAAGCCATAAATCTCCTCTCACAAATTGTTATTCATAAATATATCTGTAGGCATCAGTGCCTCATTGCTACCTATTTTTCAAAGAGGTATTGTAAAGCTGGCTTTATAACTGTTCAGTAAAGCAATAATTCACCTAATGCCTATTTTGGACCCAAAATAAGTTTCCAGCCTTGCACATATATAGCCTCTCCCATTCAAGTTCTCCCAAATGGGAAACATAATAGCAATCATCTAATTAAATATTTAGTTACAATTTATGGTAACTAAAATTCATATTTGTAAAATTTTCAATAAACGATTTAATATATTAGTTGGTAATAAAGTGAGGTACTTATTAACAATCTTTGGATGAGTACTGCTTTAGTCAATGTTTTTCATATCCATTGATGATTCTTTCCAGAAAAGATGATTAATTATGATGATTAAAAATGATATTTATATTTTCTTAATTCCTCTTATGTATATTGATGGTCAGTTCCAGAGTTGTTTACTTTAATGGCTTGTTGACTTTGTCACACACTCAGGTCTTCCATTTCTCTGTCATCCTTGGGGTGTATGCTTTGGTCTCTAGGTAGGTGCACGCTGTGGTCACAAAATGACAGTCCCATGCATCACATTCAAACACCATCCAGAGGAACATGAAACAGTGGACTCTTCCTTATGTTTCTTTTCAGGAGCCAATAAACATTTCACAAAATCCACCTAATAGCATTTCCTTCAAATCTCATAAGCTAAATAGAGTCAAGTGGCCTATAACCAATCCCTGGCACAAGGATAAGGGTAAGCATTAGGTGAATTAGGTGAAATCGGATCCTTGCTCTGTGGCTGGTGGTTGGATCTGTAGTGTATTCCCAAGTCCATTTAGAAGAGAGGACATGAATAAACAAAATTGGAATTGTACAAGGGATCTGGAACTGGTAGGAAGTCCACGTTTGACAAATCAATAAACTGACCTAGATTATGAGGACTCTCTGTTCCTCAGCATCTGTTATATGCAATACATAGCATATCCTGCTATATATACTAGGATATCATACATAAAAGAAGGAAATAATTTTTACACCTCTTGGTATTTTTAAATATATTTTTAAAACTCTTAGTGTTTATTTAGTTTTGAGAGAGAGCACAAGTGAGTAAGGGGCAGAGAGAGAGGGAGACACAGAATCTGAAGCAGGCTCCAGGCTCTGAGCTGTTAGCACAGAGCCCGATGCAGGCTCACACACACAAACTGTAAGATCATGATCTGAGCCAAAGTCAACCCTTAACCAACTGAGCCACCCAGGCACCCCCACCTCTTAGTATTTTTAAAAGTTTTGAATATGTACTTCTTTGAAGGTACATGACAAATGAATTTCCTCTTTCTTTCTTTATTCTTCTCAGAGATATGAATTCCAACATCTTCCAGAAAGAATTCACTTGTTCCATATGCATGAAGTACTTCATAGACCCAGTCACTCTAGGCTGTGGGCACAGCTTTTGTATGCCTTGTCTTTGTATCTTCTGGGAGGAAGCTCAACATCCTCCTCACTGCCCTGTGTGCAGGGAAACATCCCATCAAATGAACTTTAAAACCAACATTGTTTTGAAGACACGGGTATTCCTTGCCAGACGGGCAAGACCTTACCACTTACAGAGCTCTGCAGAACAGATGTGTGAGATACACATGAAAACAAAGAACTTCTTCTGTGACGTTATGAAGGATCTGCTCTGTTTGCTGTGCTGTAAGTCAAAGGAGCATGAGGCCCACAGACATTGTTCCACTGACTGGACTGCCGAGGAATACCGGGTAAGCAGTGACTGAGGGAGAATCTGGGGGATCTGATATTTGAGTGACTAGGAATAAGAAAGTAAAGACAATTTTTATTCATCCATGCATCATACTGAGTAGGTATTAACTGGCATCATGTGCCTGACACTTGGGTAAGCTCTTGAAAAAAAAGGATGTTCTCAATCCTACAGCACTGACATTTTCACAGTTAAAATCTTACAACTCAAGTTGATGCTGATGATGATCTTGATCATAGTTGGAACTGTGAAGACCAAGGTAGACAAATCTGTTAGTTTCAAGAATGGTTATTGTCCATTATAACCATATTACACAAAGCCTAAACTAATGGAGTCTATTTAGAAACACTGTCTCTCAACAAAGTAATAGGATATTAGGAGATGATAACTAGCAACTGAACAGTTAAAAGCTGAGATTGGTTTCATTTAATGAAAATTGGTTTGATGATGTAAAGTTTGAGGGCCAGTTTCCTCCATGGTGAGACACCCTTTCCAACTGTAACTTTACTCTGTGGTTATAAAAAAAGGTAAATATGTGAGGGGTGAGGGTGGGCTTAGCGATGAAATGCACTGGCATTTTGCTCTCTTTAGTAATCATATATCTTGCATTCCCTGTTCTTCTCTACTTGTTAGGACAGGGAAGTTTCAATAACAGCTTTTTTGAAGCTCATATTTATGGTTCTTTTGTAGCAAAAGCTCCTGAAAGAAATGAGGTGTATGTGGGAAAAGACACAGGAAATTCAGAGAAGTCAAAAAAGAGAGAGTGGCAAAATCAAAACATGGGAGGTAAGCAAGAGATTCTTTTTTTCTTTACCACCAGCTTCAAACACACAGCGATTATACAATAAAAACTTGAGGTAAAATCATAATGTTAATAGTCTTCCATGAGTGAGTAACCAATAGCAAATTGGTTCTACCTAACCATGTACAGGATAGTATGCCATTTTTGTTAGGCTTTCTTCCTAAAACAAAAACATCCTCCTAAAAGATTTAATTTTCTGGATAACTCCATAACACACCAACAGGTATAGGAAAATCATTATTATCATGGGAGACAATAATTGGTACATAAGATAAACACAGGGTTACTTAGAAGTAAAGAAATCTCTGAATGTGCAGAAGATAGTCTCTGATTATATTAATGATTGGACAATTTGATATTATAAATCCATGAGGATATCAAGCAGGTAAATATTTGAGGGATGAAGCCTAACAGCTAGAGGAATCCTGAAGAAGTTGATATCCTATAAAGTTCATGTTAGTTAACACATGGACTATAAGAGATGCAGTGTTGAGAGATATGACTGGAAAGGTAACATTGGTTACTTCAAAATGTGACCTTGACCTTATGAATGAGAGAGGAATGTGGATATATCACTTGTGGATTCAAAAATATGGATTGAACACCACTAACAGGAGATGTGAAAGAAAAGCTTATCCACATTTTTGAGGAAGTAAGGATTTCCTGATGGAAATATAAACAAACGGTATTAAAGAACCTTGTCACCACTAATAAAGGAATCAAAATGGGGCTGTGTGAATGACAAGGTGATGTAACAAAGTTATCTTCATTACTTAAAGGCGATATCCTTAAGGATATAAGCTACAATATTTTTTCTTTGAAATATCCAATGCCTACTGTGTCTCAGTAACTGTTCCAAGCCAATATACAAATAGACAAGGCAACGGATTTCTTTGCACTCACAGAGCACAAACTGGGGAACTGGGGAAGGTGTTTAAGAAGTCAAAATACAAAACTTAGAGAATGAATCATCATTATGAATGCTTTTTGAGAAAAATACAGTAGGAAAGTAAATAAGGAAAGTAGCTTTGACAAACTGAGTTTTCAGCTGTGTAATCAGAAAAGACTTACTATGGAAGCTCACTTTGGGCGGACACCTGCATGAGGTCAGAAATCAAGGCATGTGGGTTTTATTTTATTTGGGGAAATAGCTTTTAGAAAGAGGTAATTAAACACATCTCAAACTAAATTTAGGATTTTCCCACATCCGCCTGTATTTCTCCATTGTGAAGGCAATAAAGGAAAATGAGTGACAGTATAGATATTTGAAGTCAGATCTAAATATCGAGCGTGACCTATTTTTGAGAGGTACAGTTGAAGTAAGCATGCTAGGTGGATGAACTGAATGTAAGATGAACTGAACACTCATTTAAAATATTGCAATTTGACTCGTATATTGAGGAGATGTATCCAAATGGAGCATAGAAAAAGGCACAGAGATAATTAGGTGTCATTTTACTGAAGGTTCATCTAATATATGCTAAGAGGTTGAAACATATTGAATGCAGTTAAAAGCTTCTGAAGGCGTTTAGGCAAAGAAGAGATTTTATCACAAATCTTTTTTAGAAAGGTCATTCCGATTGCAATTTAGAAAGAATACTGATTGATTGGAAGATCTCAAAATGAAAGTCAAGAAGCAAATAGCCTCTTTAGGAACCTTGAAAGGAAAGATCGGAAATGAATTGAACACAGAAAATGGGAAGTGGAAGGATTCAAGGGACAGGCTTTATGGTAGAGAAATGTCAGAAAATATGATCTGTTTGAGTGTAGAATGTTAAATGGGTAAAATTTAAAAATGAGGCAGATTTTGCTTTAAATTGGAACATCACTGAGGTTAGAAATGGAAGAGGTCTGGCTGGTTTGGATGAAGATAATGTTAGTTTGAGAAACGTGCCTCCGTAAGTTCCAGTGAGATATACCAGCAGAAATACACACGAGGCAGTTCGGATACATGAGGTTGGAGCCTATGTGAAAGATTTGGCCAGGACAGGGGCATTTCACAATTGCTAGAATAGTCTAGGAATTGGAGCAGAGGGATCTCACATGAGAATTTTTAGAAAGTATACAGTTTTCACATGGAAAGATAACTTGGGGACTCCCTGTATTAGTAAGTCCAGCTGGGAAAGAGCAGCTGGAAAAGGCAAGTTGTTAGAAAGAAACCAGGAGACAGGTATACAGGGTATACAGGTTTATAGCATGAAGGATTGATGAAATATAAAAAACTTAGTAACGTGTATATAAAAAACCATGTGGATTCAGCAAAGAAGGTTCTGGTGAGATAAAAGCAATCTCATCGAAACAGGAATAAAAGAGATATTTCACTGATTTGAAGAAAAATTGAGAGTTCCATAAATGAGTCCAGTGAATGTATACCTGTGATTAAGAAATAGGCTTCTTGGGAGTAAAAACGACAGCATAAAAGCCAAGACATTGAGTCAACTGAGTATGTGCTGTTTTAATTTCAAAACCATGTGGGTGATAAACCATGTTTAAAGGTTGGGAGGAAAGTAGGGAAAGATAAAGTGAAAAAAAGTGAGAAGAGGGGAATTAATACTGGAAGGTGGTTGTCTGTTGACCAGTGTGTCTAAGGACAGTGTGGAAGTCAGCTAAGAAACGGGGTATAGAGCCTTGGGCAGGATGAGTTAAGCTGCACTCGTACATACACACGAGCTTCTGGTCTGCTTGAAATTTGTGGATGTGGAAGTAAAATTTTAGAAAGGCCTTATCTTATTCTAGGAAATAATGTTTGCTGTTATTTTCAGAAAGCAAGTTAGTCTGTAGCTAAAGTATCTGGGTATACAAGAGACAAAATGGATTTAGTAATGAGGGTTCTTAGTATATTAGGCAAGACAATTTTTAAATCACAAGTACCTACTATTAAGAAAATGTAGATATTTGGGGGGAAGGAGTTAGAGTCAAGGTTTTCACTAATAGTTCAAAAAAAGAACCGAATGAGTAAAAAAGGGATCAAGAGGCAGAAAGACATCCCTAATTTTCTGTTTGCAAGGAATGTTTCAAATTGTTAAATGTCAGAGGAAAAGTTGAAGATGATAAGACATGGATAGCCTGCTGTATGACCTAAATAATCCACTCATCGCAGGGTTATGTGTCTCTGCGGAGGGAGATGATACGTGCTGAATACCGGAAGGTGTACCACTTGCTTTATGAGGAAGAGAGACGTTATTTAGAGAGAATAGAAAAAGAAAGCAAAGAGGTTTTACAACAACTCAAAGCAAGTGAGAGCAGCATGTACCAAAAGGGGAAACTCTTAAGAGAAATGTATGAGGACCTCAAGAAAATGTGCCATAAACCAGACATGGAGCTGCTCCAGGTAAGGGCTGAGGAAAGGAGAGTCACGGTGTGACCTGAAGAACGTCCATACACTCTTCGTCTTCCATCACGCATTTGCAATGATGCTTTCCGATGCCGTGGGAAGGGTTTTATCTGTCTCGGTGATGCTGATGTCCAAGGGTATTCTTGCCATACACAATAACCACAATCTGAAAAAGCAGGTGAAAAAAAAAATTCCTAGAGAATACCTCCTTCTCCAATTGTAATATATAGTCAATTACTGATGGACAGCGACCGAGAAGTTTGTTTGAAGGTGTATGGATTTGTATGTGGACCTGGAAAAAAAATGAGAAATTTCAGAATCTATACAATTCATTTTTACTTTCTGTGTCCATGTACATGATACGATTTGCTGGAATTTGGGCTTCCCCACTCTTGGGAATAAGTAATGACGTCTCTACTGTGAATCTTGTGAAATACACTGAGATTTTTTTTTCTGTGTTTCTCTTTACAGCAATTTGAAAATACATTAAAAAGGTATGTCTGCCCCTGTCTTAAAGGGTCGAGAATTGTTTAAGAGCCATTGGACTGTTGATGCTGAAATAGGAGCATAATTTATTACGATAATAGAACCTATTTCATCATATATTTATTTTTCTATGTCTCCAAAGGTAGAAATGGGTTTGTCATTTTGTGTAAGGTTGGGTTGGACAGGGCTCTGTGAAAGTCTGTGTGGTTGACAGTTCTGGGCACAAGCTGCATGTAGACAAGTGCCATTGATTTTAATGCTTAGAAATGTAAGAACACATTGAGGATGTGGCCCGAAGCCGTGACAGGCTTTTATGGGAGAAACTGGCATTTCCAAGAAGCATAAAGTGGGAGAAGGGAGAGAAAGACATGTTGGGAGGACCATGTAGGATTTGGGGCTCCCATGGGTAGCATGTGGCTGACTTCAGCTTCGCATGGAAAGGCCGTCTGCAGCACTTACCAAAGCTGGGTCCAAGGAGCAGAATCTCTGCCTGAGCTAAGCTCTTCACTCCCTTGCTGTGCTTATATGGACACAAGCATCTCGGTGGTGACTAGTGTGGATTAAAAATCAAAGTGCCCTTCTTTAATGTCCTCAGTTTCGGGCCATTTTGCATTATCCCTGCACGGCTGCGAAAAAACAGATCCTGAAATGGTACACTAAGATCAAAGTATTAGGAGATAGAACTGGGTTTAATTTGCTCATCATAAAATTAATGGATATTTGTTAAGTTCCTTACTTGTGGAGTTACATTCATAACTAATGCTAATTATGATGGATGCTAATTATGAAGATTTTAATGAAGCATGTTACCAGGATGTACATTAAAAATAATCATTGTAATGAAAACATTGAACTCAGAAAGAGTAACTAACTGTCCTTTTTTGCAGGAGTGCGTCAGTGCAGCAGCACATGCCCCAACCTGTGACCCTACAGCTCAGTTCATGGCCCATCACAGGGCTGATAGAAAGGCTCAACCATTTTCTTGGTAATAGAGTGCCCTTTGATGGGGTAGCTGTGCGTTCTCCTCAGCTAGTGTCTATGGGTAATGTTGCTCCATTGTACAATTGATGATTTCACATCTGGGCATTTTATAACCAATTTTGCCTTTATGGAAAAATAGTATATGTGGACAAAGAACTAATATCTGGAGAAAAGCCAAATATAATAGTTTATGATAAGCTACCTGGAAGTAAACAAGAGGAAAAGATATTTGATGGCATGCAACATGCTGAGATTTGGTGTTAGCTATAAGAAACATGCAAATCTGCATGAACATTCATTATATTCCAAGTTTTAGGTTATGTGGTTATTACTGGCTGTGAGATGATTAGAGAGTTTTGTTTTCTACAATGTTTTGTAATAAATGAACTTTACACAGGACATCCTTTATTCACATAATACAAAAATACTGTGTATAAATCAGTAGTGTTAAGAACATAAAACACACCACCACATACTACACTAACCTAACCACTTATTTCACAATTTTCTTCTCAACAATTACATTGGCTGAAAATCCTCACAAACATTCTACTTCTGAAAGATATGGATTTTTCTTCCAGTTTATTTTACCTTAATGTATTGGTAAAAAAAAAAACAGTTAAATATGAGGCAAAGTGATCACTCTTTAGGAATTATTATTATGAGTTATTATTTTCTGAGAAGATAAGTCAGCTACTTCTGATCTAAGAATTACTAAAATTGTCCCAATTTTAAAAGTTTCATAGGAAAAAAAAGCTTAGCAATATCCCTCTTCTTTATATGTTTTAAGAAAAAAATTCAAAACTTTCTTCTATTTTGTCTCATTAATGACTTGCTCATTATGAAGACAGACCCTAGCATACAGTAGATTTCTAGAGCTTCCTCACTGCCCTGGCCCTCGTTTCCAGGCTAAGCTAGAGACCCAGAGAGTATATAATGCCTGTGTCCATTAGGAATTGATAACACTTCATGTTAACGTGACTCTTTTCTTCCTCCTGCAGTGCCCATTTTTTTTGAAAATGAAACAACGACCTGTCACATGCCACTCTTTGAAGATCTGAGACATTGGCTCTTCAGTCATGATCATCCTGATTTTGTCACTAATGCAACAAGATCTAAATACTTTCTCGCATGGGGTGCCCAGACATTCGCCTGTGGTCAGCATTACTGGGAGGTGGACGTGGGGAACTGTCGGAATTGGGCCCTTGGATTTTGTGATGATTCTTGGACAATGAGAAATGACATGGTACTTGAGTCGGAGGGAATTTTTCTACTCTTTTGTATCAAAGAGGACAACCAGTGTTGTCTCTTTAGCTCCTCCCCACTGTCTCCTCAATATGTAGAAAGGCCTTTCGGCCATGTGGGGGTGTTCCTGGATTATGAGTGTGGTGTGGTGAGCTTTGTGAACGTGGCCAATTGCTCCCTCATTTGCAGTTTCCTCTCACGTTCCTTCTCTCTTCCTCTCCGACCCTTTCTATGCTCTGCATCCTGGTGAGGAGGGATATGTCAGAAACTGACCACAAGTGTCAGCAATGCCAAGACCCAAGAGAGCTCAGCTAGGTGCCTGCTTGACAGTCTTCAATGTCTTCCTTTATCAAACACATTGGCTATTCTTAAAGGGTTGATAATTATGAATGTATACATTTATTTCCATTTTCTTTGAATAAAAATAATCTTTCTTAGAAGTCAGTGCCATCTTTGTTCTACCTCGTGTCCTTTCAGTTGACTTCTAAGGTAGCTGGAGGCAAAGAATACCTGAGTGGGTTTACTCAGCTGCATGGGCAAAACAAGAGCTCAGGTTTCTTCTCACTGGCAGACTTGGGATTCTCTCTTTGCTCTGCATCTGCTAAGGCATATTTCTTCACCAAGTCTCGGCTTTCAAATGTCTTCTTCATGGAACGATTTTTAAAGTTTCTGGACTAACTGAGATCTCCCGATTGTATGGACTCAGAAGAACTTATACCCTTCGTAAAGTCCACAACCTAGTATTATCGTTCTCCTCTAGTTTACCTATTATAGGAGAAGGTATATGCCAGGCTTATGGTACAGATATATTTCAATTGGTAGCACTGAGTTTAAGACGTAAGTGACATTCAATAAATGTTTGAATAAATTCATAGATGTTACGAGGTAGCAAATAAGGACATGCCGTACCACTGTCAAAAGCATAGTAAATGTAACCAAAATTAAATGGGAATACTGAGGAGTATTATTTAATAAAGATGTTAATTAAGCTGCCTTTAAAATTGATAGGCTCTGCAATTATAACAGACAGAGAGGTACTTATTTAAACATAATGACATTAACAGATATAATAGGACTGCATATGTGAGCAATTTCACTAATTTTAATGAAATATCTATAGTCACAGATAGCCTAAATTTATATGTATCAGACTGGACAGTACAAGTTTTTGCTATAGAAAATAAAGAGTACTCAAGAGAAAAATTGCATTTAAAATGGCTCTAAAGTTAATCAAATCTTAAAAGGTTGAAATGGTATACTAAACTGTTATAACAATAAACATTTTTATTATATTTATTTTTTATCCAGAATCATATACACAATGTTGAATGTTTTGTATTTAATTCACTTACTGGAAGGTATGACATATAATAAATACAACCAGAGTTTCAGATCTGTGGATTGGGATTTATTTAAAAGTCTGGAAATGTCTCCGTTAGTGAGAAGATATCTAGGAACAATCTGAGAATGGCTGAGCCTGCCCCTGAGTGATAAATCTCACTCAGGGGTCTAATCAATCTATTTCTTATCATTTGTCAACATTATCCTTTAATATTTTCTGTCCTGTTATGTTAGCAACAGTTTGAAAAACTTTGTTAATGCCAGAATGTTTGTTTATATTCACTCATTTATTCGTTTATCTCTCCATTCATTCACCACACATTTATTTTGTACTATGATCCAAGCTCTGTTAGATAGCAGGGATATCTACTGTGTAAGACAAACAGTGCCTTTACTTTTGGGGGATTTCTAGTTCAGTAGTAATAAGCATCTACCAATTTCATGAGGGTAATGAAG
The DNA here is from genome assembly GCA_030068075.1 of Paguma larvata. Lineage (NCBI taxonomy): Eukaryota > Metazoa > Chordata > Mammalia > Carnivora > Viverridae > Paguma > Paguma larvata. The sequence continues at coordinate 41,506,540 of CM057831.1, read as the reverse complement.
AGAAACAGACAGTTTAACACACGTGTGTAGGCCTCCAGTAGATAATGGGGGTGTAAATAAGCCAACAATTGAATTAATGAATTAGTTCAGTCAGGAGACATAGCAGGAATGGAATGAAACCTAGAAACAATGGCCTGATATTCTGATAGAATTTTTATTTTTATTCATCACATTTTAACATAATATAAATACACTTCTGAAGTTAAGGTTAAATAAAACTCATGGGTATTTAGCAAATGTACAGTGACCTGCATCTTATGTTCACACACAGTACAAATCTGCCTCTCTGCTACCTAGCCCTCTCTCTGGGAGACATGAAAATTGTTGATCCTAATGAGTCAGATTCCAGAGTGTGAAAGTTGAAGTCCTTTAACAGACACACAATATCAATGCCAGTTTAGAAACAGAAACAGGATGTTGTCACATTTTCTTCAACTCAAAAAAGAATAATACACAGGTGTGTCTGATAAAATTTGACACTTAATCAAAGAAAGAAAATATCATGGCAGCTCATGTCATATATATGTTGGCATGGAACCGTTTCAATTTTCACCTGTAACCTGTCTTCTATGTCAAGTTTTGAGTAATCTAACTTTAAAAACATTGTGGAATGATGAGGTGTACATATGAGAAAAGAACACTTTAGTTTTAAATTCAAACAATTGTTGTCAAACTTGTCTACACATTAGAATCACCTGGATAGATTTTAAATCTCTGAGGTGTTGCTTAGGCAGTGGTTCTCCTTGAAGTTCTCCAGGTGATTTCAATAGAGAGTCAAGCTTGAAAGTATTGATTCAGAGTGGTCTTAAACTTAATTATACATTAAATGCACCTGGGTATATTCTGCGCCTTCTCAATTTTAGATTATAACCCAAAACAACTTAACAAAAATTCTCGGAGCGAAATTCAAGCATTACCATTCCCCAAGAGTCCTCAGATGATTCCAACACTCAAGCAAGTTTGACAATCAGTACTTTTAAAAGTCTCCATGCATCAGGGTGTTGGGAGATTTAGTTGAGTGTCTGATTTTGGCTAAGGTCGTAATCTCACAGTTCCTGGGTTCCAGCCCCATCTCGGGTTTTGTACTAACAATGAGAAACCTGCTTAGGATTCTCTGTCTCCCTCTCGGTCTCCCTCTCCACCACTCTGTCTGTCAAAAATAAACATTAAAAAAAAAAATTCTCTACACATCCCCTACTTACCCCCAAAGTTGAAAGGCTTGGATAATGATAAGACATCCTCACATGTATATTGTTTTGTCCCTCCCTTTGCTTTGGCTCAGTGATAATCAGACTTCATTCCGCCTGAGAAGTACTTTATAGTATTGCACACCAAATCACATTTAATGCATCACACATGATTTTAGCGAGTGATAACTTCAAGTGTTTTAGAAATGGCACCTTGTTGTCACAATACACATTAGAACTTATCCTCCTGAAAATGTGTGAATTCACGACACTCTCATCTTAAAAATTATGCAGCGGTAAGTAATAAGCATCAATCAGTTAAATGGATATTCAACTTTACTGAAATACTTTAATTTGAAACCAAAATTGATATGATGAAGCCCTTTTCCTTGCAAACCTAGTGCTTAACTTACTAGTGCAACAAAATCCTAATAGTGTGTTTATCTCTCATTTCTTTTTTAACTGTTTTATTTCATTTTGAGAGAGAGAGAAAGAGAACAAGTAGGGGAGGGGCAGAGAGGGAGGGAGAGAGAATCCCAAACAGGTTACACACTGTCAGCACAGAGCCTGATGTGGGGCTGGAACCACAAACTGTGATCATGACCTAAGCCAAAATCAAGATTTGGACACTTAACCGACTGAGTCACCCAGGCACTCCTACAATTTTTATTCTGTTTTATTTTCTTTATTTTATTTTATTATTTAATTTTGTTAAACTTTTTTCCTCTTTCCTTTCTCTATTTTTCCTCTATCCTATCAAGCTTCTTTCAATAAGCAGACTAAAACACACCTAGGATTAGCTTCCTTTACTGGATTTTGTTTTCTTTTGTTTTTAATTTTTAATTTTTAGATTTTACTTTGTTAATTTGTTTCTTCCTCCAAAATGACAAGACGGATAATTTCACCCCAAAGAAAGAAGAAATGATGACCAGGGACTTAATCAACACAGAGATAAGTAAGATATCTGACCTACAATTTAAAAACCACGATTATGAAAATACTAGCTGAGATTGAAAAAAGCGTAGAAGACACCAAAGAATCCCTTTCTGCAGACATGAAAGAATTGAAATCTAGTCAGGCTGAAATTAAACATTCTATAACCAAGATGCAATCTCAAATGGATATCGTGACAGCAACAATGGATAAGGTAGAGCAGCAAATCAGTGATCTAGAAGATAAAATTATGGAAAATAATGACACAGAAAAAAAAGAAGCAAACAAAGGCAAAAGATCATGATACAAGACTTAGAAGGGGCTCCTGGGTGGCTCAGCTGGTTAACCGTCGGACTTTTGATCTCAGCCCAGGTCATGATGTCTTTGTTCATGGACGCGAGCCCCACATCAGGCTCTGCACTGACAGCCTGGAGTCTGCTTGGGATTTGTCTCCTTCTCTCTCTGCCCCTCCTCATCTCAAAATAAATAAATAAACATTTTCAGGCGCCTGGGTGGCTCAGATGGTTGAGCATCCAACTTTGACTCAGGTCATGATCTCACTCTTTGTGGATTAGATCCCCGCATCAGGCTCTATGCTGCCGTAGGCAGTTCTATTTTTAATTTTTTGAGGAACCTCCATACTGTTTTCCAGAGTGGCTGCACCAGTTTGCATTCCTACCAGCAGTGCAAGAGAGATTCTCTTTCTCCACTTCCTCGCCAACATCCATTGTTGCCTGAGTTGTTAATGTTGGCCCATTCTGATGAGTGTGAGGTGGTGTCTCATTGTGGTTTTGATATGTATTTCCCTGATGATGAGTGATGTTGAGCATTGTTTCATGTGTCTGTTGGCCATCTGTATGTCTTCTTTGGAGAAGTGTACATTCATGTCTTTTGCCCATTTCTTCACTGGATTATTTGTTTTTGGGATGTTGAGTTTGATAAGTTATTTATAAATTTTGGGTACTAACCCTTTATCTGATACGTTCTTTGCAAACATCTTCTCCCATTCTGTCAACTGCCTTTTAGTTTTGTTGATCGTTTCCTTCACTGTGCAGATGCTTTTTTTTTTTTTGATGGGGTTCCAGTAGTTCCTTTTTATTTTCGTTTCCCCTACCTCCTGAGACATGTTGAGTAAGAAGGTGCTGCAGCCAAGGTCAAAGAATTGTTGCCTACTTTCTCCTCTAGGATTTTGATGGCTTCCAGTCATATGTTGAGGTCTTTCACCCCTTCTGAGTTAATTTTTGTTTATGGTGTAAGAAAATAGTCCAGGTTCATTTTTCTGCATGTCGCTGTCCAGTTTTCCCAACACCATTTGCTGAAGAGACCGTCTTTATTCCATTGGATATTCTTTCCTGCTTTGTCAAAGATGAGTTGGCCGTACATATGTTTGGGTGTCCATTTCTGTGTTCTCTATTCTGGTCCATTGATCTGAGTGTCTGTTCTTGCACCAGTACCATACTGTCTTGATGATTACAGCTTTGTAATACAGCTTGAAGTCTGGGATTGCGATGCCTCCAGCTTTGGTTTTCTTTTCCAAGATTGCTTTGGTTATTTGGGGTCTTTTCTGATTCCATACAAATTTTAGGATTTTTTGTTCTAGCTCTGTGAAGAACGCTGGTGATATTTTGATAGGGATTGCATTGAATATGTAGATTGCTTTGGGTAGTATTGACATTTTAACAGTATTTGTTCTTCCTATTCAGGAACATGTTGATTCACAAAACACTGCAAGGACATGAATTAACTAAATCAAAATGCTCAAGTCAATCTCATCCCTGGCCACTTAAAACAGCACCCGTTTGGCTCTACCACTGACCTCTATACATCCAAAAATTCATGAATTCTTCCTTCTCAGAAACCTTTCATTCTTCTTTGCTTCATTTATTTCTTAAATTCCACATATGAGTGAAATCATATGTTTATCTTTCTCTGACTTATTTCATCCTCACTAGTTTTTACTTCTTTTATCTCCACAGAAAGGGATTCTCTGCTTTTACCACCCCAGCTAGTATTTTTTATTATCTTGATTCTAAGTTCTGCTTCAGACATCTCGCTTGTATCTGTGTTAAGTCTCTGCTGTCATTTTTTCCTGTTCTTTCTTTTGGGGTGAATTCTTTCATTTTGTCATTTTGGAGGAAGAAAAAAAATAAAATTAAAAAATCAAAATTAAAAACAACACAAAAATATCAAATAAAGGATGCTAGATCCTAGGTATCTTTTGGTCTGCTCGATAAATTAGAGAAAAAGGGGAAAGATAAGAAAGGAAAAGAAATTAAAAGAAAAGAAAAAAGAAAAAAAGAAAAACGTTTGAAAATTTGAAAAAATGAATATAATGAAATAGAATAAAATGAAATAACGAAGTAAAATAGAATTCGAAAAATTTGCAAAAAAATATAGTAGAAAAAATTTAAAGTTAATATTTTTAATAAAAATTGAAAATAAAAATAATTTTTTTCTTCTGTATTCAAGAATAAGAAAAGAAAAAGATAAAAAATTGAACAGATGGACAAGCAAACAGACTGAAATACGATTGAAGTTACATTGGTTTCCCCTCGAAGTCAACTATGAATCACTTTAGAGTCTACAAACTAAGCAGGCAGAGAGACTCGTCATGTTCCTGAAGAGCAAGGTTGGCCCAGTTAGGTGGGGCTTAGTGTAATGGCTCCATTCTCCACTAGATGGCACTATTTAGCTTACTGGGGTAGATTGCTGTGCCACGTGTATGTGTGTACGCACAAGCAAGAGAGGGCTGAAAATGGCGTCACCCAGCTACCCAGTCTCTAGTATCAGAACTCTTCTCCCTGATCAGCAATCGCACACCCCTCTTTTGTGTCCGGCTTCTATCTGCTCCCTGCTTTTACACCGTCTGTGACCAAGCCATCAGGTTGCCAGGCAGCACCTCCCTCCTGAGTTTTATCTCATATGAGACTGTGATTCCCAATCCCTTGTTTCTGAGAGACTGTGATTTTGATCCATTCTGACCCTCTGGGGAAGAGTCTCACTGAGCAATGGCCAGGTGCCCCCCCACCACCAAGAATGTTCACGGAACCGTGCTGCTGCCGATGCCCAGAGACTGCATCTGGGTGCCAGCCCGCCCCAGAAAATGTTCTACGGATCGTGTAGCACCAGCATTTCAGGGATTATGGAAAATCACAACACACATCTGGCACCAGCTTCCCTCTTAACGTCCTCGTTCCAGCACCAGTGAATGTGGTTGTTCTCTGGAGTCTTCTGGGACCTTTGCCTGTGGGGTGGCCGCACAGCCTCTACCAAATGTCCTCCCAGCAGGGGAACGGCCTCTCCCTGTGTGGCCTGAGGTCACCTGGGACTTTGCTCTCTGCTCCTGGAGATTCGCCCTTCCCACCAGAGCACTGCCAGGTACCAAGCTGCGGAGTTTCAGACTCTGTGATCCCCCTGTTAATAGAGGCTTAATGGAATTTAAACCCTCTCCTTTCTCCTTTTCTCCCCTTTTTTGTTCAGTCCTTTGCATACTCTTCCTTTTCTCTCCAGATCCTTTTGGGCTGGGGGTATGCTTTCCCGTACTCCGTCCCCCCCATCTCCATCCTCTCTCCACAAACAAAAACAGCTTCCCGCCGTCCTCGGCTTCTCTCTTCCCCAGTTCACATCTCCACACTGTATACCTGCCAGTTCTGTGGTTCAGGTCATGCAGATTTTTGTGTTAATCCTTAAATGAGTTTCCTAGGTGTGCAAAATGTTTAGTTTAGTATTGATCTGGCTGTATTTCAGGGTTTAGAGACATAAAAAAAATAAAACCTTCCATGTTGTTCTGCAATCTTGGCCCCTCCAAGTGTCTAAAATTTTTTAAAATGTATTTATTTATTTTTAGAAAGAGAGAGAGTGTGTGCACAAGGCAGGGAGGGGCAGGGAGAGAGACAGGGAGGGACAAAGAATCCCAAGCAGGCTCTGCACTGTCAGCGCAGAGCCTACTGTGGGGCTCAGACTCACAAACTATGAGATTATGACCTGAGCTCAAGTCATATGCTTAACCAACTGAGTCACCCAGGCACCTATTTAAGTGTCAAATTTTATCAGCATGCCTATGCATTATTCTTTTTTGAGTTGAAGAGAATTGACAACATCCTGCTTCTGTTTCCAACCTGGCATTGATATGTCGTGTCTGTTAAAGGACTTCAACTTTCACGCTCTGGAACCTGTCTCATTAAGATCAATAATTTTCATGTCTCCCAGAGAGACGGCTAGGTAGCGTTGGTGCTTATAAGAGGAAATGACTGCTCCAACATCAGAAAATATTTCTGCTCTCAGCTCAACTCCTGATAGAAGGTCTGTTTGTGTCAAATTTCCTCATAGCTAACTGATTTTGTATTGCACATTTGAATAGAATATTCAAAATATTTGAATATTCGAGATATTTTAAAAATGTCTTGTGTCTTTGATGTCTATGATTTTATAAGATTTAACTTTCAGTCACTGAATATATATCTGGTCTTTAAGACTTCTAAACCTTTGAACTGTTAAGGGCTCTGAAACCTACTAGCATGCTCTTTTGTTAAGGTGGGGAGGGAGCTTAAATTCAGCAACTCTTTACTTGAGAAAATCAGAAGGAAATACTGGTGAAAAACAAAACATAAGCAGAAAATCTAGGGAAATTTGGGAGAAGAGGGGCATGTACTTTGAATACTGAAAGGTTACAATGTAATAGTAACAGTAACAGTACAATGATTTCCTTCAATCCAATCATAGAAGAAAGAAAAAGATCACTCCTTCACTCTGCATTTATCTTGGCACTTGGAACTCTTCCTTTATGAGTCTCTCCCCTGACCTAAGTCCACTGCCAAAGCTATCTGGGAATTATGCACAACACTTCATTAGTCTAATCTTCTGAAGAACAAAAATCACAGTTACAGGAAGATGCAGCCTGCAAGAATCAAAAGAATCAAGAATAATCATGTGATTTTTGTAACCTTGTGCTTGGAAGATCTGTACAGTTTTAGAGAGCTAGAGTAGGCTAGGGATGTCCTTTATGGAGTGAAGGAAACATTGCCTCATGAAGGTTCAGACTAATCTGACACCCTTTCTCAATAATTTGTACTAACATCATTCTTCAAATGCCGGTAAGAACAAACTGTAGATGCTATTATTTCTCCCTGGCATCCTATCTTTAAATACTGATCTGTAATTCTGTATACATCAACAAAGGTTCTTTTCCTAGGAAATGGGTACTAGATTATAACTAATTTGTTCAAAATATTACCTATACACTGGTATGCTTATATTTTCCAAAGCAAATTTTCTATGGACTCTCTATATGTTACTCCCTTATATGTTCTAGATTTTAAATACCAGTCAGCATATTTAAACAATTTTAAAGACCTTATCCAATGTAATATATATACATTTTGTGCGTATAAGGTATATATACATATATGTGTATATCTATAGTTCCTACTACAGTATTTCAGAGGGTGGGGGCAGTTTTCCTTCCAGGGGACATTTGTTGATGTCTGGAAATATTTTTCAGTTGTCACAGCTGGAGGTTACTACTAGCTTTAGTGAGTAGAGATGTCACAGATTCTGCAAACATCCTACAAGACAAAGGACAGCCCCACCAGAATGAATGGTCCCATCACCAATGTTGATAGTTCTGATTTGAAAAATCTGAGGCTAGAGTGAAGGAGCCCCATGTGGAAACAGGCGAATGGCAGATGGCCTGATCAGTTCCAGGCAGGAGTTGGTCTGGCAGCAAACTGTCAGGCATAAAACAACTCTGAGAAGAATTGGCCTGGCAGCAAACTGCCAGACCGGAGAAGGCTTAAGCCTTGCTTCTTGTCTCTGGTTAAATTTCCTAACCTTTTAGAATATACTGAAATTATTGGGTCATATTGTGTTCTGATTGATCTGATTGCTTTGACTACACTAATTACGCACATATAGCTATTGACTATTTTAGAATCATGTAAGCCTGATGAATCAGTAGTTCAGTACAGCGGGAACCTAGATCTGTATTATCACACTCCGTGCATGAGTAATCTGTTTTTCTGCATTGAGCTGCTCCTCTGCTACAACAGAAGACGTGGTCTTGCTCTGGCAAGGCACTCATGAGAAACTGATATCTGAGTCCTCTGTCTTCTTGATCCTACTCCTTCCAACTTCCATCCTGTGATGGGTAAAGTTCAGACCTTGGGGCCCCAGGACCGGACACTAGAGGATTAATAATAACACTTTTAATTAGCCAGTAACTAGAGACAACAGGCAATCCATGGAAGTCATGCAAAAATGGAAAGCTAAGAATGAAAATAAAATGCTGTAGGCTTAAGATTTCTCTAGGATTCCCTGATGATATAAATGATTAATTTCAATTCCAATCTACGAGAGACAATATTTCGACTTGGGATTATTGTCACTGTGGTTTAAGATGTCTTGTCTTTCGATGTGTAAATATATTTTCAATGCCTCAAATAATACATCTGAGGGCATTCTTGGTTACTTCATTGATTATTTCCTTATTAACAGCTTGTTCTGGGGACAAAAGGGTAACCAGGATTGGGGCAGACTTCATTCCCATCCCCTGGAAGCTATTGTCAGGGAGGGAGGCACAGAACAGATAGCTACAGGAATTGTAGTTACAATTTGGGTTATTGCTATGAAGGAGAAAACAAAGGGAAGGACTAAGGGAATGGATAATGAAGGACAATCTAAGACTAGGGTGAGAAGTGGCCTTGGAGACAGATTCCAAAGGAAATTAGGGTGTAGTGGGTGGCGATCCTGAAGTGGGAAGACTAGTGATAAGTTCAAGTTACTAAATCCAGTGGGAACAAGCAATAAAAGTGGAATGAAGTAAGTGGGACCAGAAATTGAGGGTTTTTAGGTTTCAGAAAGTCTTGAGTGCATTTTCCTACCCCTTTCCCATTTTTTCCATTGGTTTGTTGGTATATAGCTTGTTGTTTTTGTTAATACAATCTTCTCCTTAAGATCTCATTGTATGGACAGTTTTATTGTCTTCCTTCCAGTCCTATACTTTGTTATCCTTCTCTCTACCCACCAGCATGTTTATAAATTGTGTGGACTAAGATCTCCATCCAATATTGGGTGGAAGCGGTGATAGTGACTATCTTTGTCCTTTTGTCTGGTTTTAAAGAGAATGCTTCCAGGAGTTCCCCATTTACAATGGCATTGTTTGTATTCATATAAAGAGTATACCTTCTCGCATTAAAAATATTCACTTTTAACCATGGCTCTCTCTCTGTAAGTGTTTTTATTGATGTGTAAATATATTTTCAAATATATCTCAAATAATACAACACATTGTATTGTTTTTTACTTTCTTTAGGTCCTAGTGATTATGTTTTGGAGTGTTGGAGTTCAGAGTCAATGGCCAAGAAAGATTTTTGAGACGTCTTCTGTGCAAAAAGATTGTTTTATTAAAGCATGGAGACAGGACCCATAGGCAAAAAGAGCTGCACTGGGGTTGTTACAGGTGACTGATTATACACCTTCGAGTTGGGAGGATAGCGTAAATCTTTATGGTATTTTGGAAACAAGGTTTCCATGACCTTTAGGGGCTAACTCCTTTAGGAAAGGTCATTTATGGGACACTTATGGGACACCTGGGTCGTTCAGTTGGTTAAGCATCTGACTCTTGATTTTGGCTCATGGTGTCAGTTTTCATGAATTCAACCCCCCTCACCCCCATATCACACTTCACGGGCTCTATACTGTCAGTGCAGAGCCTGCTTTGGATTCTCTCTCTCTCCCTCTCCCTCTGCTTCTCCCTTGCTCTTGCTCACTTCTCTCTCTCTCAAAATAAACTTTTTTTTTAAAAAAAGGAAAAATCATTTATTCATTTTAATAAAAGCTCAGTCACGAGACATGTGAGATGTATATCAGGGCACAGTAAGCTTGGTGTACGATTGCCAACATATATCTTGGGGGCTGGGTGGTGGTGGGGAGAGATAAAAGAAGTTTCCAAAGGAAAGTTTCTGAAGGAATTTTCACATGTTCAGGTAGACTTACAGAATCCTGGCGGTCAGGATTAGGGACAGGCTTCTCAGGACACCACAAAGAAATCCAGTGTCTTAGGGCTTTCTGAAGAAATGAGTGTGGGAACTTGTATTTAAAAAGATTGTAATCACTAGAAAGTTTACCAAAAAAGTCATTCTTAAAAGAAACATTTTTCCAATTTTACTGGCCTTTTCATATTCTTCAGGAGATCTGAATCTGTGAGTCACAGCAGCTTGTTGTCCTTCATGGAGGCACAGTCTGATGTGGCAAGTCATGGAATGCCAACGAGGTCCTTTTATTTTATTTTATTCTTTTTTATTTTATTTTATTTATTTTTGCTTTAAATATCTATTTTTTTTAATTTAAAATAGTTTATTTTCAAATTGGTTTACATAAAACACCCAGTGTTCATCCCAACATGTGCCCTTTTTTAATGCCCATCACCCCCTCTCCCCCCCCCATCTCCCTCACCCTCAGTTTGTTCTTAGTCTTTGAGAGTCTCTTATGTTTTATCTCCCTCCCTCTCTGTGTCTTTTTTTTCTTTCCCCTCTTCCCCTCCCCCTGGTTTTTGCTTAGTCTCACCAAGTCCACCTATTCGTGGAAACATATGGTATCTGTCTTTTTCTGACTGACTTATTTCACTTAACATAATACCCTCCAGTTCCATCCATGTTGCTACGCATGGCCAGATTTCATTTTTTCTCATTGCCACGTAGTAGTCCATTGTATATATGTACCACATCTTCTTTATCCACTCGTCAGTTGATGGGCACTTAGTTTCTTTCCATGTTTTGGCTATTGTCGAAAGTGCTGCTATGAACATTGGGGTACACGTGCTCCTATGCATCAGCAATCCTGTGTCTCTTGGGTAGATTCCTAGCAGGGCTATTGCTGGATCATAGGGTAGCTCTATTTTCATTTTTTTGAGGAACCTCCACACCGTTTTCCAGAGTGGCTGCACCAGTTTGCATTCCCACCAACAATGTAGGAGAGTGCCTACTTCTCCACATCCTCGCCAGCATCTATAGTTTCCTGATTTGTTTATTTTAGCCACTCTGACTGGTGTGAGGTGGTATCGCAGTGTGGTTTTGATTTGTATTTCCCTGATGATGAGTGACATTGAACATCGTTTCAAGTGTCTATTTGCCATCTGAATGTCCTCTTTGGAGAAGTGTCTATTCATATCTTCCGCCCATTTCTTCACTGGGTTGTTTGTTTTTCGGGTGTGGAGTTTGGTAAGTTCTTTATAGATTTTAGATATTAGTCCTTTATCCGATATGTCATTTGCGATGATCTTTTCCCATTCCGTTGGTTGCCTATTCGTTTTGTTGGTTGTTTCTTTTGCTGTGCAGAAGCTTTTTATCTTGATGAAGTCCCAATAGTTCATCTTTGCTTTTAATTCCCTTGCCTTTGGAGACGTGTCAAGTAAGAAATTGGTGCGTCTTAGGTCAAAGAGGCTTTTCCCTGCTTTTTCCTCTAGGATTTTGACAGTTTCCTGTCTCACATTCAGATCTTTTATCCATTTAGAATTTATTTTTGTGAGTGGTGTAAGAAAGTGGTCTAGTTTCATTCTTTTGCAAGTTGCTGTCCAATTCTCCCAGCACCATTTATTAAAGAGGCTGTCTTTTTTCCATTGAATACATTTTCCCGCTTTATCAAAGATTAGTTGGCCATATACTTGCGGGTCCATTTCTGAGTTTTCTATTCTATTCCATTGGTCTATGTGTCTGTTTTTGTGCCAATACCATACAGTCTTGATGACCACCGCTTTGTAGTAGAGGTTAAAGTCTGGGATTGTGATGCCTCCCGCCCTGGTTTTATTCTTCAGTATTATTTTGGCTATTCGAGGTCTTTTGTGGTTCCATACAAATTTTAGGATTGTTTGCTCTAGCTTTGAGAAGAATGCTGGTGCAATTTTGATTGGGATTGCATTGAATGTGTAGATTGCTTTGGGTAGTATTGCCATTTTGACGATATTTTTTCTTCCAATCCATGAGCATGGGATGTTTTTCCATTTCCTTGTGTCTTCCTCAATTTCCTTCATAAGTTTTTTATAGTTTTCAGTGTAGAGGTCTTTCACATCTTTGGTTAGGTTTATTCCTAGGTATTTTATGGTTTTTGGTGCAATTGTGAAAGGGATTAGCTTCTTTATTTCTCTTTCTGCTGCTTCATTGTTGGTGTATAGAAATGCCACCGATTTCTGTACATTGATTTTGTATCCTGCAACTTTGCTGAAATCACGGATCAATTCTAGTAGGCTTTTGGTAGATTCCGTCGGGTTTTCCATGTAAAGTATCATGTCATCTGCAAAAAGTGAAAGTTTGACTTCCTCCTTGCCAATCTTGATGCCTTTTATTTTGTTTTGTTGTCTGATTGCTGATGCTAAGACTTCCAACACTATGTTAAATAGCAGTGGCGAGAGTGGACACCCCTGTCGTGTTCCTGATCTCAGGGGAAAGGCTTTCAGTTTTTCCCCATTGAGGATGATATGAGCTGTGGGCTTTTCATATATGGCTTTTATGATGTTTAAGTATGTTCCTTCTATCCCGACTTTCTCGAGAGTTTTTATTAAGAACGGGTGCTGTATTTTGTCAAATGCTTTTTCTGCATCTATTGGCAGGATCATATGGTTCTTATCTTTTCTTTTGTTGATGTGATGTATCACGTTGATTGATTTGCGAATATTGAGCCAGCCCTGCAACCCAGGGATGAATCCTACTTCATCATGGTGGATAATTCTCTTTATGTGTTGTTGGATTCGATTTGCTAGTATCTTATTGAAAATTTTTGCATCCATATTCATCAGGGATATTGGCCTGTAATTCTCCTTCTTTGCTGGGTCTCTATCTGGTTTGGGAATCAAAGTGATGCTGGCTTCATAGAACGAGTCCGGGAGTTTTCCTTCCATTTCAATTTTTTGGAACAGCTTGAGGAAGATAGGAATTAACTCTGTATTAAATGTCTGGTAAAATTCCACAGGAAAGCCGTCTGGTCCAGGGTTTTTATTTGCTGGGAGATTTTTGATAACTGATTCTATTTCTTCACTAGTTATGGGTCTGTTCAATTTTTCTATTTCTTCCCGTTTGAGTTTTGGTAGCGTGTGGCTATTTAGGAAGCTGTCCATTTCTTCCAGATTGCCAAGTTTGGTGGCATATAATTTTTCATAGTATTCTCTGATGATGGTTTGTATCTCTGAGGGATTGGTTGTAATTTCTCCCTTTTCATTCACTATTTTATCTATTGAGTTCTCTCTCTTTTCTTTTTGAGAAGCCTGGCTAGAGGTTTGTCTATTTTGTTTATTTTTTCAAAGAACCAGCTTTTGGTTTCATTGATCTGTTCCACTACCTTTTCTGTCTCCATATGGTTAATTTGTGCTCTGATCTTTGTTATTTCTCTCTTTCTGCTGGGCTTGGGTTGTTTTATTTGTTCTGCTTCTAGTTCCTTTAGGCGCGCTGTTAGAATTTGTGTTATTGATTTTTCTTGTTTCTTGAGATGGGCCTGGATTGCAATATATTTCCCTCTCAGGACTGCTTTTGCTGCGTCCCAGAGCGTTTGGATTGTTGTATTTTCATTTTCATTTGTTTCCATGTATTTTTTAATTTCTTCTCTGATGGCTTGGTTGACCCAGTCATCTTTTAGTAGGTTATTTCTTAGCCGCCATGTTCTTGGATATTTTCCAGGCTTTCTCCTGTGGTTGATTTCAAGTTTCAAAGCATTGTGGTCTGACACTGTACACGGTATGATCTCAATTCTTTTATATTTATTCAGAGCTTCCCTGTGCCCCAGAATGTGATCTATCTTGGAAAATGTACCGTGTGCAGATGAGAAGAACGTAAATTCCTTTGCTTCTGGATGAAGGACCCTAAAGATGTCTGTGAGGCCCATCTGTTCTAATGTGTCGTTCAGGGCTATTGTTTCTGCGGAGATTTTCTGTTTTGTGGATCTATCCAATGCTGAGAGTGGAGTGTTGAGATCCCCTACTATTAGGACATTTTTATCGATGAGGTTGCTATTGTTTGTAATTAGTTGTTTTACAAATTTGGGTGCCCCCGAATTCGGTGCGTAGATATTTACAATTGTTAGCTCTTCCTGCTGGATGGTCCCTGAGACTATTATATAATGTCCTTCTTCATCTCTTATTACATCGTTCATTTTAAAGTCTAATTTGTCTGATATAAGTGTGGCTACTCCGGCTTTCTTCTGCCTTCCAGTAGCATGATAGATAGTTTTCCATCCCCTCACTTTCAATCTGAAGGTGTCTTCAGGTTTAAGATGAGTTTCTTGAAGACAGCAAATAGATGGGTCTTGTTTTTTAATCCATTCTGTTATCCTGTGTCTTTTGATTGGCGCATTTAGTCCATTTACATTCAGTGTTAATATTGAAAAATATGGGCTTACAGTCACTGTATTATCTGTAAGTTTCATGATTGTAAGGCTGTCCCTGGCAGTTTGTGTTCTTTGCAGGTTTGCCTTCATAGAATGCCCCTCAGGATCTCTTGCAGTGCTGGCTTATTTGTGATAAATTCTTTCAGTTTTTGTCTGTTGGGAAAAACCTTGATCTCTCCTTCTATTCTGAATGACAGGCTAGCCGGATACAGAATTCTTGGTTGCATGTCCTTCTTGCTCATCACATTGAAGATATCCTGCCATTCCTTTCTGGCTTGCCAAGTTTCTGTAGATGAGTCTGCTACTACCCTTATAGGTCTCCCTTTGTATGTTAGGGTTCTTTTGTCCCTAGCTGCTTTCAGGATTCTCTCCCTATCTTTGTATTTTGCCAGCTTCACTATGATGTGCCATGCAGAAGGTCTATTCAAGTTACGTCTGAGGGGAATTCTCTGTGCCTCTTGGATTTCCATGCCCTTTTCCTTCCTCATGCTGGGGAAGTTCTCAGCAATGATTTGTTCAAGAACCCCTTCGACTCCTTTCTCTCTCTCTTCTTCCTCTGGGACTCCTATGATACGGATATTGTTTCTTTTGAGTTCATCGCTCGGCTCTCGAATTCTCCTTTCCTGTTCCTGGATCAGCTTCTCTCTCTTTTTATCTGCTTCCTCTTTTTCAATGATTTTGTCTTCTAAGGCACTAACTCTTTCCTCTACCTCTTCAATCCGTGCTGTGGCTGCTTCCAGTTTCCCCTGTATTTCTTCTAATTTCTTCTTTAATTCTTCCTGCCGGTTTTTAAGGTCCTTGAACTCTGCCGCACGGGACCCCTTGCATTCTTCTAAGCTTTTTTCAAGGCCAGCGATTAGTTTTATGATTGTCATTCTATATTCATGTTCTGTTATATTGCTTATATCTGTTTTCATTAATTCTTGAGCTGTCACTGCTTCTTGTGGATTCTTTCGAGGAGAATTCTTCCGTCTCGTCATTTTGGCTGGATGTGTTTTGGGTTGTTTCTTGAAGTTGCCCTGGAAAGGAAAACAGACTGACAGACAAACAGAAAACAGAAATACTCAAACGTACTAACAAATGATACAGACAAGCGGTTCACAACAGCAAAAAGAATAACAAATGACACTCTGAGGACAATGTCCTGAAGTACCAGCTACACGGTAAGGACAGGGTGTGTACTGTGCTGGTGGCAGAGCGTCTACAGAGAGAATAATGACAGTTCTGGGGGAAAGAAGGAAATGGTCTTTGCCCGGGTAGAGTGGCTAAAGAGCTTAATCCAGACTGAGAGAAATCAGAATAAGGACGGTTACAAGGAAAAAGGAATGAAGACAGAAATTGCTCGGGTGAGATTATGTGGCCTGGTTATTCCAGAGAGAGAATAAGGGAAGTACAGAAGGAGATGAAAAACATGCCTTTAGAGAGTGGAATAAGATTTTGTTTAAGTCAGCCAGGCCTCTGGATAGTCAGCTCAGGAGTGGGGATCAGTAAGAAGAATAACGGGGAGCATCTATTTTAAAAAGAAATGACCTGGAGTTACTCCAGGCAGCGGTCTGGACTTGGCCTCTGTAGCTCCCGCGGAGAAGTGTCACTCCTGCGCAGATGGGCGTGGTTTAGTGTAGGCGGGTGATCTCCACTGAGGCAGGGATGGCTCTGGGAGTGACTTCCTGGGGCTGGTGCTTGTGGGCCCGTAAGACAACAATGGCGTCCCTTCCGTCCTTTGTTCCCAGTCCCAGGGCTTCCACTCGCCCCCTTGTTTGTGTCCTTACTCCGCTATGGGCACCGGCGCAGTGCGGTCCACTGGAAGGTGGGCGCCTGCCTGCTTGCCACCCCCCAACCTTCTGCAAATGTGTCAGGGTTAGAGGTGCTCCACAGGCGACTGAGGGCACCCCCGGCAGCCAGTCGCGCTGAGGGCTCCCCGCTCGCCTGGCCGGGGCGACTTGTGCGCACTCCCCACTCAGGCGACTGCGGTAGCGGCAGTCCCAGCGTTTGATCGCACCCCACAGGGCCTTCCGCAGCGACTAGCGCCTGATCCGGGCTCCGGCGGGCAGCGGCAATGGTCCCCGGTCACCGGTTCTCCAGGGGATGGTGGCGCGACTGGCGCACAATCCCTGTTGAGGTGGTCCCAGTGATGCAGCGGTCCCAGCAGTTTTTCGCTTTCCACCGGGCGCCCCAGCGGCGACTAGCGCGCACTCCCCGTTCCGCCAGCAGCAGCGTGGCGGGCGGTCCAGCGGTTTTTTGCTCCCCACCGAGTGCGGCGGCGACTAACGCGCGCTCCCCGCTCCGCCGGCAGCCGCGTGTCTGTCCCAGCGGTTTTTTCGCTCTCCACGGGGCGCAGCAGCGACTAGCGCGCACTCCCGTCCCGCCGGCAGCAGCCCGCGATCCCGCGGTTGTTAGCTCAGGGGGCCGGAGGCGGCAGCGGTGCCTGGCGCGCACTCCCCGCTCCAGCGATAGCAGCAGGCAGAGGTCCCGCTGTTGCTCCCTCCTCACACTGCTCGCCGCTAAGCAACTCTGGGCCGGGCGGGCTGACTGTGCCTCCGTCTGCGGTCCAGCACAAGGAGAGTTCTGCTGGGTTCTGCTGTTAGACACAGAGCTTCTCCTCCTAAGCCCTGTCTTTAGGGGCTGGATGTTGGTGGACTCCCCCTCTCTGTAGCTCTCCTTCGGATGTTGGGGACTTTCCCCGCTGTCCCCGGCTCACCCTCCCCCCAGCTCAGTTTCCTGAGTTCGTTTTGTCCGTTCTCGGTTAGACTCACGGTCTTAGGGCGTTGTCTATGTTTCTTGCGTTCCTTGTAAGCTGCTACACCTTTTCTGCCGGTTCTTGGAGTTGAGAATCTCTCTGTTTCGGTCCCTCTCAATTCAAAAAATCAAGGGAAACTTTGGTCCTCCCTACTCCTCCGCCATCTTGCTTGCACCTCCTAAATATCTATTTATTTTTGAGAAAAAAAAGAGAGAGAGCATGAGTGAGTGGGGAAGGGGTTAGAAGAGAGGGGTATAGATGATCCAAAGTGGGCTGCACGATGACAGTCGTGAGCCCAATGCGCGGCTTGAGCTCTCAACCATGAGATCATGACCTGAGCCAAAGTCAGAGTCTCAACTGATTGTGCCACCCAAGCACCCCTATTTTATTTTCGAGGCTATTTATTTATTTTGCGATAGAGAGAGCAGGGGAGGGGCAGAGAGAGAGAGAGAGCAGGGGACGGGTGGGGGGAAAAAGAGAGAGAGAGGATGCCAAGCAAGCTCCACACTTTCATCACAGAGCCTGACTCAGGGGCTCAATCTCATTACCCATGAGATCATGACCTAAGCCAAAATCAAGAGTCAAATGCTTAACCAACTGAGACATTCAGGAGC
Source organism: Paguma larvata (assembly GCA_030068075.1). Lineage (NCBI taxonomy): Eukaryota > Metazoa > Chordata > Mammalia > Carnivora > Viverridae > Paguma > Paguma larvata. The sequence goes on along the minus strand of CM057831.1, from coordinate 41,488,703 downwards.
CCCAACAAGGGTCCTTTTAGAACCAAGTTTGCTGAAATAATTTTCAAAGCCCATCTGGCAAGCACCAAATTTAAATAAATAATAAAAATCTACTTGCAACCACTTACAAATGTTCTGTCACCTGGAATCAGTGTCTACTGCACATCTCCAGCGTATTAAAAGCTTGCCTAAATGCCACAAGTTTAATTGATATTTCGAACAGAATTGTGTTTTACTAATTCCAAGCACTGATTTTCATAGCATTTGCTTATTGTTTACCATATTCTCTATTTCTTACCCTATGCTCTACTTGCACTCTAGATTGTTATATTTGGGAAGTGGACTATCCAGGCATTTTTTCTTCGTTTGATTGATCGATTTTTTATAATACCTGAAAAATACCCTTCTCTCAATCACAAAATGTCATTTATCGTGACATGTCTTGTCCTCTCCAATTTACTACCTACAAATGAAGTTTTAAAAGCCTTCTTGAAAGAATGCTAAGTGATCACAGTTTCTACCGAAGCCCATGCTTTGAAAGAAATACACATGGGATTTCCTGAGTTATTTATTTATTTATTTATTTTTACTCTGGATTGTTTCATCTTATTGAACTTTATCTACTTTAAAATCGTTTCTTGAATTTCACTCATATGTGGAGCCGCACCCCAGACCTAGTGAATCGAGAATCTCTGTGATGGAGGCCCAGAAGTCTGTGCTCTAACAAGCCCTGCAGGTGATTCCGATCCACCTCCTAGATTAAAGCAGTCTTGGTGTTAATCGCCGAGAAGGATCCTTGCTCGAAAGGAAACAGCGCAGATGTGATGGGAAGCTTCTCTTGCCCACTCCCACCCGAATCTTCCTCTTCCTGAACCTGGACAGTCTAGGAAGAGATACGGTGCATTAGTTCCGGGTGGTAGAGGCAGACAGGAACAGGCAAGGGAGGCTCCCTGAGGAGAAGACCAACTGGAAAGTGAGAGAAGTGAGTTGTGTAAAACAAGATTACCTTGCTTCTGGTTTCTGTTTGCTTCTCTTTCTATATAGTTTTCTTGAAGCTTTTAACCAAACTTCCAGCCTCATCTCCGCCTCCTGTTTGAAGAGAAATGGGACCAATAAGCATGTTAATGTGGACCACATGCACCCATGGCCACCGGAATGGTGACAGTGGTGATCCTGAAAGCTTTCGAAGAATAGAACCGGAGAACCACTTTCTGCACTTGGAGACATGCCTCCAGAGCACCTTTCCAGGTTCTGAATTTCATTTCTGCTAATGAAAGTGGCTTCATATTAATTACACAAAGCTCTACAAACACTGTAGAGACAGCGATCTACCTTCTCCCTCCAAACACAACTGTGCACACATATTTTTGCTACTTGCAAAATGTTCATAAAATGTGCATCATGAGGATCACATTAAATCACGGTAATTTTTTTAAATTTTGTGATCCATTGAGAGGAAATGCTATTAAGGAAATTAGCCAAAAAATTGGGATTGGCTGATAAGGTTGCTTTTATATATTATTGAGAGAGGGAGTGAGGGGGACAGAGAGTGAGAGAAGATCCCCGTGCTGTGAAATTGGTTGCGCATTTTCACTAGCCTCCTGAGGAAAATGCAGAATGACCAAAATTTCTAGGGAATAAATAATGTTTTGAAATGTATTTCACTATTCCCTAATCACAGCAGCATCTATATCCTCTTGAGCGTGAGTCTGTGAGCATGCGCACACAAATGAGAAGGAGAGAGAACAAAAGCAGATACTCCTATCTCTGCCAAAAGATTTGTAATATTTGAGGAGCTCTTGACCCTGGAGAAAAATAGCAAGAAAAAGGTGATGTTTTTCCAGGCTGAATGAGATCCAGGATTCTTTCTTTCCTACTTTTCATTATTGTGAGAAGGCTGGGCTAAGCAGAAGTGAATATTGAAGGAAAGTGTCTCTTAGTGGCTTTGAGAGGAACAGTACATATGGTTATTTTGGCTGTTACCTTTCATGGCTTTGGTTTGTATAAATCAGTTGCTATATGGGAGGCAATTCATCCCATTTGTTTTTGCAGTGTTCCCTCCCTGTTTTTGAGAGGCTACTACTTTCTCAGGGACAGAGGAGAGAAGTTCCTCCATAAAACCTCTGACCCCAGGAGGTTGCTTAAAATGCCTATTTTCAGGAAAACTAGGATGGGGCCTGGGGGTGTATGATTAGTACACTACTTAGGAATATTATACTCATGCTGTGGGGGCCACATCTCCCAGAGAACAAGGAATGGCGGGAACCTATGAGCAGCTCTGTTCTACATGTCTGCCAGGTGCTTGCTTTCAAAGCTGGAACAGGAACTAATCTACATCCAGACCTCCCTAATCTAGGGAGCTCTATTCTAAGACAACGGACAAGTCATGGCTTCGTTGAACAATGGGAACATTGAGTCCTGGATGTGTGCTTAGCTGGGTGCTTGGTGATAAAGAGGATCCCAGGACTCATGAACTCACTTCTCCATGCTTTACGATGCCTAGAGTCCTCAGACAGCCCCATTAATTCCCATCCTTCTGAGCCTCCACTATGAACCTGAAAGGAGTTCCTGATCTCACCTACATCTAAAGGCAGCTGAGACCCTCTGTGACTCTATTTAAAAGAGCCACAGGAAAGCTCTAGAACATGAGGGAACAGTTATGGATTCATTCTAGGGGTTGTGGGAGCCCAAGATAGCATCGTCCCCGAACCCACATATTGAGAGGTAAATGAAAGAGGTCACACTGTCTAAACCCCAACTTTTAGATTGTGAGTTTCTTAGCTGAGACCTTTGGCCATTCTCTGCTGTGATTTTAGCTAGGTTGGGAAGCTGCAGGTAGTGTTACTTGAGACGTGTTACTATTGTGGGACATGACCATTGGGGGTGGGATGGATATCTTGGAACCCTGAGTGTGAGAAACAGATGAAATCTCCACTCTGGATTATATGCAATGTATCTCTTTTTCTTTCTTTTTGTTTTAATAATTTATTTTCAAATTGGTTTCCATATAACACCCAGTGCTCATCCCAACAAGTGCCCTCCTCAATGCCCGTCACCTCACCCGCTCTCCCCACTCCCACACTTCTTACTCTTTAAGAGTCTTTTATGTTTTGTCTCCTTCTCACTCTGTGTATTTTTTCTTTTCCCCTCTTCCCCTCCCCCATGGTTTTCTGCTAAGTCTCTCAAAATCCACCTTTGCATGGAAACATATGGTATCTTTTTCTGACTGACTTATTTCACTTAGCATAATACCCTCCAATTCTATCCATGTTGCTACACATGGCCAGATTTCATTCTTTCAAGATACTCCCTTTCTGTTTTGTTGTCATCCTTTTCAGGTACTTAATAACAGTGATAGTGAACACATGTGCAAAGGCCCTGGTCCAGTTTCTCCCCTGAGACAGATGCTTTAGTTTGCAAACAATGTAACTGAGGTGTCTCAAGGTGTCTAGGCTGGTAACCAGTGGGTCTGGGACTCAAACCCAGTAGCTGGGCCTCAAGAACTGCACTCTTTTTGTTTTTTTTTTTAATTTTACCGATATTAATTCTTTAATAAAATTAAACACTAGAAAACAAAGCAACCATTCCCATTTCGGCAGATAAAACAATAAACAAAGAAATAATGTGCCAGGTAATTACCAATGGTGAGAAGGACTTCAGCAGTATAATGGAGGGTATGTGACAGAGACAGATGGGGGTATTTTAATATGGGCATTTCTGAGAGCAGTTGGTCTCTATTAAGGTGACTTCTGAGCTTAGACCTGAATCAGGCCAAGAAGAAAGTATTCCTTTTTGTCTTTCTTTTTCTTTTTTTTTCTTTTAAGAACTGTACTCTTGATTTTGTACCCTGCAACTTTGCTGAAATCATGGATCAGTTCTAGTAGGCTTTTGGTGGATTCCATCGGGTTTTCCATGTAAAGTATCATGTCATCTGCGAAAAGTGAAAGTTTGACTTCCTCCTTGCCAATCTCGATGCCTTTTATTTTGTTTTCTTGTCTGATTGCTGATGCTAAGACTTCCAACACTGTGTTAAATAGCAGTGGCGAGAGTGGACACCCCCGTCGTGTTCCTGATCTCAGGGGGAAGGCTCTCAATTTTTCCCCATTGAGGATGATATTAGCTGTGGGTTTTTCATAGATGGCTTTAATGATGTTTAAGTATGTTCCTTCTATCCCGACTTTCTCGAGAGTTTTTATTAAGAAAGGATGCTGTATTTTGTCAAATGCTTTTTCTGCATCTATTGACAGGATCATATGGTTCTTATCTTTTCTTTTGTTAATGTGATGTATCATGTTGATTGATTTGCAAATATTGAACCAGCCCTGCAACCCAGGGATGAATCCTACTTGATCATGGTGGATGATTCTCTTTCTATGCTGTTGGATTCGATTTGCTAGTATCTTGCTGAAAATTTTTGCATCCATATTCATCAGGGATATTGGCCTGTAATTCTCTTTCTTTGCTGGGTCTCTATCTGGTTTGGGAATCAAAGTGATGCTGGCTTCATAGAATGAGTCCAGGAGTTTTCCTTCCGTTTCAATTTTTTGAACAGCTTGAGGAGGATAGGAATTAACTCTGTATTAAATGTCTGGTAAAATTCTGCAGGAAAACCATCTGGTCCAGGGCTTTTATTTGCTGGGAGGTTTTTGATAACTGATTCTATTTCTTCACTAGTTATGGGTCTGTTCAATTTTTCTATTTCTCCCCGTTTGAGTTTTGGTAGCGTGTGGCTATTTAGGAAGCTGTCCATTTCTTCCAGGTTGCCGAGTTTGGTGGCATATAATTTTTCATAGTATTCTCTGATGATTGCTTGTATATCTGAGGGATTGGTTGTAATTACTCCCTTTTCATTCACGATTTTATCTATTGGAGTTCTCTCTTTTTTCTTTTTGAGAAGCCTGGCTAGAGGTTTGTCTATTTTGTTTATTTTTTCAAAGAACCAGCTTTTGGTTTCATTGATCTGTTCCACTACCTTTTCTGTTTCCATATGATTAATTTGTGCTCTGATCTTTGTTCTTTCTCTCTTTCTGCTGGGCTTGGGTTGTTTTAGTTGTTCTGCTTCTAGTTCTTTAGGCGCGCTGTTAGAATTTGTGTTATTGATTTTTCTTGTTTCTTGAGGTGGGTCTGGATTGCAATATATTTCCCTCTCAGGACTGCCTTTGCCACATCCCAGAGCATTTAGGTTGTTGTATTTTCATTTTCATTTGTTTCCATGTATTTTTTAATTTCTTCTCTGATTGCTTGGTTGACCCACTCATCTTTTAGTAGGTTATTTCTTAGCCTCCATGTTTTTGGATATTTTCCAGGCTTTCTCCTGTGGTTGATTTCAAGTTTCAAAGCATTGTGGTCTGACAGCGTGCACGGTATGATCTCAATTCTTTTATATTTATTCAGAGCTTCCCTGTGCCCCAGAATGTGGTCTATCTTGGAGAATGTACTGTGTGCGTTTGAGAAGAATGTAAATTCCTCTGCTTTGGGTGAAGGACCCTGAAGATGTCTGTGAGGCCCATCTGTTCTAATGTGTCATTTAGGGCCATTGTTTCTGTGGTGATTTTCTGTTTTGTGGATCTATCTAATGCTGAGAGTGGAGTCTTAAGGTCCCCTACTATTAGGATGTTTTTATCGATGAGGTTGCTAATGTTTGTAATTAGTTGTTTTACAAATTTGGGTGCCCCCGAATTTGGCGCATAGATATTTATAATTGTTAGCTCTTCCTGTTGGACGGTCCCTGAGACTATTATATAATGTCCTTCTTCATCTCTTATTACCTCATTCATTTTAAAGTCTAATTTGTCTGATATAAGTGTGGCTACTCCGGCTTTCTTCTTACTTCCAGTAGCATGGTAGATAGTTCTCCATCCCCTCACTTTGAATCTGAAGGTGTCCTCAGGTTTAAGATGAGTTTCTTGAAGACAGCAAATAGATGGGTCTTGTTTTTTAATCCATTCTGTTACTCTGTGTCTTCTGATTGGTGCATTTAGTCCATTTACATTCAGTGTTAATATTGAAAAATATGGGCTTACAGTCACTGTATTATCTGTAAGTTTCATATTTGTAAGGCTGTCTCTGGTAGTTTGTGTTCTTTGCAACCTTTCCTTCATAGAGTGCCCCTCAGGATCCCTTGTAGTGCTGGCTTATTTGTGATAAATTCTTTCAGTTTTTGTCTGTTGGGAAAAACCTTGATCTCTCCTTCTATTCTGAATGACAGGCTAGCCGGATACAGAATTCTTGGTTGCATGTCCTTCTTGCTCATCACATTGAAGATATCCTGCCATTCCTTTCTGGCTTGCCAAGTTTCTGTAGATAAGTCTGCTACTACCCTTATATGTCTCCCTTTGTATGTTAGGGTTCTTTTGTCCCTAGCTGCTTTCAGGATTCTCTCCCTATCTTTGTATTTTGCCAGCTTCACTATGATGTGCCGTGCAGAAGGTCTATTCAAGTTACGTCTGAGGGGAGTTCTCTGTGCCTCTTGGATTTCCATGCCCATTTCCTTCCTCATGCTGGGGAAGTTCTCAGCAATGATTTGTTCAAGAACCCCTTCGACTCCTTTCTCTCTCTCTTCTTCCTCTGGAACTCCTATGATATGGATATTGTTTCTTTTGAGTGCATCGCTCAGCTCTCGAATTCTCCTTTCCTGTTCCTGGATCAGCTTCTCTCTCTTTCTATCTGCTTCCTCTTTTTCAATGATTTTGTCTTCTAATGCACTAACTCTTTCCTCTGCCTCTTCAATCCGTGCTGTGGCTGCTTCCAATTTGCCTTGTATTTCTTCCAAGGTCTTTTTTAATTCTTAGTGACCGTTTTTAAGGTCCTTGAACTCTGCCGCGCGGGACCCCTTGCATTCTTCTAAGCTTTTTTCAAGCCCAGTGATTAGTTTTATGATTATCATTCTATAATCATGTTCTGTTATGTTGTGTATATCTGTTTTCATCAATTCTTGAGCTGTCACTGCTTCTTGTAGATTCTTTTGAGAATTCTTCCATTTCATCATTTTGGCTAGATGTGTTTTGGATTGTTTCTTGAAGTTGCCCTGGAAAGGAAAACAGACTGACAGACAAACAGAAAACAGAAATACTCAAACGTACCTACAAATGATACAGATAAGCGGTTCACAACAGAAAAAGAAGAATAACAAATGACTCTCTGAGGGCAATGTCTTGAAGTGCCAGCTACACGTTAAGGACAGGGTATGTAGTGTGCTGGTGGCAGAGCATATATAGAAAGAATAATGATGGATGCGGGAAGAAGAAGGAAATGGACTTTGCTCAGGTAGAGCGACTATAGGGCTTAATCCAGACTGAGAGAAATCAGAATAAGGACGGGTGCAAGGAAAAAGGAATAAAGATCAATGTTATCTAGATGAACTTATGTGGCCTGGTTATTCCAGAAAGAGGGATAAAGAAGTACAGAAGGAGGTGCAGAACATGCCTTGAGAGAGTGGGTTAAAAAAAAATGTTTAAGCCAGTCAGTACCCTGGATGACCAGCTCAGGGATGGGGATCGGTAGGAATGAGAAAGGGAGGGATAAATTTAAAAAAGAAAAAATGACTTGGAGTTACTCCAGGCAGCAGTCTCCACTTGGCATCAGTCGCTCCTGCTGATAGATGGGGAGGGGCGTGGTTGGTGTAGGTAGGTCCCACCTACACTGCCGCAGAGATGGCTTTTGGGGTGACATCCTGGCTTGTGAGACAACAATGACATCTCTCCGGACCCTCGCCACCAATCCTGGAGTCTTTATTCGCCCCTTTATTTCTGTCCTCTCTCCACCACGGGCGCCGGCATAGTGCGGATCACTGGGTGGAGATGCAGCCGCCTGCTACCCTCGATTTTGCTGTAATCCTGCCAGGGTTAGAGGTGCTCCCCAGGCAGCGGCACCTTGGGCTGACTGGGTCCCTGCTGCCAGTCCCAGCGGTGCACACGGCCCAGAGGCGCTGGACGAGGGTGGCGCGGTGACGCAGCCGACTGCTACCCCCGATTTCGCTGTGATTGCACCGGGGTTAGAGTTGCTCGCAGGCGGCGCCTCCTGGGTCTGCCTGGGTCCCCGCTGCCAGTCCCAGCAGCGAGCGCGTCCCAGCGGCTCTGGATGGGGTTGGCGCGGTCCCGGGAGCGCGCGGGTAGTGCTGCTGTTTGCCACTGAACTTCTCTTCAAAAGCCCTGCATCTAGGGGCTGGATGGTAGCGGTCTCACCCGCTCTGGCCCTCTCGTTCAGATGTTGTTTGATTGGCACTGTCCCAGCTATCTCCGAAGATGCTCACCCTCCCCTCAGCTCAACTTCCCGAGTTCGTTTTATCCGTCCCAGATTAAACTCACGTTTTAGCTTGGGCCGTGTTTGTTTTCGCCTTCCTTCCTTGTAAGCTGCAGCACCTTTTTCCCCCGACTCTTGGAGTTGAGAGAGACTTCGGTTTCAATCGTCCCGGTTTGAAGGACAAGCGAAATACTGGAGCCCCCTATTCCTCCGCCATGTTGGCCCCATCCCCCCTTAAGAACTGTACTCTTAATCACAGTGCTTTATTACCCTCAACTGTCTTGTCCCCTTTGGGTCTTAATGAGCAGCAGAAGCTTTGTGCCAATTCTATGAAATAGAATTCTAGACTACCTGAGAGTAATTTTAAATGTTGCCTGTTGTCTCCTCTTATCAGCATCCCATATTGTCTACAACTTGGCCACTGTTCCCCAAGGATTGTCTTCCTCTTGGATTCGTGAGTACATTCAGTTAACATAAGGAAAGTTTACTTTGTGTAGGTGCTGCTTCAACCTCTTTTTCTATCTGCCCACAGCGTCACTAGAAACCTTTTTTGGCTTGAGCACAGTTCTCCTGCACTGCTTTCCCTAAGTTCCCTCTAGTCCTCATGCTTCTCTTGTCCCAGACTCAGTTTTATTTTTTTACCTGGACATAATTTTCCTCTTCTTCTCTTCCTGTTAACACAATCCCACAAAACCTCCTGTCTTACTAGACATGATCTCCTCACACATTTGTGGGATCAATCAGGACAGAAGAAACTTCACTCTAGTTATTTTTTTTAAGTTTATTTATTTTGAGAGAGAGAGAGAAAGAGCACGAGCAAGGGAGTGGGAGGGGCAGAGAGAAGGAGAGAGAGAGAATCTCAAGCAGGCTCCATGCTGTCAGCACAGAGCCTGACATGGGGCTCAATCTCATGAACTGTGAGATCATGACCTGAGCCAAAATCAAGAGTCAGGGGTGCCTGGGTGGCTCAGTCAGTTGAGCATCTGACTTCAGCTCAGGTCATGATCTCGTAGTTCATGAGTTCAAGCCCCACATCGGGCTCTGTGTTGACAGCTTAGAGCCTGGAGCTGCTTCGGATTATGTGTCTCCCTCTCTCTGCCCCTCCCCTGCTCACGCTCTATCTCTCTTTCTCTCTCAAAAATAAATATTAAAAAAATCTTTTTTAAAAAATCAAGAGTCAGATGCTTAACCAACTGGGACACCAAGGCACCCCACACTCTAGCCATTTTGAAAAGAAGTCATGCCACAGTAATAGGACTGAACATTTTGAGAACCATCACCTTTTGGCTTGTTCTCCTTCCCTTAGGATCTTACTTTTATAAAAATGTTTTTATTTATTTTTGATAGAGAGCAAGACAGAATGCAAGCTCTGGGGCTTGAACTCATGAACCATGAGATCATGACCTGAGCTGAAGTCACATGCTTAACCAACTGAGCCACCTAGGCACGTCAGGAGCTTACATTTTTATTGCTAGGTCTCAGGAGAGAAGAGCAGGCCCCCATTCCTCATTCTGGGATATTTAGATGATCAACTCATCTCATATTGTGAATGTGAAGAGCAAGAACAGAGCCTTGGAATGTGGGTAGAGACACTCCAGACATTTACACTGGGATTTGGACTGAAGAAGAATCACTTCAGAGTGATTCTATCAGACATCATGGTTCAGTAGAACAAAAGGAGAGGTGACGACAGGGTCTTCAGTTCAAACCCTTAACATAGATACTAGATGTTAGCAAATAGATGACATGTCTCTGAGCCAGCATGATACAGGAGAACTGGAGGTCACACGAACTAGTCTGACTGTCCCTTCAGAGTATGGACAGCACAGGGACCTTGAGAATAGAACAACCACTGTCTGGGGGGGAGGGGGCAATTTTTCTCTCTCTTCAGGCCACACTCACTGGGAAGATCCAGAATCCAGGATCCTCCATATCTTTGCCAGTGCCTGGCATGTGTCTGTTTTGTTGCTTTGGTTTGATTTTAATGTTAGCTGTTCTCCTTGGTGTGTAGTTGGATCTCATTGTGGTTTTAATTTGCATTTCCTAAATGACTAATGATGTTTAGCATATTTTCCTATGCTTATCTGCCCATTGTATATTTTTTGTGGTGAGGTGTCTGTTGAATCTTTTGCCTACATTTTAATTGGTTTGTTGACAGTTTATTCAGTTTGAAAATTTTTAACAGATTTTGAACAGAAATCCTTTATCACATATATAATTTACAAATATTTATTTTTATGGATCATGATGTTGGTGTTGTAGCTAAGAAATCTTTGTATAAATCAAAGTCACAGGATTTTTAATCTACATCTTCTAAAAGTTTTTAAAGTCATTTTGCATTTTATATCTCTATCTATGATTCATCTTGAATTAACTTTTATATAAGGAGTGAAGCTCAGTTGGAAGTTAAGTTTTTCTTGCATTTTCATGCTCCATTGTTCCAGGATCATTTGTTGCAAAAACCTATCTCCATTGAGTTCATTTTACACCTTTGTTCAAACATCAACCATCCATATTTGTGTGAGTCTATGGACTGCAACTCTATATTCTGTTCCATTGATCTATGTGTGAGTCTCTTTACCAACACTGCACTCTCTTGATTACCATAGCTTTATAGTCAGTTTTAAAATCAGAAAGTATGAAAAAAAATGAAATTAGAAAGTATGATTCCAAGTTTATTCTTTTTTTTCAAAAACTGTGATTGCTTCTAGTTCCTTTGCCTTTCCACATAAATTTTAATATCAGTTTATCTAAACTATGAACATTCTGCTGAAATTTTTGTAGGAATTTCATTATATCTGTCAATCAAATTGAAAGGAATTGACATGTTTCCTATGTCGAGTCTTCCACATAGGTCTTTTTAGATTTCTTTCATTAGGACTTTATAGATTACAGCATACAGATTTCGTGTATGTTTTGACAATTTTTCCTACATTTTTCTTTTTCTATCTTTCTCTTTCTTTCTTCTTCTTTTTTTCAACATAGTGCAAATCGTTACTTTTATTTTGGTTTTCAAATAATACACTGGTGGCATTTAGAAACATGATGGTTTGTTGTTTTTAACATTGTTTAAAGCTATTCTATTTGCTTTGGTGCACTATAATACACTTGATTTTTTTAATACTAAAAAAATATTAATTATTAATAATTTTTTTCAATAATACACTTTAGGGTCAGCTTATTTATAACTACAAAAATTATTTTAGGATTTTGTTAGAGCTTACGCTGAATTTATAGCCCAATGCGGCTAGATTTCACGACTGTCAGATCATGACCCAAGCTAAAATCGAGAGGCAGATGCTTAAATGACTGAGCCACTCTGGCACACCTAAAGAACTTCTTTTAACCTTTCTTATGAGATGGTGATCCTGGTCATATATCCTCTCAATTTCTTTTCATTCTTTCCATTTTATTTTAATCTAAGAAAGTCTTTATTTCTCCTTTACTTTTAAAGAATCATTCGGCAATATACATATTTCTAGGTCAGTGTTTCTTTTCTCTCAAGCTTTAAATATTTCATTCCACTCTCTTCTTGCCTACGTGGTTCCTGATGAAAAGTCAGATAGATTTCTTATCTTTGATTCTCTGTTGGTAAGGCATTTTTCCACTCTGACTTCCTCAAGATTTTTTCTTTATATTTGATTTTTTTAATTTTAAATATTATAATTTTTGTATTTATTCCACTCAGTGTTCTCTGAGTTTCCTGATGTGTGGTTTGGTGTCTAACATTACTTTGGGGAAATTCTCCATTAGTATTCAAATATTGTTTGTTTGTTTCTTCTCCTTCTGGTATTCTCATTACATGTATATTATGCCTTTTGTAGTTGTCCTACAGTTATTAGATATTCTAAGGTTTTTTTTTTCCCTTTTTTCTCCTTTCTTTTTAATTTTGGTATTTCTATCGAGACATCCTCAAGTTCCAATTCCTCAACCATACCTAGTTTACTATGAGCCCATCAAAGGCATTCTTCATTTATGTTACTTTATTTTTAGCTCTAGCAGTTTTAGAAATAATTTCTTAGTATTTTTATCTCCCTCTGCTTCATTATCTCTCTGTTCTTGTATGTTGTCTGTTTCTATGAAAGCCCTTAGCATATAAATCCTAGGTTTTAAAATTTAATTTTGTAATCCGGTATTTCCACCATTCTTGCCATATCTGACTCTGGTTCCAATGCTTCTTCAATCTCTTCAAGCTGTTTTTTGCTAGTTTGTTAGTTGTGGTTTTTTGGTGAAAAGCAGACATGATACACTGGACACAAGAAATTGCAGAAAATAGGCCTTTGAGTAATGTGGTAGTAAGGGTGTGGAGGGAGGAGATGGATTTTGAGTGCTCTGATTAGGTCTGTCTTTTAGTGATCCCATGTCCCTGAGCTACAGAGGTCAGCAGTGCTCCTCACTTCCCCACCGCTTGGATTTAACACAACAGTGTCTAGAGGGGCTGGAGTTGGGTAGTCCTTTTCCCAGAGAAGTCGGCTCTGGTTCAATAGTTTCTTCTTTGTAAGGAGGACAATCCTCTTTAGGGAGAAAAGAATGCTCTGGCATATTTCAAAATGGTTAGTTTTCCCCTCCTTCTGCCAAAGCAGCAAAGATTTTTCCCCTCAGTATTCACTGGGAGGAAAATTTTCTAAAATTATTTCTTTACATTTTTCTTCTGCCCTTTTCTCTCTTTCTTGTCTTTTTGGGAATTCAATTACACATATATAATATCATTTAATATTGTCCTACTGCTCTTTGATGCTCTGTTCAGTTTTTACTTTCCATTCATGGTGTTTCCTCTTTGTGTTTGCCTTGTGAGTTTTGCACTGACCTATTTTTGTGGTCACTCATACTTTCCTTGACTATATTACGTGTACTATGAAGCCCAACAATGACATTTTCTGCAGATTTTGTTTCTGGCTTATCTGAGTCTGCCTGAAATTATCCATGATTCTTGGTAACTAACTGTGTTATCCATGATTCTTGGTAACTACCTGTGTTACCCATGATTTTTGCATGATGTCTACATATTTTATGAAAGACTTTAATATACTAATGATAATTATTCTAAAGTCCTTCTCTCATAGCTCTAACATCTGTGTTGTATCTAAGTCTGGCTGTAATCAGTTCAAGTTGATTTTTTTTTCTTTTGATATGCCTCATCATTTTTTATCGAATACCTGACATTATATATGACAGTAGATACTGTACTGTGACAGGAGATGCTGTAAGTCTTTTTCATGTATTTTGGTGAGCACATACTTTCTTCTGCTAGGTCTTTAGTATGAGGATTTGTGTGAATCTAGTTAGGATTTGGCATGGGTTTGAGGTTTGTTATTGCTAAGGTTACCAAAACTAGACTGTGTTAACCAGAGACCTCCAGTGCCTCTAGTAGAGGTTTTCTCACCTTCACACAGTTAGCAAATTGGGCGTGATACTCTTTGCTGTAAAAGGTATCTTTCTTGTGCTGTGTATTATGGGGTATTTCAAGGGATCTGTGGTCTCTACCCATTAGATGCCAGTAATATGCCTCAAGTTGTGACAACCAAAATTGTCTCTAGACAGTGCCAAATTTCCCCTGGTTGAGTCATGGTAGCCCTCAGTTGAGAAGTACTACTTTAAAGATATTCTGTTTACTTCTTGGTTTGGCCCTGGGTCCCCTCTTGTGCTGCTTCCCAAAGAGACTATCTCTTTCATCTCTCCAGCTGTATTGCTCTCTACAAATATCTGTCTATGATCTTAAGGGTCTTTGGACACTTACTCTTGCACACATGTGTTTTTAGCAGCTAATTAATCTACTTTATCTTAATAGAGATTTCTATGAGCTGTGGTGAAATCTTCCCCAGACAAACATGAACAGGCCCTGATTTGCTCTTTCCTTGAACCTGTCTCTGTGCAGAATCTATCTTGATTGTTTGACTTGCTACCTCAATTCTCTAACGGTCTCAGCACAGGTCATTAATGTTTCATTTGTCTAGCGTTTTTCTTGTGGTAGGAGGGTGGCAACAAGCTTTCTAGCTCTACATTTCTAAACTGAAATGAGAAGACCCCCCTTATTTTTATCATGTCCCTGCACGTCCCCAAAATGTCCCTATTGGCTGGTAAGTCTTTCATTCTGGGAATGGGTCAAAGATATCCCATCCTAGTTAATTTTCATGTTTTAGTCACCTCATGTATAATAATTTGAAACCATTTTCTCCTAAGAAACTAAGATTATTTGAATAACCAAGGATTGTTGTTTTGTATAATGTCCCCTCCTAAATGTATTTGTCTAACTTTCCCCCGTGGTTACTTGCAGATTAAATGTTTCTGGGAAGGAGGGATACTACAGATGTGCCATAGTCCTTAAGTGGTCCACATCTATGAACACATGAAATTCATGGCCACAATTTGGTAACTTGGTTAATGTATCTGCTAAATATTTACCTTGGAAAGGTACTTTTTTCTCTTTTGCATTTAGGAACTAATATTTGGGGTAGAACTTTGTTGGTACACGAATACTCTCTTCCCAAAGTCTTAGTTATTTTAGCATCTACTGATGATTTTTGCCAGATTCAATTGTTGTTATAGTGTCTATAAAATGGTTATTTTCTACCTTTTCTTTTACTTTTTTGAGTTAGTCTCTCCAGAAAAGGTTAGTAAGTGTTCAATGGCATTCTTGCAAATCCAGAAGGTTTTTCCCATCCCCTTGTTAGCCTCAGGGTATTGGCTGTTGCACTTAAGCTAGTTCACTTCAATATCATAAAATGGTTTTGCAAATGAGTACTGTATCCATATAATATCCAGAAACAAAAAAAGATGATTTTTCTTCCATGTTTCTTCTAGAGCAAGTAAACCTCTTATAGACTTTCCTAAGAATCTTTCTTTCTCTTATTTCATTGGCTAGAGTTGGAGCATATACCTGTTCTAAAGAAGGAAAATAAGGGAAAAGCGTGATAACTTTGGACAAAAAAAGGCCCCCTGCTTATGGCTAGGAGTGAGCCAAAACCTCTGATGTCTATGTAAAAGAGACAACATGGCTGACAAATCCTGAATTTCTAATGGGAGCTGAGAAGCAGGGCTGGAGGCCTTGGCTGGAAAACAAAGATGCAGGCTGTGAGTCTGGAGGACTCTCCTTCCACCTCACTGTCTTATTCCAAGTACCACCCATCTTGTTATCATGCATGTGTGTATTCGTGAACAAAACCTTATTAATTTTATATCCTTTTATTTCCTCAGAAACATGGATTCTATTTTTTTGCGCTGTGCCCCCAGTCTGCTTGTCTGCTCCATCTGCAAGGACTATTTCACAGACCCTGTCACCATTAACTGTGGACACAGCTTTTGTACTCCCTGTCTCTGCCTCTTGTGGGAAGATTCCCAGCATTCTACTCACTGCCCTGTGTGCAGGGCAGCATCTCCACACATGGACTTCAAAAGTATTATTGGTGCTGAGGGACAAGCTCGTGCTAAAAAAGAACCAGTTGCCCAGCAGTTACCGAGGTCTGCCAGGCAGGTGTGTTGGATACACCAAGCACTAAAGAATATCTTCTGTCCAATTGACAAGAGTCTGCTGTGTTTGCAATGTTCCAATTCCCCAGGGCATGACGCTCATATACACTGTCCAGTATCACAGGTTGCTGAGCACTGCAGGGTAAGTACTGCCTCTGAATGCATGTGAAATGTTAAGGAATTTGTATCTGATAGGCAATGAGCAAAAATGATTTTATTTTTCTTCTCCTATACCTTAAACAAGTAGCATTTCTAAACACCATCTGCCATGCACTGTTCTAAAACCTAGGGGATACAGCATCAAAGAAACTAAACAAACATCCTTGCTCCTCTGAAGTTTAAATTCTTTTAGGGTGAGGGAGAGGCATGATGATGACTTGAAGAGGGTGCTGGCATTTCAGTGTAACTGATAGAGTGGATACTCTCTAGTGGCAGTGACAGTCATTGGCTACTTCTTTTTTTTTTTTTTAACGTTTTATTTATTTTTGAGAGACATAGAGACAGAGTGTGAGCAGGGGAAGGGCAGAGAGAGAGGGAGACACAGAATCAGAAGCAGGCTCCTGGCTCTGATGAGCCATTAGCACAGAGCCCGATGTGGGGCTCGAACTCACAGACCGCAAGATCATGACCTGAGCCAAAGTCGGCCGCCCAACCGACTGAGCCACCCAGGCGCCCCGATTGGCTACTTCTGCCATGATGACAATGAGCCTCTTCTAAGGATAACAGATTTAGAAACAGTATGTTCTAATCATGCCATAGAAAACTTGATATCTATCATTTCAAAATTAATATGAATTAAGATTAATTTCTGAAAAATTTTCTTGTTACATATAATATCAGCACTAGATTCCTCAGATAATGGATTGCATGTACCATATTCAAGAACTCTACTTTTGGTCAGTCTCCCAGTTTTGACTAATGGTGTTCCCAAGGAAACTCACTGGTAGCTCTGCTTTCTTTACTTTGTATTTTTCTCATGTCTATCCCCTTACCACTTTTGAGGTATCTGAAAATTACTATATTTGTTTTCCTAGTGCTCAAATGTGTAGTTCTTTTACAGGAGAAACTTCTGATGCAAATGAGGTCTGTTTGGAAAAACAAGCAGAGAAATCAGAGAAATATAAACAAAGAGTACAACTTAATTAAAGTATGGCAGGTAAGCATGAAACCCTGTTTCCCTTGGAACCGGCTTGGGACAGATACCATGGTAACTGATGATGGAAGAACCTAAGTTAAATCATAATGTTCCCTGACCAGATGATCAGAAAAAGAGCTACATAAGAACTGCATGGAAACATGGCCTTCAGTGCAGGATTTCACATCGAGTCCTTTATATAACTAAAAGGCTTTCCCTGATTTTTCTGTATAAAGCAATATGTACCACTAATACATCATTAGGGACAAGAAAATGCACTCTTGCAAGGCAGAACACAATGACCAGAAGGATGGAAGTAAATACAGAGTTCTGTAGAAACTTAGTAAACTTGAATGTTAACAAAACTTCTCAAACAAGTAAAAACTCAATGTGATGCTCATATGTTAGTAGAATTTGACTTCCTAGGTATTGATGGCAAAGAGTTTTGAGGGACAAGAAAACTAAAGATAAGACAAACCAGATAACCCCTGGAATTGTTTGAGACCTGAGGGGTTGGTCCTACTGAGTAGTGCATAGGGTATGAGGCAGAAGGTGGTAAGAAGTGTGGCTAGAAATGTAATCGTGGCCAGGTCAAGAATGCAAATGTCTAGTTAAGGATTTTTGATTGTGTCATTTATTGATTCACAAAGAGGAACTGAGAGCCTGATTTAAAGAAGAAAATGACACCTTTATTTTCAAAGAACTTGAGCAGTACTAAAGGAGACATAAAATAATTCATTAATAGGAATCTGCACATGGTTCTGTGAGAGAACTAAAGGGGAATAATAACAGGTTGATTGTTTAGGATGGATTTCTGGTGAATCATTCATTCATATGAGGACCTATGGTATGTTGCTCACTGTTCTAGGCCAACAAAGAGACACAGAAATGGACAAAAAGAGAAACAAATCACTGACCTCAGTTTATAAGCTAGTGAGAGAACTCAATCCAGAAATTTAGGAAGTAAAATTTAAGATATATGACATTTATGAAGTACTTGGAATAAAATGAAAGCAGAAAATGGGTATAAAGATTATGGGCTTGGGGAATGTGCTGGTGATGGAAGACCCTTTGCCAAGGTTACATCTGGGCAGAGATCTGAGGACTTGTTAGGAGATGGTGGGAGATGAACACCTGAGAACGCAGCTTTCTGGAGCAGAGGAGACAAGAGATTAGCAAAAGAAATAAAGCAGTAAACAGGATCAAATGTGGAAAGAAGGTGAAGTACTATCAGAATGAATCATATTATTTCGATTTAGTAAAAATAGGCTCTTGGTGAGTTGGAATGTGTAGTTCAGGAAAGAATAGGAGACAGAAGAGAAGACTCATTTCTTGGATGAATAATTGAAAATTGCATCCCTGGGCACAGTGAGTTTGATCACATTTGGCCAATAAGTCTGGCTTTGATGGCAATAAAAGTGTTAGCACAGAAGGTAGATAAAGTCATTATAATGACAATATTCAGTTTTGACATTTCCAAAATAATTTGGTAAACAGACAAATGCTTAAAAGCTGTGTGGAAAGAAAGGGAAAAAGTGTGAAAAAGTGACTGAATGGGAGATTAAAATGGAGACAGGCCCATAGAACAAGGGAGAGAGAGACAGAGATATGAAGGCAAGGCGAGAACTAATATTGTGGGATGGTAATGTAGACCAGTAATATCTCTGAGGAGACAAGACAGGGACATCAGCAAAGAGGAGATGGGTGTAGCCCTAGGTAGTAAGAGGCAGGCAGAGCCCAGTACTGGTGGAAGAGAGTGTGTAAGAAATGGAGGTAATTTAGAAAGGTCATGTGTGATATCCTCTGTTTTCCGGAGGAAGCAAATTGTTGATTTTTGCTGAGAGCAGATAGTCAGTTTATAAGTGCAGACATTGAAAAGAATGAATTATTGCTATGAAGCCGATGAAACAACAGAAGTTGATCTTGAATTTTTATTTTTACATGAAAATATGGAAGTTTGAGGGTAAGTAGTCAGAAAAAATGGTGCAGGGAGATAAATAATGAAAAGGAAGAAAAGGAAGGAGGAAGGAAGGTAAGAAAGAACCAAATGTGTGGTTTCTTAGAAGGAGAAAGACATAAAGATGTATGTAGTACTTCCATGATCTGAATGTTTGCTTCCTCCCACAATTTGTAGGTTCAAACTCTGACCCCTAAGGTTATGGTGATAGGAGTGGGGGCTTTGAGAGGCGATTAGGTCATGAGGGCACAGTCCTCAGGAATGGGACTAGTGCTCATCTAAAAGAGACCCTGGAAATGTCCCTTGTCCCATCTGCCATTTGAGAACAGAATGAAATGATGGCTATCAAGGAAGTAGACTCTCACCAGATACGAAAACTGCCAACATCAATTGTAGACTTCCCAGTACATAGAACTGTGAGAACACATAGTTTCTGTGTTCATTAGGTACCCAGTCTACGGTGTTTTTGTTAAAGCAGCCTGAACAGACTAAGACCAGAACACTGTTAATAGCATGCAGATCATAGATAATGAAGGAAGAGTAAAACTGTCCAGATACATTACCTAATTAAACCAATGTCACTTCAGGGTTTTGTAAATCTTAGGATGGTGATGATCAAGGCTGAATATCCTAAGGTGTACCAATACCTCCACAAAGAAAAGCAAAAACATTTAGAGAGCCTGGCCATTGAAGGCAAGATAATTTTTCATCGACTCCGGAGAAATGTAGCTAGAATGCTTCAAATGGGGAAACTCCTGAGGAGAATGTATGGAGAGCTGAAAGAAATGTGCCTCAAAGCAGATGTGCCCCTGATCCAGGTAAGGACAGAGGAAGGAGATCAGGGTGCTAAACACCAGCCTGGTCAGAGATCATTTATATCCACTGAAGTCTGTATCCCCTTTGACCTCCGCTACCTTTCTGGTTCCAAAGTCCAAATTCTGCCTCCTCTAACTGTGTGATGGAGGACTTTGCTCCTCCAGTATAACCCAGAGGTCCAAGGTCACATTCACCTTATAAAGGAAAAGGAAAACTATATAGAAATTTTGAGGAACAGATCCAGAAAGAAATCTTCTTCTCACTTTTTCTACTAAACTTAGTGTTTCTAACCAACTGCAACAGAGCAGCTTTGGAATACATAACTCCGTTTTGGATCTGGACTTGTCAGCACGTGGGATGTATCCATTCTTTCTATTTTGAAATTGTAAATTTAGAGCCCACACACCCTCATAAGAACTTTGAAGAAGCCCTTCATGAATCTCACTGTAGATTACAAACAACTGAGTCACTATTTACTCTAAGAACATCTTCTGCTTTAAATTTTGTCATGATCATGATTTTATCAACTGTATATAAATGTAAGACTAAGTCTTATCTTTTTAAGGATAAGGAAAAGGGCAAATGATTTTACCTAAGGAAGAAAGTGGAGATACAGAATATTACAGTCCAGTCTCATAGCCTCAGACTAGCTGGACTAAACAGGGAGATATCTTGTGCTCAAAGCTAAGCCTTCCTCTCTTTCTCTTTACAGGATTTGGGAGACATCATGAAAAGGTGAATATGCCCCTCCATTCAAGTCATGATATTGGTGACAGTAGTCAGGTTATTTCTGCTGAAATGGACCCACACCTTTTTATGACAAGTTTCTTTCTGTCCTTATTTATTCCTTGTCTAAGGTACTTCTCAGTTTTATACTTATACCATCCTTAGGTAAAAGTGAGGGTTGAAGAGGGGCGTGGTTTCAGCCGCAAGGCTTAATGCAGAAGTTGCCAAGGATAACTATTTTTCCTGCCTCTAATTTTCAGACTTCTAATTATTTGAGAATTATTCCACATAAAAGCAAATAAGCTCAGAGAGGAGTGCCTTGGGCGGCTCAGTCAGTTAAACGTCTGACTTCAGCTCAGGTCATGATCTCGCAGTTCGTGGGTTCAAGCCCTGCATCCAGCTCTGAGCCTGCAGCCTGCTTCAGATTCTGTGTCTTCCCCTTTCTCTGCCCCTCCCCCTACTTGCACTCTGTATCTTTCTCTTTCTCTCAAAAACAAACATTAAAAAATTAAAAATAAAAAAAAAATAAGTTCAAAGAGGCAGCAGGTGGAAGGATGGCGAGAAGAGAAGAGAGGGGAAAAAGAAAAAAAAACCTACAGAGATTAGGCTCTATATACTAGGCTCTATTAACCTCTATTTGACACCTACTGGAGTTCAGGAACTTTATAAATGAGAACATCTGTGTGGCCCCTGTAGCGAAGGTGAAGGGAGGAAACACATTTGTGAGTGATCTATCTTACTGAGATTGAAGTGATAGGAGCACAGTAGCTCTTTATAAAATACAAGAACAACTATAATATCCCTCAGCTGATGGAGTTAAATTCTGACCCATTGCATCTAATTGTGAGGATTCTGATGGAGCGTCCTCAAGGGATCGCTTATGGATGGGTCAGTAAGTGGCTCTTTTTCTTCACAGGAGTCAGGTAGTGCAGGTGCACTTGCCCCAACCTGTGGACCCGCAGCTCAGTGCATGGACAATCACCGGAATGTCTGAAAGACTTAACAACTTCCGAGGTAAGAGGTGGCACCCTGTGAGACCCCACTATTTCCTCCAGGAGGAGATTACACCTGGAGGACCTCTCCTCGTTGATCTACTAGTCTTTGCAGAGAACAGGGAAACAGATAAATATGCAAACCCTTGTAACTAACCATATTTTATTGTTGGTTCACAAGTAAAATATACTTGACAATAGTCAAAAGCAATTGAATATAACAGTTTCCTTATAAGATAATTTCCAGTGAGTTTAAAATAATGAAAGCACCTGACATATGAATATTTATTTCTGGGGGGAGGGGCAGAGAGTGTGGGAGAGAGAGAATGCCAAGCAGGCTCTACACTGTCAGCTTGGTGTCAGCACAGAGCCTGACAAGGAGCTAGATCTTACAAACCATAAGATCATGACCTGAACTGAAATCAAGAGTCAAACTCTTAACCCACTGAGCCCCGGTGCTCTGAAAGCGCTTGACATATAATACTGCATATTCATTCAGCATATTTTAACCTGTAGTTGTTAACCGTGGTTATATGTAAATGTTCAGATTCCTAGAAACATCTTTAATTGTTATTTAAATGTTTATCTAAAAATTTAATTTAGGGAATGTATTTGAAAAATCACAAAATTTAGAAAGGGATGAAAGTATGTTTATCTATTTTTATTTTTTTTTAATTTACATCCAAATTAGTTAGCATATGGTATAACAAGGATTTCAGGAGTAGATTCCTTAATGCCCGTTACCCATTTAGCCCGTTCCTCCCTCTCACAACTCCTCCAGTAATCCTCTGTTTGTTCTCCATATTTAAGACTCTCTTAGGTTTTGGCCCCCTCCCTGTTTTTATATTATTTTGGCTTCCATCCCTTATGTTCATCTGTTTCATATCTTAAAGTCCTCATATGAGTGAAGGCATATGACATTTGTCCTTCTCTACTAATTTCACCTAGCATAATACCTTCTAGTTCCATTCATATAGTTGCAAATGGCAAGATTTCATTCTTTTTGATTGCCGAGTACGACTCCATTGTGTATGTATGGAGCCTCTTCTTTATCCATTCATCTATCGATAGACATTTGGGCTGTTTCTATACTTTGGCTATTGTTGATAGTGCTGCTATAAACATTGGGGTGCATGTGTCCCTTCAAAACGGCATACCTGTATCCCTTGGATAAATACTGTAGTGCAATTGCTGGGTCATAGGCAGTTCTATTTTTAAGTTTTTGAGGAACCTCCATACTATTCTCCAGAGTGGCTGCACCAGTGTGCATCCCTATCAGAAGTGCAGAAGAGACTCTTTCTCCACTCCCTCACCAACATCTGTTGTTGCCTGAGTTGTTAATGTTAACCATTCTGATGGGTGTGAAGTGATATCTCATTGTAGTTTTGATTTGCATTTCCCTGATGATGAGTGACATTGAGCATTATTTCATGTGTCCGTTGGCCATCTGTATGTCTTCTTTAGAGAAGTGTCTATTCATGTCTTTTGCCCATTTCTTCATTGGATTATTTGTTCTTGGGATGTTGAGTTTGATAAGTTCTTTATAGACTTTGGATACTAACTCTTTATCTGATATGTCGTTTGCAAATATCTTCTCCCGTTCTGTTGGTGCCTTTTAGTTTTGCTGATGGTTTCCTTCACTGTGCAGAAGCTTTTTATTTAGGTGAGGTTCCAATAGTTCATTTTTGCTTTTGTTTCCCTTGCCTCCGGAGACGTGTCAAGTAAGAAGTTGTTGGGGCCAAGGTCAGAGGTTCTTGCCTGCTTTCTTCTCAAAGATTTTGATGACTTCCTGTCTTACATTTAGGTCGGGATGAAACTATGTTTATAAACAACAGGTACAGCCAGAAAACACATGGAATACATGATTTGCTGTGTGGTAGAAGTAGATGGTGAGCCTGGCTGACAGGAGAAGCTGGCCTGGGATGGCATAGGTCAGATTCGGAGTCCGTGATGCCCGAGTTAGAAATTCAGAGAGAGAAAGCACTTCTAAAAAAGAAGCCACATATGGATTTCCAGTTTCTTTTACCTTTGCTTGTTTACATGTTACATCTTCCTGTTTCGGCAAAGTGATCACTATTTAAGACTAATAGGAATAACAGCATCATATTTTAAAAATGATATAATATTTATTACTGTTACTATGTTTTATTTTGTGCTAGTTGATTAACAAGAAGCTGAAGGGAGTGAAGGGCTGTCTTTGTATTTACTTGGCATCTATGAGCAGGCTTCCAAATTTTCAATGAGCTGGCGAGAATAAAACCAGAGCCTGCCATCCTACGTGTTGAAGTATTCTCAGAACTCTCATTCATCTAGTTGTATGAATAGAGATTTATTTGTTTAGGCAAGAAGCCCCTTCTCCCAAACGTGTCTTTGGATTTCCAAAGACACACACTCTGTATAGTTACTTGTGGTAAAGAGTATTCTGGAGCAGTTAGTGTGGACTCTGCCATGAAAGCTAACTGTTACATATTCCAGAATTTTATGAGGAATTACTAAATGGTAAGTACCTTGAAACTGGCCATGGTGGGGTGGGAATGTTTCCAGCAAACAAACCAGTTCCGTTTGGTTTTAGAGATTCGATTGTTGAGCATTTGCTAGAACACTATTTCACTTGTCCCATAGAAATTTTAAACTCTGTCCTTTGACTTTGCTCGTTTTACTGAAGTGTATATTACATTCGACGATAACATAAGGAATTATCATGTGGCTCTGTTTGAAGACCTGAGACATTTACAATGCTGTCCTGACCATCAAGATCTGCCCCACAGTCCAGCAAGTTCACAGTATACGCCTTCCTGGGGAGCTCAGACCTTCACCTCTGGCAAGCATTACTGGGAGGTGGATGTGGGAAACTCTCAGAATTGGATTATTGGACTTTGCAGGGAATCCTGGACAAAACGCAGTGACATGCTCCTCAACTCTGAGGGTATCTTTCTACTTCTGTGTGTCACCATGGATGACCATTGCCGTCTCTTCTCTGCCTCCCCGCCACTGCGCCACTACATTCAAAGTCCCCAGGCTTGGTAGGGGTGTTTTTAGATTATGAATTTGGTATAGTAAGCTTTGTTAATGTTGCCAAAAGTTCCCTTATTTGTAATTTCCTCTCATGCTCCTTCTCCTTCCCTCTCAGACCTTTCGTTTGCTATGGACCCAAATGATCAGGAATAGCTCACAAACCTGACCAAGGTCTTGGCAATTTTAATAGCTGGGGACAGTCCTAGCCTGGTGACTTCTTGAATAGAGAAAAACACTGCTACCTCATAGTCTTGAACTTCATTTTACCTTCAGGAGATACACTTGTTGTATTATTTTTTAAAGTGGTAACACTGTGAAGGATGTGCATTTGCCTTTACTGTTTTATTGAAATAAAAGTAATCTCTTTTATTATACTGTGTGGGATATGTTCACTTTTTGTTTGCTACCCGAGCTTGCTAGAGGTGAAAGAATGCATCCGTGTGGAAACTAGCTAAATGGATGAACACAAAGCACAGAGGATTCTCCTTCCAGACGGTTCTTGTCAAAACCTAAAGTCGTGTGGAATTCTCTTCTCCCTGAATTCATCTGGCTAACTCCCCACTCCATAAGTTCTCAGTTTGCTGGACTAGATTAGGTCATGTTATTACAAAACCTCAACAGCAGCTTATCCCTTCCCTTTGTAAAACTCACAATAACATTCGGGTGTTCTTTTCTAGTTTGCAAATCACAAGAAGGGATGGCCAACGTCACTCCTCTTCGTAGCACATTCCAAGAATGAAACACCAGGCTGGGACATGAGAGACACAACAAAATATTTGGATAAATAAATAAAGGAACATGTCATGGCACCCGGCTGACTCAGTCAGTTGAGTGTTGGACTTTGGTTCAGGTCATGATCTCACAATTTATGAGTTCAAGCCCCACATCAGACTCGCTGCTGTCAGCACAGAGCCCACTTCAGATCCTCTGTCCCTCTCTCTCTACCCCTCCCCCACTTGTGCTCACTCAAAAATAAATAAAATGTTAAAAAAAGGAAAGTATCAAAAATTATTAAAAGCAAAGGCTATAGTACCAACAAAGGTTATGATAATGTAGACACAGTAAGGGAGGAAGTGCTGAGAAATATTGTTGAATAAAGAAATTAATTGTGTTACTGTTCAGATTCATGGGTCAGAAATTCCTTTTAACTGAAAAAAATATGGATTGTATATAATTTGACTGCCTAGTGCTGCTATTAGTCACTCTTGGTGATGAGCACAGTATTCCAGGAATATAGACAATTTTTACCAGAGTGATACTAGTACAGACAATAAGACCTAGATGCTTAGGTACTGCAGTATTTTTAAAGAAATTTCATATAGTCAAAATAGATATATATACATTTGGGGGGATGTATAAACCTCAATAAACCTCAATTCTAACCACATAAAATATCAAATGGCCAGCAGTCAAATTTCACTTCAAAAAAAAAAACGCTTCAGTCTTCAATCTTAGATGTTTGCAAAGTAATCAGACAGTAAAGTCAAACTCTCTAGTGATGTGAGCCCTAAAATGATGACTATAGCTAAAACTGCTGAATGATATACAGGAAGGTAGTGAAGAGAGTAAATCCTAAGATTTCTCATTGCAAGGAAAAAGTCCCCCGCCCCCCATAATGGGGGTGAGTGCTGAGGAATTCTTTTTCCTCTTCTCTTCCCTGGCATTGACTGGATGGAAGGAAGATCCACTTCTCCGAACTTCACAGCAGGAGCATATGGCAAAAGCCCCAAAAGAAACACACCCTTCCTAGTCCAAGGACGAGGAAGAGAGACCCCTCATACATCAAAGTGTGGGGGCAGAAGCCTTTTCTTTTTCCTTTTTCTCACCCAACCCTGCTACAAGGTCAGTCCCAGTCACAAAACTGCAATGAGTGGCAACAGGGAAAGGGCAGAAGTGGCAGTAGGGGACATGGCACCTTTGTGCCAAGAAAGAGCCCTTTTTTTCAGGCCAGGTGGACTGGGGAAAGGGTCCCTGTTGCCACAGTGCAGGGATGAAATCCCTTTTACTGTTCTCTTCTCTGTTGCTGCTTTGACTTGAGGATATGCACAGGGCCTGTTTGGGTCGTGGGATTAACTCTAGAAGAGTCTCTGGCTTTGAAGGCTTGCTTTTAAAGTGTGTAAGAAGGAACCAAGACTTTTTTTTTTCTTTTTAAGTTTATTTTTGACAGAGAGATGGAGACAGAGCATGAGTTGGGGAGGGGCAGAGAGAGAGAGGGAGACACATAATCTGAAGCAGACTCCAGACTCCCAGTTGTCAGCACAGAGCCCGGTATGGGGCTCAAACTCACAAACTCTTGAGATCACGACCTGAGTTGAAGTCCGACGCTTAACCGACTGAGCCGCCCAGGCACCCCAGGAACCAGAGACTTGTAATGTGGGCTGGATGTGCCCCACTGCTGGCACAGTACCCTCCTGTATATTCTACCAGGTCTCCCCGTAGTGTGTGGATTGTCCTCTCAGGATGACGAGAACTCTCTCTAGCCCTGAGTGTGCACAGGTCCTGCTCCATCTTTTTGGGGAGGTTCTGTCCCTGACCTACAGTATTTTCCTCACAAGAAGTCACTGCTCTGCACCCAGCGGAGCCCAGGGGCCCTCCCTCTCTAGGGTACTCCCTCTGTGCAGCTCTACCCTCACCAGTACTCAGTCTTGGGAACTCTAGCCACCTTGACATTCTTGACTTTCCAACCATCTCCTCAGTTCGGGGAGACCACTGGGCGGCCTGAGCTCCTCCTCCTGTGCTGCATCTGGAAATCTCTAGGCAGTAAAATGGGACCATATTTGGGGTCTTCTCGATTGTTCCCTCTCTCTGTTTACTCTCCTCTGCTACTTATCATGAAACATCATGAAATGAGCAAATCCCATCCCTGCTACTCCGTCTTTTCTTTTTTTTTTTTAAATTTTTTTTAATGTTTATTTTTGAGACAGAGAGACCGAGCGTGAGCAGGAGGAGAGCAGAGAGAGAGGGAGACACAGAATCCGAAGCAGGCTCCAGGCTCTGAGGTGTCAGCGCAGAGCCCGACGCAGGGCTTGAACTCACAGACCGTGAGATCATGACCTGAGCCGAAGTCGGCTGCTTAACCAACTGAGCCACCCAGGCGCCCCTACTCCGTCTTTTCTTAAAACCCAAGTCAGAGTGGGAATTTATTAAACTACAGATTCACATTCTTTGATAGATACCCAGCAATTGATTTTCTTTTATTTTTAGCTTTGGTGGTGTGTTATCTTTCATTGAATTTATTCCTTTCCTCTTGGCTGTCAGATTTGTTAACTTTGGTCTTTGCTAAATATTTGTTTTGCTGAATAATCTATGTAAACCAGGTTTGTGTGGTGTTGGGGTGAAAGCTTCTACTTGAGTTTCTGGGGACAAGGCTTTCCCCCTTTGTTGTGCTGCAAGGAGTGGACCCCACTAACAAGTGGCATGGGCTGAATGTCCCTCCATCACACCCCAATGCAAGAAGTGCCCAGTGGCAAGAGAAGCTCTTCTGACTGGTTCTAAGTGCAGATCTGACTCAAAAGAAGAGAGAACACCTGGGCTTTGGGGCAAACTGCTCAGTGATGGGCCAAGAAGGAAGAGAGGGTCAGGGAATTCCAGGATCACAGTCACAATGGTCCATCCTGGCTCTGCTTTGCCTGGTGACCTCAAGCTTAGATCTTTTCACTCTGGAGCTGAGGATCCCTGCCTTCAGTCTCCTCTCACCTGCCATTTGTGTGTCCACTGTTTTATTTTTTATTTTTTTAAATAATTTATTGTCAAATTGGTTTCCATACAACACTCAGTGCTCAACCCAACGAGTGCCCTCCTCTGTGCCCATCACCCACTCTCCCCCCTCCCACACCCATCTTGATTGGGAAAGGATAATTGCAAATGACATATCGGATAAAGGACTGGTATCTAAAATCTATAAAGAACTTACCAAACTCCACACCCGAAAAACGAATAACCCAGTGAAGAAATAGGCGGAAGATATGAATAAACACTTCTCCAAAGAAGACATTTAAATGTGTGTCCACTGTTTTAGAAGTGGCCAACCAGGACTGCCGGGCACTGTCTAACATAAGAGCCTTCCTGATTCCTTTGAGCCCTACCCATTCCAGGTGATGCACAAATACTGCCTTTTGCACAAAGAACCTTGAATACCTCTCCCTGATATCACTGGTTTCTGTTCACTGTATTCTAAGTACTAGAAGCCAAATGTTCCTCGGCACTGTCCCTTTGAGGACAAATACAGCCAAAGCCTTCAAAACTCTCAGTGTCAGCCACTGTATCTCTCTGCACTGTCAAGCATTCCTTTCCCCACTGTGTTGGGCAGAGGAATCCATCTCCATGGCCCCCAATCCAGCACAGTGCTGGGCTACTGTGGGTGGCTAGGGTTCAGGGAGGTGCAATTTCTGCTCCCAAGGGAGTCAGGGAAAATACACTGTACTAACAGAAACTGAGGCTAGAACAGGAGGAAATGTTTTTTAAAAAGATGATTGAGGGGCTCTGGGTGGCTCAGCCAGTTAAGCTTCTGACTCTTGATTTTGTCTCAGGTCATGATCAAGCTCCTCATCAGGCTGTGAGCTGACAGCACAGCGCCTACTTGGGATTCTCTTTCTCCCTCTCTCTCTCTTTGATCCTCCACTATCAGCACTCTCTCTCTCTCTCTCTCTCAGAATAAATAAATAAACATTAGAAAAAATAAGTGATTGAAAGTTGGTGGATGGGAGCTAACTCCTCCACCTTCTTTCCTGTGGTTTCCTAAGTGTTTGGCAAGGGAAAGCGAAGCTGGGAAGCTCAGTGTCTATATTGCATCATGTTTGACTGCAGCACCCTGAAGGATCAAGTGGTCCTGCAGCT
Organism: Paguma larvata; assembly: GCA_030068075.1. NCBI lineage: Eukaryota > Metazoa > Chordata > Mammalia > Carnivora > Viverridae > Paguma > Paguma larvata. Next base: position 41,459,539 of record CM057831.1, on the reverse strand, counting down.
CTGAGCTGAAGTTGTATCAGCACCAGAGGCATCTCCCTCTTCCCAGTGTGTGGTATTCCAGGAAGTACAACGAACATGCAGGTGCAGATTATCTTTTCGAATTAATGTTTTGATTTTCTTCAAATACACAGAAGTGTAATTTTGGTGTCATGTGGCAGTTCTAACTGCCATACTGTATTCCACAGTGGCTATACCACTTTAACATTCCCACCAGCTGTCCGCAGGGTTTCTTTTTCTCCATATCCCCCCCCCTCACGTTATATCTTGTCTTTTTGGTGATAGCCATTCTAATAGATGTGACATGCTATTTCATCATGACTTTGGTTTGTATTTCCTTGATTATTAGTGATGTTGAGCATCATTTTGTATACCTGTTGTCCATGTATATGTCTTCTTTGGAAGTGTCTATTCAGATCTTTTGCCCACTTTTAAAAAGTTTTTTTGAGTTTATTTGTTTTGAGAGAGAGAGCAGTAGAGAGGAGCAGAGAGAGAGGGAGAGAGAAAACCCCAAGCCAGCTTCGCACTGTCAGCACAGAACTCGATACAGGACTCGAACACAAGATCTGTGAGATCATGACCTGAGCCCAAACCAAGACTTGGATGCTGAACTGACTGAGCCACCCAGGCACTCCTCTTCTGCCCATTTTTAGGTCAGATTGTTTGTTTGTTTTCTGCTATTGAGTTGCATGTGTTCTTTACATATTTTGAACATTAGCCCATTCTCAGATATATTGTTTTTAAATACTTTCTCCCATTCAGTACATTGCCTTTTCATTTTATTGATGGTTTTCTTTGCTGTGCAGAACCTTTCAGTTGGACATAGTCTCATTTGTTATCTTGCTTTGTTGCATTTGCTTTTGGTGTCAGATCTAAAAAATCGTTTCTGAGACTGAGGTCAAGAAAGTTACTGCCTGTTTTCTTCTAGTTTAATGGTTACAGGTCTTATGTTCAAGTCCTCCATCCACTCTGAGTTTATGTTTGTGCATGGTGTGAGATAGTGGTACAGTTTCATTCTTTTGCATGTGGCTGTCCAGTTTTCCCAGCACCATTCACTGATGAGGGTGTTTTTTCTTTATATTCTTGGCTCCTTTGTTGCAACTTAGTTGACCATGAATGGGTGGGTTTATTTCCATGCTTTCTCTTCTGATCTGTTCATATCTGTGTCTTTTTTTATGTCCATGCAATTCTGTTTTCATTATGATAGCTTTGTAATAGTTTGAAATCAGGGAGCTGGATGCCTTTAGCTTTATTCTTCATTCTTAAGATTGCTTTGGTTATCTGAGGTCTTTTGTGGCTCCACACAAATTTTATTATTTGTTCTGTTTCTGTGAAAATTCCCATTGAAATTTGGATAGGTAATGCATTGAATTCGTAGATTGCACTGGCTAGCATGGACACTTCAACAACATTCTTCCAATCTATAAGCATGGATTCTCTTTCCATTTATTTGTGTCTTCCTCAATTTCTTTCACCAATGGCTTATAGTTTTCAGTGTACAGATGTTTCACCACCTGACTTAAATTTATTCCTATTTTATTCCTTTTGATGCATTGTAAACGAGATTATTTTCCTAATTTCTCTTTCTGATACTTCATTATTACTGCATAAAAAGTACAAAATTTTCTTTTAAGTTTATGTATTTATTTTGAAAGAGAGAGAGAGTGTAAGTGGGGGAGGGGCAGAGAGAGGGAGAGACAGAGAATCCCAAGCAGGCTCTGCACTGTCTCACAGAGTCGGGCGTGGGGCTCGAACCCACAAAACTATGAGATCATGACCTGAGCTGAAACCAAGAGTTGGATGCTTAACCAACTGAGCCACCAAGGTAGCCCAGAAAGTTAACAGAATTTTGATACTGATCTCATATCCTGTAACTTTACTGAATGTATTAATTCTAACAATTTTTTAATGGAGTCTTCAGAATTTCCTATATATAATATCATTTGCAAATAACGACACTTTTCCTTTTTCCTTTCTAATTTAGGTACACTTTATTTCTTGCATAATTGCTGTGGCTAGGACTTCTGATACTATGTTGAATAAAGGCGGGGGGGGGTGAATATCCTTGTCCTGTTCTTGATCTTACAGGAAAAACTTTCAGCTTTTCACCATTCAATATGTTACCAGCTTCAGCCTTCATATATGGCCTTTATTATGTTGAGGTACATTCCCTCTATACCTGATATGTGGTGAGTTTTTATCATGATAGACATTGAATTTTGTCCTGTGCTTCTCTCCATCTATTGAGATGGCCATATGATTTTTTTTAATGTTTATTTATTTTTGAGACAGAGGGAGACAGAGCATGAGTGAGGGAGGGGCAGAGAGAGAGGGAGACTCAGAATGTGAAGCAGGCTCCAGGCTCTGAGCTGTTAGCACAGAACCCGACGCGGGGCTCGAACTCACAGACCGTGAGATCATGACCTGAGCCGAAGTCGGACACTCAAGCGACTAAGCCACCCAGGCGCCCCATGGCCATATGATTTTTATCCTTCAGTTTGTTAATGTGGTATATCACCTTGATGAATTATGGAATGTTGAACTATCCTTGTATCTCTGGAATAAATACCATCTGATCATAGTGTATGGTCCTTTTCATGGATTGTTGAATTCTGTTTGCTAATATTGTGTAATAGATTTTTGCATCTATGTAAACACAGATATTTGCTTGTACTTTTTTTCTTGTGGCATCTTGTCTGGTTTTGGTATCAGGGTAATAATACTAACCTCCTCATAAAATGAGTTGGGGAGAATTCCCTTTTTTACAATATTTAGGGAGAGGTAGAGGAAGATTGTTATTAGTTTTTCTTTAAATATTTGGTAGAAATTACCATTGAAGCTATCTATCTGGTCCTGAACTTTTGTCGTTGGGAGGTTTTTGATTACTGTTTCAATCTCTTTACTAATAATGCAGAAAGTATTAATTTACTAATCTGGCATACAGATTTTCTATTCTTTTATGATTCTGACTTGATAGATTGTATGTTTCTAAAAATTTACCCTGGAAATGAGGGCCAGGGCAGTGAGGAAGCTCTAGAAATCTACTGTATTCCAGGGTCTGTCTTCATAATGAGCAAGTCATTAATGAGACTAAATAGAAGAAATGTATGAATTTTCTTAAAACATATAAAGAAGAGGGATATTGATAAGATCTGATCTTTTCCTCTGAAACTTTTAAAATTGGGACTTTAGTAATTAACAGTAACAGAAGTAGCCGACTTCTCAGAAAATAATAATAACTCTTAATAATAATAATTCCTAAAGAGTGGCCACTTTGCCTCATATTTAACTATTTTTTACCAATATATCAAGGTAAAATAAACTAAAAGAAAAATATGTATCTTTTAGAAGTAGAATGTTTGTGAGAATTTTCACCCAATGTAATTGTTGAGAAGAAAATTGTGAAATAAGTGGTTAGTGTAGTATGTGGTGGTGTGTTTTATGTTCTTAACACTACTGACTTATACAAACTATTTTTGTATTATGTGAATAAAGGATGTCCTGTGTAAAGTTCATTTATTACAAAACATTGTAGAACACAAAACTCTCTAATCATCTCACAGCCAGTAATAACCACATAACCTAAAACTTGGAATATAATGAATGTTCATGCAGATTTGCATGTTTCTTACAGCTAACACCAAATCTCAGCATGCTGCACGCTATCAAATATCTTTTCCTCTTGTTTACTTCCAGGTAGCTTATCATAAACTATTATATTTGGCTTTTCTCCAGATATTAGTTCTTTGTCCACATATATTATTTTCCCTTAAAGGCAAATTTGGTTATAAAATGCCCAGATCTGAAATCATCAATTGTACAATGGAGCAACATAACCCATAGACACTAGCTGAAGAGAACGTACAGCTACCCCATCAAAGGGCAGTCTATTACCAAGAAAATGGTTAAGCCTCTCTATCAGCCCCATGATGGGCCATGAATTCAGCTGTGGGGCCACAGGTTGGGGCATGTGCTGCTGCACTGATGCACTCCTGCAAAAAAGAACAGTTAGTTACTCTTTCTGAGTTCAGCATTTTCATCACAATGATTATATTTAACCTATGTCCCAGTGAAGTTGCCTCATTAAAATCTTCATAATTAGCATCATAAATAGTTATGAATGTAACACCACAAAGTAAGGAACTTAACAAATATCCATTAATTTTATGACGAGCAAATTAATCCCAGTTCTACCTCCTAACACTTTGATCCTAGTGTACCATTTCAGGATCTGGTTTTTCTCAGCCGTGCAGGGATAATGCAAAATGGCCGGAAATTGAGGACATTAAAGAAAGGCATTTGGCTTTTAATCCATACTAGTAACCACCAAGATTGCTCTGTGTCCATATAAGCACAGCAAGGGGGTGAAGAGCGTAGCTCGGGCAGAGATTCTGCATCTAGTACCTAGCTTCGGTAAGTGCTGCAGACAGCCTTTCCATGCGAAGCTGGAATCAGCTGTGTGCTATCCATGGGAGCAGCAAGCCCTACACGGTCCTCCCACCATGAGTTTCTCTCCCTTCTCTCACTTTATGATTCTTGGAAATACCTATTTCTCCCACATGAGCCTGTCATGGCTTCAGGTCACATCCTCAATGTGTTCTTACCTTTATAAGCATTAAAATCATGAATGGCACTTGTCTACATGCAGCTTGTGCACAGAACTGCCATCTGCACAGACTTCCACAGACCCCGGTCCAACTCCACCTTACACAAAATGACAAACCCATTTCTACCTTTGGAGACACAGAAAAATAAATATATGATGAAATAGGTTCTATTATCACAATAAATTATGCTTCTATTTTAGCATTAACAGTCTGATTGCTCTTAAACAATTCTCAAACCTTTAATATAGAGGCACACTTACCTTTCTGATGTATTTTCAAATTGCTGTAAAAAGAAACACAGAGAAAAAAAATCTCAGTATATATCACAATTCACAGTAGAGACATCATTACTTATTCCCAAGAGTGGGGAAGCCTAAATTCCAGCAAATTGAACCATGTACATGGACACAGAAAGGAAAAATGAATTGTATAGATTCTGAAATTTCTCATTTTTTCCAGGTACACATACAAATCCGTACACCTTCAAACTTCTCGGTCGCTGTCCATCAGTAATTAACTATATATTACAATTGGAGAAGGAGGTATTCTCTAGGAATTTGTTTTTAACCTGCTTTTTCAGATTGTGGTTATTGTGTATGGCAAGAATACCCTTTAGACATCAGCATCCCCGAGACAGGTAAAACCCTTCCCACGGCATCGGAAAGCATCATTGCAAACGCGTGATGGAAGACAAAGGGTATATGGACGTTCTCCAGGCCACACCGTGACGCTCCTTTCCTCAGCCCTTACCTGGAGAAGCTCCATGTCTGGTTTATGCCACATTTTCTTAAGATCCTCATACATTTCTCTTAGGAATTTCCCCTTTTGGTCCATGCTGTCCTCGTTTGCTTTGAATTGTTGTAAAATCTCTTTGCTTTCCTTTTCTATTCTCTCTAAATAACGTCTCTCTTCCTCATAAAGCAAGTGGTACACCTTCCGGTATTCAGCACGTATCATCTCCCTCCGCAGAGACACATAACCCTGCGGTGAGTGGATTATTTAGGTCATACAGCAGGCTATCCATGTCTTATCATCTTCAACTTTTTCTCTGACATTTACCAATTTGATACATTCCTTGAAAACAGAAAATTAGGGGGTCTTTCTGCCTCCTGATTCCTTTTTCTACTTATTTGGTAATTTTCTGGCAATAGAAGTAAAACCTTGACTTTTACTCCTTCCTCAAAATATCTACATTTTCTTAATAGGTACTTGTGATTTAAAAATTGTCTTGCCTAATATACTAAGAACCCTTATTACTAAATCCATTTTGTCTCTTGTATGCCCAGATTCTTTAGCTACAGACTAACTCACTTTCTGAAAATAATATCAAACATTACTTCCTAGAGTAAGTAAGACCTTTCTAAAATTTTTACTTCCGCATCCACAAACTGCATGCAGTCGAGAACCCTGTGTGTATGAGTGCAGCTTAACTCATCCTGCCCAGGCTCTGCACCCTCTTTCTTAGCTGACTTCCACACTATCCTTTGAGATACTCGTCAATGACAATCACCTTCCAGTATTAATTCCCCTCTTCTTATGTTTTTTCACTTTATCTTTCTCTACTTTCCTCCCAACTTTAAACATGGTTTATCCACTCACGTGGTTTTGAAATTAAAACAAAACGTACTCAGTTGACCTGATGTCTTGGCTTTGGTATTGTTATTTTTATGGGAACAAAACATGTTTCTTAATCCCAGGTATATATTCGCTGGACTCATTTATGGAACTCTCAATCTTTTTCAAATCATTGAAATCTCTCTTTTATTCCTGTGTTAATGACATTGCTTTTTATCTCACCAGAACCTTCTTTGCTGAATCCACATGGTTTGTTACATGCATGTAACTAAGTTCTTTATATTTCATCAATCCTTCCTGCTATAAAACCTGTATACCCTGGGCTTCAAGGAAATCCCTGTCTCCTGGTTTCTTTCTAACAATTTGCCTTTTCCAGCTCCTCTTTCCCAGCTGGACTTACTAATATAGGGAGTCCCCAAGTTATCTTTCCATGTGAAAACTTTATACTTTTCTTTCTAAAAATTCTCATGTGAGATCCCTCTGCTCCAATGCCTAGAATATTCTAACCAGTGTGAAAAGCCCCTGTCCTGGCCAAATCTTTCACATAGGCTGCAACCTCATGCATGCAACTGCCTACTGTATATTTCTTCTAGGATAGCTCACAAGAACTTAAAGTGGCACATTTCTCAAACCAACAGTATCTTAGCCCAAACCAGCCAGACCTCCTCCATTTCTAACCTTGGTGATGTTCCCATTTCAAAGCGAAACCTGTCTCTTTTTTTTTAATTTACCCATTTAACATTCCACACTCAAATCACATTTTCTGACATTTCTCTACCATAAGGACTATCCTTTGAATCCTTCCACATCCCATTATCTGTGGTCAACTCATTCCTTATCTTTTCTCTCAGGGTTCCTGAACAGCTCATAGTTGTTTTCTTGATGTTCATTTTGAGGCCTTCCAGTCAGGACTCTCTTTACCTTGCAATCTGAATGAGCTTTCTAAAAAAGAATTGTGCTAATATCTCTTCTTTGCCTAAACTTCTTCAGAAGCTTTTAATTGTATTCAATATGTTTCAACTTCTAAACATATATTAGATGAACCTTCTGTAAAATGATACCTAATTATCTCTCTGCTTTTATCTATGTGTCACTTGGATCCTTCTCATTACACCAATCATTTTGACCTTCAGTAATTTAAATGAGTTTTCGGTTCATCTTACATGCAGTCCATCCACTTACCATGCTTACTTCAGTTGTACTTCTCATAAATTAGGTCACACTTGATTTCTAGATCCAACTTCAAATGTTTCTACTGCCATTCACACTCCTTCATTGTCTTCACAGTGGAGAAATACAGGCAGGTGTGGGAAAATCCTAAGTTTAGTTTGAGATGTGTTTAATTACCTCTTCCTAAAAGCTATTTCTCCAAATAACCATATGCCTTGATTTCTAACCTCATGCAGGTGTCTACCCAGTGATCTTCTGTACTGCCTTTTCTGATCATCATGTTGAAAACTCAATTTTGTCAAAACTACTTTCCTTATTTATTTTCCAACTGTATTTTTCTCAAAAGCACCTATCACAATGATTCATACGCTAAGTTTTCTATTTTGACTTATTAAATACCTTCGCCAGCTACCTCATGAGCTCCTTGAGTGGAAAGAAATCTGTTGCCTTTGTCTGTTTCTGTATTGACTTGGAACAGTTACCAAGACACAGTAGGCACCGGATATTTCAAAGAAAAAAATATTGAGAGTTATATCCTTAAGGATATCACCTTTAAGTAATGAAGAAAATTTTGTTATATCACCTTGTCATTCACACAGCCCCTCTTTGATTCCTTTATTAGTGGTGACAAGGTTCTTTAATACCGTTTGTTTATATTTCCATCAGGAAATATTTACTTCCTCGAAAATATGGGCAAGCTTTTGTTCCACATCTCCTGTTACTGGTGTTCGATCCATATTTTTGAATCTACAAATAATAAATCCACATTCTTCTCTCATTCATTAGATCACATTTTAAAGTAACCAACGTTACATTTCCAGCCATATCTCTCAATGCTGCATTTATTATTTGTTAACCAATACGAACTTCATAGGATATCAGCTTCTTAAGATTCTTCTAGTTCTAGACTTCAACACTAACATATTTACCTGCTTGATATCCTCATGAATTTACAATTGCAAATTGTCCAATCATTAGAATAATCAGAGAATATCTTCTAGACAAAGATTTCTTTACTTCTAAGAAACTCTGTATCTATCTCATGTTCCAATTATTGTCTCCCATGATGATATTGATTTTCTTATACCTGTTGATGTGTTATGGTGTATTCCAGGAAATAAAATCTTTTAGCTGTATGTTTTGATTTTAGAAAGAAAGACTAGGGGCACCTGAGTGGCTCAGTCATGATCTCATGGTCTGTGAGTTCGAGCCCCGCGTCGGGCTCTGTGCTGACAGCTCAGAGTTGGAACCTGCTTCAGATTCTGTGTCTCCCTCTCTCTCTGCCCTTCTCCTGCTCATGCTCTGTCTCTATGTCTCAAAAATAAATAAACGTTAAAAAAAATGACATACTTCCCTGTACATGGTTAGGTGGAACCGATTTGCTATTGGTTATTCACTCATGGAAGATTATTAACATTATGACTTTAGCTCAAGTTTTTATTGTAAAATCACTGTGTGTTTGAAGCTGGTGCTAAAGTAAAGGGAATCCCTTACTTATATCCCGTGTCCTGAAGTTGCTGTTCTCTCCTTTTTGATTTCTCCGATTTTCTTGTGCCTTTTCCCACACAGATCTCGTTTCTTTCAGAAGCTTTTGCTACAAAAGAACCATAAATATGAGCATCAGAAGAGCTTTTATTGAAAATTTCATCTCCTACAGCTGGAGAGAGGCAGGGAATTCAAGATACATGATTACTAAGAGGTTAAAGTGCCAGTACATTTCATTGCTAAGCCCGATGTCAAATACAGAGGACTTTTATAACCTCAGGTAAAGCTACAGTTGGAAAGGGTGTCTCACCATGGAGGAAACTGGCCCTCAAACTTTATGTCATCAAACCAATTTTCACTAAATGAAAACTGTCTCAGATTTTAACTATCCTTTTCCTATTTCTTATCTATTATGCTGTTATTTTAGTGAAGAGATGGTGTTTCTAAGTAGACTCCATTAGTTTAGGCTTTGTGCAGTCATGGTTATTGTGAACAGTAATCATTCCTGAAACTAACGTATTTGTCCACTTTGGTCTTACATTGAATTGTTATAGTTCCTGCTCAGTATGATGCAGATAAATAAAAATTATCTTTACTTTCTTTTTCCTAGTCTCTCAAATATGAAATCCCCCAGACTCTGTCTCAGTCATTGCTTACTCAGTATTCCTCAGCGGTCCAGTCAGTGGAACAATGTCCGTGGGCCTCATGCTCCTTTGACTTACAGCACAGCAAAGAGAGCAGATCCTTCATAACCTCACATAAGAAGTTCTTTGTTTTCATGTGTATCTCACACATCTTTTCTGCCGAGCTCAGTAAGTGGTAAGGTCTTGACACAAAATTGGACTCTCAACGACTGAGCCACCCAGACGCTGCAGAGTTTGAATTTTTAAAAAATGTTTATTTATTTTGAGAGAGAGAGAGAGAGGACAAGCAAGCATATGAGTGGGTGAAGGACAGAGAGAGAGGGAGAGAGAGAATCCCAAGCAGGCTCAGTGCTGTTGTCTCCGGGCTCGATCCCAGGAAACACGGGATCATGACCTGAATCCAAATTAAGAGTTGGATGCTTAACCTATTGAGCCCCTCAGGCACCCCAAAGAAATATGTAACTGGCTGTGATCAATTAATTGTAAACACATCTGGACTTGGACCAGCCCACTGAGTCAGAGTTTGAAGGATGATATAACCAAGTTTTGTTTTGTTTTTAAAAAAGGATGTTGTAATATTGAAAAATGTGTAATGTGCTATGGAAACAGTAAAGAGAGAACGATTAGATAGTTCTCCTTTGGTTACACAACTATGCTACACATATATACACTCAATGCATACAACCAAATATGCTTGCTTTAATGCCTAGCATATTTCTTTAAGAATACCCTCTCTCACAGTCTACTTTATTTTTAATACAAAAAGCTGACCTATTTAAAGCTAAATATTGTATAGTTTGTTCAGATCTTATCTATTTCCTTCATTTTGAAATTTTCAAAGCAAATCAATTTATCGTCTCTCTCAACCCGGATGCATTCAAGATTTTAATGATATAAAATGAGACTAGTAATGTACTCACACTTCGATCAGACTCACTATCTAGAATTCCAGTTCTCTATGAAGTAATATGTACCTCAGGTCAAAATGGTTGCCAGCAGCAAAAGAAAATTGTGTTTTAAAACAATTTAAATATGTTTCTTGGGGATCTCGGGTGGCTCAGTTGGGTAAGCCTCAGACTCCCGGTTTCGGCTCAGGTTTTCACTCACGTGAGTTTAAGCCCCGAGATGGGCCCTATGCTGCCAGTTTGGGGCCTGTTTGGGATTCTCTCTCTCTTCTCTGCCCTTCCCTTGCTCTCTGTCTCTCTGTCTCTCAAAATAAATAAACTTAAAAAAAAAGCATTTTATAATACAGATTTTTCTTGACTTGTGATGAGGTTACCTGAAAAAAATCTATCGTAGTTTGAAAATAATGTAAGTTGAAAACACATTTAATACCCCTAACCAGCTGAACCTCATAGCTTAGCCTCACGTACCTTAAAAGTGCTCAGAACACTTACATCTACAACTGGGCCAAATCAACTAATTCAAAGTCCATTTTAGAATAAAGTGTTGAAAATCTCCTGTAATGTATTGAATACTGTACTGAAAGTGAGAAGCAGAATGGTTGTGTAAGTACAAACGGTTTAAGTGCATCAGTGGTCAACCGGCATGCTCACTGGATGACTGGGAGCTGCGGCTGCCTCTGCGGCTGCCCAGTGTCACCGGAGAATGAATGTTAGGGCACATTGCTGGCCCATGAAAAGACCAAAACACATATGCGTTCTCATCAGTGTGAACTCAAAAAATCATTAAGTCCCACCATTTTAAGTCGAGGACTGTCCATAAATTGATTTGGCTGCACTAAAGAGTCCTTATTTTCATGTTCAGTAGATGCAGAGAGCCTTCCTATATCTAAACTTCCTCATAGGGAAAAGTAACAGTTTTTTATGGGTCCCTTCAGTTCCTAAACACTTGAGAATCTGCCTCCGAAAACTGAAATCCAAATCTGAAACTGAGAACATTTTAAACACTCAGCCTAACAATGAGTGTTTCTGGAATAATTCAGCACATTGAATCGACCGACATTGTATATAGACCTGTGATACTAACATGTACTTATATATGTACATACACATAGAATAACATGAACTGCTTGGTAGGCATGGATAGATGACTTACTGTCTGCGGAAAACTAATACAAGGAGCATATATTTACTGCATTCCCTACCAAACTGCAAGCTATATGGTGCCAGTTGTTTTCTGTACCTCACAATTATATATGAACAATCAACATACAAAAAAAAAAAAACAGAAAAATAATCATATTAACTTATAAAATATATATATACAAAGAGAAGAGATCGTCTCTATATAATGGAGTACATTTAAAGTAGTTAAACATTTTGTTATTCTTTGGGAACAACCTAAGCCAAAAGAGATATGGATCATAGTTCTTAATCTTAAGAGAAAATAACAGAAGTTGCTTTCATGAATATGAGTACTCATCTGTGGGTACTGTGAATGGAGATTTGTATTGTTGTTCACAAAGTGATTCTGCTGAAGTTGGTTCAAGATTAGGCGCTTACCTCTCAATGGCATAAATTTCTGAAGTCTCCACAGCCCAGCCAATCCAAACACGTAGATACCAGGGAATAATGAACTCAGCCCTTTGTCTGATGTTTACATTCTTTGAAGACCACGCCCATTTACCCATTCAGTTATAGAATCTTGGGAAAGGTGTTGGAATACATGATTAGATTTTAGCAACATGGAAAACACACCCTGATGACTATGACTTATTGGCAACCTTCTTAAACCAGCTGAATCAAACTTCCACATTTGATCTCTAGTAAGAAGCCACACCTTGAGTTAACCTATGTGATCCATGGATCTGTTGTTTTTAAAATAAATGGATCCCCAAAATATAAACTTCATACCTGCTTTTAAGAAATTATATTGCAATCCTAATTGCATCAACCCATTGCTGTGTGAATCTGCATGCATTCCTTTTTTTATGTCAAGAAGTAATAGTTTTATTATTATTTTTAAATTTTTCTTCATTCCTTTCCTGATATTTTTTCAGAAAAAAGTTACCAACATTTGGTTTATCAGCTGATCAAGCCCCTGGCCGATAATACCCCCTGCTGGTCTGGCAGAACTATCCTTCTACTGTTTTATGGATATTGTCAACCTCCACTGAACTAAAATTCTCTGAAATTTTATAGTTTTCAGTGAGTCCTCCACAAAATTCTTCCCCTTTAAAGGTTTTTTTTTTCTTTTGTTTTTGGAAACATACTACTGCTTTTTGTTGTTGTTGTTGTTTTAGTCTAAAACTGCAAACACAATAGCTTTTGCTGGTTTTTCTTAAAGACTCTGCTTCTTTTCTTTTTACCTCACATATTTTCTCATATTCTCCTTTTAATATTTCATACATATGCATAATTAAAGATTTATGATCTTTTGTGGATTTAATGATCACATGGTTGGTATATACTACATGATTGACTCCTAGAAGGCATCATACACATTCTTTTCAATGTTTATTTATTTATTTTTGGGAGAGAGAGAGAGAAAGAGAACACAAGCAGGTGAGGGGCAGAGATAGGAGAGCAAGATACAGAATCCGAAGCAAGCTCTAAGCTGAGCTATCAGCTCAGAGCCCAGCTCTGGGCTCTAACTCATGAACTGTGAGATCATGACTGAATGAAGTTGGAAGGATAACCAAATGAGCCACCCAGCTGCCTCAGGACAAAAGGGATTTTTAATCTGGCCTGAATTTCCCCCCTGCAGTGAGACAGTAAGCCCCTAAGGACTCCACCCTTTATCCTGTTTAGTGTAAGGACATTCTCCTGGATGAGAAGAACATCAACTATTCCCAGCCCTGTGAGAGCTGCAGGTATTATTTTGTGAGTTTGTCATCTTTTCTTTTTTTTTCCTTTTTTTTTTTTTAACATTTATTTATTTTTGAGAGATATAGAGACAGAGCGTGAACAGGGGAAGGGCAGAGAGAGAGAGGGAGATACAGAATCTGAAGCAGGTTCCAGGCTCTGAGCTGTCAGCACAGAGCCCAACGTGGGGCTCGAACCCACAGACTGTGAGATCATGACCTGAGCTGAAGTTGGCCGCTTAACCAACTGAGCCACCCAGGCGCCCCTGTCATCTTTTCTTGATCAGGTAAGTTTCCTCATATGACTTAACTGATCTGCACTCAGCTGTAGACTCTAGCTGTGCGGACTTTTACAGATCTCTGTCTCTATCTCTGTCTCTGTCTTTCTCTGCGCAGCTCTACTTTTATCCAGTACTCAGTCCTGGGAATGCCAACCATATTGAACTCCCTGAACTCACAACTCCACTCAGGATTTCCTGTCCCAAAGCTGAGGCTTAGATATCATCAAGCAGTAGGCTGGGTCTACATTGGGTTCCCCTCATTTGTTTCTTCTCTCTCAGGGTTCATTCTCCTGTGCTGCCTATTGGCTAATGTCTGAAAGTTGTCCTGTAGCTTTTTGTTGCTGTTAGTGTTATTATTAATTGGTATAAAATAGGAAGGAAATATAAGTAATGAATCGCTGAATTCTAATCCTGAAACCAATATTGCATTATATATTAACTAAAATTTAAAAATAAAAAAGGAAAGAAAAAACAAGAAAATAAATAAATAAAACAGGAGAGGAAATAAGGTTCCCACTACTCCCTTTTGCTTAAACATAAGTCTGTGGGAAGACTTATAAAGTAAAATTTCAGTTTTTAATGGATATAAATGATTTATTTTTATAAAAAAGTTGAAAATGTATGAATTTTTATTTTCAGAGAGCTCTGGTGTTGTATCTTTTATTTTTTTTTAACTGTTTTGGTTTTTTGAGAGTAAAAGCACAAGAGAAGGAGGGGCAAAGTGAGAAAGAATCTTAAGCAGGTTCCACACCCACGATGGAGCCAGACGCAGAGCTCAATCTCACAAGTGTGAGATCATTACCATCACATCCTGACCTGAGCCAAAATCGTGAGTCAGACGCTTACCCACCTGAGCCACCCAGGCACCCCAGGTACTGTGTCTCTTTCAATAATGTTGCCCATTTCATCTTTTGATATAGTTATTTTAGTGTTTTCTCTTTCCTTCTCCCCTCCCCCTCTCCTTTGCCCAGTCCAGTGTGTTTGTGTGTCTGTCTATGTTCTATGTGTCTGTGTGTTTAGAGCAGCTTGGCTTGAGAAACAATGACACCCGTTGATTTTTACTGTGTATTTATTTTCCTGAGTGAGTTAGGTAAGCAGGCTTTGGCAGTGGTGGAGGGGGGCTGGGGTCTCGCATAAGAGTTTCTGGAAACTAGGTTCTAGGCACTTGTAGTGTTGTGAGCACTGGGCCCCACTACAAGGTGTTTACGTGTGAGGAGTATCTCCACTATACCCTTTTATTAGGAAGTACCTGATGGGAAAAGAATCGAGCCATCACTAAATACCAAATCCTACTCAGAAGGGGAAGAAACAGGGAATGTTCAGGTTTTTTTTAGCGTAAAAGGGGCAAATGTCAGGCCTTTCAAGAAGAGGAAGTCAGAAATCTCCAAGCTCTCGGCCACAAAGGTCTGTCACGACCCTGTCTCATCTAATGTTCCCCAGGTGTGAGACCCTCCCATGCAGGGAATGAGGACCCTGGCGCAAAGTCAGCCTCCCCCTCTCTTGTCGGGTACTTCAGGAGCTTCCAAATCAGACCTGCCAGGCAGGTACTGCCCAGAGCCTTTGGACAAGAGTTCTCAGATTCCTTTGAGTGCCGCCCATTCCTACGGATTCCTGGGCCCTGTTCAAGGTGGGCGGGGCCTTGAAATCAACTCCCCAATTTCCCTGATCTTTCTTGGGTGTGGAACATCCCCCACTGTGCCCCAAGTGCCCTGGGGCCAGTTCCCCTAAGGAGAATTGATTCTGGAAACAAATGCGACCTAAGCCTTCAAAATTCTCAAAGCGCCAGCCATCTTATGTCTGCCCTGTCACTACCAGGCACGTGGCAGGGTAGGGACCCTGGTTTTGGCCCAGAGCCCAGCACAGCGCTTGACTAAAGGCGGATCCTGGTCTCCAGGAAAGTGCCATCCATGGTCCCGTATGTGTCTAGAAGATGCAGAAGTTAGAGTCGCTGAGGCCAGAACACGAGGAAAAAAGCATTTTTCAAATAAGTAATAGCAGGATGTGGCGGGAGCTGCAGGAGACTTTTTCCAGTCAGTCCCCTGTGGCTTCCGGAATTGTTAAAGAGCCACAGTTGAGCTGCCAAGAGCCTCCCTCCCTGTCTTGCTCACTGCAGCGCCCTTGATGCCCTGTAGGGGGCGCGTGGCTCCGTGACGCCAGCGCGGGCCGAGAGGCATCCCTGGTCTCCAGCCTCCGGGATAGCCACCCTCTGGGCTCCCCCTCACCCCCTGTCTCCAGGCAGAAGAGGTTGGGGGAAGGTTGGACCCAGCGCACCCAAACTTTGCCTAGACAACCCCCTCACCCCAAACCCCAAACCGGCCCCCCCCCCCCCCCCGCCTCCTTCCACAAATCTCTCTCTGCTCAGCCAGGAGACTTACTTCGCCTCATTGCCAAAACCTAATATATTAATCTTTTAAATTACTCATCTGATGGTAGTAATTGTCATTTTAATTTTATGTCTCTATGAGTGAGGTTGAGAAGATCTTCACATTTATTGCTTACTTCTCCTGTGAAAGGTGCTGTCTCTATTTTTCTTCAGATTGGAAGTAGTCTTTACATATTTTGGATATTCATCCTTAACTTGTTTTATGTCTTACAGTATTTTTTTCTCAGTTTTTCATTCCTATTAGGGTGTCTTTTGAGAACAGACATCCTTATTTAAATTGTGTTTTTTGTTTCTTCACTGGGAAATCCCTTTCTAACAGAGAATCAAAAAGATATTTTCCCGTATTCACTTCTTTTAAAATGATGAATTCACTTTTTCATATCGAATGTACCTGGAATTAATTTTTATGAAAGTATCACAGAACATTCACTGGGAATTTTCTCTTTTTTAACCCATTGGAAATGCTTACGTATTCAGTCGAAAAACAGTGGCCCACATCCAGCTCCCAATACTATTCTCCAGAGGTGAAGTCATCATCAGTAATGTGTCTTGATGTTCTCCACACAGGACAATAGTTAGATCCTGCAGAATTTAAAGATGTATCTAGACAGTCATGTCTACACTTCAAACTTCTCACACTCTCAGTAGATATCATGATCAGTTATTTCTTATTGAAGGATATCTCCACTGTGGAAAGAAAAGAATATTCTAGTCAATATCAGTTTAAAAATTCCCAGCCCATTTCTGAGTTGACTTAGTATCTGAACTTATATAAACTGTGACTTCAACATTTAAGCTTTTTGTTCTTGTGAAATATTTCTCCTCTTAGCACAAAATATCAGAATCTAAGTGATTTTGCTTCCAAGTATGCCCAGACCCAAGTGACCCCACTTTAAAACCTAAAGGGGGGCACCCGGGTAGTTCAGTCACGTAAGCACCTGACTTTTGATTTTGGCTCGGGTCATGATCTCATGGTTCATGAAATCAACCCCTGCATCAGGCTCTTCTGTTCTCACAGCATGGAGCCTGCCTGGGATTTCCTTTCTCCCTCTCTCTCTGCCCATCCTTTGTTTTTTCTCTCTCTGAAAATAAATAAAATAAACTTTTTAAAACACACACACACACACACACACACACACACACACAAAACAATAGATTTTTGAAAATTAAAAAAAAATAAAACCAAAAGAAAACATCCAAGAACAGTTCTTAAAGGAATCAGGGAAAATACCAGGCAATTCTTCTGCATAGCGATGGTATAAATATGAGTTTATTACTAAGATGCCGCCCTCAAATTTAAACAAAGATATTTTTCCCCTTGCAATTTCTCTTAGAAATAAATCTAGACGATTGACAACAGAAGGTTGCTAGTCTTACTTGATGGTGAAGTCATAGGTTCTTCTGATAGAAAAATGCACATCACGTTTTAGTAAACTGTGTTACTGTTGAGATAAGTCTCAAGTGTAGCTCACCTGTAACTCTAACACTCCCAAATTCTACTTATAAATTTTCATTTTTCTATTGTGAAGGTGCTAATAAGTGCATCAGCTCTAATGAAGTCAGTATTAGTTTTGTTTAAAATCAGTTGATAGTAGGGGCACCTGGGTGGCTTAGTCAGCTGTGTGTCCGACTCTTGATTTCTGCTTAGGTCATGATCTCATGGTTCAGTTTCTGGGATCAAGCCCTATGCGCTGACAGCGCAGAGCATGCTTAGGATTCTCACTCTCCCTCTCTCTTCTGCCCCTTCCCTGCTTGCACATGTGACATTCTCTCTCCCTCTCTCTCTCAAAATAAATGAATATTTTTTAAAAATAAAAAATAAAATCAGTTGATAGTAAAAACAATAAAATGAGTAAAGAAGACTAAGATATAGGACCAAAAAAATAAGCTATTGTAGACAACAGGCATGAACGTATACATACACATAAGATTTCTTTACATGTTTTGGTGTTAATATTTGTGGACGATTTATGTCACTTCATAAAAGGAGCTCTTTGCAATAAGGCAAGAGGAACGTATTCATTTCCAAAAAAGGGGAGGTGGGGCTTGCCATTTAGTTCAATAATTCATTCCAAAATCCTGTTCAAGAAAGCACTTCTGCTATGTGCAAATTAGCCTTATATAGATAGAAAGAGAGTACCTCCTCTACTTTGGAAGTTATTCTAGGGGCACCTGGGGGGCTCAGGTCATGATCTCACATTTCATGAGTTTAAGCCCCACGTCAGGCTCTCAGCTGTCAGCACAGAGTCTGCTTCAGATCCTCTGTACCCCCTTCTCTCTGCTTCTCTCTCTCTTTCTCTCTCAAAAATAAACATTAAAAAAAGAAAAAAGAACAAAGTTGTTTTAGTAACAAGATACTATAGTCAGAGAGGCACAGATTATAAGAATTCGATGGTTTTAAGCATGTTGATAAAATTATTTATTTTAATACACTTAAAGTTTTTGTAGATAAGTTTGAAAGCAATTACCATAACTAAATATATACTAGGCAACTAAAACCTAACCACTATTGTGGCTGCTTATACATATGACTACATTAACTACCTTACTAGCAAATTCCATGCTTGCTAGTGATATGAGTTCCAGTTGCCAAATGTATTTGTATACTTGCAATAAATAAATTAAATTCCTATGAGAAAACTTTGTTGGTTGCCTAACCAACAGGCATCTACCTTTCTGACCCTCTTCTTCCTCAATGAAAGAGTTTTGTTGAGTTTTGTTTTGTTCCTTTCCTCCAAAAAGCATGTACTTCGGGACTTTGGTCCAATCTATAGCTGCAGGGGTGAGTCCTGACTGCTCTGAAATATCAGCCAATAATGTGACTAGCCATCATTGGTTGAACAAAGAGTAGTTCACAAAGCTCATCTACTTTCATTTAAGTGTAAAAACCATCCCATAATGATTTCTTGCCCCAAATCACTCTGCTACTAAATGTTGGAGCCAGAAGTCCACCTTTGACCTAATAAAATCAGTGAGTTATTACTTTCCAAGACACTACAACAGGCAAAAAAGCAATCTGTGCTTTCTAAGAAACCAAATTAATTCAATCAACAAGAATTTTCTGATAAGTTTACAATTCCAGGAACAGTCTGTCAGCATGGGGATATAATGGATAGTAAAATAACATCCTTATAAGAGATAATAAAAACTAAAACAAAAAAACAATCGATGAGATGAGTGAATATATACAATGCCACTGATCTGCATGTCTTCTGTTCCTTATCCATGATCCAGGAAAATGCCTTTATTTCAACCATTGATTAAAATGCACAAAATGTGCATACATAAAACATAGTCATAAAATTAAATTTTCTCCTTGAAGTTTTTTATTTCAAACAGAATCCATCACCAAAATCAATTTTTGAATATATGAGAGTTAAAAGGATTAATCTTTGTAAAATTGGACCAGATTTCGACTTGAATCTTCTTACATGAATATACTAAGTTTTTTAGTTTGCTTCCTGTTTTTATTATACACACACCTGCATTGAAAAACAATTGTGAAGGAGAAGAGAATATCAGCATATTGTAAGTCCTTTGGAACTATTACCAAGCAATCCTTGTCATGGTGAAAAGATTTAACAATAATGTAATTACAGTCGGCACCAGAAAACAGGTAATTTTAAAATTTTGTGTTTTGAAAAACATTCATTCATTTCTAGTCTACATGAACACACTGTCCCTCTAATTTCTGACACTTCTGCACAGTTACCAGTGTCACTTTTCTGCAAGCCCATTCATGCTTGCCATCTCTAACTACGTCAGAAAACTGAGGTTTCTGAAACTATTTGCAGACAGTCAAAGACAAGTTCTTTTCCAAATTATCTAATGTGTTACCTGCTTATAAATTACCAAATATTTCCTCTAGCATACTTGCATCTTGCCACTTATAGAATAGAATATATTTATACAAAGAAAATAAAATCATCCTAACTTAGTTTTACGATCTCCACAGACTAAAAAATTATAAGACTGAAAACTACTTTATGAGTCCTTATAATCAAAACAAACAGCCAAGGGATGAGTAAAACAACACGCCAAAACTTAATCACTGAATTATTCCAAAAATACATAGCAAGATCAGATGATAAAATGGCTTAAGTTATGAAAAAGATGAAGGAATGGAGTCATTTTTAAAATTTGGAAAATGAGATGATTTCATAGAAGCAAATGCAGTTTACTGGCATATTAAACCAATGATACTGCGTTTACTTCAATTTGGAAAGTGGGAACTCCTCTGGTGTAAACTGTCTGATCATGAAGGGAATAGAGCTATGGTTTCACCAATGTTTACTGTAGAAGTAAAACTAAGGCTTCCTTGCTATCATGATCTCCTGATAATCGATTTGACTTTGACCAGATTGCTATCACCAAATCTTCTGTAGTTTTTGTTTAGAGATCCCATCTCCCTAGATCCAGAATTGAATATAATGATTCATATTTTGATATCAAAGGTCACCTTAACCTCGGTAGACTAAGGAAATCTTTAGCAGCACTGAAAGGATTTAGATGGCCATCCTGAAGATGAGAAAATGTCAGATCCTGGAACACAAGAAAGCACTGAAATTAACACTAAAGGGAAGGACCTACATTCAAATACCATATTGAAATATAGTCAGATGTGCAAGCAGGAGCGGGAGAAGAATGTGGGGACCCAGAAACCCAGACAAAAATTTGCCATGTGCGAATTGTTTAAAAATAATGGCAAGGATGAACCAACAACAGGAGGGTAATTTCAGCACATGGTTTTTGGAGACTGAGAACAGAATTATTGTATATAAGGACAGAAAGGTGCACCTTCTGCTGGTCCTGCCTGCTGTAGAAACCTAATCAGGGCAGAGCTTCAGGGATCCCAAACTAAAGGCTTTGCAAAGTTGGCTGGACTGTGGGAACCCGGAAAGTTATCCCCGTCTTCTTGTAGAGAGCCCAGAGAACACAGAACTCCTGACCCAATTGGGTGGATCATCCTATAAGCATTGATGAGACCAATTACACAATCATTAGATGAGCACGCCCTTGTAAGTAGAAGAGTTCTTACTTTTTCCTTTAAAAATAATTTAACTGTCAGTAGGCTTAAGACATTTCTAAGCGGGTGTATTATGCCTAGTTAACAAAAATCATATGAGTCTTTCCAGTTTACTCTTGAGCTCTCAAATTTTAATCTGTTATTGTGTTGACATTTACAAATATATATACTTATTTATTTTATGTTCCCTGTACATACAAATGGAGATATCTAGAGGTAATGTTCTAGATTTCATGGAGTTTTATATTTGGCTTGGCCCTAAAACTTAATTGGAAAATCTTGTTGTAGTATGGTAAAAGGGACTGAGGCTTAAAGATGAGGGACAGCAGGTGCCTACGTGCCTCAGTAGGTTAAGTGCCCACCTCTTGATTTCTGCTCAGGTCACAATTCTAGGGTGATGGTATTGTGCCCCATGTAGTGCTGCTCCTCGATGAGCACAGAGCCTGCTTGAGTTTCTCTCTGTCTCTCTCTGCCCCTCTTTCAAGCTTGTGCATGCTCTCTCTTTCTCTCTCTCTAAAAAACAAAGCAAAACAAAAAAAATAAAAGAAAAAATTTAAGCATAAATTTCTACTCAGAAGTGGGCAATTTTCCATTTACATTATTAAAAGTGGTTAAATTATGTGGGGGCATATCCCAAGTGGGTTGGTATTTTCTCATTCATTTCTTTTCTTTGCCCTCAGAAACATAGACCCCCCGCCACCACTGAAGGACTTCCAGAAATAACTCACAGGCTGAGTCTTGAGGGCGAGGAAGTTTGAGCTGAAGTTTCGGAACTGCTAGAACAAGATAAGTGTCCCAAGAACTAGAAATGGCATTGTCTAGAGGCAAAGGTCACTGGTCCAAAGAAGACATTGTGAACTTACTGGAACGCATGGAAACTAACCTTCCATCCAATGACAGCCACACATTCAAAACAACCCAGTCACAGATGGACTGGGAAAAAGTAGCCTTTAAGGATTATTCTGGAGAAATGTGCAAACTCAAGTGGTTGGAGATTTCTCATCACCTGAGAAAATTTCGCACTTTGACAGAATTAGTTCTGGAAGCCAAGGAACGTGTTGAAAAGGCTCACAGAAGCAAAAAACACAAGAAAGACCCAGACTTTCCCAAGAGGCCCCTGACTGCTTACCTTCGCTTCTTCAAGGAGAAGCGAGCTCAGTGCTCCCAAAAATATCCCAACCTAAGCAACCAGGAGCTGACCAAGCTCCTGTCTAAGAAATACAAGGAGCTCCCAGAGCAGATAAAGCTCAAGTATATTCAAGATTTTCAGAAGGAGAAACAGGAGTTTGAGGAGAAACTGGCTCAATTCAAGGCCGACCACCCTGATCTATTCCAGAATTCCAACAAATCGGATGTAACCAAGAGGAGCCCAAACAGGGCCCAAAAGAAGTTTCTGAGTCATGTGCCAGAAATGAAGTCTCCCCCAGAAAGCCATTTTTCCAAGACGATGATATTCCGTGGAGAGCCTCAGAAGCCCCCCATGAATGGATATGAGAAGTTCCACCGGGATTTGTGGTCGAGTAGGGAGCTGCGAGATGCACCCCCAAGGGAGCGCAGGGTGGAGATTGGCAGGCGCTGGCAGCGAGTCCCGCAGAGCCAGAAGGACCATTATAAGCAGCAGGCTGAGGAGCTGCAGAAACAGTACAAGGTGGATCTGGACGCCTGGCTCAAGAGCCTGTCTCCAGAAGAATATGCTGCCTACAGAGAGGCAACCTATACTAAGCGTAAAAACATGAGCATGAGGGGAGGCCCAGCCCCCAAGGTCAGACAGACAGATCTACAGTCGCCATCAGCAAGGAGTCTGCAAGAAGGGCTTGGACAGGAGTCTGGGAGGCAGGCTCCGGAGACACAATCACCAGAGACCACTGGGAGCAATGCTCATGCCTCTCGGGGATCAGGAGAAGATGAGGAAGGGGAGGAAGGCAGCAGGTCCTCAGACTCCAGCAGAGGGAGTGAAGGCAAAGATTGTGAATTTGAAGACAGTGACTCCACCTCATCTTCCTCAGGGGACTCTTCTGACTTGGACTCCAACTGAGTTTTGTTCAGCCACTAATGGGCGGGAAAGAGAACTTCCCAGCAAAAGTCCAGAGCATCTATATCAATTGGAAGGACTCTTCTCTCTGTCCCTTTTCACTTCCATGCTTTTTGCCTTCCCTCCTCAACACAGTGCAGTATTTTCTAGCTCCCCTAGGTACCCCAAATCCACCCCCTAGAAACTCCATGCACTGAGTGCTCTTGGAATAAACAATGAGACGACAGGGTTGTGGGGAGAACACTGATTAGACTGTTTCCTGAAGTGAGTTGTTTTCCTCTCATCTTCTGTGTGCCACAGCTGGTAGGAGACACCCAGAAGCCTGGGTGACTCTGACATTTCCAGTGGAATTGTGCCTCAGGACTTCAGCACCTCATCTGTGCTGACACATTTGTATATGTAAATTGAACTCGTAGATCTCCATTAGTCTTACTAATATCAAAAAATAAAAATAGGGAAGACAGAAACATTCCTTAAGATAACTGTTTTTATTAAAGGGGGGCATGTCACTGACTGTGACAGATATGGACACTATATTTCCAGAGAATGGCCAAATTCTACGATGCTTAAAATGGCCAAACTTGCAAAATATATATTGCTCTATTTTAGCCTCGAATATAACTTCATGATTTTACTGCCAGTTAACTTAGTTAACTAAGTTTTAAATGCATTTTCTTAGAGTAGCCATGAGTTGATCACTATAATGGTTTCATTATCAGTCCTCTATTCTTTCTACTCTTATGAACATTTAATTTTTTCCGTGAATAAAATATTGAAAGCAGGAAGGAACAAATCAGTATTTTTTTAATTTTTGAAAAACTTCATGATTTCACTTGAATGAGTGCCTCCAAGGACTCAAGGAATTATGATTTGGATTACTGCTCTCTAGGTGGTTTCTGCATTCATTCCTGGCAGAAGCCTAAACTCCTTCCTGCTGCTCGAGGCACAGGTGAGTCTCAGCTTTAACATCAAAGATAGATGGATGGATGATTAATGGATAGATGGATGAATTAGGTAACTAGATAGATACATACATACACAGAAACATACATACATGGATAGGTACATGGAGATATAGACATAGATGTATATACTATTGTCTTCTACTGGCCTTTCTGTGAATTCTTGCCTCAGTATCATATTGTTTTCATTATTTATCTTATACTGTTTGGAAATGTATTTAAGGCTAGTGTCCCCTAATTGTACTCCTTTCTGCCTGTATATTCCTGGCTATTTCCATATTGTATTCTCATGAATATTAGTATCATATATATGATTTTTATATGAAAACCATTAAGGTTTGAGTGTTTTGGTAACTAGGTGCCTTAGTGAATTATTGTTAAGGGATTATCCAAATAAATAATATTTTAAAAATAAAGGCAATAATTACAATTTTTTTTATCTCTAATTCCTTTCTCTTTCTGAATGTGTCAGTTGGAATACCCAGAACAATGTTAAGTCATAGAAATATATGCCTGTCTTACTGCTGAATTTCAAGTTAGTAGAATTTGCAATGACTACAATTATGCTGACCAATATACATTTGAAATAAACTATAACCTATTCAGAAAATGCCTATTCACTTACATTATTGTTCTTCTTTTTTATTTTTTTATTTAAATAATTTATTTTCAAATTGGTTTCCATAGAACACCTAGTGTTCATCCCAACAAGTGCCCTCTTCAGTGCTCTCCCCCCTCCCACACCCCCCCACCCTCAGTTTGCTCTTAGTCTTTGAGAGGCTCTTATGTTTTGTCTCCCTCCCTCTCTGTGTCTTTTTTTCTTTTCCCCTCTTCCCCTCCCCCATGGTTTTTGCTAAGTCTCTCAAAATCCACCTATGCGTGGAAACATATGGTATCTGTCTTTTTCTGACTGACTTATTTCACTTAACATAATACCCTCCAGTATGTTGCTACACATGGCCAGATTTCATTCTTTCTCAGTGCCATGTAGTATTCCATTGTATATATGTACCGCATCTTCTTTATCCATTCGTCAGTTGATGGGCATTTGGTCTCTTTCCATGATTTGGCTATTGTCGAAAGTGCTATGAACATTGGGGTACGCATGCCCCTATGCATCGGCATTCCTGTATCTCTTGGGTAGATTCCTAGCAGTGCTATTGCTGGGTCATAGGGTAGCTCTATTTTCATTTTTTTTGAGGAACCTCCACACCGTTTTCCAGAGGGGCTGCACCAGTTTGCATTCCCATCAACATTGCAGGAGGGTGCATGCTTCTCCACATCCCGCCAGCATCTATAGCTTCCTGATTTATTCATTTTAGCCACTCTAACTGGTGTGAGGTGGTACCTCAGTGTGGTTTTGATTTGTGTTTCCCTGATGATGAGTGACTTTGAGCATCGTTTCATGTGTCTCTTGGCCATCTGAATGTCCTCTTTGGAGAAGTATCTATTCTGTCTTCCGCCCATTTCTTCACTGAATTATTTGTTTTTTTTTGGTGTGGAGTATGGTAAGTTCTTCAGATTTTATTTACTAGTCCTTTATCCGATATGTCATTTGCAATTATCCTTTCCCATTCCGTCAGCTGTCTATTAGTTTTGTTGGTTGTTTCCTTTGCCTTGCAGAAGGTTTTTATCCTGATGAGGTCCCAATAGTTCATTTTTGCTTTAAATTCCCTCGCCTTCGGAGATGTGTCACATAGGAAATTGCTGCGGCTCAGGTCAAAGAGGTTTTTTCCTGCTTTCTCCTCTAGGATTTTGATGGCTTCTGATTATTGTTCTTCTTAATCCATAATGTTAATCACTGTTAAAAATCACTTATCTCACATATTAGTATAATTTTTCCTCAGCTATATTCATAGTGGGAATTGGGTTATTGAATTAACCAATTTTTAAGCTCTTATTTTTATTTTTGAGAGAGAGAGAGGGGGAGAAAGAACAAGTGGGGGAGTGGCAGAGAGAGAGGGTGACTGACAATCTGAAGCAAGCTCTGTGCTGGCAGCAGAGAGCCCAATGCCAGGCTAGAACTCACTAACAGCGAGATCATGACCTGAGCTGAAGTGAGACGCTCAACCGACTAAGCCACCCAAGTGCCCCAAATTAACTAATTATAAGCCCACATCATTTTTCAGAAAGAAACCCACTTTTTAATGCTGTATTAAAGATGACTACGGTTTAGGCACACCTCCTTTCTTAGGTACATTTACATAAACTTCTGGATATTTATTCACTTTACCAATGCTTTTTCATGATCCAGATTTGAATTCATTGTTTTTTCAGTTTCATAAGACAAGCGGGTGAGGGAACAGGACTCATCATTACATTGAAGCTGAAGGACTTCCCCAGGCTCTTCCCTAGAAAACTGAAAGAAACTGTAGTCAAAGAGAAGAACTAGGGAGGGAAATCTCTTTCAGAACTGTTGCAGACACATAGACTGGGCTAAATTACCACTTAGGCTCTTTCATTTTGCATAAATTGGACGAAAATTGAATGCGAACTATCAAGGAGCCACCTGTGTGCTGTCACGTGCATGGAACCTGAAACACCAGAGGAAGGACGTGCACCCCTCATATCGGTGATGCTTGACCTGAGTCTCAAGGAGGCAGCAAGTCAAAGGAAGGGAAGGAAACTGTAGAATTAGTTGGAATTTACCACCCTTATCATTGGGGATTCCTTTCCTTCAAGTACCATAAACTCCTGGTTTCCCATCACTGCTATCTGTCTTGGAAATCTGTATATTCTCATGTAGCATATATGCCTTTCCAGCATGAACTCATCATGTCTCGTCTTTCTATGTTATTTTCACATTAAGTCCGTGTATTTCTGCAAAATTCACATCACAAAGTAATGATCTCGGCGACATCCCCATTATAGTTTTCCTCTAAAACACCATTCTTGAAGTGTCAAAAACAAAATCCATCGCAAATCCAAAGCCTGTTCCTTTCTTGAGCAATGATCCCATCATCCAATTGTCCAAACCCTTCCCATTCTATACTCACTGATGATCCCCTGCCTCATCTGCACCAGCACAGAGCAGACGATCCATCTTCCCAGCATGCAATGGTAAATGTGAGCTCCAAGAGGCCTGACAAGCTCTAGTGGAATTTTCCTAAATGATCTTGGCTAGTTCTAACTTCTTCAGGCTCTACCAGTTGTTACACAGAATAAGATAAGAAGCACTCACATATGAGACTGGGAACCACAGGGCAGCTCCAGCACCTCACCAATGATTTAAAGTGCAAGCTTTCGGGGGGAACTGGGTGGCTCAGTTGGTTGAGTATCTGACCCTTGCTTCTGGCTTAGGGTCATGGGATTGAGCCCTGGAGTTGGACTCCATAATGAGCATAGAGCCTGCTTAAGATTCATTCTCTCTCTCTCTCTCTCTCTCTCTCTCCCCCCCCCCCAGAACTCCCCCTGCTTGTGCAAAGCTCTCTATCTCTCAAAAAAACTAATTAATTAATTGAAGTGAAAGCTTTTGGACTTGGGCAGGGAGTGACTCAAGTAAGGCAGCCACTGGGAAGAGGTGAGGGAGGGAGCAAAGGGCCAAAAGATTTGATTTTTCCTCATTACTGGTGAAAAACAAAACAAAACAAAACATGGAGGCCAGGGGATGTCTGGGGTGGATCCTACCCTGGGCAGGGGAAAGGATGCTGTAAGAAGGTGGACCCTCCCCTATTCCTCTAGGGCTAAATGGTAGGGAACTCTGGTCACTGGACAGCCCCAATGTTAGGGGAGAAATCCTGACATCCGAAGGTCCTCAGGGACAGGGTGGGGCTCAAACTCGTTCAGAGCAGAGACAGTTTCCCTCGTTCATCCACAGCTCCAGGATGAAAGGGAATTCTACATCCTGTCTGCGCACTCCCCTTTGTGTCTATGAAAACGGCCGCGCGTGGGTGAAAATGAGTGATCTGGAATGGACTGCATAGTTTTCGAGAAAATCACTTGAACCACCACCAAGACCAACGGAGGAAGCTGGGGTTCCGCGAGGCCCACCAGTCGCCTGCCCTGGAAGGAAGGGTCCCACTGTCCCCAAGGCTAAGGCTTCCCAGTTGATCCCCTAGGCGCCTAGAGAGCGGTGGAGAGCAGCGTCCCGCCTGTCGCCAGGCTGAAAGAAATGCCTGGAAGGCCAGGGTGCCTAAATCAACACTGTCCAATTCTCGGAGATTCAAACTCGATCGGAAATCCCTCAGGTAAAAGGTGTGAATCTCTACCCCCTCCCGCCAGGCACACAGGGCGGCGGCGACCACACCCACTGCGGCGCAGGGAGGGCCCCGGACGGTCCGGCAGCCAAGGCCCCTTCGCGCACGGACTCTCGGGCGCTCGAGCGGCCTGGTGACTCGTCCTGCTCGGGCCGTGGATCTGCAGACGCAGACGAGGGGGTCTTGACAGCGCGGTCTGCGGGGAAAACAAAAAACGAAAACAGGGGAGCGGGACCCTCGGGAACAGACCCGGGCGGCCGGAGGACAGTGGGGGAACAAGGGCCCACAAGAGGGAGCCCGAGAGCCAGCGGGGCGGGCGGGCCTGGAGCGAAGAGGCGTCGCCGAGCGCTTGCAGCCTCGGGGACGCTCCCGGCGCCCGCGCACCTGCCTCAGAGGGAGAGGCGGGCCGCGCAGCCGGCCGCCCAGCCGGGAGCCTTTCTCCCTGGGCAGAAGCCGGGGGTGTCGAAGAAAAGGTGGGGGTGCGGGTGGAGACGGCTTTCGGGTCCGAAAGCGAACCTGGGACGTAGTTCAAGACCCGAACCGAAGCCTGGAGGCCGCGGGAGGGGTGCAGCGCGGGGTGTCGTCGAAACAAAAGGGCAGCGCGCTCAAATCCCGGACGGGCTCCCCTCCTGCGCCCACGGAGCCTCCCCTCGGGATCGCTGAGACCTCGTAGAAGGGGCGGCCCAGCGCGCGCCCCCGACCTCGTCCCCCGGGCGACGAGGGCGAGCTCGCCGGTCATCACGGCTCCGCGCATCTTACGCGAGGAAGTGCACGGGCTGCGGAAGGTTGCTCCTCCTCCTGGGCCTTTTGGGCACTCGGTCCCAGCTCCTGGGCTGAGAATACGCAGGGACTCCACCGTGGGCGGTGATGGACGGAGAAAAACCGAGGTACCGTCGCCCCGCAGGCAGTGTTTTTGATGCAAATTCTCTAACAAATACAGGGGAGAGAAGGACGGATTCCTCTAAGCCACAGGGGAAATAATAAAACTGCCCAACAGGAAAATCAGAACAGGTCTGTTCTCCAAGAGGCAGATGCAGAAGCCTGGACGATCTCGGCTGCTGACATCACCAAGTGTTCCCGGGAGTCACTGGACTCCGCTTAAGATACACCTACTGGGCTGGGATTTTCATCTCCTTTAGCAGAGTGCTGAAATCTTGCAAAGACTGGATCAGAGAGAGAAGAGAGAACAAAATATTGTAATAGGAAAGGAGAAAAATAAAGCTGCAGAGACACAACAAAAAAATATCCAAAGCTTTCTCACAAGTGTTGGCAGACTCTCCGGCTGATGGTGGGAGGCAGGCTTTCTCCTGCACATCTGGAAAGGCTGCAAAATTACTCTTCACTTCTATGAACATGCCCCTCTACGGCCACCATCCTTCTTTTAAAAAAAATTTTTTTTACCAATTTGAAAATTGCAGAAAGTCTATAATCTCGTAGAAGCCCTCAAATGCTAATCCAACTGCTGTCTGTTCTGTCCATTTTTTTCTGGGTCCTCATTCTTTTATTCCCCTGTATCGTTTTTATATTCTTATGCATTTTTTTTTACTGTGGTAGCATGCTTTTTGTTAGCTTTTTTGATGCATAATTTACATACATCATGTTTTGATAAATTTAATGTTTTGATAAATCAGTGGAGTCATGTTGAAAAGCAAAGGACAAATCAGCTGACATTTTAGGTAACGTCTAAAGATTATCACTTGAAAAGGAGCGTATTTATGAAATGGCTTGGAAACGTCATATTTAATAAGGAAAATAAATGTGTATCACAAAGGAACAAAATAATTAGAAGAGACCCGTTGAGCTAACTTCCTGAATCTTAGAAAATGCTGCTCACTGAGTGTAATTTATGTATCATGTGGGGATCAGAGGCCCCTGGAATCCATAAGGCAGGAAAGTATATCTGCAGGAATATTTGGGATCATAGTGAAAGTACACAGTTCCACATTTTGACCCATGAATATATCTTTCTGCCCAGAGGTCTCTAAACATCATGAAACATGGTAAAGACATTGTCAAAGGAAAGATGTATTTCATAACACAAAGTAAAGATACTCCCACATCCTGGTCTCAGTATTGCCCACCGTGCCCCAACTCTAACCCCTTCTCCCATAGAGGTAACCACATCGTGGTGGCTAGTATATCCTGACCCTGATTATCATATTTTTGAAATTTATATAAATTCGATCCTATAGTACATGCACTTCTGTGTGTGATTTCATTTGTCTAAAATTATGTTGGTGAGATTTATCCCCCCTGCTGCGTATAGCCATTGTTTTTTTAATTTTGTTTCATAGTATTCTTTATATGAGTATACCATCATTTACTCATTCTACTATGATGAAATGTTCACTTCCATTTGGGTAGGCATAAATGCCACTGCCATGAAGAAACTGTGCATGTCAAAGATTATTTGTGTAGGACCAAATTATCCAAAATATAGTTGCAATATCATAGCTTCTCAAAAGAGAAAAATGTGACCATCAATAAGATCATAGGAAGGCAAACCTAAGTCACATGCTTCAGGTTGTGTAGACAGCAATAGCACAGCTGATGGTAGCTCTGTGAGAAGCACACACTTTTCTGGGATGACATGTGATTTCAATAGAAGGGCACAGACATTTTTAACTAGACACAGCTGGCCTTCCGGAAATGCAATTGATACAGGACAGTGAGTCTTCTCAGCCCTCAATACAGATACTATTATTTTCTTCTTTCACTCACTGTTACCATTTCTGTTTCTAATAATGTAAAAGTGGTTTCTTTACATGTTCAAATACTCTAGCCACGTAAACACCTTTCAAATAAGCTCGCGCGAGTGCGAACACCTCCACCTGTTAAGTGTAAAAAAAATGTGAGCCGTACATCAGGTGTTCATCTTCTGCTCTATTAATCCATAAAGAAATCCTTTTATCCGTTACCCTTTTGTTTCTCTTCCAGTCTTTTAAACCTTCTTTTTTTTTTAATTGTTAATGTCTTTATTACTTTTTGAGAGAGAGACACAGTGTGAACAGGGTAGGGGCAGAGAGAGAGGGAGACACAGAATATGAAGCAGGCTTCAGGCTCTGAGCTCTCAGCACAGAGCCTGATGTGGGGTTCAAACTCAGGAACCGGGAGATCATGACCTGAGCTGAAGTCGGACGCTTAACCGACTGAGCCACCCAGGCGCCCCTAAACTTTCTGAAATATGTCTTACATTCAGCGTGGAATCGAGTTTTGCTTTGTGATTTAATTTGGCAATAGGTTTTCTTTTAAGAAGAAAGTTAAGTCCATTTACTTCTACAGATATGAGAATTCTGTGTGATTTTATTTTGGTGATAGTATATTCTGCTATGTGTTGTATGCACATACCTGTCTTTCACCAACTTATTTGCATTTGTTACTTTTGTTCTGGTGTGACGGTATTTATAGGAAGGCTGGATTTTGTTCTGATGGCTTCCTGATAGAATCTACTAAAGTCATCTTTTTCTTTAGACAGTCATCATTGTCTCCAAACTAAGACATCATTAGCTTGTATTCTCTTTCTTCCCCTCCCCGTCCACTTAATCCTTCACTTTGATATCATAAGACTAACATTAAATCTTTTCCCTCCACAGTAGTAAGTATGCCGACAGCCTACACCCAAGTCTACACACAAAATCCGGCAACTCCGGGCATTGTAGATGAGATGGTCCTCAAGTTCATTCTAGGCAATGCCTTTCTTCCTCCCGTTCTCCCATCTTTCTTAGTTCTGTCATTTCTACATTATCAGAGCACCTACTAATTAGATTCCCTTCTGTTGTTTTGTCCTGCACATGTTTTTGTCTTTGAGGCTAATCCTGCACTCACCACCTATCCCACACTAAAAGTAGAAGGTTTAAAAAACGTGTGGAGAAAGCAAACAAAAATGGATCTGCTGGTGGAATAGAAGGCAGAGAGAGAGAACAAAAGAGAGAGAATGAGAATGAATATGTTAATTCTGGGCAGAGATCGGAGGATACACTAAGAACTGTCTGTATGATAGCAGGACGTGATGGTTGATTGGGAACAGGTGGAGTTTATAGCTCTTCATGGGAGGAGGGAAGCCCTGCCCCTGATAAAAAGCAGCCTTGAGCAGACTCAAGAACCGGTGACGTTTCAGAGGAGTTTTAACCCACAGGTAGGAGCTTGAGAACACTCTTTTAGCTTTTGTTTCCCCAAAAAATATTAGGTACGATTTGCTGAGCGTGTTTGTTTTGTGATGGATTTGAGTAGAACAGAGACTAATTAGATTGGTAAAAGGGTCCAGAAGATTACATCAGGCTGAACCAAGACTCTTATTTTACCTGCACAGCATCTGGTATTTCTGGAACCATAAGGTAAAGAAATTATCTGTACTTGGACTTGTTGAGACCGGCCTTGTCCTCCTCCAAAAATCTAATCTTTTCATGGGCCTCAGTGTCCTTGTCCAGCTCAAATTATAATTGGCTTCCTGAATTTTCTCCCCAGGTCAGGGTTTTGTCTTGGAGGCGGTTAATTTGCTGGGGTTCATAGGGTACAGACCACTCCCTCCATCGGCTCTAACATCCTCACTGTCCCCTAGGTTGAGAGCTGGGGGGGTGGGGGAGCTTCTCCAAGCCTCAGCTGCTGCTCTAGGTTATGGTTATGCTACTGAGTTCTTTGCACCAACTTTGGGGGTGCTTATCTGTTACCAATTAGGTTTCTAAGCTTTCCAATTCTTAGAGTCTCTGGAAACACTGTTACCTTTCTTTCACGTTCTTGGAGACAATTGGTGATTTCCTCTGGGTCCTGGTATTTTGGTTCCACTTCAACCTGGGGTTCATGGGGTTACCTCATCATGTTGTTTAGTCATAGATTTTGTCTTGTTCTCCTACTTGCTCTGTCAGTTCTTGTGGTGGAATCAGAGGTATTAGAAGTTGCTATTGCTACTAACATCTTGCCAAGAAGCCCTACTGATTAAAATGTTTCATGTGCACTTGATTTAAAGCTGTGATTTTAATTCAGCGTTATTTGACAGAGATACAGGACAGCCTCCTTATATTTGTATCTTTGAATAGGTACAAATAGAAGAGGAAAACCTAAATTACCAAAAACCAAACCTGCTCATCAGCCATTAACCATAAATTAAAATGTTCTGCAGCTATTACAAATGAAGGGATACAAACTTACGTGGGGGCAACTAGGTGCTAAATTTTTTAAAGATAATTTACTCTTGTGACCACTTTATTGTAAAAAAAAAAAAAACACTACAACTCTACACGCATATATTCTCAAGCAAATGGGTACAGACCTTGTAAAATGCCTAGATTAAGTAGTTTAATAATTTGCATTTCTGTTCTGTAGATGTTTTGTATGCTAGAAACAGGCACTACTGTTTTTATCTTATTTCTAACTTTGAGTTAACTTTAGGCTCCTATGTGGTTGTAAACTGTTGATACACAGAGATTCCTAATGGTCTTCATCCATTTTTCCCCCAGTGGTAACATCTTGCACGACTATAGTACATTATCACGATGTGGAAATGGATACCATTCACAGGCCTTATTCAAATTTCACAAGTCATTTATTTTTACATCTTTTAATGTTTATTTTTTGAGAGAGAGTGTGTGTAAGAGTGCGAGGTGGGGGAGGGGCAGAGAGGGAGACCGAAGATCCTAAGAGGGCTTTGAGCTGACATCAGAGAGCCCATTGAGGGGCTTGAACTCCAGAACTGTGAGATCATGACCTGAGCCAAAGTCAGATGCTTAAACCCACAGTGCCACCTGGTTGCAGGTGCCCAGGTTTCACAAGTTTTACATTTACTCCTTTGTGCATTTTCTTTATCTGTGTACCTTCATGTAACCACAAACACCATGAAGACACAGAACATTCTGCACCAAGATCCCTGTCCTGTCCTTTATATAGCCCCAGCCAGCTCCCTCATTCTTCCTGTCTTTAGCCTATAACACCAACCAGTTTGTTCTCCATCTCTACAATTTTACCTAATAAGTGGGATCATATGTTTCAAAACCTTTTGAGATCAACTTTTAAAAGCCTCATAATTCCCTTGGGATCACTTCAGGTTTTTGCATGTATTCCTCCTTTGTTTCTACAGCTGGTGTGTTGTTGAGTAGTATTTCCTGGTATGGATGTACCATAGTTTGTCAACCATTCACCAGTTGATACACATTTGGGTTGTTCTCAGTTTCGGGCTAAAAGGATATAGTGTGTACACATTCACATGTATGTTTCTGTGTGAACATAAACCTATTTCATACCTCTAGGATAAATGCCCAAGAATTCGGTTGGTGGGCCCTCTGGGTAGTGCATAGTTTTTAAGGACCTGTTATGCTCCTGGCAGAGTCACTGCACCACTTTACATTCCCAGCAGCAATGTATGTGTGATTTTTTTCCTTTGCATTCTTGCCAGAATTTGGTGTTGACACTTGATTTTAGCCATTCTGAAAGAACGGTGATTGTCGCTGTGGTTTTAATGCGCGTTTCTCTAATGGCTAAAAATAAATGAATATGTTTTCCTTATTTACCATCTGTATATCATTTTCAGTGAAATGTCTATACCTTTTGTCTATTTTCTAACTGGATAAGTCTCTTTAAAACTGGGGTGCCTGGGTGGCTCAGTTGGTTAAGCACCTGACTTCGGCTCAGGTCATGATCTCACGGTCTGTGGGTTCGAGCCCCACATCAGGCTCTGTGCTAACAGCTCAGAGTCTGGAGCCTGGTCGGATTCTGTATCTCCCTCTTTGTCTGTCCCCACCCCCTTACACACTCTCTCTCTCTGTCTCTCAAAAATAAACATTTAAAAAAATTTTCTTTAAAACTGTTTTGAGAATTCTTTATTGTGAATACAAGTTCTTTTTCAGATATGTGGCATGTAAATGATTTGTTGGAATATACAGTTTGTCTTTTCATGTACGACGTCTTCCCCAGGGAGAAGTTCTAACTTTGAAGTCCAGTTTTACAGATCTTCTTTTTGTGGATTGTGCTTTTGTTTGTCAGGCCTAAAAATTCTTTACTGAATGCCAAGTCCCAAGGATTTTCCTATTTCTTTCTAAAAGTCTTACAGCTTTACTTTGAATTTAGGTCAAGGTTCATCCAGTTGCTCCAGCACCATTCCTTGAAAGGGTTATCTCTTGAATTGCTTATCCACTCTTTTAAAAACTCAGGGGGTGCCCAAGTGGCTCAATCAGTTAAGTGTCCAACTCTGGTTCAGGTCGTGATCTCACAGTTCGAGTCTGAGCCCCGCATCGGGTTTTGTGCTGACAGCTCAGAGTCTGGAGCCTGCTTTGGATTCTGTGTCTCCCTTTCTCTGCTCCCCCCCCAACTCCCATTCTGTCTCTCTCAAAAATAAACGTTTAAAAAATTAAAAAAAAAAAATAAGTTGGGCATCTTTGTGTGAATCCATTACTTTTTAATAAAGTAAAAACCTAATATTCATCAGTTATGGAAGTTTAACTTTTTTTTAGAAGACCTACTTCTGAAAATAGAATAAGACACCTTCATGGGTCAAATCAGTCAATATGCATAGTACCCTTAAAAATATTAAGGTGAAAACTAATCAAAAACTAAAATGATATCAGACTTTAAGTAATTAGGGCAATTTGAATTAATTGACTTTCTCCCATACATTAGAATACGTTCAGAAAGGCCTGCTTTATCCTTAAATAAGCAAAGGCTTAGCTCAGTCATTTCAGAGACTGGAGTTGATGCATTACTGCCCCCTTGTGGAAGTTTTTTTCCATTAAGACTATTCTAAAAAGTAATGTCTGTGTGTAATCCTCCCAAGAGCCATTTTCTGCTTTCCCAATTTCTCAAATATGCAAGTTTAGAAAAGCCTCTTTTCCCCTTTCTTAAAAATAGTTGCAGATATTTGCCTCAAGGAACTTCATTTGTGGTAAATCTGTTAAACGTGTGCCAGATAATCTGATTAACATTTACACTACAAACCTAGCAGGTTGTTGTTTTTTTCTTTTCTGTGAAAAATGGAAGTTGATTCTAAAAGTTAAAAAAAATTCAAGGCGTCTTGAAAATACTCTTCAAAGGACTTGTACTTGAGACCACTTACTTTAAGAATGAGTCCCACTGGAGTGTGTATGTTTAAACGAGATCTTCTCCAAATTGAAGTACACTTAGGTCGCCTGGGTGTGCTCTAAAACTGCTGTTGGCTCTCTGTGACTATCTCAAGTGACCTCAAGGAGATAACGAACAACCAGAAGAACTGGAAAGCCAGTGAAGCAGAGGCAGGCAGGCAGTAATTGTGAAAATCAGATATGATAGGAACAATGTATTAAGATTGCCTAAGGATCTTTCATGGGTCTATGTGGAAATTAGTTAAACCTTAATATTTACAACCAGGCAAATTATACCTTTTGATCCACATTTGGAGAACTGCTTACAAGCCCAAATATCCCTTCCCCTTTTTGCATATAATCGCTTGTAAAGTAACAAACTTCATAGCAATCTAAAATACTGTCTCCCAGGCTGTAGTCCTCAGTAATGCCACAAATAAGGCATTTACTAACCTATTTTGAGGTCGGCTTTTTTTTTTTTTTTCAGTCAGCATTACTATCTTGTCAAAATGAGTAAATTTGCAATGAAATCTCCCATCCAAGTACTAACCAGGCCCGACCCTGCTTAGCTTCCGAGATCAGACGAGATCGGGCATGTTCAGGGTGGTATGGCCGTAGATAGCAATGAAATCTGAGAAGGCTCACAGGTGATACTTAGGCTGCTGATCTTGACCAAACTTTATGTAACGGGTTATGGACTATGGTTTGTAGTCCTATCTGCATATTCACCGTGGGAGCTCTTAAATTTACGAGTACCCAGATCAGATCAATTAAAATCTCTAGAACTGGGATTTAATCATTGGCATGTTCAAGGGTTCCTAGGTGACTCAGTCCATAAGCGCCTGACTTCGGCTCAGTTATAAATAAGCCCTAGGAGTGCAATGTACAACGTGATGACTACAGCCAACGCTGCTGTACGATACATAAGGAAGTTGTTGAGAGACAGAATGAGAGTACTCATTCCAAAGAAAAACATTTTTTTTCTTTGCTTTTCCTTTTTGTTGTATCTATATGAGATAAGGGATGCTAGGTAAACTTCTCGCAATAATTTCATAAAACATGTTAGTCAAACCATCGTGCTATATACCTTAAACTTAGAGTGATATGTCAGTTATATCTCAAAACTAGACAGTAGTTCTAAAGGATAAAAAGTTACATAAACCTGCTTTGAAATCTTTCAAAAATTGTTCTGTGCTAACCAATTCTTTTTAATATTTATTTTTGAGAGAGACAGAGAGAGGGTGCACATGCACAAGCCGGGGAAGGGCAGAGAGAGAGGGAGACACAGAATCTGAAGCAGGCTCCAGGCTATGAGCTTTCAGCAGAGAGCCGGACGTGGGGCTCAAACTCATGAACTGTGAGATCATGACCTAAGCCAGAGTTGGATAATAAGCCACCCAAATGCTCCAGTGCTAACCAATTCTTAAACACGAAGTATGTGATGTATTTTTCTGATTGTTAAATAAAAATATATTTCTGTAAAAATAAAAAGTCTACCTTTGAGTAAAGCAAAGTTTTCTCATCCAGTCTGGCTGGGGCCCATAAACCCCATGCTCAGAGACCACGTAATTTGATGACATGGTTTTTGTGTATAGGACAGGTAAGAGTTTTCTGGACATCTTGTAC
This sequence comes from Paguma larvata, assembly GCA_030068075.1. Lineage (NCBI taxonomy): Eukaryota > Metazoa > Chordata > Mammalia > Carnivora > Viverridae > Paguma > Paguma larvata. The sequence continues at coordinate 41,421,747 of CM057831.1, read as the reverse complement.
TGAGTAGGAATCAAGTTTTCTGGGTAGAAAAACAGAAAAAAATGACCGTTGATCTAAGAAGAACAAAAATGTTCTCTGAACTTTCTTACTTGGATTCTGTAAACTTAAGCCTGTAATTTATTATAATGTTTTATGTAAATATAATAACTGTTAACATAGAAAAGTCATAATATTGCCAACATATGAAAGGGAGAAAATGCTGTTTTATCTATGATACTTATGGGGAAATAGAGACTCATGTTTAAGTCTCAACTTTCAATTAATCTTTCAGGTTACTTTCAAATCCATTCCATTAAAAATACGTGTATGCTAATTGAGATATACCTTCTAATATCTATAGAAGATGAAAGAGGATATTGGTTGAGTGTAGTTTCTGGTTAAGCGACTGAGTCTAAAGATTAGAAAAACAATGACTTCTTTATGTTTTTAAATCAAATTGTCGAAATATAATCAACACATAAACTGCACATCTTTAAATTGTGTTGTTTGGTAAGTTCTGACCTAAGTATACACGTCTAAAACTGCCACCACAGTCAAGATAATGAACAACCATACCCAAAAGTTCACGTGTGCCACTTCATTTATTTTATTTTATTTATTTTTTTAGAGAGAGACGGAGTATGAGCACAGGAAGTTCAGAGAAAGAGAGAGAGAGGGAGACACAGAATCCAAAGCTGGCTCCAGGCTCTGAGCTGTCAGCACAGAGCCCGACACCGGGGCTCAAACTCACAAACCTGTGAGATCATGACCTGAGCCAAAGTCGAATGTTCAAACTGAGCCACCCAGGCACCACATTCCACATGCCACTCTTAAATCTTCCCCTGACTGTCCAGATTGCTCCTTTGTAGGCAACCAATGATCTCCTTTTTGTCACTGGAGATGAGTTTGCATTTTCTTTCTAGAATCGTGTATAAATGCATCGAATAGTATACTGTTGTTTTTGCCTAGTTCTTTTCACTCAGCATTTATTTTGAGATTCATCTTTGTTGTTACATGCATAATTTTTATTGCAGAATGCTATTTCAGTAGATGTAACATAGTATAACCATTTACTTGTTAATGAAAATATTTTCTGTTTGACCAATCCCTAAGGATAAAATGGATGAACTGCAGGTGTCCACTTGCCGACAGCATCCAATTAGAGCAAACCTCTTTTTCCTTAGATTCTAATTCAAACCCCTCAGCCGGAACTCAAATCCTATAAAAGGTTTTTACTAATACCTTGTTCCTGAGAATTCCCTCATGGTTCCCTGTGCAATATGTTTTCCCTCATTGAAAGGAATTATAAGCCCAACTTGTTCTACCACAAATGTGTTCTGATGGTCTTTGGCTAAAGTTCCTTCCTAGGGTCTTTTCTATGTACAATCTATACTGCTCTCACCAAGTCTGCCAAGTTTATTGGTCTTCTCCAAGATCAATAGGTTTGTTGATTTTCTTAATTGTTTTTCTTTTCTATATCATTGATATCTGCTAATATTATTTCTGTGCTTCTACTTACTTTGGGTGTATGTTTTTTTTCTTAAACTGAAGTCTGAAAGTCCTTGATTCGAGACCCTTTTTCCTAGTTACAGAGGCTTTTAGTGCTAGGCATTTCTCCCTCAAGGGCTGCTTTACAGGCATCCCAGAGATTTTGGTTATGCTGTGTTTTCATTTTAACTGAGCTTCAAACACTTTCCAATTTCCCTTTATATTTCTTTTCTGAACTATAAGCTGTTTAGAAATGTTTCCAAATAATTGGAGATTTCCAAATCTTTGTTATTGATTTCTAATTCAATTCCACCATGCTCAGAAAATCTACTTTGTGTGGATTTTCATCCTTTCAAAGTTGGTGGGATCTATCCTAGAGAATGCTCCATGTGATCATTGAAAAGGACACTTGAAAAGACGACTCTGCTGTTTTTGGATGGAATGTTCTGTAAATTCCTGTTAAGTCTAATATGTCAAAGATATTGTTTCCTTATTTTCTGTCTGGATGATGTATCCATTGATGTAAGCGGGGGTATTAAAGTCCTCTACTATTACTGTATTACTGTCAATTTTTCCCTTTGTGTCTGTTAGTATATGCTTTATATATTGAGGTGTTCTGATGTTCAGTATTTACAATTGTTATATCCTCTTGTTGGAATTATCACTTTATCATTATGTAATTCCCCTTTTTGTCTCACGTTACAGCCTCTGTTTTAAAGTCTATTTGGTCTTACATAAGTATTGCTACTCTGGCATTTTTCTGCTTCCATTTGCATGAATTATCTTTTTCCATCCCTTCACTTTGTATATATCTTTAGATCTGAATTGCTTCTTGTAAGCAGCATATAGATAGGTCATTTTATTTTTTTACTTTATTTTAATTTTAAAATTTTATTTATTTTATTTAAAATTTTAATTTAATTTTTAATTTTAAGTTTAATTTTATTATTATTGTTGTTTATTTTTATTCCATTCAGTTACCTTATGTCTTTTGATTGGAGCACTTAGTCCATTTACGTTTAAATTAATTATTGATAGCTATGTACTTAATGGCCATTTCGTTAATTGTTTTCTCGTTGTTTTTGTAGTTCTTTTCTTCTCTTGCTCTCTTTTTCTATTTTCTATATGTGTTTCTGTATCATAAAATTTGGATTTGTGGCTACCATGAGGTTCATATATAACACCATCTGTATGTTAAGTTGTATATTAAATTGATGGTCACTTAAATTTGAACACATTATAAAAGCAGTACGTTTCTACGCTTCCCTCCCCTCTGACTTCTATGTATTTTACATCTTTTATTTTGTGCATTCCTTACCTAAATTTTGTAGATATAATTGGTAACACTACTTTTATGTTTTAACATTCATATTAGCTTTATAAGTGATTGATCTACTCCTACTGTGTTTGCTTTTTCTAGTAGAATATTTTTTTTTCATACTTTTCTTCCATGTAGAGCCTTTTCTTTTGCACTTTAACATTTTTTTTACTCTTTATTTTTGAGAGAGAGAGAGAGAGAGAGCTTAACCAGGGGGGTGGGATAGGGGGGTGGGCAGAGAGAGGGAGACAGAGAATCCAAAGCAGGGTCCAGGCTCTGAGCTGTCAACACAGAGCCCAACGTGGGACTTGAACTCACTAGCTGTGAGATCATCACTTGAGTCAAAGTCAGACACTTAACCAACTGAAGCACATAGTCCCCCATGCACTTTAACATTTGTCATAAGATCCATTTAGTGGTAATGAATTTCTTTAACTTTCGTTTATCTGGGAAACTCTTTCTCTCTCCTTTAATGCTGAATGATAACCTTGCAGGGCAGGGTATTCTTTGTTCTAGGACTTTTTCTTTCAGCCCATTGTAGATCAGAAGAGAGTAGCATAATATATTCAAATTTTCAAATTTTCTGCTCAAAAATCAATGGATAGCTTTATGGGGTTTTCCTTGTACAAAGCTATTTGCTTTTCTTTTGCTGCTTTTAGGATTTTCTCTTTAATTTTTGTGTTTTAATTATTATGCCTCTTGGTAGGAACTTTCTTGGTTCATCTTAGTTGGTGACTTCTCTGCTTCTTGGACTTGAATATCAATTTCCTTTCTGAGATTAGGGAAGTTTTCAGGTATTTTTTATTTCTGACAATATTTTATTTTTAGTTGAAATGTTATATTCATTTTTTAATATAATTACTTATATTAGGATTAATTACCCACTATTTATGTATACTTATTTCAAAATTCATTATTAAATACAATTAATAGACAATATTAGTCAGATGGACAACATAGTCCATATGGCCATAGTGATAAGTGTACTCCCCATCTGTTAATATTAACTGTATTCCTTATGCTGTACTTTTAATCCCTGTGACTGACTTATGTTATTTAGGACTAGAGTTTATACCTGTGAATTCCCTTCACTGATTTTACCCATCTCTCCCAACCGCTTCCGTCTGGCAACCCCAAGTTTGTTCTCTGTATTTAAGAGTCTGTTTGGGTTATTTCGTTTCTCTTGTTTTTTTTTTTAAGATTTCACATATAAGTGAAATCATATAGTATTTGTTTTTCTCTGATTTATTTTCACTTAGCACATTATCTTCTAGGTCCATTCATGTTGTCATGAATGATAAGATCTCATTCATTTTTATGGCCAAGTAACATTCTATTGTACATATATACCACATTTTCTTTATCCATTCATCTATCAGTGGATACATGTTGTCTCCATATATTGGCTATGGTAAATAATGCTTCAATAAACATAAAGATGCAAGTATCTGTTCAAATAGTGTTTGCATTTTTTTGACAAGTACCCAAGAGTAGAATTACTGGATTGGATAGTATTTCTATTTTTAACTTTTTGAGGAACCTCTATACTATTTTCCATAGTAGTTACATCAGTTTACATTCCCACCTACAGTGCATGAGGGTTCCCTTTTCTCCACAACCTCCTTAACACTTGTTATTTGTTGTCTTTTTGATACTAGCTATTCTGTCAGGTATGAGGTGATATCTCTCTAGTTTTGACTTGCATTTCCTTGATGATCAGGGATGTAAAGCATCTTTTTATGTGTCTTCTGGCCATTTGTATATCATCTTTGGTAAAATGTCTTGTCAGGTACTCTGCCCATTTTTTAATTGGATTTTTTTTTTTTTTGGTGTTGAGTTGCTTAAGTTCTTTGTGTATTTTGGATACTAACCCCTTATTGAATATATCATTTCAATAAGTGAATATCTTCTCCCAATCAGTTGGTTTCCTTTTTATTTTGTTGATGGTTTCCTTTGCTGTTCATATGCTTTCTATTTTGATGTAGTCTCAATAGTTTATTTTTGCTTTCATTTCCCTTGCCTGAGGAGACACATCCAGAAAAATGTTGTAAGGATGATACTCAAATCATTGCCTCCATTTCTTTTTAGGAGTTTTATGGCTTCAGGTCTCAGATTTAGGACTTTGTTTCAAGTTTATTTTGTGTATGGAGTAAGAAAGTGGTCTAGTTTCATTCTTCAGCATGTTGCTGTCCATTTTTCCAAGCACCATTTACTAAAAAGTTGGTATTTTCCCCATTTTATATTCTTGCCTCCTTTGCGTAGACTAATTGGCTATATAAGTGTGGATTCATTTCTGGGTTTTCTATCCTGTTCCATTGATCTATGTGTCTATGTTTGTGCCTGTACCATACTGTTGGGATTATTATAGCTTTGTGGTACCAGTTTGAAATTCGGGATTGTGGTACCTTCAACTTTGTTCTTTCACAAGATTTCTTTTGTTATTTAGTTTTTTTGTGGTTCCATACAAATTTTAGGATTATTCTAGTCTGGTAAAAATGACTTACTTCTGGTATTTTTGATAGCGCTCACACTGAACCTGTAGATTGCTTTGGATAATATGGGTATTGTGACAATATTTATTCTTCCAATCCATGGTATATCTTTTGTGCTGTGTTGAATTTCTTTCATCAATGTCTTAAAGTTTTTAGAGTACAGGTTTTTTTCAGCTCTTGGCTAAATGTATTCATAGGTAGTTTATTATCATTGGTGCAATCGTAAATGGGATTGGTTTCTTATCTCTTTCTGCTACTTTGTTATTAACCCATAGAAACAACTGATTTTCTGTATATTGTATAATGTAACCGTACTGAATTCATTTGTCAGTTCTAATAGGTTTTTGGTGGAACTATAGGGTTTTCTGTATAGTATCATCTCATCTGCAAATAGTAAACGTTTTACTTCTTCCTTACCCATTCGTATGACTTTTATTTCTTTTTATTGTCTTACTGCTGTGATTAGATCTTCTAGAATTATGGTGAATGAAAGTCGTGACAGTGGACATCCTTGTCTTATTCCTGATCTTAGAGGAAAAGCTTTTAGCTTTTCACCATTGAGTATAACATTAAATGTAGGTTTTTCATATATGGCCTTTATTATATTGATGTGTGTTCCCTCTAAACTAACTTTATTGAGTGTTTTTATCATAAATGGGTGTTGTATTTTGTCACATGCTTTATCTGCATCTATTGAGGTGATCATGTGAGTTTTATCCTTCCTCTTGTTAATGTGATGCATCATATTTGACCGATTTGAGGATGATGAATCACGCTTGCATCCCTAGAATAAAGCCCACTTGATCATGGTAAATGATCATTTAAATGTATTGTTCAATTCAGTTTGCTAACATTTTGTTGAGGATTTTTCATCTGTGTTTATCAAAGGTATTTGCTTGTTATTTTCTGTTTTGTAGTGCCTTTGTCCTCTTTTAGTATCAGGGGGATGCTGGCCTCGTAGAATGAATTAGAGAAGTTTTCCTTTTTCTAATTTGTGGAATATTTTGAGAAGAATGGGTATTAACTCTTGTTTCACCTGTGAAGACATCTGGTCCTACACTTTTGTTTGTTGGGTTTTTGGTTTTTGGTTTTGATGACTGATTCAATTTTGCTACTAATCACTGGTCGGGTAAAATTTTCTATTACTTCCTGATCCATTGTTAGAAAATTGTATTTATCCTACCTACTTATCCAGCTATTATTTCTTCAAAAAAGCTTCTCCCACCTTCTCTCTCTTCTCCTTCTGGAACCCATATAACGTAAATGTTGTTATGATCGATTTTGTTGGAGGTCCTAATCTATCCTCATTTTAAAATTCTTTTTCTTTTTGTTGTTCAGCTTAAGTGTTTTCTACTACTGTGTCTTCCAGATCACAGATCCATTCTGCATTCTTTAATCTGCTGTTGATTTTCTCTAACATACCTTAAAATTTCAGTTATCTTTCATCTCTGATTAGTTCTTTGTTACATTTTTCCATCTCTTTGAAGTTCTCACTAGGCTCATCCACCCTTCTCTCCAGTCCAGTGAGTATCTTTTTGACCATAACTTTGAATTCTTTATCAAGTAGATTGCTTATCTCCATTGAGTTCTTTTTCTGTGGTTTTATCTTGTTATTTTGTTTGGAACATATTCTCTGTTTCATTTTGTCTCTCTGTGTTTATTTCTATGTTTTACATAGTTCAGCTACATTTTCCGGTTTTGAAAGAGGTAGCCTTATGTAGAAGGCATCCTATGATGCCTTGTAATACAAAAACCCCTGGTCACCAGAACCAGGAGCTCAAAGGGTGTCCCTTGTGGTCTGCGTGTGCCCTCCTGTTGTGACCGAGCCTCACCTCTTCCAGGTGCACTGGTGGGCAGGTCTCCGTCCCCTGCATGGCTGAGTGAGAAGCCCTGCTGCAGCCCCAGCAGGTGTGCTGGTGGGCGGCGCCCACCCTATCCCAGCTGACTGCAACAGTCAGCTGCATCTGCTGCTGGTGCACAGGTGGGCAGGGTCTGCTCCTGGCACAGCTAGCTGAGAGGCCCAGCTGCAGCTACTCCAGGCACACTGGTGTGTGGGATTAGCTTTCCCATCCTTCTGATGGGACACTAGTCCCAGCGGAGGCCACCTGCCCAGTGTTGTGGGGCAGTAGTCACTTTGGAGAGGTGCCAGTCCTGACTGAGGCTGCCTGCCAGGTGAGGCAGGGCCAGAGTGGTTTGGAGGGGTTGTCTGCTGAGGTAAGCAGATTGGGTGAGGCAGGTCTATGGGGGCAAGCGCCGGTATCAAGGTAAATGGAGAGCGTCAAAACTGGTTCTGCAACAATTGGTTATCCAGGCTGAAGGAAGAGAAGAAAAATGGCACCTGCCTGCACTCCCATTTTCAGAGAAAGCTCCCACAGATCCCTGACTCTCTGGTGCATGTCCTAAAATTAGTCAATAAGTTTCCTTCATGTATGACTCAGGTGCTATTCAAACTACTGCTTCTGTTCTGGGTCGCCTGCTGAAATGCATCTGTGGGAGGTGGTGACTCAGGATCATTCTGCTCTGCCATCTTCCTTCTCTCACATTTTCTTCATCTTCATTCATCAGTGGACATCTAGGTTGTTTCCATTTCTTGACTATCGTAAATAATGCTGTAGGGAACACAGGGGTGCATAAATCTTTTTGAATTAATGTTTTTGATTTCATCAAATACTCAGAAGTGGAATTTCTGGATTATATGGTAACTGAATTTTTAATTTCGGAGATTTTAATTATAGGCAACACCCTTTCACTTGGGTGAGATGCTGCTTCCCGATGCCTACAGAGCAAGTATCTAAAGCAATTTTTTATTTTATTTATTTTTAAATGTTCATTTATTTTGAGAGAGAGAGTGCGAACAAGGGAAAGGGCAAAGAAAGAGGGAGAGAGAGAGAATCTCACAAACTGTGAGATCATGGTCTGAACCCACAAACCGGAGATCATGACCTCAGCCAAAATCAAGAGTTAGACATTAACTGACTGAGCTACCCAGGCACCTCCAAAACAATTTTTGAAGTGGAAGGTAAATAGGAATTACCTCGTTCTAAATTTCGTACTTATAGATTAATTTTTAATTTGGTTTCACCAAAACTAATATAAATAAGAAATGGTATAAAATTCATGAAAGCTGATTGTCCGGTAGGATCGAATCTCTCCCCTTGGCTATATTTTGCTTGGGGGAGGGAAAGGATCATGTGTCTCTTGAGGCCAATAAATTGCGAGGTCAGTCTTCTCTAAGCAATACAGAAAACACAATGTTTTGATATTAAGATGCTGGCTTCATAGTAAGCCTGCTCACCACACCCCTTTCCTTCAAAAGATGGCAACAAGATTGAACAGAATGATGGAGCTGGGGTCTGTTAATCTTTTCAAGTTTATTGCATTTTAGTGCTTCCTAAATCTTTTTGAAGAAAAAGCCATGAGAATGTCTTGTAATTTTTCATGCATTGTAAGTCCAGTTTTATGAGTGTAGTTCTAGGGTTATTTATCCTATTATACAAGATATAAGCTACATTTTGTTCCAACACAAAGTAACTTTTATAAAATATTCTAATACCATTCTAATTTATGATAAGAGGCTTTAAGGAAAAGTAAATAGAATATCTATGTTGGTGAACAAATTTAGTGTTGTTGTGAAAGGATTACTGGTGTTTTATTATTTTTTTTAATGTTTGTTTCTTTTTTGAAAGAGAGTGAGAGTGGGGGAGGGACAGAGAAAGAGGGAGACACAGAATCTGAAGCAGGCTCCAGGCTCTGAGCTGTCAGCACAGAGTCTGGTAACGGGGCTCGAACTCACAAACCATGAGATGATGACGTGAGCTACCCAGGCACCCCTCCTTAATAGTAAAGAAAGATAGGTTGTTAACTTTTGGTCTTTGTGAAAGCCAGAGAGCACTCATGAACTAGTTATTTCACATCTTCTTGAACCACACCATCGTTCTTTTGCCCTTTGTTTCTTTTCTCCATTTGATTTTATTTTTTCACCTTCTATGTGTGAGCCAAAGTCTGTAATAACTTTGCCGATCAATTATCTGAAAACCTCTTTCACTTACTCCTGAATAGCCTTGCTTGTCTGCATTTAATAAGGCATTCTACATGAAAGCCAGTAGTAGGAAAAAGCCTGGCAAATGTCTGAGAGACTTTCTCGGGTTGGTCTGAGATTTAGGACGTTTAGAAACTGTAGGATTGAGCTTCATTATGGCTAGGGTTTGCAGAATAGTGATTGTATTGTCATTGTGATGAATCATATTGTCCTCGGTCATTTTGGATGGTCAACAAGTGTTATCACTTAATTACAGCATCTCTGCTCACTGGAATGAAAACAAAACATTTTAGTTTTTTCAATAACGCCTTCACTTCTAAATTGTTGAATACCCCTTTTTTGCTGTTTTACCTTGTTAGAGACCCTTTGGACAGTATTGTGAAAGAAGGCCAGGAACTTTCTTGGCCATTTCCTGTTTACCAAGCCTCTTCATTTGTAGACCTATGGATGTGCTACACTACCACCGGCCTCCCTTTGGGATCGTCTGGTTCTTTGTGATGCTGGTGATCTCTGCTGATGCGGTGGTTTCCTGGTCTCTGTGAATCTGGTTTGGATGTGTTTCGTTAGTGTTGTCTTACCATGAAGGGAGGGGAGATTTAAAAGATAAATCAAGTGGGTTTGGTTGCCCCTCTGAGTCTGAATTTTCTTTTTAAGTTTAATGAAAAAACTTTGAAGGATAATAATAACACAATCTGATCGCTAGTTTATGGAAGAAAACTCTGTGAAGTTAGAGACGGTCTAGACAGGAGTAATAGTGGAGGCGGAGACCAGTTAGGGGGCTGATGCAGAAGTCTAGATGAGAGATGATTGCGGCTAAGATTAGAACACTATCGAAGCAGCTGGATTCAAGCTATATTCCAACTGCTGAGCCAGTAGAACTTACTGGTGATTTGGATACGAGTGTGAAAGAAAACAAAGAGTGAAGGCCCAGAGGTACACCCAAAATCTACAAGGAAGCCATTCAAACCACTGGCTAAGGTGAGAGAACATGTTAGTGCTCAACTGGGGCCAACGGTGGGAATAGGAAGCAAATGACGTAATCAGAGGGTAGCAAGTTCAAAAAAGAAGACACAGTGGAATAACGGTGCAGAGCAAAGGTGTGTCCTTCCTCTCTGACCCCATGAGTCACCATGGGACCCATCTCCACTTCCCCATGAAGTGGAAAACTGTCTGGTTTGAGGAAAGTGGTATCATCCAGTGAAAACAGGTATCAGGTAAGATGGAGTAGAGAAGGAGCTGGGAGCAAGGATGATCAAAAATCTAGAGAGATTTATTCATAATTGAATGATACTGAAGGTACACAAGGATAGAGGCTGTAAACGAGGCTGGATGATGAGAGTGTGTTGGAAGAAAGAGCATGAGGAGTCCCCTGATCTTAGCACTATTAGGTAAAAGCTGTCATGGAAAATGGGCTGAGGGCACATGTTACCGATAAGGGGAAAGAAATACTGAGCAGGAAAATTTGCTTTAAAGGCCGATTAATGTACTAACCAGTGCCAAGCCCCCGTCTGGAATGTTAGCATCATGGTCACACACATCCTGTGTTGATGGGAGGGCATGGGTTGGGGCCTTATTTTTGTTTTACACTGTAACTTGATGGGCCGTTTCTAATTTCTACATTTACTGTTGAGTAATTGTGACATCAGAAGAAAATCATCCTATCATGCTTTTCTTTTCAAATGTCTTCCCACTTTTACTAGTCTTGTACTCTTTTATCACAATCTGTACTTCTCACTTCTCTCTTGCTTTATAGGTTATGATATACTGTAGAATGTACTGATGTTCCAACATCTTATTTTAAGTTTGGAAGTGATTTTTGGTGGGTTTTCCCCGAGGATTTAAAAAATACTCAACTAGGATGGATCTCTTGTCACAAATCTCAGCCATCATGGTATCAACCATTCTTTTTCTTTTTTTAATTTTATGTTTGTTTGTTGGTTTATTTATTTATGGAAAGTGAACCTTGCTGTCTGGATGACCAGACATCCTATCACCTTGTGACCTCATTAATGGCATAAAGTCCATATCCGTACAGTGAGCATCTAGGTGATCCCTCTCATATGAAAGATAAGGCAATGTCTTCAGACAAAACATGAAGTGTGTGACAAAGCTAAACATTGTTCCTTCTCTGTCAAATCTTAATTATTGGTATGTTAAGGACTTTACATATACCACCTTATTAGTACATGTCACGCTTTGTTTTCAATCCTGCTATGACATCTTTGACGGGATTTGAACTTTGAAGTTATAAGATCAGCTCTATTTAGGATGCGAGATGAGGGAGGGGAGGAAAGATTATGTAAGAGCAATTTAACTTAATAATGCATTTGTATCTGTATCGACAAAAGGCCAAAGACTTGCTGAACCAGCTAACTGGACTTTTATACAATGGATTGGCAAGAAAAATATTGCAGATTCCACCTACTGAGGCAGCGACGGCGTGCAGAGTTAAGGTAATACTGCTTCTTAGAACTCTTCACGTTTAATTACATGTTTAGTATTTGCCTTTTTCTTGTATCATAGGCTTTCTAAAGGCCAGGATCATATCCTCAATTTTTCATAATGTCTGGCATGCTATAACTTTTCAAATATTCATTGAATAAATAATTTTAATTTGGGAAGATTAATCACGTTGGGAAATTGTGCCGGTGAACCCAGTGATTTCCTTTATTAGTCAAACTTCAATTAATTATAAAAATTGAGGTAGGAGTACAAAAACAAATCTCTCAAATAAGTCCTTATAGTCATTAGTTTCTACCTTCTCTTTTGCCAACAAACCTTTTTCTAGAGATGAGAATGACGTAGTCAATAGCCTGTGGTCCCATGGGTGGCAGGCAGAAAAAGCCGGGGGTCTAGAGATAAATCATATAAGTCCTTAAAAGGTATACATGTAGTATATCTTTGTGTATACAGACACATAAAATATTTAATATTGTTTGTGACTTAGATAAGACCTTTGTCACCCAACTGTTAAAATAGACTGGATATTAAAATTCCAAAAATTTTTAGCGATGAAAATAATTTTAGATGTTCTAGGAAAATGGTTCTTAAGTTATGAGGAGTATAGTTACTTCATTGGCTATTGCTTCTGTTTGAATAACTTCATTCTAGTTAGCCACATACGCTGCCACTGTGGTGGAGGAACTTGTTATGAAAATATCTTTTCTCTAAAACAGAAAAGCTGGAGGCATCAGTTAAGGTATGGCCAAGGGCTGGAAAAGCCTGGTTCTTTCATGTTAGGGCTAGAAGTATTTTAAAAATCTTTTTCATGTTATAGAAGTATTTTAAAAATCTTTTTCATTGAAATATAGTTGACATACAGTGTTATATTAGTTGCAGATGAGCAACATCTATATTCAATGAGTCTATACATTACTCAGTGCTCATCACAGTAAATGCAGTCACTACTTGTTACCATACAGTGTTATTAAAATATTGATCGTATTCCCTATGTTGTGCTTCTCATTTCCCTGCCTTATAACTGGAAGTCTGTACCTCTTAATCTCCTTCCCCTATTTTACCCATCCACCTACCTACCTTCCCTCTGGCAACCATTAGTTCTCTGTATTTAAGAACTGTTACTTGGTTTTTAGATTCCACATATAAGTGAAATCACATGGTATTTGTCTTTCTCTGACTTGTTCCACTTAGCATAATACCCTCTAGATATGTCCATGTTATCACAAATGACAAATTCTTTCTTTTAAATTTTTTAAAAATGTTTATTAATATTTTTTTTGAGAGAGAGCGAAACAGAGCATAAGCAAAGGAGGGGCAGAGAGAGAGAGACACCCAGAGAGAGACAGAATCATAAGCAGACTCCAGGCTCTGAGCTGGAACCCACAAACCATGTGAGATTATGACCTGAGCCGAAGTCAGACATTTAACTGACTGAGCCGCTGAGGTGCCCCACAAATGACAAATTCTTTTTGTGGTCGAGTAATAGTTCATGATATATTTATACCACATTTTTATCTATTCATCTGTGGATGGACACTTGGATTGCTCACATATCTGGCTATTGTGAATAATGCTACAGTAAACATAGGGTTGCATATATCTTTTCAAAGTGCGAGGTGGTAGCTCATAAGGTTGTGATTTGCATTTCCCTGAGGATAAGTGATGGTCAGCATTTTTTTCACGTATCTGTTGGCCACCCATTTGTTGTCTTTGGAAAAATGTCTATTATGATCCTTTCTCCACTTTTTAATCCGATCATTTGTGTGTGTGGGTTTTTTTGGTTTGTTTTTGGTGTTGAGTTACAAATATTTTGAGATCAATTAGTTGACTAAAGATATTTGGTTCAAAGTTAACTCTCAGATTCTACAAAAGTTCCTAGGGAAAGTCTATCTGGTATATCTGTCAGCAATTACAGCACAATAAAAATGAATTTAGTCTCTTCTGGTCACTTGTTAGGATCAAAGAGAGGTGTCTTAACTAAGATCATCAAAGAATCAAACAATGCAATGAAGATTGGAGGTATAACTATAGATGTACTGTCACCATTATTTACTCAGTAGGCATGATTGGTTTAGCTGCAAAACGGTTTTTGGTTGGATACAAGGAATTCAGCCATGAATTGCTAACAATTTTCCTTTAGAATGAAATGGATGGATGCAAGAGTCCTATTTACAAAGGCTACCATTTTGCAAACCTTCTAAACACTTTTAAAGAGAAATGCTGTATAACTGATATGAAGGGGAGGGCAGGGAGAATGTCATTTGTTGAGAACCTCCTGATCATTAAGGTGCTAGGCACTTACAAGTGGTTAATCTTACTCATTTGAATGTACAATATTTTAGTAAGGTAGGGGAAAACCCCAGTACAGAAAAGGAAATTGAGAATTACAGAAATTTGGAGTCTTGCTCAGGTACGGAGGACAAAAGAACTCCATCTCATCAATTTTGATATTGATGCGTGGCTTAACTAATGGGTTATTGTGGGGCAGCCTGAATCAGAAATGCTTTTCAAGTGTAACCAGTTAGAATTAAGGACAGAATCTGGCAGCGGGATGATCAAGGGGGGGGGGGGGGGAGGGAAGCAGTACTTATATGCACCTTGCTGCTGAAATTCAGCTATTGAATGGGGATGGCAAAGACACAAGAAAGAAAGGAATGTGAAAATAAAGAGAAAGCTCAAGAAAATGGAGTGGGGAGGAGTTCTCATACTGTACTCCTCATGGCCAATTGCAGACCCTAACAGGGATAGACTTCTCTTTCTAATCCTATTACTTGACCCAGCAGGAAGGAGAAAGGTCATCCCCTCCCCAACAGCCCAGCCAATGAGATACTGTCAGAATCCAGCCAATGAAAAGCCACTATACTTCAGACTCTCAGTTTACTCCAACAGACTGTTTGATTATAACAGTAATCACTCTCCTCCCCATTTGCCCACCCCCAGAAAAGAACATTCTTCTTTATTCTCTGGGAGCTTACATGTCCTTAACTGGAATTCTCTACAACTCCCGAAATAACCTGTACTTGTTAGTGAAATAACTGACAGCTTAATTTTTAAGGTTAACATTCCTTGGCGAGCAGATATGGGATCCCAAGAGGACCCCTCAAGAACTCCAAGGCTGGTGAGCAACCAGGTGCCAGACCCCAAAGAGCCTATTGAGCTCACTGCTTTCTTGCCAACCCTGGAGTTTGATGGTAAGTTTTCTCCTGGATTTGGTCTCTGCTCTCTTTGTGTTTGTAATGATCTCTACAGACTTCATTTGGGTCCTATTTTGAGGCCTTGCCCTTTCTGAGAGTACTTGTTCAGCTTTTGGTCTGACTCCTCTTTGGAACCAGGTAGGTCTGTGCCTTTTGGAACTCTGCTGGTCTTTGGCGAGGCTCTTGTTTGGAACCAGGATGTTCTTATTCGAACTGTACCATTTAGGAATTTTTCTTTTTGCTGTAGAGAACACCTAAAAAAAAATGGGATCCTAGTCATCAAAATGCTTTGAGGGAGCCCTTCCTTCTGGAACCCCAGCTGGTTTTATGTTTAAAAACTGTGGTGCCCCCTCATATGCATTTCTAACTAAATGAACCAACTTAATCAAAGTAATTTAGAACTTTATGGGAACTTGCGATTTCCCCAGCTTGAGAGTCACAGCTAAACAAAATAAAACAAAACAAAAACTGAATGGGATGCCTGTTTCATTGGTACCTTGAGGCTTCCAAATGTTTTTCAGGTTTCTAGGTCGGCCTCTTTAGAAATAGTATTTCACAAATAAACTGAAGCAAACAATCGAAAGTAATCAAAATGGCTTCTGAGGACTTTTTTCCCCTCCCCCTCACTTGTGTCCAGACACCTGGTATCCAACTTGTGCACAGGCCCTTCCGCCATGTCATCCTCCTGTATTCCTTTGTGCCGCCTTTCCTCCTGTATACGCCCTGTCTCCCTTCTAATCCTTTTGCTTAACTTCGTTTTTCCTCTGAATCCCTTCTCACAAATTCCTCTCCTGAATGTATTAAAATCAGCCCCTATAAAGTTAAGTTTTCTGAGGCTCAGTTTCCCTGGATGAAGGCCTGAATTTTAAGCCATAGTTTCCTAAAGTGACTGAGGACCTCTTTAGGTTTGCTGAAGAATTTAGCATAGTTATTCAAACGTACAACTTGGTTTCTCAGATTTATATCAGTCCACATGCCTGTTGGTGAGGGCCGGGCCAAATATTGGATAAAATTAACTCAACGGGAACATTCTGAAAGAGAGTTAAGAAAAATAAGACCCTAACTTTTGGCAAAATGCTTGAACCCTCACTGGAAATCTATCAAACAATTACAATAGCTTTTTGTAAATCTGTTGATGAGAACAAAATTCAGGTTTGTACACAAAAACATGGTGAAACTGCTCATATCTATTGCAATCAACTCTAAAATGTCTTTAAAGGAAGTTCTGGTCATCATTTAGATGTTGGATCCACCTGGGTAGCATTTAATTTTGTTTATTAATGGATTGAAAGAGGATCTTTTCCTTTTAGTTAAAAGGACTTTGATGGAATGGGGAACTATATCCACTCCAGATTTAGTCAGTTTGGCAAACTCGCTTGTTCATATCCCAGATAAGTCACCTAAAAGAAAGATGGTTACAGTTCCAATTTTTCATTTTGGAAATCAAAGGCTCCTTTACAGAACCAAAAATCCCCTAGTTTCTGGCAGCATTGCAAAGGGCCAGGACATTGGACAAAAGGAATTGTTACATATTTAAGCATTCCAGGTGTCATCAGCCCCCTAGCCAGCCTTTCCAACGTCCTCTTCATTCTCAGTGATGGTACGAGAGGAACTACAAGGGCTCTTCTTAATTGGCTGGAAAAACCACTCTCCAGGTTGGAGATGACTCTTTGTTCCTTTTGACACCAGAGCAACACTCCCAGTGCCCCCCACTGCTCTAGTACACTGTCTCAGAGTACTAAAACAGTTCAAATAGCGGGGGTCTCTAATAAATGACAACAGGTTCCTTTCTGTCTTTCTTTCTCTCCTTTTATCTAGGCCTTTTGTGAGCTACACACTCTTCTCCTTGCTTCCTCCACCCCTATTCATTTATTGGGCCAAGATTTCTTAGAACATAATCATGCCGGAATTACTTTCTCCCAAATGGAAGAAATCTAGAATTTGACAGTAGTAATCTAAATAACCAACCAGGGAAATTAAATGACTTTTTGATATCTTTTATTTGGTCTGTTTCTGATGTCACTATAGCTGAGTCTGGAGACCATGATCGTTTATTCTTGGATCAGCAACCATCTTCTTTATGGGCAAAATCTCCAAGTGACAATGGTGGAGTCCAGTGTACTTCCCATCAGAATTCAAATGGATCCCTCAAAACGTCTCAGAATTAATAAAGATTTATTAATCAATTTTAATTAATAAATTAACCTGCAAATAAAGAAGTCCTCTAAGGCATCAGCTCTACAATATATGTTACAAGGCCCAGGGCCTCATTATCACCTGCACTGGTGTCCCTATAATCCCCTACTTTACCTATGAAAGAACCCAATGGCAGAGATGAAGATTTGTCTAGGACCTCTGAACAATAAATAACAATGTTGTCCCTTGGCACACTGTTACTCCTGACATGCATTCCTACTGAAAGCAAATTTTTCATTATAGTTGAAGAGCATTTTTTAGTGTTCCTGTTAATAAGGAGAGCTACCATCTTTTTTCTTTCAAGTGGGAAGAATGGAAATACATCTGGACAGTAGTGCCCCAGGGTTACACAGAGTCTTTTCACAAACCTTAAAGGCTGATTTGGATGATATGACATTTTCTGCAGGCTCTGTTTGTTATGATACATAGGTGATTTGCTTCTCTGATCCCCTTCTCACACCCCTTCACAGGAAGACAGCATCCATCCGCTAAAACTTTTGGCCTCAAAGGGGCACAAAGTCTCCAAAGAAAAAATGCAGTTTGCTCAAACTCAGGTTCGATACTTAGGGCACCTGATCTCAGAACAAGGACAACATTTGGATCCAGGTAGGCTTCATGGCATCCTGAACTTCCCAAAACCTAAAACTGGTGCTACTTATGATGTTTTCTTGGACTGGCTGTCTACTATTGAAATTGGATTCCAAACTTCTCTCTTAGGGCTCAACCTCCATATGTTTTATTTGAAAATGACCCTATTATTTGGAAAGATCATGATGACATAGCTTTCTGGACCTTAAAGAAAAGCCTAATAAAGCCCCCTGTCCTCAGACATCCTAATTATCAACTACTTCCTCTTTTCCTCTTCGTATGTGAAGGGGAAAGGAATGCCCTTGGAATACTCACCCTAATATATGGGGAGCACAGTCAACCAATAGGGCATTATAACCAACAGTTGGACCCTGTAGCATGAGGATAACCCCCTTGCCTTAGAGTCATTCCTGCCTCTGCTATTTTGTTTAAGGCCATGGGAGAAATAATCACAGGATCCTCTAACCATCCTGTGTCCCGTGTAGCAGAAGCCCTCCTGAATTCTCATTACAGACAACACTTCAGTTAGTTGCCTCACCTCCTAGGACATCCTCCAACTAACTGCTTCTTATAGGACTCTTCTCTTGAAATACCCTTAGTCCTGCTATTCTTCTCTCCATCATGGAAGAAATCTCTCATGACCGCTTATTGCTGATAGATCACCTTTTGACTCCCTGTGACAATTACAGGAAACTCCTCTAACCCATGCAGATTTTTCACAGATTACTAATGGTTCTTATTTAAAGGATGAAAATGGCAAATACTGTGTTTGGTAGGCTATTGGAACTCTTGTGGAAGTCATTGAGTCAGCTCCTTTACCTTTGGCTACTTTGGCCAAACAGTTTGAGTTAATATGCGTTTACCCTTAGGCAAGGGTAAAACCACATTTATACCAATAGTTGGTGTGCCTTTGGAATAGCTCATGCTTTGGATGTTAAGAAAACAATGAAGTTTCCTTACCAAAATGACTCCCATGTTCAAAATTTATTAGATGCCATACTTTTGCAGGCAGCTTTGGCTATCATTAAACTTCCTGGGCCTTCCCGACGGGACTCTTAGAGCCCAAAGGAAACCGCCTCACTGATATTCCCACCAAAACACTGTTCTCAAGGAAACCAAGACCCAAACCTCTGTCATGGTTGAAAGGGATGCTCTCTCAAATGATGATTTGGAAATATTGACAAGAAATATCCAATAATTGGTTCCAGAGAGGGAACAATATTGGAAATCTAATATTGGTTTAATTTATGTATATATATATATATATATATATATATATATATATATATATATATATAGCTCTGATTTAGACCTAACAATCCTGCCTTGCCAGAAGTTCTAGAATTCCCACTACTTACCATTGTATATGCATTAAACCATTGGTCTACTGACAAACTAATAGTGTTTGGGAATGTTGGTGGGGAAATATTAAAAAGGCTGCAAAAAGTAGCTACCTTGCTGTCCCACCCGTCCAAAGTAAAATCCAGAAAAACCTGTTCACACAAATGGATTTCATACAGCTTCCCTGTCTCATGGATATAAACGTGTTTTAATTATGGTTTATTTTCTCATTGGACCAAAGCTTTTTTTGTATTAGAAAGGATTATCCCTCCCCGGGGAACCTGTCTTGACCTTCATAGTGATTGGGGAGCTCCTTTTACCAGTCAGGTGCTTCAACAAGTCTGTGCTGTTTGGCCAGTTTTACCACTTCCATTGTGCATACCATCTTCAATCCTCAGGGTTAGTCAAATACACTAAGCACTAGTTGGCAAAATTTGTACAGACCCTCAAAATACCTCCAAAACACTGTTGTTGGTCCTCTAAATCTCGGATACCACCCTCCCTCCCCCCCACTTTGGGACTCAGAGACCCTCATCTTTTTTAGCACACTGATGAGATGGTCACAGGATGTACTTGGCCTCTGCCTCCTCTGACTCACAGTTGATAAAGGAGATCTACCTTAATATTGTAAAGGCCTAGTTGCTTCTATTAAAAATAACCATGCCTTGGTAGAGCAATCTTTTCACCATGTACGCCTGGGAGACCTCAAGTATTCTGCAACCCGGAGACTTCACCTATTGGAATAGACCCCTCCAGAGAGAGGCTCTTCAGCCTCACTGGAAAGGCCCTTATCAGGAACTGCTAACCAACCCTCGGGCCACTAAACTCCAGGGAACAGACTCTTGGATTCACATGACCCATGCAAAGAAAGTACCAAGTGCTGACTTGAACTGCACACCAGCTGGTGACCTGAAAGTAAAGATTTCCTGGAATTGAAGCAGACAACACCTGATGAGACAGCTTTCCCAAGATGCCCAGACCAGGCCTGTAGTCCTTTTTCTCCCTGTTTGCTGCTGCTCGATCTCTCGTGGAAAGAAAATGCTCTGTCTGCATTTTGCAAACTCTTGCAAAAGGGGGAAACCTGTTCTTTTGTTTCTGACCTTCTAGAAACAATTTTTATCATGATTCAGTGAGCTTTCTCTGAAGGGTTATTACGGTTTAGAATTCACAAAAGTCTTTTATCAGCACTATTGACTCCTGATTCTAACCTAGATTCGTCGTTTCTGAATTTACAACTTGATATGTGTATTATTGATAACATATTTGCTTCCAGTTTGTTTTAAAACATCTTTGAAGTTTTGCAACAAACAAAGCTATGGTTTCATGTTTTTACCTGCACTGTATCTTCCCAAATGCACTCAGTTAATTCTTTCAGTGTGCTCTTACTGTATCCACTAACCTGCTTTCATGGTTATTTTAAGTGGGGGACTTCCAGGAGACCTACCTGACTCCAGATTTGCCTTCATACGGAGAACCTTGCTCCCCTAAGTTGGAATAAGAGCCAATAAACCTTTAGTTGGCTACTTTCTGACCTCAAGTCCTGGTTGAGAGTGATCCTACAATTTGGAATTGTCACCTTACTGCTTTTGCTTTGTATAGTTGTTTTAAGGGTTGCATTTTGTTCCCTGTCAAATTTTTCGCATAAATGATGTACTCAAAAATGTGATGCTGGCTCAGCGCTTCAGAAATGATTTCCAGTGCTTATGACCTTGAGAAGATACGGACTTGAGATGGGAAGTACCTGAGAATTCTCCCTCCAAATCTTCGCTGTTACCATAACGTGGCCTTAAGTGGCTTCTCACTGGTATGTACTTTCCCTCGGACATGGGACATGACAACCAGGAAAGGTCCTTCCTGGCTCCAAAGAATAAAATCACTAAATCTGGAAAACCTGACTCTTGATCAGTGATGCTTTTGAGGAAAAATCTTGATCAAAGAGAAGAAATGTAAAAGTTAGTAAAAGTAAACTTCACTAAAACGAAGTGGGAAAGCTCTCACACCCCACCACTCATCACCAGTCGCAGATGCCAACAAGAAGAGATGCAAGGGGGGATACCCCAGCTGAAGGAAAGAAGGTTTTCTCCTCAGCAACTGCTTAGCCATTGAGAGACCGTCATAACTCAGCCAAGTTATGAAAAGCCACTGAAATTTAAACTCCTAGTTCACTCGAATGGACTTGTTTAAAACAGCCCTCCCAAGGGCCCCCACCTCTCCATAAAAGAGCATTACTCTCCTTGGTTCTCCTGCCTTGCCTACGGTTTTGCTGTAGCGCGGCATGTTAGGAATTTACTTTTCTCCTATTCTTGGCCCATTTTTGTTGTCAGATTAACAGTTTTAAGGATGACAGTTGAGTTCTTTAGGAAACAATTAGAGACATTTTCACCCCGCAGCCACCCCATCCCCCCACTGCAGACTGTCCCGGTTTCTACGGGATCAACAGAATGGAAGTTGCCTGCCAATGGGAAGGCTCTGTCTCCTCCGCTCTCAGGACGTCCTCTTTCCCCTTCAGGCCCCCTGAGGACCAGAGGGGCCACGAGTTGTTTGGGCCTGGTTGGGAGGGCGGGGGCAGTGGCCGGGCTTTGCAGAAAGCCTGCGAGTGGGCGGGCGCTCACCACCTCCCCCGGGGTGCTCTCTGTTGGTCTGCAGGCTAGAGGCCCGCACTGGCCAGCCCCCCAGGCTCGGCCCAGAGGGAGCCATGGCGACGTCCAGGGGCCGACTCTACCTTTGGATGTGCTTGGCTGCGGCACTGGCATCTTTCCTGGCAGGATTTATGGTGGGTAAGTACGAGCCCCGTGTCCCCAGCGCGGGGCTGGCGCTTCTCGCTCTGGTGCTGGGGAGGAGACCGAAAGCCTGGAGGCCCTGGGTGGGCTCTCTGAGCTCCAGCTGCTGTGGCCAGCCCAGCGGAATTCAGCCCAGCTGGAATCCCAGTGGGATGGTTTTGACTGAAATCCACATTCATTAAAGGTCCAGCGAGTTCAGGATACTGTCAAGATCTGTTAGGAAGACAGGCCCCAGGCCTTAATGCAGAACATATAGGAAAATGAGTCTCTCTCTTACAAAAGACTAGTTTTAACCCACTCAAACTTACATTTTACAGCAGAATTTGAAGGATTTCTGCATTTAACATGTGTATTTTTGTAAAGCCCACCATGAACTGTTTCTTATGCAAGGACTATTTTTTGGCTTCTAAGTTTTATAAAAGCCAAAAGCAATTGTATATGTCTGTAGCATGTATTATATATGTATATATTCTTCCCCCCTCCCCAGGCTGGTTTATTAAGCCTTTCAAAGAAACCACCACTTCACTGGGCTTTCATCAAAGCATGCGGTGGAACCTGGTATCTGAAATGAAAGCTGAAAATATTAAATCATTTCTTCGGTGAGTTTGTCTTGATATTTGGTCTTAATGTTTATGGCAGAGTGAGAAGTGTATTACAACTGGTTGTATTTGCATGGGTAAACTTTGTGTGCAATTACATGATACCACATTAATTTATGGTAGTTTAAAATGTCCCTTTAAACCACTCAGGGCACGAGGTATTTGAATGTTGCAGGAGTGGGTCTTTCTTCCCTAACTTCATCTACAGAAAAAGTATCTGGTTGTTTTATTCCGAGATGTTTCAACTTCATGTAACTTTAGACTGCAGCTGAATGTTATTTCTTCTCAAGCCTGGGCTTAATCAGCAGTTTTAATGAACATTACATTCTGTCAGAAAGACTTAGATGGTTGAAAACTCAGATTTAAAGGAAGGGAGATAAAAGTTGCAGATTCTGTCTGCTACAAATTAAACATTTGTCCTATGTTGCAAATGGAGGTCACACAGATAGGACAAAAGGAGAGCAAAAGGATCAGTGCAAATCCACCAGCCTCTAAGCATGAAAAAGAGTGACATTCAGGAGAGTGAGGATGAACTCCGTGAAGGCAGTCAACATGACATTTGGGTGTCATTAAACAAAAACAAAACCCAGCTTTACTGAAGTATAATTTACATGAAATGAACTGCATCATAGAAAGCCTGAAATTGGAGAGTATTGACGGATGTGTGATATTCCCAACCTCCCATTTCCTCAGTCGAGATTTAGAAATTTTTACATCATGCTCTTTCTTCAGCTTTAGCCCCAGGCAATCATGCATCAGGTTTTTTTTTTTTTTACGTTTATTTATTCTGAGAGAGAGAAAAATAGCATAAATGGGGAGGGGCAGAGAGAGAGGGAGAGAGAACCCCAATCCGATGAGGAGCTCAAACTCCCTCAACCGTGAGATCATGACCTAAGCTGAAATCAGGGGTCCCAATGCTTAACCGATGGAGCCACCCAGGTACCCCCCAGTCACTGATCAGTGTTATGTCACAATGGCTTCCTTGGCATTTTCTAGAATTTTATATAAATGGAATCATACAGTATGCACTCTTTTGCATGTGCTTCCTTTCATTCAGCATAATAATTTTGGAATTCATCCAGGTCGTTGCATGTATCCATTCATTGCTTTTTATTGCTGAGTAGTATTCCATTGTGTCCATATACTGTAATGTGTAGTTGTCGGACGGTTGAGTGGTTTGTAGTTTTTGATTATTATGAACAAAGCTGCTGTGAGCATGAGTTTACAAGTTTTTATGTGGACATACATTTTCATTTCTCTTAGAATGGCTGTATTGGATGATAAGCATATGTTTAACTTTTTAAGAACATGCCAAATAGATTTCAAAAGTAGTTGTAATGTTTTGCATTCCTGCCTATGATGTGTGAGTGTACCAGCTCTTCCACATCCTGGTCGGCACTTAGTATTGGCATTTTCATTTTACCATGCTGATGGGTATGTGGTGGTATCTTATTGTGGTTTCAATTTGCATCTTCCTTGTGACTAGTGATGTTAAGCA
Organism: Paguma larvata; assembly: GCA_030068075.1. Classification (NCBI taxonomy): domain Eukaryota; kingdom Metazoa; phylum Chordata; class Mammalia; order Carnivora; family Viverridae; genus Paguma; species Paguma larvata. The sequence goes on along the minus strand of CM057831.1, from coordinate 41,397,775 downwards.
TCATTTCCTATGCTTGTTAGATATTTGCATATCTTTTTGCAAAGTTTCTGCTCACATATTTTCCTATTTTAAGTTGTTTTCTTATTATCGAGTTGTAGGAGTTCTTTATGTATTCTGGGTACAATTCCTTTGTCAGACCTGTACTGCGAATATTTTCTTCTGTTGTATAACTGGCCTTTTTTCGTTTCTTTGCGGAGTTTTTGAAAGGCAGAAAATGTTAATTTTGGTGAAGTCCAGCTGACCAATTTTTAGTTTTTCTGTTTCATATCCTGTGTGCTGTCTAACTTTGCCTATGAGAAGTTGTGAAGATTTTCTTCTGTGTTTTCTTTCAGAAGTTTTACAATTTTAGCTTGTATATTTAGGTCAACAGTCTGATTCAGGTTAATTTTTGTGTATGGTATGATATAAAGGTTAACAATTTTTTAAATACAAATATTCAGTTATTCCTGCAACATTTGTTGAAAAAAACATTTATTTCTGCCTTGAATTGCCTTGGCATCTTTGTCCAGAATCTCTTGACCATACATGTGAGGCATGGTTTTAGATTTACATTTTCTTCTATTAATCTAGATATCTCAATACTACACAGTGCTGGTTAGTGTAGCTTAATAATAAGTCTGAAAACGAGGTAGGGTTAATCCTACAAATTTTTCTTTTTAAAAAAATTGCTTTGGGGGCGCCTGGGTGGCTCAGTATGTTAAGCGGCCAACTTCAGCTCAAGTCATGATCTCGCGGTCTGTGAGTTCAAGCCCCATGTCGGGCTCTGTGCTGACAGCTCAGAGCCTGGAGCCTGCTTTGGATTCTGTGTCTCCCTCTGTCTCTGCCCCTCCCCTGCTCACGCTCTGTCTCTATGTCTCAAAAATAAATAAACGTTAAAAAAAATTAAAAAAAATTGCTTTGACTGTTTTAAGCCATTCATATTTCCAAGTTAGTTTTATTTATTTATTTATTTAATTTTTTGATGTTTATTCTTGAGAGAGAGAGAGACAGAGCATAAGCAGGGGAGGGGCAGAAGGAGAGGGGGACACAGAATCTGAAGCAGGCTCCAGGCTCTGAGCTGTCAGCATAGAGCCTGATGTGGGCCTTGAACTCACAAGCCAAGAAATCATGACCTGAACCGAAGTCGGATGCCCAACTGACTGAGCCACCCAGGCACCCCCGAGTTAATTTTAGAATCACCTTCTGATTTCCTACCAAAACAAACAACCAAAACAAAACAAAAACAAAACTGCTGGAATTTTTATTAAGATTTTAGTTTTAAAAAACTAAATTTTTTAATTTTAGGGTTTTAAAAGCATCAACTCTATAGGTGAATTTGGAAGAGAAGTGTCATCTTTAAAATATTGAGTCTTTTGGTCTCTTCATTCATTTGTCATAGGAATGTCCTACAGTTTAACTTTTCACCTGTGGAGAGACATCTGTGTTCAGCTTTTGGATATTATGATTAATACTGCTATTAACATTTGTGTATAGGTTTTACATAATCATAGGTTTTCATTTCTCTTGCCAAATCCCCTGCTAAATTGTATGGTAAATACATTTTTAGTTTTAGAAGAATTTGCCTAACTGCTCTTTAGGGTATCTGTATCATTTTATCTTTCCATTGACATTATCATTATTTTTAATTTTACCAGTTCTGACACATAGTGATACATCATTGTGGTTTTAACCTGCAGTTCTCTAATAGTTAATGGTATTGAATAACTTTTCCTTTGTTTATTCATCATTTGGATACTCTCTTCGGTGAAATGTCTATTCATGTCTGAATTATTTTCTATTAGGATAAGGATTTTTTTCGTTGCTGTTGTTTTGTTTTTCTGGTGTTGAGCTTTGAGAATTCTTTATATTTCCTAAAAATTTTTTTTTAATGTTTATTTTATTTTTGAGAGAGAGAGACATAGGAGCGTGACCAGGGAAGGGGCAGAAAGAGAGGGAGACACAGAATCTGAAGCAGGCTTCAGGCTTTGAGCTGTCAGCACAGAGCCTGATGTGGGGCTCAAACCCAGGAACCATGAGGTCATGACTTGAGCCGAAATTGGAGCTTAACCAACTAAGCCACACAGGCACTACTAGAATTCTTCATATTTTTTAGTTAAGAGTCTTTTGTTGGCTTTGTGGTATTCAGATATTTTACCCTCTCTATAATTTGTCTCTTCATGTCTTAACAGAGTCATCTGTAGATAAGCTTTTAATTAATGAGGTCAGATTTATCAGTTGTTCTTGTTATGAATCATGCATTTAGGGTTATACCTAAGAGCTCTTTGACCAGCCCTAGATGCCTTTTGTCCTCTTTCTCCTGCCCCCAAATTTGATACTTTACATTTTACATTAAATTTGTGATTCATGTAGAGTTAATTTTTGCATAAGATGTAAAGTTTGGCTGAGGTGCATTCTTGTGTCTATGGATGGCCAATTGCTCTTGCATCATCTGTTGAAAGGCTATTCTTCCATTTAATTGGTTTTCACCTTTGTCAAAAATTAGTTGGAGTTATTTGTGTGAGTCTGTTTCCGTGTTCTCTATTCTCTCAATCTGTGTGTCTACTTTCTGCTTAGTGCCACATGGTCTTGGTTATCGAAGCTCTATGATAAGCCTCAGCAATGTGTACAGTACTTCTTCCCACTTTGTTTTTCCTAACAATTGTTTTAGCTACTCTGTATCTTTTTCCTTTTTATATAAAATAGAGAATAAACATACTTATGTCTACAAAAGCCTTGCTGGGATTTCGATTGTAATTGCACTAGTCTTCTAGAGCAGTTTGGGGTTTTGACGTTTTTCCTGTGTCTAGTCTTCTAATCCATAAACATAGCAAATCTCTCCAATTATGTAGGTCTTCTTTGATTGCTTTTACCAACATTTTGTAATTTTCAGGACGCAGATGCTAGATCTGTACTGTTAGATTTATATCCAAGGATTTCATTTTCTTTGAAGCAATTATAAGTCATATTGTGTTAAATTTAAGCCTCCACATATTCCTTGTTAATATATGGAAATACTGTTGATTTTTATGTTGACCTTGCCTCCTATGGCCTGTCGAAACCCATGTGTTTTGGAAGATTTTGGTAGATTCATTGGGATTTTCTATGTAGGCAATTGTGCCATCTTTAAATAGGGACAATTTCATTTTTACCATTCCAAACCATATGCCTTTTACATGTGGTTTTTTATTTGTTTTGTCCTAATTGGACTGACCAGAATTCCAGTAGTATGTCGAATAAAAGTGAGAGCTAACATATTTTTGTTACTTTGTTTCTAGTCTTTGGAAGAAAGCATTCAGAGTTTCATAATGAAGTGTGATATTGTCTATAGATTTGTTGTAGGTGCTGTTTATTAAGTTATGGAAACTCCCCTGTATTCCAAGATTGCTAGGAATTTTGTTTTTGTTTTATCATGAATAGATATTGATACTGTCAAAAGGTGGTTTTTCTGGATCAACTTAATATGATCATGATTATTTTTCTTTATCTGGTTAGGAATCTGGTTATTATTTTGCTTCTTTACTGATTTTGGCAGGATGGGGATCAAATTAATATCAAGAAGAGAGTCACAGGAATGTGAAATGTATATTTTTCCTTTTAATTATTTAAGTTTTTCTTTATATATTAATGAATCTCATAGATTAGTCATAAACACCTTAAGGTTGTTATGTCTTTAAGACAGAACTACCCTTTTATCTTTACGAAATATCCTTCTTTATCTTTGGTAATCGCTATTTTTAAGTCTTTTATTTGGTATAAATATTACTCCATCAACTTATACTTAAATTTACATGATAAATCTTCTTCCATCTACTTAAAATCTATCATTTTCTTTACAATTCAAATGTCCCTTCAATAGAGATCATTAAATTGCAACTTGATGTTTAATATATTTTGATAATTTTAATTAAAGTGTGTCCTCTGTAGGCAGCAGATAATAGCAGATTGCTATTATATTCCTTCTGGTAATCCGTGCCTTTTAATTTCAGTATTTAGTCCATTAACGTATAATGTAACTATCAATATGGTTAAAACTTAAGTCTACTAGTTTCTTGGTTTTTGGTTTCTCTGTTTATTTCCTTCTCATTTTCTGACCTTTTTTTTGGTAGTGGGAAGAATAGTTAAAATTTTTTTTCATTTCAGTTTATCTTTTGGCCATCTGTCCTTGCACTGGGTTTTTTAGTAGATGCTCTAGTGATTATGTCATACATCTGTAACTCTTCACTCAATTATTTATTTTTATTTTTATTTTATTTGAGAAAGAGAGAAAGAGAATGAGCGGGCTCCATGCACAGCCCAACCTGGGGCTCAATCCCCCAACCCTGGGATCATGACCTGAGCCAAAATCAAGAGGTACTCAACCAACTGAGACACCCAGGCACCCCACTTCACTCAATTCTTAGTTATTTTGGTACAACTTAACATATAATACAGAAAACTCAGATTTCTGTATTTCCATTTACCCTTTCCTTTGTCATCCTTTGTATTTCAGCTGTTAAAAGTATCATACATACACTGCAATATAAACCTCACAAAACACCGATCAATTTTTCTTTGAACACTTATATGTACTGAAATCCACTTAAGAGTTGGGGTGCCTGGGTGGCTCAGGCAGTTGATCATTGGACTCTTCAGCTGGGGTCGTGATGGTACCATTGTGGGATCAAGGCCTGCATTGGGCTCCACACTGAGCTCTGAACTTAGAGCCTGCTTGAGATTCTCTCCCTCTTTCCTTCTCCCCATCTTGTGCTCTAAGATAAAAGAGTTAAAAATAGTATTTTGTATCTTATTTGCAATGATCTTCATTTGTTTCTGAAAAATTTTGGTTATCCTATGGTATTTCCTTGTTGTCTGAGTAAATTTCTTAAGCATTTACTGTAATATGAGGTCTGGTGATAACAAATATTCTTTAATATTTTTCTATGTAGAAAATCCTTATTTTATCTTAATTCTTGAAGCATACTTTCCCTGGATATAGATTTCTAAGATGACCTTGTTTTCTTTCCCTTTCAGAACTTTAAATGTGTTTCATTGTCTTTTGTCTGGTATTGGCATCTGGTGAGAACTTTACAGTCATTTAAATTATAACATATGTCATTTTCTCTTTAATTTTGAGCAGTTTTACTATGTGCCTAGTTTTCCATAAATTTATTCTGTTTATGGCTCTCAGAGATTGACTTTGTTAACTTCTGTCTTTCACTAATTTAGGAAGGTTTTATTCATTATTTCTTAAAATTTTCTGCAGATTCTTTTTTCCCCTTTTGAAACTCTACTTAAACCCTAGAATCAAATAAAGTGTGTACAGTATGGTGTATTTCCTCCTTATCTATCCTGTGATTTAATGAGGTCATGAAGTTCCATCTTAATTTCTATGGATGAACTAGAGTGAGCTGTAGTTATGAGGAATGACAACAAATATACTGTTCTTGTGAAATTTGAGCTGATTTATGATTGAGGCGCATTAGAGACTAGGAAGCAAACTCAATGTCTGTTGAGGTGCTTGGTTTAGAGATAAAGGAAAAGAATTAAGCTGTTAAGATGCATGTTATTTAAAGAGAGACTCAGTCTTTATTTTTCCTGAAGTACAATATAATGGCAAAATCTCTTATCGGTTAAAACAGAAGGCTTATATTTAAATTGTGTAAGTTAAAATATGAAGTAGAATGTTAACACTATTGAACTCTGCAGCATATTACGAAGTTTCTGAAAGAAGTCACCTAGAAAGTTAGATGTCGGAAGCAAAACAGTAATATTTTTGACCACTAAAATTTGTCTGTTTATCTCTATTTGCCTTTAATGTGTAGTATAGCATAAGATGACAAGTTACATATAAATAATTTATATGATTATATTTTTGGAGTTGGCTTCTCTTTACATCCAACTGAATACAGAAATTGCACATGAAGAATGATGACAAGAATAGAAATAGAGTGAAATACATCGAATTAGGAGCTCAACACTCTACTGAATGAGGAGAAGTTTTGACAATTTGGACAGCACTCAGAAGGTGTAATAAGTGGTGACCTTTGGTATGAGCTATAAAAGAGCCGTGTTTTGTTTTTTTTAAAGAAGAAAAGGAAAAATATTTGAAAGAAGCTAAGGGAGAGTAAGAAGAACTAGTAGCAGATCTTCTAGCTCTGGGATATGTGGGGACATGAGAAATAAAACAACTTGCAGGTGAGCAGGGTCTTCTGAGGAAACCAGTTAAGGCAAGGAAGTCAAGCAAACATTCAGAGAAGGGCTGAGGATACAGAATTGTTCACATGGGGGTTTGTGAGCAGTGAAGGAGCCTTGGAGGGAAAGGTGATCAAGATTGGGATAATGGTTCTAATGTAGGAAGAACAGTTTGATTTCTCTCCACCCACTTTATTGTTGGCAGCGTCTCAACTGTTGAGTGTTCCACATCCTTCCTGTTTTCAGTAAGGGTTACCTTCCTTCTAGCCCAGGAATATCTTGATTGGTCCATAATCTAATCATTAAAACTCTTCCCTTTGGCAATGATTTGTTTAAGAGGCATATCCCCTATCGTGATGAAATGAGAAGAAAGTTTAGCTGAGATCTACAAGAAGTTTTCCCCTGTTAAAAGAAACACAGAAGGGGCGCCTGGGTGGCTCAGTCGGTTAAGCGGCCGACTTCGGCTCAGGTCATGATCTCACAGTCTGTGAGTTCAAGCCCCGCGTCGGGCTCTGTGCTGACGGCTCAGAGCCTGGAGCCTGCTTCAGATTCTGTGTCTCCCTCTCTCTCTGCCCTTCCCCTGCTCATACTCTGTCTCTATGTCTCTCAAAAATAAATAAACATTAAAAAAAAAAAAAAGTTAAAAAAAAAAAAAAAGAAACACAGAAGAGGAAATAGATATTCTTGTTTGTACTCATCTTCTGAGCATTACAGTATGAATATATTATGCCTGGAATGTACCCATCTTGGGGACCATAAGGAGAAATTTTGAAATAAATTAATTACATTACGCACTGTAATTAATTACACACTGTTGCTCTTTTTATTTTATTTTTGCACTTCTGTATTTCATTTCAGTGCATTCTTTAAAAGATGGATAGCAAAATTTATTCATGGCTAATCCTCCATCTTAATTTAAGGAAATACATTTTTTTCTTAGTTACAATGATATTATCTGCTCAATGTAGAAAATAAAACAATAAAAAATTATAAAAGTAGAAATTAAATATCTTGAGCCTCGCTGGTTTCATGCATACGAAGTAACTTCTTTCAAATAAAGAAAAAAATAGCTTCTTTCTATAAACACAATAATGCTTTTTAAAACAAATATTGTAAGATATTAAATGTCTGTAACCTGTAGTTTTCATTTAATGATAAAGAGAAAACTTCACAGAGGAGAAGATGCTGGAAGAGTCCTAATGGATGATGAGTAGTTTGCAGGTGGGCAAGGGGAATAAAAGAGTGGTGGCAGAGGTAGAAGGGACAGTGTTGATGTCTGAGAGAAGATCTTGTGTAAAGGGAAGGTGGTGACTGCAGAAGGAAAATGAATTTACCAAATGCTGTATGGTGGAGAATTTTATACAGAGAGGGGTGGGAAATGGAAAGGTGGAAGGGTGGATCAGATGAAAAGGGACTCAGTACGCCGTGTTTGAGTGTGGTAATGCACAGTGTAGGGAACCATACAAGGAGTTCAAGCATGAATGAGAGGAATGATTTCGAATTACCACTATTTCTCAAAGTCAGACAACTATGACTTTCATGTTTTATTTAATGGTTTTTGGTTTTTTTTTTTGAGAAAGAGTATGCATGTGTGAGTGGGGTAGGAGCAGAGAAAGAAGAAGACACAGAGTCTGAAGCAGGCTCCAGTCTCTGAACTGTCAGCACAGAGCCTGATGCGGGGCTTGAATTCATGAACCATGAGATCATGACCTGAGCCAAAATTGGACACTAAACTGACTGGGCCATCCAGGCGTCCCATGACTTTCATATTTTAGTCCCAGCATTTAATGGCTATGAAATTGTGAGCAAGTTACTTACTCTCTCAGCTTCCTCATTTGCAAAATGAGGACAATGGAAGAAGGATTGTGTAGATTCAATGAGGTAACCCAGGTGACAGTACCTGGTCACATGCCTGACAGCTGGTAAGTTTTCCGTAAATGTCAGTTTTCCTTTACTGCCTATCTTTTTTTTTTTTTTTTTTTTGGTTGTCCTATGGTTGACTAAAAAGCCAGTTTTCAAAAGCATTATTATTTTATTGAAACTTTAAAAAATACGATTTACCTTCATGTAAAATGAACCAATATAAAAACTACTTTTTTTTTTTTTTTAATGTTCTTTTATTTTTGAGACAGAGAGACAGAGCATGAGAAGGGGAGGGGCAGAGAGAGAGGGAGACACAGAATGTGAAGCAGGCTCCAGGCTCTGAGCTGTCAGCACAGAGCCCGACGCGGGGCTCGAACTCACAGACCACAAGATCATGACCTGAGCCGAAGTCGGACGCTCAACAGACTGAGCCACCCAGGCGCCCCATAAAAACTACTTTTATGAGATTACTTAAATGCTACAATCCACTTAGACTCAGAACCAAGAGAACATTGCCTAAATTCAGTTCAACAACCTGTATTGTATAATTGCTGGATAACAGGCAGGAACTAAGCAGTAGGCAACATAAAAACAAAGATGCAGATGAGATTCAATGAGATTGATAAACAACGGAATAAATATGACAAGACACCACTAGAAGTATATGTTAGACTGCCCAGTTGGTCTCTGGCAAATGTTATAAACTCCCCCATCCCCCAAAACAGTCCTTTTGACATTGTCTGAATATAGTCTTTAACTCCCACTTGTATTTTATTTTCATTATAGTTCTTTTACAACACTCCCTCATCTGGCAGGAACAGAACAAAATTTACTTCTTGCCAAGAAAATCCAAACCCAGTGGAAGAAATTTGGACTGGATTCAGCGAAGTTGGTTCATTATGATGTTCTCCTATCCTATCCTAACGAGACAAATGCCAACTATATATCAGTCACGGATGAACATGGAATTGAGGTGATGTGGAATTGTTGGTACTTTCTGTGTTTTATGACCCCACTCGTTTATGTGAATTGGGATGTAGGGTAAAGTAAAAATAGAAATTTGCTGATAGTGTGGTGGAACTCATATTGTTTAGAAAAGTCGATAAGTTGCAAACTGATTATTCACTGTCTGCTGTGTGTTAGGCAGCGCTAAGTCTTGAAGCCAGAATGAAGACTAGGAACATGGTCCCTTTGCTTTAAGTAGGTAAGGCAGACATTGGAATACATCATTTTAAATTAACATGGTGAGTGTTAGGAAGAGTATGATTTCCGTTCTTTACACAGAGAAGGTTCACTTAGCCCAGACATGGACTTAGAGAAGCCTTCCTGAAAGAAAACCTTCCTGATTTGTGAGTAAGAAAGATCATTAAGGGGTTAACCACATGAAAAAGCAAGGTAAAAGAATTCTAGGCAGAAGAGAAAATTAAGGCAAAGGTTTGGAGACCTATACTAGCTTAGTATTTTTGAGGAACTTAAAATTTTTCTGTGTTTCATAAATGTAAAGTACAAAGTGGGCCAGTGTAAGAGATAAACCCAGATATATGTTTTGGGGACAGGTCATAGAAGGGCTTGTTGTAAGGAGCTTAGAATTCAACTTCAGCCACTAGAAACCATTTTAAGTCCTAAGCAATGGAAGGATGTGGCTGGAGAGGCATTTTTTAGATAGTTCAGGCTGTCTGCAGATTAGACCTTGATGAGGCAAGAAATTCAAATTGGAGTCTTAAGTTAACAGTCTAGGGGAAAGATGGTGATGCCCCGAATCAGGATGTTAGAAGGAATGAGGGAGAAGGATAATCTAAGAAACAGTTAGGAAGCCATATTAGTGGAAATTGATTAGTGATTGACTGGAGGCTGGAGGTGAAGACAGAGTTCAGGATGACTCCTAGGTGTCTGGACTGGTTGGTTGGCTACTGCTGCTGCTGGTAATCCCAGGGAATGCCGAACCAGAAGTAGGCCTGGGGTGAGAGACGATAAATTCAAAGTTTGACATACTGAGTTTGTACATCTAAGCTGAAGTAACCATCCGGTTCTTAGAAAAATACAAGTCTGGAAAGATGGGTATTATAAGGATAATAAGTATAAAGTATAAAACTTTGAGAGTCAATGAAATCTCACGGGAAGGGAGTATAAAATGAGGCAGATGGTGGACTGGGGATAAAACACAGGAACTATGTTTATTTACGTGCAATTGAAAGCAAAGGAGTCCAACACAGAAAGTTGAAAAGGAGTCATTGGAAAAGGAGAAGGAGAATCAAGAAGGTGCCACCTTCAAAGCCCTGTTTTTATATGGGAATTTCTAGTCACCTGAGATGGCATGCATTTGCAGAGTTGCTACCATTTCGAAGGTGATAATAATGATAAAGCTCTTTTTCATCGTTGCCAGTGGGATTTGCCTGTTGAATTATTGAACCTAGTTTTGGAATGCTTAATCGTAAGTGTATAGTCGGGAGCATTATTCTTTAATAACAATCTAGAATATTTCTCTCCAACTTTCTGTGTTTCGATTCTCACTAGATTTTCAATACATCATACCTTGAGCCACCACCGGATGGATATGAGAATGTTACAAATATTGTTCCACCATATAATGCTTTCTCAGCCCAAGGCATGCCAGAGGTAAAATAAGACATTTTTTACTCAACTCTTTAAACCTCCCTTTGTTGTTAAAAAGCCTATGTTGAGGACTAAAACTAAGGAGATTAGGTAAATCATACATCATGGTCCATACTTTGAGATTCAGTGCTATGAACACCCTCTCTAAAAATAGCTTAAGAAAAAGAAAAAAAAAAGAAATACTTAAAAATCAGAGCCTGATGAAGTGGATGCCACTCTGAAATGACAAAGAAGCTACTGAATATATCTTTAATTCAGCAACTTCAGTATGTCAGTAGATATTTTTATAAGCTCTTTTCCTTTGTTCATAGTCTGACTTTGTTATAGACTTATAGATCTGATTTTGTAGATTACACCACAGAAGCTCTTAATTAATACTGTGCTTGAAAATTAAACACGGGGATTTCTTTTTTCTTTTAAAAATCCCCTTTATTTCACCCATCCTCCATCCGTCTCCCCTCTGACAACCATGTTTGTTGTCTGTGTGGTAGAGTCTGTTTGCTTGTTTGTTTTTGTTTAAATTCTGCATGTATGTGCAATTATATGGTATTTGTCCTTCGCTGACTTATTTGTCTTAGCATAATACCCTGTAGGGCTATCCATGTTGTTGCAAATGGCAAAATCTCATTCTTTTTTTCTGGCTGAGTAATGTTTCATTGTATACATATACACCACTTCTTCTTTATCCATTCATCTGTCAGTGGACACTTGGGCTGTTTCCATACCTTGGCATGCTGAATAATGATTCAGTAAGTATAAGGGTGCATGTATTTCTTGAATTAATGTTTTTGTTTTCTTTGGGTAAATACCCACTACTAGAATTACTGGATCATATGGTATTGTATTTTTAATATTTTGAGGAACTTCCATGCTATTTTCCACAGTGGTTGCACCAGTTTACATTCCCACCAATGGTACATGAGAATTCCTTTTTTCTCTTACCAACACTTGTTATTTCTTGTCTTTTTGATACTAGCCAGTCTGACACATGGGAGGTAATGTCTCATTATGGTTTTGATTTCAATTCCCTGATGATTAGTTACATGTTCTTTGGAAAATTGTCTACTCAAGTCTTTTGCCCATTTTAATCAGATTATTATGTATGTATTTAATTTTTGGTATAGAGTTGTATAGGGTCTTTACATATTTTGGATATTAAGCCCTTACTAGATATATCATTTGCAACCCTCTTTCCCCTTTTTAGTTTTGTTTATGATTTCCTTGACTGCACCAAAGCTTTTTATTTTGATGAATGTCCAGTGGTTTATTTTTGCTTTCGTTTCCCTTGTCCAAGGAGATATATCTAGAAAAATGTTGTTAAGGTTAATACCAAAGAAATTACTCCCTATGTTTTTATGGGTTTTATGGTTTCAGGTCTCACATTTAGGTCTTTAGTCTGTATTTAGTTTATTTTTGTATGTTATAAGAAAGTATCTTGGTTTCATTCTTTTGCATATAGCTGTCCATTTTTCCTAGTACCATTTATTGAAGAGACTGTATATTCTTGCCTCCTTCATCATAGATTAATTGACTGTGTAAGTGTGGGTTTATTTCTGGCCTCTATTCTGGTCTGTTGACCGTTGATCTGTATGTCTGTTTTATACCAGTACCATGCTCTTTTGATATAGTGTATCTTGATATTTGAGATTATGCTTCCTTCAGCTTCGTTCTTCTCATGATTGCTTTGGTTACTTGAGGTCTTCTGTGGTTCCATACAAATTTTAGTATTATTTTTTGTAGTCCTCTGACAAGGCTGTTGGTATTTTGAGAGAGATTGCAATGAATCTGTGGTTTGCAGTAGACAGTCTGAGTATGGACATTTTAATATTTTTCCAGTCTATGAGCGTGGGATATCTTCCCATTCTTTTCTCTCTTCTTCAGTTTTTTGTATCAGTATTTTACAGTTTTGGGGGTAACAGTCTTCCAAATCCTTGGTTAAATTTATTCCGAGGTATTTAATTGTTTTTGGTGCAATTATAAATGGGGTTATTTAAAACATAGTTGGAATTTTTAAAATGACCTTTATCGGAGCATGTGGATGGCTCATTTGGTTAAGCTTCTGACTTTGGCATAGGTCCATGATCTCGCCATTCCCCGAATTCGAGCCCCATATCGGAGTCCATGCTGACAGCTCAGAGCCTGGAGCCTGCTTCAGATTCTGTGTCTCCCTCTCTCTGCCCATACCCCACTCATGCTCTGTCTCTCTCTCAAAAATAAACATTAAAAAATTAAAATATAAAATAAAATTTATTTCCTGTGGCTGCGTATATGCTAATAATCTCTTGAAAAGAGAACACACTGGTTAAAGTTACATATTGGCCTTTTTTTTTTTCTAATTTTTCAAAGTATTGAAATATTTTCTAAAAACTTATATGGAATTAGCATGGATCTCTTTATTAAGCCCAAACCAGAAAGTTAACTTTTCATGATGTGGTATTGTGGAGCAAACTTACTCTCTTGTTTTCTCTTTAATTATAGCAGTATTATATATTTTTAATTTTTTTTTCTTTTCCTTACAGGGAGATCTTATATATGTGAATTATGCTCGAACTGAAGATTTTTTCAAACTAGAAAGAGAGATGAACATCAACTGCAGTGGGAAGATTGTGATTGCAAGATATGGAAAAATCTTCAGAGGAAATAAAGTATTGTATCATTTGCTTTTCTAGAGGGAAGAGGATAGTATGTATAGTATCCACGTAAATGATCGGCTTGGGTTGTTTTCCAGAATTACCTCAATGTACATATTAAAATTTTTTTTCTATTTGCCATGGTTGCACAGGAAATCCTGCTTTTATGTTAACCTCACATATCTAGAAAGGGAAATTACTTTTATTGTAGAAACAAAATTTGTTTTTTAAAATTTTTAAGGAAATTTTATGTAAACTGAAAAATGAAAGCTCCCCGGCATTACCCAGTTTCTTTGCCCAGACATGATCAGTCTTAACACCTTTTCTCAGACCTAATTCTGTGAAATAAGAATATAAATATCTTTTTCTGTATACTAATTTTACATATATTATACATTTTTTATAACGATGGGATCATACAGTGTCTGTAGCTTTATTTTTTCACTCACCCATAATACATAGGTCTTTCTTCAAGTTAACACGTTGGGAGTTGTGTAATGTGTGGTTAAGAGTCTAGGACTCCAGATCCATACCATGTGGGTTCTAGTCTAGTCTAGGCTGTCTGTTTTCTAGATCTTTTACTGTGGAGCAAGTTATTTTACCTTTCTCTGCCAATGTTTCCTCATATATAGAGTGTAATTAGTGCTATTACTTTAGAATTCATATTAAGATTAAATTACTTTATGTTTGAAAGCACTTATGATAGTGACTGGTACTTAGCTAACTATAAATAACTGGCTTATTAAATAAATATCTCTTTAGATGGGTGCATAATACTTTATAAGTGTTATGCATGCATAAGGCTTGATAAGCAGTTGAACCATTCCTGTGTTGACAGATTCTTGGCAAATTTTTGAATTTATTACTATTATAAATAATTCCATTGTGAGCATCTTTGTCCATATGCACTTGAACATTTATGTGATATTTACTTTTGTAGTATAGATTCCTAGTAATTGAATGGCTCAATCAACATGTATATGCTTTCAAAATTTTGAAAGGTATCATCTAATCGCCCTTGAAAAAAGTCGTGACAGATTGTATTCCCGTTCATATTGTAAAAATGATTTCTGAATATGGCAATATGTTTTAGTTAATCAAGACTGATGGTTAGCTATCTTTTGCTACAATACTTCTGATAGTGAAGAATTCAGAATCTTGCCTGGAAAGATTTTCCTATTTGTAGTCAGTTTGGATTGTTAGAAAATGTTTACAGAACACAGTGGGCAATTTTTCACACACTACACTGTTATGTATAGAACTTTAATTTAGTTCTAGAAATATTTGTATGATGCGCCAGACTTTGGAGGGTGGGTAGTTAAAAGTGAATAAGACATGGTCAGTCCCTTTTCTAAAACCACCCTTAATCTAGCAGGGGAAGAAAGATGTTTTGAACATATTTAAAATACTATGACCCATCCTTTTAACAGAGATATGTAGAAAAATAGAAGAGGTAGGAAGAAGGGAGACATTAATTTTGCAGTTTTAGGAACAATAGGAATGTTTCAAAGAAGAGGCAGTCACTAGTTTGGAGTTGTATAGAGTAAATGAGAGTTGTTCGCTCTCCCAGGAGACGAATTGTATTCAAGGCATAAAGGACTGAATGTGTAACAGCATGACAAAAAGCAGTGCCTTAAGTGTCCTTGCATTATTAAATTGACTTTCTCTTAGATGAATTAATTGGCCAGTACTACATTATAGATTGCACATTGCTCCTGCAGGTTAAAAATGCCATGTTAGCAGGAGCCATAGGAATCATCTTGTACTCCGATCCCGCTGACTACTTCGCCCCTGGGGTACAGCCATATCCTCAAGGATGGAACCTTCCCGGAACTGTAGCGCAGAGAGGGAATGTGTTAAACTTGAATGGTGCTGGTGACCCACTCACGCCAGGCTATCCAGCCAAAGGTAATGGAGGGGCCTGTCGTGGTCAACCGATGTTTACAAAAATATTACTTGCCCTTTTAGAAGACATAAAGGCAAACATCTATAGGATAACCTTAAAACTGTATATAATTGTAATGTTTTGGATTACTGTTGCTAGGAATTCAAAAACCTCTCCCTCGTATTACTTTTTCTTTCTAAGTTTAAAAAAAATTAAATGTTTATTTTGGGGAGAGAGAGGTAGGGAGGACGAGAGAGAGGGAGACACAGAATCTGAAGCAGGCTCCAGGCTCCGATGTGAGGTTTGACTCATGAACTGTGAGATCATGTCCTGAGGCAGGCAGACGCTCAACCAACTGAGCCACGCAGGCACCTCGATTTCTCTCTACTTTTAAAGAAGTCCTTAAACACAGATCCCCATACCCAAAGTTACACTGCTTTTACCAAACTAGAACTTTGGTTTTCTGAATTGCTTAGTGATTTTATCCTTTATAGATGATACATTTGTATTTTTTTTTAAATACCAGTAAGTTTCCTGGTGGTGTTTACTATGTAAAATGTAAAATGTTTTGACATCTGTGTAACTACCTCCACAACTAAGATAATGAACATATCCATTATCCAAGAGTTTTCACTCATCTCTTTATAATGCTTTCCTCCCAACCCCTCCTTACCCACTCCTTGCCAATTCCTAGGCAACCACTGACCTGCTTTCTGTCAGCATCATTATTTCGAGATCCATCCACATTTACGTCTGTGTTAATAGTTGATTCCTTTTTATTCTATGTAGTATTTCATTGAATAGATACACTCCAGTTTGTTTATTCATTTATTTGTTGATGGATGTTTGGATTGTTTTTAGATTGAGGACTCCTATATAAAGCTGCTATGAACAGTTGTATAGAAGTATTTATATGCACTTCTGCTTTTAGTTTTCATGGATAAATCTATAGAATGGAATGGCTGGATAATATGATGCTTATTTAACTTTTGAAGAAATGTTCAAATTGTTTTCCAAAGTGGTTGTACCATTTTACATCCTGGCATCAGTGCGTGATTGTTCCAGTTGCTGTATCCTTGCTACGTTTAGTTTGGTCAGCTTTTTTATTTTACATTCTAGAGCTGGAAGCCCTCCAAGTTACATTTTATTTCAAAGTTTTGAGGCCATTCTAGGTCCTTTCCTTGTGAATTTTAGAGCAAGCCTTCTGGGAATTTGTGATTGAATTCAATCTATATGTCACTTTGGGGAGAATTGACATTTTAAAAGATATTGAATACTTTGATCTGTGCACATGACACAACTCTCCATTTACTGAGGTATTCTTTAATTTATCTCAGCCTATTTGCACTTTTACTGTGCAGATCTTGTCTTTCACATTTATCCATATGCATTTTCTAGTTTTATGCCTTTTAAAAATACATTTTAAATTTCACTGTTCAGATACTTATTTCTAGTAAATATAAATGCTTTCTATTTGTAGAAGAAATGCATTGATCTTGTATCCTGCAAACTGGTTAAGGTTAGATAAGTAGTTTTAGCAGATTTCTACAGGTACTGTTGGTCTTTACATATACGGGCATGTTTTCTGAGAATACATTTTATTTCTTTGTTTCCAGTCTGGATGCCTTTTACTTTTTAGTATACTGGCTAGTACCTCTCCTACATTGCTGAAGAAAGTTGTTAGTGGAGACATCCTTCCCTTGTTCCTGCCTCAAGGAGAAAAAATTGAGTCTTTCTCTCTTAAGTCTGCTATTGCTGTAGGTATTTTTTATAGATGCTTTTTGTCAGGTTGAGGAGTTTACTTCTAACGTGCTAAGAGCATTTATCAATGTGCTAAGATATTTTGTCAAATGCTTTTACTGAGTCTTGGGATGATAATAAAAAAGTTCTATTAATTTTGTTAAATTATACTGATAAACTTTTGGATGTTAAACCAACCCTGCCATCCTGGGATAAACTGTACTTGAACACAGTGTGTTATCCTTTCATTATGTTGTTGGTTTATCACTGAATTTAAAATTTTATTAATATCTTTGATGAGTGATATTGGCCTATAGATTTATTTTCTTGTATAGTTCTAGCTTATTTTGGTATCATAGTAATGTTGGCCTCATGGGATGAGTTGAGAACTATTTCATCTTCCTTTTTTAAATAGGAGTTTATATAGAATGGGTTTGATTTTTGTCTATAAACATTCAGTAGAATTCACTAGCAAATTCATCTGGACCTGAAGTTTTATTTATAGGAATGTTTTTAATTACAAATTCATTTTATAAAATAGATATGTGGCTAGTTAGGTTGTCCATTTATTCTTGAGTGGGCTTTGGTAGTTTGTCTTCTAAGGATTTTGTCCACTTCATCTAAGTTGTTAAATTTAATAGAGTTGTTTATAACCTTCTCACCCTGCGTGTGTGTGTGTGTGTGTGTGTGTGTGTGTGTGTGTGTGCAGGTATTCTGTTCTTTATTCCTGATTGTGGCAATTTTTTTTTCCTGAACTGTCTTATTAGAGGTTTATCAGTTTTATCGATCTTCTCAAAGAACCTGCTTTGGATTTTATTCATAATTGCTACCATTTTCTATTTTCTATTTCTTATATTTCTGTTCTGATCTTTATTATGTCCTTTCCCTGCTTATTTTTCCTCATTTGCTCTTCTTTTCTAGTTTGTCAAGGTGGAGTCTGATGTCATTTGATTGAAACCTTCCTTTGTTTCTAAGATGAGTGTTTTAGTGCTAGTTACAACTATTTTGGCTGAAAGCCAAAGTCCCAATGAGGTTGTAACTCTGACAGTACTTTTCAGTCTTTAAAGAGAATATTGTATTACCACTTGAATGAGATCTTTATTATTCCCAAGATCTCATAAGTTCCCTTTAATTTTTTTCATTTATATCTAGTTTCAGAATTTGGGACACATTTTCCAGGCAATTGATTAACTGGGGCTTCTTTAAGAAGGATTCAAGATATCCTTGAGGAAATAAAATATTCTTGTAAAATTCAAGAGAGTTACATGAAGTGTCAAAACAAATTTGGAAATTTATAATCCCTATGGTTGATCTTACATTAAAATATAAATGATTTATTATTTCTGTTGAATAAAATAGGCCATGTTAGGCAAAACAGTCATCGGCTTTGGGGGAACTTTAAGTTTTTGATATAACTTCAAACATGCAATAGATCTATAATAGTATTAAAAGAAATTTCTTTATATCCCTTGCTCAGATTCTTCAGTTGTTTTCAATTTACCCAATTGATTTCTGCAGAGTATACCTTTAGACTTGATGTCAAAGAAGGAGTGGGAATCCCCAAGATCCCTGTACATCCTATTGGGTATAATGATGCAGAAGTATTATTACGGTATGTTTTTCTAATTGAATATGAGATTAAGATATTTTCTAGTAATGTGTGCATTTTCTCATCTAAAACCAATGTAATCTAATTATGTTGAAAGTTAAGTCTGGTTGCACACCTGAAACCAATGTTATGTGTCACTTATACCTCAATAAATTTTTTTTAAATAAAAATTCAGGAAACAAAGTAGGAAAATGAATATAGAAAAAGACTTGTGTCAAGATAGCTCTTGAAGTAGGAATAACAGAGCACACCAAGAAATAGCAAGAAACTATTAGTTTGCCAAAAATGAAAGTCTTTAGTGCAAAACTGTGTCCAAAGATAAAAATACTGATTGGAAATTTTTCAAATAGTTGGATTTTCTTAGATATTCATTTGATGTTTGTACTTGACCTTGTATTTTAAAATATTATAATGCCCACTACTTATTAGATTTGTGAACTTGGACCCGTTACTTAATCTTTCTCTGATTCAGTTTTCTTATCTGTGAAACGAGGATGGTAATTATTTCTCCCTGATAGTTATTAGGAGGAGGAGATGAGATCAGTGCAACTATGTAAAGTATCTAGAATATAGTAAATATTTAATTAATGTTTGCTATTCTTGCATTCTATTACTGACATTCTTTTACAAACATCCAGACTGTTTTTTAAGATGTCTTTGTCAATACAATTAGTGATTGCTTTATGAGTACCTACTAGGTAATCACCTTCTCTAGAAATTAATTTATTCCCCTTAACACAGTCATGAATTTCCTATTTTCAGCATTTCTTAAAAAAATTTTTAATGTTTATTTATTTTTGAGAGAGAGTCAGAGCATGAGTGGGGGAAGGAGAGAGAGAGACACAGAATCTGAAGCAAGCTTCAGGCTCCAAGCTGTCAGCACAGAGCCCTAGGCAGGTCTCAAACTCATAAATTGTGAGATCATGACCTAAGCTGAAGTTGGTATTTTCACTATTTCTCAATTCTAAAGCTTTACTAGTCAAAAGCAAGGAGGCGGATGCTTCTCATTTCCTTTCCCTATCTTTTTCCCCTAAGCTCTCTTATCACAAACATATTAAATCATCTCAGTTATGGCTCTCTTGCAAAAATGCCAGTTCTGCAAGGAGAGATAATATTGGCAGTGCTAGCTCAATAAATATTTGGTAAATGTATGAATGAAATATCTCACTGTCAAACTTCATGATTTCTTCTAAGAAACTGTGATGCCCAGTCTTTTTTCTGTCATTTTCTCTCAACAGTCACATGGGAGGAGCTGCTCCACCAGATGACAGCTGGAAGGGAAGTCTCAATGTGGGTTATAATATTGGGCCTGGCTTCACAGGGCATGATTCCTTCAGGTAATTTATATCATTTTAATGGCTGGAAAAGTTTCATATGTCAAGATAACTGCTCTGCCAGGTGTATTTTGTTTGTCTTCTCTCTCATTTTTCATAGTGAACAATTGATGCTTACAGGGGTGCCTGGGTGGCCCAGTCAGTTAAGTGTCTGATGTTCAATTTCCACTAAAGTCATGATCTCACAGTTGAGGGAATGAGCCCCTCATTGGGCTCTGTGCTGGGTCTGGAGCATGCTTGGGATACTCTCTCTCCCTCTCTCTCTCTGCCCCTTCTCTACTCACTTATGCTCGTATGCTCTCTCTCTAAATAAATAAACATTTAAAAAATTAGAAAAAAGAAGTACTTACAGAGTGATGCCCTGAATTCTTCTTCTAGTGATATAACATTTGTTTTATAAAGTCTTAAACATGACTAAATTTGAGTTTAGGGTTTAACATTTTAACTTTCTTTTCCACCTTAAGTTTTAGAACAATGTTTCAGATAACCCAGTATTTCAGATGTATAGCGTTTTGAAAGTTACCTTAAGGGAAGGAGTACAACGGAGGAGACAAAGGAGGGTAACGTTTATTGCTCACTTACTGTGTAGGGTAAACACATAACTATGGTAAGGCCCCATGCGTTATCATCCTCATATGCATTGTTGTAGAGGCGTGATCACAGAATATTTGTTCTACAGAACACTGGATCAAGTCAGGCAGGAAATGGCAGCTAGAGAGATCAGCTTGGGTGGAGTTATGAAACAACATGGCATTGATTACAACTTGAAGTAGTTTGATTTGCCCGAAAAAGAAAGGGAAATGTAACACTGATAAATCAGAAAATGTATAATAAAATCAGTCTTTTAATATTTTTAACCTATTTAATATTTCTATAAAACATTTAATATTTATCAGCTTTTTAATAAAATCAGCCTTTGCTAACACTTTACCAGTAACAATGTAAAATTGGGTTCTTAGTGGTTTTTTAGTTTCTGTAAGAATTTTTCTTCAGAACCTTTAAGGTTTAGAAGTTCAATATTTTATTTTACAGAAATTTTACAAGTATTTTATATAAGTACTTATTTATCTCTATAACTTAGAGCAGAGTTACTTTAAGAGAGTTTATCATCTAATTTATTAATACTGTAACAGCAGCTGGAAAACCTAACATACACAATGAGAGATAAGAGCATTTTACTTACTTACTTTATTTATTTATTTAGAGAGTGAGAGCAGGGGAGAAGGGCAAAGGGAGAGAGAGAATCTCAAACAGGCTCCATTTTCAGCATGGAGCCTGATATAGGGCTTGATCCCAAGACCCTGAGATCAAGACCTGAGCCAAAATCAAAAGTCGGACACTCAACCAACTGAGACACCCAGGTGCCCCAATAAAGGCCTTTCTGATTTAGAAACAGAAACGTGATGCCACAGAGAACACAGACAGCATATAGCTTCAGTTCTATAATTGTAGTTCAAGATAAACTCAGAAACATACAAATCCCCTGGTCTAGATATCAAAAGGCTGTTCTTCACCACAGGCACAAAATTCTTAATTGATTTGAGCTCAAAATAAACAAATACACAAATAAAAATCTCTCCCATTTTTCACCCCAGAAGAGCTCTTGACAATATATTAATCCATTTACAAAAATTCTATGTCATTTTTCACTCAGATAAGCTGTCTAGGTTCTCTGTCATTTCTCACCCAGAAGAGCCCTTGACAATCTATTAATCCATCTACAGAGATTACCAAGTGACAAGACATAACACCACATTCCTGGAGGGGGAGATGGGTGGGAGGATGGGCTAAATGGATGATGGGCATTATGGAGGGCACTTGTTGGGATGAGCACTGGGTGTTATGTGTAAGTGATGAATCACTGGGTTCTACTCCGGAAATCCTGAAACCAATGCTGTATGGTATGTTAACTAACTTGAATTTAAATAAATACATTTGTACAAAATACAAAAAGACAAAAAAAACCACATTCGTAATTGTTGACACTAACGGAGAATAATTTACCTGCTGTAAGCAATCTGGAAACAGAAAACATAAAATCAGTAGGAAAAAGAGTACAAAGAGATACACAAAAAAGGGGACAAACCAAGAAACAGACTCTAGCTGTAGAGAACAAACTGATGGTTACCAGAAGGGAGGTAGGTAGGAGGATGGGTGAATAGGTGATGGGGATTAAAGAGTACACTCATCATGATGAACACCCAATAGAATTATTGAATCACTATATTGTATGTCTGAAACTGATAGAACACCGTATGTTAACTATACTGGAATTAAAAAAAATAATAATAATATAAGTTAGAGGGGTACCTGACTGGCTCAGTCAGTAGAGCATGTGACTTTTGATCTTGGGGTCATGAGTTCAAGTCCCATATTGGGCATAGAGCTTAGTTAGATAAAGGATAATTTTTTAAAAGTTGGAGATACAGTGAGTCAGCAGAGTTAAAATTCTGTCACTGCTTGTGATTTACCTCAGAGCCCAAAGCAGACATGTCTGGATTTAAGTTACCATACCTGGTTCTACAGGGTGAATCTATTGTACATCTCAATGGAACGTCCAAAAATGCTAAAGGATGATTTTTTAAAAAAAAGTAAAACCATAGTTCTACAAATATAAAATGAACATGTATCAGAAATTTCATTGAATTCATTAATAAGGAAACCACAAAGGAGTTATTCCTCCTTTGTAACATTTTTATTTATTTATATACCTATCTATCTGTTTATTAATTAATGACATAATATCAATGGTTTGGGGTTTCTTACTAATAGATCTTAGGCTCATATTTTTAGATACACTTGCATTTGCTATTAATTTTTATCTCATTAGAAAAATAAATCCTTAATGTCTCATAATATAAAGGCACTTTAGTTGAATATTGCACATGAATTAAACATGCATTCAGAAGCACAATATACTTCTAGAGGGGAAAAAACAGAATCTGCACGTAGCAATGTACAGATTTTGACAAACTCTTAATTCTTCCATTCATAAATAACCATAAATTAGAAACTGCTGAGATTCTTCTCTCTATCCACCCCACCCCCCAAGGATAAAGATTTATTTTGTTTCCGTGTGAAAAAAAAATGGCTCCGCATTTTCCCGTATCATTTTGAGTTCATAAAATGTGAATGCCTTTTTTGAAAAAAATCTATTTGAGCTTGATTGAATTTTTTCTTGAATTATTATTTGGTTAATTGTATTTCATGAATGGATATTTAAAAGGCTGGCCCAAATCAGAATCAACAGTGATGGGCTAGAAAAGTTTCATTGTATAGTTGTCTGATGCAGTTTAGCAGGTGCCTCCCAAATTCCCATTTCCTTCTCAAATTTCCCATGTTTCTTTTTGGCAGCACTCAGCCAGCTATTTAACAATGTACTGATTGATATACTGCTTCAGTAATCTTGAAGAAAGTTGCTGACCAGCAGGAATTGATGTAAATACAAAGGCCTACTTAAAAAAATGCTTATTTGTCCTTTAACACATAATTGGCTGTCTTTCTTATTTTTATAATTCGTACAGTGTACTTAAGAATTTTAGAATGAATACCCAAGATATTTTGAAAAAGGGTATTTTGGGCTTTATCAACAGTATGTGGGAGGAGTAATAAAAAATAGTGATATTCTGTTTTCAAAATCTGACTTTAAGCATGCCTTAGTACTTAGGAGTAAAATGCATTAACCATTTGCAAATTACATACATCAATAATATTAATGATTATAGAATTTAGGTTGTGGATATAGGAATTCATTGACCAATTACAGTTTTCTATAATTTTGAGAATTTTCATAATAAAACATTGAAACAAAACTGTTAGACATAATGCTCTGTGTGAAGTAATTTATTCCCTTTGAAATCCTAGGAAGGTTAGAATGCATGTTCATAACACCAATAAAATTACAAGGATTTATAATGTAATTGGAACAATCAGAGGATCTGTGGAACCTGGTGAGTCTGAAATTTTTTAACCACTTCATTTTTACAAAGATTAAATGAGTAGGAGAGAAAAACTTTGGTTTGGACAACTCTAAAAAAAACCTCTACCTTATAGGGCTGATTTTTTTCTGTTGAAGAAACTCAACTAAAAGGGAGTTTAATTTAAAGACCTAAATCACAGCTATTTATAATGTATTCAAAATCGTAGTTCTTTTGAACACATTATTTTCCAGACAGGTATGTTATTCTAGGAGGTCATCGGGACTCCTGGGTGTTTGGAGCTATTGACCCAACCAGTGGGGCTGCTGTTTTGCAAGAAATTGTCCAGAGTTTTGGAAAACTGATGGGTAGAGGTAAATAATGTTTCTTTGGTAGGTGATGACAAAAAATGACTCACTTAAATTTTCCTCTATTTATAGGCAGGTGTACTTAATTAACGTATGTTAACAATGATTGCAGGTTGGAGACCTAGAAGGACCATCATTTTTGCCAGTTGGGATGCAGAAGAATTTGGGCTGCTGGGCTCCACAGAATGGGCTGAGGTAAATATGGCCAGAGGCTTTTGTTATTTTCTTGGTCAACAGGGAAACAAATACATGTCTTTCAGGGTGATCACAGGTAGATTCCATTACCTAAAAATGGTTTTAATTTGGAGAAAGATTCAAAAATTTAAGAAATAGACGTTTTTGTTTGTTTGGTTTTTACTTTCACATTAGTTTGGCAAAGCAGAATAAGCTCTTAATTACTGGTCTAAAACCGAATTTATTATTGTCAAAACATATTGGTTTCTATTTGTATTTGTTTTGCAGATAAGTAACATTTGTAAACTCAGAGAATAATCAAAACCAGCAAGCTTTTCTGACAAGTAGATTAGCCTATGGAAAAATGGGTACAGATTCTTGGAGTTAATTTTCAAGTTTTTGAAGTTCCCTTGGAGCTCTATGCAAGAAAACCTATGATGTCCTGCTAAGATGACTGTACTCGAATTACAATTTCACATTGATAGATTCCATATAAATTGCAGCTGTAGGCTTATTTTACCATTCTATGAGAGATAAGTGCGTGATTGTTGAGTGTAAGATAATTTTGTAAATGGAATTACTTTAGTAAATTGCCTAATTTCTTCTTCAGGTATGATTGATTTTCGTTTCACACTGGCCCCTGATGCTTTACCTGTAAGTGTCTCTCCTAGGTCCCATTCTTTCATCTTCTTCCTTTAACTTCCCTGTTGAGGAACTAAGTTCTGTAACGTACAAGGTAAGGCCACACGTTTTTGTCAAGGCAGAAACACTGTATACTTGCTTTACGGGCACCATCTGTTTATCTTTTGGGTCTTAAAGCATGTCATGTATTTCTTGTTATTGTCTGGCTTTAAAATACTTTCCTTCTAACTCTTTTCTGCTTTATTTTAAAATAATAATGTGAATGAAATAAATATGGGGGTAAAATCATATATGGATACATCTCTGCTTTCTCATCCTTATAATCAATTGACATTGCAAAGTTTTATTATTATATTGGTAATTATCATTATGCATTTTGGAAGTAGAGTATTCATTTAGATGAATCAGATTTCCTTTAAGAAATGCAAATTCTTGTGAATGCACGTATATATAAATATGTGACTCTGTTTCTCTAATTTTAGCAACTTTAAAGATCAAAGAATCTAAGATATAAAGTAAAAAATGTAGTTTGCATTAATCTAAATAAATCTGTGTTAAAAGACCATTTCAACACTGTCAATTCATGATCATATTCAGCGGCATACTTTCCTTAAAAATAGTTAAGGAATCTTATTTCTACTAAAAATGTTATAATGGAAACATAGCAGAGGCAACTTCCATCTGGCCATTGTGGGCAAGTGAAGAGAGGCACAGTCCTCACTTGTGCCATAACCGGTCACCGCTTTACATTTTTTTAAATTATATTTTATGTATTTATGTATTTATGTATTTATTTATTTATTTATTTATTTTTATTTTGAGAGAGGGCGCATGCTCAAGAGCGGGGGGAAAGGCAGAGCAAGAAGGGGTGGAGAGAGAGAAAAAGGAAGAAAGAAAGAGAGAAAGAGAATCCCAAATGGGCTCTGTACTGCCAGCATGGAGCCCACTGCAGGGCTTGAACTCATGAACAGTGAGATCATGACCTAAGGGGAAACCAAGAGTCAGATGCTCAACTGACTGAACCACCCAGATGCCCCTATTCTTCTTCTTAAATTTAAATATAGTTGACACACAGTATTAGTTTCTGGTGCACAAATTGTGGATTGATAATTTTATACATTATGCAATGCTTACCACAGTAAGTGTAGTTACCATCTATCACCAAAGTTTTTATAATATTATTGATTATGCTGTACTTTTATATCTTTATGAATTGTTTATTACATTATAACTGGAAGTTTGTACCTCTTAATTCCCTTCACTTGTTTTGCCCATTTTCCCATTTCCCTCCCTTCTCACGGCCACCAGTATTTTCTTTGTTTTTATCAGCCTTTGTTTTTTGTTTGTTTTGTTTCTTAGATTCCACACATAAGTAGAATCATGTGGTATTTGTCTTTCTCTGACTTAATTCAGTTAGCATAATACCTTCTAGGTCCATGTATACGTCCATCTACATTGTCACAAATGGCAAAATTTCATTATTTTCCATGGCTGAGTAATATTCCTGTGTGTGTGTGTGTGTGTGTGTGTGTGTGTGTGTGTGTGTGTAGACACACACCACATCTTCTTTATTCATCTATTGATGGACACTTAGATTGCTTCCATATCTTGGCTATTGTAAATAATGGTGTAATAAATATAGGGGTGCATATATCTTTTTCAATTAGTGTTTTTTTCTTTGGGTAAGGATCCAGTGGTGGAATTTCTGATTCATGTGGTATTACTATTTTTAATTCTGAGGAACTTCCACACTGTTCTGTGGTGGCTGCCCCAATTTCTGTTTCTACCAGCAGTGTACAAGAGTTCCCTTATGTCCAAATTCTCACCAATACTTGCTGTTTCTTATCTTTTTGATACTAGCCATTCTGACAGGTAGGAGATGCTATCTCATTGTGGTTTTGATTTGCATTTCCCTGATAAATGATGTTGAGCATCTTTTCATGTATCTGTTAGCCATCTGTAGGTCATCTTTGAGAAAATGTCCATTCAGGTCCTCTGCCCATTTTTTAATTGGCTTATTAGGTTTTTTTGGGGTTGAGTTGTACCAGTTCTTTATATACTTTGGATACTAATCCCTTCTTAGTACATAATTTGTAAATATCTTCTACCATTCAGTAGGTTGCTTTATTGTTTTATTGATGTTTTTGTTTTCTTTTGTTGTTTTGTTATGAAATAGCTTTCTATTTTGATGCAGTCTCAATTGTTTAGTTTTGCCTTTGTTTCCCTTGCCTAAGGAGACAGATCCAGAAAAATATTACTGAGGCTGATATCTAGGAGATTACTGTTATGTTTTCTTTTGGAGTGTTATGGTTTCAGGTCTTATATTTAGCCTTTAAAAATTTTTTGAGTTTATTTTTATGTACAGTGTAAGAAAATGGTCTAGTTTCATTCTTTTGCATGTAGCTATTCAGTTTCCTCAGCACCATTTATTGAAGAGACTATCTTTTCTCCATTGCATAATCTTGCCTCCTTTGTCATAGAGTAGTTGCCATAAGTGGGTTTATTTTTGGCTCTGTGTTTTGGTCCATTGATTGATGTATCCCGATTTTTTAAGAGGTTTTTTTTTTAAGTTTATTTATTTTGAGAGCGAGAGAGAGAATGGGGGATGGGCAGAGAGAGAGAGAGAGAGAATCCCAAGCATGCTCTGCACTATCCACAGAGAGCCTAATGCAGGGCTCGAATATACAAACCATGAGATCATGACCTGAGCTGAAATCAAGCCAGATGCTCTACCAACTGAGCCACTCAGGCACCCAGATAGGTGCCTTTTTTGTGCCAGTACAATACTGTTTTGATTACTATTGTTTCTTAGTGTAGTTTGAAAAGTGGGATGACAATACCTCCAGTTTTGTTCTCAAGATTATCTTGTTTATTTACAGTCTGTTGTGGTTCTATACAAATATTAGGATTATTCGTTCTAGCTCTATAAAAACTGCTATATTACTGGTGTTTTGAATCTGTAGATTGCTTTGGGTACTATGGACATTTAAAAATATTAATTAATCCATTCCGCCAGCATAGTAGATCTTTCCATTTGTTTGTGTTATCTTCACTTTTCTTTAACAGTATTTTCTACATTTTACAGTATAGATTTACCTCCTTGGTTAAATTTATTCCAAGGTATTTTATTCTTTTTTGGTGCAGTTGTAAATAGGATTGTTTTTCTTAAGTCTTCTTTCTGCTACTTTGTTATTGGCATATAGAAACAGATTTTTGTATATTAATTTTGCATCTGGAAACTTAATTAATTCTTTTAGTTTTTTGGTGGAGTCTTTAGGGTTTTCTGTATATAGTATTATGTCATCTGCGAGTAATGACAGTTTTAATTTTTCCTTACCAATTTGGAGAACTTTTCTTTTTCTTGTCTGAC
Source organism: Paguma larvata (assembly GCA_030068075.1). Lineage (NCBI taxonomy): Eukaryota > Metazoa > Chordata > Mammalia > Carnivora > Viverridae > Paguma > Paguma larvata. Next base: position 41,369,480 of record CM057831.1, on the reverse strand, counting down.
TGCTACAGCTAGGACTTGAAAAAGTGGCAAGAACATCCTTGTCTTGTTCCTAATCTTAGAGGGAAAGCTTTCAACTTTTTCACCAGGGTGTGAGGTTGGCTGTGGATTTGTCATATATCGCCTTTATTATGTTGAAGTATGTTCCTTTTAAACCCAGTTGCTGAGTTTTTATCATGAATGTTGAATTTTGTCAACTTTTTTTTCTGCATCTATTAAGATGATATGATTTTTTATTCTTTTTGTTAATGTGTATCACATTAATTTGCAAATACTGAATCATCCTGACACCCCTGTAATAAATCCCACTCGATCATTGGTAAATGGTCCTTTTAATGTATTTTTGGTTTGCTAATCTTTTGTTGATTTTTTGAATCTATGTTCATCAGGGATATTAGCCTATAATAATTTTTTTTTCTTTTTTCCTTTTTTTTTTTTTTTGTAGTGTCTTTATATGATTTTGGTATCAGGGTAATGCTGGCCTCATAGAATGAACTGGAAATTTTACTTCCCTTTTTCTTTTTGGAATAGTTTAAGAAAGATAAGTATTAATTTACTCTTCCTAAATGGTGAAATTCATCTGTGAAGCCACTGGGCCTGGACTTTTGTTTGTTGGGAATGTTTGATTGTGGATTCAATTGAGTAATCGGTCTGCTTGGATTTTCAATTTCTTCTTGATTCAGTTTGAGAAAATTGTATATTTCTAGAATTTTATCTGTTTCTTCTAGATTGTCCAGTTTTTGGGTATTTAATCTTTGTCGTAGTCTTTTATAATACTTTATATTTCCATGGTGTGAGTTTTAACTTTATGATTTTAAGTCCTCTTTTTCTTAATGAGTCTGGCTAATGGTCTATCCATTTTGTTTATCTTTTTGAAGGACCAGCTCTTAGATTCACTGATATTTTCTCTAAGTATTTATTTCCTTTATTTCTGCTCTGATCTTTATTACTTCTTTTCTTCTACTAATTTGGGGTTTTGTTTGTTCTTTTTCTAGTTTGTTTAGGTGTAAGGTTAGATTGAGATTTTTCTTGTTTCTTGAGGTAGGTCATAACGTATTGTTTCCATTTTCATTTGTCTCCAGGTATTTTTTTTATTTCTCCTTTGATTCCTTTGACTTAGTTGTTGTATGATAGCATATTGTTTTCACCTCAGAATATTTGTGTTTTTATCAATTGTTTTCTTGTACTTGATTTCTAATTTTTACCATAGTTGTTGGAAATGATGCTTGATAGGATTTTAATATTGTTTATTGAGATTTGTTTTGTGACATAACATAGGCTCTGGAAAATGTTGCATGTGCAGTTGTAAAGAAATGTGCATTCTTCTGTTTTTGGGTGGAATATTCTGTATATATCTGTTAAATCCATCTGATCTAATGATTCATTCGAAACCACTGTTTGGTAATAGATTTTGTCTGGATAATCTATAGACATAAGTGAGGTGTTAAAATAGATGGCTTATCTTTGTTTCATTTAGTTCTTTTTTCGAGGTATTGTTCTTTTGTTTAGAACATCTTCCTCTGTCTCCTGACTTTGTCTGACTTGGTTTGTTTCTTTGAGTTATGTGGAATGGGTACCTTTCCCAGTCTTGAAGTGACCATATAGAAGAATGTCTCCTGTGTAGACTGTATACTTGGTGGCCTTGGCTGGCTCATTGGTGCTGGATGGGCATTGGCTGGGGCTCTCTGCACAGAGGCACCATGTCAGGTAAGCTGGAGCTGGAGCAAGTATAATCCCATGGTTCCTGGAGTGCTTTGCACCATGGTCACCCTGGAGGGTCAGCTGAAATGAAGCAGACTGAGGCCAGGGGTTTTGGGGGTGCTCCACAGTGGGGCTGCCTTAGCGGGATGGCTGGAGATGGCATGGGAGCAGGCCAGGTATGACATGGTGCTTTGTGCCTGGGTCACACTGGTGGAACAGCTGGAGCTGGTGTGGGTTAGAGGCCTGAGTAACTCTGTCCCTGGAGAGCGTTCTAGCTGTTAGGCCCATTCACAGACATTCTAGGGTTCCCATTCTAGGGAAGGAATGGATTTCCTTCACTTAATAATCTAGTTTCCCTTTATTGTTTTCTGTGTCCTACGGTGGGTGAGTCTGTACATGGGCCCCTTGGTAATACCCCTCTCTACTATAGGTTGCTACATAAGGGTGGTAGTTCCCAATTTTACTGTGTGTCTGCCTTTCCTACCCTTCTTTATGTGGTCCCTCTATTCTTTGTCATGCGGAAGTTGTTCAGTCAGCCCTCAGTTCTACTTTAGGAGTTGCTCTCTTTGTAGGTGTAGATTTGGTGTCTTCCTGGAAACGGAGTTCAGGGTATTTCTATGCTTCTATCTTGGACTGTCTTCTACTATAGTATGTTCTTAGGAGGTAGCAAGCTAGAGAGAAGTAAAAGGCTCTCGCAGCATATCCCCATCTGTGTGACAGTATTTTCTGTGTGTGTGCGTGTGTGTTACAGAAGACTGTCCTAATGACTTTCCTTGTCTCCATGTAGTTTTTTTTCTATCCTTTTTTTGAAAATGGTTTTTCTTTGCATCTCCTCTTTTAAAAATAAATGGAGGGGTGCCTGGGTGGCTCAGTTGGTTGCACCAATGCTTGATTTTGGCTCAGGTTGTGATCCCAGGGTCATGGGATCAAGACCTGTGTCAGGCTGTGCACTGATAGCGCAGAGCCTGCTTGGGATTCTCTCTCCCTCTCTTTGCCCCTCCCCTGCTTGTGTGCATATGCACTCTCTCTAAAGTAAAATACTTAAAAACATGAATTGGCTCTATTTCTGACTTTGTAAATTTTACTTGGGTTTCCAGTCTCAGTATCTCTCTCAAACGTCAGTGTATGTGAGGATTTCCAGGCCTCTCTGAAATTCTCACTCAGTAGATCTTCGGTAGGGCCCAGAATCTGGGAGCCTCACCCCTTCATATTCTAATGCAAGGAGTCAAGGAACCATACTGTGAAAATACTTTTTCTGTGGGAATCCTTGTTATTGCTAGAAATAGTAGCTACACATGGTATTTTTTTTTTACTTGTGTTAGTGTTGTCAACCAACCAGTTATCTGCATTTTCTCAGAAATTATGGCAAAGTCATTGATATTGAATTCATAAAAGAATCTGTAGACCACTTTTATACTAAATTAATTTGCTTACTTATTTTTTACATTTCCACAATTGTAAATATTGTGAATTAATAACAACTTTGCTTCAACTGTAGGAGAATGCAAAAATACTCCAGGAGAGAAGCATTGCTTATATCAATTCAGATTCCTCTATAGAAGGTAAATTTTACTTCAGGTTATTAAACAATACAGCATCTTTTCAGTCTGCAAGTTGTTACTAACTTGTAAACTAAGATTATTCTCATACTATGAAATTCCTCAATAGTACCTCCATTATTTTTCATTTTACCACAGAGAAAATGATTATGATTCAAATGAATCCATATGATTCATAACTAAGCTACTGATGCTAATTTCTTTAGTATATTTGCCATTTGCCTATCTTGAATTACTACTTAAAACTCTAGTACTAACCATATTCTTCCTGTGGGGATATTAAAAGAATGTGGCTAAAGTATTTCAGAAGAATGTTTTACAGAATATTCCGTATAGAAATACTTTCTGTATGGGAACAATTTGAAGTGAGCACAAACTACAGACTTTCCTTGGAAACTGACATGTGACACTTGCATCTCTGGGTTTTCATTGTATGATTATTTCTAGATAAATGTCAGAGCATACTTACAAGGTACTGAAATGCTCTAATGTCTTGATATACACTGTCAAATTGATCGAGTAAATAAGAAATGAATGGTATAGCATTGTCACTTCCTTTGCCAAAGTCCCTCTCAAAAGATACCACGTTAAGAATGATGCTACAATTACCGTGGGAGCTGCTGCCTTAGCAAAGTCCTCCTCTCCCTTCTTCTGTCCAAAGTGTGCTCCACAGCTTCTCTTCCCCTCCGAATTCTTCTCTTCCCCACACGATTCTTAATTCCTTGGGAATAATGCCTTCAATTTCAAGTCTATTATATCTTGTTTATAATTAGAAATAGTTAGAATTAGACTTCTATTGGAATTTCACTTGGAAGTATTAAAATACATTGTATTTTATTTTTCCAGGCAATTATACTCTCAGAGTTGACTGTACACCCCTTCTTTACCAGTTGGTGTATAAACTGACAAAAGAGGTATATAAATAGATGTCTAATGTTTTCTGATGAAAAGATAGTGAATAACCCTTGTTTTCTTAATTTTTAAACTGGTGACAGAGCTGATTTGTACAAATAGGTCAGAACAAAATCTTTAATACACTATTTATATGACCTAAATAGTGTATATGTTAAAAAATAACATTGCTAGTCTTTCTAATAGTAGTTATTAATAATTGCACACGTTGTTGCCATGTAGATAGAGGATATACAGTTTCATCTGGTGGAGGCAATCAGATACAACAGAATGAGCTGGAATGGAGAAAGCCTTGGGTTCGGACCCTATAAAATGAATTCTAGCAGCATCAATGATAAAAGGACATGGTCACTGAGTCCAAACGCTTTACAATCTAGAGAGAATACACACTTGTAAGTGAGGGATTACACATCAGTATAATATTGGATACTGCAATCAATGGACAACAGTTGTGGAATAGAGAAGCCGAAATCCTGGGGTAGCTGGGGAAGCATCAGAAAATGTTTACAGCTTGAGCTGTAAAACGGAAGGCTGTGAAAGTAAGAGAGAAGGCATTCTCAGCAGAGAACACAGTACCTAAAAAAGATGTGGAGGTATGAAGGAAAATATATCCTGAATTGTAGGTGGCTCAGGGTGACGTAAGTATAAGGTTTTGGTTGAAAGATGGTAAGAAATGGAGCATGACAAATAGGCCAAGTTCAGAAATGTGGTGATGGGAAAATTAGAGAATTTTTTTTTTAAAGAGACCTGGAAGATCATTTCTTCCTTTTTAGTTATTTTAGTTATTTAAAAATTTAGTTTATTTTTGAGAAAGAGCATGAGCGAGTGGGGGAAGGGCAGAGAGAGGGAGACACAGAATATTGAAACGGGCTCCAGGCTTTGAGCTGCTGGCACCGAGCCCTGTGTGGGGCTTGAACTTACAAACTGTGAGATCATGACCTGAGCCAAAGTCAGACGCCTAACCGACTGAGCCACCCAGGCCCCAGAGAATCTTTAACAAGGTTATACATTATATTTGTCCAGTAGAAAGAACACTCAATATCAGTGTAGTGAATAGATTATACTGTAGCAAGTCTAAAAGCAAACTGGAAATAACACTTATCGGGATTTTATAAATATTATTGATAAAAAGTACTCTGAACTCTAATGTACTCTAAATATTACATGTCTTTAATTGCTGGGCACTTCATTTAAGTGGTTCATTATAGAATTTAGTTACCGAAATACATCCTTGAAGTACGTTATCACTTAGATTATATGGTAAAATAGGTGTCACTTTTCTGTAAGTACTATTATCCACTCTCCCTTAAAATTGCCCTTTCCTTTTTCCCATTAAATGCCTTTAAAAACTGGTTTTCCCAAAAGAGAGTCCTCTCATCATTCACATCCCACTCTCAACATCCTGGGTAGTTTATGTTCTTGATACTTTTAATGGAATGTCCCATAAAAACATCTTATCTAAAAGCAAGCTTAAGGAAAATACTGAGAGAATCCTTCTCAGGACATGCATTTATGCTTTGTGCTGTCCTACAGAGACGGCTCCTGCCTTTGATGTCAATGATAACAAGAATTTCAGGGCCAATAGGGAAAAGTCAAGGTCTGTGCCCCTTCAGACAGAGACAGATGCTTCTCTATGGCCATACCAAAACCTGGTAGAAAAAGACTTTTTATTTTACTGTGAACGGACTATTACAATTTTACCAACTTCTAGTATGTGTTGGCAGAGTTGAACCATGCTGGTGACAGGCGTGTAAAATGGGAGTGGTAGAGAGGTCAGAGATTCGAGAGAGGGCAGCTGCCTGACAGAACTGGGACAAGGTATTGAACTACCGGAGGGTCAGCATTTATAACAATGCAGACAGCAGAGGCAGAACCTATGCTCTAGGGGGTACAGGCTAGAGAGACACAGTTCTGGTTAGTGCTAGACTGAAATGGCGATTCCAGAAAATGAGAGGATTTTTCAGGGAACTCAGTCTAAGCAGGATGTAGGAACTGGAGCAGGTTCTCAGCCATTGCAAGATGGCAGGAGCAGAGTAGAGTAGAACCGGGTCGGCTGGCTGGAAAGGAGCAGAATGTCCCTGCAGCTATAACATGCTGGTGGGCAAGGGGAAGACTGTGGAGCTGCGGACTCATGTGCAATGAGGAGGCAAGTACCAACTCTGTGTAAAGGCCAGAGAAAGTATCAGAGGAATTGATGTTTATGTTAAGATGAGGACCATTATCCCCATTTCCACCGGTGAGAAAACTAGGGTTTAAAGAGGGGAAGCAATGCCCCATAGGTTACGATGCTTTCAGAGCTGCAGGAGGCGGCTGTGCCTTTTTTGGAACAAAACAGAGCTATAACCACAAAATTCAGGCAATACGTGTGATCACAGGGATCTAAAACAGACACGTCAGCCTTGGCAGTCCACACTTTTTCTGCCGTGTGGCCCTGCTTTTCTTAAGACTGGAGACAGGAGAGTGTAAGTTGATGGCTATACTCTTAATGAGCGGAGTAAAAAAGGTTCATGTGTTCATAGAAGCTCTTAGAATCCCCAAGTAGAAATATGAGGTTGTGCAGGGCTTTTAAAACCCATCAGATTCGAAACTTGGTTTGAATACAATTTGACTTTCCAAAACAGCAATTTCTTCTTGCCCCACTGGCTCTACAAGACCAGGACTTACATTGCCCATTTCAGGCTTAGATTCTTTAGCCACATCTGCTGCCCTGAGGGCTCTCTTTAAAGGTGTTCTCGATTGAAGCAATTTACTAAATCTTGTATCTAAGGTTTCCCCCATGACCTACCACTCAAGCGCATCTAAGCTGCCAAAAATTAAGGTGATAACATTTGTTAAAAATCTGAAACTCTACTAAGAATGTTTACCAAAATAAGCCAGATATTTTATCCGAGGTACGTGGCAAAATTACCATTAGGCAGGCAACAAAAATGAACAAGAATTTGGTTGGATTTTTTTCTTGCCATTTGCTTGTTTATAAAGAACATGATACACGTCCATATAGTTACAAGTTGATAACTTATGGTTTTATTATTGGAATAAATTTAGTTGCTTCTGGCTTTAATTCCCAATATTTGATTTTTCTTTCCAGATATCCAGCCCAGATGATGGTTTTGAGAGTAAGTCTCTTTATGAAAGCTGGTTGGAAAAGGACCCTTCATCTGAAAATAAAGATTTTCCTAGGTGAAATACTTGCATATTTTCTACCGTAGGATCAATTGTGAATTCCCCTTTGCCCCTTGTTCCTCCAGAATGTAAAATAGAGTAGAAAGATAACCCCAAAGAATTCTTGTGTAGCCTCCAGTTTGCTAATGGGACAGAATAGCCACGTCTTTGAATCTATAATAAATTCTAGCTTTGCAAAGTTTTAGCCAAAATTATTTTGCCACATTATCAGGAATTATTTTGCATGCTTCCATTAAATTTTAGATATATATTAAATGCATTAATAAATAATGTAACACACCAAATGATAATGATGAAGTAAAAAAATGGATTATTTGCTTCTAAATTTAAGGGCCATTATAAATAACTACCAAATTGTGTCTTTACCTGTAATGAATTGAGAATGTATTAATTTTTACTTCTCATTCACACAACAGCAGTTTTCTTGTATTGTTTTCCTCCTGCAATACAATTTCTAAAAACCAGCAGATGATGGTAGCAGTTAGGAGCTTCATTCCATATTCCAAATAAGTCTTGTGAAAGTTTGTATTTCCATTATTAAAGTTTTACATGCTTATTAAAAAAATACTATAATAGAAAAAAAAGTTTTAAAAATATCCAATATCTACATATCAAAAACACTTTGGAAGTACATTTTCTAATGACATGTAATTTTCTGCTTTGCTTACCATTTTAAGTTTTTCCATGTTATTGCATATATATTACATAGTATGTAGTGGTTTCTTAACTACATGCAAAAAATACTGTAATTTGATTTTCTACAGAAGGCACATTTTGATTCTTTGTGATCTTAAATATACTTTATCATGGCAGTTTTCTTACTATAGTTCTCTGAGGGTAGCAACCAAATTTTTATTTTCCCCTCTATGTAAATATCCTAAAAGGTCGATAATATGAAAGAGACCATAGTCACTGGGCTGCCGTTTTTGGTGGCACTGTTCAATTCCGGCCGTAGTCAGTGCAGATTTACAGGTTTAACACAGCAATTTCCGGCACATGACAGGAAAGTAGCCTGGGGTGGTATACCTTCTCCTAATTCTTGTAAGTGTGCTGTGCAATTCTTTGTTATTCCTAGGACAGGATTCATTTTTCTGCTTATTTAACTTCGTATTTTTTAATTTGTGCATTTATAATATCCTTGTGTGTACATATACATTTATATTCTACATCTAGAATCAACAAACTAGGATCTGGAAGTGATTTTGAAGCTTATTTTCAGAGACTTGGGATTGCTTCAGGTAGAGCCCGTTATACTAAAAACAGGGTAAGCCATTTCATTATTTTGGATATATAGCATTTTATCCAACTTCTTGTTAGGAATTTTAAGCTGTTGAGTTGTTTGGTACCAGGGCACCAGGTCAGTGGGCCTGGGAAGAATTCCAGGGCTGGAGGCTGACTTCATGTCTCTCTGTAGATGGACTAGGAGCTAATTTGGGTTATCCTGTGAATTCTCCCTGCAGGATTATTCAGTGAAATGGTAGCTGGCCGAGTAATGCCAAATGCTTACCTGGTGAGCAGAACCAAATAGTTCATAGCCCGGTTGTGATGCAGGCTTTGTTGGAAAGTCCTGTTCTCTTCCTCTTTTCCTGAGGAAAACGTGCATGTAAAGGACCTGTTTTGGTCACAGGGAATGCTAAAGCACGAGTGTTTATTGTCAGTAGCCCCTCTTCACATCCTCACTCCTGCCTATCATCTGTGATTCATAAGCTGATTAGCTTTTCTGTTCTGCACTGATCAGCTTGTACCATTGCCATTCGAACATACTGATGATATGCAAGTATCTGCATGTGCCAACATGTGCCGTGTTTGCTTGTCTAGGGTATAAATTATGTGATAAACTGAACTGAAGATTACATCAGTAAACCCAGATCTGTCACGGATTTTAATAATTTTCAAATCATAATTGCAATACACAATCTTGCTTGCCTAGAATACATACCTTTTGCAAATCTGAATCTCCAGAATATGACTGAGAACAGAGATGAAAGCAAAATAAATCTGTATACTGATACTCATTAAACTCTTTAGAGTCCTGTTCACTTTTATATTCTATCATCAATCTGAACACAGCTGTCTGGTTTCTTACACACTGTGGGTTAAAAGCAGAATATTAGGAGAGAAACTGACATAGGGATTCTTTTAGTGATACTAAAAGCAGTAAAAATGTTAAACTTATAGCAAAGTAGCAGATAGGTAAAACTAAACTTAGGAAAGGCAGACCTAAGGAGTAAAAACAAACAAACTATTTATATAAAATACAAACCTGGTTGTATTTTATATAAATAGTTTACAACAATAGTTTACGATGGTAGCCCATAACTACATAATAAAGGTTAGATGGCATTTGGTTATACAGCTTGGGAAGGCAGAGAAGGTGCTTAAATGTAGAATTCTTGACCTATACGGATCTTAGCTGCCCAGAACCTATCATTTCCAGTCAACTGATAGATAATTTTAAACTGTGCTAATACGCAATTTGAGTACGTATGCCTTAATTTCAGTTATCAGAAGTAGAGCAACAACAATTTTTAAGCATATTTTGAATGAAGGTTACATGAATGATAAAACAAATAGTAAAATTTTAAACTGGTAAATATTTGGTGATAGTGTTATAGTTAGATTTTAACTTTTTGCTTCATTATGTTAAAACTCGAGTTCCACATCGTTGTATTTGTTTCTTCAAGATTACATAAATACTGTAATTAGAGTATTTAATGTTTGTCTATATTCAGTATCCACCCAATTTTTTTTCCCCCAGAAAACAGATAAGTACAGCAGCTACCCGGTATATCATACGATTTATGAGACATTTGAATTAGTAGAGAATTTTTATGACCCCACATTTAGAAAACAGCTTTCGGTGGCTCAGTTACGAGGGGCACTGGTTTATGAGCTTGCAGACTCTGAAATCATTCCTTTCAATATTGAAGACTATGCAAAAGCTTTGAAAAACTATGCAACAAGCATCTACAATTTATCTAAGAAACATGACCAACAATTGAGAGACCATGGAGTATCATTTGGTAAGAATGGCTGCGTATTTTATAATCTTTGAGTTAGAGCTTTAAGATACTGTCTCCAGTTGTCATCAGTGCACACTCTTTCATCCTAGAATACATCCCTGTGTCACTGAGTTCTGACTTCTAGGAAAGAACTTGAAACACCTTTAAAGAATGTCATTTAACCTAGTATTTGTAGGATGAATCCATTTTCCTTAGTGCTACGAACATGGGGTTGGTAAATATTTTCCCTATATTGCTGCCTTGAGAAATATTTTTACCGTTAAAAGAACAATACTATAAAAATACAATACTGCACAAAGATGGGAAAATAGAGAAAACCAATTCCACTACATATGTAATTACTATTGTGTATATATATATATATATTTTACATGGAGAATTTTTTACATGGTTTAAGCACTGTTTCACTTTATGTATGTTACATTCATTTTATATTCACACTGCCATTTGGTGGTTACTGTTCTGTACTATGCTATCTCTAACAAAGCAGGGATGAAATACAGTATGGTGCAAAGCACTGAGCATTGGGTCTAGAAGCAGTTACCTGGTTCAAATCCTGGTTGTAATATTTAGTCATTATGTGATGTTGGAAAAGTTACTTGACCTGTCTTTGTCAGTTTTCCTGAGTGAAATGGTAAAACATATAACGTTTCCAAGACTGCTGTGAGAGATTCAGTTGGTTGTGGATATGTAGACACAGTGGTGAGTGGACACTTACAAATGTTACTAGTACTGTTTTACTGTAACCATTTTCTTTTAATCTGGGAGTACATATTCTTAGTACATACCAAAATTATCTAATTTGTACTCAGTGTCTATTGTCTACTGTCTAATTCCTGGGAGATGTAAGAATGTTTAAGAAATAATCATTGTCCTCAAAGAGCACAGAATCTCATGTGAGGGAAAAGACAAAGATGCCAGGGACAAGCTGTTACTGGAGGATGCAGAGAGTACTGCAAGAACACAGAATAAGTACAGAGAAGTCAGTACTGGTTTTTGATTATTACCGCATAAAAATTAGTAATCTTCAAAGTCATGAGCAGCAGGTACTAAGATCTAGATAAAATGATACAAAGAAAACATAGGAAATTGTATTTAGATCAGTGACTGGAGAATCTCTTTGATGACGAGGCAAATGAAATTGGAAGAGTAAGCAGAGCCCACAGCAAGATGGACATTCGTAGTTCTGTGGCTCTCCGGCATCCTCTTCTTTTCCTAGATGCCCTGATTTTCTTTTGGTGAATTACCTTTTATCACTTTAAGTCAGGATCCAACCAAGAGAGAAAGCACCCCGTTACAGGGAAGGCCACTCTTCACACAAGGTGAATTGAATGAGTCTACTAATGCCACTTCCCCCCATATTTTCAAACTCTCCATCTCAATGGCAATATCGCATCCATGTTAAACCCTCTCGTAACTTTCTTACAGACATTTTTTCTACCTGATGTGCCCTACTCCCTTCTCAATCAAAATTCTTCATTTAGTGCCAGGCAGAAAGCAGTCCCTCAGAACATGTTTTATGAATGAATGATGGATTGTATGGATATGTATTTACATGTTCTCCAGTTCTTTACTTCCTTCTATCAATCTAGTGCACTGTCTTATCTTCCTACCACTCTACTGAAATTGCTTATGCCAGAGTTATTCACCTGTTACTAAATACCAGGGGCACTTTTTCTTATCCAACTTGACTATTGTGGCCCATTGGAAATTTACAATTCTTTCCTCAACACTCTTTCTTTAGCTTCCAAAATATCTATTATTAGATTATTTGGTAATTGGTTTTAAGAATAGCAACAATAATTAGAGCTTAAAGGCTATCTAAGGCTAAAAAAGATCTTGTCTTTTATATTTACTAGCTGTGTGACCTAACAGAAATCCTGGGTCTGGAGCAGTAAATGCTTTACTTGTAAAATGAATATCGTATTCCCTGTATCCTAGGATTAATGAAGAAGGAAATCAACGACTTATGCTAATGTTCAGTTTAGAAAAGATGGAAAATGATAAATACATTGTTGTAATAAAAAAATATGCTGAGAACCTTCTCACTTCTTAGAATCTTTGTAAACTAAAGAAAAACTTGACCAGACCAGACCTGACCCTGTTTCTGAGTCCACATATATTAGCTCATCTCAGGTTGCATTTAAACAAGATCTTAAATGTACTTCTTAAAAAGAGGGGTTAACATTGTTTTATTCTATTAATTGCAGGAACACAGCTCATTTATAGTTGTATCCGGTGTGTAGCATAAAGTTGTATTAATGTATATTGAACATCTATATGAATGATCCATTTCCGATAAATTAGGAGTTAAAAGAATTATTTATAAAGTTACTTCATGAAGAACCAGTCTGGACATTTTCTATTTTACCCATTGTCTCTTTGTTGCAATACTTTCTGATCATCTTCATGGATCTGTAAGAAGGCTCAGTAATATCTATTCGGTCCGATCAGCCTGGAATGCGGAGGGGAGAAAAGTGAACGTCTGAAATAAGAGGCATTTACTAATATACCTTCCACTCTTCTATTTTTTAAAGACTCTTTATTTTCTGCTGTGAAAAACTTCTCAGATGCTGCTTCAGATTTTCATAGAAGGCTTACAGAAGTTGATCTTCAGAAGTAAGTTTCAAATGTAAAGTTCCCTATTTTAAAAAGTAATCTAGTTAGAGTGCATCGTGTACACTTATCTAGGCATGCAGCTCTAAGTCACTGCTACCCAAATTAAGGTCTGTACTCACAGCATCAGCATTACTTAGGAGCTTGTTATCAAACTTAGAATTCTGCACTTTAACAAACTCCCAGGATCGTCAGTATTCGAGACAAGGGCCAGCCTCCTGACTTTAGGAGTCTGCATAAGAATTTTGAGTGTAATTCATAGTTTCATGGGTGTAAGTGCACTTGTAGTGTATTTGTAGTATATTTTATTAATGTCCCAATGCTTCTATGATCAGCGTAGAAATTCTTTTACTGATACATTTTTTTGACACTTTTAAATTGAAATATAATTTGAAAGTTCTATTCAAAGCATTATTTAACAAGCATAAATTGTTACAGGTCACATTTATTTTTTCAGATCTAATCAGAGTAAGCCTTCCTACCACCCATGTTGGCAGAAAGATGGATCCTTCATTCTGAAGGGGCTTCTCTCTCCTTGGGTTGTAGGAGAGCCCAGAGAACTGCTCTAGCACCCCAAAAAGAGACTTGGCAGATGACAAATATGAAAGGGGATTCCTGGCCCACGATGTGCAGCTGCCTCCCACCCTTCCTGCAGACTGCTGCAGCCTTCCTTCATTTGTTGTCCAGCCTTTATTCTGCACCCTTCTGCCACAGTGGAACTGAATGGCTTATTGCTAACTTGATGGTACACACAGTCTGCCTTTGCAGGAGGCCTGGCTGTCCTCCTCGAGAGAATTAAACTGTCTTTCAGTTCTTTCTGTGGTCTTGAAAACCAAAACAAGCCATTTCCAGTAGGTCTCTCTTATTCTGAATATTAGGAAGAAGACTCTCTTGTTATATGTAGCTTACATATAAAGCATTACTGTTAATATGTATTTTCTTAAAAACCTATGGACTTGAGAAATTTATTTTTCCATGCCTTGTGCTATATTATTTTAAGCTCAGTTTAATGAAAGGGTTATAGTTACCTATTTCTTATTTTCAAAGTCCCATTGCAGTGAGAATTATGAATGATCAACTGATGTTTCTGGAGAGAGCATTCATCGATCCCCTTGGTTTACCAGGGAGGCGGTTCTATAGGTAAGGAAACAACATGTCCATTACAGAACATTAAATACTTCAGTGTGACCAAACCAGCATATCCAAAGTCTGCTTTAAACTGTTGCCATCAGATGAATGGAAGGGGAATATGTATGCTGAAAGGAATATTGGTAAGATTATGCAATAGAACAGTATAACTTGTAGTATCAGAAAAATTAATTTCATGTTTACTGCTTTGCTACAGGTGTAAATGATAGTTGAAAAATAAACTTTCTGTAAATCTAAAGGCTGTAGAATCTTAGAGCTTGTGTAGTTCAAATTTCATTAATTTTTTTCTATAGGACCTGAGGTAAGTAGCTATCTATCCTTTGCACTTACCACCTCAAGAGGAAATCCATCCCATTTTAAGAAAGGTCTACTTTAATAGAAATTTTTCTTCATAAAGATCTTTTTTTCCTGTAGTTTTCTCCCTCTGATCCTGTTCTGCTCTCCAAAATCAAATAGAATAAATCTAGATCTACTTCCATGTACTATTTTAGGTTTTTGAAAATGGCTGCCTTGTTCCACTTAAGAAATACCCTTTTTCTATCTGTACCTCTATGTCAAGTTTTCTTTCAATATCTTGGCTGTGTGCTTGGGCAGTCTGCAGTTTCTCAAGGTACCTCTTAAACGGTGGTTCCTTGGTGAAAATTTACAAGGCTGTTTATCATCATCAGATAACCTATGCCAGAGATAGTTCTCTATGTTAGCTTATAAGTATTAGTGACTAGTATGAACATTTAATTAGAAGCATAGGCTGTTAGAGCCCTGCTCTGGCTCATACTAAGTAACCTGGGCAAAATCCTTCTCTAAACCTATAACCTGAGCTGTTAAAGGACATAACTCTTTTGACCCCATAGGTTTACAGCTTTTAGGCAGGTGGAAGATTGAGCTCAGAGAGGGATATAATCAGTAAATGGCTATTTTTAGAAAATGATAAATATAAACATAATTGTTATTCATATAAATATTTACGTGTCAAATAAAAAGCTAAAAGCAAACCTACATGTTAAGCCTCTCCTGCCTATATTTGTATTTTATAAGCAAAATGTCTCTATTTTGTCAAAAATGAATGTAGCCTTATAGAATAAAAAGGGACCGTGATCCTTCAGCATTCCCTTCTATAACCCATACCCAGCCATTTGCTAGTCTCTATAAAGAAAATGTTGTATACACACATGTGTATGTATATATGTGTTTGTATATGTATTCATCCATGCCACTATATTTACATAAATGGGACCATACGTTATTTTGCAGCTTGTTCTTTCTTCCTAACAATTTATCTTACAGATCTTCCCAGGTCAGTATATACAGTTTTAGCTCTTCTTATCTGGTATGTAGTGTTCCACTGCATGGCTTGTATGTGTAATTTTTAATTCTTTTCCCATTTATTTACTATGGGGATAAATACTGCTGTAGGATGTCCCTGTGTCCTATTTGAATATGAATATGTGGATTTAACATTTTAAGTAACTGCCATAATGTCATCTAAAAAGACTGCACAATATTTTTAAAATGTTTAGAAGTATTAACTGAATATTAAGAATATTCTAAAGCCAGGACCATACAAGATAGCAATGCAGGAAGACCCTGAACTTGCCCTCTCCCATGGACACACTTAAGCTACGACTGTGTGTGAAACCATTTCTTCAGGAGACCTGAAGATTAGCTGAGCAACCCCTTCGTTATCAAACAAGAAAAAGGCCTTATTGAAGATGGTAGGAGAGTCTGAGAACTAATCCTGCCATAAACTCGGCCCCAGGCACAAAACCAACTGGGAGGGTATTTACAAACCCAGAACCTTTCCTTGGGGAATGAGGGCTCATACCTCAAATAGGATACACCAGCTTTTCAGACCTATGCCTGATAGAGCATAACATCTGGTTATGACAGATCCGAAACATCTGGCTATGGAAACCAACGGTGCTCACATTCAAGAGACCCAGAGGGCCGTAGAAAACTGAAACAGAGCTCTTAAAGGGCTTGCATGGACTCACTTGCCACAGGATCCAGTGCGGAAGCAGCCCTTTGAAAAGCAGACTTCATGCGAAAGATTCACTTGCTAACCGTAATGTATCACGTGGAGGGGCATGCTGGACTCTTCTCCGGGATGAAGGCTGGCGTGTGCCATCTTTGTGTTCTTCCTCTGCTGAGCTGCTGCCAGTGTCTCCTGGGAGCTTTTTCCTGTGTCTCATACATAAATTTTTATGGCTGTTGCCCAAGGATGCCCTTTGATTGGGTCTGGAATCAGGGGCTTTTATTCCTGAGTCCCATGGGACTGTGACAACGAGGAGACCATTCTTGGCTGACCACCACCCGTGGTGTACTGTACCGTAGCGGACTAAAACAAAGCCTTTTGTCCCGGAGCTCTGGTCTGGCATACATCTAGGGGGTGTGGCTGAGAAGCAGTCTTCGCACTCTCCCCCTGCTTTGTCCCAGCTTGATGGCGTATCCCCAAATGGAGTTATATCTTCATCTGCTACCTTAGTTTTTGCAGCTGCTGCCAGGGGACACCAGTACGTTGTCTGACTCTGGTGGCCAACAGGCAAGGCTCACAGTCCCAAAGGACTGTAATCAATGGAGAAAAAGCTACCCCCAGGACACAGCAAGAGTCACCAGATCTAAGAGCTCAGTCTTCCAGTGAGAGGTCTTAGTTTATCATCACGGCTTCAGCTCGAGGAGCAGGCGCTCTCTCTGTGCTCTCCCTCTGCCTGTTCCAGAGCACCAACATCTCTGGGAGGGGAGCTCCCATACCCTGGGGTTTGTGGCTTGCTCGGCGGGGGGTAGGGAAGGGCCTCCTGAAACAGGAGACTACCATCCCTACAACACTGCACAGATAGCGGACTGAAACTCACATCCTCTTTTTGTAAAAGAAGCATACTGACTTATCCTGAAGCTTCAGCTGAAAAGCAGGCTTCAGACCTGGCACGCATCTAGAGGCCTATGAAGATACTCTCAAGGCAATGTAGACTGGGGCGATGCCATCTTTGTGCTCTTTAGTATAGCTTGCTGGTATATTCCAGAAAGAAGCATATATACTGTCTGGAGCCGACATTTTGACTGCTGTGCTTGAAGAACACATCCCTATCACCTGGCTCTGGTGGCCATCACAGCTTATGCTTGTAGTCCCACCGAACAATATATATTTGCATGATTTGGAACCCAGACCCTCAGGCAGCAGCTGAATTTTGAGATATTCCACTTTGGTACACTGACAAGTTTTGGTACACCCTCAACTACCAGGAGCTCTTAAGGTTTGAGAAATAAATGAGATAAGGCAAGGCTGAATGAAAAGGTTTATCTCCAACACTGGGAGAGGTGGCTGTTTCATCTAGTGCATAGAAACCAACACGGGTGGGGGTGGGTGGGGAATGAAGAAACATGAGAATATGTTCCAAAGGAAAGAATTAAGATAAAACCCTGGAAAAATTCCTCAGTGAAATAGAAGTAATCTACCCCATAAAGAGTTCAAATTATGGCCATGAAGATACTCACTGAAATTGGAAGAATAGATGAACGCAGAAGTTGAGAAAAAAGGTAACAAACAGAAGCAACAAAGCTAAAGGATACAACAACTGAACTGAAAATTTAAAGGGGTTTTCCATCAGATAAGATGGAACAGAACAAAGGATCACTGATCTTGAAGACAGGGTACTGGAAATCACCCATAGCAGGGGAAAAATAAAAGGCTTAAGAGACTTCGAGGAAAACATGAAGCATACTAACATTCACATTACAGGGATCCCAGAAGAGAGAGAAACGGGCTAAAAACTTCCCTAACCTACAAGAGGAAACCAACATCAAGAAACAGGAAGCCCAGAGAGAATGCCAAACCAAAAGAGACCCACACCAAAATGCTAATTACATTGTCAAACGTTAAAGACAAGGTTAAGAGCAGCAAGAGAAGAACTACTTATAGACTAAAGAACCCCCATACTACAATTAGCAGATTTTCCAGAACTTTGCAGGCCAGAAAAGAGTGGCACGATAGAGTCCAAGTGCTGAAAGAAAAAGCCTTTCAATCAAGAATACACCATCTTGCAAAGGTATCTTTCAGAACTAAAGGAGAAAGAGTATTCCAGACCAACAAAAGCTAAAGGAATTCATCACCACTAAACTGGCCTCGTAAGAAATGCTAAAGGGAGCTCTTTAAGTTGAAAAAGAAAGGTGCAGATTAGTAACAAGAAAACAGGAAGAGCAAACATTTTACTGGTAAAGACAAATATTAGTAAAGGTAATAAATGGTATGAAGGTTAAGACAAAAGTAGTGAAAGTAAGTATAACTATAATAATTAAGGGATACACAAGAGGAAGTAAAATATAAACCGTGGTGGTAGAATGAATAAGATTAAAAAGGTAGAGCTTTAGAATGCCTTCAAAGTGAAAGTGTCATATTCATGACAGTCTACTATAGTTTGTTCTATGTAAGGCTCACAGTAACCACAAACCAAAAAGGTGCATCGGCATACCTCTGATCTACTGCAGGTAAGGTTAGAGAGATCTGCAATAAAGCAACTTAAGTTTTTGGTTTCCTAGTACATCCAGAAGTTATGTTTATACTGTATTATGGTCTACTGTGTGAAGCACATCTAAAAAAATACGTCCCTTAATTAAAAAATACTGCTAAAAATGCTAGCCATCATCGAAGCTTTCAGCTAGCTGTAATTTTTTCTGCTGGTGGAAGGTCTTGCCTCCAAGGCGATCACTGATGAGGCTAGTGGTTGCTGAAGGTTGGAGTGGCTGTGGCTATTTCTTAAAAGAATACAACCATGAAATTTGGCCACATCGATTAAATCTTCCATTCAGATTTCACTGTTGTGATGCTTTTTGACAGTTCTGTTTCAATAGTCAATTCTCTCAAAGCCTGCAGCTGCTTTCTAAGTTTATGTAATATTCTAAACTCTTTGTTGCCACTCTTGAATCTTCACAGCATCTTTACCAAGACTAGGTTCCATCTAAAGTAACTTCTTTTGCTCCTCCACAAGCAACAACTCTTTACCCATTATTTTATCGTAAAATTGCAGCAATTAAAAAATGATTATAAAAATTAGGGCCGGTATCTCTGATGAGCAGAGAAGCAAAAATCTTCCATAAAACACCAAACAAACTGAATTCAACAAAATTACATTAAAAGGATCATTCGCCATGATCAAGTTGGGATTTATTTCAGAGATACAAGTGTGGTACAATATCCACAAATCAATCACAATGATACACCACTGTTAACAAAATAAAAATCTCACAGAAAAAGCATTTGACAAAATCTGTTCATGATAAAAATTATCAGTGAAACGGGTTTAGAGGGAGTATGCCTCAAGTAATCAAAGCCCTATCAGACATACCCAAACCTACCCTATCTGGCCAATGGTGAAAAGCTGAAAGCTTTTCCTCTGAGATTAGCAGCAAGACAAGGATGCCCAGTCACGCTACTTCTATTCACCACAGTATTGGAAGTCCTAGCTCCAGCAGTCAGACAGGAAAAAGAAATCAAAGGCATCCAAAATGATAAGGAAAGAAGTAAAACTGTCACCATTTGCAGAGGACATGACACTACAAAACCTGAAAACACCAATAAATTAGAACTAATGAATTCAGTAGAGTTGCAGGGTACCAAACCAATGCACAGAAATCTCTTGTTTTTATATACTACTAACAAAGTAGCAGAAAGAGAACTTAAGAAAACTCATTTACAACTGCATCAAAAATAAAATACCTATGAATAAATTTAACCAAGGAAGTGAAAGACCTGTACTCTGAAGAGTGTATTAACAGAACACAAGACAAATACAATCGGTATCAAAGTATCAATAGCACTTTTAGAATAAAAAATCCTAAAATTTGTACTGAAACAAAAAGGACCTTAAATAGCCAAAGCAGTCTTGTGAAGAACAGAGCTGGAGGCATCACAATCCCAGATTTTAATATATACTCTAAAGCTATAGTGATGAAACAGGCAGAAAAATGGACATATAAATCAACAGAACAGAATAGAGAGCCCAGATAAAACCCCATGCTTATATGATTAATGTACAAAAAAGGAGGCAAGACTATGCAACAGAAAAAAAGACAGTCTCTTCAATAAATGGTGCTGGGAAAAATGGACAGCTACATACAAATGAAATAGAACTACTTTCTTATCACAAAAATAAAAAAATGGGTTAGATGCCTAAGTAAATGTGAGAGCTAAAACCATAAAACGCCAAAAAAACCCCACAAACCCCAAATCAACCCAAAGACAGGCAGCAATCTCTTGTCCAGTGGCCTTGGCAATGTTTTTCGGGATAGGTCTCCACTGGCAGGGGAAACAAAAGTAAAAATAAACTACTGGGAGAGTATTACACTAAAAACTGTTGCACAGCAGAGGAAACCATCAACAAAACAACAAAGAAACCTAAACTGGGAAGGGATATCTAAAATAAACAACTGCTACAACTCAACAACAAAAAAAATCGATTAAAAAAAATGGGCAAAGAACCTGAATATGTATTTTTCCAAAGAGAAAAAGACATGAAAAACATGGTCCCCATCACTAATCATTAGAGAAATGCAAATCAAAACTAAAATGAGGTTATCACCTCACAAGTGTCAGAATGCCTATTATCAAAAAGACAAACCAGTGT
This sequence comes from Paguma larvata, assembly GCA_030068075.1. Taxonomy (NCBI): domain Eukaryota; kingdom Metazoa; phylum Chordata; class Mammalia; order Carnivora; family Viverridae; genus Paguma; species Paguma larvata. The sequence goes on along the minus strand of CM057831.1, from coordinate 41,348,726 downwards.
TGGCAAGGATGTGGAGAAAAGGGAACCCTCATGTATTATTAGGGGGAATGTAAACTGGTGCAGCAACTGCAGAAAACAGTATGGACATTCACTAAGGAAGCATGAGCCTTAAGTGTCACATTAGACCATATACTATAGAGAATATTCCATCAAAAAGCAAACCACATATTCTTGCAAGAACATGTGCAATGTTTTCTAGGGTTGGTCGTATGTCAAAAAATAAGTCTTAACAGATTTAAGAACTATCAAGCATCTTTTTTGACCACAGTGGTATGAAACTAGTAATCAACTACAGGAAAAGTGGAATATTCACAAAATGTGGAAATTAAACAATGTTCTACCAAGCTATAGGGCAGGTCATTAAATCAAAAGACAACTACCTTGGGGAAAATGGAAATACAACATGGCAGAATTTATGGAATATAGCAAAAAAAAAACAGTTCTGAGATTGAAGTTCACCAGCAATAAATACCCAACCCAAGAGAAAAGTAAAATTCTCAAGCAACCCAACATCATACCTCAATGAAGTAGAAGAATGATAAATAAAGCCAAAAGTTAGTATATGGAAGTAACTAGAAGGAAATCAAGGAAAGATAAAATTTATAAACCTTTCACTAGATTCACCAAGAAGAGAAAGCGTTTGAATACATAAAAGAGATGTTACAACTAATACCACAGAAATACAGACATATAAGACTACTATCAACACTACTACGCAAACAAACTGGACGGCCTGGAACATATGGATGAACTCCTGGAAACATAAAGCCTTTCAGAACTGAATCATGAAGAAATGTATATGGAAAAAGAAAGCGAGGATATTTTATCAGTAATCATAAATCTCCCAACAAACCAAAGTCCAGGACCAGATGGCTTCGCTGGTGACTTCTGCAAACATTGAAAGAAGAAATCAGTACCACCCATTTTCAAATTCTTCCAAAAAACTGAAGAGTGAACACTTCCAAACTCATTTAAAAGGCAAGCATTACCTTGATATGGAAATCAAACAAGAATGCCACAAGAAAATTACCAGCCAATATGATGAACAGAAAAGCAAAAATCCTTCATGAAGTATTAGCAAACCAAATTCAATAATATATTTTAAAAGAATCACTTACCACAATCGAATGGGATTTTTTCTAGGGATATAAAGATGGGTTCAATATCCACAAATCAATGTCATATACCAGATGCAGAAAAAGCATTTGGCAACAATTCGACATCCATTTTTATTAAAATTCATCAAAGTCATGTAGAAGAAATGTAACTCAACATAATAAAGGCCACATATGACAAACCTACAGCTAATATCATATTTGAGGGTGAAAAGCTGAAAGCTTTTTCTCAAAGATCATGAACAAGATAAGAATGCTTACTTAGTCTTGCCACTTTTTTTCCCACATAGTATAGGTAGTCCTACCGAGAGCAGTTAGGCAAGAAAAAGTCATCCATGCTGGAAAGAAAAAAAAAACCAAAACTATTTGTAGATGACATTATATATAGAATACACCTAAGGAATCCACTAGAAAACTGTTTAGAATGAATAAATTCATAAGGTGAAGATACGAAATAGACAGAAATCTGTATTTCTATACACTAATAATAGCCTATCAGAAAGAGAAATTAAGAAAACCGTCCCATTTCCAATTGCATCAAAAAGAATACCTAAGAATTTAGCCAAGGTGAAAGGCCACAGGAGTATTAAATGTAAGGTCAATGATTTGAACCAGGTTTGTACAATTCTTAATACCTATGTATCTCTGCTTTTACAGTTTTCCAGTCGAGGGCAAGGAGTATACATAGCTACAACCTTTATGTAGAATATCTCAACTCATATATACGTCAGAATATCAATGTTTATAAACAGTTCAGCATATAACAATGGCTCTAAGAAAGATCGATTTGAGGCTACATTAAGACTTAAAAGCCAAGAGAAATAAACCCTGATGTACTTTGGATAATCTAAATGATTTACATTATAAATTTTTATCTGATCATTAATATGGACTTACACAGAGTTTCATATTGTCTCAGACAGTAGTTTCACATCTCGAAGCTGTAGGATTCTAACCTAATTCCTCATCATGGTGTTCAATAAAATATGTCCTTTACTGGAAAGCAGCATTCCAGAGGGAGAGAAGTAGCCTGACCTCTTCAGGTACTTATAAGATGAAATAGGAAATCAAACGCAGAACTTTCCTTCTAGATCACAAATTAAAGGTGATTCACATGGACTTCATTCATCATCCTTACCATTTAAGCTATATTGGCAATACATGCTTATTTATTGATTTTTAATGTCTAAAGAGTATCGGAACAAGTATTATTTATTCTTGTTGAATCTCTGAAAAAGACAACGCACAGATTAATTATTTTTTTCAATCTCCTCTCACTCTCATTAAGTATATACATAAAGCATACTCGTTTTCACTGTTTGGGTATCATGGCAGTCAGACAACTGATGTACACAACTTACAAGAAACCACTTTCTTCCAATTGGTATGATTTATGAGACTAATCTTAGTGAGTGCATATGGTCAACTTTCTTTGCTTAAAAATTACAGTTACGTAACTATCTCAAATCAATTATAGGTCTCCATTTTGGAGTAAAAAAAGTGAATGCCAAGAAGAGACATAGTATTCTTAAGATGTCCTTGCAGGAAAGGCAACGAATGGAGAAGTGTATAAAATGTATGTATGTATAAGCTCAACCTGCCCTATGTTTTTTTTCTATCAGGCACATCATCTTTGCTCCAAGTAGCCACAACAAATATGCCGGAGAATCATTTCCTGGGATCTATGACGCTATGTTTGATATTGAAAATAAAGAAGACCCTCAGTCGGCCTGGACAGAAGTAAAGAAACACATTTCTGTTGCAGCCTTTACAATTCAAGCAGCAGCAGGAACTCTGAAAGAAGTGTTATAGTAAGGTCTCAGTAAGTGGCCATTAAAAGTGTTACAGAAAGTCTGAGGATAAAATCTTTCCTTGCTTTTTGATAGCTCATGAAACCAGAGTACTCTATAATCTTGCTTTTCATGTCCTATTTTGATTTTAGACTTCCATTCTGTTCATCTGTAAAGAGTTTTTTAGCTTTTTAAAAGTAAGTAACTTCATTACCAAATTGCTAATCTAATAAAACAAAAGAAGTCTAGTCATGGGGCAGAAGACATAAAGTAACTGAAAATTTCCAAAAATAAAATATGGCAAGGAACTTGGAGCTCACAGACATTGCTGGTAGAAATGTAAAATGGTGTAACTGCTTTGGAAAACACTTTGTTAGTTTCTTACCAAGTTAAAATACAGTTAACCCTTGAACATGGGTCTGAACTGCACAAGTCCACTTACACATAATATTTCCAATACAGCATTTTCTTTATGAATTTCTGAACATTTTTTTCCTCTAGTTTTATTGTAAGAATACAGCATATAATATATATACAAAATGAGTTAATTAACTGTTTATATTATTGGTAGGGCTTCTGCTCAACAGTAGGCTATCAGCTGTTAAATTTTTAGGGAGTAAAGTTATATGCAGATTCTTGTCTGCCTGGTGGATTGGCACCCATAACCCTCACATTGTTTAAGGGTCAGTTGTAGTAACCTTTGCAATTGCTTCGTAAGTTATTTTGTTTTTATCATCTTTAATCACTGGTAAAGAACAAGTGATTAATTATGTGCGAAAGCCATGTAATTAAGCAAGATGTTACATACAGAATGTGAGCTATTTCTTTTTTTAAAAAAAATTTTAATGTTTACTTTTGAGATAGAGTGTGTGTATGTGCGTGTGAACAGGAGGGGTGCAGCGAGAGAGGAAGACAGAATTTGAAGCAGGCTCTGAGCTGTCAGCATAGAGCCTGACGTGGGGCTTGAGCCCACAGGTGATGAGATCATGACCTGAGCTAGAGTCTGACGGTCAACCAACTGAGCCACCCAGGCGTCCTGCCCCATGAGCTATTAATAACGTTTTCCCCTAGGAGTACTTTACCTCTAAGACGTTTTATATATGACACTTGCTAATGACAAAGCAAAAATCTAGTGATGAAACAGAAAAAAAGGGGAGACTGAGGAAATCACCATGGAAATCCACTTTTACAAAGGCGGAAACACAGGAGATAAAAAACAACCAGAAGGTAAATAAGAAGACAGTAGTAGATTAAGTAATTATAAATGAATTGAATTCACCAAAGGGCACAAAGTGGCTGGATGCAAAAAAAGACCGAACTATATGCTATCTGAGAAACTCATTTTAGTTGTAAAGATAAATACGGAACAAAGGAGTATATTCCATGCATGTGGGTAGGCATAGCCATATTTATGCCAGAAAAAATACACTTCAAGCCCAAATCATTAAGAGACAAGTCAATAATGATAAAATGACAAATACATCAAGAAGATAATCATACATACATCCAACATCAGAACACCACAATTAAATGGATTCAACAGTCCTATATAGAACATTCCAACCAACAGCAGCATAGGGCATGTCTTTCTCAAGTGCATATAAACATTTTCCAAAGCAGACTGCATGATAGGGCACAAAACAAATCTCAGCAAATTTAAGATTGGAATCATACCAACTATCTTTTCTGACCACAATGATATAAAATATAAATCAAGCAAGAAAAAGCTAGAAAATTCTATCAATATGTGGAAACTAAACATACTTCTAAACAATCCATGAGTCAAAAAATGGGAATACAACACATCAAATCTTAGGCAAAAGCAGTTGAGAGGAAAGTTTACAGTACTAAATGCATATGTTAAGAAATTACAAAGACCTCAAACGGCCTATTGTGAAAGTTACTCTAGGAAGTATAAAAAGAACAAGTTAAGCCTAGACAGAGTACAAGGAAATAAAATCTATTTCAGAAAAAGCATCAGTAAAACTAAAAGCTGCTCATCAAAAAGATAAAAATTGACAAAACTTTGGCCAAACTTAGAAAAAGACATAAAATTAGAAATGAAAAGGATCTTGGGGTGCTTGGGTGACTCAGTCAGTTAAGCATCTGACTTCGGCTCAGGTCATGATCTCACGGGTTGTGAGTTTGAGCCCCACATCCACGTCTGTGCTGACAGCTCAGCCTGGATCCTGTTTCAGATTCTGTGTCTCCCTCTCTCTCTGCCCCTCCCCCATTCACACTCTGTCTCTCTCAAAAATACATTTTAAAAAAAATTAAAAAAAAATCTTATAATATTACAAAAATACATAGGATCGGAAGAGACCATTATGAACAACTATATTCCCCAAACTAGGTAACATAGAAGAAATGGATAAATTTCTAGAAACGACCTACCAAGACAATGAAAAACAGAAAACGTGAATAGGCCAATAAGCAGCAGGAGACTGAATCAATAATTTAAAACATCACAGTACAAAAAATAACCCAGGACCAGACAGCTTCATTGGCAAATTCTAATAAACACTTCAACAAACTCTTCCAAAAACTGGAAATATATGGAATATTGTCGCACGCATCTTAAAAAGCCACTAAAAGCCAGATAAGAACAGAACAGAAAGTAAAGACCAATACTGTTGATGACCACAATTGTCAACAAAATATGAGCAAACCTAATTCAAGAACATAAAAGATTATAGACTTGACTAAATGGGATGCAAAAATGGTTCAATACATGTAAAACAATAAATGTCATATCACATTAATAAAAAAAGACAAAAATCACAATAATATATTCATTTGATAAAATGCAACATCCTTTCATAAAAAAATTTAGGCAGATTGGGTATAGAAGGAACATACTCAACATAAAGGCCACGTATGACAAACCCTCAGCTAACATACTCAACTGAGAAAAACTGAAAGTTCTTTCTCGCATCCAAATCAGGAAGGAAGTAGTGAAACTGTCCCATTTGTAGTAGATATGATTTTGTATATGCAAAATCCCAAAGACTCAAAAAAACTTCTGGAACTAATCAGAGATTTCAGTAAAGTTGCAGGACACAAAATCAATGTACAGAAATTAGTTACATTCCTATACACTAAGGATGAAACATCTGAAAAAGAAAATTATCCCATTCACAGCATCAAAAAAATCCTTTTAGGATTCAAGGAAGTGAAAGAGTACAATGAAAACTGTAAGACTGCTCAAAGAAATTTGTGACAAATGGAAAGACATCCTGTGTTCATAGATCAAAAGAATGTTAAAATGTCCATACTACACAAAGCCACCTACAGATTCAATGCAATCCCCATCAAAATATCAAGGGCATTATTCACAAAAACAGAGAAACAATCCTAAAATTTGTATGGAACCTTAAAAGACCCCAGACAGCCAAAGCAATCTTGAGGAAAAAGAACAAAGCTGGAGATATCCTGCTTCCTGACTTCGAACTATACTACAAAGCTAGTCATAAAAATAGCATGGTGCTGACACAAAAACTGAAAGAGACCAACAAGACAGTGAGCCCAGAATTAAACCCCTGCTTACGCAGTCAACTAATATTTGACAAGGGAGCAAAGAGCACCCAATGGGGAAAGGACAGTCTCTTCAACAGATGGGTGTTGGGAAAACTGAATAAACACAGAGCAATGAAATTAGATGCCTATCTTATACCACTCACAGAAAATAACTTGAAATGGATCAAAGACTTCAACATAAGACCTGATAGTATAAAACTAGAAAAAAAAATGGGGAAGGAGCTCTTTAACGCTAGTCTTCATAATGTTTGGGATATGACCCCAAAAGCACAAACAAAAGCAAAAATCCACAAATGGGACTACACCAAAATTAAGTTTTCAGGTAGCAAAAGAAGCAAAAAAATGAAAAAGAAAGCTACAGAATGGGAGAATATCTTTGCTAATCATCTATTCGAGAGTTAATATCCAAAATATATAAAGAACTCCCTACAACTTGGTAACAAAAAACCCAAACCAAAAAATGGCAGAATAACTAGACATTTTCTGAAGACATCCACATGGCCAAAGATACATGAAAAGATGCTCAACTTCACTAATCATCAGGAAAATATAAATTAAAACCACAATGAGAGATCTCATACCTATTCAGATGGATACCATCAAAAAGACAAAAGTGTAGCAAGGATGTGGAGAAGGGAACCCTTGTGCACCGTCGGCAGGAATGTAAATTGGTACAGTCACTATGGATAATAGTATGGAGTCTCCTTAAAAAATTAAAAATAGAGCTATCGTAGGATTTAGTAATTCTACTTCTGGGTATTTATCCAAAGAAAATGAAAACACTTACTCAAAATGATGTATGCATCCCCATGTTCACTGCAGCACTATTTACAATAACCAAGGTATGGAAAGAACCCATGTCCAACAGATGAATGGATAAAATGTGGTGTGTGTATACACACTGGAATATTAATTCACCCGTGAGAAAGACATCCTGCCATTTGTGACAACATGGATGGTGTTTGGGCACATGCTAAGTGACAGAAATCAGAGAAAGACGAATACTGTATGCTATTACTTATATATAGAATTTAAGAAGGCCAAAGTTGTAGAAACAGAATAAAATGGTGGTTACCAGGGGACGAAGGTTGTGGGGTCAAGAACAGATGTTAAGGGAACAAATTTACAGGGAGTAGTTAATAGGCCTTCGAGATAGAATTCAGTACAATGAATAAAAACAATAAATTGTATTATAATCAAACTTGCTAAGACTAGACCTTAATTATTCCAACTACCGAAATAATTTTAATTATGTGATATGTGATAGAGGTGCTAATGCTACAGTGGCAACATATGTGTTGCATACCTTAAATTTACATGTTATATGTTAAATATATTAAACAAAAAAAGACACTCTAGAAGAGGTGTCCTTAGCATGCAGCATTGGCACCCCCTTCAGCGCTTAAGAACTGTGCCTGAGTGGCTCAGTTGGATACGCACCGAGCTCGTGATTCCGGGTCTGTTCATGAGCTCATGGTTCATGAGTTCCATCCCTGTGTAGGCAGAGCCTGCTTGGGATTGTGTCTCTAGCCTTCTCTCTGCCCCTCCTCCACGCATGCATGTGCTCTAAATGTTAAAAAAAAAATGTGGTAATCCATGTAATTGAATATTAGCCTTAAGAAGAAGGAAATCCTGACATTTGCAACCACATGAATGAACCTGATACTCTGATATTCTAATATTTTGAACCTGATATTAGGATATTATGGTAAATGAAATAAGGTGGTCACAGAAAGACAAATATTACATCACTTGCATGAGGAATCTAAAATGGTCTAACTTAGGGTAGCTTGGTTGGTTAAGCATCTGACTCTTGATTCCAGCTCAGATCATGGCATCGAGGTTCATGAGATCAAGCCCCAAGTTGGGCTCTGTGCTGACTGTGCAGAGCCTGCTTGGGATTCTCTCTCCCCTCTCTCTGTTCCTACCTCACTTGTGCGTTCTCTCTCTCAGAATCTTTTTTTTTTTAAGTCTTTAAAATAAATGCCCTCTTGTAATTTGATGGGACATCTTTCCTAACTTCAAAAATGAGAACCTATCCAGTTTCACATAATTGAAAGAATGAATTCATTTGCCTAACACACTAATAATCTTAATGCATTACTTCTTTCACTCTATTACGGTGATTTTTTCTTTTGCCTATGTGTATAGCCTTTCAGTCATATCTACATCAAAGTATACAGAGATGCAGAAAATTGTCCCAAAGCCCAGATGACAGTAAGACCAAGTTTACTTACATGCACAAGCCTTTACAAGACAAATTCATTGCCATGATCCTAGTTCATTCAGTCCTAGAGACTCGACCCCTAATTTTTGTCAATTACCCATCAGCCCTTTAGAGGTACTTCTCAAATAAGTCAATGGCTCCATCAAATACTGTGAAAACTGAAAGCACATTATCTTTTTGATACTTTGGTCATTTGATATTAAGCAAGAAATGACTAATACACAAATGGTGTTCTAATTTTAGGTTTTGCATGGTGGACTTGGGTGACTCTTCAGTGTCTTGGTGAAGAGTTTAAGGACTTAGGAGTCAAAGTCCCTAATTTGAAAATCTAATTTCACCATTTGCTACTTATGTGATCTGAGGCAAAGTATGCAGTTTTCCTTTGCCTCTGCTTCTGTATAAGTAAAACAGGGATAATAGTTTATATATATTCATATGAAGGTATTCTAAAATTAAGTGAAAATCTATGGGAAACACTTAGCAAACTGCTTGGCACGCTAGCTGCCAAGCTATTGAACAAAAACTTAGCCATTGTTAGTTCTACAGGCTAAGTTCCCAAGCCTCGATCACAAAAGTTTGTGGTCTTCTAACCTAATCAATTGAATGATAAAGTCCTGTTATTAGACACTTATTTTTCCTGACGGTTTTAAATTTCTTGCCTGAAAAATTAATCTAGAATTCCACCGAACTGAGTACCTTCCAATTATAATTTTCATTATCCTGAATTACCTTTCTGCTCCCTTAAGGTTTTTCTCTCCATTGTGTCCAATCCAGCCTTTTCCTGCTGATAATTTAAGGAGTTTTATAGACATGTGTGTGTGTATGTGTACTGGAAGGAATCCCTAAGACATCAAAACCAGTCCATGTTAGCCTCTAATAGGAAGTCCGCAGTCTGGGAACAGTCTGCTATTAGAATCCAGCTTTCAATGGTAATTACAAGAAACCCATTAATTCTAATAAGCCTAATGCATGAAACACTTAAAACTTGTGGATTTTATTTAGTGACACACATAATCTTCACATTTTCCTCCACCTTAAGAATATATGCCTAACAAAGTTGTTTAAAGAAACAGTATGTGGTTAACTTACATGGTTTCTGTCAACTCAGCCTTCCTTCCCTGTTCTTCTGGCAAAAAACTTTTCTTGCATATAGAAGGCTCACCACGGGTGATTTAGGAGGCACACACTGCATACTCCCGGTATAAGCCTGAACAATTCTTTACCAGACTTAATTATTTCAGTGCCTGTGTACTCCTACTTCATCACAATCACGGGCAGGGTCTGTCACTGTTTTTGGAATGAAAAGTAAGGTACCCTCAAAAGTTCAGAATTCTACCAATATTAGAACCTCAAAGTTAGCCAAATGGAATATCCACATTACTGACGTATGATTTTCGAATTCTAAGAGCCAGACAAGGTCTCACCATAAGCTTCAGAACTTACCAATAGCCTGTCATCAACATTCCTTGGACTCCGCAGTCTTTTGTGAAAATCACTCTAAAACCTTTTTGTATAGTCCCTGTCCTGTTCACAGTTAGGAACTATGCGGAAGTTTCACTCACTAGTCCCTGATAAATTTCAGTTCAAGATCCTAAGTCTCTTAACTTATCACCCTCCTTTCCTACTGCTTTTGGTGCATATTTCATGCCTTTATCTTATCTGGTCTTTCCCTTCGACCATTTCCAATTACACCTTCCTATCAAGCTCATGTTTTTGAAGTAAAATCCAAGCCTTATTACAAATACATGGAACAACTTAAGTGAAGGCAAAAGGCGATCAACTAATTCTGAGTCTGTACAAGTACAATAAGACTAAAGGAAAAACGAAACAAACATGAGCACCGTACTCTAGTTGATGACTTTGTTCTCCATGAGAAATTAGTTTAATAATTCTGATACTGCTATATATGTGTACCTGAATTGAGCAATTAAAGTATATGGATACCAAATGGTTGAAGTTCTCAGAGTAAGTTACAAATAACCAAGAGGAGGAAGCTAAAATAATTATGTGGTAATGGATTAGCGCTGGAGAGAGGATTATGAACTCAGGGTTAGGTTAATATAGATACAAATGGTTACTTGTAGAAATATTTATAGATAAGTGTATAGACACAGGTTGGCAAAGACACATACATTTTCTTGCTGTCCCCAGAGTGTGCCTAGAAGCAAAGACAGCTTAGTAGCAATGAGTGTACACCTAATACCATTCTTCAATAAACCAGGGATCCTTGGAGAAATGGCTGACTGGAGCATTCTGAAGTGCCTGAAGGCAAGAAAGTGCAAAACAAAACAAAAAAAAGAAAACCCCACAATGAAAGGACAGTAGTTGGACAAAACACACAAACAAAAAAACCCACGGGAACCAAGTAAAAGGCCATGATAAGCAAAGCTGGAACGATCTGAGAGACAAAACAAGGTAACACTAGATTATAACTTAAAATATGAAACAGAGTCCATAATGCAATAAATAAAAGATGAAATACATTAGGAAGAGACAAATTTCCTATGCACAAAAATTCTAAATAATTTATGTAGACATCCCACCCTCAAGAGGTGGAATATGACCCCCCACTCTTCTCTAAGTGTGGACTGGACAGAGTAACTTCCTTCTGAAGGACAGATAAGAATTAATAGTAACTTTACAGTTAAAAAACTTCAAACCTTAGCCAGATAATCAAAATGTCAAGACTTGTTGAAAGTATGTACCCCTGAGACCACCACTGAGAAAGACACTTTACATCTGTGGTTTTCCTTCTCTGTACACATTCAGTTCCCTAAGAAAATCACCAGACTAGTCCCAAGTGAGGGCTGTTCTACAAAACACATGACTAGTCAGTTCTCCTCAAAACTGGCAGGGTTTTGAAGGAAGACTGAGAAACCGTCAAAACCAAGAGAAGCCCAAGAAGATATGACAACTAAATGTAATGTGGTATCCTAGATGGGATCCAGGAACAGAAAGACATTAGGTAAAAATTAAGGAAACCTGAACTTATCAATATGGGTTCATTAATTCTAACCAATGTATCATACTAACGTAAGATGTTAATTATAGGGAAAACTGGGTGTGGAATATATAGCAACTCTCTGCACTATCTTCATTACTTTTCTCTAAATCCAAAACTCTTCTAAAACAAAAAGTTAATTAAAAAAATGAGTTGATAAGAGGGAAAAAAGGCAAATTTGATCACACTTCCATGGTACTAGTACAAACTTCATTGTATTTCAAAATAAAAATTTTCTGCAAATTTTTGAGCCCCATTCCCAGAGTTTCTGATTTAGTAGGTCTGCGGGTAAGGACCAAAAATTTGCATTTCTAACAGATTCCAAGATGTAGTGACCCTGTGGATCTAGAAATGGTACTCTGATGGCCAATGGCCTAGCCTAGAAGATGAAAGGCAAAAATCCAAATGATCCCTTGCTTCTGTCCTATCTTTACAAGCTGTCCTTCCTATACAGGTATCTTATGTCACAGACACTTTAAATTATAGAATTGCTTTAAGGAGGTCTCTTACTAATGGGGAAACAAAGACAAAATTGATGCTGTGTCATTACACATTTTATCCAACACACAAATAAGCATTCCTGTCTATAAGCTCCATACAAGATATATATCCTCATCAAAATAACAATGGAAACTTGTTTTTGAAACTGAGGATTCTGAAAATTCTTTAGAGGCTGCTGGGGGAAACTAGAGACCTAACCGTTATCAAATCACAAATGAGGAGTTTTCAATACAGCTCACTCAGACATAAAGACTACATGTTTTATTTCATAAACTTATCTTCTAACACAACATACGTAACTAAACATCTGTTTCTGGTTACCAAACATAGTGTTACCAGTTTTCCATGCTATGTGCCAACGTTTCAAGGAAACTATTAATTCAACTGTCAGACACAAGCCGCACAGAATAGTTAAAAGAAAAGCACAGAACACAAAGCCAGGCTGCTTGAGCTTGAAGTCTCTACTGTCCATAACTCACTAGTTTTGACTTAGAGCAAGTTATTTCACCTCTGCAATAAACCACTTTCCTAATGTGGAATATAATAAAAGGACCTACCTCAGAGTTTGCATTAGGATTAAGTGACTGGCCCATAACAAGCGCTGCATTGCTTCTTGATATTAACAATAGCCAATCAATATGCCAAGCACTATACTAGAAAATGGAATGAAGATATAATGGTTGGTCAAAACACAAAGTTATATTCAGTATACAAGAAGATACAGACATTAACAAATTAATCACACAAATAAAATATGAATACATATGGAACTCCAAACTGAAGGAAAGGATCTTGTTGTTTCAAAAACATTAATACTGCTGCACTCATCTCATCTCATCTCATTCTTGGAGGACAACAGGAAAGTACTACAGGTTTAGGGATGTTCCCCTCTTCCAGGCTTCATAGTAATCTTACTTCAATTAGCAAAGTCTTAAAGATAATTTAACAATTCAATTGGACAGTATACCTGCTTTGTCAAAAAGAAATGGAAATCAAATTATTTTGACACGAGCCTTTGTTTAAGGCTAGAAGTTTTATTTCACTTTAATGGACATTAAAGATGGTCTATTAAATTAAAAACTAAGTCATTAATTAACATTTAATTAAAATATGCTCTTTACCTTTCTTTAGAGAAACTATTCTTGAAACAATTCTTCACAACTAAGAACTACATAAAAACTTGAAAACCAAACAATAACAAGGCACCTGGGTGGCTCCGTTGGTTAAGCGTCTGACTTCGGCTCGGATCATGATCTCAGGATGCAGGAGTTTGAGCCCCACATTAGACTCTGGGCTGACATCTCAGAGCCTCGAGCCTGCCTCAGATTCTGTGTCTCCCTCTCTCTGGCTTCCCCCACTCACAACTCACTCTCTCTCAAAAATAAAAATAAACATTAAAAGAAATAAAAAAAAAATAACTATGCAGAAGAAAAACACAGCAAGCTCAGTACTTCGGAGGTAATACCATCTATATATAGCCCCAGGCATCTACGCCTACATAAAAAAGGCGAGTCACACAACTCTATAAGTTGTAAAATACTTAAGCAGTAAGGAAACAGGTAAAAAATCAACTTCCTATCTACCCAAAAATTAAAATAAATGAAGGGAAACCACTATTAAAAAAACCTAATGCCACAGAATTTTGATAAAGGCAAAGAATAAAAATACCAAATACAAATGCAGATTCAAGTAATTTGGTATGAAATGAACCAAACTCTGTTTATGCTGACAACTTAAAAATACATGGTTGTTAAAAAGAAAATTAGAGTATATACTCATATGCCCTAAATGGACACCAGAACTCCTAAATGAGCTTTCAAAAATTTATTGTGGGTGTATGCATGACATGCATTTTCAGGTTCAGGAATGGCTTTTTTTTTTTTTTTTTTTTTTTTTTTAAAGCAAGGGGTGAGAGCAACAACCCAAAGTCATCTTAAAATATTTGCAAGAACTCTTTAAGATTCTCTTCACCCTTAGATGGCCAAAGAATTGTCTAAAAAAACCAAATAAGTTATGTAAGAATTAAAATCTCTAGGATAAAATAGTAATAGATCCTTAGTCCTTTGCCAGCATATGGGTACAACAAGAAATCACATAACTGACCAATATAAACATCTCTGTGGTAAGATGATTTCAACTTACAATGGTTTATAAATTACTGGCTGAAATGATCACAAAAACAACTAGGATAGGTTTCAAGAACTACCCTTCAAGTGTTCCACTAAAAAAAAGATGGTCAAAATCAATGTTTTACTTTAAGTAATACCATTGTACCAAGGCTAATTCTTAGTTTTGTACAAGTTCTATGGTCACATAAGATTTTAATATAAGGGGAAGCTTAATATAGGATATAAAGACTTATATAAGTACTTTTTTTGCAACTCTTCTATAAATCTAAAATTATTTTCAAGAGGTAAAAAAAAATAAAAGCTCGACTCTTAGGAAGTTACCATCTTTATACCAACAAATGTGCTAAGCAAGAAAAACAGTACTTTCTATCTCCCATGTTGAGTTTAACTGTTAGTTACCAAGTGTACAATAAAGTTAGACTTGACTGTTCTGCTATAGTAATTTTTTGAATGCTAAAACAAAGCACATTTCTAGAAAAACAAACTCAATTTTTGACAAAGTAAAACATATTCTACTTAATTACAACTCTGTCCCTTTAGGTATGAGTCTAAGATAAAAATATCATTTATATTTGGATGAAGAAAGTAAACAAAATGGTCACTAATGTAACCAGACTATATAAGCTACATCTCTCTCACTCACATACTCTCTCTCTCACACACACAGTGTTAGTACTCCATTAACTAATTCTTAGGTGACTAATCCATTTGCTTTGAATAATAGTTCAATTTCATGTAACATATTAAGTTATTGTTTAGAGGAAAAAAGCTTCAAGAAGAAAACATTAAAAAAGGTGTATTAATCATTATCTCAAATCAAGTATCCCCTTAAACAACAAACAAGACTTCATGTCTCCAAATAAACCCAAGTTCCTAAATCATGAAAGATAATTTTAAAAAATTTAAATACAACCCCAAGTTGTATATGCTCTATTTTGGTTCAACTGTACTGCCAAAAGTTTCTTGCCATGGTATATCATTAAAATACCATGTGTCACGAAAGCCTGGTTGCCAGATTTTTTGTCTTTATCTGTAACAGAGCTAAATTATTTAATAATTACATAACTACCTTTAGTAGTTATTTGCTAAGGGTATTGGAGTGAGATATACTAACCCTCTATTAACCTGTACTTCAAAAATTGTACTTTTGCAAATTTTTCTTTATAAGAACAAACGAAAAACACTCAAGGGGATTGGGAAATAATCATTTTAATCTACATAAGCATAATTCACACCCAAAATGTTTAAACTGTGCCAAAGTTCTGGCCTTCATTACATTTCTTAGTTTTCTTGGTGAGCTCTGCACTGCCTCAAAAGGTAAACTATCCTTTAATGGGTTCAGTTAGCATAAACAATCTAAGTTTGTGATACTGTATCTAATGAAGTGTAATATATAATCAACATTGTATCACCTAGAATTGTCAAGCTGCTTATGAAAGCCTAAAGAAAACTTCAAAAGAATGAAGCTACTTTACTTAATATATAATAGATATTCTCATAAAGCAAAGCGTATTTAGTCTTTTGATACTCTAATGTATTTCTACAAGCCTTTAAGTCTACAGTTTTATAGATAAGTTTTCCATCGGGGATGGAAAATTATAGATATATAATTTATCTTTACATGTAACTAATTAAAGATTTTAAGAGGGTGCAGGCTACAAATCAGGTACAATTTAGTCATAACACCATACAAAGACCTTATAAAATAATCAGGAAAGAGATGTTTAACATTATTGCTTAGTCTTAATAAAACAGCAAATTTCAACCAAATTGATACCTCTCTACTCGTATTTATAAGGTTTCCGATACATTTAAATCATAGCACTTGGCAAGTAATATATGTATTGATATGATGTTTTAATTTAGTTAGCTGCAAACAAATTCCAACTTGTTAATCAATGCATATATTCCCCTTTAACTAGAGATAATACACTACCTTAGAATTAATCCTCCTAGAGAAAGTAACCTTCCTGGTTGAGAAAGCAATGCAGAGCTTCAGGTCTTCCTTGAAGATGTTCAAGTATTATAGGAACACAAACTCATGGAAAAAACTAAAAATCCGACATTCCATCTTGGCTTTACTAATTATGGCATAATAGGAACAGATGTGAACCAAACAAATGTTCCTTTACACTTCTCTGCTAAACATAATATCATGCCAAGAAATACTGTAACTGTTTTGAGCTGTTTTCTAGCCTTCAAGTATAGGACACAACTACAGTTCTATCAAGTGAGGAGAAAAGAAAAATTAACCTTAGGTAACTCAAAAAGAAAATGGGAGGCACAAAAAGATAAACTGACTTTGGCTTATAAGAACCTACTGTTGACCCTGAAATGCCAGACTCAACAACAACGACGACGACGATGACAACGACAGTAACAACAGAAGATTACAGCAGCAAGCCAACATTTACCACATACTAAGAATTCTGAAATAGGCAATAACTTTTTTTTCCCTGTCTACTCATTCTGTTGTATCTTCTTTTTGTTTTTCCTGCTTTTTGGTTGCAGGCAGTTCCAGGCTTGCCCACTGCATAGGCTCAGCTTTTCTCATGGTGATCTCGATCTTTGTTGCAGTCATAGTTACATAACTTCGCGTTACATCAATCACCTGCAACAGAGCAGAGACAGCTGTGGTAAACCTGGATGTTTTTTTAAGTCTTAGAAGAAAGCACTGTTCGTGTCTATGCTAATAATCAAAACTCCAAGCTTCTAAGGGCATTTATAGACTTAAACCTTTTAGTAAGAATTAATGGTAAGTTATATACCTACTTTGCAGAGTACTGCCTTTTTACTGAACAAATGGATATTTTAAAGTATAAAAAAAATCTGGATTCATTAATACTTACACCCCATAATTTCACATTTTGATGAAACTCCTTCTCTCCTTCAAATACAATATGCACATTTAACTGAAAAATAATACAGAAAGTTGAGTAACTGATCAAATCCAAGTTGAAGGAATAGGATTTAAAACAATGATTATGATATACATCACTTAAGCTTTAAGAAACTGCCAATATTGTTTTTTGTTTTTTTAATTTGAGGAAACCATTCACAGAAAAGAAAAATTAACTTGAAGTTTCATATTGAGAACCAGGTACTACATTATTTGATAAATCTTAACTACAATAGTACTTTCAGAATACTTCAGGAATAATTCTATTATGCAGAAATTTTCATTTAGAATAGTTTCTGACAGTAATTTCAAACTATTTTTTTCAAATGGAAAAGATTAAAAAAATCTTAAAATCAACCATATATAAATGTGTATATATATGTATATATATACCATATATAATGGATTTTATAATACGTTAACATAAAGAGTAATATATGAGACAATTTTTACTCAAAATTATTTAGTATACTTACCAATGTACTATTTGCTACTACTTGGCTAAGTTCTGGAAGTGAATTTTTAGCATATACTGAAATGGTGACTTCACCCCCAGTCTGATGCCAGTCATGTCTACATGCAACAACTTTTTTTCCCTGCAATACAAGAAAAACCTTATGAATTTATAATGACCTCTAAAAAAGAGGAAGCTGGCCCAAATAACTGAGAAAAAATAACCATGTGCAACTGACCCCTTAGTGTTTTTAAGGGCAAGCGACTTCTTGGGGCACCTAGGTGGCTCAGTCAGTTGAGCGTCCGACTTCGGCTCAGGTCATGATTTCATGGTTTGTGGGTTCAAGCCCCATATCAAGCTCTGTGCTGACCACTCGGAGCCTTGAGCCTGCTTCAGATTCTGTGTCTCCCTCTCTCTCTGCCTCTTACCTGCTCATGCTCATGCTCTGTCTCTCTCTCAATAATAAACATTAAAAAAAAAAAAAAAAAGGCAAGCGACTTCTGAAGTTCTCACCCAAAAGTTTAAACAATAAAATATATGATAATACAAAGAATCTTTATAGTTTTATGGTTGGAGAACATGCTTATTTTTCCTTTTTTTTTTCCTTTTTCTTTTGGAGTCATAGCATTAATATACATTGAAAAAGACAACTGATAATTCCTACTAAACTTTATCCAAGTTTAACACTTCTGAAATCCACTAAACATAGTCATAAAAACGTTCTCTGAAGACTAAAAGAAGACATTTGCTTAATGAAATAATCCAGACATCTTAACCTCATGCATAAAAACCTCCCTTATTTTCTATAAATTGGAATTTGACTACGAATTGAAATTTCCAATTTTCACAAAGTGGAACTAATTGACTACTTACAACTATCTGCGACATGTTTCAAATAATTATTTTCCTCCCATAATAAAATGCAGAAAAAAGTGGGGATTTGTAGAAGTAATGTTTTGGTTATTATTATGGAAATAATTATTATCTACCAGTAGAACACTATGCTTTATCAATGACTGTTTTAAAAAGAGACAAATTGTGATTTGTTTTATAAATGAGAACTTAGCTACATGATGCAGGAAACCGTGAGACACTACTGTTGAAAAAGTAGTATTTACAATTTTGTACAATTATGCAAACTGAATTTAAAGTAATAGCACTTACATTTTGTGCCCTAGCTATAGCTTAGACACTTAATACTTAATAACTGCATGCATTAAAAAATAACAAAAACATCATTTTATCAAGTGTCATACTTCTGCATATAATAGAAAACACTTAATTTTTAAGCTACAACTTTTAAACTTTAGGTCCTTGGGGGAAATACAGGGAGATTTTACTAAGTCTTTTTGCCAATAAAATGTTCCTGGAAGATTTGTGGTAGATGAATCATTATAACCTGAAGGATATATTTACACTTCCAAAACATATGTTATTAAAAATCAGAAAATACACAATATTCAAATGGAGAATGAACGAATCCCTAAAACGATCCGAAAATTTACAATTATTCTGTAAGTTAAAAGACACATATAATGAAAAGGTTGATTGTGTTAGTGGCTTTATTAGTGCCATTAAGCACATAAAACTAATTTAACGTATTATAAAATATATTACAGTAGCTAACACATACTTACTGGGCAATAAATCACTAGCTTGCTTATAATTTAATGGGATTTTGGACGCTTAAGTTGCACAGCCTAAATCTTTTAAAAAAATCTATCTAGGGAAGTAGGAACTAATGCTTTTTTTGTTGTTTTGATAAATTACCTTGTAGCAAGCAGAGGCATTCAAGGCAATTCTGACATGTTTGCCATCCTCCTCTTTGGCCACTAGATGGAATGTTTTTGCACTGTAAAAAGCTGAATAAAGTTTAAAGTGGCCAAAAGAGAACTGGAGGTCTAATTTATCAATAATCTCAAATGAATTCAAAAGTGATTTTTGAAAAGCAAAAAGTGGGAACAGGCAATGGAAATACAGACACACCATCTTCCATTCTGGCGTGCTTTAGTATTTCACAAAAACGGCACGCTTGCAGCATTGTACACAATGGCTACTTTGATCAAAGGGCAGTGTTCTGGGAGCTTGACTCAGTGTTTTAGGCACATGAAATCTTTACTGTATAAGACAGAAAAAATTTTTTTTCACTCTAAAGACAGAGTGATTTTTAATCTTTTAAAAATGACTCAGATGCATACGCCCCAATGTGTTACTTTGAAAAGGCTACTTACAGCATCCTTCTTAGTCCACGTGTGCTTCCCTGTTGTACAGCCCTCTTGGGCTAGGAATGTATTGAAATCTGAAGTTTTTCTTCTACAACAGCTCCAGTATTTCATCCTTTAAATTATCACAGAAAAACTTCAGAAATAAAATCTTAGAGCTACTTAAGTCCAGAAGTAGTACAGTGACAGTGTGAATTTACAAGATAAAGAAGTGTGCAAAGTCAGTATTCTACAAGGTGTCTAAGGTACTGAACAGTTAAAACTATCAGAAGACTAATCATTTTAAAACCAGAATGTCATTTATTGTAGCAATTTTGGAGCTCCTGAGTAAAGACACTTAAAACCATCAGAAATTTCCAAACCTGCTTTTCACTAATTGTTCACAATCCAGTTTTCTCGTAGAGCTACCAAAAAGTGGTATGACCAAAGATTTTAAATCCCCACATTTTAATAAGCCAGGAAAATGAAAATATGCAAAAAAGCTAAAAACTAACGTTTAACAACTGTGATGGTCAATCCTAAAGTAGGTGATACCCACTATTATTTGAGACTAAGAAGACAAAAATTAGAGTAAAATATTTCTATAAACTACAGCATAATACAGAAAGGGAGCTAACTCTCAACAGAGGGCCGTGGAAAGTGTGAGTTTTCTTGGACGCCACAATGTTGGTCAGTTAGTGCCCCAGCGCCAAAATTCTCAAAGTCCTGCAATGCACAGAACAGTTCATCAAACTAAAAACTATTCAGCCCAAATAGAGTATCCCACTGAAAAAGTAAGGAAATAAGGAAAAACATGAGGTTTGAGTCTCAATGACCACTTAACTGTAATATTGTTTCAGTTTTATCATGTGTAAAAAGAAAAAACCCACATTCTAGGTGACTCTAAAGATGTTAGATGTGATAATGCTGCATGGCAAATAATGCTTACAGGCATATTGAGTTTTGTAACCTCGACCATAAGGTTTTAATTAGTCATATAGTAAATTACCCTTCATGAAAAATAGGTACTCCAGAATGATATACACAGACTTCGTCTAGACTCTGTAGACCTTGATATGTCTAAAAGAGAAAAAGAAAGAAAATATTAGCTTAGTATCTCAACATTATATATCATAAACATCTGTAGTACTGGTGACCTCTAAGAA
Organism: Paguma larvata; assembly: GCA_030068075.1. Classification (NCBI taxonomy): domain Eukaryota; kingdom Metazoa; phylum Chordata; class Mammalia; order Carnivora; family Viverridae; genus Paguma; species Paguma larvata. The sequence goes on along the minus strand of CM057831.1, from coordinate 41,327,706 downwards.
CTATGCAAATGCTCAAGAAATAACAATATCCTAGAACATTCATAAATTCACCCCAGGCCATTCCAATAAGGAATGGGAAATAACTCCTTTCTGGCTATGCTTAAGTTTTAGTTCCCTGTGAAAAAGGCAAATAGAAAAGTAGGCAATGGGATACATTAAGATGCTCTCAGACTTTCAGGTATGAGGTCACATTCAAGCATATTCAGGTATTTAAGTTTATAGAATATTGAAACCAAGGAATTAGTATTCCCAACAGAAATACAGTTAAGACATGATTTATGTGTATAGGAAACTCTGTGTGGGCATTACAAATTAATAAGCAATTCTGGAAGTTCTAGGAGTGTTGCTGGTTTCTTATCCCTAGGAAGGGTAAAATGAGCTGCAGACCTATAAATATATCCAGGGTTTGTCTGGAAGATCCGGGCCCCACTGCTGCTGTAGGTGAAGGCCCTACAGATGAATTCACAAAAAGTTATGTTAATAAAACACAGATGCAGCCAGTAGTATATTTTCTACTTTGGTATTTATAGCAACCACCTACAAGGTAATACAGAAAATAAAATTCTGTATATTTACTTTTTGTAACTCCAAAGTACTGGGTTGACAAAATGCACATCTCCTAAAGATATTCCATAAGCACATAAAGCTGTATGTTAGATTCTGCACTTACCACTATTGCCCCTTCTCTTCTTCCCACCCTATTTCATGGCACCATATCCATTCAGTCTCCCAACGCAAAAAAAAAAAAAAAAAAAAGGTCCTCTGCAATTTGTTCTCTCCCTCCATCCATGTTTTCTATCACAAAGTCCTATCAATTTAGCTTGAAAATATCTATCAATTTGCTAACCTTCCTCATGATCACTAGCAGATTTTAGACAATGAGACTATACTAACAAGTTCTAACTCATTTACTACCTAATTAAAACATAGATCACTCTTTTATCTACAGTCCTTTAATACCGTCTACCTCATAATCTTGAACAGTTATCAATCAGTTCCAGGTGGTTTGTACATTTAAATGTGCCTCTATATATGGGGAAATATTCATGGCCTTAAAGTAAGCAGATTTCTTAAAAACAACAGAGTGCTAGTCAAAAATAATGGACAAATTGGATTTCATTAAAATTAGAAAGATTCTTTATCTAAAGCCATCATTAAGGGCATGAAAATGTATAGTATCTCTCTCTGACAAAGTACTTCCGGCTGAAGAATAAAAAAGAATTCCTAAAATCAGTAAGAAAAAACCAACTAACAGAAAGAAAAATAGGTATAAGATTTCAGACATTTCACAAAAGAGGATATCCAAGTGACCAATGAACATACAAAAAGGTACTCAACTTCATCATCAGCAAAGTGCAAATTAAAATCACACTGGGAACAGCACACACTAGGCCAGAATGGCGAAAATACGAAAGACTGATATGACAAAGCGTTCCCAAGGTGTAGAACAAATGGAATCAGCCGCATATACTGCTGGCAGGTGTGGAAATACGACTTTCTTGGAAAACTATGAGGAAATATCTGTTAAAACTGAACATATACTCTATGATCTGGAATTCCTTTTCTAGTCATATACCTAATAGAAATGTACGTACATGTCCCAAAGTCAGGCACAAACATGTTCACAGTAGCATTCATCAAAAAAAACGTCAAGGACAAAGACAAAGGGTAAGGTGACTGGCACACTGACACGACGGCGTATTTTAAAGCAATGAAAATGAACAAACTGCAGCTATATGCTGACAAAGACCACTCTAACATACACTTCATGAAGCAAAGGAAGACAGGCACAAGAGCACTTGGTCTGCAATCCTATTCCCATTAGGCTCAAAAATAGGCAAAACTACTCTATAGTGATAGAAAAATGTGGTTATTTTTGGGAGAAAACAGTAGTTGGGAAAAGGCATATGGAAGGGCTCTGTGTTGTGAAAATTCCTTGAGCTATAAACTTACTTACTTTTTAATGTTATTTTTCAATGAGAAAGAACACAAAAGTTCTTTAACGGCTTCCAAACCTACAGTAAACTCTAACTTTTGAGCCTGTAAAAGCCCTTCAAGGTCTGGCCCCTCCTCCTCTCTTTTAAGCTCAGCTCCACACCAACAAATTGTGTACCATGATTATTAACTGTTTATTGTTCCTGAAACTGCTCTCACCTCTGCCTGAGACACATTTTCCCTTTTGTCCATCTATAGCACTGGCACTCATTTTTCAAAATTCATCTCAGATGTTTTCTCTCTGATCTTGCTGCAGTATCCTACCACTTCCACGGTCTCCCCCAGCCCAGTACTCAATCACTCTCTTCTACCTACTGCTTCCACCTTATGAACATGTGAATACATTTCCATTCCCATCCCTAAATAAGCAAGGTGATCTCCAACTTAACATGAGGAAAAAGTACAAACCTGCTCCCCTAATCCTGTTTTCTCCTTCTTGGTTAATGGTGTCACCAGTCACCTAGCTGCTGGAGCCCCAAGTCCCCCTCGCTTAAAGTTCATTAGCAATTCCTGCTAATACTTAGAAATAGTTTTTATTCTGCATGATTTGTCATGAGCCACGGAGGCACTGTTCTAAGCATTCAAGATACAGCAAAGAACAACAAAACTGTTTCCTCACAAACGTTATATGAGAGGAGGAAGGGATGGGAAAGTTAGTTGGGACAGATGAGAAGCAAATACATATGCAAAAAAAGTTGCATGTTATAAGGTCATTAGTGCCCTGGAGAAAAAAGGGCAGTGAAAGTGGAGATGCTGGAGGGCACACAATTTTACAGAGAGGGGTGGGGAAAATCCTCGCTGCGATGTTTGAGTACATCCCACATTTAACCACTTCGAAAAAATACTCTCCAATCCCACTGCCTGGTCTTCTACAAATGCATCCTAGCTGGTCTTCCTTCCTCCAATTCCCCTATTACTCCATTATATTTACCATGTATCAGTCAAAGAGGTCTTTTTAAAATCTCTGCTTAAAACAGACAATGGCTTCCCATTATGCTTAAAAAGAAAAGGAAGGGAAAAAAAGCCCAAATCCATCATTATGCCCTAAAAAAACTGCCATGATCTTGCCCGCCTCTCTTACTCCTACCTTTCACACCAGTGACCAAGTCCCACAGACCTTTCTCATAAAGCTTGAACGGCCCAGCTTTAAAAGCTCTACACATACTGCTCTCATACCAATTTCAAGGTTTGTATAACTCACCTGCAACATTATTTAGATTTCTGATTTACTTTCACTTCCAAAAGGATTTTTCTGATAGCTTTATTTAACAGCTTTACTTGCCTTGTCTGTTATTTTCTTTATATCTACCTGAACTCATACTTAATTACATGTTATCCTTCTCCCTAAATTACAGGATAACCTCCACAACAGCAGAAAATTTTGCTTTACTTAATACTGTATTTCTAGCCTCTAAAGCAATGTCTGGCACACATTTACTGTGCTCAGTAAATGCTGGCTGAATTGGAATGACTTATTCCCATGATTCTATCAGATACGGTGTCTGTCAGAGACAGAGTCTCTTATATGTGTTCACAGCCCTAGCCCAAGCACACTGATCAACATATAATAGGCACCCAAAAGTTTGTTGAACTGAATCAGTAAACTGCACTCTCTTCTTTGACAATTAAAATTTTACTTCCATGATCCAACACAAATTTTACAAAATATACCTTTGAACACCCTCCATTTTTACATGAGGTCCCAATCTTAATTTCATCACTGTCTTCTTCTAAAACAAAGAAAAAGGAAACCAAATTAGAAACATTAAAATAGATACTTTAGTGTCATTCTTAAGTAACCTCTTTCATATAAGCATTTGAAGAAATAAACTAAATTTAAAAAATACTGTTATTCTAAAACAATTTTAAGGTATTAAGTTTTCTATGCGATCTTTTAGATAATATATTTAAAAAGCTAAGATGAAATCAACTATTGTGATTAGGTTTTGCCTATGACTCCAAATGATACATGACACACTTTTATTCTACAATGCAATACAATATCCAACATCTTAACCTCGTAAAAGGGAAATCATGAACTTTCCCTCATGGTGTAGAGTGTGGGTCAGAAAATATTGGATATATTTTATGTCATGCACAATGAAACATTTACGATTAGAAAATAAATTTAACTGTTAAAACAAGTGATGAATCACAGAAGAAAAAATTCTTAATTAAGTTTCTCATTTTAATACAGACATTATGGAAAAAACAATTCATTCTGAGATATTACTGGCATTTAGAAAGCAAAATAAATTCTTTATTACAATATGCTACCTTTTCTTTCATATTTATACACAGTGCACTACAGTGTCTCTTTTAGATAATTAGTTAATTGTACAGGAAAAAAAGTACAAAATAAAATCTTACCTTTTTTATTTTCTTCGTTCCCTGATGACAGTTTAAGTTTATCAAGTGCTTGTTTTAGGGAGGCAGATATTTTTAATTCCAAGTTTGTCATTGGTTCATCTGGGCTGGAGAATTTTTAAACTTGATTACCATTAGTGACATGCCAAAACATTTCTTTTCTTTCTTTTCCTTTTTTTTTTTTTTACTAAAAATAAATACACTAAGAGCCTATTTATAAAAAGAAGCCAAATGCCTCATGGATCAGGGTTTTTAGGGTTTTGTAAATGACTGCCATAATTGTATCTACACATCTATTTTTAACAAGAAAGTTCTGATATTAAAATAAGTCTCAAATAACCATGCTATTGCCAACACAGTAAATTATTAATGTATCCCTAATAGGAAGGGAATAAAGACTAAAATTCCAAGTTTGTCAAGAAGAGACCATGAAATACTTTTACATTCCATACTAAAGCAAAATGCTGGGCATAAAACTAACAGGAAATAAACATGTACTAAGTGAATCCATATTCCTACCAGTGGAGATAATTTGCTTAGTGTGGACACTAGTATATACATTTATACATTCATATATAATTCTATCACAAGACAATTTTAGTAGGATTAGAAATCAATACAATGCCCGCTAACACGTCAAAACGGTTAAGTGTTGTACATACAATTTATAAGGGCATTCAATAAGTATTAAGAATATTTATAAAAACAACAATAAAAATAGAAATGCTAGGTTATTCATTCCACATCCTTAATGGAAACAACTATTTAAGAAGATGTAGAAGTATTAACAAAGTATGTAAAAACCTGTGTTCTCATAATTTCTACAGTGTCACCAAATGAATTAGGACAAAATACTTTCTTTCACTTCTTCTTAAGTAAATTAGTAGTCCGTTATTTAAAGAAAATATTAATTCATACTGTCAATTACAGTAGACACTACTATGATACTTAAGAATAAGCCATGCAAAAATTGTCTTTTTGCATAATTTTTTAAACTGACAAATCAGTCAGCCAGGCATTTGATAAGTCTGTCATGATTATGAATAAGGTGAAGATGGAAATAAAAGTCATTCTAAGTAGTCTGGTTAAATAAACAAATGTCACAAGGTCTCTCAGTCTTCTTATCCTGGTCAAGTATTATTCAATATGGTATAAATTTCTAAATAAATTTACCTAAATGTAAGATCAGTAAAAAAAAAGTCATGAAAAACATTAAGTCCATAGTGTGAATAAAAATATCAACCGGGGCCATATTTGAGGCCACAAATCATCTGTTTTTTTAAGTCTTATATTTTGTTCTAAAACAACACTCAAGTGCAACACGAAGAAGCCTGGTGTAACAGCGGTAGCCAACATGCATGTGCGAGAGTGCACACTAGAGTTTAGCTGACGAGGTGACTATGAAGAACCCGTGTCGTCTACTGCAAAATGAGCAAAGGGTACCTTAAAAGTGCTTTTAACAGATCTGGCATCTAAATCAAATAAATAAAAGTTTATAAGTAATAATATTATCAGTATTCGGGCATCAGTAAGAGAGGAGTGACCAGGCTTGTTACAAGTGACAAAGCACAGACAAATTAAAGAGAGAGGATTTAGGATTTGGCTCAATATAAAGAAAAATACACACTGACTTAGTAACAATAAAATGGAATGCTTTACACTAGTAAAAGTAAATTTCTCTTCAGTAGAATTATTTGAAAAGAAACTAAATATCCGTCTGTCAAGAATATCCTAAGAGATGTTCAAGAAAACAGCGCAAGAATGGAATGGAAGGCCTCTAAGTTCTTTTTCAACTCAAACTAATTCCCAGGCAACAATTCCTTTATAGAATTTCACCATGCCACAGTGAAAAAGACATGTCAAGTCACAAGAGAGATGTGTGGCTCTTCTGCTCTGGACAAAATTATGACAACACAGTGAACACACATGCAATGGAAGTTTACTGTGTACATGTCCTCAAGATGAAGGGGAATAAAAATAAAAGGTATACTTTAGGGAAAACCAAACAGATCTACACAAGAGCTATAAATGGTATTACATAAAATCCTCAAAAACCAGGATCAAATACTATTATTACAAATGTATAAAGTTTACCTTGGCCTTTTTATTGCTTCTACTGGTTTAGGGGCTTGAATGATGTGCTCCTGAAACTTGGGTTTCAGTTCAGAAAGTTCCTTCTTCTCAGTAGTCTTGACTTCAGGTTTGACTGGCTCAGGCGGCTTCTCACTATTATGCCTACCTTTCGTACAGCCCTGTAAGTGACAGATAAGAGTTAGCCTATCATGGGTTTCACATGCCCTGACAGACAAATTAGTTTTCAATTCTTTATTAATAAATTCTCTTGTATGCTTTCTCTACTTTCATCACACTTAAGAAACTAAAAATACAACTCTAAATCTGCAATATTTGTAAATGAGTTCTTACATCTGAGTGTATTTTAAAAGAAGCCTTCAAATTATGCTTCATAAATATCTACTTATACTATACATATATCATAAACTTGTTTACAGTAAACAAATTCTGGAGATCTCACACAGAATTCTACAAATTGTTTACACAAAAGGGCCTTGATTTGAGCCCTAGTTTTTCTACTTATGAGCCATATGACCTTGAGTAAGTTAATCTTTTTAAACCTGTTTTCTCACCAGTAAAATGGAGCTTATGGCACTTGAGAGAATTAAGTAAAAGAATAGAGTATTTGTCAAATCTGGCAGGTGGTAAATGGTCAACAAATGCTAGCGATCTTTTTCCACATTCCATGGAGTCATACGTGCATTTTTAACATCCTTAAAATCATAACTTTAGTGGCATGTCATTTCATTAACAGCTTTTGTTTTCTTTCTTAAGGGCATACAAAATAAATAGAATATCTTGGTGCATCTTAAATTAGATAATAATGTATCGTTCCTCACTAAAAATGCCTTAAATTGTTACCTCCCACTTCTTTCTTGATGTACTTTAAAGACTATTAACACCAAGGACAAACCTAAATTGACATGTGGGTAATTAATATCTTGAAACTTTTATTTCTAAAACGATAAATTCCTTATTCCTATCAAGGAGGTGAGCTCCACTTTAAAAGAAAGATCTATCTGCAAGTTAGGACTACTTAATAGATGTCCAAAACTCAGACTCCTCAATCTGGAGCTTCACATTACATGTACATCCTCAGGAGAGAATCTAGGAAAAAAACTAATACTTACTGCAATGCTTAAAAAATCAGAAAAATCAGTTGTTCTTCTCTTACAGCAAGACCAACCCTATGAAACAGGAGAAAAAAATTGAAAATGGAATTTGCATAGAACTGCAACCCACTAAAAGTCCCCTTGCACTTATCTCCTTGAATTTCAGTGACTGGCACATAAACAGATTTCACAGTTGTAAAGTATTATAAACGATTCATCTATTCAAGTGAAACAATTTTTAGTCTTTGATTTAAAAAAACTAATTAACCAATGTTAGAGATGATTTGTGTTTTCATTGATCACAAGAGGAAGCACCTTAAAATAGGGTAACGGAAATTGCTTCTGTTTTCAAGACTAGTAATTGTTTTTAGAATAGCAACACTTTTATAATTTCTAAAAATATCATATATTTTAAAGGATCTGGGGAGCAAGTGAAGTGCTTTACTTTAAAAATTTTTACCTTAGAGATGATTGTAACAATTCAGCTTCCAGAGAACCTACTAGCTGTTCCCTAACAATAAGCATTCTATGTTGTTTTCAGAACAACATAGACTGATTAGCATAGCAGCCTAAGAATTGCTAGGTCTTTGAAGGTTAAATTATCTTTTCAGTGACAAGCATAAAAACAGAAATTCTAATGCCGTGTGCAATTTCTAAACAAAATACCAAGTGGCTTACCAAAAAATGGCTTTAAGCTGATATCCGTAATTCCAATGTAGTACAGAGAAAAAGAAAATAAAAATGCGGCAGTTTCAAAATGTGGGATGTTTCAAATTATACTAAGGGCTAGGATCTGCACATATGCATTTGGGCCTTACTGCTTTTCTCAAGATAATGTATGAAGAATTTGGTAATGATTTTTTTTCCCCACACTAGGCATTTACAAAATTATTTCTTTTTTAAAGTTTGAGAGACAGCGAGCACACATGTGTGAGCAGAGGAGGGGCAGAGGGGGAGAAAGAGAGACAGACAGAATATCCCAAGCAGCTTCTGCGCTGCAGGCTATGCACCCATGGGCCTCGATCCCACAAACTGGGAGATCTTGATCTGAGCCAAAATCAAGGGATGGATGCTTAACCAACTGAGCCACCCAGGCACTCCCAAAATTATTTTAAAGAAAATGTTAAATATGCTATAATTCAAATTTTCTTTTATTTTGAAATTAAATTATCTTTTACTCTGAATTGAAATATAGATGAAAACCTCTAACAATGAAACACAGAATTTAGTTAGTATTGATAATATAGTCATCAGAAAAGTCATTCTACACGAGAAAAAGCTTTATTGTCTTGCACATAAAGAAAAAATAACAGCAGATATTCTGGGGATACCAGGATATATATACCTGACATAGACGAGCTGTTCCCAAATATCAATCTGGGATAATGGCAGTCCCCGTAAAATAAAAAATGAAGGATAAATTTATGTAAGTATAAGGTTGTTTCTTAAGAGGGACTGTCTCTTTTCTTTGCCTATGCCACTTCTAATTGGAGAACTAAAATGTTCTTTCTAATTTCTCATTTGCCAATTAACGGCAACAGTAGCCATACACGGATTTATGTATTTGTGCTGTGAAATTCAATAGTCTTACAAAGTATAGGTCTTCAAGAAACGTTCATAGAGACTATAATGAACAGTAGGATTGAAAGAGAGAAAACAAAATTACTTCAAAGTGAGATCATTAAGATTAATTCAACAGGGCGATTAACAGCTGGGTAGTAAAAAAAGAGCAGCAGGAAAGTTGAGAGGCTATTTCTGGAATAAGAGTTCACATTAAAAACTGGTGCGCAGTAGCAAATGAGACACATAAATGGAAATATTTTGTAGAAGCCACTGGCACAGAGATGACATTTAAGGACAGAAATGAATGAACTAAATGAGAGAACAGGAAACCAAACACAGAAGTGAAGTAAGCTTATGGTTAGGAGATACAAAAATATCATAGGAGAAGAAAGAGAAAAACATACAGTAAGAAAAATAAACACATAATAAATGGCAGCCCAGGAAAGATATAGAATACCCCCACTCCTCTGCAAAAGTAAATTTTCCCACAGAGCACAGTTTCCATCCCCAAAAGAGTTTGTAAAGCAGCTAAAAAGATGTAAGGAAGAGTCAGGTCTCAACTTGCCCTATTCTGTTTTCCTCACTTAGAACTAACCAGACTCATATAAACTTCTGTTATGTGTTTATATCTTTATTTACACTTGGCTATCTAACAGTTAAATACCAAAAGGGTCCACCTACTCCCTGGAAGGTTTAATTAGAAATTCGGGGTGCATGAGTGGCTCAGTCAGTCAAGCATCTGACTCTTGACTTCGGCTCAGGTCACGATCTCATGGTTCCTAGGTTGGAGCCACGTCGGGCTCTGCAATGGCAGTGCAGAGGCTGGTTGGGATTCTCTGCCTACCCCTCCCTGACTCGTGCTCTCGCTCTGCTTGCTCTCTCTACTCTGAAAATAAACTTAAAAAAAATTCAAAAGGCATCAACAATATTTAAACATGTAAGACTGTTTAAGTTCCTAAAAACAAAAGTACACCAAAACCTAAAACCATGGCAGCCACAATGCAACATTTTCATGTTATCTACTGAGATAGGAACGTACCACGTTAACATAAATTTTTAAAAACAATAAACTCGCCAAGAAAAACCTGATCAGACAACATTCTATTATTTCTCTAATACTCCAGAACATCAAGAAAGTACAGGTGGAGGGGTGCCTGGGTGGCTCAGTCGGTTGAGCGGCCGACTTCGGCTCAGGTTATGGTCTCACCGTCTGTGAGTTCAAGCCCCACATCAGGTCTGTGCTGACAGCTCAGAGCCTGGAGCCTGCTTTGGATTCTGTGTCTCCCTCTCTCTGCCGTTCTCCTGCTCATGCTCTGTCTCTATGTCTCAAAAATAAATAAATGTTAAAAATATTAAAAAAAAAAAAAAAAAGAAAGTACAGGTGGAAAACAGGTGGTATCTCTGTCTGTCCTGCGACTGGCACCCTTTACTGCTGGTAACAATCTTCCCTCAAATTCAGAGCTGCTCGTATTAGACAGCAGCTGCCCAACAGACTGGGAAACTAACATTCAATACAACTGCTTTCACTTCTCCTCAAAAACCGAAATGGGAGGAATGAAGGGCACAGAAAATGAGAGCTGGGATGGAAATAACCTAATTTTATACTTGGGAAAGACCTTAAGATCACTGCCTACTGTCTCTGCCTTTAGTGGAGTACTTGCTTAAAGCACCACAAAATGGTCATTAAGAAAGCAAAAAGTCACAAGCTGAGGAAAAAAGATGAGAAAATATATAGTACTGCATCTCTGAATTTAAGATACAAATATGAAAAGACTGAAATATACCAAGTTCTCACCTTTAAGGCATCATGGAAGACTGGAACACCTGGGTGGTACGTGCAAGCATCTGGTCAGAAACAAAGAAGAAAGGAAAAAAATAACTTTAAAATGAAGAAAAATCATTATTTTCTTCAGGTGTTAACATTTAATTCTTTTTCCAAATGCAGGTAATACTTTGCTTTTCCTTAAAAATCACAAATGCTCAAGTTAAATCCATGGCACACATGGGTCCATGCTTAATAAAATATTGTATTAAAACAGTAACAGTTAAGGGGGGCTCCTGGGTGGCTCAGTTGGTTAAGCATCAGACTTCAGCTCATGTCATGATTTCACAGTCTGTGGGTTCAAGACCCACGCTGGGCTTTGTGCTGACAGCTGGGAGCCAAGAGCCCGGAGCCTGCTTCAGATTCTGTTTCTCCCTCTGTCTCTCAAAAATAAAGAAACATTAAAACAAAACAAAACAGAACTTAAAACAGTAATAGTTAAAATTCTAATTCAAGAGTATGACAGCTGTAGATAAAAATAATACGGACTAGTGCAAGTATAACAAACTGTATTCTATTCCTTTATCTAGATACAAAATACATTTAAAAAAAGTTTAAGTTCTAAGGTCTGTTTTCAGGGTTGTCACTGATTGTTATTCTGTATTTCCCTCCCCTCCCCGTTAACCATCAATTTCTACTAATTCTTTTATGAAAATGGGCTTAATAGAGACGGCAATATTAAGTATTACATTAAAAAACCAGATGATAATAATAAATATTTACTGACAAGACACAATCATGAGCTTAGAAAGAACAGGTCAGCTCCGCATCTGTGCAATTTTCTTAGAAGGCTACTTTGCCCCGTCTTTCCTTGTGTGCTTAGTTTTCAATTGCCCACCTCTGATTCCTCGTGTTGCCTTAAAGTGATTAATTTCTGGTACTTACAGAAATCCTCCTACCCCTATAGTAATAGCCAGTATAGTTTATTAATTAAGGGTAGTAGTGGAATTAAGGGCTGAAAAAGGAGATTCAAAGTAGAAATGAATAAGCAGAGGGATATGAAGTTGAGAACAGAATCAAAGAGAGAACAGAGTATTTTCAAATACCAAACGTCCATACAGAGGCATAAAAACATAACGCACAACACACCAAGAGGTATTAATCATAATAATGGTCAGTTCAGGCAGAATGGTAGCAGGTGTGAGTCAGGTCTTAACCATTCAACTAGTAGGAACAAAATTTGAAAATCACTTCTTTCAAATATAAATAACAAACAGACGGTCATTTGCCTCCCTAGCTTTTATCAGGTTTACCAGTTTTGTTCAAAGTTAAATTTTAAGGGTAAGAAAACTACAAAATAGAAGTTAGGAGTTAAGGAAATGAAAATACTGGGTCTTGGGTCTGACCGATGCTCAAATTTTTGTTCTGCCCTTTAGTAACCAATTCAGTTTCCTTATGTATGTGGCCTAAGTAAAAAACTGTGAAGTGGTGCTTTGTCCAAAATAAGTGTTTAACGCGTGAAAGATACCGTGCCTCTTATAAACATTAAGTTAGCTTGTGTTTCAAACTAAAGCCTCGTACCAGCTTAGAAGGAAAAGTTTTTATTTTTATCAATACAAAGGTCAAACCTCTCCCATTCTATAAAACTTTCTCCTAATCAACTCCACTGTTTGTTATTAGCTCTTATCTTCTACTTATCTCCATTTTCTTACCTTTCCGCTCAGTCAAGCAATTTACTTGAAGTTAAGTCTCTAACCCGAATTTTGCTAAAGCAACTACATTTTCAGCATCCTTACTGGAGCTCCCTGCTGAATTTGGCACTGTTGAGCACACCATGCTTGAGTGTCTACTATGATTTTCCCACTCTCCTCCACTCTCATCTCTTTCGTAGGCATTATACCATCACACAACACACACACACACACACACACACACACACACACACAGCTGACTTCCAAAAAATGCTGTATCTCCCCCTTAATTTCAGGCTGGTATATAACATTCCATAAACATACATGCTTACTTGGGAACATTATTGTCCCAGTCAACAAAGCATCAGTCTTTCCTCTTTACTTAACGTTTAAAAGTAGAATACGTGCAGACGCTAAGGTCTTTTTATGCAGGTTGCCAACAGCGGGGGTTTAAAATGTCTTTTTCCTCAATTCTGTCATCCACTGAAATCTCACAGTTTTCTCTTTGAGTAACATCATATTATCATAAAAACGTTGGGGGTATCTGGGTGGCTCAATCGATTAAGCGTCAGATTTCGGCTCAGGTAAAAATCTTGGCATTTGTGGATTCGAGCCCCTCACTGGGCTCTGTGCTGACAGCTCAGAGCCTGGAGCCTGCTTTGGAATTTGTGTCTGCTTCTCCCTTGCTCGTGCTGTCTCTCAAAAAATAAACTAAAACGTTAAAAAAATTTTTTTTAAATCGTAAAAACATCATGACAGTAACATGAGTATTACACTGAGACTGAAAGGCTAGATTCTATTTTATCCATAGACTCTTGCCAAGAGTCTCATTTTAAATTATGTCACCAATTCACGAGTGCACGAAGTAAAGTACTTCAGACATCTCAAAGGTGGAAAAAATTGTCAAAGGCGTCTATTTTAATTCCCTTCTCAATGCAGGAACCATGCTGCTACCATGTTGAACCCAGCTTCTCTATTAAATAGGTCTAATAATACGCACTTCATAGGGATATCCTGGAGATTAAATGAGATGATGTAATAAATGACAGAACAACGTCTGAGGTATAGAAAACACAGAATTACTGCTAGTTGAATTCGACAAAGTGGTGTCACTTCCTGCAATAGTCAAGAAACCAACTCACTCCATTCCATTCACCATTCAAAATTCAAATTCACGGACTGTTCATCTAGTCGAGTCACTAACGTTCACTTTACATCCTTAACTGTACACCTAGGAAAACTTTATCCTTAAGATGGCAGGTAATTAAAATTGCAGGACCACAGCTGAAACAGGCAACAAATACGGCTACTAAGGATAACGAATGTACCATTCACCCGGCCAGATACATCAAAACTTAAAAATACAGACTAATTTTCCTAACCCACAACACTTAAGGAAAAAAAAAAAAAAAGGAACTTTGTAACTTTGTCGACAGAACAAGCCCAGAACAAGACTTTGGAAAAAACACACTTCTATACTAAGACGGCGTGCCGAACTTAAATGCTAAAATAACTCGCCTACCGGCCAACCCTCCCATCCGTCTCTGGCTCACACTCTCCCACACTCCCTCACTCACACACACCAACCGCTAAGCGAGCTCTGTAGCACCAGGTTAACTTTGCTTCCCCAAAGAGACTGGTGGGGGCGGGGGGATAAAGATGTTCTAAATTCCAGGCGAATCCGCGAGCGAGCGGACGGCCGGGAGACACGTGGGAGCCGGGAAAGTGGGTCCGTGGGTCCGCGCGGCTGCAGGGAGAGGGTCGGACGCCGTTGCCGAGCGGCCCCGCGCACGGGCAGGCGGGCTGATAGGACCGCCCGGAGGGACCCGGACGAGGGCAGCGCGGCGACGGCTCGCGGGCGGACCCCGGGACGCCCTTGGGCCAAGGGCGTCCCCCGGGTGAGGTGGACACCGGAGGGCGGGCCGGCGGCGCGTTCCTCTTACCGTCGCAGTTGGTCTCGGGATCGAAGCGCTGGCCGCAGCCCCGGTTGTAGCACAGTAGGGCCATTTTCTTTCCCCACCGTTACGGGTCGGAACCAAACACAGGAATGAGCGAGAGGATGCGCTTCCAACCCCACTGTCGCAACCACCGGTCTGACGGCTGGGGCGGCTGCCGGCTTCCGGAAACGGCCGGTTCCGCTTCAGGAACCTTCGCGAATTTTCCGGTCGCGCAGGCGCAGAGATAGGAAGAGGCGGAGGGAGTGGTGGGAGGCCGGGCGGTAGCCGGGACGCCGAGGGTCGGCCTTCGGAGAGTGGCGGCGGGGCGGGGAGCTGGCGTCCGGATATTTGAAGAGGAGAAGCCCTAAAGGCAGAAAGCGATGCCATCCGAGGGACTGACGTGCTCACTCCAGATTTCGTCACTGATTGCGGCTCTGTCGCGCAGCCACCCAGCGGGCTTGCTCTAGCATCGCAGCCTCCTTGCTTTTGAGACTAGTATAATCACGGCATTGTTCTGTTCGCCCCCTAGCTGCTCCAGTGTAGGTGCAGAAGTCTAGAGTATTTCCGAGTCCTCTGCCTAGAACGTGGAAGCTTGACAAACGACGAGAGGCCTGGTGGACCAATCTCCCCGGGTGATTGTGTGTCCGCTGACCCGGTCTTTGGAGCACTGGAGAAGCGCAGGCATCGGGAGCAATTGTGGTAACTGAGGTCAAGTCACTTTGAAAATACAAAGCACTTAAAATCAGAGTATCTAAAGTATTGATCAAATACAGTGCTAGAAGTGGTCACTATTGCTCTAAGACCCTGGGGGTAAATCGTTGCTCTTTCATGTGAGACTCCATATTTGATCAGTGTGCCAATACTTAATTCTTCAATCCTGAAACTGCTGATTTCATCAAATGCATTATTAAAAAAAAAAAAAAAAGCGTGGTAATACACTAACGGACACAAGTTACAAATACTAGTTCCAACTTGTGTATTTCCCAAACTAGGGCATTTGAAGTAAAACCAAACACTTCTTGATAACCGGTATAGGGACAGTCTTAGAATAGTAATATCAGCAGTTCTTAAGTAGAAATAAAAAGCTATACAACGTTTCTAGTGATCCCAAATCTTTGCGCTTAAAATCTTCTCACTCTCGTAAAAAAGGCTTGTCACTTTCCCATAATCTCTTCCTCTTTTTATATCTAGAATTGTTAAAGTTTTATACAGTAATCTTAACATAGAGATATACAGTGTAGTATTCTTCGTGTAACCTAACCTGAGTGTTTTTCTGTTTCATAATCATTATAAATGGAGTTGAATAAATTGGCACTTATGGCCAGATTTCTGTCCAGGATAAGTTTTGCGAAGTGGCAGTACTGGGGCAAAGGGCATAAATCTTTTAAAATAAATTTAAGATTTTAAAGATAAGTATAGCCAATTGTTTCCAGTAGGTGGCACCAATTTTCAATTTCACCAGCCACGGATTGGAGGAACAGACCATAGAAATTAATCTTACGCAATTAGAGAGATGGAGATGTTTAAAGTTTTGGTTGTGGTTAAATTCGTGGTCTGAGTGTCCTACTACCAATGCAACATTATCAGGATTATTAGTAAGTTTTTTCAAACACTTTTTTATGTTTACCGTCACTTTTTTCAGCTATAACATTTTACAATCAGAAAATAATACTTATAGTAGATAATTCAAAAATGCAGAAATACATCAGGAACAAAACCAATAATCCTGTCACCTAGCAATAAGTACTGTATCACTACAATAACCCATTGATAAATTTGTTTCCAGTCTCCCCCCACATTTATTTGATATGAATATTAAACAAATTTAAAAAAACAGCAACAGAAAACCCCTAAGAATTGGAGTCATAATGTATATGGAAGTTTATATTCCTCTTTTGGCTATGAAATTTAATCATTAAGAGAACAGAGACAGAACATTCCACTCCATTTCCACACTCCAGTGTTGACAACCACAAACTGCTGGAGAAACTTTGTGGTGGTAACACTGCATAATATATAATATATAATTTATATAGCTTTAAATCCAGGTCCCATTCCCACCCCTAACAGACACATACTGTTACACAGAATCTTGAGATTTTCCCCATGTTATGAAAGCAATGCTATAGAATAGCTGGGAGTGGACTTTGGGGGCGTCTGGGTGGCTCATTTGGTTGAGCATCTGACTCTTGATTTCAGTCAGGTCATGATCTCAGGGTTGTGAGATTGAGCCCCACTGTGGGGTCTGTGCTGGCCGTGGAGCCTGCTCAAGGCTCTCTCTCTCTCTCTCTCTCTCTCTCTCTCTCTCTCTCTTGTTTCTCTCTCTCTTCCCCCCACCTGCTCTCCCCCACCTATGCGTCCTCTCTCTTTCTCAAGTAAACAAATAAAATAAAAAATCTTTAAAAAGAGAAAGCGTTGGTCTCAGACCAGCATTCAGATCCTAACTCTCCAATGTAGTAGCCAATAATCTTTGCAGGAAATCTCTTTGGGCTTCCTGGATATCTGTCCACAGCAGGACTTGACCTGGCTAGCTAACTACAGCAGGAAGTCCAATCTTAGGGCTTGAAAAGCGATTTTAACTTATCTTGATTAGTCATGTAATATTGAGCATATATATTTATCTCCATTTTCTCCTCAGATCCCACTAAAACTGTGGCAAAGGAATAAATATATTAAACAATAAATGAAAGTAAAAATTTAAAAATATATAAACTCGCAAGACAAATTTGAATAAGGTATTGCAACAAATCATATCAACAAATTTTGTTTTAATTTTGTCTTTATCTTGGTGTTTAGGAACATTTGTGTTTTTGTTCAAACCATCCCCTGTATAGTAGTACCTAATTATCGCTTACTTTTTTCTTACTTAGGCATTCCTACTCACTTTTCAGATTTGACTGATTTTGACATTTAGTTGTTTCCAGTGGGACAATCAGTGAGATTACTACCCTTCTTTCTTCCTTCTCCTCCCCTTTTATTTGTTAGTTTTTTCTACTCTGTTGAAAAATGCAGCATTTGCATATGAGTCTTGCATCCAGATACCTAGCTTTATTATTTATTATTTAAATATATTATTAATATATTATTGGTTAATATGTAAATATACATTTATCAAATCTACCTAAATGTATTTATTTATAATAAATATATTAAAAAATATTTTCACTGGTCACTACTAGTCTTTCAGCTGAGGTTTCCTTGTCCAATGAAGCTTATTTTCTAGTAGATTTAGGCAGGAATCATTTATGAAAACAATATTCCCTGGTCTCTTACGTGTTTAAAATAGCTTCTTTTATAGGCCTGAAACTTGAAGGAGCTCTTGAGTGGAAGTAAAATCCTTAGTTCATACTAAGAGTTCGGAATTACTTAGTTCATACTAAGTTCAGAATTTACACTGAATTACTGAACTAATTTTTTTTTTTTTTTGTGACGAAGCCTATGTGGAATCAAATGTAAAACAAAATGAAAGAGAAAAACCTTGTTGTGGCAGTGTATGTTTTCTGTTTGCTGGCCCGATCAATCGAACTTTTAGAAATATCCTGAACTTATTTCACTGCGCCGTAAATCAATATAAATGTCCTACAACAGTATTGCACCTTTTGTAAATGATTCTTCCAAAGTTTGGTTACTTTTTTTCAAAATAAATGGAATATCGTTAGCTGAATAGTTAATAAAATTTGGATTGCCAAAAACCTTTCAGTTTTTGAAGTCCTTAGACAATCGCAATTAAAAAAAAAACACAACAAAGAATACAAGTAAAAATTACATTGAAATTTATCCCCACAAAGGGAGGAAATATAAATAAATAATAAGAGAGACTAGAGACGATTATTTTGTATTTTAAAAACCATACATGGGGCACCTGTGTGGCACAGTTGGGTTGAGGGTCCAACTCTTGATTTCAGCTCAAGTCATGATCCCGGAGTCACGGGATACACCCCTGCATCGGGAATCCACGCTGAGTATGGAGCTTGCTTAAGATTCTGTCTCCTTCTGCTCCACTCCCCTGCTTTCGTGCTCTCTCTCTCTCAAAATAAAAATAAAACAAGCAAACAAACACACAGTGATGTTTATACTCTAGAATGTGGGCACACGGTTATCTGAAGAGTGCAACTTTTCTAATGTTACCCCATATTTGAATTTCAGTATAGGCAGGAATCCCAACAGAAGTCATTGTGAAGTACGTTTTCTTATAAGTTCTCATTTATTTATATCTTTACCTTTTAATTCACATCTTAGATCATGTCCTTATTAGTTTTAATAGTGTAACAAAACAGGAGGTGAGATTCATTCATGTTTTGTGCTCCTCCTCACGTTCTCGTGGGGGATATGTTTTCCTCCAGTCCTTGTGGATGTAACCTGACATCTCGTTCGTCTGCATCACATACCTTTCTCTCTCCAGTCCCATGCTTCTGTGGCGCCAGGATTTGACATGCCTGTTAGCCATTCTGATGCATACCAACTTGGAAGTGGGGAGTGCATTGCAAGCAATGATGCAATCCTTGATCAGTTCTTAGATGGGGACTGTTAGATAAATGTTCCTGATTCTGTGTCTCAGGTCGACAGTGCTGACGTGTATTCTACAAGACTTCTTAGAGGAATTGACCCCCAGCTACTCACCGCAGTATTAACACTGCTCAATAATTTACCCTAGGTGTTAATCTTATTCCTTCCCTTGTTCTCCCAGTTTCCCATTCCTCTTCTT
This sequence comes from Paguma larvata, assembly GCA_030068075.1. Lineage (NCBI taxonomy): Eukaryota > Metazoa > Chordata > Mammalia > Carnivora > Viverridae > Paguma > Paguma larvata. Next base: position 41,308,501 of record CM057831.1, on the reverse strand, counting down.
TGGAATAATTTCCTAAAATAAACTGTTTACAAGCTTTCGTCTCCAGCTCTGTTTGCGCAAAGGATATAGGCTGAAAGAAATTAAAAGATGTGCATTTTTACTGAATATCTTTTAAATCTTCAAAAAATGAAATTTAACATATCTCAGAATTTTATAGACTGAATGCTTTCTGTTATTAGCAAAAGCAGAGACAACTTTACAGGCCAAAAGTTTGAAGCTATTGTCGATTAAGAATTGATTTCCTTGTACAGTAATTTCCGGCATTTCCATAACATTACATTTCCTACATTTCCATTACATTTCCGTAATGCTGCTTTTCCAAACAGTTCCAATTTTCCTTAAACTTTGGCTCTTTAGATGGTGCCTATGAGTGCTCAATGACTTGTTCAGATTTGAATAACCAAAATATAAAAATTTGTTGCTGACTTGTTACCTGCTTTTCTATAATCTTATTAATACAGAAATAATTACTAGGACTTACAGTTTCTACAAAATTTTATATGGATGGTCCTTATTTTGGAGTATTTTACATTTTTGTCTAAAGAGAAAGTCTATTTTTTGTGATAAAATCTTATATATCTTCTTTCCTTTCAAACTATGAGCTTATACAGTTTGTCAAAGTGGATAACAAAGACTTTTTTTAAAGAACATTAAGATGTATAAATCCACTTTAGATATCGAACTGAATGTAAGATCCTTGAAAGCAGGGATTTTTTTGTGTCTTTATTCACTATTATATCCTGAACGCCTAGAACAATGACTGACATAAGATATGCACTCAATAAATATTTGTCGAATAAATCGAATGAATGAATTTATATGTGCTCAATAGGAAAAGAACTAAAGGACAATAAATTCTAATTTAAAATATGGTCAATTACAACTAAATTTTTTCTTTGGCCTGTAGAATTTGGAGCAAAATTGAACAAAAATTTAAATACAGAAATTCATTGAGAGATATTTATATTACAATTAACAAAACAGTGTTAGACTCCAAAAAGATACAAAGTCCACGTAGACTGAAAGGTAAGTTTGCATGAAAGCAGCAGAAGGAATACTTTTAGGGTGATATCTATGTCTTTTTAAAATCAACTATGGATAATTCTGGACTCACTAAGTCTTGCAAAATTTAAGCAGTTATAAAATATAAATTTTTTTCCACAAGATGGCAGCAAAGATTTATTTTAGAATCACTGGAAACAGTAGTTATCCCAAATGATGTATATCTTTAAAAGCTACAATGTGTAAGGGATGTGGGGGATACTTTTTAAATTATTCCTTGGAGGTACCACTTCATTAGAAAGGTTTTGTCATTGGTACCTAGAGTTTCTGTGACTCTTTACACATGCCCTCTCTTTCATACCTTCCACTGCCATTTTTTTTTAACATACTTCCAGATTATTCTTAAATTAGAAATATGAACATGTCACTTTTTAATTAAAAAAAAAGACCAATAATTTTCTAAGCCATATGAAATAAAGAATAATATTTTTAGTTTATTCAGTCAACTTATTCAGTAACTATATTTTATGTGCAGGTTGCTATGATAGGTACTAGGAATAGAAACATGAATAATGCTTGGGGCTTTTCATTTTAGGAATTACAAACATGTATAGATAGAGCCGCAACAAAGCACTTACCTGGAAAAAAGTTTGATTTGGGGACTGGTGAGGCACAAAAGAGAAAGGAAGGTGAGAGATGAGTTTGTGTGTGGGGCATCAAGGTCTGGAATTCAGGGGAAAAAAGTCTAGGCTTGAGACAGCAGTTTGAGAATTAACATACAAGTATAATTGAAGGACATATAAATATAACTGGTGAATTTTTTTATTGACTCCCCAATTTACAAATTTATTCATGATAATTGCAAAACCTATTTTAAAACTATAGAAATGATTAATGTTAAATTCACCATATATATACATGTATATATATATTTGGACTTACACATAAATACAACTTAGCGGGTGTCTGGGGTGGCTTAGGGAAATAAGCGTTTGACTCCTGATTTAGACTCAGGTCATGGTCTCACAGTTTCCTGAGTTTGAGCCCCACGTCAGGCTCTGTGCTGACAGTGTGGAGCCTGCTTGAGATTCTCTCTTTTTCCCCCTCTCTCTGCCCCTTCCCTGCTTGTGCACTCTGTCTCTCTCAAAAATAAGTAAATAAACTTAAAAAAAATGTAGACACAACTTGTGCATACCCTGAATATTTGTCTATGTACATATAACAGATCATAATAAGGCCATCATATACAACCTTTTCTTGTAACTGCAATTCACCGAATAAGGTGAGATGGGGAAGCTGGAGGATGTGGCAGATGAGACTGAAAAAGACTGGCTGGGTAAAGGAAAGGGAAGCTGTCTGAGAACCCAGAGAACAGTGCCATGTATGACAAGAACTGAATGACTTTTAGGAATGGAATAATTTAGTGTCAAGTTCCACAGAAATGATTAGCTGCGAAGAGAACTGAACAATCGATTGCATTTGGCAATTCATATCCTGGATGGTGACCTCTGCCAGACCAGCGTTAGCCTGACTGCTATGCGACAATGAGGGATGAGAAGCAAGGAAGGGGTGGCAGTTGTCGTGAACCTTTCCTGTGAGAAGATTGTCATGAAATGGAAGAGAGTAAAGCATGATATAATTTGTAAAGAAATAACCTGGTGGACAAAGAGAGCTCTAAAATACAAGAAAAATAGAGATTAACCCATAAAACAAGATTCTGGAAATGGTCAGATGTGATAAAAACAAACAGGGGCGCCTGGGTGGCTCAGTTGGTTAAGCGGCCGACTTCGGCTCAGGTCATGATCTCACGGTCTGTGAGTTCGAGCCCCGTGTTAGGCTCTGTGCTGACAGCTCAGAGCCTGGAGCCTGCTTCGGTTTCTGTGTCTCCCTCTCTCTCTGCCCTTCCCCTGCTCATCACACTGTCTCTATGTCTCTCAAAAATAAATAAACGTTAAAAAAATTAAAGAAAAAACCAAACCAAACCAAAACAAACAAAAAACCCAAAAGCTAGGTGAAGTATTTGTTTATACACAAAAAGAATTTTGTTTTGTTTTGATTTTTCCTTTTGAGTATAGTTACGTTTTTAGGTGTAGGCATGAGAATCCCTTTCAAGGATCTTAACACTATGGTCTCAATCCTTTATTAATACACTTCAAGTGGCTCATATGTGAATCAAACTGAATTATTTCCTCTTGCCCTGGTATATCTATCCAATGATGTCCTTATTGCTTTGTTTACTCCATTCACTCTTCTCCTATTTCTTCTTGTTAAAAGCTTATATACTCTTTAAGGTCCATAACAAATTACACTTCCTACTGGAGCTATCCTCACCACATGATCTAGTTCAAGTATGACTTCTTATTATCTGGAACTTACAAGTTAGTCAATGTTATCTCCAGAAACACCACCAGTATAGACAGAATACTGGAGGAAAGCAAGGCAAATATAAATGGGGGTGGTAGTTCAAGAAGAACCTTCCCCGTACATGATCTTTCCTGGTTTGACAACATAAGAGAATCTTACAGGTAGTGAAAGGGGTTCTTTGCTTTTTAATTTGGCTCAGTAGTTTTAGAAAATATATTTAGTTCTTTTAAAGTTTAATTCAATCCACTGCTTTTTTAAAGCACAAATTTCACTCCTATTATTAAACATAAAATGTAAATGAAATTTGATTTGTCAATAAGATGTTTAATTTTTGCTTTAAGTTTCCAAAAAGTGGTTTGAAAATTTTATTAAGCTCGTACCTTATTAAGCTTAATAATAAGCTTAATAACTTTCATAACTCGTACCTTATTAAGTTTTTAACATTTGATCCATTGATTGTTTTTTGCCTATATAAAATATTATTGTTTTTAATATATGCTACTAGAATTTTCTTTGGTGACCATTATTTCCAACAAATCCAATGTGTTTGCATCAAATTAAATATATCCCAATGTTACCCCTAGAGTTTTATCTACTTACAAATGTATTTGCCTTGCTTATTTGTATCAGTCATATTCATCAAAATCTTAGATACGGAAAGTTTATATTCATTTGTTGGCTAATCTTAGGGAAAAAATATAGAACAATTGTTTTCAGATAGTTTAAGATTGAGCTAATGTCAAGGGTTGATTTGTTGTAGGGATGAGCCAATTCTTCCTTATTTTTTCAATCATTTTGTGTCTTAGCAATGTTTCTACTTCATTTTTAAACTATATAGTGTACTTTTTCTTAGAGTCTGAAAAATAAGTCAGCTTAAGAGATATCATTTAAGTAGATATTTAGAAATCATATATTTATTTGGTCAGTTATCTGTGATCCTGAATAATATATGCATAGGCTTTTTTCCATTTCCCAGAATAACTAAGGCAAAACAAATTATTTTTTGGAAATATTAGTGATAAAATACTCGTGAGTTGGTCATGAGATAATTGAATGAGGAATTCATAAAAATCAAAGCAGAATATGTTTGAAAGCTGAAGAGAAAATATATTGTAATACAAGAACAGAAATTTTAAATAAATATAGTTTCAGGAAAAATGTTCTAATACTAAAATCATGCTATGAAATATCCTCCCATGGGAAGCGTGAACACTTCAGTTATTCAAAACCAGCCTGGAAACAGCATTAAAAAATGTACCGTTGGGAGTAATTTTATACAGTGGTTGAGCTGACTGGGATCCTAATAGGCCTTTACCATATCTACTTGGTATGACTTAAATAAAACAGCAACTTTTACAGTATTTGCCATTGGAAAGTAGAAATTTAAAAATAATATGACCAGTGCAGGTAACATGACTCTTTTAATAAAATGCAGTCACATTTTACTAACCCATCAAATATCGGGAGTAATGACGATTTTCAAAGCATTTTGGAAATAAAAAATGTTATGAAGTGTTGTCAGGCTCCATTACACATTTTTATTCACACATATTACTTCTCTGGAAAAATAATTCTATAAGCTGAAAAGTGGGAAAGTAAGGGGGCTAATATAAGAAAAAGAAAAAAATAAATAACAGGGAAAGCAGAAAACATCTGCTAAGAACTCTGAAGGGCATCAGACTTATTTAATGAGTCCAGCTCCAGCTAACTAAGAATGTATTTTTATTCATTGGTAGCATTCCGATTGTCAAGATCTAGTACAAAGAATATTTCATTAGTGAAACTTTTGAGTATATGTTCCATAATATTTCACTTCATCTTTCATCTTTGGAAATAGGTAAATATGTCTGAAAATAACTACGTAAACTACAAACTCAGAAGTTGAGAATAGTTCTCTATGTTCTAAACATAGATTTCCCTAATAGCGTATTCCTATTTATTAAAAACTGGAAGTCCAAGGCTCTTTAAAAATATCAAAAGTCAACAAAATAATGTCTAAGTATATGCATGTTTAATCTTAAATTGAGCTATCTAATATGATTTCACAGTTTTAATAAGAGCTGTGAACCTGGGATCATTCTGTTCTTTTACATTCATTACTAAATATGACAAGAACACTTTGGTGCTTATCCTAGTTCAGGCTCTTTCCATTAAATAATCCCCACAAAAACTGAGATGGGTACTTTATTATTCCAAGTTTCAGATTATGCAAATGAGGCATAAAGGAGTTAATTAACTCACCTAAGTTATCACATCTGGAAGGTTGTGAAGATCTAATTCAAACCCAATCATTCATTCTAAATCCAGACAGAGTTCATGTTCTGGGGCTCTGTGTAAAGCATTTAAAATAAGATTATTTAATAGTATTTGGGCATTACAGATTTAATGCAACAGAGTACTGGTGTATTTTGTAGTAGTTGTGTAATTGTTATTTCTTCTTGGTAAGTGTTCTTTTGTAGCTTCAGTTAAGTCTTACTTTTACTCCAAGGTGCCTAATACAATGTCATTATAGAATTCCGTGGATACCTGATGTATATTTGTTGAACAAATTATGCCTTAAAATTTCACAGAGAAAGTTGCTCAGACAAAAGGAGGGGAAACAATATTGGAAAGCTATTTTTATTTTATGGAGTAAGTTTTTAAAATTTTTTGATTAAATTCTGGGGCACTGTGGTGTCTCAGTCAGTTAAGTGTCCAACTCTTGATTTTGGCTCAGGTCATAATCTCTTTGTTCATGGGTTCAAGCCCTGTATTAGGTTCTGTGCTGACAGAACAGAGCTTGCTTGGGATTCTCTCTCTCCCTTTCTCTCTGCACGCCACCGCTCTCTACCACTCAAGTGCTCTCTATCTCTTTCTGTCTCAAAAATAACTATTTTTAATTTTTTTAGTGTTTATTTATTTTTGAGAGAAAGAGACAGAGCATGAGCAGGGGAAGGGCAGAGAGAGGGAGACATAGAATCTGAAGCAGGCTCCAGGCTCTGAGCTGTCAGCACAGAACCCGACGCGGGGCTTGAACCCACAGATCGTGAGATCATGACCTGAGCCGAAATCGGAGGCTTAACTGACTGAGCCACCCAGGTGCCCCTATTTTTTAAAAAATTAATAAAATTCTAATTTTGTGATGATTGAAGATTCACATGCAACCTTAAAAAAATTAATACTGAGGGATCATGTACCCTTTACATGGTTTCTCTTCACATGGCAGTATTTTGTAAGACTATATAGATACTATGCTGAGGAAATCGAGATACAACCAATTCATCTTCAGTTTCCCTGGGTTTACATGTATTTACTGCATGTGTGCATATGTGAGTGCCTATTTAGCTGTATACAATTTTGTCACATGTATCAGTTCTGGTAACTGCCATCCCAATCAAGATATGAAACAGTTACATCACTACCAGAGTACCTGTTATACCCTTTTAAATGCCCTCCAGCTCCTCTGCCTTCTCTAATCCTTAACGACCACTAATTTGGTCTCTACCTTTATACTTTTGCCTTTTCTAGAATGTTATATAAGTGGAATTTTATAGTATGAAATCTTTTAGGATTTTTTTTTTTTCCATTCAGCATAATTCCCTGGAGACTTTTCCAAGTTGTCATATATATCAATACTTCATTGCTTTTTATTGCTGGGTAGTATTTCACGATGTGTATGTGTCACAATTTGTTCGACCTTTCATCCGCTGAAGTACATCTGAGTTGTTTTCCGTGTTTAGGTGTTACAGGTAAAGCTGGTATGAACATCTGTCTATAAGTTTTTGCATGAATGTAAGTAATCATTTCTCTGGGATAAATGTCCATGAGGGCAACTGGGGGGGAGGGGCATATACTAGGTGTGTGTTTAGCTTTATAAGAAAACTGCCAAACTATTCCATAGTGGCTGTGCTAATTCACATTCCCAGTGGCGATGTAGGAGTGATCTGGCATCTCTGTATACTTGCCAGTATTTGGCATTGTCGCTATTTTTAATTTTAGCCACCTGATACGTGTGTAATAAGTGCTCATTGTACTTTTAATTCTCATTATCCTGATGAAAAAATCATGTTGAACATTGTTTTACATGCCATCAGTTTATGCTCTTTGGTGGTTTGTAGATGGCCAATTGTATTTTATCCTTTGGAGACACGTCCATCAGTCTTTGTCTATTTTCTCATTGGATTATTCTTTACAGTTGAGTTTTGCAAGTCCTTTAATAATCTAGATACTTATTCTTTGTCTTTTTTATATTCTAAATACTAGTGCTTTGTGTGGTTTGCAAATATTTTCTCTCAGACTGTAGTTCATCTTAAAAATCTTTTAACAGAGTCTTCTGTAGAACAAAAGTTTTTAATTTTGATCAGGTCCGATTTATGTATTTTTCTTTTATGGATTGTCTTTTGTTTCTACTTAAGTTTCCCAAAGTTAATTCTAAAATATTATTAATTGTTTACATCATATGTGAGTTTTTATCAATATAAAAGAAGAATAAAATTGAGAAGTATAATAAAAAGCAGTTGAGTATTAATATCCTAATCATAAATATAAACTGGGTCTTGAATTTATAAAGCAGTTATTGGGTTTAAGATGGTCTTCAAATGATCTAGAATATACTTTATTAAATATCTTTAGAAATTAAATCATAATGTGAAAAAAATCTTATAGACCATAACCCCATAAATATGTGCACAAAACATCAATTTAGGAAATGCTGATCTTAGATGTTTCTATTTAAAAGCTGCAGCATAGTCTTGTGAAAATAAAATCTGCCTAAACATATTTGTAGACTTTTGAAAAAATGGGTATATATAATTTATCTACATTATTGCGTTAGTACAATTATTTTATTCTGAATGATTCACATAGAACCCTTGTGATCTAGAATCTGAATTCTCATTAGTACTATAATGTCCTTCTAAGACACAATGCACTTTGTATTATTTTTTCAACAAGTATTCACTGAATACCTCCTGCCTACTAGTATGGGGAGTGAAAATAAAATTAAGGCTTGGTCCCTGCCCTGGAGCAATTTATTAACCAAAACATTCACATTAAATTTGTAATATCAGGAGCTAGCACTTATCAAAAGCTTACTATTTCCAGCTCTATTCCAGGTTCTTTACTTGTGTTCCATCATTTACTCATACAAATAACCTTCTAAGGAAGATACTATTATTTTCCCTCTTTTACAGAAGTAACTGCCCCTAGCGGGCAGACAGTTTGAATAACCTGCCCAAGATCCCACAGCTAATAAAGGCAAAGTTACCACTGAAGCTGGGCAATCTGACTCAACAGTCTGTGCCTTTAATCTTTCCTCATTATTGTTTCCTTAGAAGGGAAATAATATCATGAGGCTGACTGACCAGCACCAACCTTTGTGTCAACTGATTCTATGGTTTACATTTTACTATCTTATACCCCTTTGCCAGTCCAATCAGCAGAATAACACAATCATTTTGGGAAATTATATATTTGGGGAAATTATTTGGTCACTATAATGGCCAAATTTGATTACATATTTGGGGAAATTCCTACTATTTAAACACCTTCAACTTTATTTGGGAAGTCTCATTAGGAGCCACGGTCCCTTTTTTGGACTGCTGTTGGTTGGACTGGTAATAGTATTGCATTTATGTGGAGGTTTTACTTCCTGACCGGCTATGTTGAAAAAAAAGGAATCAAGACAACAATGTATTATGTGATCGAATAAGCCTACTAGAGTTGAAAGTTATTTGGTTTATACTTATATATTTTAAAAGATATTTCTGTACTCAAGTCAAATTTGATTGTTGAGACTTTTAACATTCATGAATTAGTCCAGACAGGAGTAAAATTAGTTTTTTGTTAGTAACTTCAGCAATAATTATTAATAGGACTGGATAAAATATTTTTCAATAAGTGTACTTTTACTATTGCATAAAACATTCCAAATGTAAAATTTAGTTAACCCTTTTTCAGAGACGACTCAGTAATTTGGGCTTTTTCTTCCTCTAAGTCACTTAATTTATAGCATATCACTATAACATGGTTATAACATGGTTCATGGTTTAGTTGTCCCCATAACAAAGTGTATACTAATTCTTTGCTATCTCATAAGTTAATCTAATCAGTAAATTTTAGTGAGGGACTGTTTTCATTCGATTCAGAGACACATTCTCTCCACATCTTAACATTCTGAAATTGAGGTACATTGTATAATCCACGTTGAAAAAATTTTAAGGTAACATCACCTATTATTGGTTTATTATGTTGACGTTTTCATTACACTATTGAAATTTTTTTGTTTTTTTTTTAGTATAATTGACACACAATGTTACATTAGCCCAGGTGTACAACTTAGTGATTTGACAAGTTTACACATTATGCTATGATCACCACAAGTAGAACTGCCATCTGGCCCATTACGTCTCTGTGACAATATCATTGACTATCCTCTGTATATTCCACTGTTTATTCCCATGATGTACTCTTTCCATAACTGGAGGGCTCTCCCCTTCACCCATTTTGCCCAACCCCCACTCCTCTTCCCCCCCTCAACCATCAGTTTTTCTCTGTATTTAAAGTTCTGATTCTGTTTTTTGTTTATTAATTTTTAAGATCCCATTTATGGGTAGAATCATATGGTGTTTGTCTTTCTTAGTCTGACTTACTTTACCTAGCATAATACCCTCTAGTTCCATTCATGTTGTCTCAGTAGTACAGTCTCATCCTTTTTTATAGCGGTGTAATATTCCATTGTATGTATATTTCCTTATCCATTCATCTGGTGATGGATATTTAGGTTGTTTCCATGCCTTGGCTACTATAAATAATGCTGCAATAAACATAGTGGTGCATATATCTTTTCAAGTTAGTGTTTTTTCATTTTCTCTGGGTAAATACCCGTTAGTGAAATTATTGAATCCTATGGTATTTCTATTTTAAATGTCTTGTGGAACTCCCATACTGTTTTCCACAGTGGCCATACCAATTTTCATTCCCACCATCAGCGCACAAGGGTTCCTTTTCCTCCACATCCTTGCTAACACTTGTTTCTTGTCTTTTGATTGTAGCCATTATAACAGGCGTGAGGTGGTATCTCGTGGTTTTGATTTGCATTTCCCCGATGACGAATGATGTTGAGCATCTTTCCCGTGTCTCTTGGCCATCTGTATGTCTTCTTTGGAAAAATATCTCTCTGGGTCCTCTGCTCAGTTTCTAATCATAATCCATAATGAATCCCAAAACTTTGGTAAAGCAGTAAGTTGTCACGTGGTCCTCCCTGCCTATGAACTTAACTATGTGTAGGTGAATATTTATCAAATTATCAATTCAGCTAGGTTACTTGCAAATTGATAACCAAACAGAAGATTGAATTTTAATTTAATTTGGAACCATAATTGCAGCCCAAAATTCAGGAAAATTATCGCATTGGGATGCAACACTGAAGTAAAAAGTATTGGGTTCAGAAGAGCGTAACATAGATCTGCAAGATGAGAATTTTTGCATTGAGCAAATATTTGTTGCTGGAGCATTATCTTCATATTTTTAAGGCATCAACCAAATGACTTCTAATACCTAATTGCAGAAAAATACACAAGAATATAAAGATGAATTTCATTTTCTCATTGAGACATTTGAAAAAGGATTTCTGGTCATCCTCCAGACAATGCAATTAAAGATAGGAGAAATTGCCAACCCCCCGGAACAGATCGCAGAATTTTCAAAGCTAGGAAAGGTTGGTGTGATGATTCATACATCATGAAAATCTATGTCTCAGATACTGAGCATGTAACTCTCAAAGGCTTCCAGCTGACTTCCAAGAGAAGCTGTTAACGTCCAAAGATACGGAAGTATTATGGGGAGAAAAGGAAACCTTCAATTTAACTAAATAGGGAATGCAGATGAAATCTTGATATTCTTTGATACACCGGAAATTATAAAGTCAATCCTAAATGTGCTAAAGCAGTCAGGATCATGAGCACAGAACAGAAAAAGCAGTATTTTTCTGTTATGTAACTGCATATGCCTGGCAGCAATTCAGGAAGAGATTTAGATCCTGACTAATTAAGAACATTTGTATATTCTCCAGGGGCAGGAAGTCTTCTTACATAGCTGGTATCCAGAGGTCTCTAGCCCATAAATAGGATGTCTCACTTGTCTCCTAAATTTGAATGGTAATTCCAACAATGAGAGCAAGAACTAGAGCAAGAGCTAAATGAAGAGTAAGAAGGAGATGCTTAGAGGAGAGAAATGAATAAATGGTCACTATTATTTGAGAATCTGACAGAAAAGACATCAAAGAAGAGCTGAAATAAGGTAAGCAGAGAGAAGGTGGGGGGAAACCAATGGAATGTGCTATCAAGGAGGCCAAGAAAAATTTGTCTTTCTAGAAGGAGGGAGTAACCAACCATTAAATGCTGCTGCGATATCAAGTAGAATGAAAGCTGAACCATGTCCCTTGAATTTAGTTACAGGCAGCTAATGGAACTGAAGGAAAGTGGTTCTTATGGAATAGCATGGCAGAAGACTGGTTAGACTGGTCCGAGAAGTTGATGGAACAAATAGCGGAGACTGAAATTAGTAACTTTTCTCGTAAGTCTAAGTGAGCTGAAGGAGCCCTTGGGGGTGAAACCTTTTTAAAAATCTTTAGATGAAAGAATTTAAAGTTATTGGGAACAGAATAATTCACTATTCGAATCGCAAGTTATGACTCATTAGTGTGTTGTAACAGTAATTTAGTGAGTGGGGACTAGCATTAAAGGAAAAAAAAGGGAAAAGAAAAGAAGACAAGATATCAGTATACCATGCATAATAAGGTAATCTTATCTTAAGAAATTTTGTTTTTGGGGCGCCTGGGCGGCTCAGTCGGTTAAGCATCCAAATTTGTCTCAGGTCATAATCTTCTGGTTTGTGCTCGAGCCCCATATCAGGCTCAGAGCCTGGATCCTGCTTTGGATTCTGTGTCTCCCTTTCTCTCTCTGCCTCTCCCCCACTCATGCTCTGTCTCTCTCTCTCTCTCTCAAAAATAAATAAACATTAAAAAAAATAAATTTTGCTTTGGTTATTTGTATAAATTGTCCACTGCAATCATAGTAGGAAATATTTTGTATATTTTACATGATACTTATATCTAGTGCATATATTACATACGACACATATAGTATATATGTATAATATGTACATATTGGGCTGCAATGTAATATATATTTCTTATTGTGGGCCACAACAAAACTTGTGGGTCACAGACATTCTGAAAGCTAAAGTATTAAATGTTGGCACACATTCTGGAAAATGTGAAAGGGAGGGGACACAGATTACATGCAGAGGAACTGGCTTTCAAGAAGAGGAGAAACAGGTACGTTTTTATATTAGGAAAGCAGGAGGAGATGATTGGTATAAATGCAGGTTAGTGATATACTTAGCAGCAGAATGTTGGGAGGAATGCCTTTTTGGTGGCTCCGATCATTTTAAATACAGTGGAATCATCTGCTGAGAGTAAAGAGTAGAGAAAAAGTGTCATGGTTTGTAAATAATGGATGAAATATGAAATATTTGTTGTAGAAAGTAGGTCAAGATGATTAGAGATTGATATTAAGATTGTGTAGTTATTGAATTCTAGGAGTACCAATCCATTTAGGAGTGTTCAGGTATCTGAATGTAGATACGGACGCAGGTAATAAAGATTGTTGAGTTCAGGGTTCGGGTTTTTCTCATCCGAGGCTTTGAGAGAACAAATGGACAAGGGAGGTTAGTGTATTGGTACCAAAAAAATTGAAATGAAACATTATAGAATCGATTGAAAATATAAGGAGTTTGATAGTTTGGAACGGAAGTGAAGACGTCAGTGGAGCTGAAGGCTCAAAGACACTGAAGAACAGAGAGAGTTGGGGCTCCTGAGCAGGCACATGGAATTTTTGCCAGAGAGTAAAATGTCTGTGATTTTGGAAGTGGAAATTATTTCAGTGATAAGTTTTCAGTGGAGCTGGTATGAAATATACCATGAATGATAAGGAAGTCATGGAACTTTTAAAATATGTTGGGTAGATTGACCATATGGACATTGAATTTTCTGAGATGAGGCAGGAATGGAGGAGAAAAGGGATACTCTGAGCTAGGTACCAAAATCTTTAGTGAATGAGATGAATTGGCCAAGAGGTTGGTAGATGAAAACAACAAGGAACAGGAGTTTTTAAAAGTGTATGGAAGAGCTTTTGTGGAGCAAGGCGACAATGAGACTCAAGCTCCACTTCTAACCAATGAACTATCAAAGAAGATACTATTGCCCAAGACAATCAGTTCTGGATTTAGACTGCCTGGATTCCCTTGATGGTTTCATCTCTCTCTATACTTCTGTGACCTTGAGAAAGTTATTTAATCTCTCTCTCTGCCTCAGTTTCATACCTCTAAATATGGATAAAATTACCTACCTCGTAGGATGCTGTAATAATTAAGTGAAATAAATTTATGAAATTTATTCATGAAATAAATTCATGTACAGTAGAGGTTAATTCATGCTTGTACATAGGAAATACACAATAAATCTTTGCTATTATTATTGGCTATTATTTTCTAGAATGTTTGAACAATCTCTGTTTGGGAGAGCTATAAAAGGTCTCAATAGTCACCTAACATTTTTAGTTAAAGTTATGTTTGGGGAAGCTGGTTATAAGGAAGAGTTCCAGAAAGCCCAGTGTAATTATTTTGGAGGCAAAGAAAGTATGAGAGGCATGCTAGGTGAGGGGACAGACATACTAACAATCATAGATATGAGAATAGAACTAGGGACACCTTAGAGAACTTATGTTCACAATGACATGGCCACAATGACACACAGTTCACACTGACTCCTCACAGAGGCTGGGATAGAGGCATAAAGTGCATTTAGCACCAATAGTTTTTTGAGGAAGGAGGGATATTTTGGCCTTACAGAATTCATGCATATGTGATCTGGAAGAAAGATCTTATAGGTGTGAAAAAGGTGCAATATTCCTTTTCCTTCTAGTGTCATCAGCTAAAATGAGAGCAAATGTTACTAGCAACAATGGGTAAGTGAGCACAAGCCACATGGTCTCTCATGGAAGTAAGAGAAGATGCACATTGGCCATAATTTCCCAACCTACCCAACTGGTATAATTACCCCTCACCCCAATCACTGCTGTTTCTCTATTTTCATAAAGGTCATTATCATAATTCTAAAGTACTACATTCTTCTGCATTTGTTTTGTTTACTTGAATTTGAAGTCCATGAGGGCTGTGATTCTCTCTCTCTTATTTGGTATGGCATCTACAATGCCCAGATTGTCACTGTTTTTGTCAAATGGAGACTACCACCTCTTTCAGTTCAGAAGACTCATAGACACTAATACATGGAGTTATTTTGCCTTATAAAAATATCATATTGCTGTGTAGTGCCTACTACTTGATGTAATTTGTCATTTGGAATTTCTCTTTCTTATGATCAAAAAAAAAAAATGGGACCATGATGAGTCACTAAGCACCAACTAATGGCTTTGTTGTATAATAGAGTAAATAATTATATTCTGTCTAAATTTAGAATTATTTCTGTGAAACTTCACACAGTTTTTCTTTCCAGTAAGTCCTCAGCAAGACAGAACATTTGGTTCATCAAAGTGCTGCCCTCAAAAAGAGCCAGAGGAAGTTGGACAACTCACCAATGCATCCCTCACTAAATTGGCCTCTGCAGCCCTCTCTGACTTTCTTCCACAGCCCTCAAGATGAAGTGAACTTTGTTGCAGGATTAGAAGATCCAGTAGCTTCACAAAGAATTCACAATCTTTGGCATTTATTTTGTGCTGGGAACAAATGGTCAATTGGAATACTTTCCTCAGTAGAAATGAATAGACATTTTTGAAAGCACAATTTTCTACATAGCAATAAAGTGGTAACTTCATATAGACGTTTGCTTTAATAGTCCTAAGAGATGGCAGGTGTTTTTAGACAGCAAAGGCCATATTCAACATTTTTAAATTAAGCATATACTAAGATTCTTCTTCATGATTTGTAGTTTGGAAAAGGATTATAATGAATATTGACATTTCTATCTTTTGTTTTATCCTCTGCTCCTTTTCAGTTTACTTGGTTGGAATTTCTCAAGGCTTAACCTGGGCCCTGCTAAATTATCTTTATTCACTCGTTACCTGTTCCAATTTCAACCTATATATACAGTTCACATACTCTCCTAAGATTCAGATTCATATATCCGATTGTCTTCCTGACATATCCACTCAAAAGGGCTGACGTCCCCTCAAACTAAACAAGCGCAAGAAGAGATTTATTGAGTTCCTTATTCACCAAACCCAGTTTCTTTGTCTTTTCCTCTCTGTTTGGCACCACCATCCACATACCCTGTCTCATAGAGCAAAAATTGAAGTATTTTTCTTCATTATTTCTATCTATTTCATTAGGAAGGCCAGCCAAGTCTACTTCAAAGATATGTTTGCCATATGCCCCCTCCTCTTTATCTGCTTCCACCCATCTAAATCGTCACCCACTATCCCTTTCTAGATGACTTCAAGTGTCTCCTAACTGCATTGACTTCAGTTGTAGAAAAGCTCTCCTTCCCACAGAAAGATCACGTCTCTTTTCCAATTTTTTTGCTCTCTTAAAAGTGTAAGGTAGGGCTCTCATAGCCTGGCCTGGGTCCTATTGCATCCCAGAACCAGGTGCTGGACCAGGCAGAAAATCACTGCTCTAGTTTGTCAAAAGCAGTTATGTTGAATTATGGTTCAAGTGGGGTCAGCCCTACCCAATCCACAGGGACAGAGAGTTAGGAAAGGCACACCATGATGTGTTCCCTAAAGGCACATCAAGGCACTATTTCCAAGAGATGAAGAAACGGATGTCGGGAAGGCAAAAACAATGTAGGTGTACCACTTTCACTGTTGCCTTCCTACAATACAGTCTCCATATATCAAATCAAATGCTTATTTTTAGAACTCAGATTCTGTAATTTCACTACCTTTTAAAACTCTGTTCATGGTTATTCTTGCATTTAAAACACATTTCTAACCCCTTGTAATGGCTGCAAGTTCAGGCAGTATCTGGAACCAGCCCACTATTCAGTCTTATCTCGTGCCACTTTCTCTTCACCCACCACCCTTTTCCATAAAAGTCATTTTTATAGCAAAGCTCTTTTTCCACAGCAGGGCATTTGCACTTACTGTACTCTCTACCTGAAGGTACCGTTTGCCTATTCTTGCTATCCTGTTACTTCTTATCCTTCATGTCTCTGCTCGAATGCCACTTACCCAGAGAGCCTTAATCTGCCTACTCACCTCTACACTCTTAATTTTCTACCGTGGAGCCCATCTCTTTCTTGCATATGCTTCTCATAAGCTCTAAACATTAGTTGCTATTGTCTATCTTCCTAAATGGCATAAAAGCTCCAGAGGAGAAGGGCTATATTATCTTTTTTTATCACCAACTCAAAACTTCCCACAATCTCTCTGAGTCAATATAGTCTGAATAACTGACTCCTTAGGGCTATTTCTGCCATTGTTCATTTTATATATTTATGTACACATCCCTGGATACCTGCAGTGCTGCATCAGCTACTATAGTATCTAATTGTTTTTGCCACTAATCCTCTGTAATGCTTATTCTATAACAGCATTAACAAAGTTCTTTAGTCACTTAATTAAATATCTTCCTATCTTTAAAAAATACCTTTATTTATAAATATATATTAGTCTTATCTCTCTTCTTGTAACATTATATTACATTCCTTCCCCGCAAGGGAACAGATCTAATTTTATCCATTTTTAAATCAATATATCCTTCAGTTATTGTGTCATGTAAGCTTTATTTTTCTGGTTTCTTTACATTTTCAATACCTTGTAAGGTCTGAATAGGCTGTATTTACAGTCTAGGCCACAACTCATGAAAATGTAAGATAAGGTGATAGCACAGTCTTTAAAATACCCAAATGTAGAAGGGATAGAATACAAATGTTTCCATTTGTACCTTGGAATAAATTCAACTAAGAAGAACATCAACCAGCAGTATTCAATGTACAGATAATATTTACCTATGAATATGTCAGAAAGAAGAAGCCAGTGATATTTTTTACTGGACCGAACTGTATAATTACAAATTGTAATCGTGTAAGGTTATGGCCATTCCCTTTTATGGGCATAAGACTTTCTCACATACTTTTGGCATATAGAGCATATAATTTTTATTATGTGGTATAGAATTATTAGTAAAGATTAAATAATCAAATGTTTATAAATGAGGATTAAACAAATTGACTGGCATTAAACATGTTTAATGATAAATCAGAGTATAAATTACTATTTAAAAGTGGATTATGGATTAATTTATAGTTTTTTGAGTTAAAATTTAATGTGAAAGCTATTACTAAAATGTAAAATTTAACATTATCATTAATATTTGTATGATGTACATTCTTCAACTGGAAATCAAATTGTTGTCAGGGGCTTTGAAAGAGACATGTGGAATCGAGTCCAGTGTGGCATGATTCTGTGGAGAGATCAAAAAGCAGTATTCTCAACAATGGTACCAAGAATTGTTACAGGCATGGCGTTAGGTACAGAAATCAAGGGGACAGACAGGTATTGTGGAGAGAAAAAGAAAAAGGGTGTTCAGCTTCAATGACATAAAAATGACTTTTATATGGTAGATTTCGCTAAGCATTTTGTGTTTTAAGGACCTCTCCACTCCTTTCAAAAACAGTCATAAAATTATTAGGAGGCATGTCAACTGTTTGCAGTCATTACACCTGAATTCTTACATGGACCCCTATTTCCTTTCATAGAACTGTGCGTAGGATTTTTCAGATCTCATCAATGACAGTACTACAGGGTCATCGATTGGTGAATTTAAAGGATCTTCAAAAGAAAATAAAAAAAACGAACAGACTAAATTTTAGAGCAGTTTTAGGATGACAGAAAAACCGAGCAGTTAAGTATAGAGACCTCTCATATACCTCCTCTCCTCTTGCAGAACTTATTCTATTATTTTTCATTATTTATTAATGTTTCCTTAATTGTTGTACTAGAGAACTGGTAGAATTCAATATGAATAAATAAAATTTATTCTAAACATCTCTACAGCTACAAACTTTAGTGTAATGATTCAAAAGTACGGTCTTCAGTATCAAATATTTGCAATTGTGGTCAAATCCTGTTTCTGTCACTTCTTACCTATGGAAACTTGAGCAAGTTTGTTAACTCCTTCTTTACAATTCTATTGTCTGTAATGTAGGAATAATGATATCCGCCTCATGAGGTTGATGTGGTGATTAAATTAGATCATGTAAATAGAGCATTGATACAATGTCTATCATAGTAAAGAGTAGGTGTGTTGGAAGCCATTTTGGGCTCACAGGTTGAGACCCCTCTCTATGTGGAAAAGGTTGAAGCAAAGCTCCTGCCAGCCAAAATGGTGCCTACTCTTACCTTCTTCTAAATAATTTTTCAGGCTTGGATTTCTTGAGCTACTCTCCTTGGCCCCAAGGAATGTAATGCTCTTTTGTTTTATGGCATTTAGATAATAGGGAAGGACCTGGAGCATGATGCTCTGATGGATTACATCTGAATGAGAGTAGCCTGGCCAGAAGTAACCTTAAAGTTGCATCTTGGGGATGGGTTGCACAAATTGATAGCAGTTATGAGCTGGCTGGATATTGGTGTGATTTGTGTAATCGTTGGGCTCCTATTATATAAATTCACTCATTCACAAGCAAAGGACAAGTATTGGGAATTCTGTCCTTGCCGGATGTGTTGCACCTCCCCCATTGTAGTTGGAAGGATAGGCAGAATGACTCCTGGCCTGTTTATAGATAATTAACATAGGCATGCCTACGTAACTTCCTGTTGTCTCCCCATGCCTTAAATTTATGTGCTAATTAACTTGAAAGCAACTTGTGAGATTGTGGAAATCGCTGCTTTACTGATAAAAACACATTATTGTTCAAACTATGCTTACTGATGGAATGTCATTCTTTGCTGTAATGTAACTCACTACTTTTAAATAAAGACACTGAGACCAGCAGGTGGAGATGCCAGAATTGCCAGGGCTGCCTGCTTGGTCATCAGATTACATCTCTCTTGTGGCTCTCTCATTTTCTTTCGCCTGACCGTCCATCCTTCAGGGACCCCTAGATTCTCTGGAACAGGACCCCAGCATAGGTGCTATTATTTTTATTGCAAATGATTAATTGTAATTTTATTTTTACAGCAATGGTGTGGGATTTGAGAAATATTTAAGGAAAAGTTTAAGGATACTTAATTGATGGCAGAAAGATAAAGTAAAAGGTAAAGGAGAACCCTGGGCTTTGAAGTGAAATTGTTCAAATCTCAGTATTACTACTTATAACTGGGTGACTCTGAACAAGTAGTTTAAATTACCTGATCCTCTATTTCTTCATCTTAAAAATGGAAATATTGTCACTTATATTTTATCTTGAGGATTAAATGAGATAATATATCTCCCAAATTGTGTTTAACCTCATTGGCCAAAGTGTATGATTATACTTCTATAAGGACATGCATGTGCACAGTAACCTTTTATGATTTTGTGTGGTGATAAAACAGAAATCTGAGAAGTGTGAGCTATTTGATATAATCCATTTGGGTGTTCAACAAAGCTTGTGACAAATTTCTGTACCAACAGTTACCTATATATAAAACTCCTAACGGATTCTAATTATGATTTTATCATAATTGACTTTGCCAAAATCTTATAGGTAAATAGAAATAGCCACGTCTCTGCAGACAGTGATCTTGCCTTACACCCTCACCCTTTCACTCTATCTATACTTAAAGGGCTATATGGTTCTCAGCTGTGCGATCTTGGGTTAGTTACCTATCTTTCGACGTTTTAATGATTTGGCTATAAAATGTTTATTATGGCAGCACACTTAATACACACACACACATACAAAGCTCTGGCATGGCACCTGAAAGGTGAACAAGTTAACCACCAACAAAGTACAGAATTTCGTTGGGAGTAAAGAGATCAGAATTCTCTTCTCCCTGATGGTGGAAGGTTTTTCTTCTAGTTTTTGCACTGGAGTGTTAAGGCCAAGTGCGTGCTCTGCTTGGGAAGCTCTCTGTTTAGAAAGGTCAAACGGATCTATGGCAGGGCCAAGAGTAAAAGAGATATGGAATAAGTTTGTAGAGTTGATCCTGTCTAGGATTTAAGATGAGAGTTGAAAAGGTTATTGCTTTGGAGAAGAGAGTAAATAGGGCATGTGGAAGGCTTAGCTAGGAATTAAGAATGCGCATACGGGTGGCATCTTTGACATCATAGTTCTTATCTTGAGAGAGTAGGAGAAAGATTTGAGGGAATCAAATTTCTCGCTAATGATTACCAAAGCAGTTGTAGGTTTCGTTCCCCAAGGGATCCGAACTAATTTAACACTTTTAATGACAATACTTGATAACATACGTTGGTTTTTGCTCTGTTTGCTTTGTTTTGTTTTACAAACAGTAGTAAGTTATGAAGCAGTGTAAAATCTAAGTTCTGAGAGATTTAGAGGCAGATGAAGAGACTGACTTTTAGGTAGGTTAGCATCCTGCCCCAATCTTACCACGTTTAGTGACAGAGCTTGTGTGAGTCCATGGTTTTCCCTGCCGACTGATCCTCTCAGGACACCACGATGAAAAGCAGTAGATGGAGTTCTCTGCTGTGAAGCACAAAAATACATCCAAACAATAGTTACATAACAGGAAACATTATGATTTAAGTAAGCATTACATTTTCAAAAAGAATCTTTTACAAGTGCTGGTGAGATTTGAAGAGAGGCCAGCCACAGGCGCCTTGTGATGGATTTGTCTTTGCAGGACTTGGAAGCGGGTGATGGGGAGACTTCTACAGGAATGCGGTTAGTGAGCAGACTGGGTCCTCTGCCTGACTTTTCAGCATGCTAAAAGTTTCTCTCCTTTACTGTCTGGAAGCTAGCTATACATTAAAAGATATAGTTCTGAGTCATTCTAATAAGATAATTTTTCTATTTTCCAATCGGTTCAACTGTTTGCTAGTATTTTAAAAATATATATCTATTTAGGGAGCCGTGCAATTTCTTCAATACTGAACATTTTTGGTACTATCCGACAAAAATACAAAATTAAAAGTATTTCTATATTTAAAATACACACAGCCTGTACTTACAAAAATCTAACATTTATTTAGACAAGCAGAAATAGGTAAACGCATGAGGAAAAGAAGTGAGCCATTAATGCATTGACAAATCATGGAAAATGACTGTTTCATATCAGTGCACATTTCCCAGAATATGATTTTTTATTTCTCAAAGCACAGTGATACGTAAATACAAAGAGGAACAGTAAAAGAAAAAGCGAAGTATTGAATGCTCTGTAAATGAGATTTTCATAATCTACAAAGACAAATACTAGAATGGTTGCTAAGAGTAGATCATTGGCAGCATTTCTTTAAGTGCCTAAAGAGCATCTTCTTTAACTGGGAAATCAGTGCTCCAGTATGTCACTGGATTTATTGTTATGCTGGCTTACTTCCCACCTAGTATGTTTACATGGTGCTTGAATTTCAGTTTACATTTAGTAATGCATTTAAAACATTCTCATTTATTATCGGTCTGATTTTTCTGGGTATAGCACTTGTTGATAAAAGCAGAGGAAATTGCATATCGACAACCTGCAACTTTGTCAGGGTCAGAGAAAATCTGAGGACTCTCGAATGTTCCTGCTCACACTGAACAAAACTGCATTTTTTTTGTGATTGAGGTGAGGAAACGAAGGTGATTGAGGTCTCTAGTCACCTGACAGGATCTTTTCTTTAGAAAAGATTATGTCCTCCAGTACCTCCCTACTCAGTCTTGACCATATGGTCAATTTCTAACTAGGCTTTTCTGAGAATCCTTTATTTCCAGATTCCTTTTTCTTCACATCTTATCTAATCTTCCAATGTCCAACTTAAGGTGGATAATATGTATATTTTTAATTTCTATTCCAACCTCCCTAGCATTTATAGATATGGCCATAAAATTGGCCAGATTAACACTGAGTCCAGTTTTATCTCCCTTGCTAAGTATGGTCAGTTCTAAAGAAATCAAAAGGAAACTACAATGTGTTGACTTCCTACCATGTGATTGGCATTGAGTTGGTATTTAATATATATATTTTAAGCAATTCTACCTGCATGATACCTAGGAGATTCACCGCCTTCTCTTTTTTCCACTGCTTCTGCTCAAATTTAATATTCCAATTATTTTTAGATTACTGGCTTATTGAAAAAAAAAACCTTAACAAATTGTCTTATTTCCAGTATCTCTACATGAATTCATTTTAGATGTTGCCCTCATATGGATCTTTCTAAGCTATAGTTCTTATCATATTATGCTCTCGTTCAAAAATTTGGAGTGACTTGTCATTGTCCCATAGTAATTGCCAAGAGGGGTGGCGTATTTAAGTGAAAACACAAGATGGTGCATTATGATATGGGAGGAACAATATTAAAACTTTACTTGTATTATTATAGTAATAAAGAATATATACTTTATAAATAAGTGAATACATTTGAAAGTGTGGGGTGAGATATTTTTCTAATAAAAGTGCATGATTATTAATATTGGAAACCACTACTCTATAGAATGATATCCAGGTTACTTAGCAGGCATTCATTTTCTCTAGAACATTTACCTCAAACATCTCTTTGCACTGTATATTGTATGGTCTTTATTATAGTAAAACTGAGATGCATTTTACCACAGAAAGTCCCTACTCTCCTTCTGCCTAGAATGTTTCCTTTCATCTGTAGGCTCTCGTCTTAACCATTTTTCAAATTCCAGCTCAGATGCTAATTCCTTTTTAAATATTTTAGTAGTTAGAACTGTTTGATTATAAATAGCAGAGAACCACTCAAATTGGCATGATTAATAAAAGAAATAAAGGCTCATGCCACTGAAAAATTAAGATAAAGGGAAAGCTTCAAGTGCATTCATCAGGCCCCAAAGCCATTTATCCGTGATGCCCTTGGCTCTCCATTCCTGCATGTGATCGTTCTCCTCAGGATGGTTTCCTTAATGGTTACACAATGTTGCAGGAGTTCTAAGCCTTACATTTGCATTCCACATCCTGTAGAGCAAGAAAGAGAGAACTGCCTCCCTCCCCCCGCCCCCAATTCAATAAAAGTCCTTGGCTTTACACTGAATTAACTTAGGTCCTCTGCTCACTCATGTGGCCAGAGAAATGATGATTAGTTTAGGTCAGCCAGGGCCTACTTTTGAGTTAAGCTAGTCAAGGTCTACCCCTGGAACTGGCAGGCCATTAATTTCATGGCTGCTTCATAACGGAGATAAAAACAATATATTCTGAGTAGGTAGACAACAATGTCCACCATAAGCCTTAAGTCATTTACCAGTTAAAAGTAGACTCTTTATCTTCTGAATTACGATGACATTTTATTTATGTACTGACTTTTACTCTTATTTTTTCCTTGTATTATTGCAACTTTCTTTCATATTTACCAGGCTTTAGGCTGCCTGAAGGGCAAGTACCTATACCTGATTCATCTTTTTATCCAAACTCCTCCCATCTAGTATCTAGCATAGTGCTTTGTTAATTTATTATTATGTAGAACAAATGAATACATTGTAAGGGCAAATCGGGACTGATTCCATTTTGCTTAAGGGCAAACTGGGACTGACTCCATTGTATTCCACCCTGAGTCCCCAGTGCCTGCGCAAAAGCTTAAAACCTGCAACTTCTCGGTTCCAAAAGAACCACGCCCAGTGACCTATGGAACAGGACCCCTGACCCTTCCTCAGCCAATTGGCTAGGGTCACGACCATCACCCCTCCCACTGCCCCTAGACCCCTTTAAAACTATTGTGTTTTTGGGAACGTGCCCTTTCTCTCGACCCACCACTGCGTTGGTGCAGGTAGGAGATTGAGCTCAAGCTAGCTCGAATAAAGGCTCTTTGTTCTTGCATCGGACTCGGCTCCCTGGTGGTTTTTGGGGTCCCCAAATTCTGGGCATAACAATATAAATGAAAAATAAGCACATGATTGAATGATTGTGTAAAATCATTACCTTGAAATATAGGTTTCCTTTCATTAGAAGATTTCCAAGCAGGGATGGCTGGGTGGCTCATTCGGTTAAGCGTTTGACTTCAGCTCAGGTCATGATCTCTCGGTTCGTAGGTTCAAGCCCCAAGTTGGGCTTTGTGCTGATAGTTTGGAGTATGGAACCTGCTTCAGATTCTGTGCTTCCTTCTCTCTCTGCCCATCCCCTACTTGTTCTCTGTCTCTCTGTTTCTCAAAAATGAATAAATGTTAAAAAAATTAGAAAATTTCCAAGCAAAATGTGATTCAACATATTCAGATATAGAAAGGACTTAGTCATTAGAGAAAGCTGGATATAATTATTGCAAAGACAACTTCCATTTCAACAGCTTATTTATTTAAAATTTGATCTTCTGAGAGAAGGGGGTGTCTTTTAAATGACTTCAATTACATATGTTTTATAACCCACAGGTAGTCCATGAAAAAAGGCTACTTGTGCAGAAAAAAACAAAGGTAAGTACAAAGTGATTGGAGAGGATGGCGTGTTAGCCTGCCAAATATTATGCCTTTCTGTACAGGAAGAAACTTGACCTTGGACATTTCTTGGTTGCCTTTAAATGAATAATAATCACTTAACACTATTATTAGACAAATTAGTTGACTTTCTTTTGAAAAGACAATTTATTCTCATCAGAATTTTAATTAAATTTATAAAGTGTTTTTAAGGTTTTTAGTTTTTGAGCTTCCAGATTCATGTTGGATGAAGATTTTGTTTGACAATGCAGAAGCTATAGTTAATGAGAATTATTTTTATATAATTTTACTTATCAGAAATCTCCCCCTACCCCAATGCTTCATTCAAGCACTAAATATTAAATCCAAATTGATCTCAAGACCTGTAGACACCATTGCCTACCTGAATGAATACTCCATGTTGGTGGGTTACCCTCAAAAACTGAACCCATGATCTGCCCCCATCAAATCTTCTCTTCTGTTAGCTGTCTTGGTAAGTGACTTTTCCATCCACTGAGTTGTTCTTTTCAGAAACTGGGGAGTCATTCTTGACACTCCTTCTACCTCATTCACTCACATCTAATTCATTATCATATCTTGTCCATTCTGGGGCACCTGGGTGGTTCAGGAGGTTAAGTGTCCAACTTTTAATTTTGGCTCAGGTCATGATCTCACAGTTCATGAGATCTGTGTTGCTGATGGAGCAGAGCCTGCTTGGGATTCTTTCTCTCCCTCTCTCTCTCTCTGCCCCTCCCCATGTGCTCTCTCTCTCTCAAAATAAATAAACTTTAAAAAAATCTTGTTGTTTCTACTTCCCATATTTATACAATGTGTCTTGAATGTGTTCACCTCTCTCAACCTCTAATGCTACTACTCCAGGCCACCATTATCAATTGCCTGAACTTAGAAAAATAGCCTCCTAACTGGTTTCCTGCTTCTAATCTTGTCTTTCTTTATTCCAGTACCCATACTTTCACCAGGGTGTTAAAAAAAAAAACACTCACTAAAGGCATTAAAGAGCTTTCCATTGCTCTATAGATAAACTTATAAATTCTGTGAAATTTAGACAATATAGTTCCTACCTGTTTATCCATCCTCAACTTTGAATAATCTCTCTCTTCCTCACTTTGCTCCATCCACACCACCCTCTTGGTTCCTGAAATACACAAAATTCTTTTGACTCCGTAGCCATTATACATCTGTTTCCTGTATGTGAGACCTTCCATTCACATCTCCCCCTTTTCCCCCTCTTTCTCCTTCCCTCTCTCCCTTTCTCTCTCTGTCTCTTTGTTTCTGTCTGTCTCTCTGCTCTGTCTCTCTCTCTCTCTCTCTCTCTCTCTCTGACACACACACACACACACACACACACACACACACACACACATTTCTTCCAAGCCTAGCTAACTCCTACTCATCCTTCAAGTCTCAGATTAAATGGCATTTTTATTTGTTAGGCAATCTTCTCAGAACCTTTTACCAGAGTAGGCTAACTCCTCCTGCTATAAACTCTAATAGCCTTCAGTACTTTTATGTAATAGCATGTATAATAATCACATTAAATAATTTTGTGCAATTACTTATTAACTATATGTTTTCTCCTTTATACTATAACTATTATGATGGCAGGCACTGTGTCTTTTGTGTTCATCATTGTATCCCTACTACCTAACGCAGTGTCTAACTTTTAGCAGGAATTCAACAAATATATATTAAATGAATACACAATAAAAGAATGCATAACGGGAAAAAAAAATTTATTGAATGATTCTATTTGTCAAAGCATAGCTCAAAACAAAGAAAGATAAGATGTGGCCACCCAGGAAGGGAAAATGTGAGGCAGTAAGTCACAGCAAAAATGTTGTCCACTTTAGTTTTTGAAAATGATGTCTTATAACATGGCAATGTTTCTTTGCCTTTTACCTTCCAGGCACTGATCTTCACTTTGCTCTCGAAACAAAAGTTCATAAACCAGCATTTTTTTCAAGCCTTAACCTCTCTCCAAATTAATCTCTATGTCACTCACAAATTTCTATTGATTTTTTCTTTGTAATATCACCATGCTTAAAAAAATCCCATTGACACTACCATATTGCAGAGCACAATTATCTTATCTGTAGTCTTTGGCAAAAAATCTCCTAAAACGTCTTCCTACGCTCAATCCACATAGCACTGTGATGCCAAATGAATCTTTGTAAAACAATTCTCTGTTCATGCTACCCACAGGTCAGAAGTCTCTATTTGCTCTTTGTCATTCTATAAAATAAATAGAGGCACTGTCCTTTGGCATTCATGACCTTAATCCTAAACTTTGTTTCTTAATATGAACATTCCATATATTCTCCATATAGTCTACCTCCACAATTTTGTTCATTCCTTTCTTTCCTACTTGCTTTTTACTCCAAAATATTTCCTGACTACTGTTGACAATGATCTCTCCTTTTTCTGAAATTTGTTCTCATCTACATTCTGCAGTAATCACTTGATGCCATATCATAGTTTATATCACTTATTTTTATTTTAATGCAACCTCAACTACATCGTTAATCATTGAGAACTGTATTGTAGTCGCAGCATCTTGGATAGTACCTAGTAATGTAATTGCAGTCTCTTATAACTCACCGTAGTGCCAACATTTAGAACAGAATATAATACATAATATAGCTTAATGAATATTTAGTGTTGCTGCTGATACATATTACTTAGAGAAGGAGAGGTGGGCAGGATGAACAGAATGTATTGTGAAATGCCAAACATGAGTATTGCTAGTAGAGAGGTTAATTGAATTTACCAGCCTCAAGATTCCTAACAGTTTGTTGGTATCAGCATTAGTTGAATTGTTCCCTGATGAAAGAGAGCATGAGGCAAGGGCATTTTAATAGAAACAATGGCATGACCAAAGGCTCAGGGGAGAGGGAGGGGTGGAAATATGTACGAAAGATGGACTCATTTGAGAAGAAGAGATTGCTTACTCTGTGGAGACCATTATTTTGTAGGGAAAAAATGAAGCCGTGTTTATGTGAAAAAAATATCTTGAAAATCTGAATAAAAAGAATTTTTCTTCTCATACCAGCCATTCTTTTTTAAAAATTTCAAATGTTTATTTATTTATTTATTTTTGAGAGAGGGAGAGCACAAGTAGGGGAGGGGCAGAGAGAGATGGAGACACAGAATCTGAAACAGGCTCCTATCTTTTCGAGAAACTGAGAGAATTTTGGCCAAGAGAATAATAGAATTGGAGTATTTGTATGTATTTAGCAAAATAGTTAAGAAAAACTATACAACCTGAAGAAAACTTGAGCCCAATCTCATATTTTTCCATCCATATATCAAATAGTGGGTCATTTGCTGACAGATAAGTGAACTAATTTTTAATATTGCTGTATTATAAATACTGTTGCTTTATTACTTGTATAATTACTTGTATAATTTGTTTTTTTTTCTCTTTTGGTGAGATGACGGTATTGATCAACATCAAACTAGAAAGGAGTAAAAAAGTTAAAATTCGTGATATTCAATACTTACTATAAAAATATATCTTATATTCTTAACTTTGGGTTTGGAAAGACTATCTATAAATATAATAAGTATTAAATATTATTTTCTGGTTAATAGATGTTTAGCACATCTAAATAATATAAATTGGCTACATAATGATAAACCAATACCTTGTTCTGATATTCAGAGGAACATTTGAAAATTTAATATACTCTGTTCCTTGGTCCTTAATATAATTTTATTTACATATTTACATACTTTTTAGATGTTACTATATTAATCTGAGTTAATCTTGAATATTAAACTATGCACTCTGTAAGTAATGTGGTTATGTTTTAAGACTGCTTTCTCAGTTGTTGTTTTTAAGTTTGTTTGATTTACTTTGATTTTTATTCCACTTATCTGAAGGCATTCCTAGGTCTTTGCTGCAGGACATACTAAGTAATGAAAAAGCCAGCTAGGGAAAGTATACAAACAGGCTATTTTCATCTCGTTTTGATTTTTCTTAAAGCATGAGCATTAACGTTACCATGCTGGTTGCTTTTCCATAGACATAAAGTATCTAAGATAGTTACCCACAGAAGTGTTCACATCATCTTAATACGTCCCCATCTTCCCCTCTAATGACCAATGTTACCTGTGATGACAATCTTATATTTGGTGTCAGTAGCCTAATTATTCATGCACTGGTCATATTCAAGCATATAACCAGGTAGGAGGGCAAAGCAGAGGAGTAAGTTACAGGGGCCCATAACAGTCTCTTCCCCAAATTCAGCTCTTTTTCTTTGTGACCTCTCAATCACTTTTCTTATTTTCTTTTTATTTATGTATCTATTTATCTTTTATTTATTTATTTATTGAAAGAAAAAAAGTATGCACTGGGGAGAGGTAGAGAGAGAGTGAGAGAAAGAGAGAGTCCTAAGCAGGCTCCACACTATGGAGCCCATCAATGGAGCTCAAACTTATAAGCCCTGAGACTATGACCTGAGTCAAAATCAAGAGTCAAATGTCTAACTGGCTGAGCCACCGAGGTACCCCCACTTTTCATTTTGGATCAGGAAATGGTGACATTATGTCATTTGTGTAGGTGATAACACTTTATATCTGATATGTGGTCATATGAAGTTGACAAGTCCCTTCCTTTTCCTAAAAGGTAGGATGGTGACAAAGCGAGGCAACCTTGGGAAAATCAGAGACTTTCCTGGCAGATGAATGAAGTCTTCTATGACCTCCTGCTTCCCAGTATAAGAGTACCGAAAGGCATAAAAAGTGCCACACTCATTGCTAGTTGAGTAAAATATTTTTTTTGGATTGATTTTAAGAACTTGGGAAAGAACTGGAAATGTACATTGCATTTCTAGTGGTCTAGCTGGTATTACTACAGTCTGGAAGGTTGAATGCATTGAATGCCTGTTTAAAAGGACCTAATGGTCCTAGAAAGATGGATCACTATTTCTGGTTGAAATTACATTTTAATAGAATTCTGACAAAAACAATATGCATTTTAATAAGTTTTGTGAAATGGCAACATTTTCAACATATAAAACAAATATCAAGAGTGAAAGTAGTGTTTGAATCAGCACATGTAACTGGAAAGTTCTGGAATATTGTGAGAAGCTATAGAATGTACACGTCAGATCCTTGCTTTATGTTTACAATAGTAAAGGAGGTTTCAAGATTTATAGTCAGGGTCTCAGAAACATGAGATACACGCTATTAAACATGGTTATCTGAACTGTGGGGTAAGGTTATATAGGGAAGAATGAAGTGAACAGATCACGAAGTGGGAGAGAGATGAACTCCATGTGGATTATCATGGAGCACAGCGTTGTGGTCTGAGAGTAATGCTTTAGATATTCTACTTTTCCTGCTGTATCTCCAATATCTTTACATATGTCTACATCAAGAGCTGGCAAACATTTTCTATAAAGGGACAGATGGTAAATATTCTAGCCTTCTTAGGGTATATAGTCTCTGTTGCAAATGCTGGCAGTGTAGCCACAGACTATGCGTGATAAAATGGGAGTGGCTGTGTTTCCATATGACTTTATTTATAAAAATAGGAGACAAGTGCACTGACTATTGTTTGCTGACACTTTGTCTAGATTCTTACTTACAAACTCAGATCTTGCCTGGATCATGACTTTAGCCTCCTTCTTATCTCTGAAAAAAGTCTTTATATCTCTATTCATTTGTTCAAGAAATTCTATAGAACAGATAATACATACCAGACACTGTATCATACAATGCAGATACGGGAGTAAAAAAGATATATGACTTTCTCTTCTCTAGGAATCTAAGAAACACTGATAAATAAAGAAGCAACTAAACAAGCTAATAAAAACTTATTTTAAGACTTATAAAAGAACTAAATACCATGATATGAAAGAAATTAATTGGAGGTAGGAGTTCAACTTTAAATAGTGGCCAAGGAATGCTTTCTGAAGAAGGTGACATTAAAGCTGAAACCTGAATGACGGGGGGGAAAAAAAAACCAAACAGCCATATCAGAAGGGTGGAGAAAGAGCATTCCAGGAAAGAGGAATAAAAAGTATAAAGGCTCTGAGGTGGGAAGATACTTGATTTGTTCTGAGAATAGAAAGGAAGCCTAAGTGCCTAGAATGGAGGGAAAAAAAAAGGTATAAAGTGAAGTTGGAGATGAAGACGGTATCCAGATCAAGAAGGGGCTTGAAGGTCATGGTCATGTGTGTGGAATGTTTTCTAATTGCAATGGGAAGCTGCTGAAAATTCATTAGCAGTGAGGTAACATGATCTTAGGTATATTTTACAAGAATATCTGGCTGCTGGATAATCAATGAAATGGGAAGCTTCTGCAATGGCTCAGATGAGAGATTCTGAGAGTAGTTGTAGTGTAGAGAGTGACTAGAGGCTGGATTTGATACACGCTTGAAATAGAAGAATAGGAATTGCTAATGTATTGGATATGGCAGTTAGGGGAAGAGAGGAGTCAAGGGTGACTCTTGACTTTTGACCTGAACATCCAGGGGCTGGTGGTGATGTGTACTGAGACTGGGAAGAGGAGAGAGAAATGGAGGGGAGAGCAGTGAATCACGAGTTTTGCCTTGGCTAAGTTGGATTTGGAATGTCAATGAGCATTTAAGGAACAAATATAAAATAGAATATAGGATATGTTTGTAGTTCAAGGGAGAGTTACAGTCTAAAACTTTTAATTTTGGTGGCATTAGCCCATAGATGGTATTTAAAACTTTGGCATCTGCTTCTGGCCACATGGAGTAATGACCTGGATATACCCATACACTTTAAACAAACAAAAAACTTAAAAAAAAGTATTAAAAATTGGTTTTTAGACATTGAAAAACTAGCATCTGAGAGAAGGAAAACAGATGAAGTCAATCCTACTATCGATCTAACTTACTGCCTTAAGAGAATTTCTAGGACTCAGTACAGGGAGAGGGTACCTAAACAGAGCCTCGGTTTCCCTGAGTTGAGAAAACAGAGTTGAGAATGCAGAGAGAAATTGATAGGGCCACATGCTGGGCAGGACAGCAGTGGACAGGAGGACAAAGCTCTAGAAGTTGAAAAGGATTCCCCTCATGTCTTCAGTTTACTGAGTACTGATCAGCACTTGAAGTGAGCAAACTACCCAAGTCTAGAGAAAGAGTAACAAAATCTTCTAGGAGACTTCTATTTCCTCCTCCTAGGAGATAGAACTTACAGTGGAGAAATCTGTACTTTAGTACAGGTGGAGTAAATACTTTATCACGTGATTAAAGTTAATATTGCCATAATAAGTCATATTGATATCATGGACCCCTTGATCTAATGTGATGAAAAGCACACCTCTCCTTTGTGGTATTGTTTCAAAAAATCTAGGGGCGCCTGGGTGGCTCAGTCGGTTAAGCCGCTGATTTCAGCTCAGGTGATGATCTCACAGTCTGAGAGTTCGAGCCCTGCGTCGGGCTCTGTCCTGACAGCTCAGAGCTGGACCCTGCTTCAGATTCTGTGTCTTCTCCTCTCTCTGCCCCCCCCCCCCTGCTCACTCTATGTCTCTCAAAAAATAAAAAATAAATCTGTAATTCCAGTATAATTATGATAAAACATCAGACAAATACAAAGGAGGGGCATTCTATGAAGCTTATAACCAGTGTTCTTCAGAAGTATCAAGGTCACGAAAAATAAGGAAAAACTGAGGAACTGTCACAAACTGGAGGGGTCTAGAGATATAACAACTAAGTCTGTTTTGGTACCTTGGAACAAAATAAATGGACAATTGTGGAAAAGCTGGTGAAATCCAAAGTACATTTGCAGTTAATAGTGCTGTAGTGATGTTAAATTCTCACTTTTAATCATTATCCCTTGGTTATATGTGACAGTAACATTAAGGAGAAGCTGAATGAAGGGTATGAGAGAACTTTATCTACCATCTTTGCAACTCTTCTGTAAGTCAAAAATTATTTCACTATAATTTTTATAAAAGAGAAAAATTAAGTTAGAGTCTGGAAACAAAAGAGCAGAGCACTGACACATCACTGGTTGCAGTCTCTCTAATTATCCACATGCAAGAAAACCTCAGTCCTTTAATATAAGTGTATTGGGGAAACGTAACAGGCTAAGCACTATGCTATGATTGGTTTATGGAAGCAAATGAAAGATATGTGTTATTTTAGTTGCCAAAGAGAGTTATGAGAGTTTTAATTATGGGTATTATGGGTACAGGGAGATTGAAAAAGTTTGAATTTGCCATGATGAAACTGAGTTGGGGCACATCCATAAGTGTCATTGAATCATCTTTAAAATCTGATTGTCTTCAAAATTGATACGTCATGGGAAAACCAAGGTTTCATAGAAAAATAGCCAAACTACAACTGAATAGTTACATAGTTGTGTACAACTAAAATGCCCCTCATTTCTAATGTTTTTACAATAATCCTTTTTTTTTTTTACTGGTCTTTTATGATCATATGCACTGTGGGTTTATTCCTTGCCTGAGTGGGTTTTGGTTTGATCGGAGTCAGGAGTGTAGAGAAACTTGCCAAAGCTTCCCAGGTATAGGCCGAATGTTCTTGATGTATTGATCAGTATTCATGTTGTGAAATCAATATCTGTGTTTTTTTCTGTAGCACTTCCAATATTCCTATTCTGTGCTTCCTATTAAGGAACACATTCAACACAACTACTTTTCTATCTTTTCTCCATTCCTTTGTGAAAGGTAATATTTAGAGATTATTAAATATATTAAAATAAGTACACTGAATTTTGAAAGAGTGAAGAAAAGGTATTTATAAGATTTGTATGCCTCCGGAGTCCTCCTGGGATACTTTGCTGGCAGCATAGCCTGTAAATATTTAATATTTTCCAGAAATTATCCTCAGAGGCTCAATCCATTAACTCAAGTGCATGCTACAAAAACAGATTTGTATACTATCGACAGCACATGAACAGAGGAGGGAAAGAAAAAGAAATGGCTTTTCTATCAAGGACCATGATTTAGAAATCTCTATGTCCTATGGATTCAGCTCAGTGCTTGGCAATACTGCAAATTCTAAATTCAATTGGTTGAAATTAGTGAATGAATGAATGAATGACTATATCAACTAGGGTTTCATTTAAAGAGCTTAAAGCATTACAACCTTTTCTTTGTCTCTGGCAATGTCCTTGGTAAAACTATTACAATACCTGGTGCTGTTCAACTATTTCAGAAATGTTACCTATGTACCAGTAGATGGCAGTCCTTCATTTCTCAATTCTGTATTGGGATTAAAAAAGGAAGCAAGGGATTGAAAAAGAAAGGGATGGAAATAGAAGCAGATAAAGATAGATATTTAAATTCAGCACATTGCGTTTAATTTTTATGAATGAATTTTTAAAAATGAATTGTTAGGAAGTAGGGAAAATTTAAAAATGTTTTAAGTTAATTGGAAATAAGACATCAAATACAGTTGACTTTGTGCTAACTCATCAAATTTCATACCAATGTGTTACATTTTGATTAACTGACAACTGTATTTCTTTCTGAAAATAAGCTCATCAATAGCCATGTGGAATATGCGGTTTTCCATGTAAATGTCAGCCAGTTTCTTGTCGTGCTGAGTACTCAGGTAAGGCAGGCTTCAATTATTAAGGTTTTTGGGCTGCACTTTGTTATCAGCCTGCTACTTTGGGGAGTGCTTAGGGAGAGCCTTGAACTATTTTTATCTCCAAAATGTTTAAAATTTGTTGAGCAGCTCAGGATGCTACGGACATCCGGACAAATGCATGCCCTAGCACTGAAGCATAATATGGAAAACTGCCCCAACAGGAGCTCATTAGACATTTCCACAGAGATTACCAATCTGTGAAACACATTGATGCATTCAAACTGCATTTCTGCTACAGTAGTTGCTAGGGAGCAAACTGAGATCACCAATTTCATTTCCTTTAGAAAGTATCTTTATTTGAAACTTAAATCATGGGTTCTAGAATAATTTCCTCAACCTCTTCCCCTCATTACATTCATCATTCCTCCATCTACTCCAGCCCTCTCATGCTGACCTTCCCATGGGGAAAAAATGACTAATGCCTGGGGAACAATTCAGAATTTCAACTACTGAGTCCAGTTTCTACTTTTTTTTGGTATCCTCCTATTTAGTCCATTCTACAATTTGTCAACAGGTAAAACCACCGCAACCTTAAATGAGTTCTAATTCATATAGTCTTTGTTAACTAGAGAATACAGGTCATGGTAAAAATACATTTGCCTTGAAAAGGCGTATCTTCTCATATATTTCTCATAAAATTCATTCCTCTCAAAATGTAAACTGCTATATGGTAGTTTGACTAAATTTATATTGTAAAATCGTGCTCAGATCTATGTCTATATTTAGCTGCTATATTTAGGAGATATATAAAACCAACGATATAGCTATAGTAGAACCAGGAAATGACAGGAATGATCTAAACAAATTGCAAAAGACCCAGGAAAACACTTCCTGTTCACAATGAATATATGTGCTTTCCTTTGACCTATCTGGAGATAATTGTCAGAAGGCAGACAAGTCAACCACTGCAGATGCATGCTCTATTACAATTTTTGATGTTTGAGTATGTTTCCCCATTAGACTATGAAATGGTTGAGGGCAAGAAGCATTTACGTTAATTTATTCATGTAATCATGCTTTTGTCAATCACTTATTGCATACTTAATACAGGTTGGGGATAAAATGACAAAAAAGCTGTAAGTGCTGCCTTTAAGAAGCTTATAGTAAAAAAAAAAACTTACAATATGTAAAGGTAAAACAACGTGTAACACATAGGGTTAATGGTCAGAGGTATCATGATGAAAGCATGTATTGATTCGAGTGGAATCACAAAAGATAGTGCTTTTCCTTTTCCATCTGCTGGGATGTAATGTAGAGTGATGGAAAACTTCATTTGAGGGGAACTCTTGAACTGTTTGGAAAGACGTGTAGTTCATCAGGTTGACAGACTGCTATGTAAAATATTCTATATAGTGGGATCAGTGTGGAAAAGGGTATAGAGTTGTTTATTTGAAAATCGGAAATTTGTGTGAGGCAGTAAAAAAGACAGGGCTGTAACTATAGGTAAGGATATGGTCAGGAAAGCTTTTAATGTCACATGATGGAATTTGGACTTTATAAATGTGGGTACTTGGAGTCAGGAATGAGTTTTACCCAGGGAAATGACAAATCCTATTTACATTTTTTTTGTGTGTCCTGAAACAAGAAAGGAATTTATTTCAGGGAGGCCAACAGTGAGAAAACAGCAGGTTAGTACCTCAAGACTGTTTCTCAAACATTCCTTGTTTATACAAGGAAAACATGAGACAAAGGTCATTGGGTATGGTGCAGGTAGGCAAGCTTAATGTACAGACTCAGGAATGGGAAAATGGCAACAGGGAGATAAGTTGGGAGACTTTGCAATAGTTTAGGCAAGAAATGGAGGATGAAATAATTCCAGGAGGATAGGTAACAAGGTCAGTTTTAGATAGATTTATATTGGGGTGCATGTTGGGTTTCCAAGAAGAGACGAATGGCAGCATTTAGAATCAAGGGAAAGCTCCAGGTTAGAACTGTGGCTTTGGGATCTGTCAGTATGTAACTGATAGCCATGTATATGGAATTACTGAAACTATATATATGGATGAGATCACCTAGAGAGAGAAGAGAAAAGAAGGGAAGAAAGGATACAACATTGGGAAATGTAATATTTAAGGTGTAAATACATAAAAAGGAATCTAAGCTGAAAAATATAAAAAGGCAGGATCACAGATAGAATGGATTTATGGAAGTGAAGGTAGAAACAAGCAGTCAACATGACAAATGCAGCAGAGGTAAAATAGGGTGAAAATTGACAGCAGTCTATTGAATTTGGCAATTAGAAAGTAATGAGAGTCTTTTACAGAGTGGTTTATATGGAGTAGCAGAGCATAAGACTGACGGTTGAAGGCTGAAGAAGGAATGGAGGTGAGGAGAAGGAGATAAATATATAGATTTTCCTTTTAAAGAACTTGTCTACAATGAGAAGAAAGAGATATAACCAGAACCTTTCATAGGACCTGGCACTGAGTGGGTTTAAGGTGTGCCTTTGGAATTGAACTTACCAAGTACACTTTGTCAACACTACAATATTATTTGCAGACATAGTGAGCCATGTGATATCCATAAACATTCATGTTCAGTAATTGGAGGTCATTACACACCTGTATAATCAGGTGGAACAACCAACATGTAGTTTTCTCAAAGATTAAAGCTCATAT
This sequence comes from Paguma larvata, assembly GCA_030068075.1. Classification (NCBI taxonomy): domain Eukaryota; kingdom Metazoa; phylum Chordata; class Mammalia; order Carnivora; family Viverridae; genus Paguma; species Paguma larvata. Next base: position 41,271,401 of record CM057831.1, on the reverse strand, counting down.
CCTTTATGGGGACACAGAGTGGAATTTATAGCCCTACCTTGAAGAGTGCTCTGAGTTCACCATGTGGATGGGGTTTTTCCTTGCCAAGTATAGTTTGGCACTGTGGCTTGGGAGCAGGTTTCCAAGGACTATCTAAATAAAACGTGAATAAGAGTGTAAAGATTTGATGGAAGTGAGGAGAGCTATTAACTCATAAAGTGTGAGAGCTGAAAGAATCCTCAGAGATCATCTGATCATAAGTTTTTCAAAACTTTTTGTTTTATTAACAGAATCTCATTTTACCAAATAAGTTCACATGTGTAATTCTAATATACAACACTAATAAAAGTGGAATTTAATTACTATAAATTTATAAATTTAGATTTAAAGTAGGTGTATTTTGGAACTTAGCAAGACAGTAAGGCTGTTCTGATGAATACAAATGCCTAAAAATCTGAACGTGGTAGTTGCAATTATATTAGTCACAATATCCAATTTTATTTCTGTATTTTGCTTTGATTGTACTGTTCAGAGAAAATCTTGGATCACACAGGTAAGTTGTTATAAATGGTAACTATTTTTTAAAACAGTTCATTTGGAACCTTAGGACACTCATCAAATAATCTATCTAGAAGGTCGGGGAAACTTAACATTTGTCTATTCATGCATGGATTGTAATTAAGACTATTATGAAGAACCTTCTCAGTGTATTACAATGTATGAAGTCCTTTGAGGCTTAAATTTAACTTAATAAAGGCTGACCCTCTCATCAATCTTTTACTAAATGATTATCGTACAATGGGCCACAGACATAGAGATGAATAAAGACACAGTCTTTGCCCTTAAGAAATTTACAGTGAAGAGGGAAAATCAGATTCAAGAAAATAAAAGCATCAAAACAACAAAGATAGACTAAAAGAAGCATGCATCAACGTACAGACTACAGCGTAGAAATGAAAGAATGATGGAGCAGCTCTGTGAGGTTATGGAAGGGAGTTCTAAGAAGCTTCCTGGAGGAGGTGACACTTGTACTCTTGTGAAAGACAGGTAGGATTTCACCAGGTTGGCAAAGATAGGGAAAAAACTAGGAGCTGATAAAGGATATTTTGTATAAATGATTGAAAAGATCTCCCACCATTTTATAACAATTGTTGGCAGAATAAAATCTTGGTTTGTGAGCATAATTCATTCCAGAAACATCCCTGTAATCCAAAGTACTGAATATCAAAGCAAATTTCCCCATAAGAAATAATGGAAACTCAGATGATTTGTTCCATAACCCAAAAATTATTCATATAAAAGTGATTACAATACTGTAATATAGTACAAAATAAAGAAACTACAAAATATAAAGAAAAATAAACAAATTACCCTGCACTTACCTTTGAAAAACTTCATGGCTGGTATGAGGGAGACAAGAGAGGAGGATTATTGTGTAGGACAACTTTCACTATCACTAATGGAATCACTGCTATCTATTGGCTCAATGGAATCTATTTCTGCTTGGGGGCCATTGTATACGCTTGCACGCATATTGACTACAGTATTAATAAACTCTTGTCATATACTGTATTTAATGTAGTTAGCAATGAGGCAGCAGAGGAAAGGGTCTATATCTGTAGGCTGTCTGACCTAGAATGAAGCAAAGTGTTCCTAAACTTACTTTTGTATGGAAAAGCAAAGGACTGTCCATAGCTGCTTTGAAGTGACAAAATATATACTAGTTCCAGTTGGGCACCTTCCAACGTTCTGGAAAATCACTGATTTCTGCCAAACACTGTAGCCTGAGACCAAGCATCTGAGCATGGGAGATGATCACCCACAATCCTACAGCGAGGGAGGGAGAGAGAGAGAGAGAAAGAGAGAGAGAGAAGGCCCATCGGCTCAGTTGTGATCATGTGACATTTGGCCTCACATACTACTTGTATTGCAAGACATCGCTGGTTTATCAGGTTAACATTTGTTAGAAATGTTTGTCTTGTGGAACACTCACAGAACAAGTTACTCGCAACCCAAAGTTTGACTGTATTTTGTCAGAGATACAAAAGTGAGTTAACAAACAATTCTCTTACACTAACAATAAAGTCAGAGCGTGATATTATTATGACATGATATAGTATTCATTTACTGTACAAGTTACTCTACCATGAAGAAAATATGCCCAAACATTGAGTGATGTTTAATTGTGTATGTCGTCTGAGTGTTTTGGCATGTACTTTCTGTATGTGAGCAGACGTGTGCAGGCTGGGAATGAAATAAAAGGCAAATCTTACAGCATAAGCTTTATAGCTAATGACCTATTTCTAAAAATTCATATATACATAAATACAGAAGCAAACCAAACATCATTTTTAAAGTTTCTACAAAGGCACGTTAATATACTGGAGATCACCAATAAGTAAAACTTTGGCTTATAGTACATTTTAATGTTCACTTACTCATTTCTAGTTTAAGTATTTAAAAAATTGAAATATTTGAATATTTAAATATTTGAAGAGATATTTGTACACTCACATCTATAACAGCATTGTTATTCATGATAGTCAAAAGGTGGAATCAACCCAAATGTCCATCGACGGAAGAATGGATAAATAAAATGTAGTATATATATATACAATGGAATGTTATTCACCCTGAAAAGGAAGGAAATTCTGACACATGCTACAACATGGTTTATGAACCTTGAGGTCATTATTCTAAGTGAAATAAGCCAGTCACAAAAGGACAAATACTGTATGGTTCCACTTATCTGAGGTAGCTAGAGTAGTGATACTTATAGGAACAGAAAGTAGATTGGTGGTTACCAGGGACTGGGGGAGGGGAAAATGGGGAGTCTGTTTAATGGGTATAGAATTTGGACATTGCAAGAAGAAAGGTTCTGGAGACTGATTATGCAACTATGTGGATGTACTTAATACCACTGCACCGTGCACTTAAAATAGCTAAGATGGTAAATTTTATGTTATGTGTATTTTACCACAAATACATATACACATAACTAGAATAAAATGCTTACGGAATCCCTGCAGTCACTCTGGAATGCAACGTAAAAGCAATGGATTTATCGGCTTTGAGGTGGAACTTTAATTCAGAGCTCCTGACCGCTTTGCCCACGTGTGCCTTGAGTGTTGGGGGTGGGGCAGGTCTAGGGCTTTTTCAACCTGATTCTAAGTTCAGAGTTCTTTCCAAAATAAAATACTTTCTTTTTATCCTATTTCTATAGGATAAAATAGAAAACCTATTTATATTACTAGCAACCATACAAATAAAGGAGATTAGTACCTATGATGTCTGTGTTGATCTTTGTTTTGCTCTAGCAGATGTAAAAAACACCACGTCCAACTATGCATTTTGAAAAGAAGGCTAGAAAGATTCAGATCCCAAAGAGATATTTTGACATAAAAGATGCATTAATTTATTTCCATACAAATAATTTAAACAAATAGGAGTTTCTTTTAAACTTGGAAGTCTTAAATATCATATGATTTCACTCATATGTGAAATTTAAGAAACAAAACAGATGAACATAGGGGAAGGGAAAGTAAAATAATATAAAAACAGAGAGAGAGGCAAATCACAAAGACTCTTAAATATAGAGAGCAAACTGAGGGTTGCTGGAGGGGTGTTGGGTGCAGGGATGGGCTAGATGGGTGATGGGCATTAAGGAGGGCACTTGTTGGGATGAGCACTGGGTGTTATATGTAAGGAATGAATCACTAAATTCTACTCCTGAAACCATTACTACTCTGAATGGTAACTAACTTGGATTTGAGTTAAAAAAATAAATAAACTTTGATGTCTTGATTTTTTGTCTTATGGGTTGGGCACTAATGCATTTGTTAGATTTCTCTTAGGTTAAACTGTGGACATGAACTTCTATTACAAAAGGAATGAACAAAAAAATGAATTTTATATGAGGCCTGACTTAATTATTGTACAAGAGGTTTTATGGCATTTTAGAAATGAGTGGCACCACTTTCTACAATACTGCATCTTGTAAAACTAAATGGCAGAAAATTAAAAACAGATTGAGAACATGTTTAACTTTAAAAAAAACCCTATACTCCAACACATTTAACCAAATATAGATTAACTCTGGGAAAACCTATAACCACTGCAATTTGCTTAAGTCGTGTTCATATGCCATCATATAACCAGAACAAAGCCTGCGATTATGCAAGCAGTAAATGTAACAGCATTCCCTAAAAATCAATTTTACATGTCATGGTATAATAGTGTGTACTTAATTCATTTCATAGTTATATCCACAATTATATTTGGATTTGAAAAGAAATGCAAGAGTTTTTTTTTTTATAGTAATTAAATACCTGTTAAATATATTAGAATGCATGAAGGGCTTTGAGGCTTAAAGCTAACCTAATAAAGAATCCTCCTCAAATGGTTAATGGAAAGACTAGACATCATTAGCAAATATTCTGTGGTAGTTTGGTGAACAATTCTCTCAGTGCTTCTCCTTCTCTCATTTTGTCTTCTGCATTTTTGTTTCTTCTCGAATCCTTTTGCTTGCTGTATTTTACTCACCTATCTTTTTGTTTGATACTCATGTACTAACTATATAGTTGGTTTACAAATGTTCTCTTTGTTCTCAGTGAATGAGTGTATGAGACAGTGAAGTATGTGGAGAAGCTAAGGGCAGGAAGAGTGACAGAGTGGTAGATTAATTGTGCAACATGGCTGAAAAGATTGAGGCTTTTGATTTTGGTTGTGTTTAAATATTGGGAATTGAACAGAACACTGGGAATAGATGTTCAAGAAATGAATTTGAAAAGGGGCATTGAAAAACAGATATTTATTTTAGCCTGTAAAATGTAATGAAGAAATAAGAAAGCAATACTTTACCAAACATAAAGTGAAAGACTCAATCCACGGTTTTCTAGAAAAATTAATTTCAACACAAAACAGATTTGAGAAACATATATTTTATTACATCTGATTCCGAGATTACTGTTATAGCCTATGCTTACTCAAAATCAAACATCTATTTATTCTTAGTTTCCTGACAGTATGATAAACCTCTAGTTCCCCCGGGGTGGTTTAGGCTAAGGTATGTTGGTTAATGGAAAGTTTGTGTTAACTGAGGCTTGCCAAGTAGCTCATTTTTTCACTGGATCCTAATGTTTTGAAACTCATAACAAATAATTAAAATTTATTAAGTGCCTCCAATAATTATTGATTCATTAGCAAGCCTTCAAAATTGAAAATATGGAATTAGGATTCTTCGGGCCTCTGTTTGGTATTCCACCATTCTTTAAAAGTATACCAAATTTAGAGAATCATTAATATATTTTTAAAGAGGGCTGCTTTATCAGAAATTACACAGCGGCTTTGTAACATACTTTTTGTTTTAATGATGCAGTACATTTGTAAAACACCTTGTACACTCAACTCTGAACATCTTGAATGCGTGGTCTTAGCTCGTTCCTTTTTGAATCTTCAACATGCTTCTTTGCATAGAGTAAACTATTTTCAAAAACACTGAATTTGTGACTTTAGGCTTTTCTTTCCAACAGAGGAAAGAGTCTAAATTCCTAAAAGGCTACCTGCTAATGATGTTTTCTCACTATGATACTATGGCCAAATAGATCAAGAAATATTTGATCTTGGGGTGCCTGGGTGGCTCAGTTGGTTAAGTGTCCCATTCTCTGCTTTCGGCTCAGGTCATGATCTCGCAATCTTGAAATGGAGCCCTTTGTCAGGCTCTGTGTGGAGATTGCTTAAGATTGTCTCTCTTTTTTTCTCTCTCTCCATCTACGCCTCTGCCTCAAAAAGGGGTTGCTCTATCTCAAAAAAAGGTAGAAAAAAAGGAAGGAAGAAGGAAGAAAAAGAAAGAAAGAAAAAGAAAGAGAGAAGAAAGAAAGGAAGAAAGAAAGAAAGAAAGAAAGAAAGAAAGAAAGAAAGAAAGAAAGAAGGAAAGAAAGAAAGAAAGAAAGGATTTTCTCTAAGAAAGATACTGAAAATGAAACAAAAAAGCCCTTATCCTACATTGCTCTAAGCTGCTGAAATCAATACATTTTAAGTTTCTTGTTCTTAGCTTCAGAAATACTATAAGATAGCTGAGGACAATTTAGATAAAGTAGAGGTAGCTTTTATTAGTAGAGATGAGAAATTATAAACTTTTGATGGATATTAGCTATAAAAAAGTCTTATATTTGAATTGGATAACAGACCTCGTTAAGAAAATAATTTTGAAGGGCTTGGTCAACATGGCTGAGGAATAGGGAGACCTGGTATTCCCCGTGTCTTCAAATGAAGAAGGACTGAAACCAAAGGACTCTCAATCCCAAGAGTCTGGGAGAAAAGGAGATGGAGTCTACAAGGAAGAGAATGCAAAATCCAGAAAGCACTGAGAAGAGTGAGTGAGTGCAAACTGGGGGAGATAAAATGAACCGAGGGGGTATGGAGAGGAGGGGAGCCCTTGCTGCAGAAAGACAAAGGAAAGAGAAAAAGCAGATGGGAAAGTGCAGAGTGGTCGGGATCTGAATGAGAGAAAAACCTCTGACCAGGACGGAGAGGGAGCCTATCATCCAGTCCCTAACTGTAGGGGTTTTGAAGAGAAGTTCTGTTGCTAATGGCAGAACTCTCTTCACACTGGGGCCAGCAGTGGTGGTCCAGCCCAAGTGACTGGGAGGTGCGGAACCATCTCTGGATCGGTGCCAGAGACCCAATTTTCATAAAGGAAACTGGGTGTAGTGGTCAGAGCTAGTTAAAAAAACTCAGATAAGCGTGGGGCACGGGACCACCCAACAAATCACACTACACCTACATCCCAGGCAGAGTGAAGATGGAAACAAAGGGGTGATTTGAGACTCCGGGTCGGTGAAGAAGGGACTGGGAGATGCCATTGTTGTCCCACATGCCCACAAAATCTGGACCCTAGGATTCCATTCACCGGCTGCCAGTGGAGGCGGGACCTTCCCACACCAAACCACACCCCTTTTCATAGGAGAGACACCTTTCTGCAGGAGCGATAGACGCTGAGACCCAAACTGCTGTCTGGAGTAAGTCCAGGACACATAGTTCATCTGTGTATCATCTATCTTCATTTCTTTTGGCTCACCTCTCTCATTTTGATTCTCTCTTCCTGGATTAAGCCTTTCAGTCTCTCTACCTGGTCAAAATTCATTTTCTTCTTCTCCCCGCACCTGTCATTATTCTTTCTGTATATGCTCTGCCATCAGCACAGTGCACATTCTATCCTTAATGTGTAGCTGGTACTTGAGGTCGCATGCCTTCAGAGTGTTGTTCATTATTCTTTTTTCTGTTGTGATCTGCTTGCATGTACTATTTGACTGTACGTTTGTGTGTTTTTGTTTCCTGTATGTCTGTCTGTTTCCCTTTCTAGGGTGACCTCAGGAAGCAAACCAAAACACACCTAGCCAAAATGATGAAACAGAAGAATTCTCCTCAAAAGAAACTACAGGAAGTAGTGACAGCTCAAGAATTGGTGAAAACAGATATAAGCAACATAACAGAACATGAATATAGAATGATAAATATAAAACTAATTGCTTGGCTTGAGGAAGCATAGAAGAATGCAGAGGGTCCCTCACTGCAGAGATCAAGGACCTTAAAAATGGCCTGGAGGAATTAAAAATGCTTTAAATGAGGTGCAAAACAAACTGGAGGTGGCCACAGTGCGAATAGAAGAGGCATGAGAGAATAGGTAAATTAGAAGATAAAATTATGGAAAAAGAGGAAGCAGATAAAAAGAGAGAGAAGTTGATCCAGGAACAGAAAAGGAGAATTGGAGAGCTGAGTGATTCAATCAAACAGAACAATATTCATATCACAGGAATTTCAGAGGAAGAAGAGAGAGAGAAAGGAGTTGAAGGGGTACTTGAACAAATCATTGCTGAGAACTTCCCCAACATGAGGAAGGAAATGGGCATTATTGAAATCCAAGAGGCACAGAGAACTCCCCTCAGACATAACCTGAATAGACCCTCAGCATGACACACTGTAGTGAAACTGGGAAAATAAAGGATAAAGAGAGAATTCTGAAAGTAGCTACGGATAAACGGGCCTTAAAATACAAAGGTAGACACATAATAGTAGCAGACTTATCTATAGAAACTTGGCAGGCCAAAAAGGAATGGCAGGAAATCTTCAATATTATGCACAGGAAAGATATGCAGCTAAGAATCCGTTACCTGGCCAGCCTGTCATTCAGAATGAAAGGAGAGATAAAGGTTTTCCCAAACAAACAAAAATTGAAGGAATTCATCACAAATAAACCAGCCTTACAAGAGATCCGGAGGGGCACTCTATGAAGGAAAGGTTGCAAGGAACACAAAGTACCAGAGACATCCTTACAAGCATGAAACTCACAGATAACACAGTGACTCTAAACCCATATATTTCAATAATAACACTGAATGTAAAGGGACTAAATGCTCCAATTAAAAGACATAGGGTAACAGAATGGATTAAAAAACAAGACCAATCAATTTGCTGTCTACAAGAGACTCATTTTAGACCTGAGGACACCTTCAGATTGAAAGTGAGGGGATGGAGAACTATCTACCATGCTACTGGAAGTCAGAAGAAAGCTGGAGTAGCCACACTTATATCAGACAAACTAGACTTTAAAGTAAAGGATGTAATAAGAGATGAAGAAGGGCATTATATAATAATCACAGGGACTATCCAGCAGGAGGAGCTAACAATTATAAATATCTACGTGCCAAATTTGGGGGCACCCAAATTTGTAAAACAACTATTTACAAACATAAGCAATCATATCGATAAAAATATCCTAATTGCAGGGGACTTTAACACTCCACTCACAGCACTGGATAGATCCACTAAACAGAAAATCACCACAGAAACAATGGCCCTGAATGACACAATGGGACAGATGGGCCTAACTGACATCTTCAGCGTCATGCATCCAGAAGCAAAGGAATTTACATTCTTCTCAACTGCACACGGTACATTTTCCAAGATAGACCACATTCTGGGGCACAAGGAAGATCTCAATAAATATAAAATAATTGAGATCATACTGTGAACACTTTTAGACCACAATGCTTTGAAATCAACAACAGGAAAAAGTCTGGAAAATCCCCCAAAACATGGAGGCTAACGAAGAACCTACTAAAGAACGAATGGGTCAACCAAACAATCAGAAAAGAAATTAAAAAATACATGGAAACAAATGAAAATGAAAATACAACAATCCAAATGCTTTGGGATGTGGCAAAGGCAGTCCTGAGAGGGAAATATATTGCAATCCAGGCCTATCTCAAGAAACAAGAAAAATCACTAACAAATTCTAATAGCATGCCTAAAGGAACTAGAAGCAGAACAGCTAAGATACCCCAAACCCTGCAGAAAGAGAGAAATAACAAAAATAAGACAAATTAATAATATGGAAACCAAAAAAGTAGTGGAACAGATCAATGAAACCAAGAGCCAGTTCTCTGAAAAACAAAACAAAACAAAACAAAAACAAAATGATAAACCTCTAGCCAGGCTTCTCAAAAAGAAAAGAGAGAGAACTCAAATAGATAAAATCACGAATGAAAAGGGAGTGATTACAAACAATCCCTCAGAAATACAAGCAATCATCAGAGAATATTATGAAAAATTATATGCCGACAAATTGGACAACCTGGAAGAAATGGATAAATTCCTAAACAGCCACACACTACCAAAACTCAAAAGGGAAGAAATAGAAAACTTGAAAAGACCCATAACTAGTGAAGAAATTGAATCAGTTATCAAAAATCTCCCATCAAATAAAAGTCCAGGACCAGATGGCTTCCCTGGGAAATTTTACCAGACATTTAAAACAGAGTTAATACCTATCCTTCTTGAGCTGTTCCAAAAAATGGAGACAGACAGAAAACTCCCGGACTCATTCTATGAAGCCAGCATCACTTTGATTCCAAAACCAGATAGAGACCCAGCAAAAAAAGAGACCTACAGGCCAATATCCTTGATGAATATGGATGCAAAAATTCTCAACAAGATACTAGCAAATCGAATTCAACAGCATATAAAAAGAATTATTCACCATGATCAAGTAGGATTCATCCCTGGGCTGCAGGGCTGGCTCAATATTCGGAAATCAATCAATGTGATACATCACATTAACAAAAGAAAAGATAAGAACCATATGATCTTGTCAATAGATGCAGAAAAATTATTTGACAAAATACAACATCGTTTTTTAATAGAAACCCTCAAGAGAGCCAGAATAGAAGGGACATACTTAAACATCATAAAAGCCATTTATGAAAAAGCCACAGCTAACATCATCCTCAATGGGGAAAAACTGAGAGCCTTCCCCCTGAGATCAGGAACACGACAGGGGTGTCCACTCTCACCACTGCTATTTAACGTAGTGTTGGAGGTCCCAGCATCAGCAATCAGACAACAAAACAAAATAAAAGACATCAGGATTGGCAAGGATGAAGTCAAACTTTCACTTTTCGCAGATATCATACTTTACATGGAAAACCCAACAGAATCCACCAAAGCCTACTAGAACTGATCCGTGAATTGGGCAAAGTTGCAGGATACAAAATCAATGTACAGAAATCAGTTGCATTCCTTAACACAAACAATGAAGCAATAGAAAGAGAAATAAGGAAGCGAATTCCATTCACAATTGCACCAAAAACCATCAAATACCTAGGAATAAACCTAACCAAAGATGTAAAAGACCTTTACGCTGAAACCTATAAAAAACTTATGAAGGAAATTGAGGAAGACACAAAGAAATGGAAAAACATCCCAAGCTCATGGATCGGAAGAATAAATATTGTTAAAGTGTCAATACTACCCTAAGCAATCTACACATTTAATGCAATCCCAATCAAAATTACACCAGCATTCTTCTCAAAGCTAGAGCAAACAATCCTAAAATTTATACAGAACCACCGAAGACCCCGAATAGCCAAAGTAATACTGAAGAATAAAACCAAAGTGGGAGACATCACAATCCCAAACTTTAACCTCTACTACAAAGTGGTAATTATCAAGACAGTATGGTGTTGGCACAAAAACAGACACATAGACCAATGTAATAGAATAGAGAACCCAGAAATGGACCCACAAGCATATGGCCAACTAATATTTGACAAAGCAGGAAAAAGTATCCAATGGAAAAAATACATCCTCTTTAACAAATGGTCTGGGAGAACTGGACAGCGACATGCAGAAGAATGAAACTAGACCACTTCCTTACACCACTCACAAAAATAAACTCAAAATGGATGAAGGACCTGAATGTGAGACAGGAAACCATCAAAATCCTAGAGGAGAAAGCAGGAAAAAACCTTTTTGACCTGAGCCACAGCAATTTCTTACTTGACTCATCTCCAAACGCAAGGGAATTAAAAGCAAAAATGAACTACTGGGACATCATCAAGATAAAAAGCTTCTGCACAGCAAAGGAAACAACCATTAAAACTAATAGGCAGCTGATGGAATGGGAAAAGATAATTGCAAATGACATACCAGATAAATGACTAGTGTCTAAAATCTATAAAGAATTTACCAAACTCCACACCCGAAAAACAAATAATCCAGTGAAGAAATGGGCAGAAGATATGAATAGACACTTCTCCAAAGAAGACAGCCAGATGGCTAACAGACATATGAACTGAAGCTCAATTTCACTCATCATCAGGGAAATACAAATCAAAACCACATTGAAATACCACCTCACATCAGTCAGAGTTGCTAATATGAACAACTCAGGAAACTATAGATGCTGGCGAGGATGTGGAGAAGCAGGTACCCTCTTACACTGTTGGTGGGAATGCAAACTGGTACAGCCACTCTGGAGGGTCCTCAAAAAAAAAAAAAAAAAAAAAGGAAATAACTACCCCAGCACTGCTGGGAATTTACCCAAGAGGTACAGGACTCTGATGCATAGGGGCACGTGTACCCTGATGTTTATAGCAGCACTTTGGACAATAGCCAAATCATGGAAAGAGACTAAGTGTCCATCAACTGACAAATAGATAAAGAAGATGTGGTACATATATACAATGGAATACTACGTGGCAATGAGAAAGAATGAAATCTGGCCATTTGTAGCAACATGGATGGAACTGGAGGGTATTATGCTAAGTGAAATAAGTCAGTAAGAGAAAGACAGGTACCATATGTTTCCATACATAGGTGGATTTTGAGAAACCTAGGAGAAAACCATGGTTTTTCATGGGGGAGGGGGAGAGGGGGAAAAAAAACCACAGAGAAGGAGGGAAACAAAACATAAGAGACTCTAAAATACTAAGAACAAACTGAGGGTTGAGGGGGATATGGGAAGGGGGAGAGAGGGTGACAGGTACTGAGAAGGGCACTTTTTGGGATGAGCACTGGGTGTTATATGGAAACCAATTTGGCAATAAATTGATTAAAACAATAATTAAAATATTAAATAAGAAAAAAAGAAAATAATTTTGACTTTATTTTCTTCTCATAGGTACTTAAGGACATGTGAAATTGCCCTTCTAAGCAACATAAAGGAAAGACGACAAGAAAATATTTACTCTCCTTGACTATGTTAGTTGTACATTTAAGAGTTGTGTTGGAATGTAGCCAAGTAGGAATCAGTTACTTAAGTAAAAATCTATACATACTGCATTTCTTATCATGAATATATGAGCTTCTCTCTTGTTTTCTGAGAAGGAGACAACACCCCAAGATATTCAACTATTTATGAACTTTTTGGATAATCTCCCAGAATATTTATATACGGAGTTTGTGATAATCAGTAACTTTATAAAATATGTTTGTTACAGGTTATTGTATTTGCTTACTTAGCCAATATTTCTTTTACAGAAAATTGAATTTAGTTACATACGCAGTAAATGAATTTATTAGCCTTGAGAAAATCAACTTCCTGCTCTATAAATGAACTCCACCATCATGTAATCAATTCAACGCATGTGTGAGTTCTCTGGTTTAAAGGAACATTTTGACTAGCTCTCCTCTCTAACTGACAAAAATTAGTGTTTCCTTTGACAGATTTAATTCAAATACAATCATAAAGCCTGGAGCCTTGCGTGACAATAGCTCACTGAAGAAATAGCTTTTTCAGTTAGAAAAGATAAAATCTGGGAGTAGTAATCTCCTGAGGAAAAAAAAATCATGAAGACAATGGATAATGTTAAGATTGACTTATTTACTTGATAACTCAGAGTTGAAAGAATAAACTGGAGACAAATGAGAGTACATAACTAAATTCTAAGAGATGATAAAGGCTTAAACATGAGTTAACTAAAAAGATTTTAGTTTAGTGAAGGATAAAGTCAAGATCAAAGTAGGGAAATATCACTAAACTTTTGAGTTTGTATTAAGGGAAATTACTCCACTTTCTTACCAAAACATCTTTAGATGCTACCATCAGAGAAGCATTATCGGACTAGATAAAATGAATTATTCTGGCTGGTTAGAAATCTGTACATCTAAGTAATTTACCAAATATTTGCAATTAGATGATGACATTTACAACATTTTTTATTTTATTTTATTTTTTGAGAGACATAGAGACAGAGCGTGAGCAAGGGAAGGGCAGAGAGAGAGGGAGATACAGAATCTGAAGCAGGCTCCAGGCTCCGAGCCGGCAGCACAGAGCCCGACGAGGGGCTCAAACTCACAGACTGTGAAATCATACCTGAGCTGAAGTCGGCCACCCAACCAACTGAGCCACCCAGGTGCCCCTCATTTACAACATTTAAATAAAATTCTAACTTCTACCATCAAGCATGCTGTTACGGAATTTCCTTTCCCTGTTCCATTCAATCCTGTAACTTTCTGGTCACTTTTGGGTAAAAAAAAAAAAAAAAAGTCCAGTTCAATACAGTACGATTTAAATCAGTTGAACATTTTAAGCTCCTATTCTTCCCTTTGCATTATAATGGCTAATCCTCAGTCTGAGGGTCTCCGTGTGAAGAAGGACATTATCAGCTTTTTCATTTTTCTCCTGACTTTTTCTAGCATCAGGGGTGGGGAAATGGGCAGAAGTCATTTTACTTAATTAGGGCTCTTTTAATCCTCTTGACTTTCAGTAAGACGGGTATGGCCGGCATCTAAAAGGTGACTTCCTCATGTGGAAAATGTGTAAGATCACTGGGGATTTTGGAGAAGGTTTTCCCACTGAACAGTTCCATAATGAGGAACCTGATCTTTTCAGACCTTCCTTTTCTATCCTCAGAGACTTATGATTATACTCTCATAAAAAAAGAATACATTCTGTTTGTGTGAATATCATTATAACTGGTATTTATTTAATGGTTGAAAGAATTATAGTTCATTTCTTTTTCGCATAGACATATAAGGGCCAACAGAGTGTATGGACATCTATGGCAAAAAGAGATGAAAAGTCATACATAGTTCACTCCTAAAACAATTTTTGTATGCTCAGCACGAAAATAACTTTCCCCTCCCCTCACAAAGAGCCTACTGCTAAAGAGACTGAGAACGTTTCTTCCATTTAAAGACAAATCCTTTACTTTGCAAAATAAAATATGATAGCTTATAAAAAATTCAGTTTGTTAAATCCGATTGAAGATTCAGTCCAAAGCCAGTTTGAAAGACTCGCATTTTAATTTTTATGCCATATTTTTTATTATGTATTTATTTTATGCAGCTGTCTCTCAGTGTTCTGACATAGTTAAGCAATTGTTGATAGGTGTGTTGAATTTAGTAAGACTGCCTTCCTTACAGAAATGATCTATTTCCGTTGAGCTGCCAGTGAAAGATGATCTCACCCTTGCTGACACATTATTAGTGATGGGTTGTTAAGGGAATGTTGATATTTCCTTATGCTGTTTATTTTGCTTCTTCATATATCATCCTGACCTTATTTACTTTGCCCTTTGCACACCTTTTGTTTTCTTTGGGAAGGACATAGAATAAATGTTCATTAAAATTAGTTATAAGTTACGTGGGAAAATCCAAATACAAGTTAACTGTTTTACAACTCACAGACTTTCTCTTCTAAAAATATAAAATTGAAATTAAGAAAGCCCCCATTTTAGGTCAAAAATTTCCCTTCTTCATGGCGACTATTTATTTTGTCTTTGAGCTACTACATACTTATAAAGTGCTCTCTTAAAATTTTTCTAATACTTTATTGTCATAACAGTTATAAAATACGTCATCTAACTGAAAATATTTTTCAAATTTTTAATCTACTTAGTGGCATCTTGAAATCATTTAATTCACTCATTCATCCTCCTATTCTACAGTTTTTTCTAATCACCTGTCATATGCCAGCATTGAGCTAGATCCTGGAGACATGTTGGTAGCTGCGAGTCTGATTGTGGAGACAGAAGAAGAAAAAAAAGATGTAAGTATGAACTAGGAAATTAGACATGGTGATGAGTGTCTGAAGAAAATGAGCATAAGGCTCTTACAGCACTTAGTACATTGTAAGTTTGTGGGACAAACTCAGCAATCATTTGATGTCAAATATACAGTACACGCATACATTCTCACTCCCTTAATAAATTACTATAGTTTAACTTTTGAAAACATTCAAATATAGCCTTTCAATTTTGACATGCGTATTATTTAAAAATTACCCCCAAAACATCAGTATCACCTGGTCATACTAGGAATACGCATTTTCAGGTCCCACCCCAGACCTATGGACTCAGACACTCGGGGGTGCTGCTCAGAAGTCTGTATTTTAATAAGTTCTCCAGTTGACTTTGATGAGCATGCTTGCTAACATTTGAGAACTACTGATTTAAACTTTTTTTGGAAAACCTCCCCAAACCCTCCACAGTTGAGTCTAAGTATATAGATTTCTCATGTGTGTTTCCAACACATGGTCAGCAAGCTACAACCCTTAGACCAAAACCAGCCTGCAGTTTGTTTTCTCTAATAAAAGGTATTGGAGGGGTGCCTGGGTGGCTTGGTAGGTTGAGTCCAACTTTGGTCCAGGTCATGATCTCATGCTTTGTGGGTTTGAGCCCTGTATAGGGCTCTGCACTGATTGCTTGAGCCCACTTTGGATTCTCTGTGCTTCCCTGCCCCTCCCCCTACTTGTTCTCTCTCTCTCTCTCTCTCTTTCTCCCCCTCTCTCTCAAAAAAATAAATAAACTTTAAAAAAGTTATTGAGAAGGGATGAGTACTGAGATGAATCACGGGAATCTACCCCCAAAACCAAGAGCACACTGTATACACTGTATGTTAGCTGGCTTGACAATAAATGATATTTAAAAAAGTTTTTGGAAAATAATCACATCCATTTGTTCATATACTGTCTATGGCTCTTTTAAGCTACTGGCAGAATGTTAATGAGCCTCCAAATCCTAAAATATTTCCTATCTGCTTCTTTTCAGAAAAGAAAAAAAAAGGCTGCTTCCTGCTCTAGTACTATGGCATAGCACTTGTCACACTAAATTACTACTAGCTGTTTACTTATAATTCTTTTATTGCCAGCACTTTTCTGAATTCTAGGATGCATTCACACACACACACACACACACACACACACACACACACAGTCAAAACAGTTTCTGTCCTTACAGGGTTTACATCTGGGGGTGGATGGGATAGATTGAACAAATAAATGTAATTTCCTTTAATCAGCAACAGGCTTGGAATTGTGTATTGTTCACTATGGTGCCTAGCCCAGGGCCTGGTCCACACTGGACATTCAATAACTGTCTATTAAATAAATTAATTACCAATGAATAAGTGAAAGTATGCCACAAAGTGACAGGAAAGACAGTTCTGCTTGTACATGAGAGTCAAGAATGTAACTGAGGTGTCTTGGAATTACTTTACTCTTCGTTATTCATAACTGATATCCTGAGATTGCATTTAGTGAGCTTAGAACCTCATTTGGTATTTCTGATTGCAAAAAACTGTTACAGAATTTAGATAATATTTTTAAAAAGTAACTCAACTCTAAAATTTAAAGTAAAACATCCTTTTAGGAGAGCAAGCAGGGGTTCACAAATGTGACAAGTACAATGAGTCATGACCACTTCTACAACTCCAAGAGCTGGGAATCAACACATACTACCTCTCAATGGTTTTGTAAGATATAGGCTATAGATATGATATGAAAGGATACTTTGGGCCTTGATTGAGAAGGTCATTATACAAAGCACCTTGATAGCATATGTGAAAAATGTTTTTCTGTACTGAGTGTGTAGTGTTTTACTTTATGTTGTTTATATCAAGAAGAGATTAATCTCAAATCACTACCAATTATATATCAATCATCCTGATGGTAAAATTCTGATCTAATATATTACTTTGTTCATAGACAAATTCCATGGGATATGGTCAAATAAGGAATTTTATTTCACTTCATCTATATAAAGGACAATGAAAACTGCTACAAAAGTAAATCAGGGGCTTCAAGTGGTTAGTGACTTTCAAATAGAAATAAGAGAATTATCGCCAGTTAAAGCTTTCTCTGCATTTGGAATCAATTATTAACTCTACCTATGATAATGATATCTAGCCAGTGAATGTGCCAGATTATTCATGCCTACTTTGATTTGATTTACTATTAAATAAAATTGAGATGTTTAATGTACTTACTAAGTGACCATTTCTAATTATGTGACTAGATAATCAGCCTATTCACAAAAAGACTCCAGCAGCAACATACAGACCCTGTGTGAGGGGGCTAGGGAGATTGTGTGACTTGGTCCCTAATCAAGCACATGGGTATTCAGCACAAAGTTGAGTATATAAAGTACATATAAAGTGCTTAGCACAGTGCTTAGCATACTGTAAACACTAAATAAAGGATTGCCATTATTATTACCCACAATCTGAAGAGTTACTTTAGAGAGGGACATGTCCTCTGATTCACAGGTGAGAGATGTCACATCTAGAAAGTCGTCTATTCCTTCAGCAAGAAAAGATTTATGGAAGTGATATCATTTGAGGTAAGTCATAAGTGATAGTTAATATTTGAGAAGTAGAAACGAGAGGGAGTTCAGAGACAGAGGCTGGCTACGTGCATGTTTTTGCTGCCCTCGGCCTTGTCTTACAATTACTCCTCCTGAGTAGAGCACCTTCCAAAGACAACTGAGCCTGGGATAGGAGAACCAGGCTTTGGCTTTGCTGAGGTCTGGGCAGAAGGCACATCTGCAGGACTCTACTTTGATATGGACCTGCCTACATCTTTCATCCTAGACAGAAAATATCATAGGCAGATTAGAGCTCTGTGCTTCCTTAAAAGGGGTTGGTCCACTAAGATCTGTGGAGCAAGGAGAAGAAAGCTTTGTGGTCTTATAACAACCTACTGGTCCCTTAGGTCCCCAAGTCACTTCCGAAAAGCCAAGGAGTTTGGGAGGGTTCTCATTATCTCTTCAATTAGAAAAATATCAACCTTTATAATTGATAAGAGTAGAGGGGTTGTCTACTGGGGACTTAATAGATGACCAAAAGCCTGAAGCTGGTACGTGTCCTGTGCAGAGGGCCGGAGATGGCATGTTTCCTGGAAATTGTGGCATTGGCGTTACTTGGGGCCGAAAGCAAAGGGAAAGGAATGCATTGGAGTACAGAGTGCCCATGGAAAGTAATGGGTAACCACTAGTAGAACATAAAACTTTAGTAGACCTTCTAAACTGACAAGAGAAAAAGATAACGGTAACTGGATTAAATAAGTAAAAAAAAGTTTGAAAAATATAAAACAATATAAAAGAAAAATATAAAAGAGAAAACAACAATGTATAATGAATAGAGGCATTATTGACTGAATTGTGCAGTATCTGTGCTTTGGAAGTTTATGCAAAATTGGAGAAAATTAACATGAGTCATATAAGTTGACCTGGAGATACTTCTATGAGGTATTAATGAGTAAAAGAAGCAAAATGTGGAGAATTACATATAATGTGATCACATTTTTTTATAAAATAAGCAATGGAAAATCTAGATAATTATAAGTTGGTATGCACGAATATATTTGATTGGTTTGTGTATGATTATATGAGCATGAAGAAAAATGTAGACTAATAAATACTAGATTTCTAACATGAATTATGGGGTAGGGGGTAGGGAGGGGAAATATTGACAAGAGATAATGTAGATAAACACACAAGAAAGAGGGGGGAAAGAATGAGCCAACTAACAGGTAAAGAATAATCAACAGTAATTTGATCAAGTAAGTAAACAAAACAAGCCATAGTAAAAATTGTAAAAGAATGGGAAAAATGCTTATTCAATTAAAATCATTCAAGTATGTTTATAAGTAGAGAAGTATTTTTAAAGAGAAGAGTGGAATGGGCAGAAGTGCACCAGACAAACTAAAATGAAAGAAAAGAAGGAAAAGCAAAGTTGATGTTAGATAAGTTAGGAGTTTTGGGTTAAGTGTGATGAAAAGAACATTGTAAAATAATAAACAATAAATAATAAAATGCAATTCCTCATAAAGAAGTAACAGTATAAACGTGTATTGTCAAGCAACATAGCAGTTGATTACATAAAGGAAATTTTTTATAAACACAAGGAGAATTTAAGGAGATTAAAAATTAGCTCTAGGGGTGCCTGGGTGGCTCAGTCGGTTGGGCAGCCGATTTTGGCTCAGGTCATGACCTTACGGTCTGTGAGTTCGAGCCCAGCATCGCGCTCTGAGCTGATGGCTCAGAGCCTGGAGCCTGCTTCGGATTCTGTACCTGCCTCTCTCTCTGCTCTTTCCCTGTTCACGCTCTGTCTCTCTGTCTCTCAAAAATGAATAAACGTTAAAAAAAATAAAAGAAAAAAATTAACTCTAGATTGAGGCACGTGGTGGCTCAGTCGGTTAAGTGTCCAACTTTGGCTCAGGTCATTATCCCGGCGTGCCGCTGTTCAGGCCCAACGTCGTGCTCTGTGCTCAGAGCCTGGAACCTGTTTCAGATACTCTGTCTCCCTCTCTGTCTGCCCTCCCCATGCTTGCGGTCTATGTTTCTCTCTCTCTCTCTCTCAAAAATAAACATTAAAAAAAATTAACTCTAGATTTACATAGATTAAAACATGTTAGTTAAACAAAAAGAAGTTAGGATGAGAAGAAATTTAATAATATAATCACACTTGAGTGTGTGTGTGTGTAGCCAGAGGAAAAAAAGTGGAGAATACAGAGAACTCTGCACAAAGAGACAGCAATTCATTTTTTTATGTCCATAGGATATTTTAAAAATCAGTCTTCTGCTTGTTGATAAATAATAAATGTAAACATTTTATTTTTTAAAGAATCTATTTATTTGTTTATTGTTTACTTGGTATATAGTGCAATAATGATTTCAGGAGTAGATTCCTGTGATTCATTCCCTACATATAACACCCAGTGCTCATCCAAACAAGTATCTCTTATGTTTTGTCCCTCTCCCTGTTTTTATATTCTTTTTGCTTCCTTTTCCTTATATTCATCTGTTTTGTATCTTAAATTCCACATGAGTGAAGTCATATATTTGTCTTTCTCTGACTAATTTTGCTTAGCATAATACCCTCCAGTTCCATTCAAATAGTTGCAAATGGTAAGATTTCACTTTTTTTGATTGACAAGTAATACTCCATTATATATATACGACATCTTCTTTTTCAATTCATTGTCAATGGACATTTGGTCTCTTTCCATACTTTAGCATTGTTGATAATGCTGGTATAAACATTGGGGTGCATGTGCCCCTTTGAAACAGCACACCCGTATCCCTTGGATAAATACCTAATAGTGCAATTGCTGCGTCATAGGGTAAATCTATTTTTAACTTTTTGAGGAATCTGCATACTGTTTTCCAGAGTGGCTACACCAGTTTGCATTTCCACCAGCCTTACAAAAGAGATCCTTGCCAACATTTGTTGTTGCCTGAGTTGTTAATTTTAACCATTCTGCCTTGTGTGAGGTGGTATCTCATTGTGGTTTTCATTTGTACTTCCCTGGTGATGAGTGATGTTGAGCATTTTTTTCATGTGTCTGTTAGCCATCTGGATGTCTTCTTTGGAAAAGTGTCTATTCATGTATTTTGTCCGTCTCTTCCCTGGATTAATTATTTTTTGGGTGTTGAGTTTGATAAGTTCTTTACAGATTTTGGATACTACCCCTTAATCTGATATGTCATTTGCAAATACCTTCTCCCATTCTGTTAGTTGCCTTTTACTTTTGCTGATATTTCCTTAGCTGTGCAGAAGCTTTTTATGTTGATGAGGTCCCAATAGTTCATTTTTTCTTTTGTTTCCCTTGCCTCCAGAGACGTATTGAGTAAGAAGTTGCTGCAACCGAGGTCAAGGAGGTTTTTGCCTGCTGTCTCTTCTAGGATTTTGATGGCTTCCTGTCTTTCATTTAGGTTTATTCATTTTCATCCATTTTGAGTTTATTTTTGTGTATGGTGTGTAAAAATGGTCCAGGTTCATTTTTCTGCATGTCACTGTCCAGTTTCCCCAATACAATTTGCTGAAGAGACTGTCTTCATTCCATTGGATACTCTTTCCTGCTTGTCAAAGATTTGTTGGCCATATGTTTATGGATCCATTTCTGGGTTCTCTATTCTGTCCAATGATCTATGTGTCTGTTTTTGTGCCAGTACCATACTGTCTTGATGATTATAGCTTTGTACATCTTGAAGTCCATGATTGTGATGCCTCCATCTTTGGTTTTCTTTTTCAGGATTGTTTTGAATATTTGGGGTCTTTTACAAATTTTAGGATTATTTGTTCTAGCTCTGTGAAGAATGCTGGTATTATTTTCATAGGGATTGCATTGAATATGTAGATTGCTTTAGGTAGTATTGACATTTTAACAACATTTGTTCTTTCAATCCATTAGCTTGGAATATTTTTCTATTTTTTTGTGTCTTCTTCAATTTCTTTCATAGACTTTCTATAGTTTTTAGTGTATAGGTTTTTTACCTCTTTGGTTAGGTTTTTTCCTAGGTATCTTATGGTTTTTGGTACAATTGTAAATGGGATCGATTCCTTAATTCCTCTTTCTGATGCTTCATTAGTGATGTATAGAGATGCAACCGATTTCTGAGCATAAATTTTATATCCTGTGACTTTGCTGAATTCATGGATCAGTTCTAGCAGTTTCTTTGGTGGAATCTTTTGGGTTTACCACATAGAGTACATGTCCTCTGAAAAGAATGAAAGTTTTCCTTCCTGCTTGAAGACTTGGATGTCTTTTATTCTTTCGTGTTGTCTGATTGCTGAGGCTAGGACTTCCAACACTATGTTGAATAACAGTGGTGAAAGTGGAGCAAAAGCAACAAAGAATGGAAAGGACCAGAGTATGCCACCAGAAACTCCAACTCTACAGACAACACAATGGCAATAAATTCATATCTTTTAGTACTCATTCTAAATGTCAATGGACTAAATGCTCCAATATAAAGACACAGTGTAACAGAATGGATAAGAAAACAAGACTCATTTATATGCTATTTACAAGAGACTCATTTTAGACCTAAAGGCACCTTTGGATTGAAAGAAAGGGGAAGGAGAACCATCTACCATGCTAATGGTCACCAATAGAAAGCCAGAATAGCCATACTTATATCAGAAAATCTAGATACCAAAATAAACTGTAACAAGAGATGAACAAGGACATTATATCATAATTATGGTGTCTGTACACCAAGAAGATCTAACAATTGTAAACATTTATGCTCCAAGTGTGGGAGAACCCAAATACATAAATCAATTAATCATGAACATACAGAAACTCATTGATAATAATACCATAATAGTAGGGTACTTCAACACCCCAATTACAGCAATGGACAGATCATCTAAGCAGAACATCAACAAGGAAACAATGACTTTGAATGACACACTCACTGGACCAGATGGACATAATAGATATATTCAGAATATTTCATCCTAAAGCAGAAGAATATACATTTTTCTTGAGTGCACATGGAACGTTTCCAGAATAGATTACATACTGGGACACAAAACAGCCCTTAACAAATATGAAAAGATTGAGATCATATTGTGCATATTTTCAGACCACAACGCTATGAAACTTGAAATCAACCACAAGAAAACATTTGGAAAGACAACAAATACTTGGAGACTAAAGAACATCCTACTAAAGAATGAATGGGCTAACCAAGAAGTTAAAGAGGAAATTAAAAAGTACATGGAAGCCAATGATAATGATAACACTATAGCCCAAAACCTCTGGGATGCAGCAAAGGCAGTCATAAGAAGGAAGTGGATAGCAATCCGGGCCTTTCTAAAGAAGGAAGAAAGGTCTCAGATACACAACCTAATCTCACACCTTAAACAGCTGGAAAAAGAACAGGAAATAAACCCCCAAACAGGCAGAAGATGGGAAATACTAAAGATTAGAGGAGAAGTCAATGGTATCAAAATAAAAACAACAACAACAACAGTAGAACAGATCAATGAAACCAAGAAATGGTTCTGTGGGTGAGAGGCTTAGGAAGCCCCAGGGCTTATACCAATGGGTTAACAAGGCATAGAGAGATAAAAAGTCATAGGATGCTCACACCCCAGTTTGGGTACACATGATTGGCACCCCGAGAATAGGACAGTGCATTGGAACCCCAAGAATAGGATGGTGCAAAGGCTCCCCAAGAATGGGGGTGGTGCTGAACTCCAAAATAGAGCGGGAAGGGCAAAGTCTCCAAAATAGGAATGGGCGCAAAGGGTCCCAATACATATATATATGAGGTAAGCAAGATTAGACATGCAGGGCAAAAGTGTCCCCCAATTTAGTATTACAGCAGAAAGCTGCTTTCACAGCAAGAAAGGGCCAAATTAGGTAAGCAGGTAATTAGGGCTATAAATCCCTGCACTCTGTTGTTGTGCAGCTGTGGGTGATATTGCCTCCTAAGGACTAATTTACAAAAGAAAAGGTTCCCTGTTAACCTTGAAGTGTTTTGCCCCATCTGTCTTATCCCCTAGGCTAGCTAAGATAAAGAGACATGGCGCCTCTTTCTGCCGTTAAGAACCACCTGCCCATCTGCCTGGTGCCAGGATTTTGTTTTATATTGACCCAAACCCCAAACACTGTATATCTTCAAAAAACCCTCCTTTCCCTCATGCCCATGAGTTGATGTCCGCAGCTTCTTTGTCTCTTTGTGCATGCCCATCATGTTTGTAAGCCTTCTGATCTTAATAAATATGGGGCAAGGACCCTTATTCAGGGCTCTTGTCTTTTCCCCAACATTAGTCATCTCTTTCCTTATTATTTTATTCTGAGTCCTGCTCTCTTGGTAAGACAAGAGAGAAATTTAGACCCAGAGTCTATGATATGGTTCTTTGAAAGAATTAACAAAATTGATAAACCCCTAGCCAGTCTGATCAAAGAAACAAACAAACAAAACAAAACAAAACCAAAAAAAAGGAAAGGAAAGGACTCAAATAAATAAAATCAAGAATGAAAGAGGAAAGATACAACCAACACAGCAGAAATGCAAACAATAATAAGAGAATATTATGTGCCAATAAATTAGGCAATCTGGAAGAAATGGACAAATTTCTAGAAACATAGAAACTACCAAAGAAGAAATAGAAAATTTGAACAGACGCATAACTAGTATTAAAGAAATTGAATTAGTCATCAAAAATATCCCAAAAAATGAGTCCAGGGCCTGATGCCTTTCCATGGGAATTCTAGCAAACATTTAAAGAAGAGTTAACACCTGTTCTTTTGAAGCTGTTCAAATGAAAGGAAATGGAAGGAAAACTCCCAAACTCATTCTATGAAGCCAGCATTAACCTTAACTCCAAAACCAGACAAAGACCCCAGTAAAAAGGAGACCTGCAGACCAATTTCCTTGATGAACATGGATGCAAAAATCCTCAACAAGATACTAGCCAACTGGATCCATCAATACATTAAAAAATTATTCACCACAACCAAGTGGGATTTATACCTGGGATGCAGGGCTGGTTCAATATCCACAAGACAATCAATGTGATACATCACATCATTAAAAGAAAGGACTACATGGTCCTCTGAATAGATGCAGAGGAAGCATTTGACAAGATACAGCATTCTGTTTTGATAAAAACCCTCAAGAAGTAGGTATAGAAGGATCATACCTCAAGATCTTAAAAGCCATATATGAAAGACCCACTGCTAATTTCATCCTCAATGGGGAAAAACTGAGAGCTTTCCCCATTAGGTCAGGAAATGCAAACATTTTAAAGTAGAGATTTTACAGATCACATTCTCAGATAGTTAATCTAACGATCTAGGAGTTCTGAAAAATTAGCTACTTGGATTTTAAGAAACAGTCTCTGCAACACGAATTCAAAATACTAGAACGTTATAAAAGGAAAATTCTTTACACTAAAACCCATGGAACACAGTTAAAACTATTCTCATAGAAAATTTTACATCTTTAAATAGCTTAATTATTAAAGAAGAAAGACAAAAAATATAGGAACTTAGTATTTATCTTGATAAATCAAGCAGTACAGATAAAATATGCTGAAACAAACTAATGGAAACAATATATAAAACTATTATCTGAGAAAATAAAATTGAAAAAAAACTAAATAAATCTGAAAAAAGATTCTTTAAAAGGTTAATAATATAAATTGTGAGCTCAGTTAATGTAAAAGGGAAGTAAAAATATATACATTAGGATGAAAATGGAGATATAATGCAAATAGAAATGAGATTTATAGAATTATAAGAATACTCTAATTGGAAAACCTAGATGATGTAGATGTTTTCCCAGCAAAATGATAAGTTATCGACACTGACTAATGAATAAGTAGAAAACTTGAGAAATAAATTACTGTAAAATAGACAAGAAAGGAAAATTTAAAATCTCTAAATGAGGAACCATGAGCAGAATTTCAAAGATGAGTTTTATCTAAATTTTATAGGATAGTTTTAATTATTTTAAATTACATTAAGAAAATGAGGGAACTGCTAAATCTGTGACATAGAACAAAATAATATTAATATCAAAACATGCTAAAAATATGCAAAGAAACAAAATAAAGTTTAATGGTACTTTAAGCTATAGATGAAAATAAAATATTATCAATTGAAATTTAGAAGTGAGATATTCACTTCTAATAGGATTGTGGGAACATGAGGATGAGTACAAAATCAGGAAAAACACATTTCATGATGGCAAGATAACAATGGAGAAAACCAATTAATGTCGCCTTACAACCTGAAAGTTCTTTGATGACATTTAGCAGATATTCGTAATTAAGGCTGACTAAAATAAGAAAGAAATTACTTCAGTAGGATAGCGTTTATTTGTAAACAACGAGAAGCCCATTTTATTATTCAAATTAAAAAAATACATTTTAACAAATGTAATAAGAACATTAATCGGTATTAATATTGGAAGACAGGAATTAAATTATTCAAATATTTGCTAAAAATTGAACTCTAATAAATCTAAAAGTTTTCTAGTCACTTTAAGGAGAATTTTCAAAGTGGTTATGTACCTTAAAAATATCACCAATACATTTTCTTTATATGTGATGTAACTAGCTAGTAAAACTTTTACTTCCTGGAGAGGAAAGTGGAATTACCCTATTCAAAATAGCAACAAAAATCTATAAAATAATTAGAAACAATCTTAACAAGACCAGTATGAGACCTATAGGAAGACATCCATAAAATATTTCTGAAGGGAACTAATCAAAATGTAGACTAAAGGAAAGATTTACCATGTTTTTAATGGGAACACTTAATATCATGAAAGTGAATATTCTCAAGTTAATATATGAATGACAAGAAATTTTAGTTAGAGGCTTTAAAATGTTTTCTTTGGAATTAGACTGAAGTAATCTATACTTTTTCTAAAAGAAAAATATTCAAGAACAAAATATCAGCTTAGGAATGTGTGAAGAAATTAGTAAAACAGAAAAGAAGGTTTAGTTATAGGCTACAGCATGTGTGTGTGAATGTATGCAAGGTAAAGTTACTATTTCTGTTCACTGCAAAATGATGATTTACTTTTGCCAATAGTAGTATCAAAAATGTCTCTCCTTCTGGAAGAAGAGAGAGAGAGAGAGCATGTGACTGGGAGAGAGGGCCTGAGGGAGAGAGTGAGAGACACAGAGAGAGAGAGAGAGAGACAGAGAGAGAATCTTAAGCAGTCTCCACAGTTAGCACAGAGCCTGTCATGACCTGAGCTGAAACCAAGAGTCCGTTGCTCAACTGACTGAGACACCCAGGCACTCCGTTCCCCATATTCTTATACATAAGTACACACACACACACACACACACACGCACACACACAGACAAATTAATAATCAGTAAGTAAAACACAAGAAAATAAAACTCTAAGGAAAAATATTTGTAGAATATTTGTATAATCTGTAAGTTTGAAGTCACTTAAGCTAAGGTGGTATGTCTAGAACCCAAGGAGCACAAGAAGTATGTATTTAAGTTTGATAGAGAAAAATTGGAAAGAATTTCAACGAAGATACCATGAGTGAAGTCACATACATGGTTGGATAGAAGAAAACTTCAGTGTACATAAAACATAATGCATTAAAATTCACAGTATACAATCAACTCTTACATTTGGTAGCATAAAGACAAACAACAATAAAAATAGGTAAGGGATTGGTTAAATGCACAAGCCGCAGAAGAGCAAATTCAAATGGCCAATAACCATATGAAAAGATTTTCAGACTCACTAATAGAAAAATGCAAATGAAAATGATACTGAAATATCCCTTTTCACAAATCATATTGGCAAACAAATCACCTACAGACTGGACTGCAGCTGAGTGCTTCTTCAGAGGAGGCCTCCAATCTTTTCTATCCACCAACAGGCCAGAGGAACCATTTTGCTGTCATAGGTGAAGAGACTGCATTTGGAAATTGTATTTCCTGGAAATTGCTAGCAACTTGCTGCACAAAACTGAGTATCTAGGAATAATGAGGTAGCTGAATTCAAGTGCCTTTATTGTTCATTATCTACATACACCCTTCACAGTAGTTATTAGAGTGAATATATTAATCTGCAGACATATATAATCTTGTCAGTTAACTCAGTATATATCAATGAATCATCATTTGGAATTGTTTTTTAATGTAAGTTTCTTTGGGTTGATTTAGTGTAAATCAGTCTCCTGAAGCCCAATCTTTCTAACTTTCAAAACCCTCCATGATCTACACTCCTGCCAACTCATTTCTCTTTCCTCTCTGATTTCATCTATTGTCAATTCACCCTTCCTCCACTTTTCACCATCTACATTGTCTTCTTTGTTTACTCAGAAAGTATGAAACTTGCTCTGACTCCTAGACATTTGCAGTATCAAAACATTCTGGAAATGATGATCTGGTGGCCCTAAATTTACATTTCTATGACATGTACATAGCAGTTTAAACAGCTCGTTTGGAGAAATATGAAATGATGTTGGACTAAGTATGTTCACTTATTCATTTAGTCTTCAATCACTGAATATACATTTATTGAGTTTCTATTTTGTGCAACAGAGGCATGAAATGTCAAAAGCTCGAGGACAATATAGGATGATCTTGTCAACCTCAACTTACAAAAATACTGAAACTGAGGCCCAGAGAAGTCAAGTTGCTTGCCTAGCGCAAAATTTCCCACATGACAAAGCAAAGGCAAGTTCTCCTTGTTCCCATTCCCCATACTACACTTGTACTAGTGCCATATTCTTAAGAATTTACCAGACATTTAGCAAATTGATAGATCAAAAAATAACTTTATTGGTGTCATTTTAGGACTAATTTATATGTTTGCATGGTCAACATTTGTGTCACTCAAGACTCACTAGCTTTGAGGATGTAAGGGGCTCTAGGGAATTCACTGACAACAGTCAAACTTGTCTTTCCATACTTAAAAAGAAAAGCGTTTAAACTTTATCACGTGCTCCTCCAAATTTGCTTACAATGTTTCATCCTTGTTAGCTATAAATATTATTGAAGGGAATTGAAACTGACAAGCCTCCTTGGTAATAGTTTATGATATTAGATTAAACACTTACTGATTAGCAAACCAAAGTGTATGCATTTCAAATAAATCATTCAAAAGTCTTAAAACTAACAAATGTAGCACAGAATGTAACTCTTCCAATTCATACAGTCTACACTTTAACATGTGAGGAGATAAAAGTCTGATGTACCCCACAGAGGACAAAACCTGTTACAGATCATGTTCTTGTCAATTTCCATACATTTCCACTGAGCTGGGGGGAGAGGGAGGGAAGGGGAGTATTCAACATAAATCAGGCAGTTGTGTAGCAACTGTAAGATAGGAGTGTACATATATATCTTTAAAAATGTTAATTATTGACAGGGGGGAGGGGCAGAGAGACAGGAAAACAGAGGACATGAAGTGGGCTCTGCGCTGACAGCATAGAGCCCCATAGGAGCCTCCAACTCACTAACCCCAAGATCATGACCTGAGCTGAAGTGGGATGCTTAACTGACTGAACCACCCAGGCGCCTGACATAGTACACATATTAACAGATTGAATGTTTTTGTTTTCCATTTGAAGTATATTTAAAGTAAATTACAAATAACATGTATTTAAATATTATATTCACAGTAACTCAATTAACTCCAAGGTATATTTCAGATATGGAAGAAAGTGGGTAAATTTTTTTAAAAAGCAAATCAAAGTTTTTCTTATCTACCTTATTTTTTAAAATTTGTTCTGATTTCAGATAGCCAATCCCTTTTACTAAGGAATAAGGAAAATACTGATAAATACATATAAAAAATATTTGCTATTGACAAACCCCCTCCCTCACTTTGGCAAGACTATTTTAATTCTTTAAAACTTTTAATTATCGGGGCGCCTGGGTGGCTCAGTCGGTTGAGCATCCGACTTCGGCTCAGGTTATGATCTCGCAGTCCGTGAGTTCGAGCCCCGCGTCGGGCTCTGTGCTGACAGCTCAGAGCCTGGAGCCTGCTTCACATTCTGTGTCTCCCTCTCTCTCTGCCCGTCCCCCACTCATGCTCTGTCTCTCTCTGTCTCAAAAATAAATAAACATTAAAAAAAAATTAAAACTTTTAATTATCATCATCTTTGAGTGAATCACCTCTAGAAATTACATAGTTATCAAAATTGGTGTCAGGCTTCTAAAATATATTCAATGTGAAAAGACCATACTTACTATGGAAGTCAGTTATTTAGGAGGTAGTGGTTAAAAATATTAAGTTTATATATACTTGTGCGTTCATTTATTTAATAAATATCAATTAAAAGTCCATAAAAATGCCAGGATCACACCAGGTGTTGGAGATACAAGGATTAAACAAAAGACTCATTTCCTGCTCTAATGAAGCTTAAAATATAAGAATGGTAAATTGGCAAATATAATATAGTAAGATAATTGATGAGTCCTGAGCTAAACAAACAAGATGAATTTTGTGGTCTTTACTATTGAGTCCATTAAAAAATGTTATACACTATTTTGTAGATGTCATTTTTTAAAAATTTATTATATGAATGAGGAAAACCCATTTGTGGTAGATTTTATTTTCCAAAAATGTTCAAAGCAATATTTCTAGTTTTCCATACTCTTCTAATGCTTGCTATATCACCATCAAGACCAGGGATCTATTTTCTTTCTCTTTCAACTGGTAAGGGTTTGTATCTGTTTTGACCAAAAGAATATAGTAGATATGATACCAGTAACTTCGAAGGTTAGATCTAAAACTTATATTGTTCCTGCCTGCATCTCTCTTAGGACCAACCACCATGTTATGAGAAGCCCTGGTTAAGCAGAGGGTCATGTGTTCATTTTTTGGTTGACAGCAACATTGGAAGTCTCAGCAGGTAGCCAGTATCAACTAGGAGATGTGTGAACACGCAAGCTTTCAGTGCACATAGGACTCTCCAGATGCTGAATGGAACAACAGTAGCTTTCTCTTTCCTAGCTCTACTCAAAATTGCACACCTGTGCATAAAATAAACACTTTTGGAATCTTAAGCCATTAAGTTTGAAAATTTTTCAATGCAGAAATAGATAGCTGACTCAAAGTGTCTCCATATCTAAACTTTGATTCATTTAAGTAAAATAATTCTTAGAGTACTATAGAGTGCAAGAACAATGCTCCCTGGAAATTGGTCTCTACTACCTGCCTACATTTATCTGTTTCTCCAAAATTGCCTCCAGTTATTCATATATACTGTTTATATTCTAGCCAAATATAATTTCTTACTTTTACCTTTTACTAACTCATTGCAGATATATAGATATATATAAATATATAACATATTTTAAGGTATATAAATATGTTAAAATATATAAATATATATAATATAAATAAATATATATATATACTAGCCAAATATAAAATCTTACTTTTACCTTTTACTAACTCATTGCAGATATATATAAATAAAAATATATTAAAATACATAAATATATTAAAAAAATATAAATATAAATATATAAATATATATATATACTAGCCAAATATAATTTCTTACTTTTGCCTTTTACTAACTCATTGCAGATATATATATATATGTATATATATATATATATAAATACAATATATATATTATATATATGTTTATATGTTTATTTATTTTTGGAGAGGAGAGGAGAAGAGACAGAGAGAGAGAGAGAGAGAGAGAGAGACCATAAGCAGGGAAGGGGCCGAGAGAGAGGGAGAGAGAGAATCCCAAGCAGGCTGTGCACTGTCAAAGCAGAGCCTGACATGGGGCTCATTCTCAGGAACTGCATGCTTAACCAACTAAGCCACCCATGCACCCCTCATTCCAGAGATATTTAGTGAACACCAAATATGTGCGTGGCATTTTGATAGACACTCATTTCTCCTGAACACACTATGCCCCTTCATAACTTCACCTCTTTGTACATATTGTTCTATCAGAATAGCTTTCTATATCTAATATACTCCAACCTACTTCTATACCCATCTCAGCTGCCACCTCTACAGTGAAGACTTTCCTTACTCCACTGCCAGTATACTTCTATTTTTCTTATATTCAGAGCACTATGCATATGTCTGTCATTGCTCTTTCACACAACTATGATTCTCAATTTTAGTCTAATTTCTTTATTAGATTTTAAGCCTCTGGAGGTCAAGAACAAATATCTTTAGGAATCTTATGCTCTCTGAACTTTAGTGTCAGGAACATTTTAGTTTCATAATACATAATGGTTCGATATTGTTTTTTTAAAATTTATTTTTGAGAGAGAAGAGAGAGTGTGTATGTGTGCGTGCATGTGCAGGGGAGGGGCAGAGAGAGAGGGAGAGCGAGAATCCCCAGCAGGGTCTGCACTATCAGCCCAGAGCCCAATGCATGTGGCTTGATCCCACGAACCATTAGATCATGACATGAGCCAAAATCAAGGGTAGGATGCTTAACCCACTAAGCCGCCCAGGCATGCCTGAATATTGTTAAATAACATTTAAATAATAATTGCTGGCATTTTTGGTGCTTTTTTCTTAAGAGGATTTTTAGTATTCTATGAAAATACTGTTGTACACGTGATAATACCAATTATGTCATTAGTTATTGGAGGCATTGAGCTAATTAACAAATTTCATATCTGTCACCGTGAATCTATCAAGTAGTAATAGTTTTTGTCCACAACTAGCCTTAGCTGATTTAAGCTACTTGACAGAGATTAAGGATTTTATTGCTTATTTCTAAACTCCAAACATTTTTTTAGCTTTTTGATCACTCTAACATGATCCCATAAAAAAATTTCCTTAACTTATGAACTGCAGCAATGAAAAACAAGTCTCCTTTATGTACAACTAAGACACATTTTTCAAGAAGCATTCAGAACATTTTCTGCTTAATAGGATGTTTCATTGAAATAAATTGGTATGGTTGTTAATGGTACTTTTCTTTTTAATCATAAGAGTCTTCTGTACTAGGAACTGAACTGTTTCCATTTACTGAGCTACAGTTCACTGGAAACAAGAAGGAGATGGAAGAACTTTTCTTTGATCTTTCCTATTTAAAAGCCCAATGGGGAAACCTTATATACTTTTTAGTCACTTACTTTCTAAAAGGGTTCATTAAGAAATAATGCCATAAAATCAATGATGTTAGTTTCAGCCTTGTGAACATGACCATTACCAGATATATAGGGGACCTAAGAGCTCTTTAGGCTAAAATTTCCTAAATTGTGAGTGCTACTTGGATGGGAGCCTCTGGGGAAGAGAAAGAAAAAAGTACATAAAATACTAATTAGGACTTTGCAAAATAGCCTAATAATGTGGACTGAATCGAATGGTGCCCTTAATAGTCTGAAAAAAAACCTTTTTCTCAATGTTCAATCATTGCAGCTTTGAACAGAACAATAAGTGGTTCACTGAGCAAAATACTTTGACTGCTCTTCCATATTGTTTAGTTTCATATGTCTTAATTTCTATCCCAGAGATATTTTGGGAATATATTATAAATAAACACAGAGATATCTCCCTGAGAAGATAGCTCTAGGAAATGAGGCATTTTTCATAAGTAAAATTTTTATGCAGACTTAATTCATTCCTAAGTAGAATAGATGTCTATGTATTGGGATTTTAGGGAACTCTGGTAATGACTCTTACTTTTTCCCATGTTTGCATCCCCTATTTAATATTCTCTGGTGGCTAATTTTTTTTTTTGAGAAAGATTTTTCTTTCTCCTCCTCCTCCTCCTCCTCCTCCTCCTTCTTCTTTTTGACATTAAGATTGAGAATGTGAGAGGCACCTAGATGGCTCAGCTGATTAAGCATCTGACTCTTGATCTCAGCTCAGGTCTTGATCTCAGGGTTGTGAGTTCAGCACCTTCCCCCTACTACCACCACCACACACACACAAAATTGAGAATGTGACTGTTCCAAGGAAAAGAAATTGATAGCGACTGTGGGTCTTATTAAGCTTTACGTGGCTAATAACATCTTTTTTCTGGAAACAGACTGTGGCAGAGTAGACTGTGGAACATGGAGAAGAAAAAGGGCACTTATAGACAAGTTTGCCCATTTTATCACTTTGTCTGGGACCAGCTCCATTCCCAAATAACTGAAACATCCATTTAAATAGTGAACAATATTTTATTTCTCATAGAAATACATCTAAAAGGTACTATACATTCTCTTGATTTATTACAGAGAGTATACTGCATAAAATATAAACTATCTTCATGACCTAGAGTCATTATTTTGTTTTTCCTAAATTATCCCAGATTGTGATATTTTGTCATAATTCCATTGTCCCACTTCTTAATGGCAGCTGTCAGCTGTCCCAGCTCGGTCTATCCCTCACTATCTCTCATATACTCAGTAGTTCTATACATTTAGAGTCACGATATCCTATGCCTCAATCCTGAGTGCAATGTGCAGTTGCTGTTACTTGACGTCTTTAAGTTTTGTTTAGGTGGCCAGTGGTAGTACTCCCTAAAGGGATGGTGCTGAGAATAATTAAAAAGGCACATGGAACATAGAACTTTTAAACTGTAACTTGTTCAGAGGTCTGTGCTACATTAGAAAGAATAACAGATGCCGGAAGAAACAGTGTCCAAATACATTAAAGGAGTCACTTGATTTTTGAAGTTGTAAAAATCTTTTCAGAGGGTACATTGATTACTTTTCTGTCATAGGATGTTTTCAGGAGGTTAGAGGTACTTTTCACTAATATTTAAGTGTAAATGATGTTTAGGAGAGAGAGAATTAGGATAATTGCCAGAAAACTGAGTAGAAGTGTAGTTTTCCATACTAAAATCAAAGAATAAAGTATAAGATTTCAATCAACGTATAACTATTTCACGAGGTGCATTTTTTTTGTCTACCTACACAGTAGCCCTTTGGCTGTGCTTTGTTATTGCACTAGTATCATGGAATCCACTTTCTACAATGACAGGTGCACAACCAGCAGTGAATAATTTTAAGATTGAGGGGAACAAAAGTGTGACATGGAAGTTCTCTTGCCTTAGATACGATGGGGTTGCCCCTCCATTGGAGTCTTGGGAAGTGTCCCTGGGATTTGCATTCCAGAGCATCATTTCCTAGTTGAAGGACTTTGGGAACCTAAAGGGAATTTTTAAAAGGTCAGTTTTTAGTTGCTTATGGCCTACCTCTCCTTCCTCAGACAGTTATTGCTGACATTCAGCATAGTCATGGAGAATATCCAATTAAGAATCCTGCTTGGCAAGTCACCTTTAAATTCTTATATTTTATTTGTCCCCTAGCATCTATTTGGAGTGCTACCATATTGGAACCTTGAAGGTATATGATCTTTATTATAATGGCCACTCTCCAAGGAAATATATGTTCTAAAATAAAAGGCAGTCCACTGTGACAAAAAGTATCAGGACTTCCACTCTCCCATCAGATCACTATACATAATCTTCAAGGCTTGTCTTTTCCGGGCCTTTATTTTCTGACTAAAAAATATTGGCGGAGAACAACAGCACATTTATAACCCAATTACTCGAGTCTCTTTCAGCCTGAACACTCTCACACAAAATAATTTTGGGGGCTTATAAATAGTCAATCAGACATTGAGGGGAGGAGTCGATACTGAGTGCATCAGAGCTTATCTACTATTCCTTGGGAGCAAACTCGAGAGTGAGTCCAACACTCACCTAAGGACAATTCAGTTCTAAGCTCACATCTTCTCATCTGAAAAGTTCTCAGGTGGTTTGGAGGGGAGTATTGTCACAGTGCAACTGACTTTTGAGAGTTACATTTGACAAAACTGAAGTAACTAAGGATCACTGGCATTTTGTGAAAACTATTCAAAGGAACCAAAGAATCAAGCTGATGAGACAACAATGCTCGGTTATTTTGAATCCTAGTAAGATTTCCTCTTTGCTGTAATGCTTTCCACAGAAACCTCTTGGAAAGATATATGATTCCATTCCTGACGCTGCTTTTCTTCTGAAGAGATCAGAAAATTTAAGCGATGGTCTTCTTATCTTTAAAACGTAAACACTAGATTTTGCTTTTAAGAGAAAATAAAATAGTGGGTATATAAATATTGACAGCTTCTGGGCATATTCAGATGTAATTTTTAAAGACATTTGCTTAGAAACGCTATCCTTAAGTCTGATAGCATTTGATTTGACAAGATATTGACCAAAATGACCCCTGATTCATCATTGACTAGGAGTAGTTCAATGAAATAGTCTAAGCTCATTTTCTCTGAAGTCAGTCTTGTCCTCCCTCTTCTTTTTCAGAGCTGATAATTCTCAAGAGTCCAAATCTTAGAACTACTCAACAAGTAGGATGATCTTGACACAAATACTGCCTAGCAGCTAAGGGCCTATTTTAAACCTTCAGACACATGGTGCAACTTAGATTGATATTTTAATACCAAACATCACTACAGAGAAGACTCACAAAATAGCAAGAATTATTATGGATTAGTTTCACTGAAGGAATCAGAAGTCAGGTCAATGAAAATACACAAGATGTGGCCAGAGAATATCTATTTTAAAATGACAATTTGCTCTAACAATTTGGACTTAGATATAATGTTCGGTGATTTCATGCATACCCACATAATAATGCTAGTAACTTGTCAGCAGACAAGTACTGCTTGCTCTTACAATATTACTTGTGTGGTGTCACCATGCCACATTCTCATGATCAGTACTTTTGTTAAATTTCATTTGAATTAAACTGACGTTTCTATACATATCTTAGGGGAAAAAAATCTTCTGGCCAACTTTTTTAGAGGCTGAGAAAAATCAACAGATTATGTGCAAAGACTAGCCACAGTGGGGATACCAAGGAAATAGTGTTTGGAAAACGGATTTGGGAGACAAGACACATAATCATGCAAAGAAGACTAGTAATAAGTAATTGTACAAAAAGAATGATATAACTCATCTGTTATGGTTTTTGAGGAGTTAGCAAAAGGAATGAACACCACGAGCAGGGCTGGTCAAGAATGGCATTAAAGAAGTGGGGTTTCACTCTGTAGGGTTAGTGAACAAGAGAAGAAATAAATGACATTTTAGATAGTGAAATAACTCTGTGGAGAAAGATGGAGACAGGGATGGTCAAGGAATCCACTGTAAATGAAATGTGCATTTTATGCTGGGATGAAGTGGGAAATAGGGTTGAGAAAATAGGAGGATTGGAGAGTGAAAGGCCTGTATTCATTTGTGAGTGCTGCAGTAACAAAGTTCCACAGACGGGGTGACTTACACAACAGAAATGAATTTTCTCATATTTCTGAAGGCTAGAAGCCCAAGAACAAGGTGTTAACAGATTTGCTTTCTTCTGAAGACTTTTTCCTTGATTTGCAGATGACCACATCTTCACATGATTCTTCCTCTTTGTCCATCCATCCCTCGTTCCTCTTCTTGTTTGTTCAAGTTTCCTCTCCTTATGAGGACACCCCTCAGGTTGAATTAGTGCTTACTCTAACAGCCTCATGTTAACTTAATCACCTATTTAAAGGCCCTATCTCCAAATATACTCACATTCTGAGGTATGAGGGGTTAGGGATTCAACATATGAATTTTGGAGGGCCACAATTCAGTCCACAGGAGACTTTCATGCCAAGTTGAGGGGAAGGTTCCAGAGAGACAGCTTTAGTGACCTGGGATCTAGTTCTGAGTCCATCCCTTTCTGTGTGGCCTTGAGTGCACTGTGACACCCATTCTAGTCCAATGCATAAATGGAGTTGAACTAGAAAATCTCCACGGTTTTCCTAACTAAAATTCTGTATTTGGAGGAAATTCCTAAAAATATGAAAATAGGTCATATAGCCATAAATCAATTGACGTCATGAGTCAGCTTATTTACAATTAGTCAATTAGACCAAGCATAGCCTCTACAGCAGCTCTTCTCAAACTCTTTTTAGGACCAGTGGTGTCCGATAAGATACTTACGGATATTGCTTAAGAAGTATTGAAGTCATAAAAATCAGAAAATTTACAAAATTATTTTGATGAGAGGAGTTTGTTAAGCTTTTAGATAAGCCAAGGCATTTTGTAGAAGCTACAAAACGCTGGTCCAGGTGCATTTTCCTTTTTCCTAATGGAACATTAATATCTTCTGCTTTTATCTCCCAATTTGTACATTTATAAGGAATAAAATCAAAGATGTTTTATTGGACTAGTTAAGCCTATTATCTGCAGCCTTTTTGTTTTCATTCTTTTATAAAAAAATCATTTTCTGAGAACATTTTAAACAATTTGGGAAGTAGTCATTTAAAAAATATTGTAAATACATTTAAAAAATATTTCAGATAAAAGTTAAAGCAATTGAACAAGAGTCAAGGAACGAGGATAAAATAAAATACTCTAGCTGCTTTAATTCTCTTGATTTTATAAACAGTATAAGACTTCTCTTTATGTCATAGGACAGCCTGGAAGAATATAGAGAAGGCTCATGGGGCCGCAAGGGCTCCCACATCATCTTTCCTTGTTCACTCTGGGATTTGAAGTGTGTGTATGTGTGTGTGTGAGTGTGTGTGTTCTGGACTGAGATAAACCAGTTTGAAACAATTCAATCCTGAGAATTTGAATCATGCTGGTTCCTACCACACCTTGCCCCTTGGTAAGTTGAAATTTGGAAAATATAGGGCAGGCCCAACTCCTGAGTGAGTTCAGGGAGAGCCATATTCAACCAACTCTTTTTTTTTTTAATAATAATAATTTCAGGAATAGAAAATTTAGTAATTCATCGTTTATATATAACACCGAGTTCTCATCCCAACAAGTTTCTTTCTTAATGCCCATCACTCCTTTAGCCCATCCCCTCGCCCAACACCCTGCTGGCAACCCTCAGTTTGTTCTCTGTATTTGAGTCTCTTATGGTTTGTTTCCCTTTCTCTTTTTATCTTATTTTTGCTTTCCTTCCATTATGTTCATCTGTTTTGTATCTTAAATTCCACATATGAGTGAAATCATATATTTGTCTTTCTCTGACTGCCTAATTTCGCTTAGTATAATATCCTCTGGTTCAATCGACACAGTTGCAAATGGCAAGATTTTATTCTTTTTAATTGTCAAGTAATACTCCATTGTATATATGCCATATCTTCTTTATCTATTTATCTGTCAATGGACATTCGGGCTCTTTCCATACTTTGGCTATTGTCGATAGCACTGCTTGCTATAAACATTGGGGTGCATGTGCCCCTTTGAAACAGCACACCTGTATCCCTTGGATAAATACCTAATAGTGCACTTGTTGGATCATAGGGTACCTCTATTTTTAACTTATTGAAGAACCTCCATACTGTTCTCCAGAGTGGCTGCACCAGTTTGCATTCCCACAGCAATGCATTTCTTTCTCTGCATCCTCGCCAATATCTGTTGTTGTCTGTGTTGTTAATTTTAGCCACCTTGCCTTGTGTGAGGTGGTATCTCATTGTGGTTTTAATTTCTATTTCTCTGATGATGAGTGATGTTGAGCATTTCTTCATGTGTCTGTTAGCCATCTGGATGTCTTCGTTGGAGAAGTGTCTATTCATTTATTTTGTCCATTTCTTCTCTGGATTATTTGCTTTTGGGGTGTTGAGTTTGATAAGTTCTTTACAGATTTTGGATACTACCCCTTAATCTGAATATGTCTTTGCAAATATCTTCTCCAATTCTATTGTAGCCTTTTATTTTGTTGATATTTCCTTAGCAAATAGAAGCGTTTTATGTTGATGCGGTCCCAATAGTTCATTTTTGCTCCCTTGCTTCCAGAGACATGTTGAGTAAGAAGTTGCTGCGGCCGATCAGGTGCCTGGATGGCTCAGTCTGTTGAGAGGCTGATTTCGGCTCAGGTCATGATCTTGCAGTTTGTGGGCTCTAGCCCCATGTTGGGTTTTGTGCTGACAGCTCAAAGCCTGGAGCCTGCTTTGGATTCTGTGTCTCCCTCTCTCTCTGCCCCTGCTCATACTCTGTCTCTCTCTCTCTCAAAAATAAATAAAAATTTTAAAAAAATTAAAGAAACAAGAAATTGCAGTGGCCAGGTTAAAGAGATTTTTCCCTACTTTCTCCTCTAGGATTTTGATGGCTTCCTGTGTTACATTTAGGTCTTTCATCCATTTTGAGTTTGTTTTTGTGTATGGTGTAAGAAAGTGGTCCAGATTCGTTTTTCTGCATGTCACTGTCCAGTTTTCCCAAAACCAGCTGCCGAAGAGACTGTCTTTATTCCATTGGATATTCTTTCCTGCTTTGTCAAAGATTAGCTGGTCATACATTTGTGGGTCCATTTCTGGGTTCTCTATTCTGTCCCATTGATCTGAGTGTCTGCTTTTGTGCCAGTAGCATACTGTCGTGATGATTATAACCTTGTAATACATCTTGAAGTACCGGATTGAGATGCTTCTAGCTTTGGTTTTCTTTTTCAGAATTTCTTTGAGTATTTGGGGTCTTTTCTGGTTTCATACAAATTTTAGGATTGTTTGTTCTAGCTCTGTGAAGAATGCTGAGTTATTTTGATAGGGATTGCATTGAATTTCTATTGAATTTGATAGGGATTGAACTGAAGATTGCTTTCGGTAGTATCAACACTTTAACAATATTTGTTCTTCCAATTCAGGAGCGTGGAATATTTTTGCATTTTTTTTGTGTGTGTGTCTTCTTCAAACTCTTTCATAGGCTTTCTTTAATTTTCAGTGTGTAGATTTTTCACCTCTTTGGCTAGGTTTATTCCTAGATATTTTATTGTTTTTTTGGTGCAATTATAAATGGCATCAATTCCTTGATTTCTCTTTCTGCTGCTTCATTAGTGGTATATAAAAACGCAACTGATTTCTGTGCAGTGATTTTACATCCTGTGACTTTGCTGAATTAATGGATCAGTTCTAGCAGATTTTTGGTAAAGTCTTTTGGGTTTTCCACATCGAGTATCATGTCATCTGAAAAAAGTGAGTTTGACCTCCTCCCTCCCAATGTGGATGCCTTTTATTTCTTTGTGTTGTCTGACTTCTGAGGCTAGGACCTCCAATACCTTGTTGAATAACAGTAGTGAGAGTGGACATCCCTGATGTGTTCCTGACCTTAGGGCTAGAGTTATCAGTTTTTCCCCATTGAGAATGTTAGTAGAGGTGGGTCCTTCTTATACAGCTTTTATGATCTTGAGGTATGATCCTTCTATTCCTACTTTCTTGGGGGTTTTCGACAAGAATGAATGCTATATTTTGTCAAATGGTTTTTCAGCATCTATCAAGAGGATCGTGTGGTTCTTATTCTTTCTTTTATTGATGTGATGTATCGCACTGATTGTTTTGCAGATATTAAACCAGCGCTGCATCCCCGGTATAAATTCCACTTGGTCGTGGTGAATAATATTTTATGTATTTTTGGATCCAGTTTGCTAGTATCTTTTTGAGAATTTTTGCATCTATTTTCATCAGGGAAATTGGTTTGTTTTTCTCCTTTTTTGGGTCTTTGTCTGGTTTTGAATCAAGATAATGCTGGGCTCATAGAATGAGTTTGGAAGTTATCCTTTCATTTCTATTTTTTGGAACATCTTCCAAAGAATAGGTGTTAACTCTTCTTTAAATGTTTGCTAGAATTCCCCTGGAAAACCTTCTGGCCCTGGACTCTTTTTGTAGGGAGGATTTTGATTACTGATTCAATTTCTTTAACACTGGTTATGGGTCTGTTCAAATTTTCTATTTCTTCTTGTTTCAATTTTTGTAGTCTACATGTATCTAGGAATTTGTCCATTTCTTCCAGGTTGCCCAATATTTTGACATGTAATTTCTCATAATAGTTTTTTATTGTTGTTTGTATTTCTGCAGTGTTGGTTGCGATCTCTCCTCTTTCATTCTTTATTTTATTTATTTAGGTACTTTCCTTTTTCTTTTAGATTAACCTGGCTGGGGGATTATCAATTTTAATTCATTCAAAGAACTAGCTCCTAGTTTCACTGATCTGTTGTATTTTTTTTATTTCGATATCATTGATTTCTATTCTAACCTTTATTATTTCACTTCTCATCCTGTGATTGGGTTTTATTTGCTCTTATTTTTCCAGATTTTTTAGGTGTAAGGTTAGGTTATGTATTTGAGACTTTTCTTCCTTTTTTTTTTTAGGAAGGCCTGGATTGCTGTATACTTCAATCTTATGACAGCCTTTGTTGGATCCCAGAGGTTTTGAACTATTGTGTTTTTACTTTCATTGGCTTCCATGTACTTTTTAAATTCCTCTTTAATTTTTTGGTTAATCCATTTATTATTTACTAGGATGTTCTTTAATCTCCAAGTATTCATTGTCTTTCTGAATTTTCTTGTGGTTGATTTTGAGTTTCATAGCGTTGTGTTTTGAAAATATGCAAGGTGTGAACTTGATCGTTTTGTATTTGTTGGAGGGATGATTTGTGTCCCAGTATGTATTCATTTCTGGAGAATGTTCCATGTGGACTCGAGAAAAATGTGTATTTTGCTTTCTCAGGATGAAATGTGCTGTAAATATCTGTTAAGTTCATCTGGTCCAGTGTGTCATTCAAAGCCATTGTTTCCTTGTTGATTTTCTGTTTTGATGATCTGTCCATTGCTGTAAGTGGGGTGTTGGAGTCCCTTAGTGTCATGGTATTATTATCAATGAGTTTCTGCATGTTTGTTATTGAGTTGGTATTTTGGTGTTTTCACATTGGGGTCATAAATATTCAGAATGGTTCGATCTTCTTGGCGCATAGACTGGTTAATTATGATATAATGCCCTTCTTTATCTCTTGTTACAGTCTTTATTTTAAAATCTAATTTGTCTTATATAAGTGTGGTTACTCTGGCTTTCTTTTGGTGACCACTAACATGATAGATGGTTCTCTTTTCCCTTACTTTCAATCTGAAGGTGTCTTTAGGTCTAAAAAGGGTCTCTTGTAAGCAGCATATAGATGGGTCTTGTTTTCTTATACATTCTGATACCCTATGTCTTTTGGTGGAACATTTAGTCCATTGACACTTAGAGTGAATACTGAAAGATATGAAGTTAGTGCCATTGTGTTGCCTGTAGAGTCGGTGTTTCTGGTGATGTTCTCTTGTCTTTTATAGTCTTTGTTGCTTTTTGTCTTTTTTGTTATGTCTTTTCTCCATTAAATGGTCCCCCTTATAATTTCTTCCAGGGCTGTTTTAGTAGTCATGAACTCCTTTAGATTTTGTCTGGAAAACTCTATCTTATTTTGAATGACAGCCTTGCTGGATAAAGAATTCTTGGCTGTATATTCTTCAAATTCAGCACATTGAATATATCCTACCACTCTTTTCTGGCCTGCTCAGTTTCTGTGGCTAGGTCTGCTGCAAACCCGACTTGTCTTCCCTTATAGGTTAAGGACTTTTTTCCCTTGCTGATTTCATCATTCTTTCCTTGTCTGTGTATTTTGCGAATTTGACTCTGATATCCCTTAGTGATGGTCAATTTTTGTTGAATCTAATGGGAGTTCTCTAATCTTCTTGGATTTTAATGTTTGTGTTCTTCCCCAGATTAGGAAAGTTTTCCACTATGATTTGTTCACATAAACTTTCTGTCCCCTTTTCTTTCTCTTCATTTTCTGGGACTCCTATGATTCAGATGTTATTCCTTTTAAATAAGTCACTTGGTTCTCTGGGTCTTGTATCATGTTCTTTTGCCTTCGTTTCCCTCTTTTTTTTTCCTGCTTCATTATTCTCCATAATTTTGTCTTCTATCTTGCTGATTTACATCTTTGGTTCATCCATCCTTGCCATCCTGGCAGTTATATGACACTGCAGCTCAGTTATAGCATTTTTAATTTCATCCTGACTAGGATTGAAAAATTTACTTCCTTTATCTCCACAGAAAGGGATCTATGCTATTTTCAACCCCAGCTAGTCTACTTACTATTGTGTTTCTAAATTCTAGTTCAGACATTTTACTCATATATGTGTTGATTAAGTCCCTGGCTGTAATTTCTTTCTGTTCTTTCTTTTGGCGTGAATTCCTTCATTTTGTAATTTTGGAAGAAGAAAAAATATTAATAAAATAAAAAATAAAAATTCAAAATTGGAAAACACAAAAAATCAAATAAAGGAAGTTAAATCCTGGGTATATTTTGGTCTGCTTGTTGAAAGAAGCTTGATAGAATAGGGAAAAAAAGGAAAGAAAGAGAAAAAAAGTAAGAAAAAATTTAAAAAGTTATACAATAAAATCATATAAAATGAAATAAAGATAATGAAATTGAATACAAATTAAAAAATAAAAATAACAAAAAAGAGAAGAAAAATAAATTTTCTTTTTGTATCTCAAAAAGAGGAAGAAAGGAAAGAACGAAAAAAAACAATTTAAGTAAAAAACAGAAGCAAAGAAAATGAACAAATAGATGAACAAGCAA
Organism: Paguma larvata; assembly: GCA_030068075.1. Taxonomy (NCBI): domain Eukaryota; kingdom Metazoa; phylum Chordata; class Mammalia; order Carnivora; family Viverridae; genus Paguma; species Paguma larvata. The sequence continues at coordinate 41,227,280 of CM057831.1, read as the reverse complement.
ACAGAATGAAACCTGAATGAAGTTACATCCACTTTCCCCTAGAACTGAAACTATAAAGCCGTCTCTAGTCTGTATACAGGTTGAGTGCCTTGTGCTGGTCTTCTAAGGGATGTGCTTAGGAGGGCACAGGTGGGCATGATTGGTGTAATGGCTCCGTTCTCCACTAGGTGGCACTGCTTTGCTTACTGGGGTGGATCAGGGTAGCCTACCTGCATATCTGTGCATTCCTATGTGTGGGAGACGTGGAAGTGAGTTCACCCAGCTTCGTAGTCTCTGGCACAGGAACTTTGTGGTCTCGCTGACCCAAGATCAAGCACCCCTCCTTTGTCTCTGGCCTCTGTCCACTCTCCGCCTCTACTCTGTTTACGTATAAGCTGTCCACCTGCCAGGCCGCACCTCCCTCCATAGTTTCATCTCAGATGTGGTTATGGTTTAAAACCCCACACTTCAGAGATCCTTGCAGCTTGGACCTGCACCAACTCTCTGTGGCAGGGTCTCACTGAGCAATGGCCAGGTGCCGGCTTGCCCCAGAAAATGTTTGAGTGATCACACAATGGCAGAGGTTCTGAGATTGTGGCAAACCACAACACACAGTACAAGGTTTTGCTGCACTCTGGTGTCTTTGTCCCAATACCAGCAAATGTAGCTGCTCTCTGGGGTCCGCTGGAACCTTTGCCTGACAGAAAGCCATATGGCCTCTGCCAAATGCACTCCAAGCAGGGTAACCACTTCTCTCCATGTGGCACATGGACTCCCTCAGACCCCACTGCCTGCTCCTCAGGATTTCCCCTACTTCCTCACCAGAGCACTGCCAGGCACTGATCTCTGAAACCTCAGACTCTGTGCTCCACTGTTTAGAGAATCCTGGTGGTATTGAAACCCTCTCCTTTCTTCCCATCAATGGTTTTGGAGAACAGATTTCTTGTTCTGTTCTCTGAGAGTGTTTTCATTCTTCCTCTCTCACTATTTTCAAGGGAGTGCTTTTCTTGCATGATCCTGGTGCACCACACTCTCCCCCTTTCCCTTTCTCTGTCCTCTCTTCACAAAAACAGCTCCGTATCCTCTGTGGGTTTTCTCTCCCACTTCACCTCTCCACACCATGTTCCTCCTGAGTTTTATGGCTCAAGTTATGCTGATTGTTGTGCTAATCCTCAAATCAATTTCCTAGGTATTCAAAATGGTTTGGAACTGATCTGACCGCATTTCAGGGATGAGGAAAGCTCAGGGCCATCTTAACTCCTCCTATACTCAACCATTTTTAACAGACAGATGCAGCAAAGAGCAATTTCAAAGTTTCTTGGACCACATCCTTCTCTCTGTGTGTATGGTTTCACATGAGACAGAATCAGAGAGACAAGGAGACAAAGAGAGCACTCTCTCTTCTTTTCAATAGACTATTTTTCAGAGTAGTTTTAGGTTTACAGTGCAGTTGAACAGAAAAGTATAGAGAGCCCTCACAGACTGCCTGGCCCCCTATGTAGATGGCGTCCCCACCAGAGTGGTGCATTTGTTACAATCAGAAATCTATATTGACACATCATCATTACCCACAGTCCATAGTTTACATCAGGGTTCACAGATGGCATTGCACATGGGCTTTAGCAAATGTATAATAACATGTATCCACCATTATAGCACCATGTAGTATGGTTTCTCTGCCCTAATAATCGCCTGTGCTCTGAGAATCCTCTTTTTACTAGTGTTTGCTGGTATGGCAGTGGACACATTCTGAGAAATGTTGCTCTAAAACAACCGTGGCTTGTATGATTGAATAGGTAAAAAGCCTTGTTTCTGCTTTATTGAAACCAGCAAGAGCAACTGATTCAAAACATATGCTACTTTACTGTCTACTACAACTCCCTGACAGTGGACCATGTGTCTCACTTTATACTTTGCTAGTACAAATAAACTATTTTAGGTGGTTTGGGAGCCTAAGCACCTAATTTATTGCTCACTTACATTCAGTAAGTATTTTAAAGGAAGTTTACTTACATTCTCTCCCAGGAATGTGGGAGTGTGCAGCAGAGAGCCACGTAAGAGTTTGTATGTTCTCTTTTTAATTGAATATCATGAGAACTTTTGTTTCAAGAACACAGGTATTTCACCTGAGGCCAGGTAGTTCATGAGGATTGAGCACTATTTCTAGAGTGTGAGGCACGTGTTGTGATCATGGAACATGCTGAAAGGAAATAAGGGGATGAATTTTCACCTTCAAATATGAAGTCAGAGAATATCAGAGTCCAATCCTGACAAAAACTAACACACGTATGGGCATTTTTGTTTTATAGGAGGATCAAACAGCACCACAGAAAGATAATAGCCTTCCTGAAATATACTGAAGGTCTATGCAGTAGCTATGGAATAGCTTAAATAAATTTCAATTCCGAAGAATGTTAATGGTGAATATTTTGTCAGTATGGTTCAATCTTATTTGCAAAAGGTTCAGAGAAGTAAAAAGATAAGAGCACCAAATGTGGACATGAGCATGTGAATGCTTTCTTTAGCTTCCTGATGCTGAGCAAATACTAACTCCTTTCAGTTCTGGGTCTTTGTTTATAAAAGGAGGTGGTTGAATCAAATGATCTTTATGTCTTTCTATTCTTTTTTTAGTGTTTATTTATTTTTGAGACAGAGAGAGAGATACAGAATCCAAAACAGACTCCAGGCTTTGAGCTTTCAGCACAGAGCCCAATGTGGGGCTTGAACTTAGGGACAGCAAGATCATGACCTGAGCTGAAGTCAGAAGCTTAACACTTGCTTATAATTCTATACAATACATTAGACAATAATAATAGGGCTTGTATATCTGGTCTACTACAATTCTTCTCTTTCTCTTCCTTCCTTCTATCTTCTTTTTATTCTTCCTTCCTTTTCACAAACATTTATGACACTCGTCTGCCATGTTTTGGTCCCTATGTTGGGTGATGATGGCACCATGATAAACAAGACAAGGTCCTTGGCTTTAAAGAGCTTTTAATTTAGTGAGAGAGGCATACAAGTGAATCGGAAATTATAATACAGTGTGACAAGAGATGTGAGGTGAAAAATACCATGGGAGAACAGAAGGGTTACCTAAGCTCATGGAATTATAAAAGGCAGATGTTAAGCTAGTTTATAACAGAATGGCTGATTACTTAATAAAAGAGTGAACTACTTCTGTACAGTTTGGTAAATAGCCTCTCCCTTTGTGCCTGAGTGTTTTTCCTGACACTGTGGCCTTTTGGGCTTCTCTCTAAAGATCTCCCTCCTATACTTTTTCATGACCCTGCAGTAAGGGTTAATCTCTGAACACTGTCAGCCTTCCATGATTCTGTTCCAGCACTGTAGTCTATGTCCATTCTGAATGCTCATCAGTGTCCAAGCCACACTTGTTAAATGTTTTGAATATCACCCTTGGTTCATTCACTGACTCTTGAACTGAAACATGAAACATATAAAAATGGCAAGAGTGGGTAAAACAGTGTTCCAGATGGACAACAATGTGTAGACAGGTCCACTGGTGAGAGACAGGCTGGTATGTTTGAGAGATGGTAAGTAGTTTAGTAGATCATTACTGATGAGTACTAGAAGAGAAGCAGTGGGAGAAAACTCTAGAGAGATGGGCAAGATCCTGGTTATGAAGTGCTTTAGAAGTCAGGCTACATATTATGCTGAATATAGAAGGATGTTATTTATATATTTCTGAAGATGGTGCTACTTTTTTGGTGGAGTTAGGAATGCCAGGAAAAATACCACAGAAAAGTCTAGACACCAGTGTTATATAGGTATCTACTACCTGTGATATCTGCACCCAAATTGGTGTTGTAAGTAAGGTCTATTGCTATCCCCATACTCCTAGAACTCTTTCTAGGGCATGCCAGAAACATCAATGTTTACTTCAATACCAGAGAAACAACAATATGCAACCAAAGGGCTTTTATTCCCATTCTGTTAATCATTCTAGAGAGAAAGGGAGCTGGCATCTAGGAAGTACAACAAATTATCTTCAGATTTTAGTCATTTTGAAAATTGTATTTAATACTATTTGGGGGAGTGACTTACAAAGGCTTTTTAGACTGATCTTTTTAACGGCCTAGATATTAGCAGTGTGTAATAAATGTTTAATAGATGCATGAGTGGATGAATAAACAAATGAAAGGTGGTAATTCTAAGGTATAAGGTGGAAGTATTTCTTTCCTTTTCCAAATGCTACGCCTCTTTGGAGGAAACCCCATGAGCCTGATCCTCCTAGCTTCTTTTTTTCAACTTTCCCACTTTTTGTGAAGAGGAGTGGTTTAGCATTACTGGTGAGGTTTGGAGAAGTAACTAGGCATGTATTGCTCAACCAGTCTTTGTTACACCTCCTGGGTTAGTTCGCACTAGAAAGTATGTTTTCTGTCCTATTTCTTGGGCAGGTTCTTTGCTCTTGGGGGCAGGGGTGTGGTGGGAGTGAGTTTCCTTGTTCCAATGCTTCCATATCTTGGTAATGTAACCTTTGGGGTTTCTTATTAGAAAGTCTGCTTGCCAGCACATATTAGGCAAACTTTCCAGTCTCAGCTTTATCACTCATAAAAGTGGTAGTTTGAACCCCATTTTCTGGCTCTTATGTCTTATATTTCTATTGGTTCAGAGACCAGGTAGAAAATGAGAGGGCTATTTATTAGGCCTGTTTCAAAAGCAGTGATGAGTTCTTCTTACTCAAGCCATACGAAACATTTTCCTGCTAAATTTAGAAAGAAAATTTGCTCGCATCTTAATATGAAAACACATTTACTTTCCACTTCATGTAGCTGTCTGTATGCTTTATAATTGCTCAAGATTCCTTGTGTTATGCTATTATTACTTATTCTGGTCTCTATTTCTGACATTTATTATTTTCTTCCTCTCCTGAATTGCAGTGAAGTTTCTTCTTTTTCTAGTTCCTTGTGCGGTAATGTTGTTTATTTGAACTTTTTTCTTAATACAAGCATTTATAGCAGAAATTTCGCTCTGACATCTGCTTTGGTTGCATCCCGCAGGTTTCTGAATATTGTGTTTTCTTTTTCTTTTGTTTTGAGACATATTTTGATTTGCCATTTGATTAAAGTTTTTATTGATTTTTTTGAGAGAGAGAGAGAGAACAAGCAGAGGATGGGCAGAGCGAGATGGGGACAGAGGATCTGAAGTGGGCTCTGTGATGAAGCAGAGAGCCTCATACAGGGCTTGAACCCACAAATTGTGAGCTCATGACCTAAGTTGTGGTCAGACACTTAACCAACTGAGCCACCCAGGCAGCCTGCCATTTGATTTCTTATTTGGCCCATTGCTTGTGCAGTAGTGTGTGGTTTAATATTTGTATATTAAATATTTAATATTTACGTTGTAGATTTTCCAGCTTTGTTTTATTGTTGATATTTAGTTTTGTACCATTGTGGTTGGAAAATATACTTGGTATTATTTCAGTCTTCTTAAATTTGTAATATTTGCTATGTCCCTTTTAATGTGATTTAATCAGGGGATTCTTTTCTTTGTGCTTGAAGAAAATGTGTATTCTATTTTTTTTGGATGGTATGCTTTATATACATCTTTTAGAACCATGTATTCTGAAGTATGCTTCAAGTAAAAAATATTTTTGTTGGAAAAAAATAATAATTTTAGCTGAGAGTACTCAATTAAAATAAAGAAAGCATATCAGAGGTGAGTGGGGGGATGGGTGCAATAGATGATGGGGATCAAGAGTACACTTATTATGATGAGCACTGACTAATGATGTATAGAATTACTGAATCACTATATTATACACTTGAAACTAATATAACACTCTATGTTAACTATACTGGAATTAAAAAAATAACTTAAAAACAAAAAAGAATCATGCTTTCGAATACTGAAACTGGAAAGAACCATGTGTTCAAAGCTCTGCTCTACTGCTTATAAGCCATGTGACCTTAGAAAGAAGTGTTTGTTTTCTGTGGTTTTTGGTTTCCTCAAGGATAAAACAGCATAATCTTAGAGCCTGTCTCATTAGGTTGCCCTAACATTACATATGTAAATCACATCTAGTAGAATCTGGCACACAGTAAGTACTACAGGTATTTGCTGTTGTTATTGATCCAGAAAATGAACCGAGTTTGGGAAGATAGTCTAACTTCCCTGTCTAAGCTCATTCGAGGTTTTCTAATGACCCATTAGTTATATTCAAACATGGTAGTAATTAATAATCTAAAACAAATTCAGTTTTTATGACTTGGTCAGGATGGTCATTTGGAATTTGACTTTATGAATCTTATCAAGATAAATATAAATATTGATGTTATATGAGTGGGCGTGGTCTTATAAAATAACATAAGGTATTTTTGCTTTTCTTTGCAATAAACTTAGTTAAGATATAAAATGAGAAAGTGTTACTCAGTTATCTGTAAAAAAATCATATACTGTAACTATAGGGCCAGTGAAATTTTAGGGTTTAATTATTTCATTAGCACACTGTTAATTTTTCAGTGCATCTTTCTGTCCTTTGTCATAAACATGTCGCTAGTGATGCTTCTTATTTTACTGAAACATGAAAAAATCCTTTTGGAATATCTCATATTTTCTATGTATTTTATAATCTCGATCTTCTTTGTCAGCTGCTCTTTTTCTGGCAATGTTTCTCCATTTCTGTGCATAAGGGTATTGTTGCCCTGCCAGGATGATTATTAAATAAAAGCAAAACCACATACAAAAAAATTCCTGTTAAATCATTAATGGTTTAATGGCTTTCTGTGTTTGTATATTTTCTAATTCAAGGATTCCAAATATATTTTCCCAGAAAAAATTAGCAACCAAGGCCAAATATTACTCCTTCTCTAAAAATTCTGAAAAAGTATCACTTGAACAAATTTGTCTGTGCTTTCCCGTTTCTCTAGATCAGAGAGGCTTACATTGATTTATTAACTACAATGTTTCAATACATTCTCAGAAGATAAATATAAATAAATACAGAAGTTATGCAAAGAGCCACTAGAGATTATTATGTGAGACTATGGAAAAATTTGAAAACCTATAGGAAATGGATTGTGTTCTAGCAGAATATAAATTAATAAAATCAATTCAAGAGAAGTAGAAAATTTAATAGGCCAACTAGCCAAAAAGGAAAAAAAGGAAAGCATTGGAATGATGATTAATTAAAATCATTAAAAATGGAAGCTATGTAACTAGCAAATAAAGGAAGATTTCTATGTTCTTGTAGTTCAGAGGGAATGTACAATTTTATGAAGCCATCATAACTTTAATATTAAAATCTATAAAGACAGTAAAACCTCATTTATTGTTTTGAAACAAATTTTCTAAAAAAAAAAAATACTCAAACACGTTACCAAATAAAGCTATCACTGTTCCCAAGGATTATACTAGTATAATTCATTTCCCCAACAAACTAAAGAAAAATGTATACATTTATATCATTAAAATACTAAAAATGTATTTAATAAAGAATTCAGAAAATTTGCCTAATTAGAGCCCCAAATAAATGGGACTATAAGGAAATTACATAAATATGATAAAGATTATCATAATCTAAAGCAAATATAAAAATAAATTATGAAATATTAATAAATACCACTTAAATTACAGTTAGAAACCAGAAATGGATACTTGCTAGCACTGTGATTACTATTGTACTGAAGGATGTAAAATATATACTGAGAGAAAAAAATCAAATAATATTTATAAATTTTAGAAGAAAAATTATTTGCTTTTTTTGTTGGTGAGTTGATTGTATAGCCAGCAAACCTAAAATATTCTAGAAAAATATTATTCGACAGAAAAAGAAAATTGAGAAAGTTATTGTATAACAAAATAAATAGACAAATAGTAACCATTCTTGTAATAAATAACTTGAAGAGTTGGGAAAATCCCATTCATAATGTAAACAGAAATCTATAAAGTATTTAATAAAGAACATGGGGAATGAAATGAAGAAAATTACAAAAATAGCAAACAAATTATATAGAAAATATGATATTCTTGAATGAAAATATTTGACATCACAAAAAAATGACAATTCTCCAAGTAATCAGAAATTTAATGCAACTACAACTTGAATCCTGATGTGAGTTTTGAAAAATAAAATGGATAACTTACTTTGAAGTTTATATGCAATACTAAATATACGAGAATTTAAGAAAGGTATGAAAATAAAAAAATATCATAATTAGTTATAAAGCTACAGTAATAAATGCATATGATATTGCCATGAGAAGAGAAAACAGATCGGACAAAAAGAATAATCCAGAGAATCCTGTAATAAATTCTATTATAAAGAAATAATTTTTAAATAGAAAAATATGGGCAAAGAATGAGATAGCCAGCTAACAAATGAGTAATTTTATTTAGCTAGCAAGAACTGGAAAAGACACTCAAGTTCAGTATCAGAGAAGTAAATGCTAGTTCAAAAATGAAATAGTACTTTATTCTACAAAGCTGCCAGAATTAAAATATACTCTAAAACCAATGGCTAGCAAAAACGTGTGGAGCAATTCTATCATTTATCACTGGTGAAAGACTTTTCTCATTTTATTGCCTTACTGAGAAACAGTCTGGTACCACATATATTTTTTTAAAAATTATAATTTTCCACAAAGAAACCCACTTCCTAGGAATCTATCTATTAAAAATGAAAACATAACGTATAAGACTATTTCCACGGATTTTTCTAGAATCATTGCTCTTGGGGACAAAAGACTGTAAACAAAATTAGTCAACATCAATAAAAGAAAGGTTAGATAAATTACACAGACAGAATTTCCCCATACTTATTTGGTGGAATTTTCTCAAGATATTATGGAGAGAGAGATGAAAAAATCCTAAGAAGACTATAATATGATGATTTTTTTTTTTTTACAAAAGAAAACAATGACATCAGCAGTATGGTGGCCATGAAAGCCAGAATCCACCAAGAAGTGTTTAAAAACTCATCTGCCAAATCAGCTAGCCTGAATATAGCTGGCATCGCAGCATTTGGCCTTCGGTGGTGGTTGGTGACAAGCAAGAAGGATGGGTGTGGGAAGGGACTTTCCTAAATCTCAACCCCTGAACACTATACCCTACAAGCAAAAATGCTACTGGGATGAACCTTGAAGCCTATGGCATGGACCTGGGGCGAGCCCCACACACGTGCAGATCTAAGTGGTAGTCGCAAATATTCAAACCAGCACTTTGAGGGCTAATGTGAAGAAGGTTCCCTGTGAACAGCAGTGGAAAATGGTTCAACTGGTCCTGAAAGATGGGAGAATGCCATTCTAAAGGGAGGGGTGATGGCCTCTGTTGCGCTCAACTGAAATAAAGTATTCAGATTTAGATTCCCAAATCAAGAGTTGGGGAGATGAGTGCTGCTAGGCCAACTTGAGGCCATTTGATTATTTAGAAGATTTCTGTTTAATTTTCAAATATTTGAGTATTATTCAGCTACCTCTCTGTTACTGATTTCTAGCTTAATTCCACAGTGGTCTAAGAACATTATTTATATAATTTCTATTTTTAAAAAATTTATTAAGGTGTGGGGGCACCTGGGTGGCTCAGTCGGTTAAGCATCTGACTTCAGCTCAGGTCAGGATCTTGTGGTTTGTGAGATCAAAGCCCACACTGGGATCTGTAGTGACAGCTCACAGCGTGAAGCTTGCTTTGGATTCAGTGTCTCCCTCTCTTTCTCTGCTCCTCCCCTGCTCATGTTCTGTCTGTCTTTCAAAAATAAACAAACGTTAAAAAATTTTAATTTAAGGTGTATTAAAGTATGGCCTGTAATGTAATCTATCTTGGTTGAATGTTCCATGAGAGCTTGAAACAAATTTATTTTCTGCTATTGTTGGAGTATTTTATAGATGTCAATTAGGTTGATAGTGATAGTTCTGTTCATGTCATTTACATCTTTATTGATTTTCTGCCTGCTTAATTCATCAGTTACTGAAAGAGGGATGTGTATTAACGTCTCCAACTATAATACTAGATTTCTCTGTTTCTCATTTTGGTTCAATCTATTTTTGCCTCATATATTTTTATGCTCTGCTGTCAGTACATGCATGTTTGAAATTATATCTTCTTGGAGAATGAGTTCTTTATCTGTGAGAGTGTTCTTAGTTCTGAATTCTTTTTTAACTGAAATTAATATAGCTATTCTAGCTTTCTTTTGGTTAGTGTTAGCATGGTACGTCTTTTTGCATCTTTTTACTTTTAACCTGAGTCTTTATATGGGTTAAAATGGGTTTCTTGTAGATAACATTTGGTGGAGTCTTATTTTTTTCCATTCGAATAGTCTTTTTCTTGTAATTAATGTATTTCTACTATTAACATTTAAAGTGATTGTTTATATGGTTGGATTAATATGTACCATGTTTGTAACTCTTCTGTTCATTGAATTTGCTATTTTTCTCTCCTCCCCCTTTCCTATTTTGTTTGGTGTTTTTTTTTCTTTCAAGCTTTTATTTAAATACCAGTAAGTTAACGTACAATGTAATATTAGATTCAGATGTAGGATTTAGTGAGTCTTCACTTACACACTACACCCAATACTCATCACAAGTACCCTCCCTAATACCCATCACCTATTTGGCCCATTCCCACCCACCTCCCTCCATCAATCCTCAGTTTGTTCTCTATAGTGAGGAATCTGTTTGATGGTTTGTCTCTCTCTTTCCCCCCTATGTTTATCTGTTTTGTTTCTTTAATTCCACATGCGTGAAATCATATGATATTTATCTTTCTCTGACTGACTTGTTTTGCTTAGGGTAATATGCTTTAGTTCCATCCATATTATTACAAATGGCAATATTTCATTCTTTTTATGGCTGAGTAATATTCTAATGTGTGTGTATGTGTGTGTGTGTATACATATACATCTTCTTTTTCCATTCATCAATCAATGGACATTTGGGCTCTCACCATAATTTGGATATTGTTGATAATGCTGCTATAAACATCAAGGTGCATGTGTCCCTCCGAATCAGTATTTTTTGTATCCTTGGGGAAATATGTAGTAGTACAACTTCTGGATCATAGGATAGTTCTCTGTTTAACTTTTTAAGGCAGCTCCATACTGTTTTCCAGAGTGGCTGCACCAGTTTGTATTCCCACCAGCAGTGTAAGAGGGTTCTTCTTTTTCCACATCCTTGCCAACATCTGTTGTTTCCTGAGTTGTTAATTTTAGCCATTCTGACAGGCGTGAGGTGATAGCTCATCATAGTTTTGGCTTGTATTTTCATGATGATGAGTGATGTTGAACATCTTTTCATGTGTCTGTTAGCCACCTATATGTCTGTTCATGCCTTCTGTCCATTTTTTCACAGGATTATTATTATTTTTTTTTGGGTGTTGAGTTTGATAAGTTCTTTGTAGGTTTTGGATACTAACCCTTTATTAGGTATGATTTGCAAATATCTTCCCTCATTCCATTGGCTGTCTTTTAGTTTATTCATTGTTTCCTTTGCTGTTAAGCTTTTTTTTTTGATGAGGTCCCAATAGTCCATTTTTGCTTTTGTTTCTCTTGCCTCAAGAGACGTATCTAGTAAGAAGTTGCTACAGCTGATGTGAAAATTACTGCTTGTGTTCTCCTTTAGGTTTTAATGGTTTCCTGTATCACATTTAGGCTTTCATTCATTTTGAATTTATTTTTGTGTATAATTTGGTGTATCTTACCCTGTGTAAGAAAGTGGTTCAGTTTCATTCTTTTGCATGTTGCTGTCCAGTTTTTCCAACACCATTTGTTAAAGACACTGTCTTTTTTCCATTGGATATTCTTTCCTGTTTAATCAAAGATCAGTTGACCATATAGTTGTGGGCCCATTTTTGGGTTCTCTATTCTTCTCCACTTATCTATGTGTTTTTGTGCCAGTACCATACCATCTTGATCACTACAGCTTTGTCATATAACTTGAAGTCCAGAATCGTGATGCCTCCACCCCTGCTTTTCTTTTTCAAAATTGCTTTGTATTTTTGGGGTCTTTTGTGGTTCCATGCACATTTTAGGATTGTTTGTTCTAGCTCTGTGAGAAATGCTGGCAGTATTTTCACAGAGATTGTATTGAATGTAGAGATTGCTTTGGGTGGTATAGACATTTTAATAATGTGTTCTTCCAATCCATAAGCATGGGATATTTTTCCATTTCTTCGTATCCTCTTCAATTGTTTTCATAAGTGTTATACATTTTTCAGAGTATAGATCTTTTGCCTCTTTGGTTAGGTTTATTCCTAGGTGTCTTATTTTTTTCTGGTGCAATTGTAAATGGGATCTATTCCTTGATTTCTCTTTCTGCTCCTTCGCTATTGATGTATATAAATGCATCAGATTTCTGTATGTTGATTTTGTATCCTGCAACTTGACTGAATTCATATATCAGTTATAGCAAGTTTTTGGTGGAGACTTTTGAGTTTCCTATACAGAGTATCATGTCTTCTGCAAGTAGTGAAAGTTTGAATTGTTACTTGCCAATTTGGATGCCTTTTATTTCTTTTTGTGTCTGATTGCTGAAGCTAGGACTTTTAGTAATATGTTAAATAACAATAGAGTGGACATCCCTGTCTTAGAGGAAAAGCTCTCAGTTTTCCCCATTGAGGATGATATTAGCTGTGGGTTTTTCATATATGGCCTTTATGATGCTGAGGTATGTTTCCTCTGATCCTACTTTGCTGAGGGTTTTTATCAAGAATGGATGCTGTACTTTGCCAAATGCTTTTTCTGCATCCATTGAGAAGACCATATTGTTCTTAGCCTTTTTTTATTAATGTGGTGTATCATGTTGATTGGTTTGTGAGTATGGTAAAACCTTGGATTGTGAGTAACCTGTTCTGTGAGTGTTCTGCAAGATGAGCAAACATTTCTAATAAATTTTAACTTGATAAACGAGTGATATCTTGCAATACGAGTCTTACGTGATGACAAATGTCATATGATCACAACTGAGCCAATGGTTCTTCTCTTTTTCTCTCTCTCTCTCTCACTGCAGGATTGTGGGTGATCATCTCCCATACTCAGATGCTAGGTCTCAGGCTGCAGTGTTTGGCAGAAATCAGTGATTTTTCAGAGCATTGGAAGGTGTCTACAACTGACGCTAGTGTATTTTTGGTCACTTCAAAGCACCTAAGGACAGTCCTTTGCTTTTCCATACAAGAGATAGCTTAGGAATGCTTTTCTTCATTCTAGGCCAGACTGTCTGCAGATATAGAAACTTTCCTCTGTTGCCTTATTGCCTGTTACATTAAATACAGTATATGACAAGAGGTTATTAATACTGTATTGTAGGCAATATCCATGCAAGTGTATAAAATGGCCCCTATGTAGAAAAACATTGAAAAGAAAGGTGGTAAGAAGAAGGATATTATTGTAGTAGAATTAAGAAGGAAATCATTGGGAAATATGAATGAAGTATGCGAGTGGCCAAAATTACAAGATTTTTTGAGAAGCCTACATCTGCATCTCATCTGCAGAGGAGGAGGAGAAAAAGGCAGAGGAATCCCTCATTTCAAATGAGATTAGGGAGATGTGTAAAATGTGGGAAACAGTGCAAAATTCTGTAGAAAAGCACCACCTGAATAAGGCTGTAGCAGTGCGAGTGATGAACGTTTAACGACAATGCAATGTCACATTTCCATGAAGTCCTCAAAAGGAGGCAAAAGCAAGCGTCATTGGACAGGTTCCTTGTTAAAGTTGCATGAAAAGAAAAAGATTCTACTGAGTCAATTTACAGCAGTGATTCTGTTAGTGATAGTGAAAGTTATCCCATGCAATAATCTTCCTCTCTCTTATCTCCCTCACCAGCCACAAAGATTTTCAAAGTATCATGTCTTCTGCAAATAGTGAAAGTTTGAATTGTTTATTCATTTTTCCTTATATTTTGTATTTTCTTTATTATTTTGTATTATATTACAGTATTGTAATCATTTTATATGAATATTTTTTGGGTTGTGGAATGAATCATCCGAGTTTCCATTATTTCTTAAAGGAAAATTCACTTTGATATACAAGTGCCTTAGATTACAAGAATGTTTCCAGAAGAAATTATGCTCACAGATCAAGGTTTACTGCACTGAATCACCCTTGAAACCCAAGAATAAATCCCACTTGATCAAGGTGAATGATTCTTTTAATGTACTGTTGTATTTGATTTGCGATTATTTTGTTGAGAATTTTTGCGTCTGTGTTCATCAGGGAGTCTTGGTCTGGTTTTCTTTGGTTTAATTGAACATTTTATATAACTACACTTTTTACCTCCTTTCTTAGGATATCATTTATACTTTTTTTAAAAAAAATTAGTGGTCATCTCAAAGTTTACAATATACATTTTAAACTTACCTAATCTCTCTTTAAAGTATTCCAAATTCCTCCCTCCCATCTTTGTGATATTGTTGTAATTCATTTCACTTACCCATCTGCTATAATCACTCAATATAGTTTAACATCTGTTGCTTTAAATAGTTATATTTTGGTCAATGACAAGTAGGAAAAATAACATATTTATTTTACCTTAATTTATTCCTTCTCTGACGTTTCTCTCTTCTTGGCATAAATGCAAGTTTCTGAGAGGATTTTCCTCAGACCTTACCCTGAGACCCTGGCAAGTTTCCAGAGAGAAGGCCCATGCAATTGTTATGACCACCCATAAGACTGAGGCCCCAGAATTTAACTTCTCACTCATGTTAGTCCTCTCAGTCTCTAGTATTTCATCAAAATCATTATTTTAATATTTTTACCACTTAATGGCTCCAATAACTTTTGTTCCAGGTAAAGTAGATCACAGTTACTATATCTATATGGACGTGCCTGTCTCTTCAGATTTTGGAGTGGCAGTTTGCCTTAAAACCTCTGTTCTCTGATGGGTTCAAGAAAAACCATTAACTATAAATTTTGCTGTAATTGCACATACTGAATTATTGACTTCCAGGCTCTTTGTATATCAAACCTTTCGTGGATATTTCAGAAAGTAAAAAAAGAATGTAAGTTCCAATTAATTTTATACAAAACATTTAGTATAGAATAAAAAGGGCAACCATTCCAGAGACACGAAACCCCTCTGTGTTTGTATATGTGCTTATACATCTTTCTCTGGCAAGGTTAGTGATAGAATGCTCACAAAGTCATTAGTGCTGGCCATTGCATGTGGTTGAGACATTTTTGTATTATGTTAAGTCCCTTATTCCAAAAATTGTATATCCCTTCTTTAGATTATTTTTTAAAAGTTGTGCAGTTTGCCAGAAGCATTTATCATTTGTATTCATGAATAATGATGATAAACCTTTAAAAGTAGGAGGGTTCTAAATGCCAGGCTAAGAAGTATGACCTTTATTTGAGAGGCAAAGGGGTGCTCCTGATGAATTTTGAGCAGGGAAATGATATAATTTGAGTTCTACTTTTAGAAAACTTATTTAGCTCCTATGTGTCGAACAGGCTAGAATATTGAGGAACTCACTTAGGGTGCAATCTGAATTATGTTAACAATGATATTTTCTGTTTGTACACTGCTTTAGAATGTATTGAGGACTATCATTTATATTAACTTTTTTATTTCTCAAAGCTGCAACATAAGTCAGGCAGATTAGAGAGTTTTACCTTACATTTGGAAATATGGACAATTATTCTAAGTAAATTAAACATGCCTTGACCTCTGAGTTAGTATGTTTCACAACTGGGGTGTAAATGCAGAGATTTTTTGTTCTATTTTGTCATATATCTTCCAGACAAAACCAAACAAAAATAACCTCATATTTTATAAAACTTAGAGTTTATAAAGTGCTTTCATGGGATAATCTTAATGAAATGGCAATAATATAACTGAAAACAAATAATCCATACCCCAAACATGCACACAAACAAAAAGGATGCTTGACAATATGCCTGATAATGATCATAAAGATCCTCACTGGGCTGGAGAGAAGAGTAGATGAACTCAGTGAGAACTTCAAGAAATAGATAGAAAATGTAAAAAAGAACCAATCGGGGTTGAAGAAAACAATAACAGAAATAACCAGAGGGAATCGATAGTAGATTCATGGATGTACAAGAATGGATCAGTGGCCTGGAAGACAGGTTAATGGAAAGCACCCAAGCGAATCCGTGAAAAGAAAAATGAAAAAAAGAAAAGGAGTTTTAAAAAATTAAGATACATCAAAGGATCTCTTGGATAATACTAAGAAAAAAGTCCACATTATACAGATCCCATAAGGAGACGAGAGAAAGAAGTAGAAAATTCATTTGAAGAAATAATAGAAAAAAGAATGCTGGAGAAAAGGGAGTAGATGAAGGAAAGTAGGAAAACAAACATTGTGCTGCATGAACTTTTATTACACCATTACTTCTTTTTTTTATGGTGGTTAGTAAATCTGTATTTTGTAGATGAGGAAATGGAATCTTAAGGATGTTGGATGACTTGCTCAAAGTCACATAGCTTTTTGAAAGTCACTTCTAAGATATAAACACAGATTTGTTTGGTTCCTAAGGTAGAGGAAATAATAGCTATTAGGACAATGGTATTGTTGGCTATTGTGTTATTGATGTGATGTGAAAAGATAATAAAAGCCGAGTTTACTACATGCTATTGATAACTAAAAGGTCTCTTTGGTTATATACACTGAAGTTTTCATATTCTTTAGCAATGGAGTGGAGAAAGCCACGAGTCAAGCCTAGGACTTAAAAAAAAAAAAAAGGATGGAACTAACAGTCAGTTAAATGCCTAACAAAGGCAGGCTCCTTATACTGAGATGAGTGACATGGTTGGGAAAACCAAGGACCCTGATGCATGGTATGGGATTTTTATGAGGATGCTTTCAAATATTTTGATACCTAATATTTTCTGAATCCTCTGAGTCACAGACAAATTCCACCTTCCTGATTAAAAGCCAAATACCCTAAGGAGTCCAGTTCTAGCACCTAGAAAGGGAATGGACATCTTGTTTTATCTTTAACTTTCATTACACTGTTACTACTCTATATAATAGATATTAAATCTGTATTTTGTAGATGAGAAAATCCTATATGTGATTTTTTTTTTAAGGCCTGATCCAAGGCAATTACAAAGCTGTAAGCTTTGCCTGGCAGGGCTCATTGTGAAAAGCTGCCCACCCCATTTCAGACTTGGTACACAGCCAGTACACTGCAGTTTCTTGGCAGTCATTGTAGTCAAGGACTCAAGCACTCTGGGCCAGCCATGCTCATATCTATATATCTATGTATCTCTGTATCTATGTATCTATATATCTATATATCTATATTTGAGCCAAAGAGCCTCCACCAAGACCTACTTATTAGTGGGCCTTGGCTGAGGCACTTTTTCCACTTTGAGTACCTCTTCACTGCTAATCCTTCCTCCTCTCCCTACCCCTGGTCCGTGGGTCCATAAAGAGGTAGTAGTTTTCAACTAGTCCATTGACAGTGAGAATATTCCCCCTATCTGCACTACATTTACCTAACACGCTCCCAATCCCATTTTGTGGGGAAAAAGTCAACACCGGGGAGCTAACACCTCTTTTTTGCCTATTGTGTCTACTGTTGCAATAAGTAAATAAAGGCTTAATTTTTACTTTCAATTTGTCTCAGTGTCTTAAGTGACCACGACTAAACCTGATTGCATGACAAAATTGGCACAGAGAGCAGAAATGTCAGTTCCACAAAATGTCATTCTGATATAGCAAGAGTAAAAAGCTTGAGGGTCCCACTGGGCACCATTGGGCATGCCAATGGACCTTTCTTGAGGAGTGCTAGAAGATTGATTACAGAAATTTTTCATTTCTAAGGAAGCTCACTGATTCTTCTCTTAGCCCCTGACTCACTAGCTAAACTTGCCCACTGGTTCAAATTAGAAATCCAACCAAGGGTCTCAAAGAAAATTAGGGAATCATTTCCCTAGCTATTGCTCATGGTCTTCCTACAATGGGACCAAAAAGTGTCAGATAGCTCTCTTGCTGAGTTATGTCTAATGACTATTGTTATCTCTGTGCAGATCCCTGGTGTTGACAGATTTCCTGTGACACAGCAAGTTATTGAGAATCGTGTGTCCTGTGAAAAATCATGTAGAGCCCTTTGGAATTACTTTGCCTAGCAGTCCAAAGAAATCTTAGAAATGTGGTTAGTTTGTCTCCACAATGAAGGAGGTCATTTGATAAACTCAGTAAAGGATAGGGGCATCTTGTAGGATGTGTTACTACAGTCTCCCCGTCAGAGTGCCCTAACAGAGGCCACTTTGCCTAACAGAGAAGAGGGAGCAGGGAGAAAGGGAGAGCAAAATACCCAAGATCCTCTGCTTCCTCGGCTGGTGTTATTTTGAGATCAAAAAGTTTGGTTCACTGTGACAATTTCTCTGCCACTGAAAAGCATGTTTGGATTATCCTCACAGAGGCTATTAAGGCTGGGTCTAGAGTGAGTTACTGAAAACAGTGGATGATGAGACCAACCGGACTCAGGTTGTTAGGTGTGTCCATGCTGCTCCTACCAGTTAGCTAGCCTAGTTAAACCTCCTCATGAGGTCAGGTCTATCAAACCCTGACAAAATTTGATTGGCAAATTCTCCAGCATGGAAAAAGTGGTAATATCAAAATAGCAAATATTGGCTACCATAAAGAAAAGCATAAGAGTAGTAAACAGACATGGTTTACTAGATGATGCAGGCAAGAGCCTTCCCAAAAATATATTTGGGTTTGGTTTCTTGAGAAAGGGGTCTTAAAGGAGGAGATTGATGGGCTGCCTATAAGGAAACTTGCAGCTTGGTACCCAGCCACAGAGGTGCCTAACAGGTGCCTTGCTTAAGTCTGCATGGTAATGACCATGTGACTTATGCAGATGCTATTTTCTAATGAAACCTCTTCTGGTGAATCTGGAGATGAATTGGAGAGCCCCATCAGGATTTAACTGGACTTCTCAGCTTTTAAAAATAAGAGTAAGTGTTAGGTTAAGGTCCTTTGTTTCCAGGGATGATTAGGGGTCCTATAAAAAAATTAATTAGGGTTCAATGAGAAGGTGGGGGAGAATTATACTTCTTGAGCCTTTTGGACATGGTGCATAGGTGGCTGTGGTCTCTGCAATCTTTGACACCATGATAAGGAAAGAATAGGTAATACATTCTGGTTTGGGACCTGAGACCACCATCACTGGAACCCTTGCCTAAGCTTGGTTAGGGATAAGTCCATTTTGGCTCCTACAAACATCCATTGTTATGGATTCACTACTGAATGTATTATTGGTATAGTTGTATTGTCTATGGGCATTACTACTCATCTCAGCCCCATACCTTGATTGGATTAGCTGCTAATAATCCTAATAGAATGATTAGGATCATGATTAAGTATATGGAAAACTGTGACCCTGCCTGACTATTGTCCCTAGTGTCAGTGTTTCTCAAAAACGATATCAGTTGCTTATGGGACAAAAACAAATAACTTTCCTTATTGCTGAGTTTAAGGAAGTAAAAGTCCTCTGTAAGACTATTTCTGCATTTGATAGTCCCATCTATCCTGTAAATATGACCTCTAGTACCTGAAACTCATCTTTGATTATTGGTAACTCAGTGTCATAGTGCCACACCTTTGGCACATGCAGTATCAGACAATGTGACTATTGCCCCCACTGAGGGAACTTGACATGTGGCAACTGATATCATAAATGCTTTTCTTTCCCAGCATACCTCTCTATCACAACCTTGATCAATTTAACCTTATGTGAAATGAGCTACAATATAAATTTAATGTCCTTTCACAAGTCTACATAAATTTTGTGGCTATCTGTCATCAATGGGTAGACTGTGATCTAGAAAAATGTTCCTCTTCCAGAGGGAGTACTAGACTTATTGATTACATCCTCCTTGTGGGCCCAACAAGAACTGGAAGCCCTACTTATCCACATGCAGCCACACGGGGCATTTACACAGATGAGAAACAAGGCCCTAGTACCCAAGTGAAGTTCCTGGATGTTAGGGGTGTGCTTTCTCATTCCAGAGATAACTGCTAGAGTTTAGGTTATCTATGCACTGATAAATAAAAAAGAGGCCCAGCAATTAGTATGTCTATTTAGTTATTGGCACTCTCATAAACACTATATGTAGATCTTGATGACATCTATCTACCAGATTAGCAGAAAGGCTGCTACCTTTATGTGGACACCCAACCAACAGTATGCCCTGGAGGCTCTCCAATGGGCCACCTAAGCCACCTTTTCTCTGATTCCCATTGATCCACATTTACCATTTGAGTTATGCATCTTAACAAACTCTCAACTCACCAACTGGAGTTATAGCAGATGGATATCACTATGGGCCAGCAATGCTATAGGGATTTTGGACCCTTAAGCTCTTGGAAACTGCTAAAAGCTTTATACCCCTTTTGAGAAGCAATCACTGGCTTCTTATTACACCTTGGTGGGTACTGAACACATGACCCATGGCCATGAAGTAGTCTTACATTCAGAAATCCCAGCCATTCTGTGGGTCTGAGCAGGGGCCTCAATTTGTGAAATCGTGGCTTTGGGATTCTCAGAAAATGGTACACATAGGAGTGAGAAAAGCCTGGCCCACCTGGTATCTTGCAACCATGAAAAGACCTCGGACACCATGGAAAGATCTCAGGAATGCTCCTCTGCCCCCCTAGGAATATAGTTCAAGGAGCTCTTCCTCTAGTGGCCCAGTGGAGACCCAAATATAGAGACTTTCAGGACCATACATGGGCTTGGCTCACTGATTGCTCCTCCTGAATAACTTTTACTAGTATGGAATGAGATGCAGCTGAGATCCAACTTGACAGAGATCTGTCTCTTATGGAGCATGGTGAATGATGCTTAGGATAACTGGAAGAGATGGAGTGCATGGGTGGCTCACATGGTTAAGCATCTGACAACAGGTCAGGTCATGATCTCACAGTTCATGAATTTGAGCCCCACATAAGGTTCTGTGCTGACGGCTTGTAGCTAGAGCCCGCTTTGGATTCTGTGTCTCCTTTTCTCTCTGTCCCTCCCCAGCTCATGCTCTCTCTCTCTCTCTCAAAAAAGAACAAACATTTAAAAAGAAGGTAATTGGCAGAGCTTTGTGCAGTATGGATGGTATTCCAGGCCACCTCAGCAAATGAGCCATGCTATATTTTCATTGACTCATAGGCTGTGATTAATGTCCTGGATGTTGGGTTAGGCCACTGGAAAGTCCTGGACTGGCGTATAAAACAAGCTCCTCTTTGGGGATGAGACATTTGGATCAAAATGTGTTTTGTTCCGAATAAGCTTTTTGTTATTCATGTCACTAAAAAGATCACTGTATTGATGAATGGAAACATAATCAACGAGCAGACCCCTCTTGTGAACTAAATGTGAAGAATGAATTGTTTTCTGCCCCAGAGGTGGCAGATGTGCAACCAGTTGCTTCCTGAATCCATGAGAAATAGAAATTCAGTCACCATCCTAGATAGGACCTACAGGCATGAACCGCCACCATTCATCGGAAGATACTGAAATAGTGTGGAAAAACTGGCCTTCCAGCTATAACCTAAGTAAGGCTAAAAATACTGCCCAGGAACCTTTCTCTTGAACCAACAGGCCAGGGTCTTCTTTGTAGATGATCACTGTGGGCCTCTCATCCCATGCAGAAGGTTCTGCTGAATCCTGTGTTTACTCTTTCTCTGGATTTGGCCTAGCCGTATCCTTTCATTCTACTGACTCAGGCCACGTTATTTAGGCCCTACAAGGCCACCTTTTTTTTTTTTTTTTTGGCTAGGCTTCCTTGAGCACATTGCCTCTGATAATGGACCTGATAATAAGAATGGATTTCTAGCTCAAGGTGCAAACAATGGGTCCAATCATGGAACATATGATGAACTCTCCCTGCTCCATAAAGCTTCCAGGATACAGTAATTTCTGAGCATTTACGTGGACAATTAAAGGACAGACTTAAGAGGCATATGGGAGAGGATGGGGTAACCCCAGCATCGACTACATTTCTCAGGCAAGAAGTCTGGACTCTCAATGCAACAATCCCCCAAAAGCGTACTTTTTATCTGTGCCACATGTTTAACCAGGCTGCCCACCTATTCCTTCAATTGTATATTCTTTCTTTAGGATTAGGGATACCTTGGACTCCATGGGGGACTTTCGTCCCACTGAGCCTTTCCTAAAGACTCATATTAGTGGAAGATCAGGATGGCTATTAAAGAGGAAGGGGTGTTTCTCTATTTACCCCCTGGGGACAGAGCATGGGTTTTTGCCTACAAGGATCTTGAAGACAATGAGTATTAATTTAAGGTCTCTAGTTGAACATTTTCCATAAGATGACCTTGCCACTTGGCCTTGAGTAGCCCCACAGAATGGATATAAGTACAGAAAAACCTTGGATTGCAAGTAACCTGTTCTGCGAGTGTTCTGCAAGACAAGCAAACATTTATAATAAATTTTAACCTGATAAACAAGTGGATGGATGTCTTTTAATACTAGTAGTATGTGATGCTGAATGTCACATGATCACAACTGAGCCAATGGTTCTTCTCTCTCTCTCTCACTGAGGGATTGTGGGTGACCAACTCCCATGCTCAGATGCTTGGCCTCAGGCCACGGTGTTTGGCAGAAATCAGTGAATTTTCAAAATGTTGGAAAGTGACCATAACTGGCACTAGTGTATTTTTTGTCACTTCAAAGCACCTATGGATAGTCCTTTGCTTTTCCATACAAGAGAAAGCTTAGGAATGTTTTGCTTCATTCTAGGTCAGGCTGCCTGCAGATATAGACCCTTTCCTCTGCTGCCTTATTTTTGTTACATTAAATACAATATGTGACAAGAGTTTATTAATACTGTACTATAGTCAACATCCCTGTGAGCATATACAATGGCCCTCATGCAGAAATAGATTCCACTGAGTCAATAGATAGCAGTGATTCTGTTAGTGATAGTGAAAGTTGTCCCACACAATAACCCTCCTCTCTCTTGTCTCCCTCCCTCACACCAGCCATGAAGGTTTTCAAAGGTAAGTGCAGGGTAATTTATTTATTTTTCTTTATATTTTGTATTCTATTATTTTGTATTATATTACAGTAATGTAATCACTCTTATATGAATATTTTTGGGTTGTGGAACGAATCGTCTGATTTTCCTTCATTTCTTATGGAGAAATTCGCTTTGATATACAAGTACTTTGGATCACAAGCATGTTTCTGGAACAAATTATGCCCACAAACCAAGGTTTTACTGTATATAAAATAAAAATTATACTAAACCACAAAAGGATCCAAGCCAAAAGATTTAACAGAAGGTTTCCTTGTCCACAACAGGAAAAAACTGCCCAAGCTGCAGTTGATAGGGAATAATTTTCCCAACTCATAGAATATGAATATCTTCTATCTGGGAGCTCAGATATGGGGGAAGAAGAATTAGGTATTTAACTTCTACTCTCTTTGTCCCTCAGGGTAGCTTGTGTTGACTCCCGCATCACCAAATTCATTGGTATATCCATACAGATAGTTGCCAGCACCATGAATTTGATGAGCTGCCAGATATGTCACCCCTTGCCTAATCCTACAGATAAACATCTGATTGCTGTACTCCTGAATATCATGGTGGGCATTTCTCTAATCTCATACCTTTCTGGTACCTCAGATACCACAACCTTATTACCTGGATTTGATGCATTACTGTATTTGAACTCTTATCTGCAGAACAAAACGCTTCCCCCTTCTGTCAACTCACTTCTGTCAAAGATTGTGGCAACTGAAACACCTGGAGGAGGGGGCATGGGATCCATCATTGGGGCCATTTTGTGTACAGTGGTGCTCCTGCTGTGCATAGATGTAGTTATTCTCTCACTATCTAGGTCATCCAACTAGAAAAGTTATATGAAGCCTGTCCTTGATGCTGGCTGATGTCATTAGTTATGCTACCTCAGCTTTGGAGGAGCCGATGTGCCTTGGCCTTGGTAGTGCTGGACAATTGCACAGTCCTCTACTTCCTGTTGGCCAGCCAGGGAGGAGTGTGCCACTGCCAAAATCTTGTGTTGCACCTGAATCAAGAAAACTGGCAAAGTATAACAGTACATTATGAGGCTTTGTGAGAGGCTTCCTGGATGTCTAGAGTAGACCTTACCGGGCTATGGGGTGTCTTTTTTCTGGTTTGTAAATGGTTGGGGCCCATTGCTGTATTCACTACTTCTGGTAGCCTTGATCATCCTGCTTGGGGTGACTGTGACTGTGGCTCTGGTCTGCTGTTGCCTCAGACAGATTAATCTGTTATGGTCACAGCCCCTTGGTGATCAAATCATTTGAATCCATGACTGGGTAGCCTATGCTACTCTCTCAGGTCCTGAAGGATCAAGAGATAAAGTTGAGGAGTTCAACTCCAGGACAAAATTCTAGGTAAGAGTTTTTAGGCTTAATCCCAGGGAATTATAAGGCTTTTCTTGGAAGTCTCGTGGGGAGAAGCTGGTCTTCCCACATAAAATCTGGTGTACAACCAGTGCATTGAACTTTTCTGGAGGGAGCTGCAGCTGAGAATTCATGCATGTCTGGATTAGCCACGTTCATATGCATATCTGTATTCCTAGTAGAGGTGCTGCTACGGAGACTTCCTTACTGGGGGCTTGGCTGAAGTACTTTTCTCCCTTTGACTTAGTACCTTTCCCTTCCTAGCCAGTCCGTGGGTCTTTAAAAAGGCTGGAACCTTTCATTCATGACTCCTTGGCAGTAAGGTGATTGTCCCGGTCTACTTGTTTCTGTCTGATTTCATCTAGTGCTGGTTTGTAGGGGGAAAAGAGAACACTGGAGAGCTGGCACACCTTTTTGCCTCCTGCTTACACTGTTGTGATAAATGAATAATGGTTAGATCGACACTTTCAGTTTGGATAATTGTCCTAATTGAATACCTCAACAACTGATCGCATAACTTCCTCTACCCTCCCTTTAGGAAGACAATGTTTCCTTCCCTCTCGAGGCAACATATGCCCTCTTCAATAAACACCCCTTATCCCTTCCTGATTATGTCCTACAACTGGGGTTAAGTTGCAGCATTGACCAGCTGGGGAGGTGATGATCCTGATGAGGGGGCAAAGGGATTATATATATACCAGAGTATCTGTGAGAACTAGCCAGCATGTACCAGCAGGAGCTGGAGGAATACATGTGGGACTGGATTTGAAGTTGCTAGATCAAAGTGGCTGAAAGATAAACTTGGATAGAAAGCAGTTTATTGCCTTGAAAGCATCCTCCTAACATACATAATGTAACACTCTGGCAAGAACCCCAGATCATGTATATTTGCTACTGGCACAGATGCTACAGCATGCAATAAGCAAAGACCAACACTTGGAAAGTTGCAGTGTCATGGAAGAAAGTAGAGGAATGGATTGGTGTGGAGGAAGGAGTTTAAGGTCTTGGGGAAGTGAATGTGTTGGGATAGGCACTGTGTATGGTGCTAAGATCTTCCAGATTATTATATTTCATGAGAAGATGAAGAGGACTTATAATTTACCAAGACTGCGTAAAGAATTTGCTGATGCAACAGGCACAAGCCTCACTACACTTGGGCAGTGATGGCTCTCTTCTTCATATACGAGCTGGTGGCAGGACGGGCTCTGACCCGAACTTGGATCTCTGAGAGAATGGAAAGGACAGGCCTCTGTAACAACAGAAACCAAGTATTGGGACTTAATTGCCAAAAGTCAAGGGTCCATACATATTGTAATGAGGGGTTAAAGTGGCAGCTGAGGGGCCAATATTCAAAAAGTTCTGAAAATGATTACCAGAATGTAACTTCCCTACAGCAGACTAGAGGGGAAGCAGAATAAGCAGAATAAGCTATTGTATAAGCAGAATAAGTCAAGAATAGATTGCTGGGAGGTTGAGGATTGTCTCCCAAATAGAAAATCAAACTCCCTAGGCTAGTATCCAACCCTAGATGAGCTCTCATTGACTGAAGATGCCCTGTCTCTGAGGGAAGGGACTCTGCAATGCCATGGCAACTGTACACAGTGATGCTTTTCCCAGTGTTCCTCAAAGGAACCTATGGCATTTTATCAGCTAATAGTTCTCTGGGGGAAAGGGAATACCTTAACACTATAAGGATTGCAGTAAATAGAGTCTGCCTTAATATTTGATTTTTGGAGAGCTGAAGCAACATCATGACCTTCCTGTTAGAGTGAGGCCATATAAGGTACAGGTGATGAATGAACTTCAGAAAGTTCTGGCTCACGGTGGACCCAATAGGTCTATTCACACACCAGGTTATAACCCCTTCAGTCTCCAACTGTATAATCTCCTACCTAATTGTCGTCCCCTCTGTCCTCAAATGTACAATTAGGATACATACTTTGCAGTGGATAGCGCACCCCCTCCATTGGTTCCTGAGCCTATGAGGTAATAATTATTTTAATGAGGGAGCCTACGTGGAAGCCTCCAAAATTCTCCTCTTACACAGTACAGACAACAAATAAAAAAATCATACTGCACCCAGAAGTGGGGAGTGTAGGGAGTGGGAGTGGCCCCTTGGGGGGGGGCTACTTTTGAGGAGCTAAAGAATTTAATGATGATTGTCCCCATCACATGCATGTTTAATTCACCAAATTGTCCCCTGCAGAAACAGAATAGACCCTGGAAAGTAAATGTAGACTACCACAAGCTCAACTAAATAATAGCCGTAGCCATATATTTCGATGGCTTTGCCACATATGGAGTCTTTGCTAGAGCAGATAAACCCCACTTCAGCATCTGCCTATAGGGAAGCCAAACTGCAATAGGGACGGATTACAGAATATGTTGATTTCTATTCTCATTTCAAAGGAAAATCAAGGCAGGTATAGTTCAGAATTAAGAAAAGAAAGAAAAGGAAGAAAAGGAAGAAAAGGAAGGAAGGAAGGAAGGAAGGAAGGAAGGAAGGAAGGAAGGAAGGAAGGGAGAAAGAAAAGTAAGTATGTCTGTCAATCTTCCTCTCTGGCCATCATTTCACTTTGCTTTTAGATATTAGAAACAATTCACTCTTAAACATATACACCAACAGACAGACAGACAGACAGGCAAACCAACAGACTTTCTATTACAAGCTAAGTATTCATGGCCAGCCCTAGCTTCTGGGCATCGTTATTTATGAGATGTGGCATGCATGATGTATCAATACTAACCTGTGAGAAAAACATGAATCTTAAACAATTTCTAGAATACTGAGCATATCCTACTTTCTTTCAACATTTTTTCTCACACTTACCTAGGTGTATATCATATCATCACCTGAATATATTTTCTTTATAATGTTAAGAAAAAAAGTTAAGGGGCGCCTGGGTGGCTCAGTTGGTTAAGCGACCGACTTCAGCTCGGGTCATGATCTCACGGTCTGTGAGTTCGAGCCCCGCATCGGGCTCTGTGCGGACAGCTCAGAGCCTGGAGCCTGCTTCGGATTCTGTGTCTCCCTCTCTCTCTGCTCCTCCCCCACTCATGCTCTGTCTCTCTGTCTCAAAAATAAAATAAACTTTAAAAAAAAAAAAGAAAGAAAGAAAGAAAAAAAGTTAAGGTGCTCTCTGTAGTCAAGGTGCCAAAGAAAAACTGAACATTTAGAGGTTTTTGGTGGGATCCATAAGGGCGTATATGTGCTAATCATAAGGGATTCTGACATCTGTCACTTACTCTATGAAAGAACATTTGGGCTGTAAGCATAGTGAGCAACTTGTATTTCTTTATCCAGAAGCACCCTGCCACCACACTCTTTATCTAAAAATAATTAGGAAATTATTTCATCTTTGTAGAATGATTGGATTTTTACAAGCGCATGTCTGTTTTACTATTGATAACTTTAATTTGGTATGTTTCAGATGATGCTCTATTGAACTCTTTGTTTTCTTCTCTGCCAGTGACAGTAATCAGGGCTGTGGCACAGGTTTCTGTCAGGAGGTGCCCTGAACAAAAGTTCCTGAAGAAGGAGCACATGGGGGTTGAAGTCCGCAAATCCTGACTTGATATTGGATCAATTTAAGGAAAGGGGTGCTCTTCTGTGATTTATCTACCTACAGATGGCAACTTTTACTAATTAATACAAAGGCATTTTACACCCTATTGGTACTTTGCCCTTAATGTTGCTTTAGGTAGTCAAATTGTTAATTGATATTTCTATGTTTAAGAATAAAATATAAACTAGGGTTTGACAATTTCTACTTTACAACTTGAATACTTTTATATAAATGGGCGAAAGCTTCTAAATTTGAAAAGACATGTTTTCTTAATCTTTTCTCCTTTGAAATAGTTATATTTTATAAACTTACTTTCAAGTGAAATATTAGCTCTTAATTTCATAATTTCTTCCTTAGAAAATTTCCAGACCATTCTAGCTTTAGTCATTGGTAATAACTTAAAATTTTACAAGTAATTTGCTCTTTTTTCCTGTAAATTAAGCTAAATATGCACCCGTTTTTGAAAACTTACATGTTCTAAGCTTGAGGGAAGATAGTATCCACTTCCTTTTGACAAAAGGAAGAAGAAATATTTGTGCATTAATAATAAAAGAACTTGACATTTGTCATCTTTTTACTTCCCAAAGCCCTTAAACACCAAACCCACTACATAACTAGAATGTAAAGCTGCTTGAAAGCAAAGATTTTTAGTTGTTAGTCCATAACAGAGTGCTAGTACATAGTAGGTGCTCGATAAATATTTGTCATACATGAGTAACATTGTGCCTCAAACCTGAAAAAAAATTCTAACTTTTGGAAATCATGTTTTCATTACCATTTCTTGTTTCTCATATAAAGACAGACTCAAAGAGCACCTGGGTGGCTTAGTTGGTTAGGCAGCCAACTTTGGCTCAGGTCATGATCTTGTGGTCTGTGAGTTCAAGCACTGTGTTGGGCTCTGTGCTGACAGCTCAGAGCCTGGAGCCTGCTTCAGATTCTGTGTCTCCCTTTCTTTCTGCCCACCCCTCCCCCCCAACACACACACTCTCTCTCTCAAAATAGTAAACATTAAAAAAAAATACAGACTCAACAAACCAAACTTTCCCTACTATATATCAAGGGAAAAGGCAGTACACCATGACATCCACTTTACAGAAATGCTATGAAGAGAAAATTTACTCATATGTAATAATGTATGTTCCAGGTACTATATACAATAGTACCTATAATGATGTATAGGACATTATAAGTTTTTAATATATGTTAAAATATGTACAGTAATTTCTATTTCACGTAACATAATTAAAATTATACCTCATTTCCTCTTCCCTTTTTTATTGTAATAACAGTTCATATCCATTTGAGTATCATTAAACAAAGTGAGCAATTTTTTTTTTCTATATCTCATGTCATACTCTTTCTGTAGCACCCAATGTTTTGGATGCTTTCTACTATTTATTCATCAAACAAGTCAGAAGAGTAGAATGAGTTACAGATAGTCTACGACTTATGGTGGTTCAGCTTATGCTTTTTTGACTTTCCAAGGTGTGAAAGTGATACACATTGGGTAGAAATCATATGTTGAATTTTGATATTTTCCTGGACTAGCAATATATGGTCTAACACTCTCTTCTGATGTGGGGCAGTGGCGGCGAGCCAGGCCATTATGAGGGTAAACAATCTATATGGTTAAAATCATTCTGTTCACTTCCTGTAAGTATTCAATAAATTACCTGAGAAATTCAATGGTTCATTGTAAAATAGGCTTCGATGGTTTTGCCCAACTGTAGGCTAATGTAAGAGTTCTGAGCACATCTCAGGTAGGTTAGGCTAAGCTACGATGTTCAGTAGGTTAGGTGTCTTAAATGCATTTTGTACCTACAATATTTTCAACCAGTGATGGGTTTATTGGAGTGTAAGTCCATCATAACTTGAGGAAGATCTATACTTTTTTTAAAAGCTTATTTATTTATTTTGAGAGAGAGCATGCGTGTGTGTGTGAGAGAGAGAGAGAGTGAGAGAGAGAGAGAGAGAGCATGCACACATGAGCTGGGGAGGGACACAGAGAGAGGGAGAGACAGAATCCCAAGCAGGCTTCTAGCCATCAGTGCAGAGCCCAACGTGGGGCTCAAACTCGTACCATGAGATCATGACCTGAGCTGAGATCAAGAGTTGTATGCTTAACCTAAGCCACCTGGGTGCCCCAAGATCTATACTTTTAATCATACTTAAATGGAAGTAGAATTATAAATTGGTATGTTTGAAACAAATTCTTTTGCTTTTTTTTCTTAGAAAATTATATGCTATGGTTCCTTTACATTATCTCCAGTTAGCATTACTTAGATTGAAACTTCAACACTATAAAAATAACAAATAAATAACTATATTAATGAGGAATAATTTAGATGACCTACCTTGAGGAGTTCAAACTAGTGTTGAAGTCAGAAACATTATGTATAACCATGGGAATGTCCAGTTTTTACATGGGGGAAATATGGATGGTGTATTGGCTATTTATTCTGGCTATTATCAGCATATATATGAATTTCTATAAATCCGTATGTCAGCACCATGTTAAATATCAAAAAATATATTTAATGAATTTTTGTAGTTTCTGTCACATTAATATTAATAATCAATCATGTTTAAGTGTTGACAGTAAGGGTTGCTTAAGATATTGACACCCAAATTAAATGGTGACTGTTTTATTTTGTCCAGAAATAAAAAACTGATTCAAAAATGTATTGCAGGCTGGATATATCTTTCTCCTTGATCTGTCATAAAAAGGAGGTACTACAACACCAGAAATAGAAGTCCATTAAAAGAAGGAACAAGATTCGGTATCTCAAATGAGGTAACAACTAAAGAGAGAGAGATTTGGATGTTTAAAGGAAATGAATCTATACAAAGGGAGAATTATGCCCTAACTCTAGAAAACATTATTTTCCAAACCAAGCCTATCTTCTGCTATGGCCCAATGTGAAAAAAAAGTCATTACTAAGGCACATATGTGTTTCAATAACCTGATTTGACTGTGCATGTTGCTTTCAGTGAAATCCTAATTCCAATCTTAGGGCACTGTTCTGTTTTTGAGGTTGAGATCTATAATAACATTTGAATGTCTTTTTCTTACGAAAAATATTTCAATGGTTTAATCTACAGGAATATTCTTTTCCAAAAACTTAATGAAAACTCTCATTCACTGCTGTTGGTAATACAAACTAGTACAGAGACTTTGGAAGAGGGTTTGCCTGTTTCTTAAAAAGTTAAACATAATCTTACCATACAATCCAATAGTCATGCTGATAGCTATTTAGTCAACTGATTTGAAAACTTATGTCCACACAAACAGCTTGCACAAAAAGGTTTATAGAGCCTATATTCATAATCACCAAAACATGAATGCAACCAAGATGTCTTCAATAAGTAGGCGGATAAATAAATGTGATATAGCCAAGCAATGTGGTACTATTCAGCAATATAAAGAAATGAAGTATCAAGCTGTGCAAAAACATGGATGAATCTTAAAGGCATAT
Source organism: Paguma larvata (assembly GCA_030068075.1). Lineage (NCBI taxonomy): Eukaryota > Metazoa > Chordata > Mammalia > Carnivora > Viverridae > Paguma > Paguma larvata. Next base: position 41,195,940 of record CM057831.1, on the reverse strand, counting down.
TTCTAAGTGAAAATCAATCAACAAAGTCACATACCTGTATGCTATTTTGGAAGTGGCAAAACTATAGAGATAATATACAGATCAGTAGTTGCCAGGTGTTTGGGAGGAAAGAAGGTTGAATAGGTAAAGCACAGAGAACATTTTTTAAAGAATGTTTTAAATAGCCTGTATGATTCAGTAATTGTGAATCCATGACTTACATGACACTATACATTTGTCAAAGCCCATAGACTTTTATAGCACCAAGAGCAAATCTTAATGTAAGAAACTAATCATATAGTGATATATCTGTATCTATAATATAAAGAAATTTATTATAAGGGATTGGCTCACGTGATTATAGAGGCCAAGAAGTCGCAAGGTCTATAATTTGTAAGCTGGAGACCTGGAGATCCAAGGGAACCGATGTGTAGTTCTGGCAGGTTTGAGGTCCAAGAAGAGCTGTGTTTCAGTCGGAGTCCATGAGGCTGGAAAATCCCAATATTTCAGCTTAGGCATGAAGGCAGGAGGAATTCTGTCTTAGTCTTTTTGTTCTACTCATGTCTTCAGTTGACTGGATAAGGACCACCCACACTAGGAAGGGCAATCTGCTTTACTCACTAGATCAGTTCAAATGTTAACATCATACAGAAAGATTCTCAAAGACACATTCAGAGTAATATTTGGCTAATTGTCTAGGCATCCTGTGGCCCAGACAAGTTGACGTGTAAAAATAACCATCACATAGGCTGTAACAAAAGAATCTACTTACGTTACAAATGTATGAAATAACCTCGCTGAGTGGGTAGAGGCAAAATGTGCTGATCTAAGTAGCTTTGAAAATGAGTAGAGACTGTAAGACTACAGGAAAAAGAGCTGAATATAAGCACCATGTTCTGGCTAATAAGATTCGTTCCTGTGGAGGCACAAGTTAATAATTCTGAAACTACTGACATGCCTACTGGACTTGAATACTTATGTGTTGCAGATAGTGGATGGTGGGAGTACATATTGTATAGCGTTACCATTCAACTTATTACTGGTAGGTTCCAGAAATAGTCCCATTTTTTAAGGAGAGGAAGTCAATCCATTTTAAAATTGTAGTAAGATTGCCAGGACCCAGGTTAAATAATTTGTAGTCACACTTTTCCTAGCTGAGTAGTATTTAGCTGTGCAACGCATTCAGTGAGAAAATAGATGAATTCATTAAGATTTAGGTTTCTGCTAGATGAGTGGCTCAGAAAGAGAGATGAGCAAAAAAGGAAAACAATGAGCTACAAAACAATTTTTAAAATATTTTTTATATTTTAGTTGAAAATCAATATATCTCCCTTCTGATTTACACGTTTCTTTGGAATGCCCTTACATTCCATATATTTTGATTGTAGGGAAATCACAAAGCAAAATGAAAATTTACTTTTTAAAAATGAGATTCCAGTTGGCACTGTTTGATAATTGAGAGATCATCATATAATGTGGTTAATTTTTACTTTTTTAAAAAATAAAAACTATATTTTAGCTGCACCGATTTGAAACAAAAATGAATATATTAAAGTATTGGTCTGCTTGTCTAATAATAAACTTGAAGTCCTTGAATATCATCTGTAAGGTCTGTGATTACAAAACTTTTTACCTTTGGCTTGAATGCATTTTAGTTTTTTTAACTTAAATATCCTACTTTGAATTGATTTGAATAAAACTGTATGGACTAATATATCATGACAGCAATTTATATTAAAATAAAGAATATTAAAACACAGTTAAAACAGAGGTAAAATGTTCCGACCTATGTAGTCACTCAGGGAATACTTAATTCTAAATCCCACATAATGTGTACATATATTGCTAGATATAACAAGAGTTGAAATTTTGCTTGTGTCAGTGAACCAGATGGTGGGTCATTTTTCTTTAGTCATGAGGCAAAGTTAAGAAACAAAGCTGTCACAAAGTATTTCATCAGCCCATCAAACCACAGACTCAAGAGTGAAAATTTTCATTATGCATAATGCAAGACACCTAACCATTCTTATTTCACTGAATTTCAATAGATATCCAATTCGGAGAAAAATAATTTAGAATATTATGTGATTTTCCTATGGCTCTAGAGGATGTTAATATAAATTCAAGACAATAATCATATTCTGATTTGGTAATATGTTGTGCATGTTTATATGAAAGATTTTCATTGCAGAATGCACCCATAAAGTAGGTTTTCAACAAATGTCTCTTTAAAAATATCATCTATGACCGTTAAAATGAAATGTTCTTAAAAATTCTTCCAGCTATCATATACTAACACTTCTGACTCTTTTATTTATTATTATTTCTTTTTTACTTATTTTTTTAATTAAAAATTTTTTTAACATTTATTTATTTTTGAGACATAGAGACAGAGCATGAGCAGAGAGAGAGGGAGACACAGAATCGGAAGCAGGCTCCAGGCTCTGAGCTGTCAGCACAGAGCCTGTTGCGGGGCTCAAACTCACAGACCACGAGACCATAACCTGAGCCAAAGTTGGCCGCTTAACTGACTGAGCCACCCAGGCGCCCCCTTCTGACTCTTAAAGATCAATCATATTGTTTAACTTCTTTAAAAACCAACCATATTGTCAACTATATTTGTACATGCAACTCTGTATTGATATGTTATAGTTAATTGCTGAGCAAAGATGAGAGCTGTTTGTGGCCACTGTACATTTCAAGTAATAGGAACACAATGTTTGTAGTGATGACAGAAAAATTAAAAAAAGGTAGGAAAATATTTATGAGATAAGCTGAAAAACCTTCTTAAGTTATTGGTTGGAATTTAAGCTTAACGTGGATAGGAAACTTGTCTACCTTTCTCAATATTGGGTCTTCAAGGCTTAGCCAAAGTTGGGCATTTACAATGGTCTTTAAAACACTTATGGATTAAAAATACAGCTGAGTTGAACATCAGAGAACTATTATAAAGATCTTCATTACTTATGAATATGGAAAAATGAACATTAAAAGCATATATCTGAATATTCAGTAACCTAAACCCCGAATTAACAAATTTATTTATTGTCTCTATCCACAGTTCAGCATGATCTAATCCAGACTTTCTTCCCTACATACCTTACATACTCATTGCCTAACTTATCTAATTTTTTCAATTATAGATGTTAATTGCTTTCAAGTTGTTATTATTTTTTTCCACTGAGCTTTTGTAAATTCTCTTTAGAGGCTTGTAAGGGTACATTGTAGACAGAAGAACATGGGCCATTCTACATTTTTCAGCTGTTATAAAGGATTATTACCACGTTCCATTCACTTTTAAACATTAGTGTGCTTTCATTACCACGATTTACATTCTTTCGTGTGTCATCTCTATAACTTGTAGAATTCCACCTTATAATTTTAGAAAGTATATCATTTGAGAGGTTAGTTTGTGCCAGACATTATCCGAGGCACTCTGTATACATTGTCTTTAATCCCTTTAAGTTAATTGTAATAATCCTTACAAATACAAAAATAATTATTTCTGCATGTATATAACTTTGCATTTAAAGAAACTGAGGCTCATAGACAATAAGGATGTTTTCCAAGACCCCTAGTTAGTAAGTGATGGAACCAGAGCTCATGTTTGTTTGTTGGAATCTCTTAACAACTACCGTGTTCCACTTTTGCTCTAGGTGGTGATTTTGGCTATTTCTTTTAAGACTTAAGTTGAATATCTCTGAAATCCTGACCCATTTTGAGGACATCTCTGAAGCAGAAGGAAGGCTAGCTGGTCACCCTCCATCTGGGGTTGGTTTTCTTTTATGACAGGAACACTTGGCACAGTCTTGTTATTTCTACAGGGGTGTTATTCCTACTAGGAATTTGCAAATGATCATTTTGGCTGGCTTAGATTTCTTTCTAACATACACGGTCTTTTTCCTTGTGTCGGGCCAGAAATGTGGACCACAAGTAGCTCCTCATAGTCCTTAATGTATAAATATTATAATTAGTTTGAGTTTTAATTATATGGTAGCTAAGACCAGAAACAGGAAGAACAGAGAAAGGGAAAGACAGATTGATTGATAGATATAATGAGGCAAAGCACATTAAATACAAAAAAATATCGCATTTATCAAACCTTTTTTTTAGGTTTATTTACTTTTGAGATAGAGAGTAAGTGAGCATGTGTGAGTGGGGGAGGGGCAGAGAGAGAGGGAGAGGGAGAATCCCAAGCACAATCCACAGTCAGAGCAGAACCCAGTGTGGGGCTCAAACTCATGAATAGCGAGATCATAACCTGAGTGGAAAGCAGGAATAAGCCACCCAGGTGCCCCTCAAAACTTTTTATTCCCAAAGATATTATAAGAGAGACATAAATTTTTGCACACTTACTTTGTTTTTCGGTAATCTGAAATATTACACATGCTTGTGGTAACTAATAAAAAATAGAACCACAAAGATAACAGGAACATTTAAGTAGTAGCTTCCAAGTGGCCCCTAATGCCAAGTTAGATCTTAAAGTTTTCTTATAACTCAAAGTGATTGATAACAAGTTGTTTGCATAGTTGGTAGTTAGCTCCTTGAAGACTCGACAAGTATGTATGTGAGTACAATATACGATTCCACTGAAATTTCTCTGAACTTTATACTAATTTTATATGCAATTACTCTCTACTCTTTGTTAGGGACACTTGTTTGCAGACAGCTCCAAAGAAAATCTTGGGTAATACCAAGAAGGTGTTCAGAAAAGTGATTATTGGTAATGACAGTTTTCTTGGTTTTCTCACTTTTTATATTCTCTGAAAGGTAAAACGTAGAAAGGAATTATTTATTTGTGTTTCCTACTTACTGGTGGACTCTTTAATCCCAACAAACTGAAGCTGGAGTTAGAAGGAAAAACAAAGATTCTACTTACTACCTGTGGGGTATTTGATCTTGCAATGTATCAGTTTCCTCGTGTATAAAATGGGGACAGAAATATTAATGTTGCCCTCACAGGTAGAGTAGGCAGCATGATATGGTGATCAAACATAGACCTTTCAGTTGAACAGATAAAAAATTCATCATTCTTTCTAGATGTGTGAGCTTAAAATTAATCTATTTGAGACTCAATTACCTTATCTAAGAAAATACAGTTATAAAAACTTTTCCATATCATTGGGAGGTTTAAATATGATGTTTGTAGAATGCCTAGCCAACTGTCTTGTTATAAAATATCAACTAAATAAGCGGTAGTTGTTAATACTCATGTTAATAATGTATGTCTTCATGAAGAGTAACATTTTATACAAGTTTATAATATGTTAATCTTATTTTTTCATAATTAAGGATTACATAATTTAATTTATTAAAATGTTTAGGAATAATAACTTCAAAGGTTGTGCAGATTTAATGCAATAATAGATGTAAATGTCCACCATTTTCTTGCCATGTAATAACACTCAATAGATGTATGTTGCTTTCACCTACAGTGTAAGTTGCTTGATGGAAAGGATTATGATTTTTGTCTCTGTTTCTCAAAACTATATAGAGTAGATGCTTAATATGGGTTTCCCAAAACTTATGGTTCATTCACTACTAAGTGGATTATAGTTGTTCAGTCAGGATAATTTATGTATTATTCATTCATTCATTCATTCATTCAGTTGCTAGTATTTACTGTGTGACAGGCACTATGTTAAATGCTGGAGACTCTAAAATGAGCACACTGAAAGGAGTTCCCAAATTTAAAGAAAACATAGCCCAGTGAATAAACACATCTACACAAATAATTGTAATACATTTCAAGTAGTTAGCTATGGCTTTACCATAATATCAGTGTGGATACATAGAATAATGTGAGGAACAGAAAAATAAAAATAACACTGTTTTGCAAAGTATTAGATATTTTTAGGAATGAGAAGTTTACTTATTTCAATTAACTTACACTTTGTTAATATCATAATATGAAACATTCAGATTACTTAAATATATTTTTGGGCAAAAAGAAAAGTATGCTTTTAGCTACTTCTATTGGCAGCATCAAAAATGGTAAGTAAAAGAAATCTACAGAAATCTCTGTGTCCTAACCTGAATGCTCCATGTTGTAGAGGACTCTCTTGGGGCTAAAGTAATTTGTTCTACTGTTGTTTCTTTTATGGAGCTCCAGTTGTTTGCTACTATATATTTATGGACTACAACTTTTTGGCCTTTTGGCTTTAGCAGAATAGAAAATGCTAGTTGATTTTATCTTTTTCAAACACAAATTCTATTTTTTCCAAAGACATTTTTCATAGATAATCTTTTAAATAATTCAGATATATTCTTTCAAGATGTTGCTTTTCTGACTTGTCCTGAAGACAATGCCATACACCTTTCTTTGAAATATTTTTTTGCTAGCTCCTTCAAGACAAATGAGTATTTTCTTAAGAGGGATAGCTTTCTTTATTTATAATTTCTAATTTTAAAAATGTATTACTTATTCATAATTTTAATATTTTAACTTAAGCAATGAATGCTTTAGAAGTTTTTTTTTAATCAAAGTTCTGAAAATCTAATAATGAAAAACAATTGTCACTTGCTCAAACTTTATTTCTCAAAACCTGCTTCTGAAGGAAATTCTATTAACTCTTTTACAGGTTTCTTCCAACAACTTCCTTTTTATCTTTAAATAACATGCTTATCTTGCTCTTTCTTATCAATTTTGATTATCTTCTGACTTCCACCTGCAATCATTGAAGACTGTTCTGCACCACTTGCACATTTTGTGGTGGATTTATTGTTTTGCTGGACCCAATTTTTACACCTTGCTATGTTCCCACTCCTTGGAAGTTTCTTTTCATACCTACTCTGAGGTTGCTATACAAGCTTTTACTCTGGGACTTTAACAACAGTGATACAAAGAAAGGCTTGAAAACCCACTAGGACGTGTACTTCCACTCTTGGGTCCCTGCCAATGCCATGAGAATGAGTCCTGTTAAAGTTGTCTGACCTCCAACCATTCTTGACCTTCCAGCCCTCAGCTGACCCGACACTGACTGAAGACATGAGAGCAAACTCAGTCTATATCAGCAGAATCATTCAACCAACCTGTGAACTCCTAAGATGTTTTTTTTTTTTTTAATTTTTAAAAAAATTTTTTTTTAACATTTATTTATTTTTGAGAGACATAGAGACAGCGTGAGCAGGGGAAAGGCAGAGAGAGAGGGAGACACAGAATCCGAAGCAGGCTCCAGGCTCTGATGAGCCATCAGCACAGAGCCCGACGTGGGGCTCAAACCCACAGAGGTGAGCTCGTGACCTGAGCTGAAGTTGGCCACTTAACCGACTGAGCCACCCAGGCGCCCCTAAGATATTTTTTAACTATTAAGCTTTAGGATAAAATACATTACTTCCTTTCACTTTCAGAATAAAATTTTAACAGATTAGTCTACCTAGCTTCTTTCTTTCTCCCTGTTTTGAGAAAGCTTCTTTCTTTCTCCCTTTTGTTTTGAGCCCTCTTGTCTCAGGCTTTAAGCTGAAGTTGTTGTTTTCTAGATGTGATTCACCTCAGGACTTCTAGCTGCAAGTCTTCATGATTGAATATTCTTCCATTTTATGCCTTTTATCCTTTTTGGTTAATCCTTGTTTTGGAGAGCATAGTCTCCAATTTCATCCCAGAAAGTACATATGTGATGGATATATTCTGAGTACTTATAAAACTGAAATTGTCTTCATTCTATATCCAACTCATTTGATATTTTGATTTTTTTTCATGGTAAATTATTTTTCCCAAAAGGTTTGAGAATATTTATCCTATGTCTTTTAGCATATATACTGCTATTTAGGAGTCCAAGTAGTATTCTTAGTCTCATTCCTTTGTATAAAACTTCTTCTCCAAGACTTTAGAAGCCTTTAGGATCTTTTACTCTGGATTTCTTCATTGTCACACGAAATAATAAAGTGAACACCAAAATAATAAAGTGACTTTGTTTAGGATGATATTTGGAAAACTAGATCTATCCATCAAGAAAAGTAGAACTAGACTGATATTAACAGATCAGGAAAGAATCTAGTTTAATGGAAGATATAAATGAAAACATACTTAAACATAATGTGCTTAACTATAAAATTAGTAAATGAAAAATAGGAACATGCTTTTGGGATCTAAGAGTTGAGAGCAACTTAAAATTTCAATTACATAATATTTTAGATAAATACATTGAATTTGATAACACAAAATAATGTGTTAAAATTCTCACTGAAAAATACCATAGACAAAGAAAGGATATATATGGATAAGAGATGTACAATGTTTAAGATGAAATTAGAAAACCAGATATCTAAGAAATCATGAACTTCACAACAAAAATCAGTAATCTCCATTAGAAGAAGAGGTGAATGATATGGAAAAGATAATTTAATAAGAAAACTAAAGATCTAAGAAGGAGATTAAAGAGATGTTCAAAATTATTAGCAATCAGGGAAACTAGATTTTTAAACTACAATATGATATCACTTACAGTTATGATATTAGTCTAGTAAAATTAAAAAGCTGAATAGTGCCAAATGCTGGTAAGGTCGTGGGGATACAGGTACTGTCACACTGTGGTAGTGGCAGTTAAGACTGGTGTAGCCATTCCAGAAGCAGTCAAGATAAGCATGCCAATACTATTTGCTCCAGGAATGATAGTCTTTAATGGCAGCATCTAACATACTGGTAAAAGAGTACCACTAAGCATGCTTGTGTAAAGACAATTTATATTCATGGAGAAACAGAAGCAATGTGGATGCTCATAAGTGGGGGTGGGTGGGTAAAATACAGTAATCGCACAACATGGGGTATTAGGCAGAAGTTAGGAGCAATAAATTAAATGTACACATTACTATCTAGAATTAAGTATGTAACAAAATAACATTTTATAAATCTATCTATCATCAAACATTCATCTATCTACCATCAATCATTCATCTATCAACATCTATTTCATCTTCATCTCTTTTGCATATAGCTCATGCCTAAGCACTTGTCCATAGAAATTGGTGTCTGCAGTTATCAAAACCCTTAGATGTACTACATGACAGAACATGCTCTGAATTGTTTCTCTTTTCTCATGTACTTTAGATGGATAGTTAGTGAATTTTTAAAAGACACACAAACACAATTTTACTTTTTGCATGCTTCATAAAAATTCTATTTTTATTTGAGCTTATAATATACTGTAACCCAAGACCATAACATTTCAATAAATATTTAATGAGCATTCTCCACATACTAAACACTATGACAAACTCCGAGAATACAACAATGAATAAGACACATTAACTTTGGCTTCGTGAAGATTAAATAATAAATTAATGTGTGTGTGGCCTGGGGTACAGTATATGACTACTTATTTATGCACAGCCTCATTCAATAACCATATTTTTTCAGATTTCCTGAGGTATAATTGCCAAAATTATGAGATATTTAAAGCATACAAAGTGATGATTTAATATAAATATACATTGTGAAGGGATTCCTCCCATCAAGTTAATTAACACATCCATCAATCACCTCATATATTTAATTTTATTTTTATTGGTGAGAAAATTTATATTCTAATCTCTCAGCAGTTTTCAATTATACAGATTATACAGTAATGTATTATTAACTATAGTCACATTATATGTTAGATCTGATGGCAACCGCTTTTTAAACCTGTTTTTATGAATTCCGCATTCTTTTTTTTTTTTTTTTTAAGATTTCACATATAAGTAATAATAGTATTTGCCTTTCTTTGTCTGGCTCATTTCACTTAACATAATGATCTCCAAGCCCATCCATGTTGCTTTAAATGACAGCATATTCTTTTTTAAAGGCTAAATAATATTTCATTGAATCTACATACCACATTTTCTAGATACATTCACCTATTGATGGGCACTTTGGTTGTTTTCGTAGCTTGGCTAATGTGAACAATGCTGCAATGAGCATGCGAGTGCAGATATCTCTTTGAGATAATAATTTCCCTTTTTTGGGGTGCCTGGTTGGCTCAGTCAGTTAAGTGTCTGACTTTGGCTCAGGTCATGATCTCACAGTTTGTGGGTTTGAGCCCTGTGTCGAGCTCTGTGCCTACAGCTCAGAGCCTGGAGCCTGCTTCATATTCTGTGTCTCCCTCTCTCTCTGCCCCTTCCCTGCTTACCCTCTGTCTCTCTCTCTCAAAAAATAAATAAACATTAAACATTTTTCCCTTTTTTTTGATATATACCAAGAAGTGGGATTTCTGGATTTAAGGTAATTCTATTTTTAATTTCTAGAGGAAACTCCATACTGTTTTCTAGGGTCGCCATACCAGTTTACATTGCCTCTAATAGTTTACAAGAGTTTCCTTTTTTTTCATATCCTCACCAACATTTGTTATCTCTTGTTTTTCTGTTTTGTTTTTTTTTTTTTTTTGATAATAGACATTTTAACAGGTATGAAGTGATATCTCTTTGTGGTCTTGATTACCATTTCCCTGATTAGTGATGTTGAACACCTTTTCACGTAACTATGGACAATGTCTTCTTTGGAAAAAAGTCTATTTAGGTCCTTTGCACATTTTTTAATTGAGTTATTTGATTTTTTGGTATTGAGTTGTATGAATGCATGTATGTATAGTTTGTAGATTAACCCCTAACTGGCTCTGTGATTTCCAAATATGTTCTCCCATTCCATAGATTGCCTTTTCATTTTGTTGATGGTTAACTTTGATGAGTGGAAGCTGTTTAGTTTGATGTGGTCCCACCTGTTTATTTTTACTTCTGTTACCTTTCCTTTTGGGGTCAACCCTTCAAATTTTTTTTGCTAAGAACAAAGTTGAAGAGATTATCACTTATGTTTCCCTCTAAGAGTTTTATGGTTTCAGGTTAAGTTCAAGTTTATAATCCATTTTGAGTTGATTTTTGTGTATGATGTAAGAAAGGTGTCTTAAGTTTAAATTTTTTTTAAGTTTCATCCTTTTGCATGTGGCTTTCTGTCTCGCATAGAAGATGAACCTTGTCAATCAGCATGGCCTGAGCTCCTGGTGTGTCACATGGCTTTATGATTGTCCAGGTCCTCCTCTTTGTTCTTAGTGGCTCTCGGTGGTTGAGGGTATGCCAAGACCAGACAGTATCCCAAAAGTGAGGATCACATTCAGTGCCTGGATGAAGGCTGATTGGAAGCCAGACCCTCAGGCAGCAGCTGGGGACATACGTACTTACTCCTCTTCCAGTGAGAAACAGGGAAATAGGCTTTTTTGCCTGCCTTTCTGCACTGGGCCCTGGTGGATAGCCATGGTTGCTGCTGTGCCTGTTAAGAAGTGCTTCTTTGGGGGCACCTGGGTGGCTCAGTCGGTTAAGCCTCTGACTTTGGCTCAGTTCGTGATCTTGAGGTTTGGGAGTTGGAGCCCCACATCGGGCTCTGTGCTGACAGCTCAGAGCCTGGAGCCTGCTTCATCTTCTGTGCCTCCCCATTTCTCTGCCCCTCCCATGCTCATGCTCTCTCTCTCTCAATAATAAATAAAAGTTAAAAAAAAAAAAAAAGAAGGTTTCTTTGATTTCTGTGACCCTGTGGGACTTGAGTGGGAGTCAAGTGTTCCAGGGACCTTACCCTTAGGTAGCATCTGCAAAAACCAGGGCTCAGATGTGTGCACAAGCTCCTTCCAGGGAGATACTGGCAACTTGTCGCAGGCTGCAGGGAGAAAGCATGGGAGGTGTACATGGGTTCCTCATCCCCAGGAAATATGGCCTGACCCTCCATATGTACTAATTTAGAAGTCTGACACTCAGGCAACAGTTTTCAAAGTATGCAGATGGACCCCTTTTAAGGAAAGACTGGGAAAATCAGGATTTTGCCTGCCCTATCTGTACTGCATCCTGGCGTACAGCCACGAGTGACCATATGCCTGTTCAACAACTTCCTTTTTGTTTGCTAGAGTCTTCTGAATCTCCAGGAAGCAACCCTCCCTGGCTTTTAAAGCCAGGTGTTTTAGGGGTCCATTCCTCAGGTGGGATCTTAAAAGTTGAAATAAATCCTTTATTTCTAAGGGGGGAGTTGGGAGTTCCCTCCAGATTGTCAATTGCTGCTCTGGGGGTGAGACTTACGGTGAGAGTGTTTCCTACCAGTTTTGATATGGCCATTTTCTCACTCACCCGAAATGTAGGAGTTGTTCAGCTGGTTTATGGATTTCTTTCAGAGGTAACTGCTCCATGTGCAGCTATGCATTGGGTGTGTCTGTGAGAGGAGGGAAATCCTGATATGTCACCATCTTTGTCAGCCTGTTGACGCTTTTATCCTTAGAATTAAAGAAAACAAATCAGGAACAGTGATAATTTTATTTACGACACATACTAGTCAATTTGACACACTTTCGTTGTACTTGAATGCTACATTTTATGAAGAACACAAAGAATGATAGTGCTGTGTAATAAAGCAAAACAAGAGAAAAGTGCAATTTTATCCTTCTTTTGTTAGGCAGTTAGTATAATGTAGCTGGGATTAATTTGGGCAAATTTATTCTTACACATACACGTACCTATAAACACAAGTTATAAGGTTTCCTCAAAGAACAAAACTGCTACTGGGCTTCTTAAATAATAGTCTTGCAATTAATTTGATTTCATTTAATGAAGTTGAAATTTTTTATTTTTACGTTCTCAATGCTTATCTTATAAAATAAATCAGTAGAAGTAATTTCTAAGAAACAGGAGAATTAGAAAAAGAAGGGAGAACAGAAGAGTCATTTTCCTACCACCCAGATACAAGCAGAGATAACATTTAGGTGTGTTTACCTCCAGTATTTGTTTCACTTAGCACGGAAACAACTCCCTGGTATCTTATTTCTGTATTGTTCCCATAAGCACTTGAGCAAAACTGGTGTCCTTAGGGCTTCTTTAACCTCGAGGATGTCTTGACAGTATAAGAATAGAGAATGTGACTTGGTGAGTCATTTCTTTTGTCTGATTATGACTTTGAAATGAAACCTCACTCGCATGTAATATCTCACGTAGTAGACTGTTTAGAAAGGTTTTCCTAATATCCATGGTAGAAATTTTGATGGTTAGTCCTTATTTCAGGCCCTTTCAGAAAATGATAATAAAGTAGGGTAATTTGCAGCAGTTAGGATCATTAGGGAACATAACAGAGAATGAACTTAGTTCTTTAATTACATGACTGGCAGTCAGTTCCATAAAATTTGATAAAATACTTGTTGAATGTTGAAAGAAAGAAAACTCTGCAATGAACGAGACAGCACCTACCAAGGCACTGTGCCTGATGATGGTGTTGTACTTCAGAAACCAGGCAAAGTCGATTGGGTTCATCAGCTGATTCCCTTTCCTGCCAGAGAAAGGGACCTCGTGGAATACATTTCTCCAGAAGGCTGTGCTCACAAAGAGCGACAGGATTTTTATTATGTCCCTTGAAACATTGTGGCCTGGAATTTAACAGCTCTCCTTATCACCTTCTAAAAATAACTTAGGAGAACTTACCCTATGATACACATAATGATTCACACACGGTTTCTGGATGCTGATCTCTAATGAGTCATACTCCTAAACTTATCATCGGGACCGGCTTCTTAGGGGCATGACCTGTGCAGTTGTGCAGGGCCCCTTGGTGAAGGGCTGCATGCTTGATTTAATGCTCAGTTATCTTCCAGCCTGAAATTCTTAATAATTTTTAATAGGCAGTCCAGGATTTTTATCTTTCACTGCCTGCTGCAAATTATGTGGCTTGTCCTGTACACCATTTAGTTTTATACAGTATGGAAATAAATATCTGTGTACTTTCTTGAATTGCTGAGAATCATTAAAAAAAGATAAACATTTTGTAAGACTGGTAGCATATTGATGGTGATACTCCATTGCTTTTTCTCACTCTGGGTTAGTATCAAAGAAATGTAATGACATTATGATCTCATGTTCTTTTTCAAAAAGGGTGCCTTTTTCTTTTTTCTCTCTCTTTTTTGTCACTTCACCAATTCTCATCTTTATTTTTCTATTTCATCTGCTTTGCTTAAAGCACATAACATCCCATTTCATTGCATTGTGTAAAATGTTTATCATACTAAAGATATTATATTGTTATTGAATACTGGAAAATAAAAAAAGACCATGCTTATTGAGAATTAAATAGCCCAAATGTATTTTCTTTTTAATTCCCTAACAAAATGACAGATTTTTAAGTCTGTAGTGTTTGCATCAATTTTATAATATTCCTGGGTTCTCCACAGGCCCATTACCGTCCTCTTATATCTTTTCTCATTTGTACCGCCTTTGTATATTCTTAAACAATGATATTAGGAAACAATTATTGCAACAGTAATTATACCTAATTTCTAATCTTGATTTGACTAGAACATAGAGATCCTACAGTCTTACTAGACGTTTCTCATAGAGCACATATTTATATTGTATCCTAAATTTATTTTAACAGGCCAGATAAAGCTCTAATTTCTGCCCTTACAAGTCACGACAATTATGCTCATGTGTTTCCAGCTGAAGTTTAATGCAATACTACCTCTTCTCTTAGGGTAACTCTAAAGTATGTGGAAACAATTTTTCTCACAGGCACACCTCTCCACTGGCCCTGTCCTGCTCTGCCTCACAAAATCACTAATCTTGACACTGAGTCTCTTGAGTAGAGCCAGTCTTACTAGTTAGCCATATCCAGCTCTACTTATTCTTCCTTTGTATCCTCCTTACTGGCAATAGTAGGATCTTCCTTCATCCGGCTTAAATACTGGACTTCAAAGTATGTATTTTAGGGTTAGACAATTCAGCCCATAACAAAATGAAACCTCAGAAGATTAGCAGTTAAAGGGCTAAATACTTCAATTCCATAAGAATGAAAGTTAGGCTAATTGATTTCTATGATTCTCCAACAGTGAGAAATATATTAGTGCTAAAGCATAATAGTTGAACATGTTTTAAGTCTTTAGTCTCAAAATTGCCAAAAATTTGGGGCCATCAAAATCGGTGGGTACTAGAAAATGACAAAATAAGGGACATGTTTGATCTTTGTGAATTTTTCTTAGTTAAGCCCTTACTAAATGACATCAACCAATCCCAAAGCCTAACATTCCTAAATGAGTCCATTTAATGAATGAAAACACTAGAGATGTGTTAAAATATAAAGATGTTGTATGTCTATTATCATTTACTTTGACAAGGTTAGACAGATGTTTATTCTGTGACACTGGGTTGTTGTGTAATCTATATGGCCTGATGCTTTTCTATACTTTTATCTGCCAGAGAATAGAACACAGTGCCATTGACATTACCCAGCTTCATCTTCCCCTTTACCTACCTTCTTAAGCAATTCCTCCTCCCCCCTCCAAATCCCATCATGCAATACCAGCCTCCCTGATTCCTCCCTCTCCAAAAAGAGAAACATGTGAGCAAATGACTAAAGTAGGCAATTTTACTTCATATCCACCTTTTTAAGTAGTGTCTATCCTTACAGTTTATACTCATATGACTTTTTATCTATGATAAAATCTAAAAACTCCATACAAGTTTTATATTCCTTTTTAATTTTCTAATTTTACTTTGTTCCTCCAAAATATCTCTGTGTCAAGGTTCCAAACTGCAAGCAAAATTACCAATTCTGCTTCATATTAAGAAGAAAATAAATTCATTAGTGTGGCGTTATGGCGATTGCAAAAATGTTAAGCAATAACCAAGAATTGCTGAATTGTAGGATAAGAGTGATTCACCTAGAATACAGTGACTGGCTTTGTTATCGGTGAACAGATACTAGCAAAGGATATCTTACTCCATGCAATTGGACTCAACTCTACTGCAACTACTATAAGAAATTCTAATTGACTAAGATTTTGTACCATTTTACCAAGATTCAAATTCCTGGGTAAGAGCATCCACTTGGCTGTGATTAGGTGACATACCCATTCTTTAAGCTGTGATGTCCAACACTGCAGCTGCTAAAGCTATGTGGCTATCAAGCACTTGAAATGTGACTAGTCTAAATTAATATGGGCTATAACTGCAAAATACTTATCAGATTTTGAAAACGTAGCTCCTTCCCCAAAATCAAATATCTCAGTAATTTTTATGTGGATTGCATAACAAATATTTTAAATATATTGGGTTACATTTGTAATATTATATAATATTATTAGAAAATCATTTTAAGGCTAATTTTACTTTTCCCTTTTAAAATGTAGCTTAGGGGTGCCTGGATGGGTCAGCTGGTTGGACACCCACCTGCGGCTCAGTTGGTCTATGAATTTGAGCGCTGCATCGGACTCTGTGCTGACAGCTCAGAGCTTGGAGCCTGTTTCAGATTCTGTGTCTCCCTCTCTCTCTGCCCCTCTCCCGCTCATGCTTGGTCTCCGTCTTTCTCTCTCTCTCTCTCTCCATCAAAAATAAACTTTAAAAATAAAATAAAATAAAATGTGGCTTATGGAAAATTTAAAATTACACATGTGGCCCATGTTTGTGGCTAGACTTCTATGTCATCAGACAGTGCTGCTTTGGGGCCTGCAGGTTTAGGGGAGATAATATCAAACTCCTTGGGGATTTTACCAAAAAGGAAACAAAGTCACATCCATCCAGAGTCACTTAAGCAAGTTTGTCTCATATTCTGGTTGTTTCTTGTTTCTCCCTGGAACATGATGAAACTTTGATACATAGATTTTTCTCATTTATGTGAATTCTTTAGTATCCATTCTTGCATGGGAACCCAATAAATTCTTATTGAAAATCTGCAGAATTTGCTAGCTGTACATCTGTGGTTTTTATAGAGTTACCAAAATGTTTTTGGAATCCATAATTATGGTGAGGTTAATTTAAATATGACATTAAAATAATCAGTCAGAATTTGAGAAGAAAAACTGTCTGAGAATGTGGGGGACCATTCGCTACCATTATTCCTGTGTCTGTAGTGGAAGGTGGAGGAAAGAGTGTTTGATTTGCACCAGGCAGTTTCACTTATAATATCATTTATAGTTCTTGACAACCTGGTCAGACCCATTTTAGAAACCAGCGAAGGAGATTAGAATAAGTTTGCTAACTTCTTAAGGTACCCAACCCCTCAAATGGTATGACTAAGATTTGAACCCAATTTTGCCAGACCCTCCAGCTTAGTTTAGGCCTTTTCCACTGAACTATGTATCCATAAGAATGGAATTTAAATTTCTGGTGTTCATTTTTTACATTTTTTAATGGTTAAAATAAGTTACTTTTGAAAAAATCCATCTCCTATCAAAAGCTGCATGACTCTCATGTAAAAATTTTGCTAAGCAACATTCTTCAGTAAATTAAATATACAGAGCCAGAAAATGCTATGTCTTCAGTTCTCTTGTAAATAGGTTTTAAATTAGGCACAAAAGACATAGGAAAATATAATTTGAGTACTATTGAGCCCCTAATGCTTGAATATATCTTAAGATCCCTTGAAACTCTGAAACACAGCTGGGCAATGTATCTTGGCATAATTTATTTTTTTAAATCCACTCACACCTGGTTGTATTTTCAACATATTGGGTTTTGTGAATTTACTCTTTTGCAAAAAGCACTTATGCCTATTCAAAATTCATTCTACTCTAAATGAAGAAATCCCTAAGGTTCCCAAAGAATATGGCATCATGGCAATGGGTTGTGCTATGATTAAAGCAAATTATTTTTATATGTCATCCATTTAAACAGTATAATATCCATTTCGTGTTCTGGAAGTAATTTTTAGTGAGTATTTTGCCATTTCCATTAATGATGAAGTAATGGAGGACACTGATGGAGCCTTAAAAATGTCTGGATTCAAATTTCTCATTAATATAGCATTTTAAAGACAAATAGCATTATGCCTGTCTCTGGCAAGGGAGGGTTTCTTACTTTGGATATGAGATCACCTTCTGTGCTTGTACAGGCTTTTGGTCCTATAATAGAATTAAAGAAAACAATTAGACATCACATATTTAAAATTGGCATTTCCAAAAGTATATTCCTTGATTTGTTAGTTTATTTATTTATTTATTTTTTCCAAAAGAAAAAGAAAAAAACCCAAACCACAAAAACCTAAGTGGCTTATTGTTGGTTTGGATTCTTCACTTGCAAGTGCCAAAACTCTAACACAAAGTATTATAACCAAAAGGGAAGAGATCACTCAGGTTTAAACCTCTTGGTTCACTTGTTTTTCTGTCTCTTTGGTCTTTGCTTCTCTCTGTCATACAATGACTATAGTGAGCTCTAAATTGCTATTCTTTGTGTTTGCAACCAGCAAAAGGCTGGTTTGCAACCGTAAAAGACTGTTCCTCACCAGCTTGAGACAGAAGATGCTACTGAAGGATTTGAATGACCCAGCTTGAGTTATAGGGCCATTCCTAAACCAGTCCTTATGCCACAGAACATCTGGGGGGAGAGATCTGTTGCCAGAAGTAAGATCTGGGAAAACAGTGTTAGACAAAACTGTAACAGAAGTCAATAACATCTGAACAGATTTCTGAGCTGTAGGCCATCTCGGAGACTTTAATATGCTAATATGAATGATGAATCTGTGGACAAGGAGGGTATTATATGTAATGTTTTCTGAATATATTTGAATATGGAAATTTGTTTTCAATAGGACATCATGTTAGAAGAATGTGTTATGCAGTTAGAGATTTAGTCACACAATAATTAGCTTCTTCAGTTTCTATTATCAATGGAATGGTCTTCATGAGCTCTTACACTCCTGAATGGATGGTTTGACTAAAGTATTATGTTTACAGAAGGAGGGAGTATATGAGTGTGGGCAATTTTAACTGCCAATCAAAAATATCCCAGAGATTTCAGGTTTAAACAGTCACTTTGGTAAGTTTGTCTCGGGGTAAAAGGCTCAAGAAGTTGTATTATCTCCCTCATCTTCTCAAATTGGACAGTTAGTCATAGGGATAAAAATGGGCTTGCTTATGTTACCTCTTGGCAACAGGGTCTGTGTTCTTTCCTCTGGGCTCTTGGCAGCCTCTGCTATGGGATGACTGGCCTGTCATTGGTTCTTTGTACTGGGGTTTGCTAAATCATGGCTGATGAGCTTAGAATTTATTATGTGGGTAAAGTTGGGTTTTGGGGCCTTCATTTGTTATTTGACTCCACATAAGCTCTTGCTAGTGCTACGTACTCGTTTTTACTGAAATGTCTTGTTTTCAGTTCCTGGCCAATGCTATCTTTTCCATAATGGAATATTCTCCTCACTATGTCATTTTTGTCATATCATTCTATGAAAAATCACTTGTTCTTTATGTAGCTACTTTTCCACATATCCCCTACCCTACTCACCTTGGGGCACATGGGAAATTCTGGAGCCTTTCCACACTAGCTCAGAGTCGAAGGTATTTGAGGAGTGTAAACTTAGCATGTGTTTGTGCCTAGCTACACTTATTTCTTTTATTTACCTTGAAGCTTCACCCTCATGACGGCACATCAGGAACGCTTCTGACTTTCCTTCAAGCTACCTAACAAAGCCTGAGATCTATCCGCACTCCCCAACTATGTGGATGCCTTGACATGCATCCCTCGTCTTGCTTCCCTATTTGAATCTCTCCCCCTTTGTTCCCTCTACCGGCCATAAGGGACTTTCTTATTGGTGTTTTTATATGTAAAATTAGCTCAAAATTTTAGGGATCCCTTTTCTCTTGTGACAAATCTTTATTCTCTCCACTGTTGTCTAGAGACAGATGTAGAAAAAATACTGAAGTCAACTGTGATTCAAGCCTAAAGAAGGACCACTTAGTTCTAGGTAGAGTTTACTTTCATCCTGAGGGGACCAATGACATTGATTCAGTGGGTTGGAAGGTACACAGTGAAGACTTATAGGTTATGAAAGCACATATGAAAGTATTTCTAAAGACTATCATCATCAGTATAAATTTTTCATAGCACAAGCTTTGGGGTACGCTGACCTAGTCCAAACTCTTAATTAACTAATGAGAAGAGACAGCCCAAGATATTTTGCAATGTCAAACAAGTCTTTAGTGTCAGGGCTAAAATCCAAATCTCCTATTGCCAGATGATCTTGGCCTCCACTTAACCTTTTCAATTTATCTTTTGGATATAGTCGTTCAAGAAATTTTGAATTAGTACCACACAGATATTATCATCCTCGACCTTTTGTAAGATTGCAACTGGAAAGAGTTGGAGAGAACACAAAAGCTGAGAAGTCTTTTTCTCTAGGTAATAGTAACTAATGATTTTAAAGTACTTGTGTGCAGATCTATTTCATGCTCTACTTGTATTAATGCAACCATTTCTTATAACAATCCAAT
This sequence comes from Paguma larvata, assembly GCA_030068075.1. Lineage (NCBI taxonomy): Eukaryota > Metazoa > Chordata > Mammalia > Carnivora > Viverridae > Paguma > Paguma larvata. The sequence goes on along the minus strand of CM057831.1, from coordinate 41,175,775 downwards.
AAAATAAGAATTATTACCCCACTTTATAGGTAAGGAAACTGAGTTACAGAGAAATTAAACGACTTACCTCTGTCACATAACAGGAAGTGATAAAGCTGAGAACTGAACACAGTCCTCCTCTGGATTCTGTGTTTTTCCAACTACATATATTGTCTCTAACAAACCTTTGGAGGAGTCATCTCGGACTTCCTGTGACTGCATTTCCCATTTTCCAAGTATCTCCTGGTCCAAGAGAAGATGTAATAGAAAAATGGCTATAATTAATTCTTGTATTCAATTCTGGAAGTATTTTCAACAGCTCACGTAGGAAAACAGAATTATAGTTTAATATTATAGGGATTTCCCATTATTCCACGCCTCATGATTCAAACCAATCTGAATAAAACTGCATTTGGGAAGCTGGAGATAATATTAAAGGGGAAGCTTAAACATTAAAAATAAATTGTCTCTCATACTATTAGTTTGTGACATTGTCTTTGAACATTCAGTTATCATGGTTTGAGAAAAACTTATCATTCCTCTTAACCCCAGTCCCTGAGATTTCTCAATTCAGTATTTCTACATGGGTAATATGCAATGCCATCCAGGGAATAAAGGCAGCTGAGATACTTCATGTGCATATTGTTTATAGCTTGTTAATTGCTCCTGATAACAATCTCCAAGAAAGTTCCTGTTTGCAAATTTTCTGAATTCTGGATTTCAATTGTGGTCAGGTGTGAAGATCTAAAACAGCAAGCCAATTATGGATACTTAATATATGGGGGTGAGTATAATCAGTCCCTTCGCAAGCCATCAGCTCATCACCAAGATGCTGAAAAAACAGCTCAACTTTGTTCCAGCTGTCCAATCCTTTTAATTTTTACAACTGTCTATTTTGCAAGAGCCTTCCAACAATGGAGCTAGATAACTATTTGATAATAGATTATGAAATGGCATATGAGGAAAATTTGTGTGGTAGTGTAAAGAGCTCCAATCTTGTATTTGGGCAGACCTGCACAAATCCTAGTGCAACTTCTTATTTCCTTTGTGATGATGCTGTATCTCATGCTCATCATCTGTGAAACAGAAATAATATCTATTTCCCTAAGTTTTTCCTGAGAATTAAAGGCAATAGTATTAGAAAAAAATGCCTATTATACATTAATTTTATTTTTAATATAAGATTTACCTTTATTTGGGTTTATAAGCATTTTATTTTGTTAAAGTTAGCATTACTTTTCTTCCAGTTTTATTGAGATATAGCTGACATACAACATTGTATTAGTTTAGGATGTACAATATGATTTGATACATATATTGCAAAATGATTGCCACAGTAATTGTAGTTAACATCCATCATCTCACAGTTATAACTTTTTCTTGTGATAAGAACCTTAAGATCTCCTATTAGTAGCCTAAATGTTGGAGATGGAGAGAATCAAAAGTCTTAATATAGACTTTTATACAATGAAGAAAATTACAGATATTATCACTGAATTAATCTGATTAACTCTCAACTGGGTAACCCAGGTTTGCAGACCTGTGTTTACCATATTCCAAAATCCTTCAAATGGTATGTATGTTCTCAAGGCTTATTTTTTTCCCATTCTTTCCCCCCACCCTCAAATATCAATGGTAGGCAGCGAATGTATTTGGTTTCTCTCAATGTTAAAATTTATGAGATATCTTAAGAGTAGTGGTTTAATGGACAAACTGTACGAACATCGTATGAAACAGTGTTTCAGAAAATCAGGAGACATAATTACCCTAACTATAAGTCTACCATAGCTGTAAGCCTCTCAAATTACTTACTATACCTAAATTAATAAATCCCTAAATCTTTTCTTCTTCATGAATGTCTTCCTCTCATATTACATAATGTCTATTTCCTATAATAACTATTTAGTGCTTTTTTTTTTCTACTGAAGTACTCTATATTACACTTTACAGTGTCTCAAGTGTTAGCACCTGGAGGTAAGATATGATATCTTCAGAAACCTGTATCATCTTTGGCTCTTCTCTCTCTCTCTCTCTCTCTCTCATTCCCACTATCTACTCACCAAACTAGGTTCCATGGCTCCTTCTACATCTGTCCTTTCCTGTGTAACTGCACCATTTTTTTCCCCACCCAGGACAATTCTTTTTCAGTAGATATTTATTGAGTGCCGTATATAAATCATAGTTATATATTCTGCAACAAATATGAATAAAATTGGTCAATGCCCTTGAGAAAATTATAGTATGATGAGGGAGATAAATGAATAAACAGCTAATCAAAATACAGTGTGAATAAATAAGATGTCCTTTTTTTTTTTTTTTTTTTACTGCTATGGTATCTATTTCACCTGATCAGCACAAATCTATTAAATTTACAATGTATCAATTCTTGGCATGGTGACATCAGTGAACAAAATAAATAGAGCTCCTGCCCTTTATAATTTTCTTGGCTAGTGACAAAAACAGAAGTTAAGCAAATAATTACAAATACTTAAATAAATATTCAAGATGCTCTATGTCCTATAAAATGGAAGAATATAGACGATATTAAGTAGTTATTTAACATTAATTTAAGTCAATTAAATTTGACCAAGAGTTCACAAATAGTTTTCCATATTTTTTTTTCTGACTGAGCTTTAGCCAAAGTTAACTCATGTGTGCCAAAATACATTTCCTCCTATTAAAAGTATTAATTTTTAATTAATGTTGATTACTCCATGGGTATAAACTCATAGAGTTTTTCCTTCTAAAGTTCTGATTAAATTTTTCATCTCCTTTTCTTGGCACAGGAACCATTTCATTGAGTCTATAAATGCCACGATAAATTCATTTTCTTTCACACAGTATTAGTTCTTTAAAAGTGCTTTGGTATTATGTAATTTGTGAACTTTTTAATACAACATAAAGGAAAAATACTAAGTATTTTCAGTTCCTGAGTGCTATGAATGGTACATAGCAGGTTTTCAGTTACTGTTGAAAATTACACCCATTCTGTTTTGATCATTTCCTATATTTCTTACATGGAGCATTGGATTTAGGTTTCAAATTGACATTGGAGTACTGATTCTGTTACTTACCAGGTATGTGACTTCAGGGAAGTCAATTTTTAGGGCTTCAATTTCATCATTAATAACATGGGGATGGTTAAACCTGTCTCACTGATTTGTGTTCATATTTGAAGACTTGATTATCTATAAAGTCAGGCACATAGTAGGTGGTTAGTTTCTTTTTTATGATCACATTTTCAACCATATGATAAGAATCTAATAATTGGCACCTACTTAGAAAGAGGAAAGGAACAGATGGTATTCCTTTGTGTGATGCAGAGAGCACATTTTAATTGATTTTTACTTGGTATATAAATTTTTCAAAATTTATGAGAATTCTGTAGAGATTATAAAGAATTTGTCTCAAAAGAATTATTCCTGGGTCATAATCACTACTTAGAAAAAACAAAATTTGAATGAATGCTGAGCTTCCTTTTTTCCTTCCTTCTTTCCTTCCCTGCTTCTCTCCCTTCTTCCTCTCCCTCCTCTTCCTCTTACTCCTTGTTTCTGTCTCTCTTTCCTTCTTTCTTTTTTTTCCTTTGAGAAAGAAAACTATTCTCTGTATAAGCATCCATTACTTACCAAAGCTAGTCTTTTAGCTATGTTTCCAACAGAAAGGATTCTTTAGAAAGACTCCTTTCTAACTAATAGCTCATAAACTCTTAGTCCTAAGAATATAAAGTAATGTATAACAGAAGCAACTGTCATAACTGTGTCTTTGAATTGTAAAAAATAGATATATAATATTTTTACAAAACTTTTGGAGACAAGGAAAAAATAATCATTCTTATTCCACTATCCTAAACAATTTTTATAAATTTTATGCATTTCTTTCTAGCATATTTATAAATTTAAGCATAAATATTCATATCTTAATTTTAACTTAGATTTATGTGCTACATAATTTTGCAATTATTATTTTTAGTGGTTGCTCATTATTTCCTTGAGTTTGTACCAAGATATATTTAACTGATGCCATTTTGTTAGATATTAAAATAACTTCTGTTGAGCTATTGTAACAAAAATATATATTGAACATTTTTACATATAACTTTATTATTATCACAGAATAAATTCTCAAAATGTAATTGCTAGCTCTACAAAAAAGAATATTTTTATGGTTCTATATATATATAATAATACATGGTTATATTATATATATTATATATGTATTGTATATATTTGTATATATATGTATAAATTACCAGATTATCCTTCAAAAATGCTTAATAATATTTTATTCCACTATATGCACCAGCTTCATCTTCTACTCTTCAAGGTATTGGTTTTCTTTCTTCTTTTTGTCCTGTTAAATCTTTATCCCTCCCTTCCTTCCTTTTGTTCCTTCTTTTTTTTTTCCCTTTCTCTTCCTCCCTTCATCTTCCCCCCCTCCCTCTCTTCCTTCCTTTCTTTCTTCTTTCCAATTCCTTCCCTCCTTTTCTTTCATGGAGAGATGGTGGCAGTTGAATCTTGAAAAATTTACCATTCCAGATTAACTACAATTTTTGTAATGAGTTATTAAAAATAAGGGCTCCAGACTCGAGCAGCCTATTTTTACTACGTTTAGTTTTCTTATCTAGACAAAGCTATTTAACTGCCTCATGGTTCATTTTTCTTTTCTGCTATGTTTTAATAATAGTAACTCACTTATTGGGTCGTTATGAAGGTAACAAATTCTTAGGACATATCTGGATATATAAGCACCTAGGAAATGTTGACATCAGTTATTATTTTATTACCTATTTACACTCTCTGGAGTATAAACTCTATGAAGGTAAGAACATTATCTAGATTGTCTCTGCTGTGTTCCCACCACCTAGAGGCAAAACCAGTACATAATAGATGTCCCACAAATGTTTGTTGAATAAATTAAAAAATTAATGTTTACCTCAGAGATCAGCATTACTATCTACTGAATTCTGACAGAATTGACTGGATTATTTGTGAAGTCAGGGTCTTTGATGCATCCCAATTGATTATTTAATCTGGGTTGATTTATAACTGACCCTCTATTACCAAGACTAGGCCTGCAGTTTGATTTACAGTGTGGTTTTTCACTGGCTATCTCAGTTCTTGGAGTTTGAGTATTGGCTCCATAGCATATAAGTTGAATATTGTCAAGTCATTGAACTCAGTTTTTCCAAAGTACAATGATGGTAAAAATTTCTACATAAAAATTTATTGAGAAGACTGTCCTCATCACAGTGATTGATATTTCTCTAAGGAGGGTTGAGCAAATCATTTCAGACAGAAAGAATATTCTGTTCTTAAAAATCTACTGTAAAAGGGATACCAGAACTTCCTTAAATCACCCAAACTAGTGCTTAATCATCCTCTCAGGAAATTCTTTCTTTTGCCTGAAGGTGGTTTTGGCATACCCTTTATCAAAAAAGTATTTGCTTAGTAGACCACCCTCCATGTGTTGCTCTGAGAAGTCCCAAAAGAGGATTTTTGTAAATTCAGAGAGATCATGGTTTTTTTGAGATACAGAACCTTTCTCTAAGAATGGGGTGACCACATTTCCCTAAGGAACCATTCATCTCTTTCCACTCTCAAATCTCACACTTCTTATAGGGAACCTAAATCCTCTTAATGCAATTTAAGCCAATTTCCTGAGGTATATCTCATTAGAGATGGAGAACAGCTGGCCGCTATTTTCTGTATAATAAATCTTCATACGCTTTAAGATAGTTTGCCATTCTTTTCCTAAGCAATCTCCACCTTCATTGTTGTTTCCTCCCCTGGCCCCTCACCCCCCATAAGCCTTTTTTCTCCATAATAATTTAGATCTGTTTAATCCTCAAACATTACCAGCCAAATCATCAACTAAGTATAATTTTTGAGACCCTTATCCCTATCTCCCGCAGAATATAATGACAATATAAAGGAGAGCTTTAACTAAAATATTTTTCATACAATTCCACCACATAAAGTATTTCTTACTATTTTTAGAGTCAGTCTGCACTAATACAGATTTCACAGTGAGTAGAAATTTTGTACTAAATCGCAAGGCATGATCAGTCTTACTTGCCTATAAATAGTAAGCACAGTAAATTTTAATGTTGACAACAGCTTTAATTACTTTTCTTTATAATATTCCCCACATAGTGACTACTTTTCTCATCGTTGTACTAGGTGATCCAAAAATCTTCTGTCACTGCTTTGGAAAACTCAAAACGTTCAAATAATTAATATGTAGTTTTGTTATTGGAAAGAAAAATAATTGAATAACTGATAACTTTAAGTCAAATTAGGAAGTTATTTTCTTATCTTACAGACACTGCCTTAATTATTTTTAGATCAAGATCCAATTAGCATACTAATACTTTGAGTACTTTCAACATACTGGGTAACCTAGGCTCTTTTGCTTTCATGTCCTTAATTAAATCCCCCAAAGTATTAAGAGGTAAATAGTCTTCTTTATTTTTCACATATGCAAAATTGATACTAAAACAGTATACATTGCTTAACCACTCCGAGCAAACAATTATTAAAGAATACAGTGAAAAAGAAAGGGTTTTGTTAAAGCTCTATTGTTAATTGTTGGCAATGAGAGATGACCACCAATGTGGACTGTAAGAAAGTGAAAACAACTGCTTTGTAGTCATCAGTATGTGCTGAACGCTAAATGATTTTTAGATTCTTTTTGTTTTTGCCATGCAAGCTAATGATAATAAGGTAGTCATTCTGAATCAATCTTAGGAGTTAAATAAATCAAAAGATATACTATCCCCATCCCTTCTGAAGTTACAAACTCAGGGGGACAGGACTGAGAGGAGCAGGTCTCTCCCTATTTCAAATGACAGAATTGTGAGAGAAACACTATAATGGAGCCTTTATTGTGGGTTGTAACTTTTCCAGTTACTGCTGTGCAACAAACCACTATAAACTTAGTGGCATTATTATGCTCAAGGTTTCTGTACGTCAGAAACTTGGAATGAGCAATGTAGTAATGGCTTGTCTTCCATCATGTCTTAGACCCTGTCTGAATGGGGTGACTTAGTGTCTGGGAGCTGGAATAATCTGAAGGCCTGTCACTCACAAGTCTGGTGGTTGATTCCAGCAGGTAGTTTGGACCTCACCCTGGGGCTATTGTATTGACTATCTAAATGTCATCAGGAATTCCTTGAACATGTGGGCCACAAGGTAGTCGAACTGCTTACATGGCAGTATAGGGCTCTGAAGGTGAATATCCAAAATGAGAAGGCAGAATTTGAAAGGACTTTTATGACCTACCTGCAAAGTGTCACTTTTGCATTTTGCTAGTTAAAAGCAAGTCACAAACCCATGCAGATTCAAGAAAGGAATTCGACTACACTCTTAGATGGGGAGGTATCATGTTTCTAAAAGAGTACATAGAGTGGGAAATATTATTGTAACCATCTTTGGGGAAAAAAATCTGCCACAAATATTCTTGGCAGATCGGACAACTTGGATCAGCCCTTCCACTAAGGACAACTAAAAGTGAGAGATAAAATCTTTTTCTTCTTTTTAATCTGTTTGAAAGCTAAAGTGCTAACATGAGGAGTATTAATAAGACAACTTGAATAAAAAGAATCAGAAAAACGTCATACACAGCAAATGGACACACAGGACCTGGAGATGTTTTGGAAAACAGTTATATAAGTTAGAACAACTATACTAAACATTCAGGAAAATAAATGAGAAGATTGAGATTTTTAGTAGAAAATAGGAAATTAATTACAAAACAAATTCTAGAACTTAAAAATATAATAATTAAAATTAGTAAATCAATGGATGGCTTAATAGCAAACTAGAAACAATTGAAGAGCTGACTGGAAAACAGATCAGGACAAATATTCAAAATAAAGTACAGTGAGGCAGAAGTATGGTAAAAACAAAAGAAATTGTAAGAGGCACAGAAAATATAAGAGGACATGTATCAGACCTGTAATTGGAGTCACTAAAGATGAGAAAAAGATGAGGCACTTGGGTGGCTCAGTCAGTTAAGCGGCCGACTTGGGCTCAGGACATGATCTCACGGTCTGTGAGTTCGAGCCCCGTGTCGGACTCTGTGCTGACACTCAAAGCCTGGAGCCTGCTTCAGATTCTGTGTCTCCCTCTCTCTCTCTCTGCCCCTCCCCTGCTCACACTTTATCTCTCTCTCAAGAATAAACAGTGAGAAAAATCTTAATAAAAAAAAAAGATGAGAAAAAGACAAATGAGATAACGGCTGAAACTTCTTCAAAACTGATAAAATAACATCAACCCACAGATTAAAGATATTCAAAGATCACCAAAGAAAAGAAATAAAAAAAAACGCTACATTATGCAAATATACCAAACTGCATTTCACAAAATACAAAAGCAATTAACTGGAGGGAGAATAACTTTTTTAACAAATGGCACTGGATCAACTGGACATCTGTAGGCCAAAACCAGAACATTAGTGTAAACCTTACACAATCTTATACAAAGATTAACTGAAAATAGATCATAGACTTAAGTGTAAAAACAAGACTGCAAAACATTTTAGAAAAAAAATAGGAGACAACTTTTGGGAATTAGGAGTAGACAAAGAATTCTTATACTTGACAGTAAAACTACAAATGATGAAAGAAAACTGATACTTTGGATCTCATCCAAATTAAGAAATTTCATTTGCAAAAGACCCTGTTAAGAGGATTAAAAGACAAGTTAGAAAGAGGGAGATGATATTTGCAAACAATATATCTGAAATATATATAAATATGACATATTTAGACTAGCATCTAAAATATATTTAAAAATTCTTGAAACTAAACGGCAAAAAAAAAAAAAAATCAAATAACCCAATTAAAAAATGAGCGGGAGGGGCACCTGGGTGGCTCAGTTGGTTAAATGTTCAACTTAGGCTCAGGTCATGATCTCATGATTCATGGATTTGAGCCCTGCATTAGGTTCGGTGCTGACAGTTTGAAGCGTGAAGCCTGCTTTGGATTCTGTCTCCTCCTCTCTCTCTCTGCCTCTCTCTCTCTCTTTCAAAAATAAGTAAATACTAAAAAAATTGTAAAAAATGAGCAGAAGATATGAACAGACGTTACTGAATAGGAATGAAGTGACCAACAGCTGCATGAAAAGATATTTAACATTATTAACCATTAAGGAAAGGCAATTTAAAACCACAATGGGATATCACTGCACACTTAGGAATATGACTAAAATTAAAAAAAAAATAATAGTGACAACCCAAAATGCTGATGATGATATGGGGAAACTGGATCAGTCACACAATACTGGTAGAAGTATAAAACGGTATAGTATCTCTGGAAAATAATTTGGTAGTTTTTTTAAAAAAATAAATATATAGTTATCATACAACGCAGCAATTAATAATCTTGAGCATTTATCCCAGAGAAATGGAAACTTATGTTCACATAAAAACCCACATGAGAATGTTCATAGCAGATTTATTTGTAAAGCCCCAAACTGGAAACTATCCAAATGTCCCTCAACAAGGGAATCATATATACTATAGAATACTACTCAGCAATAAAACCGAATAAAACATTGATAAACACAATGACTTGGATGAACACTCAGGGTATCCTGGATGAAAAAAGCCAACCACAAAAGTTACAGACTAAATGATTCCATCTATGTCAAAATTACAGAAATAGGTAGCAGATTGACTATTCTTAAATGTCAAAATTAAAGAAATTGGTAGCAGATTAACTATTATCACACATTAGAGACTAGAGGTGGAGAAGTAGGGATGGGAAGAAGCGAGTCCAATTATAAAAGGGTAATATGGGAGATTCTTGTGGTCATGGAACTGTTCCGTATTTTGACTAGAGTGGTGGTCACATACGAAAATAAATGAATAAAACTAAATACTCATATCCACATATGTAAATTAGTCCATATAAAATTGGCAAAATCTGAATAAGAATAATGGATTGGATCAATGTGAATTTCTTGGTTGTGAAACTGTTCCATAGCTATGTGAGACGTTACCATTAGGGGAAGGAGGGAGAAAGGTATATGGAATTTTGACATTATTTCTAATAACTCCTTGTGAATCTCAATTATTTCAAAATAAAGAGTGAATCATACAGCACAAAGGAAAACCACACAGGCACATTACACTATAACTGATTTAACAAATATACAAGATAAAATTTTAAAAGAAGTCTTGGGAAAAAGAATGATTACTTTCAAAAGAGCATCGATTACAATGGCAGCTTCTCCTTAAAACAAGGGAAGCCACAGGACAGTAGAATGATCTCTTTAAGTTGCCAAAGAAAAATAAGTGCTAATTCATAATTCTATACCCAGAGAATGAAGAGAGAGTATTGGATAAACAGAAATGGAGTGAATTTATCACGGGGGTCACTGCAATAAAGGGCTTTCTTTAGCAAGGCAAAAAAAAAGATCCCAAATTGAAGATCGGAAAAGCAGGAAGGAATGAAGAGCAATAAAAATGGTTAAATATGTCATGAAATCTAAGTGATTGTTGATTGAATAAATGTTTGGAGCAAGTTTAAAATATATGTAGAATGAAAACAAAGGACAAAGATGGTTTATAATTTAGAGGAGGATAAATGGAATTGTCTGAGAGTAAGGGAAGAATACAAATTACCCTTCAGCTTTGACAAATAATTGATGTTTTAGTTTAGAAAGCAGGAATAAAGAAACTAAATCCAGCCCAGGGCTTTTTTATGTATGGCCTTCAATTGATTTTTACTCTTTATTTAATTATTCTTTTTAAAGATTCTATTTTTAAGTAACTTCCACACCCAATACAGGGCGTGAACTTACAACCCTGAGATCAAGAGTAGCATGCTCTACTGACAGAGCCCGCCTGGCGCTCCTGATTTTCACACTTTAAATCATGATTAAAAATATTAAAAACAAAGAAGAGTATGACAGAGACTTTGTGTGGTTGGCAAAATCTAAAATATACGATCTAGGTTTTTATAGGAAAAGTTTACTGACCTTTTTCCTAGAGCAACAACTAAAAGAAGAATTAAAAAAATTTTTTAATTTTTAAACTAATTAAAAAAAATGAAATGATAGTGAAAAGAATTTCCCAAAGGAAGACAAGCAGAGAACACAGAACAAAGAGAAAGCACTGAGTAAAATGGGAGAGAGATTTAAATGCATCAGTAATTATATCAAAGATAAATGAAATAAATGCTATAATTTTAAAAAGAGGCTACTAGTTTATATTAAATATAAAAACCTAATTATATAATGCTTAAAAGCAATACATTTTAAACGTAAGGCTCAAAGGTTAAAAAGTAAAACAATGATATAATATATAATATGCAAATACTAACACCCCACCCCCCGCAAAAGCTCATTTATCTATATTAAGACAAGACATCAATTCAAAAGCATTAATAGACATTGCAAAAGGCATTTCATAATAATGAAGCCTTCAATTTGCTAGGACGATATATCACTCCTAAAAATGTATAACACAGTCTCTATCACTGTCTTAAGAAATTCACAATTAGTGGGAGGTTTTAACATACTTCCTTTTCAATTGATAGAACAATCAGGCAACCATAAAATATGCAAAAGATACGAATTGGAGCACCTGAGTGGCTCAATCAGTTGAGCGGTGGACCTCTGATCAGGTCATGATCTTACCGTTCGTGAGTTTGAGCCCCGCGTTGGACTCTGTGCTGACAGTTTGAAGCCTGGGGCCTGCTTCAGATTCTGTGTCTCCCTCTCTCTCTCCTCCTCCCCCACCCGTACTCTGCCTGTCTCTCTCTCTCAAAAATAAATAAACATTAAAAAATTAAAAATAAATAAAAATAAAAGATATGAACATGATAAATAAATTAGGTTTGACTTATATTTATGAAATATTGTACCTAACAACTGTAGAGTTCACATTATTTATGATTATACACAGAACACTTCCAAAATTACCCCATAAGCTTTATAACAAAGTCTTAGCAAATTTCAGAGTATTAAAATCCTGCAGAATATGTATTTTCTATGATGTAATTAAGCGAGAAATCAATTACCAAAATGATAACTAGAGAATAAATCCCAAATCCCTAATGTTGTGAAATTGGCAGATAAACTGCTAAAAAGTCCCAGGGTTTAATAAATCACAGTGGAAATTAAACAATAGGAAAAGTATGAACTGATAAATAGTAATTTTCAGAATGAATTGTTAAATGAAAAAAAAGGAAGAAAAATGAAATATATATACATATCTGTTCATTTATGCAAAAAGAAACAGAAATTAAACTAACATGATTGGTCCTCCAGAGAAGGTGTGTAAGGCTAGAGGAACAGGAAAAGGGGTGGCATGAGTGGGGTGGGGGAAGCATACTTTTCTGAAACTTTGTACAGTTTTGACTATTAGAGCCAAGTTGTGTGTGTGTCTTAAGAAATTAAATCGACAGGGGATTACAAACAGAAATAAATGAATCAGATTATATTTAAGGGGCACCAGGGTGGTTCAGTCAGTTAAGTGACAGACTCTTGATTTGGCTCAGGTCATGATCTCAGGGTTCATGAGTTCAAGTCCCATGTTCTCTGCTGACAACTCAGAGCCTAGAGCCTGCTTCAGATTTGTGTCTCCCTCTGTCTCTGTCCCTCTCCTGTTTTTGCTTAGTCTCTCTCTCTCTCTCTCTCCCTCTCTCTCAAAAATAAACATTAAAAATGTTTTTTTAGTTTCAAATATATAAATTAACCACACCTATAAAGAATAAAGGAAAGAATTGCTTCAAGGAACTCTAGAACCAATGTTGTGACCTTCTACCATTAAGCAAAAGATGACTCGAAATGCAAACAAGAATGCATTTATTAATAGGCTTCTCTTTCATTGAGGTAGGGATTAGCAATTCTCTGGTTAAATATGTACCCTAAGTTTGAGAAAATATTTTCTGTAGTAGGAGCCAGATTTCTATCAGAAAAGGGAATCATAAATATTGGGATGTTTTTGGGACATTTAATTGAAATTTGTTCTATCAGCATGAATTAACTTATCCTTAGATTGATGGACAGATAGAATAATTAGATAGACTAGAACCCAGATTTAAAGTTTATTTTATTTTATTTTATTTTATTTGAGAGAGAGAGAGAGAGAGAGAGAGAGAGAGAGAGCACACAAAGAGGGAGAGGGAGAGGGAGAGAATTTTAAGAAGGCTCCAAGCTCCTTGTGGAGCCTGATGTGGGGCTCAGTTCCACGACGCTGGGATCATGACCTGAGTGGAAATCATAGTTGAATGCTCAACCAACTGAGCCACTCTGGTGCCCAGCACAGAACCCAGATTTTTAATTCTAAGTTCGGTTTTCTCCTAACATGGCTAATTCTTGGGCTGGACATGAGAGAGTCCATGATGAACCTGGAACATCTTTCTCCAACAGAAAGTAAAAAAGCATTAAAAAAAAAAATATATATATATATATATATGGGGCATGTCAAAAGGCACAGAAGTTCATTTGAAAGGAAGGGCTACCTACCACTTATCAAATATGGATCAATTTTGAGTATCAAAATAAATACTTATATTGATGAATTAAATGTAGAGAAAGGCCTTTCTTTTTTACAGTAGAATGCCAACTATTAATTGCAGAATGAATGATGGGATTTAAAAAGTCACCATTTGGCAACCACTATTGTAATAACAGCAAGAGCTTGCTAAAAGTAGGGGAGGGTTAGTAAAGTCTGATTAGGAACTCAAGATATTCATACAATTTCAAAAGCATCTGCCAACAGCATACATATAATTTTAAAAAGGAAAATAGTGGTGTTATAATGTGAAAACCTGGCAGATCACCACCCTTACCAAGTGTTCAGCTTAGCATGTCACGGGATAAATAGATAACATGTGCCTCTTGATATGTTGTGGCCTCACCACTTCTGTGGTTGACAGTCCCACTAAACATGCATAAAATGAATCAAATCATGAGGAAACTATTGACAGACTAAAATTGGAGGACATTCTATGAATTAAATGTGTATGCTCTTCAAAAATGTCAAGCATGACATTTGTCTTTGCACGAAGGCAAAGAAAAGCTAAAATATGTTTCTAGCTTAAAGGAGACTAAAGAGTTTATAATTATTAAATGCAATTTTAATTAGACTTTTAGTTTTGCTATAAAAGAAATTAGTAGGTCAACTGTCAAAATTCGAATATGATCTGTAGGGTAGATAAAGGTACTGTATTAATTATACGGTGCTGTATAGCAGCATGTATTTATTTTAGAACTGAAATACTTAGGGGGTAGGAGGCAACCTGTACTCAAAGTTTCAGACTTTGGTCCCCGCCCCCCCACATCTCTTGATCATGCCAAAGACAATGTGGTAGAATACTAACATGGAGAATGTGAGTGAATACATGTGAAACTTGTTATTACTATTTAAACATTATTTAAGTCTAAGATTGTTTGAAAATAAAAAGATAAAAAAATATTTTATACCTATTATAGAAAACTCTGTTGGCAATCTAGTCTATACTGGTGCACCTACTTCTGTTCTCTGAAGGCTGCGTACCGGTAACAAGTGCATTTTGTTTGCCTGCAGGGGCATTACAGTTCATCTGGAAGGAAAGCCAGAAGAGCCAGAAAGTTAATGGCACTGGAAAAAGCCCTCACCCAATGATGGATTAGAATATATGGCAGATAAATACCTAACACTCTTTCACTCTTTGTTAAGTCTTGAGGTACACCTTAAGTTGTCTCCCTGAGTTCACTTAAGGAATTAAGTTCTAGTAGCCTATACTGCTAACTAACTTGCTTAATGATGTATCCCCTATTGGCTTTCTTTCCTGTCTCAGATCTCTATCCCTAAGCCAGATAGCTGCGATTTTCTCTCTAATTCATGCACATGAATACTTGTTTGGGAGTCTGTGTCTGGGTAAACTAAGGTAAGACAATGACTAAAGGACATGATTATAAACAGATCCTCTGTATTGAATGCTAGAATTTAGACCATATATTGGGCCTATGACCATAAATGTCCACTGCTGGTAGAGACTAGAGTAGGAATGATTTCCGGTATGCTGTAACATCATAATTACTGAGATCCTCACCTTTAGTAAATGGGTGACAGAGAACACATTGGCATATATATATTGCATATATCTAGTATTTGGCAGATATGGAGCAATAATAATTATACAGTGCTGTATAGGAGTACAGCTCCAAGGATTGTGGAGTTAGTTGGCTATTATTAACCAACATTGAAGCATGAAGGAATAAAACGATAGGCTTAGAACAATCAACTCAGAATACAGTGTAAATGTCAGAAGGTCTTTATGGCAATGTTCAGAGAGCCTCGTGTCCTGCAAGTGTAGAGCAGACTATACTGAAAACAATGTCTGATTCTGAGAGTAATGAAGTAGATAGAAGGCAGAACTCACAGTCTTGACACGGCTATAAAGGGGACTCTGAGAAAGGCTGGGATATTTCGGTGGATTCTCTTGACAGCCTTCAGTCCCTAGAGTCCACTGAACACTTTGGGATTATAAATCATCTACTTCTCCTTCTAAGATGATAGCAGCCCCTTGGTAGAGGAAAGTAAATTTTTATAGACTACAGGACATGCAAAGTTGTTACCTGATTTATTATGTATGACCAGAGAATGTACCAGGTGTCTGTATGCTCAGAGGATATTCTTCTCACTACAGTGATAACAAATCCCCAATGAGAAAGTAGACTTTGTTGGAAAACTTCATGATGGCTGTATTCTGTATATCAGGGTTATCACTGGGAGATGCTATCCTGGAGTCAAAAGTGATGGGATTTTGAAATAGCAGCACTAAATTGCAGGAGGCAAAGTAAACATAATTAGTATATTTTGGAGGAAGGTCAGAATATCAATCATGGTGTCTTGACACACAGAGTTCTATGGCAATGGTTAAAAGATGATTGTATTCTTATGGGTGAGATATATGGGAAGCAATAAGGATATTGGTTGAAATACAGAACCAAAATAGATTAAAGTGGCACTACAGAGCAAAACCCGAATAGTATTTTTCAACTGGGCCTTGATTCACAACATATATTAAAAACTGTATACACAACATATAGCAAATGTTTAGGAAGGCATACAATAGTGCTATGCTTAATTACTGTTACCTTTGTCAACAATACACAAATAAATCAACCTCTATTCATCTTTTAAGAGCCTAGGATTGAGTGCTCACTTCAGTTGGTCTCTTCTGAATGGAAGAGAAAATCTTTGGACATATTGTTCCTCATGACTTCTGTTCTTCAAGCCAACAGAGGAATAAGTGAAGCAAGAGTCTATTTCTGAACCCAGTTTTTCTCCTACCTCAATGCCTTTTTTATCTTACCAGACTGAGACAAATATAAAACAGCATTTTCAATTTTGTGTCATAGTTTTTTTTCTTTCTTCCTTTTAAATGAGTCATACATAGCTCATACAGCTCATAGATACAGTCATACTGGTTTTCAATTCCTTTCAGCTTAAATTACTGCTAATGGTGATTCAGAGATATGTCTTGAAATGTATCTTACTAATTTTAAGAAAAAAGCTATTTACGTATAAGCTTACACAATTAATAAGCATAAAGAAATCAAAAATCAAAAATAGCCAATAGAGGGACACCTGGGTGGCTCACATGGTTAAAAGTCCAACTTCAGCTCAGGTTATGATCTCCACTTCTTCTTCACATTCAAGTACACACGCGCAAATGCACACATGCCCTCTCTCTCAAAGTAAATAAACTTAAAAAAAAAAAACAGTTAATACTCCAGTTGTGTGTGTGTGTGTATTTCTTCTTTATCCATTCATCTGTTGATAGACATGTTGTTTCTATACTTTGACTATAGTGAATAATTCTGCAATGAACATGGGAGCACATATATCTTTTAAGATAATGATTTCCTTTTTTGGGGATATATACCCAGAAGTAAGATTCCTGGATCATACGGTAGTTCTATTTTTAATTTATATTTTCTTAAAGTTTATGTATTTATGTATGTATGTATATATGTATGTATGTATTTAGAGAGAACGAGTGGTGGGAGGGAGGGGTGGGTGGGGTGGGCAGAGTGAAAGAGAGACAGAATCTCAAGCAAGTTCCGCCCCATTAGCATGGATGTGGAGCTTGAACTCAAGAATTCTGAGATCATGACCTGAGCCAATATCAAGAATTAGATGCTTAACTGACTGTACCACCCAGGTGCTTCTATTTTTAATTTCTTAAGGAACCTTCATACTGTGTTCCATAGTGGCCAAATACAGTTTGCATTTCCTCTAACAGTGTACAAGGCTTTTCTTTTCTACACATCCACACCAGCATTTGCTATCTCTTGTCTTTTTGGTAATAGACATCCTAACAGATGTAGGGTGATGTCTCACTGTGGTTGTGATTTACATTTCCCTAATGACTAGTGATGTTGAGACCCTATTCATGTACTTGTGGACTATCTCCATGTCTGTTTATGTTCTTTGCCTTTTTTATTTTTCTTTTTTGCTTTTGAGTTGTAGGAGTTCCTTGTATATTTTGTTATCAACCCCTTATTGGATATAAGATCAGCAAAGATTTTCTCCCATTCTACAGGCGCCTTATAATTTTGTTGATAGTTTTCTTTGCTGTGAAGATGATTTCTAGTTTGATGCAGTCCCACTTGTTTCTGTTTTAGTTGTCTTTGTTTTTGGTGTCAAATCCAAAAACATCATTTTCAAGACCAATGCCAGGGAACTTACCTCCTGTGTTTCTTCTAGGAGTTACATAGTTACAGGTTGATATGTGTGTGTGGTGTGAGATAGGGGACCAGTTTCATTCTTTTGCATGTGCCCATCCAGTTTTATAAGCACCATTTGTTGAAGAAACTATTCTTTCCCCATTGTATATTGTTGACACTTTTTTTTGGTAAGTTAATTGGCCACATATGCATGGGTTTATTTTTTGGCCCTCTATTCTGTTCTATTGATATAGTGTCTATTTTTATGCCAATACCATATTATTTTGATTATGATAGCTTTGTAATATCATTTGAAATCAGAAAGGTCGAAGCTTTTAGCTTTTTTCTCAAGATTTCTTTGGCTATTTGGGGTCTTTTGAGGTACCGTACACATTTTAGGATTGCTTTTTCTGTGAAAACTGCCATTTGAATTTTGATAGGGATTACAATGAATCTGTAGATTGTTTGGATAGTAAAGACCTCTTAGCGATGATACATTTTCTAGTCCATAACACAGAATGTCATCCTATTTTTTTGGGTCATCTTAAATTTCTTTCATCAGTGTATTATAGTTTACAGTGAAGAGATCATAGAATTCCTTGGTTAAACTTATTCCTAAGTATTTTATTCTTTTTAATACAATTGTTTCAAAATAGGTTTGCAGGATTCTTTTCTTAATTCCTCTTTCTGATAGTTTGCTGTTGGTATAGAAACATAACTTATTTTTGTATATTGATTTTGTGACCTGCAACTTTACTGAAATCATTTATTATTTCTAACAGGTTTTTTGGTACTTTATAGAGCTTTTTAATGTATAATACCATTTCATCTGCAAATAGAGACAGTTTTATTTTTTCCTTTCTTATTTTCATGGTTTTTATTACTTTTTCTTGCCTAATTGCTCTGTCTAGGACTTCCACTCCTATATTGAATAAAAGTGAAGATTGAGCATCCTTCTTTTGTTACTGATATTACATTTCTATCATTTGAATTTGTCAAATGCTTTTTTGCATCTATTGAGATAATCAAATGATTTTTAGTCTTCATATTGACAATGTGATGTATCATATTTTTAATTTGTAGATGTTAAATCATCCTTGCTTTCCCGGAATAAATCCCACTTTATCATGATGTATGATCTTTTCAATGAACTGTTGAATTCAGTCTGCTAATACTTTGTTGAGGATTTTTGCATCTATGTTCATCAGGGATATTGATCTATAACTTTTTTCCTGTAGTATCCTTCTCTGGCTTTGATATCAGGGTAATACTGGTCTTACAAAATGAGTTCGGAAGTATTCCTTCATATTTTATTTTTTGGAAGAGTTTGTGAAAGATTGATGTTTCGTAAAATTCACTAGTGAAGCTGACTTTTCCTTGTTGGGAAGTTTTTGATTGCTGATTTAACCTCTGTATTAGTAATTGGCCTGTTCAGACTTTCTGTTTAATAACTCAGTCTTGGTAGGTTATACATTTCTAGGAATTTATACATTTCTTTTAGGTTGTCCAATTTGCTAGCATAGAAATGTTCATAATAGTCTCTTATGATCCTTTGTATTTTGGTGGTAATCAGTTACAATGTCTTTTATTTCTAGGTATTTGAGTCTTCTCTCTCTCTTCTCTCTCTCTCTCTCGTAAGTCTATCTAAAGGTTTGTCTATTTTGTTTAAATTAAAAAAAAAAACAGCTCTTGGTTCCAGTGATTTTTCCATTGTCATTTTAGTCTCTATTTAATTTATTTCCACTTTGATCTTTTGTTATTTCTTTCCTTCTGCTAACTTTTGGCTTAGTTTGTTCTTCTTTTCCTAATTCCTTAATGTATAAAGTTAGGGTGTTTATTTGAGGTCTTTCCTTTTTCTTAAACAATATCTATCTCTGTAAACCTCTCTTAGAAATTCTTATGCTATATCCCATAAATTTTGGAATATTTCGATTTTCATTTGTCTCAAGATATATAGTTTTTAAATTTCTCTTTTTGGTATCTTTGATTCATTGGTTGTTAAGGAGCATGTTGTTCAATCTCGATGTATTTGTAAATTTTCTATTAACTGGGATGCCCTCATAGTTACACATACTAAACTGGTTGGAGGCCACTCTATACCAGATAAACATTGTAACTTTCTTGATACTTTAGATTTTATAGCTATCTTAGTTTGGTAGAATTTTGAAATTTGATTTATTTGCTTTTGCTTTAACACTAGGTGTTAAGATGTGAACAATTTATAGCTAACACACTCTATTCAGGATTGTAATCTCAATTCTTTTCAGCAAATATTTATTGAGTGCTTACTATGTTCCAGGGATCTTGTAAATTGGGATACAAGAGTGAACAAAATACCCTAAAATCCCTGTACTCTTACAGCTTAAACTACATGGTAATTTATATCCTTGCATCAAAAAACAAATTCAATAAATAAATGAAAAAGAAGCCTATAGATTTTAACACTTGTAAGAAATATCAGCAAATTTAATATGTGGGCCTTATTGAGATCTTGATTCAAATAAATACATTAAAAAAAGCATTCCTGAGATAATTGGAAATTTGAACATGACTGGTTATTTGATGCTATTACATAATTACATTTAATTTTAGAATAGATAATGCATTTATGCATTGCATTTATGCTTTAAAAAAGATTACTGTATCTTATAGAGATACACAATAAAATACTTTGAAATAATTTGAAGGCTAGAATTTGCTTCAATAAAATATTAAAGATAAAAGATAATGATGAAACAATAATGTATATAAGTTGATAATTGCTGAATCTGGGTTATGGCTGCTTGGGTGTTCATAATATTTTGCCTATTTTCTATTTTTGGAAATTTTCCATAATATCACTTAAAAATCATAGCCAGTTATTATTATTGAAAATAGTATTTTTTATTGTTTTAATTTATTTTCCTTTGAATATTACTGAGGGTATATATTTTTCTTAACTTATCTACCACTTTTGCTAATAGTCTGAGGAAATACACAGTAGATTTGTGACATATAATTTTTCTCATTTGTATTTTATTCACATGTCTCTATTTTTTAGAACAACTGTAAACAGTTTAGCTTTTTTTCATCATTGCTTAGAGTAAAATTCGAGAATTTGTCACTGAATATAGAACGTTGTGTGCTTGGGGCATGCTCGAATTTTATATTTCTGTTACAGTGCTTGTCTGGGTATGTACTGACAAGCCTTTTGTTTTCTTAGGACTTTCTAAATATAATTCTCAGCAAGGAGTCTAGTGAGGAGCCAGATTTCAACAAGTTTCTGAGCATTATTGAATTATTTTCCCGTTGGCCTATTGAGAAATTGCTTTTCAACAACCTGAGGCTTTGTACTCATACCTTTTGGAATAAATTGTTCTGACTCATTGTCTAGTTCTACATGACACCAAGACAGTAGAGATGATATAAGCAGGCTATTCTGGGAATCTGAGGGAAGATGGTCTTCTTTTTCTTTTCCCACTTAGAAAATTTTGAACTTCACAGAAGTCATTTTGTTCACTATATTTTAATAAAACCATAGAATTAATTTCAGTACTGAAAGGTTTACTAATTCAACACGTCTTATCTTTTTTCCTAAGCAGGTGGCAATTTATGAACTTGTGCCAGGCAAGATGAAGTTAATGCATAGTCATCAATACACAAGAGGGAACAATTATAGATATTGCCCTGAAGAACAAAAGAAATAAAAATCAGGACAATTTATACCACTAGATTGTAAATCTAAATGAGAGGAGAAGGGGAATATATAGTTGTTAGGAAGCAAGACAGAAAGTGTGGAAGGCAGATAGAAAGGACAGTGTTTTGTTTGGAATGAGACAGAAAGGAAAGAAATAGTTTAATTGAAATAAATACATCCTCCTCTTCGATATTGAATTATTTTCTTCCTCTCTGTTTATGAAGTAGGAATGAGATGTGACAATAGGAAAAACGCTAACAATAACAATAGAAATACTAATACTACTAATAAACATTTATGGAGTGCTGATTTAAGAGCCTAGAATGATGTTTAAAATTTGTCATAGATTTTCTACCATAATTATCATTCCTCAGAAGGTAAATACTATGATTATGTCCATTTTCTATTAACAGGAAACCAAGGCAATAAGAGGTAAAGCACATTTCTGAAGGTTCCAGAATAAGAAAAAGAACGCAAACTTGAACATGGGCAATGTCAATGACTCCAGGGCCAGCACCTATAATTAACATGCTCTATTAAAAAACTTGGTAATTATACAAAAATGCCAGAAAAAACAGTTACACCAAAATATATTACTTTAAACAAAGAAGTTTAGATTTGATCAATATATATGAAAAAATTCTGCACTGGTCACTTTTCACATTTTTTTTTTTACTTAATCCCCATAAAATATTCTGTAAGTATATGGTGGCAGCAAATAAGTAATAAGGCTTGGTTTTTTCTTCTTATTCTGAATCAATGATCTACACGCTGTTTCTCTATCAAATAATTTATATTCTTTTTTCTAACTTGCTCACAGTTATTTTTTTAGTGTGTTAAAACATACATAAGTTTACCTTTATTGACATTTAGTATATTTACAATTTTTCACAACCATTGTCACTATCTAGTTTCAAAACACTTCCATCACCCCAAAAGGAAACACTGTCTTCTCTATTACCCCCTGCACCCACCCCCTGGCAAACACTAACTGCATTTTGTCCCTATGGATTTGCCTACTCTGGATATTCATATAAATGGAATCATACAACATGTGGCCTTTTGTGTCTGGTTTCTTTCACTTAGTTTAATGTTTTCAAGGCTCATTCGTGTTGTAGTATGCAGAAATACTTAATTACTTTTTACGGCTGAATGATATTCCATTATAGGAATATACCATGTTTTGTTTATTTATTCATCAGTTGTTGGACATTTAGTTCACTTACTTGATTTCCTTGATTTGGCTACAGGGCTGCCATGAAGATTCATGTGTGAGTTTTTGTTTGAACATCTGTTTTCAATTCTTTGGGGTGTACACTCAGAGTGAAATTGCCGAAACATATGGTAATTCTGAGTTTAATTTATGGAGAAATGGCCGAACTGTTTTCCACAGTGGCTGCATTATTTTTCATTTCCACCAGCAATGTGGGAGGGTTCCAATTTTTCTATATCCTCATTGACATTTGCTATTTTCCTTTTTTTTTTTTTTTGGTACTTATCCTACTGCGTGTGAATGGTATCTCATTGGGATTTTGATTTGTCTAATGGATAATAATGTCGAGTATCTTTTCACCTGCTTATTGTCCATTTATATATCTTCTTTGGAAAAAATATATTAAAGACATTCAATCCACATTTGAATTGGGTTGTTGGGTCTTTGTTGTTGAGTTGTTAGAGTTTTCATATATTCTGGATATTAATTATCAGATACATGATTTGTAAATATTTTCTCCTATTATATGAACTTTTTAAACTTCCTTAATAATGCCCATAGATACACAAAAATATTTTATTTTAAGGTAGTCCAATTTATCTACTTGGGGGTGCATGTTTATAATTATTATAAATTCTTAATGGATTGACACTGTTCTCTATAGGTAAAATTGTTGTCTCTTTTGTAATAATTTTTTAAGTTTTAAAGTCTATTATTCTAATGTTTGTATACCTACCCCAAATGTCTTTTGGTCCCTTTGTGCATGAAATATCTCTTTCCATTCTTTCATTTTTAATCTATCATCTTTGGAACTTATGTGAGTCTTTTGGACATAGTATATAGTTAGATCATTTCTTTAAATCCGTTTTGCCTATCTCTGTCTTTTTATCCATTTAAAGGTGAACTTTAATCCATTTATATTTATAGTGATTACTGATATGGAAGAATTTACTTCTACCTTTCGCTGTTTATTTTTCCTTTTTTTTTGGAATTTTTAAAATATTTATTTATTTTTGAGAGTGACAGAGTCAGTGTAGGAGAAGGACACAGAGACAGAGAGACACAGAATCCAAAGCAGGCTCCAGGCTCTGAGCTCTCAGCACAAGCCTGGCACGGGGATCAAACTCACAAATCATGAGATCGTGACCTAGACAAAGTCAGATGCTTAAGTTACCAAGACACCCAGGCACCCACCCCATGTTTTCATTATGTCTCATATATTTTTATTTTCTCAATTCTTTCTTTAAGGGTTTTTGTGTATTTAATTGACTTTTCTAGTGTAGTATTTTGATTTCCTCTTCATTTTATCTTCTCTCTATATCTGTATTTATTGTCTTAGGGGTATGGTGAATATTACGATTAACATCCTTTGTAAATAACATCTAGTTTGAACTGAAAGCAACTTAGCTTCAATAACATACAAATTTCTGCTCCTATGCAATTCTGGCTCTTCTCCTTATGTTGTTATTATCGCAAGTTACATATTTACACCTTATGCTCTTACTAACGTGGGTGTATAATTATTGTTTTAAGCATTTAAATTTTTTAAATTTATTTCGAGAGATATAGAGAGACAGCATGAGCAAGGGAGAGAGAGAGAATCTCAAACAGGCGCTGCACTCTCAGTGCAGAGTCTAAGGTGGGCTCGAATTAAAGAACCACGCGATTGTGACCCAAACTGAAATCAAGAGTCAGATGCTTAACCAATTCAGCTGCTTGGATGCTTCTATTCTTTTGTCTTTTAAATTATTTGATAAAAAAGAGGAGTTATGAACCAAAAAATACAATAATACTAGTTTTTATATATAACTAGATATTTACCTTTACTGTTATTCTTTATTTTTTTCATATGGCTTCAAGTTACTGTCTAGTGTTCTTTCATTTTACCTTGAAGGATTACCTTTATCATTTCTTGTAGAGCATATATAATAGCAAAAAAATTCTGTCAGCTTTTGTGTAACTGGAAATTTATTAATTTATCCTTCATTTTGGAGAACAGTTTTTTGGAGATATTATTCTTGATTGCTAATTTGTCTTTTAGGTCATTAAGTATGTCATACACTGCCTATGGCCTCCATGGTCTCTCCTGAGAAACTGTTAATCTTATTAAATATTTCTTGTACTTGGTAGGTTGCCTCTCTCTTGATGCTTTGAAGATTCTCCTTTTGTCTTTGAGTATTGAAAGTGTGATTACAATGATTCTCAGTGTGGATCCTTTTGTGTTTATCCTATTTGGACTTTTTTGAGCTTCTTTGATATGTAGATTAATTATTTCATTAAATTTGGAAAGTCTTTGACCATTGTTTGTTCAAATATTTTCTGCTTCTTTCTCTTTCTCCTGGGATTTTCAAAATGCATATGTTGTTAAACATGGTAGTATCTCACAGGTCCCTTTGTCTCTGTTCATTTTTTCCCATTCTTTTATCTTTCTGTTTCTCAGATTGGATGATTTCTTTTAATCAATCTTCAAGTTTGCTTATTTTTTCTTTTGACTGTTCAAGATTGCTATTGAACCCCTGTAGTGAACTTTTACTTCAGCATTGTATTTCTCAGCTCCAGAATATCTATTTACTTCTTTTTAAGAAATTCTATTTATTTATTGATATTCTATATTAATTTATAGATAAGTCTATTCTGTAACCATAGTCCTATTTCCTTTGATTTTTTGCCAATGATATCCTTTAGCTATTTGAACATATTTAAGAGTGTTGATTAAAATCTTTGTCTAGTAAGTTCAGTTTCTGGGCTTCCTTAAGGATTGTTTTCGTAACTTATTTTATTCTGTGAAAATGGGTTCTACTTTCCCAATCTCAGAATTTTTTGTGTGTGAAAACGGGAAAATTTGAATCTTATAATGTAATAACTCTAAAAATCAGATCTTCTTTCTGCCACCCCCTTTGGGTTTGTGTTGTTGCATTTTTGTTGCCTGAATGGATCCATTTATTCAGTGGTTTTTCCAAACTATTTCTGCAAAGACTATATTTTTTGTCACATATGTTCCCTGAAATATCTATTCCATTAGCTTAACACTCAGGAAAGGGTTTGATACAGATTTTCTTAAACTCCTGAAGCCAAAAGTAAAATAAAATAAAGCAAAAAATGCCCTCTTGTTTATTGTAGATTGTTTTTGAACTATGGAAATTCTTCCAATGCTTGGCCAGGATGCCTAGAAATCTACCTTACATTTTTCCTTCTGCTCATCCAGCATACAAAGATCAGCCAGAAGTGAAAACAACCCTAGGGTCCTCTCAGGTTTTTTTTGGAGCATGTGTTCATCACTAGGCATGCATTCAGCCTTGTAGCTTCCTGGTAGATGCAGAAGCCCTTGGAAGCCCTCATTCTTCCATCTCTCTCCTCAGCATCATTCTTCCTAGGCTGTTAAGGCTGTTTGTTGCTTGTCTGCTTCCTAAGCTTTTAGGTCTGTTACATTTGCTGTCCCTTGCCCCAAGGTGGTTTTGGCAGTACATGCTTTTAAATACTTCGGAAAATTCTGCCAAAAGGCCACTCCATACATCAGAGGGTTTCAAGAGGCGAGAAATAAAGGCAAGCTTCTGAGTCAGTCCCTCAGCAAACCACCAATCAGGTCAAAATTTACAACCATAGAGATCCACAATTATTTGAGGACAGGTTTATATTGACCCATCGGGTCACATGAAAAATGTAGGCTGCTGTCCAAGCACTTGCTGCTTATCTGGGGGAATGGAGGACGGTAAGCCGATAAGTAAAATGTTATAGCATTCACTAAGTTTAATTCATATATTTGAAGTAAAGAAATATATCATAGTATGGAGATAAGTACTAAAAGAGATAATTATGATCAGTTCCCAGTATGTCCAGTAAATAGTAAGTGTTCAGTAAGTGAATGCTATTATTACCATTGCTTATGAAAAAAAAATGTGTTTTTTTCTCACTTTTGTTACTGTGCTATAGACAGAGAACAGAGTAATTTTTAAAAAAAAATATTGACTTATTTTTGAGAGAGAGAGCACATGAGCAGGGGAGGGAGGGAGGCCAGAGAGAGAATTCCAAGCAGACTCTACAATGTCAGCACAGAGCCCAAGGTGGGGCTTGAACCTATGAACTGTGAGATGATGATCTAAGCCAAAATAAAGAGCTGGACACTTAACTGACTGAGTCACCCAGGCACCCCATAAACCTAGATTTTCTTACCTGCTAAATGGGCATAATGTGATATTAAGACACTTAATTTTGTACCTGATATATAGTAAATACTAAGTATCTACTGTCTAACACAGGATCAATCAATAAATATTCATTAATAAAAGTGAATGGCATATTAAGAATACACCCACGTCTATTACTTTTTTAAGAAGTGAATCTTTCTATCTAACAAAACTAGTGTGAACTGTAGTTAATTATTTGATGCTTTTGGCTCTGTGAAAATATTTTTCTGGTGTTCTCATGAGCTATAAATGAAATCCCTGGAACCAAAGTGCATTCAGCTCTGCTGCCTAGAAATAGAGTTAAATCAGTGGACCTCACAGATATCATTGTGCAAATTTTCATGACAAATCAAGGAAATTAATTTCTTGTGTTGACTACATCTACACTAACATTTCATTGTAACTACATTTCAAACCTGAACCTTCTTATTATACTGTAAATGAAAGTTCGACATGTAGATTCTCTGTTCTCTTAAAAGGTATCATTTTTCCTGCAATGTAGATGTAAACATTTGAAACCCACAACACAACTTTTAATTAGTTAAATTATCAGAGATGGATTCTGCAAAATAATGTTTCTTTCTCTTGAGCATACAAGACAGCCTCAGAGCACAATTTACATTTCTGTATTCCCAGAAACATGAATATCCTTCAGCACTTGTGTAATACAACCTAGCCTATGACTTAACTAAATTGCTATGGCGACAAAATATTTGATAGGTTGTTAATCTTCAGTAATAAATCCATAGCATCTCTTTTCCTTTTTAAATAGTCAATAAGAATGCCTGAAGTCGCTGCCATCTATTTCATGTATCACATTGATATTCTATTCCTAAAAGTCCCAGACAGAACATCATCATAGTGATAACCAAGGAATGAGAGTAAAAGTTTAGTATAATCTATGATATTTTACTGTTTTTTATTATAAAATTATACTCACTGGTTTTTATATGCTACAGTTTTTGAGTGTTTTTGTAGAAAAGAATTGCCTTTTACTCATAGAGCCTCAATATTTTTGTTTTTGGCAGTATTTAGTGAATCAAATTTAAAGTGTGTTATATATCAAAAATAGAGTGCTAGTAACTGGCCACACAAAGTCAGGCAAGACATGCTCCCAGCCATTAAACTGCTGTGGCCTCGTTGAGAAAACAGGCTTATAAATCAGTGATGACAATGTGGCAGACAAACTTTAAGATGACTCTCATGATACCCAAATCTTGGTATTCACATCCTTGTATAATTCACTCACAATGTGGGCAGGACCTGTGAATAAAATATGGCAAATTTACAGCATATGACACTTGTGATTACATTATATTATATAGGACTTCTTGCTAGTAGACTTGCTCTAGAACCTTCCTCCCATTGCTGCCTTTGAAGAGGCAAGCAGTCACGAACTATACAGCTACGAGTAAATAAATTACACAAACAATTGAGTGATCTTGGAAGGTGATCTTTCCTCAGGGAGCCTCCTGATAAGAACCCAAGCTTTATTGACACCTTGACTGAATCCTTGCATAGGGACCCAGCTTAGCTGTGCCCAGAATCCAGACCCACAGAAACTGTTAGATAAATGCATATTGTTTCAAGCTGCTAATTTTGTGGTAATTTATCATGCAACACTGAAAACTAATTCAATGATTCAGTGTTAGTCTCATAATTATACTGTTTGAGGAGTATAGGTTATGTGCACTAAAATTGTATTCTAGGACCAGGAAGAATTTCTGGAAAATGTGACTTTTGAGGTAAAATTAGATGGATTTTAGCTAGAAGAAGTACAAGAAAATTTAACCTGGGGTTGCCTAGAGGAAAGAGGAATAACATTTCAGATAGAAGGAAAATCCAGTGTGAAGTCACAGAGGCAAGAGTGTGACAGTGTTCAACTATATATTTTTGTAATATGGCTAAAATTTTAATATATGTTTCAGTGCAATGAGAAATTAAAGCTAGTCAGGGGCTAGAGATTATATACAACTTTCTATCATGGCGAGATTTCCAAATTTATATGGTGTGGAAACCTTTAATATAATTTAAAACGGGGACGATATGATCAAAGCTGTGTCAGAATCAATTTTGCTTAGAACACGTAAGAAATGATGAGTCAAAAGCCAATCCCAGTTTTAAGAACAAAGATTTCAAGAAAAGAAACTGGCTCCTCCCTATTTTCTCCTTTATTGTGACCCTAAGTACTTCCACAAAAACCCCATCTCCTTGTATTTAATCTATTTACCTGAATTTCTGAGACTAGGTTTCCCATGGGCACCAACCATGGCTTACTCAATTTCATTTCCCCAGAGGCTAAAACAGTACCAGGTACATGATGTATATATTACTACACCATAAATTGTTTTTGCATTAAAAAATTTTATTGTCATAACCGAACATTCAGGCATAATTCTTGTGAAATTGAGAGTAAATTGGGAATAAGCAAGAAAGAGATCAAAATAAGGGCAAGGATTTTTACCTCAGGAAACATTCCCAAAACATATCTGAAATAAATCATAAGATATTAGATTTTCCTGCTTTTTACAAGCCTATGATATAATGTGTATATCCTTGCAGGCTTACCCACAACATTGTGTTTTGAGAATTAAAAAGGCAATAATATTGAGTAAGAAACTTAAACAGGCACATTGTATACAACAAGCTTTGGAGTTCATTTTAGGCTGTAAGGAGGATAGACAAATGGGGTTAGAACAATAATTAGCGAGTACGTTTTTTAAATAAAACTGCATTATAGACTTTTGGAAAGTCATTGTAGTATATTGGGCCTTATCCTACTTTAAGTCATGTTGAAACATTCCTTTCTAGAAAGCTCACATGATAAGCATCCTTCCTTCATTTTCTTTCTTCCCAAACCCACTGGTTGGCAAGATTACTTGCCATTTTTTCTTTCACATCTAAATTATTGTGCTACCTTCCAGGTTGATCCCATTGTGTGAAAACTAGACTAATACTGTGGAAAGAGAATGGATTTTAAGTCAAACAGACCCAATATTGAAGCCTAGCTTTCTATCCCTTTTTCAAAAGCCTAATTTCTTTGTTTTTTTTTCTTTTTGTGAAAAACAAACAGAACAACTTCCAATTTGTAAGGAGTATTGGGAGATTAACTACTTTATATATCTTTAATAACAATAAATCCTTGGAGATTATTAATTATGTCTTACTCTTTATCAATTAAATAAGACCAAATAAAGGAAATATTTACTGAGAGGTACCATGGGACAGAGGAAAGAACATGATCAGTTGGGCCTCATCTACAATCCTGTCTTTATTTTCTACTTGCTGTGTGAATGTGGCCAAGTTACTTAATCTTTTTGAGATTAAGTTTATTCATCAGTAAAATTCAGGTATTGTGAGAATTTAATTAAGTGTGAGAATATTTTTATGCCTGGCACATAGCATACACTAAGTAAGTACTTTGTGAACATATATGCCATGGAAAATTCTAGATTCTAATAAAGATTTTTAAATGAAAAACTTCTATATGACTTCAAGAAGTTGAGAAAACTAAATGCCCAAGTAACCAGACTATGTCAAATAGATCTTTTCTGTTTTTCATTTTTTTTTATACCTCTTGAGAATTCATGTAAGTCTTCTAATTTAGAAAATTTCAAGTACAACCTGGGAACCGCTTCAAAAAGGTAACCAGAGCATGAGAATTCTAAAGTGGGCCTCAAACATTGTTTAGGAGTAAAGTTACTTCAATGGGCCAATGTAAGTATTCCACTTCCTATGGGATAGAACCAGCAAAGCATCATGGAAAGAGTGAGATCTCTGGAAACAAGCAGCTTTTGTATCAAACCCAAATCTCAGTGTCCTTATAAAAATGGAGATCATCATTCCTTTTTTGCAGGATTGTTATAAGCATTAAAATATATTGGTTATGGCACTTAAGAATACTTACATTCTCACTCATTTCTCCTGTTTCTTTCACTCTATAGAAGAGAGAGGGACATCATCTATCATAGCTTGATTATAGCCACAAAATCACTCTGATTCCATTGACCTGAAAACAATCTTCTTATGGTAATGAATTCAAGTTGGAGAATTTTCCAAAGATAATACTTGCTGGAAAGTTGACATGAATCTTTAACTCTTCTTAACATTTATATCATTATTATAAGTTAAGATTCACCATCTGCTTTAATAATCCAGTCTCCTCTCATGAATTGTGTCTACCACTGAACTTGGCCAACTCTGATAATACGACTGAATTCCTTGATCCTCAAATGAAATTTTGGATGCAAAAATGTACTTCCACCGTTTATTGGACTATCTGGCATGTCCTTAATAAATATTGAAATAATGGATTTTATAAGTAATATCTGCTTATGATGCCATGCCTAAGAATGCCAGATAATGATCCTCTTGACATTCACCCATTAATGTACTCAAAAATGTTTATTAAGCTCCTACTATATGCTAAGCATGCCTAGGTACTAAGGATAGAGCATTAAATAAAAGACAAAAATGTATGCTCTCATGCATTCTAAATTATAGTGAGGAAGAGCATATATCATCCTAACTGAAGTAACCACATAACAGAGACTGTTTTTCTTATGGCACACTTTCTTTTTGTAAAATTAAGGCTACACACAGATATCTTTGACACTTTTCTAGAGATTTTAAAGATGAATTTAACCATAGACTTATCTATAGAACAAAGATACTTGAAGCACTGGCTTACTCAGCAGTTGTGTTTTGGGTACCTAGTACATAATACACACTGAACAGGGATGATTAGAATGTGAGACTTAAAAACACATATATTACACTCAAGTAGGGTGTAGCCTGATGGGCGGAACAAACAATTAATCAACATTTATAAAACTGAGTGAAACTAGTCCTACTATTAGCTAGTCCTGCTGGATAAAACATGGTAAGATGGGAAATTGAGTCTTTTAGGTTATGATTCTGCTATGTTCACTAAAACAGTCTCTAAATAGCAATAAAAGTAATAGTATAATTAATAAAATACAATAATAATTAATAACTAATTTATTCTCTGTATATTGAGAACTTTATGAAATGTGATAAAAGTTGTTTCCTTGAACATATAAAAAATACCGGTACTATGTACTTTGAAAATCTTTCTTGGCTGTGGTCCAATCTAAACTTGTCAAAAGTCAGGAGTAAGCTTTCCATCATCACCATCATCAATTTTCCAAAGTTCTAGAAACAAAATTATACACATGTGTAATTTTAAATTTTTTTGACTATGGTAAATTTGAGAATAATTTAACTGTCACAGCAGGAATCATGGATAATATAGAATAAAAAAAATGAGAACAATGAGATACCATCATTACTGATAAGTGCAGTCTAAAATTAGCTGATGTAGTGATTTCAGGCATGAATGCACAGCTGCACCTATACCTCTGAGAATTGTTTGCCAGAATCCAGTTTCAGGGAGCTCATTTTTAACTATCAGTTTTTGCAAACTTTAGTCATTGCTTCTTAAGGTTTATTTTTTCCTTATATCAATTTTAAACTAATTAGTCATATTAAAAGACTGTATTCATTAGTAAACAGTCAACCTTAAAACATTAATTACTATTGAATTAGATGTTTTTGAAAATCAGTTTGCATGGTTAAGAGTTCTATCAGATAATACATGGCACCTCATACAGTGGGTGAGCAAGGAATGTTTTTGAATAAGTGAAAAATATTAGTCCTATCCCCTTCCTTCTTTTACATATTATTATATTTCTTTTTTCCATCCCTCTTTCACATATTTGTTGAACAACTCTTTCTCTCCAGGTCCCCAACATTCCTACTATGATGAACCCAGGCTTGAAATTTAGATGGAATTAAGTGTTTTGTGGAATAAAAAAGAGATTACTTTTCCTTTGGGGAATTTTTAAAACCTAAATCTATTTTTAAATCTACACACACACACACACACGCACACGCACACACACAATATTAAAAAAGTAAGTACCATCTCCACTCCTGCTCAAGTTCACTGGCAGGTAAGGAATGCACGAAAAACTACAGTATTCTATGAAAGTGATCCGTGGAAAGAAATAATTGCATGGAGATGAAAGCTAATTCAAAAGAGATATGGGATTTGAAGTTTCATCCTGCAAAGGTATTAGGAAGCTGGTTATTGAGAGACAGAATTGTGAAAATATTTGAACATTTAGAGATTCTATAGATGCAAAAGGGAGGAGGAATAAAGAAATCATGTAAATAAGTAACTCAATGTAGTTATGTTGGGAACAGACCAAGGGATCCTGTGATTGAATTTGTATCTCGAAAACAGTGACAATAAGTTACGATCTATATATTGTTGTTTGGATCATATTTTGAGAAGTCTAATCCAGACAAATCGTTCACACTAAGTTCTCATCATAGGTGAATCTCTGAGGTAAACTTTCATCAGTCATATTCACATAATGGAAAGATAACTTGCCTTCTATTAGAAGCTCTAGCTGTGCCACTTGTGACTTTGGACAACTCCTTTATCTCATTTGATTTTAACTTTTTCATTTCTAAATTGGCAACAATGATACTCAACAATAATACCTTACAGCATTGTAATGATAACACAAAATTGATATGCTGAAGTTTTATTGCCCTAGATGGTGTTATTTTGAGATTTTGATAATTTATACTGAAAGAGATTTAAAAATATCATTTTCTGGTGATTATAAAGCATCAACGTTTACAATAATTTTTTTTAGATATATATTTTTAAATGTTTTGACTCAGTCCCTTTGAGTCAAAAACAGAGACTGATTTTCTAATTAGATGATATGTGATGGAGAAGATTAAACTGCAAAAAGAGAAAAAGACAAGCCCAAATTGGAGTCATTTGCCCCCAACAAGAGCAAACCAAGACTTGCAGTTTCAATCTATCCCAGGCATGTGACGTTTTAAAAATTGATTTAAAAATCAATCTCTTTGGAGAAGTGTCTATTCATATCTTCCATCCATTTCTTCACAGGATTATTTGTTTTTCGGGTGTGGAGTTTGGTAAGTTCTTCATAGATTTAGATACTAGTCCTTTATCCGATATGTCATTTGCAATTATCCTTTCCCATTCCGTTGGTTGTCTATTAGTTTTGTTGGTTGTTTCCTTTGCCGTGCAGAAGATTTTCATCTTGATGAGGTCCCAACAGTTCATTTTTGCTTTAAATTCCCTTGCCTTTGGAGATGCATCACATAGGAAATTGCTGCGGCTCAGGTCAAAGAGGTTTTTTTCCTGCTTTCTCCTCTAGGATTTTGATGGTTTCCTGTCTCACATTCAGATGGCCAACACACACATGAAATGATGCTCAATGTCACTCATCATCAGGGAAATACAAATCAAAACCACACTGAGATACCACCTCACACCGGTTAAAGTAGCTAAAATGAAGAAATCAGGAAACTATAGATGCTGGCTAGGATGTGGAGAAGCAGGCACCCTCTTACACTGTTGGTGGGAATGCAAACTGGTGCAGCCACTCTGGAAAATGGTGTGGAGATTCCTCAAAACAATGAAAATAGAGCTACCCTATAACCCAGCAATAGGACTGCTAGGAATCTACCCAAGAGACACAGGAATGCTGATGCATAGGGCCACGTGTACCCCAATGTTCATAGCAGCACTTTTGACAATAGCCAAATCATGGAAAGAGACCAAGTGCCCATCAACTGACAAATGGATAAAGAAGATGTGGCACATATATACAATGGACTACTATGTGGCAATGAGAAAAAATGAAATCTGGCCATGTGTAGCAACATGGATAGAACTGGAGGGTATTATGTTAAGTGAAATAAGTCAGTTAGAAAAAGACAGATACCATATGTTTCTATGAATAGGTGGACTTTGTGAGACTAAGCAAAAACCAGGGGGAGGGGAAGAGGGGAAAGGATAAAAAGACACAGAGAGGGAGGGAGATAAAACATAAGAGACTCTCAAAGACTAAGAACAAACTGAGGGTGAGGGGGATAAGGGAGGGGTGAGGGGGGTGACGGGCATTAAAGAGGGCACGTGTTGGGATGAACACTGGGTGTTATATGTAAACCAATTTGAAAATAAACTATAATAATAATAATAAAAAATTATCACCGAAAAAAAAATCAATCTAAAAGTTTCTATCAGTCTTAGTGAGGTAATCTGCATGATAAACACCTTGCCATTCCCTTTCTCCCAAAAAGATGTCTGGCATGAAACAATCTTTTCTCTTCTTTTGCTAATAGCTTCTTGCCACATCCTCTTTCTTAGAAAAACCTTCCACTGAGTACAACTCTTTAAAGCATATTTCTATTTGCTAGATAGGGTAAATTTGCTACCCAATTCATAAGTCACCTAAATAAGACAATTAGATCTTCATATTAATTCAGTTGAATTTTGTTTTTAACAAAACATCCATTATGCAGTTCTATACACAAAATCTTATCAAAGCAATCAAATAGTTCTCTTATAAACAAAGTTTTGTGTAATTATTTAATGCAATTGCTATTATTTTCAGATTTTCTACACACTATCCCAACAAATAGTTAAATTCCTCACACGATTATTACAGTGAGATCAACTTTTTCAAAGTGCATCACAAGATAAAAATCCTATTCTCAGTTGAAGAAAAGTCTTGGAAAACATTATATTAGACTTTCATTTAATCATCTTAGGGGCCCCTGCGTGACTCAGTCGAACATCCAAATCTTGATTTTTATTCAGGTTATGATCCCAGAGTTGTGGGATCTAGCCCCTCATTAGGCTGAGCATGGAGCATGCTTAAGATTCTCTCTCCCTCTCTCTCTGTCCCTCTTCCTTGCTCATGCATGCTCTCTGTTTCTAAAATAAAATTTAAAAATTGTAATAATTTGATTTTCTCATGTGATGTGATTTTATTTGGTATTCCACATTCTCTTGAAAAGGATGGAGCTGAGTTTCAAGAATTTTACGCCTGTAGGGACCAAGCGCAGGCCACCCCGAGATGGGCTACTTTGGCAGGAACATTATTTTGAGTTAAAAGCAAACAAAACTGAGAAGATTTATCTTCCCCTCTTGCCTGTTGGTATCAGGAAGAAAGCTATTAATAGAGGTTTCTCTTAACCTAAGAAACTTATCTACATAATAGGTCAATTTTTGTTTTCCAAACATGTCCTCTCATATTCTTATTAATGGTCTTTCTCTCCTTTGTATCATGAGACCTCCACCCCTGTCCTTAGCTCATATAAGCCTCATGTTGCCTCACTGTCAGGAATTTGCCTGTCTGTATAGCTTTCTCTTACTTATGCTGTTATTTCATTTTTTCCTGTTAATTTGCCTCATTCTTAGTCAAGCTAGAAGGACTCTGAAGGGCAAACAGAATTCTCCTTTCCTTACAGCCCTTCATTCAGACATTCAGCTCACTCTCTATGGACATGTACTATAAAATTGGTCTATTTTTGCAGAGTTGTATTTACAAAGTTGTGGCAATATTTCAGTCCTTATTGATATTGTGAACATACCTAAACATTTTACACCCAATCATTTTCGAATATTCCAAGGCTTATTATATTCAACATTGATAATAATTTTTTTCATATTTTCTTGTATCACCAACTGGATCCCAAGACCTGACCTTTACTGATCAGCTGCTTGTACCCATCGAACTTTGTCTCACATTTTTCTTAAGCTCTTCTTCCCAGCTCATGTCTAGCTCAGGCAAAAGACCTGAGGGACATAGCATTCTGCAACAGACTGAAATTGCCCTTTAAGCAATGATGACTTCCTGGAGGAAAAGCTTTGGTGGCCCAGACCACCTCGACCAGTTTGAGCCTAACTCCCAACTCACCTGTACAGATGGACCATGGAATGACCCACGGCATGACTGACAGTTACTTTTACCTCATTATAATATTAAAATCTCTGTCCAAGTAGGAGGATGAGTCTCATTTACATAATATATAATGTATGTATAGGTATGTTTACTTAAAGTGCATGCATGACCTTATGCCCATCTCTACATATGATGGATGACAAGGCACCTCTTTCTAAGTAGTCATCTTGACCCTCACTAGATGGAAGCCCTGTTCAGGGAGACACGCTTTGTAAGGTATTCCTCGAAATCTCCTTATTTGTTACAATAAAAGTTGCCTCTGTGCAACAACTCTACCTGGTGTAGTTTCTATCTGTGACTCACCAAGGGGGAAACTCACATTAGTTTAATTATACTGGTCTTTTAAAACACAGACTTTTTTTCTAATTCAAGATAGTTTTTTTCTCTAATAATAAAAATGATACCCAGGAGTTGTGAAAATTAAAATCATATAAAAAAGTAAAAATAAAGATTATTCCTATTAGTATTTTGGTGATTATAGACACCTGTCTTATGAATAATTACAAAGAAAAATACTATTTATATAAAATTTATATTCTCATACTATATATCTTCTACATATAACCTATAACCAATATATATATCTTCTATGTATAGATTATAACTAATGTTTTTACTTAATGGTATGACAAGGGCATCTGGTCATGTCAATAAATAAAGATCTATATTATAGATGCCGGTTTATAGTTTGGCCACAATAATTCATCTGTAGATGTACATTTATATCCCTCCCATTTATTATTATTATTACTAGTATAAAGTAGATTTTGATTAACATATAGATACATTTTTGTACATGTATCTTATTATTAAATATATTCCGGGGAGTAGAATTGCTAGGTCAAAGGATATATAATTTTATATAAATTTTGAAAAAAGAGAAAATGTATTTGACACACAATCAACAGTGAATGAAGGCACTTCCTCACACCCATTGTCTCTAAACTTTTTGATAGGCTTTGATGATGTTTTAAATATCCAAAAATTTTACTCACGTTGAAGGGGATCAGAATATACCACCTCCCCAAAATGCCAATTTGACATAAAGATTATTTCGAGGTGAAGGGAATTGAAAAATAGCAGACACAGGAAAAGCTCTCTGGCCTCTTCCTTTCTGCCTAAAATCTGGGCATAAATTTCTCTTTGCACAGTTTCTATTTGTAAAGGTATTTCTTTCTCTGAGAGCAGGAAGTCTTGAGATTGCACTGAGATGAGTGTGTACAAAAAAGTCTTACTAACCAACCCTTACTTATCATATATTTCCTGATCACTTTTCCCATGATTTATTGACCTTTGTTTTTATTAGGGTTTTTTTTGTTTGTTTGTTTTTAATGTTTATTTATATTTGAAAGAGAGACAGAGAGAGCAAGGGAGCGACAGAGAGAGATGGAGACGGAATCCAAAGCAGGTTCCAGGCTCCGCGCTGTCAGCACAGAGTCTGATGCAGGGTTCAAACTCACAAACTGCAAGATCATGACCTGAGTTGAAGTCTGACGCTTAACTAAATGAGCCACCCAGGCACCGCTATCAACCTTTGTTAAATTATATACTAGCCCCTGAATCACTTCACTGTCATTTCACTTGTTTTCTGTGGAGTCCCCCTTCACATAAAATTTTTAAAAAAATGTGTATGCCTTTCTCCTGTTAATATATTTTGCCAATTTAATTTGCATGTCTCAGTTAAAAAAGTTTTTCCTTCCCTTCAGCATAAAATACTTTTTTTAATGTGTGGTATCACAAACTTGAATGGAGAATGGCATTAAAATAAAAAAAAGTTTAATTTCACAGTATCTTATTTATTTACAGTAGAAAATGCCAATCTATAAATATATTTCAGATATCTGTTATTCCAGTCTATCAAAGCAAGATCTAAAAGTTCAGAATGGGTAAGAAATAAAATGTTTCATTTTCCTCCTTTCCTCCCTTTTTTCCTCTTCCTTTTCCTGCCTTCTTTTCTTTGCAAACTATTATTGAAAACACACTTGATCTCTTAATTTTCTTAGGTGCTGGAATTTAAAACGAGCAAATTATGCATACCCGTCTCTCTAGGAGCTTAGAAGTGGTGTTGTAAAAATAAATGCAATAAAATAAACAACCTTAATAACAGTGGCCCTTTTACAGTATAATTTCATGGGTGGCAAAAACGGCTTTCCTGCTGAAGGAGTGTTTCCTGATGAAGATAACAAACGCTGTGGAGCCAGGCAGGTG
Source organism: Paguma larvata (assembly GCA_030068075.1). Lineage (NCBI taxonomy): Eukaryota > Metazoa > Chordata > Mammalia > Carnivora > Viverridae > Paguma > Paguma larvata. The sequence continues at coordinate 41,137,025 of CM057831.1, read as the reverse complement.
GGAGTTTGAAGTTTGGCTAATCCATTTACGAGCCATCTAACCTGATGCAAGGCTCTTAACTCTCATGGAGTCTCAAAGTTCTCATTTGTAAACCAGGGAGAATAATAATGACTCTTAGAAATTCTTCGAGAATTAAAGATTGTTTAGAGCACATGGTCCAACTTGTCTGCATCTAGTAAATATTATTTTTATTTTTTATTTTATTCATACTTGAAATTCCACAATCAGAACTGTAGAATGTTAAGGGCTTGTAGGAGCTTATCCCTAGAGATAACCTAGGTTTAGTTTATTGTGTTAATGTTAAAAACAACAAAAACCAAACCAAATAAAACAAAAACTTGAGGCTTAGCATGGGCAGTAAAATCCATAGGGATGGTGATTAGTTTAGGGTCATATAAGTTGAAAGTCAAAAGACTAAGAGTACAGGGCTTATATAAGATTAAGATTCTTTTCCTTAAGACTTTATCCCCTTTCAAAATTCAAATTACCTTAGAGGGAGATAATATCTTAAGTCTACTTAGTTATAATTTAGTGTTACTGTTTATAGACTCACTAAAACATTTTCTGAGACAGTCATAACTTTTATATTTCATATAAAATTAGAAACTGTAGATAAAGATGGAATATACCACTCATTCTAAGGAGGAAAACCTAGCAGAAAGAAGGATACCTATGGATCATCGAACGACAGAGGGAGAATCTCTGTGTTAGGCATTCTTCCTATGGTATTGCATTATCTTTTTCCCCCTTTAATCCTATGACAATATTATGAGGTGAGTGACATTATCCGTATTTTAGAAAAAGATCTGAGGTTCAGTGAGAAATCTGGAAAGGAGAAATAGAGTCTGTATTCAAAACTGTGTCAGTTTGATTCAAATATCTTGGTGGCCCCATTATATCATAATGTCTTCAGCCAAGGTCGGCTTCCTAGTGAACAGTTCTGCCTAAGCCCAACCTTGCTATTTCGCCTAGGCTGTAGTCTCAACATAAATTTATAGACTGTTCTTTTGGCTAGAACAAAGCTGCAACTCTTATTAAAAGAACATAACCAAAAGAAAATGGGAGCATACACTTAAAATAAAAAAGAGTAAATGTTTTAAATTAGACCCAATGACTAAGAAAAAATGGACTAGATATTTACTTCGACTGCTATCAGACCAGAGCTCCCCTAAGTTTAACTCCTTTATCTCCTCTTCTATCCCCACGGACGTCATGAGAGGCACATTTTCGTGGATTTACAACAGCAGCCATTCTTTAATGCAGCACTTTATGAGACATATTTATATCTATTTGCCAGTTCTTTGGGCTCTAGTAGCAATCTTCAGAGGCAAGATGGCAGGTAAGTGAGATTTTTTTTTTCTTGTGGGCATCCAGACATGTTAGGAGTTTTAGCAAGAATGGCAGAAAAGATGAAGACAACAGGGGGGCTTAGAAGCATGGCATGGGCAATTAAAAGGGCAATTTGTCTCCTGCATAACTGTTCACAGTGGGCCTTTATGGAATAAATTGAATAGGGGAAAATCTGTATAGGTTCCATATTCAGCCCTCACTCATCCCAAATGTTTATTCAACTTCTTTGTAAAAGGTTATTATTTATTTGTCCTTATTTCTAAGGTGTAAACATAGTTATCATCATCATTATCCACAATCATAGATTGAACCCCAATTTTTTCATGCAGGGAGAACACAAAAAGAAAAGTAATAACCGCCAACACTAAGGAGGTTAACAGATAATAGATTTAACCAGGGTTCAAGCTCACCTTTCTCACCCTGTATCTTAGTGCATCAAATCTGACATTTACTCAATGCCTATGAAATATTGTATTCCTATTCACTGTATATCCTGATTTGTCTCCCGTGATGCCTCAAAATGTGAGAAGATTATATATCTTTGCCTATTTAAACCAAGAGTAGATATGTGACTGTCTTTGGTCAATAACATTTTGGCAGATGACATGTGTTACTCCATGAAAAAGACTTTAACCAGTATTTGGCTCAAAATTCTCTTTACCTTGAATCCATGATCATGGAAGAATAAAGTGAGATGAAATTTCCACCATACTGGATCAATGAGTGACCACTGTGAGCAGAGCCCTCTTATGAACTTGCAAAAGACAGTGTGAGTAAAAAGGTGTATTTTATTGTTTTAAGTCATTAAATTTCAAACTTTTTATTATCGTAGCATAACCTTACCAATCCTGACTGATGGAGTGTCTAATGTTTGTTGAAATGAATAAAGAATGAACCTGCTATTTTTTTCTCCATTTTTTTACCTTTATAAATTTTTATTTTATTTTATTCTTTTATAATTTATTGTCAAATTGGCTAACATACAGTGTATATAGTGTGCTCTTGGTTTTGGGGGTATATACCCGTGGATTCATCACTTACATACAACACCCAGTGTTCATCCCAACAAGTGCCCTCCTCAATGCCCATGACCCATTTTCCCCTTTACCCCCCATCAACCATCAGTTTGTTCTCTGTATTCAAGAGTCTCTTACGGTTTGCCTCCTGCCCTCTCAGTTTGTAACGATTTTTTCCCCTTCCTTTCCCCCATGGTCTTCTGTTAAGTTTCTCAAATTCCACATATGAGTGAAAACATGAGACCTGTCTTTCTCTGACTGACTTATTTCACTTAGTGTAGTACCTTCCGCTTCCATGCACGTTGCTGCAAATGGCATGATTTCATTCTTTCTCATTGCCAAGTAGTATTCCATTGTATATATAAATCACATCTTCTTTACCCATTCATCAGTTGATGGGCATTTAGACTCTTTCCATAATTTGGCTATTGTTGAAAGCACTGCTGTAAACATTGGGGTACGTGTGCCACTATGAATCAGCAGTTCTGTATCCTTTGGATAAATTCCTAGTAGGGCTATTGCTCGGTCATAGGATAGTTCTATTTTTAATTTTCTGAGGAAGCTCCACACTGTTTTCTGAGGGGCTGCACCAGTTTGCAGTCCCAGCAACAGTGTAAGAGGATTCCCGTTTCTCCACATTCTCGCCAGCATCTATTGTTTCCTGAGTTGTTAATTTTATCCACTCTAACCTGTGTGAAGTGTTATCTTGGTGTGGTTTGGATTTGTATTTTCCTGATGATGAGTGACATTGAGCATCGTTTCATATATGTCTGTGGGCCATCTGGATATCTTTTTGGAAAACAGTGTATTCATGTCTTCTGCCCATGTCTTCACTGAATTGTTTTTTTGGATGTTGAGTTTGATAAGTTCTTTATAGATGTTGGATACTAACCCTTTATCCGATATGTCATTGGGAAATATATTTTCCCATTCAGTCAGTTGCCTATTAGTTTTGTTGACTGTTTCCTTTGCAGTACAAAAGCTTTTATTTTGATGAGGTCCCAACATTTCATTTTTGCTTTTAATTGTTTTGCCTTTGGAGATGTGTGGGCCAAGATGTGTGGAGAAATTGCTGTGGCTGAGGTCAAAGAGGTTGTTGCCTGCTTTCTCTTCTAGGGTTTTGATGGTTTTGTGTCTTACATTTAGGTCTTTCATCCATTTTGAGTTTCTTTTTGTGTATAGTGTAAGAAAGTGGTCTAGTTTCAAGGAATGGAACCGCTTTTAGTGTCTAATGTTTGCACATGACTTGTTATTTCTGATAGAAGTTTAAAAGTTGAGTACTATGCAAATAATCTATAAATACTATATTTATGTAATATAATTTCTAAATTGCAATTTATAAATAATATTTCTACCTTGGGATTAGGGACAGCTTCATTGAGTGGTTACTAGGCAACCTGTTTATATAGGGGTGAAATAAGATTGTGAAAAGAAAGGAATTCATTTAACAATTGTTTAAATATTTACTGAGTTTCTACTGTGAGTCAACCATTTTGTTTAACATTTCCTATTATTCGAACATATATTAGTCTGCTGAGCAGTTATTTTTATTTTTTAATTTTATTTATGTTATTATTATTATTTTAATTGAGACAGCATAAGCAGGGGAGAGGGGCAGAGGGAGAGAGAGAGTGTGAGTGTGGGAGAGGGGCAGATGGAGGAGAGGGCAGAAGAGAGGGGCAGAGGGAGAAAGAGAATCTTAAGTAGGCTCAGCACTGAGTCCAACACGGGGCTCAATCCCATGACCCTGGGATCATGACCTGAGCTTGAATCAAGAGTCAGACATTCAATTGACTGAGACACCCAGGCACAGTTATTTTTAAATTTTCCTAGAGATCTGGCAGGTTAATTCAGTCCTGGAATTTGGGGAAGAGACTGCATTTTAATCCATTCCATTCTCTCCTTCCTACACAGAGGATGTTTACACTTAAAGACATTCTGATTATCAAAGCAAATTTGATCATTAAAGTTATATATCCACTGGTAAGGGTCAGCCAGTTCCTTTCAAGAGCAGAAGTTTATGAAATCAAGAAGTCAGGAAAAGTTAGGGCTGGGAAGAATCAGAGGAACAATTGATCGTTCTGAGACATGTGGGCAAGAAAGATGCTGATTTTGAATGGAACTGCAGTAAGGAAAGAGCCCAGCAGCAGAAAATTAGATAGCATGGATTAATGAATACATTTAACATTTTAACTTCTAAGACTGGAGTCTGAAGAGCTAAAGGGAAAAATGGAAGTGCATTTTCCTTGGGACGGATGAGAAGTTAATAATTCTGGAAAATTAAGAAGTCAAGATGAGTAAGGTGGTTCTGTTGGAAGTGGCCCTGGAAACCCCTCAGGTATCTTTATTTGAGAAACCAGGACAGTGGTTCCTCACGGGTTAGCCTTCTCTTTAGTCAGGTTCCCCTTGGCAGGCAGGATTTCCTGGCCCTCCCTGCAGTTAGAGGTAGCGCCTGCTTCATTAGGCTTGACCAATGGTATCTTTGCCAGGAATCCACTAAAGAAGATTATTAATTATTTAAGCAATTATTGGGATATTTCAAAGGGATACAAAATACAGCAGCTGTGGAGAAGCCATTCAAATTACCTATTGATTATCAGAGCCTCTGACAGTCAATCTGCCCCGCAAAAAAGTATATAACACTGCATACCATATTCAACTGATTGCAAATTCAAACTATTACTCATTTTTCTTAACCCATTTTAATTTTATCTCCTTCAAAGATCTGTACTGATGCCTTGAACTGGGTATAACTTTTTTCAGTAAACAATCATAAAATTTTAAATATAACTTACCTTGTATGCCCTTCACAATGGCATGAAAAGTCCAAAAATAGTAGGCCTGTTGTGTTTCACTGCATCCCCCACAGAGTTCAGCATAGTGCTGTAAACACAATAAGTGCTTCATTAATGTTAACTGATTTTAATTTTGTGCTTTATATATAAGGTTATAAATTTAAGATGTGAGAAACATAGTTGGTTATCTAGCTAACATATGACATATTTTTCTTGAAAAATTGAAATGTACTCTGATGGTCAAAATTTACTTTAAACTTTTAAGTGATACTGGAAATATTTCTTTTTGAATTTCAGTGATACGGACTGCTTACAGAAGAAAACTTCTTAGATAGCCATGATTTAAGTAGAAACTTTTTTCAGAAGTGAAATTTTTCATCATCCTTTAGAATGATAACTTTAGTCTATTTGCTAAGTTGTGTCCCTCTCCCTGCTTCCTGGAGTTTCTGTACTTATTAGCAGAGCAACAAACCTTTATGCCTTTTCATGTCCTAAAAATCAGAGTGAGAGCCCAACGATACGTTGAAATGAGAATCCCCTTTTGTTTGATCATGGCCGGTTGCTGTGATTGTAATTGCTATATTTGCTCTTCTTCACTACAAGCAGAGCGTTGCAGGACAACAGTCATTTAAATACTATAAGCTGAAAATAACACGGTTAGGAGCCATGTTTGATGTTCACATGTGGTTTCTTGGCATCGCATGTGCAGATCCATCTGTTAGATGGCAGAGCGCCTACATACAAGGTAGTTCGCCATTTTCTTCGGGGGTAATAATGCTAATTAAGAGTGGTTTTCAGTGGGAAAGTTGCCTAATGTTACAAGTAATGTCTCTTTGTAGAATCTTGTCTTTTGTTTGTATATTGACACATTGCATATATAAGCCTTTTAAAATCAATATATGTCCTGATTTTCCTTCTTTTTTCTTCCTTTTTTATCCTTAGTAGGGGAAAGACTCCTTAGACATGGGCTGTAAGTATAAAATTGAGGGGCATATTGAGTGGCCATGTTTAAAGGATACTAAGAGTAATGTTCATTAATCAGCCTCATTTTGAAAGTAAATTGCCAATGAAATAAAATATAGTTTAATAAAGGCAATAAAGCCATTTTGCTTTAGATTACATTTTTTCTTCATTTTCTTTCTCAATGATTTTGGAATGTTTGCTGTAGAAACCATACTGAAGCACATATAAACAGAATCAGCTATTAAATGTACAAAGACATAGAGACCAGTGAGTAATCAATAATTTAATTAAATTATTATAGGCACCAAATTGATCAGGTGAAAGTATAACACACTGGAGACCAGATTCCTAGACCAAAGGTCAAAAGCTCAGGAAAAAATTGAATGAAGTGTCACTGAATTAGGGAAAGATAATCATAAAAGCTGTTACAGAGAGTGAAAGCTAAATACTACTGAAATTACTTGTTTATGTTAATGAGTTTTAGATATTAAATTCAAGTCAATGTAGGTTTATAAAGCATTTATTTATGCTGGATGTTGGTGGTGGGGAGGAGATTAGGATAAACCTTAAGTGTATCTCTGAAGGAACATATAATCTAATGAGATAAGTTAAAAAAGAGGCAGTTATTTTTGACTCAAGGCAGAAGGATATACACGCTAAATAAGTGGAAAAAGTAACGTGTTCTAAAAGCATAACGGAAGAAATATTTGTGATGGTTTCATTGTGGAAGGCTTCCAAGGAAAAGGCCATATAGAAGTTGGGTCATTAAGGTAATGTTGCATTCCAATAAGCAAAGAATAAGTGGTGGCAGGGAGGTACTAACTTACAGGGCCGCCATGAGTAGGTGAATGGAGGTTTAAGTTTGCTTTGGAAAATGGGTAATAATGAGTTCATCATTAAATCTTGGAGAGTTAGCACCACATGAAATCTCGACAGCAGTGGTGATACATCACAGGCTTGATGTGAGTACTGGAGGATCAGAACATTTATTTTAGAAAGTTAACTTTGGCAGCAGCATGAAAAATGTTTTGGATAGGTGAGAAACCCTAGTTAAGGCATCAAGTTAGAAAACTATTTTAAGAAAATGAGTTATTGTGACAGAATCCCTTTTTTGTACTAGCTGCCACTTTGAAAGTGTAAGTCTTTTTAACATCATCCATTTACATTTACGTATGCAGAATATCTGGAAACGGAAAAGAAATAGGAACTAAAGGTACAGATTGATTAGCTAAATAGATCTTAATGGAAGACTAAGAGCTGTAAATGATACATACTTTATATACCCATGGAATGAGAAAAAAGAAAAGCTTTATATCAAGTATAAATTGTGATGATATAAAAGTCAATGTATGAAGCTATTTTTTTGATATAACAACAGCTACTATATGTGAATATATTTCCTAAATTTTTTTTGCTTTGCCGTAAATGGGGAGTAAACATTTTTGAGCACGTGAGCATTTCTTCTGCTTTACTTCCTAGAATAATTTATAGAAAGGATTTATGGAAGAGGAGAGATATTTTTAAAATATAAGCAAAATACATTTGAAAAAATATCCAAACACTCAACCATTAGAAATGAGGAGATAAGAAGACTTAAGAACAGGTAGTAGTAGTAGTTGTATGTCTGATAGTTGAGAATGGGAAAAGGTTCTCTTAACTTCAGTTTTGCTTTTACATTTTAAGATAAACTTTGTCAATGACATTGACCCCTTCAAATGTAGATATATTGCGTGAGGGAGCTTGTCTGAGTCTGATGTTGCCCAATGGAGACTAGAAGGGAAGGATTAGATAACAGGTGTGCTTGTTTTAGCAATAGGTAATTCTGTGAAAATTCAAGGTCTTCTAGTATTGTTAATTAATAGCTTCATGAAATCCCATCTCAGCCTTCTTCCCATAGGCTTTGCTCCTTTTTGCTTCCTTACACTCATCCGAGGTAAGCCAAATATATTAGCATTTGAAGCATGACTGAAGTGTGCCCAAGGAGAAGCCTATTTGGAATAAGCAGATTTGAATTACGAGAAGCAAGAATTATATTATGCAAATGTTCTATTAAAATTACCCTAAAATTGAATTTAAATTACACCTTTCCACACAGAATTGGGCATTGAAAATGAAAATATATTTGAAAAGCACTGGGCATTGAAAGCTCACTGTGCCTAAGATTCTCAGCCTAAGATTCTTCAGCTGCCTAATGGGCAGCAAGTCATTCAGGGACAAAGAGACAGAAGCACATGAAAAGAGTCTAATGTGAAACAAGTGGCCCAAAGACCATTAACAGATGATGTGACATCTTAAAGCATAATTTTTTCCTACATATTTAGATAACAATTACCTTATTATATCGCTACAATGCCTTCTTTATATAGTTTTTCCCCTATATTACAGTAAGTACTATAAGTATAGGAATATGAAAATTACAGTCTTCTTATTATGTTGATCAAGCCCATTTAACTGGCCTCCTAAAAGAGACAAATATCTTATTTACCTGAAGACAATTACTTGTCTTATGTTTAGGAAGAATCCTCATAATTCAAATGGCAAATCTTTCCATTGTTACGAAGGGCAAAAATAAAGGTACTTTATTTAGGTGGAAGTGATGTGTATAAAAGGCTAAAATAATACTCTTTAAATTTCACTGTTCTTAAACTCGTTGGAATTGTGCAAATATCTTAAACTACTCTGTAAATTGGATGCAAGATTTCTTTTCATTTCAGTTAGATATAGATAGCATGCTTTGTCTAAGCATAGACAATTATGCTTTGTCTTCCAGGGCATAATCTACTAATCTACTGCCTGGCAATAACTTTTTCCGGTCATCTAGGAATATGGCTTTGAGAAAAATCTAGGCAACAAATCCTATCTGGTCTACTGGGATAGGAGGGAGCACCTGCAATTTGCTCTAATTTCTTGCAAGTGGAAGCAATTCTTACCTTCCATTGATCAATGATCCTATAATCAGTGTTACTCTTGTGGAGGACATGCTTATTTGGGACCTCAACATGGGAAAATAGTGCAGGAATAGTTGACATTCCACCACTCTTTATTTTTTGTCCAGAGCAGATATTAATAATCAACCACAGCAGTCTTTTCCAATGAGTCAGGGCCTGGCTTCAGATCCTTTTTAATACAGAACTCTAGACAGGTTCCACTAGTCATTAACATTTTCCATGACAGATAAAGGGTGTGTGTGTGTGTGTGTGTGTGTGTGTGTGTGTGTGTGTGTTTCACATAGACTTTAGAATAAAAAAAGCTGGCTTCCGGTCCCAATTTGCCACTTGGACAATCACTTAGCTTCAGTTAGCTTCTTTAAACCGGTTTTCTTATCTATAAATTGGGGTTTGGGCCTTTTCCGATTATACGTGAGCTTAAATGTCATAGAACTCTTTAAGCTGTAAAGTGCCATTCAGATATAAAGCATCTATTCATTTTCTGCTCCCCTGGGAGGGCCTAAGACAATGTTTACCTCACACTACTGTCTTTCACATTCTCTTCTCAGCCTTATTTAAGAATGTGACTAGAAGCTCTCTGCTAACTTCTGGTCCCTTTCTTTCTTCATACAGAGAGAGACATGAAGAAAAGTTTTCCTGAAAGTTTTATGAGCTTCTATCTGTAATAACATTCCAAGTCTCCTCTCAATTGCTCTTGTTGCCAATAGTATTACATAATTAATTCCCTACATGACATTGGTGGAGATTCCAACATCTCTGACCACTTCAGCTCTTTCTGTCTACAATAGATCCGCATCTTGTTTTTGAAGATGTTTGGTGTTTGGGGAGTGGTGACTAGGCATGCATATGTGATTCCAAGAAGGCCCATAATAGTGAAAAGCAAAATAGATAGTGGTATCTGAAGGAATATTTTAATGCCTAAATGAGATATTAAACTCCTAAAGGAGTTTCAACAAACAGGGGAGTTATTAGTTCTTTTTATAGTATCAGATCTCTAAAACACTTATTTTCTACCTTAACACAGTAACAGTAATGCAAATATGTGATTTGATTTCATCCCTAAATAGAAGGAAAGATGGTTTAGTCAGGTACTGTTTGAGAGTCTTCCAAATGCCAGACCCCGTGTCAGGAACTCTGCATAGCTGCCCTTCAGAAGCTTACAGCCTGGTAAGGAAAAGAGACATGCATGCAAATTACAGATGAAATATTTTCTATGAAAACACCAGAGATAAATTAAATATACTTTGGAGCATGGAAGAAAAGAGCAACTAGGCTTTATCTTTTCCCTTTCCATATCAATAATTTTTTTAAATCATACATGCTCAAATTCTCATTGACAGCTGTGCTAACTCCTTTAGTAGATGCTCTAAAAATATCTAGTGACTAGGAAAGCATCTCTTTAGTCATAACTAGGGGACTCTATTTTGATCACAAAGGTGGGACTTATAAATTCCAACTTTTGGAGGACATATCATATCTATTACTCAGGGACTCCTTTCAAAACGTCTTGGCAGCTTCCTAGTCAAAGCTAAGAGAAAACAAAGCTATTTTCTGTTACCTGGGCCTTCCCTTTCAGGCCTTGGTTCCTCCTGAGAAAATTGCCTCATTTTCAGGAGGTTGGCTCAGGGTACGACCTCACTATTCAGGTGTGATCCCATTTTCTTTTGCAGCATAGAGAGTTCATACTTAAATGTCCATGAGTAGGATTGCCATATAATACAATACTGTATGCAGTTATCATGTAATAACTCTATAATCCAGTTATCATATCACTATTCCCTCTCTCCCTCCATTTACAAACATGCAGTAATTTCCTGATACTCTTGTCTCCATGGAAATTTCCTCAATACCTGGTTTCCTGACACTAGCTTTTGTTCAGTGACTATTTAACTGGCTAGAAACTTATTTTCTGGTCTGGAAGTAAAGGTTCAAAGTCTTTTCACCATATAAATGAGGGTGTCTTTACACAGAGACAAATATTCACACAGTAGAGACAAAGCAAACATGTTTTTAATCTTCTTGGAATAGTAGAAAAGTAAAAGAAGCAACCTTCATCCAAGAGGGGAATTCACAGTTGAAATAGGAAAGATTTGATGTATATTAATGTGAAGGAGGAGTCAGTAGAACTGTTCCAAAGATCTACTGGTCCTCAAGAAGGATTATAACTTCTGTTATCTGGTCTCTGAGTTTCTCACAATAGTGACATTGTTTGCAGCGTTCAGTTGCCTGAGGCAATAGTTACCTGTTTTGATAGCTGCCAAATCTTCCATCTTATGTATCCTGTTGATTGTAGGGACGACCTTTTTTGAGATTAGCTAGGCACTTGAGGTCTACATACCCAAGAAACCTGAGGATTAAATATTTAGAGGCTAAATTATAGAAGCAAAAGTAACCTAGCACTGCTTTTAAAAAATTACAGTAAAGAGCTACTCAATACAAGATATTGATTTCTAATTCAAACCAAATATCGTTTTCAAATTTAGCCATTAAAGCCATATACCTGTGTGCAGTCTGTAATATTTTTGAGGCCAAAAAGTTATAGCTTTGTGTTTTACAAAGTAATGTTTTCTTGAGGGGTCAAGTGAGGAGATTAAAAAGACATGAATATACATGAACTTTCAGTTTGTCTTTTCCAACTTGAAAGAAATCCAGTCATAACATAGAACCTGATATCCTTAACCTTTTTAAGTATTTAACATGTAATAACTATTTTGTAGAACTTAGCTTATTGGTTCACTCATAGAATGTCATGTATTATAGTCAGTTATGTACATGGTAGCTTGCTAAACTCTGAACCATATCTCATTTCTTTATTCCCTAGTACTTTGCACAGGACTAGGTATATAGTCTGTTATGGTCTATTGGGTCTCTTGACAATTATGGCCTATTGAATAAATTTAAACAATTTCTACCCAGAACCTTCAGAGTACTTATACAGAATATTAACACTTCCTTCATATTTCCTACTGCTTTTTTGTTCAGTGACTATTTTCTTTGGTCTCTTCTCATCATCTTGTCAAAGTCATAAGTTGTTAAACATAACTCTACAACTTTTCTATTTCACCAAAATTATATTTATTCATTGGATCAACCCCACTCCCTTGAAAGAATACCACCCAACTGAAAACTGTTAATAAGAGCAGTATAATGAATATAATAAACTGAATAAGTTGGTAACATAGTTGAGGCTGTTACTTATCAATTGAAGGAATATTTTCATTTCTTGGAAGATATGCCTATTTAATCAACATATAGCCTAGGAGAAAAAAAATTGGCATTTTCTTCACATTATCACTCTCCAAAATATGGCTTTAAATTAACTTTACCTAGGTCTATCCTCTACCCACTCTATCTTTATCTCTCTCTATGTCTTTTTCCAGTTCATCCCCTAACACTTAAACTCTATCATCCACTTTCATCATCTCGAAAGTTGGAATACTTTGTAATAATAAATAATGCCCATGTTTCAAGGACAATGTGAAGATTAAATTAAGAGAAGCAAAAGAAAGGTATTCTGTGAACTCTACATTATTTCCATTGTAGGAGTGTTTAGATATTATAAGATACACAAAGGACAAATCTTACTTGGCAGCTGTCTTATATATCCAAATAAATTTATTTATTATGTATTTATTGAGGGATTTATAGTCCCTTGAGGATTTCATTGTGAGAGTGCTGCTTTTGAATTTTTGTTTGTTCTTCCCCACCTTCCTCTCTGGTTAGTTGAATTCTCCATAGACAAATAATGTCCTTGTCTGGGTAGTCAAGATGCATTTGAGTTCTCTAGGGATTTCTATCATATGGATTCAGTGCTTAGGGACATTCAACCTAAAAATAAGAATATTTCTTAACAAGAGAGTTATTTCCTCAAGCTTCCTCTTTAGAAATGATGGCTGTCTTAAGGTCTACCATGCATTATTACTTTTCTTCCTATATGTTTTTCTATGTTTTGGGTCCATTTTCTCAGCCTAATGAGATTGCAATCACCTCTAATGTTACTTTTATGTCTGATACATTGGTCTCTACAATGTTCTGATTTTCTTTGGTGACAATTAAACTATAGCAGTAAAATTAAGTGTTTTAGTTTAAACTGGGACAGGTGAGAGTTTAATTGATGGAAATTATATTTGTGTCATTGTGAAATGAATTACATACATGAAGATCTATTTCAGAAATAACCATCTATTGTAGAAAGGAATTTTGAGGCAGTACTCTTCAAATATGACTGAAAAATACTCAAAGACAATAAAATATATACTTAATTGAATAAAATTTTCTTTTTTTGTTGTTTAATGTTAGAAGGTTTATTATATAGCCTTTATCACATTTAAGTAATGTACTCTCGTAAAACTATTAACAATATATCTTAGGACAATGACATGAATTATATGTGGATATTTGAATGGGGGAAATTCAATAGTTATTTAATTTAAACAAACTGCAGAGAAATGCATAGTACTTGCTGTAGAGTAACAAATCATATCCAGTCATATCTAGAGATATTTACCTATCTATCTATCTATCTTATTTATTTTTAATTTTGAGAGAGAGAAAGCATAGGCAGGAGAGATGGGTAGAGGAAGAGAAAGAGAGAATCTTAAGGAGGCTCCATGCTCAGTGCAGAGTCTAACCCGGGGCTCGATCTCACAACCCTGGGATCATGGCCTGAGCTGAAATCAAAAGTCCAACCCTCAACTGACCAAGTCACCCAGGCACCCCCAGAGACCATTATTTAAAAGTTATCATACCATGTGGATCCCTTTTGCTTTTGTATTTTTTTGTCACAAAACTCTAAGTTTCATGGCAGATAGTAGAAAATGATTATACTGAAGAATAAGAAGACATTGAAATTGATAATAATATACATTTACAAATTTGCTTATAATAAGTAAAAATGAGTGTAAGATATCCAATTTTACCTAGTTATACTGGAGTCTCTTGGAATAGGTGCTCTCAGTTGTTCACATTTAATCCAAAAACTAACAAGAATTGATTGGTCACTGAGTTCATGCTGGACCAGAGAATTTACTGTAAGAACTTAGTTTTGAAATAAAGCTAGCAAGAAATGCTTTTGAGAAATTAAAAAAATATATTTTTTGACAGCTTTTCTTTGAGAAATGAGAATATCTATTATCAAGTGACAGAAGTGAAATATTCTGCCTAATCAGACAGATCATTACTTATAATTGTTCATAAAATTTTAATTTGACTATATTTATACAGAAAGTTTTTTTTCTCCTAGTAATACTCTGACTTAAAAGGAAATTTGCATCTTAAGTGTGAAAAAAAGGTCCACATACTTTTGGACTGCATCAACTGAAATCCCAACATTTAATTTTATTACATTTTCAGGTTAATAACTTTGTTAAGCTGTAATTTTTCATGTATTCCTTTGCTATTTTTAATGTACCAATGTTTTTCTGAATACTGTGTAAAACACTGTATGGGACTATACAGATATTGAAATTAACTATATGTGATATATCTTTAAGGAACTCAGTACCAGCAGAGAGGTGGTGGCTCTTTTCAATAACCATCTATATTAGTTGACTATCATATGTTTAGGAAACAATAGTAAAAGAGGAGATGGTGACAGGAAATATACATAAATCTTCTGATGAATTTTGTTGTAACTCTCATAAGCTACTGAATAATAATAAAAACTAGTAAATATAAAATAAGTTAATCTATGGAACAAGATCATAATCATGATGGAATAGAATGAAATCAATGTACCATTAAACTTTCAACAAATGGTGCTGGAAAAATTAGACAAGCATATGCAAAAACTGAACCTTGACCTTTATCACATACTATATTAAAAATTACCATAAAAGACCAGGTAGCACAGACTTAGATTTAGAAGTTAAAACTATAAACTTCATAGAAGAAACACAGGATAAAATCTCCATGTACCTAATATAAACATTTTTATTAGATACATAAACATAAAGATTTATTAGATACATAAATAAAAGCATGATCCATAAAAGAAAAAAAATTAGCCTTCATCAAAGGCAAAAATTCTATTCATCAAAAGATATTGCTAAGAGACTAAAAAGGCAAATCCCAGGTTAGGAGACAATATTTGCACAACTCATATCGATAAGAGGCTTCTCTGCAGAATATATAGATCTGACAATACACAGTGCTGGGGAAGATGCTGAGCAAGCAGAATTCTTGCACACTGTTGGTGTGAATATTAAATGGCACAGCCACATTAGAAAACAGTCTGGCAGTTTCTCATAAAGTTAAGCATGCATTTACCATAAACTCCAGCAACCCCACTGCTGGGTATTTAATCAAAAGAAAGGAAAAGATGTGATCATCCAAAAACTTGTATATGAATGTTTGTAGAAAACCCAAAACAACTCAAGTTCGTTCCCTGGTGAGTGGATAAACTATGTACATCCATAGAATGGAATACTACTCAGAAAAAAAAAAAAAAAAAAAAGAACAGACTGATACTCAACAACATAGATGGATTTCAAATGACTTCCATTAAATGAAAGAAGCCAGAAACATAAGTATATGATTCCATTTATATGACATTCTGGAAAAGGCAAAAATATGTAAATTAGTAGTTGCCAGAGGCTGCAGATGGGAAGCTATTGATGATAACAGGGCAGAGGCAATTTTTTCGATGATGGAAATGCTCTATAGTTTCATTGCAGAAGGTGATTACATAACTTTATGCATTTTCCAAAACCCATAGAACTGTAGATTTAAAGGTGTGAACTTTACTGTATGTAAATTATTCCTCAATAAACTGACTCCTATCTCTTCAGAAACAACCATATTTCGTTATCACTGGTGTATCTAGGGATAGAACTAATTATTTTGATAACTTGTGAACTATAACACTTGGAAACCAAATAATACCAAATAAATAGTTGTTGACAGGGAAGTTTCTCTCCATGGACCTACTTCAGCTAATAAACAGAAAAAGGAATGATAGACTAACACTATTTTGCAACCTTTGGTAGATCTAGTCATCGGTCATCAATGCTTCTAAACATCGTATACAGAGAGAGACACCAAATATAATTGCTTCCTAAAAAATACATATCCTCTAGGCAGTGGTATTGCCAAAAAGAAAAACAAACAAACAAAGAAACAAATCTTGAAATCTAATGAACCCTTTATATGCTACTATCTAATTTATGGGAAATATAGAGGAGAGAAGAATACATTAAAATATACCTTGTAGATACGATTGGCAAAATCCAGACTGCCAATTTGGAAATTCTATAGTATTTCCAAAGTAAACTATAAAGAAAAGGGGAAGAAAAAGAATGGACAGAAACTATAGCTTAAAAGAGACATAAAGGATACACTTTAATGTGTGAAACTTGTTTGGATCCTGATTTGGACATACTAATGAAAAAAAAAAGATGCTTAAGAGACAATGGATATTTGATCACTGTCTACATATTTCATGACAAGATAGCCATTTTTTAAAAAGTGATAATAATGTAATAGTATATCAAGATTTGTTTTGTTTTGTTTTCATTTGGGGATAGACACTGGGTTAGCCATAAATGAAATTATATGATTGATGTTCTGGATACGCTTCAAAACAATTTGGAAATGGGGAACTAAGTCTAGGATACAGAAAAAAAATAAGATTGGCCGTGAACTGATAAGTGTTGAAGCTAAGTGATGATGGTTCTAAAGTTTCCTTTATATTATCCTTTCTCCTTTTGTATATGTTTTACAATTTCTGTAATGAAATATAAAAAAGCAAAGAGAAGAAAGAAAAAGAAAAGAAGTAATACAGGAAGTGAACAGGAAAAGATGGAAAAAAAGAACAAAAATGCTCCCGCTGATGCCACAAAAATATCACACTTCATAGATTACAGAACATCTTCACATTCAGTGTTTCAGGCCAAGGAGAAGACCTAGCTCTCAGCTTGTGTCCTAACTGTTTCTCTGCCAGGCACAAGATATCTGCATAGCTTGAGACCCAGGCCAGCGTGACACATATAAAGGATACTCAATAAACATTCATTTACAGAGTAAAAAATGAAAGTACAAAGGGAGAGACTAAATTTAAGTAAATATGAGAACAATCCTTTTTCTAAGACAGATAAGAAGTGAATGAACACATGTAAAGTTTGAGGTAGTTGCGAAGAGTGGTTCACTGATCTGCCCAGTCTGGAAATGGTGGTCCTCTGTAGTTGGGAGGGAGGTGTGTGGGGGCCTGCGAGTGCAACAGGGAGCTTGGGAGGAGTGTAGACATTTGCTGTGGGCAATGGGCTGTGGAGTTACTGGGAACATCCCAGGAGGAAATAGAAATTTACCAGTGTTGAGGCTCTTTAAAGTTTTTAGGTTTGTCTTATTCATAAAGGCTCTCACCTCCCAGAACAGGTTCTACCACTCTATACTTTTTCGCAGCTCATTTTACTTATGTGTCTACCAGTGTTGGGGGGTGCCTTTTTTTTTTTTTTTCTGACTATCCTTCCGTGCCAACAAACAAGTTTCAATTTTTTAAATAAAACTTTGGATGAGTCCCTTGCCAAGGATACAGTTGTTAAATCTGTACCAGATATTGTTAAGAAGCTGTGGGAAAAGACAGCAGCATACTGACTGAAGATGGCAAGAGATGACTGCATGGACAATTGTGCAGATATTTCGACTGGAGGTTAGGTTTGTTCCATGTATCAACCATGTAAAAAAAATAATGCATTTGGGAGGAAACAAGTAAAGAAAATAAAACAGAAACAAAGCAAACCTTAAAAGCCCAGTGGAGTCTGGTAATTTCTATTATTTCAATCTGGAATGGCACATAAGTTATCCTGAAGGGACACAAGGCTATTTGGGGGTAGTAGTTACAGTATAGGCTTTGGAGTTGGGCAGATAAGGTCCTATTGCTCCATCTACCAGCAGCACAGTACGGGGCAAGTCATTTAGATTGTTTGAGCCCTTGTTTCCTTACCCAAACATGAAAGCTACTGCAAATCAATGGGGGGAAAAACTGGGAGGCTGGGAAATAATCCATATTCCAAATCACCTCTATCTCTTGCAAGGCAAATGGGACCATTTCACAATAGCAAAGGCAGCACTGAAATGATATATGACTGGTATTTGAGTGTCAGTCTAACATCCATGTCAATTTGGATTAAATGTTCCTTGGACTCCGTTCTCATTTTTTTAAGGATCAAATATTAGATATAGAATTTATGGATTTCACCTATAAATTTCCTCGTTTATAAAATGAGGATTACTGTGAGGATTAACATAGTTAAAAAGGCACTAATATCGTGTACCCAGTGTGCATACTTCAATCCTTAATAGATGTTATTGTAAATATCATGACATGCCTGCTGCTGCCAGCCTTATCCAGTTTAGTAGATTTTGTATCCATAAGTGATTACAAGGACATCAAGAAGAGCTTGGACAACTTTTTCTTGAAGAAATTTCTCCAACTCTTTCTGATATTCCTTTCACGTGAGACTAGGCCTTCCCATCCAAAAGCTAAGAGGTAACACAGGGATACATAAGTAACTCATTAATGGATCTTTCCATGAGAGCAAATTTTGATGAGGAAAGAGAGGGTGCAAAGATTGGGGATACTCTGCCCTTAAAAGGGTGACAGCCCCTTCTCCCTGCTCCCCAGAGAAGAAGATAGGGATGGAATGACTATTTAGGGAAGCTTGTTGCCTAGTCACTGGTGAAGTCGATGCATTTTCAAAGATTGGTGAAGAGCCATTAACTGATTAACTGACTGGGATTATTTTAGCTGCTATTTCAGCAGACCGAGCCAAGAACTACCCAGATGCACCTTGTCTATTGTGCCCTTTCTGTGATGTAGGCACTCTTCCTTGACTCTGATGAGAGAACAGAAAGGCATCAGCAGAAATCCTGGAAACTAGTTTTCAAATGATGTGTTAAAACTTGCAGACTGACAGATTAGAGCAAGAAGTAAAAAAGAAAAACATCTCCCACCCAGGTTTGTCCCACATTTAAACTCTTGGAGCTGGACTAACTTTGAAACAGATTTAGGTCCACATGCAACCAAGACGTCAATCAGAAAATATTTCACCAACTCGTGGAATCCGATTCTAAGAGGAGATAAAGCAGATTTGGCACTACCCTTGTCAATTCCTATTTCATGAATATTGATTAGGTGCCTGATTGAAATTCCTTTCCCTATAACAACTACACATCCTACGTAAAGGTGATAATAACTGTAGGAAGATATAGAATTTTTTTTCCTCTTTAAAGAAAGGGCAGAATTGCTAAAAAATATATACCGCTAATTAGTTGGATAAAATTACAGATTCATCAGAGTTAAAATGTTCTCTACCAGTAGAAAATGCAATTCACCATATGGTATTGGAAATATGCAAGAAAGGATTTTCTTGTGCTATTTTCTGCAGTTGGGAGTTTGGCCTTAGATTATTTGTGGGTTTCCAAGTATTTGAATTATGCAAGCTGGTTGACTGAGTGGCCTCAAGCATTCAGGAGACAAGCTTTTTCAGCTCATAATAAAAAATGAGTTTCTTTGCAAATGTATACCGAAATCTGCAGTTTCAATTTTCAGCAATTTTGGGGAATGTAAGAAACTTTCTTCTGTTAAATTTATATGCTTAGAGTTGCTTAACATGGAGATTACCTGAGGCAAAAAAAAGAGAAAGAGAAAGAGAGAGCAACATGAAGATAGAAATCTTGAAAATGGTCTTCAAATTAAGAAATAAACTTAAGAATAATGCCAGATAAACCTATTTTGGGTGTTTATCTTGTTATAATTTTAAGCATCTGTCTTTAAGTCTGAAATTAGCAAATGCCTAATGCAGAGAATAACTGATGAACAGAGCTATAGACATTGAAAATATTCCAAGAACACTTAGCATTTCTCAGTGAAGGCCTATTCTATTTTGTAACCTATCAAAAGTTAAAATAGGGAATGATGAGTGGAAATGTATTTCCTCATCTCTTACTGTTATTTCTACAAAGTCTACATTTAAAATATTCATCTCTAGTCTTGCTCTGAAATAGCATTTCCTACATCAGAGTCTTATATTTCTGACTTAAAGTTCTTAAAGCTCTTTGTTTGTCTTGCTATATGAAACATTCCCTTAGGTAATTGCTCTCAGTAAAAACCCTGTCCTCTACTTTTTAGTGTACTTTTTATTTATTTAAAAATTTTTAATGTTTATTTATTTTTGAGAGTGGGGAGGGGCAGAGAGAGAGGGAGACGCTGAATCCAAAGCCCAACATGGGGCTCAAAGTCAGGAACCATGAGGTAATGAACTGAGCCAAAGCCGGACACTTAACCAACTGAGCCACCCAGGCACCCCTTTTTACTTTACTTTTAATCAAGGCTGAATGAAAGAAATGATGACATAACAGTCTCTCAAAAAGTCATAGAATTTTCCCTGAGTATGACTTCAGTTTAATATTATTTAAGGCTCATTAGCTTTAATGTGACAGAAAATTCAACCCAAAATGTTTTAAGCAAAAAGCCCAACTTTGCCTTATGTAACTGTTAAGTTCCAAGGGTGGTGTTGCATTCAAGGGACCCTGACTGGGCCCAAAGTCTTCTGAGAGAACCTAGTCTGTTCTTTGTTACTCTTCCGGTCACTTCTTTATGTGAACTCTCTTACACTGTCCGTGGTGACAGATGGTCCCACCAACTCTAGTCTATATCCACTTCACTCACGTCCTGTAGGAAGAATGTGTGCTTTTATGTCAGGAGTTTCAGCAAAAGTCTTCTTGGTCTTTGGGTTTTTGACTGGGTCATATGGACACCCTTGAAACAACTGCTGTGGCCGAGAGAACATGAAGCATGGATGGGTTCAGATCAACTAGGGTCCAGTTCTGGGGTTATGGTTGAGGTCACTTTCTTTAGAAGTCCTTGGCTAACAACATGTGAGTGGTGACAATCACCAGACGAAATATATATTCAATTGCCAAAAGAACATAGATATTCATGAAGGCTGTATCTTATACATTTTTATAAGCCATATTTTAATTATATTACTTCAATATGTTCTGTACTTTTGGTTTTGGTTTGTCATAATGCAAAGACTATTTATAAAGAGTTTTAAAATATCCAAGTGGTGGTGTACAATAGTCTGCTTAGATTGCCATAACAAAATACCACAGACTGAGTGGTTTTAAACAACAGAAATTAATTTTTGTATGATTCTGGAGATTGGAAATAGAAGATCAGGGTGCCAAGGGGTTAGTAGCTGTGAAGGCTCTCGTCTCGTCTTGGGTGGCAACTGGCCACCTTATCTCTTGTGCTCTCATGGTTTTTCCTTGGTGTATGTCGTACATGTGAAGAGAACAAGAGAGGTCTATGGTGTCTCTTCTTATAAGGACACTAATCCTATTAGATCAGGACCCCATCCTTCTGACCTCATTTAACCTTAACTCTTTCCTTAAAGGCCTCATCTCCAAATATAGCCACATTGAGGGGTTAGGGCTTTCGCATATAAATTGGTGGGGGCATAAACATTCAAACCAAAATATAGTTTTTTTTGTTTATTTTTGTTATTAATAATTTTTTGATTTTTTTGCAGGCTAAACAGTGTGGGGGTCAAAAAGACAAATTCTAGAGTCGCCTTACTTTGATCCACTACTTCCAACTTGTGAATTTCACTTCAGCATTTCACTTCATACCCCTTGTGTTCCAGTTCCCTTAACTACAAAATGACGGGGTACTGGGTTAGTAAGGGGAAGGGTGACATAAAGGGGATCAAGAAGACACCTATCATGATGAGCAGTGAGTGCAGAAGTGTTGTACACCTGAAACTAATATAACACTGTATGTTAATCATACGTCAATAAAAAATGAGAACAGTACTTACCTCATTGGGTTTTAGGGGATGAATGCATACTTAAAACTGTTTCTGGCCCGCAGAAAATGATTAATAAATGTTATTTTTTTTTCTTTTTCTCCTTTTCTTTCCTTTTCTTTCTTTTCTTCCTCCTCCTCTTCCTCCTTCTTATTGGTAATGTTTATAATGTTTGATAACTATTCAAAGAAAAGTGTATTCTTTTACCAATGATGTTTTAAATAAGGATCAACTAACTCACCCTTATTAATTATATTTTTAAAGACATTAGATCTATGAATTTTGGTAGTTTTGCTGTATATATTTTGATTCTATTTTGTTTTGCACCTGAAGTACTATGTCAGTTTGAGAAAATAAGAAAAGTTAACCGCAGGCCAATATCCCATTCTTTCTTCTCTCAGGGATGCTCAGAACGAAAGAAACATCCTGTGAAATCTTCTTTATGCATGCTGATAATCAGATCTGATTCACACTGTAATGCTAATACTAGTGAAAATGTAACAAAGTTATTATCTATGAAACAATTTTAAGTGGATATAATTGGTGTGGTATGCCAAATAATGGTTCTCTGATGATGTCTATGCCTTAATATCTGGAATCTGTCATAGGTTATTGGTACATGAGAAAAGAGACTTTGCACACATAATTAAGGTAATAGACTTAAGACTGGCAATTATCCTGGATTACTTAGGTGGGCCCAATCTAATTGCAAGACCCCTTAAAATCAGAACTGAAATGGCTGAAATCAGCTGCAACAGAAAGAGGTAGAAATGATGTTATAGAAGGAAAGTTAGGGAAATTCCAAAATGTAAGAAAAATATTATGCATCATTGCTAGAGTTCTGAAAGATGGAGGCTGTATGTGGGAACTAGAGAGCTGCCTCTGATAGCTAAGGGACACCCTTGTGTGACAGTCAGTAAAGAAATGGGATCCTTTGTCCTACAACTACAACCAACTAAACTTGATCAACAATCTTAGTTTGCTTGGGAGGGATTCTTCCCCAGAGCCTTAAATCAGGAATGTATCTATATGACACATTGATTTTAGTCTTGTACGACACTGAGTTCTGACTTAGAGACACTGTAATATAATCCATTTGTATTGTTTGAAACTGATATCTGTGCGGTAATTTGTCCTGGCAGCAATAGAAAACTAACATGCCTGGTTTGCCTATGTTACTTAATTTTAAACACATACAGAATTGTGGGAGCATAGCTGGGTGGAAAATGGAATATAAGAACTGAGAAGTTTCATAAACAAAATAACATCTCCACATATATTTCTCAAAAAGCTTTCAGACTAACTCTGCAATCAGAACGTGGGATAATCAGAAGGAAGGACTTTAAATGAGTACTGAATCTAACAGGTTCAGACATCTCCTAGGAAAGAAGGTTTGCCTGTGCCTTGTACTAGCTGTATCTTTTTATTAGTAAAATTGGGTATTAGAAATAGTTATGATTCGTGTGAATCTGATTTGACAATTAAACCATTTATGGTGCCATGCAACTATCACCTCTTTCCCAATAGCTGTTGTCATTTGTATCATATGAGTACGTGTTACATAAATTCATATTCATTTTGTTAATATTTAAACCTCAGTTTTTATTCCTGTTAATTTTATTATCAATATTTTTCAGATGTCTTTATCCATCCCTTTATTATTGACATTTCCATGTCTCTATTTTCAGATGTCTCATGTTGCCTAGAGTTGATTTGTTTTTGAACGCGATAGTGTCTTTTTCTATTATTATGTGGTTTTTATTGTCTACGTTTATGTATAATAAATATATTTTGCCTAATACCTGCCATCCAATTTGTTTTCAGTTTTAGTATTTCCTTGCTATTGCATTGTTTTGAGTCTGTAAATGTATTGTCATTGCTTTACATTTTGTTTCCCTCTCCTTAAGAAAAATGTGAGGTTTACAGTTATTTTTAGGCATTTAGTTTTGTAATTTTAAGTAAAATATGCAAGCCATTATGTACTGGATCTTTTTATTCTAAAATTGAAACAGTGACTATAGACTCTGCAAGGCAAGATG
Source organism: Paguma larvata (assembly GCA_030068075.1). Classification (NCBI taxonomy): domain Eukaryota; kingdom Metazoa; phylum Chordata; class Mammalia; order Carnivora; family Viverridae; genus Paguma; species Paguma larvata. The sequence goes on along the minus strand of CM057831.1, from coordinate 41,113,108 downwards.
AAAGAATTTTCTCATGATATGATATTATGAAGTATATTTGGCATAAAAATTATTTTACTAGAGATGTAATCTGAGTAGAATCTCTCAACTTTCATATTTATTATTAATGTCAGTTTACTGCAAGTTATTTTTCTAAAAAAAATCAAGTGAGAAGAGTTTGCAAGGCAATCATATGACATGGAGTTTCCATTGCCAATACACTGACATAATACTTCTTTTCTTATCACTAAGCAAGAAGCAATAACAATATGATACTATGTGAGTTGGCTTCTTTTCAATGATCAAATGAGAGACAGATTCAGAATTCACTTTGGCATTAATGAAATGTTTCTAGACTATACGAACAGACTGGACTGACGTTCATGATTCTTGGTTTCTCAAGGATCAATCTCTCAGGTGATGAGTTATCAGAAAATGTAAATACCTGGGCAAAATTATGATCTACAAATCCACTGCCAGAATGTTGTCTTTAAGGAAGTAGTTTATATAATGTTTTTATAGACTCCACCTGCTGAGTTTAGGGATTCCAAAGGAGGACACTATAATTTAATAAAAGTAACATTTCAGAGAAAGTCTAAATAAAATTCCAAAACACAGATGCTGCTTAGAAACCTTCACTGTTTCCTCATTGCCTATAAAAATTTAAATCTTTAATGTATTTGTAAGATTCAGAAGATGTGGTCTGTTTCAGTCACATTCCCAATTATCCCCATGTACGTATTTTTGAGTTCCACCACATCAAACACCCTACCATTCCCTGTAATACATTTTCATACCTCTCTATCCACACCATCTCCTTGGTGTAGAATGCCCTTTTCTTCAATCCTCCAAGTGGAGAAGGCCTATAATTCTTTAACAGCCAACGCTATGAAATCTTCCTGCCTTTTACTCAAAATTAATTCATTTCTTTCTTTTATGTATTCATATCATCTTTTATACAATTTTTTTATGCACATATGGATTCTGTTTCCCTAATCGTAATATAGACCAAAAGTGTGTGTAGTTCCTGTGGGTCTCCATCACAACCAAATCTTTGATATGTATTACTTATTTAACTTACGTTGAATAAATGAATGTATTTATTGTGTTAGCACTCTTCACTGTTCTGTGTCTTAGTAACTTGAACTTTTTTGATTTTATCAATTTGCTCCATTGGTTTCTGAAATCTACACCGTTTGTCTGATTAATGAATGGATAGTAAGAGGAGTTTTAAGTCTGTATTTTTACTCTCTATCGTCTTCACTGCAGGTGTCATTGTAGATAAGCTGTGACCTGCTACTGAAGGCCGAGGCTATGTTGCATGGCCCTCTGCTATAGGTACTTCTTTGGCCTCCAGTATCTACACCTTCTGTCTACTTTATCATGCTCAGCGGCAAAATATCCATCCTGCTGTGGCTAGCTGAGAACACCACACCTCTTCTTAATGCTCATGAATTTGTGAATAGTCTCTTTATTATACCCAGTTACCCCATTTTAAGTGTGCTCTCACTTTCTTGTTTAGATCTGGATTCATACAGTAATTGATACAAGGAGTTGTCTCAAGAAATGGACCTTTACAATGGGTTTGTAATAACATCTTGCTGAAGCACAATGGGGTCCTAGAAGTCTGTGCCTCATGAAGGTGTCACAATTATGGAGCTATCACCAGTGGTGGCATGAGGTGCAGTGCAGATAGAGAGCAGGGTGTTAGGATATCAATTGGCTATGGTACTTACTAAACTTGGCAACCTCAGTGGTTACAAAGACTACTGTACTAGAGCTAATGCTGAAAACATAAGAGCACACAGGAGACAAAAAATAAGTAGAAGACTTCCATTGCCCAACTCAGAAAATGCAAATGGAAACTTAAAAAAAAAACTCTCAGGGTGCCTGGGTGGTTCAGTTGGTTAAGCACCCAACTCTTGATAGTGGTTCAGGTCATGATCTCAGGGTTTGTGGGTTCTAGCCCACAATAGGCTCTGTGCTGACAGTGCAGAGTCTGCTTGGGATTCTATCTCTCCCTCTCTCTCAAAATACATAAACATTAAAATAAATAAATAATCTGTTATGGCAGCTTTGAAGGAGTCTCTGACCTCCTACAGTCACAAGATAGATATGAGAGAAGATAAAGCATAGGGCCTGACAGAGTTCAAACATTAATGAAATAATCTCCCAGTGATGTCTCTTATGTTAAGGTTAAATTGTTGATATGGAACCAGTGAGACCCTGAGAAATGGTAAATGCATAGTTTTGCCACCACAGATGAGACTGACAAATTTTAAGTCACAAAATGTAAAGAACTTTCCTTGCTAGGGAAAGCAACACTTCCCTCCTTAACATGCTAAAAAGAAAAAAAAATTGTTAAAAGAAAGAAGACAAAAAAGCAGTTTGAGTGAACTAGTTTTTCCAATCTCATAATAGCCTGTCAAGAATTTTATCTGAGCTGGTTACTTCACAATAGCATACACATACTTCTCAGGATGTCTGGCTTTCCACACATGAAAGTTAGAGCCAACATAGTTCAGAGTGATACACAAGGCCTGGAATGCAAAGAGATACACTATACACTGAAAGACTTTTAGGACCTTACCAGTTTATATCACTAGAAGTCCAGGAGGCATATATGTGAATGGATTTTTAAAGGCTGTTAGACCAAGGAATAGGAAATACAGGGCTAGATCAGGCTGACATAATTGAAACTGGTACACATACCCAGGTGCGTTAGCATCCTTAAAACCTCTGTGAAGGCTGTGCTTTGTGGTGCAGAGATGTTTGCAGAGGCTGATACCATGGAACTGGGCTTCTGATTTCACTAGGAATAACAGGATTTGAGAAAAGAGAGGCCAGATGTTATCACCTAACTCTAAGGGATAGGTGGGCATAGTTACCACAATACTCTGCATTGAACAGGTAACTAGAATGTTTCACCCATAAAGATCTGCCACATTGTCTAATTGATCATACTGTCTTTAGGAATGAAATTAATAAGCAGATAACTAATGCGCTCCTTGATATATATGTACACAGACAGCTAATTCTGGCTGTACTCATTATTTGTGTGGTAGTTATATTTCATAAAGCTACCATAACACTGAATAAGGAAACACTGACTACTGCTCCAAGGGGAAATACAAGGTTAGGTTTCTACAAGCCTCTGTTCACAACAGTTTCATTAATCAATCAATATATAAACTTGTTTCATGTGTGTTTTGTTTAAATACACTTTAATATATATTGAGTCATTATTAACATTGAATTCATGGCCAGTATCACCATAATTCATATATGTATGAAACTTCTCTAATACATGTATTTTCTTTATAAGCCTTATTGTGGCTTATAATGCTATTTAGCTCTATATTTGGGACACATTTTAAACAGTAAAATCATCTACAAAAAGCATAAAAATGGAGAAAATGTGACATTAAATAACTGTCAAAGGACACTTGTTTACTTGTGAGGTGAAACACGAAGGCAGGGAATCACCTTGTTCAAACTCAGCTAGGAACATAGACTTCATGTGATTTAAGATTTTCCCCACTCGGCCCATGTTTATAAATTGCTGAAAAAGTCAGTGAGTACTGACTTCATAGTTACAAACAAATCTTAGCAAGTAGATGAATTCAAAAGTATGGAATCTGTGAATAATGAGACTTGATTAGTTTATGTGCACACACGTGCATGTGCGCGCACACGTTGTTTTAGGTCTTATGGGAAAAATTATCATTCATTTTGCCATAGAGGGGATTCAGTCTCCTTCCCACATCTTGAAATTAAGGTGTTTCATATACAGGAAGCCATCAGTTGAGATGGAAGATAGGTCCATTTGAAGAAAATCACTGTAAGCTATGACTCTTCACATAATCTTTCCCCAGAAGAGTCTGTAGTCATTTACCAGAGTGGTTATGCACTTACAAAATTCTAGAATTAAGTGAAATCTCTAGAGTTTTCAGGGCTTACTAGATACTAGTTTTTAATCTTTGAAAATTCTCAATGCTACTGTGATCAACCAGCATTTACTAATGCCTTAAAAGGTCAAGTGATGAGTCCTGGACCACATTTGTCCTACAGTTGGTTCAGTGTGACTGTGAATGCATTCTGTGGTTATTTTTTCATTTCTAGAACTCCTATAAGGAACAGACATATAGGATAATTGGAACGACCCCTACACTGGTTTCCTGGCCCACGTAGTAAGGGCTATTATGACATAAAGGCCAAGTGGAAGCACCTGGAATCATTCCGCCTCTTACAAAGCAGTAAAGAAATAGCTTAACTGTGGCGGGATATATTTTATTTTATGCTACCTTCAAAGATTTGAAAGATGTAGACTGGAGAATTCTTCAACATTCACATTCCACTCACCTTCAGAATAACCAGATTTTCACAAAATTAATCATATAGTGATGCTAATTGCAGCTGTGCTCCTAGATGTGATTTTGTTACTGAAACAAACCAATAAATCTACTGGCACCTGGAATACATGTATTGATCTAGTAAATGCCACCCCTCCCCCATCTATCAACAAACATAATCAGAACCAGTTTCCCTTTACACAGCAAAAACAAAAATATTTCACATTGTTTCAAGACCATGTCAACATTCATTTTCTCTGTCATAACAAATTCCAGAGGGATCTTGATCACTTTGATATTTCACCAAAAATTATGCTAATCCATTATACTGATGACAGTAATTGAACCTGATGAGTAGAAAATAGTAACCACCTAGTTGCATTAATAATAAAAATGGATGTCTGAGGATAGATGTAACCTACAGAAGTTTAGGAGCTTGCTACGTTGCTATAATTTATAGAGGTCTGGTAGCCTGGTACACATTTGCTTATTTATCTTAAAATAAATAAATAGATAAATAAATATCTTAAAATGTGTCACTCTGATGAACTTGCTACCTCTAAGCATAGTGGAGGAGGAAAATTTCTTTGGCACACCTTTTTGGATTTTGGAAGCAATATACATCATATTGGTGTTTTGTTGTGCTTCATTATCCTGGTCACCTGAAAGACTGCTAGTTTTGAGGGTGGGGGGAGCAGGAAAGAGGTTTTAATCAGGTCAAGACCTGATGCGAATTGCACAACCACTTGGACTTCATGACTCAGCACACCTAATGAAATTGGAAGTCCCTATACCTGAAAGAAATGCTGTATGCAGCATTCAGCAAGCCAGAACGGGAGAATCATGGTGCAGATCTCCAGGCTTTCCATCCAAGGCTATTATTTCTTTGGCCAATAACTATATTCCTTTTGAAAATCAGTTTGTGGCTTAATACTGAGCCCTCACAGACACTGAAAGCCTATTTAGAGGACACAAGAGACTATATTACCTGAGTCATCCATCATATGCTAAGCATTATCCTATCTACTGAATAATAAAATTGGATGTATGCAGTAGCACTCCCCCGTAAATTAGAAAATAGTTTAGGCCCCAGCAAGTGCTGAAAGCACAAATAAACTACTTAAGTAGGGGGCTCGGACTCTCATATAGCTTTGCAGCTTTTAACTTAGCACATATCTATTGCATCAACTTCTGCAATGCCAGCACCCACTGGATGTGGATGGCCTCTGAACTCCCTACCTACTTAGGGTTCAAGGCAACCTTTAAGTCATATGCCTATATTTACTTTGTATGAAGGAGAGATAGCCCAAGACTAATCTATACCAATTCATCAGAAGTTTGAGAGATTGGCTACTTAGAACAGGATTAGAATATTGTGTTAGGGTTCCCCTGGAAAACAGAACGAATAAAGTATAGATAGATGATATAGATACAGATACAGATACAGAGAAGAATTTTTATAGGAACTGGCTTACATGGTTATGGAGGCCAAGAAGTCCCACGGTCTGGTGTCTGCAGGTTGGAGAATGGGAAAGGCAGTGGTATATTTCAGTCCAAGTCTGAAGGCATGAGAACCAGGGGAGTCTGCTGTTGCAAAATCTAGAGTCCAAAGGTCCAGGAGTTCTAGGACAGGAAAATATTAATGTCTCAGCTCAAGAAGAAAAAGAGGGAATTGGTCCTCTTTCCTTTTATTCCATTTAGGCCTTCAACAGATTAGGTGATCCACACCCACACAGGTGAGGGCTAATATCTCTATTCAGTCTACTGAATCAAATGCTAGTCTCTTCCAGAAACACCCTCATAGACATACCCAAAAATAATATTTTACTAGCTATCAGGACATGGCTAAGCCTAGTCAAGATGATACATAAAATTAACTACCACAAATATGTTGACGATTGCCTTGAAATAGCCACAGTGTCAAGGTAATTCACATTACCTTATATTACCTACTATAAATGCCTATTTCCACACAAAAGGGTCTCAGCAATTAGATGGACAAGATGACCTATCTTGTGGATGTCAAAGTACTTCTCTTCTAGCCACACCGGTGGCCTGGTTAAAAAGTTCTATGATAACAGAGATTAGACTGACAACATGGAATTCCCCTTACTAAGGGCGATCTGATTTTCAACACTGTTGAGTGCTCAACGTATCAACAGTAGTAGCCTATGCTGAAGCCTCATCATTCCCTGGAGGAAATAGTGGCCAAAAGGCAGATTATTTGATCCCATTTTTTCTCAGGTGGGGGATAGGAGGAGACAGAACCCAATGTTCTCAAGAATAGGCATATATTCTCTTTATATGGAATTTCCTTACTATCCTCTATAGTTTTGCCAGCACCATCATTTGAGGACTTACAAAATGCCTTATCCGTTGTCATGATATTCCACACAATAGTGCCTTTGACCACTTGTTAGGTAACCACCACCCTTGCCCATTAAAGCCTATTGGTGCTAATGGCTCTCAGCCGTTGCTATCTGAAGGGGATACTTCATCACACCTTATTCAATTTTCTAGCTGCACCTATAGTTTTATACATAGTTCTATGTCATACACTGCACACCTTATTTTGATTAGGTGTGGCAGTTCCATTCTTCCAGGACCATAACTGATCCATTTATCAATATTTATAAAGTGAAATTAGCAAGCAATTACAAGTTGGAGTTTCTTCAGGGTGATTTTGTTATACAACTCTAACAATTTTTCAAATCTTTGAGCTCAAATGAAAATTTGACAGAGTAATAGGAAATTAGAATAAAGCCTTAGTTATGGTGTAATTTTTTGGTCTTTTTCCATTTCAGTTTTTTTATTTTTTACTCATTTAGAAGGAAAGAATGCACCACTAATAAGAACTAAGGAGAAGAGAACTTCTGAGTATGACTGAGTGGTTTGCTCAGCATACTAGGTCATCTGTTTTATTCTCTCCTTTTTTTCTATCCTAATTATTCTACTCTTCATTTAAAAACCATTTTATTTCCCCCACATACCCTCAATCCATTGACATTGCCTACATTTGCTGATAACATCAACCTTTTGGACCTAGTGATTGATTTCCATGAACCCTGTTGTAGCATTTTGAGTTTTGGAGGGACTTGATTCCTGGTCTAGAAAGAGGAGATGCTAGGTCAGTCTGACCACAAAGGAGAAAAAGAAGGCAACTGGTGTTTTACTTAAGTCACTGTCTTCTTTTAACATTAGGGCTTTTAAAGCATAACTTCTTGAATTTTATAATTTTCAGAGGATAGAGAGAAAACTATTAAACTTAAATGTTGCATATAGGACTGACCAATTGAAATGAGTAGTTTCAAGCATGAGTGTCATCCTTTGTGGGATTTTCAGAGTTTTAGTCCATATTACAACAGAATAAATTTGATTTTGTGGTCTCCTTTCCTCTTTCCTTCCTGGAAAGTATTTATTATATTCAAAAATAAGTAAAAATAGAAAAAGGAAACAATCATTTTTAATACTAAAGAAATATTTTAGCATTTTCACCTACTCCTCATTGAAATAAATAGAACTACCTACTATATTGAAAATTCAGGAAATTCTGCTATAAATAATAACTTTGGTTTCATCTTGCATACTAATTTGTTATGTAGGTAAGGAACTACAACCTTTATGTCTCAATTTCATCATATTACCATAGGTAATTACAATCATCCTTTATGGCTGTTTTTAGAGAAAATACACTTATGAGAAATGCTTTGATTATCTTCATTTAATCAATTAACCATAAATATTATGAAGATAGATTGCTCTTAAATTGAGATTATTATGGTCTATTATTGCTAGTATTTCTGAGTTGAGGTTGGGAAGTAGTAATATTAATTTGGAACAGTTGGCATAATAGTATCAGCAACAACAATTTATTGAGTACTTATGGCATTATCTCATTTCATCCTTTGAATAAGACTTTAAGGTGTTTTCATCCTATTTTTATAGTTGAAAAAATGAGGGCTCAGCTGGATAGACAGTGTGGTTTCCTGTGGTATAGGCTGGTTGTATCGCTTCCTAGCTTTGAAAATATGCACATATCACTTACTCTTTAAAAGTTACAATGCACTCATCTGTGACAAGAAGAATTTAATTAAGTCACTTTTAGGTACCATTTCGATTTTAACATTCTCATAGTCTGTCACTATACCTATAGTGAGAGTTGTCCCTCTACTGTTGCTGAATTTATAATAGTGGACATGTGCGTCATAAGTACAAAATCATTAAATATGCCATTAATCCTCATTCACTATTGCACTACACCTATAGAGTAATGAAATATTTTTGTTTAAAGTTATATCTCTCAACTAAAGTACATGAGATGTTGATTTTATAACATGACTATTTTTTATAAAGGAAAAGAGGCAAATAAACAGCTTTAAATGGCTTAACAAATTTCAAGGAATCCCTTTTACTAAAGCAAAGTCACCAAAGTAATAAAGACATGGCCTCAAGTCATTAAAGAAAATCATCTTATTTTTTATGAATGAGCAAATTATTCTGCTAACTCATGGAAGAGTAGGCATCAATTCTTCTGACACATCAGTTATGGTACTGACCACCCAGAATTTCTAATAATGTTTAATTGCAAATGTAGAAAATGTTGCAATAATCTATTCTTTAAAACCTATATTGTGAAAATTTTATTAAATATATTATATCAGAGGTCACTTGATTTACATATATATAATTAAGCTTATAAAACTTCACCCTTCTTAAGGATTACTTGTCTCCAAATTAGGTATCATTTATAGTTGATATAGTTATGATATCAACAGAAGTCCTATATTCCATTTCATTACTTATTGAAGTATTATACCATATTGGTTATTTTCTCATGAACTTTTGACAGGCAAAGATAAGACACAAGAAATAGGAACTAGCATTTTGAGTACCTATTAAGTGCTAAATACTATGATAGTTAATTTACTTCTAGTGCATGTAGATATTAAGATTCTTTAATTGTTTAATTAGTATTTTCCGTAGGAAATTTTTTACTTGATGGCTGATTAAATTAAATTAGACAATACTACCAAGGCTGAAGTTCTGTACATAAAACACTAGCAAACAAACTATATACCAATTCAATTCTAATCAACAAAACATATTGAGTATCTTCTAATAAGTTGAAACCCACATAGTGATAATTTGGGATTCCAGGGTATGGTAAGGAAGGATCTTTGTACAAATCTTATGATATATTTATTTAAGAACCTTAGATTGTCAGAAAAATATCAATTTTGCTATTTTAACAGGCAGTTGAGGTCACCTCCTTTGCAAAGCTCAGCAATGAGCTCAACCTCATCTTTGGAGTTTCCATTCATGTAGTCCTTTCTGCCTCCAGTTTCTGACTCCAAACAAAAGATAGATGTCCCTATATTAAGGCAATATTCTCTTAAAAGTCCTCTAATATCTTTGCTTCTTAGTACAACTCTGAAGCCAGGCTGTAATAGTAACTTCTCCAAAAGTTGGGTTGTTTCCATGTACTCCAGGGAATCTGTGTGTTCGCTCATCTTTGAAGTCCTCTGGAGACATTCTTTGTGCCTCTATTTAGTTATAATTCAACTCTTCGTCAACTATGTTAATTTTTCCTCTTCCTTGCTTCTGTTTGACTTTGCTTAAATTCTACCACGTCTATAATTTCAAACATTATATTATTCAGGACATTAGAACAGAAGTCTTAGGTCTCCTTTAGATGATCAACAGCGCTCCTTCTCTCACAACATACCATGGCAACCTACTTCCTTCTATCTTCATTCATACACACGTGGGGTTTTCTCATCACTTTCACTTCCCCATTTCTATGTCCCTTAACTTTTATGTAACAGGTACAATGGTAGACATTCACTGTGAATAAGACACATTTACTTTTCTGTAAAATGTGGCACACAAACAAATAAATAACAAGTTTATAGACACCACAATGTAGAACAACATCAAATGGAGACACAGGAAGAAACAATTCATTGCCACTTGGGAGCCCTAGAGGAAAACACAAAGACAGCATGACACATAAAGAATTTCTTGAAGGAATTTGACAAATAGAAAGAGTTAGGAATGGAATATTTCAGGCAATAAAAACATGAACTAAGACAATTAATTAATAGGATCAATATCTATCACTCAGGTAAATTATAAATCTTGATTTCAGCTGTGAAAATTCCTCTAATTTATCTTTCACATACAATCTACTATCAGATCCTTTTGTTGCTTTCTTAAAATATCTCTTACCTAATCTTCAAGCTTTCATCTACGGTGTCCCAAAAGACATCTTTCTAAATTATCTGATTTTTCTTCTCAAAATCCTTGGGTTGTTCCACATTGCCTAATCATGGAATGCAAACTCCTAAGTATATTGTTTGATGTTTTCTGATCTTACATCTGCTGAAGCAACAATTTTACCAAAATGAAATAAGCAAGGGAGAATTTATTTAAGATCATTTCATTAGGGGAGAAAGGCCAGTCTGAACTCAATTCCACTAAAGGAAAGGGCTGCGGTTTTTAAGAGCTGGAGTTGGGATATGGAGTCACAGGCAATCTATGTTTACTAATATGCATCACACAATGGAAAGGTAAAGTTTCTTATATCTTCATGACAGTATATATTTTTACTAGTTGGAGTAAGATATCTGACCAAAGTTGACTCCTGTGTGCCCTCCTACAGAAAGTGCGAAATAGGGGTATTATCCTCCCTAATGATTATATTTGAAAAAGACAGATCAGGTCATTGAAGAAGACGTTTCTAGGTTGAAAAACTGGAAGAAGCTTTTTAAAAAGATGTACATCTCAAAGGGACAGAGAAAGGGTTTACAATTAGAGGTTTGTAAAGAGAACGCTCTACACTGGGGAAAGAAATTGGAAGATGACACAGAGAAATTGAAGGAGATTCCATGCTAATGGACTGAAGAATAAACACTGTTAAAATGTCTATTTACCCACAGCAACCTACATATTTAATGTAATCCTTATCAAAATACCAACAATATTTTTTCACAGAGCTAGAACAAACCTAAAATTTATATGCAACGACAAAGACCTCAAATCGCCAAAGCAACCTTGAAAAAGAAAAGAAAAATGGAGGTATCACAATTCTGCACTTCAAATTAAATTTCAGAGCTCTAGTGATCAAGACAGTATGGTAATGGCAAAAAAATAGACACATAGATTAATAGAACAGAATAGGAAACTCAGAAATGAACAAGGGTCAATTAATCTTCAACAAAGAAGGAAAGTATATCCAATGGAAGAAAGACAGTCTCTTCAACAAATGGTGTTGGGAAAAAATGGACAGCAACATGCCAAAGAATGAAACTGGACCACTTTCTTACACCAAGAACAAAAATAAATTCAAAATAGATTAAAGACAAATTTAAGACCTGAAACCATTAAAGTCCTAGACGAGAACACAGGCAGTAACCTCTTTGACATCGGTCATAGCAACTTCTTACTAGATACGTCTCTAGAGGCAAGGGAAATAAAAGCAAAAATAAACTATTGGGATTTAATCAAAAGAAAAAGTTTCTGCACAGTGAAGGAAACAATCAACAAAACTAAAAGGCAACCTATAGAATGGGAGAAGATATTTGCAAATGATATATCTAATAAAGGGTTAGTATGCAAAATTGTAAAGAACTTATAAAACTCAACACTCCCCCCAAAATGGGCAGAAAACATGAAGAGATATTTTTCCAAAGCAGACACCCAGATGGCCAACAGACACATGAAAGGATGTTCAACATCACTGATCATCAGGGAAATACAAATCAAAACTACAATAAAGTATCACCTCACATCTGTCAGAACAACACAAGAAACAGCAAGGGTTGGTGAGTATGTGGAGAAAGGGGAGCCATCTTACACTTGGTAGGAATGCAAACTGGTGCAGTCACTTTGAAAAACAGTATAGAAGTCCCTCCAAAAAGTAAAAATAGAACTACCCTAAGATCTAGCAATTGCAGTAGTAGATATGTAACCAAATAATACAAAAATACTGATTTGAAGTGATACATGCACCCCAATGTTTACAGCAGCATTATCTATAATAACAAAATTATGAGAATAGCCCAATTGTTCAGTGACTGATGAATGGATAAGAGGATGTGGTATAAAAACACAATGGAATATTACTCAGCCACAAAAAGGAATGAAATCATGCCATTCGCAGTGAACTAGAGAGTGTTATGCTAAGTGAAATAAGTCAGTCAGAGAAAGACAAATGCCATATGATTTCACTAATATGTGGAACTTACGAAACAAAACAAATGAGCAAGGGGAGAAAAAAAAGAGATTGGCAAACTAAGAAACAGACTCTTAACTATAGAGAACAAACTTACAGCTAACGGAGGGGAGGTGGACAGGGAGATGGGTTATATAGGTAATGGGAATTAAGGAGTTCACTTATGATGAGCAAAGAGGTATGCATGGAAGTGTTAAATCACTATACTGTGCATCTGAAACTAATATTACACTGCATGTTAATTAACTGGGATTTAAATAAACACTTAAAAAGATGAATAAAAAACAATCAAAAATAGCAAGTTGCCAATTATAATTCAGTCCAAATCTTTTTTTAAGCTTTTTTTTAAAAGTTTATTTATTTATTATGAAAGAGTGAGACAGTTCTGTCAGGTGAGGGGTAGAAAGAGGGGAAGAGAAAGAATCCCATGCAGGTTCCTCATTGTCAGCAAGGAGCCTGATGTGAGGCTCTAACCAATGAACCGTGAGATCATGACCTGAGCTGATGTTGGATGCTTAACCATCTGAGGCACCCAGGCACCCCACAACCCAAATCTTGAAATAAAATTTAAAGGATGTCTAATCTCTCAACTCAAAAAAAAAAAAAAAAGAGTAAATCCTTTAAGAAAAGGGAGCTCAGGGGCTGTTAAGGCTGTCTTCGAGGCCTCTCAATCTCCATTTTGCATTGATTAAACTCAACTAATTACTATTTTCTGAGTATGCCACATGCTCTCTTATTTTAATGTCAGCAATGAATCAAATCCTTTTCTTTGAAAGGCAGAATCCTATTCAAAAGTTTCATCGGTTTTCGTTACTCTTAAAGCATTACTATACAGTAACATGGACTAGAACATGGTCTTGAACATGGTCTTGAACGGTATAGTCTTGCCTATGTGGTCTTGACTAGGGTTTCAGATCATCTTATGTTATCCTTCCTCAATACTCTGCTTTACTATAAGGTTTTTGGAGGTTGTGGTTTTTAAAAATAACTTTGAATGTGTTCTATTATCTTTTACTAGAAGATATTTGTATATGCAGTGATCTTTCTTGATCTCCTTCTTTACTTCGCCTAATTAATTCCACCAAGCTTAAGCCACATTTCCTTAGGGTAAATTTGAGTGCTATCTTAACATATTTTTTCAGACCCTCATTCTTTGTCTTCATATAATATACCTCAGTTTACAATTATATATGCATTAAGAAAATTATTTTTTTTGAGTTAATTTATTTGGAGAGAGAGATATAAAGAGAATGTAAGTTAGCAGGGAGGGGCAGAGAGAAAGGGAGACAGAATCCCAAGCAGGCTTCATGCAGTCAGCACAGAGCCCCACAGACTGTAAGAGCATGACTGGGTCACCCAGATGCCCCTCCATTAAGGAAATTATTTAAATCATTTTTGTCTCCTGCATTAGTTATAATGGATTTGGGGTTGATTAAATTCCTAAAACATATATCCCTAGTACCTAGACTAGTGCCTGGAACATAAAGGTTCTTAACGACAACAACAACAACAAAAACAACAACAAAGGTAGATAAATAAATAAATGAGTGGATAAATTATTTAAGAGTCAAGGTGAATAGTATTTCCTTGGTGAAATCTTTCCTCCGCCTTCAGAGACAGAGTTAAACATTCCTTTATCTGTGTTTCTGTTGATCAATGTCACACATCCAGTAGAGTATTCACTACATTGTATTGATTATGTATAAACTGGTCTCCTCCCTCAATTAGATTATAAATTCCTTAAGAGTAGGAACTCTTGGGGCACCTGGTGGCTCATTTGATTAGGTGTCATACTCATGATTTTGGATCAGGTCATGATCTCACAGTCATGAGATTGAGCCCCACATCAGGCTCGATGCTAACAGTGCAGATACTGTTTGGGATTCTCTCCCTCTCTCTCTGCCCTTCCCCTACTTCTCTCTCTCTCTCAAAATAAATAAACATTTTAAAAAAGTGTGAATTCTTGACTTATTTATATTCATATATATCTCATCTCTGAGAGAAATTCTTTTAAATAGTTCAAGTAGAAAAAATGTTCAATCAATAAACATTTAGAAAGTACTTCCAGTACAGTGTATTATCTGTTAACCTGATTATTTAGAAGCATTGTGGAACTTTGAAAACAAAATTGTTTTCAAAATATATACTTTAACAGTATATACTCAAAATCTTTTAAAGAATATGCTTATTGATATAAAAGTACTCGATTACTGGTTAATGTCTCTTCAGTTACCTAAGTGAAATTTACAGAACATTTATGACTGAGTGACCACATGTGCAGTAAACAAAATGTCTAGCCAAATAAGTAAAGGTTATAATTAAATTTAAATCTGTTGGAACAGTTGGGTGGCTCAGCTGGTTAAGTATCTGACTTAGGCTCAGGTCAGAATCTCTGTATCTCCGTCTCTCTTTCTGATCCTCCTCTGCTCACGCTCTGTCTCGCTTTCTCAAAATAACATTAAAATATTTTTAATTTAAATCTGTATATTTATTCTTTATGATCATAATCTTGATTGTGTTCATTATTGGCAATTTAGTTCTAGATAGTTAGATGGATAGAGATAAAGGTAAACTGTTCATTTGTATGCTTAATTTCCCAAGGATGTAAACTTTCCCTTAATACTTAATGGTGACCTAAAATCTAAAATGTGCCTGTTTTTGCTGAAACCATAAAAATATCTCCATAATGAAAACTGAGTTCTGACACATAAGCTGTGCTAAATAGATCACTGTTAAGATAATTAGTTTGCAAATAAGCTCCTTGTCATTTTTTAACTTAAATATATCTCTGTATCTATCTGATACAATTTTATTTGTTAGGGAGATTACATTTTATTGGCCCTTTCTCACAGTTGAAGAAATGAAAATGTATCAGCTATGGTAGATCTGGAGGCAAATACAATGCAAATTTAATTTTTATCATAGCCTATTGAGAATAGTCTTTCTCAAGATAACTCTTTACAAATTGTACTACACTGAATAGTGTTTCCCCCAAATTAATGTCATCTCTATGATTCCAGATGTGACCTAATTTGGATGTAGGGTCTTTGAGATGTAATTAGCCAAGAAGAAGTCATACTAGAATAGAGCGCACTCTAAATCCAATGTGACTAGTGTCCCTTAAGAAGAGAAGAGACACAGGGACAGAAAGACATACTGAGAAGATGGGCATGTGAAGATAGAGACAAAAATTAGAGGGATGCACCTACAAGCCAAAGAACATCAGGGATTGCCAGTAACTTCCAGAACCTAGAAAGAGACAAGGATGGATCCTCCTCCTGAGCTGTTAGACAGGCATGACCCTGCTGACACCTTGACTTCAGACTTCTGGCCTCCCACACTGTAAGAGAATATATTTCTGTTCTTTTATGTCATCTAGTTTCTGCTACTTTTCTTTTGTCAGCTTTAAGAAAGTAATATGACCACTTCCTCCATCAGAATTCAAGACTTCTTTCTTCCCAAATTGCTTTGGGCCCAAGAGTGGTAACAGCTACACTTCTGATTAACCTACTATCCCTTCTGATTTCCTTACATTGCTACTTTCGTAATTTTACAAGAAAACATTCCTTAAATGATTTTAAGTGTGCTGTTTCTTAAGGGAATCCTAATTGTTAAGTAATTGGTTCTGCAAGTGCCCCCCCCCCCCCCCCCCCCCCCGCCGAAGAAAATCAATTGAATACATATTCGGAGACAATGTTGGTCCATACCTTCCAGTAATAGAATAATTTTCTCACCTAGAGAAAATTAGGCATGTTTAATCTTTATTTCTGGTGGCAGCATGACTTGAGGCACAAGTAAAGTTACAAAGTACAAGTGAAGGGGCAAGCTTTGGGAGACCACATGACTGTGGAAACCAATCATTGTAGCAATATTAGTAATTATAAAAATCACGCAATCACATTACTTATTGAGTTAGTCCTGAAGATCACACAGAAGTACAAAGAGAAATTAAAAACTATTTACATGTAATAAAGAATATATGTTAAAAATCGGCGGTTCCTGAGTGGCTCAGTTGGTTAAGTGTCTTTCAACTCAGGTCATGGTCTCGTGGTTTGTGAGTTCTGGCCTTACTTTGGACTCTGCGCTAACAGTGCAGAGCATGCTTGGGATTCTCTCTCTCTCGCTCGCTCTCGCTCTCGCTCTCCCTTTCTCTCTGAACTTCCCCCCACTTAAATAAAGTTAAAAAAATTATAATTAGAATGCCTCAAGGGCAACTTTAAAGGAATATGTTCTCTCTCGTGTAGACCAAGTCTAGGAACTCATTGGAAGGACTACAGACTTTGAAATACCAATTAAGTGATTAAACCAGGTCTCTTACATTAACTTATAAGGAATGTTGAAGAATCAGCAGGAACTTGAGACATGGTATATTGTTACATGTGTACATTCATGAAAGAGATTAAAAACTTGGAACCTCAGTGTTTCCTTGAATGTCTTTCATCAGTGCAGAAAGACTCCCCCTCCCCCCCCCCCTGCCCCATGAAGGAAAGTTCTTATATATTTAAAAGCACTTTAGTGGGTACACCACATGTGGAAGCAAGCATTTCTCCTCAGGCTTCAACCCAGTACCTCACATTACCTTTAGGCCCATTAACAGGAGTGTACCCACTGAGGATTGTATTTAATTGGCAGCTTCTGCACTTGGGGATAACACTAATAGTTAACTTGGTTGGGTAAGTGAAGCCTGGGTGCAAAGGGAGCTTTTAGATAATGAGGCAATAATGCCAGAAGGTTCTTGTCATGTTGTATAGAAAGGTATCTGAGAACTCCCAGAAATAAGCACACTGAAATAGATCTATTATAATAAATCTACTCAACTACTCCTGAAGCACACTTTCTATCAGTAAGAGAGGCCATTCTCTTCATTAAAGAATTCAGAAATATATTGGTCAGGGAGTATCAATATCACTAAAAGGGATCTCTGGTGTTTTTCATATGTAGGTCAGAAATAAAATGAGAAAGAAAGTAAAAAATGGCCCTTTGATGGAACTGAATTCCTTGATTTCCAGGGGAAAAATAGAAAATGGTAGAGCTTAATGATATAGAATGATAGAGCTTAATGGGATTGCTTAAATACCATAGATGAGGTAGAAGCAAGTTATAAAATAAGCTACAAGGATTCCACTGGAACTAGACTATTTTGACACAGAGATTTATGACAATTACGAATGGAAGCTATATATGGTTCTGTCTAACACATACAGGTGAGAATTCTAAATCTGTTCAGAAATCGAATGCAGCCAATGTTGCAGGAATACTCTCATCTTGTGTTTATGCTAGTTCACAAATCTGGTGCTGCTTAGAGCAGGAGGCAGAGTTCTCTGTGGGAGGACCCTACAATATAGCCACAGGATCAAGGCGTTAATTTTCACCATGACTTACCTGAGGGGACGCTGGTTGTACACTGGTAAAAGAAAACCCCAAGACATTCCTGGGATTACTCAATATTGACACTCTTGTGTGCTTACCCTCAAAGGCCCCAAATGCCACAAGCCATAAGTGGGTGTAGCCAAGTGACAACTCAAGAGTTGACCTAAGTCAGTCTAACTGAAGTTTGGGTGGACCATGGATGCATCCTGTGGTTATTTAGGCGGTCCCCAGAAAGTGGAGAATAAATGAACTTAGTTACTAGCAGAATCTCTGCACTTGTCACTAAACATTATAGTGAGTATGGAAAGAGAATGAAATTATTATTATGGTGAGAAGGGTAGGACAGTGTTTTATATGAGTGTCCTGCCAAGATAGTAAACTAAAAACAATACTACTTCCCTTGGAAAAATTTCTGAGGCTAGAGCCAGTAAGCTGAGAAATGTGTCATATCTTGTCATATCTACATTTAACTTGCCTGTTTGGCCAGTGAAAAAACCAAAAGGTTATGCAAAATAATAGCAAAAATAAAACAACAACAACAACAACAAAAAACAAACAACATAAGCAGGTGCTAGTTCAATTCTGTGTTTCTGAATGTGGTAGAACTTCATTGGAGAAAATCAATTCTATCCCTGACACACTGTATGTTAATATTGATTTAGAATATACATTTTTCCTTTTGATTCCTATCTCAAAGAGAAATAAAAAGTAAGCTAAATTCATATAGAAAAGTCAAGTATTTAGCTTTAGCCTCTTTAGGCAGAACTATCATCTTGGTTTCCATCATGTTCTTATCCAACCTTGTTATCCCAGAGAATATCATGCTGATACATTTAAAAAAATGAGACAGAAACCACAACTTCCAAAATGAACTATGACTTGTGAAAAAATAAACTTTACAAACCATGTCATTAAATACAAGCTATTTAAGGTCAATTTAAAAAAACAATTTGCTGTAACTCCAATGATTCAGATCAAGAGATTTAATAACAATAACATAACGCCATAAAATAGTGACTCCACATGGGTTCATGTATTTCAAGTATAGACACCTTAGTGCTTTAGCAATTTTTGTAGATTAAAAATACTGAGCCCGGGTGGCTTAGTCAGTTGAGCACGTCTGACTTTGGTTCAGGTCATGATCTCGCCTTTCAAAGTTCAAGCCCTGTATCAGGCTCTGTACTGACAGCTTGGAGTCTGGAGCCTGCTTCAGGTTCTGTGTCTCTGTTTCTCTCTCTGCCCCTTCCCTGCTTGCCCTCTCTCTCTCAAAAATAAATAAACATTAAAAAATTAAAAAATTCTGAGCAATCAGTGCCCAAATGTTAAGGCAACTTTGACTGATATGTTGATTATACTCTTTTTTTTAATTTAATTTTATTTTTTTTAATTTTATAATAGTTTATTTTCAAATTGGTTTACATATAACACCCAGTGTTCATCCCAACATGTGCCCTTTTTAATGCTTAATGAAATTTCAAGCAGACAATCCAGCTGAGATGATGCATGGAAATTGTGAAATAAATGGAAAAAGAGTTCCTAAGTTCGTGATAATGTGCTATGGACCAGTATAAAATTTAGAATAGATTTTGGTATCAGAAGTGAGGTGTTATGGTACAAAGACCTAGAAATGTACATGATTTTGGAATGGAGCAATAAAGTGAGGCAGCAAGAATTTGAGGGAGCATGACAGAAAGCCTAAACTGCTTTGAACAGATTTCTAGTAGAAATCTAGACTTAGAGGAAGTTGCAGTGGGGGACTCAGAAGGAAGTGAGAGATAGATTATTAGAAATTTAAGGACTGGGGGAAATCCTTGTTATATGGTGGCAGAGAGCTTGCAAAATTATCTCTTGCAGTTGTATGAACATCAGGACATTTCAGTGATAAATCTGGTTATATAGCTAGGGAGACTTCCAAGAACGTTGTTGAAGGGGATTCCTAGTTTATCCTTAATGCTTATAGTAAAACAGGAAAGGAGAGAAATAGAGGGAAGACTATTAAACAAAAAAGAAAATAGGAGCAATAGTTTTGAAAATTCTCAGTCTTTCCAGATGGAAAAAGATGGCAACATGAAGAGATTTGGTTAGGAAAGCACGCTCTAGAGCAAAGGCCAAGATGTTAACTGCATGGCATTTTGCTAAAAGCTCAGAAAGATTAAGAAAAAAAAAGGTCAGAATAGTCACATAAAGGGCTCTTTCATAAGACTGAGGGTTTATCTCACAAATCTCAATCAAACTACAGCCCATTCGGCAAGCTTAAGGGTATGGTCCTTCAGCCATCCCAGCAGAAGGAAAAAACAGAGATGCTATGTGAAAAACTTGTAGGTGTGGCTTTTGTCTAATGGAGAAAACTTCAGTGAAATCCATGGGATACCTACATAACTTTTCAGAAATTTCTGTAGCAAAACCTGCTAGCTCAGACTGAGAGGGACAGAAGTGATGCAAAATGAAGCAAGACCACTGAAGCCCTCAACTTCTACTGGAAGTGATTAGACTGATCAAATTCTTCTGCAAACACACACCATCTTTCATTAAAAAAAGGAAGAATGGCTCAGAGGGCACAACCAAGAGCCCAAACAGAGCTGAAGACCAGAAAGAATTATTCTGAGACTTTGAAACCTAATCAAGGAACTATGGCTAGCATTTGCCTGACTGGATGCCAGAACTGCTATGGACCAGTGACTCCTTTTCAAACTTATTTTTTCTCTACTTTTGAACCAGAAAAAAAATCTATAGCTGTTATCCTCTGCTTGTCTCACTAAATATATTGGGTGTGTTAGAAAGATAATTTTTTTCCTTCAGTTTCACAGGTCCACGGGTGGAGAGGAATTGTATCCAAAGAGCTGTACTTAATGAATTACAGCCAGAAGCCTCATCTGAATGTGGACCTGATGTATATGACAAGATCATGGACTTCGAGCAAATGCTGTAAGGGAGTGAGTTTGTAAAGAACGTTGGGAAAGTGCAAATCTTTTGTATGTGGGAGGATTTTGAATCACTAGGGGCTGGATGGTAGCCTGTGACAGACAGCTTCCATGGTAACCCATAATAGCTCCCACCTTCTGATGTTCACACCTTTGTTTTTCTGGTTCTGAGATGTAGGGGGCCATGTGCAAGGACTGGGGAGAAGCATTTAGAAGTTAAGAACACCCCCAGCTGATATCCAAGAAAGAAATGATGACCTCAGATGACAGACGAATGAGCTGAGTTTATAAACCACCTCTAAGAGCCTGGAAATGTTTTCTCCCCAAGAGCGTCCAGATAGTAGTCCAGGTTCACCAACTTCTTGATTTGACTTCTTGGGACCCAGGGCAAAGAAACTAGCTCATCTACCAGATTTTTGACCTACAGAGAGGTGAAATGATAAATTTGTGCTTTATAAGACACTATGTTTGTGATAATTTTTGTGGCAAAAGAAAGCCAAACACCAGTGTATAGATGAGAAAAAGGAAGGGTAAGGTAAGTATAAAAGACTTAAATCCTGATATAAAATAAAATAAAAATAAAATAAATATATATAATATACTGATAAATCAATACCACAAATCTTATTTTCTAAATATATGGAAATAAATTTCAGAAAAAATAGCTAAATGTATTATTTTTTTTGATGTTTATTTATTTTTGAGAGAGAAAAAGACAGAGTGTGGAGTAGAAGAGGGGCAGAGAGAGAGGGAGACACAGAATCCGAAGCAGGCTCCAGGCTCTGAGTTGTTAGCACAGAGCCTGATGCAGGGCTTAAATTCATGGACTGTGAGATCATGACCTGAGCGAAAGTGAGATGCTTAACAGAACCACCTAGGTGCCCCCAAAAGAGCAAAATGCATTACAGGTGATTGTCTCAAAAGATCAAAACTTGGGTGATAGGAAGTTTTATTTGGGACTGATGATTGCTATTCATTGGAAGGTTTTAATATTATTTGACTTTTAAATGGATGTTTTATAATCACATTAATAATTTTTTGGAAATATGTTAATAAGGGTTATCAGTATCTCAGATACTTGTTCTTTTTAGAATATTTTTATATATTTTTAAGTTTTGAAAAGGTATAATTATTACTTTTATAATAAGGACAGAGTCTAAAAACTTTCAGCACCCATATAGTCAGTGCCATACTTTAAAATGACATAACGATTATTTGTTTCTGTGCTGGAAATTCAATGAATATTCTGCAAATTGCACATACATATAATTTGAAATCTTCCTTTTCCAGAATATCTGATGATATTACCCAGCACCTAACACAGATAGTATGGTAATTTCTCAAGAAATTTTACTTGAATATTCATCACTATCATGATCTCATCATAATCTCATTACCCTCAATACAATTAAAACTTGTACTGCATTTCTTGGAAGTACTTTCCTTAATGAACTTCTCATATTTTGCCTACTAATTTTTGTACTACTGGCATGTTTAATTTGTTAGTGCAAGCTTCTTCATTTAGACAAGGAAAGATAGGGCCAGGAGGGTGAAACGACCTTTCTGAGATCACACCGAAAAGCTGTAATGCGAGCCCAAGTCATCTGACTGCTATCCCGGAGGTTT
The DNA here is from genome assembly GCA_030068075.1 of Paguma larvata. Classification (NCBI taxonomy): domain Eukaryota; kingdom Metazoa; phylum Chordata; class Mammalia; order Carnivora; family Viverridae; genus Paguma; species Paguma larvata. The sequence goes on along the minus strand of CM057831.1, from coordinate 41,090,627 downwards.
TTCTGGTATATCAAATGAACATCCTTTTAGTCAGAATGTTTATCATTACTACATTGCATTTTACTTTCAGTAATGAAATGTATTATACAAAAATAATTGAAAATCTGGTCAATCTTTACATTACTGTGCTGGTATTTCCACATACCCCTTGTCATAAATTATATAATCAACTCAGCAAAAATAATAACTGTGGCAATCTCTCCTCCCATCCACCAAATATTTTGCTCCTCTGTCCATTAATAATAGTGATTTTTTATAGCAGGCTGTGAACTGGCAAACCATCAAGAATACTAAAGTCAGATTTTTTCTTGGCTGTTTTTTATTTCATTTCCTCATTTCTTTTTTATGAGATTGGTTTATGTTATTTGATTTCTCATTAAATTTTATACTTGTGGGTTTATTTTATGATTTCTCAGATGTGCCAAGACTCCCTTGCTGCAAGTGATAGTAAAAAGATGGATAACTTTGAGGAGACAGTTTATTTGATAAAAAAAAAAAATTGTGTCTATATGCCTTTCTACCTAGAGCATTCTGCTTTATTTATTGTTTTAAGAATAACCTGAGGATTTCTATGTTCTAAATCCTGCTTGGGCTCTTTTGAACCATTCTTTATGTCATCTGTGTACCAGCAAATAAAATTCAGATTTATAAATGTTTTTCATTTCAAAGTTTACTGTTTATGACTAGGGCTTATATAAGTAAACCATAGCTTCATAACTGCGGTGGAAATTAATTGAGTCTTTGGAACATTGTTACTTTTTTAATAAAACAAGAGTAATAATATTAACCCCCCATTCTTCATAGAGCTCTTGTGGGAGTCGAATGAGCAAATCTTAATGAAAATGTATGAAAATGGGAAAACACTGCTATTACTGTCATTTTTCTCCTTTGTATTGAAGCATGGTCTATACAGGGGTGATCATGACTTGCATGTGCAGTTGTTCACAATGTTCAACTAATCCTATCTGGCTTTTCTTTTTCATCGTGCCCATGGAAGGTGTTCGATTTCATTTTCTAATAATAAGCATGGTAGTTAACAAGGTTGCTAGAGTTTGTAACTCAATATTTTAGAAACACAAGGGGAATTTGAAACAGGTTTATACCAGTGATTCAGTGGTTCACTGTAGTACAGTGACCTCTGGTAGAGCCACTGAGTTATAGCAGAGAATTTATTTACATACTTTGTAAGATAAATAGGTGAATAAATAAAAATGTTGTGGACTTACACTTTTAGATATTGGAAAATTTAGTAGGTGCTATATAAACACTAAAAACATAAAAGCATTTCTCAATTCTTAGTAATTTGCCTATTATATTTTGTCAAAATAAAAAAATATATAAAATACAATAATGTAGGATAAAGTCATTTTGCATTAGAATGTGGCCTTTCTCTTTATAAGAGAGATTCTTAACTTGGGATCCATGAAATTCTACAAAATGGTGTGTTGCTCTGTATACATGCTGACCATTTCTGTGGAGGATCCATAGCTTTAATTCAATTCTTTAGAGTATGAAGTTCACTATTCTACAAATTGGGAACAATTAAGTTACACATTACCTGTTTTTTTTTTTCCTCAGGTTGTGAGACAGAGTGAACATTATGAGATTAGTTAAAAATGACAGTAATAGGACTTCCAGCACCAAAACATTGAGAAAAGCATTCTCTTAATTCTTTCCACTTTGAACTTTGAATAGAATATTGTTAAAAGCTATAAATATTTTAAAAATTGGGAAAAAAAGAAAAAAATTCAGGTTGAGATGGGAAGGTCCAATGTAAGAAAACTAAATTAACACTATGGAACATCTGTAATCACAGTGAGATGAAAGCTTCTGGGAAACGGTAAGGCTATATTCCAATTTCAGCTCTGACAGAGACACCTTCTGTGGCACTTTATTTTTCCAGAACTGTTTGGATGAAGGTGACAGAAACTCAACTTTACCTAACTTACGTCAAAGAAATAATTTCCTTTCTGATCAGTGATATAATTTGTATAATTCTAAATCTTTTAAGTTAATTGACACTTATTTTATGGCTCAGAATATAATTTATTTTGGTAAATGCTCCAGGGCACCTGAAAAAAAAGGTCAATTTGTATTTGTTGGTGAGGAAATTCTATAAATACCAAGTAGGTCAATTTGATTGATAACGTCGCTCAACGATTCTATATCCTTAGTTGATATCCTACTTCTATGATTTACTGTAAGAAGGCTATTGAAATTTCCAATGTGGACTTGTGGATGTTTTTATTTCTCTTTATATTTGTATTATTTTTTACTGTAGGTATATCAAAGCTCTATTATGTAACAGTGGTTTTGTCTATTTCTTCTTGTAATCCTGTCATTTTGGAATAATTTATTTTATAGTCTTCTATTAGTTATGTAAATGTTTAAGGTTGGTATGTTCAGTTAATGAATAGACCACTTTATCACTGTGAACTCACCCTCTATGTCTCAGGTAATATTCTTTGACTTGAAATCTACCTTCACTTTGATTTGTGTTTTTCTGGTATATATTTTTTTCTGTCCTTCTACTTTTGATATATTGAAGATGTTTGCTTTTAAACTGGGCTTCTTGAAGGGACTATATAGAGCACTTTTCTACTTAAAAAAAAATCCAACAGCTGGTGTTCACGTCTTCTTAATTGAATACTCTGACTACTATAGTTTAAGTGATTATGGAGGAGTGATGTCAGCAAGATGACAGGATAAGAGGTCCCACACTCGTATTCCCCCCGGTAACAATATTTTGGCAGCCAGTTATGGAATAATATGCCTTTGTAAGAACTTTGGGATCCAGATAGGAAATTGAAACTCCAGTGGAGTCTAAGATGAAGGAGGGCCATTTTGAGAAGGCAGGCCTGTGTCTAAGAATCCTAGCTACAGACCTGAAAACAATGCTATTCCATGTGGGTGGCTACAGCCGTATTTGACTGTTTATAAAAATATAACACTCACTGGTAAAGGTAAATGTATAGACAAATTCAGAATATTCTAATACTCTAATGGTGGGGTGTAAACCATGATTAGCTCTGCATAAAAGATAAAAGAGAATAGTATCAAATATAAATAAAGATATAATAATTTGTTAATGGATATACAATATAAAAATATGTATTTATACTGATAGCATAAAGTGTGGGCAAAGAGTAATAAAAGTATATAGACTTTATTTGCAGTTGAAGGTAAGTTGTTATTGGCTTTAAGTAGACTGTTATATCTATAAGGTTATATGTAAGCTTCACGGTAACCACACACACACACACACAGAGAGTCTACAGGAAATACACAAAAGATAAAGAGAGAAGAATTAAAATGTACCACTACAAAAAATAAATCATAAAGGCATCTGGGTGGCTAAGTTAAGTGTCCGACTTCGGCTCAAGTCATGATCTCACAGTTTGAGAGTTTGAGCCCCACTCATGCTCTCTGCTGTCAGCACAGAGCCCACTTCTGATCCTCTGTCTTCCTCTTCCTCTGTCCCTCCCCTGCTCACACTTTCTCTCTCAAAAACAAACATGTTAAAACTTTTAAAAAATAAATCATAAAGGATGATAGTAAGGACACAAGTAACAAAGGAACCACAAACAATTAATTAAATGTAAATCATAAATCTTAACTATTAAAACTTACCTCAAATGCAAATAGATTAAATTTTCCAATCAAGACACAGAGTGGTTAATGGATTAAAAATAAGATTCAGCAATATGATGGTTACAAGAGAGTCACTTCAGCCATAAGGACATATATAGACTAAAAGTAAAGGGATGGAAAAAACATGTCCTAAGTAAGTGCTAACAAAGAGAGTAGGAATAGCTATCCATGAATCAGATAAAATAGACTTTCAGTCAAAATCGGGCACAAGAGACAAAGAAGGCCAATATATAGTGATAAATGAGTCAATTCCTCAAGAGGGTATGAGAATTGAAAATATATATGCAACCCAACATTGATGCATCTAAATATTAAAGCAAATATTAATAGAACTGAAGGGAGAAATAGACAACAATACAATAATAGTAGTAGACTTAAAAACTCCACATTCAACATTAGATAAGTCATTCAGACAGAAAATTAATAAGGAAACACAGAACTTAAATAAGACTATACACAAAAAGGACATACCAAACATATACAGACATTCATTTCAACAGCACCAGGATACACATTCTTCTCAAGTATAAATAGAAAATTCTCCAGGATTGATCACAAGTTGGGCCACAAACTAGTCTTAATAAATTTAAGATGATTAAAATCATATCAGGTATCTTTTCTGACCATGGTATAAAAGTGCAAATCAATGAAAGGATGAAAATGTAAAAACTCACAAATATATGGAAATTAAATAACACACAGCACACAGAAAAATAAAGACACAATGATCAATGGAACATAATTGAAAGCTCAGAAAAAAAACATGCATATATGATCAATTAACCTCTGACAAAGGAGGCAAAAATATATAATCAAGAAGAGAAAGTCTTTAATAAACTGTGTTGGGAAAACCGGACAATTATATGTGAAATAATTAAAATGTACTACTTTCTTAACCATACACAAAAATAAACCCCAAATGGAAAAAGACCTACCTGTAAAACCTGAAAGCATAAAACTCCTAAAAGAAAATATAGGTGGTAATCTCTTGGACATCAACCTTAAGAATATTTTTCTGGATCTGTCTCCTCTGATAAGGGAAACAAAAGCAAAAATAAACTATTGGGACTACGCCAAACTAAAAAGCTTTTGCACAGCAAAGAAAAATGTCAATAAGATGAAAAAGCAACTTACTGAATGGAGAAAAATTCTGCAAATGGTATATCCAAAAATATATCTAAAATATATTAAAAATTCATACTCTGATGCCAAAAAAGTAATTCAATTTAAAAAATGGAAAGAGAAACTGGTAAGACATTTTTCCAAAGAAGACTTACAGATGGCCAAAAGACATGTGAGATACTCAGCGTAACCAATCATTAGGGAGATGCAAATCAAAACCACAATGAGATATTACCTCATATCTGTCAGAATGGCTATATCGAAAAGGTAAAAAAATAACAAGTGTTGACAAGTTTGTGGAGAAAAGAGACCCCAGATATAAAGTTGGTAAAAATATAAATTGGTAAAACCACTATGGAAAACAGTATGGAGATTCTTCAAAAAACTAAAACTAGAAGTACTATATGATAATAACTTCTTGGTTATTTATCAGAAGAAAATAAAATAGTAATTAGAAATGATATATGCACCCCTATGTTTTTTGCACCATTATTTACAAAAGCTAAGATATGGAAATGTAGAATACCTTCTGATTGATGAGTGGATAAAGAAGATGTGGTAAATATACATTTTGGAATATTACTCAGCCACAAAAAAGAAAGATCTTGCCATTTATGACAATGTGGACAGACCTACAGGGTATCATGCTAAGTGAAATAAGCTAGACAGAGAAAGACAAATACCAAAGAATTTCACTTACACATACAGTTTATATGACCAAAACCGTAAGGAACAAATTACAACTTCCTTTCATTATACTTACACGTATAATTTAGATTTCCAGTCAAAACCGGGCACAAGAAAAGAAGGTCAGTACATAGTGATAAATGAGTCAATTCCTCATGCATCACAAATGAACAAATCTAAAAAATAAACCTAAATCTAAAATCTAAAACAACAAATGTACAAATAAACAACAACAAAAAAAGAGAAACTAATCCATTAATATGGAGAACAAACTGGGGTTCTCTTTCTTACCAAAGAGAAGGTGGTGAGGAGATGGGCAAAATGAGTGAAAGAGATTAAGAGGAACAAACTTCTAGTGATAAAATAAGTCATAGGGATGGAAAGTATAAGGAATATAGTATAAGGAATATAGTCAATAATATTAATATACTTACCATAATCAACATTTTGTAATGTATAGAATTGTTAAATCACTGTTGCACACCTGAAACTAATTTAATATTATATGTCAACTATACTCCAATTAAAAAAGAAAACACACTCTTGAACAATGAATGGGTCAAAGAATAAATCAAAATGGAAATAAAAAATCATTTTGAGACCAATCAACATGGAAACACAACATATTAAAACTTACAGGATGCCCTAAAGCGTTTCTAAGAAGTTTATAGAGAAAAATACATACATTATGAAAAAAGAAAGATTCAAACAACCTAATTTGATATCTCAAAACTAGAAAAGAAGAAAAAACAGGCCCAAAGTTAGTAGAAGGGGAGAAATAACAAAAATCAGAGTAGATATAAATGACATTGAAACTAGAAAAGCAAAAGAAACAATTAATGAAACTAAGATATGGTTTTTTAAAAAGGATAAACAGAACTCACAAAACTTTAAGTAGATTAACCAAGAAAAAAAAGAAAAGACTCAAACAATTTTACAAATGAAAGGCACAAAGCAAACATGGAGGAAAGCTTTATGATAATTGATATGACAATGATTTCTTGCATATGACCAAAACTGTAAGGAACAAATTACAACTTCCTTTCATGATAAAAACAGTTCATAAACTAGAGTAGAGTAGAAGGGAACTTCCTCAAAGTAACACAGAGTATGTGTGAAAATCCTAATGCTAACAATATTCTCTTTGGTGAATGACTTCACCTTAAGACCAAGAACAAGAGTAGGATAACCTCTAACCACTTCTACTGAACACTGTGGTGAAGAGTGTAAGGCAATTAGTCAAGGAAAAGAAAAAGACATCACCAGACCGAAAAGAAAAAGTAAAATATCTCTATTCACACATGATAAGATCTTATACAGAGGAAATAATAATCACCAAGAAATCACTAAAAATTATTAAAATAAAAGTTTAATAAGTTTGCAGCATACAGGATCAATATACGAATATCAACTGTATTTCTCTAAACTAGCAATGATCTTTCTTAAAAGTATTTAGAAAACAATTGCATTTGCAAAATCGTCAAATAGCAAACATATTTCAGTATAAATTTAACAAAATAACTGCAATATTTGTGCACTAAAAGCAATAAAATATTGTTAAAAAACTTGAAAAGACATAAATAAATGGAACAACATCCTATATTCATGGGTTGATGACTTACTATTATTAAGATGGCAGTATTCCCCAAATGGACTTATAGATTCAATCTCTATCAACATCTAAGCTACTGTGGGTTTTTTTGCATAATTTTTTTTAATGTTTATTCATTTTTGAGAGAGAGAGAGACAGAGTGCAAGCCAGGGAGGAGCAGAGAGAGAGGGAGACACAGAATCTGAAGCAGGCTCCAGGCTCTGAGCTGTCAGCACAGAGCCCGATGTGAGGCTCAAACTCATGAACTGCAAGATCATGACCTGATGACCTGATTATAAAGATATAATATATATATTAAGATAATATATACATATATTTTTAAAAAGATGACTTATGTTTTCTGATTTCACAACCAACCACAAAGCTACAGTAATCAAGATGTACTGGTATAAAGATAGACATATAGATCAACCAAATGAATAGAATTGACAGTGCAGACATAAACCCTTACATTTATGGTAAAGTTATTTTTTTTACAGGGATATCAAGAAAATTAAATGGAGAAAGAAAAGTCTTTTCAACAAATGGTTCTAGGACAACTAGATACCCAAAGGGGAAAAGACGAAATGGACTCTGCATGCCCTCGCCCTAGAAATAAAGTTTAAAAAATTGGTAAAATGTCTAAATTTAGGAGTGGAAACTATAAAACATTTAGGAGAAAACTTAGGAGTACATCTCCATATCTTGCATCAGACATGGCATCAAAAGAATAAATAAAAAATAGATAAATCAGATTGTATTCAAAGTAAAACTTTGTGCTAAGAATATACAATCAAGAGAATAGCGACATAACCCCAGAACAAAATATTTGCAAATTATATATCTGATAAAGAACCGGTTTCAGAAACTATAAAGAATTTTTATCACTCACTAAAGAGATAAATATCACAATTATAAAATGGGTGTAGGATTTAGATATATATTTATTCAAAGAACACATAAAAGGCCAAACAGTATATAAAAAAATGGTCAACATTATTAACCATTAGGTAAATGCAAATCTAAACCACAGTAAGCTACCACTTTGTAACCACTGGGATGCCTATAATAAAAAAGATAAAAGAACAACAAATGTTGCCAAGGATATGGAAAAACTGGAACCCGTATACTTGCTCATGGGAATGTAAAATGGTACAGCCATTTTGGAAACGTTTTGGCATTTCCTCAAATGTTAAAAACTGTGTTGTAATATGACACAGTAATTCCACTTTTAGACATACACTTAACAGAAACGACAACATATATCTACACAAAATCTCACACGGAGATATTCATACAGGATTATTCCTATCAGCCAGAGTGGAAACAAGCCAAATGTCCATCAACTGATAAATGAATAAATACAATATGTTACACCCATACAATGATATACTATTCTGCAATAAAAAGGAATGAAGTAATAATACATGCTACGGCATGTATTAACCTTGAAACCATTACACTAAGTGAAAGAAGCCAGTCACAAAAGACCATGTGTTTTATGATTTCCTCTCTATGAAGTGTCCACAGTGGGAAAATATATAAAGAAATCATCTGTGGGGCTGCCTAGGGCTGGGTTGGGGGGGCTGGGGAGGGATGGAATTGGAGTTTCTTTCTTGTGGTAAGAAAATGCCCTCAACTTAGACCGTGATGACGTTTGGGCAACTCTGCAAATATACTAAAGCCATTTAATTGTACACTTTAAATGGGTGGGGTTTATGCTATGTGAATTACATTGCAATAAAGATATTTTTAAAAAGCAAGGAGAAAAGCTGAAATAGCACTTTTTTAGAGGCACTTTAATGAAAAGAGAAGCTTTTCTCCACTTTCATTTTTGAAAAGATATGTTTGATAAATATAAAATATTAGATTCTCTTCATTCAGAGCTTCAAAGATGACACTTTTTCTGGCCTTTGATGCCTCCATAAAAAAGTCTACTATCATTGTCTCTGTTATCCTGTGCAATTTGTCTTTCTTATCAGATTGGTTTTTAGGTATATTCAATTTGATTTAATTAAGTTGGTTTAATCAACTCAATTAACTGCCTTGATTTGGTTTTCTTTATATATTTTTCTTATTGGAGTTCATTGAACTTCTGTGGTTTTATAGTTTCATCAAATTTGAAAATTCAAGACACATTTCTTAAAATATATTTTCAATTTATTGCCTTCCCTACTTTTAGATTCAAATTACACTTGTTTTATACTGTTTGAAGTTGATCCAAAGTTCACTGATGATCTGTTTATTTTATTTTTCGGACTCTCCCTCCATGTTTTATTCTAAATACAATTGACTCTTTTAAAAAAATATTTATTTATTTTGAGAGAGAGAGAGAGAGAGAGCTGAGGAGAGGCAAAGAGAGAGATAAAGGGAGAGAGACTCTTAAGCAGACTCCACACTCAGAACAGAGCCCATTGCCAGACTCAATCCCACCACCATGGGATCATCACCTGAGCCAAAATCAGGAGTCAGCTACTCAACCGACTGAGCCGCCCAGGTGCCCCACATATTTGATTTCTGAAAAGAATATTCAGGAAGATAAATATTTGTCTCTTTTTTTTAAAGTTTTTTTTTAACGTTTATTTATTCTTGAAAGATAGAGAGGGACAGAGTGCAAACAGGGTATGGGCAGAGAGAGGGAGGCACAGAATCCAAGGCAGGCACCATGCTCTGAGCTGTCAGCACAGAGCCCGGTGCCAGGCTTGAACCCACCAACTGTGAGATCATGACCCAAGCTGATGTTGTATGCTTAACTAACTGAGCCACCCAGGTGCTCCAGGAAGATAAATATTTCTTACTCAAAAATTTCTCATTTTCTTTAAACCTTTATTATACTGCAATGTAATCTCCTGGAATTTTTTGTTTTTGGAAGACCAAGATACCTAGGTATGCATAGAAAAAGGGAAGAGTCTTTTAATATCATTTATATACAAATTGCCATTACAGAAGAGAACTTAGAGAAGTGAAATTAAAACTTTAAAAAATATATATAACACTCTAGCACATTAGATGATATTAAATATATACACATGTATACACAATGTGTATATTTATCATTGTGTCATATACAGGTAAATCTATGCATGAGTAAAAATAGAAATATATATATTTGAAATGTATACATTGTGTCTAAATAATTTAGCTTTGGAGCGTCTGGCTAGCTCAGTCATTAGAGCATGCTGCTCTTGATCTCAGGGTTGTGAGTTTGAGCCCCACAAATGGTATAGAGATTACTTAAATAAATAAATAAACTTATAAAAATAAAGACCTCAGCTTTTAGTCAACTGTAGATCATGCTTACTAATCTTCAAAGTGTTAATATTTGAGTTAACTAGGCTCGAATCATAGTTAAATAGTAAGAGTAATCCAATAATTATTTTCTAAAGAAATATTACCTAATAATACATTTAATTCTATTGTGAACTATAATTTTGCTAGTTATAGCCCAAAGGTCTAATTCTCAAAGTAAGAGTATCATAAGACCATAAATAAACAAATCATAAGTAGCTAAACATATTATGAAGAATTATACATGTACACTGATGTAATGAAAAAAAGATCACTAATTCAAATCACTGTCTACATGGCAAATTAGTTAAATAGAATTTTTCCCATGCTTTATCTTTATTGTATTATAATAATACTGACAAGCCTCAGAGAGATGGAGAAACTTTTATCATCTGAAATTGCAGTGAATTTATGTTATAAACAGTCTTCATGATATAGAATAATTAAGATCAGAAAGAAAGGTAGAATTTCTACAAACCTACAACGAAAGCCAAACAAGAAGTATAGGGAAGCAGAGTCAAGCATCTTGATTCAAATCTCAGCTCCTTACACTATCTGGGAGATAACCTCTCTGTGTCTCTGTAATATAAGGATAACAATTGCATTGTCTTTCAAGGCTGTCATCGAAGTGACAAGAGTTAATACATTAAGCACTTAGAATATTTTATGATCCATTTTAAACACTCAGAAACTATCTATCATAATTAGAACAAAAATGAATTAAGTAATATTTGTATTCTTCTGTAATTCTTCTAAAAAAAGTATAACAATGGAAAATATCATCTGTATCTTCACACTGACTTTCTCATCATGGCCATAAAAACTGTCACCTTGAAAACAATATTTAAACGCTTTAATTCTCTCAAAAATTGATATCAATGCTCTCACGTTCAGATCATTCAAAAAATCTTTGGGGCACGTGGGTGGCTCAGCTGGTAGAGAATCCAGCTTTGGCTCAGGTCATGATCTTGCAGTTCATGAGTTGGAGCCCCACATTGAGCTCACTGTTGTCAGCCTGTAAGCTCAGATACCACTTTGGATCTTCTGTCTCCCTCTCTCTACCCTCCCCTGTTTGCACTCTTCCAAAAATAAAAAAAAATATTTATTTTTTTAAAATTTTTTATGTTTTTATTTATTTTTGAGAGCAGGAGAGACAAAGCATGAGTGGGGGAGGGTCGGAGAGAGAGAGGGAGACACAGAATCAGAAGCAGGCTCCAGGCTCTGAGCCATCAGCACAGAGCCTGGCGCGGGGCTCGAACTCACAGACCGTGAGATCATGACCTGAGACGACTGAGTCACCCAGGCACCCCCCAAAAATAAAAAAATATTTAAAAATACATTTATAGTTTCATAATCTGTGAGGTAATATAGTACAACTGAAATAAATGGCCTGGACTTAAAACTCAGTTCTGCTACTTATCTATCAGTTGTGTGACGTGGGGCAGGTTCCTTAAGCTCTCTGTGTCTCATCCTCTGCCAAATAGGAAATATAGGAAAAATAGGAAATAGGAGACATATAGGAAAAATAGGAAAAATAAAACTCTCTACCTAGCAGGATTGTTGCAAAGATTAAATTATATAATTTTTGCAAAACCCTCTGAATAGTGCCTTGTTCATGTTAAGTGCTATTATTATAATAATCATTATTGATTTTTCTCTCCTTTGGTTGTTAACTCTTAAAATTTTGCCAGATTTTCTTTTGCCAATGACATTTCACGGGAATACTGTACTTCCATAAGATGTCTTTAACATTCAAAAAATTCCCCTTTTATTCTTCTGGCCTTCGAAACACAAATTCCTATTTAGAATTAGAATCAATTAGAATTTATTGTGAATGCATTGAGGGATTAGACAAAATAACAGTAATTTAAAAATTCTCCATTAAACTATGCTTCCTTCTTTGTCTTCTGTTTATACATACAATTCTGTTTATACAGATCAATTTTCTTTTTCCATTACACTGAATTTAGTGACCAAAAAATCCATTTTATACTTGATGCTCTCAGAGAGTATGCTTGATTCCTATTTACTACTTTCAATTTTAACCATTCAGTCAATTAAAGGACATAGAGATCTAGTATAATCCTATCCAGTCATCTATCAATTCAATTTCCTGAAGAAATTAGAAATTCATCTAATTTACATCATCTTTATAATATTAATTCAAAATCTCGTATGTAAATTATTGCAGTATCTTTCTTTCTATTTGGAGTCCTTCACTCAGCTACAGAAACACAGTAAATAAATCTCATCACACACTTCCCATTTAAAAAAGTCATCTTTTTGTTAAATGCTATATACATGATCAGGTCTAAACTTTAGAGCATTCTTTCATGATCTGGCTTATTTTGTGTCCTACCCCTATTGCTAACAAAACTTTTCCTCAATCGGTTATAATTATTGCTTTACATAGCTGTTTTCCCAAACACACTTTAAACACCTTGAGTAGAGAAGCTTTAAGTTATTTATTCTTTATCTCTAATACCCATAATATGCCTGAAACATGTTCGAGCTCAATAAATACATGTAATGAGTGAACGGGCACACAAATTAGAGTGAATGGATGAAAAATAAGATCTGGTATCATCTATCACAAGAAAAACAAACAAAATAAAACAACCAAATGACTCAGATACACATAGGCCCTGAGCTTTCAATGTTGGACAACTCTTAAGTTCTCTTAAATGTATTGTGAATAAGAGTAACTTACTTGGTAAAAATTTAAAAGTATCTTTGTATGATAGGTTGAAACTATTTCTTTGACCTGACTGCTAGAGAACCTAGAATTCTCTCTTTAGAAATCAAGTACTTATTTTTAAACAATAATTTTATTATTACTAACAACTAATACACAATTTAAAAGCTTAAGAAATACATCTGGGAGCACTTGGATGGCTCAGTCAGTTAGGCATCTGACTTTGGCTCAAGTCATGATCTCTCAGTTCACGAGTTCAAGCCCCGCTTTAGGCTTTGTGCTGACAGCTCAGAGCCTGGTGACTGCTTCAGATTCTGTGCCCCACCCATGTTTGCACTTTGTCTCTCTCTCTCAAAAAAGAATAAATGTTAAAAAAATGAAAAATAAAAAGAAATACATTTGAATAACAGTAATAAAATCTAGCATTGATTGAGCATATACCTTATTTGATCCATTTAATAATCCTAACACATACCCAAAGTCACATGGCCATCAAGGGCTCCAGCCAGGTTTTAACCTAGGTCTTCTGATACCAAATCTGTTGTTTTTCTTATTACAAATGCTTCTGTGCCACATTAAAATTTAAATAACTCCAGAGAATACTAACACTTAACACATTATCACTCAAGCACTGAAGTCTTAGATCAATCTCAGGTTATTCATCTGAAAAGACCTGGATGACATAGCAAACAGGACAGGCATGAGTTGATAAATTAAACACAAACCAACTGACTTCTGGTTTCAGCTCTGATGCTTAAGGAGCTTGGAAATTGTTATTTTTATCCTTACAATAATAAAAAACTGGACAAACTAAAAATCACTAATTTTTCTTGGTTGCAGCAGAGAACTAACTTTGCAATACAAACTGTCACCCTGAAATCCTGAGAGATAGGTGAATTCAGATTCCCAGTCAAATCATATTACCTGTGGCAGAAGCTCTTAGAGTCATAAACTTATAGGAACACTTCAGTGGTAATTTTGGGGTTGAGTGTGGACCAGTGTGAGAGTCAGCAGTTAAAAGGGGGTTCTTGCACCTTAATGGGCCATACTTCCAGGATCCACACCAGGTTCTCATGGTAAAGATCTGAGAAAGATCCTTTTGTGGCTCTGGCAGGAGAAGAAAAGAAAAATTCTTACAAAATGTATCTAGAACCTTTTCTATAACAAAGGCCTACACTCCAGTGGGAAAGACTTTATTGGGACCCTGTTATGGTGGGTGAAGTATGTTTGTCTCATTGTAGCCTGTGCTAGCCTCCCAGCATAGGGAAGGCTATGGTAAGGGAACGGAAGGAAAGGAAAGGGAAGGGAAGGGAAGGGAAAGGAAGGGAAGGGAAGGGCAGGGCAGGGCAGGGCAGGGAATGGGAAACTATACAACTCTACAAAACTTGTGAAGCTCATGGGCCAGAGACACAGGTCTGCTGAAAGACTGATATTTAATAAAAAAATAGTAGAATGATCCCCTCCTCCACACTCTACTACCATTCCCACAGAGTTGCAGTGTCATAGCAGTGAGTCACTGCTACAAGAGCTGCAAGGTACAGACACTCTCTGAGGAGGAGTTCACAGAGAATCCCCAGGTCAAGAGGGGAGACAAAAACAAGGAGACAAGGGTTCAAAGCTTCTGACACCCGTAGCCTTGACAAGCATTAAACAGAGTCCAAATGCTAGCTAGGTTAACATAATTCCTCACATAAGAGGCCTTTTTACCCCAGTTTTTATTACCTAATACAATAGCTTTCAACAAAAAACAGTGCAGACATGCCAAAAGGCAAGAGAAATACAGCCTGAAGAGACAAAACAAACTTCAGAACCAGACTGAGACACGACACAGCTTTGGAATTAAATAGGAGAATTAAGTATGATTAATATGTTAAGAGCTTTAACAGAACAAGCAAACAACATGTAAGAACAAGGCAGGTAATGTAAGTAGGGAGGTGGAAAATCTAAGAATTTCAAGGAAATGCTGGAAATCAAAAACATTGCAGTAGAAATAAGGAATGTATTTGATGAGCTCATTAGTAGAGTGGAGAGGACACAGGAAAGGATGGGTGAGTTGAAAGTCAATAGAAACTTCCAAAACTGAAGTACAGAGAAAAAAAAATATATAAATATATAATAAATAAGAAAAATAAATTATAATAGATAAAAATAATAAAAATAAAAATAAAAAATAATATAAAAAATAAAAAATAAAAAATATATAAATATACATTTATATATATATATACACACACAGAGAACAATATATATAAGATCTATGGGACAATTTCAAAAGTAATTGGGATATGAGAAAGAGAAGAAGAGATCAGAATAGAAGAGATATTTTAAGTAACAATGACTGAAAATTTTCCAAACTTAATGTCACATGCCAAACCAACAGATGCCGGAAGCTCAGAGAATACCAAGTAAAACTTATATAGAAAAAAAGTTATACCTAGGCATATCATATTCAACCTTCAGAAAACCAAAGACAAAGAGAAACCCCTGAAAGAATTCTGGAGAAAAAAAAATACCCCATCTACAGAATAATAAGAATCACACAGGACTTTTTGTCAGAATCCATGAATGCAAAAAGAGTGAAACACTTAAACTGTTGAAAGAAATCACCTAACAGCATAGAATTCTAGAGAGAGCAAAATTATCCTTCAAAAGGAGAAATAACTTTCTTAGACAAATAAAAACTGAGGTAATTTATGGCCAGTAGATCTGCTCTGCAAGAAATGTTAAAATATTTTCTACAGGCAAAAGAAAAATGATACTAAAACTTGGATTTACAAAAACATGGAGGAGCATCGGAGAAGGAATTAGTGAAGATAACATATTTTATTACTCTTATTCTTAATTGATCTAAAATATAACTTTGTTTAAGCAATGAGTATTAATATATATTAGATGATTATAGCGGACAGATTGTATAATAAATAACAGCAAAATGACAAGGAACATGAGGAAGCAATTGAGAATACTCTGTTATAACGTCCCTGAATTTTATGTGAGGCAGAATAATGTTACTAGAAGATGGAGATAAATTAATAAAAGAAAATATATTGTAAACTCTAGGACAATCGGTAATTTTTTTAAAGTATAATTGACATGCTAAGAAAGAAGATAAAACGGAATCATAGAAAATGCTCAGTTAATACCAGAGAAACAAACCTCTGGCAACAAATAGAAAATAGTTAAAAACATAGTTGATATTGAACCAATTATATCAATATCCGTTTCAAAGAAAATGGTCTAAATACATTAAAAGTCAGAAATTTTTATAGTGGATAAAAGTACAAACCCAACTATATGTAGTATACAAAAGTTTTTCTTTGAAAGTAAGACTATAATAAGTTAAAATTAAAGGAATGGAGAAAAGTCAACCAATATGCTATATTAATTTCGTATTTCAGAACAAGGAAATACATAAATTAATAACTCCAGCTTATGCATCTAGGTAACCAGAGGGAAAAAAAGAACAATCTGAAGGAAGCAGAATAATAAAAACAGAGCAGAAATTGATGAAACCAAAAACTGGAAAGCAGAAGATGAAAGCCAAAAGCTTATTCTTTAAAAAGACCAATAAACTTGGTAAATTTCTGTTCAGGTAAACCAACGCAAGGATGTTTTCTCTCCTCATTTCTATTCAACATCATACTGAAAGTTCTAGCTAGTACAGTACAACAAGATAAGCAAATAAAAGGTATATAGATTAGAAATAAATTAAATGCAAAACTGTTTTCACAGATGATATGATTGTCTGTGTAGAAAAGCTCAAAGAATCTACAACAACAGCAACAAAGTCTTGTTTAGGATAGTCACATGAAACACAAATAATATATAAGAATCAATAACTTCATTATATACCCAAAATGAACAAATGGAATACGAAATTTAAAAATATACACAGGCAGGCATATATGCATGGTATAGCATACACACACGTATTTTCCTGTTCTGACAGCTGACAGTGTCTAGAAGAAAACACCCCAAAACACCCAATTAACAATGAGGCACTAATACCTAGTGCCCAGATCTGGGTTTATTATACTATTCTCAAATGCAAGGAACCAGGGCTAGAATCCTACAGTTGACTGTAGGATTGGAACAGGAAATTTACAAGATGTGCCTAGAGCATTTTACAGTGCCAAGAAAATAAGAAAGTGTTTATAAACAAACAGGGATATGTCAAAGAGATACAGGAGCCAACTGAAAGAGTTCCCAATGGCTAAAAGCTGAACAACAAAATAAATAGTTTTGTAATGAATTGTAAATCCATGTATAATATAAATAGCAGTAAGTCTATATTGAGGTAAATAATTGAATAAATAAATAAGTAAACAAAAGGAGGGGACTAATCTCTTGGGAAGAATTGTTTTTAATTTTTTTTTAACATTTAGTTTTGAAGAAGAGTGAGAGACAGAGCATGTGCGGAGGAGGGGTGAGAGCGAGGGAGACACAAGAATCTGGAACAGGCTCCAGGCTCTGAGTTGTCAGCACAGAGCCCGCCCGAGGCCAGGTTCGAACTCAGGGATCATGACCTGTGCCAAAGTCGGACGCTTAACCGACTGAGTCACCCAGGTGTCCTACTTGCAGAAGAATTCTAAGTAATTTATGTAGCTACTCTGATTTGAGGAGGTGAGACACTGCTCCTCACCCTGTAAGTATGTGCTGTGCATACAAAGTTCTTTCCAAAGATTATAGTGTACAAGGTGGAAAAAGAGGAACATAATAGTGAAGAATCTTGCCAAACCCTACCTCAGGCATGTGATTAAGATCCACATCAATAGTAATAGATCATATTAATGGAATGTTCTCTTGATATGATGTAATACAATTGGCACTTTATCTCTGTGGTCATTTCAAAAAGGCATAACCTCAGTCTAATAATGAGAAAAACATCAGAAAAATCCTGATTGAGGGACATTCTACAAAATATCTGACCAGGATAACTCAAGATTATAAAAAAAACAAGGTTAGTCTGAAATACTGCAATAGCCAAGAATGGCCTAAATCGGCATGATGTTTCTGGAACAGAAAAGAAACATTAGGTAAAAACCAAGTTTATCTGAATAAAAGTACAGACTTTAGTTTACATGTAAGTATTTATTCATTAACTGGGCCAAATATACTATGCTATACTGGATGGATATTAATAAAAGGGGAAATATAGGATAGGTGTGAGGAAACAGTGTATCTTTGCAAGTTTTCTGGAAATTTAAAACCATTTTACTTAAAAAAGAAAACAAAAAAAAATAAAATAAAAGGACAGCTTTGTTTCCAAGGAATGTCAACCAAAGTATCATTGAGTCAACTGAAAACCTTTAGTACTTGGGAACCTCAGTGTCTGGAGAAGAGTAGATGTTACAATGATAAGTAGGTCTTTGCAAGACAACTGGAGGATACAATCTTTTACTTTTTTTTAACGCACAGTTCCTATAATTACATACTCTGTTTACTTAATCTCTCCATTCTAGAACAGTTCTGGGAACATACACCCACTTTCTAATATGTCTCATATTAAATGATATATATACTTTCATAATACAATATTCCTTCTGAAACTAATACCTTCCCCTACCCCCTACCCCCGGAATTTCACAGCAAAATCTCAGCACATACTCAGCATACTTAGATTCCACTAAAAATACTATTGTCAATATTATCATTGACTTCTAAACATCCACTTCAAAGATTTCTTACCTGCTCTCATCTTAGCCCAATTCTCAACAGTGTTTGGCACAAAAAGACTCCCATATTCTTGAAATACTCTTGTTTTGTTTTCATCACATCATGCTTAATTTACTCTTCCCCCACCTTACTGGCTATTCCATTTTAGTCTCTTTTCCTTGCTTCTCCTTTTCTGTTAGGCCTCTAAATGTTGTAGTGCATGAGGGCTCTATCCAATGTCCACCATTACTCCTCACACATACTGTTTTCTTAAGTTAATATCAACAGAGTGACGGCAATGTCTCTATTTCGTTCTTTAAGTTACATTTCAAATTCAACGCAACAAAACAGATCTTTTGGTTTTTTTTTTTAATGTTGATTTATTTATTTTTGAGAGAGAGAAACAGAGTGTGAGTGGGGGAGGTTCAGGGAGAGAGGGAGAAACAGAATCCAAAGCAGCGTCCAGGCACTGAGCTGTCAATGCAGAGCCCAATGTGGGACTCAAACCCATGAACCATGAGATCATGACCTGAACCAAAGTTGGATGCTCAACTGACTGAGCCACTCGGGTGCCCCAAAAGATCTCTCATTTGAATCCTACTTATTTCTCTCTATTCTTCTCTGTCTCAGTAAATGTCATTACCATCAACATCTTTCCACATGGTATCTGCAAATCTGTGTGGAAATTAATTCCCACAGTTTTCTCTGTCCCTTGTATACCTAGTAGACTCAGTTTTTGTTCATATACACTGCTTATATCTGTTTTGCACAAGTCCCTGTCTGTGATTTCTTCCTGATCTTTTTTTGGGGGAGAGTTTTATTCATCTTGTCATTTTGGCTAAGTTTCTGTCTTTTGTGTTCTAATAACTTGTTATGTGTCCTGCACTTGAGAGTACTGCTTTATTAAAAAAGACCATATACTGTCCAGGGCCTGCATTTCAGTAATTTTTTCTGGTGTATGCTGGTACACTCTGCTGTTGTGTTTTGGCTGCTCTTTCCCACTGGTCAGTCCTCTGCAGAGCTCCTCCTTGCTTGTAGTGGGAAGTGTTTGGACCTTTAACTAACTAGGTGTGCTTTGATTTCTTTGTTGAAGTAAGCCTCACACCTGCCACACTGTCTCCCTCCAAAGGTAGAGATCCTTCTGTCACTCCACAGATCAATTTCCTTGGTGTTCCAAGCAATCTCACCTCAATATAGCTGTGTTCGAGGGATAGCCCAGGGTCCCCCCCAATTTCTCTGCCATTTTAACTCCTCTCTCATATAACTAATGGACTCTAACTAGGGGCACCTGGGTGGCTTAGTTGGTTAAGTGTCTGATTCAGCTCAGGTTATGATCTTGTGGTGAGTTTCAGCCTTGCTTTGGGTTCCTGCTTTGAATTCTGTGTCTCCCTCTCTCTGCTTTTCCCCTGCTTGCACTCTATGTCTCTCTCTCTCAAAAATAAACACCAATGGACTCTAACCCATTTAGAATTCAAATCTTCCCTCTCCATTGTTTTCTTTGACATATGCCACTGTGATATCAAATATAGTCCCTTTTCAATAATTTTTCTCAAGTACATCTACACAAAGCATATATGTAAATTTTTACCAGAGCCTGAGGCAACAATTACAATGGAGTACCATAAGACTGAATGTTAGATTATGGTGTTATTAAGAATATTTTGACCATTCTCAAAGTTAAAAATCTTAACAGGATTTCTTTCTCTGTGCCCACTTGTGAAGCTGAATAGCCTTTTTCTTTCTTGTCTTCTTTTTTCTGTACATGATATTTCTGTAAATTTATTATGCAGTCCAGCTTATATCATCTTGCTTTACTGCCTCTTTCCAAACTATATCCCGGTGAAGGGGAGCAGGAGAAAAAGAGAACATCTTACTTCTTTCACATTCAAAGTAACTCATCAAGGTATTTTTCTAAATAAAAGCCATCTACTCCAGAAACTGTTCCAATTCTTAAAGCATAAAAACAAACATTTCAAACACTCTGATACTCAAATTATTCATACATTCCCACTCAATGGCTATCCTCTGACTATTGAATAAACTCCAAATTTCTTAAAATAGAAAATCTGATCCTAATTTGTTGCTCTTAAATTCCTTTGAACGTGTCACGCTATGGTCAAATCAGTAAATTCCTCTTTCCTTACCCAGCCTGCAATCTTTCATGCTTCTGTGCCTTTCTCTAGACTTGCCATTTTCACCTGGAATATCCTTCCACAGTTCACCTCCTTGAAGAATTCATGCTTTAAACATAACTCTCACATGATTCTCTTTAGAGAATACAACAGCATTCTCTCTCCTATGTTCCACAACCCCAACTCGTTCACACCACTCATCAGAGTGGATTATAATCATGGGTTGGAGAATCTTTTCTTCCTGCCTAGACTATGTTCCCTTGAGGATTATTTTCTTTAAGAATTTTTTTTAATGTTTATTTATTTTTGAGATAGAAAGAGCGAGAGTGTGAGCACTAATGGGGAAGGGACAGAGAGAAAGGGA
Organism: Paguma larvata; assembly: GCA_030068075.1. Lineage (NCBI taxonomy): Eukaryota > Metazoa > Chordata > Mammalia > Carnivora > Viverridae > Paguma > Paguma larvata. The sequence goes on along the minus strand of CM057831.1, from coordinate 41,069,442 downwards.
GGCATAGAATCTGAAGCAGGCTCTGGGCTCTGAGCTGGAGCCTGACATGGGGCTCAAACCCATGAGCTGGGCCAAAGTCAGATACTTAACTGACTGAAGCATCCAGATACCTCAAAGATTATTCTCTTTTCTTTAGGCCAGATCTAAAGAGTTCTAGTGCTCAGGAAACATCTTTTTGGGGGCTCAACGATGACTTTTTAATGAGCAAAAACATTAAGTGTTTATTCTGTGGACTCATCCTGGATCTCTACACTTTGAATCTCTATAAAACATCTTCACAGTTTCAAATGGTATTCTGGGAGGGATTAAGGTTCAGGTTTCATTCCTGCTCTTTACTAACCCTCTATCTTTAGGTGAGTTATCCAGTGTCTCTAGCCCTCATTTCTTTCTCTATAAGATAGGCATAATAATACCAGTATTATAGGATTTTTTAAACAATTAGATGATATTAAAATATGTATTTAGCACTATCTAGAAGGTAGTAAACAATAAATTAATGCTTATCCTTCTTTTACTGATTTAGTGAGCTGATGAAGGATAGCCTTTAGAAATAAAGAGCAACCTGATTTAATGAAGAACCTTTGAAAATATAGCACGATTGTAAGTACCATATCAAGCACTTTCAAACCCAATTTTTCCCCCTCAATTCTTTCCTTCTCCCAACTGATAGAGAGACTCTAAAAGTGATAAAACTTTTGAGCTGATGTTTCCTCTTGGAACACAATAATGTTTGTTTTTTTTTTTTCAGATTAAATAATCAGCATTATTTCTTTCCTTCTTATTTGATATCTGAGCATGTGCTTTTAAATAAAATAAGTGTTCTGTGTCAAAGCTGAAATTGCATGTGTGAAAACTATGCAACCATCACATTTTGTTTCTTGGCTATTGGTGAAAATAATAATGCAAATTCAAAAAATTCAGAATATATGCAGGAAAATACATATGGATTGCTATGGTGAGGTATTTTTAGGAGTTCCCTAAAACATTCTGACAAAATAGTTTATATCTTGAAGGCTGTTTATTTTGTGCATTTTAGTTATCTCTTTTGGGGCCATAAGTAGATGTTTATTTTTTAAAATCTCTCATTTGTTACAACTTGAAATATTTACTTCTATGATATGAAACAATGGGTTTGAAATTCAATATTCTCATGTCTGTTAAAGATTATTTTTTCTCAGATCGTCTGATATGATACTAGTTTTCAGCTGTCACAAAATCTATTCCATCTTTTTCATCTTCTGAATGAAAATTGTTAAATTATTTCAAGCTGCTCAGTAATTAAAAATAATTTGTTTACCAATTTGGACATAGTTGATTTAGCCCAGAGCCTTCTTGAAATCAAATAATGTCAACCACCAAATAGTTTTTTCTAGCCAAAGGAATAGAAAGAAAAATCATATTAAACTGCTAAGATATTCAGAAATTCTAGTGAGCTCCTGGAAGCTAAGAGAGTTGTTTAAGTGGGACAATGCCAGATCCTTTTAAATATTACAATAGGTATTTGAGACATGGATATTTATATGAAAACATTAAAATTCTACATTCCAGAATGAGATAACATCTTCTAAGGAAAGGTTTGGCCCCTGACCTGCTCTTGCAAGGCAACCTCTAATCTCTTGGAGTATTCTCTTAAGAGTGTCTTTATTTGGGTTCCTGGGCTACAGCAGATAGTTTATTTTAACAATGTTATTTTTGATGGGGACTTAAGTCAGTGGTATCAGCTTGACCTTTGGAAGGGCTGGAGACTGAGTAACTAAGATCAGTCATGTAGCCAGGCAGTCCATCATGCCTATGTGACTAACCTCAAAAAAAATCTAAGACACCAAGGCTAATAGTCTCTGACTGGGAATATTCCATTAATATTGCCACACATTGTTGGTAGATGTTGCTGGTATACACTGCTGTCCAAATGGCTCCAATGGGGGAGGACAACAGTAAACTTACACATGTTATTTCCTGACTCTGCCCTATGTGAATCATCCCCTGGCCCATTTTAGTCTGTATCTTTTTGTTGTAATAAACTGCAGTCATAGATATCAGGGCTTTTCTGAATTCGGTAGATCTTTCTAGAGAATTATTTAACCTAAAGGCAGTCTTGGGGATCTCTCAAACTCCATTTTTGAAAATGCAATCTCTAGTAGCTATCGGTCATTCTTCCTTTCATTACAAAGTCTGTTTCACTTCTCTGCACTGAAGTTTTTCTTTGGTAAACAAAGACCTTCTCTGAAGGTTCTCTGAAGGTTCACTGCTATGTATACTGTACCTTATAGAAGTACCTGACACAAAGAGGGCATTCAATAAATACTTATTGATTGGGTAAATTGATAGTGCTTGCTAAAATCCTGATAGTGTTGTTTCTTTAGAGCAAAATTCCTCAAAGAGGAGCCTTTCAGTCTCAATTCTTTTCCTTGTATGTTCTCCTAAATTCAATCCGTTTTTTTTTTTTTTTTTTTGGCAGGGGGTGGTCCGGGGGTATCTACCAAGATCCTAGTTACCAAGATCTTTACATTGCAAAATTGAATAGTAAATTTCCAGATGGCATATTATTCAATCTATCACTGATGTTTGGCAGAATCATTTCTCATTCTTGAAAGGGTTTCTTCCTGCTTGGCTTCTAGGAAACTACAGACCCCGGTTTTCTACGTACCTTTTAGCCAATACTTTTGACTGTTCTCCCTTAGTCCCCATTACCTAAATACTAGAACACATAAGGGTTAGTTCTTGGAATTCTTGGGGGATTTTTTGTATTTACTTTTATATCCATAGAAGTATCATACATTCTCAAAAAAACGAAGTACCATATATATGCTGATTATTTAAGATTTTGTATCTCTATTTCAGACCTCTAAATTCTGACCTCATATATCGAACCACTTAATGTTTCCATGGGTGTTTAATAAACAAGTCAAACTTACTATCTAATTTTAAACATCCAAATAATTCAGTGTCCATTGTCCCTAATGTTTCTCCCCCACATTTGCTTCCCCAAAAGTCTGCATCTCAGTAAATGGTGACTACAGACTTGCAGTTTCTCAGGTCAAAACCATGGGCCCCTTCTTAAGTCTTCTCTTTATTTTACCCTTCATCGAATTCATTGGGAAGTCCTGTGGGCTCTACCTTCAAATATTTAGACTCTTACCACTTCTTACCATCCCCATGCCATCATTGTGGGCCTGGTCCAAGCCAATATCATCTCTTACCTAGATCATTATTACCCTTAGCTGCTAATTGCTCTCCCTGCTTACTTCATTATTCCTCTATATTCTACACCTAACATAGCACCCGGGTTTTTTTAATCTATCGAATTATCAGTTTCTTTACTTGAAAGATTTACCTAATGATAGAAATTCTAAACACTTGCATAAGGATTAAATGAGATATCAACAATCTGCATAACTTGAACCACAGAACTCGGCAGGTACATGGCATGAAGAGGTGAACTGGAGGAGAGAGAAGCTGTGGAGGGTAGGGAGCTGTTTTTGCTTGTGGAGAGAGGACAGAGATGGGGGGAGAGTATAGGAAAAGCACTCCCTTGAAAGTAGCTGGAGAAAAAGAGAATGAGTGGAAACACCCATAAGGGAATTAACAAGAAAAGGAGAAAGCAGAGGGTTTTGATACCATTAAGTCTCTATGGACAGGGAAACACGAAGCCTAAAACTCCACAGCTCAATACCTGGCAGAGCTGGGAAGGGTGAATGCCCAGGGGCAGACAATAGGGTCTGAGGGGTCCTCAGATCACACGGCAGAAAGGCCTTCCCCTACTAGGAGGATATTTGGTAGAGGCTGTGTGGCCTCCCCACAGGCAAAGGTCCAGGGGACCCCGGAGAACAGCCACATTCGCTGATATAGGAACAAGGATGTTAAGAAGTGGTGAAGCCTGACACCAGAAGTGTGTTGTAATTTACTGATAATCCCCGAAACACTGCTGCTATACAACTGCACAAACACCAAGCCACAGTCTTTGGGCACCTACAGCAGCACAGTCCGTGAGCATTCCCAATGGTATCCAGCCATTTCTCCCTGAGACCCTTCCCCAGGGGCTCTGGGTGAGTCAGAGCTGCAGGGCCTTCAGAAGTGAGGGGTTTGGAAACACAGCCCCATCTAAGATAAAACATGGGAGGGAGATGCCATCTGGCAGAGTGACAACTTGATCATAGACAGGGTAGATGCAGGGAGTGGATGGAGGCCAGAGACAAAGGAGGGGTGCTTAATTGCTGGTCATAGAGAGCACAGGGTTCTGATACCAGAGACTGGGTAGCTGTGTCATGCCATTTTTAGCTCTCCAGTGCATGTGCATACATACATGCTGCAATGATCCACTCCAGTAAGCTAAGCAGTACCATCTAGTGGAGAACAGAGTCGTGTCACTAATCCCTATACAACTGTGCAGAAGGCGCTCTAGAGGAACACCACAAGTCTTTTCATTTTAGTTTACAGACTATAAAGTGTTCATAGTATGACTTCTAAGGGAAACTGGATGTAATTTCAATCATATTCCATTCTGTTCATTGATACATATACTCACTTTTCTTCTTTTTCTTTTTCTTTTCTTATTTTTGAATAAAGAGAAAAAATATTTTATTTTTCCTTTTTATAAAAAAGATTTTTCTTCAATTTTTTCTACTGTATTTTTTACTTTTTTTGAAAAAAAATTCTATTTTACTTTTATCATTTCATTTTATCCTAATTTATTATATTCATTTTTTAAATTTTCAAGCGTTTTCCTTTTTTTCTTTTTTTCTTTTCATTCCTTTGCTTTTCTTTCGTTTATTTCCCCTTTTTCTCTATTCTATCAAGCTTCCACCTAGGAACTAGCATCCTTTATTTGATTTTTGTGTATTTTTAAATTTTAATTTCATTAATTCTTTTCCTTCCTCAAAAATGATGAAATGAAGGAATTCACCCTAAATGAAAGAACATGAAGAAATGACCTCCAGGGAACTAATCAATGCAGATACAAGCAAGACATCTGAACCAGAATTTAGAATCATGATAATATTACTAGCTGGGGTTGAAAAATAACATAGAACCCCTTTCTGCAGAGATAAAAGAAGTAAAATCTAGTCAGGATGAAATTAAAAATGCTATAAACTGAGCTTCAATCTCGAATGGATGTCATGGCAGCAAGAATGGATGAAACAGAGCTGTCAATCAGAGATATAAAAGACAAACTTATGAAGAATAATTAAGCAGAAAAAAGATGGAAGCAGAAGCAAAAGAGCACAATATAAGAATGAAAGAACTCAGTGATCATTAAAAAGGAATAACATCTAAATCATAGGGGTCCAGAAGACGAAGAGAGAGAAAAAGGGGTAGGAAGATCATGTGAGCAAATCATAGTGGAAATTTTCCTAACCTGGGGAAAGACACGGACATCAAAATCCAGGAAGCATAGAGGACTCCTATTAGATTCAACAAAACCTGACCATTAATAAGGCATATCATAGTCAAACTGATAAAATACTTAGTCAAGGAAAGAATCAGGAACACAGCGAGAGAAGGAAAGTCCTTATCCTACAAGGGAAGACAGGTCAGGTTTTCAGCAGACCTGTTCACAGAAACTTAGCAGGTCAGAAGGAAGTGGCAGGATATATTCAATGTGCTGTAGTAGAAAAATAGGCAGCCAAGAATTCTTTATCAAGCAAGGCTGTCATTCAAAATAGATGGAGAGATAAAAAGTTTCACAGACAAATAAAAATTAAGGGAGTTCATGACCACTAAATCAGCCCTGCAAGAAATTTTAACGGGGAATCTCTAAGAGGAGAAAAGACTAAACAAAAGAAAAAAGACTAAAGCAACAAAGACTAGAAAGGACCAGAGAACACCACAAAAACTACAAATCTACAGGCAACACAATAGCAATAAATTCTTATCTTTCAGTACTCCCTCTAAATTTCAATGGACTAAATGCTCCAAACAGAAGATGCAGGGTAAGAAAATGGATAAGAAAGCAAGATCCATCTATATGCTATTTACAAGAGATCCATTTTAGACCTAAAGACACCTTCGGATTGAAAGAAAAGGGATGGAGAACCATCTATCATGCTAATGGTCACCAAAAGAAAGCTGGAGGAGCCATACTTATATCAAACAATCTAGATATTAAAATAAAGCCTGTAACAAGAGATGAAAAAGGGCATTATATCATAATTAAAGGGTCTAACCATAAAGAAGACCTAACAATTGTAAACGAATATGCTCCCAATGTGAAAGCACCTGAATATATGTCAATTAATCACAAACATACAGAAACTCAACAATAATAATACCATAATAGTAGGGGACTTCAACACCCCACTTACAGCAATGGACAGATCATCTAAACAGAAAATCAACAAGAAACAATGGCTTCTAATGACACACTGGACCAGATGGGACTTAACAGATATATTCAGAGCCTTTTATCCTAAGGCAGCAGAATACACATTCTTTTTGAGTGCACATGGAACATTCCCAAGAATAGATCGCATACTGGGACACAAATCAGCCCTCAACATGTACACAGAGATTGAGATCATACTAAGCATATTTTCAGAACACAACACTATGAAACTTGAAATCAACAATAAGAACACATTTGGAAAGACAACAAATACTTGGAGACTAAGTAACATCCTACTAAAGAATGAATGGGCTACTAAGATGTTAAAAGGAAATTAAAAAGTACATGGAAGCCAATGAAAATGATAAACACCATAGCAAAAACCTCTCGGAAGCAGCAAAAGCGGTCTTAAGAGGGATGTATATGGCAATCCAGGCCTCCCTATAGAAGGAAAAAGCATCTCAGATATACAACCTAACCTTATAAAGAGCTGGGAAAAGAAGAGCAAATAAAACCCCAAACCAGCAGAAGATGGGAAATACTGAATATTAGAGCAGAAATCAATGCTATGTAAATAAGAAAAACAGTAGAGTAGATCATGAAACTATGAGCTGGTTCTTTAAAAGAATTAACAGAATTGATAAACCCCTAGCAGGTTTGATCAAAACAAAAAATGAAAGGAACCAAATAAATAAAATTAAGAATGGAAGAGTAGAGATCACAACCAACACTATGGTAATACAAACAATAATAAGAGAATATTATAAGCAATTATATGCCAATAAATTGGGCAATCTGGAAGAAATAAACAAATTCCTATAAACATATGAACTACCAAAACTAAAACAAGAAGAAATAGAAATTTGAACAGACCCAAAATCAGTAAAGAATTTGAATTGGTAATATACAATCTCCCCACCAAAAAAAGAGTCCAGGGCCAGACAGCTTTCCAGGAGAATTCTACCAAATATTTAAAGAAGAGTTAACATCTATTATTTTGAAGATGTTCCAAAAATAGAAATGGAAGGAAAACTTCCAAACTCATTCTATGAAACCAGCATTACCTTGATTCCAAAACCAGACAAAAACACCACTAAAAAGGAGAACTGCAGATGAATTTCCCTGATGAACATGTATGCAAAAATCCTCAACAAGATACTAGCCAACCGGATCCAAGAATACATTAAAAGAATTATTTACCACGACTGAGTGGGATCTATACCTGGAATGCAAGGCTGGTTCAATATCCACAAAACAATTGACGTGACACATCACATCAATTAAAGAAAGAACAAGAACCACACGATCCTCTCGATAGATGCAGAAAAAGCATTTGACACAATACAGTATCATTTCTTGTTAAAAAACCCTCAAGTAAATAGGGATAGAAGGATCATACATCAAGATCATAAAAACCAAATATGAAAGACTCTCCACTAATATCATCTCAATGGGGAAAAACTGAGAGCTTTCCCTCTAAGGTCAGGGACATAACAGGGATGCCTAATCTCACCTCTGTAATTCAACATAGTATTGGAAATCCTGACCTCAGCAATCAGAAAACCCCCAAAAATAAAAGGCATCCAAATCAGCAAGGAAGAAGTCAAACTTTCACTCTTCACAGATGACATGATACTCTATATAGAAAATCCAGCAATTTGAGTTCAGCAAAGTTGTAGAATATAATATCAATGCACAGAAAGCAGTTGCATTTCTATACACCAATAATGAAGTATCAGAAAGAGAAATCAAGGAATCAATCTCATTTACAATTGCACCCAAAACCATAAAATACCTAGGAATAACCTAACTAAAGAGGTGAAAAATATATACATGGAAAACTACAGAAAGCTTATAAAAGAAATTAAAGAACATACAAAAAAATGGAAAGACATTCCATGCTCATGGATTGGAAGAACAAATGTTGCTAAAATGCTGATAGTACACAAAGCAATTTACATATTCAACGCAATCCCTATCAAAATAATACCAGCATTCTTCTGGAGCTAGAACAAACAATCCAAAAATTTGTATGGAACCACAAAAGACCCCGAAGAGCCAAATCAATCCTGAAAAAAGAAAACCGAAGTTGGAGGCATCACAATCCCAGACTTCAAGATTTATTACAAATCAAGACAGTATGGTACTGGTACAAAAACAAACACTTAGATCAATGGAACAGAATAGAGAACCCAGAAATGGACCCACAAATGTATGACCAACTAATCTTTGACAAAGCAGGAAAGAATATCCAATAGAATAAAGACAGTCTTTCAGCAAATAGTATTGGAAAAACTGCACAGCGACATGAGAAAAATGAACCTAGACCACTTTATTACAGCGTACACAAAAACAAACTCAAAATGGATGAAAGACCTAAATGTTACACAGGAAGCCATCAAAATCCTAGAGGAGAAAGCAGGAAAAAACCTCTTTGACCTCGCCCACAGCAATTTCTTACTCAACACATCCCTGAAGACAAGGGAAACAAAAGCAAAAATGAATTATTGGGACACCATTAACATAAAAAGTTTCTGAACCACTAAGGAAATATCGGCAAAAGTAAAAGGCAACCAACAGAAAGGGAAAAGATATTCACACATGACATATCAGATAAAGGGTTAGTATCAAAATCTGTAATGAACTTATCAAACTCAACACCCCCCAAAAAACAAATAATCCAGGGAAGAAATGGGCAAAAGACATGAATAGGCACTTTTCCAAAGAAGTGCTCAACATCACTCGTCATCAGGGAAATACAAACTAAAACCACAACGAGCTACCACCTCACACTAGATAGAATGGCTAAAATTAGCAACTCAGGCAATGACAGATGTTGGCTACCATGTGGAGAAAGAGGATCTCTTTTGCCCTCGTTGTGGGAATGCAAACTGGTGCAGCCACTCTGGAAAACAGTATGGAGGTTCCTCAATAACTTAAAAGTAGAACTACCCTACAACCCAGCAATTACACTACTGGGTATATATCCAAGGGATACGGGTGTGTTGTTTTGAAGGAGCATATGCACCCCAATGTTTATAGCAGTGTTACTGACAATAGCTAAAGTATGGAAAGAGCCCAAATGTCCATCAATAGATGAATGGATAAAGAAGATGTGGTGTATATATATATACATACCACATGTATATATATATACATACCACATACATGTACACACACACACACACACACACACACACACACACACACACACTGGAGTATTACCTGGCAATCAAAGAGAATAAAATCTTGCCATTTGCAACTAGGTGTCATGAACTAGAGGGTATTATGCTAAGCAATGTTAGCCAGTCAGAGAATGACAAATACCATATGACTTCAGTCACATGAGGAATTTAAGATACAAACAGATGAACATAAGGGAAGGGAAGCAAAAAGAATACAAAAACAGGGACAAAGACAATACATAAGAGACTCTAAATACAGAGAACAAACTAAGCATAGCTGGAGGGGTTGTGGGTGAGGAGATGGGGTAAATGGGAAAGGGGCATTAAGGAAGACCCTTGTTGGGATGAGCACTGGGTGTTACATATAGGAGCTGAATCACTGGAGTCTACTGAAAACATTTTTGCAGTATGTGCTAACTTGTATATAAATTAAAAAATCAAAACAAGGATTAAATGAGATAGAAAGCAATAGTGCTTTGACATCTTAGCCAATTTTCAATCGTGTTAGTGCTCTTTGTCCTTAAATGTTATTTGTTGTGTGGGGGGAAGGATAGTTTACAATATGATGTCAACTAATGTGATGGTGGTTTGCACCTCAAGCTATCATTAGGTTGAAGTGAATTAATAAGTCTATAAAAATTAAGGAAACTTGAAATTGAGGGTACCTTTGAGACCATCAAACCTAAACAGCTCATTTTAGAGACAGAGCAAGTGAGAGCCAGAGAAGTTAAATAATTTGTGATGGAGCTGGAATACAGCCCAAGTCTCCTGATTTCTAGTGTAGCGCACTTTAGAATCCCAGTAAAATGCAAGGAGAGAGACACCCATTTTGTCACAAATGTCCACGTGAAAGGCCGAACCCTGTCCCACGCTGTGGAGTTAAAACATTCAAGATACCAAGGCTATCTACAGAAGAACTTTCAAAAACCTGAGAGGAGAAAATGGTCTAAGTCACAGACATTTCCTCTTTCCTTTGTTCGTTTGGTCAGACTGATGTGGCAGGAGAGTTGAAATGAACTCAGCATCTCGTCTGGGTGCCCCAGAGAAGAAATCCTCACTGAGTATTAACTACAGAGCGTCCTCCTCCAGGGTTTGCAGCTGGGAGATAATCATAAGCTTGGGGAACATCCTGAGCCAGGAAGCTGACAGCAAAGTGTTTCCAATTCCTGAGAACTGCATTTGTCTTATAATGACTGCAGTTGTGTGAGTGTCATTTCACTTAGAAGATGGTACCTTCGCTGAATGGAGCTGGGGAGAGGCAGAGCCAGCCCCAGAGGCGTGTGATCATCATTGCCCTGCAATTGTGCAGGCGAGTTAACTGGTCAGGCTGCTCCTCTGGTTTTCGTTATTTTAAAAAAGGAAAAAAAATAAAAAGATAACTACAGCCCTATTGCCAATTGCCTTGGAAAAGATACAGTCAATTTTCTCTTTTGTACTGAGCAGAAACACTATTGGTGTCACCTCAGAGGTGGGGGAGCCTTATTGTCTAGGTGTAATCAGTGTGGCCTGAGGGCTTTGTGAGATGTGCATTCTTAAGAAAATGAAAGTATTCCAAAAAGTTCACTTATCTCTTTTCAGTGAAAAGTTATTCGCTTTCTGTGCCAGTAACATCTACAGATCACTTATATATTCATATCGAGACAACTGAGTTTTTAAACTCTTCATGCAATTAACATGAAATTTAGAAACATGTAAAATATCCTCACCAAAATGTACATTCTGAATCCCTCTCCAATACCTCCCCTCGCTGTCAAACCCAAAATAATACCGTGATAGAAGAATCATGTAACGCTTATACACAGCTAGGGTGAATTATTAATTGGAAATTGTTACCAAAAGCTATTGTGGAAAGAGAATTATACCACTCTGTAATTTGGCATCATGCAGGTTGGCTCTGTGTTTTCAATTAAGAGAAACCGCACACATGTATAAGGGAAGGCAGTACAAGGGTGGAAGGACATCTACATTTTTGTGCATTGCCTGCTTAGCTCCAGTTGGATTTGTCTCTCTTTTATTCCATGGGATAATTTGATTAATTCCTTCTTGTACAGAGAGGAAAAGAAAAGAGAAAATAATATCTACCAATGATTATGTTACTTCAGTTCTAGCAACGTATTTTTTCAAGAGTTTATATGATGTCATTGTTTTTAGTAGCACCTAATCCCAGTGAGGGAACTCTGCAGGTATTCAGTGAGGACAGTAGATAAAGATCTCATTGGACTAGACGATTCTTTTTAAGATTATATTACTGGTGGGGCACCTGGGTAGCTCAGTCAGTTAAGTGTCTGCCTCTTGATTTGTGCTCAGGTCATGATGTCCCGGTTCGTGTAATTGAGCCCCGTGTCAGGCTCTACACTGATAGCTTGGAGCCTGCTTGGGATTCTCTGTCTCCCTCTCTTTCTGCCCCTCCCCTGCTCATGCTTTCTCTCTTTCCCTCTCTCTTTCTCAAAACAAACAAATACACTTTAAAAAAATAAAAAAATACATAAAATTATATAACTGTTGTATCTGACCTGCCCCTGCCTGATTTAACTGCTACAAGTTTAAATGAGTATTTTTTGAAATATGCTATTTAGTACTTTTACAAACTTTTATGGTAAATGTTGTGACTTATTCTACACAGAATTGCCACTGGGTGGCAGAAGACAGATTAGGGAGAAAAAGAGGTGGCTAAGGGAAGGAAAGAAGTAATGATTTACTGTGCAACCATTTACTGATGGCATTCTGTGTATTGCCAACATACAATAAAAACATTATCTTTTTCTCTCCCCAAGAAAACTCCAATTCAGTTACTTATCAAGCTATCCAAGGAAATACCAGATTCTACATCCTAATTCTGCTCCATATTAGCCATTTGACCTTTGGCAAGTAATTTTTATCTTTTGTGAAGCCGCAGTTTTATAACCTGCAAAATTGCATAATGACATCTTGCAGCAAAGTTGAAATATTTTAAAAATACAATACTTTCAAAAGTGCTTAGGATTTTGTCTGACATCTAACAGATATACACACATGTTTATTTGCTTCTCCTAGGACCAAGAGAAGACTATATAATACCTCTAAAATCTCTTACTTATGGGAACTGAAAATAGGACAAGGTAGATGAAAAGGCAAATATATAAATATTATTCTATCCACCCTCATAATTTCTTGTACGTGGGAGAAAAGGACTTTGGGACTCTTATCACAAGGACATGAAAAGGCCCAACACTTGTGATAAATAATGAAGGCAATATTCACAGGTATTTAATCATTACATAACTACGTGTCTTTGATCTAGGAATTTGCTTTGATTAGAGCTATTAACTAAGAGTCCCATTCTCTTTCGTTCATTGTGCCTGACAATGTTTCTCATGCAGCTGGTTTAAGCTCATTCTTCAGAAAAATACATTCTCTTGAATTGATCTAAACCACCAAATAATTTGTTAAATTATTTGAAATAGCCCAAGCAAATGCTTCCTGAAGGGGGAGTAGAGGCTGAACTTGTAACAGGGATGTTATTGTAATTAAACAAGAGGCCGCATTCCACCAGTGAAATACTGTTGGCTTTATGTTCACGGAGAAGGAAATGGGAGGGGCTCCCTCTCCATCTGTGATTGTTTCTCAATAACAATTCAACCTACTATGTCATCTCCACCTCTTTCCACAGCTAGTTGCTCCTTATGCAATAGAATCAATGATACCAATTAATGATTATTTTTATTTGCGCTCAAGGATTTTTGTTGTTGTTGTTTTTTTTAACTTAAGGGTTAGCTGCTAGCCCATACAGTTCTGTAAGAGATTTTATTTAATGACACTTTCTATCTTTGCTTTAGTTATTAATAAGAAATCATGCTGATTTGTCTCACATTTTTCTCTAAGTATCTCTACTGGAAGATGAATACTAATTATAATGAGCTAGAGGGAGACCAGTTAAGGTTGGAAAACTTGGCTATGGTCTCAGAACGACTGACCCCTCTAACCTGTCGCTTTCTAGCTAGAGGCCAATGGATGGAGGGAATTTGAAAATGTTTTCTGGGGACACCTGGGTGGCTCAGTCATTAAGCACCTGAGGCTTGATTTTGGCTCAGGTCATGATCTCATGGTTCAGAGTTCAAGCCCTGCACTGGGCTCTGCCCTGACAGTGCAGAGCCTGCTTGAGATTCTCTCTCCCTCTCTTGCTACTCCTCCCCTGCTCTCGCTCTTGCTCTCTCAATAAATAAACTTTAGAAAAAAAATGTTTTCTGTAAACCTTGATGATTCACGACAAATAATTTCATGTGATTAGAGAATTTAATCCTTCAGTTTAAAAAGTACTGACTTGAGCTCATAGTTATAGTTACAAATATGTCGTATGTATAAAGCACTATGTCTTAGTGGGTAGATATCTGAGGAGAAGGCAAAGTGAAAAAGACACAAAGAAATTTTCCTGAAATATGAAAATAATGTCTTTATCCCTATCCTTCAGTGGGTGGAAGGAAAGGAGCAGAGCTTTGATGCAGGCTCTGCTAACAGAGGAACATCTGTATTGAAACAAAAGATAATACTGAAATTCAAGAAACAAGGAGAGCTAAGGGTTATCTAAAGAAATGAGCACAAGCCAATTTCCAAACCAAGGATAGAGCCATGGATACAAACATGGGAACATTGTTTGAGAAAATGAGCAGAAATATTTTCTGGGCAATTTTTCAGTCCTGGTAACTGACCCCAGCACAATTTCATGGGATATCAGCACAGAGTTTATAAAGAGCCAGGACCAAGCTAAGAGAAGATTACAGTGTGAGCCAGTACAAGTATTCTCTCTGATGCACTAAGTAAGTGGTCTCACCAATTTCTCATTGAGGATATAGTCTACTGTATATCTTTTACATTTCATTACATATAAAAGTAATCCATATGTTTGTCACCAGAATGTCAAGTCTTCCAATTATCTGTTCTCCATCTGGTTTTTAAATACAAACCACCTTGAGTTCCCACTCTACTTCATATGGAAAGTTCAGGCACGTCTCCAGTGTCTTTTGTGAGTTTAGGAAGCACACCTTGATCAAATTTCTTGCTTCTGCTGAATTCTCAATTTTATATTCTAGGATTGTACTTTTTCTGATTTTTTTTTATCTCCAAGCATGAAAAATCTCCCCTTTCTTCAGACCCCAGAGCCCCTGGTTATACTAATTTGGACAAAAGTGTTTCGCTAAATATTAAAAAAATAACCAAGGTAAATTTTAGAACAGCATAGAAGAGGTCTTAACTTAAAACTGAATTATCTTACAACTAAGTCCTTTGGACCCTTGGCCACACCTTCCACAGTCCTCTGTCCACCCCTTTCACAAATTTTTTTCACAGATACATTCCTTATAACCCTTCCTGATACAGTGTTTATTTGACCCAATCTCCCTCTATTTTGTTCCTATTTTTCTCTCTAAAACTCTAAATGTCTGATATTTGTCATTAATGATATTTTATTGATTTCTGTTGCTACTAGCCCCTTCCACATTTTGTAGAAGACGAGACAAGATAAGAATCACCTTGTATAACTAAGCAATCCAATTAGGTGTTTTCTACCCAGTCACACAGTTTTATTGAGATATAATTGACATATAACAGTGCATTAATTTAAGTTGTACAGGTGACAAACTGATCCATGTATATACTGTGAAATGATTACCACAAAAGACTAGTTAACACATCTATCACTTCACATAACTACTACTTTTTTGTTTTTTTATAGACATTATTAAAAAAATTTTTAAGTTTTTATTTGAGAGGAAAAGCATGAGTGGGGGAGGGGCCGAGACAGGTAGAGAATTGATCCTAGGCAGGTGCAGAGCCTGATGTGGGGCTCAAACCCACACACCATGGGCTGAAATCAAGAATCGAACACTTAAAACAACTGAGCCACCTGGGCATACCAACTACTCCTTTTTTGTAGTGAGAACATTTAAGATCAAGTCTCTTAGCAACACTTACATATATAATATAGTATTATTAACTTTAGAAGGCATTTTTTTAATGTTTATTTTTGAGAGAGAGAGAGAGAGAGAGAGTGTGTACGAGTAGGGGATGGGCAGAGAGAGGGAGACACAGAATCTGAAGTAGATTCCTATGCTTTATGCTGTCACCACAGAGCCCAATGTGGGACTCGAACTCACAAACTGTGAGATCGTGACCTGAGCTGAAGATGGCACTTAACCAACTGAGCCACTCAGGCACCCTAGTATTATTAACTTTAAACAACATGATGTACATTAGATCTCCAGAACTCAGTCACCTTATCACTGGAGATCTCTACCCTTTGACCAATATCTTCCCCATTCCCCCTACCCTCCAGCTGTTCAAAATTGCCATTCTACTCTGTGTCTATGAATTCGGCTTTTTTTTTTTTTTGGTGAGATTCCACATAAGTGACATCACACAGCATCTGTCCTTGTCTGACTTATTTCATTTAGCACAATACACTCAAGATATATCCATGTTGTTACAAATGGCTGTATTTCTTTATTCTGGCAAAATACTATTCCATTGTTTACATATGCCACATCTTATTTATCCATTTATTCACCGATGGAAACCTAGGTTGTTCCCATGTCTTGGCTATTGTGAATTAAGCTGCTGTGAACATGTGAGTGCAGATATCTCTTTGAGATAGTGACTTAATTTCCTTTGATATACACCCAAAAGTGTGATTGATTGTTGCATCATATGGTAGTTCTATTTTTAATTTTTTGAGAACCCTTCATACTATTTCCAAGAGGTTGTGACAATTAACATTACCAATCAAAGGTGCACAAGGTTGCCCTTAACTAGGCATCCTCACCAACAGTTCTTTTCTCTTTTTAAAAACAGCCATTGCAATGAGTGTGATGTGAGGTCACTGTGATTTGATTTGCATTTTCAAGATGATTAGTAATGTCAAATAGTGATGAGAATGGGACACAAACAAAGGAGGTCTTATTTGGCCATCTTGCTGACGTCACTACATACTAAGGTATCTCTTTAAGGAACATCTACTTACCCAGGTAACGCTGCTCCTCTTTGAGAATGCAGCTAGGTAATTGTTGCATTTTTATAGTTATTTTTTTCCTTCTGGTATAAAAGTTATGTATTAAAAAGTAGATCAAAGATTTTGGATTATAGAGTCAAATGTTCTTCAGGTTACAAGCAGAAAAATGTAGGTAATTTTACTTTGTGGAACTTTACTAATTACTAGTCAGGAATCTGTTACTCAGAGTGAAAAAAATTTGTAAGCATCTTAGGGCTGTAAGAACATACTACAAAGTTTGCCAAATTTCACATTTATTACTGTCACTGAAAAATATTTTTGGTGTCTTTGAGTGTGGCTTTTGTGCACAGAAATAGCTATTCTAGCATTTGAAATTAAAACTTGCTTTATATTCAAATTTTAAAACCTATTAACCTGTAAGCTTTTAGTTTTCACTTACAAATGTTTTCTATTTAATAAACCTATCAAATTTTAACAATCACTTGTAATCAACTTTTCTCTTTTAGTACTTCAACTACTTAACAAATAGAACTTCTCTAAGTACTTAAATGAGTTTTATAAATCCAATAGATTAAAGTCATAAGTGTGCTGAGGTGCTTGGGTGGCTCTGTCAGTTAAGTGTTTATTTAACTCTCGAGTTTGGCTCAGGTCATGATCTCATAGTCATAAAATGGAGCCCCAAAATGGGCTCTGTGCCAGGCATGGAGCCCCCTGAAGGTTCTCTCCTTCTGCCCCTTCCCTGCACGTTCTCTCTCTCTCTCTCAAAACCAAAAAAAAAGTTACAAGCATACTAATTTTTATACTCAATACTGTTATCAACTTTAGTAATTTTTTTTACTTTTTACATTAAAGTAAAAAGTTTCATCATTT
Organism: Paguma larvata; assembly: GCA_030068075.1. NCBI lineage: Eukaryota > Metazoa > Chordata > Mammalia > Carnivora > Viverridae > Paguma > Paguma larvata. The sequence goes on along the minus strand of CM057831.1, from coordinate 41,052,086 downwards.
ACTTAAATATTTTAATTATCATAAAGTTATTAGGAATTCTAATGTGTAATTTTCTATTAAACAATAGTATATACAATTTATATATGTGTACACACAGACTCACAAATTGTTCTTCAGCTTCACACAAGAACTTTAAAATTATAGGCTCTGTTACTTCTAAATTTTTATAATGTAATTAAAATTAAATAGATTTGCCCACTAAAGAAACATATTTTCCCATCAAGGAAACATTAATATCACTTCAAGAAATTTAAGGTTATTCTCCCAAGGAATTTTGGATTATATACCCAAATTAGCTGGGGTTACATATCAACCAGATATTTGGGAGGAGACCTGACATCTGGATAGCTTTGCTCAGGACAGTAAGAAATACATAGACACCTCGTTTATATTCCTATGTATCAAGTCTAGCTCCATGCTCTCCAAATATTAGGGTCTTTAGCTTAGATTCTCTGGATTTTTGTTAGCTAATAGATACCTCACAAATCCTTCTTGAGTTTCAAACTATCCTAGGTTACTTCACTTACAGAATGGATTCAAGTTCTTTCTTTTTATTTTTTTTAACTCCTTATTTCATTCTGAATTATTCCCATATAATTCCCATCTGGCAGGGCCATAAATCTTAGGAATATTTACATTACTTCTGCCTAGATTTTGCATGTCTTGCGGCTTACTCTCACATTATGGTCAGGACATTAAACCACGACAATGACAATAACAGGCCTAAAATGTAGATTATTAATGCTCTCTCCAAGGGAATTACATATTGAGCCAGAAATATATACTTACCAAATAACATAATGTCTTAATTGTATATACTCATATGTATGTGCTAGTTTGGAACAACACTTTATATTTACTGTGAATTCATATTTTTCAAAAATTCTCTAATTTTCTTGTGCATAGCCTAATTAATTTATATTGTACATGTTAATTTAAAGAATTTATTATGTAAAATTTACCATAGTATCTGTAACATAGTTTTTAATTAATTTTTTTATTAAAATTTCATCTGCATTTGTTAAACTTACTAGGCAATTCTCCAAGAAGAAATTTTTGAGGGGACCATCCTGAAAATGAATGTGTTTTTCAAGTTATCTTCTTTTCCTTGTCTATGTGTATATTATATTTTTATGTCTTCATATTAAGTTTTATACATTCTTTATATTCTATTGTATTTTGTTTTAAAAATATTAATGTACTGAGTGTAAATATCTAAAACTTTTATAGCCTGTTAGGCATATTCTCCTTTTTAATTATTTTTTAATTTAAGTAGAGTTGATACACAATGTTAAATTATTTTCAGATATACAACATAGTGATTCAAAAATTTTATATTTCATACTAGACTCAGCACAAGTGTAACTACCATCTGTCAGCATACAACACTATTACAATACCACTGATTCTATTCCCTATGCTGTACCTGTACTACCCATGGCTTATTAATTCCATAATTGGAGAATTTACCTCCCGCCCCCTTCACCCATTTTGCCCATCCCTCCATGCCCTCCTCCTTTCTGATACCACAAATCCGCAAAAGTAGAAGTGGCCTGCACTGCTCTGGAGAATACCTGGTTATAAACAAGATTTGGGAACACTGGCAAAAGAGTAGAGACTTTAAAGATACTAGATTTCTTTAACTGCAAGTAATGTCGCTTTTGTTTTCCAGATCATTGTGTATCTTTATATTACTATTAAAAATGGAAGGAAAGTTCTTTTTCTATTAACTCAGATGTCACTTTCCTAGTTTATTTTTATATACTCATTCACCAGTTTAAGAAATATATGACAGACTCTGCCAAAGAACCTGGAGATATAAAGATAAATATGATCCTTCTCCATAAGGAGTTGTGTGTGTGTGTGTGTGTTTTTTTCCTAAGACATTATTTGAAAAGAGACAAATGAAAATAACACATACAGAATTTTCACATAGTATTCTTGGAATACAGAGGAAATATAGAGCAATAATACTTCGAAAAATCCATGAATCCTCCTGAGTGAGGCTTCATGTTAGTTGATAATATGAAGGGTAGTGGAGCATTCATTTACTTGTTTATTCATTAAATACGTGTGGTTCTTATATGTTAGAAACTGTTTAGACTTAAGAGTTACGGAAAAAATTAGACAAAAAAAAAAAAAAAAAAAAACGATTCCTTGCCCTCAAGGAAATTTTATTGTGTGTGTGTGTGCGGGGGGGGGGGGGGTGGAGAGAGAGAGAGAGAGAAATCACTAAATAGGTAAAATATAAATTATATCAGATAGGATTAAGTGCTGAACAGAAAATAAATCAGGGAAGGATGAAAGGCAGTGCTCAGCCTAAGGTGAGTTGTTTCACTGCCCATAACACCTTACGATTATAGTCTGGGGAAGAGGGAGGCTCTGGGTTTCCTTTGGTGACTATTGACTGTTACAGGGATTAATGTTATAATGAAATTTTCCAGGCAGAATTAATGGTGGAAAGAGACCACATTTTATGAAGGAGGAAAAGGTGGAAGTCTTGACAGAAGAACACAGAGTTCTGGGGCTTCCCTTCATGCTGCCAATGATGGTATGAAAGCCAGGGAAAGAAATCTTTTTTTGGAGTATATTGAGGACACTGAGGTTCCTCTTGCCCACTGTCACTGGAGACAAAAAGAGTGAGAGAGGGAATCTTATCCATAGATTTCCAACTAAACTCCACAGTATGCTTGAATTTTCATTGTCATTACATTGAGGTCTGTTCTGATGGACTCCTCAATAGAGACCACATAAAGTAATGGATTAATCAATAAATGTCTCTCTTTACTTTATTTAAAGTGAAATATTGCCTTTAGCTCATAAAATTTTCTTTGAGTTGTACCTTTTCTATGCGTATTCCTTACACTTCAGCCACTCTACCAATTAGTAGTGACCTGACAAAGCTACCCTCTCCCTCCCTCATGTTGATATTACCATTCCTCTGCCTTCTCAAATCCTGTGGTAAAATTTTACCATTCTAGAGAATAACTCTAATATCCCATTCTGACAATCAGAGACCCTCACCAGCATGGTCCATAGATCTTCAGTTCTCTCATTTTTGGTTTATATCTGCCTTTGGTTTCCTGTGATATAGCTGTTTTACTAATTATGCCATTTCTTGGGTTGAGACTTCTCCAAATATATATCCAAGACACTCTAGCAGATGTAACGCGCTCTATGGTTTCATGGAAAATTTTAATGCACAACTGCATATTTATAACTTGGGATAGTTACTTTAAATAAATGTATTTAATGCTATTGAATTAAAAGTTTACTCAAGTTATCTGACCTGTGGTCCACCACTTCCAATTTCCCAATATTTATTATTAATAGTTCATGGCAAAAAAAAAGTGTTTATAAGAAGCCTACACCATTGGAACACCTGGGTGGCTCAGTGGGTTAAGCATCCGACTTTGACTCAGGTCATGATTTCACAGTCTGTGGGTTCAAGCCCCACATCGCGCTCTCTGTTGACAGCTCACAGCCTAGAGCCTGCTTTGAATTCTGTGTCTCCCTCTCTCTCTGCACCTCCCTGGCTTGCACTCTGTCTCTGTCTCTCTCTCTCTCAAAAATAAACATTAAAAACATTTTTTTAAAAAGCCTACAGCATATATCTTATTTAATAGAAAAATTAAATAAGGTTTTTACTGTGAGATCAGAAACAAGGCTTTTACTGTGAGATCAGAAACAAAAGTCTTGGGGCACCTGGGTGGCTCAGTTGGTTAAGTACCTGACTTTGGCTCAGGTCATGATCTTGCAGTTCATGATTTCAAGCACTGTGTTGGGCTCTGTGCTGACAGCTCAGAGCCTGGAGCCTGCTTCAGATTATGTGTCTCCCTCTCTCTACTCTCTGCCCTGCTCGCACTCTGTGTCTCTGTTTCTCTCTCTCTTTCTCTCAAAGAATAAATAAGCGTTAAAAAAATTTAAAAAAGAAATAAAAGTCTATTTACAGATGATGATCATTTACATAGAAAATCCAAAATAATTAATAAAGTTTTAGAATTAATAAGTGAATTTAGCAAGATAACTATATATAAGATCAATATTCAAAAATAAAATTGTATTTCTTTATTTAAAAAATAGTTCATGGTAGCATTGCAGAAAACATTTATTAAAAAATTCTAACCTAAGTAATTATATTTGCTTCTTAAACACCGCTTTATGGCTTATATGGTTTCTAGAAGTGAAAATTATGATAAACTTTCTAAATTTTCTATGTACTTTCTAATTTAAAAAAAGGGGGGAAAAAGCAATAGATACAATCATGTAAAGATTTCATTATCTATTCACATCTTGATTTAATATATTTACCTCGTAAGAGTTTCCAATGTGTCTGGTTGTATCTAAATTATTATGTCTCTGTGTAATGTATTATAAAGGTGGGGTCATGATCCACCTTAATATAATGGTTCCCAAACTATAGCAAGCATCAGAATCACCTAGAGGACTTGTTAAAATATAGAATGCTGGGCCCCACCCCCAGAGTCTCTGATATAGTAAGCCTGGGAGGGGCCCAAGAAATTACATTTCTAACAAGTTCCCACGTATTACTGATGCCACGAATGTGGAGGCCACATATTGAGAATCAGCATTTTAATGCAATGGCTTATCAAATCATTCATTAGATGTTGGTGAAATTCTTAAAATATATCCAGGAGTCATTAAGGATAAAATTAAGTTTTATTAATTAAATAACTTAACTTAATTAATTAATTAAATAACTTAAAATTCTGCATATTTTTTATCTTTCTAATTCTGAATTCTCTGTCTTTTCCTTTTGAATATCTCAGGGGGATGTGACACCCTGTTACATCAAATAATCAGAGTCCCAAAGGAAATGGAGGAAACATTTAAAATAAAATAATTTAAACAAGTTTTTACTAAGAAGCTATTACAAAGGTATGGAATTAGAACTACAACCTGGAGCTTAGTAGTAGTCAAGCTATTAACATTATTAGGCATAAAGGAATGAAGCAAGGTAGGGGATGTAGGAACCTGGTGACACAGAGTTGCCTAGAAGATCAGTAACCTTAAAGAATACAACCTGCTCAAGGTGACTTTACAGGCAGGCATCCAATCCCTCCTTCTGACCTTTCATAGGGATTCCCAATGGCTAAACCCAAAACAGTATCATTGGTTATGGGAACCCTTGGATATAGTTCACATCCTCTCCCTCAAAGAACAGAGCCTAATAGAAAAGAATGCAATCACCAAGCCAATGTCTCAGTGCCGCTTGTCAGAGGATGTGCTAATTTTCTCTAACAGGTATAGTGTGTCCAATACAGCAAATTCGATGGGACTACTACGTGGAAAAATTTGTAGTAATCCACTGTCCTCTGTTATGATTCCTCCAGTTTTGTTAGGTGCTAAACTGGTGGGTTATATGGTAATATGTAGGAGACCACCCTTCTTGTATCTTTTAATTATTTTAGGGTAACATCAATTACTGTTATTCCCATGAGAATGCAGTATTGTTTGTAATGTACCATCTTGAAGAAATGGGAAATTTTCAGAGCTTCCACATGACCTTCATCTGTCAAGGAACCAATATGAGGACTTTGCCAACTGAATTATTTATTCACTGACTGGGAAAATCATGAACAGGCGAATTTGGGAACCCTGCTGACCCACTATGAGCTGGCTTGGAGACAGGATTCCATTTATTACCTGCCTGCATATATCCCTTCTCAAACACAAGGTATGATGGTGCTCATGGTTCCTGACTCCCTGTGGCTAATAGTCGTGGGATTGTTGAGTATTCATCTTTTCACAAAGTATGAATATCTGACTAAATGACTAAATATCCCTTCTGGGAAGGTATGGGGGAAACATTACTGGATATAATTGCACAGTGGTGATTCTTTCTGGGTAGCTAGACTCTTTTTCAGTTGGTGCATTCCAAGTTTATGAACTGACTCACATCAAGAAACTGTGCAAGACATGATTATTGAGGTAGCTAGTCTCGGTCTCCATATTATCCATCCTTGATCTCTTTTTATTGTACAAATTAAGCAGTATATTTTTTGGCTATCTTTCTCCCTTATTCTAGGAACACTTTGCTATTAACCATCTCTACAGCATCCTTTGGGCCAGGAACTCCTACTTGCCGTCCAACCATGTGCAGGTTTTATTCCCTGCTGGCTAAAGAGGAACATTAAAAACACAAATAATTTGGTTCTGCCACAAACTTGCTGTGTGATTTTGCAAACAAAATTAGTCTATGAAAGAGTATATTTGAGGGATAAATTTTTAAAAATAATTTATTGTCAAATTGGTTTCCATATGACACCCAGTGCTCATCTGAGGGGTAGATTTTTATCTTCCAGGGCTTTCAAATGAAGATGCTACAAATATGCCCTACAAATATTAGAAATTTTCGTATGAAACAAACCTTGCTGGGGCATTCAATCCTTGGGATGAACCTCATTATACATAAATGTGTCCAAACATTTTCCAGGAATCTATCGGTGTGATTAGATGGGTAATTAAGGAAGCTGACAGAGTCTGTCTTCTAAAATTAGATGTAGAAGCAGAACCCAGGTATGAGAAGAAAATGAACACTGCCTTCCCTTCATGGAAAATCCCTTCGTGGATTTTTAATTTTTTTCAGGTCATTAAAAAATAATCTAGGTGAAAATTGCTCCTCAGAGAGAAATTTTCTCTTTAAACACCAAATAATAACAATAACCATTGGTAGTACCATAGAAGTCTAAGTTGAATGTCTCATAATAGACACAACCTAATGAGAAAAGGTCAGAGAGGACACTTTAAGAAAGGAAAGATCATCTATTTGGATGAAGTCTGGATAAATTGCAAGATTTTGTCACTGATTTCCAGTGAATAGTTGTATCATCTTGAGTTAATCCCTATTCATTTTGAGCCTCAATTTCTAGGTGAACAAAGAAAGGGCAAGAATAGATATTTTCTTCTCTGTTACTTTGTAGTGCTGCTCTCCAATGAGAGGCAATATGGCAGATGCATTTGTGGCTAGATGGATACGGCAATGGGCAAGCAAACAAAAGCAAAACAAAAATAGATTTTTTTTCTGGGCTCCACTACTAATCAGCTGTGTTAAATGCATAATCCGTGTCACTTCTCTAAGTCTCTGTTTCTTCATCAGGAAAATGGGAATGATAATACATACAAGGATAAAATACAATTATATGGTTGGCCTCGTTCCTGACACAATAGGAAATGCTCTGTGAGATGAAGCTGCTTTTAGTGCAGTAGTGAAGTTCAGACTCTAGTGTTGGGAGCCGTTTTGGGCTCACAGGTTGAGACCCCTCCCTGTGTGGAAAAGGTTGAAACTAAACCTTGCCAGCCAAACTGGCGCCTAATCTTACAACTACTCTCTTTGGCCTAAGGAATGTAATGCTCTTTTGTTTTACCGCATTTAAAAGGAAGGACCTGGAGCAGGATGCTTTGATGGATTGCATCTGAATGAGAGTAGCCTGACCACCTTAAAGTTGCATCTTGGGGATGGGTTGCATAGATTGATAGCAGTTATGAGCTGGCTGAATATTGGTGTGATTTGTGTAAATGTTAGGCTCCTATTATGTAAATTCACTCATTCACGGGCAAAGGACAAGCATTGGGAATTCTGTCCTTGCCAGACAGATTGTACCTCCCCCACTGTAATTGGAAAAATAGGCAATGACTCCTGGCCTGTTTATAGATAATTAACATAAGCAGGCCTAGGTAACTTCCTGTCCTCTCCCCCAGCCTTAAATGTATATGCTAACTAACTTGAAAACAACTTGAAAGATTGAGGAAATCGCCGCTTTACCAATATAACACATTATTGTTCAAATTATGCTTACTGATGGGCTATCACTCATTGCTGTAATGTAACTCACTACCTTTAAATAAAGAAACTGAGGCCGGCAGGGCAGAGACGCCAGAGACGCCAGAATTCCCAGGGCTGCCTGCTTGGTCATCAGACTCCATCTTTATCGTGGCTCTCTCACCTCATTTCGTCTAACCGTTCGTCCTTCGTGGACCCCTAGATTCACCGGAACGAGGACCGACTCCGGCACTCTAGAGTCCAGCTTATGGTTTATATCCTGGTTCTTCTCATTATCATCTGTGTGACTGTAGGCAAAGACTTAATGTCTATATAAGTCATTTTACTTTCCTACAAAATACTGTTTTCATGCAGTTGTCACCTAAAACATTAAGTATGATCCCTGGCAAATAGTAGGTCTCCAAAGGTGTTAGTTGGCACTATCATTAACTCTTAGATTTCTTAATGATCATAATTCATTAGATTTTTTGAGGACTTAATGTTCTTATACATGACAGCGAGTAATCATCTTGGCCATCGTGCCATATTTTAACCCATTTTTTGAAACCAGAGAAAATTACAGGTTAGATGAATTATTTAAAGGGACAAGAAGAAAATCAAATGCTGAGCCAGTTACCTAGGGAGTGCAATGGATTTCCTCTCTCCAGGCTATGCTGCCTCTATACAGTTAGTCACGAGACACCTGTACCCTCAACATGTAACATCATCATCAGCCTCATGGAGATACAGCTGGTTCCCATTACCCACGCTCTCTCTTCCTATCTGCAACATCTCTTTGAACAGGTTTCTTGCCTTCTTTTTATTTTTGTTTTTATGTTAGATACTATTAATCTTTGACTTGACAAAATGTCTTGGATTCTTGCTTAGAAACAGTTATCAAATATATACGAAAATGTTTCCCAGATGCTTTTTTACTCCCAGCTTCTATATGATATTCAACTCCACTTGACTTTTCTTCTGGATGTCTATCACGAATCTGGAGGGATCTTCACTGGCTAGTATGACTCATTGAAATATGGTTTTTGGTGAGCCTATGTGCCACATACTACTGCTTCAAGGCTTGGCGGTGCTGTTACTGCTGAGCACAGTACTCAGCAAAGGCCAAGACCTGCAGAAGACCATGGAGTAAAAATTTATGAAGCACTAGGAAGAGACCTGGAAGGTAACTGGCATGGTACAACTCTCTTTCTACTACACAATCATCACTCTCTGACTCTGGAAAAGTCGTTTATCATTTCTTTATTGTACTTGTAATTCTTTTATGACAAATGGGACAGTTGTGATATCTGGTAAAATAGATTCTGGGAGAATAATATACATGTGACAGTGTTTTGGAAAACTTAAAAGTACCACACCAGCCTGTTGTAATTTTTCTAAGCAGAAAATCTGTTGTATGATGAGGGCAAACGTGGAATCCTCATAACTCATTGAAGCAAAAATGTATATTGCCTTGTTGCAGCAGCTCAAGTCTTTCTGTGGTAATAAGCATGAGAGACCACCACAAAGAGGAAAGGTAGCACTTTGGCGCCTGAGTCACCCAAGTTTAAATCAGTTTATTACTCAGAACATATGTAACCTCAACACATTTCTGAATCCTTTTAATGTTCAGTTCATCATGTGTGAAATGGGGAAATTAACAGCAATCTCTCAGCAAGGTACCGAAGATTAAATTAATTGATGCTGCTTAACACAGTGCTTGGCATATTGTGAATGCTCAAAGTGGTAGTTTTATTATAATTAAAATTATAGTATTTAATTCATTGGTGTTGCAGGTAAGAGGGTGAAAAATAATTTAATTTTCTTTCATTTATTGGGGAGCATGAACATACTGAATCACAGAATCTTTCATCAGTGAAAGAACCCCAAGAGAACACTCAGCTGAATTTATATTCACGTACAGAAGTTATTATTATTTCCAGTCCAATCTATATTCAGGGACAGGAGTATTATCACATCTAGTTGGTATATGGTGCCACCCAGGCCCGCAAATACTTGGTGAGTTCTGGTCACATAACTGTAGGGACTAAAAGGGAGACATGATTACAAGTCACCTGTCTTTTAAGGTAATGTTTCATTCATTTCTTGATGTCATTCTTATTATGTAAACGAGGTGCTATTTTGCTGATGGGAAATGTTGGCAGCATGTATGGTTAGATGTTGCAAAGTTACTCAAGTGGTTTTTCAAAGAAAAGATATAAGGCTCTAATGTGCCAGTCGAGTATCACTTCTTCCTAGTATTGCTCTTCAAATGGAATAATTCTGTCTCTGAAATCAGATGCTGCTGCTCTAGTACTGTCAGTCTTCCACAGTTGCCGCTTCCCTACTGAATAGGAATCCTCTAAGTAGTTTCGAATATCATTGGACCATTTTCTCTCCTCTCATTCAGGAAACTTAAAGTATTGTGTCAAGGTATAGAACGTATGGTATCAAGGATCCACGGCTCTTAATTTGGATTTAAAGCCAAGATTTTAGCTATAAATGGTCTTACAAGTTAGTAACTTTATGTGAAGTAAGATTACAAATTCTTTTCCAGCTCAAATTCTGAGTTGAACAGCATTCTCTGTCTCATTTATCTGAATGTGCTTGATTGCTTGAGAAAAATGACTTTATGTTGTTGCAAGGGACTGTTAAACAGCCCCCATGAAGGAATTACTATTGCACATTAACATTCTCTAAGATTGAGTGGAATTTTTACCTGAGTTTTCCTCCACAAGGTGATTGTATATTTCATCTACTGACAAAGGCCTTTATGTGTTATTAGCAGACTGCATATTGTAATTTGAGACAGTAACAGAACTGCTATTCACTGAATAGCAACCTTTTGAATATTATTACCGTTATTGAGATTTTATTATTTTGGATTACTAGTTAGCCTTCTGATGGAAAACTGATGATTTGTCATGAGATCACATTAAAAACTATTTTTTTCATTCCTGAGTGGCCATTAAAATTCTTTCCACTTGCCTGAAGAATTAATACATTTAATCATTTGCTTTGTTTTGTATTTGATCCTTTTACCTTGTATGATCCTCTGATAACTTTCACTTTCTTGGAAAGGTTTCAGCATGTCATACATTTCAGGATGAGGCTCATAAACCGGTGAGTTCACTGGACTCTGATGCAGTTAGTCTGTACACATGCTTGGTTGGATGGTCCATGTTGTCTGTCCACTTACTTTCTATAGAGACGAAAATATGTGATCTAGTCAGCTAGCGTATTCAGAAATGACATCTGCTCCATTCCTAAGCTTTTTTTTTTTAATCAATAAGTCATCTGAAGTCCAGTAAAAATGTCTCTAATACACTTCAGATTTTTCCAGAAAATGGCTGTTCATGGCTAAAATACAGACATGACAAAGAAAATAAAGCTTACCATCTACAAACGAACTTCGTGCTAAATAACTCACCATTCTCCAGTGTGTTTCTATGCCTCTGATCCTGCATTGTTATTTCTCAGGTAATTTTTCTCCTATTCTCCTATTTATAAGTGCCATTATAAAATGGTTGTTGACAATACTACAGTGAAATGACATTAGTAGTATATGCATATTTATTTGCAAGGAATGTTTTATTTTATTTTATTTATTTATTTATTTTTATTTTGAGAGAGAGAGAGAGAGAGAGAGAGAGAGCAGTAGAGGGTGACAGAGAGAATCTTAAGCAGGCTCCATGCCCAGCGTGGAGCCTGATGTGGGACTTGATCTCACGACCTTGAGACAAAATTAAGAATAAGACAGTTAACCAACTGAGCCACCCAAGTGCCCTAAGAATCATTATTTTAAAAAGGGCTCAGAGTTTCAATGAGCTAAAAATTTCATATGTATTAAAAATGAAAAATGCATCAACATTTTATAAAACAATCAAAATTGGGTTAACAAAAGTCATATATTCTCACCAATATCTTTATAATAAAATTGTACACATGGAAAACATAAATCAATTGAAGAGTTTAAACTATGAATAAAAATTTATAATTTGAAATTAAATTATTTGAGCCATTTTAAAAAGGTATAAACAGCAAAGTGTGTAAGTGTTCGATCATTGTTGAATCTGTATAATGTCTCTGTATAATAATTTTCAGTTGGTCAGCAGGCTGTCTGATTCTACTCTAGTCAAGAAAGTGGCGAAGAGATAGTTGTTTACTCTATTTAACCAAGAAAATAAACTGTTGTTTGAGAACTTTAAGGACATTATTTTTGAAAAACCATTTTCTTATGGATAGTGAGCTATCGTTCACTTCAAAATAATTATTCCCAGCTCATCTTTGTCCTTCAGTTTAATCATGGAAACCTGGAGATCACAGTGCAGAGGGACAGGTGTAATTTTCAGTATTGTACTTTTATATTCTACTTGCCCAGAAAATCTTTGAACTTGGATTAAACATCATTCTTTTAGAGAAACTGCACATTGTCAATAGCAATTTTCTGCTTCTGCTGAGCATTATGGAGGCAATGGAGGGTGCCTTTCCAATGACTATTTTTTATTCAAAATATAAATGCCAAGTATATCTCTCTGGTTAGGATCCAAAATGTAAATTATTTAAGGTTCAAGTTTTAAAAAATACTGAAAAATCAGTTGAAACACACAACAACAAATCAGCATTTTAGTACACATACATAGCACAATATCCATAATACAAATTACTAAAATTTGGTATCTGAAAGCACTACAGGCAACATTCACTCTCACAGAGCAGATTTCTCCTTTTTCTCACTCTTTCACTTCTGAATTCCTGAGTCTAGGCTGCTAGTCCATGACCTACACTAGCTAAATGGATGCTTCTAGAGTTTTCTTGCCTAGGATACTGAGTCTGGTGAGTGATATAAGTATTAAAAAGCATTTACAAGTCACATTTTTGTTGTTGTTGTTTATATGGTGATGGATTAATGGTATAGCAGATGGTTTCTGGCTAGATTTTTCCTGCTGCCTAGCAAGGGTCTTGCCAGTTTTCTAAACTGCCCTTTTTCTTCTGTTTTCTGAGCTGGGTCTTTCAGCCAACTATTGATTACCTCTGTTCCCAATAACTTGGTAATATATTTACTAGTTTACTTAAAGCTACATGGTCAGTTTATGTGGTTTTAAATCATGAATCATGGCTCATACTCTTTAATGTCTCAAATTCTTACTAATACTTTAAGGTCCACATGAAAAGCCTTATCTACCTTGAGGGCTTTCTTCATTTGCAAACTGAAATGTGGATGATCCTTGGTCTGAATTCTCCTTGATTCCATTGTGCTTGTTTTACAATTTTAAATTATGCTTTGTTTTTACAGATATCCATTTTCCTTCCTTCCTTTCCTTCCTCCCTCCCTCCCTCCCTCCCTTCCTTCCTCTCTCTCTCTCTCTCTCTCTCTCTCACAACTGAGTTTTAGCACCTCTAATACATGGTAATCTCTCTCAGGGAAGGTATTTTTTTCTTTTACGCATTTTTGCCCTAAACACATAACCAAACTAGTCCCTTCTCTGTACAAGCTGGTTTTTAAACACAATAATTATTAAAATTTAAATTATATACATTTATGGGTCACCTGGGTGACTCAGTTGGTTAAGCATCTGACTTTTGGTTTCAGCTCAGGTCATGAATTCACGCTTTGTGGATTCTAGCCCCACATCAGTCTCTGTGCTGACAGTATGGAGTCAGCTTGGAATTCATTCTCTCTCTCTCTCTTTCTCAAAAATAAATAAAACTTAAAAAAGTAAATATAAATTTATAATTAAATGCATTATATTAAATATTGAGGTAATACATACTTAAAACTCATCGCTTCCTACTTATTGCACCTTACTCTATGTTCTTGAACTTATTTACCACTATCGTATCTATTGTGGAAAGACTACATAATGGTGTGTTACTACTGCTCATCTCTTCACAACTTCACATTTAGCAATTTCATCTTGGTACTTATAATAGGCCATGGTGGGACGATCTACCACAGTTACTGGCAAATACTTTAAACCAGGAGGAGATGGGGAACAACCTCAGCTGCTTGTCACACATTTAACAGCACACTAGTTTGGATTCTACCCACTAATGAGCCCAACCTCATCCACTATGGTTTATTCTTAACCTTAATATGTCCAGTGGTGGCTTCCTGATTGTCCGTGGTACTGATTGTGTCAGAGGCAGTAATATCCCTGGAGCACAAGTTCTACAGTGTTCTTGGTGTGCTTCCCAGAATCTTTAGCTTTGAAGTTTCTCTGCTAGCCCTTCCAAAGCATTTATAAGCACTATTCTTTTGTGTTAATGTTCATGCTGTTTAAACCACCTGAAATGGTGTGTACTTCCTGAACTGATCCTCCACTAATACTGCTTCCTTAGTTTTCACTTTGTTTTTCTGTTGCCTTTAAAGTCCTGCTAGTGTCATGTCACACAGGATCTGATAGGAATGAGGAGGGCTGAATGAGGAGTGCTGAAAGAAAAATGTACATAACTTGGAAGCTTCAAGCATAATGCTAATTTTATTGATTGTTCAATGTATCCTGAGATAACAAGGTTCTTAACAAGATTTCCTTAGAGTTCTGTCCACTTCTGGGGCACCTGTGTGGCTCAGTCGATTAAGCATCCAACTTCTGATCTCAGCTCACGTCCTGATCTCATAGTTTGTGAGTTCGAGCCCCATGTCAAGGCTCTGTGCAGAGCCTGCTTTGAATTCTCTCCATCTCTCTCTACCATTCCCCTGCTCATGTGCACATGCTCTCCATCTCAAAATGAATAAATAAAACTTAAAAAATTTTTTAAAATTCTGTCCACTTCTCCCATTCTGTCCACATGATAGCAGGGAGAGGGCAGGTTGCAAGACAAGTATGGAGGAGGTGCTGTGGCATTACTGAATTAAAACTACCTTCCCCCCAAAATTTTCTGTACTTTCTTTTCTGCATGAAGATTATTTGGATACTGCCTGATTGCAATGGGATAGTAGGTTTGTGATTTAAAAATGTCGTCTAAGATTCTTAGTGGTGAACGTTCTTTCTCAAGAGCTACAATACTAAACATAGTCTATATCTTCTCTACAAAGTAACCACAAACTAAAAAGGAGAATGATGTGATCTAGTAACTGTGATATTCTAGTTAACAACTTTTTCTAGCTGGCAGGGAAGGTGTACTTTAGAACCACACTTCTAACTTCTTATGCTAAACATAATTTATAATTTAAATAATAACTTACTTATGGACATATGGCCATTACAATTGTGATTTTCTCAAAATTGCTGTAATTATACCTATTGTAGGACTCAGACCTGAATAAATATTAATCACGATAAGGATCCAGGAGATTAAGTTCTTAAAAGAAAAGTACCTAATTCACCAATTTATGGCCAAATTATTTTGTGAAATCTAAAAGAAATCAATAAATGTTGATTAATTATGTTAGGCTTTGTTATTAATGTTTAGACTTTGTTATTATAGCCTGCTAATAAGGTGCCCATGTTAATTAATTGCCACCTGAACACCTCACTGTGAATTATAAATTCTTATGACTATCGAAGGACAAGGGTAACAAATATTTGTTGATCCCTTCTTATGTGTCACACTTATTTCTAAGCTTGTGGCATAGAGCACTGAACAAAGTTTCTGTCTTCATGGAAGTTAACTCTAACACAGAAGATAATGTCCAGACAAACAGTGGAAAACATTCTTTGTGAAAATATACTACACAATATAAAAAAATGGCACACAAGGATGGAATGTGACAAGGTATGCTCTTTTATGCAAGAGGATTAGCAAAGGAGCCTTTCATAAAATATTTGAGCAGAAAGCCAAGAAATTTACAATAGTTTGCCATGTAAATGTATGAATAATCTTATAGGTGGAGAGACTGGCAAGTGGATTTTGTTGGCATGCTTGGCAAATGGTAAGAGATCATCAAGACTGGAGCCAATGAACAAGAGAGAGAATGAGAGAAGATCAGATGGTGACGGGGACTACATCAGGTAGGGCCAGCAGACGAAAATGATTAACAGTCAACACTCACATAGCACTTTGTGCCAGACGTCATCCCAAGAGCTTTGCTAGTTTTAAGTCAATTAACCCTCTCAGTAATGTTACAAATTTGGTGATTAACATTTTACACATTGGAAATTTGAGACAAAGAAGAATTAAATAACCAAAATTGTAGGGAAAGACAATGGGACAGCCATGATTTAGACCTACAAGTCTGGCTCTAGAACAAATTTTTTTTAATCAGGTGAGGTTTTATGAGAGATATCAATGTTTTATAGGCTTCTGAGTTGAGGAGAAATTGATCAGACTTCCCTTTATGAGGATTATTTCATTATGGTTGCTGAGTGGAAAATAGACTCCAAACAGGCAAAGAAGCTGACAGTGTAATTTAGGGGGTTATTGCAGTGCAGTGCTCCGGGCTATTGATGAAGTTTGCATCACCGAGGATGGCACTGATGGAGTGGAGAAAAGTAGTCTAATTATAGATATAATCTAAAGGTTTGGCTGATGGATTGAATGCTGTGGTGAGAAAAAGAGAACCATTTAATATAACTCCAATGACTTTGGCCTGAACAACTGGAAGTGTGGGCAGTCTATTTACTCAGATTAAGAAGATGGGAGATGGAGCAGGTTTGGAGGAGCGAAAAGACTTTAGTTTGGGGCAAGTTAAGTGGAAATTAAGGATTAGTAACATTAATTAGAAAATTAATAGCATTAGAGACTAGGGTTAAAGGTATGAATTTGAGAATAATTCCCTCATTAGGGAGTGAATAAGGGTCTTCAACATTTAGACTTTAGAAAGAGAAGAAGAAACTGGCATTTATGAAGTGGGAGAATCAATGAGTAGTGAGGTTTGGAGGCCATGAGGCAAGTGTTTTAAGAATGAGGTAATCCCTGGTTGAAAATGCTACTGATATATTGATAAAGGTGAAATCTGAAAATTGATTCCAGGATTAGAAATGTGGGGATCGTTAGTGACCTTGACAAGAGCAGTGTCTGGGGAGTTATGTTTTGTATTATCATTTTTATTTTTTTGAGAAAAACCTGATTGATACAGATGTACGTGTAAATAGGAAGAGAGAAAACAGGAAGTACAGGCAACACTTTTTTAAAAAACTCTATTGTAGGGGTGCCTGGGTGGTTCAGTCAGTTAAACAACTGACTATTGATCTTGGCTCAGGTCATAGTCTCATGGTTCCTGAGATAAAGTCCCACATCGGGCTTTGCACTGACAGTGTGGAGCCTGCTTGGGATTCTCTCTTTCCATCTCTCTCTGCCCCTCCTGTGTTTACACTCCCTCTCTTTCTCTCTCTCAAAATAAATACGTAACTTAAAAAAAAACCTCTATTGTTGGGGCACCTGGGTTACTCCATGGGTTTAGCATCTGACTTCAGTTCAGGTCATGATCTCACGAGTTGTGAGTTCAAGCCCCACATCAAGCTATCTTCTGTCAGTGCAGAGCCTGCTTCAGATCCTCTGTCTCCCTCCCTCTCTGCCCTTTCCCTGCTCACTTTTCTATCTCTCTCAAAAATAAATAATCTTTAAAAATTTTTAAAAAATAGGGGCACCTGGTGGCTCAATTGGTTAAGCGTCCAACTTTGGCTCAGGCCATGATCTCACAGTTCATGAGTTCAAGACCTGTGCTGGGCTCTGTGTTGCCAGCTCAGAGTCTGGAGCCTGCTTTTGATTAGGTCTCCCTCTCTCTCTGTCCCTTCCCAGTTTGTGCTCTGTCACTCTCTCTCTGTCTCTCTCTCTCTCTCTCTGTCTCTCTCTCTGTGCTGACAGCTTGGATCCTGGAGCCTTCTTCAGATTCTGTGTCACCCCTCTCTCTCTGGCCCTCCCCCACTCATGCTCCATCTTGCTCTGTCTCTCAAAAATAAATGTTAAAAAATTAATAAAAAAAATAAACTCTATTATAAAGGAAAGCATACAATATGATAACCACTAGAAATGAATGTCATAGAAAAGGAGGGATTTAAAATGATTTTAAGATGATACATAGTGTGTTTATATACAGATGGGGATTATTTAGTCCTGACAAAACCAGAGGGTACAACACAATAAAATAAATCAAGGGGTTTTGATACAAGAACATGGAATGCTCCAGTAACACAAAGGGGCATGTAACCTGGTCTAACAAGAGGAGAGGAAAAGTGACTAGTTTGAGATTTTTAGAAGTAATATCTGAATTCAATTTTGAGGAACCATGTGGGTTAATTATGGAAAGAGGAATAGAAAGAGCTTTCTAGGCAGAGGAAATCATTAAAGGATATATTAACTATACCTCTGATTTGCTTTGTAATGTTTAATCTTTATTTTTCAGACTAATAATAAATGTTTATTCATCACCTTTTCTGCCTGGCCTTGAACTACAGTGAAGAAGATAGCCAAAGCTTGCCTTCATGGAGTTTACATTCTGCGAACAATGAAAAATGAACACTTAGACTGTGATAGCATCATGATACACAGAAACAACTAGCTGAGGTTGGCTAGAATGCTAAAGAAACCTGATCTGAAGAGTGAGCATTTGTCCTGAAACCTACAAGGTGGAACTGAGCCAGAACAGCAAGAGCTGGACAAGGAGTGTTCAAGGCAGGGGAAATAACAATTACAAAGTCATGAAGAAGGGCTTGGCTTGTTCAAGGAATAGAAAAAGGATCAATATGGCTGGATGCAGTGTGAGGTTTGAGAGAAGTTAGCAGCTTCTACTAAGAGCAAGAAAAGCCATTCAATGGGTTTCAAATGGGCTTGCGGCACTTCCAGGAAGCAGAGGCATGGATATTTTCATTCTCCTCTCTCAACCTCTGCCTCCACCATTCCAATGTGATAAAGGCCATGTTTCAGGCAAAACCATTGTACCCTGGTTGAAAATGTCCCTGTACTCCTGATTTATTTATGACCATGAATTCCTTCTATACTTAACTACATAACTGATACTAAAGTTACATAATCTAAACGAAGTTAATTTTTTTAGTACTATTCCCTAAACCTTAAATGAGTTATTCTTTTAACAACAAACCATATTTAGGACTCTTAAGAGTTCTGTGTTACAGGATGTATGAAAATACCACATTATTAATTATCCCTTCATGCGAAACATGTTGTTCACCACCCTGCCTTTTCTCAGTAAAAACCACTGCTTATCTGGTTGCTGGGAATGATTTTTTTGTTCCTATTTTTCCTTCTCTTTCCAGCAAATAACCCATCACCTATTTATGCTATTTCTTCTTCCAAAATATATCACAAATCCCTCCTAGTCTTTTTATTTCTACTGAAACCGTGGTCCAAGCCATAATCTTCTTTCACACAGATTACTGCAAATAGCCTTCATGTGGTTCTCAGCTTCCAGCTTCAACTCACTCACCCATTCTCTACAAGCAGCCAAGGAATCTTTAGAAACACAAATTAGAAAACTATGCAAGTCAGGAGTACAGTGAATGTATGTTTTACTGGTGTCCTCCATCTAGAAGACTGCCCTCTTCTTTGCCGGATTAACTCTCACTCATCTTTTACAACTGAATTCACATATTCCTTCTAGAATCCTGACTACTACTTCTCCTTTCTCACTAGACTGGGTTGGGTATCTGTGTTCCCAAAGCATTCTATGCTTCCCTCCTTCAAGAGCATTTTATTTTCTCTACTGTGTTATGTGTAGACTTCCCTACATGTCTGTTTTGTTCATTAGACTATGAGACAAGGTCTGTGACTTTTATTTATATGTGTATCTTATTCCCTGACAAATAATTAGTGCTGAGTAAACAATGTTCTTTCATAGCACTCATGACTGATTGCATAAATACATATGAATTGTGATGACTTAGAAAGGCTTCATGAAGAAAGTGATTCTAGATTCCCCACTACCATTTATTAAAGAAGCAGTCCTTTCCACAGTATGTGTTCTTTAGCTCTTGTCAAATATTAGTTGACTGTTTATACATGGCTCTCTATATGTTCCATGGGTCTATTGATATAAGATTGTGTAATGTATCTCAAAGTGTGCTGGGAAAACTGAATATACACATGTGAAAGAATGAAATTTGAACAGTGTCTTATAGTACTAAGGAAAGAACAAAACAAAACAAAACAAAAAAACCTCGAAATGGATCAAAGACTTAAACATAATATCTGAAACTGAAAAACTTCTAGAAAGAATAAAGATCCTTGGCATTGGTCTTGACTATTATTTCTTTGATAAGACACAAAAGCACAGGCTACAAAAATGAAAAGAAACAAGCAGGACCACATTAAACTAAAGAACTTCTGCACAGAAAAGGAAACAATAAATTGAAAGGGCAACCTACAGAATGGGGAAAAATACTCACAAACCATATAGCTGATAAGAGGTTAATATCCAAAATATATAAAGAACTCCTACAACTCAATAGCAACAAAATAAAACAAAAACAGATAATCTAACTGAAAACTGGACAAAGGATCTGAGTAGAGATTTTTCCAAAGAAGATACACAGATGGCCAATAAGTATGTGAAAAGATATTCAACATTACTAATCATCAGGGAAATGCAAATGAAAACCACAATGAGATACTGCCTCACACCTGTACAGATGGCTATTATCAAAAAGACAAGAAAACAAATGATGGTGCAGACAGAGAAAAGGGAACTTTTACACATTGTTGGAAGGGGGGATGTAAATTGGTATAGCCATTATGGAAAACAGTATGGCGGTTCCTCAAAAATATTAAGAATTGAACTACATATGATCAAGTAATCCCACTCCTGGGTATATATCTGAAGGAGCTGGAATCGCCATCTTCGAGAGATATCTGCACTCTCATGTTTGATGTAGCATTACTCACAATGACAAAGATATGGAAACAACCTAAATGTCCTTCAGTGGATGACTGGATAAAGAAAATATTGTATGTACGTTTGTGTCTATTTACATATTAAAAAATATATGTGTATATATACATACACACACACAAATACACACTTTTCCAAGTTACCTCCTGGAATAGTTTCTATGAGACGAGGGAATATTCTGATCAAATACTTTTGGCCTCCTCAAAGCGGCACAGTTTTTCTAAGTTTGTATTATGATCTGGCCAAATTTCTGTGCTGTGGGGTTTTAGCATCTTAAAGTAATTATCTCAAAACTGTGTTCTACAGAGTGATTAAAGTACTCTTTAGAACAGCAACCATCGCACAAGAAAGCCTCTGGATGGGTGACAGTTCAGCTTTTTCCATGAGAAATTGTGCATTTTAGGCTCAATGATCAATGAGAAAATAATAAAGTTCATGAAACTGAATATACCACCCATCCTTAGAGTAACGAGTTTAACTTTGTGTCTCTAATACAGATTATAATTTATTATACCACATGTATTTATTATCCCTAGAATTTGCTTCACCCTTAGGGAGAGTATGGGCACTGATGACACAGGACTGCATAAGCAGAAAGCATACATATCTTAAATAAAGACAGATCAGATGTCTGAAAATAGGTACCTGTAGGAGTTTGACAAACACTCTCAAAGGAGAAAAATCTGAAAGTGTGAATGTGTGTGTGTATATATATGCACATATATTCACATATATGAATCTATGTACATGTGTATATACATGCATAGACAGGTGTGTGTATATATATACGCACATTTTATAATTTTTTATCTTCTAATTTTGTTGTTACAGTAATAATATGTGTACCTGATATACAACTTCAAAAAGTAGAAAGGGGTAGAAGTAAGAGTAAAATGCTTTCTTATGTTTTATCTCCCTCCCTCTCTGTGTGTCTCTCAAAGACTAAGAACAAAGCGAGGGTAAGGGGGTGAGGGAGGGGGGAGAGGGGGTGATGGGCATTAAAGAGGGCACGTGTTGGGATGAACACTGGGTGTTATATGTAAACCAATTCGAAAATAAACCATTACAAAAAATAAAAAAATAAAAATAAATAAAAAAAGAAGGTACAATAAATAAAAATTTTATTAGAAAAAAAAATGTGTTCTATTCTTCCCTCCACCCCACTTCTTAGCAGGGCACACTACCCTACTTCTGATATAAATTTTTAAAAACTAATGTTATGTTTACAACCATAAACTTAAACATTATTACACCTTTATTTTTTGTGTGTCACTATTATTTTGGGACCTGGGTGCTATCTCCAGGCATCCTTCCATTGTAGCTGAAATTTAGCACAGTTACATTACCTACCAGCTCTGTTTTCCTTGCCTCATTTTTGTATAACTTTTTAAAGTTTATTTATTTTTAAGTGATAGAGAGAGAAAGAGAAAGAAAAAGAGAGGGACAGAGTGTGAGAGGGGGAAAGGCAGAGAGAGAGGGAGACCTAGAATCAGAAGCAGGCTCCAGGCTCTGAAATGTTAGCGCAGAGCCTGATGCAGGGCCAGAACACACAAACCATGAGATCATGACCTAAGCTGAGGTAGAACCCTTACCCAACTGAGCCACCCAGGAGCCTCTTATTTTTATAATGTTTTTGCCCTTCTTGTAGTTATTTTCTTAACTATAAAATCATACACATCTCTCCTTTTAGCCCATAAGTTTTAAACAGTATCTACTAATTCCCTGCTATGTAAGAAGAGGAAGTAAACTAATACATAGCCTCTCCCCTCTGCTTCTCCCGTGTATGACTATTGTCAGTTATGACACGAAGTAGACATTTTCAAGGTTCCATGATTTACAACATTCATGTTCTGTAACTAATGTTAACTGTCTTGAATATTTAGCTTACTATTCATTCTAAAGATAGGTAACTAATGAAAACAATATTAAGAATAGGTAAAATATATCTCTAAACAATACTGTGATTTGACAAAAGAAATTCAATTCCATTTTATGAAATCTTGTCATTCAGGTTAGAATTTACTACATGCCTAGCTAAAGAGAACTCTCTTCCCTTATACTCAAGTATTTCCTTAAAATTATGCTACCTTTCAGCTTATTTCATATTAGATATATAATTTTATTATTTTTTAGTTTTTTTAAGTTTTAAATGTTTTCCAGAGTTCTCTTTGTTTCTTGTTGATAAAGGAGACAAATGAAGATCTTTATTTTTCTAATCGCAAAACCTACTGAGTAAACCCACTTTCTTCCTTGCAAATATTTTTGCTGTTCTGATTTCATAATAACCAGGGCAGGCTAAATATTCACTATATTAAGACCATGAATGTGTCCCCAGACCTACTTCTTTCTCTAGTCTGGTTTTATAAATTTTGGTGATAAACCAAGTCTGATTTATACGACGCATCTTATGTGGGAAATATCTGTCACTCTAGGTATCTGATCATTCTTGAGAAATGACAGTTAATGTAATACATTTTTAAGGTAACCACTGCTAATTTAATGATTATTGGTTGCCATTAAATGAATTATAAAAACAAAAACAAAAAACAAAACACAAAAACCAACAAAAAAAAAAAAACCTGCTTTCTTCTCGCAGACAAATTTTACAAATTCACTTTGTGGTCTAGTTTGGATCTAGTGCTTTCTAGTCCTGCCTGCACATTGTCATCTCTGGTTTTAACCACTTGGTTTTCTACTTTATTTCCTACTGGCTTTGCATTAAATATCTTTTTATATCATGAACGCATTTACCATTTTGTTCAAATATATATTCAAGAAAACCTTGTGAAATAAGTTATTTTATGATATTTTATGAGACATAAAATATCTGAGTCTATCTGAATTTTTTTTTAACTAACATTTTTTTTTTATATTTATTTATTTTTGAGACAGAGAGAGACAGAGCATGAGTGGGGGAGGGGCAGAGAGAGAGGGAGACATAGAATCCAAAGCAGGCTCCAGGTTCTGAGCTGTCAGCACAGAGCCCGACGCGGGGCTCGAACCCACAGATGGCAAGATCATGACCTGAGCCCAAGTCGGACACTCAACCGACTGAGCCACCTAGGCGCCACTTTAACTGACAATTTGATGGATTTGGAATTATGAGTTGAAGATCATTTAACTTTGGAGGTTCCTGGGTGGCTCAGTTGCTTAAGTGTGTGACTCATGCTTTCAGCTCAGGTGGGGATCTCACAGTTTGTGGGATCAAGCCCCACATGAGGCTCTGCACTGACAGAATGGAGCCTACTGTGGATTCTCTCCCACTTTCTCTGCTGCTCCCCCACTCCTGGATTTGTGTTCTTTCTCTCTCTCTTAAAATAAGTAAACTTAAGAAAAGATCATTTAACTCTGAACTTTGAAGGCAATGCCCTATTATCATCAAGCTTGGTATGGGGGGTAGCCAAATGTGATACCAATCTGAGTTCTTATTCCTTTGGAAGCAACTTGTTTATTTTTTTCCATTTCTGAAAGCTTACATAATTTCCCTTCAAATTCGGAAAATTTGTCAAAACACTTCTACGTTTAAATCTTTTTATCCCATTCTTTTTGATGGTGAGCAAATTCTTTAATATAAAAAAAGGCTTAAGAATATTGAAATTATTATTTTGTAATTTTATCATTTTTCTCTTAAGATTTCTGTGTTCCTTTATTCCAGAATTTCTATTTAATGGATATAGGAATGCCTGCCTTGATCTTTTGTATTCCTTAATTTCTCTCACTTTTTCCATATTCTGAGAAAGTTCATCCTTCTGTCATTTAAGAGGAACAATTTGATTTAAACCAAATATGTTGTATTATTTAGCAATTCTTATCGACTTTTATAAATATTAGGAATCATATTTGAAATTTCCACGAAACTTTACTTTAATGTAATTATTTTTCTTCCATTGCAGTATTTACCTTTTATTGATAGCATATTCTCTTTTATTTCCCTAAGTGTAATCATTATAATTTTTAAAGTTCTTTTTCTTTCCTTAAAATGTCTCTGTTTTCTTTTCTTTTCTTTATTTTTCTTTCTTTCTTTCTTTTTTTTTTTGCCAGTTTTTCCATCTATTCATCTTTTCTGTTGCTAGCTGTTGCCTCTCCTCAAATGTTTGATGATGTTTGGTGATTCTTGGTTAGACATTTTCACACTTATGAACGAGGGACTCAGGGGCTAAATAGAGATGGCATGGATTTTCCTGTAGATTTGTTCCTCTGTTTCCCTGAAGTCCTTCCCTCTATGTGGGAAAGCGGCCTAGAGAGCTTGTGCGCACATCGGATGGCAGACTTTGCACCAGGATGACCTACGGTAATGGGTAAGTACATGGGACTCTTGAACCAGACTCTGTTCACATATCAGCTCTAATGCTTTCTAGCTTTGTGAACTTAGGAAATTGCTTAATGTTTTCATGCTCCTGTTTCCTTATCTCTTAGATGATGATAATAATGGTACCTACTACACAGGGCTGTTGTGAGAATGAAATGAACTAATTTATTTATTTTTTTTTAAAAAATGTTTGTTTATACTTGAGATAGAGAGAGAGAGAAAGAGTGTGAGCAGGGGAGGGGTAGAGAGAGGGAGACACAGAATCCGAAGCAGGTTCCAGACTCTGAGTTGTCAGCACAGAGCCCGATGAAGGGTTCGAACTTGGGAACCTCAAGATCATGACCTGAGCTGAAATCTGAAGTTTAGCCAACTGAGCCATCCAGGCACCTCCAAAATGAATTAATTTAATTTACAAAAAAGAATTCAGAAAAGTCCTGACAATATTATTAGGAGGCATGGAATGCCAATGGTAGTCAGATGAGCTGGGAGCTCTATCACATATGAAATAAGAAGGACTATATCAGGAACAGAGCAGTTGGCAGCAGTGTATTAGCTTTTATCCTTCCTTGCCTCCACCCACATTAAGTTTACTTTAAGTTACTTTCATCTTTTTTGCTCCTCTCTTAGGTAAAAAGACTAACAGCAGTTTTCCCCCAGGCAAAAAATGCAGTTTCTACAGAAAGCAGTGTTATGGGTTTATTATCTCAGTACAAATGCTAGACACCTCCTCCTCTGTGGGTGCCCAGAGAAGGAGAGGAGGTGCCACCTGATCAAGCTACTCTATAGACAGTCACTAATTATCTTGGCTATGGGAAAGTTCTTTATTTCTGTAGCTGCAGTTCTGGGCTGGAGCCTCTTTCAAACCACCTAGAGTGAAGAGTGCCTGCTTTCACTGATCAGATTCTAGGCTTCAACTCTTTCTGCTTTGGTTTCTCTGTCAATATAATCCCATCCAATTAAAGATTGCTCTAAACAGTCAACTTCTCTGTGCTAATGAGAGATATTTTTGTTTTCAGAGTTGCTTATGATTATGTACGTCGATGCATCCTTACTACTATTTCATAGTTAGGAAGAGAAAAAAATAAAAACATAGGTTCAGCATGCCATCGTTAACCAGAATTCCTGCAAAGATGTACACTTAGGTAAAAGCATTGCTTCTTATAAATAACATTTTGATCATTATAAGACTAATTTTTCCAGTTAATAGTAAAACTCCCCAAATAAATGTATTTGTTTCCTTTTTGTAATTTCCTTGTCAACATAGAAGTATGTGATTTTAAGACTTATCTTTCTGTACTCATTGAAATTTAGAGTGAGAAATTATGATGCCCTCATAAAACGACTTAGAATTATGAAAATACTATCAAAAAAAATCTTTGAACGTAACTGAAAAGATATGTGATTGACAAAATCAGATGTTATCTGTAATTCATTTCATTCTTTAGTGCAAATATTATCATTGTGGAAAGTTCATACAGGAAGGTACCAGGAGAAAGACAGAAAACCCTGAGGTATCAACCCTGCAAGAGAGGATCCACGATTCCATGTAAGATAAAATAAATCTTCCATACGAATATAAATAAACAATTAAGCTGAAGATCATGAAGATGTAGAGGGTGGTGTGAGAGGGAACACCAGCGAAGAGAACTTTGCATTTCTGTTCCATATACGTGGTCAGCAAAGACTGCTGCATCTGAATCTTACTAGTGAGTCAGTGGTATCTGAGTAATGTCTCGTTGTCACTTTGAATCATGTTCTCACCTTAGGAATGAAAAGCAAAGATGGCATGCATTTCCAGATTCATTGGAAATCACCAAATGTTATATAAGTATCAGTGTGTGGGTGTGTGGTATGTACACAGACATCACAGACACACACACACACACACACACACACACACACACATTATCACATACTTTTACTAGAGCAAATAATTACACAGAAGTTAGTCTGATGTATTACAAAGAAAGAGCTTTGCAATATTCAGGAGACATTTTTTTTCATGTGTCCCTCCCCTTCACCATACACATTGCCGCTTAAGAACAAAATCATTGTTCCCATGAACAACTCAAATGAGATTAACTATTTTTTTTTAGATGAGTTAGTTTACCATTCTTAGTTGCAAAAGATTAATGGTGCTGGACAGGCATAAAGTAGATTCAGTCAGCTGCAGAAGCTTTTTCAAACAGCCCTGCCAACATAGCGAGTCCGCCACTGAGGCATCTCCTCTCCTCCAGCCCTTGAAACAACAGGCATTATCTTTAAAGCCAAGACTAAATGGGGGTGGGGGAGGTGATGCATTAAAATTAATTGATTAATTAAAGAAAAACAGGATGAATTCAACAGAAACATGTCCAATTGTGCCAGATGGTAGAATTTTCATGTCTCTATTCCATAATTATTGTCAAGTGGTTTAAGTGAGCTTGATAAAAATAAACAAATATCAATACCCCACAGTATCCAAACTGGGGGGAAAGAACTCCAGATGCTGCTAATTATGGTGATATTGCAAGGTATTAGGGCATACAGAAGATTATAGGAAGCAAAATTATCAAGCAAGCATATTAAATGGACAAAGATGTTCATATTGTATATGTACAAAATTGGATTAAAAATTTGTAGTGTGTATGTTGTATTTCTAGAATCTAAAATGAAATACAAACAATGCTGTTTTTGAGACCATACTTGCCCACCAGGCAAGGCAAATTTGGTATCTTTTAATCATAGTGCTTTTTGTTCTGCTCAAATAAAGTTTTCATCCACTTTCATCCACATCCATGCATTTGACATAAACACGCTTCAGTGAGCAATGTGAAATGGAGAAGGGGGAGTAAGAGGAAGGAGGAGAGGAGCGCTCAAAGGAGTATTTGACAGCTTATCAAGCTGCATGTAAAGGTACCTAATTTTATGCAACACACACACACACTTAGACATCCTACCAAACAACTGTAAAGAATATATAACCTTTTCTTTCTTTCCCTTTTCCTCTATCTTTCCTCTCTCCAAAACAACATTATTATTCCTGAAAAATTATTTAGGATTCATTAGTTAATCCTCTGTATGCTATACTCAAGGAACAGCACAAGGAAGCCAGGAAAAGTAATTTTTTAAGTGAATAAGGCTACGAAACATGTTATTTTGTGTATATGCACATGTTTTTAAGGTGCCCTCTTTGTGAGTGCTTAAGGTTTGTACTAAGAGCAAAGCAAGCACGGTGTCTTCCTGCTCCTGCTGACAGTAGTAGTAACTCTTAACAACGCAAATGTTCTGCTGATGTCTGAGAAATCTAAAAGAGACTGACATTTTGCTCTGGAAAAAAATGAAGATGCGGATTATTCTTCCTATTTTGTGTCAGCATATCTGCAGGGAATCCACTGATATGGGGCTCATGCCTTTAATTGCCCAAAACAGAGTGTATGTGTTGTCTGTCACATTTTTATCACACATACTGCTATCACTCATGTGGGAGAATTACACCTAGTGAAGGTTCATCTGTGGACAGGCTGGGGTTAAATCACTTTCTTGGAGGTCATTAAATCTGCATATGCAAGTGGTATATCCTTAGAAGTGCATTAGCGTTATCATCTGGTTTTACATGTAGTAATTTAAAAGTTAGCAACAATAACAACTGATGTTTACCGAGAACTTACTTTGTGTCAAGCGCTGTGTAGAGTGTTTTAAATGCCTCATGTCATTTAGTCGTCAAATCCATCGTATGGGGCAGATATTATGATATTCCTCATTCCTGATGATGAAACTGACCTAGAGTGGTCAGTAATTTGCATGCGTTCAGGCAGGCAGTAACTGGCAGGGCCAGCATGGGAACTTGGACCATCTCCTCCCCATGCCTGCACTCTAATACATTGCATAATACTCTGTCGTAGTAGATTTTGGCCAAGTTACAGTCTCTTTAAACATATTTTTTGTAATTTGTCATAGAGGAATTCTCTGTGCTGGGGATTTTGCTGTTTCAGTAAGACTTAAGCTATACTGAGTTATCACTACAGAGAGCAGCCCTAAGAAGCTCCAAGTATTGATAAGAACCTCCAATTCCAAGTATGGAATTGTCAAATCACTATGTTGTACACTTCAAATTAATATCTCATTGCATGTCACCTATACTTCAATAACGATTTTTTAAATGTATCAAATAAAATGAGATTGATTGGTGGGTGGATAGAGGGATGGTTGATGGAAAGCTGTCACAAAGCAAGTTCAGTAAAACATTAATTGTGGGATCTGGATGATGCATAAATGAGTATTCATCTGAAAGCTTTTCAGTTTGAAAACATTCTTAATGAAATTTTGGGGGAAAATGCAGTTATTGAGGGTGAGGAAGATGAGCAAGGAAGTCATATGAAAAAAAAAGCCCCCCAAAGTAACGGATTTTGAAGAACCATCTGAGAAAAGGCAGAATGACTAAATGTCAGTAATAGGAGGCAGAAATGTTTTCTGTGAGTGCAAATCGTAGAGACAATAAAAACAAAGATCTCATATGGAGAGTGAGGATAATTAAAAAGAAATATCGGATGGCCATTGGACAAAGTGCAGTATTTCAAAATGGTAACAAACCCAATGTTCATTCTATCAAAATATCTTGTCATTTCTTTTATGGCATTTTGGTTCTCTATGCTTATATAGAGATTAAATAATGGTTTGTGTACACGGTTTTCTGCAGGTTTGTATAAAGGGTCTGTGTTTTATATGCAGTTAACATGTCCTTGGATGATACACCTATTACTATGTGTTACTATATAGGGTGAATATTGGTGAACCATATGAGTATTATACAGAATTCTCTTTTTAGTGATATCTAGAATGCTTCACATTCCTTTTTTTAATGTTTATTTATTTTGAGAGAGAGAAGAGAGAGCAAGCAAGTACGGGAGAGGTAGAGAGAGAGAGGGAGACAGAACCCGAAGCAGACTTCATGCTGTCAGTGCAGAGCCCAATGTGGGGCTCGAACCCATGAACCATGAGATCATGACCTGAGCAGAAATAGAGTCGGATGCTTAACCGACTGAGCCACCAAGGTGCCCCAGAATGCTTTCCATTTCTGAGTAAAAATTCATAATTAACTTTGCTACATCTCTGCATAAATGCACACAGCATAATTATATTTAAGATGTGTCCATCTCTTGCTCCAAGACTATGTTGTTGATTGAATCCTTTCTTTTGGCCTCAGCCTTTTCACGCTGTATGTATTTGCATGCAAGATCTTTCTACCTCCAACAAAGCCAGTAAATTATAATGCTAACCAGATCTTAGTGTCTCTGACATTGTCTGCTTTTGCAGACTTGAGCTCAGAATAGCAGTAATTTGCTAACTCCATGTGACTGGCTTACAGAATACTTGGCAGGGTGAGTGGAAGTGAGTAGGGGTGGGCTGCCGCCATGGAGAAAGCCCAGAGGGAAGAGCTCTTCCCCTTTGACAGGATTCATGACGTGGGAAACTAGTCATTAAGCGATGTGCACACTGCATACTTGGGCAGTGCCACACTTCTTTTCAAAACAATTTTCCTTGCTGTTTTGTCTAAAAGCATGAGTTCACAGTTAATCTGCCTGTAGTCCCATAGCAGGAAATGCTGGGCAAATGGCTGCGTTCTATCATGTGGGCGGAAGAGCTACCAGCAGAATCCCAAGTATTGCTAGTGTCATCTGAGGAACCTGTGGTTTAGTGGAAATAATGAAATGATAAACTCTAACATTCTAGAGTGTGAATCAAAAGGAAAACTCAACACTCTGAAGTCACAGAGTTACTCTTTGGATATTTGTCATTACAAAAGTTGAAGTGTTCCTTTTACCGTCCATTATTAATACTTGAATACCTAGCCTACTCTGTGATTGCTATATCTTAATTCATATCATTCCGATTCCTTAGAATTATCCTGAGATTTATTTATATTTCTCACATTCTATGAAGAAGTTAACTGATACTCAGAATGATGAAATAATTTGTCCACGATCAGAGAGTTACTAGTGGTGATGGGATCCTTACCTAAATGTGTCTGATGCTGAAACCTGAAGTCTTTTTATTATGCCATATTGTTTCAGGGCTAGAAAGAGGAGGAGATTACTTATTAACTGGGCTAGCTGCTGGTTTTCCTTTCAAAATCTTCCCTGTACAAATCTTCTGCCCGATGCACTGCATGAGTACACTTCTGATAAATGCTTTGCATTTCTGAGTAAAATTAACCACACTTTATAAAAAATACTCCAGCCTTATTTAAATGGCGCATATAATGCTAGGAAGCCCAACTCTCCAAGCTGGAGCCATGTAAAGCGATAGCTAACTTTGTTTCCGGTATCTTAGGAACTAAAACATATGGGACAAATCAATGATTTTTATACATTAACTCAAAATTTTGAAATAATTGGTATCACGTGGGCATCATTTAGGTTTCATTATATGCAACTTAGCATATTTTAACAGCCCTTGTATTATGTACAGGTCTGCTTGTCAGCCCTAAGAATTAAAGGGCATACTGATAAAAGAAAATTAAAAAAACAAAACAAACAAAAAAACCCCCCAAACCAAACCAATAACAACAACAAAAACCTCACAATTCAGTCCTGGAATTATGTGGCCAAAAGAAATATTGAGCATAAATTCACAAATGAAAACATTTTCAAATGTCATCTTGATGGCAAAATTTGACTCTTGTGAGATTTAACTGATACTATTGCCTGCTCTTTAAATTTGATTTTTTCTTTCATTTTTCTTTTATTATGACTCTGTTTCAACAAGAGTTGTGACAGGTGGCTTTGCTATCACTTTCCCTTTTCTTAGGGCAAGTAGTCTATGAGGCAGATCCCTGTGATGTTCAAAAGGAGAAAATGAACACCAAGAAAAGAATGTGGGAAGGCATTAGGGACTGTGAGAGCCCTATGAACTAAGCAAATTGTGACTGAAAAAGAATCAGTCAAATGCTCAGGGTTATTCTATTCTTGAAAGATTAGCTCTTCGGTTTTTGAAATGTGCACTTCTTATCTTGCAAATTGCATGAATACAAAAGAACTAGACACTTGTCTATCAATGTGACAAGAACTTTGGAAAACATTACCCCTTGAGAATGCTAAGCAAAATTATTAACATTAAAACACAACTTTTTCTGAATCTAAGTTTTTCTTTTTTACTGAAATGCCATTCACATCCCCTTTCAAAGTTCATCTTATCTTGCAAAACCCAGGTACTAGGCTACTACCACCACAACCCCCTCTATGTGAAGCTTCCCTAATTTCCATGCCGTCCCCACCCCCAGGCTACTTCCACCAGACAGAATTAATTACAACTTCTTTTTCTTTCTCCCACTCTGTAACCAGTCCTTCCATTTAGCACTATTTATTTGTGCTCTGTATTATAGTCAGTTATAGGTCTGTTTTCTGTGCTAAAGTGTAATCCTTGAAAGCATCCTTTTACCTAAGTCTGCTCGCCCACAAACCTTAAGTACCTGGCACAAAGTGGCTGCACAGTTTTTGCTAACTTTAAGTTGAATTAAATTATAATTTCCAGATAAATCTCAGGTCCTTTTTACAATCGATAAAGTGCAGAACGGAGGTTATTTAGCAAATCTGGGTGTTAAAGTTCTGTGTCTCATCTGCTCAAAGCCACCCTGCAAATTAGTGCTGAAACCGCTTCAAAAGCTGCCTGGCAAACTTTTTAGCAATCCACACTCATGGACCTCAAACTCCGTTGTGCCTTCTGATGCCTGTATTTTCAATAAGATCCTCTGTTGCTAATGATACACATCCAGGTTTGTCAACCACTGGTTTTAGGTAAAGCAAAATAAAGTAATTTTTAAAAATTATACAAGATAAGTGTGTCTGGGTGGATCAGTCGGTTGAGCATCCAACTTTTGATTTTGGTAGGTCATGATTTCACGGTCACGGGACTGAGCCCCATGTCGGGCTTCTCACTGAGTGTGGAAGCTTCTTAAGATTCTCCCTCACTCTCCCTCTCTGCCCATGTCTCCCTCTCTCTCTCAAATATAAAAAAAAGGATACAAGATAAATTCATTTATTTAAATAATGCATGTTGATCTTCAATTGCACATAGTGTACAAAGTCGTTTATTATTGACTCTTCCATTAAGATGTAAGTTTCATGAAAGCAGGAAATTTCTCTATTTTCTTTTCCTCTAAAACTCACTGTCCAGCACATGGATAATGCAGTCACCTCCTTATTTGTCTCTCTCAATATCTATCAAGGGCAAGAATTATTTTTCCAAATTAAGAGCTGATCATATAATTTCCTTCCTGCAAGCCTAAAGCCCCCTTTCTCTTACACAGTTTTCAAACTTTAATATCCATCAAAATAACTCAGGGAGCTGAAAATTGTATTAGGTTATGGGTTTACCCTCTATGATTCCTTTCCATTTGATCTTGGTTAGGGACAGCAGAACAGCTCTGGAAGTAAGCCAGTGTTGAAAACATTCACTTCAATTAAAAAAGACAGTCAAAATATCTTATATGGCACTCAGGATACTTCAAAATTGGACCCCAATTATTGCCCCCGTTTCTTTCTCCTAAGATATTAAACTCTTTGCACAAGTCTGATGAGGCTACTTACAATTTCCTAAACATGAAATAATCTTCATTCTTACAAGCAATTATATATAATTCTCCCTTCCCAGGATACTCTTATATCTCATCACCTATATTCAAGAAGCTGTAATCTGTAATCCGTTGTAGATCTGGTTCTAAAGGATACCTATGCTATAAAGCGATTCCCTTCTTTTAGAATTAACTACTCCCTTTATTATGGTCCCCAAGAGTTTATGCTCCTCGTAACATCCATTTCATAGTATCATGATGTTTTTTTGACCTCTACCATTTAAAGACTGTGAACTTGTCATGGGCACCTGGGTGGCTCAGTCGGGTGAAGCATCCGATGTTGGCTCAGGTCATGATCTCAGAGTTCTTGGGTTCCAGCCCCGCATCAGGCTCTGTGCTGACAGCTCAGAGCCTGGAGCCTGCTTCAGATTCTGTGTCTCCCTCTCTCTCTGCCCCTCCCCTCTCATGCTCTGTCTCTGTCTCTCTCTCTTTCTCAAAAATAAACATTAAAAAAACTAAAGAAAAAAAATGAAGATTATGAACTTGAAGCACATATACATACATATTCACACACATGTCTCATTTTTATATCACTATCTTTTTGAATACAAATGGGCACATGATAAATGCTCAATAAACACTTGTTGAATTTCATTACAGATGTTTTACTATTTCGTACATGCACATGTTTTACAAGATAGTTGACATTATAAGTGCTCATTATGAGTCTATGCTAATTAGCAGTAAGTTTGTAAGTATCAAACAAATGGAACTTAATTACGATATTACGCATATTTTAAAAATAATAGTTCAGTAATTTTTGCATCTAATTTTCCAAAGAATACCTTTATTTCTCTAATTGATTACTTTAATTCCTCGTGTAAGTCAGCCAAGAGAGCAAGAACATCCATTTATATCATAAGTTCCCTATGACAGGTATTTCCATAAAAATCAATCAAATTAGAAAGGTGAGCCTAAGTGTTAAATGTTTTAATTGGAACTTTATAAATGTTTGTTAAATGAATGGCTGAATAAATTATTATTCTGGAACTATGTCTAAACTGATAAATCAGGTAGTTACAAAGAGAAAAAAGGTCAGTTAAATGTTTTATGCTTTAAAAATTTTTAATGTAATGTTTTGTGATATCAGTGTTTTACAAAAATGTGATTTAGAATGCCTTATAATAACACTCCAATATATTTTTGATAATTTTTAAGGGGGAGAGGAATCCTTATGACATAATTTATTGAAAGTAATGAAAATAGGTTATGTAAATTATTTTATATTAGAAATCTTTTGAGGATACATTACCTCAAATGTTTTATAAATGTCTTCTCTTTAAATGTTTTATAGCCAATGACAGAGCTTTGTTTTATATAGAGATATCATTTACAGTAAAAGGCCAGTGAAATTGAATTTAAAATACACACCATTGTTATGTTTAGTTCCTTTGACTCACCATTTAGGGAAAATGTCATTAAGTTGTTCATTATCTAAGATTACTACCTTTGAAAGTACTCTAATAATGCCCAAACCTTTGAAAGCTATAACCCAACATATAAACTTGAAGTAATAAAATGTCTAAAAATCTATCAATCATGAATGCTGAGAATGACCATAGTGACCACTCAGCAAATCCTACTCATTTTGTAAAAGAGGAAATAGAAACCAACGAGAATCTGGGACTCCCCAAAGGTCATACAGAAAATCAGTGGCAGAGCTGACACTGGAATTCAGGATCCCAGTGATTCATGTAGCACTCTCTCATTAACTTAATGCTGTCTTCTTTTCCCTACTTCCGTTTGCATGCGAAAACCCATTGACCTGGTTGGTACTCAAATCTTAGCCAGAATCTTGCTACTTTGTAGCCTCAGAGTTCTCTTGAAACTCACTGTGCAAGTAAGAAACCTTATTGACTTATTTTATACCTCAAAGCTTATGCTTGGGAGGAGAGTTTGGAAACAAACATTAGCTTAGGTTAACACTAAGAGTATGCTTGAGAGGGGTTCCACATTTTACGTTATGCATATCAATATCTGTTGCATATTGTGAAGCTATTACTACTATCTTACTCTGGAATAAAAATATTTAAAATGAGATAAACAACAAAAGATAACATTTATTCTTGCTTGGAACCATCATCACTCTGGATGGTCCCTAGGCTAATTTTTGTAGTATGTTAGATGGTTGGCTTCTTGTAGGAACTCATGGAAGAAATAAGAATTTAGGAAGAATCCCTCTACTTTTGCATTGCATTTTGCTATATGAAATCACAAATTCTCCATTAACTATATACTCTTTCTCCTAAATCTTCAACATCTTTCTCTTTATTGCTTCTTTCCACTCAACCTATAAACATAATCGAGATATTTTCATTCTAAAACAATTAAATGAAACCAAGTACCCATTCCATCTCTTATTTATACCCTTCCCACTTCCTGAATCACTCTGGATGTCACCTGCTCTGTTACTACCTTATGCATTCATACATTTTTTAAAGCATTCAATGATGCCTAGCACATAGTGGGCAAACAGGAACCACTTGATTAAGTATTCTACTGAACTTTAGGTTGTTTAATTTCTCTGTGCTGTTCACTTCTGCTAATTAACATGAACTTGCAAATAAACAAGGACGGGGTACAAATAATCAGAAGTTCCTTATAAAATAAGCACAATTTTTAGATCATTTATCTGAATTTGAAAGTACTTTACATTTATTGAGATGGAAAAGTACAATTCCAGATTTCCTATTAGGCACTCTCATAGATCCATGGACTTTCCTTTACCAGAAACTATCAAAATGAAAATTAAAATGTGTCAAATCCTTTGGATAGTATCAGTCTCTCTGGGTGCTATGACAACTTTATGAGGACAAGAAAACCACCCAAGTGGTCTCATGGTCAACTGAAATTTCCCTGGGGAACAAGGATTCTTCCCGGCACAGAGCAGAGGCTCAACAATTATCTATTGAATGAAGGAATGAACATACAGAGAAGATTTCAGTAGCTCATGATACTAAAGTTAAAAACTAAATTTAGAAGGGGATAATTGGGATATCTGGAAATTAGATCAAATGCCATATGGGTAATTTAGAGAACTTTCTGATGACTACTGTGAATTACAAAGTATCTTACCCTTGAAATTGATTCATTTATAAATAAAAACATTAGCAAATAATTTCAAATATCCAGAGCTTTCATACAGAGAGTTCTTTATGGTGATTGTGTAAGCTTTCCCTCTCTTCATTCTTTTAAGCTAAAAGGTGAAGAGTGACATAGGCATTATTTCCTTATGCCTTAAAATCCAGTAAGTTATATCGAGCTCTACTCTATTCAGGGTAGAAAATAAATATTTTTGCTCTGTTCTTTGGATTTGCATCAAAGCCATAAAAACAGCAAGATTTACTCTGGATCCGTAAATTAGACCAAAAGCTCTTACATCCTGTTTTTAGGGCGAGTGTTTGTATTTGCCATGTTTCAGTCTATTTCATCTCACACAGGTCTATGAGCCTGTAATAGTGAAAATACACAAGCACTCTTTTGGTTTTAGGATACTATTATTTTGCTACAGTTCTGTCAGGATTTCTATGATGTTCCTTTAAATAGAAAAAAATGCATACACATAATATTTCATGTGTCGAAAACTATGTTCCCTCATCATGCAGAGGACATGCCCTAATATCTTTACCTTTGGGGTTTTAGTGCTTTATGTTTGCCTTTAAAATACCTTTCTTTCTTTTTATTAACTTAATTTGAAGGGCATATGCATTCATGTGTGTGTGGCTGAGAAATATTTTTTTAACTTTATTTATTTATTTTGAGAGAGAGAGAGTGAGAGCAAGTGAGCACACCCAGGGCTGGGGCAGAGAAAGAGGGAGAGAGAGAATCCTAAGCAGGATCCCACATACCAACCATGAGATCATGAGTCCAAAAATGAAGAGTCCAATGCTTACCTGACTGAGGAGCCACCCAGGCTCCCTGAGAAATATGTGTAATATTAAAATATGATCATTTTTAGCTGTGATACAAGTCTTGTTGGTATCTTAGAATTTGACTATGAAAATCCGGTTCACAAGCTACATTGATTTCCATTATGTGCAATTGAGAAGAATGTTCTTCCTTTGGCATTTGTAGCTATGAGCCTTCAGATGTTTGCAAAAATCTTTGAAGTAATTGATCTATGCATTACTTTCGGTTTTTATTCAAGTTCTCTTCTTGTAATGCCACAATACTGAACACTAATATATCTTTTCAGGTAAAAGACCCAAATTTTATCCATTTTGGCAAAGTTCTTACACTGATGATATTTAACCTGGATAGTTGGTAACATATTGGGATTGTTAAAGAAGATGGTTGAATCCAATAACTTGGAGAGAAAATTTAAAAAGAACTTAAAAATTCTTCTTAGAAGGATGCATGGGTGGCTCAGTCAGCTCAGCGTCCAACTCTTGATTTTAGCTCTGGTCCTGGTTCTTGATTTCAAGCTCTCCATCGGGCTCTGTACTGAGACCACAGAGCCTGCTTGAGTTTCTGTGTCCCTCTCTCTCTGCCCCTCCCCAGCTTGCTCTCTCTCTCTCTCTTAAAATAAATAAAAATAAACTTAAAAAAAATTATTGGAGTTAAATAATTAAAACAAATACCTTGCATTAGCTGGAGATAAAATTTATACTAGATTGCCTGGAATATTTTCTTGAATTATAGTTTCATTGATGATATTAACCAAGTTAAAGGACACATTTATCATTGAAGGACTATAACTAGCATAGGAAAACATGTTACAGAGAAGGCAATTTCTTTTGATGTATGTGTATCAGAGTCTAGGATAGAGAAATACAGAATAAAGGCAATCCTCTACCTACCATCTTTCATAATAAGTTAATGAGTTGTATCCTGCCTGATAGATCAATCCTATGTGAACTAAAGCATTATAAGCATACCAAAGAATAATTGATCACTTCTAAATACACTAATACATTTTAGATTCTAGATCTTTAAGGATTAGGCCACTCATTGTACTACTGAAGCATGCCTCCATTTAAAATTAAAGGAGAATTACAGGTCATTCAAGTCCCATAAGATCTTTTATGCTTAAATAGATCAAATTGCAGAATTTAGCATATGAATAACAGGATACCTGCTCCAGTATACTTACAAGAAAAGTATCTTTTTTTTTTTTTTGAGAAAAGGCAAAGATAATGAGTTCCATCCATTAAAATCTTCTTTTTTTAAAATTTTTTTTAATGTTTATTTATTTTTGAGTCAGAGAGACAGAGCATGAGTGGGGGAGGGGCAGAGAGAGAGGGAGACACAGAATTGGAAGCAGGCTCCAGGCTCTGAGCTGTCAGCACAGAGCCTGATGCGGGGCTTGAACTCACAGACTGTGAGATCATGACCTGAGCCGAAGTTGGACGCTCAACCGACCGAGCCACCCGGGCACCCCCATTAAAATGCTTTATATTAAACACTAATTTGAATATAATAACGGCCATCAGCCTTTAAATGTAAATAAATAAAATAAAAGTAGAATTAAAACATTATGTCTCTCTCCTTGCTTTACAAGCTTTTTAAATTTAGCAAGACTATTTGGCCTAGATTATTCATATATGTGCATAAATTATTAGTTACATCATTCCTAGAGACGAAGGCTGGTTTTTAAAAAAAAATTTAATATTTTCATGTATTTTTGAGAGAGAGAGAGAGACAGAGTACTCACAAGGGAGGGGCAAAGAGAGAGGGAAACACAGAATCCTAGCAGGCTACAGGCTCTGGGCTGTCAGCACAGTGCCAGATGCGGGGCTCGAACTCACGAACTATGAGATCATGACCTGAGGCGAAGTCGGATGCTTAACCAACTAAGCCACCCAGGTGCCCCTGAAACCTGGTTTTTGTGGAAATATTTTATGTTTTACTTGCACAAGGTGGATAGGGGCACTGCATTACACAGAAAGGTAAGGCAGGGACATACTGGAAGTGTGAATAGAATGAAATAAATTGTGAAAACAAGGATTAGTGGGCCACAATGAAAAGTGAAGAAAGAAAATCCATAAGAATTTTGATATGGGAAACAAAGGCAGAAGAAAAGAAAAGAAGTTCCTTACTGCCTATAGCCCAGTGATAAGTCCTTGAGACAGGCAGAGTCTGGGAGCTCAGCTGCCTCGATGATGGCACTTTGCTAGGGGCAGGAGAGAGTCTTGGCTTAACATTATCCTGAACCCCGGGATCCTGCAAGTCTCCTTTAATGTACAAAAATTCCTTTGGATACTTGCTTTATCTCTACCCCTCAAGATATATGTTGGCAATCATACTCCAAGCATATGGCTCCCTGATACACATCTGAAGGGTCTCATGCCTAGGTTTTACTAGGCAGTAAAAAATGACCTTTTCCTCAAGGTCCTGGAAACCTTACTTCCAAAATTCCTTAGAGACTTAAGCTGTCCCTAACCTCCTCACAACTTGAAGGTATATGATCAGTCACCTGTCACAACCCCAGTGTGACTCTTTCTGCCCATGGATCCTGTCCTTGTGCTTTAATAAAACCACCTTTTTGCACCAAAAATGTCTCAAGAATTCTTTCTTGGCCATCAGCTCCAGTAAGAAAGGGGCACCTAGGTGGCTTAGTCAGTTAAGCATCTGACTCTTGACTTCGGCTCAGGTCAAGATCTCACTGGGCTGACGCCACAGAGCCTGCTTGAGATTCTTTCTCACTCTCTCAGCCCCTCCCTCGCTCATGCACACACTTGTGCACATGCTCTGTCTCTCTGTCTCTCTGTCTCTCTCTCTCTCTCAAAATAAATAAACAGTTAAAAAATAAAATGGTTAAAAAAATTAAATGCTATAAAAAAAGGGAAGCTATAATTTTTGATAGAAGGGAAACCCAAAGTGAGTTTCAAATTCAACCTGACCTTCTCCCTGAGGACATTTTCTAAATTATGGCACAAAATTGTAAACCAAAACAGGTATCAGCAGTCTGTTTCAGTGAAGAGAAATTGAACCTCAGGGCTACTAAGGTAAGTGGTTTTTGTGGGACAGGGTCTTAGAAAAGAGGAGGAGGCTCATAGAAGTAGGATAAAGTCTGTATGGAGATTTTATCAGAATACTAAACTGCATATACTTAAGTGAAAATCTTTGAGGCTCAGGAAAGAATAGCTACTGGGAAACTTTGAGACAAGCATGTATTCTGGAGGTCCTGTAGTCCTTGGAGACAGTAGACTTTTCAGAAGCAGAATGCAGGGATTTCACTAAAGCAAGCTGATAACTCAAAAAGGCCACAGCTTAGCAATAGTACTACTGCATATATGCTTTAACGAAGTCTGAAAACAATCCTTGGAGGATTCAGCTGATTGCCAAATTTACTGCCAGAACAAATATCAAACTAACTGCGATCGGGAAGAAATGCAGATCTACAAGCATGAGTAACCTGTGATAGAATGGAATAGATGTGTGAAAATGTAAAAGCATTTTTTTGTGTCCTATTTTCATAAAAGACAATTGACTAGGGGAGCCGGGTAGCTCAGTCGGTTAAGTGTGCGACTTTGACTCAGGTCATGATCTCATGGTTCATCACTTCAAGCTCCACATTGGGCTCTCTGCTGTCAGTACAGAGCACTCTTCAGAACCCTGGTGACCCTCTCCACACTTCCCCTGGTCATGCAAGTATGCACTCTCCTCTCTCAAAAATACATAAACATTTAAAAAAAGACAATTTAATAAAGAAAAAAATAAATGACAAGGTGCTATGAGGTTTATAATGTATGTAGTAGTGTCTGATAATATAGCATAGAGTGGACAGGGTAAATGAAAGACCTCTGTTTTCAATTTTTTAATTATATGTGATGACACAATGTTCATTCAACATATACTTTAATAAGATAAGGATGATACAGCAATTGTAGAAAATATTAAAAAATAATAAAGTAAAACTGAAAAGCAAATATATGAGATAAAAAAGAATGTGTAAAAATAATAAGGCCATTGAAAATGCTCTGTATGATGGATACATGTCATTATACATTTGTCCAGACACATGTATGGACTTGAGGTGATCATGATATGTTAGTAGGTTTATTAGTTTTAACAGATATACTTCTCTGAGAGGGGATGTTGATAATGGAGGAAGCTATACATGTGTTAGGGCAGTGAATATAAGGGAAATCTCTGTACCTTCCCCTTAATTTTGCTGTGAACTTATAAAAATTGACCTAAAAACACAGTCTTAAAAAAGAATGATCCAAAAGAAGGCAGAAATAAATTAAGGAATTAACAAGAGTTGGCACAAAGAATAAATGAAAACAATAAAAATATATTTACACTCAATAATATTGAAGTAATCTCATTAAAAGCATTAAACAAACTAAACACATTAATTAAAAGACACATTTTCATACTGGTTAATAAAAAGCAAGATGTAACTACTTATCAAAATAGAAAAAATTAATTATGAACCTACATGGATAAAAAGCAAAATGATAGAAGTAATATACCATGAAAATTCTCATTCTGAGGAATCTGGAGTGGTTACATTATTAAAAAAAAAAAAGAGAGAGAGATTTTAAAGCACAAATTATTACCAGAGATAAGGAGGACATTAGAATGAAGGGTCAATTAATTGAGACTACCCAACAATCTAGGGGCACCTGGGTGGCTCTAGGCAGTTAAGTGTCTGACTCTTGATTTTGGCTCAGGTCATGATTTCACTTCATGAGATCGAGCCCCACATCGGGCTCCATGCTGAGCATAGACCCTGCTTGGGATTCTCTCTCTCCCTCTCTCTTTGGCCCTCCCCTGCTTATGAACATGTGCATACACACACTCTCTCTCTTAAAATAAATAAATATTTTCTTAAAAAGAATACATAACAATCCTTTAAATGTATGTGGTTAATAAAAGAACATTTATATGTATAAAACTAAAAATGAGGAGAGAAGTAATTGGATCCTTGGTTAAAAAGTTTAATAATCCTCCCTCAATAAATAAAAAAAATAAAACAAGTAAATAAAAAATTGGTAAGAATATACAAGATTTAAACAAAGCACACTTAATATAATCAACATTTATAGAAACTTATAAAGTAAAAAATGAAATTACACATTATTTTCAAATTCATATGGATAACTCACCAAAACAGAAGACACACTGGGCCATAAAATAAAGCTATGCACTTCAAAGGACTGAATTCATACATGATCATAGCAAAATCATCAGACAATGACAAAAACATGATGGGAAAAATCACCACATATTTTGAAATTAAGCAGCACATTTCTGAATAACCCATGAGCCAATGAAGGAATCACAGATGTAATTAGAATATATTTTTAATAGAATGATAATTTAAAGACAATATACTAGAATATTAAAATACAGCTTAAATAGTCCTTATAGTAAATCCAGAGCTTTAGATGCTTGTAATAGAGAAAAGTCTGAAAATCGGCATCTACCCTACCATCTATAAAAAGGAGAAATGAACTTATTAACCCAAAGCACTTAAAACGAAGGAGATAATAAAGCTGAAACTTAAAATGAAAGCCATAAGACTATAAAGTAGTAAAACAGGAAAACAGTGAGTAAACAAAGTAAAACAGAGGAAAAAAAAACATTTTTTAAAGATCAACAACATTGAAAAATTTCCTGATTGATAAAGGGGAGAGAAAAAGAGAGAGGGGGGGAATGAATATTCTAAATTACAAATCAGGAATAAATGAGGAGAAATCTCTCAGCAAATATTAAAGAGGGGGCATTACTACAGATCATATAGGTATTAACTGAATAACAAAGAAATACTAGGGACAAAGGTATGCCAAAACTTTTTGACAATTTAATCAAATGGACACATTCCTTAAAAGACACACATTAACAAAACTGACTCAAGATAGCAAAACTGACTCAAGAGGAAATAGCAGAGCTGAATACCCATATATCTGCTAATGAAATTAAATTTATTTTAAATAACCTTATATTCATACCAAAAAAAAATCAAAGTCCGTTTGCTTCACTGGTAAATTAACTAAAACACTTAAGGGATAAAATAATATCAGACTTACAATATACTTCAAATAATAGTATAGAAGCTTATTTTATGAAACCAGCAATATCCTAATACTAAAATCAGGCAAAAATACTATAAGAGGAGAAATATATAGACCATTATGTGTTATAAACACAAATATAAAAATTATTTTAAAATATTAACTTTTTGAGTCTAACAAGTGGAATGTATATCAGAACTGCAAATTTTATTCAACATTCAAATATCAATAATCTTTTCAACAAAATAAAGGAAAGAAACACATTAAGAGGATTTAAATTAATGCAGAAAAATATTTCACAAAATCTAACATTACGTACATTAAACAAAAGTAGGGAAATAAGAGAAATCAGATCAGGAAAATAAACCTGGAAAACGGAGTAAATCAAAGAGATGATAAGGTGGTTAGGATGATCAATAAACCCGAGAAATATCTTAGAACAATTACAATGAAAGAAAAAGATACAGGTTATTAATATCAGGAATTACTGGGGTAACATCATAACATCCTATGTATTTTAAAATATATATGTATTATATATGTTATATATATGCTATATTATATATATATACTTATATATACTTATATGGTAGCTTTTTGCCAATAATTTTAGCAACCTAGATAAAATAGACAAATCACTTTAGAGATACTAATGAATTCACTCAAGAAGAAATAGATAAGTTAAACAACCCTGTAACTACTAAAGAAGTTAAAGTTCTAGACAGAATTAATGTTCATTTCTGCCACATATTTTTAAAAACTCTGAAAATTCTACTAGAAAATTAAAGGTAAGGGAGTATTTTCCACTGATTCTATGCAGTCAGCATTACAACACAGAAAACTAAGAAAAGAAACCTACAGGCCCATATCCTTTATGAACATAAATGCAAAATTCTTAACATATTCAGGAAATTGAAATCAATATATAAACGATAAATACACCATGATGAAGTGAGA
Organism: Paguma larvata; assembly: GCA_030068075.1. Taxonomy (NCBI): domain Eukaryota; kingdom Metazoa; phylum Chordata; class Mammalia; order Carnivora; family Viverridae; genus Paguma; species Paguma larvata. The sequence goes on along the minus strand of CM057831.1, from coordinate 41,007,674 downwards.
TTTTTCATAAGAATGCAAGATTTAATTAACATATAAAAACTAATGAATATATCATTAAACTGGAAAAAAAAGGTTATCTCAACATATGAAGGGAAAAACATTCGATCAACTCTAACAACTAATCCTTAGAAAAAGACAGCAAACTAGAAAGGTAAAGAAACCTTCTCAACTTGATAAAGGAAATCCTTGAACAACCTACAGCTGACAGCATGTTTCCTTCAAAGATCAAGAAGATGTCAAAGATACATACTTTCATCATATTAGAGATTTTAACTGGTATAAGGCAGCAAGTAAGGAAAAAAAGTACCTAGATTGGAAAGTAAAAGTAAAAGTATCTTTATTAGAAGATGCCATGATCAAGGGTGCCTGGGTGGCTCAGTTGGTTAAGTGTCCAACTCTTGATCTCCATTCAGGTCATAATCTCATGGGTCGTGAGATGAAGCCCTGCTCAGGCTCTGCACTGACAGTGTGGAGCCTGCTTGGAATTCTCTCTCTGCCTCTCCCCTGCTCGCTCTCACTCTCTCTCTCTCAAAACAAATAAATAAAAACTTAAAAAAAAAGAAAAAAGGAAGATGCCATGATTATCTATGTAGAAAATCCTATGGAAACTAAACAAGTGAATTAACCTAGATATCGTTAAACGACAATGTGGATTGGACTTAAGACTGACAAAAGGAAGAGGCATAGAAGATGTAGAGATATAATAAGGATGGTAAATAAGCACATTAAAATATGTTCAATATAGTCAGTCATTAAGAAAATGAAGGAACAATGAGATAACATATGTATCTTTTAAGATAGCTAAAATTAAGAAGATTAACCACATCAAGTGTTGTAAAGGTTATGCAGTAACAAGAACTCTCATACAATGCTGGTAAGAATATAAAAATGAAAGCATATGTCCAAGAAATGACTTTTAAATTAATGTACATTGCAGGTTCCTGGAAGTTTCTTAAAAAATTAAACATGCATCTATTTTATGACCCAGCCTAACCATCCCACTTATAGCTATTCGCCCAAGAGAAATGAAAGTGTATGTGCAAGCAATGACTTTTAAATTAATATACATTGCAGGTTTACTTATATAGTCAAAAACTACAGACATTGCAAATGCATATCAGTTGGTGAATTGATAAACTATGGTATATTCATACAATGGAAAATTATCAGCAATAAAAAGTTAACTACTGATATGAATAATAAAATGCATGAAGCTCAAAATAATTGTACTGAGTGGGATGCACATTGATGATTACATGTATAGTAATTTCTAAAAATTACCAAATTAATCTATGGTGAAAGAAAGATCAGTGCTCTCCAGGAGGCTTGGTGGTGACATTAAGTGGGCAAGGGAAATAGACTCCCAAGCTATACGAGGTAAGTGAGTCTTATAGATACATTAATTAACTTTCAAAAAATGTTTGTTTATTTTGGTGGGGGGAAAGAGGAGAGAGAGACTCCAAGCAGACTCTGTGCTGTCAATGCAGATCCCAACACAGACTCGAACTCACAAACTGTGAGATCATGACCTGAGCCAATACTGAGAGTTTATATTGACTCACTGACTGAGCCACCCTGGTGCCCCAACATTAATTAACTTGATTGTGGTAATATTTTCACAGGTGAATACATGTATCAAAACCTACCAAATTTTACATCTTAATTATGCATAGTTTAAAAAATTTTTTTAGTTTCTTTTTGAGAGGGGTGGCAGAGAGAAAGGGAGCGAGAGAGAATCCCAAGCAGGCTCCACGCTGTAAGCAGGGATCCCAATGTGGGGCTTGGACTCACTAACCATGAGATCATGACCTGAGCCAAAATCAAGAGTCTGACACTTATCTGTCTGAGCCACCCAGGTACCCCGATGTATAGTTTTTATATGTTTATTATAGTTCAATAAATCAATAAAAATTTTACAGTTAAATTATCAGCAATATACATAAAATTCTTAGAGATAAGTTTAAATCATTTTAATAAATGATTCTATAAAATTCTCTGGAATACCATGTATTTGATAACCTCAATCCCTATCACACACGATATATAAATATTAATATGAGGTGGATCATAGACATAGCCTAGAAGGCAAAAATTAAATAGTTTCTAGAAGAAATAATAGGATATTATCTTTTAGGCTTTGCAGTAGGAAAATATTTTTTAAACAGAAGAAAACACTAACCATAAAAAATAATATATTAAACATCATACAAATAAACACTGTCATAAAACACATTGTTTAAAAAATGAATAGGTAAACTATTGAAAAAAATGTTCTTAATACATACATATAACACTGGATTAGGACTGAGGAAAACAAAACAAAACAAAAACCTTCCTAAATGTCAAAAATAAAAACTATTTTTAAAAATGGATAAATGTTTGACAATATATTTCACAAGGTACTTCATATGAATGGCAATAAAGCCATGAAAAAGTATCATTAGTCATTGGGAGATTCAAATTAAAATCAGTGAGATATCACACATTTATTGCTAAGACAAAATAAAATAAAACTAAACCCTGACATTACCAAATATTGGCAAGAATGTGACTGATACAACTGATACTCTGATACATTCATGGATGGGTGTAAACCAATAGTAAGTCAATTTGGAAAAACACTGGCACTTTCTTATAAAGTCATACTTACATATGTCTCTTAATCCAGCAATTCCTTTCATGTGTATTTTCTTTTGGTAAATGAAAACATATGTCCAAAATTTTGGGACACAAATTTTCACAGAAATTCAAAAAAGGCAGCAATTGGAAATAATCCGTATGCCAACAATAAAAGAATGGATAACACTGAGGTGTAGTCATAAAAATAATAGTATTTCTCAACAAAATGAGATGAACTACTGTCATGTACAACATGGGTGAATATGTCAAGCAATAATGAGCAAAATAATTCACATGCAGAAGAGTACTTATTATTTCATCCTGTTAAATTCTAGAACAGACAAAATTAATCTATGGTGTATATATCTTAATAGTGTTTGTCGGATCATTGACTGGGTAAGGACATGAAGTTTCTCTTGTCATTTAAATGTTCTATATCTTGATATGAATGTATGCTTTGTCAAAACTGATTAAACTTCAATTATGATCTATGCATTTAGCTTAGTATAAATTATACTTCAGGAAAACAGGGGGATTGTAAAAATGTTACATATTTCTTGTCATAATTAAAAAATTCTAAAAATTTTAAATGCTAGTTTTAAAGATTTAATCATAAATGAGGAACTCACATATCATACGCTCACTCCCTAGCTCCAATTTGTATACATCAATAAGTCTTCTTTTCACATAATTTTATGCTTCCTAATTAGAGAGTATGAGTTATTGGAAGCATAAAAAAATCATTAGAAGATTGATTTAAATGTCTGTAATGTTGACATGACACTGCAAGAAACTTCTTTTTCTTCAAATCGATTTGGAATGTAATTGACCCAAGTTTTTTAATATCTCCTTTGTTTTGTCTAATATTTTTAATAAATAATATACATATTAAAACAATTCAAATAATACTAAAAGACTTCTAAGAAAAACAGTGGTCTCTTGCCCACTCTTTCCATCTCCCACAATATGTGTGTATTGCCACTTTTTTAATTATGTACTATAATCAGATATTGTCTATTATCTTTTAAGTTTATTTATTTTGAGAGAGACAGAGATAGCACAAGTAGGAAAGGGACAGAAAGAGAAGAAGAGAGAAAGAATCCCAAGCAGGCTGTACACTGAGCCTGACACAGATTTCGAACTCATGAAACCATGAGATCATGACCTGAGCTGAAACTAAGAAGTGGATGCTTAACTGACTGAACCACCCAGTGTGATTCTATTATTTTTCAATGCCGGCTGAGAGGCTCTTTTTCCTGCTTCCATAAACCATCTATACTTCTGCTATTCTCACCTTACCACTGTTCTTTACAAAGGTTTATTTAATGAAGTGATAGTTAGGACTTAGGGTATTATAATCATACATCTATTTATAGCTACTGACTAGTTTCTTTCTTGAATTACTTTAGTTTATTCTAGTTACTTATTTATTTTTGTTTAGTTTTTTATATACTAGCTAATAATCCCCCCAATATACTTCAAGATATCTTTCAACAGTTAGCAATGTTTTTTTCTTTTCAACGTCCAAACAGGCAGGCCAGTTTTTTATATTTATACTGTCTAACCGATGTTTTCCTCTTTCCCCTTCTCTAGCTATCTGTCTTCCAGCAGCAAGTCTGGAAAGATTGGTCTTAATGTCCACCGTATACTTGTTCTCCAGGAAAGTTGCTATCATTCTCCTTTGCTGGCTCCCATATCATGATTCCAGGTCTTTCTCTTTCATCCTCTATAATTACCTTTTCCTTCTCTTTGTTTTTGTACGTTAACAATTTCTTTATGCCCTCCTATAATTTCAGTTCATCTTGGAGGAGGGTTAAAGACATGTGGTCACTATGCCATGTTTAGACAAACTTCCTGAACTGATGTTTTGTATCATTTTCTGCCACCGTTCTCTTAATAAGTAAAATACCATATCTCAGGAACAAATGGATAAACTATTTTGTTGTCTGGAGATTTTAACCCAATCTTGATGTGTGAAAAATAGCAATCAATTAAGGTTACTAAAGGACATGCATTATTTCCCAAGCCAACCTAAAAAGTGCCCTGAATCCATTTTTTGTGTGCTCATTACACTATTAGTACTTTATGTTAAGATTAAAGGCAATTACCCCTAGCAGAAGTATCTGGAAAGAGTGACCTATCATGTTATTTTTACAGAGAAACACTTATGATTCAAAGTAATTAGGGAATTGCCAGTTACATGAACATAAGCTCATTCTGTTTGTTACATGTGAAACTGAACTAAAAGTTCCTATACTGTTATTTTGAAAAGAGGTGAAATTTTATGTGATTTTGAATTATAAAATATTACTGAAATATGGAGGTTTGCTGATGTTCACCACTGAACAAAAATATTAGTGTCATTAGCTGGAGTTATTTGTCAGCGAATGGAAAATAACATAGTAAAACATTTTTTCCTTTTTGGTAAAAAGATGGGTATAACAGATAAGGCTTGAAAGGCAGATAAAACTGAGTTGCTGCATGGGAAAGTACTAGTACTGAAACTACAACCATTTTGACCTCAGTCTTTACTTTCTAAGTGATTAAGTACTCCTTTCCAGCTTATCTCTTAACATAGGCAAAAGACCCAGGGGGCAAAGCATTCTATAACTGAAACTAACACTTGAAGCAACAGGGACTTCCCTGACTCTAATAAGACCCCATGTAATTGACCTCAAGTCAAAGATGACCTGACCTTCACTGTCCACCTGCATGTACCCCACTACCTTTGTCCCACATTTTCCTTATATAAACCCAGAAATATTTTCAGCACTTTGGAGACAGTCTTTGAGACATTAGTTCTCTGTTTTCTCAGAGTTGACCTCAGTGAAATAAATTCCTTTCTTGTATTTCACCACCAATCTTTTGTCTTTGGATTTTACCAGCAGAGAATGGCCAAACCTGTCCAGGCATTCTTGTTCCCTTGGGCCCTGATTACAAAAGGAATAAGAAGGAGTAAATAGAAGCTTGATAATCTAAAACGAAATAAGAGAGGGGCGCCTGGGTGGTTCAGTCAGTTAAGCTTCTGACTTCAGGTCAGGTCATGATCTCTTGGTTCGTGTCTTCGATCCCTGCATAGGGCTCTCTGTTGTCAGCACAGAGCCTGCTTTGGATCCTCTGCCTCTCTCTCTCTGTCCCACCTCCCTATTCCTCTCTCTCAAAAATAAATATTTAAGTGCTCAATAGATGATGTGATTAGTAGCTACTGTATTGAACAGTGCAACTCTAAAGGATTTAATGAGTTTTAAAATAATAACTAACTAACTAAATAAATAAATAAATAAATAAAAAGAAATAAGAGGAAACCAGTTCTAGGTCTTGAGGAAATTCTAAAAGGAATGACAGCTTAAACTTGACAGGAATTAGGCTATTGATAACTACTATAATTTCAATGAGTTTCAAATGTATTTCCATTTTATTAATAAATATAATCAATAAATTTGCTGACCAAAGGTGGTTTTAAGATATGTGCCGCTGTCTGAAATCTATGGCTACATTGTCAACCGTCTTCATGACTGCATGCACAGAAGTTAAAGAGCTAAATAATAAAAATCTGTAATTTGATGCTGTCTCACATGATACTCATTGATAGTATATGGAAGTGTTATAACACCCATGTAATTTTACTTTTTTAGTAGAATTAATTCTCATCTCGGACCACTGAAAACGAAGTTTAGATTACGATGCTGGTGGGAATGCAAACTGATGCAGCCACTCTGGAAAACAACAGTATGGAGGTTCCTCAAATAATTAAAAATAGAACTCCCTTCAAGTCAGTAATTGCACTTCTAGGTATTTATCCAAAGGACACTGGAGTGCTGATTTGAAGGGGCTCATGCATTCCACTGTTTATAGCAGCACTATCGACAACAGCCAAATTATGGGAAGGACCCAAATGTCCACTGATTGTGTAAGGGCAAATCGGGACTGATTCCATTTTGCTTAAGGGCAAACTGGGACTGACTCCACTGTGTTCCATGCCCTCCACCTTGAGTCCCCAGCGCCTGCACAGAAGCTTTACCTATGAAACAGGACCCTGACCCTTTCTCAGCCAATCGGCTAGGGCCACGACCATCACCCCTCCCACTGCCCCTAGACCCCTTTAAAACTATTGTGTTTTTGGAATGCGCTCTCTCTCTCGACCCACCCACCGCTGTGTTGGTGCAGGTATGAGATGGAGCTTCAGCTAGCTCGAATAAAGGCTCTTTGTTCTTGCATCGGACTCAGCTCCCTGGTGGTTTTTGGGGTTCCCGAATTCTGGGCATAACAATTGATGAATGGATAAAGATGCACACTGCAGTATCGCTTGGCGATGAAAAAGAATGAAATCTTGCCGTTTGCAACAACGTGGATGAAACTAGAGTATATTATGCTAAGCGAAATTAGTCAGCCAGAGAGGGACATATATTCATATGATTTCACCCATAAGTGGAATTTAAGAAACAAAACAGATGAACACAGGGGAAGGAAAGCAAGAATAATATAAAAACAGGGAGGGAGTCTCCATAAGAGACTCTTAAATACAGAGAACAAACTGATGGTTGCTGGTGGGGTGTTGGGTGGGGGGATGGGCTAAATGGGCAATGGGCATTAAGGAAGACACTTGTTGGGATGAGCACTGGGTGTTATATGTAAGTGATGAATCACTAAATTCTATTCCTCAAATCATTATTATACTATATGTTAACTAACATGGATTTTAATTAAAAAAGAAAAAAGAAGGGCCACAGGCAGGTTGCCCAAGATGAAACACTTAAACATGCAGATTATATTTGAGTTGAAAACAATTAAGGCCCAAAAGTCTCAGGAAGAAACATTGACCATCCCCCACCAACTGTCCTAAAAAATATAGATGGAGGACCTGCTCCAGGAAGATAGCCATCTCTGTAGAGAACTATATTTTAATATGCACCAGGGGTTGGAGACAGGGAGGAATAAAGTTTGTTAAAATTCCTCTCCCTACACCATTGTTTCTGTATGGCCCAGCAAACATTTGCTTACCAAACATTTACCCTTTTTCATCTTCCTGTGAACTACATTTCTTCCCTTTGAAGTCCCAGACCTCTACTGTAAGCTGAAAGATTTAGGGGTCCCCAGAAAAAAAAGGAAGTTATTTTAGCCCCCCAGGTATTTTCTGTGATGTATGCCTTACTGGCTGTACTTGCCATAGCACACTTCTTGCAGAACTTCCTAGGAGATGTCAGAATTGCAAAGAAATGCAAAACCTCAACTGTTAAGAATTTTAAAGGAACAAAGGGAATGCAAAAACTAACAGTCTCTGGCAGGCCAGGAAATAGCCTAACCAAATCAGAGACAATAAACCAGTGGTAAAAACTCCCAGTGCTGTTTCGAAAGTGCTGTTTCCTTGCCTGAGATAACAAGCCCAAGATCCCATCCAGATTATATCGGCCCTTTGAGCCTGCCCATAGCCCCTTCCCCTTGAAGACAGTTACCTCTGCCTGATTATAATGTTCAAGTCTCTGCTTAAGGAGGGTCACAAGCTCATTAACCTAACAGGATGGGAGGATAGGCATGTCTTATAAATATGCCTGACATTTATGCCCACCTTTACATGTGATGACAGAGCTTCCCTTTCTGAATATTTTTCCTAATCCTAAATAAAAGAAACCCACTCAGCCCTGCTCAAGAGTCACAGCTTTGGAAATTATTTCCTGTGATCCCCGTGTTTGCTGTATGTAAAGTTTCTTTTGTGTGACAACTCCATCTGGTGTAGTTACTCCTCAAGGAGAAAACTCCTATTAGTTGGTTTACACTACCTTCTTCTCCTTAGCTCGGGATGACATATATACCTCATTTTGCCTGTCTTTGGAATTACATGTCTGTGTGGGTTCCCCTTATGTTTGAAAAATCACATGTGATTTTCTCCTGGTAATCTGTTTGATATCCATTTACTTTTTAGTCCAGCTAGAACTTTGAAGGGCAGAGGAAATTCTTCATCCCACACAACATCATTGTTCCCTGTTCTGTACAGTTAAAGCAGAGAAACAGAGAAGTGGCTGCCCAGAGGACTCAATATGAAGATGAGAAGTGGACCAACATTCAATGGGCAGAAAGGCCATTTCCAGGAACACATACATAACAAGTAACTAGTGATAGCATCTGTGGACTGGAAGGATCAAATGTATCTGATGAAAACTAAAATTAAAAACAAAAGATTAAGCAATTGTAAATAGTGAACTAAATAAAAATAGTAGTGGGCACTGATGAGGGAGCATGGGATGGGCTGAGGACAAAGAGCAAGCTAGCACACCCCTCACCACTCTTCCCAAAGACAAAGGAAAGGAAAGAAAATGAACGGCCAATTGACAGAGATCACCATCATACAGGACCAGGGTCTCCATCAGTTTACAAATATCTTAGTAAATTATAAGAAAAAGGCAATCTTATCAAAAGCCTAATCTTCAGAAGCCTGTAGACTGTTTCCTGGAGTCCCAACATCACTCCTCCGTAGTAATATGGGGAACAAAGGCAAGAAGGAAATGGCAGGTAAAATTAAATTTCCTCCTAACTTGCAGCCCATTGACAAACACTTGAAGCAAATACAGAGTATAACATTTCTCCATGAACCTCCTACTGTCCTAAAGTTAATGCCTTACTAGAGGTAAAACAACTTCAGCTTGACAAGAGCAAGGCCTCAGGTACATTAGGTGTCCTCTTTAGCACATCAAAGTTATCTGGAGGCCTCCCTTTTGACTTTACTTCCCGAACTCCATGGTATAAAACCAGCCATTCTTCATGACCCCAGTGCAGGTCTTTCTGCCCATGGGTCCTGTCCCTGTGCTTTAATAAAATCATCATTTTGCACCAACGATGTCGTTAAGAATTCTTCCTTGGTTGTAAGCTCTGGACCCCACACCATCACCCCAAAACCTCAGGCATCATTATGAGAAACATATCTAACACAGAATTTTGTAAAACAAACATACCCAAAACACATAAAATGCAAAGAATACAGCCAACAAATGTAATATAAAGAGAAGGTAAAATTAGACCAAACGAAATGCAAACATTCTTTTATTTAACAATTTCATTAATTCCTTGGAGGAAGAATAGAAATTCCTTTTATATACTATATTATCGCTTTGTATAAATTTGTATACATTAATTATATCAAAAACTAGATATAATTATCAATTCCTGGATATCAGACATTCTCAATTAGTCCTTAAGTCCATGTTCATGTATTTCTGAGATACTGTTATAGCCAGTTATCTTTACTAGACAGACAGCATATGTCTATTGACATATAGATAGATAGATAGATAGATTGATTGATTGATTGATTGATTCTGGTACCAAAAGTGGGCAAAACCAGATGAGCAATCTCGTCCTATATAGGAAATTGCTCTGATGAGATTTAATTCTGACTGCAGATATTCTATGTTGCACATACATATAAAAAATTTTTTTTGGAGTTACAATTATCGTAGAAGTCAGAAAGCTAGGGTGCTGGGCAAAAATCTCAGGCTTGGTAACATCTCACAGTTGGTGGTTATCCCCTATATGTTTCTATTATAGTTAGGGCTGCTGAGCTACACAACAGGAGTGAACTCGCAGTTGAGTGACAACTGAATTCAGAAAAATTACCGGAGTCAGACAGCAAAGTCAGAATATAGGAGAGAATACTAAGGCTAGATTCAAAAATGGAACAACTGAACACTGAAACTGAATACAATCTATATCTAAAGGAGTTAGATGTGAATTCTAAAAGTCATATAGAGTCAAGAAATTAGAGAGATAGAGGAAAACTTTGCAAAATGGGAGTGGGGACAAAAGACAGGCATGCCTAAGCAAATGTCTCAAACCTTGGCTGGCAAATCATAGTTTTCTTATGTGACTGTCAAATATATGTTAAAGAATGTTTTAAAGTAGCTATAAGAAATATCAATTTGTACCCATTAGGGTAGATATTATTTAAAAAAATATACAGAAAATAAGAAATGCTGTGAAAATATGGGGAAATTGGAAACTTCATACATTGCTGACAGGAACGTAAAATGCTGCAACTGCTGGAGAAATGGTATGATGATTCCTCAAAAATTAAATAAATAATAGAATTACCATAGAATCCAGCTATTCCACTTCTGGGTATTTTATATATATATACATACACACACACACACATACGCGCACACACACACACACACATATACACAAAAGAAATGAAAATTGGAATCAAAAGGACAGCCAGTCACAAAAGAATAAATACTGTACGAGTCCACTTATATGAAGTCTCCTGAGCAGTCAGATTCATGGGGACATAAGTAGAATGGTGGCTGCCAGGGGTTAGGGGAGGGAGAAATGGGATGTTAGTGTTTAACAGATATAGTTTCAGTTTGAGAAGAGGAAAAAGCTGTCGAGACGAATGGTGGTAACGGCTATACAACAATGTGAATGCTCTTGATGCTATACAACACTTAAAAATGGTTAAAACAGGGGCACCCAGGTGGCTCAGTCGGTCAGGTTTGTGAGTTTGAGCCCCCATGGGTCTCCATGCTAGCAGGGCAGAGCCTGCTTGAGATTCTCATATACTCTGTCTTGTTCTCAAAATAAATAAATAAAAATAAATGGTTAGAACAGTAAATTTTATGTTATATATATTATAGTATATATAATGTTATATATATATGTATATATAGTACAAAAAATAAAGTATCACCAACATTAAAAAAACAAACATTAGGTAAATCTAAGCTTATATACATGAGGATTTATAATATGTAGTTTAATATTTTAATGATATTAATACTTTAGGGATAAGATCACAACATTATGCTGTGATCTTATTTACTGAAGAAAAGACCTAGGCTATATATGAGTATACTCTTATATGATAGATAAAAATGTCTGTAGTGATACCTACATTTTAAAAATACATTAAAGAGAAGCTTACTATAAGTGCTAATAGCCAGATTTAAAAAAAATAATAGGAAAGAGAAAAAAAGAGAAAGAAATTATATGAATGGAAGTTAGTATATAAACATTAATTCCAACATGGCAGTCTCTGACCTTCCCATATTCGTGTCCTGTAACTAACTATATAGCAGCCAATTGCCTGTCTATGACTCTCTTCCTTTTGACTCTTGTGCCTACCAACACTGCTCATAGAGTTTATACTCTGACCAAGACTTCCTCTGATATTTTGATTATAACCAGACTTTTCTCTGTAATTATGTAAAGTAACAGGTGGAAGGTCCCCATACAGTGAGATTTGCTCCCTGTTCTGCTTCTTCCTAAAGCTGGTTGGGTTGTGCCTGTTATTACTTACAACTTGGTCTATTCAGTGCTTTTGAGATCTGTTGATGTCTTCATTCAGAAAGAGCTACATTGTTTTGCTTTTAAGAGGTCAGTGTCTGTTGTTGCCTGACCAGTTAGGTGTCCCTGAGACAAATGTAAAGTATCTCTATTTTAGTACACTTTATCCTGGCGATCTAACCCCTCCCAAATGACTTTCCAATTTTTTTTTCGTAGAAAGGGCTTTGTTCTAAGTTGTCATTACCCCACAAATTATAAGCAATATGCACAATAGAGGATTTTGAAAAACAAAAGGATTAGTCTACAGTCAGAATTCTGCAACCTCTTGGGGGTGTTTTGTGTGTGTGTGTGTGTCTGTCTGTGTACGTGTGTGTGGTGAAGGAAGGGAAGGGAAGGAATGTATAGTTACTACTGGAGAATCTTGCCTGCCGTTCTCAAGAGCCCTGCTCCAGGTGGATGTGGTACTTCTACAGACTTACATAACTTCTATCTGGTCAATTCTGTCCATTTGACACACAGAAAGTGACTAAATACTGGTGGAACCACTTAGAAAGAGGACATGGTAGATACAGTGCTTCAAGACATATTGAAATCCATTTATTAATGTGCATTTAAAAACAGATTTTAGTGCTCTGTGAGTTATTTCCTGACCCTCATGTCTGAAAACAGCATTTAAATAGCATTTTACTTTGTGCATTAGAGACTTAAATTATCAATGTGCCCACATTATATATAAATAGGTCAGGTTTCATTTATTTTTAAAAAATATTTATAACATCTGGTTATTTTAGAATTTTCAATGACAGTAATCCACAATGGATAATTATACCAGTGGACGTGCACATATATCCTTTTAGAAATACTGGATAGATCCTTTCCCCGATGCAACTAAATTAATAGTTATTGAGTACTTAGTAGTCAGCAAAAATTCTCCTGGTCAATTATGTTGGTCAGTTAAAATACAAAAGTAGACAGAGGATAAAGTAATTGTGTTTTGCATACCCACAAAAAAAGATTTAAGGTCCTGATTACATAAAGTATATAGTCTACTGGAAAGCATGGTATTGAATATCATTTACAGAAGTAATTTAATCTCATGAAAGGTAAAAGAAAGCATTTGAGAAGGGAACCTAAAGGAGTCACCTCGTTAATACAGGGAGTGGGAAGTGAGTCTGTCTGAGAAAATTATATCTTCCACTGTCAGAAATGGTGCAATCATAGGAGTCAGCCAAGTACATTAATGGTGGTGGAAGATGGGGAACGTTACAGAGTTAACACATTGGTAAAAGCATGTGCAGAGGCAAGGTGGCATGTTTTTCACATGGACCTAATGTAATTACCAAAATTATCCATGGAGATAAAGAGAAACAGTAATAACATGCTATAGAAAACTGCATAGAAATCTGCGTGCCAGCTATACATGTTTACTCCTGATGAAAGCTTCCTGAAGGGTTCTTCCCTCATTAGTTTTGTGTGTCTTATGCCACTGTGGTGTGAGTGACTGGTACTGTGATCTGTGCTAAGAGGCACCTCAAGGGATAAGAGAGAGACCAACCAGCTAAACAGTATTCTGGCATTCTTCCCAATAGAAAGACAACATTTTTAGAAGAAATTTGAAGGCACTATTTAAAATGGTTCTTGGCTGGAAGGCTCAGGAAGGCCTAAAACTCTTTTCAAGCAACAGTGGTTTCTCCAGAAAGATTTCTCAGGGAAATATAAGATAATAATACATGGGTTCATTTACTGATACAAAACATTTACTGAATTTTCCCTATGTACCAGGCGCTATTCTAGACACTGGGGATAGAAGGCTGAAGGAGTTATATATGTCTCATTCTTGGGCACACTTATATCCATAACACAAAAAGAGGAACTCTCTAACAGTCGGATGAAAAAAACTTGATAATTAAGGTTATTTGGTTGCATTCAACACACATTATTCTGATTAACCTCAGCAGGAGCTGAAGCAGACTTATCTACATGGCTTTCACAAATGAAGAAAGAGATAGACCTTCACACCTTGGGAAGATCAAGATTAGACCAACTCCAGGGATCATATTTGCAGGAGCTTCTGAATTACTTCTCTAAAAGGCTATTATCAGATAGCTGAGTATAAACTATGCTATGTCTTTTCATATCTATATTCAAAATTCAATTTTCCAGGGAAAATATCTAATGGGCTCCAATTGGGTGAATTCTGTGTTCTGAAAGACACATCTCTGGGATGACAATTGTATCAGAATCACATGAAATTTTTAGAGAGCTTTTCCCTCAAAAAAAGTATGCAGAGGTAAGGGAAGGAGGAAGAAAGCTAGGCAAATACAAATAACTGATGTTCACCATGAAATAGTGTAGCCTAGAGGTCTACAGAGTGCTACAGAGTGTGGCTTTCCTACTGTACCTCCTTTTGCTGTCAAGGCACAAATATCTAATGGAATCCAGTATATACATGAAAGAGTGAGAAGATTCAAAGCAGATACCAGGCAGAATGGCCATGCTCAGAGAGAATACTCAGGATTAGATTGCTGATCCAGCTCATGGAGAGAAGAAGCAGAAGTTGTGAGCATTAAGTCATATTCTCATTTACTCTTTCAGTGAATTTATGGAGTGATTAGTTTTTGGCACTGGGGGTTGCATCTGTGGACAGAATGAAGAAGATGCTTAATGTCAGGGAGCTCATGTTACAGTGAAAAAAGAGAAGATTCTTGGGCCATCTCCAGAGTTTACCAAGCCTTGTGCTCTTGTCCTTTTTTTAACAGTAAAAGGGTAGAGAAAGCAGAAGAGGTTAAGAATCATATCTTATAACCCTCTGTCTTGGCAGAGGTGCCTCCTCTCAACATCGAGTGTCGCTTCCAGACCTCCCTTCAGGACAAGCTGGAATGAGATATAAGACATTAAGAAGGAAGAAAAAATATTGTTCAAATGTATGTTCCTTTAGCAGTAACTTCCCCTGGTAGTAAGTATGACCAAACCAGCATAGGGGGAGGAGTGAATATTGATAATGATGGATATTGATATTGATATGCTTAACTAAACAGATCTTTTTGTGAATACGGGGGGCGGGGCGTGCATGGGAGTATAAACTCTCCACAGAAGAGTGAGGAGTGAGTCATTTTTAAACACAGGTTGTATCCTGAAAGCTAAACTAATTTTCTTTCTCCAAGAGGCTAATATCTTGGAAAAACAGAATCTAGTGTCTGTGAGGTTCTAGACCTATTTCTTAGGCTATTACATTTCTTTATTCATCATTATGTAATTCAAATTGTCACCAGCTTCTCCGGTCTGACCCTGCCGAACATCCCCCAAGCGATTTCTGAGTTTTTCAGATATTGCCTAAAGGCAATCCTAATCAAATCCCAAGGCATCCCCTGCTCAGAAACTCATCTTGCCCTTACAAGGCTATCTCTGCCATAACCATAAGTGACTCTAAATAGGCTACTTTTCATCTAGACAACACAGTCTTCCACTGGTCTCCTCTGCTCCTAGGGAAACAGTAATGCCTGTGTTTCCCCAAAAATTAATGAGACCACATTTTGCTTTGTGAAAAGACTAACATATGGTTTAGAAATAATAGAAATATTAAAAAAAGATTTATTTATAACTGCTATTCGATGCAACACTACTCTTAGAGGCCATGAGCTCAAACCTGGCCTCGGAGTCCTGTATCAGGCTGGCTGCTTCTCTAGCTCCTAAAATATCTTCAAGTGGCAGAAATCAAGTCACCGCCATGACTCCTCTACCACCTCTACTCCACAGACTCCAATTGGGCCCAAAGAGAGAAGACATCTTTATTCCCTTCAGTCTAAGATTGAGCACGTCTATGGGCCCAGAATTTACTACTTTCTAGAAGGACAATAGTGGGAACCATGAAAAGAAAGCATCACCCCTCATAAATGTGTAATCGGGCTTCACAAACCCCAGAAACAGAAGTCTGATACCATTTTTTATCTTCCTTGAACTTACTGTTTGCAAATAACACCAAGAAGAAGACCTCAGAGTATAAATTTCATAATGCTGAAGCCAGTTTTGAGGGACGACAGTAGACAAGTAAAAAGACTATGAAGTAAAGTTTCTTACATTTGAATCCCAGCTCTATGACTTCCTAAATGTGCTACCATTCAGACCTTACTTCTCAGTTTTCTCATTGTAAATTAGGGACGACAGTACCTATTTTATAGAGTTATTGTGAGAACTAAGAGGATTAACGTATGGGAGCGCCTGGGTGGCTCAGTAGTTGAGCACCTGATTCTTGATCTCATCTCGGATCATGATTTCACAGTTCATGAGTTCGAGCCGCATTGGGCTCTCCACTCACGGAGCACAGCCTGGTTGGGATTCTCTCTCCCCCTCTATTTCTGCACCTCTCCTGTTTGTGCTTGCTCTCTCTCTCTCAAAATAAAAAAAGAAAAAGAGGATTAATGTACGAACTTACTGTAATTGTAGTTAGCACTGTAGTCCAGTAAGTGCTGTTGTATAATAAGCACTAAAGAAGTGTTAGCTATTATTATTATTATTAATATTTTTATTATTAGTATTTTCTTTTTTCACATGAATTGATGAGAAATTGAGGGTTTATACATTTCCTGCTCCTCCTGTAGTCCAGTTTCAGCTTTGATTGCTCTTGGGCAAAAGTTTAGACATAAATTCATATGTATATTCCAGAAACAAATAATTTTCAGGCATAAGGAAATTTAAGTCCACGTTTTTGAAAAGAGATAAATTTTCTTAATTATGCAGAAATATAGTCCTGCTAATATACCCAAGTTAACTTATCAAACTCCATTTAAACCTGAGCTATAGCACCAGTATGGGTAGCTGCACGAGTCTACAAATTTTTCTTGCCAACTGTAAGAAAGTATTTGTCTTGTACCTTCATAAATAAGGGAGTTTGACAATTCAATACTTTTAAGAACCAAGGAAAGCTCTGTCTCACAATAAATTCCACTGTATGGAACCTGCCTTGCAAACATCCACATCAATAGGATTACCCTTATTACAAAGCCTTAGCAGTCTCCCCAGCCTTGAGATAACTTTAACATGTAGCCCCCTTCTGGGCATCCAATGTAAATTACACAATTTCCCTATGTCACCACTATCCCTGTGTCCTTCCCTTGTAACAGAGAAGGCCCTTAACTTTTACTAACTCTATTTACACATAAGGAAACTAAGGCAAAGAGTGGTTAAAATGAGTTGTTCAATGTTTCACAACTAGTAAATGATGGCATCATTATTTGATGTCTTCTGATTCCAAAGTCAGTGATCTTTGTCTATCGATTCTCCTTAGGAAGGCTTAGATGTTTATTTTAAATTGTAACCCAGCTGGGACACCTTGGTGGCTTAGTCAGTGAAGCATCCAATTCTTGATTTTAGTTCATGTCATGACCTCAGGGTTCATGTGTTGGAGTCCCACTTTGGGCTCTGTCCTAACAGTGTAGAACTTGCTTGAGATTCTCTCTCTGCCCCTCCCCTGCTCACACTCTCACTCTCTCTCAAAAAATGAACTTTAATGAAAAAATTAAACTGTAACCCAGCTGTCTCTTTTCTCAGTTTTACCTATGAAAAAAAGTAAACCTCATGAAAGTAAGGTAACTCATCTAAATTCACTTCGTCGGTAAGCCTTCAAATGAAGAGTAAATACACAAACATATATTCTCTTTCAATGTTCCTGAATGTATGTAAAAGTTATCCTAGTTAGAAGAAAATTATTTGATCTTGGAATAGATTTACTCTTCCCTGTTATGTGGGCAAGACACATGATTTTGACCTTATGAGTACAGCACTCTAATCAAATGACATAATCAGTGAAATTCTTCATTGATCATTACTGGTGTGAAACTGATATTAATTTATATTGAGCCCAAACTAGTCACAGAGACTGCTTATTAGTTGAGTGACCACATAATTTATCATCTAAACCATCAGGATGCTTTTGAGAGTAAAAGTGATGCCATTAATAAAGATACCAGGACAACAGAATTAACTGGGACTGTCTAGAGCAAACAAGAATACATGGTCAGCTTTCAAGTAGGCTATGAACATGACCATTGGCTTGCAGTAATGACATTGCTTCCTGAAAGGAAAAGGCATGGTCATTCTAGGACCAAAAAATGAAAAGAATCTTATATTATGGAGGCAGACACCCCCTGGCAAGTTTCATCAAACAAGCTTTGTTTACAAAAAGAGCAGGCTTCATATTTTAATCATAAGTACTTCCATTCATCACTAATCCCCTGAAGAACAGAAAACTCCTGAAATGTGTTTTAATAATAAATATTTTCATGTAGCTTCAATCTCCTCACTGCTCCATTTATCTGGTCAGTGGAATCATAATGCTTGCCCTGTTAGACTGTGAATAGATTCTTCTAGCCTGTCTCCAGCTATGCACTTACTAATTTCTTCTTGCTAGGTGGCCTGCAGAGCACAGTCCTGATTTCAAACACTATCTCCAAACAGAATGGCAGTGGGAGGCCAAAGGAATCTACCAAGGAAAGCATATCTGAAGGATGTTTAAAAAAATTATAATGGCCTGTCTTGATTTTGATGCTAATCTCATGTTAAACCCTACAGTGTTTCTTGAAAAAAAATGGCATGGAAATGAATTAAAGGAATTTTACTCTCCCTAGGACCTCGTCTCCCTTGTTAATGTATTTATTAATACTGCACATTTAGGATTTATTAAACTGTTTTAAAATATCAAGCTGAAAAGATTGGTCTGTCAATTAACTCAAAACTTGAACAGCAGGCAACTTTTATTTCAATGTTTATATCACTGTTTCTTTTATTCAAGTTTAACTGGAGGCAAAATACTGGATTCAGCAAGACTTTTCTTTTATACCCATGTAACCTCTTTCAGTGCCTGTTTCATCTATTTTCTGTCTTCCAGTGCTCTTACTATTACCTATTACTACAAGGTCTTGGTCTTTCTGCACTGTTTAGTGATAATTTCATTAGTTCTGACAAATATAGGTCAAATGCACTCCTCTTTCTTCACATTTTCACTGTAGGCTCTCAAATTTCCCTCCCAGACCAATGAAATGAATCTGCGAGAGAGAAATTTATCTCTCTGTGAGAGAGATACCAATAATTTCTGGAACACTCTGTTACGAACAACCATATTTATACCATGGAAGTGATACTTGCTCATTAAACAGCTTTGTGTAATTTGAGAGCACGGATGATTGGCAGATCGGAAGAGGAAGGATAGAGGGGACAGAGATGGCTTTCCACTTAGGGACAAACATGAATCTTCCTTCCCCAAAATATTAATCAGAAGCAGATATGAGAGACACAAACCAGAGATAAACCACTTACTGTGAGGCTTACCAAAGGGGCAGAGGCTGTGTTTTACATTTGCAACTGGTTCAATGCAAGCATGTCCAATTCTCTCAAGGTTTTTGTTTTTTCGTTTGGTTTTGTTGTGTGTGTTGGGAAAGAGGGAAGAAAGGGAAAAAAATAGCAGAGCTGGGATGTGAATCAAAGCCTGTGATTTTTGTCATGAATCTCCATATAAATTGACTATTGTGGATTGATTCCTTTTATTGTCTCTTTCCTTTTGTCATCTCATTACATTCTTAAGAAAGAAACCAAAATCAAACCTCGGTCAAACTTATAAAAACAATATGAGCTTTTCAAGTAGATGGTTTAAGGAGTTTCTATATTGAATATCGGCTTGAATCTTGAGACCTTGAGCTTTCTAGCATCACAGATCCAGTGAGGGAGGTCTAAAATGTATAAAGAAGTAGGGGAATGAGTTTCTGATACACAAATTCTCCAATTTCATCACAAATCACTGTAGTTGGGTCTTCATTATTGGCTGATGTTGAATGAATACATACACAACGGAGATTGATATAAAAATGTGATATTCATTTTGTTCACTGATGTTTGTGCTTTTACTATCTGCAGGTTTGTTTGAGGATTGTGCTTCCCTACTTCCTTAAAGATATGGCACTTTGGCCAGTGAAATGTGAGCTAAAGCGAAATGAGTCATGGTGACATAGGCACCTTTAAGATTCACTGTTTCTTCCCATTATCACAGAGTTCAAGAAATGGAACAATGCCCATTGGTGGAGAATCTATCATCTCATGTTCCTGAGTGAGGATGATGTGAAACAGTCAAACCATAATGGAAATGTATTGGGAACATGAAGAAGCTTTTGGCAATTCAAGCCACTGAGATTTGGAAGGTATTTGTTGTTGTAGCATAAGCTAGTCTATTCCAATATTCAGTATAGATTCATCAGAAGCCAAAGCTGACACTGCCTTTATTTTTATTATTATTTTTTTTAATTTAAAGATTTTTTAAAATTTTTTATTTAATTATTGACAGACAGAGCATGAGTGGAGGTGGAGCGGAGAGGGAGACAGAATCTGAAGCAGGCTCCAGGCTCTGAGCTGTCAGCACAGAGCTCAACGCGGGGCTCGAACCCACGAACTGTGAGATCATGACCTGAGCCGAAGTCGGATGCCTAACCGACTGAGCCATCCAGGTGTCCCTATTATTATTATTTTTTAAAAGCTTATTTATTTTGAGAGAAAGAGAGAGTGAGAGAGCACAAGTGGAGGAGGGGTAGAGAGAGAAGGAGAGAGAAAATCCCAAGCAGGCCCTGTGCTGTCAGCATAGAGCCCAACATGGAGCTTAGATCCCACAAACTGTGAGATCATGACCTGAGCTGAAATCAAGAGTCAGCCGCTTAATCGACTGAGCTACCCAGGCGCCCAGACACTGCCTCTAATGGAATTACCAAGTCATTTCTAGCAAGCACAAGAGGAAGAGAAGTTCTTGATATGAGATGACCAAGAAATTCAGTTCCAATTTTCTTCCAAGTCCTACCTACACTATCTTTTTGTATGGCAATTAAAAAAAATTGTCAATTTGCATTTCATCATATAATATTTATCTCATTGATTTCATAGCAACCCTATAGATATTACACCTGATATGTATTTTCTAAATAAACATCTTATTTTTAGAAGAGTTTTAGATTTACAGAAAACATGTAGAACATACAGTTTATAGAAACTCCTTACATCGTGTGGTACATTTCTTTTTTTACAATATTAACGAACCTATGTTAATATATTATTATTATACTTTGTTCAAATTACTTTAGTTTTTTACCTAATGCTATTTTTCTTTTCTAGGATCCCATCCAGGATACTCCATTTCATTTACTCTTGGCTTAGGCTCCTCTCAGATGTCATGGTTTCTCAGAATTCCTTTGTTTTTTGATGATCTCGACAGTTTAGGGGAGTTATATGTTTTGTAGAATGTTACCCAGTTGGAGTGTCCCTGATGACCTGAAGTCCCTCTGGTGACTAGAATAGGGTTATAAGTTTTGGGGAGGAAGGTTACAGAAGTAAAGGGACATTATCATCACATTATACCAAGGACACATTCCATAGCATGACTCATCACTGTTCATGTTGATATTTTTCCTTTTTTAAAAATGTTTATTTTTGAGAGAGAGAGAAAGTAAGTCAGCAGGGGAGGGGCAGAGACAGAAAATCTGAAGCAAGATCTGTGCTGTCAGCACGAAACCCACGTAGAGTTCGAACCCAAGAACCATGAGATCATGGACATCATGACCTGATCTGAAGTCAGATGCTCAACTGACTGAGTCACCCAGGTGCCTCTGTTAATGTTGATTTTGATCATCTAGCTGAGGTGATGTTTGTCAGGCTTCTCCCCTTTCTATATTAGAAATAATTCACTATGTAAGTCCACAGTTAAGAGATTATAAATACCTCACCTCCTTAATGGTAGAGTTTCTACATAAATTGGGAACTATTTTGAATGGGAAATCTGTCTATTCTCTCTCAATTACTTATTTATAAATGCTTTATTTATACCAATATAACACACTAGAGCAATACCGGAGTAATAATCCAATATTGCTTTGCTTTGTTGGTGAAATTATTCCAGCTTTGGCCATTAGAGCTCTTTCAATTGGCTCCTATATCCTTTTACACACGCCCACAATTCTGGGGTTGGGGGTTTTGTTTTATTTAGTGTTTGAGCATTCTGTAGCATCTGGTACATTTCCTGCTCTAGTCCTATAATCAGTTATGTCCCCAAGAAGCCCTGGTTCCTTTTTTGGAGAATGGTGTTAGATATTAGTAGGAATTGAGTCCTAGATGTGCTTATTGCCACTGGGTGTCACTGGTTTCAGGTATTCTCAAAGGACAGAGCAAGGAAATATACCTTTGTATACACATTCATGTATTTGCATATACATATAAATATTGCTATTACTATCTGCATCAATAAATAAGTTATAGATAGTAATATTGCTATTAACATCTGCATCTGTTAAAATGAGTTCATATTCATGTCTCCAACTTACACCCATTACCAAATGGATAATTCTAGTCCTTTTTACTTGCTTACCTCTAACATCTCACTCCAAGAGTGAGAAACCCAATTCCCAACCTAATTTTTGAGAGCAAGAGAAACAAAGCACGAGCGAGAGAGGAGCAGACAGAGAGGGGGACACAGAATCTGAAGCAGGCTCCAGGCTCTGAGCTGTCAGCACAGAGCCTGACATGGAGCTCGAACTCACAGACCATGACCTGAGCCGAAGTCTGATGCTCAACCGACTGAGTTTACCCAGGCACCCCTAATGTGCATTTTTAACCTCATATTATAGAAATGGACACTGAGGATTAGAGAAATATTATGATTCACCTAGGATCTATAACCAATTGGCATCAGTGCTCAAACCCGAATGCAGTCAAACTTTATTCCAAATCCAATGCCCTGATTCTCTTCACTCTACATCATGCTTTATAGGATTAGTAAATATTATGGTGAATTGAGAGGTGTCCTTGCTATCACCTCTAAATAAAGTGAAAAAAAATTAAATCTTTCAAGAAATATATAAAAGATCACATAAATATATATAATTATGGTATTTAATCATACAAAAAGTATATACTATATTGTGGATTACAACATTCCAGACACTCTTTAAGACACTTGGGGTCCATTTGACAAAACATTAAAAAACCCATGCCCTCATGGTCAGTTATATGTATTCTAAGTTGACATGTGAAAAAGAATAAACAGATCAGGATAGATTGGTATGAATTTTGTGATGCTGCTTTCTGTTTTTGCGCTAGCTACAAAAGAATGCTACCTGG
The DNA here is from genome assembly GCA_030068075.1 of Paguma larvata. Classification (NCBI taxonomy): domain Eukaryota; kingdom Metazoa; phylum Chordata; class Mammalia; order Carnivora; family Viverridae; genus Paguma; species Paguma larvata. The sequence goes on along the minus strand of CM057831.1, from coordinate 40,984,637 downwards.
TTAGCATTAATTTTTCTCTTTTAGTTACCAGTTACTAGTAATATTCATAGGATAAGACCCTCACTTAATTTTCTATGCATTGGCAATTTTTCGACACCACATGTTTTCAAGTTTGACATAGGCTATTTACACCTTTCTATCTGTATGATAAACAGACATTTTAGTTTTATTTTCCCTAGAAGATTGTCAAAGCTCTACTGTTTCTGTATATCTGAGTACAGTTAAGACTTCCTGTGATTATAATCTCCTCGTTCTAGTGGCATCTTTGCATAAATTTCAGAGCATCTTTTAGATAGTTATATACACAGTCATCTGTCTGGCATGGCTTGAAAGCAATTCTGGCAAGAGGCAGAGAAACTAACCTTTGGAAATCTCTTCAAATTTTGGATTAATACTCAGAAAAAAATGTTGTGGTAGATTATTTTTAAGGGGTAGTAAATCTCTTTTTGTAAAGTTTATCAAGAGCAGTCTATGGATTTAGGTGTCAGCTCTGACTGAATGATACCTGAAGATAAAGGAATATTCCAGTAATCCCTGCTTGCTCTATTTACAGTGAGTCTGTAAGCATGCTCAAGTGCAAACATCCTCTCCATCCTGCTTCATTCTCACACTCCCATTACCAGGTTATTCCTGTCGTCACATTGTTATTCCTGTGCAGTCACCTCCTGTTGGTCTCCTAGTGTTTCATTTCACTACAACCACACAGCAGATTAGTCTTTTAAAATGTGACTTCTGTCATATTGCATTCCCTTGTTAAAAACCCCTATGATTCTTCATTTCCAGAATCTTGACCTCACTTCAGTTCAGAGCAGGATTTCTGATTTCCTCCTATAACTTTTCATCTATTTCTTTGAATCCATTTAAATGGTCTCTTTATTGTCTCCAAACTTCCCATCTTTCTAAGTTCAAACCTTCCTATGCTCTTTCCAAACATATTGTAAATTTGCTGCGATCCCTATCCTTCCTGATTTTTGATCTCTACACTGCTTTGAGAAGAGCTGAGAACATGACAACTACTCAACCTTGACAATCCTCAACTTAAAAGCCCTTGACATCGGTCTTCACTTGTAACAGACTGTTTATTTGCTTCTGTGCCTGAGAAAGCCACTGTGGAAAAATTAATTCAGAGTTGTAGAGAATATCTGGATCAGATGTTTAGGAAAAAAAAGAAATGCTTCCAAGTTATGACATCATATATAAAGACTTCTGGACTGGACTTCTTGTGTGGTATGTCACATTTCTTCTTTTTTCATTTTACATAGTGAAAACCATGTGAGTTTCAGAGTCTAAAAGACCTGGGGATAAATCACAAGCCCGCTTTGACAGTTGTATTAATTTTAGCTAATTTACACTCTGTAAGGGAGAATATTGAGAGTATCAAAGCTCAGGCTATTTTTGTGTAAGAATTGTCTCTAATTATCATGTATAATATTTATCGTTGCTGTTTTTAGTCCTTACATCAATATGCATACTAAAACATTCTAATATTGAAATATTAATAAAGACTATTTAATCTATCCTCTGTATTTCAAAAATGAAAGTCTGAACCAAGAGAGGTCAAATAGTTAGCCATCCAGAATGCAAGCCAGGTCTCTTGAGCCCTGGATCACACTTTTTCTGCCGCTGTTTCCTTCCCACCACACTGATAACTACTCTTCTCCCCATTACTGTCCATGCTGCTTCCTCCGTTCTACACTCACGCAGTGTTGCTGATCAATCTTTTCCTTTGGTTTGCTAGTGTTCATAGAAAGGATCCTCATCACTATTATTTTTTGTGCTATAGACTGGCTTTGATTTTTTTTTTTCAGAGAAGTTTCTAATACTGAACCCAGGGACCTCATTTATATAATAGAATTAGTAACAGACTGCAATGAGAACAAGAGAAAAGCATTTGGACAATAAAAGGGCCATTGATAAAATTACACCACAGAACCCCATCTCACAGATAACATTTAGAACGAATCACATAGCTATAAAAGATACTTCCCTGATTTTGTTTTCTCCAGTTGTTAATATCCAGGATTAAATTGTGTTTGGCACAAACCTAAGGTAGGAGATTTTTGGTCAATTGGTTCTTTTCTGCAAAGGTATTTAAAGAAAATTTCGCAGTTTCTCAATAAAAAGGGAGACCTACTCAAAGGGTGGAATTATAAACTAAATCATAGAGAAGAAATTGGAGGATAAAAACAACACAGCTAGAATTAGTATAATAGCAGCCATTGAACCACCAGCACTGGGATTACTATGACCACTTTTTCTTAGATGTTACTTACATCCCTTTGCTTTGGAGGCCTTCTCTGGATGATGGTAAAAGTAGAGCCCATGCCTTAATAGTCATTGGTACCATTTTCTTTAAGTTTTAAATGGTATTGTTTATTTATTTGAGAGAGTGTGCATGTGCATGCATGGGGGAAGGGCAGAGGGAGGGGAGGAGACTCTTTTAAATAATTTTTTAATGTTTATTTATTTTTGAGAGAGAGAGAGAGAGAGAGAGAGAGAGGGAGAGGGAGAATGACAGAGCATGAGTGGAGAAGGAGGAGAGAGGGAGACAGAGAATCCAAAGCAGGCTCCAGGCTTGAACGCAACATGGGGCTCAAACCCACAAACTGTGAGATCATGACTTGAGCCAAACTGGGATGCTTAATCAACTAAGCCATCCAAGGCACCCCAAAGAAGAGAGAGAATCTTAAGCAGGTTCCAGGCTCAGTTCAGTGTAGAGCCCGGCATGGCTCTTTTCAAGAGAAAAAAGTATTTCTTTTCTTCTGCTCTGATGCTTGATATTTCTGATATTTGCTAACGCACTCATAGGTGAGACTACAAAAATGCAGCATAGATTTAGAGTTTATCTTTGCTTTTACAATTATCATTTTAATCCTAAAAATAAGTCATTCATAGGTCATGGCAGACCAATATATAAAGTCTTTTTTTTCTCCTTAGATGTGAATGAAGTTTGTGCACACGTGTTAGTGTAATTTTCAGTCTCTTATTTATCTCATAGGAAGCATAAGACATCCAAGCACTGTGGAGAGGCAAAGGCCAAATAAAATGACTACTCATTACCAAACTGTAATTCAGTTCAAGACTCCTTACTATGTTGCTACTGTTAGCACTTTTCTTACACCACAGTGTTCTCAAAAATGTTCGACTAATAAATAAAAACCTTTAAGGGGAGAAATGGGATGGCAAGGAAGGTAAGAAAAAATGACAGTAATGAGGTACAGTGGAAATTGTTAGATATAGGTCATACCATCTGAATGTGAATCCTGGTTCATTTTACTACCTGTGGGAATTTATACAAGCCACTTAACATTTCTGAACTCCATTTTTCTGTCCACTGGTAAAATGGAAATGCTAATACCTCCTTTGATGACTGAATGAGGTCAAGCACAGGACTCACCAGAGCAGGTATATAATTTATTATAGCTCACTGTCTTTGCACCCCAATTATTAGGCCACTGATTAAATAAATATAAAGTCATGGTGCTCATGTAACTCCTGTTTTCCTGTTCACCAAATGCCTAGGCCCATTTTACTTACTCCTATTTTCCAAAATATCATGTTTTTAGCTCTTAGGTATTATGAATTAAAACAAATATATGGAAATGTGATAAAAACAAATATGCACAATTTAATGAATTGTAAAGTGGACAGTGGAGTGACCCCTGACTCAGTTCAAAAGACAGACAAGAACTAGTACGTTAAATGCTCCCATGTATCTCTTTCAAATTATAGCTCCACCATCCCCAGCAGTAACAACTGTCCTGACTCTGTGGTATTCAATTTCTTATCTTCCTTTATAGTTCCATTGTCCAATTATGCATACATATGTGTAAGTATGTGTATGTGCGCATATAATATATAAATGTATTATTTTGGAATTGTACAGATTGTATTCTATTGATTATATTGAGTTTGGATTTTCCTTCGAGTCTTTTTTTTTTTTTCTTATTTTGAGAGAGAGAGCATGCATATGCACAAGTACATGAGCAGGGAAGGGGCAGAGAAAGAGGGATAGAGAGAGTCCTAATTAGGCTCTGTGCTATCAGTGTGAAGCCTGAAACAGGTCTCAATTCCCATCCCATGAATTATGAGATCATGACCTGAGCCAAAATCAAGAGCTGGACCTTAATCAACTGAGCCACCCAGGCACCCCCATCCTTCAGTCTTTAAGATTCAATTATATTGTTAGTGTAGTTAGTTTCCAACACCATAAAAATATTTCTTTTAATGAGTGTATACCACATAAATTTTATGTCTTTATAGAGTTGCATTTGGGTTGCTTCAGTTTGGGATTATTATAAACAGTATTTCTATGAACATTCATATATACATATATATTACATATTCCTGTGTAAAAAAATTGTACTTTTCCATAGACTATAACCTAAGAGTGGCTGTTTATGCATAGTGTATGTAAATATTTGTGTTTATTTAATACTGCCAAGTGCTTTTATTAAAGTATTTGCACTAATCTATCCTCTTACCAACAAGAGCTACATATTTCCACTTCTCAAAGTCCTCCTCCCCAACATTTAGAATTGTCATGCTTCTTAGTGTTATCATGATGACATTTTTTTGTTTTGCCACTGTAGTATTTTTTAAATTTCTTTTATTATCTCTTTAGAGCTTTAATTATGTTTCTCTGATTACAAATGTGCTTAAAATATTTTTTCACTTGTTTATTAGCTATTTGAATTTTCTCTTCTGTAAAAGGTTGATTGCCTTCTTATTGATCAGTAGGGGACATTTAAATATTCTAGAGATGAGTCTTCTATAGATTGTTTATGTTGCAAATAACTATCCCATTTTGGGGCTTCTGTTTTAACTAAGTAAACAGTGAATTTTGATAGGAAAAAGTCTTAATTATAATGTAATTCATTTTTAAATTAATTTCCTTTAGAGTTACTTCTTTTTTATGTTTAATAAATCATGTTTTACTCCAAAGTTCTAGAGCTTTTTCTTCTCTATTTTCTGAAATATTTATTGTTTTCTTTGCATTTTTAAGGACCAAATGTCAATTTGGTTTTTGTTTTCACATGAAGTTAGAGTCCAAAAGTATTTTTACCATTTGGCTTTCAGTTGTCCCCGGTTCTTTCATTAAATATACCACTACTTTCTCATGGGTCATCTGGGTGGCTCAGTCAGTTAAGCATCCAACTTCAGCTCACAATCTCATGGTTCATGGGTTCATGCCCTACTCTGGGCTCTGTGATTTTATGTCTCCCTCTCTGTCTGTCCTTCCCCCGCTTATAATCTCTTTCTCTAGAAATAAAGATTAAAAATTTATTAAAAAATTTTTTTTATTTTTGAGAGAGAGGCAGATTGCAAGCAGGGGAGGGGCAGAGAGAGAGAGGGAGAAAGAATCTGAAGCACGTTCCAGGCCCTGAGCTGTCACTGCAAAGTCCAATGCAGTGCTTGAGCTCATGGACTGCGAGATCGTGACTTGAGTCAAAGTTGGTTACCTAACCGACTGAGCCACCCAGGCAACCCTAAAATTTATTTTAAAAAAATCACTACTTTTTCATATTCTGTAGTGCCATCTTTGTCAGAAATTAAATGTCCATAAACATGTGTTCCATTTCTGGGGTTCCTATTCAGTTTCTTTGGTATATTTGTCTATTTTTTCAATACTATTGTGTCTTACTATAATCTTCTAATAAATTATTATGTTTAATAAAGCAAGTATTCCCCTTTTACTTTTATTTGAGTCTTTACTGTTTTTGGCCCTTCAAACTTATATACACATTTAAGAATAATTGTTAACTTCCACTGTAAAATCCCTGTTGGGGTTTGTGTTAAGTTCATACTGAAACTCTAGATCAATTTAGAGACAATTGGCGTTTTATAACATTGAGTCTTTCACTACTAATAAGTGTATCATTTTTTAAAATTTATTTTTAGAGAGAAAGAGAGAGATAGAGACAGAGAGAGAGAGAGAGAAACACAACGAGAATGAACATGGGAGGGGCAGATTGAAAGAGGGAGCGAGAGCACAGAGCTAGATGTGGAGCTCAATCCAACAAACCATGAGATCATGACCTAAACCAAAATCTAGAGCTGGATGTCTAACTGACACCCACATAAGCGTACCACCTAATTGTCCTCATTTAATTTTTTATAGATTAATCTGGAGAAGACTTTACATATCTTTTGTCAGATTTAGTTCTCAGAATGTGAAATCATTGGTGGCATTATATAACATTCATTTAAAATTGCATTAAATATTTTTATATATAGAAATAAGATGTCATATGTATTTAATCTAGCAAAATTAATAAACTCTAACTTATTTCATAGTTGGGCTTTAAAATGCACTAGCATATTATCTGTGAATAGAGGTTGTTTTATTTCCAATTCTTACTTAAATTTTCCTTATGTAATGTGGTTAGAAATGTGACAGTTTTGAAAAGTTATGGTGATAACTTGTTTTATTCCTTATCTCAGAGAGGAAGCTTTCGCTTTTTCAGCATTGTGGGCTAGTTCTGTACATGCGTGCTTACATATACAGTTGATCGTCATTATTTTCAAGTTCTATATTTGTGAATTCACTTGAGCGGCAACATTAATTTGCAATCCCTAAACCAATACTTGCTGCACTTTGACGGTCATTCCTAGAGATGCAGAGTGGTGAAAAACTGGCCACCATGCATGCGTGTCCCCAGTGGAGGCTGAACAAGGTGATTCTCTACCTGCTTTCAGCTTTCCTATCGTAAATAGCATCCTTTTCACAGTTGATTTGGTCATGATTTTTGCATTTCTGTTGGTAATTTTACCATTTAACATGGCCCCAAAATATAGCACGGATGAGCTATTTAGCGTTCTTAAAAACATCTATTACAGAGAAAAGAAGTATATTAGGTAAACTTCTTTCAGGCATGAGTTATAGTGCTGTTCTCTGTAACTTCAATGTTAATGATTCAACAGTAAATATTTATAAAGACATAACTTTAAACAGAAACACACAATGGGTTGATGAAGTCGTTACATACAAAGGCTTGCCAAACCAAATGTTGCATTTCCCCTAGGAGCAATGATTCAGTGTTTGCTAACTCAGCATTTGCAGTGACTTTATAGAATATGACTACTAGAGATAATGAAAATTAACTCTACATATGTATGTCTATACTTGTACACGTCTGTTTGTGTGGGTGTCTTTAGTAAATACTATTAAGCAGAATAAAAATATCTCTTTCAATTCCTGTTTGGTTAAGAAATTTTTTTTTTATCTTGCTTTCTTTTGTCTCAATTTTGTCAAATCTTCCAAATATGCTGAAATAATAATTTTTTCCTTTGCTATTAATGTGGTAAATTACACTGACTGGCTGACTTTTTAATGTTAAACCAATTTTGTATTTGTGATATAGGCTCAAGGTGGTTATAACATACCCTATTTATATTGTGCTAATGCTGCACACATATTAGACATATACATGGTCAGGGGTTGATTCATTATGTGTTTTTATAATTTTATTAATATCTGCTCTTATCTTTAATCCTTAGTATATTTTACTCCATTTGAGATTATTGTGTTTATTTTCTAATATCTTAGAGAAGACCCTTAGTTTATTCATTTTTTAAATTTTTTTTAACATTTATTTATTTTTGAGAGACATAGAGACAGAGCGTGAGTAGGGTAAGGGCAGAGAGAGAGGGAGACACAGAATCCGAAGCAGGCTCCAGGCTCTGAGCTGTCAGCACAGAGCCCGACGCGGGGCTTGAACTCACAGACTGTGAGATCATGACCTGAGCTGACGTTGGCTGCCTAACCAACTGAGCCACCCAGGTGCCCCCATTTTTAATTCTATCTTTTTTCCTACTACACACCTTTACATTATTAAGTTTTCCTTTAAGAACTGGTTTAGTTGCTTTTCATCTTATTTGATAATATTTTTCATTTTCTATTTTTTTTTTTAATTTTACAGAGAAAGAAGGCACACACAAGCGGGGTAGAGTAGAGCTGGATGTGTGACTCAATCTCACAACCCTGGGATTATAATCTGAGCTGAAATCAAGAGTTGGATGTTCAACCAACTGAACCACCCCAGAGGCCCCTAGTATTTAAGTATTTACTCAAAATGCTTTCTAAATTCCTTTATGCTTTCTTTTTTGGCCCATTGATTATTTAGAAATGTGCCCACTAATTTCTGAGTATATGTAGATCTTTCAGTTATTGATTTACTGTATAAATATCCTATTATCAGAGAATAGACTCTTAGGAGTTCTATCTAAGAAATTTTCCTGAAGGTTTTGCTTTTTCTTAATCAATGTGTTATCTTTAATATAAGAGCTGAGAGAAGCTGTGAACTTAAACTTGTAATCACTTGCAGAATCAAACTCTGAATCTGATTGTTAGACCTATCAGACTTTAGCTACAAGGGATGCAAGATTTACTTTATCAGTCTTAAAGAAAATGACCATTCCCTGGTGTAAACCCTGAGGTCTCATGGCATTTGGAGCTGGTATGCCTTCACTGCAGAATTTAAGGATGACTTCAGAAGGCTATTAGTTTTCTACAGCCTCACTCCAAATAGCCCTCACTGCCTCCAGATCCATACATAGAGTAAATTCCATTAGACTTAAGGGAAGGCAGCCTAACACATCAGAAAAATGATGAGTGTGTTTTTTATTTGTGTGAGGATATATGAATTATAAGAATAGGAAACATGCCATTGTATGAATACTATTATTCTCTCTTTTGCTTTTTATCCTCATAAGCATACAGAAATGCAATTATTTCTCTCACTTCTATATTCCACTTCTCCGCCTCACTTTCTGACTACTGTTTATTGCAAAACGCTCAGAAGAGTTGTGTATTCTAATTCTTCTTCTCTTTATTCTCTTTTAAGTGCATGTAGTCCAGTGTACACCCCAGCTCTCACCCACCATATGAAATCACCCTGTTGAGAGCGGGGTCAAATAGCTGTATTCTAGCTATTTTTGGTGACCAAATATAAAGCTCAGTCCCCATCGATTTTGAATTACCATTTGGCAAAGTTTGTCACTCCCACCTCCTTAAACACGTTTTTTACTTGGTGTTGGTTGAATAGTGTCCTCCAAACATTTATGTCTACTTGGAACCTCAGAATGTGACCTTGTTTGGAAAAAGGGTATCTGCAGATGTAATTAGTTAAAATGAGGCCATATTGGATTAGGGTGGGCCTTAATATAACAACTGGTATCCTTATAGGAAAAGAAAATAGACACAGACACACACAGAGGTAAGATGGCCACATGAATACTGGAGAAATTGGAAATAATGCAAGCTAAAGAAGCCAAGAATTCTGGCAACAAGCAAAAGATGAAGAAGCATGTTAGGATCTACCCTCAGAGCTTCCAAAGCAAACACAGTCCTGCCACTATCACTTTGATTACAGACTTGTGGCCACCAGAACCATGAGAGAATAAATTTCTACTGTTTGAGGGCACCAAGTCTGTGATACTCTGTTAGGGAAGTCCTAAGACACTCATACATTTGGCACACACTCCCAGGTGTGTCGGCAATCCCACTGACCTTTTCTTCATCTCATTGGCCATTCTTACCTCTTAGCCCTGACCTCTTAACATTGCTGTACTGCAGGCCTGCTCCATGACTTCTACTTCTATCTATTTACACTTGCTTCCTTAGTGACTTCACCCAGTCCCATGACCTCATGCATTCATCAAAAACTCTCAAATGTACACTTCCAGCATGGATCACACTCTGACCTCAAGGTTTGTGTATGACCAGCTGCCTATCTGACATTTCCACTTGTATTCCAAGATTAGGGAGTATGTTCTAGCTAATTTAAGGAGATATATGTGGAGATAGTCCATATGAGAACATGGAGTAGTCATGTGCCCTTATCCCATTTGCTTCAGGTCTAAATCAAAGTCCTCCATTAGCACATCTGACTGGTAAAATCTAAATATACTGAATTATTTGTTCCTAAATTCACCCGTTAAACACTTATTGTATGCCATTCATATGTTAAGTTTTGTTTGGTTTTGTTTTTAGCAACTTCTGGGCTTTATTTTCTGGCATTTCCATCCATTGATCCTATGCATTTCCTGATATCTTCCTCCTATGCATTTCCTTATATCTTCCTATCGAATTACTATATACTTAAATTAGCCAAATCCTTGCACATTTAGAAATGATAATCCAAGTGCAATCTTCCTTGAACATTATCCAAACTTACACAGATTTCCTCCAAATGAACTTTCAGCAGCAATACATGGAATAAAAGTTAGTTATATCCAAATATGGAAAATGTAATTTTTCTAAAACAGCTGCAAACAAGAATGATTTTGTTGAATTTCCTTTTTCAGTTTCCATAAGCTACCACTAACAATATAAAATAATTTTCTTTAGGTAAGAGTGGACAATGATTTAAGGTCTGGGACATTAAATATTAATAGTTCACAAATTTATTCTACTTCTGAGCAAGCATCTTTATTGATCATAAGCATTACAATAAGAGTTAGGGTATAAAAAATGCATGTAGTCAGAGAAATGGTGTGCTTAGGGACACTTAAATTATTGTAGACCTTTTCAGCAGTCATATGGCTTTGTATTAAATGGAAATGCAGTGATAAAATATTGTGATGAAAAGTTTAACCTAGCAACACTATAGGAAATATACAACAAATGAATAAACAAAATTGGCTGCAAAATCTTTTAAGAACAAAAGTGCAGGTTAGAAACAGCTATTTAACTAGGGAATCTTTATTTTTAAAAGAATATATAATGCTGAAGGAGAGGGATCTATTATTTCTACAGATCAGAAGAGGTTATATGGAGTTTTTGTTCTCACCCATATTCTGAGGGCACATTTTTTTTTTGTTTTTAAACATATAAACACTGCTGCATCTCTGGCTAGTATGATGACTCAGGTCTAGCTATGTTGTGAGATCAAATAATCTTGGTATTTATAGAACAGATATTAGAAATTATTTTTTAGGATTTACCTACAACCAAATAACCTAATTTTACTCACCTGTTATAATCAGTTCTAATTTTTCTTTCTGCTAGTAAGGGAGTCAGCAATGTGTTTATTCTTCTGCTATATTGTCAACACTCTATTGTAATTTAAAGAGAACATTCAATAATTAATGTTTATTTGCACATATATATTCATTATTGAAAGCACTGTATGCAGAATGATAAAATCAGGAAACAGCTTAATTCTTTTTGTGTTCCATTCGGTGTATCTTTCAGCCATATGAACAATGTCTGGACCCAAGTTTAAGCCAAGATTTTAAACATATTTTTCCTTCTTTTTTAGCAAATTCCTGGTCTGAAGTTCAGGGGAAAGAAGGGTCTGTTGATGTTTTCTTTTATTATCCATGTTCTACTTCCTCTTAGGTCTTCCCTTTGGTCTCAAGTTAGAGTATGGAATGGTGATGGGGAAAAAGTGGGAAAAGCAAGAAAAGAAGACCTGCTTTCCTCATCTGTTGCTGACTTTGGCAGTTGAATGACTCCATCATTACATGAAAATAGGCATCAGAATGGAGGCTTGGTGATTTGTTTGGAAATCCTCCTGTCGTAAGGACAATCTCTGGGTTTTGCTCCATGACAGGTTTCATGAATAATTTTCCAGCTGCACTCATGCTCCTCCTTAAGTCTTCTTCCCCCAGCCTTGAACTATGGCTTCTTTCTGTTGGGCAAGAGGCCAGACCTTTGGGGCAGTTTGGAGCCCTCCTATAGTCACACTTGGCCCACAGAACCCACCTAACCTGAGGTGTGGCTGACCCATGTACCACCAGTAAAGATCTTAGGGACACATGTCAGATTCCCCCCAAAAGTTTGTCAGGCTTAGTAGTGAGATGACATGCATACAGCTGGCATTCATATTTATATAGCTCGGCAAGTAGCTAGCAGAAGATAAAATACCCATTTTGCTTCCTGAAAACCTCAACAGTTACAATTTGATTTCTGGGAACCTCTTTATTTAGCTAGTATTAGGAGGAAACACTACCCTTTTCCTTATAGGAATTTTTCACTATTTTCTTTTTTTTAATTTTTTAATGTTTATTTTTGAGAGAAAAGAGAGAGAGTACAAGCAGGGAAGGTACAGAGAGAGAGGGAGACACAGAATCTGAAAGAAGTTACAGGCTCTGCGCTGACAGCGCTCAAACCCACAAACCACAAGATCATTTCCTGAGCTAAAGTCGGACACTTAACCAACTGAGCCACCCAGGCATCCATGGAATTTCTCACTATTTTCTAATAACAGTTTTTTTTAATGTTTATATATTTTTGAAAGAGAGAGAGAGAGAGGATGGGGGAAGGACAGAAAAAGAGGGAGACACAGAATCCAAGCAGGCTCCAGGCTCTGAGTTGTTAAGCACAGAGCCCAATGTGGGGCTCAAACTCACAAGCTGTGATATCATGACCTGAACTGAAGTCAGATGCTTAACTGACTGAGCCATCCAGGTATATAACCCCTCTAATAACCTTTTTAAGTATATTTTATTTATGTTGTGATCTTGAGGATACTCAATAAAAATTATCTCTGTTCCCTGAATGAGCTATGAACCAATTGAGAAGTATAACAGAGAACCAGGAAGATGAAAGGCTAAATTAAATCTTTATTAATGACAAAGATTGAAGTAAATAGCTTAATGTCAGGGCCCAATGGATCCTCCTAATACCTAACACTGAACTCTAGAACCAAATAGATGTACTAACTTGATCATGGACTTTCTCTTACATCTCAAGAGGAACAAAGTAAAAACTGAGGTCACTATCTTGAGTTCAGTAAAATGGTATAGAGAGGCTAGAAGTGCGGTGGTAACTGAGCGCCCTCTTGGAAGGGATTAGCAAAAGACAAATTAATAGACATCAGGTTAGTGCAGAACATCTATTCTAAACTGGGAGTGACCATAATAAGGATATAATGACAATATGTAGGTATATTATGATTATCTAAAATTTAAATAATGATTTGATGCCAGGCATATTTTATATATGAGTTATCCTCAGACAGGATAACTTTCCCAAGTAAGAAACATGCAGTAAGTGGTAAAATTAAGATTCAAACTCAGATTGGTCTGATTCCAAAATCAGTGCCTTAGGTTTTCTGAAATGATGATTCTACTGAATCCTAAAGGGCAGTAGAGCAGTTAACTAGATTGGGAAAGTGGGAAAGAAAACGACAATAAATTCAGTATATCTTTTAGCTTTTACTAAAACTTACTGGTTTAAAACGAGGGTCAGGAAACTAAGGCAATAATACTTTTACTATAACTGTCAATTAAGTTTAAATAAAATTTTATTGGCACACAGTTATATCCATTAAATCATCTATTGCCCACCGCTGCTATCTTTTGCTGTATCTATTGCTTACAGCTATACAGCAGAATAATTAAAATAGAGATCAAATGATTCACAAACTCAAAAATATTTTCTATATAGCCCTTTACAGAAAAAGTTTTCTGACCTGTGGTTTAAAGTATTACATCTACATTAATTCGTACAATTCCTTGGGTGGTTGGGTAGTTCTTCTGGTATTATTCAGCTCATCTAGGGCTGCATGGACAAAGCTAGTCTTGGGCATAGTGTTCAAGAGTTGAAAAGACTTCAACTGGGCTGGCTGGTATCTGCTCAGTGTGGTCTAATCTCTATGCCACGAGAGTAAGTCCCAATGCCCAAGAACATTTCAAGCCTTATCTCATATCCCATCTCCTAATGTCCATTAACTGAAGCAAGGCACATGGTTATATATTTGCTCCATCTGGCTTGCTCCCTGTTAAGCCTACAGGGTTCAGAAAGAGACTTAATCTCTTGGTGGAAGTTTTCACAAATGTATATTACATAGAGACATGTGCAGAGGAATGGAATAAATTTATGGACATTTTTGCCATTTACCACAATGGTATTTGGGGAAACAATATGAGGTGTTCAGAAATGGGGCTTGCTCTGCCTGGGTTATGTGTGTTGATGGGACAAAAATGTTAGGTGATATGTCTAAGAACCATGAACATTTCCTCAAGTAAGATATTCATAAAGAAAAAATAAGAAACGAAATACTTCTTTGTAGAATAGGAAACTGACAAAATGCTTAACAGTTACCACTGGCCTTTGTAAAAGAGTGTTCCTGGAATATTAGCCACCTGGCAGGATGATTCATGAGAAATCAGCTTTGCATCAGAGCAGAGGAACTTCACAATGTTTCTGTGTCACAGTGGGCACTGAGGAGGGCTGCGGAGAAAGTCACTTTTGTGCTGGACTTGCTTGATGAGTGGTGAATTAGAGTTCGCCAGGTGGAGGGATGGGAACAAACTCATGTTTGATACCCAGGGAGATAAAGAAGAAGATTCAGAGTTCTGACAAGAGACCTTGAGCCTCCAGGAGGAACAGCATGGCCTTCCAGAGTCTAACATCAGCTCCTGTGGTCTGATAGCAGTTCTCAAGTGCAATGACTAATAATTAGGCCTTAGAATATGGTCGAGTTATTTCCTCCTCAAGAAAGTATGTCTTCTATTCCTAATTCAGTGTGGCCTTTTCTGTTTCTTTTCTACTCATTTGTTTTCCTATTCTCTTTTGACTTTTTTTTTTCCTTTTTCTCTCTCATGGATTCTCTTTACCCATGTTTTCTGATCCCTCATAAATGGTACTGTTTAAACTCTTAATTAAGCATTCTCTGGAAGTCTCACTGCAAACTCCTTAAGAGGGGATGTGGTTTTAGTTAGCCAGACACAGTATAGTTTAGGATATCTCTTTTGTTCAGGTCTCACAGCTGTGATGCTGCCTCTAGATTGCTGCTTTTGGGTCCAATGATGTCATCCTACAGTAAAAAACAAACAAAACTCCCAGAAGTGATCTCTTTGGAAGGAATGCCTCAGAAAGGTCCTGTTTTACATATCAGCCATTTCCAACAACTATGTCCCAAACAGGTTTAATTGTGCCTAGATCAAAACCCTCAGGCTGGGGCGCACCCTGGCAGGGCCAGGGAACGTGTAATGCCTTGGTTGGTTATCTCTGGCCCATTAACACTTTCTCAGTTTGTGCTAGTAAGTTTATAGATATTCTGTGTGTGTCATATCATGAAAAAGGATAGAAAACACTGAGTGTGCTGACTTGATGTTTCTTTACCTTACCTGCTCAATTAAAGTGTCCGATAGCTGCATAGATCTCAAGACCAGGTTCTTCAAGTGATTAGTTTTCACATTTTTTTCCTTAAATTTTGTAACATTTTTAATATTTAGCATTTAAATTTTTTTTAATGTTTTTTTATTTTTGAGACAGAGAGAGACAGAGCACGAGTAGGGGAGGGTCAGAGAGAGAGGGAGACACAGAATGTGAAGCAGGCTCCAGGCTCTGAGCTGTCAGCACAGAACCTGACATGGGGCTTGAACTCATAGACCGTGAGATCATGACCTGAGCCGAAGTCGGTGCTCAACCGACTGAGTCACCCAGGGGCCCCTATTTAGCATTTAAAGTTTTTTTTAAGTGTGTTCCTTAACTGTTCCACTTAGTTACATATCTCACTGCTGTATTTCAACCAAGATATGTTTTCTTTCCTCAAGGAAAATGCAAGGCTTGAGGAAACAAGAACATTTCCTCCCACTTTTCCTGTATCCATCAGAGCTCTTAGTGTCATATGAGGCACACACTAAACTTTTGATAATTACTTTCTGAATGGAATTAAAAGCTTGAAAATAGAATGGGAAGGACTACAAATTTTTCTCATATGAGTATCAGTAAAGAAAACAGTATAGACCTGATTTAGTAAAACATGTATGTATAAATATCAAAACAAACAAAAATGTTTGCAAGTCCTCATTCTAGGACACAGTGGCTATCTAAACCTGAGACTTCTCAGATTTCAGTTTAAGTAGATGATTCTCAAAGACTAAATTCTTCAAGCAGGAAATCCCTTCACATGGTTAGCTTGATTTCCAGTTCATTACAGAAAGGCTCCTTATTCAGAGGTGACATGATGACATGGGAGACATTGAATCTAATCACATTCAGATTAACATCAGCTCATTTACTGCTGATAATCTTATTTTTCTCTACCACTATCAATCAAGCTCCTCTGGGGTCTTCTCATGTTTTAACAATTCATATTTCACAGTTATGATGTTATGGCTATGAAATATAATCTCCAGATTCTTGGACAATATGATCTTGAAATTAGGTGGGATATATAAAATTGCTCAGATCTGTGGTCAGGGCTACCTTATTTTTCTTAGAAAATGCCATGCATGCATGCAACTTTTGAAGAATGAGGAAGGCAAAGAAAATCTTTATCCTCAGGAGTCCCACTTTAAATTAGGTGGATATTATAATTACGAAGACATTCTTTTGAACTAAACAAATACTGAGTAGGAAAAACAATGGCGAAAAAGCCAAGAAATGATCACTGTGGGAAACATCAAGATGTTTAAAGCTCTTACATTTCTGTCCCTATTTCTGTCTTGGTCTAGAACCCTGATGAAAACCCCAGGGCAGAAATTCTCTCTTCTTCATGCTCCCAAATAACATGGCTGGTGTCAACATTCTGTGATAAATGTTCTTAACTAGGGCCCATAAATAGTTTCAATACAGCAGAGAAAACCTTAGAACTGTATTTATATTTTTCTTTGTGGGGGCAGTTATGCCATTTATTGAGAAAGAGTCCATAGATTACACCAACGTCTCTGAACTAAGCATATTAAGAATAACACTCTAAGGGTGTCTGGATGGTTCACTTGGTTAAGTGTCCAACTCTTGATTTCACCTCAGGTCATGATCTTGTGGTTGTGAGATCGAGTCCCAAGTCAGGCTTTGTACTGACAGTGTGGAGTCTGCTTGGGATTCTCTCTTTCCTTCCCTCTCTTCCCCTCATCCCCACTTGTGGCCCCTCCCAAGTAAACATTAAAAAAAAGAATAGCACTCTATAAAGGTGCTAACCAATACAAAGTACAATGTGAGCCCAAATCGCAAGCAACATACATAATTTTATATTTTATGGTAGCTACACTACAGAAGTAATAAAACCTGTAAAATTAACTCCTATAATCATTTTATGTACTCTAAAAATGCTCAAAATATAATTTGTCTATATAATTAATATGCAGTTATTAACAAAATATTCTTCACATGTAAAGACACCAAACAAGTCTCAGCAAATTAAAAAAAAAAATTGAAGTCATACCATGCATCTTTTGTGATCACAATGCTAAGAAACTAGAACTCAACACACACACACACACAAATAAAGTCTGGAAGAGTACAAATACATGGAGGTAAAAGAACATGCTATGAAACAATGGATGGTCAACCAAAAAAACCATGGAAGAAATAAAAAATTACATGGAAATAAATGAAAATAAAAACACAATGATCTAAAATTTTGGGAATGCAGCAACAGTGGTTCTAGGAGGGAAGTTTATAGCAATACAGGCCAATCTCAAGAAGCAAAAAAACAAAACAAAACAAAACAAAGAAACCAAAAACCAAAAAAAAAAAAAAGAAAACAAAACAAAAAACTCAAACAACCTAACACCCTAAAGCAATTAGAAAAAGAACAACAAACAAAACCCAAACCTAGAAAAAGGAAGAAAATAATAAAGATTAGAGCAGAAATAAATGATATAGAAACTAAAACAGCAATTATAACAAACCAGTGAAACCAAGAGCTGGTTTTAAAAAGATCAACAAAATTGAAAAATCGCTAGCCCTATTCATGAAAAATACCAAAACCAAAATTAGAAACAAAAAACAACCAATACCACAAAAATACAAAGAATTATAAGAGAATATTATACAAAATTATATGCCAACAAACTCGACAACCCAAAATCAATGGATAAATTCCTAGAAACATATAACCTTTCAAAACCTACCAAAAGCAGGAAGAAATAGAAAATTTGAACAGACCAATTACCAGAAAAGTAATTGAATTAGTAATCAAAAAATTTTCCAACAAACCAAAGTCCAGAACCAGATGGCTTCCCAGATGAATTCTACCAAACTCTTAAATAAGAGCTAGTATCTATTCTTTTCAAACTATTCCAAAAAATAGAAGAGGAAGGAAAACTTCGAAAGTCACTCTGAGGCCAGTATCACCCTGACACCAAAACCAGATAAAGACATCACTAAAAGAGAACTATATGCCAGTGTCTCTTATAATATAGATGCAAAAATCCTAAACAAATATTAGCAAACCAAATTCAACAATACATTAAAAAAATAATACACTATAATCAAGTGGGATTTATTTCTGGGATGCAAGTGTGGTTCAAAATTTGCAAATCAATCAGTGTGATACATTGCATCAATAGGAGAAAGAAAAAAACCATATGATCATTTAAATAGATAGATAAAAAGCATTTGACAAAGCACAACATCCATTCATGATAAAAACCCTCTGCAAAGTAGGTCTCTAAAGGGAATATACCTCAACATAATTAAAGCTCTTATATGAAAAACCCATAGCCAACATCATACTCAATAGTGAAAAACTGAGATCGTTTCTCCAAGGGTCAGGAACAAGGCAAGGATGCCCACTCTTACCTCTTTAATTAACATAGTACCAGAGGGGTGCTGGGTGGCTCAGTTGATTAAGCCAACTTTAACTCAGGTCATGATCTCACATTCTGTGAATTTGAGCCCTCCATCGGGCTCTGTGCTGACAGTTCAGAGCCTGAAGCCTGCTTTGGATTCTGTGTCTCTCTCTCTGCTCCTCCCCTGCTTGTGCTCTGTCTCTCTCTCTCTCCCTCTCAGAAATAAATAAGCATTAAAAAATTTTTTTAACATAGTACTGGAAGTCCTAACCACAACGATTAGATAACACAAAGAAATAAAAGGCATCCAAATGGTAAGGAAGAAATAAAACTCACACTATTTGTAGATGATATATTACATATAGAAAACCTGAAACACTCAACCAAAAACTGCTAGAACTGATAAATGAAGTCCATAAAGTTGCAGGTTACAAAAATCAATGTATAGAAATCTGTTGCGTTCGTATACACTAATAATTAAGCAGCAGAAAGTGAAATTAAGTAATGACCCCCTTTACAATTGTACCAAAAACAATTAGATACCTAGGAATAAATCTAACCAAGAGGTGAAAGACCTGTACTCTGAAAACTATAAAGCACTGATGAAAGCAATTCAAGATGACTTAAAGAAATGGAAAGATATTCTATGCTCATGGGTTGGAAAAATATTGTTAAAATGTCTATACTATCCAAAGCAGTCTACACGTTTAATGCAATCCCTATCAAAATATCTGCAGCATTTTTCTCAGAACTAGAACAAACAATCCTAAAATTTGTGTAGAGCTACAAAAGACCTCAAATAACCAAAGCAGTCTTGAGAAAGAAAAACAAAACTGGAGGTGTCACAATCCCAGATTTCATGTTAAAAGCAGTACAAAGTGGTAGTAATTAAAGCAGTATGG
Organism: Paguma larvata; assembly: GCA_030068075.1. Taxonomy (NCBI): domain Eukaryota; kingdom Metazoa; phylum Chordata; class Mammalia; order Carnivora; family Viverridae; genus Paguma; species Paguma larvata. Next base: position 40,965,261 of record CM057831.1, on the reverse strand, counting down.
CACTGGCATAAAAATAGACGTAGGTCAATAGAATAGAAAAAAAACAAAAACAAAAAGAAACCCATGATTATATGATCAATTAGTCTTTGACAAAGGAAGAATAAATGTGTAATGGGAAAAAGACTGTCTCTTCAACAAATAGTACTGGGAAAACTGGACAGTTACATGCAAAAGAATAGAGCTGGACACAAATTAAACTCAGAATAGATTAACGACCTAAATGTGAGACCTGAAACCATAAAAATGCTTGGAGAAATCATAGGCTGTAATCTCTGAGATTGGCTTTAGCAACATTTTTCTAAATATGTCTCCTGAGGCAAAGGAAATAAAAGCAAAAATAAAGTATCAAGATGACATCAGAATAAAAAGCTGCACAATGAAGGAAACAATCAAGAAAACTAAAAGGGAACCTAGTGAAATAGAGAAGATATTTACAAATGATATATCCGGTAAAGGGTTAGTATACAAAATATATAAGGAACTGAAAAAACAGCCAAAAAATAAGTTAAAAATAGGCAGAAGACATGAACAGACATTTCTCCAAAGAAGGGAACATGGGTGGTCAATAGACACATGAAAAGATGCTCAACATCACTCGTCATCAGGAAAATGCAAATCAAAACTGTAATGAGATATCACTTCACATCCGTGAGAATGGCTAAAATAAAAAACACAAGAAACAACAGATATTGGCGAGGATATGGAGAAAAAGGAACCTTCTTTCTTTGTTTGGTAGGAATGCAAACTGGTGCAGTCACTGTGGAAAACAGTGTGGATATTTCTCAAAAAATTAAAAATAGGACTACACTATGATGCCATAATCATATTACTGGATATTTACTCCAAAAATACATAAATACTAATTCAGAGGGATACATGTACCCCTATGTTTATTGCAGCCTTATCTACAATAGCCAAACTATGAAGCAGCCCAAGTGTCCACCAATAGATGAGTAAAGAAGAGGTGGTATATATACACAATGGAATATTAGTCATAAAAAGAATGAAATCTTGCCATTTGCGACAACACGGATGGAGGTAGACAGTATAATCCTAAGCAAAGTAAGTCTGTCAAAGAAAGAAAAATCCACTCATATGTGGAATTTAAGAAACAAATGAGCAAAGGAAAGAGAGAGAGAGAGAGAGAGAGAGAGAGAGAGAGAGAGAGAGAGAGAGAGAGAGAGAAAGAGACCAACCAAGGAACAGATTCTGAACTACAGAGAACAAAATGATGGTTACCAGAGGGGAGATTGGTTGGAGGATGGGTGATATAGGTGATGGGGATTAAAGAGTACACTTATCATGACGGGGGAAAAAAAGATACTTTTCACCCTTTTGTTCTATCTTTCCTCATGATATGGTTTCATGGTTTTAATCCCACCCACAGGCTTTCAGTACCTCCTGATATCATACTCCTGGCTCCCCTTCCTCCATGTCCTTCCCTCCCTCTGAACTTGGAGAGGTCAACCTGCTTCAAAGTGGTTGCTTCAGGAAAGCACTCTAAGACAGACCTCATGCTGCACATAACAGCCTGGTTGTTCAAACTATTAAGATTTTATAGCCAAAATCTAACTCTGGGCAATATAATTGAGACTGATTTCCCTTCAACCTTGTACCGGTATTACTGCAGATTTTTTTTATTCACTTAAAAATACATTGGGATTTCTATTTCTGGCCGCAATGGAATTTAACAGTGCCTTGTGCTAAATCAGGTCTGGGACAAGGGCCTGTTCCAAAAACACTCAAAAACTTCAAGATGCCTGGGGCATTGAGTAGAGAACACAGAACGTTTTTTTTTTTTTTTTTGTTTTTGTTTTTTTTTTTTTTTTGCTGTTCTTGTTTTTTGTTTTGCTTCAGAATTAGGAGAATATAACCCTAGACTAAATGCTGGACTTCTGCCTTACAAAGATTAAAAGTAAGACCTATAAGCATCAAACTCCTTCCCAGTGACTTAAGTAAGTCCCTGAACAAAGACCTTGAAAATGTTTAGGGATTTAAAAATATATGACCCCCAAGAAGGTCAATTCATAATGCCTGGTATCCAAGCAATTGTTACGCAGCAAGCTTTACTGAATGCATTAGTCCTAATGTGTATATGTGTGTGTGTGTGTGTGTGTGTGTGTGTGTGTGTGTGTGTGTGTGTGTGATATCTTTCGGGTTTTCTATGTATAAGATCATGTCATCTGCAAACAGAAACAATTTTACTCCTTCATTCCTGATGTACATGTCTTTTATTTCTGTTTCTTGCCAAAGTGCTCCAGCTAGGACTTCCAGTATTATGTTGAATAAACATGGTGAAGTAGGTATCCTCACCCTATTCTTGATCTCAGAGGAAAAGCTTCCAGGTTTTCACCACTGAGTATGATGTTAACAGCGGGCTTTTCATATATGACCTTAATTATATTGAGATACATTTTATCTCTCCCAGTTTGTTGTGAGTTTTTATCATGAGGGCTGAACTTTGTTAAATGCCTTTTCTGTAACTATTGAGACATTTGTGTACATCTTATAATTTATACTGTTAATATGGTATATTACATTAAGTGATTTTCAGATGTTGAACCATCCTTGTATCCCAGGGATAAATCCCACTTGGTCATGGTGTATGATCTTTTTAATGTGCTGTTGGATTCAGATTCTTAGTATTTCACTGAGTTTTTTTGCATCTTATATTTATTAGGGATATAGCCTGTAGTTATCTTTTCTTGTCGTGTCTTTGTCTGGCTTTGGTATCTGCAGTAATATGCATACATGGAATTGGAGGAAAATGAATGTGATAAATACATAATATTTTAATGAGGGTCTTTTAAAGTATGATATTCATGATGTAAATCATTTTATTACTAAGAAGATAGAAAACTTGCATACTTTCCATTGAGCCTAGAAAACAGTGATACACACCTAATGTTTTCTACTTTATTTATGAGAAAAATGATAATTGGCTATTTTATGCTAATATTGTAATATTAGGTAACAGACTTCTTCACAAGCTTGAGTATTACTTTTTTTTATTTTTTTATTATTGAGAGACAGAGAGAGGCAGAGCATGAGCTGGGGAGGAGCAGAGAGACAGGGAGACACAGAATCTGAAGCAGGCTCCAGGCCCTCAGCTGTCACCACAGAGCCCAACGCGGGGCTCAAACTCACAAACTGTGAGATCATGACCTGAGCCAAAGTCAGACGCTCAACCGACTGAGCCACCCAGGCGCCCCTCATTTTCTTGTTTGTGAAATACCAAGAGTTTCCCTCTTTTGCTTTAGAGATTACGTGTGGTGGTAATAGACTAGGCCATTTTAAATGACCCTTTCCATTTTTCTTGAAGGGTGCATACTTGCTGTTCAGCATGGCCATCAAAAAGTTAATTTGTGGGGCACTTGGATGGATCAGTCAGTTAAGCATCCGGCTCTTGATTTCAGCTCAGGTCACGATCTCATGGTTGGTGGGATTGAGCCCCGCATCAGGCTCTTTGCTGACAGCGTGGAGTCTGCTTGTGATTCTCTCTCTCCCTCTCTCTCTGCCCCTTCCCTGCTCATGCTCTCTCTCTCAAAATAAAAAAAAATAAACTTAAAAATATATTAATTACTTGTGTTCCTAATCAAATGTAGTTCTTAATTGGCAGCGATTTATCATATACTAGTTTTCCTTGTGTCACAACTATAGAGAGACAAAAAAATCAACTGTCTCTGACTAGAAAAAATTTACCAACCAAAATCAGTCTAATCTTTCCACCAGTTTTATTTATTACAAATATTCCCAGTTAATTAGCAACATTCATATAACCAGCTCTCAGCTTTGTTCTCATGCCCTAGGAACTCAAATTCTGCTCTGTTTCTTTGATTTTTAATTACATTATTTTATTCTGAGTAGTGATTTCTCCCAAGTAAATTCTGTCTAATTTTTGATACCATGCTTCATAAACAAAACTCTAAAAAACAAAGACAAAAACAAAAAAACCCAAAAATCTACTCCCTAAACCATGACTAACTATTTAGGGCCTCAATATTTTTTTTGCAGGATTTGAGACATCCGTACTTGGAGAATATTATTTCTTTTTTAATAATTCAGACAGTACATTTAAAGTAAATCACTTGGTAGAATATCTTAAATTTTTCTTTATTTTCTAATTACTATGTTACTAATTACTAATTACTAATATACTTATGAAGAATTTATTTTGAGCTTAAAATATAAACAAAATAAAACATAAACAAAACAATAATATGTAGCCCTATGAGGGTTATTCAAAGTGTAAAAAAAATTTGATGGCTTAGAAGATTATGTCTGTGAGATGGGCTTAATATTCATACACTATCATTTATTTACTTTTATAAATAGGCAATGCTAACTTTTCAGATTGATCTCTGGTCCTCAGATACTATAAGCAACTCTAGTCTTTACTGGAAAACATTTATTTCAAACAAATCTTGAAAGGTTTTAACTCTCTAAAAATCATAAACTGTATACATTTCTCCCAAGAGAAATATTATTGGAAACACAGATAAAATACGGTTTTCTGACAAAATACTTTATAAATGAGGTATAAAGTTTGTCAATTCTTATTTTCAGTCACTATCAGATTCTCAGTATTGAATTCAGACAACACATATTTTACAATTGTACATAATGTTTGAATAGCACTTTACAGTTTATAGGTAACTTTCTTTGATTTGTTGGCCACAGAGCTCCTATGACATGAAAAAGAATATAATTAGAAATCTTAAATTACTTTAATAAACAATTTAGCCAACAGCAACACCCTAATTTAGAGTAGATCAAGTAGAAGTTTCATCTAAGGAGATTAAATAAAATGGTGACCTGCTAAAGAAAAACAAAAAAATCAACAAAAAACATACTATTTGTAATGCTGCTAATTAACTTCCTTTGATGCCTAAAGAAAACCAAATACCAAGAGGAGCCTTTATTTTCACTGTAGTAAATGAGATTGTTCAAGCTCAAAATAATTATTCAACAGAAAACTGATATACAATATTAAAGATTTGTATGATAAATGATAATAAAAAACATAAAAAACATATAAAGGGAATAAAATATCTGAAACAAGATTGGAAAAAATAAAATGTAATTAAAATAGATAATATATATTTTAAAACTATATATTTCACTGGAGTGACAGCGGAATCTGGTACAGATTCTCAGAATCTGGTATACCTTTAAAGGGCATTAAATACAACAGTGTCGGTGTTTTCATTCTCAGATCAAGCAGATTTTATCCATGTAATAACTAAGTTTTTTTTCCCATGCCAATTCAGACTGCTAGAACAAAGGAATCCAGTATCTTGACTATTCTAATGAGTATTCAGTTGTATATTCAATATTATAATCTGTAATTGTAATAACTTATAATATCATAATAACTTATATTAACTTTTATATTGAGGTTAAGACACTTTTCTTATCCCTTTAATGGATTTTTAGAGCTGGAAAGTTAAGTTCAAATTCAGTTTTCCAAAAACACTCAAGATCTAAATTTTAATTTGTATCCAGATAAGATAGTACAATATTCTTAAAATACCATTATCTTAACTATATGAATTATATTTTCCTTCTGTTATGAAATTTTTGTATTAGCTTCTTCAAAGTCTCTCATGAATGATCTCCTTTATGATACTTTTCATACAAGGAATAACCTTGAGCCAAACTACAAAATTAGAATCAAATCAAGAATTTTCATAAAATTATAAGGGCTTCATACATGCAGTTTAAACTGCATCTTGTCTCCCATTAGGATTACCTTATTTGTAAGACAACCCTGATCACTGTCCTAACTTTTTAGGTAAATAATAAAACTGCTTTTGTGGTAGACAGAATAATGGACCTTCACAGCTCTAATACCAATCGCTAGAACCTGTGAACACGTTAGATGATATGGCAAAGGGGAATCAAGGTCCTAATCAGACAGCCTTGCAAAGGAGAGATAATCCTGGGTTATTTGAGTGGTCCCAGTATCATAAAGATCCTTACAAATGTATGAGGGAGACAGAAAAGAGAACTACAAAGACTCCAACATTTGAAGGACTGGGGTGACTTTGCTAGCTTTTAGATGGAGGAATAGGGGCACAAGCCAGAGCATGTGGGCACCATCTAGAAACTAGAAAAGGCAAGAAAATGGATTTTTCTCCCAGAACTACCAAAAGGTTCAGCCCTGTCTACTGACATCTTGATCTCACCCTAGTGAGATTAATTTCTGATCTCCAGAGCTATAAGGTAATAAACATGTTTTATTCTAAATCAAAATCACTAAGTTTGTGGTAATTTGTTATCTAGTCATAGGAAATTATTAACAGAAACTATACTTTGGCCTTGATGAGGGTAACATAAATTGCAAGAAGATCCCAAAAGATGCCCCAAAATTTTAAATATGAAAAAAAATGATGTAGTGACAATGAATTTTGGCTCTAATTTAGTAATTAATTTAGCAATTAGGTTTCAATCCTGCCATAAGGCTATAAAAATTAGAAAACATCAAGAAGATAAATATAATCAATAAATTACTGGTCTCTTTGATCGATTATTTCTCAAAATGGTGTTTTGTCCTTTCTATAACCTGGGAACTAAATAATATACAGACAGAAAAAAAAATGGCAGAGCTTGCTTTGGTATTTAAAAAAAAATAACATGTTTTGCTTTATTTAAAAATATATATATTTCTTTTTAGCAGCATTGCACAATTTTATATTTGTGTTCTTGCTTTATTTTTTTGATAAAGATTCTATAAAAATATGCTTTTTCCAGACAGTCTTTTCAATAAATGGTGCTGGGAAAACTGGAAAGCTACATGCAAAAGAATGAAAGTGGACCACTTCCTTACACCATAGACAAAAAAACTCAAAATAGACTAAAGACTTAAATGGGAGACATGAAACCATAAAATTCCTTGAGGAAAAAAACAGGCAGTAATTTCCTGGACATTGGCCTTAGCAACTTTTTCTAGATATATCTCCTCAGGAAGGGGAAACAAAAGCAAAAATTAACTATTGGGACTATATCAAAATAAAAAGCTTTTGCACAGTGAAGGAAACCATCAATAAAGCAGGAAAGTAACCTACTGAACGAGAAGATATTTGCAAGTGATATATATGATAAAGGGTTAATACCCAAAATATATAAAGAACTTATATAGCTCATCACAAAAAAATAAATAATTAAAATGGGCAGAGGACCCAAATAAACATTTTTCCAAAGAAGACATACAGATGGCCAACAGACACATGAAAAGATATGCAACATCACTCATCATCAGGGAAATGCAAACCAAAACCACAATGAAATATCATTTTACACCTATCAGAATGACTAGTATCAAAGGACAAGAAATAATAAGTGTTGGTGAGGATATGGAGAAAAAGGAGCTCTCGTGCTCTGTAGATGGGAATGTAAATTGGTACAGCCAATGTGGAAAACAGTGTAGAGTTTCCTCAAAAAATTAAAAATGGAAATACCATATGACCCAACAATTCCACTACCAGGCATTTACCCAAAGAAAATGAAAACACTAATTCAAAAAGATATTTGCGCGCCCATGTTTATTGTAGCATTATTTACAATAGCCAAGATAGGGAAGCAATGAAAGTATCCACTGATAAATAAATGGATAAAGAAGATGTGGTATATATTTATATAATAGACTATCACTCAGCCATAAAAAAAATGAGATCTTGCCATCTGTGACAAAATGGATGGACACAGAGGATATAATGCTAAGTGAAATAAGTCAGACAGAGAAAGACAAATACCAAATGATTTTACTTATACATGGAATCTAACAAATCAAACAACTGGATAAACAAATAAAAAGCACAAAGAGACCCATAAATAAAGAGAACAAGCAGATGGTTGTCAGAGGGGTCGAGGCATGGGCAAAATGGGTGAAAGGGAGTGGAAAGTATAGACTTCCAATTACGGAATGAGTAACTCCCAGGGATAAAAGATACAGCATAGGAAATACAGTCAATGGTAAGGTAATAGCGTTATATGGTAGCCACACTTGTGGTGAGTATAGCACAATGAAAGTGATTGCTAAATCACTATGTTGTATACTTAAAATTAATGAAACATTATATATCAACGGCATTTCAATAAAAAAGTTGCAAAAGAGGAGAATATGCCTTCTTCCTCAAGTTAGAGATATAACAAAAATAGTTTTCTTTCTATTTTTGCAACTTTAAAAATATCGGGCAGTCATTTCTTTTCTTCTTTTGCATGGTATCAGAAAGTAGTCTATGCAGAATTTGTTTCCTCAAATATAATGTAGATGACTTCTCCAGGTTTCTCTTTCTACCTTCTGTGAGAACTGTTCCCTCTCCTCTTTGAGTTACCATTTACAGTCCTGGCTATTTCTATAACACACCAGTTTTACCAAGCCTGAGTCTCAGGTATGTAAGGAGGAAGAAGGTAAACACAAGCTTTAGGCTTTGTTGAAAAGTCTGTGCCCTATATTGATGATCCATTTCTCCTCTTCTGCAATGTGATTAACTGAGATGTATCTCCCTTACTCTTCTTCCACCTCTAATGACACACATTCTAAGTAGAATTTCCTATTGCTTACACTAAGACATTACTCCATATGCAGTTTACTTTGTCTTAAATGTTTCTCGGAAATCATTTCTAAACAACCCAGATGAAATGGAAAACTTAAGTGCTGTCCCTGGCCCTATGTCAATGATCCATGGGAATTCCCTCATACATTGACCCCCTTTCTAACTTCTTTTTTTCATAGACTTCTTGGTATTCTCAGTTATAAAAATAGTAACGCCTTCCTAGGAGGATTTTTGGAAATTTGAGTGGGGATAGTTCTGATTTTCTCAATGACTGGAATTCCACAGGCATTTAGCAAACCGAGTCCTGGGACTCAATATTGTTCTAGACAGTTTTGAATAGACATTTTACCAGAAATAGTTATAGCATCCTTGCTCAGAAACCCTGAAATGATAGTTTCTCTCTCTCTTCCTCCCTCCCTCTCCTCCTTTCTTTTCCTCCATCCTTAGTAGTTATGTATTTATTTTGAAGACAATTATCTCTGTGTTGGTATTATTTCAGCCTTTGCTCTTAGATTTCCTCTAGCCTGCAAAAGTTCTGCACCTGCTGAGATTCTGAGGTGGTAGGAATTTCTTTGAGCATGAGGTCTTTTTACAGCTTTCTGTGAGCCCCCTACTCCTGACCAGTAAACTTTCAAATTTGGAGTGTTTTGTTAAATATTTTTAGTGGTGTGTCTACACACCTTCTTTCTTTTGTAATTAAAAAAAAATTATTTATTTTGATAGATGGCATCTAAGTGGGGGAGGGACAGATAAAGGGGTGAAGAGAGAGAATCCAAAGCAGGCTCTGCACTGTTAGCTCAGAGCCATGTGGCAGTAGTGCTTGAACTGTGAAGCATGACCTGAGCCAAAATCAAGAGTCTGATGCTTAACTCTTTAACAAAGCTACCATTTATACTCATTTCTTTGGAAAAAGTCTGCTGGTGATGTCCCCTCCTAGTTTCAACTATTGTTTTCTAGTGGGTCATTATGGAAAGAATTTCTATAATCCTGACTCCCTCTTTCTTCCTCACCTAGAACAGAGTTCTCCAATAGGACATTGCACAGTGATGGACACATCCTACATTCTGCCCTTCCCAATATGGTAGACAGTAAACACATGCAGCTCCTGAGCTCTGGTAAAGTGACTAGTGTCATTGAGGAAATTCTTAATTTTAATGAATACTTTAATTACTTCATATTTAAAAAGCCACATGTACCTAATGGCTACAATACAGGACAGCAGAAACTTGAAATCAGATTTCTTCCTAGCATAGCACTCCAGGAAGCTCCTGTAAATCAAGTGGTGTTTGCTCATGAGATAAAATCTAGCTGCTATGCTTAAGCTCTACTGTATCTTTCTTAAGAGTGGAAATATTATCTTCTTTTTCAGTGCTCTTTTGTCTTAGGTGCTGCTTATAATGCATGCCATCTTGAAAGAACTTCAGAGATAGTTTTTAAATGAATGAACCCACAGGTCACAGGCAATTGAAATTTTAATACAAAAGCTCATAAAAAACTTCTCAAAAAGCTGCATTTTATCACAAAAGAGCATACTTTAACTTGGATTGCTTGTCAGTTTTACAGATTGTTGGATTCTCTTTCTTTTCTCCTTTCTTACTCTGATTTTCCTCCTTCACCTGATTTCATGGGTTGGAAGAATACAGGGGCTTTATTTAAGACATAAATAAATAGTTCTCTAAGTATAGTCTCAGACTAGCAGCATTGGCCTGAAAGTACAAGTTCTCAAGCTAGAACCCTAAGAATACAGAATCATAAACCTTCGGGGCAGAGGTCAACAATCTTTCCTTTAACAAGTCTTCCAAGTGATTCTCTGATGCACGCTATTGACACAACCACTGTTCTGAACAACAGCAGCAAAAGTATATGAAACTGAAACAAATGCAAGCATGCTGAGGCAAGGTACTTTATAAAAAACAATTTCCCAATTTTTTATTACTTTAGCAGATATGTACTGAAGACTATGCTCTAGGAGGCCCTGGACTCAGCAGTTACCTATCTCCTCTACGTGTTAATGGAAACCTGTTTTGCACTTCAGAGCACATGCTCTGAACCTGGTAGCATGGTTCTAAGCATAATGCATTGCTTAATTAATCTTCTATTATTCTCCTTCTTAAAGAGTGGAAACATAATTTAAGGTTCTCTTGCTTCTTTACATAATAATAATGTGATCATAACTTGCATCTCAATTTTAATTGTTGGTAGAATTCCTACGTTTCTCAAACTGTTTTAGTTAATAGCATAATCATTATACATCCAAGTTGTCACAGTGCCCACCTACTGATTTACCTTGAGCCCAAAATACATTTTGCTTGGAACTACCCTTCACAATCATACCTTCAGTCATATATTTAGCTCTTTCTCATTCTTTTTCTTAATGTATATTTATTTTGAAAATAAATAATTTTTTAATGTTTATTAGAGAGAGAGAGAGTGCACGCATGCATGCATGCTCGTGTGAGTGTGAGAGAGGAAAAGAGAGAGTGGGAGAGAGGATCTGAAGGGGGTTCTGTGGTGACAGCAGAGAGTCCAGTGTGGGGCTCAAACTCACAAACCCACTGATGGTGACCTGAGCTGAAGTCGAACAGAGGGAGGAGAGAGAATCCCAAGCTGGCTCCACACAGAGCTCAATGCAGGGCTTGATCCCAAGATCCTTGGATCATGACCTGAGCTGAAATCAAGAGTCAGATGCTTAACCAACAGAGACTCATGGGTGCCCCTCTCCTTCTTAATTTTCTCACTTTTCTTTGTCTCTCTCCCCATCAAAGACAAGAAGATTGTGCATGAGTTCTCTTATTTCTGCTTTTCTTAAACTACAGCCTACACACACACACACACACACACACACACACACATACACATTACATTACTTTCTTTAGTTCTTAGGAATCAATTCCTCATTTCCCCTTATAATTTCACTGAGATCTACATGGTTGATTTTCTCTGTACTTTCTAATCACTTTGAGCCTAGAAACACCATCCTACACATTAAATGGTTTCAAGTAGTGGAAGAGAGTGGTAAGAAAGGAAAAAAAAAGATCCCTATGTTGAGATAAATATATAAAGTATCTCATATAGTTCTTGGCACACAGTCAACATTCAATAAATGTTCTTCCTTTCCTTGACCTTAAAGAGAAAGCATTTTGTAGAGTGTACCAGTGGAATGCATTTATATTCATGGAGAGTCATATCTTTTCAATTTCCTGCATTAGTAAAGATTTGTTCAATAGCAATTAGCATCAGAAATTGGTAAGGCAATAGACATACAGTTGATGATCTGCTGTGGTTAAGTCAGAATATTTGGTATTTTATGCACCGAAGTGTGTGTAGTTTTAGACAGTGAGACCCAGACCTTGCTATAAAAGAGATGAAGGTGAGGCATATTTTGTATGGTGGACAAAGGATTCAGAGCAGGGAAGAGGACTGAATGAGATAAAGGAGCCTCCTTGTGAGCACACAATGGTACATATCACCAGTCGAAGATGAAACACCATTTTCAAAGGAAACAAATTAAGAAGAAAGTTCTACAATAGCAGGATTTCTAGGGGGCAGTCATTCTCAACAGTATTTGGGTAGTACAGTTATAGCTTAAGAAGATGCAACCTAGGGAATTCCAGGGACTCTAAACATGAGAACATTTCGGGGGGGGGGGCGGGGGGAGCTGGCATGAAATACTCTTGTTTCTGCTGGAAACTAGCCTAGAAACCAGGAATCAGGGACATAAGTAAAATGTTAGGAGGTCAGACTTGTTTTTTACATCATGAATCACAATTAGGGAACATAAAATTCAGGGGATTATATCTATTACACCAGTCATTTCAGATTCCTTTTCATTCCAGATTCTTTTTTCTAGTGCGGGATTTACACTAATGTTACCACCAGGTATATTTCTCAGGAATGCAGACATTTGACAAGAATGAGTCAACTAGCAGCTTGTGAAAGAAGGACCAGATAGGGAACAGCATTCAGATTTCTGGCTAAGAGATTCACAACTGCCTGGAGTGATGGGTCTCAAACTTCAGTACACCTCAGAGCTACAGAGCACTTTAAAACAGAAGCTCCTGGAACCCAGTCCTACAATAATTGATTCAGTAAGTTTGAGGAATGATCTGGATCTTCATGTCTAACACGTTCTCAAGTAGCATTACCAGAATTAGTGAACAAAAATGCTGTTAAGTTGAATTTTAGATGAATAAAAAATAATTTTTTTTGGTTTATGCAGTATTTAGGACACGTTTATACTAAAAAAAATATTCTTTGTTTAACTGAATTCATACTTAACTAACCCTACTGCCATGTCATATTATTGCCACTGCTCCTGGGATCACACTTTGAGAACCACTGTTATCTCTACATGTATCCATTATACATGCATGTAGTTCCATCCAGACCCACCATAAATATACTTTTCTAAGTCATTTATATGGTAATACACATGTGTGCATAACAGGATTTTAAAGAGGAAGTTCGGGTTGGCATATCAAAAGAAAATTAGTATTGCATTTTACAAGATACACTGGACTGTATGCAGTAATGACAAAGAAAATTCTTAAAACATAGTTCTTTACTATTTACTACTTGTTAATTTTCAGTTACATGGAGTGTGCAAAAAGACTCAGTGTTGAAAAATCCGGTGATAATTTTTATTAAAATTTTTTTTAGAGAGAGCTTTTCATGAATCTAGCCAACCAGTCCAAGAAGGAAAGATGAAGCATCATACCTCAAATCTAAAGGGATAAGAAGACTTCCAAGAAAAAGGACTCAAGAGCACATAGGAGTAGAGCTTCAGGTGTGCCCAAGAGTATTTGGCTTATTACATGAAGGATACAAGTAATGAAATGCAACTGTGACTTGAAATGACCGTAATATGTTTTATTTCATAAGATGAACTAGACAAATCATGGGGTTGCCAAAATTTGTGTCTGGAGTCTATGAAAGAAATAATTATCTGAAATAAGTAAACTTAAGTAAGAGTGGAAGATAAAAATTAAGTTGATTCTAGTGTCAAATCTCAAGTGTTATTATTCCAAGCAAATATTAACTGGGTCAGTTTTGTTTATTCTTTATCATATTTATTCTTTAATATATGCATGCCAACATATATATCATATGTATATATGCCAAAGTATATGTATAGGCCTACCCAGCTTATGTATTGATCTCATATAGTTTATTCTATAATGCATCCCTGGATATTCTCAAGTAATTGTTTTCTATTGGCAATACAGAATCTGGAGCTGAATGTTCCTCTTGAAGCATTGTGAAGAAGATCCAACCTTTCTAGCCCTGCTTGTGCTCTAGAACTTATCAGATGCACCTTGTACACACACCATTGTGCCTTCGGCATCTCCTGCTGTTCATATTCTTGAGTATTGTATGATTTTTTGGAAAATTAACTTCAGGAGAATTTTAGATTTACAAAAATTTGCAAATATAGTACAGAGAGTTCCCATAGATCCAGCACCCAGTCTCCCTTATCAATAGCATCGTATATTAGCATGGTACTTTTGTCACAATAAATGAACCAATTTTATATATTAACAAAAGTCCATGCGTTATTCAAATTTTCTTGGCTTTTATCTAATGTCCTTTTTTCTTTTTCCTGTTCCAGAATCCCACCAGGATTCCACATTACATTTAGTTGTCCTGTCTTCTTAGACTACTCTTAGATGTGATGGTTTCTTAGACTTACCTCATTTTTGATTATTTTGACAGCTTTGAAGTTTAGGAGCCAGATATTTTTTTTAAAAAATATCTCACTTGGGACTTATCCAATATTTTCATCATGATTATATTGAGGTGATGTGTTTTGGGGAGGAAGACCACAGAGGCAAAGTGCCATTTTGATCACATTCTATCAAGGATATCCATTATAAATATGAGCTATTACTGTAAATGTTGATCTTCATCGCCTGCCTGAGGTAGTGTTTGTCAGTTTCTCCACTGTAAAGTTACTTTTTCCCCCTCTTTTCATAATGTGTATCCTTGTCTTGGCTAGTAATTTTGCAGAGGATTTCTGTTCAATACAGATTATGTGTGGTGCTTGAATGCTTTTTTACAAACCTATTTGTTTTGGAAAGTGGCTGAGTCTGGCACAGTTATTCAATGATTCATTAACCTAAATCTATCATGGCTTCAAAGGATCCTTTTAAAATTCTGGTATACTAAGGGTGTGATCTTACAAGGTGAGGAGGAATCTTTCTCCACAGTGAGAGGAGCACTCTTATAATTCCGTTGAAAAGGGGAAAAGGTGCTCTAGACCATATCCTATGGCCGAATCCATAATATTCAAACTGAGGACTTTAAGAGTAGTTATACTTATAGTTTGCACTTTTCTGTATTTAAAAGTAAAATCCATCTCCTGATATTGCCCCCTAGAGAGTGTTGAATAATTAGCATTGCTTTCAACAACCCATGCTTCTAGCCTATTTGTTTGCATGTTCCTAATACTTACTTCCAAATAACTTAAACGCCAACTGAATGTTGAGCATATTACCTGCTGTTAATGATAATGAGCAACCTTAAGGACATTTCACACTACCAAAAAGGCTTCCATACACTTCTTGAGCTACCAATAACATTTGCTTTATTTGATTTTGTTAATAGTTCCAAAATTTTTTCCTGTGCTATCTCACCCTGAAAATAGGCAGCAACCTTATAACTTATTGGAGTTATCAATAGGCTTCATGGACAAAACACTAGCAGCTAGTAATGAAGGTGAAACATCAATGTTTAATTGTTGAAAATGAATGAGTATTTAAAGCCCGACCACAAATCCAAAAGATAGAAACCCACAAAATTAAAGCAGATCAATTTTTGAGTAGACTGAACTACACTCTAAGACTGTTAATTGTCTAGAAACTTATTAGTGATTTTTACACTAACAGCACTTGTATCAAATGATCTTATGAATTTAAGAATTAAACTGTCCAGATTCTTTTTTTTAATTTTTTTAATGTTTATTTATTTTTGAGAGAGAGACAGACAGAGCACAAGCAGAGGAGGGGCAGAAACAGAGAGGGAGACACAGAATCTGAAACAGGCTCCAGGCTCTGAGCTGTCAGCACAGAGCCCGACGCGGGGCTTGAGCTCGGGAATAGTGAGATCATGACCTGAGCTGAAGTCGGCCGCTTAACCGACTGAACCACCCAGGTGCCTCCAGATTCTTTATTAAGGTAATTTAACACTGAGAAAAGTTATTCTATGGGTTGCCTACAAAGCAAGTGCTTATTGAGTTTGTCTGCCAATTCTCTTGCCAGGTTTAGCAATTTTGGGCTTGGGGGTTATCTTCTGAATAGTAAGCAAGCCATTTAACAATATTAGATTTATCCTTATTTGCCTAAGGCCAAGATGTGTTATAATCATCTCTAATTAGGAGTGAGAAGGGTGCTAGAATCAATTAGGCAGAAGTTAAAGATGTGAAATGGAGTTCCTCTCATTTCTTTGTTATAACACATTAAATCCTGCAATTTTCTTTTCTTTTCTTTTCTTTTATAATAAAAAGGAGAATAGAACACAAGGCATGAAATGTGATATAAGTCATGAATGTAAAATATGAGCTAAATTACAATAAGACAAATGTGGATCTTCACTAAATGGGTTTCTCTAATAAGTAATTCATAGAAATTCCAATATATTGCTCATCTCCTTTCAGTTACCTTCTAGATGATGTTTTCCTGTTTGTAATTACACATTTGTGCATTACTGAAATTATTATCTATCCCCAAATATATACTCTTAATACTTTTCTGTGTGTGTAATATGTATACGTCTGTGTGTCTGTGAGAGAGAGAGTGAGAGAGAGTGAGAGAGAGAGAGAACAAAAGTGAGACAGTAAGAGAGAGAAAAACATATTTCTCTCAGTCAAAAATATCCTGAGATGTGTTTAACCCCTGAGTACTTTGTTTAGAATTATGATTCTAATTGTCCCCAGATATTTTCCATATATCTTTTAACTATTATCAAATACTAGATATAATATCGATATTAAATAAAATGCTGATGATCCTAGAATTCTGTTTTATATGTGGGCAATGTTCAACATCCATGAACACACAACAAAAACTTTTTGAACCTTCCTATGTAGCAAATACCATGCTAGATGTCAAGGTAAAAAGGGGAGTATTCTAAACAGCCTATCCACGAGTATGCAATGGTTGGGAGGTGACATTAAACAAGAAATTACAAGCATAATTACAGTAAGTACCAGCACATATGAATGAATGAGTGAAGAAACTATACAGAAGATAAAATACAAGTTATTATAAGACCTGTGCCTGAGAAATGTATCTAGACAATGAGGTATGTCAATGAGAAAATGATTTTTGAGGAGGTAACGTTTACATTGAGAGAGCAAAAATAACAAAACAATTAGCCACAAGAGGAGATGAATGGAATAAGGTGGTGGTTAGACTGAGGAAGAAGAAATAGTTCCATGAAGCAAGATATACAGATGGTCCAAAATAAAAGTGATGGCTTGGAAATTAGGAATATGGTCAGAGGGGTGGTTCTAAAATCTATAATTTATTCTAAAACAATGGCAATCTCTGCAATGAAAAAGGAATGAACAAGTGCTCTGTAATATGGTTGTGCTGTTAAAATTTTAGTCCCCCAAAACATCCTTAATAGGTTGATGTTAGGTACATTTATTAGAGGAAGAATCAGAAGCTTGGAAATTTTGCTTCTAGGATTATCCAGCTAGTAGGTGACACAATGGGTCTTTATACCTAGATCTGTCTGATTCCACTATTTTCTTCCTACTCTCTCACTCTTTAATTCTATATAACTATTTTCTGGTTTTTGTCTCATGAATCAACACTCCTGACCCTCTGTGTCTCCTTAGGAAGATTTGCCTCCTTAGGAAGTCTCCTAGCTGCTTCATTTTAACTGAAACGCTTGTCATATGATTATGGAGAAGCAGAACAAGCATGAACATAGTTCAGTGAGTGAAGGAAGAAGACCTTCCCCAGAGCTCCACTTGTCTGAGATCATTTGATTTCTTCTAATCTGCAGGGTTAGCTCCATACCAGTACTAGACGATCCTAAGGGTCAGGGATTTATATCAGTGTTTGATTTGCTCCATATTCACTTCACTTTTGTTAGGAGAAAAAATACACACACAAATTTCACCGATAGGAGATACACAATTGCTTGGGTGTGTTTTTAGTTTACCAGAGAGCTGGAGGATAAGTTTAGGAAAGGTTGAAGAAAGGAAGGAATTCCCTTTATTTCTATGAGACTTCTCCGTCAAAACATAATGTTATTGATGTAACTGTTACCTGTCTGTTAAAATGAGTTTTATTGTCACATTTGTCAATCAAAATGAGCTCTACTAAGAACGATTGGATAATTATACCTTTCTATGGGAAAAAAATTGTAAAAAAAGAATCAAGTCTAATACTTGATTTAGAAGCAATGGATATTCTATAGACTCCAAGTTGACCAGCATATAATTAAGAATATCAATTAATTATAACATTTATTTAGATTCCATGTGAGATTACCCAAATTGCTTGTGGGAATGTAGGGATATTTTATATCAGCTTTAAAAAAGAAAGAAATTCTGCCATTTTCAACAACATGGATGAAACTTGAGAACATTACATTAAGAGAAATAAACCAGTCACAGAAAAACCAGTACTGCATGATTCCACTTACTTGAGATATATAAAACTGTCACACTCATGAAATAGAATGGCATTTGCCAGTGGGTGGGGGAGAGGAAATGGGGAGTTGTTCTGTGGGTATGAAGTTTCAGTAATACAATAATAAATGAATGAATGAACAAATCGATGAATAGATAATCACTTCTTGAGATCTGCTGTACAACATAGTGCCTACAGTTAGCAATACTGTATTGTACACTTAAACATTTGTTATAAAGGTATATCTCATTTTACATGTTCTTACCACAATAAAAAGTATTTTCTATGCCTGATTTGTTTTGAGCTTTCTTTACTCAAAACTGTAGAAAAAGCAGGGCTCCTGGGTGCTCAGTTAGTTAAGCGACCGACTATAGCTCTCAGCTCAGGTCACGATCTCCCAGTTCATGAGTTTGAGCCCCACATCAGGCTTTGCACCGATGGTGCAGAGTCTGCTTGGGATTCTGTCTCTCCTTCTCTCTGTCCCTCCCCTGCTTATGTGTGCGCACTCTCTCTTTCTCAAAATAAAAAACAAAACAAACCATAAAAAGCATAAAAAAAATTAAAAAATCAAATTACGTCAGGTCTAGACATTAAAAGAATGAAGACGAGTTGTTAAAATTTTCTAAACCTGTACGTGCAAAGAAAGCTCTAGGTTCAGGTTGGTTTGGGCAGTACGTGGCATGCAAGGGTTGTGATCTAATGCTTTAAAGAAAATTTCCATATGAAGTGGAAATAGAAAAACCTCTCTGTTAGAAATAGCAACCTTTCAGTTTCTACAGTTGAGACATGAAGTTAATTCTCTGCGTCAGTTAATAGTGTATGACAATTAGGGCGCCTGGGTGGCTCAGTCGGTTGAGTGTCCGACTTCGGCTCAGGTCATGATCTCACAGTCTGTGAGTTCGAGCCCCACGTCGGGCTCTGTGCTGAGAGCTCAGAGCCTGGAGCCTGCTTCAGATTCTGTGTCTCCCTCTCTCTCTCTGACCCTCCCCTGCTCATGCTTTGTCTCTCCTGCTCTCAAAAATAAATAAAGACAGAAAAAAAAATTTAAAAAAATAGTCTATGACAATTAAACCATAAACATCTTTTCCAAACACAAATATAAATTATAAAGGCAAGAGCATACGAGTTTATAAGCAGCATAAATAAATATTCTGAACTCTCTTTTCACTGGACTTTTCATAAAGTATTAATTATAAACTTTATTTTCTTTGTGTTTTCTGACCAAACTCCAAATCAAATCATTGTATATGGAAATGTCTTGTCATGGTACTAGTTTTCCATATGTGTCGATAATATTATAATCTTAAAATCAGAATATGTGATCAGATTTTTTTTCGGTTTATAAACTAATTTGTCTATAAAGTCTTAAAAATATGTAGAAATTAAATCACTTTAGTTATGCATGTAACAGACTGGTTTCATTGAAAAGAATAAAATTCTCAGAAAGCAAGACTGTCCCATAAAAGCCAATCACTATGGTTGCCATCACTTTTATAGAATGATCCCCTGAAGAATAAGCTGCAGTCCTTTGCTCAATCTTCTTTTAATTTTGTTAAGCAATGGGCCTCATGCCCCTTCCCTTGGGGGACATGGTTTAAATAGATTCTTACGATTAAAAGGTTTTCTTTAATGTGATTCCTGCTGGCAAGTGGGCTCTCACTATATTATGAATCTGGGTCTCATTGGTGCCTAATAGTTGGCGGTGTGATTTTTAGAAGAGATAATTCAGTTGTGGTTGGAGGGCAAAGAAAAACCGCCAAATAGCACAGTCAAGAGCAGTTCTCAAGAAATTTTTAGAGCAGGCAACTCCAGCCACCACACACTTCAATGGAGGTGACACCCCAACGCGCCGAACAATGGTTTGAAACATGTACCATGGAAATACTTAAAACCTATTTTTTGGTTATGACTTTAGGTCCCGTTATTTATGTAATGTGGCTGATGGACAGTCTATAATATTTTTCTCCATATAGGTCTTACCTTTTTAAATAGCTATTAATGGCTACCATTTCTCTTGGACTAATCTTTGTCTATAAAACTAGCCAACCAGTCTGAAGTCCTCATACTCTTCATATCTGGAAGCTTTGTATTATTTTAAGGTGGAGGGGGTTCTCCCTTAAGTTAGAGCCATCCTTAGAACAAAAGCAAAGATAAATAAAATGATTAAAAATTCAAACTAGCTTCCATTTACTTAGCACTTGCTTTCAGATTAGCACATTTTAGAAATGACCTTGAATTTTTATTGCAATGATACGAGAAAGATATCCATCCTTCCAATTTTCTTGTTAAGGAAACTGATTTTCAATAGGATTAGCCAACCTGCCCAGGAGTATGCAGCCAAGGGCATGAGAAAGCTAAGATACGATTCTAAAATCTCTCTTCTCTCTATTAGTTACAGGATCTTTCTTTAACAACACATTGTTATTTGGAAGCAGCAGGGACACATAGGTGGCAATCAGTTCTTTAATTATAGTTCTTTATCAGAAACAAGGCACCAAAAAATAACATTCCTGTTTCTTTAAGAATGTGATAGAAAGAAAATAAGCCACTGAGATAGTGTTAAGTCACTGGAATTGTGGTCTTTTTTATTCTCTCAGCCTCAGTGTTTCAGTTATAGAGATAAATGCTTACTTACCTCCTAGAGTTGTCTTAAGATAGATAATGTATGCCTATTAGCCCAGTGCTTGACTCACAAAAAACAACCCATACATTGAAGATATGTTGTGGTCTAGTGCTGTTTTTTTTTTAATTTATTTATTTTGAGACAGCACAAATGGGGGAGGGGCAGAGAGGGAGACAGAGAATCCGAAGCAGGCTTTGCACTGTCACTGCAGACCCCATGAGGGGCTCAAACCCCCAAACCGCAAGATCATGACCTGAACAGAAACCAAGAGTCCACGCTTAACCAACTGAGTCACCCAGGTGTCCCTAGGGCTGTTTGGATGTCAACCCTAACTCCATCACTTATTAGCTTAGTATCTTTATGCACCTTATTGACCTCTCTGTGGCTCAGCTTTCTAACCTGAAAGTTAGAGTTAATAGTAGCACCTATATGATAGGGTTGTGACAGAGAGATAATGAGTTTGGAAAGGTAAAGTTCATAAAAGAGTTCCTAGCCCCCTTTAAGGGCTCAAAATATTACCTACTAATAAATTACCATGATTAAATCTGGATGTTTTTATCCTGCTCTTTCTCAGTGCCAGGTGCTTCCTTCTGCTCCTCCTCCTCCTCCTCCTCTTCCTCCTCCTCTTCCTCCTCCCCCCCTCTTTCTCTTTCTTCTTGTCCCCTTCCTCTTTTTTATAATAGAGTTTATGCAGGACGTATTTGTTTATGATTTCTTTCATTTCCCTTTACCCCTCCTCCATTTTCTTTCACATGCTAACTGTTCCCTCCCGCACCCACCCTACACAGAGTGTTCTGTTATGTTTCCCATCTATGTGAACTGGTTTTGAAGATATGCCCAATAGATGAAGGTAAAGAGTCAGCCTTGCTGGAAAGACAGCCTCACTCTACCTGCAGTATAAATCCTTAGAGCTGCTTATGGAGTTTTCAATTGGTCTCATTTCCTACTTTTTTCTCAGTTAATATGAAATAAGCCTTTCCTACAAAAAAAAAAGATTCTTAGCATTTGAAAAATTTACAAGAATACCACCCCCCCACTATGTAAGCCTACATATGGATTTGCTACTGCTCAATTAGAAAAAAAACAATGAAAACAAGGAGAGACTTTCTTCTAATTTCCCTGTGGCATTTAAAATAGTATTAAAAATAAAAAGCAAGATGTATTTTTGTTGCTTGGCATGCTTATGCTTTCCCTTTGACTCCCTTGTATTGGCAGTTTCATCTATTATACTTTGGTGAATTTTTGCAGAATAACCATATTTTACTATCTCTATTGACAAACCGAAAGTTTAATGTTTGCTGCCACACAGGAAAAATGGTTTTCTTCTTTTTTTTTCCCTTCATTATGGAGAAAAAACAGAAATAATTAGAAAATATATACTTTTTAAGTTTATTTATTTATTTCGAGAGAGGCATATGCAAGAGTGAGTGGGGGAGGGGCAGAGAGAGAGAGAGAGAGAGAGAGAGAGAGAGAGAGAATCCCAAGCAGGCTCTGTACTGTCAGTGAGTGCAGAACCCAACACAGGGCTCACTCTCAAAAACCATGAGATCATAACCTGAGCCAAAAGTAAGGGTTGGGCTCTTAACTGACTGAGCCACCCACGCACCCTGAAAATATTTTACTGCAGTTACATAAACCCTAGTGTCAGCAATGTCAGATTTTCTATATAAAAGTGTTGAGGTCATAACACTAGTGGTACACTTTAAGTGTACAGGTCCTCTCTAAACTTTTTTCTCCACTAAAGCACTTGGACATAGATTCTTACACTAATCTGAAGGAGTATCTGTAGTAATGTAAAACCAAAACCAAGTCAACTGTCCAGACTAGGCAATTCTAGTTTTATTTGGGGAAAAAAAAGATAAGAAAAGAAAGAGTTTTGCTACATTTATGCTATGGAATAAAATTCTTACATTAGCTTTAAATACCTGTCAATTAATAGTCAGACTTAAAATTATCTTAAATTTAAATCTGTGCTTCTCATTTCATCATATTTCTCTAAAGTAGATATCAAACATTTTTATTTCCAAACCGTGTGAGTGAAATAAATTACATTTTAGAAGCAGCTAGTTAACTATGCTAGCAGAGAGGCAGCTTTTATTTTTTAAGATGCACCATGTTAAAACTAATCTGCATTGCATATAGATTCAATAACACAACAGCAGCTGTTGTAAAAATGCATCTTAAACTCAAATTCATTTGTGGCACTCTTACATGAACGCGTAAAAGGAGTTGTAGTTTGGGAGGCAGAAATCAAATGTAATTTGTTTTTGGTTACTTTATGAAAGACATTTATTTAAGGGGGTATTTGATAAATAATAATTGTACTTGTCACTTTGAATAAAGGCTGGGGGCTTTGAATTAATTATTTTTAAGCATTTAGAAAAGTCTCATGTAAGATATATCATAGTGACTATATTTGCTGCTAGATGTCACTATTGTTTCAATGTTGTTCAACTGTGGGATATTTTCTTGGACTTTGATAAGGGAAGTGTCTGGTTGATCATCCTTGTTAGTCAAAACGTGATTCGCCAAAAGAAAAACTTTTAATACCATCTCTATTAGGTAAAAAATAATTTAATACATACTCAAAGTGTACATAAGATTTAATTGCACTGGAGAAATCTTTTTTAATTTTTTAAATGTTTATTTAATTTTGAGAGGGAGAGAGAGCATAACCAAGGGAGAGGCAGAGAGAGGCGGACAGAAGATCTGAAGCTGGCTCTGCCCTGACAGTGGGGAGCCCAAAATGGGGCTTGAACTCATGAACCATGAGACCATGACCTAACCCAAAGTCAGACGCTCAACCGACTGAGCCACCCAGGTCCTCCTGTATTAGAGATTTCTTAGTGACCCTTTTGTTATCAATATGACAGAAGGATGGCAAGGGTAATAGATAGTAGAAAATCTACAGTTTTGACTATATTCAAGACTCCATGCTAGTTAAGACTATCTTGAAATATAAGAGAAATCTATTTTACCACTGTACCTGTTTGGTTGGGTTTAGAAATACCCTAATATATTTATGCTTATTTTATGTATTTGATTTACTGTCATACACACACACACGCAAACACACACATCTTTTTCTCCTATGCTATACTATTCCCTATATCATAGGTTATTAAATATATTGTTCTGACATAAGTTACTGGAGGTTCCTCCAGCTCCCTCCAGTTGGAAAACACTTATAATATTTGCACTCTTCAACAAAGTAAAATGTGATTAGCACTTTAGGGAATAAAAATTTAAACATTAGTCATACAGAGCTTCTAATATTTATGAGAAGAAACTGGTCCTACAAATTAGGAGTTGTATGTATCTGAACACTGTTCATGACTTTAACCTAAAATCAGTTGATTTTGTTGCCTTGTTAAACTTACCACTTACTTGATGGGGTTATAGAAGAGTCATT
Source organism: Paguma larvata (assembly GCA_030068075.1). NCBI lineage: Eukaryota > Metazoa > Chordata > Mammalia > Carnivora > Viverridae > Paguma > Paguma larvata. Next base: position 40,941,027 of record CM057831.1, on the reverse strand, counting down.
TTGGGTTCATAACATTGTCTTATAAACAATGGAGCACATCATTAAACCAGAATAGAGTTATTATTATTTTTTTAGAAAAACAATTATGAGCATTTGTGGAAGGCTCCCTGCATGAAAAAAGGGAAACGCTACACTTATGGTTCAAGAAAATATTGTAATTTAAGACAAAATGAGAATGATAACTCATAATTTTCTCCATGAGATCAAGAGCCCTCAATTCTTTTAATCTGTAGTGTGTAATCTGTCAGAATTTTCTTTGAACCACCACACAAAACACATTATTAAGTATTTCATTTATGTAAAATAACACAGAAATAGCATCTTTCAATTCGATGAGGTAATTTGGTATGGGAATCATCTAAAATGACAGTTTGGCAAAATTATTTTGATGTGGCTAGAGTTTCAGACTGTGGACAGCTTCATAAGGAACAACCCATGAGTACAAAGGGTTATACCTTTTTTGTAAATTAAGCAATTGTGAATTTGTAGGGGCGATTTTGTTTTCCATGAGTTTGTCAGCTGACAGAAATTGAATGATACAAGTAGAATTGCTTTTGTGTTTTAATTCTTATTTTAAGATGTAAGCCTGCAAAACATACCAAGCCACTGTGTTGTTTTTAACAACACAAATCTGTAAATCAAAAAAGCAAGTTTGCGTCTAGCTCGGTTTTAATAGTTATATATTAAAAATATACAAAAAAAAATTTCCTTTTCTGCTAAGACCTAGCATGGTGTGTTTATGGCTCAGCTTTTTGATCCTGCTCTGTGGAATGAAAGAGCTCACCAGAGAGAGAGGCCTAATCTTCAGATCTGGTTAGGTTTGCTACTGAGGCGCAAGAAACCAAAACAGCAAGTAAGGGGTCAATGAAATCCTCACAGGATCCCACCTACCTGTAAATCCAAAATGACCTGAAGTCTGACAGAGCAGTATTTCCATCTTTTGGCATCCCTCACCCCCGTCTCTGCCCCTTGCCTGCTCACGCGCTCTCAAAAAAAAAAAAAAAAGTAGCAAAGTTTTGCATTTATGATAACTTAAAAGTCAGATCAGACTATAGATCTGTCCCAAGTACAATTTCTACTTTGATAATTATTCCCAAAAATACTTCATAGAAGAACAAGCCTGTTTTTCTCAATATACACCCAATTTTCTTAACATATCCTTAAAAAAGGCTTACTATATTTATATATGATATTCTCCCCCAAATAAAAGACTCTTGCCTTGGCTACATTAAATGTTAAAAGAATTAAAAAGTAGATATAAGGGACACCTGGGTGGCCCAGGCAGTTAAGTGTCTGACTATTGATTTTAGCTCAGGTTATAATCTCAAGGGTCATGAGATCCAGCTGCTTCTGGCTCTGTGCTGACAGTAGTGAGCCTGCTTGCGATTCTCTGTCTCCCTCTCTCTCGGCCTCTCACTCACTCTCAAAATAAATAAATAAGCACTTAAAAAAATACAAAAAAGAAAAAGATTCTTTTGGAATTTAAAAAAAGAAAATGAAAGCAGTAAATAAAAAAAGCATCCAGTATTTTCACATATTCTTAAGAACCTGATATGTGTTCCTGATATGTAAAGAATAAAGATATATTCTTTATCAGATATAAAATTTTGTTTCTCTCAACTAGCTTTTCTGTCTCTAACAATCGCTTCGCCTCCTCCCTTTTAGCTCTTCCTCCCAACCTGTTCACATTTAACTCATAAAGATATTTTTAATAAAAATTCATGTAGATTCATTTAATTATAGTTGTTAAATTGTTTAGTCTAACGGTCAGAGATCTTTTTTTAGGAATTATATATCCTTGGCTGAACACATTTTTATAGAGAAAGAATTAGTTCAGTTCAGATTAGCTACTAATAGATATATTCAAAATACCTCTTCTCTCTAGGGATAGTTAACTATCTTCAGATTATTTCCTCCTGGGTGTAGATGTGACAATGTAACTTACTAGTTAAGCTAAGAGTCCTCTTATCTGACTCTGTAGGAACTGGGAAGACTACTTAACCCTTTGAGCTATGTTTTCCACAAAGGAAAAACGGTAGGACTGTTAGGCAATTTATTAGGTGGTTTTATGACAGAGAGGTTAGGGAAGGTAACTGGGTAGATAAGCTGTTCGATTCTGACAGTGAAATCTGATAGTGAATCACAGTTCAAAGAGAAAACAGAATTAAATGTGGGTCTAAACATGCTGACAAAGGAAAAGGTCATCTATTTGGCCCAACCATTAATGGTCGTTGCTAATTTACAAAGAATATAATGGGAATTCATAGCAGGAATACAAACACATTTTGACTTGAAACTGCATTCACTTAGAGATGCTTCTGTCAAACAGACATGTCCGTAATCATATAGGAAACAAGGCATAACTGCATTGATCACATTCTCTTGTTGAGTCTTGATGCCAGCCCACCGAGAAAGCTTTAATTATATGGCATAGATATTTTGCACATCTTTTCAGGAGGATTTCTGTGTTACAATAAACTTCAAGGTAATCCTGTGTCAACAGTGACTATTACATCTTCTGATGCATCTGAACTTTTTAAATACTGGTACCATCCAGATGACAACTTCTCTCGGATTTACCCTTCAAAGATAGCGACAGAAGTCACTTTTCCAGAGTTCCTTCTTTATACTTATTTTCCTGCCATCAAGCTGGACTGAGTGCTCAGTATTAGTGAGAATCTTACATACAGACTCTAGCAACACTGTAGATAGTACATGAAGAAAAGAATCTATTAAGTGTTATCAACAGCTCACAGTATTATTAATATTTTCAGATAAAATGAAAAAAAGTGACTGCCAGTTAAACTTTCAGGAAAACTTCAAAAACCATGGCACTACCATGGTCAAGAGAACTGCTGCCTCTATATGATTTGCAGATCCAATAAACTGCTCCTGTGGCCACTGGCTCCATTTTAAGCCACCTTTGCCGTAACTGGGTGGTTGGCAAATTAGAAAGCCACACGCTTTATTGAGAAGCTGTCAGCACCAGAATGGCACAACTCCTGCTGAGGTATATTATGAAAATAAAAGTATTCTGCCCCTTGCCATGCTCCTCAAATAATTCAGTTATTTGAATAGAAGCACATATGATTGGTGGAACCTACATCATGTATAGACTCTCAATCAGAGGGTATGGTAAAAAAGTCAGGTTTTTAACTATCCCAGCTTCCCTGTGTTGTCCATAAAGAATGGTATGTCCAGAAAGTGGTGAGCACAGAAACCGCCACATGTCCCTTCGCTGTGCTCAATAGTAATTTTTATATGACACTTACTGTAAACGATCAGGATTATAACATCACTGTAGAGAGTCCTGTTATTTTTAATCAGTTGAGGTAAACAGAGCCTACCTCCTAGTAATTTCTATGATCTCAAATAAAATGAGTACACAAAAATACCTCAGCAAAGTATAATCCACACATTAGAAACACCAAAATAACTATCATTATGATTACTACAGTCTTGTTTATCTATCTATTCTAGACTGCAGATTCCTTGAGAAGAGACTATATCCTTTAGCTTTATCTCCCAAGACTATTGGAGTACCTAGCACATACGAGGTGACAAATAAATCTTAGTGGAAGGAATACAGATTGCAAAAGTGCAAAAAAGTGCATTCTGTGGCATATCCTAGAGATTAATGCCATAGGAATACTAAGTATTGCCTTGGTTTTTATGGAAAGGTCTTGAGTTTTAAGAAATTAGGACAGTTTACACGGATAATGAAATAAAACTACTCATTTTTGCTTATTTGCAAGTCAACTAAGAAATGGTTCATGAGTATGTTTTTTAAAATATTAATTATATTCTAAAAATTGAGCAGACTCTTCTGTTAACTCATTTATTACTTAATTAGTAATGTTAGAGAAGGCTTTAAGCTAATCATCAATACATTTATTGGCATATTATGAAGCTATTTTCTGAAAATAAATTCAGCCTGAAAGGAGGCCTCTTATTATTATTCCGAAATCCAATGGAACTTAGTTTGGTTTTATAAGAGATAATACTATCTGTATTTTATTTAAGCAATTAGGTGGGGGAGATTTTTCATGCGATACTATGAAACTAAAGTTTGAAAATCTTGAAAAATTGTGTTTATTAAGGATTTCCTTAACTAACATTTTATACTTTTCTGAGTTATTACTCTTGGTTTGGATTATATCTTTTTTTCATAAATTATTTTGTTTGGATAGCTCTTTGTAGCCTCTTAAAGTAAGAAGGGATATTTGCCCATGTGTTGAGGTCTTGTGTTCAGATCATTCACATAATTTCTGTCAGAAGGTTGTCTAGTCTCTGCTGGACTACCTTCCTGAACCACGTAAGAGAGGGAAATTATCATCTCACAATGCAGGCTGATTTCCCACAAAATTTCATGTGCATAATACTCTTTCTTTAAAGACAATGGAAGTCTGTTTTTCTGTATTTCACGTTTGTCTCATTTTACTAAGAAATAAAGGCTTTGAAATATTTCACTTAATCTACAATGTGTTTATCACTTTCATTGTTTGAAAATAGTTTCCAATACATCTAATATTTTCCTTCATGTTGATAAATTCTACATTAAATATTCCTTGAAAATTTATTGTTCACCTGATCCTCTTTCCTGGCCCAAGGCCTCCATTCTCACACTCCAGGCAAGGACATTCCTTTCCTCAGTAATAAGTACCCCCTTCAAAGCCTCTATCTAGGAAGTTTCCTTTAGGATTTTGCCACAAATCTCTATCTTAGTTCCCAACTGCACTACTGTTATGTACACCATAGTGTATATGCCTACCTTTCAACCTGCCTTGTGAAAATGATGTATTTGATTTGAAAAAATCAGGCAACATTATTTTCTTCCTGGCACACTGGAAACTGCTCTAGCAGGGCAAAGTCTTCTGCCTTCCCTTGACCCTCCACGAAGGGCTATAGAGAAAAGGCATCTTAGGAAAAGAATTCTTTAAATCACTATAAGGTCCACGGACTAATACAAAGCTGCACATGCCTGATATGAATAAGAAGAAAGCCAAAAGAGACTGAGATCTGGGCTGCAGTGAAGAGCATTGTCTATATTTCAGAATGACATACAGAAGGTGCATAAGCAGTAAAAATCAGAAGAGAACTGCAAAAACTTTATAAACTAAAATTATATTTGATTAATTGCTTATAGAGTCCAGATCAGGAATTGTGATCTGAATCCAACAGTGGTGACTACTTGCTATAAGAAAACAATTAATCTAGTCCATCAAATCTTAACATTCTTTTCAGTGAAAAAATCTCAAGCAGTATTTAAAATGAACAAGATAGAATACAAAATTACTCAAAATACAAAGAAACAGGAAAATCAAGCAATTTTCAAGAAGGAAAAATGAAAACATGCCAGTAATGATGTGAGTAAAATATCAGAATTCCTAGACAAATATTTTAAAAACATTATATATATACATATATATATAGATATGTATATATATATATATATATATAGGTATATGTATATGATATGTATCATATGTATATATGATCTATATATATATATCAGAGTATTATAACAATATTCTAAGAAATAAAGAAGGCATTCTTGAAATAGAAAGACAGAAATCCTCTATAAAAAGCAACAGAAGATGTAAAAAGAACCAAGTAGAAAATCCATAACTGAAAATATAATAGTAGTAAGCACATTCTGAAGAGATACAATAACAGAATGGAGATGACAGAGGAAAGAGTCAGTGAAGATCAACAGTAATTATCAACCTGAATGATAGAGAGAATAAGAACTGAAATAAATGAACATAATGTCAGGTACCTACCAGGTTATATCAAAAGGTCTATTGTTGGTCTCATTGGTATGCCAGAAAGAGAGAAAGAGAGACTAGTACCAAAAACAAAACAAAACAAAACAAAACAAAACAAAACAAAAAAAGTCTCAGGAAGTAATGACATTAAACTCCCCAAATCTGGTGAAAAACATAAATTTAATAACCTAGTAAGTTCAGTGAACTCGAGGATAAATTAAGGGATATTCACACCCAATATATATGATTTATATGTATATTATATATAAATAATATATAAAAAATATTTATTTTATATATATACATATGTATATATGTATATACAAATTTCTATATGCATATAGAAGACATCTAGGGACGCCTGAGTGGCTCAGTCGGTTAAGCGGCTGACTTCAGCTCAGGACATGATCTCTTGGTCTGTGAGTTTGAGCCCTGCACGGTCTCTGTGCTGATGGCTCTGAGCCTGGAGCCTGCTTCAGATTCTGTGTCTCCCTCTCTCTCAGCCCTTCCCCTGCTCACGCGCTGTCTCTCTGTCTCTCAAAAATAAATAAACGTTAAAAAAAAAAAAAAAAAGAAGACATCTAGGAGAAAGCAGCACATATCCTATAAGGAAACAAAGGTTCAAATGATTTCAAATTTTCCACCAGAAACCATGAAGGCCAAATTTAGCTGAACAACACATTTTAAACACTGATAACAGTGGTAGAAAGAAAAAATGTAACCTTAATCCTACATCTAGCAAAATGATCTTTTAGAAAAGAATCCTGAAAACAAATATTCTGTCAGATGAAATAATAACAGAAAGAAACCTGAACCTGAACTCTTATAAATGAAGAGCAAAATAAAATGTACTTATATGGTTCAATAAAATAAAATAGACTTATTTTGCCTCTTAATGTGATTAAATTGTGTATGGCTACTGAAAGCTAAACTTATAACACTTCCTGATGTGAGCTTCAGTGTAAGCAGAGATAATATACATGACAACAACACCAGAAATGCAAGGGGGTAAAAGTCTATATTTAATAAGCTTTATTTTAAGGTTAAACAATAGGTTCTAATGTGTTGCATAAAGTTTTGTACATATGTTGTAATCTCTAGAGAAGTAATTTTTTTTTTGGTAAAATACAATGGACTTATTAAAATGGAATTCTAAAAACAATTCAAATAACTTAAAAAACTGAAGAGTAAACAGAGTAATGAAAAATAAAACAGAAAGGACAAAATGAAAACTAATAAACTTATAAACCTAAATCCCACATATTAATAATTACATTAAATATAAATGATTTAAACATCAAATAGAAAACAGACACTCCTAATTTGATTTTTTAAAATATCCTTCTAGGTGCTGTCTACAAGAAATACACTTGGATCATAATCATCTAAATGAAAAGATGGTAAAGAAAATACCATGCCAACAGCATTTAAAAACCCCCTCAATATCTTTATAATATCAAACAAAGCAAACTTCAGAATAAGGAAAATTATTAGGGAGAAAGAAAACATTAGAAAATAATAAAAGTCAATTTATCAAGCATATATAATAATTACAAATGCAAATGTGTCTAAATACAGAGTTCTAAAAGACGTGTAACAAAACTAATATGTTGAAAAGATTAATAAATAAATCTGTAATTACACTTGGAGATGTCATTACTCCTTTGTCAGTAATCCATGAAATGAGAAGAAAACTTAGCAAGGATGACCTAACAAAAATATATGGAATATTCCATCCAACTAAATAAACTGGACATTATTTTCTAGTACTCATGATGCATTCACCAACATAGATCACATTCTAGGCCATAAAACATACATCAGTAAATAGAAAATAAAGGTACTTATTGAAAATATAGGTTTTGAACATAGGAAATTAAATTAAACTAGAAACCAAAAAGTATCTGGAAAATGCCCATCTAATTGGAAATTAAACAACACAAAACTAAATAATTCATTAATCATGGCTCGAAGAAGGTACCTCAAGGAAAATAATAGTTTGAAAATAGAAATATAACACATAACAGTTTATGAGAAAGGGGGTTAATATCCAAAATATAGAAAGAATTGAACCACTCAACACTGAAAAAACCCTAATGATCCAACTAAAGATGGGCAGAGGACCTGAATAGACATTTTTTTCAAAGCCGATATATATATATAGCCAATAAGATTGAAAGATGTTCAACATCACTCATCATCGGGTAAGTGCAAGTCAGAACAACAATGAGATATCACTTCACACTAGTCAGAATGGCTAGAATAAAAAAGACAAGAAATAATGAGTATTGGTGAGGATTTGGAGGAAAGGAAGTCCTCACGCACTGTTGGTGGGAATGCAAACTGGTGCAAGCACTGTGGAAAACAGTATGGAGGTTCCTCAAACAATTAAAATTAGAGATAACATATGATCCAGTCACCCCACTACTGGGTATTTACCCAAAGAAAACAAAAACACTAATTCAAGGATATATGCACCGCTATGTTTACTGCAGCATAGTTGACAATAATCAATATATGGAAGCAACCTAAGTGCCCATCAATAGATGAACGGATAAAGACAACATAGGGTGTGTGTGTGCGTACATACGCAGATACACACACAATGGGATAAAAAGAAATGCAGCAAAACTAATATATTGAAAAGATTAATTAAGCAATAAAAAGCACTGAGATCTTCCACATGTGTTAAGTTCTTCCCTTAAAGATAACAGCATCAAAGAAGGCATGTCTGAGCTCCAAACACTAGTGGAAAAGTAGTAGAACTGGCTCTCTAAGACAGCTTTGGTTAGAAATACAGTATTATTGAATATTTGAACACATTAAATAGTCACCCATATAGCTATAAATACTAGCATACAGTTCTCCATACAGACCTCAAGAATATAAAGAAATAAAATAATTAAATGCCTTCTGATGCGTTATACTCTCAGCATTCTTCTGATACACTGGTAGAGCTATCCCATTTTAGAAAAATGTAGACTTAGTGATCATATATTTTCTGACTGCATGGGTGATGGTGCCTCTAGGACTGATAACACAGGATGAAACAGTTATGGGGGAAGAGGATGAGTTCAGTTTTATGTGAAAAGCTTGGATATGGCAATACACCCTATAGATAGCTTAGAAACCTGCACTTACAAGAGGACTAGAAGAAATAAATGCAGGTGTTGCAATATTTGGTGGGCCATGGTTAGGCACTCTGTAAGCCTAATGAAGGCAAAGAGTAAGGAAGGCAAAGAGTGAGGGTTTTCTTTTATGTGTGTTAACATGATTCCTAGCCTAGCCTAATAACCCATGGATAGCAGGCTCTGATCAACTAAGTGGCCAAGGCCGCTGAACGTTATCAGCATTCTGTAAAGGAGATCTAGGAAATGGTGAAATGAAGAATCTGGTCCACCTTCTTGATTCCTTGGTTTTGTACACACTAACTCCACATTTTGTGTGCTGATCAAATTGTAAAATAGAAGCGAAAGCAAGTTGAAACCCCGTCAGATTGATCATTCTTGCCACACTTGTAACCCAGACCTGCTTCTATGGTCTGGACTAGCTTCTCATATTTAAATTCTTAACTATAAACAAAATCATGTAGAGTCTTCAGAGAACAATAAATTGGAGATAAAACTTTTTATGAAGTGCCAATTTTATTTTTAGAACTTAGATATTAATATGTTGATGGGGACCTACGGTGGTCCTGGAGGTATGCCACTCAGATTCCCTTAGGGAGTCCCTGCTATAAGGACTAGAGCTGGATGATAATCTCTAGCTACTGTACCTTTGGAACTGGAACAGTGCTCAGCCTGAGGCCTCCATGTCACTGCCCCCCAAGCTCCATCATACTCTCCTGCTGCTCCTCAACAACTGTGCCTGGTAAGTGTACTAGTGAGTGTCTGTCTCTCCCTGAAGCAATGTATTCTTTGCTCCATTGGCCTGGCTTTCTCAGGGCTGCATTTCAGGAAGAAGCTCTTCTTACCGAATGAGTCGTCCTTCCTTTTCTTTCTCCTTTCCTAAGTGTCAGGTCTGCATTGCTTTATGTAAACTTAGCACACCTACTCCTGCTCCAGCTTCGCTTTATCCTTCCCAGACATATCTTCCCATTGATCACTCGCAGCTCAACTAATTCTGGCTTAGCATCTGCTTACAGGAGGCGGCAAGCTGTGCCGAAAGGTGGTCTCCAGAATGAAAACAAAAGCAACGGTGTCTCTTTAACACTTATGATTGTGTCATATAAAGGTTCTTCTGCAACTACGGATTATCTGTGATGAACAAGAGAGTATAGAGACTGAATGAAAATCCTACTTGTGTGGTGAATTATCCATTTCCAACTGTTTTTTACATAGAGAGTGAGGCTGAGCAGGACTATTCATAAGAGTTACTGTGTAGCTAAAATGGTGTGAAACATGTCAAAAACAGGTAACAGTTACTGATTAAATATTAAACTTTCCTCTTCTCTAACATTACACTCAGCTCCATTCTCAGGCTTTTTTTTAGTCCTTTGAATATTACCTTAGGCCTTTATTTAATTCTATTTTCATAAAACTCTAGACTAAGTAAACTCTGTAACACCATTCTCCTTTGAGTGTGCAAAAAAAGATCAACGTAGGACTGGAACCCCAGACTCTGAATTTCTGTCTTGCTCCCATAGGTCTTACAAGATCCAAGACATGCATATTTGAGGGTTGACTTTATCTTTACAATGAGTTACTGCTGGAAGGGGCAGGCCAATTTTCCACCGAGGGTGAATTCTAATAATATCAGATTAGTAGAAAATAGTGGCATCTTAGTGAGCCATAGCTTTTTTTCTCTTTGTTGCTGTTGCTGCTGAAAAACATAATCTGAGGGTAGCTATTCTTTCCCCATTATTGATTTTTCTGTACTTTCATTACTTTGGATCAGGTAAATACTGGTTTCTTTTGTTGGTTTCAGAAAGGACATATCAAACAGAGATTTACAGCTCCCAAAGCAACCAGCCTTAAAGATAGTATTCCAATGGTAGTGAATAAACAGACAAATATCTAATGGGGTAAAGCCAGACCTTCTTGTTCCATTTGATCAGAAAGCTCAGCGTTAGTATTTGTAATAACAGAGGCTTGAAATATTTATTTTGGAAAGCCTGCACCTGGCTGATATGCTTTTATGTGGTAGAATGATATAGTAAAAAGAGCAAATGCTTTGGAATTATACAGACCTAGTTTTGACTGTGTGCTACAACTTTTTCTTTTCTTTCCTTCCTTTCTTTCTTTCTTCCTTTATTTTCTTTCCCTTTCTTTCTTTCTTTCCTTCTTTCTTTCTTTCTTTCTTTCTTTCTTTCTTCTTTCTTCCTTCCTTCCTTCCTTCCTTTTCTTTCTTTCTTTTCTCTCTCTCTCTCTCTTCCTTCTTTCCTTCCCTCCTTCCTTCCGTCCTCTCTCTCCTTCCCTCCATCTCTCCTCTCTTCTCATTTTCTTTCCTATATGTTTGTGTTTATAAATTCCATGGGCATCAGTAGTTTTGCTTAGAAAAAGTAGATGATTGTAGCACCTACTTCACGGAGTTTCTATGCAGATTAAATAAGATGGTATATGTAAAATATCAAATACTCTACCAGATATAGAATAAGAACTTAAGCAAGTTCTTATTACTAGGCTATTTGTCAGTTCAAAAACATCCATTCATTCACTTAGTCAAGAAATGTTTTCTGAACATCCCCTTTGTGTCAGATGATAATCTAAATGCCAGAGTCCAGAGGTAAACAAAACCAATAGATCTCGCTCACAAATAAATATTTAAAACAATATGTGATACAAAAGAGTAAACACATTAAGTCTTATTTCAGGTTGGGTTGTCAGGCAGTCATCACTGAGGATGTGACGTTTGATCTGAGAACTGAATGACACAAGGAGGAGGCAGATAGTGCAAAGAGAAGAATGTTCCAGGGAAAAGAGCAAGTGCAAAGCCTAGAGACCACAGTGTGCTGCAGATGTCTGAGAATCAGAATGCGGTCAAAGTGAAGAGAGTGAAGAGGGTGGTGCCGGGGTCATTGAAGGCTAAGTTAAAGAATCCATTATAATGTGACCAAATTCCTTTAGGGAATTTTGAGAAAGCTGCCTAACCTAGCTTACATTTTTGAGTTCTTGGTTTAAGAACAGACTATCACGGGGCAAGAGGAAAGGCAGGAGGCTGGTGAAGGCCATGGAAGTAGCCTCAGTCAGAGGTGATAGGTATTTATTCTGTGAACACTGATAAAGGCTGGTAGAGATTCTGGATGATTTTTAAAGTAAAGTGGATGAGAATTCTCTAATAGATTATATACATGTTTTGAGAGAAAAGACATACTGAAAATGAAACTAAAATTATTTTTATTTTCTGAACTTGGAAATACCTGCAAATGTTGAAAAACACCATAGTGAATCTGATTCGCTTGTCATCCACTTTCTACTACTTGAACTTCGTTCACTCAAGCTTGACACCCACTCCCTATGAATTACTTTGATACAAACTCCAGATACTTCATTATCTATCTGTAAATACTTTAATACATATTTCTAAAATATAAGCACTTGTTAAATATTTTAACCACAATACCACAAAATTAACAATACTACTAAATGAACAATAAAATCATCAAAACCTGGTTCGTGTTTACATTTTTCTAAATAGCTTACAAATTGTTTGTATAGTATGTTTATTTAAATAAGGATCCTATAAAATATATACATTGCAATTTGATATACCTGTTAAGTCTCTTTTGATCTTAGCTACAATTTTCTCTTTGTCTCTCCCTTTCCTTTTTCTTTTTCTGATTATAGCTCATTTTCCAATTATTCTGTAGATTGATAGGTACAAATTGAGTTTTTCCTTTTTTTTTTTTGGCTAGGTTATTTCATACATGGTTTGATTTATCACCATCAGGTGATAACCGATGTCTTATTCTCTCTTTTTGTAATAGTAATAGTCATTAATTATATCTATCAGATTCATTAATCTGAAAATTCAAATTTCATCTTCATTTTTGGCTAGAATGCTTCTATAAAAAGATCCTGCTCCTTGGCAACTTCTGGTTACAGAGAGCTACAGATAAATGTTTAAATCTTTGCCTTTACTGACTTCTAAGTGTCTTCCAATGATCAATGAGGTTTATGTTTATTTGCCTGAATCATTATTAACTTCTAGATTTAAACACATTTGATGCTCATATTGTCCTGTGGTTTACCAGCGAGAGTTTCTCTAGTTTGGCTCTTGAGTCATTTTCACACAAAACTTGGATTGCTTCCAATTTTTCTGGCATGACAAAGTGAATCCAGGCATATCAGGTATACTTCCTGCTGCAGACTGGGCATTTGCCATTTCTCCACAGAGTCCTAATTCCTTTTAATTGGAGATTATATGTGAAGAGCACAATCCAGAATCTGAAGGTATCATCACAATTTCTAAGACTTTCTAGTGGTCAGAGCTTAAAGCAGATGTAATTTTTTAAAAGTTAAAAATACAATATGAGTTATTACTGATATCAATACTTGATATCTCCCACAGCATGTGTGTGCATGCACACACAACAGTCTTAGAGTAAAAGTACAACCTTCCAAGATATTAATTACCAAAGCGGTTTAAGGTATTTTTGCCTCTTTGTCCTTAAGGAATATAAAATAAAATAACTGAGTTGAAAACTCACATGGAATATTTTTCTGGGTATAATATGCTACTAAAGAGACACAAGTTAGGTTCATTGGTTTAATTTGTCTTTTGATTTTTACTTATTGCTTAAAAAACAATTTAATTTTTATAACTCTGTCAAGGTTCTCATTAGTCAGAGTAGTTATATTCCATAAAGTGTTCAGAAAAGTTGAATTAGAGAATACAAATCATTTCTCCTAAGGGAAGTACAGGGGTAGGTTCCTGTGTACCTCTGGTCACTTTTTTTTTTGGAAACTGATAAATACATGACCTTGTTTTATGTGTGCTTCTTTTTAAATACACCTTACTTAATATATATTGGTGGTTCATTAACCTTGAACTCATAGCCAACACCGGTATAACTCATTCACGAACAAAGTTTACCTAACATATATCTGCAGAAGGCACATCACAGCCTTCTTGTACTTAGGGACACTGGACAGCACTGCAGCTACTAGGCTTGGGCCATTTTAAAAAATGAAATCACCAGGATAAAACACAAGAAGCAGAAAATACAGCACTAAATAGACCACAAAAAGGACATTTGTTTCCAGTAGGAGAACTGAAATAAGAAGGTATTGTCTTATTCTACTTCAGCTGGGAATGTGAACCATCAGGCTACTCCAAGTTTTTGCTGCTCTGAACATCTCAGGCAATGACTGAGGAAGTTTTCTCTGGGTACATCAGTAAAGCCTGTGACATTTACTGAGAAAAGGAACACTGGGGAGAGCAAAATATTTTGAATGAGACAACGAAATTTATGTTACCTACGTGTTAAGCTTCAAAATCTTAATACATTTCCAATTGGAATAGTCAGGTAGAGTATTGAATCAATAGAAAAGTTAGTGCTGGAGGTAATTCTAGGCATCATCAGATAGATGACATTACCTAAAGGCATAAATAAGTCTGGATTAATTTACCGGTAGAACTATCAAGAAGAGGCCTGTATACTTATATCTGACACATTTTCACATTTAGGGTCGAGAAAAAAAATTGAAGAATAAGTATTTTAAAAGATGTGATCCATTTAGGTAAGAGAGAAATCAAATGCGTATGGTGCTAAGTGAAGGAAATGTCAAAATAAACAACAGTGCCAAAAGTTGTAGAAAACTTGAAAGATAGGTCGACCTGTTAGTTACTACTAGATCTGGCATCACATAGATTATTGATATCATTGACAAGACAAGATTCTGTAGGGTGAGGGCATAAGAGAAATTCCTCTTATTGAAGTATTGTTTTTCTTCCAAGATTTTGTTTAAATTCAAGTTAGTTAACATATACTGTATTGGTTTCAGAAGCAGAATTTAGTTATTCATCGCTTACATGTAACACCCAGTGCTCATCCCAACAAGTGCCCTCCTTAATGCGCATCAGCCATTTAGTCCATCCCCCTCAACAACCTCCCCTCCAGTAACCCTCAGTTTGTTCTCTATAACTAAGTTTCTTATGGTTTGCCTCCCTCTCATTTTTATTTTATTTTTCCTTCTCTTCCCTATGTTCATCTGTTTTGTTTCTTTCTAAAAAGAATTTTTATGTTTATTTATTTTTGAGTGACAGAGAGAGCACTCGTGGGAGAGGGGCAGAAAGAGAGGAAGACACAGAATCTGAAGCAGGCTCCAGGATCTGAGCTGTCAGCACAGAGCCTGACATGGGGATTGAACTCAAGAACCATGAGATTATGACCTGAGCTGAAGTTGGACATTTAACCGACTGAGCTACCCACGGACCCCACATCTGTTTTGTTTCCTAAATTCCTAATTAAAATGAGTGAAATCATATGGTATTTGTCTTTCTCTGACTTACTTATTTTGCTTAGCATTATATTCTTTTGTTCCATCCATGTTGTTGCAAATGGCAATAATTCATTTTTAATGGTTTAGCAATATTCTACTGTATGTGTATGTATGTATCACACATCACATCACATATACACCTCAAATCTTCTTTATTCATTTGTCAATCAGTGGGCACTTGGTCTGTTTCCATAATTTGGTTATCGTAAATAATGCTGCTAGAAGCAGATGGCTGTCTATTTCCTCTTGAATTAATGCTTTCATATTTTGGGGAAAGTTACCCAGTAGTGTAATTACTGGATTGTATTCAATTCCACTTTTTAAAATGTTGATTATGATATGCCTGATTGATTTTGTGACTCACCAAAGGCCATAACATACATTTTTAAAACAATGGTCTAGAGTGTGACTATGGAGGTTAGTGACCAAAATGAGATGTATATAAAGTACAGGGCTCATAGATTTCTTTTTGAAGAAAATGGCCGGATTAATAATGAGGGGGAGGGAAATAATAGATGACAGGGACCTGGAAGTTGACTGAAGCAAGCAGGAAAGTCATCACTGAGGGGTGGTCATCCATTTCACCATGCTGTATTATCAGATTTTTAGAGAGGAAATGATCCTTCTATTAGAGTAAATTTATTTATTTTTCCAAATTCTATACTTACTGTATGAACATATGATTGCCCTCAAAAGATTCAGACATACTCTTGCAGCGACGGCACCTGGAAATACTTAAAGCAAAATTCCAATCCATGAGATAATCACCTGGGAGAACGAATGCCTCTGGGATTGCACTCTGGAACTGGTTGGTATTTCTTATTCAGAGAAAAGTGTATGAATTCCTTGGTTTTTGTTATAAAAAGATGTGGTTTCTAGATGGATGCTTTAGGAACAGAGACTGTCAAAATCCCCTTGTTCTTGAAAGAAATAGACTAGAAAGTGAAATGGCACTTCGAATACAAGAAATAACGTTAACTTTTAACCAAATTCCGTAATCTGTAAGCATAATTACATTCATTACTAACATGTTTTAGATTTATTTTTCTTTGGTTATGCCCTAGTATTCTACTGAATTAAAAAAAAATAATTCGCAACCAGTCTCAGTTGTGCTAAATGAGGTAAACTAAAAGATATTTATTTTTTCACAGAGTAGGTTCAGAGCAGAGAAGAGGGTTATGGAGAGGCCACTGAGGTCAGACAGGTGATGGTAATGAGACTAAAATCAAGGAAGCCAAAAAGAGAGATGATGATACACAGGGGTATGGTTGGAGCCTTTACCTCACCCGTCTCTGGGACTAACTTAGTTATCTGTGCTTTACCTTTATTAGAAATATACCTCTCCCCTACACTGATGAGTCTAAGATCCATCAAGGATAAAATATTTGAAATCAATTTTATAGATAAGTGGAAGAAATTGCCTGGTTAGAAATTAGTGAAATGACTTAATATATTTTTACTGAGACCCTTTTACATGCCAGGCATTATGCAAGGTGCCCACTTAAGAAAACAAAAGAAAAACTTTCCTGCAATTAAAAACTTTAAAGACTCTTTAAGATAAAAGACCATTGTGTGTAAGACAATGCAATGCAAAGTTTTATACTCCTATTGGTGACTTCTCCCTTAAGGTAGATTTATAAAATGAATGCTTATGGTAGTGACCTAAGAGTTAAAATTACTTAGGGGAGGCTGCCGTATTAATCATTTACCATTCTATTTTTATACTAGTTCAAGCAAATGCTTTGCTCTCCTCACACTGCTACCATTTCTAACTACGGAAAATTTCAATTTGGAAGACTAATATCAAATAAAGAATTTATTATACATTATATAACATATATAATAATCTCTATATAAATTTACGTATATATGTATATTTAGACATCACATAAAGAACATTGCCAAATTAAAAGGAGCGAGAGGCAGGAACTGGATTTACAGAAAAGTTAGAAAAAGAAGTCCTAGGATTGTTAGCCACTGTAGGTCTATTTCTTTCATTGACACTTGGCATCTTCCCTGTGAGGTGGATGAATGCAGCTGCAGCTCTCGGTCAACTATAATTAGGTTGGCAGTAATTCTACCCTAGCAGAGGGCACATGATTGCTACTTATCCAGCAGAAACAAAGGGAGTGTGATGTATAATTCCATGTTCATGCTTCTTCTTCATTACTATATTTTATAAATCATTTATTCTTTCTGCTTTATTTTAAACTCTAGGTATTTGAGCCTGGCATGACATGTTTTACTCTAAACTACCAACAAAGTACTCGGAGAAATCAACCAAAAATAACAGTCATAATAGTGATAATAGATTAGAAAGCTGACATTTAATGGGTGGTTATAACTATTTGCCAGAGAGCGTGTAAAGCACTTTGTATGTATCATTCATGTGGATAGAGTAACCTGTAAAATATCCATTACTCTTGCCATTTTATGGATGAAGAAACTGAGGATTAGATGAATTAACCTTCCTGCCCCAAGCCGCATACTAGTATATTGTCGATTACAGGTTGGCTTTCTATCACTGTGTTAGGGAATAAACTGTGTTTCCATGTTATATTTTATTTCTTGCCAAGGGATTAAGACTGATAAAGAGAATAAAGAAAAGGCAGAACATAGTCATTTATTTACTCAACTATTTAAATCTCAATAAGGAAGAATTATAACATTAATGACTGATAAACAGTCTATGCTGATTTTTTTAAAGCCAGGCAACAGTACCTCAAAATATTAAGGGATTTGTATCAGAACTTTAAGAGCCTATACATGTCAGCATAAAGCCTATTAATTAGTAAATCAATAAGTTATATCTGAAAGGTCTTGAACAGTGAGAGAAGATTACTAAAAGTCTTCAAATGATAAAAATACCTAGCAACTGGAAGCATTGATCAAATTGTTTTTGAAGACTGACATCATATGCGTATTTTCTACTCAGTACTCAAAATGAACATCAAAGATTAAAATTACTGTATTTCCATAGGGAAATGAAAACATGAATTGAAGCTCAGCAGCAGGATTAAATCAAATTTTATAATGTTGTGGCAAAATTGCAGTTTGCTCTGCATAATTTTACATTAGTTTAGATTCTCTAATTTTTTTCCTTATTTTTTTCTTTTCCCTAGCCAGGCAGATATATTTTCTTTTTATCCTCAGCTGCAAATTATGAGATTGTAAGTTTTTTCTTATACATTTATGTGTTCTTCACAGTCAGTAACAATCTTCTAGCCAAAAAGAGCATTTCCCTGGGACATATCCTACATGAAACATTATGAAATAAACTGATTTTGGAGGTTGCTTGATGGTACAAGACAACAAGAAAAATATTGTATGAGAGAGGTAAAAATGAATTTTCAGTAAGTCCACTGAATAATGTTATATTGGCCTTTTGAACACTGTCCAACCTGTTTTGTTTAGTGTACATCCATGAGAGATTCAGAGTCAGGATCCATGCTTGCGCTTATAAATTTCTTTAAAAACAAGGGGCACTCATAATGTATCTCCTAATGTACTATAATAATGGACTCATAGTATATTTTAATATGTTTGCCTGACGTCTGCCATAGACTAGCCCTCTAGAAAATACGTGTATCTCTGAATCCTAAACACATACTCCATGACCAGCATATAGTGGATGATAAATATAAATTTGCTTTTCAATTGATGATTGCACATATAAAAAACTTAGTCTGTGCTCTGATACATTTTGGCTATTTTTATTCAATATGTAAGTGCAATATTGCTGTTCCTGATGATGATAATCATTCCATGTAACAAACAATATCAGGGGTGTTCACATTAGCTTACATTGTTTTATAAACATAAATTATATTTTTTATTATTATGAAGATAAAATATTTTCATGATTAATATTTGAAACTATAATGACATGCAAAACAGTTTAAAGAAGATAATCACTCCAAATATTATTTTGGAGCATATGTTTTCAAATATGTGTGTGTGTGTGTGTGTGTGTGTGTGTGTATACACACACAAGTAGAAGCTTTTACCTCATTTTCCTCACCTTCTTCTCACCAACATTCACTGCCTTACCAGCCTACTATTTAATTTTCTTTGCACTTTAAGACAGCCATCATCACCTAATCAAACAGCATCCACTGCAACTGAAATTTTATTCTAAATATATATACATTTATATTTATATTTTATATACATTTTTTATATTTATAGTCTAAATATATATATATAGTTACATTCTATGTATGTATTTCTGTATTTATAATAAATATATAAAATATATTTATACATATATATATAGAGAGAGAGAGAAGAGAGAGAGAAGGAGAGACAGAGAGAGAGGGAGTAAAATCTGAGTTGCAGTGAATACTCTTTGGTTAAGTGAATAGCCATTACCCTAAGTGAAAAAGAGATCTGACAGCTGGCTAGTAGACCTGGACAGGGTAGTAGGGTAGTAGATTTAGTGATCCTGGAAGGCTTTGGGTTTCTTGGGGTGATAAGAAAGATGAATAACAAGAGAAAAAACCTTAGATGTTTCAGATACAATGTGCTGACTGAGAACAAATTTGGAATGTGTTCATACAAAAGGAAATTTGTTATCAACCATATTGGGATCCAGATGCTTACCTGGCTCAGTTGGTTAAGAGACCAGTTCCTGATTTCTGCTCAGGTTATGATATCATGGTGTGTGAGATGGAGGCCTGCATCGGGGTCTGTGCTGACAGCATGGAGCCTGCTTGGGATTCTCTCTCTCCCAAGTGTGAGGTAAACCTAAACATATTTCAAGTTTTGTTTTAGAATATAAGGAGCTCTCAAACCTCTACCAAATACCTTATGACTAACTAACCTCTATGATTCAGTTTCTTCCAGAAATATAACAAAATACTTAACTCCTTAAAAGTGTACTGTTAAAATTATTTTATGTATATAGCATGGCATAGATTAAAACAATGGGTTAAGTGATAAGTATTGGATGACTGGCACTCTTCTTGAAATATAAAATGGGTTCTGGACACCTCATGATCAAAGATAAAGTCAAACTCATTGGAAATTCAGAGAAGAGTTTTAAAAATCATGATTAATGGACTGGATGAAATGGCTTATGGAAAAATAGTGAAAAACAAATGACCAAAAGCATGGTTTAGAATTTATGAAAAATGTGTGAATCTCAAGTTTCTCATGTAAAGAGGGTTTTTGATGTGTGTGTGTTTTTTTTTTTAATTTAATTGCTTCCATACGCATAAGGGAAAAATTGTTATCTGAGCCAGAGGTCTGAGTGTATTGCAAACACATGCATTGTTTTAAAAATGCAAACCAAGTAAAAGCAGAAGAAATTTCCAGGCCTGGAGAGAAGGATTGTGCTAGAAACATTGCTGAATGTGGAAAAAAACATTAGAATTTTATTCATAAATCAACTAGGCAAGTTGCCACTCTTCAACATCAACAATGTTGGGGAGCCTGGGTGGCTCAGCTGGTTTAGTGTCCAACTTTTGATCTCTGCTCAGGTCATAATCTCATTGTTTCGTTCGTGAGTTCAAGCCCTGCATCAGGCTCCACACTGACAGTGTGGGGCCTGCTTGGAATTCTGGCTCTCCCTCTCTCTACCCCTTCCCCACTCATTCTCTCTCTGCCTCTTTCTCTAGGACAAACAAACAAACAAACAAACAAACAAAAAACATCAACCATGTAATGCCTGAAGAATTATTTACAAAGGACCTTGATGAACACACCACTGAAAAGGAAGACAATTGCTACAACTTTCCTCAAACTTAACACGAGCATCAGATCACATAATTAGAGAGCAGTTCTCTGAACTAATTTTCTTAGTCCGTCAAATATGAACAATAATAGAATCTATTCCCTAAGGTAATATTTGCAAACTGGCTTTACTGACTGCTAAACATCATGAAGTGTAGGTTACCATGAGGATTCTGTAAGAGAGATGCTAGAGCCACTATAAACAAATCCTGATTAATACTAAGCACTTTTCAGACTTGAGGACATTTGTCATAAGAAAATGAAAATTCACTGGGTACCTACCATATGCAAGCCACACATGTGCTGGTGCCTCACATAAGACTTTATTTAAATTTCTTAATCACCTGGTACTTACATTTTATTACCTATGTTAAATAGAAAGCTGAGGCTTAACCTATATGAATTAATACACATTTATATATAGAATTCCCATGAGTTAGTAAGAAATTTAGGACTAGAGAAATTAAACTTATCCCAGTTTGACCAGAAACACTGTAACCTTGTTAATAAACCTTGCAAAATTGGTTCCATATCTCCAATCATCTCTTGTCAGTATTATACCAAGTTTGAATGATTTCAACTAATAACCTTTCAAGTTAAGCAATTAAACATTTTCTTTTCTTTTTTCTTTCTTTTTATTTTTTTCAAAATTTATCCTTATTAAGACGGGTCAAACTATTATTAATGCATTTAATGATAAAAAGAAAAAAAACAAAAAAATAATATTTAAGCATTTCATAGATGGATTGCAGTGAGGTGGTAGGTCTTCTTTTCCTTCTCCATGTTTAAAACTTCAACCAGAGAAAAGTTATAAGAAGTTCCTTTCTTTTCAAGGCTTAACATTTTACTTTTCCCAGAAATATTTTATTTTCAAAAGACATGAAAAGGCTGGAAGCAAAATGAGTCAGTATCTTATTTTACAATATAAGATATCCCAGTTCAGATATTCAGGATTCGGAGCTGAAATCAGGTATTCTGGATGGCCTCTGTCTCTTTTCATTTTGTACTGTTTCCTTTGTGTTGAGTTCTTTCTCTCTTAGGCTCCAACACAAGAAATTCAGCTAGAGATAGAATTTTTGTTTCCCCCAAATTTCATATACTGAAACCCTAACCCCCAATGTGATGACACTAGCAAGTAGGGCCTTTTGGGGGTTAATTAGGTTTAGATGAAGTCATGAAGGTGAGGTCCTCATGATGAGATTAGTGTCCTTTTAGGAGAAGATCAGAGACCTTGCTTTCTCTTTCTTCACTGTGAGAGAAAATGCAGGAAGAAGGCAGTCCTCTGCAAGACAGCTCTCACCAACAACTGCGTCGACTGGCATCTGGATCTTGGTCTTTCCATCCTCCAGAACTAGGGGAAACACATGTCTGCTGTTTGAGCCACTCAGTCTATGGCATTCTGTCATAACAGCTCAAAGTGACTAAGGCAATTCCCCATCATAGGTATAGGCTTACCGGCCCCTAAATTTTCCTATCTCAGAGGGAGAGAAACTCTCTCCCAGTGATCATGTTAATCCATGCAAAGGACTCCTACTGGTATCCCTGGGGTCATGTGCCTGCCCATTTCTGTGGTAGTAGAGGCAGAGGTTCTTGAAGAGGTTCAAAGAAAGTAAAATAACTCAAAACACCATCTCACAAGTGATGTGTTCAGGAAATGTTAATTCTCAGTATTAATTGTTACATTTTAGAGAGACCCTGTCTGCAGAGCTGCTAGTATTAGGAGAGGCATTTGAGGCAAGGGTCCTTTCTATCACTTTTTATCACTTTTTGGGTCACTTAAAGATAATCATAAGATTCTAGAAGAAACAAAATTCATATCAGAACAGAACAGAAATTATACCTTTTAATTTTTCATTAAGTAATTAATCTCTACACCCAACGTGGAGCTCAAACTCACAACCCTGAGATCTAGTTATTCCAGATTACCTAGTGATTTCTGATATCTACTTATTTTTAAGAAACGAAGAACTCTTTTATAATCAAAATTTCACCATATGGATTGACTAGAAATATACTAAATGACGAAACTACTAGTAATTAGTAATTGTATTTACAACTTCTTCATCAAAATATAATTTTAAAATAGTACAAAATATACAATGTGACACAATTTACTTAAAATAAATATTTTAAGGCTGGCAAGCCATATGGTCTCTGCTTAAACTATTTAACGGTCATTGCAGTGTGAAGTAGGCATATAAAATACATAAATGAATGGATGTGGTTATATTCCAATAAAACATTATTATAAATTCTGGCAGTAGGCAAGATTTTGCCCATGGGCCATAGTGTGCTGACACCAGCTACAGACAGTATTTCTTCTTATACATACGAGTTCCAAATTACCGGAAGTACTGCCATGGAATCTCACTGTGGGGTTCATTTTTGCTATTCAAAAATTATTCTATTTCTTTTAGGTCTATGATAGGTAGGTTTTACTTCTCAACTCCTTTTTAAATCAAGTATGGCCAATGTGTCTTGCTTTTGGAAAAAAAATAACGTGAGTAAAATTGCCATGTGTTCCTTTTGGAAAGAAACATGAGAAGCTAATGCATAATTTGCCAAGTCCCATTCCCACTGCCCCAGGGACTGTGGAAGCATGTATTGAGATTCTTTTCCTACACGTTATGATGAGGAGAATCTGCCTGATGCCTTTCTTTGGGCACATAGTATATACGAGGAATACAATTTAAATTTAATTTAACCACTAGTGCCAGAGTCCAGCTTCTGCTGAATCCAGGATTTTCCAAAGGATGAACGGTGTTGGCACCATGGCTTCTATAGCCAGGCAGGTATCCCCACTCTGCTGGTCTCAGTTTTTTATTTAAAGGCAGTGAATGACATTACATCAGTGACAAAGCATTTTTAATAATTTTTCTTAGGTTGGCATATTTGTGAACCCCCTAGACCTAGAAGGAGACAGTCTTATTTTTGAGTAGGCAGTAACCATTTTTATGACTTTGTTCCAAGATCATATATTGTTTTTGAGGCAGAGCAGAGGAAATAAGATGTTTTTAAAAAGAGAGCAGGGTTGTTGTCGTAGCCCTCAGTAAAGAGAGGGCACATACACTGTTGCCTTAAGACCTATGTTAACCATCTATAGATAGATTAGGAGTCATTCTATCCATAATCTTTAACCATAATGGAGGAGGTATAATTTACTTGGTAGAGACATGTCTAAGTTCTTTTCCTTTGTGAATGAGTGAGCCTATATCATAAGGGCTCATGTCTAGCTCTTCTTTGTAAAAGCGGTAGTTTCTGTAAAAGTATTTTGTTATTGCCTTTTCATTATAAGGGAGCGTGGGGAAAGGAATAGCAAAAGGATTTGTGGAATGTTAACCTCAAGAAGGTGCTCAATATTTGTTGTTGATTAGTGAAGGTATGTGTAGCTACTTTGTTTGGCTTCTGTTTGTGCCTTAACTATAAACAGTGCTCTTAAGTTTTGGGCTAAGCTCACCTCCGGAGAAGGTCCTAAGTCTCTTTACAACCTCTCCTATCAGTCTGTTGAGCAAATACTGAGAGAAGTTTTACAGCAATGTGCTTTAGGGTTTTATGGTGGGGCTGAGGGGATGTTTATCACAATGCAATACCTGCAGAAAAATCTAGTTTGGTTCAAGGAGTCTTGGGGCCTAACATCTACTAATTGTTAACCAACTCATAACTGCTATTCTGTATGATCAGTTTGTGTAATCTATCCCCAAGAGGCAACTTTGAGGTTACTTCTGGCCAGGTTACTCTCATTCAGATATTATCCATCAAGGCATCAGACTCCAGGTCCCTTTTTTCAACCCAAAGAATATTATATCCCTTGAGGCCAATGAGAGCAGTTCAAGAAATCCAGGCCTGAAAGGTTATTGATAGAAGGAGATAATATTGAGATGCCATTTTAGTCTGCAGGAGACTTTGCAACATCTGCCTTATCCACACAGGGAGACGTCTCAACCCGTGAGCCCAAGATGGCTTCCAACACACTAGGACAATTATGGTGTTGATTTCTTTTTGTAAAGTAGTCTGGCCTATCCTGACTGATATTTCTGATTCCATTGACCCCATAGGTTGAGAATCCCTAATATTACATCAGTAAATGGAATTTCTTAGAAGAAATGGATATATATCCTTAATCTTTTAAAAAATATTTTAATCAAAACTCTTGCATGCAAATAAAATAGAACTAATTTGAACCAATTTGAATTAGCTTATGGGGAGTTTTTAAAGAATACTAGGATTTCTCGTATCAGTCAATCCTTCTTTCAGTATTGAGTGTCCATAATGTCAGACACCATTCTAGGCACTGGGTATACACTGGTGAACAACATAGTTGATAGAATGTTGGACAGTAAAACATACTATGCAGAAAATAAACATGAATAATAGAAGAGAAAGTTATGGAAAGATGATAATTGAAAGATTAGCCACCCAACTACGGGGAGAACTGGAGTGTAGATGCATCTCACTAGGAGTACACCCAGCAAGTAAGTGCCTATGGAAGAACATGCACTCTCTCCCTCCCTCCCAGTCTCTTTTCTGTTTTTCTTTCTCTTGTTTTCATTTCTGTTTCTCTTTATATCTGGCCTCATGGTCTCTCACTATAGGCCAGCCATTCCACAGGACAGGAATCATGGCTCCCAAGACTTACCAAGTCTCACCTCCTAGAGCTTCCACCACCAGACAGGGTGGACGAGAAAGCTTGTGAGCAAACCTCATGGATATGTGTTACTGCCTGTAGTAACACTATGAAGACAAACTCTATCAGATGGTATATATATTTGGGGAATGCAGGCAAAAGCCTTGGGAAATATACATTGGGCAGTTATATCAAGCCCAAGAGCAGACATCTATCTCTTCTTTAAATCAGTAAAGAAGAAGGGCAGTTAGCCCTATCTATGGAAATGGAATTCTCGATAGAGATAGGGGATTACAACCAATACTCATAATTAGGGGAGAGCACTTGAGACAGCTGCATGTAGTGTGAGCAGTTCCTAATGATCACAGAGCACTGAGGTAGCTGCCAAAGCTTTCTACTCCTTTCGGACAGGCAAACACATAGGCAGGCTGTTATTGAACACAAGATCGAACGATGTTTCTGAAATTCTTAAAAGCTTGAGGATCCTTTTCAAAGAGAGAGAGACTATCCTTTAGAGAAATTTCACATAGTTGGGTAAAATAAATAGACATTTTCTACTTGCATTGTAGCTTCACTTACTAAATTGTAAGCATTTGGGAGCAATTAAGGCATTGTATTAAGATAGACAGGATGGGATTTTGGAGATTCAGAAAGCTGGCAGACATACCAGCAGACAAGGAGTGGAGGCTTTACAGATAAAGCAGACACTGGGCTTTATAATATATGCTTCTCAGATACTGATTAAAGAAACACGTTAAATAATAGAGAATTATAATTTAGTTACATTTCTATAATATTGAGTGCTGGATCTCATGACTCGAGAAATCACAGAATGTCTCTCCTAGCTTTCCTACCTGCTAGATCTTCTCCCCTTTTCTATGCATGTAAACATGGCACACCAACTTGTCAACTAATAGTAGCGTATTTATTTGAAGTGTCTCATACACAGCAGTCATTCTAAAATACATTTTCCAAAAGATAGTAAGGAATGGACTGTCACAAAATTGCTTTTTAACTGAGATTCTCTATTGATTCTGATTTACAAGAATGTTTATGTTCCTTTTCAAATGGTTGCTCTTTTTCTTAGTTTATTTTTTATTTCTCACCTTCCTTTTTTTTTAAATGGATCATGCCTTGAGTGGAAAGAGTAGAAAGTTAGAGACTTTGATTTACACCCCCATACATTCTTTTGTTTTAGTTGTTTACAGGTAGGAAAACTCAGTTTACTTTTTTAAAATATATTTTCCCATCAAGAGAAAGAAGGATTTGGGGCTTATGGGTGGCTCAGTTGGTTAAACGTCTGGCTCTTGATTTCAGCTCAGGTCATGACCTCACAGTTTGCGAGTTCAAGCCCCATGTCGGGCTCCATGTTGACAGTGTGGAGCCTGCTTGGGAATTTTTTTTCTCTCCCCCTCTCTCTGCCCCTCCCCTGCTCATGCTCTTGCTCTCTCTCTCTCTCAAAATAAATAAAACTGAAAAAAAAAATAGAGAAAGAAGGGAGTGAATTATTCTTATCATATAAGAATATGATGTAATTGAAAACAAACAAAAAGATATATATGTTTTGAGCTTCATTATGAGACTGATTTGTGTGTAAACAATAAGCGATAATAAATTCAGGACTGTGTTAGAGATAAAATTAAAAGTCTACCAAAGCTAGCCATGATGATAACAAGGACGGGAATAGCTTCCTCCCAGAAACAACTATAACAATAGCCATAATATGGAAAACAATTCATTTCATAAATTGGGCAGGACATAAATCTGTAGTTCCTTAAAGACAGGACTAAATGACACATGCCTCACCATCAACATAGCTTTCTGCCTGTAGACAATTTCTTGTCATTGGCACAGAAAAGTTGGGTCCGAAAGGAAGCACAATAGGATTGAAGAGTGGGAGGAGACAAGATATTGCAGTTTGGAGCTGCTTAGTTGGTAATGTCAGTCTTTTAAACAATTGGGCCCTTTCAAATAAGTTTTCAAATTTTAGGGCATAGAGTTGCTCACAGTAATCCTTTACTATCCTTTTAATGTCCATGGAGTAAGTAGTGATAACCACTTTTTATTTCTGATATTCGTAATTTGCATCCTTTGCTTTTTCATCTTGAATAGCCAAACTAGAAATGTATCAATTTTATTGATCCAAAGAAACAGATTTGATTTCGCTAATTAAAAGAAAAAATGTTTTTTGCTTTCATTGATTTCTACTCTATTTTTTTTAATTATTTGTATACTTGTGTATGCTTTACCTTAAATACTCTCCTAGACTGATTAGGTAAATGCTTAGATGGTTTTAAATCTGTCTTCTTTTCTAATGTATATATTTAACACTATATATTTTCATGTGTTTACTGATTTTGCCACTTTCCCACACATTATGAGAAGTGTTATTTTCATTTTCATTTGGTTAAAATATTTTCAAATTTCTCTTGAGACTTCTTCTTTGCTGTGTGTTATTTAGGAATGTGTTGTTTAATCTCCAAATGTTGGATATTTCCCAATATATTTCTACTATGGGGTTCTAGGTTAATTCTATTGTGAGGACATACTCTGAATAATTTTAATTTTTTTAATTTTAAATATGTCTTATGGCCCAGAATGTGCTTCATCTTAGTGACTGCACCATGTATGTGAGTATGAGAAGGATGTGTATATTTGCTATTATTAGATGGAATATTCCATAAATGTCAATTGGCCAGTCAGGTCAACAATATCCTTATATTTATCTTGTTAATCTATGAATTACTGAAAGAAGGGTATTGAATTCTCCCACTATAATAGTGGATTTGTCTATTTTTCCTTGTAGTTATATCAATCCTTTCTTCAAATATCTTAGCTCTCTCTTACTAGGTACAGGCATACTTTTTTTTTTAATTCCTGAAAATCATTTTGAAAAGTCCCTCTCATTCCCCAATAATTGTTCTTGTTCTGAAAACTCCTTTGTGTGAAATTAATATTGCTACCTTACTTTTCCTGATTAATGTTAATATGATAAACATTTCTCTTTACCTCTATTTTTAACTTATCTGTCTTTATATTTAAAGACAATTTCTCAAAGACAACATGTACTTCAGTTTTATTTTCTTAATATACTCTGTCAGTATTTGTTTATTAAGTGGTGTATTTAGACCATTCACATTTAAGTAGTTTATCAGTTATATTGACACCTACCGTGTCTGCTCTTATTATGTCCCTTCTTTTTCTGCCTTCTAAGTTTTTTTTTGTAATTTTTTAAAGTTTATTTATTTATTTTGAGAGAGAGAGGGAGCGGGAAAAAGGTAGAGAAAGGGGGAGAGAGAGAATCCCAGCCAGGCTCCACACTGTCAGTGCAGAGCCCAACACGGGGCTTGAACCCAGGAACCATGAGATCAAGACCTGAGCTGAAATCAAGAGTGGTACACTAAACCGAGTGAGCCACCCAAGGCACTCTCTGCCTTCCATGGTTTTAACTGAGCATTTTATATGGTATGATTTCATATCCTCTCACAGAATATCCAGACTTCTTTTTGAATTTTTTAAATGATTTCCATACTGTTCACAATATACATTTTAAACTAATTCAAGTCCACCTTCAAATAACATGATAATACTTCAGGTGTGCAGGTGCTTTATAAGACAGTGTGCCTCATTCCTCCCTCCCTCACGTCATTGCTGCCATTTATCTATGTGCTATAAAAACCTAGAACACTGTTGTTGTTATTACTTCAATAAACAATTATCTTTTGGATAGGGTAAAATATGAAAAAATTATTTTACTATCATTTTTCATTTGTTGACTCTCTCCTTTATACAGACCCAAGTTTATGACTGCTATCGTTCTGTCTCTAAAGAATTCCATTTAACATTTCCATTGCTGATGGTCTATTCTCTTAGATTTTGTTTCTCTGAAAAACTCTTCATTTTCTAACAATTTTGAAGGATAATTTAACTAGATATAAAATCCTAGATTTTTTTCTTTCGACATTTTAAGTATTTTCCTCCACTCGTTTCCTGTTTACATGATCTGATGATGAATCTGCTGGCATCATTATCCCTATTCTTTCCATAGTAAGGTATATTGTTAATTTGGCTTCTTTCTAGGTTTCCTCTGTTTCTTTGTTTTATTATACTTTGAATATGATATGCACAGGTATACATATTTGGTATTTACCCTGTTTGGTATCCTCCACACTTTCTAAATCTTTGGTTTTTTTGTCTGTCATTAACTTTGGAAAATACTCCATCATTACTTCAAATAGTTTTTTTAGTTCTTTATTTCTTCTCTTTCTATAAAAAGTATTTTATACTTTATGAAATTTATCTACAACCATTAAGCATTCTATTCTGTTCTTGTTTACTTGTCTTTTCTTTTCAATGAGTTGCAAGTTTTGAATAGCATATCTTCAAGGATGCTGATTCTTGTCTCTGCCCTGCCTAGTCTACTGATGAGCCCATGGAAGACATTCTTTAAAACAAAACAAAACAAAAAACCCCAAAACAAACAAAAAGACATTCTTCATTCCTGTTACAATGTTTTCACTTATAGAATTTTGTTTCCATTTTTAAGGTTTCTCTGTCTTTGCTTACTTTCATCACTCATTTTCTGTTCCATGTTGTCTACTTCTTTTCCATTGGAGTCCTTAACATATTAATTGGTTATTTTATTTTTATTTTTTTTCTTTTTTCTTTTTTTTAATTTTTTTAATGTTTATTTATTTTTGAGACAGAGAGAGACAGAGCATGAGTGGGGCAGGGGCAGAGAGAGAGGGAGACACAGAATCTGAAGCAGGCTCCCAGCTCTGAGCTGTCAGCACAGAGCCCGACGTGGGGCTCGAACTCACGGACTGCGAGATCATGACCTGAGCCGAAGTCGGACGCTCAACCGACTGTGCCACCCAGGTGCCCCTTAATTGGTTATTTTAAATTCCCTGCCTGATAATGCCAAATATGCATCATATTTTGGGTCAGTTTCTGGGGACAGCTTTGCCTCTTTAGACTTTTTCTTGCCAATCAACATGCCTTATAATTTGAGGTTGAGACCTGGGCATGCTATATTAGGTTAAAGGAAATGAGATAGATAAAGCTTTAATGTGAGCATTAAAGTTAATCTAGTTAGGACTTGGACTGTGTTTAACATTTTCTATAGCTGTAATTGCCAGACTTTGAATTCTTCAGATTTCTCCAAAGTGTCTTTGTTTTTATCTCCTCCAATATCTTGAGAATTTCTTAAGAAATCCTCTTAAGCAGAGTTTGCATCTTAGAGCTCTTTTAGCTCTAATGCCATTATTTCACTAGTGCTCCATTGGTGTGCTGATTAAGTGTGAGAAAGGGCGGCACTCCACAATCTTATGATTACATTTTCAGTCTTTCAGGGCGCATGTGTCTCTGGGTTATAATCTTAATATGTGCTTAGTCTTTTTGCCACTCTTACATTAGACAGAGAGGACAGAGAGTGATAGAGGGAGAGACATGGCCTTTCTCCAGGTCAGATAAGACCCTGGAGATAGCTCTTTGTGTGGAGAAAGCTTTGGAAATATTTCAGAAGGTCCTCTCTTTCCCTGTCCCTGCCACAGTCATGATGGCATTTTTTGAACTTTTTACCCTAACAACCTGGTGGAGTTCATGGAGTTAAACTCCTCAAAACTTGTGAAAGACCTAGAAGACTGTGGCCCCAGGAGTTTTTCACTCTCAATGTAGTTCATATTATGCCCCAGCAGCTCATGTAAATTGCCATTTGTGTGTTCCTCCTGGTTTATGATTCTCATGTCTTCTTCTCCAGTTAAGCAGATGTCAGCTAGATTTGCTTGTTTCTCCAGATTTGGGTAGAGAGTAAGGTTTGCCCTGAAATTTCAGCTTCTCTGATGGTTCCTAGAAAAGTCAGTGGTTTTCAGTTTGTCATGCCTTCTCTTGCTGTAAAAATGGGAGTGAGGATTTCAAAAACATTCTTATGTTAGAGCTAAAGTCACAATCTATATGTTGACTTTTTGTTTTCAAAACAAGACCACCAAAGCCTTGACATTTTCTGCATTTGTAAAATCAAAGTATATTTGGCCACCTATCAGAAAAGCACAAGTGTCATTGGTATTGTGGGGAATGAATAAATATATATATATATATAATTAACAAACATACATATTCTATTTTTATGAGGTTCCACACAAGGGCCTATTCTATTGAGGAAAAGACTATGAGAGATTGTTTGCTATAATAAAACACATTTTAGAATATTTTTTAGAATAATTTCTTCATTTCCAGAACCATTCGCAACCATAGATATTTAACACTTTTTATCAAATATCTTCTTTTTCAGCCAGAGCTGAAATTATACTGGAAATTTTTCTTTCAGTATCACTATTAATACGGTATTTACTTCATTTTGCTTTTTTTCCCTATCTCTTAATTTTTTTTTTCTTTTTGAATGCCAGCTCTGCCTTTCTTTGATTTCAGATGTTGGAAACGGAAGTAGGGATATGAATGTGTACCATCTCTCCATAAAAGGCCTATTTTATTCTTAAATATAGCTGAAAGATCTCCCACCTTTACATGAGGGAAAAGTGGATTTCCCTCTCTAAAAATCGATCCAAATATAATTGCAAGTGAGTTCTTGGGACAAGAGCTAATGTGTCCCTTACAAAGAGAAGAAGAAGAGGTATCAATCTGTGTTCAAGCAGTACATTAGAACTATTCTAAATATTCCCCAAATAATTTATTAGAGGATTGTTGCATGTTCTCATATTATTGACTACAGGCATTGCAATATATTGATGGTGTTTCTTCTGCCATTACTGTGTGAAATTCTCTCATTAGCAAACTATAATACGGGCTATAAGAGGAAGGTGATTCAGGGAAATACAGTTCCTAGCTTCTCTGCAGTTTAGAAGAGATTCAAATGGTATGCCCTTCCTAGACAGACAATCCTGTGTGGGATTAGTGAAAATTATTACATTTAAGTTATGGGTTGTGTCAAAAACATAGTTGATGATCAATACATGATGACTCTCTCTATATATATAATATTCCACCTCTGCTTTAACTAATAATCAGTACAACAAATATTTATTTTGTTATATAGTGTTCTGTTTATTGGTGTTACATGGTGAACAAAGCAGATACAAACAAATTTTATATCCTCAAGGGGCTTGTATTTTTAGTGAATTATGGCAGATAGAAAACTAGTGTTTCTGAACATACTAGAAGACAATACTTCCTAGTCCCTTGTCCTGGCCATTTACTAAATATTAACTAATAGGATTTAAGTCACTTTCAGAAATGACATTTGAACATCCTCTTTAACCTTCTATCTTGTACTCCATGTTTCATTGGTCACCTACTGGCAGAGAAGGCAACACAAGATTTTGGAATTGTATGAGGTGGCAGAACCAGAAAGAGGAAGCCTATTTAATTTAAATTACTGCTTTGAAAGAGTCTCCTGAGAGAGATGCCATACGCTATTAGCCTGAGCAGGCTGCAGTAACAAAATCCCACAAAAAAGGGGGGGCTTAACCAACAGATATTTAATTTCTGACAGTTCTACAAAGTAGAAGTCCATGATCAAAGTGCTGGAAAATTATGTTTCTGGTGAGAGGTCTCTTCTTGACTTGTAGACAATTGCCTTCTTGCTATGTCTGCACATGGCCTTTCCTGTGTACGTGTCCACTGAGAGAGCGAGAGCATGGACTCCTTGATGTCTCTTCTTATAAGAACACTAATACTTCAGATCAGATCCCTGCCCTCATGACCTCATTCAAACTGAATTACCTCTTAAGAAGTCACATCCCCAAATTATATACCACACTGGGTTTAAGTCTTCAATATATGAATATTGAGAGGACACAAACATTCAGTCTATAATATGTGTGATCTTTCAAATTGCTGAGAAAGACTAATAAACATTAGAAGTTGTTTTGTGGTAGGGACTGTTAATTATTCTGATTGGGGTGGATAAAAAGTATTTGATCAAAAGTATGTAAAATGATAAGGGCTATGAAGTAACATAGGGAGAGGAAAAAACCTTAACTGAAATGTGGGTATCTTCTGTAAGGGATTCATGAAAGTCCATACTAATATGGTGACATTGGAAGAGGCATGTAAGAAATGAAAGATCAGGCCATATACATGTGTCTGCAGGAAGAAACAGAGGGGATACAATGTACAAAGACCTTGATATGGGAAAGTATTTGGTATGTTAGTAGAAGAGCAAAGACACCAGTGTGAATAGAAAGGAGTAAGGAAGAGTGATCAGTGATGAGGTCAGAAATAGGAGAGTCTTATAGATCAGAGTAAAGAGACTGATTTTATCATGAATTAGATGACCAAAAAACTTTTGGTGGTGGGGGATCTGGGGCAGAGGTTGACAGGAATTGGCTGCTGAGGATAGATAGTAGGTAAAAAAGGATGGAGGTAGAAACAATGATTAGGAGTTTGATGCAATAAACTAGGTAAGGGAGGGTGGTGGCTTGGGCTAGAGCTGTAAGTAGCATTGGAGGGGGTGAGGGGTGGAAGGGTTCTGAGGTATTCGGTAATGCATAGGATGTGGTGTGTGCTCTTTGAGAATGTGTGTGTGCTGCTTAAGGAAGTCTTCATGGCTTAAATAGAAGAGATGTTTTCTGAGTTGGATATTTTACTATCCTCACTTTACCCAGCAAAGTCTATTGTATTTATCAAACAAATCATAGCTACCCCCCTTATTACTTATAGATAATAATTCATATGATTTTACTTAATACCCTATGTGTCAATCTTCCTTTAGAATTGCTCACTTTTCCCATACTCTACCTTCAGTCTGTAGCCCCTAAAAAGCTTCTAGTCAATATCCCTTAGCATCAATCTCTTCCTTACTTCAGCTCACTTCACGCATGTGATTTATCAGGTACATCTTTGCTATCTCATTGTATATACCCAAATCTGGACATTAATTTATATCTTTTCAATCTACTCATACGTGGTAATTGTATACCTTCCAAAGTTACCTTATTATTTTTGAATTTTGTTTTATAAAATTTACATATAATCTCTTAAAAATGCTCTGTCACTTTTAGCTCATAATACTTTGCTCTTTCTGAAGCCAATAATGCATCTAGGTGTATCTGTGTGTTCTCATGACAGCTATCACCACAGCACCTATCTGCATAGACAGATTCACCTAAGAAAATATCAAAATTATATTCATTCTGGATGTAACTAGATATTGCATAGCCATATTAAAATGGGAAAGGAATAGTAACAAGATTGACGTCTTCTATTCCTCTGAAATGTCATCCCAAGCCCTATCAAGGTGAACCAGCTTATTTTATTTGAGCCGATTTGTCTCTTATTTTAATATGCATTAATCTCGGGCTTTTTGTAAATATCTAGGTATGTCCTGTGTACGTGAATTAGATTCTGTTTCATTTTATAAATCAAGTATGGAATGTAGAACAAAGTTATAAATAATACATTTTTAGGAATAATACAACTTTAATGTCTCTGCCTCCTTCTCTAATATGTTTCTCCATATTATTTCTTCTCTTACTGGGTATATTAATACCCTCCTAACTTAAAAGGAATATCAAAAAATAAAATACTTCAACTGAAGAGGCTTAGGAGAGTGATTATGTCTGAAATGATAAATATATTAGAGTGGATTCATGGAGATTACATACTGGCAGAAAAAATAGGTGAATTTAAGTACAAAGACTAACCAAATGAAATACAGGGAAGAAAAAACAGATAATAATGAATGTCAGTAAACTTTAGGTCAATTTCAATTGACGTAATATAATTATAATTGTAATCCCCAAAGGAGAAATTCACATATTTGAAAAAAAAACATATTTGAAAAAATAGTGGCTAAAATGTACTGAAATTGTTAAAAACAGAAAAGCCAAATATCTAAGAATTTCGAAAGAATACCCCAAATATGAAAAAAACAACACACCATATGTATTAATCAAATAGCTTAAGACTAAACTAAGTATAGTTATGATTAAAACAGAACTTAAAAGTAGCTAGCAAAAACATACATATATTTCCATTGATGAGATACATATTTTCAAGATGACAAAGACAGCAGATATCTTGTTAGCAATAACCTAATTGAGAACACAGTAGAAGAATATTTTTAATTGTATTGAGAAAAGACTGTTACTCTATAATTATATACGGTACAACCTTGGATTGCCAGTAATTTGTTCTGTAAGTGTTCCGTAAGACGAACAAATATTTCTAATCAATTTTAACTTGATAAACAGATGACATCTTGCAATACAGTAGTACATGATGCCGAAAGTCACATGACCACAAGTGAACCAATGGTTCTTGAAATTCACTTTGATATACGAGTGCTTTAGATTACAGGAATGTTTCCAGAACAAATTATGCTTGCAAAACCAAAGTTTTGCTATTTTTAGTAAACTGTTTTTCAAAATTGAAGGCAAAAGACTTTTTCAATTGCACAAAATGAAGACTTCATCACTTGCAGATATGCATTACCAGAAGCAATAAAGGAAATTTTTCTTAACACTAGAGTGAAGTTTGGATCTACACAGAGGAATGAAAAAGCTGACAAACATTGCTCACTGAACAAAGTTACCATCAACAGTGACAGGTCATATTGATAGTAGTCACTCATAATGTGATAAAAATGGCACTGTGCCTCTGTGGTCTTCCTCCCCAAACTTATAACCCCAGCCTACTCATGAAAAAATATCAGACAAATATCAGCTGAGAGATGTTTTTTAAAATATATAGCTAATATTGGGCACAACTATCAAGATCATCAAAAACAAGGAAAGTTTGTCACATTCATGAGGAGCTTAAGAAGATGGGACAACTGAATGGGATCCTCGAATATAAAATTTGAATAAAATATGAATTTTAATTAATGATAATATATCAGTATTGGTTTATTAATAAAAATATACATTAGTATATATTATATTTATATATAACATATATTATATATTTACATATTATATTTATATATATTTATATTATATATTTATAATTAATAAAGGGGACCTGAGTGCAGGGCATTTGGGAAACTCTATACTCTACATTTTATTTTCTTAACACTTAAAATTGTTCTACTATCTTGGATTTAAATTAAAAATAATTAAAAAATTAAATTAAAAAAAGAAAATATTATTACAGACATATAATGCCTTTAAATGGAAAAGGACAACCCCATTTCTTTAAAAGAATTTTAGACTTTTTGAATTCCAGAGTTTCCATATCGGTTATATGTGTGTTTATTTTATTCAACTCTAAATATGGAGGTTTCAACTCATTAAAATAATATTATCAGTAAAAAAAAATTGTTCTAAAAATAAAGTGCATTTTAAAAACTGAAAAAAAGAATACCATAAATGTATTTACTGACACATACTTACTGCTGATAAAATTGTTCCTGATTTATCTCTTTTGAAAATAATTTACAATTTATTGTAAAATTAATGTATTTCATGGTTTAAAACATATGTAGAAATAAAATTTATAAAACAATAAAACAAGCACTGGAAGGAAAGAGAGAAGTATACTGTTTTTTGCTTTGTTTTGTTTTTTACTATACATAAACTTATGATTATTAATTGAAGTTGGACTATTATTAGATAAATATTTTCACAATAAACTTCAAACCAATAAGTGAAATAAGGAAATAAAATTATATCTTAGAAGACAACAACACCCATGAAATATAATCATAAAAAAAATTACCCAAACATTTCTTAGAAAAAGAAGAAATTAAAAAGTAGAAAGAACTATACCCGTCTCTATTTAGAGATGTGTGAGACATGTAGGAAGTTTTATGGAATCCACAAAATAAAGCTTCTAGAATTAATAATATGGCATGGTTGCAATATAAAGAGTTGATACTAAAAATTAATTGTATTTCATATGCTAGCAATGAACAAGAGAAATTGACATTAAAAAATTCCTCTACAATATTGTTAAAAGCATAACATACTCAGGGATATTTACAAAATTTACAAAAGATATGGAAGATTTATACACTGACAACTAAAAACATTGGTGATATAAATTAAAGAAGAGATAAAGGGACAGGCGTAGGATGTTCATGGATTGAAAAGCTCCATATTTTTAAGATGTCCTCAAATTGGTGTACTGAATCAATGAAATCCTACTTATAATCTGAGCTCTTTATGTAGAGACTTGACAAACTGATGCTAAACTTCAGACCAAAATTCAAAGCGTTGGAACAGCCCAAGCATATTTAAAAAGGTGAACAAAGTAGAAAGACTCGCCCTTTGATTTAAATGCTAATTATGAACCTATAGTAGTCAAAACAGAGTGGTGATGACATAGACAAATTGATCAGTGAAACAGAATAAGGAGTCCAGTAACAGCCCTTCACAGATATGGTACACGGATGTTTAGCAAGGACCCAAAACAATCTAATGGGGAAAATATAGTCCCCACTCTCCCCAAAATGAACCTCAGTGCTTAGCTCAAATCATATACATAGATAAATGAGATGAATCATAGACCAAAATCTAAGAGCTAAAATGATACAACTTCTACCAGAAATCAGAAAAGAAGAAAATAATTATTTGGGATTTGGCAAAGTTTTATTAAAGATGTATAAAAAAATATACACTATCAAATAAAAACTATAATTTGAACTTCATCAACATTAATTTTTCTTTTGCTCTTCCAAAACAACCTGTTAAGAACCTTAAAAGACAACCCTGCAGAAACGGATTTGTGGGGTACCCGGGTGGCTCAGTTGGTGACTTCAGTTCAGGTCATGATCTCATGGTTTATAGGTTTGAGCCCCGTGTCGGGCTCTCTGCTGACAGCTCGGAGCCTGGAGCCTGCTTTGGATTCTGTGTCTCCCTCCCTTCACCCCTCCCCTGCTTGTGATCACTGTCTGTCTCTCAAAAATAAATAAATGTAAAAAAAAAAAAAAGTAAAGAAAAAAACTGATTTGCAAAACATATCTAACCAAGGACCTGTATCTGGAATATATAAAAAACTCTCATAACTGAATAATAGAGCAAAGTAGCCAATTAAAAATGTACATTCTACCTAATAAGGTATAAGAATGAGAAAGAAATGCATGAAACTTTATATAAATCACAATAGTCACTAGAAAATGCAACTAAGACCTCAGGTAGGTGCTACCATACTCCCACTAACATGGCAAAACAAACAAACAAATCTAACTATTTCAAGTGTTGGTAAGTATATGGAGGAAACAGAATTCCCATACACTGCTGGTAGCAGTGTAAAATGATAGAATCACTTTGGAAACAGACTTGAAAATTCTTAAAAATTTAAACATATGCCCACTGTACAGTCTGGCTACTCTACATCTAGGTAATTTACCTAAAAGATATGAGAAAGTATATTCATGTCGACCATGAATAGTCCTGGCTTTATTTGGAAATAAACCAAATATCCACCAACAGATGAAAGATAAGTGGTGATGTAATCATTAAAGGAAATATTACTCAGTCATAAAAAAGACCTGGGCTATTGCCACATGCAACCACATGGATGGACATGGTAATAAACATGCTGAATGAAATAAGCCAGACTAAAAAGAATATGTGTGATAGGATTCCATTCATATACAATCTAGAGCTTACAAATTAAACAGGAGACACAGATTAGATCAGTGGTTACTTCTGGATAGGTAAGGGCCCGGAAGAGGAGGAAGAAATAAAATGAAACAAAAGGGAACTTTGGGGGTGATGGTGACGTTCATTATCCTGATTGTGTTTGTTTCATAGGTGAATGCTTTCCGAAGCATCATCTTTATACATGTGTGGTTTACTGTATACAAAGTATCTATTAATAAAATTGTAAAACATGAATAATTCAGTGCCTGATTTCAAGAATGTCCTTGTAAATAGTAGATACTATACACAACGGAAAACAAACACAAGGTATTTTAGGACCAAAGATGGAGGAATCCGTACTCTAGTATGGAGATGTCTCATACAACTCTAATCTAATCTAAAATATTATTAATAACACCACTATTGGGCTATTTCTTTAAGCTTTTATTTCTACATAAAGGGTAGCTAAATTATACTTTTTTAAATTTCATACTCCATATTTTACAACAACTAATTTATTTGGCAAACGCATTTTTTTCCCTTAAATTTTAGGACAACATTTACCAGTTACATGAGAGAAGTTTGGATAACTTATTTAAACACTAGAATATGACAGCTGGAATTTTCACTGCTAGCATACACTTAAAAAATGACCATCCCCACAAAATCTTAAAATATGCAATGATTACATACACCTATATTCCCTATGCCATTGTAAAGGAGATATATTTTTGGAAAAGAGTGGAATATATTAAAAACACTGAACTTGATAACTAATACTGTTCTTTGGAGAAAAAAATGAATGCATGTTAGGTTTTCTGCACCTACATTTCCGTGGTGTGTTAATTAATTCTCCTTAATCTATTTTTTCCCACTGCTGTAATGCACAATGATTACCACTAAAAACAAAATTGTATTATAACCCAAGGGATGCTCTAAGGAGGTAAATTCCATCAGTGAAAAGAGGCATGCAACAAAACAAAACAAAAAACACCAAATGTCATTCTCTTCCATTTTATCTTGTTTCTGAAAAGTGCGAAAAATGTAAGCTTATCTGACTAGTGAATATTCTCTTAAAATTTTGAAAGTGTCCTTAAGAATTTTTAATATATCATTAGGCTTTATGTTTGCTTCTGGCATTTCCAATAAGACAGGCCTTACCTCACTGCCTATGCTTTATTCCTGTTCGGGGATCTATTTAACTAGAATCGGTTCTCTGAAATCTTTTTGGCTACTCATATGATTTCTAACATACATATATAATCTCTCTTTTATATATCATGATGTCCTTAAATATTAGGTATGAGCAGGATATATTTATAAAGCAGTAGAATTCATACTGTAAAGATATCTTGGTAAATCACTTTGGAAAATGTTGGGTTAGGGCGAAGAGAAGGCTCCTAACAATGGAGGCCGACCCAAGATGGCCGACATCCCTGAAAAACCTGAAGAAGGGATCCCAAGATGGCCGACATTCTCACCAGAAACCACAAAGGAGACAAAGGAAACTGACCCAAGATGGCCAACATTCTCACCAGAAACCACAAAGGAGGGACGGTCACTCTCGGAAATCCGATACCTAAACCTCCGCCCCAAACTCTGGCGGACCAATGGGACCTTGACAGGCAGACAGACTCTCCAATAAAAAAAAAGAGGAGAAAATTACGTAGCCAGCTTCAGCATCAAACCCCTTAAAAAAACCCCCAGCCCCAATCTCGGGCGCGACTTCTCCGACTCCTCTCTTGCGAGTCGCGGAACCTCGCCCGAGGGTGCTTGCAATAAAGCGCATTTTCAGACCACACTTTGCCTTGGCAGACTTACTTTTATTCATCAGCGACTCGTAACCTTACAGAAAATGCAGAACCCTTAAAAAAAAGCATACATTAAAAATAGTGAAGTTCAGGGGTGCCTGGGTGCCTCAGTTGGTTAGGCATGCGACTTTGGCTCAGGTCATGATCTCACAGTTGGTGAGTTTGAGGCCTATATCGGGCTCTGTGCTGACAGCTCAGAGCCTAGAGCTTGGAGCCTGCTTCCCATTCTCTGTCTCCCTCTCTCTCTGCCCCCCACCCCCTGCTTGTGCTCTGTCTCTGTCTCTCAAGAATGAATAAATGTTAAAAAAAATTAAAAACAAATAGTGAAGTTCAATGTCCTTCACCTTTAAAAGAACGAGTATACACATAAGGAGATCACGGTAACATGCTACAGTATCAGGTACACTCACACACCTGGTTTAATGAAGGCAGTTTTTAGTGATGGGCATTCCAGGGTTCATTAAATGATGTCTGTCTTGGTCATAGAAGAGGAATTTGGCAATATTTATACAGACCACACCATTCAGAAAGAATTATACTGTTTTTACTGGGGAATGTTAAAAGACTTCATCAAAAGACTTAAACATTTTTTCCTTATTTCTTCAGAAAAGAGACTTCGACAATTCATAACGTTGAACTGGACGTTACTAAAAATTATTGTAGTTCCTATAGAATTGGTGTGACTTCCCGTTTTCTCCTGTACTTAAGTATATTTTTAGTATTTTAGAAAGCTTATGTACTATTCTCTCATTTCTTTCAGAGGATCTGGAAGTTAAGTGGCAGAACATCTAGGTTTGGAAGTCAAACCTATTCACAGAACTTATTCTGAATTATTTCATCTTTTCCCCAAATAATTGTCTCCCACAGAGTTTTGACTGAAGAAAAACAGGAGTTGGGGGCTACATTTTCCTTTTCTGCCAGTGGATCAGATTCTGAAGACAATACTGGCCTTGGAGCCTCAGTTAAGATAATAGCTGTTGTTCAAAGAGGAGTTAATATTAAAGTATTGAATGTTTCATCAAAGAACACATACACACACTCAGACATAAACTCTGGCTCTGCCTCCTAAAACTATGTGAATTTAAACAAATTTACTTAGTTTATCTGAACCTCTGCTTTCTTATTTGTAAAATGATGATGACAGTCTTACCTCTAAGCTTGGCTATTGGGATTAAATAAATTAATTAAAATATATCGGATTCTTAGCTAAGAGCAAGGAACACAGCAAGTGTTTAATAGAAGTTACTTTTCGTCATTTATGTTTTAAAGTGAGACAGCTCAAATAACAATTATCCTTGAAGCTTTACTTTTAGAAAATTTCCTTTACTAAGAACTAAAACTTCTTCCCTCAGGGCCTTCAGGACACATTGTTTATACCTTTGTGCGAGCCAAACATATATTACATTCTGCCTATTCTGTCTTGGCTTGTGATAGATTCTTCAAATATCCATTTTGTCTGGAACTCTGGGCACTAAGATCATATCATATCTGTCTTTTAACCTCATACAAGGCCTGTGTCGTGCACAGAGTAGATATTTGATGGATGCTGTGTGCATTGCATTAAACTCAACATAACCCCATGGATTAACCAGTCTTTAACACTATTTTTTGCTCTCGAATTTAATATTGAGTTTCTAGGCAATCATTGGTTTTCCAAAACAAGTTATGCATTTGCTTGATGATTAATTCATTATTTCTTTAAAATGTGGTAACTTGAGAAAAAGGCAAGTGTGTATCTGAGGCTAAACATATTGGATGGAAATATAAAAATGATAAGCAAACTGAAAAACTCAGAGTTGAAGCTCATTAGACATTCTCTCTTTTAGCCAGAAATGCTAATAAGTGAGAATGGCTCAGCTTTTATATCTTAATGTTGACCATCAATCCTCCCTAGGCTAGTGTGGGTCTAGGGTTTGGTACTGCTGCCAAGTGAGGCCAGCCTCAGAAAAAGAATGGTAGAATGATATTCCAGTGGGGGAAAGCAGACTGAGCTAATTTGTCTATTTATTCACTCAACCAGCGAATAATGGTTGAGAACTCACTATGCGCCAAGTATGCAAGCAGATATAAAAATGAATGAGACATAGTACTTACTCTTAAAGTCCAAAGGGAGAAGGAAGGAATAAGCAAGCGATTACAATATACTGTGATGAGTGCTAAGGTAGAGCTCCATAGAGAGTGAACAACTAAGAGGTTTTTAACTCAGATATGCAGGATGGGTCTGTGCTTAAGAAGCACTAGACTTAGGGAAAATTATGAAAACGACACCTTTAAAAACAATTCTGGAGAGAGAGAGAGGTTCAAGATGGCGGAAAAGAAGTAATACCCGCTGCTGGTCTCTGGCGACTCAATCTGAGAGGGACTGAGACCGAGAAACTCTCAATCGCAGGGATCTGCAGGAAGAGGAGTTGGAAGCTACAGGAAAGAGAACGCCAAAACCAGAGCATCTGGGGACACTGAGGAGAAATAGGAAATAAACCAATACACACATTGCCAAAATGACCAAATGGAAGAACTCCCCTCAGAAGACTGTACAGGAAATAGTGACAGCACAAGAAATGATGAAAGCAGACATAAGCAACTTAACAGAACAAGAATACAGAACGATAAATATAAAAATACTCGCAGGGCTTGAAAAAAACATAGAAGAAATCAGGGGGACCCTAGAGGCAGAGATCAAGGTCCTAAAAAAACGATGTACAGGAATTAAAAAATGATTTAAATGAGGGGCAAAACAAATTGGAGGCGGCCATAGCGCGGATTGCAGAGGCAGAAGATAGAATAGGGGAATTAGAAGACAAAATTACAGAAAAGGATGAAGCAGAGAAAAAGAGAGAGAAATTGATTCAGGAACAGGAAAGGAGAATTCGAGAGCTGAGCCATGCAATCAAACGGAATAACATCCGTATTATAGGAATTCCAGAGGAAGAAGAGAGAGAGAAAGGAATCGAAGGGGTACTTGAACAAATCATCAATGAGAACTTCCCCAACATGAAGAAAGAAATGGGCATTGAAAAACAATTCTGGAAGCATGGCAGGTATTGTTTTTATTGTGGTAATATAAAAATACAGAGTATTATAATGAAATGCCTCATGTCAAATCAATTCTTGTTAGGGAGGCTAGGATTGAGTTTTATGTGCACCAATTTTTAAATCTCAGATGTTTACACCTTATTATATATCTTTTCTATGAATTAAAGTTTGAAGGAGCCCCGCGCAGAGACAGGAGAATGGCGGATGGCCTGATCAGTTTCAGGCAGGAGTTGTTCTGGCAGCAAACTATCAGGCATAAAACAGCTCTGAGCAGGAATTGGCCTGGAAGCACACTGCCAGGCCAGAGTAGGCTTAAAGCTTGCTTCTTGTCTCCGGTTAAATTTCCTAACCTTTTAGAACACACTGAAATTCTTGAGTCATATTGTGCTCTGATTGCTGATTGTTTTGACTATACTAATTACGCACGTATAGCTGTTGACTATTTTAGAATCACGTAAGCCTGATGAATTGGTAGTTCAGTACAGTAGGAACCTAGATATGTATTATCACACTCTGTACATGAGTAATCTGTTTTTCTTCATTAAGCTGCTCCTCTGCTACAATAAAAGACGTGGTCTTGCTCTGGCAAGGCACTCATGAGAAACTGATATCTAAGTCCTCTGTCTTCTTGATCCTGCTCCTTCCAACCTTCATCCTGTGAGGGATAAAGTTCGGACCCTTGGGGCCCCGGGACAGGACAAAAGT
This sequence comes from Paguma larvata, assembly GCA_030068075.1. Taxonomy (NCBI): domain Eukaryota; kingdom Metazoa; phylum Chordata; class Mammalia; order Carnivora; family Viverridae; genus Paguma; species Paguma larvata. The sequence goes on along the minus strand of CM057831.1, from coordinate 40,896,369 downwards.
TATTATAAGTTTGCAATTTAAAAGTACAACTAAAAGCCATGCTTATCCATCAACTGGTGAATGGATAAACAAAATGCAGTATAGTCATGCAGTGGAATACTAATGAGCCACACAAGAAATTCTGCTACATGTAATATCAAGGATGAAGCTTAAAAACATCCTAAGCAAAAGAAGCTAAACACAAAAGACCACATACTGTACAATCACACTGTATGAACTTTCTAGGGCTCCTGTAACAAAGTATCACAAACTGGGTGGCTTAAAACACAAAAATGCATTGCTTTAGTTCTGGAGTCTAGAAGTCAGATCAGTGCGTTGACAGGCCCACACTCTTTCTGAAACCGGTAGAGAAGAATCCTTCTGTCCCTCTTCCTAACTTCTGGTGACTGGCTGGCAATTGTTTGCTTGCAGCTGTAACACATCAACATCTGCCTCTGTACCTACCGCATGGGATTCTTTCCTTGTATATCTGTGTCTCTTTTCTTCTTACAACAGTTATATTGGGCTAGCATCCACTCTACCCAAATATGACTTCATATTAATTGCATATGCATCAACCCTATTTTCAAAGAAGCTAAGATATTGGGGGTTAGGAGTTGAACACATATTTTAGGATGCCACAATTCAATCCATAACAACAATTTAAGTGAAATATTCTGAGCAAGTAAATTCATAGAAGTAGAAAACAGTGGTTCGGGGCTCAGGAGAAAAGGGAATAGAGAATGACTACTGATAGGGAATTTTCTTCGAGGTGATGGTGATGAAACTGGTTTTGGAGGACTGCAATGAGTGCACAGCACTGTGAATGCACTAAATGGCACTAAATTGTATACAATAAAGTGGTTAAAAATGGTAACTTTTAGGCTCTTTGTATTTTATCACTAGGATGAATGAATGAATGAACGAATGAACATCAGGTCAGGTTATTCTTGTTTCCCTTGATCACCTTCCACTTTTAGTGCTCTACCTTTGTTGTATTCCTTATCCTACCACTTCGTTCCTCTTTTATTTTTTTAAGGCTTATTCATTTATTTTGAGACAGTGCACGTGAGGCAGGGGCAGGGAGAGAACAGGGAGAGAAAATCCCAAGCAGTCTCTGCCCTGTCAGCACAGAGCCATACTTGGGGCTCCACCTCATGAACCCCATGAGATCATGACCTAAGCAGAAAACAAGAGTCAGTCACTTAACAGACTGAGCAACCCCAGTGCCTCTGTACCTATGGCTTCCTTCCTGTCACGAAGCTGCAGTCAGCTTATTGTCTCCTTGCTGCGGCTTTCTTGCTTTCTTGGAGTATTCTCTACTCCACATGTTTTATTCCCTCATTTAACCCTAATTACTCTAACTGCTTTGTTTAAGTTCCCACTCTCAGGTTTCATTAGAGATGAATTCTCCTTGTATATTAATGACCAAAGATGTGTGGATGTTCTTGCTCCTACCGCCAGCTCCCCCCCATCCTTCTCCTGCTATAGAATTTAATATCTATACATAAAAAGAGTGGTCGGTAGTAAGATCTTCTCATCCCTGAAATGAAAGCACTTGGCCATTTTTCTACACATCAACTTTAAGTTCTCCCCAGTGTTAAGCAAGGTCTGCTCTGTTGTGCTTTGTTTTGCTCTGGGAACTCATTCACATTGGTAGGGACCAATCCCTGATGGACCATGAATCTTGGCAATAGGTGGCTGGGGAGTATATAAGGAAGTCAGCAAGCAGGAAAGAGTTTGTTTGCAAATGGCATGAAAAAGCACCTAAATGAAATAACATATTCAACAGGAGTGTTAGATAGGCCTTGTATCCAAGGACAGTGCCTACTAAAACACCTTGGATTCACATATTTTGCTTTCTTTACTTCGACATCTGTAGCTGAACAAGCAAATAATGGCTAGCATAAATTTGTAGTAGCAGTAATAATAATAAAAAACAATAGTTAATGTTAGGGAGTGGACCTTGTTTCCTCCTTAGTCTGATATTTCCACATGGAGGAATTTTGACTAGAGTTACATTCCGGCAACTTGGTGAGTGAAATTCATTGGTCCCTGTTCCTGGGTTATTTCATTCAACTATGGCAATTACTGGGATTCATGCTCCCTCTCGTTTTTAAAGTTTATTTATTTATTTTTGTGAGAGAGGGGGAGAGTAAGGGACCGGGGGTGGGGTGGGTGAGGAGGGGTAGAGAGAGAGGCACTGAGCAGCATAGAGCCTGATGTGGGGCTCAACATGGGGCTCAGTGACAGAAATTGTGAGATCATGACCTGAGCTGAAATCAAGAGTTGGATGCTTAACCGACTGAGCCACCCAGGAATCCCTGGGGATTCATTCCTTTTATTTCTTTTCTTTCTGTCCCAGGCCAGTATGAGACAACAATTCCTGGGCAAGGGGATTTCTGGGTAAGAAAGATCAAACTCTCCTTGGAATGTGCTTCCACCATATATACTTGTAGAGGTCCCTGGAATAATGCTAGCAAGCCCTTTGGCCTGCAGGTCAAAGCTGTATTCGCCTTTTACCTTATCAGAAATAAAGCTACTCATTTTGTATATACTGGTTCCAAATTAAGAAGGTGCCAAAGAGAATATGGGCCTGTATTAACTTCCTACTATTCCAGCTATTATTACTGCACCTTTGTTATGTGTCAGTCATTGTGCTAAACTCTTTACTGGCCTAATCTGTACAATCTCTGTTACACTGGAGACAAAGTGAGGAGAATTTCTTCTTTCTTGAACAATCCCCCTCAGCTTTCAATTTATGTTTCTTTGACTCTTTTTCTCTCTCAAGGATATGTATTAATATAACCCTACTTCAGTTAGAGGAACTTATCACAACAGTCTGAAATCTACTTCCCAAGTATGCAATGGTTTAGGAAAGCAGATTAGTCAGGGCATTTCAGAGCAAAGCTCTGACTTCTTAGAAATACTTAGATGGTTACCAAGAATACCAACTCATGCTTAGCATGCTAACTTTCATGCTCACTGGAAATGAAAACATTTGCCAGTTTTAATTATTCAAGATGATTCTTTGTCAAGTCATATATATTCCAAATATCTCTCTTGCCCCACTCTCTGTGAGTTCAGCAGTTTTTATTTGACTTGATATTCTGCCTAGTTCTTTCTCTAACACTGTTCCTAAATAAGTAATAACACAAATCTGTACTTTTGTACACTGGAGACACTAGAATTGTCTGACTAGATGTTTGGTTTTTTTATTAAATGTTTTTAGATAAAATCAGGCATAACAACATTTCCACCAATATGTAAATATCCATACTCTTTTAAGAAAGCAAGCAAGCATTATTGCAGATCCAACTAGAGTATCAATATCTACTACCATTATGTCATGCTGATGTTCAAATACTAGAAATGTGAAAATTAATACTTCCTTGCAGGGAAGCAAAAAGGAAAAAACAAAAAACAAAACCAAAACACGAGTGTGGTAGAAAACTCTGAGAGTTGCTCCTGATAATGAAGCAAAGGAAACAAAAACAAAAACATGGGTAAAAACCTGAGGGAGGTGAGCCCATCAATATCATTTTACCTTCAGAAAGCTCCTACTTTGCCCACCTCTCAAGTGATCCACCCTCAGCTCCTAGGGAACACAGCAGCAGCAATTTGGCTCAAAGTGAATACATCTGCATTGATTTTTCTTGTGTGTGATTTTAATTTCTCTGCCTAGTCTTCCCTCCCAGCAAGCACTGACCAATCATACCACAACTGTGTCTTTCACAGACAGACAAGTCTAGATTGGAGTTTTCTTTAAAAGAAAAGGTGGCATTGCCTTGAGAATAGGCTCAGAACAAAGCAAAAGAGAGACAAAAGGGGGATCAGGGTTTTGCTCATCTTACTTACGAGTTAAGGACGGCATTATAAGCCTAGATGCTCATTACATAATTGTAACATGTGAAATCAGCTGTGTGTAGATGAATACCATATGCTACCAGAGAACTCCAATCTCAAGAAGCAAGGTAATTCGGGCCAGCTGCATGGCATTAATGCCTGCTCTTTGGAATGGGACCAATGTGCCCTTTTCCATTTGCATCAAGATGCACAAAGAGAAGGGCAGTTGCTCCCAAGTGCCAAGACTGGTATTCTGGTGCTCTTGGCTCCAGGTCATAGTAGAGCCTGCCTGAGAGACTCCCGGTCAGTCGGTAGGTAGTTGCTAGGGGCTCCCCACATGCTCGTGATACAGAGTCAAGTAGGGAAACTAAGCTCGCTGGTCAGAAGGAAAGGGAATATTTTAAAGCGGTTTCTTTTTTTTTTTCCTACTGGAGCAGAGCAACTCTGAACGCTAGAGGGAGTTCTGATTTGTTCAGAGTCTTGTTTTCATTCTCAAATTAAGTATTTGAGTATTGAGGAGCAAAAGTCAACCTACTTTAAAGGACACAAAATTCTTTATTGCAGGTTACTAATGAATAAGAAAATTCATGTATTTATTTTTTTGTTGGGAGGATGAGAAGAGGTTTCACTTACTTTTATGATTGTGGAATGGGGCAGAGTATAGATTTTTAGCTTTAAAATACTGATACAGGTGGATATATACGAGAGACCTCTCCTGTCTCCTCAGTTTTAATCAGCCTCAGCCTCCTAACAAACGCATTAATCCCATGGTAGATTTTTTTATATGATGTCTGAAGCAAGTACTGAACTTTTTAATATTTATAGAATTGGAACAGCAATTGGAAGGATTGGGTGTTTGCCAGAAGTTTAGAACTGTTATTTCATCCAGGAAAGAAAGAACAAAGAATGTATTATATACTTTTTTTTTAAATACACTAAGTTGAACCAAATTATGAATTATCCATGTAATAATTCCACAAAATGTACTCAATTGTTTAAGTAAAATTTTATTTAAGTAGCTCCTTGTTATACACATAAAAATATGGAAATTACGCTGGGTTCTGAGAGCATATTTGAAATCCACACTTGCTCTCATTTATTAATGGCCAATAATGAATGTGAAACACAGATTCTCAGTTAAACAATGTATTAGTCCAGCCATATATTTTTTGCTCTCATTACACAACTACAAAATAAACACCTTTATGAAAGAAACTGTATTTAATTTTTTTCAGTTTTCACTAATTTTTACAATAAAATCCCTTATCACTTTCAACTCTTTGCATTAGATTTTAGTCTTAGAACAGAACTTGAGCTATGAATCTTGAGATTTAGATTTTGTTCTGCATAGAGTACATGAATATTACTTCACAAATGCAAATCTGCAAGAAATATCATATTACTTATTTTAATCGAATGGAATCTAATTCCAAGCTCCATTCTTGGCTGATGAAAAATTCTATCTCAATTATTATTGACACCATTCCCCTACCCTAAACCGTGTGAAGATCTGTGGGGTCTTGTATACAAACGTAGGAGGAAAAGATTTGGCAAAAAACCCTGGAGAAGCCATTCTGGTCTCAGGTTTTGGTAAGACATTCATTGTGTTAAGTCTGCATAGCCTTTTGCAATCTGAGGGCTTTAGTTGTTTTTGGTTTTGTTTATTTTTTTCTTCTCCTGAGCTTTCAGAATACTTTAAACCATTGTGCATCTCATGTATAGCCCACACCCCCCTAGACCTGCCACCTTTTCTTAAGGTACAGCAAATAATCATGTCATATGCACCAATCGCTTTCAAGCCCAAGATCTTGCATTGTTTTCCCATCCTTCCTAGTCTTAGGCCCACAGCACTCACTTCTTTCTACTGAAAAACACTCCATCCGTCTGGTTTCCCAAGAGAAACTTCTTGCCCCAGGGGCTCAGACGTTCTGAAAACTAAACCCAGGAAAGGAAATTATCTGCAAACAACTTCAGCTTTCAGCTTAGCAACAGAAATCTTTCCTCAGCAAGGAAGAACAAAGAGTTCTAACTGTTCTCTTAGGATATGGGGTGGAAAAATATTTTAAGGACAAAATACAAATTAACATCTTAATATGTATGATGTGTTTTTTGACATTTGTATCATAAAGATGCATTATTTTCTTAATTAAGAAAGTATAATTTTTTATATAATTTTTTATAATTTTTATAAAAAGTTTTTCAAAGGTAAGGCTAATTATCTACATGATAGTTTTTAAACTATGCAGGATGGTGTTTTAATGGTATAATTTTCCTATTTTTACTAAAAATTATCATTCTTTATCTTATTTTGGAAAAGTCTGAAGTTTTAAACCTTTTTGAGTAACTTCAATTTTGACTTCCAGGTTTCTGAAACAAAAGAAATCAACATTCTAACATCCAGGTATCTGGTAAAGATAGACATTAAATTAGGGTTCTACAAACTGGCTCCTGAGCAAGGGTGATTTTCAAATGATGATATTTAATGACCAGTCTGGCAAGACCATCTATCAGTTACAGCAAACACATGCCATGTTCTTTATGGGTTAAAAACCGCTCACATCCTGGGATGCATCACCAGCATTCTCTAGGTTGACTGGGATGATCACTAGATACTCCATCCAAATTTATATTAAGTAATTGAGTTGAAGATATCATATTTTTCCAATTTACTGCCACTGACAATTCACTCAATACTTGGAGCAATGAAATGCCAACAAGATCCACAAGTCTCCTGATACAGCTGATGACTTTTCAAAGTCTCTAATTTGTGCCATGAACAGGCTTGCTGACACAATTAAGAAGCATCAGCTTGGTAGGGAATTCTTTAATTGTTTGAGCCAGATTGATTCCCCCAGGAAACAACATACCAAACACTTAAAGAAACAGGTACTTTGTGTCTCTTCTGGTTGCTAGGTCACAGGCACCTTTAAGGCCGGTTTCTTTTACATTTGGCTATTATGTCTGTTTTGTACTGTGAGTTTTAAGGGTTTTAACTTAGATAAATGAGAATATTGGCTTCTTTTCTCTAAACCAGCAGTATTCAGTAGAACTTTTGTGTTGATGGAAATTTTTCATATCTGTGCTGTTTAATAAGGGTCACCTACATACGGTGACCCTTCACTAGAATGTGGCCAGTGTGACTGGGGACTGATTTTTGTTTTCATTTCCTTTTAATTGATTTAAATTTAAATTTAAATAGATGCAAACTAAATTTATTTAATTTAAATTTGAATTCAAAGATATAGGTAGCTGCCATATTGGACAACACATCTCTAGACTCATTAAACCTCTCTTAAGCAGATTTTCTATTTATTTATTTATTTATTTATTTATTTATTTATTTATTTTTAGAAGGAAGGGGAGAAATGAGAGAGAGTGGGGGAGAGGAGCAGGGGTGAGAGAGAGAATCTTAATCATGCTCAGTGCAGGGCCCAATGCGGGGCTTAATCCCAGGACCCTGGAATCATGACCTGTAGCTGAAATCTAGGGTCAGACGCTAAACTGACTGAGCCACCCAGGCGCCTTTTAAGCAGATTTTCAATTAACAGGCTATTTTTATATTGAGATCACATGCTGAGAAAGTCTGACGTTCCAAGAAGACATCCAAGATTTATTTTATGATTGAATAAATGCCTTCTGACAAGGATGTGAGTTCAAAGACGGAACAGTACTCCAGTTAACGGTGACCATTAATCATTAAATATCTAAAATCTGTATTGTTTGTCTGCCTGTCATATAGATAAAATCTAGATATGGCCCACCATTTCCTTCTCAAACAAGAGAGATTTAGTGTGGAACTCTTCACAGAATTCCATCAAGTCCAAGACAGAATCAGATAGGAGGAGGCAGCTAAATGATTAAAAACGCAGGAGGGTTTCGGTAGGAACCTTGTTAAGATCTGTGCCCAGCCCAGAATCCGTGAAAAGCAGAGCTGGAGATGATGCCAAAGTGAACACCACTAAGGCCAGGTTTGAGATGTACAGAAAATACTACTACTTGTCACAAAAAGAATACTGATAACAGCAAACTTTTTTTTTTTTTTTTTTTTTTTTTTTTTTTTTTGCGAGAATTACTGCGGCAGGTCCCTGTGCTAAGTAAGTGCTATCAACATGTCAGAAACAGCAGATACAAAATCACTGGGTCACTGAAATAGTAATTAGTAAGAGTTTACTGTGTACTCAGGAAACAGTTCATGAATTGGGAGCTTTAAACTCAAAGGCTGTGAGGAAGCACAGGGGCATGATGTTACAGGATGGCTTACAAAGTGAGAATGAGGCTGCTGTTTCACCTTCACAGTGACTGGCTGTTGATAATGGGGGTTTCCAGATGACAAGGGATTGGTTAAAAGTGATTATCTTAAACCATTTTTAGGAAGATAATTTATGTGTCTTTTATGATTGTCAGAAGCATTCACAAGAAGTGGCCCAAGTTAAGTCCTGCAAGATAAGCTAAATTAGGTTTCACTTATGTGGCTCCAGTGGTTTTGTCTGCTGGGAGAATTTCTGAGTGCAGTCTTGGAATTTCACTATTTTATTTAACAATACCTACCATACGTCATTATCTCTCACCTGACAACTCAACGAAGCAAGTGCTAATAACATCCCCATTTTACGGATTTTGAGTACCTTACTCCATGCTGTGATAGTCAGGAAACAAACTGGATAGACTGGAATAGGGTTAAGGAAGCTGCAGTTACAAAAGAAGCACATGTAAGAAACTAGCAGATGGACACAGAGAGATTTGAAGGTACTGCCTGCTTTTATCAGCTGGTCAATTTGTTCAGAAAAATAGTGGAAGAACCAGCATTGATTTATTAATTTGTAAATTGCACTGAGCTGCTCTAATATGTTAGCTTTTGAAAACTATTTTAAGATTTAATGTCAATTAGATTCATTCTCCTTCTATTTTAATAACTGTGTCCATCAGAAGCAATCACATGTTTTATTGCTCAGATGAGGAATTAAAACAAATAGTATCAAGAGAAAGTCACCATAGCAAGTGCTGATTGGCAGTTGTGTAATCTGCAGTCATGATTATTCTACTGTAGAGGGGCAGGCAGAGGGGGCAGAGGAGAGGATCCCCAGACCACTACCACTACCCCTCCCCACTCTGTACACATGCACGGATTCTGATATACCCTCCCTTGGTCACCTGAGAATCATCAGAGAATTCAGGTGACGAGCACTACCATCCTATTGGAAATCCCAAGAACTTGATTTTCTCCATTCTGCAGCCTATACAAACGTGTGTTTTATAATATCTCCAAACCCCTGGATGTCAAAACACCTGACTTAAGCTATCATTTAAAAAAACAAAAAATGAAAAAAAATGAAAAAAAAATCTTTCTAGATCAGATTCAGATGTCTTGAAAATAAGTTATTTTGGGGGAGAACTCTGTGGGTGGCTTTAAGTTTTTATTTTTGCACTAGGAACACAGCTGTCACTTATAACAAAATTACGGAGAGGAAAGTCCTGCTCTAGTTGTCCATTTAGTCCACAGCCAGGAGGCAGCACTTGCCAGCATATTCCCTGGTGACTCGTCCAATCTAGTTTAAAATGACTACAATGATGAAGCCAAAAGCACCTTCCCTGAGACACTATTAAACAGTCTAAGAGAACTTAATTGCTCCTATAGTCTTAGCAGATTCATCATCTGGTGCAAATAAGTAAGTTTTCAATATTTAATTTAGAAATTTGTTGTTAAAAATGCATACAGTACTTTGATAATCTGGAGTCGACACAAAGAAATCATCAGTGTGGGATACGTAACTGTAGAAATGAAGGAAAGTAGCTGAAGACAAAAAATGCTTTGAAAATGATAAGAGCTATTTCTTTGGCCTACTAGCATCACAGCAAGAATACCGTGGCTGTTTAATATAAGGCTTCATATTTATTTAATATCAGGCTTCATAGACTAGACACAAAGGAGCAGAGCTAGCTGTAGACAAGATTTTTAAGCAGGTGAAAATATCATCCACTGAGCTTCAATAATTTCCTTCCCTTTATCCTTTCTTCTCCACTGGCCCAAAGACTTCTGCCACTACTTTACCACAATCAATCACTCCATAATTTAAAACCTACCCCATAATGGAATAGTCTAGCTATGTATTGCTTTCTTTTGTATAGACCTTTATCCCTGATTCTTCAAATATCAGTTGTCCTTTTTTCCACTCCATCAGATATCTGCTCCCTCTCAGTTGACCCATGAATAATCTTATAAGCAAATTAATGTTTATGAAAAAAACAATTAGCTTCACATATGTATTTTCTGCCATTGGTAAGATAGACATTTATAATTTAACAAGCAGTTTATCATAGAAGTGAGTGGCAGTATAATGCCAAAACTGCAGACTCCCACCAGAAAATACATATTTTTGCAAGATTTCATTTGAAAATAATAGGCTTAAATCCCAGAATGCATACCCATGAAATCAATTTGATAAATTCTGGTTAGGTGACAAGCTGGCCTATTGAAGCCTAATTAACCCATAAAACCTTGCATATCAACACCCTGTGTTCTGTTGTTGCCAAGAGAAATCCTCAATTTCAAAAGAGAACACTTGATTACTGAAGTAAGCAAGTGGGTCATCTCCCCAGCTGAAACACTGCTTTCCAGAAGAGAAGTTCCCTTTCCCAAGTAAAACTTCTTCGTCACCGTCAGGGTTACCATGTTAAAAGGGGCTAGAAGGGATTTTTACTAAAAGGAGAGAAGAAGGATTGGGGCAGAAGGTGGAGAAAGAATACTGTAATTGAGAGAAAAGTGAACCAGTTCCAATAAATATCAACAATAAAAAATGAAGTTTCTGTCTATGCAATGATTAAAAATTTTTTATCATGTTCCTGTGTCCACAGGGGACTTAGAATTCTAAATCGATCTTCATTTAGAATATTCTCTGCATGTCCCAATTTTTAAAAGTTGCCTAGGTGATGTGTGTGTGTGCGTGCATGCGCACCCGTGTGTTTATAAACTAGTTTTATATATACTTCTGCTTTGACTAATAACACGAGCAGACTATTATATTTTGTCACCATCAGATTTATTTGGCTTATTCTGAACACAAACACCCTGAGGAAATTTGAAATTAAATTAAAAACTTTGCTAAGTGATAAAATATACTAAAGTTAAAATTATAGACTTTTAAAATAAATCCACATTTACCTAAGCAAGAATTTCTATTTTTCATAGATATTTGTATTTTTGTCTTTGTTTGCATAATGTAAGTAAGGTAAAATGTAAGTTTTGGTGAACAATATTTGGAATCTGCTTTTAATTGTTTTTTGATTAGATTTGTGCAGTTTTTAAAGAATTTTTTAATGTTTATTTATTTTTTTTTTGAGAGAGAGAGACAATGGTGAGCAGGAGAGGGACTGTGGAGGGAGAGGGAGACACAGAATCTAAAGCAGACTCCAGGCTCCGAGCTGTCAGCACAGAGCCCAACGTGGGGCTCAAACTCACAAACCAGGAGCTTGTGACCGGTATTAAAGTCAGATGCTTAACCGACTGAGCCACCCAGGTGCCCCTGATTTATGCAGTTTTTAAAGACAAGAAATATGTAGAATAAATAGAAAAGGACAGTGGAGTTTCTGAGCAGTTTGCACTGACTCTGCCATGGTTTCAAGTTAGTGCCAATAAAGAGAGTCTTCTTTGGTTAAAGCTTTATAGATTACAGATGCAGTCATTCATTAAGGAAGTCCTCAGTGGCCACATACAAAGACAGCATGGCCCTTGTGGCTATAATAGCCTGGAGATGGGGCCATGGCTCTGAGAGGTATTTGTTTGGTAATAGTTCTGTGGGAGCCCTTCATTTAACAAGGCACAAGTTAACACATATTAAATTAAAATACAAATGATTAATCTTAACTAACTGATTAGTTAATGAACTCATCAACTGAGCAACACATCTAAATATTTAAGTTATTTAACAATTTTAAAGGAGGTACGTAGATGCTGGATATTTAGCTTTTATTATTAAGACAGTAATTTACCTATGTTACTTTGCTATGCCCCGTGCAAACTTATTCAGTGTTTTTATATTATACTTAAATAATTTCATACATTATCTCCTAACACCTCATTAGGTTATTGTGTTAAATTAATAGAGCTTCCTGACTTGCCCATTATCACAAAGTTAGTAGTAATTAATAGAAAACCTGTTTTTTTTTTGAGTTTTAGTAATCTCTGCCACTGTATTCTTTTCTTTTGAATTCTCCCTTTTCTTTTTTACCATTTATTTTATTTTTATTACACCAATTTCTGATTACTAGATGGTACCGTTGTAGGTACCATTCCCCTGACTCTAAAGAACAGAACACTGCTGAGAGACACCCAGCCCCTTGACAATATGTCAGAATGAAGAGATTTTATGTAACAGGGTTTTCTTTGGGCAACCACAGGTAAATGGCCTACTTTCTAGAAGAGCCAGCATACTTAACTCCACATGCCCAGACTTGTAGTGCTTTCACTTTCTTTGCAAGTGTGAAAAATAAAAATGTGAAGCCAAAGCTTCTTTACAAGTGCACATTACAACAATGAGGCAGAGGGAAGTCTGAAATCTGCAATTGGACCTTTCCTGTTCACCCAATGACCGCCAGTAACCAAATATTCTACTGTCATATGCTGTTACCTCAAACACAGAGTAAAACCAGAAAATACACAAGATCATTAGACCACTGAGTCTCTATTTGAAAAATAAACCAAAATGAACCAAATTAATGGAAGACTAAAGAGAATACTTAGGACAGCAATATCAATGCACTACAAATACTAATTTAGCAAATCTTAAAAAGATATCTTCATATCTTTCTTCACTGTGTATAAGTTAGAAAAACTCTATAAAGAAAGTTAAGCAAGGAATGTGAATTCTTATAAATGATCATTTTGAATTGTAGAAATCAGATTCTACAAGTTGGTGTTAACTGCAAACAATGTTACAGGTTCCACAGGCTATGACTGTTTCTGACTTTACGCCAACATTATATTCTAAATTATAATGGCTCTAGCCATTCATTTGCCAGTTTCTTAGGAAGGGGAATCTTTTCTTGGAATTTGATCTCTCCAAATCTTTTTGAGAGTCACTGACTTTCTTACCTATATCTTTAAATCAATCAGTGTCATCCTATTGGAATAGAAACACAAATCTGCATTTTCAGGTCTGACTCTCCAGCAAACATCTATTTGACTGACAGTCACCAACACTGCTATCTCCTTTGTGGTAGGGTAGGAGACTCTCTTCTGTGGATAACACCACCACCAAGCCCTCATTAAAGGTGTTAAGGTAGCTCAGCAATTCTGAAACAAGAAGAAGAAGGTATTTGGCTTTTCTTCTCTTGTTATGCTCAGACATGGGCAACCTGCTGCCAGCTGGCCTGATCCCTACATTATAAACTAGTATAGTCTTGCTATGTAAACACATCAACCATAATAAAACTTTAAATATTCTCTATCTACATTTATTTCCTAGGTGGTATTATTGTGTCCTATGGGTTTGTTTGTTTGTTTGTTTGTTTATTTATTTATTTATTTATTTATTTATTGTATAGCAATAATAATAGCATCTATTTTACAGGATTGTTGTGAGGGTGAAGTTAGCTAATCCATGCAAAAGTCTTGAGAAGATTAGTCTAGTATATGTTTAAAAATGTTGACTGTTAGGGGTTATGTGATAGCTTCCCAATTTATTTATTTATTTGTTTTAAGTTTATTTATTTTGAGAGAGCAAGAGCAGGGAAGGGCTAAAGAGAGTGAGAGAAACAGAATCCCAAGCAAGTTCCACACTGTCAATGAAGAGCCCAATGCAGGACTCAAACTCGCGAACTGTGAGATCATGACCTGAGCCAAAATCAAGAGTCAGATGCTTAACTGACTGAGCTACCCAGGTGCCTGCTTCCCAGTTTTTCACTGCAGCCTCATTCTGCCTTCTGAACTCGAGATGTGAAAATTCAACAGCCCACTCAGCATCTCTTGCATATCCAATAATCCCATCAATCTCCCTGTTTACAAAGAGACTTCTGAGCTTCTTTCCTCACCTATTATTCTACATCTCAATAAATAGCACCTCCATTCTATTCTGATTGCTCAAACCAAAACTTTTAGAGTTTCTGGACTACGTTCTCTCTCTTACTTACCAATTCCATTCTTCCAATATGTCCTATTTGTAAGGGCTTTAAAATTTGTTCAGAATCTGACCACTTCTCCCTTTACCACCTTTACTGCTATCACTGCTCTTCAAACCATCTGAATTATTGTTAGACTCTTCTTACATGTCCCACTGCTTCTGTAGTTATCTACTGTTTACAAAATCAGCCAAGGTAAAGTCTTTTCAAGGTAAATTTGGATATTGGCCTTTTTATCTTCAAAACTAATGACTCCCCTATTATTCAAGATACTTTGTGATGGCATCAAGTTCCACATGCTCTCTCACTGACTCCACCTCCACTTCTTTGACTTCAGCACCTGTCATTTTTCTTACTTCTTTACATGACTATTTACTGCTACTATTGTTTTTGTTGCTATTCTCGTCATTGCTATTATTCATAGCACTTACTATCACCTAACATAGTATAGAGTTTTTGTTAACATAGTCCCTCATTAGGATGTTGAGTCCACAGGAGTAATTTGTTTCGCTGACTGAATAATTCCCAGTGCCTTTAATAGTGTCTGAAACATGTGAGTACTCAATTTTGTTAGATAAATAAATGAATAAAGCGGTCTGTATTGGGATACATTTCAGCTTTACTTGTAGGCTGTTCCCAAAACTAGTATTATTCTTGATAAGAAGAAGCTTTCTTCTTGAATATAACAAGGACCAAGATAAATAATGCTATATTCATATGGCTCTTATTCTTCACCAGGAAAATATCTCCATAGCGCACTGGAAGCAAATACACAAAAATGGTGAGTGTAGCAAATCTTTCTAACCCCTCAGACTTTCATAGTCAGAAGGTTCTGTCTATCTCCATCCAGAAGGTTCTGATATGGAATACTTTGTATATTTTATTGTAGATATATTATTACAAAATAATTTTCTTCAGAAACCAATGTTACCCTGAAAATTTTAAAGCAGGGATGATTTTCCTATGATAATTTTAACCTTCTACTTAAGTAATTCCCTGAGTTATAGGCCAGCCTATGAATGCAGAATTCCCATTTTAAAAATAAGTTTACTGGTATTAAATCCATTTATTATCTTTTCTGTAAACATTACAGACTAAAGGAAGACAAGGTATGTGTACACCAGCAAGGCCCAAGATACAGCAAAATGATTACACAGCTCTACACGTCTTGTGTGCCATTCATACTTCCGTGAATACCTGTATGCCCCACCCCTAACCCATCATTTCTGCTGTCTGACCACAGCGGTCTCTTTGTTTCTCTATCTCAACACAAAGGGTTATCTTTGTTCATTCATATGTATTATCAGTATACTATAAAGTTATAAAAATGTTTTCTGAATAATTGATTATATAAAGTCCAATCAGCTTCTGCCAATGCCACTTCTCTCTGCCTTAAAACATCTGTAATTATGCTCCATCTTCTTATCATATTATGCTGACCTATTTTCTTATTCACAGCAGCTGACAGTTGAAACAACGATCAAAATCTCTTGTCAACTTGGGCAAAATATGAATACTGATATAAATGGAATCCACTGCAAACACAGGGATGTCCAGGATGGCCAGAGTCTCAAACCACTGATGCACTCTTTTTGTGATTAGACATATCCCATAAGGTCATTTAACCAGGCGAGAAACTTTTTCATTTTACCTGGTTTTCTCCATCTCACTGACTTTTGTTTTCTCTTAGCATAATCATAGTGAAAAGAATGGTAAGATAATTAAATTTCAATTGGATACTCTCTCACAAACTCTCTACACCCTTATCTCAAAAGGTGAGAAACTGGTTTTCAGGTATTCGGTGTCCTGTTTTGAATAGATGAAGATGACACCCTGTGGAACTATTCCATCCAGTAAAATATAATAGTACTTAACACTCAATGAATTCATGAAGAGAGGCTAGAAATCAAATCACTGCTCATTGTGTTTTTTTTATTTCTCAGAGGAAATTTTAAAGATTTCCACTTACATCTTTGAAGAAGCTTAGAAGCAAGTTTATAGTTGTGCAAATTAGAATTAAAGTTATCTGGATGAGTTTTATTTCCTATAATGATATTGAATATTCAAACAAGTATGTAAGTCTCAGGTGCCTTTAGTTTCCCAGGAGATAACTTGCAATCTACCTTCTTTCTAATAGGAAATAGGTTTTACTTGATCTCTGAAGGAGCCACTCATTGTCAGAAAAATGAACTTCTGACAATCAGAAGTTGAAACATTGAAAATTAGAAACATTCTATGATGTCAGAAAAATCAACAGAAAATCCTATTCTGAGTATTTGTACAGATCTATCACAACTATTTTGCCTATAATTAAGTCAAAAGTCACTTTCTAAATGCCCTAAATAATTTGACCCTTTCACCATGATAAAGATAAATTAGGAAAACATCTTTTGGGTCCACTTAGAAAGCACCTTCTGCTGAGAACCACACAAACTGGAATTTTTTACTAAGTAGGCATTGATTGGTCCATAGAGATTTTTATTCACTTTCATATAATTAAAATTTTGTATACTCTCTATTCTTAAATTTAATCTGATGCAAACACAAATGTAGTGTGGATATATATATATATGTATATATATTGTAAATTGACATTTTACAATAAGCAGGTGATACAGGGCATCCTATTGCTATCTCCAATTTTGCATGTGAGAAAATTTCTCAGGAAGTCTACATAATTTGCTTAAGTTTACACTAGTTACTCAGACTGGCTTTGAAAACATCCAGTTACAGAGCCCAGTACACACACTACACTATAGCATCTCTCTATGGAATATAGTCCTGAAAAGGCACATATAGATCCAGAATCTCATTTTAAAACTGGAGTCAGTGTAACTGGAAAAATACTTTGATATGAAGACTAGGATCATCATCTCAATAATGTGATTATCTTTTTTTAAAAATATGCTCCAAAAAGTGTTTTAAATGAGAAAATAAGCTGTCAAAACTCTGAGACAAAATATTAATAAGCTTCTAAAATTAAATTTATTCCAAATTATTGAGGGTAGTAAATATATGCATGTATATGCATATATTTTAATTAAACTTTATTCTGAGATAATGTAGACCACATGTTAGATTTCATGTGCTCTTCATCTAGTTTCCCACAATGGTAACATCTTCCAAAACTTCTAAGACACAATCAAAATCACCACAATAACTACTGCTATAAAAAAAGAAAAACAAAACTATCATCTTACAGTTGTGGAGGACAGACATTTGAAATTAGGCTTACTGGGCTGAAATCAAGGTGCCAACAGCCCTAGAGCCTTCTTCACGGGAGTCTCTAGGGGGGAATCTATTTTCTTGACTTTTCCAGCTGCTAGTGGGTTCCTGAATTCCTTGGCTCACCACCTCCTTCCTTTTTGAAAGCCAACAATGTCCTTTGGAATATTTCTGTCTTTACATCATTCAGAAGCATTCTGTTCTGCTTCCCTCTTCCACATTTAAAAGACTCTTATGGTGGCGCCTGGGTGGCTCAGTCGGTTAAGCCACCGGCTTTGGCTCAGGTCATGATCTCACGGTTTGTGAGTTCGAGCCCCGTGTCGGGCTCTGTGCTAACAGCTCAGAGCCTGGAGCCTGCTTCCGATTCTGTCACCCTCTCTCTGCCCCTTCCCTGCTCATGCTCTAGCTCTCTCTCTCAAAAATAATAAACATTTAGAAAAAAATAAATAAAAGACTCTTATGATTGAAAAGCATTTATCATGCAAATAAAAGTGAAAAGAAAGTCCAAGTAGTAATGCTCATATAGAACAAAACTGACTTTAAAACAAAGACTATAACAAGAAACAAAGAAGGCCACTATACAATCAAGTCAATCCAACAAGAAGATATAACAATTGCAAAGATTTATGCACCCAACATGATAGCACCCAAATATATACAACAATTAATAACAAACATAAAGGAATTAATCAATAGTAATGCAATAATACTAGGAAACTTTAACACCCCGCTGATCATCTGAACAGAAGATCAACAAGGAAACAATGGCTTTGAATGCCACACTGGACCAGATGGATTTAACAGATATATTCAGAACATTCCATTCTAAAAGAGCAGAATTTACGTTCTTTTCAAGTGCAAATGAAACGTTCTCCAGAATAGATCACATATTAGGACACAAGACGAGCCTCAATAAATTCAAAAAGACTGAAGTTTATCATATACCTTTTCTGACCACAATGCTATGAAACTAGAAGTCAACCACAAGAAAAAATCTGGAAAAGACCACAAACAGGTAGAGTTTAATAGCATGCTACTAAGCAATGAATGGATCAACCAAGAAGTAAAAGAAGTAAAAAAAGGACATGGAAACAAATAAAAATGTAAACACAATGATTCAAACCATTAGGATACAGCAAAAGCAGTTCTAAGAGGGAAGTTTGTAGCAAGATAGGCCTACCTCAAGAAACAAGAAAAATCTCAAAGAACTTAACCTTATGCCTAAGAGAGCTAGAAAAAGAACAAACAAAACCTAAAATCAGCAGAAGGGGGGAAATAATAAAGGTTAAAACAGAAGTAAAATATATAGAAACTAAAAAACAAACAAACAAAAACAGAGTGCCTGGGTGGCTCAGTCAGTTAAGCAGCTGACTTTAAGTCAAGTCATGATCTCGCACTTTGTGAGCTGAAGTCCTGGGTCAGGCTCTGTGCTGTAGCTTGGAGCCTGGAGCCTGCTACCAATTCTGTGTCTCCCTCTCTCTCTCAAAACAAATAAATATTAAACAAACTTTAAGGAAAAAAAAGAAACAAAAAAAATAAACAGAACACATCAGTAAAATTGGTATCTGTTTTTTTGAGAAAAATAAATAAAATTGATAAACTTCTAGCCAGACTTATGAAAAGAAAAGAGAAAGGACTCAAATAAAATCACGAATGAGAATGGAGGAATAACAGCCAACATAACGTAAAGAATTGTAAGAAAATATTATAAAAAACTAGATGCCAATAATCTTGACAACCTATTAGAAACTGATAAATTCCTAGAAATATACAACATCCCGAAACTAAAACAGAAAGAAATAGTAAATTTGAACAGACCGATTACCAGCAATGAAATTGAAGCAGTAATCAAAAAACTCTCAAGAAACAAAGTCCAGGACCAGATGCTTCACTGTTAAATTCTGCCAAACATTTAAAGAAGACTTAATACCTATTCCTCTCAAACTATTCCAAAAAATAGAAGGGAAAGAAAACATTCCAAAATCAGTCTATGAGGCTGGCATTACCCTGCTACCAAAACCAAATAAAGTTACTGCAAAAAAAAAAAAAAAAAAAGGAACTACAGACCAATATTTCTGATGAACATAGGTGCAAAAATCTCAACAAAATATTAGCAAACCAAATCCAACAATACCTTAAAAAATCATTAACCTAATCAAGTGGAATTAATTCCTGGGATGCAAGTGTGGTCCAATATTTGCAAATCAATCAATATGATACACTGCATCAGCATGAGAAAGGATAAAAACCATATGATCATTTCGATACACACAGAAAAAGCATTTGGCAAAGTAAAATAATCATTCATGATAAAAGCCCTCAACAAAGAAGGTTTAGATGAAACATGCCTCAACATAGTAAAGACCATATATGAAAACCCAAAGTTAACAACATACTTAATAGGGAAAAACTTAGAGCTTTTCCCCTAAGATCAGAAGCAAGACAAAGATGTCTGTTCATCTTTGAACTGAGTACTGGAAGTCCTAGTGATAGTGATCAGAAAACAAAAAGAAATAAAAGGCATCCAAATTGGCAAGGAAGAAGTAAAACTTTCACTATTTGGAGATGATATTATACTCTATATAAAAAACCCTAAAGACTCCACCAAAAAAACTACTAGAACTGATAAATGAATTCAGTAAAGCAGCAGGATATAAAATTAATGTACAAAAATCCATTGCATTTCTATACACTAATAATGAAGCAGCAGAAGCAGAAATTAAGAGAAGAATCACATTTAAAATTGTACCAAAAATAATACAATTCCTAGAAATTAACTTAACCAAAGAGGGAAAGATTTATCTATACTATGATACAGAACACTGAAGAAAGAAACTGAAGACGACAGAAAGGGAAGATATTCTGTGCTCATAGACTGGAAGAACGAATATTATTAAAATGTTCATACCAACCACAGCAATCCACAGACTTAATATAATCACCATGAAATACCAATAGCATTTTCAGAGAACTAGAACAATCCTAAAATTTGTATGGAACTACAAAAGATCCCAAATAGCCACAGCAATCCTGAAAAAGAAAAACAAAACTGGAGCTGTCACATTCCCAGATTTCAAGTTTTACTGCAAAGTTGAGGTAATCAAAATGGTATGGAACTGGCACAAAAGAGACATATAGATCCATGGAACAGAAAGAGAGCCCAGGAATAAATCCACCATT
The DNA here is from genome assembly GCA_030068075.1 of Paguma larvata. Classification (NCBI taxonomy): domain Eukaryota; kingdom Metazoa; phylum Chordata; class Mammalia; order Carnivora; family Viverridae; genus Paguma; species Paguma larvata. The sequence goes on along the minus strand of CM057831.1, from coordinate 40,876,026 downwards.
ATATGCTCAATTAATCTTCAATGAAGGAGGCAAGAATATGCAGTAGGAAATAGCTTCTTCGATGAATGGTGTTGGAAAAACTGGACAGCTATATGCAAAACAGTAAAACTGGACCACTTTCCTACACCATAAAAAAACTGTACTCAAAATAGATTTGGGACCTAAATGTGATCCCTAAAACTATAAAAATGCTGGAAAAGAGCATAGGCAGTAATTTCTCTGACATCAGCCATAGCAACATTTTTCTAGATATGACTCCTGAGGCAAGGGAAAGAAAAGCAAAAATAAACTATTGAGACTATATCAAAATAACAAGCTTATGCACAGCAAAGAAACAATCAACAAAACTGAAAGACAATGTTTTGAATGGGAGAAGATTTGCAAATGACATATCCAATGAAGGGTTAGTACCAAAAAATATATCAAGAACTTATACAACTCACTCACTCCCAAAAAAATCCCATTAAAAATGAGCAGAAGTTGGGGCACCTAGGTGGTTCAGTTGATTTAAACATTTGACTCTTGATTTCAGCTCAGGTTATGATCTCACACTTCATGGGTTTGAGGACCACATTTGGACTTGGCACTGACATAGCAGAGCCTGCTTGGGATTCTCTCTCTCTCTCTGCCCATCCTCTATTTGTGTGCACTCTGTCTCTCCTCTCTCTCTCTCTCTCTCTCAAATAAATAAATAACCATTAAAAATGGGCAGAATAAAGGAACAGACATTTCTCCAAAGAAGACATCCAGATGACCAACAGACACATGAAAAGATGCTCAACATCACTCATCATCAGGGAAATGCATATCAAAACCACTGTGAGATACCATCTCACACCTGTCAGATGGGGTATAATCAGTAACACAAGAAAAAACAATTATTGGTGAGGATGTGGAATAAGGAGAACCTTCCTGCACTGTTGGTAAGAATACAAACTGGGGCAGCCACTTTGGAAAACAGTAGGAAAGTTCCTCAAAAAATTAAAATAGAACTGCTACACACACACACACACACACACACACACACACACACACACACACACTGGAACATTATTCAGCCATATAAAAGAATGAAATCTTGCCATTTATGACAACACGATTCTACAGAGTGTAATGCTAAACAAAGTCAGTCATATAGGATCTTACTGATACGTGGAATGTCCAAAAATAATAGAGCAAAGGCAAAAGACATAGAGATACAAACTAAGAAACAGACTCTTAACCACAGAGAACAAACTGATGGTTAACAGAAGGGAGGTGGGAGGATGGGTGAAATGGGTGAAGGGGATTAAGAGTGCACTTATTTTGATCAGCACTGAGTAATGTATAGAATTGTAGAATCACTATACTGTACACCTGAAACTAATATAACACTGTATGTTAACTACACTCGATTTACAATATTAAAAAGTACATAAAAAATTAGGGGCGCCTGGGTGGCTCAGTCGGTTGAGCGGCCGACTTCAGCTCAGGTCATGATCTCACGGTCTGTGAGTTCAAGCCCCGTGTCGGGTTCTGTGCTGACGGCTCAGAGCCTGGAACCTGCTTCGGATTCTGTATCTCCCTCTGTCTCTGCCCTTCCCCTGCTCATACTCTATCTCTATGTCTCTCAAAAATAAATAAATGTTAAAAAAATTAAAAAAAAATGACCCCTGTGTTATACTGGACAAACCCAGTTAGCATAGGCTAATCTCCACATTTTAAGATGAGTTGATCAGCAACCTTAGTTTCATCCAAAACTTAAAATGTCCTCTATCATGTAGTATAATACACTCACAGGTTCTAGAAAGTAGGGCATGGATATCCAGAGAGGAGAGGCACTATCCTACCTTCTACATCTACTTCTCTATTCTGTCTAAACTCTCTTCATTCATTCTTTTTTCAGTTGAAGTATAATTGACATCCACTATCCTATTGGTCTGCAATTATATATTTTTATGTATTACCAAATGATCCCCATGGTAAGTCTAGTTATCATCTTCTTCCATTTGTAATTCCTGACAAACACTAATTTCTTATCCATTTCTATAATTTGCCATTTCAAGAATGTTACATACATAGTATTATACATCAGGCAACCTTTGTGGTTTTCACTAAGCATAATTCTCTGGATTGTCATCCTAATTGTTTCTTTTTTCGATCGTCCTTTTTTTTTATTACTGAGTAGTATTTCAAAACACAAGTGTACCACAGTTTTTTAATCATTTATTTGCTGAAGGTCATCTAGTTGTTTTCCATTTGGGGCTATTTCAAATAAAGCCTCTATGATATGTTTGTGTGTTAATGATAGGTTTCGTGTGAACATAAGGATTAATTTCTCTGATATAAATGCCTAAGAAAATAATACGGACTTGAATGGTAGATATACGTTTTTTAAAAAATTGTCAAGCTGTTTTTCAGAATTACAATTTCAATAGCAACATATGAATGATACAATTTCTCTGCATCTTTGCCAACATTTGGTTTTGTCATTATTTTTTATTTTAGTCATTTTGTTTGCAGTTATATCACATTGTGGTTTTAATTTGTATTTCCCTAATGGCTTAGGATGTTGAATATTTTTTCATGTGCTTATTTGTTGTATTTTTATCTTTGGTGAAATGTCTCTTCATATCTTTGCCCATTTTCTAATCAGATTTTTTTTCCTGTTGAGATTCAGTAGTTCTTTACATATTCCAGGTATTAGTCTTCTGTTAGATATATAGTTTGCATTTTGTCTTTTCATCATCTTAACAGGGGCTTTCACAGAGAACAAGTTTTTCTTTTTTGATTTTAATGAAGTCCAGTTTATCAATTATTTTCTTTTATGGATCATGCTGTTGGTGTCATCTAGAACTCTTAATCCTGAAAACTTAATTTTTTTCTAAATGTTTATAGCTTCATACTTTACATTAAAAGTACATTAAAAGTTGTTTAAATTTCTCTTTCTTCTATTAAGATTACAAGGAACGAAGGACACTATTACCTTCATCTCTATGTTACCAAATATTACTTGCTTTATTATGAATTTCAGTCTCAAAAAAGATTATGATGCTGTAATATGGGCAGTATTTGTTTTCATCTACTCACACATTTACCAAATAAGGACTAGCTTGATATCATTACCTCCTAAAGGAGCTTACTCCTTCCCTTTTGTATCTGGGGTCAAAGATGATACTATCCAGTACCCTACTGGTCCTCCAATAGCTTTATCTGGGAATCTCCTATTAAACTCCCCATTTGAGGTTCATCCTCCCTTTATCCGTGTCCTCTATTCGCCGCAAGCTGAAACTCCAGGTACCTGGGGTTCTCAAGTTTTCCATGTTGAAAGCCACCTTAAGTGTTGGCTTCTACCTCAGGGTTTCTGCTTTCCCTTTATTTGTGTGTGTAAGCCATACATTTTTGTTAATGAGTAATGTATTGAAAAGTTTATGTAATACATATATATATATACACATATATATGCATATATGTATATGTATAGACATAGAGAGAGGAAGGAAGATATACACATATTTATCTCTATATCTTTCTATAACTATCCATCATCTATCTATCTATTTATCTATCTATCTATCTGTCTGTCTGTCTGTCTTTTTCTTGGGGTTTCAGTGGCTGTATGGTAGAGAGTATAAGAAATGGCAGCATATACGATAATTAGAGCTTGTTTTTAGTTCTTCAATCTAGAGGAATATTTTTAGACAAATGTGAACATTTCAGGTTAATGAAGTTTATGATGGAAAATCTATGTATTATTCTCTACCTCACTCCTGCTCTAGGGCCCATGTTACACTATGATAGGAAAAGCAAAAGAGAAATGCTGTAAGGAAGAATCATCATTTTTCCTTAACATCATTTGACCAGAAACACGTTTATTTTAGTCCATGTTTATTACTGAATATTGATGAGATATTATATTTTGATGTTATATATTAAGCTATACTAAGAGACTATAATAATCAGAAAAAAATTTAAAAAAATTCTAATGTTTCCAGCCCAATTGCAGTCCAGCAGACATAATTATGTTGTGGATTATAGAAAAGTTTAGCTTTTTGACCCTGAAGAAAAGACTAGGTATCTTTTATTAAAACGTATTCAGAAAAGGAAGCTCTATAAATATCTTCTATCTGTTAAATGTACAACTTTTCTCTTATGAAAACACAGAGTCTGTGGCTCACCAAAGGAGATCTATTTTCTATCTCAAAGAATTCTTTCTTTGATTTATCTGAATTCCAAAATGTTTTAGTTTATGTAGGTCACATAGTAGGTTTTAAAGAGTTTAACTTTTGTACTTTACTGAGAAATTCAAAAAGCACATCAAAGCATTTCCTTACCTTTCCTGACTTAAAATACTTTACTTCAATCAGATGTACAGACATGGATATGAGAAGGTAAAAAAGAGAAAGATAATTATTTTCGGTCTAAATATTTTGTAGTTAAAGAGAAACTCTAACAATTGACCTTGCTGGTAATGGCTTAATAAAATATCACAATTGTAAATGCCCCGGTGATCTTTTATTTCCCCCAATGGTCTTTTGTTATCTGCTTTTGACTATAATAAGCATTAAACTCAGGTTCAATGACTTGTATAAAAAATAACCATTTTGCCCCCAAATATATAAAGGCACGGAAAATTAAAGTTAAATAAAAATTGAGGATTCAAAGAACCTTCAAGACATCCAAACTTTAATTAATGTTTTATATGCCTCGTTTTCCTTTTATCTCCTTGAGCTGACATATGTTTGGGCATTTGGGGACCTAACCATGTAGCTAACTAGGTTGGTGGTGAACATATTTCTGAAGCTACGTTTTACAAAGAGCAAAACAAACAAATAACTTTCTTCTCAGTATTGTACAAGGCAAATTATATTAAAGGAATGGTAGCCTGAACCTGCTGATAGCTATTTTTCTCTGGGTTAAACTTCTCTTGATAAATTAAATGAAAAGTTTGGCAATAAAGTAAAAAACAAAAGGTAACCTTTAGGAGTTTTGCAGTTTCAGGTCTTATATTTAAGATTTTAATCCATTTTGAGTTGATTTTTCTGGAGTGTATAAAGTAGGAGGACAATTTTATTCATTCATTTATTTTTTTGCATCTGGATATCCCATTTTCCAGTATCATTTGTTGAACAATCCATTCCCCATTGTGTATTCCTGGTTGTTCAACAGGGATGAAGTTTCAGTTGTGCTAGATGACGGGTTCTGGAGATCTGCTATACAGCATAGTGCCTACAGTTAACAATACGTTATTATGCACTTCAACGCTAAGTCTTACCACAAGCAAAGCAAGATAAAGACCAAAGGATACATGGAAATTTGGGGAGGTGTTGGATATGCCTATTACTTTAATTACAGTGATGGTATCATGAGTGTTTGTATCTGACCAAACTCATCAAATTGTAGGCATTAAATATGTAGTTCTAATATGAAGTTCTTTTTGTATCAGTGATACCTCAAAAAGCTAATTAAGAAAAAACAAATTTACCCTGCTTTTCAGCTAATTGCAAAGAAGATTTTATCTTTGAATGATCCTTTGTTTTCAGATTTAAATAAAATTTTGGACTAATCTAGTAACATTAAATCCATAAATTTATGCAGAAATACCCACCATTATAAAAAACAAAAATCAAGAAAGAAATGCCCTTTTAAGAAAGAAAGGGCAGTCCTTGGCATTTTATATAAAAATAGCCAATAGCCTCTGGGGATTCCCAAAATCAATCTAGTTTGAGAAATACCAACTAAGATTTCTAGGTTTATTTAATGCTAGAATGAGACTTAAAAATAATTTAGTCAAACCCCCAAATGATAAGATATACTAACATAGACTATGTAAAACAATTTGCATATACAAAACAGATATGTTATTCTGAATTCTTGACAGCAAAACAGAGGTGATATTAGTACTTGTATTACACCCCCCATAAAAGACTCCAATTCAGGTCAGTTTTTACTCCATGTCTATTCTTAATACTTGTATAACTGTTGATTTTACAGTCATGAAGAAATTGAAAATATTTTTTTGTTTTGACTCCTATAGTACAGGACCATGAGAGTAAGTCCAAGGGAAGAACAAAAGTCTGACGAGTTTCCTCCATTTGGGCAAGGGTAGACTGATCACAGACAGAAACTAATTTACCCAATTTGCTATTAATATGTTTCCTAAGGAAATTCACATGTTCTCATCAAATGTATTGTTCACAAGATCATGGAGCCATAAGTTGAGGCCTCATGACTTACTCTTTGTGGAAGTAATGCTTCTCCTTAAATGTGTGAGTAAAAAGGATCTTTGAAAAAGTGATTACTTTTGACGTGTGTTCAGTGCTATTCCTTGCTGTAGGGATATAAAAGCAGATAACTCACACATAAATTCCCTAACATTACTGAGTTTATTGTCAGACAATATGCAAAACAAGTAAAATGCATCATATATTAGTAATGATGTGTTGATTAATTAGCTGTAAGAAGTATAGTTCTGATAAAAATTATTTTTTTTTGAATATTGAATGTATATCTCTTATTTTGGTATATAGGACAATGTGTCTGTTTCCAAAAAAGTGGTAAAACATTTAATTAGAGAGAATGTAGCATTTTAAAAGCCAAAAACAAAACATATCACATAAAGTTAAAACTTTGAGACAAGGTACTAGAAATGATATCTGACATTTTAGTCAAAAATGGAATAAATTGCCAAGGGGAGTCTGTATTCTCAATTATTATTACACTCAATAATTACAGCCATGCCTTGCTTCATGGAAAAAGACCAAATGACCTATGCTGCTCTTATATTTACGATATTTCCTGTCTTATTACACATTTCATAAAACCATAGTCTGCACAGAAACGCTTTTGAATTATTAACCTAAAAGGTGAAATTGAAATGTTGGAGGTTAAGAGAAAAGGACAATTGTTTCACTATCTCAGGAAAAAAAAACATGATTATTAAAGTAAAAAGAAATAGAGAGAAAATATAAAATATAATATGACTTATTATATTCTACAAGGACTGGTTATTGGCTTCAGGCCTTTTAGAAAAGAGACAAAATCAGCAATAATACATAGGGTAGAAAACAGAGACTGTCTCCTCTTATTTTTAGTAGAAGAACAATATCATGTAGGGAAGCAAATGAACTTGTTTTGTTGATGCTTTATACTTTCCTCTGGGTGGCAGGTGTTCTGAAGAAAATATAAGGGGCTCATTTGTCTGATACAGATATGGCATTCCAATTCTGGGCTTTTTGCTTTCTATAGGCGGCTAGGAAATGGAAATGTGACATTGAAAGCCTTTGCAAACACTCTCACAACTTCCTAGCACCCACCACTTCCGACTATGGAGTTGGCCTGTCCAGGGCACCAGCTTAATTTGCCATGGCTTCCATTTCCCTCAACATTGGTCCAGACTACTGGAGAGGACTTTCACTTGATTGACACCTCTAACGAGTTTTCACGAATACAGGCATGTATGCTGTCTCTCTCCCCATGCAAAGTATCCAGCATGATGGTATTTACCTATCATATCTAAGTTGAAGAGACTGGGGGAAAGTGATAGATATGCTTAATATTTAACAGATAGATAGGCTACCTATGTTACATAAGAAAACAGATGTTTAACAGGACATTAATTGGAGTGGCTGCATGCGATAATGATTCAGAGACAAGCACTGTTATGGTTAAGTCTTAGTCTATCACTTAGTGGCTATGAATTTTGTTTTGTTCTAAATTCTCTAAGACTCAGTTTTCTCATTTCCAAAATGTGGTAAGAAGTGATATAAAACATGCATGATTTAGGCCTACATATCTAGAATATGTTTAGCATAACTAGACTTCTACCCGAAAAATTAATCGTTGTACTAATTTGCAATTACAGATATCCCAGGGGATGGCGCACGACACCTGTTTGCTGTTCCCACTAAATCATCTCAGAAAGAAATCCAGGAGTTATTTATTCTGATCTCCTTTTTGTCCCCTATTTTTTCATAATCCTTTTTTTCACTCATTACTTCCAACCTCTCCTTGATTCTGCCTCCAGCCTACAGGAGCAACACGGAACTTCATGGTTCTGTGTCTCACTCCTGTGTCTATTCTGTAAACAGGTGTAGAGCTTTCTTAGAAGGCATTTTAGTTCTGTTAGCACCTTCAGGGTAAAATATTTATCAGACAAAAGCAAGAAAACATACCAAACAAAAACTTTTCTTTTGCTAAATTGAACAACTTTCACTGTATTATTTTCTTTGTACTATTATGCCTTCAAAATATCTTTCTCTTTTCTCTGACTTTCCATTGAGTTTATTTCATCAGTACAAATGCAAAAAGAAAGTAGAAATAAGGAGAGAATAAAATCTAGAATTGCAGGAGATATATTAGTTAGTGATCAAAAGTGCAAAGGGCCAGGGCTAGAGTCTTAACACAGAAGTCTGGAACCCAGAGTGAAGAAAACACCATCGGAGAAAAAGCCAGTGGTCGGAAAGTGCTAAGGTGTTCAGGATGATGGAGATAGAATAAATTAGGAAAAGAAAATATATTTTTCCCTGGAAATTTAGAGTGGGTCCTTTGAAGATGAGTGCTACTTCTACTCACTATAGCCTAGGGTTGAATAAAATCTGAAAGATGAAGTTTTCAGGACAAAGGGCTAGGATACCTGAGGGCAACTAGCAGGGAGAATAGCTTCAGATAGTCAAGGCCAGTGTCATTGTAGAAAATCCTACTGTCAGGACCAGAAGAAAACCATTGACCCTTTATGGTACATACTTTATATAGTGAAGACTACTCATAGGCCGGAGTACTTAATTTTGAGAAAGACATGTGCCTACAATTATTTTTAGGGGAGGGTGAACAAATCCATTAACTAGAGTTTTCAATAGGACCAATTTTCACTGTTCCAATCAGGTCTATGATCCTATTGCACATAAACCATAATATATAAATGTCCAAGGGAATGACCTAGATGTCAGAAAGATTTGGGTTTGGGTGCACTTGGCTGGCTCAGTTGATGGAGCATGTAACTCTTGATCTCACAGTTGTGAGTTTGAGTCCCACATTGGCTGTAGAGATTAAAAATAACCTCCCCCCCTCAAAAAAAAAAAAAGATTTGGGTTTGAATCTTTACTAGTTCCTAACTACGTGTCAGTGGACAACCTGTTTTTGCCTCGATTTCCCACTTATGAACTTCTGATGCACAGTTAGGCAATTAATCATATACACTGTATGCAAAATGAACAGGGTGGTGCTTGGGCTGATGTATCTGTATACGACAGCTTTTATTTTAAAACATGATTAATATAATGGGGAGTTTTAGTCAACAGAGCTAATATGATTCGGTTGATGAAAAAGAAATGTGGAAATGTCCTTTCTGTGGAAGATACTAAATTGTAGGTTTTGCCACTCTGTTTTCATTCTCTGTGAAATTGCAAATGGATAACTCTGCTAATGTCTTCACAACTTCTGTACAGTTTTCCAGCCTGATTAAGATGTAAAAGGAGTTTCTAATGGATGATCATGTCACAGCTTGTTCTTGTTTGGACTGCCACAAATTAAAAATCGGGCAGTTATTCTTCTCCAGATCAAGGCTTTCACTTTCAATGTGGTACAACATCTAAGTGTGGACAGAGCACTGTGGAGAAGCTGTTTCCTTCCACTAATCAGCAAAACATTTTCTCTGCAATTAGAGGGCAGTGATTCATATCAGCTGTTCTGCGTATGGTCCTAGTTTTCTCACACTGTGTGTGTGTGTGTGGCGATGGTGGATGGGATTCAAAGAGGTATTCATCATATAACCTGCTTGGATTAGAAAAGAGCCACCACTTGTTTGTCTGATGCATAGAAATGAGCCCAGGGTTAGGGATCAAGAAGGGCATGGGATTAGCACTTTGTCTATGTGGACACAGCCAAGTGACTTAAATTCTAACTCTAATTTCTCTCAACTTTAAAGGTGTATGTGCATGCGTACAGGGAGAGAATAAAGGGAGAATCTTCCCAGCCTATTTGAAAGAATTGTTACTGGTATTCATGAGACATTTACTAAGAAAAATGAATGTAAAATGCATTATGAATGTACAAAGTTATTTCAGTATCATTGCCATACTATACACAAGCCTATTCTCAAGAAGGCATAGGCTTGTTAGTAGTCACTGAAAATCTTCCAGCATGAGTCCAGAACCATGAGGACCCATCACTCCATCATCAAGGGCACGCATTCCTTTTGACATTTAATGCACATGCAGTGCTGGGTAAACACAAATGCTGTATAAGTTATTTGTATTAAATAGCAACTCAAAGATGTCCTCCTTTTGTTACCAGTAAATAACCAAAGGGGATTGGTCAACCTCTGAATTGGAGTTAGATTTGAATATATGTCTGGTGGAGAAGAGCAGCTGCAAGGCAGAAAAAGGGAATGCTTGGAAAAGGGAAGGATTTTTGAGAGAGAAGGGGGTGGCAGGAAAAATGAATATTCCTGGATTCTTATTTTTGCCCCCTTTCGATCATGAAGCTAAATTTGTGTTCATTTAATAAATATTAATTAATCCTCTACTACATTTAAGGCACTCTTCTAGCTCTAGAGATACCACTGTGAATAAGACATGTAAATACTCTGAAAGGAGCCCACACCCTCAATGGGAGACAAATGTCCTGATGAGGGTTAAGAAGGTGGCCCCAGAGGAACACAAAGGAGAGGTTGTGGGGTGATGGGGTAGGCTTCCTAGAAAAAGTGACATGCAGATTGAGATTTGAAAATGAGACAGGAACAAAACTGTTGAAGAGAAGGAAAGGGAATAATATCACTGGATGAAAAGAACATGGCATACAAAGGGAACCAGAAGTGCAGCAGAAATTCCTTTAAGCCTCCCATCACCTAGCGTTATTGCTAACATCCTGCCATTTTTATGCTGATGTCTCACAGCAAGGAAGCCATTATTATAACAAGCCCATCTGCTTCCACTGACTTAACTAAGCAAATGCATAGTTCACAAAAGTCAATTATGGAAGCTTCTAGAGTACCTTTGTACCTCCAAAGGGTAGAAAATGTATGCACTTGGCATTGGCAGATGACGTGCAAAGATGAGAAAATATGTAGTGTGTGAACTGAAAGATGAGGAGAAGAAAGCAGGGATTGTGCCACAGAATGTGATTCATATGCTATGGCAAAGAGTTTGGATTTCATCCTGAAAAATACGGATAAGCTTGTAAGACTTTAAGCCAAAGAATATTATGATCAAAACGGTGTTTTAGAAACATCATTCTGGCTTTGGCTTTATGTTCATATATTTTTGATCTTCTATTAGCAAACCATTTTGAACATTTCCCCTCAATAAACAGTGTGCATGCTGGTATATACACACACACCATTGTACAAATGTATACATCATAAGCCATTTAATGTGTGCCTTAACAAAGAATGAAGTAAAGTTCAACTAAACAGTAATTTTTTAATGTCTCATTAATCCTTTTGGCCTCCTCCTTTTAGGATCCACTATTTCCAGGCACCTTACACACCTGTAGGGAGGTTCTTTCCTAATGAACATGAAAGTTAATTCTTATTTAAAGTCTTTTTTAATGTTGGCTTCTGAGGGTCGCCTGGGTGGCTCAGTCAGTTGAGTGTTCTACTTCAGTTCAGGTCATGATCTCGTGTTTTGTGGGTCCCAGCTCCAAGTTGGGCTCTGTGTTGACAGCTCAGAGCCTGGAGCCTGCTTCAGATACTGTGTCTGCCTGTTTCTCTGTCCTTTCTCCACTCATGATCTGTCTCCCACTCTCTCTCAAATATAAATAAATGTTTAAAAAATTTTAATGTTAGTTTTTGAGACCACTTCTTTTTTTAAAAGTTTATTTATGTATTTTTGACAGCACACAAGTGGGGGAAGGACAGAGAGAGAGGGAGACTCAGAATCGGAAGCAGGCTCCAGCCTCTGAACTGTCAGCAAAGAGCCTGACACAGGGCTGGAACCCACAAACCGTGAGATCTTGACCTTAGCAGAAGTCAGATGCTCAACCAACTGAACCACCCAGATGCCCTGAGACCTATTTCTTTTAGGGATAATGATTAAATTATCAATGATCTATGCCATTGTGTAATATAGCTGATAAAGCACTCATAAGGAGTAAGAAAAGTGCCCATACAGGTTTTTAGCTTGCAGGTGTTTCTGCTTACTTCATTAACACAACACTGCCTCTGGGGAGAGACACTTGAAGCCATCTGTCTATCTTGTGTTGTATTTTTACACGAAACTAGGCAATATAATCTTGTAACCATATAGTGGAACGCATATATATACTGTGTTAGCTGCCACACAGTGAAAGAGAATTAGCATAAAGGCATGGTTTTTCCCACAGCCCTTCTATGTTGTTGAACACCTACCCTCTCTGCAGGGTACTTGTTTAATGTGACAGCCTGAAAAATCAAGTAAAAGGACCAGTGTCATTGTGGACAACAGACAATAGAAAATATAGTATTTTTCTTGTATGTTTGTAAACAATTAAGTCAAGCGACTTATAAATATTCTAAAATATGATGAAAACTAATATTAATTTTCCTCCCATACACTCATGGATCCTCATGGGAGTTAGTCTTGAGGGCATGCATTTATTTCCAGGGACAATGGTAGAGAAAATCAATCAGAATCAGTAAGTCAGAAGCAGGAAGTCCATTCAAGACTGTGTTGGCATAATCCTGGGATGATATGATACCATTTAGGCCTACAGTTTGGCAGTATGGATGGAAAAAATATAGACATATATGGAAGATTTTAAAAATATAGAAACTATTTGGTTTTTTTGTTTGTAGTGGGTGTGGGGAATCTTCAGGAAGAAGTATGAAGGTCAGATGAGGTTCAACCATCAAGGCACTGAAAAGAATCTACTATAATTAGCCTGCGGCAAAATGGTGAAATAGGGGCTGGTCTCAATTAGAAATTTATTCATCTGCCCAACACTTTATATTCTTTTTTCTGTGTAATTCTGTGGCCCCTCCTTTCCAGGCCTTCTCTAGACTCAAGTATCCTAGCACTTCTTCCAGTGAGGCCCACCTTGAACTGCCCTGCCCAAATAAGATATTCTGGGCAAGCAAAAGGCTCTAGCCTCAACACAGAAAACCTGGATAGTTATTAGTATCATGCTATAAGCCCAAGTCTTTGATTAGTGCAAAATACTCATTTTTTTATTGGTGTACTTTAATAGGTCAGGATGTCCATCCCCCTCAGGAAATACATGTTCATTATAACAGATACCATATGAATAAAATGCTCTGACCCAAAATGAGTATCTCTGGGTAAGAAGGTCAGTGCTGTCAGGAGAAAGGTTAGGGAGCAGTAAGGTGTGTGCGTGTCTGTGTGCGTGTGCGTGTGCGTGTGTGTGTGTGAGAGAGAGAGAGATAGAGAGAGAGAGAGAGAGAGAGGGAGAGACAGACAGAGACAGAGAAATATGTGTGACAGCAACAAAATCTGTGTAAGTATTAAAAAGATTTGTAAACTTTTTGGAGGCAAAATTAAAAAGGATCCTGTTGGGGCACTGGTGATGCAACTAGTTGAGTGACTGACTCTTGATTTCAGGTTAGTCATGATCATAGGGTCATGGGATGGACTCCCACATTGAGCTCTGCGCTGGGTGTGGAGCCTGCTTAAGATTCTCTCATCCTCTCTCTCCTCCTGTCCCTCTCCCCTACTTGCACACACACTCTCTCTCAAATAAAAAGGTAAGTAAATAAATAAATAAATAAAAATAATCTATTAGCTTATTCTTAAACTACTTAATTTTTGATATTACAGAATGAATAGTATTGTAAAGTAAAAGCAGATTATCAATGTTACAAAATGGAACATGTCTATTCTATGTAATTTTCCATTCAAAGCAAAAACAGTTAACAAATATTAAAATTTCAAGGTTTCTGGGCAACTTAATCATACCGAGGTTCACGATGCATGAAGCAATAGAATTGCTCAAAATAAAGCTCAGTGACAGGAAAGACAAAGGATCGATGAAAACAAATTAGTGTACCTTGTTGTATTACTTCATTCTGCAATATTTACAGTATAGATATAAGTAAATCAAAGAGTCAAATAATATTTTAGGGTTAAAATTCATTATATTATGTGTATTATCAATCTACAATGAACCTAGAAAGCCTAATCCTTACCACTGAAATGGCAGTAATTTCTAGGGCTGCCTCAACAATAATTTTCAGTTCGATATAGACAAGTCACAGAGTTTTCTATGTTTCTGTAGTTATTATTTTAATTATTTTATTTCACTGCATAACTTTTACAATTCCTTAAACTATAATAATTTTCCATTCTTTTGCTCTCTGGCCAATTTTGAATTTCCTAATTACATTTATTCTTCAAATTATATTACAAATAATAATAATAACTTAAGCCAGTCAAAATCTTAGAACTTGACGACTGTTTTTTATTAGTAGAGCAATTAAAAGTGGTCAGTCTCTAAGAGCTGATATTTCACTTGCTACTAACTTTTCAAAGGGTTTTATTGACATACACACCCCATCTGGAACTTATTCTAGTCTAGATTCCTCCTTGCTATAGCTGTTCATGTGCTTCAATCAAAATTAAAGATCTTACTGTTAATTTTCTCCTGTTCCATTTGCCATGAATATTTTTTATCTGAGTTTAATAGCATGGAATGTTGGGGCATATTTTGGAAGAAACATGTTTCTAAATGGCTTTAGACCAAAATGTTTAATGGCATATTCTTCATGGTCTTCTTTTCTGAGCACTGAGTTCAAAAATAAATCCATGAAAATGTTTTTGCCATTTGAAATACAATGCACTAAAAAAAAAAAAAAACATTTTCCAGAAATCAGAAGATCCAGCTGGGTCAAGTTACTCTCTCCTCACAGTGTCATTTTCACGGGTAAACCTGAGTTAACTTACATAGTAAGTGATAAATAAGGAATTTCACATATTATGTTCCTAACTGATGCTTAATGATACTACAGGGAGGTATTACAGTATTAATAATATAAAAGATCTATTTTCAAATCTGGTTTGAATCAGGAGCTTGTTCCCCCTCCCCCAAAAAACAGTTTAAAAACTCTCAATATCCCTAAAAATGATGATTCCAAAGAAGAAAGTATGTTTAACAGGTGTTGAGTACAAAAAAAAAAAAATACAGATTCCAAAAAAAAGAATGGAGCAGGTTGATAAATGACAATAATGGAACACTTTGGTTAATAAGGCAGAAAGCTACAGCATGTAAACAAGACCTACTATTGCTCAGCAAAATGACTTAGAAACGGGGAGGTTTATAGGACACAGAAATAACAATGGGCCTCCCAGGAAAGAACCCCTTTGTAGCCTTCATGGAACTTATCACTTCAGCACGCTGGTTCAAGTGTCATTACCAAAGAACTGAAAAGTCGAAAGATGAATATACTCCATTTTATCGCAAAAAAAGGCTCTGGTAGATAGGACATAAAATACTATAGTATACAGAATTATTTTCTTATCATTCTCAATTCATCTTTATCTGATGTAGTATTGGGATTTCAAAAAAGGTATCCATGTATTATTGTAGAAAGTCTTTGTAATGAGCGAAATCTAACCAACCATTAGAATCAAGGGTTTTACACTGAGCAAAATCTATTAAAACAACCACCCTCGTCCTAATACCACACCTACCCACTATCACCACAAAGATACCACTAATAGAGCTCTGACTGTCTTACATGTTGCAGGTCAACTTTATTTTTTTACATGAAAACATTTCTAATTTAACCTGTGTTAAACGTCAAATGTAGCTATCGTGTTGCTGCTTTACAACCAGGTGGTACTGTCGGTGTATCTTAAACTTTATTACTAGCAGGAAAATGTCCCATGCTACCTATTTCTCTAACTGTGGAAATGAGTATTTCTGATATTTGGATCATAAGTAGATTCAATTTCAATGAAATGATGAAATCACAAAGCAGCAATGCTGTCCTCGAAGACAAATGCATTTACTTTACATTAAAGTAAAATGGGGGGGAAATAAACCAAAAGCAATTTTATAGAATATCTTTTCATTTACAGTTGATGTGGACATGTTTCTCCACATTGCAATGTTGCCTAGAGCAAATCAAGCACACTGAACTTAAAATACTGAAAAATAGGTAATACTTAGGTGCCCACTCAGTGAATGACACTTCTAACTGGGCATCAAAAGGATAGAGAAACAGGGTATGGAGAGAAGAAAAGATATATTGTAAAGGCTTGGAAATGGTGCTTTACAAAAGGCAAAGAACAGATAAGAGGAAGGTTATAAAAAGAAAAGAGCTAAAGTATCACATGAATGGACATGGGTTGTGTATGAAAATAATGAGAATTGGGGATAGAAAATCTTGGAGGAGTAACTGAAGAACATGTATTGCCTCCATTGTGATTTTAATCTGTACTGTAAGGTTGTATCCTGAGCTAAAGAGATTTGTTTTTGGAAGAGGGAAGATCTAGTGTCCAATCTCAACTGCAGCATTAACTATGTAATTTATTTTCTTTTATGCAAAATGAAGATAATGATTTTTTCTTTTTCTTTATAAATGTAAGTTTTAATTACAGTTAGTTAACATACAGTGTTATATTAGTTTCAGGTTTACATTAGAGTGATTCAACACTTCCATATATCCCCTGTGCTCATCCTGACAAGTGCGCTCCTTAATCCTCATCACCTGTTTCACCTACTGCCCCCCACCCCACCCCCATAACTATCTGTTTGTTCTCTATCATTAAGAGTCTGTGTCTTGGTTTGTGTGTATCTGTCTCTCTCTCTCTCTCTCTCTCTCTTTTTTTTTTGCACTCATTTGTTTTGGTTCTTAAATTCCACATATGAATGAAATCATATGGTATTTATCTTTTTCTGTCCTATTTTGCTTACCATAACATTCTCTAGCTCCATCCAGGTCACTGGAAATGGCAAGATTTCAAGTATTTTATGGCTGAATATTCAGTTTTCCATTGTATTTATACCACTTCTTCTTTTCCATTCATATATTGATGGACATGGGCTGCTTCCATAATTTGGCTTTGTAAATAATGTTGACATAAACATAAGGACACATGTATCCCTTTAAATTAATGTTTTTGTATTCTTTGGGAAAATACCCAGTGGTGAGATTGCTGGATCATATAGTAATTATATTTTTAACTTTCTGAGGAACCTCCATACTGTTTTCCATGGTGGCTGCACCAGTTTGCATTCCCACCAACAGTGCATGGGTTCCTTTTTCACCATATCCTCGCCAACACCTGTTGTTTCTTGATGTTAATTTTTATCTCTCAGACCTGAGGTGAATGTGTAACATCCTAATTTATGTGTCAATATCTATTCAAGAGTATGAAGTGTGGTAGGCTTGCATACTTATCTCCTCCATTTCCCAACTACAAAGGGAGCATCTATAATCTCTCCAGTTTTCTATCTCACTGCTTTATATCATCACAAAATAAGTACCACACCCGAATAAATACCAGAATCCGGGAGGCGTTACATCAGATATATCAGTTCCCAACAGAGGGACTATCGGCATAATGTGCTTCTGATTTGGAAATATGTATAATACGCTGAGTATCCCAACACCTTCTGCTTGTAGTTGGGAAACCAGCAAAAAGTTATGGCAAGGTAAAAGTATTTGTTGAATTAAAGTGAATGTGTTAAATAAAAATGATACAATGCACATTTTATAAAAATTAGTAAGAGAAGCAGTGAATAAAGTTATGTAGGCTGCTCTGAGCCAATTCAACAAAGTTCTTTGAGCATCAGCTATGAATAAAATGCTATAATAGATGATACAAGAATGAATTCTACATTTTAACTCTCAAGGAGCTTAAATCCTGCTAAGGAAAAAAAGCATCACAGGTAGCTAAATGTATTACAAGGTCGAGCCAGATCGCTCAGGAAAATGGGCCACTGTGATAGACTGATTAGTATCCATATCTGTTCAACATGTCAATAGAATTTACCAAATGTCTGCTTTAGTTTTAACTTCCTGAAGAACCTCCACACTGTTTTCCACAGTGGCTGCACCAGTTTGCATTCCCACCAACAGTGCATGGGATTCCTTTTTCCCCATATTCTCGCCAACACCTGTTTCTTGACAGTAATTTTTATCTCTTAGATCTGAGGTGAATGTGTAACATCCTAACTTATGTGTCAATATCTATTCAAGAGTATGAAGTGTGGTAGGGTTACATATTCTTGAACAGCTTTGCTAACTTTACCAAATGCCAGTAATAGTTCAAGGGCATGCCTCTTTTATCATCAGGGCCAAGATTAGGGCTGCTTCTTGGGCCCTAGAGCTACAGAGCTTCTTTTTTGGCTGTGCTGGACATCTCTTTCTTTTTAAAAATGTTTACTCATTTATTTTGAGTGAGAGAGAGAGAGAGAGAGAGCGAGCATGAGCAGGTGAGGGACAGAGAGAGATAGAGAGAGATGGAGAGAGATGGAGAGAGAGAATCCCTAGTAGGCTCTGTGCTGACAGCACAGCTCCAATGTAGGGCTTCATGTCATGAAACATGAGATCATGACCTGAGGCAAAAATCAAGAGTTGATGCTTAACCGACTTAACCACCCAGACACCCCTGTACTGGTCTTTTCTTAAGTGACATAAGGCAAGGCTTTTACCTGGGTCTATTTAGATTTTTCTTTCGTGTCATTTTTGCAGGCTATCACTTAATATTTCGAAAGAAAATACAAAGAGAAGTGACAGATTAAATCTACTCTGAAAGAGCCAATCAATTCTAACTAATTTGAAATCATGTGCTGTTAATTGAGCTTCCTCACATATCGTAAAATAAGATGGGAAAAAAATAAATGACCAATTGAAGCCAGAGGGACTATGTTAAGACCACATAGTTGAAAACACTTACATCCCCTCTCTCTCAAATAACAAGTTAATAATGAGCATTTTTGGTATTTTAAGCATTTTGGTGTTAAAGAGCCTCTGAGAGTGCCTAGCAGCCCTGGCCACTGCTCATCTGTGACAGAACGATGACAGAGTAAAGGAAGGGGATTCTTATTCAGTGCTTACTGTTTTCTGGGCAGTTTTATATATATGATGGCATTTAACTCTCATGACAACTATGTGAATTAAGCATCATTACCAATATTTTTAATAATACATTGTAGGCAAAGAGAGGTTATGCAACACGATGAGGACCACTTCGTTAGCTGCATACAGTCAGGTTTCCCATCCCTCTCACTCACTACCTCAATGTTTCCAAAATTTGCCTAACTAAAAAAAACCAAACAAATGAAAAACACCAAAGAAAAACCATCTCTTGAATACAACTTAAAATTTTCGGGCCTCTCTTTTAGAAATTCTGGCTTGATATTTCTGGATTGAGGCCAGGAATCTGGCCAGGATTTAACAAAGTGTATCCTCAGTCTTTTTCACCAGGCAAGCTTTGGAAATACTGTGCCATCTCATGATGTGGAGGTGGCTCTAGAAATCCTTTTCCATAAATGTTTCTTGCTCCATGGCCCCCTAGTCTCCACCCCTTTTCGGGGTATTCCCTTTGGACTCACCTCATGTTAAAACCTACTCCCTGGGCAATAGTTTTATATTAGTCATTGACACCTAAGTATGAATTTAATTTATAATGTTTTCTCTCCTGGGAGTTTGCATTTTTAGCCTTAGCTCAGGATGTGGGAGGAAAGGCTTTGCCTTATGGTTAGAGAATGAAACACTCAGAAAACTGTCAGGTGAGGAATGTGGGAGGAATGAAAAAGGAGCTATTTTAGTGCCCTTGAAATCACAGCCGACGAAAGGCAACCTTCTCGCCCTATGTTTAAAAGTGTTCTGAGTTAAATTGAGGATGTGAAGCATGATTATGGGAATATAACATTTTTTGTAGGAAATCAGGTGTTCACTTGGAATTTATGCTTTCAAATGATTGTGACTCAAAGGGTAATTGGAAAGAGGAAAGTCAGGATGCTGACAGGAGAAAGCACAGAGATCTCTCCACAAACAGGCTGCTTCCGCCTTTGCTGCCAGACTCACACGTACTTCTGCTACAGTGCAGAACCCACCAGTTAAAATGATAAATGGGTCTTTTGGTTTATGGTGAAGCATTTAATCAGCTCAAGAGTTTTCATTTGCCAGCACAGTAAGGGACACTCACCCTCGCGTTTTACAAATCAATACATTGTTCATCTTTCCCTTCACCCTGCAGGGTAAGGCTAGATATACTTAACAAAGCAAAACACTGATGGGATAAAATATGCTTTGATATAGCATGCAAATACTGTAGAAAGAAGCCAAAATAATATAGAAAGCAGGAAAGTTCACGTTCAGGCCTAGCAATAAACCTTAAGTGCCACATCAGACCACAAAGACAGATATTTTGTTACTGCAGATGCCACGATTCATGTTGAAGTAACTTCTGTTTGGTGGCTCTGTTTGTCTTGTTATAGTATACTATCGGTGATACATAGAAAATGCAAAGCTGTAACACGAAGCAAGAAGTACACTGAAAAATACAGTTATACGTTGTTGATGTATGTTGTTGATGTTAATACTGTAACCACAGATCATGCGATTAATTATTTCTCAGGATAATAATATGGATGACACGTAAATAGGTACAATTTTTGTTTAATAGAACAAAAGTTACTTGGAGGTTGTTTGCGTAACTTCTGCAGTGATTCTGTCTGTGATAATCCTGATCTCACATACCAACTCAGTATCCTAGAGATAATTAATTAACCTTTGTGTATCTTATTTCCCACTTCTGTAAAATGAGAACTAAAAGGGACATGTTTCATAGTTATGTGAGATGTGGAGAATATAGTTACGTAGTTGGGGTCCCAAGAGAAGTATATATGGAACACTCGAATTAGGATAACTGAAGAAGAGATTGTTACCAAAAAGACTGATAACCAAGATGTGGGTGGAGTTTTGGAGGAACCACAAAGAAGAGTGCAGGAACTGAGCAAATCACCACCCTAAGACCCAAAGAGACAAGGAGAAGGGATTTCTGGAACATGAAAAAGAAGTAATGTTGTCTAGAGAGGAGCCGTGGCCTTTGTCAAGCAGCACTAAGAAGTAGTTTTAGAAAGGACGCTGATGGCTATTGAGTACTCGTGTTCAGAAAGAGAAGATCCCCTATGGTTGTTTAGGGCAATCGTTGTCATTCAAGCTTTGCGGTTCCAGGATCCTTTTGCGCTCTTTAAAATTACTGAGAATGACAAAGAACTTCATCTATGCGAGGTTATTTCTCCTGATATTCACTATTCTGGAAAATAAAACAATTTTTAAAAATGTGTGTTAAAGATAATAATAATCTCAGGGATTTGCACACTTTTTCTATAAAGGGACATGTAATAAATACTTTCAGCTCTGTGAACCATAAAGTCCTTCTTGCATCTCAATTCTACTGTTGTCTACTGCTGCTCTCAGTTCTAGTCAATTTTGCTGTTATAGTGTAAAAACAGCTATAAATAACATGTAAACTAATGAATGTGAGTCTAATTCAAAGAAGATTTTATTCTGAAAAACAGCAGGCAGGCTAGATATGGGATTGGGTTGGATTTTCCCCACGATCTTGAGTCTGGCAACTCCTGATTAAGCCATTAACACAAACCTATTAACCAGTTAAATTTGTTAATGTAAATGGCACATTTTGTTATGATAAGTATTTTCCATATTTCCATATGAAGAGGCATTCTCATTCATGTTAATCTCTAATGTCTAGTTTAAAAAGAGAGCTAATTCTCATATATATCTGCTTCTGCATTAATTTTAATTCAATGTTATTTTGGTTGAAATATACAAAGAATATTCACCGTTATCCAGATATATAGTTTGAAATATGAGGAACATATTGATAACCTTTTCAAGTAACTGTGGATATGCTTATTTGATACTATGCCAAAACTCATCTATCTGGTGGTTGTTTTTAATGAATAGTTGCAATGTGGAAACTAATACACATTTAATACATTTTTACATTAAATCCTCTGCTTTTTATTTCATGTTATTTTGTAACACTGTGTATTGGTCATTTAAAAATATTGATTTATAGAGTGACTCAGAGCTCCAAATACTGTCATTTACCATACAATATTTTAAAAATCACATTTAGGGGCGCCTGGGTGGCTCAGTCGGTTGAGCGTCTGACTTTGGCTCAGGTCATGATCTCGCGGTCTGTGAGTTCGAGCCCCGCGTCGGGCTCTGTGCTGACAGCTCAGAGCCTGGAGCCTGCTTCACATTCTGTGTCTCCCTCTCTCTCTGCCCCTCCCCTGCTCGCGCTGTCTCTCTGTCTCAAAAATAAATAAACCTTAAAAAAAATTAAAAATAAATAAATAAATAAAAATCACATTTATTGATATAACCATACATCTCATCAGTAAAGTCTTTAACTATTGAGAAGGTGCCACTTTCTCACAGTAGCAGATATAGCTTTTTGAGTATTTTTGCTGGTAACTAATTTTACCACTAATAACAAATACTATCCATAATTTTCTTTAAGTGGCCATCTTTGTTCATTTTCAAGGCAATCTCGGTCAAAAACCTAAGTTTGAATAACCACAGTTTATAAGTCAGATCTTTTCAAGTAAAAATGTTGTTCTAGGAAAAAAGCACTCATTTCAGCTTGAATGAATCATCATACACTTGCCCAACTGCTTTTCCTCAAGACCATCATCAAATTTTGGTATATAACAAAAGTGTTTTATGTGTACTTTCTATTTCATCACATGGAATATTTTAAAAAATATGTATGTATTTAAAGATAGAAATTTACCATATAGTTGTGGGTTCACTTCTGGGGGTTCTATTCTGTTCCATTATCTATGTGTCTATTTTTGTGGCAGTACCATACTATTTCGATCACTACAGCTTTGTAATAGAATGTTCAGTCTGGAATTGTGAGACCTCCAGGTTTGCTCTTCTTTTTTAAGGTTGCTTTTGGAGTCTTTTGTGGTTCCATACAAATTTTAGGATCATATGTTTTAGTTCTGTGAAAAGCACTGTTGGTATTTGACAGATTGCATTAAATATGTAGATTGCTTTGGGTAGTATAGACACTTAACAATATTTATTCTTCCAACCCAAGAGCATGAAATGTCTTTCCATGTGTCTTGAATTTTTTTCACCAGTGTTTTTATAGTTTTCAGAATACAATCTTTCACCTGTTTGGTATCTTATTGTGTTTGATGCAATTGTAAATGGGATTGATTCTTTAATTTGTCTTTGTGCTGTTTCATTATTGGTGTAAAGAAATGCAACAGATTTCTTTAAGTTGATTTTGTATCCTGCAACTTTACTAAATTTGATTATCAATTCTAGTAACTTTTTGGTAAATTCTTCTGGGTTTTCTAGATTTATAATAATATCATATCACCTGCAAAGAGTGAAAGTTTGACTTCTTCCTTGCTGATTTGGATCCCTTTTATGTCTTTTTGTTGTCCAACTACTGTGGTTAGGGCTTGCAGTACTATATTAAGTAACAGTGTGAAAGTGGAAATTCCTATCTTGTTCCTGATGATAGGGGAAAAGCTCTCAGTTTATCCGCATTGAGGATGATATTACCTGTGGATTTTTTATAGATGTCCTTTATTATGTTGAGGTATATTCTCTCTAAATCTACTTTGTTGAGGTTTTTTGTTCTTTTTATCATGAATGGGTATTGTACTTTGTCAAATGCTTTTTCTGTCTCTATTGAGAGGATCATATGGTTCTTATCCTTTTATTTTAGAAATTTTATTTTTTTAATTGTATTTATTTATTTTGAGAGAGACAAAGAGAGAGAAAGAAAACAAAACAAAACAAGTAGGTCAGGAGCAGAGATGGAAAGAGAGAATCCCAAGTAGACTTTGTGCTGTCAGTACTGAGCCCAATGTGGGGCTAGAACTCACAAACCATGATGAGATCATGACCCAAGCTTAAACCAAGAGTCAGATACTTAACAGGCTGAGCCACCCAGGTGCCCTTCTTATCTTTTATTAATCTGGTATATCATATTGGGAAAACTGGATGGCAATGTGCAAAAAAATTAAACTGGACCACTTTCTGACACCATACACAAAAATAAAGTCACAATGGATGAAAGACCTAAGTGAAACCTGAAACCATAAAAAATCCTAAGGAAGAACACAGGCAGTAACTTCTTTGACATAGGCTATGGCAACTTCTTTCTAGATATGTCTCCTAAGCCAAGGGAAATAAAAGCAAAAATAAACTATTGGGACTTCATCAAAATAAAAAGTTCTGCACAGCGAAGGAAACAGTTAACAAAACTAATAGGCAACCTATAGGATGAGAGAAGATATTTACAAATGACATATCAGATAAAGGGATGATATCCAAAATATATCAATAACTTATAAAACTCAACACCAAAAGATAATAAAATTAAAAAATGGGCAGAACACATGAATAGACATTTTCCCAAAGAAGACGCATAGTTGGTCAATAGACACATGAAAAGATGTTCAATGTCACTCATCATCCAGGAAATACAAATCAAAACTAAAAAGAGATATCATCTCACACCTGTCAGAATGGCTAAAATCAACAACACAGGAAACAACAAGTGTTGGTGAGGATGTGGAGAAAGGGTAATCCTCTTACAATATTCCGGGGAATGCAAACTGATGCAGCCACTCTGGAAAATAGTATGGAGAATCCTTAAAATGTTAAAAACAGAACTACCCTATGATCTAGCAATTACACTACTAAGTATTTATCCAAAGAATACAAAAAACCTAATTTGAAGGGGCACATGCACCACTATGTTTATTGCAGCATTATCTACATTAGTAAATTATGGAAACAGCCCAAGCATCTATTGACTGATGAATGGATGAAGAAGATGTAGTATATATATATGATGGAATATTTTTCAGTCATTAAAAAGAAATCTTGCCATTTGCAAAACGTGGATGGAGCCTATACACGTGGATGGAGAGAGTATAATACTAAGTAAACAAAATCGGTCAGAAAAAGAAAAATAGCTTATATTTCACTGATTTGTGGAATTTAAGAAACAAAAATAAGCAAAGGGGGAAAAAAACAAAGGGGAAAACCAAGAAACAGAGTCTTAACTATAGAGAAAAAACTGATGCTTACCAGAAGGGAGGTGGGTGGGGGTAAGGGTGACATAGGTAACAGGATTAAGGAGTACACTTAATGTGATGGGCACTGGGTTTTGTATGAAATTGCTTAATCTCTATATTGTTCACCTGAAACTACTATAACACTGTATGTTAACGAATATAAATTTAAATAAAAAAATTTAAAAAGTAGACACTTTGGAGTCAGCCATATATATGTATGAATCCAAGACCCAGTATTTATAAATTTATATGCTATGAAGCATATTAATAATTTATATGTACTTCTGTTTTCTTATTTGTTGACAAGAAAATAATACCTAACCCACACAGCAGATTTAAGAACCCTATGATGGTAGAGATAAGTTACCAGCCCAAGCTTGCCATTTAGCAAGCAGCACGCCTACTGTTAGGTTTAGGTTCACTGAGTGATTGTGGAGAATGATGACCTGTATGTGGGAAGCCAGGAAGACCTAAGACTGACACGGTCTGCTTTGTCACTCCCAGGCAGGGCTTTGCAGGATGTCTCCTCATCATGAGTGAAGTCAGAATCCGAACCTGAGATCCTGACTTCCAAAAGTGGCTCTGTCACTTGCCACTTGTGTGGCCTTTGGAAATTCACTTATCGGAGCCTCAGTTTACTCATCTTTAAAACAGGTTTAACAATAAATCTGACATAAAGAGCTGCTTTGAGGATTAAATGAATTAATGTATGTAAAATACTTAGAACAGCAGCTGGCACACAAGAAATGTAGGAAAACGTTAAACTTAGGAGAAAGAAAGAGTATTTGGGAAATGATAGGATAGAAGCCTTGGTTAAGAGAAAATACAAGTTGAGTGTGAAATAGAAACGGAATGGACAGGGATGAAGTATAAGAGGAGATAAGGCAGAAAGGAAGTGTGATCAATGAATATAAAAATTAAAAAAAAGAGAGAAACAGAAGTATGAAGGTTCATTGTAAGACTGGCTCAAACAAATATTTTAATTATATAATCTGAGGCCAGATTGGGTGCAAGTCATTGGAACCCAAATAATAAAACAGAATTCATTGCTCTAAAAATTATGTTAAAAAATCAAACATTTTTGTCTTGTTTTCCCATACATCTTGTTCTAGTTCAATCATGTTAACAGATTTTTTTTTTGGAGAAAAAATGGTTTTATACTCTTACTGGCCCCTGTGATTAAAATGCTAAATTACAATTTGAAAAATAACCAGAAATTTAAAACTTCATTAATTTTTATTCCTTCACAAAAACATGGTGATAAATATAATAATACTAGTAAGGATAGGGGCACTGCCTTGATTTTGCTAAGGCATAGACAGTTTTACTCACCATTGTTTTCATACTATCAGTGCAAATGTCTACACAGTGCAAAGGCAAATAATACTTTAGTACTCTTACGAAAGTACTTTTGGCCTCACAAACCCATTAAAGGGTATCTCCCTGTTCTTTATAAAGCATCTTCCTGCATTTAAAAAAATGAGAAAAAATAATATTCCAGAAAAAGGGAAAAATTAATTTGGCATGAAAACTCAAATAACTTGCTTGTGACAGAATCAAGACGAAAACCTCTATCTCTTAACTGTAACTGAGGAGTCTATCTGGAGCACTCTGCTATGTCTTACTTAGAACTTCTTATTTACCTGGGAACACAGTTGTGAGAATCAAAAAAGAGGAGGAAACTTTGAGGCTTTAATAATTTTTAAGACTCTAATAATTAATATATTCCCCAATAGCTCTATTCACTGCTTTATTCTTTTCTGGAACATGAGTTTACCACTCTGGAAACAGACATGCAACTCTAGAGGCATGGCTACAGAAGCATAAAGCAGTAAAACAAGTTAGTTAATCCAGAAAGTCAGGTGGTTTGATGTCAGTTTACTAAGACTCATAGTTAATTTATAATTTTACTTACCAATCACTTATTTTATTGTAATTAAACACTGCTCTTCCACCAACCAAATGTAATAATAATTTTACAAGATATGCTTGTACTTTTCAAAATTGTTCTTGAAGTGCTTACTATATTTCGGAGTTAAAGAAAAATGTTTCTGTGACGTGACTAAGATCAAACATGGAAGACATTATGTCAATTAAAGCAAGCCATGTTATGCTTAGATTCATGCAGGAATTAATATGAAAGTAAATATTCCCCATTTCAAAGTTTAAACTTAACTAACACCATTATTTTTATATCATAACAGCTCATTTCACCAAGAAATAGAATTAAGAGCCATAGATTTTAACCTCTACTTAATGAAAACTAATCTTTGTCTTCCTACATTTTCTATAACTTTAAATATTAATATAAATCATTAATATTTTCATGAACCACATAATTAACCTTAATTTTTTATTTTTTTAAATATTTATTTATTTTTGAAGGAGAGAGAGACGTAGCACGAGGAGGGGAGAGAGGGAGGGAGAGAGAGAGAGAGAGAGAGAGAGAGAGAGAGAGAGAGAGAGGGAGAGAGGGAGGGAGGGAGAATCTGAAGCAGACTCCAGGCTCTGAGCTGTCAGCACAGAGCCTTACATGGGGCTAGAACTCATGAGCGTGAGATCATGACCTGAACTGAAGTTGGATGCCACCCTGGCACTCCTCAATTCACCTTCATTTTTAAATATTAATTTTAAGCTAAACTTATTTATCACTAAAATTATTTATATATTGGGACTCCAGCCCAGTAGTAGTGGAGTTGCTGAGGTCTTGTCTGTGATCTTGAGTGACTGGATTGACTGTGATAATGTTGTTGATCCCACAATGTGAGTTCATAATAGTGATTTTCCTCCTATACTTGATACTTGTGAAGGTTTCTATCTGCTCAAACACAATGGGAATTCACAGTATCCCCTCTAACATTGGACATGACCTTATCTTTTGTCAGGCATTAGACTCAGTTTTGGTTTTCCACTAGCTCCATCTTGCCCAATTATGATTTATTAAAGGAAGTGGAAATGGTGAATCCTGGGTTAACATTTTAACACTCAATGTTATTTAAGCTGGCGTATTGTCACCAAAATAATTTTATTAGTACACAGAAACCTCCACATCAATCTTTCCGGAATCATTGCCCAGCAGTATACACTGAAGTGGTTAATCTCAGTAACTAGGAGCAGGAATAGCTAGAATGCAATTATAAGCCTTGTGTGAACTTGGTAGCCCTATAATTACAAGCCTGGGAAGTAAAATTCTGCATTCAAGTATAATTTCTAACTTTTGTTTAGAGCCAATAATTTCATGCCAATGCTCAAATAATGGTCAAAGGCAATGGTTTCCAAAGATGATAGTTAAATTATATTCACAGTCAAAGATTTGGAAACCAGGAAGTTTCTGATTGTGAGTGGTTACTTTCATGTGTTAACCTTACTGGATCATGGGGTACCCTGATATTTGGTTAAATTTTATTCTGAATATAAGAGTGTTTTTAGATCATATTAAGACTTTAGTTGATAGGCTGAGTAAAACATATTGTCCTGTCTGAATTAGGTGGCCCTCTTTCAATCAACTGAAGGCCTGAATAGAACAAAAAAGCCTGAGTAACAAGGAACTATACACCTATATCTATATCTATATATCTATATCTACCTATATCTATCTATCTGAGAGAGAGAGAAATATTGAGTACCAGGTATAGTGTTCTTATATACCTCAAAATTTTAGTTATTTTGAATTTATTGATGGGACGTGTTACTTTTATTTATGTTCCCAGCACAATTAGTAATAATTTTTCCTTTATTTGAATTAAATTACTATAACTCTTGGAATTAATATGTGGTCATTTGGTTACACCTAGGAGTAATCTAAAATTCATTTATATAGGTCAAGAAAATAATTATTGCTGGCTCCCAAATTAGGCATCACAGTCTGATGGCTAAAATTTGATGCTGCTGAGACTGGATACATATATATACATATGAATATATATATGGATATCTATGAATGGATATATATATATATATATATATACACACATATATATCACATCTCAGATATAGTCTGATGACTTGGAGTTCTTTACAATATAAACAGAAGTTTTAGTTATATTGCCTGTGATAGATCTTAGGAATTCATTCAGTAAAAGAAGCCAGTAGTGGAGCCCAGGCATTGGAATAAGGAGAATAAATATAAATTTAAATTCTTCGAGTCATGTATAATTTGATTGCATTTCAGTCCAATTTAGTGAAAGTACAATTTTACTTTCTAAACTCTTTATTATATTTTCTTATGAAACGCTTTGGTATTTTGAAAGTAAAATTGATCTATTTTTCAGTGATACTGCATCACTATTACTTTAACCTTCAGTTTTCTAAATATAAAATATACCATCTTAAATATTCTAACATAAGGACATAAAAACCACACACAAATCCACCATTACAAACAGTTTTTGCTGTCATTTGAGTGCTGTCTTCTACATATTCCTCTCAGACAGTTTCTTTACATAGTGGTAATACAGCAGGTTATGTTATCTGTTCCCAGATTTCCTTGATTACGATATCATAAACACAAGCCATGTGCTGGTGATACACAAGCTTACTAACCATCAGTTTTAATTGGTCTATAACATTCTACTGAGTAGATACACCATAATTTTAAAATTTAATTTTACATTTGCAAGTAGAGATTGGCCTCTTTGAAAAAGATTTTGTACTAAATGGAAACGGAAAGAGGAACATAAAAGTTATGAAAAAGTCAGAATATTAATTTGTTTTATCTGATTTCTTAGGCATAAGATATATGACAAAACAAGTGAGATATAAATAAGTGCCCAACACTGGTCACATGACAAATTCTCTTTGTGTGAAACATAGCTGTATGGATTTGATGGCAGTCAGTTCTTTTTTGTGAATTCAATTAGACCCAGAATAAACTAAAAAATAATGAGGGCCATATATCTGTTTATTTGACAAATATGTACTGAGTACCAACTAAATTTAAAATAAAAATATTGAGCTATCTGCCACTAAGCACATCTCCCAGGGGGGAAATGAAGGAGAATCAACTGATCTTGCCCTGAGAGCTAGATATGCAAGAATAACACATCCACGTCCCACACACCCACGTTCACTCAAATGGAACCTCTAGTAATTAAAGATGAAATAATTAGTACACTATGTATGACCCAGATCATAATGTTGGCTTTCCGAAGAAAAAATTCCCAAGCTGCACGTGGCATTCAGCAAATGTGAGGAGTTACAGAAATGATATTTTATACTTGGTCTTTGAGGTTTTGCAAAATCTGGACATGGGGAGATAGAAGATTGAGGGGGCACCTGATTTTAGAAAAAAAAGATTAAATACAGAAAGGAAGAAAATCTCAGGAGACACAGGTTGGTCAGTTCACAGAAGTTAAAAAAAGAAAAAAAAAAGCAGTGTGCTTTACTAGTATGAAAAATAATGGTGATTCTAAGAAGTTCTTGGACGAAGAAAAAGAAGGAATGAATGAATACATGCATGGATGAATGAAGAAAAATATAAGCTGGCAGAAAATAAAATAGGGATGTTCAGGATTCATGAGAAAGCAAGATAAGACGTGAGAGAGGTGATATCTCAAATGCAATGGGCACTGAGAGTCAATCCTCAGTTCCTTCATCAGCTTGTAAACTTCAGCAGAAGAAATTACAGGTCTCTTTCAATGCTTATCTTCTGCTTACTCGAGTGTCTGGCGCATAGTAAAAGCTTAGTATATTGAATGAGGATAAGACTCAGTAGACAATTTACCAAAACATTTCAGGTATCTACCAACTGGAAGAAGAAAAAACAGAAAAATATAATGAAAGGACACAAAGTGCAGGAAAAGAGAATTAGGACAAAACAGTTTTATGTGATACTTTTAGGAAAAGAGAGGTAGAACATTGTGTGAAGTCGTTCAGAAAGAGACCAAAGTTATAACCCTTATATTTATCTAGAAGGTTGTTTTTAGTTATGTATACAGCTACATGGTTTCCACAGGAAGACAATGGCCAGGAGAATTAATAAGATCAATAGGTATCAGCGATATTTTATAAGTAAACAATCTCATATGAAAAAATATGATGCAAATAATGTAAACATATTTATTTTACCATCATGGCATTACAGATTAGAATTAGCAGACTGAGTGAAGATGCTTGTAGATTATGGGCAGGGGAAGGAGCTGACTTTAGATTTTGGGTTATGATGCTGGTGGCAGGGTGTTTTATACGATTTCAAGATTCCTTTGCAGGAAGGACACAACACAATAGTACTTAGATAGAAGAAAGGCAGAACTCTGTTACTCACGGCTCCAAAAGAGAGAGCTACCACCCTGGAGCACACCCACAGGGGCTTCTACCCAGAGGCAGGACAGCAGCAAACAGGAACTGCATGGTGTGCCAGGTCGGGTGGGGTTAGCTAGGTTTCTCAGGATCCTCCTGGACTGGCTACTTTGCATAATTTCTCTGGTTCCTATGCATGGGGTTGTCACTAGTTGTCTGGTACCTGGTCTTAGGAAGATCAAGGCTGGTACATGGTGGCTTAGAGTGTCAGAGGGAAGTTGCTGGAATACAGACTTCATCAGCTGATCAGGAAGAGCCCTGACTAGCTCCTAACCAGAGCTTCAAAACTGAGTCAGGACATCATTCAAAAACCAAAACAAAACACTATTTTACACAGAGACTGCATAAGAATCACAGGTTATATTGGACAGAATTGTCTCACATGCTATGGATTACAGGGAAAAGGTCTGTACCTCAGTTTCGGCTTAAATGTGAAAGGGATTTCTTGTGAACTATAGTTTATGAATGACAGAGAAGAGATGGACCCTTGAGCTGAAGTTGAAAATGGAGATGGCTGAAATTTCCTGAGAGAAGTCTTTCTTTAGAGAGCATTTGTTAGAGGGGAGTAATATCAGTCTTCGATCAAATCTTTCTCACATTGGAAATCATCAAAATTGTAAAAACACGTGTCATCTGGGAATGACTGGACATAGGTTTGTGGTGACTGGTCTGAGAACAATGGGGTACCCAGCCCAGCATGGGCTATTTGAGAAGTACTTAGGAGACTCTTCAAGGTCTCTGCTCTTGAGGAGTTTACAACTTGGTTCCATATTGTCATAAAATCCTTGATGGCAATTGTCCTGGTGAAGGCTTTTCCCTAAGCTCTATAAAATCTACTTTATAGTTCCTTGAAACTGCCCCATGTAATATTAATTATTGGCCTATAATTTTCCTTTTCTTTCCTAAGAGCTGTGTGTAGTTAAAACAATTTTAATAGTATTGTTTCTCTGACAAGTCTTACGGATATTTTATGGAAGTTAATATTGGTTTTCTGAAAATCACCTAAACAGCATTCAAAAATAAATAAAAGGGCACCTTCTTTCTCGATATTCTATAGCTCTCCTTAATGATGGTGAATCGTAGCTTATTAATGCATTTTTCCAGGAAAGCACCTACTTGCTTGTCCTGATGGTACTGTTATGGAATGCCAACCTTAAAGTGTTACAACTATAAGTCTAAAGACACTGATCACTTTGAGGGCACCTAAGATTTATAACTCAGCAAGAAAAACAAAACGAAACAAACACATACACAAACAAAAAACTATGTCGTGCAATCTATTCAAATAGATTAAAATGGTTCCAGATAATGGTTTTTGAATCAAGATTTCTTCTCTGTTCTGCATCATGATTTATTTGAGTTAGAGAAATACAGCACTGTATTTTTTTTAACAATTTATTGTCAAATTGGTTTCCATACAACACCAGTGCTCATCCCAGCAAGTGCCCTCCCCAATGCCCCATTACCCACTCTCCCCCATCCCTCACCCCCCTCAACTCTCAGTTTGTTCTTAGTATTTAAGAGTCTCTTATGTTTTGTCTCCCTCCCTCTCTGTGGCCTTTTTTTTCCTTTCCCCTCTTCCCCTCCCCCACAGTTTTCTGCTAAGTCTCTCAAAATCTACCTATGCATGAAAACATATGATATCTGTCTTTCTCTGACTGACTTATTTCACTTAGCATAATACCCTCCAGTTCCATCAACATTGCTACAAATGGCCAGTTTCATTCTTTCTCCTTGCCATGTAGTAGTCCATTGTATACATATACCACATCTCTTTATCCATTTGTCAGTTGATGGACACATAATCTCTTTCCATGATTTGGCTAATGTCGAAAGTGGTGCTATAAACATCAGGGTACACGTGACCCTCTGAATCAACACTCCTGTATCTCTTGGGTAAAATCACAGCAGTGCTATTGTTGGGTCACAGAGTAGTTAAATTTTCATTTTTTGAGGAAACTCCACACCTTTTTTCCAGTGTGGCTGCACCAGTTCGCATTCCCACCAACAGTGTAGGAGGGTGCCTGTTTCTCCACATCCTCGCCAGCATCTATAGTTTCCTGATTTGTTCATCTAACCACTCTGACCGGTGTGAGGTGGTATCTCAGTGTGGTTCTGATTTGTATTTCCCTGATGATGAGTGACATTGAACATTGTTTCATGTGTCTGTTGGCCATCTGGATATCTTCTGTGGAGAAGTGTCTATTCATATCTTCTGCCCATTTCTTCATTGGATTATTCATTTTTCGGGTGTAGAGTTTGGTAAGTTCTTTATAGATTTTGGATACTAGCCCTTTATCCGATATGTCATTTGCAGTTATCTTTTCCCATTCTGTTTGCTGCCTATTAGTTTTGTTGGTTGTTTCCTTTGCCGTGCAGAAGCTTTTTATCTTGATGAGGTCCCAATAGTTCATTTTTTGCTTTTAATTCCTATGCATTTGGAGATGTGTCGCATAGGAAATTGCTGAGGATCAGGTCAAAGAGGTTTTTTCCTGCTTTCTCCTCTAGGATTTTGATGGTTTCCTGTCTCACATTCAGGTCCTTCATCCATTTTGAGTTTATTTGTGTGAGTGGTGTAAGAAAGTGGTCTAGTTTCATTCTTCTGCATGTTGCTGTCCAGTTCTCCCAGTACCATTTGTTAAAGAGGCTGTCTTTTTTCCATTGGATATCCTTTCCTGCTTTGTCAAAAATTAGTTGGCCATTGCTTGTGAGTCTATTGCTGGGTTTCTCTATTCTATTCCATTGGTCTATGTGTCTGTTTTTTGCCAATACCATACTGTCTTGATGATTACCGCTTTGTAGTAGAGGTTAAAATCTGGGATTGTGATGCCTCCCGCTTTGGTTTTCTTCTTCAATATTACTTTGGCTATTCGGGGTCTTTTGTGATTCCATACAAATTTTAGGATTGTTTGCTCTAGCTTTGAGAAGAATACTGGTGAAATTTTGATTGGGATTGCATTGAATGTGTAGATTGCTTTGGGTAGTATTGCCATTTTAATGATATTTATTCTTCCGATCCATGATCATGGGACATTTTTCCATTTCCTTGTGTCTTCCTCAATTTCCTTCATAAGTTTCTTATATTTTCCACATAAAGGTCTTTTACATCTTTGGTTAGGTTTATTCCTAGGTATTTGATGGGTTTTGGTGCAATTGTGAATGGGATTCACTTCTTTCTCTTTCTATTGCTTCATTGTTGGTGTAAAGGAATGCAACCGATTTCTGTACGTTGATTTTGTATCCTGAAACTTTGCCAAATTCATCAATCAGTTCTAGTAGGTTTTTGGTGGATTCTGTTGGGTTCTCCACGTAGAGTATCATGTTGTCTGCAAAAACTGAAGGTTTGACTTCCTCCTTGCCTATCCTGATGCCTTTTATTTTGCTTTCTTGTCTGATTGCTGATGCTAGGACCTCCAACACTATGTTAAATAGCAGTGGTGAGAGTGGACATCCCTGTTGTGTTCCTGATCTTAGGGGGAAGGCTCTCAGTTTTTCCCCATTGAGAATGATATTAGCTGTGGGTTTCTCATAAATGGCTTTTATGATGCCTAAGTATGTTCCTTCTATCCCGACTTTCTCGAGAGTTTTTATTAAGAAGGGATGCTGTATTTTGTCAAATGCTTTTTCTGCATCAATACGACAGGATCATATGGTCTTATCTTTTCTTTTGTTAATGTAATGCATCACATTGATTGATTTGCAAATATTGAACCAGCCCTGCAGCCCAGGAATGAATCCTACTTGATCATGGTGAATAATTCTTTTTATGTGCTGTTGAATTCGATTTACTAGTATCTTGTTGAGAATTTTTGCATCCATATTCCTCAGGGATATTAGCCTGTAGTTCTCTTTTTTTGATGGATCTCTGTCTGGCTTGGGAATCAAAGTGATGCTGGTTTCATAGAATGAGTTCAGAAGTTTTCCTTCCATTTCAATTTTGGAACATCTTGAGAGGGATAGGTATTAATTCTGTTTTAAATATTTGGTAGAATTCCCCAGGGAAGGCATGTAGTCCAGGACTCTCATTTGTTGGGAGATTTTTGATAACTGATTCAATTTCTTCACTAGTTATGGGTCTGTTCAAATTTTCTATTTCTTTCCATTTGAGTTTTGGTAATGTGTTGGTGTTTAGGAATTCGTCCATTCCTTCCAGGTTGTCCAGTTTGATGGCATATAATTTTTCATATAATTCCCTGATAATTGCTTGTATTTCTTAGGGATTGGTTGCAATCACTCCCTTTTCGTTCGTGATTTTATCTATTTGGGTTCTCTCTCTTTTCTTTTTGAGAAGCCTGACTAGAGGTTTATCAATTTTATTTATTTTTTCAAAGAACCAGTTCTTGGTTTTATTGATCTATTCTACTCTTTTTCAGTTTCTATATTATTAACTTCTGCCCTGATCTTTGTTATATCTCTCTTTTTGCTGGGTTTGGGGTGTCTTTGCTGTTCTGCTTCTAGTTCCTTTAGGTGTGCTTTTAGGATTTGTTAGTGATTTTTCTTGTTTCTTGAGATAGGCATGGATTGCAATATAGTTTCCTCTCAGGACTGCCTTTGCCACATCCCAAAGGGTTTCGATTGTTGTATTTTCATTTTCATTTGTTTTCATATATATTTTTTTAATTTCTTCTTTAATTGCTTGGTTGACCTATTCGTTCTTTAGTAGGTTGTTCTTTAGCCTCCATGTTTTTGGTGGTTTTCCAGACTTTTTCCTGTGGTTGATTTCAAGTTTCACAGCATTGTGATCTGAAAGTGTGCATGGTATGATCTCAATTCTTTTATATTTACGGAGAGCTTCTTTGAGACCCAGTATGTGGTCAATCTTGGAAAATGTACCATGTGCATTTAAGAAGAATGTAAATTCCTTTGCTTCTGGGTGTAGGACCCTGAAAAAGTCAGTCAGGCCCATCTGTTCCAATGTGTCATTCAGGGCCATTGTTTCTTTAGTGATTCTCTGTATAGTTCATCTATCCATTGCTGTAAGTGGAGTATTAAAGTCCCCTGCAATTAGCATATTTTTTATCGATAAGATTGCTTATGTTTGTAATTAATTGTTTTACAAATTTGGGTGCCCTGGAATTCAGCACATATTTATAATTGTTAGCTTTACCTGGATAGTTCCTGTGATTATTATATAATATCCTGCTTCATCTCTTGTTACAGCCTTTAAAGTCTAGTTTGTCTGATATAAGTGTGGCTACTCCAGCTTTCTTTTGACTTCCAGTACCATGGTAGATAGTTCTCCATCCCCTCACTTTCAATCTGAAGGTGTCCTCAGGTCTAAAATGAGTCTCTTGGAGACAGCAAATAGATGGGTCTTGTTTTTGAATCCATTTTGATACCTTATGTCTTTTGATTGGAACATTTAGTTCACTTACATTCAGTGTTAATATTGAAAATATGGGTTTAGAGTCACTGTGTTATCTGTAGGTTTCATGCTTGAAACGATGTCTTGGTACTTTGTGTTCCTGGCAACCTTTCCTTCATAGAATCCCCCTTAGGATCTCTTGTAGGACTGGTTTATTGGTGATGAATTCCTTCAGTTTTTGTTTGTTTGGTAAAACCTTTATCTCTCCTTCCATTCCGGATGACAGGCTAGCTGGATAAAGGATTCTTGGCTGAATATTTTTTCTGTTCATCACATTGAAGATTTCCTGGCATTTCTTTCTGATCTGCCAAGTTTCTTTATATAGGTCTGCTACTACTTTTATGTGTCTACCTTTGTATGTTAAGGCTCATTTATCCCTAGCTGCTTTCAGAATTCTCTCTTTATCTTTGTATTTTGCCAGTTTCACTATGATGTGTCATGCAGAAGATTGATTCAAGTTATGTCTGAGGGGAGTTCTCTGTGCCTCTTGGATTTCCAAACCCATTTCCTTCCTCATGTTGGAGAAGTTCTCAGCAATGATTTATTCGAGTATCCCTTCAGCTCCTTTCTCTCTCTCTTCTTCCTCTGGAATTCCTATGATACATATATTGTTTCATTTGATTGCATCGCTCAGCTCTTATATTCTCCTTTCCTGTTCCTGGATCAGATTATCTCTCTTTTCTTCTGCTTCCTCTTTTTCCATAATTTTATCTTCTAATTTACTTATTCTCTCTTCTGTCTCTTCAATCTGTGCTGTGGCCACCTCCAATTTGTTTTGCACCTCATTTATAGCATTGTTTAATTCCTTCTGACCATTTTTAAGGTCTCTGCAGCGATGGACTCCCTGCTGTTTTCTATGCTTTTTTCAAGCCCAGCAATTAGTTTTATGACTGTCATTCTATATTCGAAATCTGTTATGTTGCTTATATCTGTTTTCATCAATTCTTGAGCTGACACTACTTCCTGTAGTTTCTTTTGAGGAGAATTTTTCCATTTTATCATTTTGGATAGTTTTATGCCCCATATAAGTTTTAAAAGCTTGTTATGTGCTCTGCCTCTGCAGGTACTGCTATATTAAGAGGGGCTCATATACTGTCCAAAGCCTGGCCTTTTGAGAGGTGGGTATTTGTTGTTGTTGTTGTTTGTTTTTTGTTTGTTTGTGTTTTGTTTTTGTTTTTTTTTTTTTTTGGAGTGTGTTACTTTCTCTCTGTTGTTGTGACTTTGGTTGTCCTCTACCAGGTGTGTTTTGGTTTGTTTCCTGATTTAGCCCTGGAAAGGAAAACAGACAAACAAACAGGAAACAAAAATACTCAAATGTAGCAAAAAATAAAACAGGCATGCAAATCAAAACAGAAAAAAGAATAACGAACAACACTCTGAAGGCATACAACCTGAAATACAAGTTAAAGACAGGGTGTGTGCTATATGTGGAAGAGCATATACAGAAAGACTAATGACAGGCGTGGGGAGAAAGAGGAAATGAACTTTGACCAGGTAGAGAGATTGAAAGGTTAATCCAGAGAGAGAGAAATCAGAATAAAGACGGGGGAGAGAAAACAGAAATGAAGATAAAGTTATGCAGATGATCTACGTGGCCTGGTTATTCCAGAGAGATAAAGAGGAAAGTAAAGAAGGAGGTGTAGAACATGTGTTGAGAGAATGGGTTAAATGTCTGTTTAAGCAGGCCAATACCCTGGGTACCCCGGGTAACCAGCTCAGGAGTGGGGAGAGATAAGAAGGAGAAAAGGGAGAATGTATCTAAATAACTAGAATTGACCTGGAGTTAATCCAGGCAATGCTGCAGTACTTGTATCTCAGCGTCTATCCGGCTCCTGTAGAAAAGTGGCTCTCCTATGAGAAGGGGTGTGGTTTGGTGTAGGCGGGGCCCGCCTCCACTGCAGGCCAGTGGACAGAATCCTAGGGTCTGGACAACAATGGCATCCCCCCAGTTCCTTCTTCGCGGACCAGGAGTCCCAAATCACTCTTTTTTCCGTACTCACTTTGCCTGGGACGCAGGTGCAGTGTGATTTGCTGGGTGGTCACATGCCCCACGCTTATCTGATTTTTAAACTCACTCTGACAGCTACATCCAGTTTCCCTTGTGTAGACTGCATCCCTGGCGTAACACCAATCTGAAGGTGACTCCCCACCTCCCAGTGGTGGGGTCTGGGCTGCCGCTGCTGGCCCCAGTCTGAAGAGAGTTCCGCCTTTAGAATCAGGGCTTCTCTTCAAAAGCCCTGTGGTTAGGGAATGGTTGATAGACTCCCTCTCCATCATCATCTGAGGCTTTTCTCTTGTCCAGATACAGTCCTATGCTTCCCCAGCCACTCTTTCTCTTCCCTTTGTCTCTCCACAGAAGGGGCTCCCTCCCTTCTGTAACCTCCGAGGCCCATTTTATCTCCCCCAGTTTGCACTCACACACTTATTTAGGTGCTTTCTGGATTTCGCATTTTCTTCCTTGTAGACTCCAACTCCTTTCCTCCCATACTCTTGGAGTTGAGAGTCCTCTGGCATCAGTCTTTCTTTCTTTGAGAGACACGGGAAGACCGGGTCCCCCTACTCCTCTGCCATGTTGGCACCCAGCATTGTATTATGAAAACTATAAGACATGGTTACATGCAAAAAGACTATTTATAATTCATGGACTGGGCCAGTAGGTGTCTAAAAACACGGTTGGTAGCTACTCTGTTTAGGATAGCCTAATGAATTGCATTGGGGAAGGAAATTTTATGAAGGTACTTATCTTTATTCAAGAATAATAAAATAGCTCTTCTCCCAAACTTACTGGATAGGGACACACAGGATTCAAACTCCAGTGCAGGATGTGGCAGCTAGTTGAGAGACATCTGAGTTTAGAGGTAAAGCTAAGGATTTCTCCGTTTGCATGAATATAGCATCTTTCCTGGTATTTATACCACCCACTGTCTGTCATAATGAATCAAGCTCGGATTAGATTCCGTTAATTTCCAAATATAAATATTAGAGCTCACTCTTATTATTTTTTTCCTGTCAAAGAGAAACAGGAGGGAGGGAGAAACACTGCATTTATAGATAAGATTGTTGCTGAGGAAACCATTCAGTTGGACTCTTCCTCCATGGCCTGCCTGCCTTACTTTGTATGTATTCCATGAATAGTAACCCTATGGCTTGCTTTCAAGTTCAAATTGGAAATTATGATAAGAATCTTAAAATAGTTTTTAGAAAGTGAATATTATCTGATTTCATTTACAACATCACAGTCCTTACCTACTGTTGAACTAGTTATTTATTTATAAGAATCTACTGGCCCAGATACTAAGAAAGGTAAGCAAATTTATAAACCTATGAGGCTTTGCTCCAAGACAGCCTTGCTATTTTCATAAAAATCAGAGATTTTGCTTAAAGAAAAAAAAAAAAACAAAACAGGGGCGCCTGGGTGGCTCAGTTGGTTAAACGTCTGGCTTCGGCTCAGGTCATGATCTCATGGTCTGTGCGTTCGAGCCCCGCGTCGGGCTCTGTGCTGATAGCTCAGAACCTGGAGCTTGCTTCGGATTCTGTGTCTCCCTCTCTCTCTCGGCCCCTCCCCTGTTCATGCTCTGTCTCTCTCTGTCTCAAAAATAAATAAACATTAAAAAAATATTAAAAAAAACCCAAAACCCTTTTTTTTCCCCACAATTGGCATGTTCCATATGTTCTGTCATTCAGCCTGAATCGGTAACTAAGGTGTGTTTTCACTACAGGGCAGTTCAACCTCTCCCTCTTTCTATCCCTGTTTCCTTTGTCTCTCATTGGTGCTGTTCCTCAGAGTATTTCCCACGAATTCTTGTACACATGGAATATTAAGATTGTGCATCCACACAAAGATTAATCATTGGATGAAAGCTACCATCAGAAAGGGAGAATAGTCTTAGGCAGTGCAGCTTTTTGGCTGAGAGAAATTCCTGGCTACAGCTCTTAATCCTCATAACTCTTTCTCTTTCTCGGCCCTGAATAGAAAAAGGGTGGCTGTGATTGCCTTTTTGATGTGTCAACCATGAGTCTAAAGTCCTCGGCTATTTATATTATGGTACAGGTTGCTGCGAACATATTTTGCAGATGTGCTTACATTTCATAATTAGTTGACTTTAAGGGAGATAATCCACAATACTCTGGGTGGGCCTGATTCAATTACTTGAAAAGCCTTAAAAACAGAGCCAACGCCTCCCTAAAGAATAATAAATCCCATCTGAGGACAGCAACTTCAGCCTATGCCCAGGATTTCCAGTATGCTCTTTCTGACAGTCTGCCCTGCATATATGGGTCTTTCCTAGCCAGCTCTTACCATCATGGAAGCCAATTTCCTGAAAGAAATCTCTTAAGATACATTTCTTACTGGTCATATTTCTTTGGTTGAGCCTGCCTGACAGAGTGGCAAACCATAACATTTATTCCTAATACCAGTTCTATCTCCTTATGATAATTAGAGTGGTTTGCCTATGCCACGGTGGTGACTCTTGTTCTTCCCTTCCCTACAGGTCTCTTTGCATAAGAAGTCTAATGTGAGTGTGTGAGTTCCATAGATTACAGTTTATGGGACTCTTGCTCTGTCCCTAGAGTATACCCATTTTGGGTACAGATCCTAGAATTATAGAATAATGAACACAGATATTCTAAGTGGGTCACTGGGAGTGAGATAAGCGAGACAATCCCTAACCTATTCCCTGAACGTAGATACTACTATTGGAGACATGACATGTTGGAGACACCATACAAAAATTGCTGATTTAGGGTGTATCGTACATGCTGGGATATAGCTCCTCATCCTCTCAGACACAAGTCTCAAGATAGCATATTACCTGTACCCTTCTATTATTATTAATAGAATAATAATTCTATTGCTCTATCAGGCTGGCAGCTTTTAGTGGTTCATTATGTGTAGACAGAACCAGTGGATACTCTTGTCATGTATCCACTGCCACACCTCTTTTAGTGTAACATGGATCCCTTGGTCTGAGGTGAGGTTATGTGGTACCATGTATTTGCAGACCGAACATGTTTAAAGCTGTCTAAGGGTGGTGCTGCTTAAGGTCTGGGGATGAGGCAGTGGGGGGCAGGAAAGACAGACACAAATCTATGCTGAATATAGTCAAGATGAACTGCTGACATATCAGGGTGAAATGATCTAATTTAATCAACGTGTCACAACATAACTGGTTGGCTAAAGGAATGGGACCATTTCAAGGGTATAGCATTGTTCCTTCTTGCTGGAAGTTTGAATGTTTGGCAGCAGAGCTAGAGAAATCTT
Organism: Paguma larvata; assembly: GCA_030068075.1. NCBI lineage: Eukaryota > Metazoa > Chordata > Mammalia > Carnivora > Viverridae > Paguma > Paguma larvata. The sequence goes on along the minus strand of CM057831.1, from coordinate 40,834,096 downwards.
GGGGCGGTGTGGAAGCAGATATCAATGGGCCTACGCATAGCTTCCTTTTTTTTTTTTTTTGGAAAGAGAGAGAGCCTGCACATGAGTGGGGGAGAGGGGCAAAGTGAGGAAGGGAGTGAGGGGAGAGAGAGAGAATGAGAACAAGACAGAGAAAGTGAGAAAGAGAGTGAGAGAGATTGAATCTTAAGCAAGCTCCGTGATCAGCATGGAGTCGAATGTGGGACTGGATACCACAATCCTGAGATCAGGAACTGAGCCAAAGTCAAGTCGGTCACCCAGGTACCCCATAGCCTCCATTCTTGCTTACACACACTTATTCTTTTGCTCACACACAATGGCTACCGTGTTCATAAGCTTTATATGTGAGCACTGGAGTAGCAGATGAAGAAGCTGTCTGAAGTCAATTTGTTGAGATATTTAATTTACCTGGATATAAAATGCCTTTTCCAAGGTAGATGCTCTTATGTCTTATGCCCACTACCACTGTCTCATCAACGTGATTCTTTCCTAAAACTTTTCCCTCAGCCTCCCTGTCTTTCTCCTTCCCCGTTCTTTAGTAACCAGACAAACCACAGAGCACTATGAGTCTTCATATATTCTTAGAATAGTTTTTCCCCATGAATTGGATAATCAGGTTCACTGACCAAAATTCTGCCTATTATGACAATATTCCCTAAGCCCTGCCTTTCAAAATCATCCATGAGTAAGTATGAAGTGCAGCCACAGTCATCTTTTCAGTTTCCACTCACATACTAAGCTGGCCCTTCATGATTCAACTCTCTGGATTTCTTCTGTAAGCTGCTCATAAAGGAACTCTCCTCCAAAATGGTCATATGAGTGAATCACAGGAAAGGCACAGGTGTAACTGCACTAAATAACATAGGAGCTCAAGCCAGGTAGTCATGTAACTTATGTGTGTTCTCTGGTTATGTTTGACCTTCATTCCAGATACACTACTTCTCTTGTATGAAGGATACTACTGGGCTTGCTCAACTTCTAATTCAGTGAGTCTGACAGAATCCGCCCCATGATGGCCATTCCAGTTGCATGGCCTATTGATGTCTAATGGCCAGGAACTCCATGCCCATCAGGGCCCAGCAAATGCTACAGGCTATTTTCTGTCTAGTCTAAGATGATCTGTTATAGATTTCATTTTCCTGCTCCAGAATCCTCCAATTATCTATTGGTGCTGCCATAAATTCCACAAGATGTTATTCCCCATAACAAATATCTTGAAAACTATTCAAGACACCAAGTCATATGGCCCAGGAGGCAGAGTGTCCTGAGTCAAAGTCTGAGTATGCTTTAGAGCCCTATTTACACTCAAAGCAGGGAGTCTTCTATACCACTCAGTAAATGTGTTTGGGCACAATTCCAAAGGGTAGAATTTCATGCCTCCAGAACGTGAAGAGGTTTAGTAGGACTGTGCTTTATTTTGAAGAGGATACTCTGTAAAGTCTCAGACCACTGGACACCTAAAACATTCCCTGACATACTCAGCTTCTGAATCTTATTATTCATGAATACCAACCCCTAGAGTGCATGTTTTATCAAGTTCTCCATTCTACTTGCCACACTTCCTATGAAGCAATGCTACAATTTTCTGTGGATCTGACACCCAAGCTGCCACTCTGTCCTTGCCATTTATTTTTATGATGACACTAACTTTGCCTCTGTCAGTTAAACGTCCCCACCTGGCTTCCATTATTTTGCAATCCTATGATCCTTATTGTTATCAGGAAGTCCATTCCTGTAACAGCATCTTCTGTCATTAGTCCTGGCCTCCAGAAAAGTTTCTGGAGATTTTTCATGTTTCTAAAGAGTATCTGTGTCCCTTTCACCAATGTTCCATTATCAGTTTAGTAACTAGAGTGTCTTCTGGATTCCTCCATAGTCCATAACCATTTGCTCTATGTAATACTATGGCATGTATACTATGCCCATCTCTCTGAGTCTTTTGATCATTTATTATTCTGTCTACCATGGAAGTTCTGAAATTTCTATTTCACTTTGTGGGGGTCTTTGCTTTCTCCAAAACTCTAAGACCATGCCAGCAACGTATTAATGCCATCTTTCAAAGTCCTCTCCAGAATGATAAATTATGGATCACTGAAGAGTGTTCCCATATCAGTACACTCTCCTTTATCCAACTTTATGTTCTGGCCCATTTCCCTGTGCTCTCACACCCTAAGTTCTAGTCCCTTAGTGCATGGTCAGTCTGCACAGCCAATCACTGCACAGTCAGCCCGTGCATAGTAGCCATGCCATGTAGTCACCCTCTGTGCTTGACTGTACATATTGCCAAAATCATGCACTCCTTCAAGGTAAAGTCCATCTCCTCGCTTGACAAAGCATTTCTCTAGTCTGGTTATATTATGACTTAACTTGGTATCATGTTGTAGTTTTTTGTGGTGGCCAGGGGAAGAGACCATGAGTGGGACACATATTACCTGGCCCTGTGATGTACCAGAACTTACTTGCTCCAACTCGTAAGAAACAACTGCTAAACATCCAGGACTTTTGTGAGCCAATTGTTAAACCATTGGTAGTGTGAAATTTATCACAGTGTGAGTATTTACGTCATGCAAATTAGGAAAAGCAACCAATCAGGTTGCAACCAATCAGAATACCACTTGGATTTATCGTTCTTTAGCAACAAGAAGTGAGTGACTTTGACAGTCTCTGAGGGTCCAAGAAAATCTGAAGATTTAAGATTTTTAGTGTATTCACCCAGATGTCCTCACCCATTGCCTCAGAGTGCCATTACTTCCCAGTCAGGTCTCTGACCTTGGTTTTTCTAATTTTTGGAGGTTGATAATTCAACCTTTCCTGTAATTCTACAACTATAAGTAAGTCCTGGACCTCTTCTGAAACTTTCCTGTCCATTGGCTAAAGGAAATAAAAATATCTTTACTGGAAAGATTAGAATATCAAGAGTTTTAAATTGATGACTAATCGTCCTCAATCTTTCACTTTCTTTCTCTAAGGTATCCACTGCCCCAGCAACAGCTACATAGTCCTCATAATTACTACTTTCAGTACTTCTCAGTTGCCTGAGATATTATACCTGCCAGTGCATTTCCTTTCATCATTGTCTCACCCAAGTTCACCACCATCAAAAGTTTAACAATTCATTTTCCTAATTGCCACCCAGCTTTGAAGTGTCATTTAGGGGTCTGCTTCCTACAACCACTTTGGGGAACCAAATGATTCATTTCTCAGGGAAACAGACTTGAGATTCTGAGATGTGAATGCAGCAGGTTTACTGTGGATATTAGAGTTTTATCTCTAGAATAACCAACCACGTAAGGAATGAGGACAGCAGGATTTGGCAAAGGCCAAGGTTGTACTACAGGCATTTTTAACAGTGATCTCAGTCAATCTTAAGGGGAGTTCTGAAACAGGGATAGCCCTATAGAATGGCCCTCCATCAGGCAGTGACCTAGGCCTTTGCATTGCCTTAGTCAATCAGTTAGTAGATGAGGATGGGTTTCCCAGTAAGACATTCTGAACTGATAAATCAGTAGCTAACATTCCTGGCAGCTGAAAACCTGAGTCCTAAAGTGGTATTTGGGTGGCTGTCTTCAGTATCCACTACCAAACAAGTAATCAAAATGACATTAATTATGGACTCTGTTTTCATAACACAATGTCCCTTATATTTATTTATAAGAAGGGTTTTGAGACCTCGAACTGATGAGGTTTTAAAACAACATTTCCCTTTTAGAACTCAAAAGATATTTAACTTCATTGGTTTGAAAAGATAAAGAAACGGAAACTACAGAAATCAGTCTCTCTTGGTATCCCAGGGTAGAAATAATAGGATCTTACAACATGTCTATTCTTCTGAATAAAGTGAAAAAGCCAGAAGCTGCTTCATGTAAATCCAAGCAGAACACAGTTCAGAATGAAGTATTTGGCATGTATTAACTATAAGGAGAAATGGAATTGTAAACTCATACTGGCCAATATATTTCCCCTACTTAAGTAGGTCAGATTAGCCACGGAAATAAGAACTCTGAATAGACTTCAAACTACTAACATAATTAATCCTTTTGCTATAATATCAATGGTTATGAATCTCTGAACAGAACTCATTTCCTATATCAACATTTTCACAAATCATGAAGCGGGTTGTCAGAAATTTTTCATCACTAAAACAACAAAATAAGATTTACTAATTTTATTGAGATGAATCACTCTTCAGAAATTCTAAGCATTTGTCTCCCAAATCCAACATTTTCTATCTTGCCATTTACTTATGGTTAGACTTACGTGAGTATTTAAAGAAAAAGAGTTACCGCTGCTGTTTGATATGTGAGTAGAAAAAAGATCATTCATGTATTTCTTATGGTATAATCTTGTATCTGAGTGAGAAGCATTGATGTGAGGAAAATGCTATTTAGTTTTATATAAAATATATTATAAATGATCAAAATATGATGAAATTATTTAGAAAGGTATGTCTCATAAGAAAATTCACTTTTAGCAGAACGTTAACAAATTTGTAGATTGGAGACTCTTCCTAATTTGCTAAAGAGGAAAGGACAGGAGGAAACAGAGGTGTAAATGAAAATTATGTAATGAAGAAAAAGGTTTTTTGTTTCCTTCTTCACTCCTCTCTCCCTCCTTTTCTTCCTTCCCCTTCTTTTTTTTTAATACAAACACATTCACATATTCAATCCTCTTTCAAAGACAGAGAATAATTCCTCTTATAAATACATATATACATTAATATATTTTTCAGCTTCATATGTAATAATAATTTATCCATCTATGATAAACATTGCCTTATTGGAATAAGTCATTATAAAAGTTTAGGTTCAATTAGAGAACAAAGAGAAGAGGAATCTTTTAAAACTTTTTCTAAGGATGATGTAGGGATAGGGAAATAAAACTGGAATCCTAGAACATACGAAGAATTGAGGTGTGAATCTATTAGAACAAAATTTAGCACACAATGACTGAGATATTTCGGTACTAAACCTGAGAGTTGCTGACTTGCCTAGTTGAGACTACAGACAAGCATGGAAAATTATACCGCCTGAAAATGGTTTATTGTGTAAACAGGAGGGTAAGCTCACCCTCTAAGGAGGATGTAAATGATTAAGAATTGGGGGGGTGGGCAGACGCAGGCAAATGAGCAGGTGGGTTCAGGGATGTCATGTGTCCATGTCACATAATCTCTGCTCCTTCTATAAAGGTGAAACAATGCCACATGACCATGAGAGAGAGAAGATGGTGAGAAGTTGCAGAGGACTTGAGGGAACAATGAACATTTGGAATAACTATTGAGAAGAATGGAGAAGAAACTCTCTCTTTATTTATCAAAATAAAAATAATCACTAATATGGAGGATGCATCCATGTTTGGATATTACAAATGTATGCCAAAAGCTATTCTTCCTAATATGTTTTTGTTTTTTTTTCCTGGAAAAGTGCTGAGCAACCATGGTTTAGTGGAGAGTACATGCTTTGTTATAGAGATGCAGCAGTGGAGAATTTCTGGACAAGTACAGAGACTGAAGTTACAGGTAAGAAATCAATTAATGCTACATTAGCTCAATTTGGAAAAGGTCTAAGTAAGGTAACAAATGAGTGACACTCATATGGAGAATATAAGAAAATTCAAATGGCCTCTAAACATTCGAAATTAATTTTTTACTTTAGTTTTAGTATAAAGTGTTGAAATTCACCATTAGTTCATGGTACATATGTATTCTAATGACCTATTAACCTAAATATTCAATCTACCAGATCATTGTATTCCCTGACCAGTCTAGATAAACAGTAGTTTGATTTATGCCTCTGCTCAGATACATATTTCAGAACCCATTTAAATCCAAATAAAATCCTGTTTCTTTCCATTATGTGAGTCATTGGAACTCTTGAGATTTACACATACCTGAGGACAATTAGTGAGAAGGCGAAGCAATTGAAAGATGATCTACATTTAAATACCAAATTCAATTACTGTTGAATTCTGTTTGAATTTATTCCATTAATTACTGGAGTCACTGTGCCCCATCTTTCAAATACTTCCTAATTCAAAGTTATTACTCTCACAAAGTTAAGTTTGATGAGACCTAATCAGGTCACAGATAGGCCAATCTTTCATGAAAATGACTAGTTTTATATATGGCCCCATCTCATGTTATTTTTTCTTCTATAATACTGCTAATTAATAGTTGGTATATTCCAGACACAGAATACAGAATGTTGTAAGTATTTCATTTAATTTAAACCTTTATATATAAACTATTTTATAAACTCAAATTTCACATGGGAAAACTAAGTTTAAGAGATATTAAATAACTTGTCCTAAATCATGTAGCTGATAATCACTGCCCTTATCAAACAGGTCTATCTGATTCTAGAATTCAAGGTTTAATCATTTTGCAATTCTGCTCACATCTCATCCCTTACACATACTACTTCTGTCTCCACTGCCACCTACCCTGTAGGCCAAACCATAGCTTTTAAGACATAAATTTCAGACATTGATCTTTCCAAAGTTATGCAGAACAATGTCCCCACTTACTATGTTCCATATATAGACTATTGATCTTCTAATCTTATTTCCTGTTTATTGCCTTACTCTTTCCCTTCTAAAATTGGCATATAGATCTTTTAAGTCTTTTTGAAAGACTTAGCAGAGCTAATCCTACTAATATCCCAGAGACAATATTCTGGATTCTTTTGTCCTTTAGAACCTAATCTCTTCTGCCAGTTTCTTTAGTCAAGTCCACCAAGTTTCTCTGAGTTGAGATAAGGATAACTTCAGACATCAGTCATCACACATACATAAAACCTTTCTTGTCAAGAATGGCCTCATTGATATAGAGAACCATTCTTACTTATCTTTATATCCTGTTGCATTATACTTGAATATAACTTGAAAATAACTGGGTCTTAAATAATGAAAAATCTAGGACAAATGCTGTACTGTGAGGAACACTGTGCCAGCAGGTATAAATGAGTACTATTCTGGGCTCATTGAAACATACATTCTCACAGTCTTCCTGCAACCTGATAGCACACACTGCTTAGTATCATAAAATGTGCAACTGAAATAAAAAACAAAAAACAAAACAAAACAAAACAAAAACAGTTATGGTTCCCTTCTCCAAGTATAGTGTTTTTATGATTGGATTATGTGCCACCAAATCCACTTGCAAATTTTTCCAGAATTGTTAATTGAAGAGTAAATGAAAAAAACTTTAGTAGGGAACAGGGAGTACTTACAAGTTAAAGATTTATTAAGGTTTATTAAAAAAGGTAAGTCAAAGTTTTAATTCTGTTTCAAAAAAGAGAACATAGAGGAAGTCTGTTGAACAGTCCCTATGGCTATGGGAGGACGTAGGAGGACACTGGAGGAGTCCTGCTTTCTGACCTACTTTGCCTTTTTTTATCTGACTAGACATCCCTGGAAAATGAATATCAGGTTGTCTACGCTTATTGATAAAACTAACAGTCTTGTTGCCGCAAACATTGCAAAAAGCAAAGGGAATTTCTTTATAATAGATTGGACTGAGAATTAAGCATGGCTGCCTTCTTCATTCCCAAATGCTTACATTAAGTATTTAATATTTAAACTCTTTTAATAATACCAATAACATTCATTATTTACAGTGCAGAGTGCTTTTGCATACGTTATTTTAGTTAATGCTTACTTCTGTCATATTAGACACATTAAACAAAAACAAATATTTGGAGGTATATTAAAATGTTTACGGATATTAAATTTCATTGATAAAATTTTTCTCTTACTAGTATTTCTAATCCATTGATCTAAAGATTAATTTACTGATATTATTTAAAGGAAGATTCTAAAAAGTGTTTATTTTGTCAAACTCATAGATATGATAGTTAATACTTATTGTACTGCATGGTAAAAACTTCAGTTTTGTCACTAATATTTTCCACAGTATGAACAAATTCATCAAATAAAAATTTTACATTGAAGGAATTTAATATGATGATGTATTTGAATTAATAGGATGATGTCAAATTTTAACTAAAATACTTCTTTTTTTTAAATAAATAGGTGCAAGTTAAATAAATTTTCATGACTGGTAGCTAGATAAAGACAAATATAACCAAGCTTTATTTTTACAGCTAGACAGGGCGGCAAGTAAAAGGAGACTAATAATGTCTCTTGCATTCCCTGCAGTCAATACAAGTCTCCTTCATAGGAATGCACAACACAGACTGACATGGAGAAAGTAAAAGCCCTTGGGAATACTGAGAGATAAAAAGTGAGGTGAGCCAAAATACAGAATTAACAATACAATCAATGTGCATTTTATTTTGAGATTTAGGCACATTTTGTGGGATACATAGTATTATAGGTAATAACTACTAACTATTGTGATAAACTATATCAGATGCAATCCAAAATCTCGGTGACTTAATGTAAAAAAAATTTATTTCTTGCTTACCCTCTACGTCCAGTGATGGTGTGACAAGTACTCACCCTAGATGTCCAACAGCGGTCTGATTCATGTGGCCACTCAAAGAAGGCGGCCGCCGAAGTTTATCATCTCTGTGGCAGGAAAGAGAGAGAGAATAGAGGAACATAAATGGATTTTGTTTTTACTCTCTCATCCCAGAGGTAAGACACAGAATGCGGTATTTATGAGAATTATAGTCTCTGTGCTACATATGTGTAATCAGGTAGCTTGATCTCATTTTCAGATACAAAAAGATTTTCTGAAAATTATGAAACTAGTAAAACTAGTAAATAGTAGAGCCAACATTGAAGCCCAAGTCTTCTCTTAGCCTCCAAATGCACTCTTACATGTCAGCTCCCTGTGCTTATTAGAATGTTAAAGAAAGATCTTTAAGAAAAGACTAACTTTACTAAATAAGTAGAGCTGTGTCACTAATTGAAAAAAGTAAAATACAAGGGACTCTAAGAGGAATGCATACCTGGCTACATACTAACGCTGTCAGATCAAAAGTCTTTTCTTAGTGTGAAAGAGCAGAAATCATTTAAAAGCAAATTTAAATAAATTAATATATATGCACGTTGATTATTGCAAGACTGGTCACTCAAAAAAATAACACTAATTCTTCTTTCTAAACACGCTCTTCCATTTGATTTGGTCTAATATTTGTCACCTTGTAGTTATCTCCATGGTGATAAAATGTGATAAACTGCAAACACTAACCGAATCAGGCTAGAGGGAAAAGCTGATTGTAGAACAACGAGCTTCTTACCCATACACAAATAACCTGGTAATCATCAATTATGAGGGACTTTAGAGAAAAATGAAAGCACACTATAAAAGAGAGTCTAATGATCATATATGATATAAAAAGAAGAGGAAATTGATCAGTTAGCCTTCCATGGGCTCTGGATATAATCAACTGAACAATCAGCCTTCACCGTAGTCAGCCACCATCTTCTTAATCTATTGGCAACACTTCAGAGATAAGAAAAGTAGTATAATTTTAATAGGATAGAAAAAAATGATATATTTCTGAGCGCTTTCAAAAAATAAATCAGAGTATTTTAGCTTTCCTCTCTTGAATCCCATAGTGTTAATTTTGTAACACTGTTGCATTTGATGGGCTAAGGGAAATTCATGAGCATGTTTGTCTGTTCACACTGCAGAATGTGCAATTATTGGGAAACTTACTTCTTTTTGAGGATTACTGTATCCCTGTTACCTGCAGCAGAATTCTATGTACACAAAAGTAAACTGCACTGTATCACATGTTAATAGATGAGCATTCTTCATTCCCTACTTTCTCCTGGAGAGTACTATGGTCGACCTTGCCAGAGAGGGAATTCGGGGGAAACGTTCTGATCCCTATCTAATCACCTGTGCCACTCTCCATTCTAGTACACAAAAACCTGAAAACTATGCATTTACTTATTTATTAAATGAATATATTCTGAGGCTTTACTGGTTGCAAACACAATTTTTGTTTTTATAGCCCATAGTTATAGCAGAGTCAATAAGTTGGCATTGAACTTAAAAGTCGTGTGGAATATCATTCAAAGCTATCTTTACACAATATGCTTTCTCTCCACAAACACATGTTCACACGAAAATATGCAATCACACTCCAGAACCATCCATCACAATCATTATGTTCTCTGAAATGATACTGGATCAGAAGACAAACTAAAGCAAATGGTGTCAAAATTATGGGGATTTTCAAATCAGTTAAAAAAAGTGAATGTGTCCAGCATATTACTGCAAATGATTTATCAATTAAACAACCAAAGAAAAGCTCTCTACTTTCAGAGCTATTTCATGTGTGTACGCATGTGTGTGCACATTCAAAAGAGCGAATAAATATAAATCTCAGAATAAAGACCAGTCCTGTCATGGAATACATTTTATTTACGTATTTAGTTTAGAAACATAAAAAACCAACACCAGTCCATACCCTGACATTTTGAAAACGCTGATAAAGCGATTAGAATTGCAGGTCTTTTAGACAACTTTTTAATTGTAGAACTTGGGATAAATTTTTTCACCTCTAAAGTAATCACACAATAGTTTGTGACCTGTAAATGATAACAAATATGTAAACTTCTTAGCTTTGCTAAGTGCAATATCAGTATGTCAGAAGTTAACATTAGGGAGCACCTGGGTGGCTCAGTAGGTTAAGCGGCCGACTTCGGCTCAGGTCATGATCTCACAGTCTGTGAGTTCGAGCTCCGCATCGGGCTCTGTGCTGATGGCTCAGAGCCTGGATCCTGCTTCGGATTCTGAGTCTCCCTCTCTCTCTGCCGTTCCTCTGCTTATGCTCCGTCCTTATGTCTCTCAAAAATAAATAAACGTTAAAAAAAAGTCCTAACATTGGGAGAAGTTGGATGAATTGTATACGAGAATTCTCTGTACTAATTTCTAAAATCTAAAATTATTTCAATATAAAAAGCTGTACGTCAGATGAGTGGGTCGGGAGAGACATGGCACATTAAAAAATAATAATGAACTGCTACTATTCATAAGTCATATACACCAAAAACTACAGAGCTAACTAGGGATCAACCAACTTATTTTACAAGCAGTATCAAGCTAGCAGCCAGGGCTGTGCAGCAGGTGACATCTCAAGTAGAATGAAGCAATCCAGGAATGCCTGCTTTCCTATACCTTCTCTATTTTCAGGAATCATTCAAAATCAGTTTTTCAGTCTACTGTATATAAACACATATTAAGTATGTAATACACATATACATAATATATATTATATCTAATTACAATTATAATGTATAATAAACTATATATTTAAATTACATATATATATATGTATCTATCTAATATGCTTTTTAATGGAATCTTTCCCATAGGCATTTAGAAACTCCCAATGTCTCACATCTTAAACATACAATGAAACAAACCAACCCTATTTTTATTTCAAATCTTCTACCCACCTCTATGGCTTTTCTCTTCTTCATCCACAAATTTCTGGGAGTAATTTTCCCTATTTAATATCTCAATTTACTCACTTCTCACTTACTATTAAATCCATTCAAATTTGGCTTCTGTTTCCAATGTTCCACCAAAACAGCTCTCAATACAATTATCACTGACTTCCATATTGTTCAATCCAATGGATATATTTTAGTACTTACTTTACAAACGTCTCCTTTACTGAAAGAGCTGCTTTTTCATTGGTCTCTAAGGTGATATATTCTCTGCCTTTCCACTCTTCCACTCTCTGTATCTGCTACTTCCCCTTCTCTGCAGGATTATTAGTAGTTGACATTACTCAACCTTCAATCTTGGGACCACAATACTTTCCATTCTATATACAAATAATTCATAAACTAGTGTGTTTAGCTCTAAGTCTCTTCTGAGTTCCTGGCCTGTGTTTTCAAGTGTCTTCTGAAATTTAATTGTTCAAATGTGCCTTAAACTCGATATTTTCATTTCAGACTCTGTTACCAATTGCTATTTTAGGGCTTATCTCAGTGAAGAATGACTTAATCTATTCAAATAGCAGACCAGAGACTTTAAACTCTTCTCTGGGACTTGTTTTTACCTTTACTCAGTATATCAAATCTATCTTCAATTCCTGTTGATTTAATTCTGATCTTCAAATCCAATTGCTTATGTCCATCTTTTTAATGCCAAATCCCCCAATCCAAGCTGCCATTAATTTTGGCCTAGAGTTCAGCAATAAAATCTAGCCTTTTTACATTCATTCTATTTTCTAATATGCTCCCCATAATGCTGCTAGAGTAGTCTGTTCAAACACAAAATGTGTATTCATATCACATTCCTGTTTAAAATGATTCAGTACTATTTTCAGAAAAAGAGAAAATTTATAATTTAGTGCATGAAATGAAGCTTGCCTCCTTTTTAGCATCAACATATATTATGTCCTACCTTGCTTTCTTTTTTCCAAATTAACCTTCTTTAAGTTCTCTGGATTTGCCATGCATATTCTCTATTTCACCCCTTTGGAAATCCATGCTATGGACGGTTGTGATCAATGAATACTAGGATTAAGAACATGGTGTCAAAGAACAAAGATGTATGTGTGAACCTCTGATTTACTTATTTGCTCTGAATATTTAAAGGACATTTTTATCTCTTTTATTATTTTTATTTTTATTTTTTCAAACACTTATTTATTTTGAGAGAGAAAGAGAAGGAGCATGAGTGGGGGATGGGCAGAGAGCAAGGGAGAGGGAGAATCCTAAGCAGGCTCCGCCCTATCAGGGCAGAGCCTGATGCATGGCTCCATCTCGGGAAGGTAGGATCATGACCTTAGTCAAAATCAAGGGTGAAACACTAAACCAACCAAGTCACTCAGGCACCCCTTATCACTTTTAAACTTTAGTTTTTTTATCACTAAAATTAAGTTAGTAGTACTATTTACTTTATATGTTTTCCAAGTATATTACATAAAACAAAAAAGAATAACTAAAATCCAACATGTAAGTCACTAGTTTTGTGCTTTTTGACAAAGTCATCATTTTTACACATTGGTCTCCTCATGAATGAAAGAATATTTTGAGTACTATATGTTATATAGTATATGCATAATACTGAAATGACATGCTTATTTTTTAAAATATGAGAATAATAAGAAATAACCCTTTCCCTTTAGATTTGTTTTTTTTTGGCAAAGAGTTATTTTTGAATAATACCATTAACCAAATACTATAAATATTCTATATCTTGAATACTAAATATTCTATATATCCTGAATACTATAAAATTAATTTTTTTTTGCTTCAGCTTTATCTGCGTTCCACAAACTTAATATACATGAGAATCACTTGGGGGGCTTTTAAAAATACAACACTGATTCAGTAGGTCTGAGATGATTTCCAAGATTCTGCATTTCTAATCTCCCAAGTGCTGCTGGGATTCTCAACTTCAATTTGCCTTTTAGACATATTGGCACGAATGGACAGAGAACACTATCATCAGCATAAACCAACCTATCAACATGAATTTGAAGTGTTGTATATTTTCAAGTTATACTATGTATTCTGAAAGAAAGATGTGTGTGTCCTTCCCATCATGGTAATTAAAAAGTAAGGTTAGCTTTTCAATACAGAAATAGAAAAAAAACCTATTAAATCAATTTAAATGCTGGCTGATACAAATCAAATGGGTGTCAGAGTGTGCTTTATACATTATAGATGTACAATAAATACTTAAAATGAGAATTCGAGAGATGAGCAGATTGTTTCTTGCAGAAATAATTGGAGTAGGATGAAGGAAAAAACAATATTTGAATTGTGATTTGAAGGGTGGATAGATTCCTGTCAAAGGGAGGAAAAAGTTTTTAGGATGGAAGATGACATTGATCAACGTCAGAGAAGCAAGAATGAAAATGGTACATATGGAGAGACCAAGAGAAGTTCTTTGGAATTACAAGACTTTGCAAAGTTTGGCTCTGAGCAGTCGTGTTTGAGAGGCTAGTCAGTCTTGGTATGTCATAAGCAATTTGCCACGAATTGGATTTTAAGTACCCAACATTCATGTCAGATAAATTACAGGAAGGCTGACATTTGATATTATTTGTAGAACAATACTCAGTTACATCTTGATATTCTTTCTTGGATGCCATAGGAAAATGAACCAACAGCTGGCATGTCATGTATTGCATGTTGGAAATGTGTCTCATAGGCGAGTGCCACCTCTCATGTATGCCACACTGGTATCAAAGGTGAGAATATTCATGCCAAAGATTAGTGCCTGACACTAGCAGGTACTCAAGAAAATACTCGCTGTTTGACCAAGAGGATATTTGACCAGTAGACAAAGTGGTCTCTGATTACAGAAATCCTTCATACTTAAAGAGAGTATTAGTGGTAACATTTTTTGTTAGAAGTAAACATATTCTGCTTTATTTTCTCAAAGACATTAGAAAGAACCATACATATTTATTCAAAATTCAATCTTATTACTATCTGCATTTAATAATCAAAAGAATGAAATCTGGCCATGTGTAGCAACATGGATGGAACTGGAGGGTATTATGCTAAGTGAAATAAGTCAGTGAGAGAAAGACAGATACCATATGTTTCCATGCATAGGTGGATTTTGAGAGACTTAGCAGAAAACCATGGGGAAGGGGAAGGGGAAGAGGAGAAATGAAAAAAACCACAGAGAGGGAGGGAGACAAAACAAAAGAGACTTTCAAAGACTAAGAACAAACTGAGGGGTGAGGGGAGCGTGGGAGGGGGGAGAGTGGGTGATGGGCACAGAGGAGGGCACTTGTTGGGATGAGCACTGGGTATTGTATGGAAACCTATTTGACAATAAATTATTTACAAAAATAATAATCAAAACACTGAAATAACTAAGCAGGTAAATAGATATTTTTAGAGGGATAATCATTGTTTGGAGCCCTTTTATGTCTGACATAAATGAGACAGACATTTTAACAATTAACTTCTCAAACACTGAAGGTCACAAATCATCTGGGAGACAATACTGTGTAACAATTTATTTAAAGAAATACTACTATTTAAAAAGGTTCCAGATTCCTTGAAGAGGATGTTATCAAATTTATCAATGAGTTTTTCTGGTTTGAAATACAGGGATTATATTGCCTTACGGTTTTACACAGCTGTTGTTCCAAACACCAACATGATGTTGCTCAAATTAAATTAGTATCCCAATACTGAAAACTAAGTTCTTATGCTAATCTTAAACTAGCAATGCAATTATATCTATCTACCTCCAGGTATTTATTATTAATAGGAAGATAATAAAGTGGGTGATTAAGCATTTGCTAGTTACTCCTGTAATCACTGGATCAGCCTCCCGAGGAGGCCAGGTTCAATAACATGTCACCAAAATGATAAAATCTTAATGAGTCATTAACTGGCTGTGAAATTGTTAGACACAGACCAGAGTTATTCCGTTGATCATAAAAGAGGAGGTTGAGGCTAAGAGATATCATAATTTGGGTGGCATTTAGTAAGACAAATAGTACATATATCCTGATTCTGAGTTTTTTATTTTCTCAAGTTCAGAGGCTTTGAAGTATAGGAAGATCATTTCCTCTTTTATCATGAGATATTTCATGTTAAGTGACTTAAGAAAAACATTTCCAAACCTTCTGGTACCTTTGGATCTACACATACGTATTTGTTTCAATTGAGAAGTTATCTTATATTTCCTTAATTTCAAAGTTATGTTGTGTATTTTGTTGTCCTCTGTTGCCATGGAGATGAACAAACACAGGTAACAACAACTTCTCTATTTTTATCTCATCTAATTTGGGTAGGTTATAAATATATTTAGGTGCATCTGGGTGGCTCATTTTGTTAGGCATCTGACTTTTGATTTCAACTCAAGGTTCTTGGCTTCGAGCCCCGTGTCAGGCTCTACGCTGACAGTATGGAGCCTGCTTGGGATTCTGTATCCCTCTTTCTCTGCCTTCTCCCTCTCCCTCTTTCTCTCTCTCTCTCAAAAACAAATAAACATGAAAAAAAGAAATATATTTATCAAGATGGTTGATGTGCTGTAGATTCTGTTATAGTCTCTACAACTTAAACAGCTTGAGTTATTGGAAGTTAGATTCCCAGGTGGCATGCAGGATACAGTTTGTGTCCTTGTAGTTAAGTAGTAGAGCTACAGGACTAGTCTTTCAGGTCGTCAGCCAGCCCTGTAATGAGGTTTATACATCCAATCTTACATACCAGCTGGATTTTATAATAGGTCCTGATTAGAGGAAGGTAAAAAGAATCATAGTGAGTCAGGCTGCCATGTTATTTGAGAAACATTTGGAAAGTCAGAGAGGATTATCACAGAGAGGGTTTGAAGAACAGTGTGATGGCAGATTTTAAATATTTTACCTGTGAGTCTTCATTTGTAAGAAAGAGTAATAAAATTAGTACTATTGAAAAGGTACTGGTGAAAATCATGACTCAGCTTGAGGAAAAAATATCTAAAAAATAAAGTCTTCAAAATGAAAGGTCTTAGAAGAAATCATAGGGAATAATATCCTTGACATAGATCTTGGCAATATATATATATATATATTGGATTTGACACCAAAAGCAAGAACAAAGAAGCAAAAATAAACAAGTGGGATTACATCGAGTTAAAAAGCTTCTGCTTCTACACAGCAAAAGAAACCACCAACAAATGAAAAGGCAACCTAAAAAATGGGAGAAAATGTTTGGAAATCATGTATTTTATAAGGGGTAAATAGTTGATATATATAAAGAACTCATACAACTTAAGAGAAAAATAAATCAATTTAAATTTGGACAGAGCAACTAAACAGACATTTTTCCAAAGAAGACATCCAAATATTGAACAGGTCTATGAAAAGGTGCTCATCATCACTAAACATCAAGGCAATGCAAATAAAAACCACTAGGAGATATCATTTTATACCTGTTACAATGGTTATCATCAAACAGACCAAAGATAACAAGTGTTGGGAAAGGTGTAGATAAAAGGGAACCTTTATGAACTACTGGTGGGAATGCAAATTGGTATAGTCACTATGGGAAACATTGTGAACAGTGCTCAAAAAATTAAAAATGGAAGTACCATTTCATACAGCAATTCCACTTCTGGGTGTATACCTGAAGGGAACAAAATCAGTGTCTTAAAAAGATACTTGCACTCCTACAATCACTGCAGGGTTATTTACAATAGCCAAGTCATAGAAACAACCTATGGGTCCAGAAACAGATAAATGGGTTTAAAAAATGTGGTATGTGTATACATGGAATACTATCCCTCCATAAAAAAAGAAGAAAATCTTGACATTTACAACAACATGGATGGACTCTGAGGGCATTATGCTAAGTGAAATAAGTCAGACAGATAAAGACAAATACTGTATTATCTCACTTATACATGGAATCTGGAAAAACAAACTTATTGTTGATTGATGAGTGATTGGTGATTGCCAGAAGTGGCAGCGGAGGTGGAAGGACTTAGGGGAAATAGGTGAGGTGGTCAAAAGGCACAAATTCCCAGTTATAAGAAAAATAAGTTCTGAGGATTTAATATATAATATGGTGACTATAGTTGACAATACTGTACTGTATATCTGAGAATTCACAAATGTGTAAATCTTAAAATTCTCATCACAAGAAAAAAATTCTAGCTGTGAGGTGATGAAGGTTAACTAAACTTATTATGATGTCATTTGAAAATATATACATGTCACATCATTATGTTGCATGCCTTAAACTAATACAATGTTATAGGTCAATTCTATCTCAGACTGGGAAAAAAAAAGAAATGGATTCAGTGTTTATAAAAATACATATTTACTATGTGAAGGTAGTATGGTTCCCTGTTTTTTATTTTTAAAGCATAAATTATTACCTACCAGAGATGTAAAAAATGAGATTTTTCAATTTGTTATATTTAATATCTTATGTTCTTCCTATGATAGTTTATGATAATTAAATTGTTTAATTCATGCGAATCACCTAGAATCATCTCTGCCACAGAAGTGCTTAAAAAGTGCTGGTTATCATCTCTCATCTCTCTCATTATCAACAATGTTTTTATTTTATCAATCATATGATGTATTAGTTTTTCACGTTGTATACCTCCATCAAATTGAGTTGCATTTTAAGCAGCAGCATGTTTTCTATCTTGTAAAAACATAAATAATGACGTGTCTTAAAATCAATGATATATTAAATAAAATATGGCATTAGTGGCATTCATCACAGTGTGTGCAATGTTCAACTTTCCAGATAAGACTGCCACCTGTTTATGGATTCTGTTGTTGATTGTTGTATGCATACAGAAGAAGTGGCCCTGAATTATTCAGGAACTTACAACTGACCCAGAGCCCGTCACTCCATACCTTGGCCAGTTACCATGAGACGGTCACCAGGGAAGAGTTCTGTCAAATGTTAACTGTGTAAACTTGCCTACCTCTCCCTACAGCTTTCAGTATAGAATATAAGATTGCTCAGAGGAAATAGAAAGAAAATGGGGATAATGCAAAGAGTAACATGGAGGCTGTGAAAATAATTTATTTATTATCACAGTAAGACTGTGATAATAATTTATTTCTAGAACTGGGTTCCTTAAAGTTCTAAGGAAACAGAGATTAGTAAGTAAGTCTCTAATCTTTGGTTTTTAATTTTTTTTTCATGTTAATTTATTTTTGAGAAAGACACAGTATATGAGTAGGGGAGGGGCAGAAAGAGAGGGAGACACAGAATCCAAAGCAGGCTCCAGGCTCCGAGCTGTCAGCACAGAGCCCCTCAGGCTTGAACTCACAAGCCGTGAGATCATAACCTGAGCTGAAGTTGGACACTTAACCTGCTGAACCACCCAGGAGTCCCAGTAAGTCTCTAATCTTTGAGTTATTTCTAACATCTGCCCAGTTAGGGTGGACTGTATCAATCCCAATTCACAAATATACTAGTACACATGGCTCAACTTGAAAAGGCCACCTTCAAGAAGAATTCAAGATGTGACCACATCAAGAAGACACTATCCTAAAAGTAAACCTCTTTTCAGTCTGGAGCATTTCATGTTGGCAAGAAAGTCCTCAGGTGTTTGTCCTTACCTGGCCTTTTCATTAACTGGGGTTTAAAACTGCTGTTTGGGACATTGTCATAATCACTAAGATTTTGTGATGACTGAATCGCTCATATGGATTTATTATAAAATGTGTTGCCTATTGATACAGGGATCTTTAGAAATATTACACCATGACATCTCTGTAGTAGAGACTGTTATCAAAGTCCCCCTGTTCATTCTTCACTTCCTTTAGTAGTAATAGAACTTTTGATAAAAGCGTATCACATGGCCAGCTTCAGATTACATTTCCTAGCCTCTTCTGCAGTTAGGAGTGACCATGTGATCAAGTTTTGCCAATGGCATATGAGCAGAATGACATAAGAAATTTCTGAGTCACTTTTGAATCAGTAAGCTTCTCATGCGACATTTTTCATCTGGAGAAAAGTGTGGTTGGAATGAAAGCCACCCACTGAGTAGGCAAGTAAGAGGGACATCTTAATGAATGTAGAGCAATGAGACAAAGGGACACGGGCCCTTAGAAGACCTTTTGAAACAGACATTCCTTTTTAATGATGGCCTCAATCTTGGCTTCTGACAAGTTTCCTTTTACCTGCTCCCTGCATTTGCCTACCTGCTTCACACATGCATGTCTTTTGCTCAGGCTTCCTGCTAACCTAGTTATTTGAGACAGAAATTTCTTCTATCTTGCTTGACCCACAGTACTTCTTATCACATATTTCTTAAGAAGCTTAGCGTATTCCATAACTAATACATTCTCTAATGTATTTTAAATGAAGCAGGGTGATTATTCTTTCTTCCTTTATAGATTGTCTGACTGGTTGTTTTTGATTTTTCTCAAAATAAATGTGAATCTTACTAAGACCCTTTGCCCACAAATAAGATATATGTTGAAAAAAATCTCTCCATATCATGGTTCCAACTTTGTCCTTGAAGATCAAGATGGTTTAAGGATTCCAAATGTAATAACCCAATATACAGTTAAATAAATAACCATATAAATAAAAGTAAAGAGATTTTAAATTCAGTACTGCCTACTTTAGTCACAGATATCTCTAGAAAAGTCAGCTATTTAGTTAAGGTATGAAATCTGCTCAAACAGATCAAGAAATCCATGCAAAGAAAGGATCATCACTTAGAGAATAATTTTTTTTTTGTAATCTTAAAGCAGTAAGTATTTGCATAAGAGAATATGAGCATATATACACACATATATAATTAGATATTTGGATTTGCAATCATTTTAATAAAAGGACCCCATTTAAAAAATGAGCTGGTTATAGTGGGGTTTCAGAATAGTGTAATATTCACAGGAAAATTTTATATAGATTTTTTTGATAAATAAAAATTATTCTGCTCTCTGCAACTATCTCACTCACCCACTGGAAATTTCAAGAAAGCCCAAGTAGCTTCATACAGTAGAGACTGTATCTATATACAAAAGACAGAAATGAAAATCAGAAAAAAATCCTAAAAGTTAGGTCTACACTCTCAACATAAAATACAGATCAATTACTTTTATCCCTTCCCTGATAGTTTGAGCTGGAAGCAATCTCAGCTCTATTCCCTTGACTCACAAATGAGAAATTAGAGGCCAAAAGAGTTAGACAAAGTAGTAAGATTAATCAAGGTCACAAAGCTAATTACAGACAGTCAAGATTAAAACATTGGTTTCCTGGTTTCCAGTCCTGGCCTCCTCCCACTAAGCCATATTGTCATTAAGTCTCCATTTAAAAGTAATCTGGTTAAAAATACAGCTAAGGAGAAGAAGCAAGTCCATCCATGCTGTTCAATCAAATGCAAAATTCCTCCAAGTTCATTCACACAAAGCACATCTGGCTAGCGTACCAGTGTCTTGCTAGAGCTGGGGATGTCATATCAAAGAAACTGGAGTCTGAACATGCAAAAGCTGCAGTGTAACACTACGGGTAGTGGGACTCAGGCCACATTTTGAACTGCTGGAAAGAGGGGAGGATTTAAGCCCCAAATGGGGCTTAAACGAAGAATAAATCTGTTAGCAGAGCAATTACTCATGTCCTCAGTAAACTGCCTCCTTCAAGGATTAGCAGATAAATCTAGGCCCAGGCATTAGTGTTTTCTTGGCACATCTTCCTCCTTCTGCACATCAATAACAATGTATTTACCCAATTATCAGATAATCCCACTTAAATTGATCAATTGATAGCTCCCCGGTCCTTTCAAAGCACTGCTTTGTTTTCTTTGGCCTCAAACACCTAAAAATATTTCTAGAGGTCAAAAAAGTACAAATTGCAAATTTATTATTCTTGGAGTCGCAGGATGACCTTTAACCTGATTTTTCAGAACCTGCATGGTGCCTTGGAAAAGTGATTACCATTAAAGTAACTAGGAGTCCTAGGGCTAAAGGCAGCTTTGAGACTTAACCCATTCATGTACTCAGCCCACACACTAAAAAGAGGAATTGATAGTCACATAAGGCACTTTGCCATTTTTACATCGCTTAACTCTGAAACCATGGAGTTGTTTTCTTCTTCTTTTTTTATTTCTTCCCTTGCCTTTGCAACCAAACGATACCATACAAATTGTTAAAAAGAAATAAATCCTATGGAGAAAATCATTTTCCCTTCACGCATAGGCCATATCAAACCTTAGATGGGTTTAATTTACGCAGGGATATCACAGATCCTTAACGTCTCCTTTGAAATCCTTAGAACTGACTGAAAAACTGCACAGAGCCCAATTTTGTTCACTGTTCTAAGAGGAGTTAGCAGATTTTGCAAATAAAAATACAGGATATCCAGTTAAATTTGAATTTAAATGTGAAATTCAATATGCACAGATATTTTTTAGTTTAAGTATGTCCTAAATATTTCATAAGACATACTTAAAGTGAAAACTGTAGCTATTGCTTATACAGGCAAATGTAACTGGTCATTGTGCAGGTCAGTGTTTCATTTGGCAATTGCGTAACGGGAGACCCTAACACTTCAGCTACTAAGGATGGCAGAGGCTGCTGCTCAGTGTAATTGAGGGCTACCTCCAATGTGGTACTTTGGCATATTCAGTGTCTTAACCTGAAGAGGGTTTTGAGAAAATGGCAGAAATAGGAAGCTCTCTCTGACCTTCCCCTGTCCTTCTCTGAAGCAGGTCATAAGACCCTCACCTGAGAGGTGCCCTCCCCATTCCTTCCTGAGAGGAAAGGAACATCCTTATCTCCAGGAGGAGGGAGAAGAATCTGAATTAACAGATGTGCTGATTTCCCCACTTTACTACACTCAGCTCCTACTCTCTGTCCTGTCATACTTTGCCATGGACTGTCCACTCTACGTCACACCTACCATAATAGCACTCAGGTCTAATTGTTTCTTCAGGTCTTTATTTCCTTATAAAGGCCTCCGTGTCACATAAAATTTATGTTAAATAAAGGTATATGCTTTTCTCGTTAATTCCTCTTTAACAGTTTGATATTCAGACCCAGGCGGGGACTTTAAGAGTTGGGGAAACTCTTTTTCTCCCCTACAGGACACATTCTGCCACATATTAGTCTAATAATCAAGGGAGCAAAGGGTTTCATCAGGGTTTGTGATGAAAAAAGCCAGTCTCCATCAATACCACCTTTACAATTTGCCTATTTCATTTTCAGCTACATCTCAGTTCTCTCTGGAGTCATCTCTCCCACCCCCGCTCCCGACTAGTTTCCTCCTGCTGCCCCAAGAATGCACTTGGTTATCCCCCATATTATCTGCATGTATTTTGATCCCATCTGGTACACACTTTTCCCATCTGTATCTTCTCTAATCATTTAATCCCAATCACCCTTTAAATCCTATTTCCTGTGTGAAACTTCCCTTGTTAGCATATGGCTCTCTTCCCCAGTTTGAAGCACTAGGGAACATTCTAGGTCCTTTATTTGGCACTAACATTTTAATGTGGTTCTTTAAGTTGCTAATTCATTCTGTCTGTCGCTCTTTGCTCTCTCTCTCTCTCTCTCTCTCACACACACACACACACACACACGCACACACACCCTACCTCTTGGCTTTTTAATTAAAGAGTAATGTCCTGAAGGGAGGCACAGATTTATTTAGTTTTCTCTTCCAGTGATAATAAAAATGCCCCGTATACACCAAATCTGGGAAATGGTTTCAGTATTTAGTCAGTCTCTTAACTTGAAGACATTCTTTATCTCCTTGAATTAATGCAAACCATCTATTCCTTCATTTAATATTTACTGAGCACCTATCATATGTCAGATATTTCCTTAGTTTTCAGATCATTAAAATACAAGTTGCATGGGGGCAAAGATTATTTTGTTTCGCTACTTCTTCAAAATCTAGTAAATGTCTGGTACAAAGTAGGTACTCAATAAATATGAAGGTTGAATATATAAAGGAGGACCTAGTATTTATTCTTTATTTTAAATTCAGCCTTTCTTAAGACTTTCTCTCTTTTAAACATTTACATCAGCATCTGCCATGGTTATGGTGACTTAACTCTTTTTACTTCACTATTAAGCAGGTTGCTACCAGGATTATAGCCCCCAAACCAGTTCTAATGTCTTTCCTTCTCAGCTTACGTACGTACCTTCTAAGATATCCTGTTCCATGAAAGACAAGGCCCTGGCGTTAAGAATGCCATGCTCTATTAAAAAAATTTAAAAAAAAAAAAAAAAAAAAAGAATGCCATGCTCTAACTCTCAAGAATGGCATGCTCTAACTTCAGAATTTGGACCTAACTGAAATTTCCAGGTTTAGCTGTTTATTCTCCAACTCAGTGTTATGCTTCAACCAAATCCATCAAATTCCCTTTTAATGAGGTTGTTAACAGCTAGAGTTGTGTGGGGTAGGTGTTTGAAAAAAGAGGGGGTGTGGCTCACTGAACATTCTAATCATTTTTAAACTCACCAGGCATTTTGTGTATGATGCTTTCTTAGCACATGTTGCTACTGTCTAAAAAGCTCCTTGTCTTTGCCTGAAAATCCCTATACTTCTGTTCCTTCTCCTTGCATATAACTTTCTATGTTATTCCCATCTGTCTTCCTGATTTAAAAAGAGAAGTTCTACTCTGTGTGTTCCTATAATACTTTTCTTTGTCCATATGTCTGCCAGAGTAAGCATGCTAAGTTATAACTTCACTAGACTCTAAGTTCCTTGAAGGCAGAGACCCTGGTTTGTCCATCTCTGTATATTAGTTCCCCTAACATGTAGAACAGGAATTATTTTGTTAAGAGAATTCCATTTGTGTAGAGTCATTCTCTTTTCTTAATGTCCATCATATAAATATATTCCTTCTTTGGTTCCTTTACATTTTGCTCAACCTCAGAGTCATTCTCTTTTCTTAATGTCCATCATATAAATATATTCCTTCTTTGGTTCCTTTACATTTTGCTCAACATCAGAGTGACAGGCAGTGATCCCTTCCATAATTGTGCAAAGGCAGAGAGAGGCAGGCCGCACCCTCATACAGATTCACATAAGTAAGGCACCATTTCAAGGTTGTATGGACCTGCCAGGGTTGCAACTTTGGTTTTAGAAACCTCAAGCCAAACCTCATTGGAATCCTAGGTATCTCGCGAAGGCTCCATCTAGAATGTAAACTCCAGGGAGGAAGGAGCTTTTCATCTCTTTCATTCACTTCTCTATTCCCAACAACTGTTACTATAGTAGGAATATAACAACCACCAAGTTAATACTCATTAATTAATTAAAAATCACTTGTCTATAGCCACATGACTGGTAAACATAAGAATTATAACTGAAAATTCTGAAGATCATTCTCTTATTAGTCTGCTACCTCTTAGATGACAATCTAAACTGAAGACCCAAAATATGCTAGTGGAGACAGACTCTCCCAACTATGCAATCTCATCGGTATATTCAGATTTCATCTTCTGGTGTTAAATGTCTTGTCATTCTTTGACATTTATCAATCTTACATTATTAGTAGGCACCGCTGTAGGCATTTTAAACTCATGAACATAATATTGTTAACATTAATCATGAACACACCCATTGCCAAAAAAAATCAGGAGTAACATTTTGAAAATGGTGAAACTGAGGTACACTGAGTTTAACTAATCATGCTCAAGATCAAATACTAGTGGTTAGCTGGTCAGTCTAGCTTCACGTATAGATATTTAACCTTAACCTCAATACTCTAGAGAAAGTAATCAACATCTCTAAAAATGGGTATCATCAAGGGAAGAGGTATTAGCTTGAGTCTAGAATACCAGCCTCTGAAGATTTACCAGTGTCTTCAGGGTAACATGGGAAATGACCCCTGTTATGCTGTCATTAATGCTGTAAAATGGTTCTCTCACAGCCTTCTTTTGTCAGCAATGACATTTTACAGAACCCTCTACTTGACCCTAAACATTAGGTGTTGAATCTGTGAAAGCAGGCAAGAAAATGACATAAACACAGGACATGAAATCATTTAAAACACCACAAGACATGAGTCCCAGTATTAGAAAAATAAAAATATATATTGATATAATGGCTAACATAGTGAAAATATGTGGCTTTAAGAAAACACTCACTGCCTTTTAAAATAAGCAATATTTTATTTTTAATTAAATTTATGTGGCATTTTTTACCACTCGGTTGTTCCAGAGACAGATATGGAAAGCACAACTGTTACAGGAAAAAAGAATGAGAAATCAGAAAAGCTCTAAATTAGGATAATTTACTTGGCAGATTTTTATACTATGTTATTGAAGAAAAGGAAACTTACATATAATATTAAAAACACTAAAACGTACAAACATAAACTACCACAGACACAAGAACAGGATGTGTGTATATCACTCTGTGTTTATAAGTAATGAAAACATATGAATAGAATACTTTTTAATCTGTAGTATTCTTGAGCCAATCCACACTCCCCAAATTCTCCTTTTTGCTTCAGAATGGTTGGATAGCTTGAGGCTAATGACCTACCTATCTTTGGGGATGAAGTAAGGACAGAGTCATTACCTCAGAAAGGAGGAGCCCTTCAGTTAGCTTGAAATGGTTCCTATTTTCCTCCTATATTCTCTCTGTATTTCAATTCTCAACCAACCATTCTCTTCCTTTCAATCCATCAGACATCTTCAAAGTGTTCTCCTTCCATACTGAGTTGTCTGTATTGGTGTTTACTCCTGTTTTTGTTGATATTTTTTTCTATTTATTTTTTGTTCTCTTTATGCACTAAATAGCTTTGTAATTTATCTCCATATACAATCATGTGTGTTATGTAAAGTATGATACAGTAAAAATACAAGTATTTTCCCAGAGTGATTATGATCTGTTACTTTTTTTAGTGATTATGATTTCTGTTTTTAGGATATATTTGAGATTTATGTAATTCATTAACATTTTCTCTGGATATCCTATCACATTTAGAAAAGCCTTCCCAACTTGTGAATAATAAAATGTATTTCATTATCTCATTACATATATATATATATATATATATTCATTTACATATTTATATACATATACATTTAATTTTTATTCAAAGTAGAATTTATATTGTTGAAGTTATGAGAAATAGATCCAAACTTAATTTTTTTTCTAAATGGCTGCCCAATTGTTTGAATGCCATTAATTCATATTTTTCCCACTGATTTGAAATGTCTTCTAAAAACTAATTATCTCTGTATACTTGGATTTGTCATAGATTTTCTCTAGAGTTCCACTGACCTATAAATTCATGAGTTTTATTTTACATCACTTTGGTCTTTTTTGTTTCTTTAAACATTTACATTTGGCTGCAGTTGACAATTTTCAGAGTTTGGTGATTTAAGACGTTTGTCATCCCAACATACATTTTTAATAAGGATTCATGACTTGGAGGGTATTTCCAGCAGTTCTGCCAATTTGTATATAGTTTTGTGTTTGTTTGGTTTATATATAAATGAAGACTGAGTCAGGTATCTGTTTAGTACAAGGACACTGAAGCACAAAAGGTATTTTTGTAAAAAAAAAAAAAAGTTTTGTTATGACTAACACATTTCAAAATTTTACAAAAATAACTGCATTATTTTTCCCCTTTCTCTTCTTGCTTTTTCATGAACTTGAGAATATGTTTATTTAATAAATAAAAAAAATCATGTCTCTATGTTTACCAGAAAACAAAACTCTATTCTTCTCTCTTCTAGGGACCCATGTCTTTTTACCAGGACCCCTGAAACTGGTTTAGCCTAAAGCTTCAATGACTATCTCTAACTTTCACAAAAAAATCTGAGTTGAATCATTAATAAACTGCTTAACTACTTCTCCAATTGCTTTTCCTATTCTATACTTTGATAAATATTCAAGTTTCTTTTCAAGTGCCAGGACTGGTGGTTGATCTTCTTGTCCATGAAGTATATCCTATCACCCACCACAGGAACACTTTGGGTTTTCCTGGTTGCTTTTTAATTTTTTATTATTAATAAGCAATGTAGTCAAGATAAAATTCACATGTATCCCATTTAGAAGGTATACTTCAATAGTTTTTAGTGTATTCAGATTTGTGCTACTGTCAATTTAAGAATATTTTAATTACCAGAGCACCTGGGTGGCTCAGTTGGTTAAGCGTCCAACTTCAGCTCAGGTTACAATCTCACAGTTTGTGGGTTTGAGCCCTGCATCGGGATCTGTGCTGATAACTCAGACCCTGGAGCCTGCTTCAGATTCTGTGTCTCCCTCACTCTCTGTCCCTCCCCCACTTGTATCCTGTCTCCCTCTCAAAAATAAACAGACATTATAAAAGTAATATTTTTATTACCTCAAAAAGAAACACCCTATAATTTAGATATCGTATCATCTCCCACCCCCACCTCCAAGCCCTAAGAAGTCACTAATCTATTTTCTGGTTTATAGACTTGACCTTTCTAGCTATTTCATATAAAAGAAATTATATAATATGTAGGTTTTTTTTGTAACAGGCTTCTTTCACTTAACAGAGTTTTTTTAATGTTTGTTTATTTATTTATTTATTTATTTTGAGAGAGAGAGAGAGCAGAAGTAGAGGAGGAACAAAGAAGAGAGGAAGAGAGAGAGAATCCCAAGTGGGCTCCACATTGTCAGCACAGAGCCCAAAGCGGGTCTGGAACTCTTGAACTGTGAGATCATGCCTGAGTCAAAATCAAGAGTTGGTCACCTAACCAGTGCAACCTTAGCACAATGTTTTCAATGTTCATTCATGTTGTAGTACATACCAATATTTCATTCCTTTATGAGGTTTCAAGATATTCAATTGTATATATTGACACAATATCACAAGCTTTTTATCTCTTCTTAATTGATGGCCATTTGGGTTTTCCAATTTTTGGCTCTTATGCTGCTATGAACACTCCTGTACACGTATTTATGTGGATATATGTTTTCATTTATCTTGAGTATATACTTGGGAGTACAATTGCTAAGTCATATGGCAACTCTATTTAACAATTGAGGAATTACCCGACTGTTTTCCAAAGTGACTGCACTATTACATTCTCAATAGCTGTTTGAGAATGTTCCATTTCTCCACATCCTTATTATTATTATTACTATTATTATTATTAGACTATTTGATTATAGCTATACTAATGATAGGAAATGGTATCTCATTGCAGTTTGATTTGCATTTCCTTGTTGACTAATGATGCCAGATAAGAAGATGGGCTTCCAGAAGCTACCACAGATTCCGCATTTGGGACTGTGTGTACTTGGGATTCTGTACTGTGTGATTGGGAACCCTAAAATCTAGAGTTTTTTGTCTACATTTAATAATTTCAGGAATCAGAAAGTCGAGAGTTTATTCTTGGAGTCTTCATCAACCTTAGCCAGCAGTTGTATCAGTGCAGCCACGGCACCTGACGCTCAGTGGTGGTATTGTAAGATCATACTTATTCTGAGAGAACATTCAAGAGGTGGTTCTGGCTGCGTGGGATTTTATCATGCCATCATTCCCCCCCCCCCATTTTCTTGGTTCTCCAGCCTCCCCAGCATTCTGTACTACAAGTTCCTTTTCTACTTTTTATTAAAATCAGACTGCAAATGGTTATATTAAGAAACCTGCCTAATGGAAATTTACAAATAAACATAATACACATAAGTGAACATCTGACTCCCTGCTATGTTGGTATTTAATTATCCTATTTTTGGCCCTTCTTCTCTGCCTTTCAACACACATACAAATTCCAAGTCCAAAGTCTTCGGAACTCCCCTTCTTCCATTACCACTGTTTGAGCTTATTTATGTGGTAGCTTTCATTTCACCTTGACAATATCTCACATTCATCTCAATGTCAACACATTTAGTAAACGGTCTTATTTACTCATGGCTCTACTCTCCATTATTTCAGGTATAAATGTAATGCTCTTTTTAAAAAATTCCACGTCTAAGCTCATGTGGCCATCTTGGACCATGAGCTGCAACGGTCTTTCAGTCTTACAGCTGCTAAATCCCAGGGTAAGTGGGTTTTTACTGGACAAACTATTTTTATTCTCTCAAATCTACAGCGGCTTCATTATTCTATTCTCCTAAATTAATATTTCACACCAAGTGTCACTGATAACCATGTTCTACACATTATCTGCTTATTTGTCTGATTAGCCAGGATTTCTGTGGCAGTCACTGTGTCTTTGATGAGGAAGTTTTGGCATTCAGTGAACACTACCTTTTACCTGAAGCACCTATAGAAGCCATTGTAGCCCTCCTTTCCTAACAGAAATCATAAGATTTTTGAAATTTAAATTTTTCTGTTTTTTAAAAGGAAGCAAGTCTGGTCTCCTGCTTTAAGATTTTCCTATACAAAATTCTAAATTACTAGCCCAAATGGTCTCAAGGTTAAATAATGTTAAATTAATAAACTCTCTAAGTAGTGGTCAGCTTTGAGTAAGCACTGTCTCATTTGAAGTTTAACAACTATTATATGCTTTAATATGCAACTATTGCCTACTAAATTCAAATAACACTTTTTTATTGCCAATGTACCACTCAATGTTAATTTAGCACAGCTCATAAAAAACTCAAAGAAGTGATGAGAACAGATATTTAACCACTGACCTTCACCGAAATGAATCAAGTCTAAGCGGTGTGTGTGTGTGTGTGTGTGTGTGTGTGTGTGTGTTTGGCTCAGGGACACCTTGGCCTGACTCAGCTAATAGTCCTTGCAAGCTAGGATTTCCTTCCTTTCTTATTAGCCTTGGCAGTGTCACTGTCCAATATCCCCTTGCATAGGCTGCCTACTATCTCTGCTCTGTTTACTCATTGTTAAAATGCATAATGAAATCATTCAAATTATAATGTTTACATTAAATTATTCAAACATAATTTCTTAAGCACCTACTATGTACCAGATACTGTTCTAGAGGTTGAAAATGCATGGCAAAACAAACATTCTTCCATGTGGAGCTTTAATTCTGCTGGTGCAAACAGACCATTGATCAACAAATAAGCAAAATTTATTGCTTTTTGGGGGAAGTAAAAAGTGCTGTGGAGAATAAACAGAATTAGACCATAAGAATTGAGATACTTGAGGCACTGACATTAATCATTTAAAATTTTTTTATTCTTCATTTATTTTTGAGAGAGAGACACAGAGACAGAGTGTAAACACTGGTGGGAGACACAGAATCCAAAGCAGACTCCAGGCTCTAAACTGCCAGCACAGAGTCTGACGCAGAACTCAAACCCACGAATGGTGAGATCGTGACCTGAGCTAAAGTTGGACACTTAACCAATGGAGCCACTCAGGCACCCCTGAGGTTAATCATTTTAAATAGAGCATTCAGGAAAGGCTTCGCAGATAAGGCGACATCAGAACCAAGACTGAATGTAGGTAAGGAAGTAAATGCTGAACATATCCTGGGAGGTAAGGAAGTAAATCTTGAGCAGTCTATCTAAAGGAAACAGCAAAAATGGGCTTGGTACGATCCACGAATTGAACAGATTTGGGTAAAATAAAAGCTGTAGAAGGTAAGATTACATAAGCACTGGGGATGGAAACAGATTAAGAGGACCTTGTAGGCCATCTGAAGAACTTTGACTTCTACTCAATGAGATGAGGAGCCATTGGGGGTTTCTCCACACAAAACTGACATAATCATGCTTTTTGCTTCAAAAGGATCAATTTGGTTTGGGATTGTAAGTGAACTAGGGGCACCTGGGTGGCTCAGTCGGTTGAGCGTCTGTCTTCAACTCAGGCCAAGATCTTGCAGTTTATTAGTTCGAACTCCACATTGGGCTCACTGCTGTCTACCTGTAGGAGCCTGCTTCAGATCCTCTGACCCCTCTCTCTGCCCCTACCAACTTGCGCTCTTTCAAAAAAATAAATATTAAAAAAAAAGGAAATGAACTAAAGGTGAGGGCAAGGGTAGAAGTGAGGAGTAATGTTGGGAGATCATCGCACCAGAGTATGAGATTATGCTAACCTGTATTTGGGTGGTACTGCTGTTACTGAGAGGTACACTTGGAAACTATTTTGATGACTGTACAAACAGAATTTGTGGATAAATTGAGAATGGAGCATGAGTCCACTGTTGGCCTGAGTAGGTGGAAACATGGAATCAACATTTAGTGTGACATGAAAAAATGGGAGAAGGACAATTTCGGAGGTGGAGAAATTTCAGAAGTGGTTGTGAGGCATTTTAATATGAGAGGTTATTTAAACATACAGTTAGAGAGGTTACTTAGGCAGCTGATCATATAGGACTGGAGTTGCTAGGTTTGGGGGTAAGGGATGTATGTTGGCATATTATAACCATAGAGATGATATTTAAAGTTACAGACCTGATGTGGTAATGTAGATAATGAGTGAAGGTAGGGAAGGGAAGGAATTTTCTTCTTGGTCTAAAAAAAGTTAGAGTCAATTTCTGTCTTGCCTAATAAATTCTTTCTTCTGTTGTAATTTTTTCTACATTCCAAATGATCTTATGCTGAGGCTAGTTGACCCAAGGAATTGGGTTCAAAGATTGAGACATAGGGGAAAGAAGTGATTAACAGAAATAATAATATAGATAAATACATATCATTAGGGATGAAAATTTAGGAGGGAAAAACCCCAATTCTTTTTTGTGCTCCCACAAAGAGTGTGGCGGACTCCAACCTGCTGTGAGAGGAACACTTTCATTATATGGACAACAAACTCCTTTTAGGAAGTTTATGACCCCAACAGCAACCATAAAGTAGTTGCACATGCTTATACAGTGGAAACAGCAAGGAGTATAGAATTGGAGGAAAGGGTTCATGCCCTGATTTATTTATTTGCTGTGTTCCTTTACAATAGTCACTGAAATTTCCTGGGTTAGGATTATTTATCATTAAAATGTATAATTTCTGTCTTAAGCATCTCAGAGAACCATTTCTGGGGATCAAGTAAAATAGTACCTTTGAAAGAGTTTTGTGAATTATAGAGGTCTAAATAGATAGGAAGTTTCAGTACTGATCTTGGGATCAGTAGAGTTTGGTAAACCTAGTCCAAAACAAATAGGCATTAGGGAATGGAAAGTTAAAACTCCTGAATAGGATCAGCTGTTTTAACACTAGTTGGGCTTTTTTTCAGCATACAGTTCAAGATTAGGAAATCAACATTACTGGTGTGTTTCAGATGGTGCAGGCAGCGGAAGTTTGTTAGAAGTTTGTCAAAACAGTGAGATTCTGAAAAGGAGAAATAGGCCTATTGCTTTGAGAGCATTAGAAGCAGCATCAAACACTCCACAGTGTGACTGCTTAGCAACATGACTGAGGAGGGAGTAAGAGAATTTTGGATAGGCAGTGGTATATTTTCATACTACACTTTTCTGATTGCCTACAACATTTTTTCTATAGCTATTTGTCCATGCATGTTTCCTATGTGTTTTCTGGTGTGCTTAAGATCACCTCTCAATTACAGTTAGTAGAAAATGTTAAGATAGATGGGTGGGCCAACATGGTGGAGAAGTTAGGGGGACCTGTTCTTCCTGTGTCTCTCAAACAAAGAAGGACTGAAGCTGAAGGACTCTCAACCCCAAGAGTCTGGGAGGAAAGGAGACAGAGTCCACAAGGAAGAAAGCAGGAAAACCAGGCAGCCCCATAAGTGCATGAGTGCGAAGTGGGGGAGATAAAATGGACCTCGGAGGTACGGAGGGGTGGGAACCTCTTCTGCAGAGAGAAAAAGGGAAGAGAAAGAGCAGCTGGGGAAGCATAGGACTGTATTTGGACAAGAGAAAAACCTCAGACCGGGACAGAGAGGGAGCCTAATCATCCAGTTTCTAACCACAGGGCTTTTGAAGACAAATCCTGTTTCGAACTGCAGGGCTTTCTTTGGAATGGGGCTGGTGGCCGCCCCATTCACATGTCTGGGGAAGAGGGGAGTCACCTCCAGATTCGGTGATACATCAGGGGCGCAATATATACCAGGAGAAACTGGTCATAGTGAGTTTAAAACTCAGATAAGCGTGGGACACAGGAGACCGCAGAACCAGAAATCCAGCTGCATCTGCGCCCCCGGCAGAGTGAGGACGGAGACAATGGGGTGATTTGGAACACCTAGTCCATGAAGAAGGGACTGGGGGGTCACCATTTTTCTCCACACAACCACCAAGGTGGGGCCTCAGGGATCCGAGGGGCCCACAGTGATGGAAGGACCCACCTACACAAAACCACACCCCCCCCTTTCTGGATAGCCACTTATCTACTGGGACTGGATAGAAGCTGTGAAACTAGACTGTGTTTTGCCTGGATTAACTCCGGGTCAATTCTTATTTTTTAGATATATTCTCCCTTTTCTCTTTCTTAGCTCTTCCCTCCTCTAGGCTGGTTACTTTGGGTATTGGTTTGCTTAAACAGCCATATTTAGTCCATTCCCTCGATGCATGTTCTACACCTCCTTCTTTACTTCCCTGTCTCTCTCTCTCCCTGGAACAATCAGTCCATATAGTTTCTCTAAGTAACTGTATCTTCATTTATGTTACCTCACTTCTTTCCATATTATCATTTCTCTCGCTCTGGATTAAGCCTTTCTGTCTCTCTACCTGGTCAAAATTCATTTTATCTTTTTCTCCCACCCCTGTCATTTCTCTCTTTGTATGTGCTCTTCCATCAGCACTGCCTCCACCCTGTTCTTTACTTGTAGCTGGTATTTCTGGATTTATGCTTTCAGAGTGTCGTTTGTTTTTTCTTTTTTTCTGTTTTGGTCTGTTTGCTTGCTTATTTGTTGGTGTGTTTACATGTTTTTGTTTCCTGTTTGTCTGCCCGTTTTCCTTTCCAGAGCTATCTAAAGGAACAAATCAAGGCACACTTGGTGGAGGATAACCAAAGTCATGACAACAGACAGCAAGTAACACTCTCCAAAAAACACCTCCCGAAAGGCCAGGCCTTGGAGCCCCCTTTAATACAGCAGTACTCGCAGGGACAGAGGACATACGGGCTTTTAAAACTTATATAGGGCAGAAAACTAGCCAAAATGATGAAATGGAAAATTTCTCCTCAAAAGAAATTCCAGGAAGTAGTGACAGCTAAAGAATTGACCAAAACAGATATAAGCAACATAACTGAACAAGACTGTAGAATGACAGTCATAAAAGTAATCGCTGGACTTGAAAAAAGCATAGAAGACAGCAGCGACTCAATTGCTGCAGAGATGAAGAACCTTAAAAATAGTCACGATGAATTAAAAAATTCTATAGAGTCACCTGGGTGGCTCAGTCAGTTGAGATTCTGACTTTGGCTGAGGTTGTGATCTCACCATTCATGAGTTTGAGCCCCACATTGTGCTCTGTACTGACAGCTTGGAGCCTGGAGCCTGCTTTTGATTCTGTGTCTCCCTCTCTCTCTGGTTCCTTTCTCACTAGCACTCTGTCTCTCTCTCAAAAATAAATAAAGATTACCAAAAAAATTAAAAACAAAACAAAAAAAAACCCTATCGATGAGGTGCAAAATAAAATGGAGGTGACCACAGCACAGTGTGAAGAGGCAGAAGAGAGAACAGGTGAATTAGAAGATAAAATTATCAAAAAAGAGGAAGCCAAGAAAGAGAGAAATCTGATCCAGGAGCACAGAAGGAGAATTTGAGAGCTGAGTGATGCAATCAAACAGAACAACGTCCATATCATAGGAATTCCAAAAGAAGAAGCAGGAAAGGAGCTGAAGGGGTACTTCAAAAATCATTGCTGAGAACTTCTCCAACCTGGGGAAGGAAACAGGCATTGAAATCCAAGAGGCACAGAGAACTCCCCTCAGAAATAACTTGAATAGACCTTCTGCATGACACATCATAGTGAAACTGGCAAAATACAAGGATAAAGAGAAAATTCTAAAAGAAGCTAGAGATAAACGGGCTTTAACATACAAAGGTAGACACATAAAGGTAGTAGCAGACCTATATACTGAAACTTGGCAGGCCAGAAAGGAATGCCAGGAAATCTTCAATGTGATGAACAGGAAGGATATGCAGCCAAGAATGCTTTATCTGGCTAGCCTGTCATTCAGAATGGAAGGAGAGATAAAGGTTTTCCCAAACAAACAAAAATTGAAGGAATTCATCACCAATAAACAAGAGATCCTAAGGGGGACTCTATGAAAGAAAGGTTGCAAGGAACACAAAGTACCAAGACATCCTTACAAGCATGAAACCTACAGGTAACACAATGACTCTAAACCATATTTCAATAATAATACTGCATGTAAAGGGACTGAATGCCCCAATCAAAAGACATAGGGTACCAGAATGGATTAAAAAACAAGACCCATATATCTGCTGTCTCCAAGAGACTCATTTTAGACCTGAGGACACCTTCAGGTTGAAATTGAGAGGATGGAGAACTATCTACCATGCTACTGGAAGACAAAAGAAAGCTCAAGTAGCCATACTTCTATCAGACAAACTAGACTTTAAAGTATAGGCTATAACAAGTGATGAAAAAGGGCATTACATAATGATCACAGGGACTATCCATCAGGAAGAGCTAACAATCATAAATGTCTATGCACTGAATTCGGGGGCACCCAAATTTGTAAAACAATTAATTACAAATGTAAGCAATCTTTTTGATAAAAAAGTGCTAATTGCAGGGGACTTTAATACTCCACTTACAGCAATATTGATCAACTAGACAGAGAATCACTAAAGAAACAATGGCCCTGAATGACACATTGGAACAGATGGACTTGACAGATATATTTAGAACTCTACACCCGAAAATAATGGAACTCATTTTCTTCTCGAGTGCACATGGTAAATTCTCCAAGGAAGATCACATACTGGGTCACAAAGCAGCCCTCAATAAATAAAAAAAGAACTGAGATCATAGTGTGCACACTTTCAGATCACAATGCTATGAAACTTGAAATCAACCACAGGAAAAAGTCTGGAAAACCCCCAAAGCATGAAGGTTAAAGAACATCCTACTTAAGGATGAATGGGTCAAACAGGCAATTAAAAAAGAAATTAAAAAATATATGGAAACAAATGAAAATGAAAATACAACAATCCACACCCTTTGGGATGCAGCAAAGGCAGTCCTAAGAGGAAAATACATTGCAATCAATACTAGCTCAAGAAATAAGAAAAATCACAAAGACAAAAATCTAACAGCACACCTAAAGGAACTAGAAGCAGAACAACAAAGAAACCCCAAAGCCAGCAGAATAGAAATAATAAAAATCAGGGCATAAATAAACAATATAGAACCCGATGAAACATTAGAACATATATGAAGCCAGAGCTGTTTTTTTTTGAAAAAATAAACAAAATTAATAAACCTGTAGCCAGGCTTCTCACAAAGAGAGAAGACTCAAATAGATAAAATCACGAATGAAAAGGGACTGAGTACAATCAATCCCTCAGAAATACAAGCAATTATCAGGGAATACTATGAAAAATTATATGCTAACAAACTGGACAACATGGAATAAATGGACAAATTCCTAAACACCCACCCACACACTACCAAAACGTAAATGGGAAGAAATAGAAAATTTGAACAGATCCATAACTAGTGATGAAATTGAATCAGTTATCAAAAATCTCCCAACAAATGAGAGTTCTGGACTACATGGCTTCCCTGGGGAATTCTACCAAATATTTAAAACAGAATTAATACCTATCCTTCTCAAGATGTTCGAAAAATTGAAATGGAAGGAAAACTTCTGAACTCATTCTATGAAACCAGCATCACTTTGATTCCCAAGTCAGACAGAGATCCAGCAAAAAAAGAGAACTACAGGCTAATATCCCTGAGGAATATGGATGCACAAATTCTCAACAAGATACTAGTAAATCGAATTCAACAGCATATAAAAAGAATTATTCGCCATGATCAAGTAGGATTCATTCCTGGGCTGCAGGACTGGTTTAATATTCGCAAATCAATCACTGTGATACATTACATTAATGAAAGAGAAGATAAGAACCATATGATCCTGTCATTGGATGCAGAAAAAGCATTTGACAAAATACAGCATCCTTTCTTAATAAAAACCATCGAGAAAGTCAGGATAGAAGGAACACACTTAAACATCATAAAGGCCATTTATGAAAGTCCACAGTGAATATCATCCTCAATAGGGAAAAACTGAGAACTTTCCCCCTGAGATCAGGAACACGACAAGGGTGTCCACTCTCACCACTGCTATTTAACATAGTGTTGGAGGTCCTAGTATCAGTGATCAGACAACAAAACAAAATAAAAGGCACCGGAATTGGCAAAGAAGAACTCACACTTTCACTTTTTGCAGACGACATGATATTCTACATGGAAAACCCAACAGAATCCACCAAAAGCCTGATAGAACTGATACATCAATTCAGCAAAGTTGCAGGCTGCAAAATCAATGTACAGAAATCGGTTGGATTTTTATACACCAACAATGAAGCAACAGAAAGAGAAATAAAGAAGCGAATCCCATTCACGATTGCACCAAAATGCATAAAATACCTAGGAATAAACCTAACCAAAGATATAAAAGATCTCTATACTGAACACTCTAAAACTCTTATGAAAGAAATTGAAGATGACACAAAGAAATGGGAAAACATCCCATGCTCATGGATTGGAAAAATAGATATTGTTAAAATGTCAATACTACCCAAAGCAATCTACACATTCAATGCAATCCCAATCAAAATTGCACCAGCATTCTTCTCAAAGCTATAGCAAACAATCCTAATATTCGTATAGAACCACAAAAGACCCCGAATAGCCAAAGTAATACTGAAGAAGAAAACCAAAGTGGGAGGAATCACAATCCCAGACTTTAACCTCTACTACAAAATGGTAATCATCAAGACAGTATGGTATTGGCACAAGAACAGACACACAGACCAATGGAATAGAATAGAGAACCCAGAAATACACCCACAAGCATATGGCCAACTAACCTTTGACAAAGCAGGAAAGAGTATTCAAGTGAAACAAGACAGCCTCTTTAACAAATGGTCTGGGAGAACTGGACAGCAACATGCATAAGAATGAAACTAGCCCACTTTCTTACACCATACACAAAAATAATGGATGAAGGATCTGAATGTGAGACAGGAAACCATTAAAACCCTCAAAGAGAAAGCAGGAAAAAACTTCTTTGACCTCATTTGCAGCAATTTCTTACTCAACACATCTCCAAAGGCAAGGGAATTAAAAGAAAAAATGAACTTTAGGGACCTCATCAAGATAAAAACTTCTGCACTGCAAAGGAAGCAAGCAACAAAACTAATAGGCAACCAAAGGAATGGGAAAAAAAAATAGTTGCAAACGACACATCAGATAAAAGGCTAGTGTCCAAACTCTATAAAGAACTCCCCAAACTCTACATCTGAAAAAAAAAAAATAATCCAGTGAAGAAATGGGCAGAAGATATGAATAGACACTATTCCAAAGAAGACATCCAGGTGGCCTCATGAAAGGATGCCCAGCGTCACTCATCATTAGGGAAATACAAATCAAAACCACACTGGGATACCACCTAACACCAGTCAAAGTGGCCAAAATGAACAAATCAGGAAACCAAAGATACTGGTGAAGTTTTGGAGAAGCAGGCACCCTCCTACACTGTTGGTGGGAATGCAAATTGGTGCAGCCGCTCTTGGAAAAAGGTGGGAGGTTCCTCAATAAAATGAAAATAGAACTACACCATGACCCAGCAATAGCACTGCTAGAAATTTACCCAAGATATACAGGAGTGTTGATGCATGGAAGCCATGTACTCCAATGTTTATAGCAGCACTTTAAACAATAGCCAAATCATGGAAAGAGATTAAATGTCCATCAACTGACAAATGGGTAAAGAAGATGTGGTTTATATGTACAATGGAATACAGCATGGCAATGAGAAAGAATGAAATCTGGCCACGTGTAGCAACATGGATGGAATTGGAGGGTATTATGCTAAGTGAAATAAGTCAGTCAGAGAAAGACACCATATGTTTCCATGCATAGTTGGATTTTAAGACACTTAGCAGAAGACCATGGGGGAGGAGAAGAGGGGGAAAAAAAGTCACAGAGAGGGAGGGAGGCAAAACATTTAAGAGACTCTTAAGTACCGAGAACAAACTGAGAGTTGGCATGTGTCGGAGAGGGGAGAGTGGTGATGGGCATTGAGGAGGGCACTTGTTGGGATGAGCACTGGGTGTTGTATCGAAACCAATTTGACAATAAATTGTATTTTTAAAAAAGGAATAAAATGTTAAGATAGAATTCAAAGTAAAAACTCCTAGAGCACAGACTAATAACTGAAAAAAAAGTAATAGTTACTAATTGCCCAATATTTATAATAGTTGTATGTACATGGCCAATATTTCTATTCTTTATAAGATAGGCAGTGCTGTTTCTTCTATAGATGAAAATACTGAGATTCAAAACTAAAGAGTCATTTTACCACAATGACAATCCTCACCAGGATAAAAGTACAGTTCAGTTAGACTTCAGAGCTTAGAGGTAAAGTAGTGGCATATTCCAACTTACCCTCAAATTGTTCAGATAGAGGTTTTAAATATATATGTGTGAGCACATGTGCGCCCGTGTGTGTGTGTGTGTGTGTGTGTGTGTCCATGTGTAAAGAGAGAGAAGGAAAAAACAAAGGGACAAAGTATGGTCAATTGATGAATCTGGGTAAAAGGTCTATAGATGTGTTGTTTGTTCTTTGCAACCTGCCTGTAGTTAGAAGATATATAAAAAGTAAAACTTATAGAAAACAAACTAAATAAAACAGCTACCACTTGAACGCACTCATCAGTATAAACAATGAACAGTCAACCATCATATGTATCCTATAATACAAAATAAACTATATAAGATCACCTGTTAACTATTCCTTATAAGACTAACTTGAAGCTAATCAAGTCTTCAGATTTAATTTTAATTTAGAGGAAATACAGGAGACAGAAGTGCAAATGAAATGACACCACAAGAAAGCAGTCATCAAGATTCAGAAATTGAAACATTCTGTAGAAAAAAGTGACTAGTTTTCAATAAATCAACGTCATTAAAACTGTAGGTCTATTTTAGATTAAACGTGATTCAAGAAGAACAACCAAAGGCAAATATTCTGTGATAATCTAAGAAAAGTTGGAGAAATTTGAGTCGGAAGCTTTTATTTAAATTATGATAAGAACTATTATTTTATTTGTGTGATAAAGAGATTATGTTTTTGTGTAGGAAATTTTAAATTAAAATGTCATTATATTTTAGAAAAGTATAGTGAAATGTTTACAGGTGATTATCATGATGTCAAAAAATTAATTTAAAATATTTTAGAAAAAAGATCAAAAGATGGGGAATATGACTAAATTTAAGACCTAGTTAATGAGCATATGAATGTTAATTAAACCATTCTTTTAAAATTTTGTGTAGTGGTACATTTTCTAACATATTTTCTATAAACTAAAAAAAAAAATAAATAATAAAATAGTGAGTCATCGACCAAAGTAGACTGATAAATATCAACTTTAGTAGGCAGAGAGGTCAGATGGAAGACATGAGAAGTTATAACTGCAGACCGATGAGCATGGTATACAATAATTAGAGATCAAACGTAGGTATATATAGTTATCAGAGTGATCTGGGTCAGAGATAATACTACAATTTGCAACAAGCCCTCAAAATCACAGAGGCCTCACTTGAAGTGTGTCCTCCTTGAAGAATTTGCTACTTTCCTCACCCGTAGTTTTTGATAGTTACCAAGTGGGTTCTAGAAGATGACAAGTTTTCCAATGTGCAATTTACAGGTCTGTTAGGTCACAGAAAAAGAATTCTCCCTAAAGCAAGTCAAGAATGCCATTAAGAATCACAAAGAGACCTTTTGCTGGCAAGAGGGAAAGAGAAGAAAAGTACAATGAAGCCATAAAAGGCAGCTCTAAGTTTGAGAGAAAGAACAAAATAGGACTGAATGCATGTTATCCAAAAAGTTAGGATAATAAAAGGCCTTTATTTATATTTCTCTTTTTACACATGTCTTAAAAAATAAAACTATTATGCTGGTCTATATTTCCAGATAGAGGTGAGATGTCACTACATGTAGAAGAGATAATAGAGGCAATTCTAAAGACATTTTAATATGTTTCCATGAAAACATAGAAATTAAAATATTAGAAATACAAAATCATGATGAAGAGGAAACTATGGCAACTCCTAGCCAGTATAATTATCAACTCAGAAGGAATGATTTCTATTGGAGGAAACCGTGAAGTTGAAATATATGTTTGCCAAGAAATGAAGTTGAAAACTTGGGTTTGCATTTGGATATTCTTACTATCATTCTAGCAAGAAGGTAATTAGATGCTGAAGAGTCTTAAGGATTGCAAGTGACAAATTAAACATTAATGATATGCTTATTCATTCAAGCATACTGTCAGTAATATTTTAGTAGACATATTATTAAGACTCTAGAATAAAGACGAAAAGAATATTTTTAGAAACTTAATATCTAGAAGAGAGATAGACATGTAAATAATCACCATAAAATTAGTGAATTTCTATTTAACGTAACTCATTTATTCCCTGTGCTTCTGAGAGCTATTCATTAAAGACAATATAAGCTTTATAAGCTTGAAGAATTTGAAAAACTAAAAGAAAGTTGGACACTAATAAACACAACAATATAATATTATAACCCTATAATAGATGGGGTCAGAAAGGCAGACAAGGGCTCATCCTATAGATTATTGTAGACTATGGTAAGTAATTTGGTTTCAAGTCCTTAGCTAAGGAAAGTTACTGCCAATTTTGAAGCAGAGGAGTGACAATCTGATTTTAGTACCCCGGGTGCTAGAAGAAAATGTGTTGTGGGGCACCTGGGTGGCTCAATAGATTAAGTGTCTGGCTCTTGGTTTCGATTCAGGTCATGATCTGAGTTAGAGCCCCACAACGGGCTCTGTGTTGACAGTGTGGAGCCTGTTTGGGATTCTCTCTCTCCCTCTCTCTGTCCCTCCTCTGCTCATTCTGTCTTTATCAAAATAAATAAAGTTTAAAAAAAATAAATGTATTGCAGAGAAAGCAAGAG
Source organism: Paguma larvata (assembly GCA_030068075.1). Classification (NCBI taxonomy): domain Eukaryota; kingdom Metazoa; phylum Chordata; class Mammalia; order Carnivora; family Viverridae; genus Paguma; species Paguma larvata. The sequence continues at coordinate 40,791,727 of CM057831.1, read as the reverse complement.
CAGCCCTGGAGAGAACAGGATCAAGACTACTGCAGTTCTCTAGGTAGATACAAAGAATAGTACATGAGACAAGAGGACTTTACCAGGACATCTAGAAAAGGATTCTCAAAGTAGATGTCAATGGATAGGCTAGAATGGGGAGTAGGAATAAAAGTGTTTCTGGGCACTACAAAGACACTTAGCCTTTGTTATAGTTTTTGTTCTCTGAAAAAAACTTAAAGATAATTTTTGAGAGAAGCTTCAGGTTAACAATAAAATTGAGAGTAAGGCACAGAGATTTCCCATATACTTCCTGCTCCCATACATGCATAGTGTCCCCCATTATTGGTCTCACTAACTGGAACAGTTCATTTTTTATCAAGGATGAACCTACATCAGAATCACTCTGAGTCCATAGTTTACTTCACTTTTGTTGTTGGGGCACCTGGGTGCTCAGTTGGTTGAGCGTCTGACTCTTGGTTTCAGCTAATGTCATGATCTTTTGGCTTCATGGGTTTGAGCTCCACATCGGGCTCTGTGCTGGTAACTGTGAGGCCTGCTTGGGATTGTCTCTTTCTCTCCTCTCTCTCTCTACCTCTCTCCCACTGATGATGTCTCTGTCTCTCTCAAAATAAACAAAAAATAATAATAAAATCTACTTTTGGTATTGTACATTCTGCAGAGTTGGACAAATGTATAATGACATATGTCTACTGTTTAATGTCATATAGAGTATTTTCACTGACCTGAAAATCTTTTTTCGCTCTATCTCTTCATCCTCCTTTTCCCCACCCCAGGAAACCACTGATCTTTTCACGGTCTCCAGTTTTGCCTTTTCCAGAATATCATACAGTTGGAATCATATAGCATATGGCCTTTTTATACTGGCATCTTTCACTTAGTAATATGCATTTAAGTTTCTGCCATGCTTTTTTTTTATGGCTTAGCAGCTCATGTCTTTTCAGCACTGAATCATAGTCTATTGTGTGGATATACCATGGTTTATTTATCCAATCGTCTAGTGAAAACCTCTGGTTGTTTCTGAGTTTTGGCAATTATGAATAATACTATTAATATCTGTGTGCAGGCTTTTACATGGTCATAGTTTCAACTCATTTGGGTAAATACTGAGAAGCACAACTAATGAACTATATGGTAAGGGTATGTTTAACAGCATAAAAAACTGCTAAGTTTGTCTTCCAAAGTGACTGAACCATTTTGAATTCCTACCAGAACATATGAGAATTCTTACTGCTTTCCACCCTTGTCAGCATTTGCTGTTGTCACTATTCTGGATTTTGGCCTAATAATGTCTCCTTGTTGTTTTATTTTCTATTTTCCATGATGGTATAGAATGTGAGGCATCTTTTCATGTGCTTATTTTCCATCTGTGTATGATCTTTGGTGAAGTGTGCCTTTTTTTTTTTAATAGTTTTGTTAAAGTACAATTGACAGGGGGTTCCGGGTGGCTCGGTTGGTTAAGTGTCCAACTCCAGTTTTTGGTTCAGGTCATGATCTAACGGTTCCTGAAGTCCAGCCCCAAGTTGGGCTCCATCCTCCCAGTGCAAAGCCTGCTTGGTATCCTCTCTCTCTGCATCTCCCCTGTTCACATTCTCTCAAAAATAAACTTAAGAAAAAAGGTACAACTTACTATATAAAGCCACACATATTTAATGTATATAATTTGACAATGTTGATGTATGTTTATACTTGTGAAATTATGGCCCCAAAGAAAATACTGAACATATATATATATATATATATACCTCAAAATTTCCTGGGGCTCTTTATAATCACATCCTTCCCCCTTCCTACCCCCTTTCCTAAGCATCCATTTATGTGCTTTCTGGTACTGAATATGAGCATTTTCTAAAATATTTATACATGGAATTATACAGCTCTATTTTATCTGGCTTCTTTTATTCAGCATAATTATTTTCAGATTCTTTAATATTATAGCATATGGTCTTTTTTTTTCCTTTTTTTCTTTCTCACTCCCTCTGATGCTGGCTTGCCAATCTTGGTCTACCCACATGCCAGAAGGATGTTTCTTCCTCGCTCAGTGACTATGGACAAATTCTGGCACGGGTACCCAGCGACTTCTCCAGCAGTAAGTGGACCATAACTGTATCTCCAATAGTGTCTGATTCCCAGTCTTGCGGGAGGGCCCCTCTCCTATGTTGTCCCTTCCTTACTTACTCCCCATCTTAGTTCTACGATATACCTTTGAGATTTCTTTGCATCTTTATTGTTACTCCAATATTATAGTAATATTTATATTAAGCTTTTCCTATTCAAATTGTTCTGAAGTTTCATCTGAAGTCTTTACAGGTTCCATAAATGTAAGTTTTATATGTTTGATTGTTTGTTTTCCTCATGAATACATTTTAGCTCCCATGGCCTGGAAACCAATACCTCTAACTGTCAAGGATTCACTACCTCAACGAGAGCTGCAAAATTTAAAATTGTGTTTCCCATGGAACTACTTAACTCTGCACATAACATCTAGAGGCTCATTAATCTAATCTTAAATAAAAAAATGAACATAATAAAGAAAAGGAAAATGTTGCTGTTAGCCAAATGAACACAAAGACAATCCAAGGTAGAAAAGTGCAGCTCTTTACCTCAGAGTCCAGTTCAAACTACAGTTCATAAGACGCTAACTTCTGGAGAGTGTTTAGGAGTGGCATGTCTACTTTACTTAGCTTGTTCCACTTGTACCTCACTTATCCTTCCTGGAGCTTTTCACTGTTTGTCAGAGTAGGGGAGTACTTTCCTGGAGGAGTGAGTATTCCCTCATGACCAGGCCCCCCTTCCCCATCCCAATGCCTTCTTCCCCAATGTCTCAGGATTGCAATTCACTTTGACTCTAGCCAAGTTCCAGACACTCTATTTTTTTTTTCCTGATCAAAACTGAAGGGAACTTCAGAGTTCTGCTGAGAAAAAGAGTATCATGATACTGAAGGAAAATAACCCCAACTTTGGCATCTGGGTCTAACTAAATAACTCCTGAATATTATGTTAAAAAGTTTCAAACTGGTGCTTCTACACTGTGTCTCCCTGGTCTGTGTGCTGTCACTTTAAGGGCAAGGATTCAACTTCCCATCAGCCTCCCACCTGTCCCACAGCCTAGCCTACTGATTTTTAAAAGTCTAGGCTTTAAAGTCTCGCTGGTTTATAATTTTTGTTTGCTATAAATAATATTCCAAATGGCTCCTTCTTTAAAATCTCTTGGTCTATGACAAGTTCTAGAAATAAGAAACTGGAAAGCTAATAAGAGGAGTAAGCCATGTGGTATCTCCGAGTGGCAAAGCCTTTTCTTGTAGTGAAGACTCACTGCTTATTGTCAATGGAGCTTTCACTTAATTCTCCTTGATGGTTCTGCTGGGCTCACTTTGTATGATCACTAGGCTTCCCATCCATTCTAGGGGAGATAGCAGCTTACCTGGATACCATTTGCTGCTAGACTGGGGGTCAGGAGACATGAAGTCCGGCCCCTGTTAGTCTGTTGGGTAGAAGGCTGACCTGTTGCAATGTTGTTCCTTCAAATCTGGAGTCTAACCAGTTATATTACATTTTGCCACATTTTGTGGTTCTTCCATGGTCACATCTTGTATTAGTTACAAACTTCACTTAGATACATATCAGAGGTGGTAAGAGAGAGATGAGCCTATACCATCTTGTCTGAAAAGTTCCCAATTGATTTTATCATGCTGCCAAAACCAAACAAAGGCAGCTGAAGGGAGAAAAGAAACATACCATCATCCTTCATGAATATAGAGGCAAATATTTTTAACAAAATAACAAATAAATTCCACCAACATACTAAAAGAATTATATACCATAAACAAGGGGGATGTATTCCAGGATTCAACACTGGTTCAAGCATTTATAAATCAATCACTACAATCTATAATCACAAATTAAAGAAGAAAAATCATACGCTCATATAAACTGATGGAGAAAAAACACTTGGCAAAATTCAATACCTATTAATTATAAAAACACACAGAAGACTAGGAATAAAGATGGAACTTCAACTTAATAAAAAACATCTACTAAAAGCCTATAACTAATATCACATATAATGGTAAAAGATTGAATTTATTTCCCCTAATATTTGGAACAAGTCTAGGATTTCCATTCTCATTACAATTATTTAACAAGTATTATATGGGTATAAGAGGCATGCAGACCAGAAAAGAATAAATAAAACAATCCTTATTTGCATAAGACATGACCTAAATAGAAAATCCTATAGTCTTTCCCCAAATTCTGGGAACTAAGTGAGTTCAGCGTGGTCTTATTTTACAATGATGACACACAAAAACCATTTATTTCTGTACAGTAGTAATTTACTTGAGAAGCTAAAATAAAAAAAAAATACAATGTCATCCAAAAATCTCTCAAAAACAATAAAATACTTAGATGTAAATTTAACAAAACATGCATAGGACTTGTCTGTTGAAAATGACAAATCATTGATGAAAGAAAACAAAGAAGCTCTAAATAAACAGAGATACACTGTGTTCAAGGATGCAATATCTTCTCAACTCTTGCCAAATTTATATCCCAGTAATATTTTTGTTGGTGTAAATAAGATTATTCTAAAATTTATAAGGGGCTAGAAGTAAACATTCTAAAAACAATAGTAAAGTAGGAGGAATCATTGTATCGAATTTTAAGACTTGTTACATAGCTAGCCACCAGCACTCTGTGGTATTGGTCTAAGACAGACATACAGATCAACAGAACAGAATGGGGAATAGATATAAAGACCCACACAAGTAGAGCCACTTTTCTTTCTTTTTCTTTTTTTTATTAAATAAAAAAGGTGCAAAAACAATTTAATGGAGAAAGGATCACATTTCAACTAATTGTGCTAGAGAGGTTGGGCATATGACAGCAAAAGAAAAGGAACTTTGACCCAAACCTAACACTTGACACAAAAGTTAACTCAAAATGGGTCACTTTGGGTTCTGGTTTGACTCAAGTACAAAGAGATAAGGGTCACCCATAAAAACAGATAGTAAAAAAAGTAACCAGAATGTGACTACACCATTGTTGCGTATGTCTGTTTAGATACAAATGATAATAGGTGTTAGTATGTTGTACTAGCATTTATTTTTTAAAATGATGCTAAGTCATGACTGCTTAAATTAATAATTTGCTTCAGCTATAGCAAACTACTTGTAGTTAGCCAAATACTCATCACTTTTTCTATTAATAATCTGTCTACAGGAATGTAAACTATTTTGTAAACACAATCAGTGTTAGCAATTATTATTTTTTACTTCTCTCATTTTATAAACCCTTGGAGGATTAAAACTGTGTTGTTCACATTTCTGTATTTCCATTAGCTCGTTTAATGCCTGGTACATGGTATTTGATCAATAAATGCTGGGTTGAATAGATCACAATGAAATCTTTTCATTAAGACTAATTCATGTTCCAATGTATAACTTTTCTCATTTAATTTTGCCACTAAGAAATGTGGATTTAGTTTATATGATTGTCTTTTTCCATGTTTATAACTGAGATAATCTCTTTAATAATGGTCCTAGCAACAGTCCATGGCCTGAACAGGTTAGTTGTTATTATCCACATGTCCTATTAATCTCAATATGTGAAGGAAACACAAAAAAGAAAGGTATAGAAGAGGCATTTCACAATTTGACGGATCAGTGAAAAAAAATTATTTTGACTATTAACTGTTATAGAAATAAACTGCACTTTCCATTTCCATTAAATGGAAACTTAGTTGTTATAAGCTAAGTAAACAATATATATGCCAATAAATATAAACCAACAAAAAGTATTTGCATGAATTCAATACAGAATTTTTAACATATCAGGTAATTATTTTTCTACATAAACTTGAACTAAAGGAAAAGGAATAATATTATAAATATTTTGCTATCAACCAACTAAAAAAAGAAAGGCACTTGGAAATTCAGGGGAGTGATATTCCCAAATAATAATACATTTGAATAACAAAAATCTCATTAACTCTAAATCTTCCAGCTTCAGTATATCAGAGGATTTTGATAAAAAAACATTTTCATTGTTTATTCTTTTGAATGATTTCTTCATTTTGTATAAAAAATACTAGTTTAGCAAAGCTAATCAATACAGGCCTTTCATATAAGAGTAGAAAAGACAGTTAAGAATTTCACACATAATTTTAAATTTGAGAAAGTTGGGGAGATTGTGAGGGGGATGCGAGTACCAGCATCACTATTTATAAATATATATTTTTAATCTTAGAATAAATAACATTATAACTAGCGTGACTCTAATCCATATGTCTTTGATTGATAGGATACATTAGCTTATTTACAAGATAAAACCAGGGGTACCTGGGTGGCTCAGTTGATTAAGTGGCTGGCTTTGGCTCAGGTCATGATCTCACAGCTTATAAGTTTGAGCTCCACATTGGGCTCTCGGCTATCAGCAAAGAGCCCGCTTTAGATCCTCAAGATAAAACCACATTAGTGAAATAAGGCTTCAAAAGTTATTTCCTTAAAATCCTCTTTTAATTATATTTCTTGGAAATAAAACCATTTTAAAATTGCCACTGTAGTTCATGCTTTTAATGATCCAACAAATAAATGTAGTTGGTTAAACACTGCATCAATTTTCTACTGCAATAATCATTATCACTTATGCTATTAGTTCTCTTTTTGGCACCTGTGCTGATGTAAAATGGTAGGAAATCAGAAACTTAAGCCTTACCTCTATTGCTTTCTGAACACATTCAATAATATCTATATAACTCATTTTTGGTAGTGTTATGCTGTGATTACAGGTGGAGCTGGCCTGTTTATATATTAATTTCACTTCTGTTTTAGGGATGTAGTTCTGAGATTTTCCTACTAGTAAGTAATAAACTGTACATCTGAACATTCTGCTTTGTGGTTTCCTCTGGAGATAGCTTTTGCCTTCACTAGACTCTTGAAAGCCTTTGTTGGAAGTAGTGTACCAAGACAATAATACAGAGATACACGATATATGAGGGATACTAGAAAAGTAAAGAGAGTTCATCAGGGAATGAACTGACAGTGGAAAATGATTCTCAGGGAAAATGATGTAGAGAAAATAAGAATGAACCGACCAGCAGGAGGACTGTGATTCTGCCCTTCCTCGCCCTCGGGTCCCAGACAAGGTGATCCCTCCTCTGCTACTCCTGTAATTTAAAAGCCTCTGGTGTATTGGGCTAGAAAGTCACAGGGTACTGCCTGGACATTGCCTTTTGAATGACAGGGGATGAAGAGATCACAAATCAAATGCAAGAACATGGAAGAAATAGCACTGTGGAAAGGAGAACTCACAGTTTGACTGGTATGGAGTTAAAGGGATTTCTTGACTGCTTTCTGAAAATAGTCTATGCAGTAAACTTTCAGGAAATTCCAAGAGCCTGAAATTGAAGAAATTAAACCCTAAAATATCCTGATTTTTTTTCTTCTCCAACTCCCTGCTCAAAGAAACTATTCAATGTTTATAGGTCATTAGAATGACTTTTCCTACTGAGGTCTTCCTGGAATTTTTAATGTCTATATGTAGACTAATGACTTACTGTCTGATAAATGTATTATATTAATACATTTATGATGCTTTGTGACAAGTACACCTATTTTATATTTCAGGCATTCTCAGGAATACTAGGAAAGGAGAATATATTCTACCCATGGAAACTCTATGAAATTAATTTTCTGGGGTACAGTTCAGAAAATATTACACTGACTATTATACTACAGGTGTCTGTGACAAGACAGAAAAAAAGGGTAAATGTTTAATATAAATCTTCAGAAAAAATCAACAAAGCTTGTTTTTTTCAGTCCATTTGACTCTTGTTTCTTAAAACTTTCTCTCATAAAACCTGCATTTTGGATACACAGTGGTGTCAAGGGGGAGTCAGGCAGTGGGTAACTGGGAAGCAGGATGCATGATTAGATCTATTTTAAATAAATTTAATAAGTTTAGATTTATTAAAATCCTAAAGCAGCGTTTTCAACACTCGTGCTATTGATATTGTCAGCCAGATAATTCTTTGCTGGGAGGGCAGTTCTTTGAGAGGTAGGATGTTTGCAACATTCCTGTCCTCTACCCACTAGATACTTGTAGCCTCTTTCCCAACCCCAGCTAATTGTAACAACCAAACTGTCTGGACCAAATATGCCAAATGTTCCCTTATGGACAAAATTGCCCTTGAGTGAAAGCCACTGGTCTAGGATAATTAAAGCAATCCAATTTTACTCCTCAATGATTGGAAATGATAAATCATAACCAAGTTATAATTGATCTGGTACACAATTCAAAATCAAGGAGATGAAGGAAACAGCTCTGAGTCAAGCAGAATCAGATTCAAGTTATGGTTCTGGGAATTTTATCGAGCTGCTTAATTTCGCAGAGCCTCAGATTTTTCAACTATAAGTAGAAATACTAATGTCTATGTCAGAGGATTGCCGTAGGGATTGGATAAAATGAATGTAAATTCCCTAACAGATTACTTGGACTATAATAAGTACTGTGATGTTAAACATTAATAGCTGGAATGATAAAAACAAGGCAAGTATGAGGATCTACTTTCCTACTAAAAAGTAGGAAATACTTTTTAAAAATACGATGAGAAAATACAGATACTGCATTACAATATAAATTCATTGAGATCTCACAGTTTATTAATATTAAAATTCTAATATCTATTAGACTTTACAATTAACATAGAATCTCTAACAACTTCAAATAATTAAATATAGTAATGTTAAAAAAACATAACAGCGTAGAGATGTTTAAAGCCTATATTTTCATACTACGAGCTTCGGGCTGACATGAAAAAATGGAAAGCTATTCCACGTACATGTATTGGAAGAATCAATATTGTTAAAAAGTCCACACTACTCAAAGCAATCTACAAATTCAATGAAATCCCTATCCAAATAACAACAGTATTTTTCATAGAACTAGAATAATCCTAAAACATGTATGGAACAACAAAAGACCCCAAATAGCTAAAGCAATCTTGAGGAAGAAGAATAAAGCTGGAGGTATCATAATCCCACATTGTAAACTATAATACAAAGCCATAGTAATCAAAACAGTATGGTACAGACACAAAAATAGACACACAAATCAATGGAACAGAATAGAGAACCAAAACATAAATCAATTAATCAATGATGCAGGGAGCAAGAATATACAGTAGGGAAAAGACCGTTTCTTCAATAAATAGTGCTGGGAAAACTGGACAGCTACATACAAAAGAATAAAACTGTAGCATTTTCTTACACCTTATACAAAATAAACTCAAAATAGATTCAAGACCTGAATGTGAGACCTAAAGTCATAAAACTCCTACAATAAACTACAGGTACTAATCTCTTTGACATCAGCTTTAGCAACATTTTTCTAGATAGGTCTCCTTAAGCAAGGGAAACAAAGGGTAAAATAAACTACTGGGAGTACACCAACATTTAAAAAAGAAAACTTTTCTGAAAAAAAAGTTTTTTGGAAACTAGGAGAAGAGACTTGCAAATGATCTGTATGATAAAGAATTAATAGGCAAAATATATAAAGAAATTATACAACTTACTATCAAAGAGGGGATAATATGATTAAAAAATGGGCAGAGGACCTGAACACTTTCCCTAAGAAGATGTACAGATAATCGACAGACACATGGAAAGATGCTTAACAGCATTAGTCATCAGGGAACTACAAGTCAAAACCACAATGAGTATCATCTCACACCTGTCAGAACAGCTAGTACCAAAAAGATAAGAAGTGACAGGGTTGGTGAGGATGTGGAGAAAAAGGCACCCTATTGCACTGTTTGTGGGAATAGAAATCAGTGCAGCCAATGTAGAAAACAGCGTGGAGGTTTTTCAAAAACTAAACAGAAATACCATACTACACAGTAATCTACTATTGGGTATCTACCAAAAGGAAATGAAAATGCTAATTCAAAAAGATATACACACCCCTATGTTTAGTGAAGCATTATTCATAATAGCTCAGATATGGAAGCAACCTCAGTGTCTACTGATAGAAGAATGGATAAAGAAGATGCGATATACACATATACATGCACACAGTGGACTATCACTCAGCCGTAAAAAAGAGTGAGCTCTTGCCATCTGTGACACCATGGATGGACCTAGAGGGTATCATGCTATTGCTAATGGAAATAAGTCATACACAGGAAGACAAATACCATATGATTTCACTTATATGTAGAATCTAAGAAACAAAACATCTAAAAGCAGAACCGGCCCCTAAAGTACAAAGCACAAATTAGTGATTGCTAGAGGGGAGAGAGAGAGGGGCTGAATGAAATGGGTAAAGGAGAGTGGGAGATGCAAGCTTCCAGTTATGGAATGAGTAAGTCATGGGGACAAATGCACAGCACAGGGAATATAATTAGTGGTACTGTAATAGCGCTGTATGGTGACTAATGGTAGCTACACTTACACTTGTGGTGAGTGTTGCATAGGCATAGACTTGTCCAATCACTATGTTGTAAGCTTGAAACTAATGTGGCATTGTGTGTCAACTATACAATTAAAAAAGGAAAGAATATGAGCTTCAGACAACTGTGAACAGAAATTTTTCATAGTACCATAAACTGAGATCAATGTAAGAAGTCAGCTTTATAAAGTTTCTCAACTCTGCTAAAAATCAATGACAGTTTGTTGTACATTTGCACTCCTCAAATCTAAGAGGCAGAGCAAAACCTATTGCCTTATGGGTGCACTTTCTACCTCTATGCAAAAGTGGTGATTTGTAGTTTGCACCTACGAATAGGAAAAAAAATATCATTGTAGGTCATGGGTCTATTAGGAAGGGGAAAAAAGTAGCTGGAGAATATACCCATAGAAAAATAACATGACATGTTGAATATCTGTCGAGTTCTGTACTTTTAGCTCCATATATATGTAAGCAAAGAGAAACTTTAGTAATATAGAACTTCTAGATTTTTTACTCACCTACTTTTCAAATTTAAAAAATGAAACAAAACTGCTTTATTAATATATTCATTTTTTCAACTTTAGGAGCTTTAAAGAAGTGGAAGAGAACCGAAATGATAAGGATTGGAGCAACCACAAAGACAAGATGAAACGGATATGAAGGAAAGGCAAAGGCTCACAGAGACAGAAACAAAGAAACCAAGAAAAGGTGGCATGTAGGAAAAACGAGCAGTAAGAAGATGTCCAACTGATCTACATAGCCATTTGTAGCCATTTATAAATAGTGCTGCTTGTTAGTCACAAGATTATGCCCAGTTCTTATTGCTATATTTACAACTAGAATATCTATGTCTTGTCACTTATCTTAGCTGCTAGATGAGATTAAGTAGCAGTTTATTCTGGCATAAATGGTGATTCAAACTACGTCTGGAATTTGCAAATAGGTCTTTCCTCTTTGGAGCATATATACACTCTCATCCTAGCAACAATCCCCTCCCTACCTCGCCACACAAAGTGTGGCAGAGACAGAGAAAGAAGCCTTTAAGGGCTATTTGTCAATAAATCCCTCTTTGTTCTTATTACAGTTTTGTAAATACGAATGGTTGATGATATAATCCATAGAAAAAACCCAGAAGCCTCACAGAGCAACAGTAGAGATTAAGTGTTCCGATAGAACTTGGGTTATTATTAGCTGTATAGAGACTGGTTATCAGGTAATGAAGTGCTTAATCTACAATTATCTGAACCATTTGAAGTCACTAACTCACATGGTAAATTTGAGTTACTGAGGCTATTGTAAATTTTTTTTAGCTTCACTTTAACTTTTTATGAAAATAAAGAGTACAGATTTAGTTCCATATGGAGACAACAGTTTCATGAGTGGACTCTACTACTAAACAAATCATCCAGACTTATACTCAATTAGCAATACTTAAGCTGATTTTGATTAATTATTAGATGGAACATTTTAAAAAATCTTTGAATTCTTGGCTCACGTGGTATCAAACTATTAACCTCTTGGTGTTTTTCCAGATTTTATTCTTCTTTATTTTTAATTTCTTAATGTTTATTTTTGAGAGAAAGAGAGAGCACGAGGGAGAGAGAAAGCATGAGTGGGGGAAGGGCAGAGAGAGGGAGCAGGAGACACAGAATTCCAAGCAGGCTCCAGGCTCCAAGCTATCAGCATAGAGCTGGAGCAGGGCTCAAACTCACGAACATAAGATTATGCTCTCAGCCAAATCTGACACTTAACCAACTGAGCCACCAAGGCACCCTACTCTTATTCTTCTTTAAAGATGCACATAAGTGTGGATCTTTGGGAAACTATCTCCATATTTTACAGTAAAATTCTATGTCTTAAAAGGAAAGGTTAGAAAAGATAGTGTAAAAATAGTGTATGGATAAAAAAACCTCAGCTTTGCAACTATGTTAGGTTATTATTAGGATCCGTTATTTTTAAAAATAACAGGTTCTTTAGTGATTGTATTTCATAGTTTAACCAGATTCATTAATACAGATTCATAGAAACATAATCCAGAGTGGGTTTTGTAGTTCTTCTCTATTTCTTAATTTTGTCAGCTAAAGGTGCAATTCTTACTTATTTTTACTGCTTTATTAAACCAGTAAGAGTTTCTAGGGTTGTTTCATCTTCAAAACATGCTAAGAAATTGTTTGCATGGAAACATAATATAGCACATACTAAAATTGTAAAGTTCATTAGCATTGCTTCAGGTAAATTTCACTGACTGAAATTGCTCCAGGGTATTATATGATTTATGATATATGAATCATGACATATGATTTATATGCATGTGTTCATTCCTTTTTTGAAAGATAGATGTTTACATTCTTTTTTGGACAGGACTGAAATTTTAGATCAACAACAGTAAAGTGAATGATTTTTCTAGAAAATGAGAGCAGAAGGAGAAATATGAGAATGGGAATGAACAGAATGAGATGAGGAGAAGAGGAAGTAAATAGAAAAAAATAAAGAGACTTGAAGAAGGTGGAGAAAGGGTGAGTAAGAGAAGTAAGGAAGAAAAAGGAGGAGGATTTAGAACAAGAAGAGAAGTGGAGTAGGAGGGAGAGAAAGGAGGGGAATGGGGAAGAATAAGAAGAGAATTAAGAGCAGAAGACAAACAAAGGGTGAGCAATGAAGGAGGAGGAAATGAAGGAAGAAGGCAAGGCCAGCAAAGCAGACAGACTGCGTGAGGGCTCTTAGGGCAAGGGTTACACTTTTAGATTTTCCAGAACTGTCACTCTGGATTCTTGATCAAATGTCTTTTCTTGGTAACCATGAAAGTAGATGAATAGGAGGAAAAAAGCAAAAAAATATGTTTTCAAAGCAACACTCCAAAAATTGCCAGCCAGTACCCTCTGTGTATGAGTTACAGCTATATTGAACTAAACACATATAATAGATTTATTACTAGTGCATATGCATTCATTTCTCTTTGCTCTCTTTTACTTTGCTAGATTTTTCACTATCTATGCTAGCAGTGGAAAAATCTACTTTCCAAGACCTCAATTTCATATACAACAGACTGCTAGTGAGATGTGGAAGATTCTGTGCAGACAATGGGAATTGAGCTTTGGCAGGCTAGAGAAAGCTTCAATGCAAACACAAGAGCTGTTGCTGTGTGGTCTGCCTGGCCTCTCAAATATCAAGCCACTACTTTTCTCCTTCAGTTCAGTGAGGCTTTGACTGTATTTAGTGATACTATGAACAGAGATACATAAAACACAACCTACTCTCTCCACTATGAATTATCCCTTACTAGGTATACATGAACAACAGAATGTGGGTAATTAAGTAGTCTTTCATTAATATCTGAATTACTATTCCAATGAAAAGCAGGTGTGTTGAAGACAACAGATAAAACGAGAGACCACAATGAAGCCTGTTAATTTCATTTATATCTAAATCTTAGAATCTGTATACTCTCTGGCCATCAGCATGGGGAACAAAGTTGAAAACCAGGTGGGTTGTAGCATGGGGATTTGAAGAAGCTAGATCTGGAATAATTCATATTCTTAGGCACAAGAAAGCAAGGGAGGGAAGATAGGCCCTCTGAGTCCTAAAGAGTGCAAGGACCCAGGATACTTATCCAGATGTATCAAGTAGAATAAGATGAGCATTAATAAGAATAGAAGACGGGTTTCTGCTTCAAACGAGTAAGAACTTCACGTACTAGAAATGCTAACCAAATTAATGTCTGGAGCTTTATTAATAAACCAGCCAGGGAACCTGGAAATGGGGTAGCCAGTATCTAATTTAGCATGGGAAAACTGACCTAATAGTTCCCCCATTTCTACATTCCTACAAAGTTGGGACTTCTGAGATGGTTCTTCCTCAATTAACTTCCATATAGAACTGTATTACCTACGTTGTACTAAGCTGGACTGGGTCTGCGGCAAAACTTTAAAGTGTTTCTGGTCCCTGACTTCCAGTTACTGTGACCCAGAGACATCAAATTGTTCTAGAAATTTATTAGCCTATTGTGAGCTTAAACTGGAATTTGTAATTACAGTGTGATAGAGAATGGTTCCAAATTAGTTTTAAAAAAAATTTATTATTTATTTTGGAGAGGGCAAGTGATCAAGCAAGCAGGGGAGGAGCAGAGAGACATGGAAACACAGAATCAAAAGCAGGCTCTAGGTTCTGAGATGTCAGCACAGAACCTGACATGGAGCTCAAAATCACTAGCCATGAAATCATGACCTGAGCTGAAGTAGGACACTTAACCAACTGAGCCACCCAGGTGCCCCAGTGGAATGGTTCCAAATTATTATAACTGATTGTTACTTTTTAAAGGAATATTATATAATATAGATTCATAGTATTTATATATAACCTAATATAATCTTCATAAACAATGAGAAAAACATGAGAAATGTAAAAGACTTAAAAGACCAGCCCTTTGTTTATTCCTCCCAACAGTATTAAACAACATTTAAATAAAACACTTTTGTTTTTGGTTTTTTGCTTTTGATAAGTATTTTTTTCTTATGCATTCAAGCAGATCTAGGTCACTTTGAATTTTCAGAAACATGCCCATGGGATTTTAATCACACCTGAGGAATTGCATCAAGGGGTGGAGGTGTTCTAACCGACTTCCTCATCTCTCGGAGGCAGCCATATTGCAATTCTGATGTCCAAACAAATTCCATTACCTGTGTTAGAGAGTATAATGCGCCAGTCCCTCTCTGTTCTTAGTAGCAACAATAATTGGCACACTGTTCAACAATTTCTGAACAATGATTTAAAAAATATTTTTAGCTGTACATGTTATATTCATTATAGTAATATATATTTTATTTTTCTGAGACAGATTACCACATATCTTGGGAGAACTTACATAGCCTAAACAGTCACAGTTTCCCCAAGAGAGTAGAATATCATTAAATGCATGTATTATTCTAGAGGTTTTGGACCCATAAAGAAAAATTGAGCCAAATCTTTCTCTGACCATGGGGTTAAATGACTTAGGGAATACAACAGAACAATTCCATCCAGGACTCTACTACTTTACCAGTACTCTTGAGTTCTTCAAGTGTTACTATATTATCATATGGGAAATTTTGCTGATTATATTTGTGTAGAATTTATATATGGTTTGTTGGCATAAATTGTTTATATTGTAGTTAGGTTTTAATTGCATTCAAAGACAACTCTAGGGCTGTTCACATTCAAAATGCATTATTTGGGGGTTCTTTTGAAAATATATTTATTCCAAAGAGGCAACTTTAGGATCAGAATCTTTAACTCTTCCAGATTCCCAAGTAAAGCAATGTAAATAAACACATTAGAGTACAGGGGGAAGTGTTTCAGAAAATATACTGAGTCTACTATTTTTTCTTACTTTTTGAAGAGTTTTCTGTTTACAGTTATGTTCAGGCCTCAAAGTTTCATCTACTCTGTGGGGTTTCACCACTTACATTTTATTTTAAGAACAAACAGGAAGTACTATACATGAGACTGTAAGTATCTGCAAAATAAAATCCAGTCTTCCCTCAAACTGAAACTTCAGACCCGATTAAAAAAGGAATACGACAGAAAGATAGGAGTAGCCTCATGCCAAGTTTAGAAAAGTAAAAAGACAAAAGAATTGGGGGCAACCTCAGAGAAAAGTCAGAAAGATTTAACATGTAAAGAACAAGTAATTGATCAAAGAGAGAAAATAACAGAATCAATAACCAAAATACATATGCTTAAATGCATATAAAGATAGAATGCATATATTTGATTTTACATTTGACCATCTCTTTTGGAAAGAGTTAGAGAGGTTATGTGTGCTTTCCAAGACCACCGTTCTCTAGTAAAACACTGCTGTACGATCATCAGAAAATACTAAGTTCCCTAATATTATTTTAAATATGATTTTAATATGATATTTATTTTAGAGCAGTTTTAGCTTTTCAACAAAATTGAGAGGAAAGTACAGAAATGAATAGCCTCTCTCTTTACCAATATCGCTCAACAGAATGGTACATTGTTTAATAAGGGTGAACATACGCTGACTTTTCATAATCCCCAAAGTCTATAGGTCTCCTTAGAAGTCAGTTTTGGATGCTGTACATACAACAGGCTTTGACAAATGTATAAAGATGTGTATCCATCATGATACTATCACAGGGCATTTTCACTGCACTAACAATTCTTTGTGCTCTGCCTATTCATTTCTCCCTGCCTACCCCTGACAACCACTGATCTCTTTACTCTTGCTACAGTTTTGCCCTTTCCCAGAATGTTATTTAGTTAGAATCCTAGAGTATGCAGCCTTTTCAGATTGGTTTCTTTCACTTAGTAATATACACTGAAGATTCCTCCATGTCTTTTCATGGCTCAATAGTGCATTTCTTTTTAGTGCAGAATAATGTCATCTGGCTGCATCACCTTGTATGTATCTAATCAACCTAGTGATGGAAATCTTGGTTGTTTCCAAGTTTTATCAATTATGAACAAAGCTGCAGTAAACATCCTTGTGCAGGATTTGTGTGGAAATTATGTCTTTAATTCCTTTGGTAAATACTAAGGAGTGTAATTGTTGAATTGTTTAAGAAGAGTAGGCTTGGTTTTGTAAGGAACTGCCAAACTGTCAGTCAAAGTAGCTGAACCATTCTGCACTCCCACCAGTAATAGATGACTGGCAGATCCTTGCTAGCATTTGGTGTTAATGTTCAAATTGTGGCCATTCTAATAGATGTTAGTTGGTATCTTGTTCTTCTAGTATCATTTCAATGTGTGCTTCATCTTAGGTCCTTCTGCAAAGTTCTGCTAAAGGTGCTTATAAATAGTTACATTAAAATATCACTCCATGTTAATATCAGTCTTAATTACTCCTCTTTAGGAAAGGGTTAGACATTACAGATTCCATTGGAAGAATGAAAATAGAACAAGAAAATTCTCAATGCGTATTACTTACAGTGAAATCTTGATCACAATACAAAGTACTTCTACACAAAATAGACATACAATGAATAACTGACAATGACTATACCATGATTATGTGGTATGTAAGGAGGTCATCTCTTGGACTTTCCATCTCTCTACTAAGATTAAATGATTCATAGCCATGCATGTTATTGTCGAAATACTTATATGGTAGATGCTATTTGCAACATGGCTTTATAGCTCCTCTATCAAGGATGGAATCTCTTCCTCACCTCTTTGAATCGTAATAGAATGTGTCAGAAAAAAGGTGTGGCCCAGACCTCAAGAGGTTCTGTGTGTTTGACTTTCTAGCTTGGATCCTTATGACCACCATGTAAACATGTCCAGGTTAGCCTGCTACAGTATAAAAATTACACAGTACAGAACCAATTCATCCCAGATGAAGCTATCTTAAAGCTGCAAATCCCCTGTCAACCAACCAGCTGACCATAGACTGATGAGTAAGACTAGTTACGATCAGGTAAACCTCAAACAGACCAAGAGAACTACCCAACTGGCCTACACACAGTCTGGGTAACTATAGCTAAACAATATGCTATAGAAACTATATATATACTATACAATATATATACTATAGTAGTTTATATATATAAGCTATGCATATAAGCTTATATATATAAGTTTATGCATTATTATATACATAAACTACTATATGAGCTAATGAACTATAGCTTAACAAGTGCTTATTGTAAACAACTGATTTGTGGGGCGGGCATTTTTTAATGAAGCAACTGATAATATGGTGCATTAGAAGACTTAACTTATGAATCAAATTTAGAATAATTCTTTTCCACTACCATCATACCAAAAGAGAACAGCTTCGAGTCCAGACTCAGGATAGTGAGTACATGAAATTTGTTGTTGGTGTTCACGATCCTAAGTACACTAATTCAGCAAGTGTTAATATATACCAGGTGCTAGAGATGAAGCATTCAACTACTCAGATAAAAAATATCTAGATATAGGAGCACCTTGGTGGCTCAGTCAGTTAAGCATCTGACTCTTGGTTTTGGTTCAGGTCATGATCTCATGGTTGGAGACTTAGAGCCCTGCATCTGGCTCTGTGCTGCGTTGTTATCTGCTTGGGATTCTCTCCCCCTTTCTGTCTGCTTCTCCCTGTCTGGCTCATGCTCTTTCTCAAAATTAAGAAATAAAACTTAAAAATCTAGATATATAAGCAAATGGTCATAGAAAGTGATAATAAAAAAATAAAGCAGAGTGCAATACGAAAATCAGGTATAGCATTGCAATGTTGGATAGGGTCACTGGGGAGGTGATGTTTGATGAACACCTCCAAAAGATGAGAGTTTAAAGCATCAGAATATCTGAGGAAAAGGCATCCCCTATAGATGCAAGGTCTGGGTAAGGTCTAAGGTAGAAGATGCCTGGGGTGCCAGAGCAACTGAGAAGAGGCCACTGAAGCCGGATCAGTGGGAATTATGGGGAGGATAATAGGACATTGAGTCAGAAAAACAGCCGGAGACAGATAACAAAAAGGTTTTTCAGGTCATTCTAACATTTTGCTTTATTTATTACAAAAGAGGCACTAGAGAACTTTTAGCATAGTAGTGGCAGGATTTGGCTTTCATTTAAATAGCATCATTCTGGCTGCTGAACTGAAAATATACTTGAGAGCCATGGACAAAAGCAGGAAGATCAAACAGGTGTCTGTAGCAATAATCCAGGACAGATATGGTGGCTTGGACCAGGATAGCATCAGTAAAAAATGGTCAGATTATGATTCCATTTACAGACAGGGCTGAAGGATGTGTGACAAATTCAATATGGGGTGTGAGGGAAGAAGGGTTCCTGGCTTAACTAAAAACGTCCTAGTATATTATTCCTGAATGACATAAGCTTACAATGTGAACAAACCAATGTCAAAACCCAAGAATAGCCTTGATTTTGTCTACCACAGGTAGAGCTGTTATTCTGCTGTTTGATATGGCAAGTGGTTTTCAGAATATTAGTCTTTAGATGTAGCTGAAAGGTAAAAGATTTATAAAGGGAGAAGATGACTCTCCGTCTCTTCCCCTCCCCCATGAAGGTTCAGTGACTGTAAACTGTTAATAATTCATTTTGATCATTTGAGATACTTTACATTTGAAGCCGGAATATAATGTACTGATTAAATCACATTATGCGTAGCTGGGTGAATATATTATTAAACAAATTACCCCTTTCCATAACCATGAACTGTGCATCTGTAGCAAATGGCTGAACATTTTAATAAGGAAGAGTGTAATTATATTACGGTCATTGCTTTTTTGCAGGTTTATTGGCCACATTTTGGAGGTGAACATCCTCCAATGAAGATATTTATTGTAAAGGAAAGATTTTCAAGTTGTAGTCCGTACTCATAACTCACTGAAAATATCCCTGCTTAGAGAATAAGGGAGCGTGGGGGTGGAGCCTTTGGAGAAATTATTGAACTTAAAGACAATAAATCACCAACTGATTTTTTTTTTTCAGGAATCACTCCTTGCTGCTGCCTAGCTACCTACTTAATGTGCACTAAGAGAAAACAGTGCAAAGCAAATAAACATACACACAAAATGCTTTTTTTTACTGTTAGATGAAAAGGAAATACTTCAGCAAGGGGAAGACTCACTTGGAATTCTCTGGCATTTACCGTTAATCACTTGTAATGTACCTACTCAGTCTTGATCCAAGAGGAGGGCTCCCGATGAGGCTACAAATTAAGGAACATTCAAAGGAACTTTTTTTTTCCTTAATAACTGAAAAAATAATTTTGACCATCCAAAGTCTATGACCCCACTGCAATTTATAATGAATCCAAAACAAGTGTGTCAGAATCAAAGAGATTAAGTTGTGTTTCAAAGATAATTAGAAGATGAAACATAAGGAATTGCATGCTGGGAAGATGTTTGCGTTTTGCCTCCACAGAGTGTAAGGACTTGAGTATGAGTAATGCACTCAACCCAATCTGAGAAAATGCCAGTTACAACAAAGCAAGGCATTTTCTGGTTTGTAGGAAAATGGAAGAGAGTCGACTTATTCAACATTAAATATGCATCTGAATAACCAGCCATGGATCTTATGAAGTAAAAAAGCCATGAAGATAAGTTTTGTTTATTCATTTACCCAAGTATTTTATTTAAAACTAAATGACTTGAACTAGTTTTCTCAACTTCCTTTCTCTGAGAGTGTGAAACAACTTTTGTCATCTTAGGACGGGTATGGAGCAACGTGGCTGGTTCTCAGCTTGGATTGTATTTCACAATCACTACAGTCACTTTCAAATGATACCCATGCTCAGGCACCGCTCCAGAATAATTAATGAGAATGTATAATTGATGGGGCTTGGGCACTGATGGCATGAAAGTTCCACAAGTGATGCTAATGTGCCACTATGGCTGGGAAATGGGAAAATTCTGTTCAAAGTATTGTGTCCAAAATTTGGATAACCACCGAGCCTAAGAGGCTTCACTTTTAAGTTGTACAGAAGAGGTTTGAATCTTAGCCCTGAGGACATATTTGCAGATTTTTTAAATTAAAAAAGCCTTCCTTTAACATGTAACAGAGTTCGACAGATATAAAAAAGTTAATAATTTTTAATTTTTTTAAAATATTCTTAAATTTTTTGGGGGGAGACAGAACATGAGTGAGGGCAGGGTAGAGAGAGAGAGGGAGATATAGAATCTGAAGCAGGCTCAAGGGTCTGAGCTGTCAGCATAGAGCCCGACACAGGTTTTGAACTCATGGACCGTGAGATAGTGACTTGAGCTGAAGTCAGACGCTCAACTGACAGAACGATCCAGGTGCCCCAAAAGAAGTTAATCTTAGAGTTTAATTTCAGGGGTATGATTAATTTTATGTGTCTCCTTGACTGAACCATGGGGTGCCCAGATATCTGGTCAAACATTAATCTAAGTTCTTCTGTGAGGATGTTTACACATGAGATTGTATTTATAACAGATTGAGTAATTGTTCTCCCTAACGTGAGTGCCTCATTCAATCCATTAAAGCCTAAATAGAACAAAAAGGCAGACTCTTCCTTGACTAGGAGAAAATTCCTCCTGTCTCAAAGCCTTCAGACTGGGGCATCAACTATTTTCTTGACTTTAGACTTAAAACTGAAACACTATTTCTTCCTGTGTTGGGAGCCGTTTTGGGCTCACAGGTTGAGACGCCTCTCTGTGTGGAAAAGGTTGAAGCAAAGCTCCCGCCAGCCAAACTGGCGCCTAATCTTACCTCCTTCTAAATAATCTTTCAGGCCTGGATTTCTTGAACTGCTTTCGTTGGCCTAAGGGACACAATGCTCTTTGGTTTTATGGCATATGGAAAAGGAGACCTGGTCTTGATGGATAAATGAGAGTAACGTGGTCAGAAGTAACCTCAAAGTTGCCTCTTTGGGGATAGGTTACACAAATTGATCATATAGCAGTTATGAGTTGGGCTAGAAATTAGCAGACGTTAGGCCCCAAGACTCCTTGAACCAAACTAGATTTTCCCTGCAGGCATTGCATTGTGTTAATCATCCCCTCAGCCCCACCATAAAACCTCAAGGCACATCTCTGTAAAGCTTCTCTCAGTATTTGGTTAACAGACTGATAGGAGAGACTGAAAAAGGACTTAGGACCTTCCCCTGAGGTTAGCCTAGCCCAAAAGTTAGAAGCACTGTTTACAGATAAGGTACAAACAATAGCCAACCTTCCTGAGGTTAACATTCACAAATCCTTTTGCTATTCCCATCCCCACCCTCCTTTTTAATAAAAAGGCAATAACAAAATACTTTTACAGAAACTGCTCTTTGTATAAAGAACAGATAATCATGAGCCTTTACGATATAGGCTCACTCACTCATAAAGCAAGAGAACTTAGACAAGTATTAGAGATCATGTCTCTACCTCCCCCATTATGGTTAAAGATTATGAATAGAATGTCTCCTAATCTATCTATAGATAATTAACATAGGCAGGCCTAGGTAACCTCCTGTTCTCTCCCCCACCCTAAATTTATATGTTACCAACATACAGGATTAAGGAAGTTGCTGCCTTGCTGGTAAAAACGATTACTGTTAAAGAGATCAAACTATGGAATGTCACTCATTGTTGTAATGTAACTCGCTACTTTTAAAAATTAAGACACTGAGACTAGCAGGTCGGAGATGCCAGAATTGTCAGGGCTGCCTGCTTGGTCATCAGACTCCATCTCTCTCATGGCTCTCTCACTTCATTTCGCCTGACCGCCCGTCCTTCGTGGATCCCTAGATTCGCCAGAACAAGGACCCCGGCATTCCTGGGTCTTGAGTCAGCTGGCCTTCAGCCTTGAACTACAGTATTGAACTCTCCTATTCTCATTCCTTTGGACCTGGACTGGAGCTGAACCGTTGGCTTTCCTGGGTGTCCAGCTTGCTGAATCGCCCTGAAGATCTTGGGACTTGTTGCCCTCCATAATGCTGTAAGCCAATTCTTTATAATAAATCTTTGTATAAATATATATATATTCATAAAGGGTAATGGAAGAAGGAAGTAACTAGAAGTTATGACTGGAAACAAAGTCTATTAATACAAAGGAAGGAAGGAAGGAAGGAAGGAAGGAAGGGAGGGAGGGAGGGAGGGAGGGAGGGGACGGGGAGGGATGAGGAAGAGAAAGAAAGAAAGATGGATGAATATATGCAGTATCTATATACTTTTATCTGTTGAGAGAATAGAGATTATTTTTGTTTTGTTTTTATCTCTCTCATTTCCCTAATATGTGTTAGTGTAGTTAACATTATATCTCAGTACATAAGTTATAAGATGTCAGGAGGGGAAGCTTGATGCTATAAGAAGCAATCATACAAAGATATATAAATTGTGTTTTGGGGTATTGTGTTTGGGAAGTGTCAGAGTGTTTGTAATGATATAAAAGCAGGGATTATTGTGTTCTGTGAAAAAGAAGCATGGCTTTGGTATTGAATTTTTTGGACAACAAATATGGTTAAACAGGTCTATGTGGATATCAAGTTGACAACAGAGAAGTTGATTTGGACTACTGTCAACTTATGTTGGGAACTACATTTCCCAGACTTTCCTTTACTCTATGGTTCTAAGTTGGAGTTGGCAAAAGTTGCAATTGTGAGTTTTTGGTAGGTGTAAGAAAAATAGCACCTTTGTGTTCTGAACGTCATTGGTTAGAGGCAGTAATATTCAAAATGCAGTTTCCAGAGGATTCCAGTTTTTTCTTGCTCCTGCCCTCTCCTCATTCGTCACTCTTTTATGAGTTCCAGCCCAGCCTACCAGAGTGACATCAGGCCCCCACCACACATGTCGCTGAAAACTCCAAATATGGGGACCACATAAAGCTCATCATCTGCCGTCAACATCAACCCCCTTCATGGTCCCACTCTAGCAGTGAATGTGCCTATTCTTCCAAATTTTCTGACTCACCTGTGCCAGAGATGGTTAGTAATTTTTCTCTTAACCGTCAACAATTTTTATGCCTTTATCTTCCTAGTTCCTCCTACGGTTGTTTAATTTCTAATTTCTATGATAAATTCCTTATTCCATACTCGTAGCAATGAATCCTGACACATGGAGAGAACAGATAAACTCTATGGAAATGAAGATTGAGAACATTAAAAAGGAATATTGTACTTAAGAAAACACTACAGAGTAATCAAATAGACATTATGGTTGAAAATCTTCAATTAACTCCAATTAAAGTAGAAGAATATGACAGAAAATACGAGGAAAGCTGAACACTATAATGAACTGGGAAAATATTTTTATATAGGGCTTACGTTTACCTCCATCTAATTCAATGCTATTCAAACTTGAAGAAGACAGTGTTGAGGAAAACTTCATTTACCATATAGCAAGTCATTTAATCCTGAATACATTGTTTTAAAAAAGTATTACTGTTGAACTCTTGTTAACATGTGAAACAAATTGTGTTTTAAATGTATTGTCAAGAAAATATAAGAGTTGATATATGACATATTTTAATATTTATACAAGCTATTAAGAATTTAAAGAATATTGGATCAATTTTTTGTTATTAACACTGGGACATTCTGTTTAAATATGGCTCAATACTTTTAACCAACTGAGCAGCACGAAAACTTATTTTCGGTCTTATTTTTTTTCCTTTCATTTGTTACTACTATGTCCAGCATTCTGGTGGGAGCTTTCAGATTTTGTCATGGGCTATTCATCTGGTGTATAAGAAAAAAAGCGGTCCAAGACCTTGAAAAGCCAGAAGATACATTATTAGAAAGGCTTCCAAGTGTTCAAAAATCAACAATATACAATGTTTTCTTTTCAGAAACTCAGATTATATTGGGAAAGATATACAAATATAAGTAACTTAGACAACTTCTCTGATATACCTAGACGATCTCCACATATACTTTTAAAAAAAATAATTCAGAATTTAAAAAAAAAAGAACAAAATGTACCAATAGCTACCTAGCCCAACAGTTTTTGTTGTGGCCAGTATAAAACCAAATATCAACTAGATATTTTTTATATCCAGATATTCTTAGGTATCCCTTAAATTACTTGAAAAATAATCTTCATATCTTACGACAATTATTTTCTTAAGGAATATTTGCTTTTCTGCCTTTTTACCTTGCTGGAGAAGGAGAGAGAAGCTGATGACAAAAAGTTTTCATGTCAACCTGAGTCTGTATTAATTATGTATTAAAAGTCATGTTCCACATTAGGGAGCTGCTTCAATAATTAAGTAACAGTTTAACAATAGCAGGGAACTACACTACAAACAAATAAAGACTTTTCAAAGCACTAATAAATGAACAGGATTTTAATTGTTACTATTTATTGTGAAGAGAAAATAATATGTTTAATGGAAATTACATTCACCACACTGAAGCATGAATGGATTTTCAGTTATTAGCCATTCAGTTCTGCTTCCGAATATAACCAGTGTCAGAAAAAGAATATTGTATTGCAAAGTGAATTATCATGAACATTGTCCCTGAAATATTCTTTATACATGTTCAAAGCACAAATTACAACATTCCTTCTGCATTTGAATGTTTACTAACAACACACCCATGTGCAGTACCAGTTTTTAATAAAGAATACCAAAACAGCCTTATTAAAGAAAATCTACATACAGATGTTGGTGGAAAAGTAGTTTTCTTCATTAAACTTCAATAGACCCATTTAAGAGACTACCGTTGAAGGCAAAAGTTCTTTGTACAGTAGTTCCCTTTCCTAATACATACTTCCCAACGTACCACCATCTTACTAATGAGCATGAATGATATTTTGTGATCTGACAGTAAACTGGAGTAAAGGTATGATAAGACATGTTCACTTTTCAACAAAAATGTTCTGATCTAGCCTCTGGAAATAAAAATATATATATAAGTTCTTTCCCTTCAAGGAGATGGAGGAATAAATGGTAAGTTTCAAAGTAGGCACTAAAAGTTCTAAAATGTAGCACCTGAATCTCTATGAGAAATTGGGGGAAATTTCCTTGATTAGAAGACACTTATAGATGACACAGGCACAGGGAACAGGAAGTATAACAAATCTTTCATAAAGACAAGATGTACAAAAACCTTGGTGACAGAGATTATTAAATGTCCTCCAGTATCCATTCCCATTTCTTCCAATCTAATAAGTTTCTCCATTTTTTTTCTTTTAACAGTTACATAACATCTGTGGCTTCAAAAGTATTTGTTTCCCGCTCCAATATTTTTACCTGGCTCACACAGCCATGTGACCATGTTCAAGACATCAGAAGGTAAGTAGAACTCACCCTTGCCTCCTCCAGCTCTTATGTTTTGTTTTGTTTTGTTTTTAAGTCGCTTACTCTTTTCTTCTATTTCCTACTTTCTATATTGAAATGCAGACAAGATGATACTGAGGCAACCTTAACCACGAAGATGAGAGTCCTATCCTACTAAACAACAGAACAGCCTAACAGAAGACACCCGGCCCCTGTCCACTCTGAATCATCTGCCTACATTTGTACTGTCACGTGAGAGAGAAGTAAATCTTTACCTCACGGGAGTTCTTGTATTTAACATTCTTATAATAATAGCTTAGGCCACACTCTAACCAATATATTACAAAAGCATGGTTCTGCTACATTCAGAAAGTCTTGAAATTCAGACATAGAGAAAACAGTGATACAGACTAAGTCCACAAAGAAATGCATTACAAGATTTTGAAGACACTCATGTGGAAGACATTCACACAACCATATAGATAAAATCGTGAGTCTTCAGGTTTTTAAACAGGCTGGTAATATGATCACTTTAGCACACATATGTAGTATTTCATTATAATCATCCAATTTCTGGTAATGACACTGCAATTCCCTTTGGGGGAATTACTTCTACCCCTTGTATGCAGAATCTATGGGATGGTAAGGCAAGGTGAATCAATAGTCATCTGATAGGCATATGACTTAATTTAGGCAAACTTTAAATCTCATTGGACTATATAAGGATTATAAGGATGGAAACACTAAATGTGTATTTGGTAATTTGTTAAGCCTCTGCTCTGTGTCAGGAATTAGAGATCAGAGTCAGTGTACCAAAGAGATTTAAAAAACCCTACCCACACAGAGCATATACCCTACAAATATCCACATGTATTGAATAATTTTAGCAAGACCATCCAGAAAGATCTGATTATTTCCTGTTCATATACACTAGTGTTATCCTGGTCCTTATATTTTTCATAGACGTTTTTTTTCTCCCAAGCTTCCCATCAATTCTGTAAGCTAAAGAAAATCTTGCCAAATTTTCTCCATTTCAAGTTAACCAGAAGTTGTGCCTGTTGAATGACGTTAATAACACCCAATAGAGAAATGAGTCAAAAATAATGCTTTGATTCGGTTTACACCAACAGATCTTTATTACTTATCTTCTGGGTAGCAGTCACTATGCCATGTTTGGAGTAAAAATAAATAAGGTGCTGTACTTCATCTGGTAACTTGAATTATTGGACCAAATGTCACCACGCGTTACATCCACATCCCTACTATAACCTTATCATTGTTAGGATACTTGTCTCTTGACTTTGAACTTGGGATTTAGGCAAATGCACCCATTTCAAATCTAAAACTTGAGAAGCCTCCTGGGTTGCTGCCTGCTTTCTTATGCTTCTGCCATCAAAATGCAAAGAACAAGCCTCAGCTAGATTGCTAATTCATTGGGACATGATGAAATGTGAAGTCCTGGCTCACCTCATCTCTGGATAAGAGAGAATACATCATTGTCTTACAGGTGGTTTGTTAGGTTTATCATGGAAATTGTAACCCTTTCCTTTTCCCTTTCCCTTTCTTGACTGCAGGAGAGACAGGTACATTATCAGATCATTTCTATTGTTCTTAGTGATAGATTGCCTTTGAGTAATTTCAACAATTTCTCTTAATGTTGGCTTGCAATAAAATTCCTTATATCGGCATAAGATTAATTGGTCATTGAAATGTATTAATTTATACAGTGGCTAATGGTTTAAATAAAATACCTGCACACAGGATATCTGGAAAATGTGTACTAAGAAGGGCTCCTGGGTGGCTCAGTCAGTTGGGCATCTGACTCTTGATTTCAGTGCTGGTCATGATCCCAGTGTCATCCAGCTCCCTGCTGAGCAAGGAGCCTGTTTGGGATTCTCTTTCCCTCTGCCCCTTTCTCTTAGCTCATGTGCTCTATCTCTCTCTCAAAAAGAAAAAAGAAAAACGGAAAAGAAATGTGTACTATGAAAGTCCACTAATTGACAAAGGCGAATAAATTGCTACAGACTTTATTTTATTTAAAAAATATAAAATAATGTCCTAGATTATATTTAGCTCTGAAATATTTTCATTACCCCAAAGGAAAACCCAGACTCAACAAGCAGTCTTTTCCCTTTTCCTCCCGTCCTCAAGCTCTGGGAGTTATTTATTAGTCTGTTTTCCATCTCTATGAATTTACCAAATCTGGATATTTCATATAAATGGAATTATATAATAATATGTCTAGTTTCCTTCACCTAGCATAATGTTTTTGAGATTAATTCATATTATAGCAAGTATTTAATTCTTTTTTATATCTGATTAACTACGATATATGAATACACTACATTTGGTTCATCCATTCATCAGTTGATGAACCCTTGGGTTGTTTCTACCTTTTGGCTATTGTGAATTGTGCTACTATAATTCTTAGTGCACAAATATTTGTTTAAATTATTTGGGGTATATGCTGGGTCAAATGGTCATTCTATATTTAATTCATTGAGAAACCATCAAAATATTTTCCACAGTAGCTGCACCATTTCACACGCTCAAAAGCAATATAAAAGAGTTCCAATCTTTCCACATCTTTGCCAACATTACTATTTTCCTTCTTTAAAAAAAATTTCAGCATGCCCAGTTGAGTGTCAAGTGGTATCTCATTGTGATTTTGATTTGCATTTTCTTAATTCTGTGAGCATCTTTTCATATGTTTGTTCACCATTTGTAAATATTCTTTCCAGAAATGTTTATTCAAGACGTTTGCCCAGTTTTTAATTGTCTTCTTTTTTGCTCAGTTGTAAGAGTTCTTTGTATTATTCAGTAACTAGACCCTTATCAACTGTATTATTACAAACTGTTTATCCCATTCCATGGGTTGTCTTCTCACTCTTTGGGTAGTATCTTCTGATGAACAAAAACTTTTAACTTTGAAGAGCTCCAAATTATTGATTTCTTCTTCTGTTGCTATGTTTGTGATGTTGTGTCTAAAAAACTATTGCTGAATACAACGTTATGAAATTTACCATTATGGTGTTTTTTTCTAAGAGTTTTATAATATAAATATTTATATTTAGGTCTACTTTTTCTACTCTGAGGTAGTTTCTTTACATGGTGTAAGGGAAGGGTACAACTCATTATTTTGCATGTGAATATCCTCTTCCCCCAATACAATTTGTTAAAGAGACTGTCCTTACCTCCATTGAATGGTGTTGGTACCCTTGTTCAAATCAATTTGCCATGGTTGCCTAAGGTTATTTCTGGAATCTAAATTCTATTCCATTTGTTGTATATATTCATCCTTATGATATTACACTTTTTGTTTACTAAACTTTGTAGTAAGTTTCCAAACTGGGGAGTATGAACTTTGTTATTTTTTTCCTAAGATTGTTTTCACTTCAGGGTATTTTGCAATTCCATATTAACTTTAGTACTGGGTTCTTTATTTCCAAAAACAAAAAAAAGCAGCCATTAGGACTTTGATAGGGATTGCATTCAATTTGAAGATCACTTCTGGGAATACTGCCATCTTTATAATAATTAAGTCTTCTAATGCATGAGTACAGGATATTCTTCCATTTATTCAGATCTTTATTCTTGTGTAGTTTTCAGTGTAAAAGTCTTGCATCTCCTTGGTTAAATTTATTTTCTTGATTCTATAGTAAATGGAATTGTTTTTTTTTAACGTTTATTCATTCTTGAGACAGAGAGGGGCAGAGCATGAGTGGGGGAGGGGCAGAGAGAGAGGGAGACACAGAATCCGAAGCAGGCTCCAGGCTCTGAGCCTTCAGGACAGAGCCCGACGTGGGGCTCGAACTCACAGACCGCGAGATCATGACCTGAGCTGAAGTCGGCCGCTCAACCAACTGAGCCACCCAGGTGCCCCGTAAATGGAACTGTTTTATTTGTTTTTGGATTATTCATTGCTAATATATAAAAATACAACTTACTTTTCTGTGCTAATCTGAATCCCGAAATGGCAGAATTCATGTATTAGCTTTAATATTTTGTATGTATTTAGAGTTTCTCCATATAAGATCTAGTCACAGAACAGAGATCATTTTCCTCCCTTCTTTCCTATTTAAACACCTTTTATTTTGTATTCCTGCCTAAAAGTTCCCACTACAACTTGTAGTACAACTTTGAATAAAAGTGGTAAGAGCAAGCATTTGTTATCCTTTCCTTATTTCTGATCTAAGGAGGAAAGTTTTCAGTCTTTCACCATTGAGTGTTTGAGTTGAATTATGTCCCCTAAAAACAAAAACAAAACAAAACAAAAAAACAGTATGTTTGAGCTCCCAGCACCTCACAATGTGACCTTATTTGGAAATAGGGTTGGGCAGATATAATTATTCCAGCTGTTGTCTTACCAGAGTAGAGTGGGTTCCTAACCAAATATAACCATGTTTTATCAGAAGAGGATTGTGTAAAGAAGGACACTCAAGAAGAACACATTGTGGCAACAAAGGCAGAGATTGGTACAACTGCAAACGAAGGAGGCCCAGGATTGACAACCAGCACCAGATGCTAGAAAGAGACAAAACAGGGTTCCACTCAGAATCTTAGAATGCTGACACCTTATTTTTGTACTTGTAGCTTCTAGAACTGTGAGAGAATCAATTTCCCTTGTTTGTAAGCCACCTAGATTGTTGTACTTTACTATAGAAGTCTTGGAAAATAATACACATAAGATGTTAGCTATGGGGTTTTTATCTGTGGGCTTTATTGTCTTAAGAGAGTTCCCTTCCATTGTTAGTTAAGTGTTTTTATCATGAAAATATGTTGAGTATTGTCAAAGGATTTTCTGTAAAAATTGAGATGATTTTTTCCATTAATGTGGTAACATTACACAGTAAGTGACTTTCTTATGTTGAAGTATGACAGCATTCATGGAATAAGTCCCTCTTGGTCACAGTATCATTTTGATATACTGCTGGGCTCAACTGAGGAGTATTTTGTTGAGGATTTTTGCATCTGTATTACTAAGGAATACTGGTCTGTAATTTTCTTGTGATGTCTGGGTCTTGCTTTGGAATCAGAATGTATTAAGCAAGAATGCACATAGAATGAGTTAGGAAGAGATCTATTCTCTTCAATTATTTGGAAGAGATTAAGAAGGAGAGATACCAATTAAATATTTGGTAGAATTTGACATATTTATTGAAAGTTTTCAATGACCTACTCAATTTTCCTTTCGTCCTCTTTTTCCTCTTCCTCCTCTTCTTTTTGTGGGTCTACTTAGATTTTGTATTTTTTTCTTGAATCAAGTTTTGGTAGTGTGTGTGTTTCCACGAGCTAATTAATTTCATCGGAGTTACCTTGCTGGCATACAATTGTTCATAGTATCTCTTATAATACTTTTTAGTTCTGCAAAATATTAATAGTGATATTGACTCTTTAAATTCCAAGTTTAGTCATTTAATCTTTTGTCAATTTTATCTTTTCAAAGAGCTAAATTTTGGTTTCATTAGTTTCACTATTATTTCTCTATTATTTTTGTATTCTCCATTTATCTTCATTTTTATATTTATCATTTCCTTCCTACCACTAGCTTTGAGTTTTCTATTTTCTTTTTAGTTCCTAAAGGGATTAAGTTTGGTTACTGATTTTTATTTTTTATAATAGGCATCCATAACTAGAAGTCTCTCTTCCATGCTTTTACTGCATCCCATAAATTTTGATATGTTGTCCTTTCATTTTCCTTTGTTTTAGAATATTTCCTTTTTGACTTTTAAGTTGTTTGAGTGATCTTTAAATTTCCACTATTTGTGACTTATTCATTTTTTTTTCTCTTACTGATTTCTAGTTCCATTTCACTGTAATCAGAAAAAATAATTTTGAATTATTCCAGTCTTTTAAAATTTATTAGAACTCATTTTGTGGACTAGCATATGGTATATGTTGCAGAATGTTCTGTGTATAATTGAGAAGAACGTGCATTCTGCTGCAGCTCTTTGGCTTAGTTCTGGGTTCTCTATTCTGTTCTACTGATCTATGTGTTTTTAATACCAAGCCATATGTTTTGGTTACTATGGCTTTGTTAATACAGTTTGAAGTCAGGAAGTGTGATACCTCAGCTTTGTTTTTTCTATAAATTGCTGTAGAAATTTGAATCTGGGGCACCTGGGTGGCTCAGTCCGTTAAAGGTCCGACTTCAGCTCAGGTCATGATCGCACAGTTTGTGGGTTTGGGACCCGCATCAGGCTCTGTGCTGACAGCTCGGAACCTGGATTCTGTTTTGGATTCTGTGTCTCTCTCTCCCTGCTTGTGCTCTCTCCCTCTCTCAAAAATAAACATTAAAGAAAAAGTTTTTAAAAATGTGAATCTGGGGCGCCTGGGTGGCTCAGTCGGTTGGGCGGCCGACTTCGGCTCAGGTCATGATCTTGCAGTCTGTGAGTTCGAGCCCCACATCGGGCTCTGTGCTGATTCTGTGTCTCCCTCTCTCTCTGTCCTTCCCCTGTTCACGCTGTGCCTCTATGTTTCTCAAAAATAAACAAACATTAAAAAAAAATTTAAAAAAAAATGTGAATCTTTTGTGATTCCCTACAAGTTTTATCTTTGTTTGTTTTTTTCTTGTGAAAAATGCCATTGAGATTTTGATAGGGATACAATGAATCTGCAGATTGATTTCAGAAGTATGGACATTTAAAAATATTATTGGTTCCAATTCACAAACACGGAATATTTTACCATCTATTTGTGTCTTCAATTCCTTTCATCAATATTCTCAGAGTAGAGATTTTTCAACTCCTTGGTTAAATTTATTTCTATGCGTTTTCTTTTGGATGTCATTGTAAATAATCATTTAATATATTTAGGTGCTCTGATATTAAACACATATTTATAATTTTCATATCCTTTTGAAGAACTGACCTTTCTTTGTCTCTTGCTACAGCTTTTGAACTAAAGCCTATTTTGTCTGATAAGTACCTACCCCTGCTCTCTTTTGGTCCCAATTTGAATGTAGTATCTTTTTTCATTGTTTCACTTTCAGTCTGTGTGTGATTTTAAAGCAGAAGTAATTCTCTTGTAGGGAGCATATAAGAGATTTTGTTTTGTTTTGTTTTTTTTAAACCCATTCAGCCACTCTGTCTTTTGGTTGGAGAAGTTAGTACCAATTAACCACATTTAAAGTAGTTATTGGTACATATGGACTTACTACTGACATTTTGTTATTTTTTCCTGGTTATTTTGTAGTTTTTTTGATCCTTTCTTCCTTGTTTTCTGTGGGGGTTTTTGATGATTTTCTATTTTGGTATTCCTTGATTTCTTTCTCATTATCTTGTGTGTATCTACAGGATTTTGCTTTGCGGTTGCCATGAAAGTTACATAAAATATATTTATAACAATCTTTTTAAGTCAATAACTTTACTTCAAGTGAATATAAAAGCTCTCTCCCCAACATTTTGTTTTTACTGTCACAATTTGCATCTTTTTACATCATGTATCCATTAACAAACTGTTTTGTTATAGTTTTAATATTTTTGTCTTTTTTAACCTTCAGACTAGAGTTATAAGTATTTATAACATTATAACATGATTCTGAATAACTATATATTACCTTTACCAGTGAAATTTATATGTTCATAGTTTCTTGTGATTAATCATTATTCTTTCTTTTCAGCTCTAAGAACTTTTAATATTTGTTGTAAAGGCCACTCTAGTGACGGTGAACTCCTTGATCTTCATTTTTTTCAGAAAACTCTCTATCTCTACTTTAATTCTGTTGAAAACTTTTCTGGGTATTCTTGATTGCAGTCAGCCCATTTTCAACTTGACCTTAGCTTTTACCTCCTGCTCATGCTGAGCTTAAAGATAAGCCCAGTGAGTCTTCAAGTCTCCTCAGGTCTTTTTCAAGCATGCGTGCTGTTCAGGCTATGTACATGGCTTTCTAGTGGCCCCTGTATGTGATCAAGCTTTTCAAAGCCCTTATTCCTCCAAATTCTCTCTTCCCATATTTTCCTCCTGGGCTTTCACTTTGTCAATGATTTGTCCCAATTATTACTTTCTACCACAGAAGGCAATGGCTTTTCATTTGTTTCTTAGTGTTTCCTTGGGCTCTCATTCCTGTTAGAATTCCCAGCTCAGCCAAACCAAAGGATGCCTCTTGCATTAGTCCTTTTGGAAATCTGTCAAGCTGAAACAAAGAATATTTCTCGGGAACAAGGTCTGCTCCATTCATTTAGAAGTCAGATAAGCACACTAGGAATGTGGGCTGTCATCTTCAAGATCTTTTCTGTGCTGGGGAGAAGTATACGGGGCCAGGGTCGACAAGAATTCCACAAAGATCTTCTATGTTTAAATGGTCTCTTTCCCAGTTAAGCATTTGCTTGGTTGCTTTAAACCTTGGACTATCCCTCTGAATTGTGCTAAGGTTAATTCTATCAGTTATGATTCATCTTTTAGTGTCTTTTTTTGGGGGGGGAGGAATGAACCCACAGAGTTCCAATTTTCATTGACATCACTTACACCTGCATTTTTTAATGTGGCTAATTCTGTACTATTCAGTAGAGAACACGAGTCTAGTTCTTAGATCTTCCAATAAAATGGAGGTCACATCTATTATACAGAAATATATTCATATACATATAATAAAATATAATCAGGAATGAAGAAGGTTAGAGCTGAAGGAAATATTAAAGTCAGCCAGTTGAGAAAACAGACTTGTTCAATATTGTTCTGTTATTTTCTGATGGATAAGAGACATAGCCCAGATATGCATTCGTTCAGCTCAGCATTTTTCCATGAACAGCTCTTTATAGAAGTCTGCTATTGAATAATAACTGGTACACATTTTGTACCTTTCTGTTTAGTCTTCCGTTAGTAACATGAAACCTAAATCAATCCAAATATATACCACTAATCCTCAAAGCCAGTAAGTAACACTGGCCTTTATAATTATTAAAGTCCTTTTTAATACTAATATAGAGATTTACTTTAAAAATACATATATTTTGCTCCCTTTTACACTGTGTGAAAAATCACTTAGAAGAATTAAGATCCAATTTCTTTCTCCAAATCTTCTTAAAGGTATGCTTTCGTTTCTTCAAAATTCGGATCTAATGTTTTAGCTTTCAGTATTGATTCAAAATGAGGCCAAATGTAAAAATGTAAAGGGGAGGAAAAATCTGAAAGTGCTTGAGGAAGTCATCAAGAAGACATGACCGCCAATTGATCTGTGAGCAGTACCTGGGCAACTGGAGTCTTCCCTGACTCCAACCCCCTGACACTGGAACATGTATTCCTGCCTTCCCTATTCCCAGAAGCTGATCCTAGGATACAGCCTTGAGAAAGAAATGTGGTGTTGAGATTACCTGGAATGGGTATGTGACTGAAGCTAGTTAAGGCCTTCCACGTACATGACTGGACCCACTTAAGATCTTTTATATACACTTTTAAGATTCTAGCAGACAGGTGCAGAGATCAGTCATTTTGCAGCCACCAAGACAAGCCGCATAAGTAAGTTCCTCTGTTTGTTACATCTACCACCTACCAATCTGGAGTGGTCTGCCTGTTTCTTCAGGCATACAGGATCTGACTTCAGGTGAGATCCTGGAAGCTCCTGGGGAGGTTGTGAACTAATAAAAAACAATTAGAGTTATCTAATAGAATAGGTGCTTGAGAAATCATTGTCCAAACCCAAGTTAACTTAATTTGCTGTCCAGTGAAATGTATGAAGATCCTCTGTGTGAGTTTGGTGAACCAGCAACAGTTGAGCTCATGGGCTGGAAAAGGTGTAAGAGCAGTAAGCACAACCTGAGAATCCTGCCCTGTACCTGATATCCATGGACCACAGTCAACTGTTTTCTTTTCTTCTTCTTCTTTTTTTTTTTAATGTTCATTTATTTTTGAAAGAGAGAGAGAGAGAGAGAAGGAGTGCAAGCAGGGAAGGAGCAGAGAGAGAGAGGCACAGAATTGGAAGCAGGCTCTAGGCTCTGAGCTGTCAGCACAGAGCCCAATGTGGGGCTCAACCTCACAAACTGTGACATCATGACCTGAGCAGAAGTCGGACGCTTAACTGACTGAGCAGCCCAGGCGCCTCCACAGTCAACTGTTTTCTAAGAAAGGAATGCCCTGGAGTCAGCCAATTGTATGTGTTTAAATCTACAAATTTCCAGACCTCTTTTTTTATTTCCTAGTTTTTACTAGCTTTTTCCTTCGCAGACAATTTTCACGAGAATCGTTGCTTCTCTCTCACATCCAAGTCTTATGTCATTTTGCGTAGGAATATTCAGTTCCATTCAAAAACCAGAATTTTCTCGTTTGAATGTCTTTCTTGTGCACTGCCTTATAAAGTTCCTAGGTCATTTCTGCAGCCAGCTTTTCAGCCCGACTCAGTCCCCATGTTTTGTTCTAACATAATTTCCCAGCTGGAGACTGTTTCATGTTGGAGAGGTGGTGATATATATTTTAAAGTTTATAAAACTTCTAAATGGGAACAAAGGCTTTCTCTACACTTTAATAGCTTGTAGCATACTTGAAATTTCATCTGAATGGAAAAATAAATTTCAAACATCAAGTTTTGTGGTTTCATAGCACTGTTCAAGCTGTGGAGTCGGTAAGAAATATATTCAGTATTAACAATAAATCATTTGAGATAAAGGCAACCATTATGAATGCTTTCTCCCTTCCTGATGGATAGTGGTTTGGGGGATAAGTGCCCCAGAATCATTATTCTTACAAGAAAAATAATACTTTATTAATAAAGTAAGACTCAAAAGCCTCATTTAAAGATTTCTAGTTACTCAATTTTCTGAGAGAAGAAAAGCATTTTGTCATTTTTAAAAACAAGGAAATGGATCTATGTGTTAAGTGATTTATCCCAGGTCTGACTGAAAGATTCAAGATTAGCTTTTATTTTTCCTTTGTCCATTTCTTGCCTAATCCTCAGGTGGTACTCCATAGTGTATTTAAAGGAGGTGTGGCCAGGTGGGTTTCCATGATGAATATCCTTTCACCTATTAATCTGCTACATTCTCTTGAGTATGATCATCTTAGTCTTTTAGGAATGGTAGTGATTTAGGAAGAGAGTCACTGAAAATTAAAGTTCACAATCGCTGATAATCCTGATGAACTCAATACGGCATCCCTTTGTTTGAAATTTTAAAATAAGCTATTCTGAATTACTTCAAACTATGACACATATTTGACATGCTGAAACTGATTGGAAAGTTGGCAGAATTTAAAAAACACATCTTCCCACAAAGAGATATTATTTGGGAAAAATTGGGAAACTACTTAGGATTTAACACATGTGGGTAAGGATAAGGATAAAGGTAGTAAGAAAACAGAATTGTAAAGACTCGTCAATTTTGTGAAAGAAAGTTCCACAGATAAAGATATTATAAACCCATGAATTATCCTGTATTTGAGTTTCCACTTCCAATACCATTAGTTAGTTCTATTATATCTGTGTTATGCACTTATTTCAGGTTTCAGAGGCAGATTCAGCAATAAGATCCTTTGAATTTTACAAGTATGTTGGAATTTTACCATTTTCTATTTCACCTCTGAAACCTCACTTTTTGCTGATAACACCTGTGCTTCAGGCATGAAACAGAAATAAACTTATTTACATTTGCTTTCTAATTAAAATTTAAATATAAGGCAAGTACATGAATATAATCTTCAACATCCCCTGGAAAATGCATTAGTTGTTCTTGGGCTATTAGTATCATTATCAATGTTTTGAACAGAAATTCTAAATACAAACCAATGAAGTTGTCAACAACTATTCTGCATCTTTCATCTAAAATCATTGGTTAGGGGTGCCTGGGTGGCTCAGTCGGTTGAGCGTCCGACTTCGGCTCAGGTCATGATCTCCCGGTCTGTGAGTTCGAGCCCCGCGTCAGGCACTGTGCTGACAGCTCAGAGCCTGGAGCCTGCTTCGGATTCTGTCTCTCTCTCTCTCTCTCTGCCCCTCCCCCACTCATGCTCTGTCTCTCTCTGTCTCAAAAATAAATAAACATTAAAAA
This sequence comes from Paguma larvata, assembly GCA_030068075.1. NCBI lineage: Eukaryota > Metazoa > Chordata > Mammalia > Carnivora > Viverridae > Paguma > Paguma larvata. Next base: position 40,753,649 of record CM057831.1, on the reverse strand, counting down.
AAAATAAAAAAAATAAAATCATTGGTTAATTATCAATGAGTACTTATTGAGCACCTACAGTAAGCCTGATTTTGACCTTTGTATTGTGTGCATGAAACAGTTGTATATATTCCATAGCCATGCCACTTCATGTCCTAGACTTGTCCTCTTACTGATGTGTTTCCTTCAGTCACAGTTAACCTTTCTCTTGTTTCCACCTTCAATTCTTAGTAAATTTAGGCTTTAGAAATAGATTATTATGGCAAGAAACATCACTTTATTTCTTAAATTTTCCCAGGGTTCTTATTCTCCACAGTGTGACCCTCTTTTAGTGAGGGATCCAAAACTATAGCATGAAGTTAGAGGTGGGCAATAGGACGGCTGAGCAGGGAACCCATGTTCTTTGCTCTTCATTCTATCTTAATGGGGCACCATGTCCTCATGATACTTTTTACTGTCAAGCTGAGGAGGGCACCACTGTCAAGGACAGGGAAGGAACAGGCAAGGATGCTAGTGTCTCTCTACAGTACTCTACAGTACTTTCTATAGAACTTAACAAAACATCACCCTGCATTTCATGGCAGTTTCAAATATATTGTGTATACTTATTAATGCATAAAATGGGTCATAGAAATATAAACTTAAAGCAAATCTCTAACCTTTAAAGGCACATCAGTTTGTGTATATTTTAATATTAAGTTTTCCAGGAATCTAATACCATATAGATAGAATACTATATTTTATTTTGCTTATAAATTTAATATGAGTTGTTCACCTTTAGAAAAAGCACAGCATGGGTAACAATGCCAGTTTTGGGTATTTGAGTCATCAATGCAACCATCAATTAGATTTATGGCTGATTCATTAATATTCATTTTATCTAAATGAACAAGCATATGGTCATATCACTACATTTTCTAATGCAGCTATGCCAAGGCATTTACATATTGAATGGTAATTATAATCATATTTTTATTACTTTTGTCAATTACCGTTAGGACATTATATTGATTTTTAAATAATATGAATAAATGTTTAATATTCCTTGTCAATTTCATTAGAATACTAAAGGGGACTTCATATCACAAATTTATTAAAGATGGACATCGGGCCTGTTACACTTAAGAATCAGAGTTCTATTTTATATGAAGTATGGAAAAACAGAAAGCAAAAACAATTGTCACCATCATAAGGGACTGAATTCAAGCCAGAATACTGAATAGAAGATCCAAAACAAATCGAAGCAAAGAGACCAAATATCATTTTAACTCAACTGAAGTCAGGTCGCAAAAGTGGTTTCAAGCAACTGGCTAGTTAATTCAAAGGACAATTACTTCTAAGAATGGGGAAAGAAGAGAGTAAGGATTAAAAGAGGCAAAATATGAAGGAGACTCTAGTCGAGTGGGAGAGAGGGTGCCCCTTGTGGTGAGGGTGAGGCAATGCAAGAATATTGTTTGGAAAATGCCAACTGACCTGTTCTAAGTTCTTGATTTGGTGTTTTCACTATGGGAACCTCAGTAAAGTAAAAAGAGATTTAAAAATCAAACAAGCAAGTACAGCTAAGAAAATATCTTTTAAAATAAGGTTGGGAGGCCAAAAGGGAAGAAGAATTCATGCAAGTCCTTGTCAGAGGAACCATGAACTTTTTGCCAGATGCAAGCCCTCATTTTGGACTTAACTTCCTCCTCACCTTGATAACAGAATCATCTGCATTCTTCACTTCAAAAGGACCCAACCATTGACAGGTTTCAGTCCTTCATTCGCATATTAACCCAACCAATTCCCCATTAACCTGGTTTCAATTCCTGTTTTGCACAGAAGACCTAAATAAGAAGGGCACTCATGACTTTCATCTTTGTGATCCCCCTCCACCCCCTTCCACTTTGTCTTCCTCTAAACAAGAGTCAGGTTTCTACATAAATCCGTGTTTCCTGAATTTCAATCATAATTGCACAAATGAGCACCTGTTTGCTTAGATTTTCTGTGAATTCATTCTTGGTCAATAGTAACGAGACTGCTCCAGCACATTCCAATTGATCTCATCTCAATTCTCTCTTGCATTCTGTTTCCATGAGCTCTTTTTTCTTGGTTTTGTCTCTGAATGTCTGGCACCCTTCACTGCCTTCCTTTAGTCTTTCATTCTCACCTGGATGTGCAAATCCTGGGATGCTTTTTATCCTGGCTTCCTGTATCTACCTGTGCCTGTTGTACTGTTCTCTCCAAACTACATTTCTGAGGATGCAGGATCCATGAAGGCCAAAATGTCCATGTGTTTACTGAACTCTCACCTGGTACAGACTCATTTCAAACATTGTCAACTATCCCTGACCCAATTCCTCATTCTTTCTCGCTGTTCTAGAAACAGTGTCGTCACACATATGGGGAGGTAAACATAGGCCTTATGAAAGATAATTCACATTTTGAGGTTGTTTAGATAGTTTGTAGAGGCAACCAACTTGAACAATAGAAACATGAGTATGGTAGAAGGGCCCACAGTATTCCCTGGCTGAATACAAACAGGCCCAGTAGGTGATCTACCTGAAGATATCCTTAAGCCATATACGACTAATGGGCTGCTTATACCTGAACCCAGGTACTAAGAAAGGAAAATTCCATACATTCTCATACCTCTTCACCTTCCTCCTTTAACTACAGCCCCACCCCCTTCCATGACCTCATTACAGAGAGTCCCTCCTTTGCTGTCCTGCCCAACCACTCCCTTGTGGTGTATTCAATAAATTTTTATCTTCTTTGTTCTGCCTTGGATGGATCCTTCACCGCCAGCACTACTGGCTCCCATCTCATCGGATCACCCTACATTTTGTGCACCCCCATCAGACTAGGAGATCCCCACATCTTTTAACAGATGGTTGTGTTATAATAAATGGGAGATATTGTTTCACTTTTAAGACCTGTAACAGTATGCAGAGCCCATGGAAAATTCTTAAAAGAAGATATACCTAAACATTAAGTGTCATTTGACAAAATGTGAAGGTACTGAACTATTACAGGTGTTGGAAAACTTTACTTTAGAGGACTAAATAAGGGTGCCTGGGTGGTTCAGTCCAACTCGATTTTGGTTCAGGTCATGATCTCACAGTTTGTGGGAATGAGCCCTGTGTTGGATTCCAAACTGAACATGGAGCCTGCTTAAGATGTTCTCTCTTTCTCTCCCTCCGCCCCTTTCCCCCACTCCCATTCTCTCTAAAATAATTAAAAAAAGTTAAAAAAAAGTTAAAAAAAAAAAGAAAGGACTAAATAGTAAATATCTTAAGCTTTGGGGCCAGATAGTGTTTGTCAGAGCTACTCAATATTGCCACTGTAGTATAAAAGCAGCTCTAGGCAAGACATAAACAAACTAATATGGCTGTTTTCCAATATCTATCAGGTACAGTTTTTTGTTTTCTTGAAAACAGGAAGTTAGATGCATTTGACCCTAGGCGATAGTTTGCTAACTCTGGACTATTACATTGGTAGCTCAAAATGGCTCAGAATTAATTTGAACTTAAATGTATCACTTTTTTTAATTCCTGTTTAGTCTGTGCCTAAGATGTTTCCACTGTAAAACTACCACTTTACTGACCAAGTTAAATTGAATCAATTCCATCTCATAAACATAGTGTGCAATAAATACTAATATATTTACTGTGTAAGATATATATGTAAAAATTGTTAACCCTGCCAAATTCTGTACACAGTAATGATGAAGAATAAAACTTAAAATTGGGAGGGAGCTGTTATTACTGCTATAAGGGGAAATCCTATCCTTTTTCTTATCCCTTTTTGTTAACTACTTAAAATGTTTCTCAGTAGTTAACACTGTTCAACCAAAGTGTCTTTTTCTAAACAATGAGGGTTAATTTAACAAACATCAATGTCCCATACACTTAAAGGAATGCAAACATCAAAATGTTTTTGAGTGAAAAAAATATGATATTAAAAGGATATTTACCTAGCTACTAGTATCACCATTATCTATTCATGGCCTGGCCAAGGTGTGTAGGGGTGTGTGTGTGTGTGTGTGTTTCTCAACACAAATGGCTTCCTACATCTTTTACAATTTGTCATAATTTTCCACATAGCAGATTGAAATTGTTGTCACCAAAATTAAAATCAGAGCCTGAAAAATGTACTTATACTAAATTTAATCCTCACTTAACATTTCTCTTTGGATGACTTCTACTTTAGAATTTTTACCCCAAGTGTTGCAGGTTAATATTTAAGAAATTTAAAATCAGCCATAAAAAAAAGAAGGGAGTCCTCTATCCGTGACAATGGGAATAGAACTTGAGGGCACTCTGCTATGTGAAATAAGTCAGACAGAGAAAGAAAAATAGTTATGACCTCATTTATATGTGTAAAGTACAAAAAAAAAAAAAAAACCCTCATAGAAATAGAGATCTGATTTGTGTTTGCAAGGGGTGAGGGTGATGGATAAAGGTGGTCAAATGTTACAAACCTCCAGTTTTAAGACAAGCTCTGGGGAGGTAACGTAGAGCATGGTGATTAATAATACTGTATTTGTATACTTGCAAGTTGCTAAGAGGGTTGATCTCAAAAGTTCTCATCACAGGAGAAAATAGAAATTGTCATTTGTGAGGTGGTAGATGTTAAACTAAACTTTTTGCAGCCATCATTTTGAAATATATACAAATATCAAATCATGATGTTGTATACCTTAAACTTTTACAATGTTGTGTGTCAATTACATCTCAATAAAATTGGAAAAGATAAAATTAAATAAAGAATAAAAAATCTTTTCAGGCTTCTAAATATAGTGTTTAGGAGATGGAACTTTGGGAGATAGACTGCCTAAGACCAAATACTTAAAGAGTGGGTTAGCCAAGTTTCTAATGTTTAGCTCTGAAGGGACTTCACATTTACTTCCCTAGAAAGGAAGACAAGCTGCCATTTTTCAGGAATGATATAGAAGATTTCCATCTTGGGGTGTCTGGGTGGCTCAGTCGGTTGATCATCCGACTTTGGCTCAGGTTGTGATCTCATGGTTTGTGAGTTCAAGCCCCACATTGGGCTTGCTGCTGTCAGAGCAGAGCCTGCTCAGATCCTGTCTTCCTCACTCCCTGTGTCCCTCCTCTGCCCCTGATCTCTCTCAAAAATAAAAATAAACATTAAAAATATATTAAAAAAAGAAATTTTCCATTTTGCTCTTTTCTGATAGTAACTTATCTCTATCAGAGATAAGTCATACTTTATTCACTCATCCGTTTAACAAATATTTAATGAGGGCTTTCTACTACAAGCAATGCCTGTTTATACAAAGGTAAACAGTTATGATTCTTGCTCTTAAGAAATTTCCAGCCTGATAAAAGAGCCAGAGTAAACAATTAAATGAAGAATTATAGTTATTTAAAACACAATCAGTTGTACATGCAAATTTAACAGGATCCTGAGTAGTACCATATGAGCTACATATCTCCAAGGGAGAGCTATACCCCTTTCATTATACATACATATTCAGGTCCAAAGGTGTCATTTACATAGAACGCAAGGGGGTCGAAATCCCTGGAATTGGCAAGGAGATGTCCCTGCTAGCGAGACAGGGATTTAAGAGATGGAGGATAGGGAGAAAAGGAAAAAGTAGAAAAACAGAAACATATTGTGCATAATGTGGTCACGAAAGACCTTTCTGGAAAGTTGACATGAAGGACCATCTGAAGAGAAAAGGGGTAGCTCTACCACAGCAAAGAAAGAATTTTCCAGGACAAGAATAAAACAAAAACCAAAGCTTTATGTTGGAAAAGACAGTGGGTTTTTTTTGAGGAATTAAAAAAAAAGAGAGAGAGATACAACGTGATTAGACTTAACCTGTGGTATGTTTTGCAGTAGTAAGAATCCTAATTAACTTAAAGTCACAGTAAGAATTTTCTATTTAATTCTTAGAGAAAAGGGAAATGACTAAAGAAAGAATAGTATAATCACACATGTTTTCAGAAGCACTTCTGGATACTTCATACTGAGTCAAACCGAAGCACTAAGAGACCTTTCAGGAAACTCCATCAATAAACCAGGATAGTGGTATTAGATATGAAGAGAAAACAGAGATATATTTTAGAGGAAGAGTTGACAGAATTTTGTATTCATTTATGCAACACACACTTACTGATTGCATGAAATGTAGTTAGGTGCCTATGAGGGCAGCTAGATGAGATATAACTAAAAACTCCCCAAACTATCTAAACAGACTTATCTAAAAATGCTGAATAATTTGGGCCTGAATTGAAATTTTTATTGTTATTCAGATAAACTTATCCCCTTATTAAACAAACAAACAACAAACAAACAAACAAAAAGATGAGGGACTGGAAGAGTCATAGCAGAAATAAAATCCTCTTTTAGTTCAGAACTGCCTTAAATCAGAATGAAGAGATGCCTGAATTTAAACTATAGGTTTTGATAATATTCTCATTACTTATTGCTTCACAAATATTCTAGTGTAGAAAACACTTCATTAAAATAGCTTTAATAGTTAAACTAGACATTTCCTAATCTTCTATGCCAATTGAATTTCATTACATATTCATTTATTAAGTGTGCAATGTTTAGAATGACAAATACCAAGTCAGTGCTTTGCATTTTGATATCCTCTGACAAAGAGTAATAACAGTCAAAACGATCATTTTCCCAGCATCATGTAATCTACCCTAAGTGGCAATATTTTTTGTTAATGTTTTGTATTTTTGAAAGAGAGTGAGAGACAAAGTGTGAGAGAGGGAGGGGCAGAGACAGACAGACACAGAATCTGAAGCGGGCTCCAGGCTCTAAGCTGGTAGCACGGAGCCTGACATGGGGCTCAAACTCATGAATGGCGACGTCATGACCTGAGCCGAAGTTGGAAGTTTAACCAACTGAGCCACCCAGGTACCCCATAAGTGGCAATAATTTTGTATAATACTCTGGCTTTCTAAAAAGCCAAATGTTATAGTAAATATTAGGAGACATATATCTTATGTTTAACCTTGAACTTTTTAAAGTCAATTTAATATTTCTTAATTTAGAAATTCTTTAATTTTAGACTTTCAATACATTTATTTAGAAGTGATTTATGTTTATTTTTTAAAATGTAAATTCTTTTCTAAATACATTTCTAAAATATAAATTCTGCCTATAGTTAGATAGCCCTTGATTTCAAGTTTCTGTTAGAGAATAAGCCTTATTTCTTGTTAACGAAAGTTGATTCTACTCTCATAATGAATAATATAAATTATTGTTGAGGTTTTTGTGTTAGTTTATCATAGAAATGTCATTGTGATACTGTTACTTGTATATTAAAGATTATAGTGTTAGAATCTCTTGGAAATGAAACTAACATTGAAATTTTAAAATCTAATGTAGCATAACAATCACATACCACCACAGAAGTGCTATAAACTTCTAGCTATCTCAGTGTTTAATTTCTTTAGACAGATAAACCTGATATTTCCATTATGTGAAGGCTTCACCATCAAAGCTATAACTGAGACTTAGTGGTTTTTGTCAATTAGGTCTATGTCTTGAATTCAAACTAATGCCCCTTGAAATTCCTTGAAAGCATTACAAAAATATTCAAATATTTATCTATAAGGCAATTTCTAAAGAAACAGAACAAGAAAATCCAGCAAAATTTAAAATAAAGTAACATTTGACAGCTTCATTCTATATATATCCATAAAAATCCTAAAGGTATCCATTTTTTTAAGTAAATCCTACAAAGACGACATCAATAAAAGTGATTGTGTGTGTGTGTGTGTGAATTAAATGAAAATCCATATTACGGCTGAATACCTGATTAACTACTGTTAAGAAAAGATTCTTATATAATTTCTTCAGAGTGCCTAGTGTCTCCTGGCATAAATTCCCTCACTCATTTTTGAGATTCTTTTCCTAACTTGTCCAATATAATTCCTTTATGCCCCCCCCCCCATGCTTCTCTTCAAAGTTCTTTAGCCAGCAATCAAACCACATCTCTTTTCTCTGAGTCCAGGATAGTATGTCAATTTTTCCCAAAAGACTTCAGGCAAAGAAACAGCTGCCAATCTTTACAGTCTAGTGTAGTTGTGAAATATAAAATTCAGGTGAAGACAGCACCTGTAACAGTTATTCTAACATGATTTTGATTCTAGCAATGAAATGGAGAAATAGGAAAGATGATTTATTCCATGGTGTATATCAAAATAGTGAAATCAAAAACATTTCTAACACATAAACACCCTTTATGAAACCACTTTTCCTTTTATCAGCACTGTAGAATAAAACCAACAATAATTCTAGCTTCTGACCACTGTTTGGTCAGGAATTAACCTTTCATACATTATAGAGAGAAGTGTCCTCCACTGCATTCAATTATGCGCATCGAAGGAGATGAACTTTGTAGAGGAAAAGATGGTAAGTTAGCAGACATATTTCTTTCCTCACATGGCAGCATAAGAACTTTACTACTAGAGCAAAAACTCTCTGAAGGCAGCAAATGTTTCTTTCATCTTTCTATTTGCCAGTGCCATCACCCAACTTAGTACATATCCAGTGTAGTAAATGCAACACAGGTATTTGCTGAATAAATGCTAATTTAATCAATCATTCATCTAAAATGTGTATACTGCTTATGACTTGGCAGTCATAAAACAGATAAGATCACCATCCTCTTACACACTGGGCCTTTCTATTCTTCCAATTTATAGATAATTGTCCAAGAACTCTTTTGTGTGACTTATTGACTCTTCTAGAAAAAAATTTAAGTTTAAGGCATTACTTCAGTATGTGATTTTGTAATTTCAAAGCTATGGATACCAAAGTCTTTTAGCGCAAGGGAAGACATATTTTGCAATACACAACTAAGAAATGGACATGAAGAATATTCCTTTGCTCATTATAGTTGGGAGATAGTTTTCTCAGGATTTCAGGAAAAATTATCATAAAATGCACATATGATAAGAAACAGTGTTCCCAAACCTAGCTATAAGTCAGGGTCAACCAGGCAGCATAACACACAAATATTATTGTATTTCCAAATTTGCCAGAGTAGATCCTTGGAAACTGAGTTTTTAACAATTCTCAGCTGGTAAAAGGAGTAGCAACTGTGAAACATTCTTATGAAATAGAAATATCTCAGGTATAAAAAGAGCAATCACACATTAAAAGATATTTGACATCTGATTTATAGATTTAATGTATCATTGATTTTATGGTATTATCATTCATTCATATGTCTATACTCTTTAATTCAATATCTGTATTATTTAGCATCATCTTCACTATATAGTTGCTGCTCAAGAGATTCTTTCTAGATGACTCAATTAATTGAAAGGATTCAAATATAGAATGGATTTTATACCCTTCCATATCCACTAGTTGCTAACATAGTTTCTTTGAAAAAAATATTTCTGAAATGTGCATAAATTTAACAACAATTACTGGGAAAGTGAGAAGAGAGGGCAGGGGAGAAGAAAGATTCACACACACACACACACACACACACACACACAGAAGTAAACACAGAGCCACAAGTGGACAGCCACATAGAATGATTCAGATTCTGGTGATGAAGAATACTTTTAATTGAACAAACTTTACCATAGATAACACTTAGAAAACAACTATGTAAAGGCATACGAAAGTAACCAAAAAGAGGAAGAAACTGGAAGGGATTTGACTCCTGAAAGAAGAGAATCACATTACATAAAATGCATCTGTATATAACTTCCCCCACTGATGGCAATGCAAGGCAATGCAAGGCAATGTGAGGCACCTACAAGTCAAGCAGATAGTTGTAGTGTTTTTGGACTCAAAAGTCAGAGGACAGAGACAGTAGAAACCAAAGAATCTTGGAACTGCAGAAGAAATACATGAAACAAGGAAGTACCAAGAAAAAACTCCAAATCTACCAAAAAAATCCCTTAAATCATTGGCTAATAATTAGGCATGTGCAGGTGAGATTTTAATATGAGAGGGAGTCAATAATTAGAAGACTGAAAGAAGGGAGCAAAGATTCCAAGTGCTGTTCATCTCTGTGGTAAAAGAGTTTGGAGTACAACATTAGCAGGACTTTAAAAACATTACACTTTCCATTTAAATGGGAAAAACAAAAAACACGCACACAAAAAAACAAAAACAAAATACAAAACAAAACTAAACCAGAAGCACCAACCTTAGTACAATCTAGTAGAGCATTAGGAATAAAGCCAAAAGTAATATATTCATCTTAAAAATAATAGTGAAAATAAAGGTGCCTGAGTGGTTGTTGGTTTTGGATCAGGTCATGATGTCACAGTTCATGAGTTTGAGTCCCACATTACGCTCTGCACTGCCAGTGCAGAACCTGCTTGGGATTCTCTCTCTCTCTTCCCCTCTCTCTGCTCTTCCCACTCTCTTGTTCTTGATTGTGACTCACAATCAAGAGAAAATTTATTCAACAGAAACACATGTACTGACAATCTTGATATTTGAATTATTAGACAAATACTTTAAAATGAATGATAAATATTTTAAAAATCTATTAAAAAATAAATAGAAATAGAGGTTACAGAGAATGTTTGGAAACTACAAAAATAAACTATATGGAAATCTTAGAAATGAAAAAATGCAAAATCTGAAACAAACATTTTAGACATGATGGTAGAGAGTATCAGTGAAGTGGAACACAGGAAAGTACTAGTCAACAGAGGGGGAAGTAAACAAAACTTCATTTAATTGGTGAGACACTCTGATATAATAGACATGGGATTTGAATATTAGGAGAAAGTATTGAAATATTTTTAAAGATACTTGGCTTAAATTTCTTTAAACTCCAAAATTTGATCAAAAAGAGGGACCTATCTATCCAAGAAGCTCAGCAAACACCAAACAAATACAAAATAAATTTTACCTAGGAATATCATAGTCAAACTTCAAGAAAGCATTAATAAAAAGTGTTAAAAGGGGAGGAAAATACACATTATGTATAATACTGAAAGGTGATTACCATCAGAATAACAGAAACCAGAATAAAATGATGTAATAACTTTAAGTGTTAAGAGAATTCTTCCCATTTAAGATTTTACATCCTGTGAGATTATCTTTCAAAATAAAGACAAATAAGGATTTTTTTTTTTTGCCTAACACTTAAATCTGAGAGAATTTATCAAAAACAAACTTGGACTATCAATAAAAAATAAAGAAAAACAAAAACTAACGAGCACTCTTCAGGCTAAATGATACCACACGGAAATGAAATTCTACGGAAAGTGCAATCCATAGCACTTGAAATGTTAAATACAAGGATACATTAAAAAAAGTTTCTTCTATGTCTTCTTAAATTCTTTAAAGGCATTTAACTATTTAAAACAAGAATAGAAATATATGAATAAACATGAACTGTATAAGGTATGTAGATGTAATGTATATGACAACAATAACCAAGAATAGGCAGCTAGATAGCTGGCCTGTGTTTGATTTATGAAATGTGAAATTATATACGGTGAAATCAATACAGTCAGTGATAAGTTAAGAATTTATATATAGACATAAACTGCTTAAAGAGGCAGAAATATAAAGTCAAAAGAGGAGTTACAAGAGGACAGTAAGTTATTTGCTTTACCCAGAAGATAAAAGGAAAAGAAGAAAAAGTAAACAAAGGCAGAAAGAACAAATGGAAAACAAAATGATGGCCTTAAACACAGTCCAATCAATAATTAAATCACACATTAATGGATCAAACATCTGATTAAAAGTCTGACTTTTAACAGTTAAATAGGAAGATTCAATTAAGGATGTCTATAAAACATGTAAGTAAATTCTAAAGACACAAACAGCGTGATAGTGAAATGATGAAATAAAACATAAGATGTAAAAAATCATTACTGAAAAGCTGGAGTGACAATACAGACAACATAGACTCCAGTATAGATCATTATCAAAGATAAAGAAGTTTATTGTATATAAACACAAAGTTAACTTATCAAGAAGCATAACAATCCTAATGACAGAGCTTCAAAGCGCATGAAGTAAAAATTGATACCCCAAGTGGAGATCTAGACAAATCCACAATCCTAACAGCAGATTTTATTAATCGTCTCTTGTGGACTTATGAAAAATGCAGCCATCTACAGAAAATGAATAATGATATGGCAGATTCGAACAATCCTTAAGCAGTTTGACTAAACTGATATTTAAATTATGCCAAAAAAGTTAGTTTCTTCCAGTCAAGAACACTAATAGTTATTTCTTTGCAATACAAAATAAAATTATCTAAAAAATAAAAATAAATTGATATTTAATGATTACCAAATATAAAGAACTCCAGAATACATATTCTTTTTAAGTTATCAGGGGACATTTATCAAGATGGACCACAGTCTTTCTCATAAAATATAAAACAATGCTCAGTTAATTTTTAAGGCTTAAGTTCATACAAAGTATCTTCTCTAATCATGCCTGATGTAAATTAGAACTGAATAACCAACTTTATCTAGAGAACACCAGTGTATTTGAAAAATTAAGCAACTGTAGATAATCTATGGTTTAAAGAGTAAATTACAAGAGATATCAAAAATGAATTTTACCTAAACAATAATGAAAGCCTAACACAATATCCACGAGGTACAGACAAAACAATGTGCAGAGGGAAATTTATAGGATCATATACTTATAATAAGAGGAGAGATTCAAAATCAATTATCTGATATATGTCTATCTGAAGAGGCTAAAGCTAAGACTTGCAAATTAAATGGAAAATAGGTGGAAGGAAGGAAATAACGAATAAAATAATGGAAATCTATGGGCTAGAGTACAAATAATAGAACAAATAAGTAAGGTCAGAAGTTTGTTCTTTAAAGAATGACACGATTGATAAAATTCTAGCAAGTATAATCAAGAAATAGTAAAAGAAGGAGAAAGTGAGAAGAAACATATTATTAAAGTCAATAGCATTTGTAAAGACATCAGAAAGATAAGGAAACAAACATTATGAGCAGCTTTATGACAAATTTGACAAATTAGAGGTTTGAAAAACACAGCTTTCAAATATAATACAAGAAATTTTAACAATCTAAGTAGCTATATATTTATTAGAGAGATCAAATTTGTAATAGAAGCTGTATGATAAAGAAAATAAAGATTTCCTTAGGTAGAACATGAAAATTACTAAGTGTTAAAAAAGAGGTTTTCACTTGAACTTAGCGAGGTTAAAATCTGATTTTCCAAAGTCAGCATAAAAACATGAAAGGGCAAACCATATGTTGGAAGAAAAGAAAATAATCTTTTTTCTAGAACTAAAATGAAGAGGATTGGAGCAGGAGTAAAGGGGAATGGAAAGAAAAGTAGTCCAGGAGAGGAGCCATTAGGAAAAGAGGTGGAAATAACAGATTTGTAAAAGTCATGGCACATGGCTTAGAATGTTCTCTCAGCAATGTGAAGTATTATTAAATAAATGGCTCATATAAACCCATCTTTCCCTCCTGCTCCCTCTCCCTCTAGCATTCTGTATGTTTTATAAGAAAACTATAAAAAAATCATCATTTCTGTAGTTAAGAAAATTTAACAATAATGACATTCCTAAGTTGTAAAATCTTAGAAGGGCTATTGAAAAAACATGATGAAGGTATTCCTGAAAATAGAATCATGTCTCCTCTTTGTGGGATAATGTCTATATCCTACTTAAGTTTATTTATTTACTTTGAGAGAGAGAGAGAGAGAGAGAGAGAGAGAGAGAGAGAACAAGCAAAAGCAGGGCAGGGGCAGAAAGGGAGAAGGAGAGAGAATCCCAAGCAGGCTCCACAATGTCAGTGTATAGCCCAGTGCAGGGCTGGAACTCACAAAATCTGAGATTATGACCTGAGTTGAAATCAGGAGTCAGATGCTTAAAACAACTGAGTCACCCAGGCACCCCTCTATATCCTACCTTTAACAGGAAATAGACTTGATGAATGATTGCCAAACCTGGCAAGGCAGAACTCCCCTCAGGATTTAGAACAGCGATCCCAGGGTACAACCAGGATAGAACTCTGGAACTTTCTGACTCAGTGGAAACGGCATGGCTCAGAAATCTACTTTTAACAAGCTCAGTTAGGTAATTCTGATCCAGCCAGCCTGACACCACCCTGCCGTAAGCTGCTATATGGAACCTGGGCCAGATACATCTTCAAGGCCCCATCTGTGTCTCTAACGTACTTAGTCAATTCTGAAAGGCACCATTTAAAAAATTTGCGCTTTTGAAATAAAAATTTTATTAAATAGAAAAATTTTGTTTTAAAACTACACACAGCATAACTTAGAGAAGCAGTAAACGATGGTCTCTGTAGGTAAAATGACTTTATATTCCTTTCTTTCTTAAAACAATTTTGAATTAAAAAACATTTTATCATTTGAACAATTTTGAAAAAATTTGGCTATAATCTTTCAAGATCAATGGCTTAAATCGACATATCCAACCTGAAAATGCAAATACATGACTCAGCTGTGCCTTTCAAGCTAAAGTATTCAGTTAGTTTTTCTAAATTTGGCTCTTCCCTGTGTGGCTGAGCAAAACACTGGACTGGGTAAATGTTTCAGAGATCAAAATGCCTTCTTGTACATATGTCCAGAGCAAACGATCATGAAGTTCTTTAAATGTATACTTCCAAACTGCAAAGGAACAGAGAGTTTACTAAGCATATTTATAGTACTGCAGAGTCATATGTTATTTGAAGTAACAGCCTTCCAAATAGCTGGTTTGTTGCAATTTAGTTTTAGGGAATCTGTCTCTCTCTCTCTCTCTTTTTTGTTTTTAAGGAACAAGTAGTAGATCAAACACTATTTTCCATTTCTCTGAATTCTCATTTTATGATATGTAGAGTCTCTCACATCTGCCGCACATGCATGAAATACTTAGAGGTACCATAACCAAAGGGTGAGAAGGAAGGACGTAAGTAAAACAAAAATCGAGCAAAAGATAAAAGGATGAGATGTATGCAGAATTACTGAAAAATAGTTAAACTTCGGTGTTGACTAGACACTGGGCATGCCTTCCTATCTTATCTGCGGTGCTCGCCATCTAACTTTATCCAACAAAAGCTAGAACCTTACGAAAACCCATGACTGCTTTAAAAGTGGAGGCAGAAAGATGGGGGCAGGGGAGAAGGAGTAAGGGGAATTATCGAGTAACTTGGTCACTACCGCTAAATTTGACAAAACTGTTCAGAATCAATAATTTGGAGAGAGAGAGAATATTTGGAGTCAGGTATCAGGCGCTGGCTGGCATAGTCACTAGGTACAGTGTTCCAACTGCTGCTTTAACTTTTCTTCCTTTATCCTAACTAAAAGTTTGTTCAGCAAACCTATCTACACTGCATGTGCTGAGTGCAAAAAATAAAATTTCTTCTTTTTCAAAAAAAGACTGGATTTAGAATACTTAGGCTGAAATGATTTATTTTACATAATTAGCTTCAGTTTTAAACTATTTCTTCTTTTTTTTTAATTTTTTTTTAATGTTTATTTATTTTTGAGAGACATAGAGACAGAGAGTGAGCAGGGGAAGGGCAGAGAGAGGGAGACACAGAATCGGAAGCAGGCTCCAGGTTCCGAGCCATCAGCACAGAGCCTGACGCGGGGCTCGAACTCACAGACTGTGAGATCATGACCTGAGCCGAAGTCGGCCGCTCAACCAACTGAGCCACCCAGGTGCCCCTAAACTATTTCTTTAAAAACGCTTGTCCTTTGGTGTCCTAATCTAGGAAATATAGGTAATAAAGCTCTATGAAATGGCTGTAGATAAGATAAACTTCTTAAAAATACTAGCGAGATATCTATAATATAGTGGTGTCTATATTATAGTAGACTATAATATAGTAGAATTTCAATGTCTTAAGATAGAGCCTATTTTGTTATGTTTTTCTTTGGTATGTGTGGCCATACCTGGCAGGCTAATCACCTGATTGAGAGGCATGACATATCAAAGCAATATTAGCAACAACAAACAGAATATATTTACCGAGCACCTTTTATCATCTATACAGGTCAAAGGCCTCACATTTTTAATCCTTAGAACAATCCTTCGAAGCAAGCATTTCATTTTGCAGGAGGAAACTGAGGCACAGAGAGATGTGTTTAATTGGTAAAGATTACAGTAGCTATCGACTCTCTGACGACTCTCTGACACATGCTAATAAGCACATTGTGGTGATGTCATCAAGGCAGTGCCTTTTATATTTAAATGGTGTACACTGACCATTAGAACCTCACATTTGTAGCAACTCTTCGTCTCTTGATGGGTTCATAGATTCAGAGCCTATTAGAGTTAGAAGAGATAACAGTGGTGATATCATTCAGTGGTCCCCAAACTGTACAAACTAGGGCTGTTCCATGACAATAGAAGTAAAATGAACAAAAGGAGGTTTTTTTTTTCTTTTCGATAAACTATATTCCATTTAAAGTACTATTTGCTATTAATAATTGTTTGACAAGTATGTATTAAATGACTAAGTATCTTCTATTTTATCAAATCAGGTAGATTTATATGGCAAACATAAAATTAAACCAACCTAACAATATCACCCCCTCTCCTTTGTTATTTAAGTTCTACTAAACCACAAAAGCCCCAAGTTTTTTTTATATCCTGGTGATGGCAAATTTTCTAAGTTAACTTGGCTAGGCTATAGTTCCTAGTTATCAATCGAACACTAACTTAGGTGTTGCTATGAAGATTATTTTGTAGATGTGATTCATGTCAGTAATCTGTTGACTTGAAGTGAGAGAGTTTAGCCGGGATGACTGAGGTGGCCCAATTCAATTCACAGAAAGGCCCTGAGGGCAGAACTGGAGTTTTCCTGAAGAAGGACATCTGCTTGTGCACTACAGTTCTGGCTCCTGTCGGGCATTCCAGCCTTTCTCAGAGGTCTGTCCTCCAGACTGTAGGCCTGCCTAGCCAGCCTCCCCATCATCTAATTTCCTGCAATAAATCTCTTTACATACAGGAAGATTCTGTTTCTCGAGAGGAACGAACCCTAACTGATAAAATCATTGGCCTAGACCAACTCACTCATTTTACAGATGAGGACATTATAGACAATAGTGAGCTATGTTCAAGATCACACTGCAGCTTAGAAGCAGAAGTGAGATCTGAGCTGAAGTCTTTCTCCTGTAAATCCTGTGCTTGTTTCTCTGTTATGCTGCCTAACGTAGGCAGAGGTCATGTTCTGTTAGGAGAGGTCATGTTCTTAACAGTAATTTCAAGTTTCAGAGACCACCTAAGGAGGAAAGTCTTATGACTTAAGAGAAAAAGAGACACAACTATCTTTAATTAACTGTTTTATATTACATAGGAAAATTCAGTAAAATTCTTGATGCAATTCTTTACCTGTTTGCCTTTGCACTGAATTAAAAGTTCCATTAAAGACACATGATTAGCTCTCTCAACTGTAACGTATGGTCCTAGATTTGGCTGTGATCCTGGGGCTCAAATACTTTAATAATTTCTACATATTTTATTTCTACCAGATTTCACCAGTGAGTACAAAAATATAAATTCAACAAGGCATGTTCTGTTTTTAAAGTATACTGCAAATAGAAATTTACGTTCTTATCATAACTGTGAAGTCTTTTAAATATATAGTTGGCTAAGTCTATCTAGAAAGTGGTGGCTTAAAAATTCATATTCTATGAGAAGCAGTTACTTTTTCACATAGCTGGGATATGGCAAGTCTCACCTAAGATGAATTTATTAGAGAATATTCAAGAATATTATTCAAATATTCAATTTTTTGAAAATTCAATATTCAAAAAAACCCAAAAAACAAAAAACTATTCTCACTCCCTAATCACATCATAATATAGTTTCTCAACGCATGTATGAATAATTATCCTTCGACACATATTTTAGAAACCTACTTCTAGACTGTGTTAGGGCATAGGATATTCATGTACTAAATGGAAAAATAAATAAAATGGCTTTTCTTTTATCAGATAAGATAGTTTTCCCCAATTTATGGGTCAAAAATAAGTAAATAAGTGCCATTATACTTTAGCACAGTGTAGGGCCCAAAAGCAAAGGCACTGTGTGATTCAAAAAGACCTGCTTGTGAATGCAACTTCTGTCACTTACTCAGTGTGTGACTTTCAACAGGCTTCTGTCTACACACCTCTAAAAAACACCAGCATAGCAACACCTACTTCAAAAGGGTTGTTATGAGAAATATAAGAATCACGACTGCAAGGTAAGTGGTGGCATTCTAGAAAATAGCAAGTGCTTGTTCAGTACCCTCTGAAGGTCACCACGTTGCTCCGCTGTCTGGACACTGGATGTTTCACTCTCCCCCCTTTCCTGCCAAGCTCACTCTACTAGAGCAAACCTAGCTTCAGTTCAGTTCCACACGCAAAAACATCTAGGAAAACATTTGTCCCCTCAGAGACTGCTACATTCTTTCTTACGTTTAGAAAACTCTTCTCTCACTTGTAACCTGACTGTTCCTTCTTATATTTCATGAGTGGGCTTTAATGTCTCTTTCTTAGGAAGGCACTTTTTGACCTCATCAAAATATTTTTGACCTCATCATCATATTTTAACCTCATCAAAGTATGTTACCTTGCTTTTCTTGAATTTTAGTATTTGTATGTTTTTCTGTGGAGTTTATCAAAACTTTTACATTACATATGTGCTTTACTTGTTTATTGTAAAATCCTGTTTTATAGGATTTTAAGCTGAGATCAGAGACTTTAAGTCATTAAACTGTATGTTTATTTAACTCAGATGTGTACACAGTAATAAACCTTTTTTAGGGGCATCTGGGTGGCTTAGTGGATTAAGCATCCAACTCTTGATTTCATCTCAGGCAGTGAACTCATGGTTCATGGCTTTGAGCCCCACATCGGGCTCTGCACTGTGTCAGCAGAGAGCCTACTTGGAATTCTCTCTCCCTCCCTCTCTCTCTATCTGCCCCTCCCCCACTCTCTCTCTTCTCTCTCTCAAAATAAACTTAAAAAACAGCTGTTTTTGTGTTTTTTTTTTACCAAGTTGGTGAGTAAACAAATGAATGAACTAAATGGATGCTCCCAAGGTTTATTTTTTAATGAATCTAGACCAGAGTTACAAAGTTAACAAAAGAGCATTCAGATAGGAAGCAGGAAAATGTTTCCTGTCATGTTTATGTCAGATATTGCATATGCAATTCTGATAATATAGAAACCTCCATTTCCTCAGAGATGAAATATACAGTTTGGACTAGACTGTCTTGCTAAGGTACCTTAGTGCTTAGTGCAAGAAGTTCTTAATCTTGGCTAGGACATGTACCCCTTTAAGGATATATACATATGTGTGTATGAATGTATGCAAAATATCGATACAATTTCAAGAGGGTTCCTAAAACCACTGAAGCTCATCTTGGGGACTAATAAAGTTCCATAGACCTCAGGTTAAGAACCACCTTCCTTAGAGCACAAATATTGCATTAAATTATAATATTCTGTAGGACTTGGCAAATTTTCAATGCACTTTGAATTCAACCAGAAAATTAAATTGACTCCAGGTTTCAGAAGGTTAAGAATGGAAGTATTATTTTTTATTTCACAAAGAATCATTCCCTCAAAAGCAGTTTTCATGTTGTTTTACGTCTTTGGTTTGTTAAGACAGACACAAATTAATAACTTGTATCTTATTTTCTGCTTTCATATTTTTCCATTTTCATATCATTGTATACTCAAACAATTGTGATTTATGGGGAAAATAGATTTCCAGACATTTATATATTTGACAAATACACAGAGCAGCACTGAAGATGGTTAGGCAATGGTTTGGAAAGGGAGAAAAAAAACTATGATAAAAAAGATGGACATAATCTCAGTCCATTGTAAGGACAAATATTCTCATTTGCTTCCTGAGATCCACGTGAATATTGAGCCATGCTTACTCCATGGCCCAGGACTACATCTTAACGAATTTGATCCCCGCTGACTTGCTATCCAGTTCCAGGTGGGTTAGGCCAATGTAAGGTAGAGGCAGGAGATTGGAGGCTGGGAGGACAGAAAACATGGAATATTCTTCCCTTGAGTACATTTGCTGGGCTTTAAGTTAAGAGTGGCTGCATTCTGCTACAATATGCCATTTTGTTTACTGGGTAGCCCTCCCCACCTCAGTCAAAGTGTAAACGTAGCAACTGTCCCCTCCCTTGCCACTTCGTGTAGGAGAGGACAAGGCTCTCACTGTAGCAGGGTCCAGGGCATTCCCACATTACTTTTTGGTTTCCTTCAACCTACCCCGAATGTACTGACTCAGCTACGAATCTACCTTGTGTCAGACTGAGCTTCTGTGACCTCACACAGACTTTCTCTAAAATGAAACATGATCGAGTGTCTATGTGTGTACAAATAAATATTTCTTTCACCTGACTTGTGCTTATTAGCCCTCATATAACCCAGGTTCTGTGCTTAAAACCAGACTCTAGAATGAGTGGTCTTTTTAATTTTAACAAAGACAGGGTTGATTACAGTACACTAAAATTAAACACATTTCTTTATTCTTATAACTTATATTTTATAAAGGAAAAATGTAAAATTTTAGTCTGCCTTGTGATAGAAGTTGTACTAAAGGCCATATGGAATTATTTTAGAGACATTTATGCACTTTGTGTTGTAAGTGCTTATGTGTATTTGTAGAGATAAAGAGATAGATACAAAAAACCAGGCACATCCAGATTTCATTACATAAAAAAATCACTTTAAGAACCTTAAATATCTTGGGACACCTGGGGGGCTCCATCAGTTAAGCTGAAGTCAGACTTCAGCTCAGGTCATGATCTTGCAGCTTTGAGTTTTGTCCTGCACATCGGACCCTACGCTGACAGGCATGGAGCCTGCTTTGGTTTCTCTCTCACCCTGTCTCTCTCTCTCTCTCTCTGTCCCTTCCTGACTTGTGCTCTCTTAAATAAACTTAAAAAAAAAAGAACCTTAAATATCCTGTAAAATTTAATTTCCTAAATAGTTCTACAGTAGATCTGGAAAAATGTAAAAGAGAAAGAAAAAGTGAAGATTTTCCTTTTTCTAAAAAACATTCGTTTTGCTATATAATTAAAAACACTGTATGAAAATCCTTCTTTCAAAAGCTTTCATGAATCATCAAATAGCTTAAAATTTAAACTATACCTTTTTAAACATTTTATCATATGCATTATTTCCAAATTTGAGATAGTACCATACAACCCGTTCTAAGTCCGTTCCTGATCATCCCATGACAATTAAATATTACAAATCACTAGCCTTCAAGAGTCTATGAAGTTCTAGTTGATTAGGCAAGACAGATTAGTGTGGAAAAATACGCAAATCATTGAGACTTCAGGGTCTACAAACCTCATTCCACTACTGGAGCCAGATACATATATATATATATATTTTTTTAATTTTTTTAATGTTTATTTATTTTTGAGAGAGCGTGAGAAAGACAGAGCATGACCAGGGGAGGGGCAGAGAGAGAGGGAGACACAGAATCTGAAGCAGCCTCCAGGCTCTGAGCTGTCAGCACAGAGTCTGACATGGGGCTCGAACCCACAGATCGTGAGATCATGACCTGAGCCGAAGTCATATGCTCAACATACTGAGCCAGCCAGTCGCCCCTGGAGTGAGATATTTTGCTTAACCATAATTTAGATTTTCCCACCCCATTTCTCAAAGCAAATAAAAAGATACATTTATCCTGACATATTTATAGTGGACATTCTAAAATATTTCTAATTTTGTCAAAAATCACTCTTAGGTCATCAGAGTGCATAAGCAGCTAGTTAGAATGTTTCATAAAACTTTTTGACGTTGGATGGCTCCAAATTTGATCATAAGAGTAATGAATAAATAACTAGACTTCTCCGTGAGACTTTGCCAAATTACAGATGCTTATGTGCATATTTATTGACTATTTTCACACATGCTTACATTCTTTGGGCTCTAAATTTTCATTCACACTCACGTCTTAGTAGGCAGTGCCAACTTATGGAAGCAGCTAAGACAATATAAATTAAATTTTAGTCTGCCAAATTTTTGCTTTATTAGATCCCAGACAAAGTTAATTGTTGTACTTCACAAAAAGATGATAATAGCAACCATTTGTTTATTTAGTAATATTTAATTTCAAGGCAACATAGTAGGTAATACAGAAGGCTACTGTGAGTAGGAACACATTGCACCCTGATCTCTTGGAAAAACAAGTAACCAAATAACCTCACCTCACATTGCATTATCTCAGTAATCCCAGGGAATGTTGTTTTCTTAGCAAATGCACATGATACTTTACATGTATTTGAAAATGGGCTCTGGGGCACCTGGGTGGCTCAGTCAGTTAAGCATCTGACTTCAGCTCACGTCATAATCTTGCTGTTAGTGGGTTTGAGCCCCGTGTCTGGCTCTGTGCTGATAGCTTGGAGTCTGCTTCAGATTCTGTGTCTCCCTCTCTTTCTGCTCCTCCCCTGCTCACAAGCTCCTACCTCTCTCTCTCTCAAAAATAAACAAACATTTCAAAAAATTAAAAAAAAAATTGGTCCTTATCTCTCCGAGCTACTGACTCAAATTGTGAGCAGTGGATTTCAGCCTAGAAAACCAAGTTTGTACCGTACATCTGGACACAGATACAGATAATTTTTAGAAATCAGTACTTATAAAAAAGAGTTCTTTGTCATTCAAGGAGGATAGCACTTTTGATCCTTTGCAGTGACCTTAGGTCACTCTATTTGTCTCCAATAAGGTCTGAGCCTTTAGGAGCAACCAGAACTTCCTTCACGTGTCCCTGGTCTCCTCAGTCTACAATTCTCAACTCCACCCTATACCCCCACTTAACTTCTGTCTCCCTCCATCTCCCACACCATTTTATCTCCTACCTCAAACAAAATGCAACTAAATTCTCTTCCCTTTACTAACCCTCTTATACCCAAGCTTCTGTGCAAACACTCTTTCTTGCTTTCATCCTCCTAGTCCTATCACTAAAGGACCTCAATTCTTTTTCAAGACCCATAGTAGGGAATCGTTGAAATAATCTCAATATCCTGAGACATGTGACTTTTTTTTTTAACTTTTTTAATGTTTATTTATTTTTGAGACAGAGAGATGGAGACAGACAGAGCACGAGTGGGGGAGGGGCAGAGAGAAGGAGACACAGGATACTGAATTCCAGAATCCTAAGCAGGCTCCAGGCTCAGAGCTATCAGCACCAGAGCCCGATGCAGGGTAGGAACTCAGGAACCGTGAGATCATGAGGGAGGATCATGACCTGAGTTGAAGTCACCCAGGTGCCCCAGGCATGTGATATTTTAAATTATTTCCTTCCCCATGGGATTCTCTTCTTGTTTTCTCAACACTATTCCCACACAGTTTTACTCCTAGTTCTCTGATCACTCTTTCTAATGAGAAAAGGGGGGATCTTTACAGACATGCCTTTCTCCATCCATTTAGATTTGTTTCAACTAAGCGTTCACTCAGCTAGGTTCTTTTCAAGTTCTTGGCTTCTAAAATGCAGATGCCCTCAAGCCTGCAATTCCTTTCAGGACTTTTTGTTTTGAAACTCATATAACTGAGTCCTGTGCTTAACAAAGATGCCTCAAATTCAACAAGCAGGATACTAGAATCATCTAGCTCTGTGTTTCTGTGCCTTTACTAGCTTGCTAAATTAAGTTAAATCAAGTGTACCTCAATAAACATAAGTATACAAAAAAGAAATCTGGAAGTCAGCCCCCATAGCCAAAGGCTTAAGGCCTATCAAATCATATATATTTCTAATTTCTATATTTCTTTTTAATACTCCTCTATTTCCACCTTTCGACCATCCATTCACAGGGCAGTATATAGTCAGTAACTGTGTGCAAGACACAGTATTAGGCCCTTCTGCTATCCTAGACCAGGTTGTCATTATGTCTCGTTATTTCTGGTTTTATCATGAACACTATAAAAATGTCACTCCTCTAATTAATCTTCTGATAAATCTTTGTGCCTACAAGTTAGAGTTTTAGCTCAAGTGCAAGAGCCTTCCTGACTCGTCTCCTCTTCATCTCTGTAGAATCCTCACTACATTTTCTTCAAATGTGCTCTGTTCTCTCAGGCCTTTCTAGCCCCCCATTCCTCTTCCTCTCTTTACAATCATTCCATCCCTCATTTATACCTAATTAAATTCTATAACAGTTTCAAGTTTAGTCGCTTCTCCCTTAGTCTTGGAAAAACTTTCCAAATGGGTCCCCGAACAACACATAAACACTTGACTTTTATTACAACACTTAACATACGATCATGTATTACTTAGTCTATCCTTTTTCACTGGGCTGTGAATTCCCTCAGAAGAGGGAATGTGTCTTTCATCTCTGTACCTCCAGGATCTAATTTCTCCACGCATGCTGCTCCGTATGTTTTTCAGTGTAGAAATGAGAAAAAGATGACTGGAAGTATTTCTTATAGGAGACCTAACTTAAAGTCACTTTAATTTCTCTATTTAGAATTGATTTTTATGAGTTAATCATTTTAGGGGTTCTCTACCAAATTTATCTATGACTACTCAGGCCTTTAGAGAAAATATTGTGGTACGGAAAGATTTTTCATTTGGCAGAGCACTGAGTACTACCCAACTTAGCAAACATGCATCAAAGGAAACGTACCTTGTTGTAACATTAGCAATCAAATCAAAACAAAACAAAACAAACATATCTGGGGTGGTTTGGCTCCAATATTACATTGGATATTCTTAAAGCTAATATCACAGTATTAGATCACTAAGATTAGATTAGTATTATTCAGACTATATATATATATATATATATATATATAATTTTTTTCTAAGATACAATTTGGGAAACAAAAAAGGTATATTGAAATTGAAAAATGAAACAATTATGTGTTCATCCCAACAAAGTTTAGCAAATCCAAGTAATAAAGAAGAACTGTGGAAACTAGCAGAATTCCTTTTTCCATCTAAAAAGAATTATTTTTTTGTTTTTTTCTTCCACAAGTGACTGTTGTTTGGTGGTAAAGAGGGGTTAATGTTAACAAATTAAGTAAAATATTAGAAAATAATTTTAAAGAGACTTTCACAACCTGAAGAAATTCGAGGAAAAAAAAAACCTTCAATTTGATCTCATATTTCCAATTTTGCTATCTAGTTTCTATGGTGTTACTAGCAGTAAGATACAGTGATTACCTGCATTCAGGTTCATTGTTTACAACATTATGTAGGCTATCATTCCCTATCAGCCTCGATAAAATTAAAAACACTCCAAGAAGTCACATTTGAGCTATTTTAAGTAATATATATTTATTGAGGATATATTATGCACCAGACTTCTCTAGTTTCTGAGAGCTAAAAAACATGTAATAAAAAAAATCTGTGCTGAAGGTGCTGTTGGAGGCAAACCTGGGGGAAGGGAGCAGTTGGCAAAGAACCAGTAAAGAGAATACAGTGGGATTTCTGTCATTACGGGACTAGCATGGAATTTTCTCAGAGGTAAGATGGAAGAGCTAGTGAAGTAAAGAAAGGAAATATAATTATCAAGGTAATTTAGGCTCATAAACCACACTTTCAATTACAAAGAACCGAAGCACTCCATAATAGGTTCATCCTCTACTGTGTGTTGCATACATAGTCCTAATTTTGAGGCATCTTTATCCTTTCTTTTGGAGGTCAACTATGCAGTTGCTACTGTAAGCCCCAGACCTCTGAAGCTCCTTACCCGCCCTACTCCACACCACCTCCTCCCATCCCCGCTCCAGTTTGTGTGGAGCCCAGCACGCGTCCAATTGAGGACCGTGAGCCATTGCACGAAGCCAGGACGCACAGACGGGTGGCGGCCATGGTTTCCTTCCACTTAGCTCAGCTATTATGGCACATCAGCAAAATATGTACCAAATTGGCATCCGGGTGTTAAGAAAAAAAATACACTGAATGCGCCAGGCTCAACTGAAATTGTAGTGTCCAGACACCACTCTTGTTCCAGCTGCCCTTGAGACTGTCTTGAAAATCACAACAGACCTGGGGCAAAGTACAAAGGAAGGTTAAAATAATACTTTCTAAAAAGAAAAGACTTTAAAAAGCTAGCTCTTTTAGCTAACTTGGAATTAAAGGGAATATGGAGGATGTTTTAATTATTATTATAAAAAATGATAACATTTTAACAGTGAAAAGATGGTGATGATATACCCCCGTAGTATAATTTTTAAGAAAATTATCCTTGTTTCCCTCCCATTGTCTCCATACATTATACTGATTGTGTATTTCCTGGATTGGTTTTTTCCTATAGTATTTGCTTGCTTCCCTCTCCTTTTCTTCCTAAGATAGTCTTTCCTCCCTCTCATCCTTACCCTCCTTTTCTCCATCCCTCTATTCATTTTTGTCTCTAGTCGCCCCCTCTGTCTTCACTCCTAGCTTGTTTTAAAGCCTACAATGGTCTGATATGCCTAGAAGTAACAGTAGCAATCATAGTATAAATACCATAGACTACTAAACTATCACTGAAGTTGCTTAACCTCTGGAGCCTCAATTTCCTCATCTGCAAAATGAGTACAGCTTGCTATCTCAGCTAGCACTTTACATGAGATCATATCCTTAATATACTTGACATATAGTAGATTATTTAGATAGTAATTAAACTGTCATTATATAGTTCTCAAGCTTTTTCCTTGCTTTGAATATTTTTCCTTGATATAAACTATTATAATAAAGGTCATAAAACTTTTAAAAAATGCACTAAACATTTTATTTATTTTGAGAGAGACAGAGACAGCATGAATGAGGGAGACGCAGAGAGAGAGGGAGAGGGAGAATCCCAACCAGGCTCAATGCTGTCAGCGAAGAGCCCAACACGGGGCTTGAACCCACAAACCATGAAATCATGACCTGAGGCAAAACCAAGAGTTGGATGCTTAACAGACTGAGTCACCTAGCCGGCGCTATTTAGTGAATTTTTAAATATTGCCAAACTGTATTATAAATGATCTATGCAAATTTGGTTTAAGATTTTGATAAAGAATAGAAAAAACCCAGCTCTTATTTCATCCCTTATACTAAAAGGCTAATTACACTATTTAAACAGAGTAGATGATATCAAAATGTCTTACAAGAAAACAAAAGCAGTAATTTGCACAGTTTTTAGTATAAAAGAATCTTCTAGAATCTTACAGAAAGGAGAAAGCTTGTGATTTCACTGATTTTGCTACAATTAAATCAGAAACAACATCAAAAGAGAAGTCGCAAATCAAAATAAACAAAAAAATAAAATAAAACTGGGATAACTCTGGCCAATATTTTATTGGAAAAGAAAATTCTTGCCTTAATATAGAGAGAGTTCTTACAAATCAATAATTATAGATAGAAAAATGCTTAAGAGACATAAAAAGACATTCACAAAAGCAGTACCATTGCTAATAATCATTTTAAAGCATACTTCATCTTTCTAGCTATAAAATAATTACAACGCAAAATATTAGATCCTTTTCCACATTATGTGGCAATTATGTGAATTCTATGTATCCTTACCATGGAAGAGTAAAAAATTAAATTTATGTGGCAGAATAATATTTAATGACAAAATAAAATACATGAAAATATTGTTAAACACCAAAAAATCAGGTATAGTATATCCAATATAACATTTAAATATACAATATGCATAAGTGTATAAATATGTACCCAGATCACTAATATTAGCCTATATATACATGTTGTTTATGTATATACATACATCTATGTATATGTGTATGTATATATATATACTACATGTACATAGATGTATATAACACAAGTATATTCCTTTATGTATAAATATATGTATTTACATATAAACATGCATCTTTGTTTTAGGGGGAGTGTCAGAAATGATATTTATCCCACAAATTAACTGATAATATTTGGATATTTGTAATGTGGCTTCAATTTTATGTTAGTTTTTGCTTTTGTCATATATTCTAGATTGCCATCAACAGACATACCTTTTACATTAAGAAAACTATCAAAATGATCTTTAAAATAAATTTTTCATTATAATTAGCAATGAATGAAGAGTTTATTGTGGTTGCACTAATATGATGTGCATATTAAAAATTTTCTCGTAACTGATAAAATTAGATAAAAAACTAATTTATGCAACTATATGGATGGAACTCAGAGTATTATGCTAAGTGAATTTAGTCAGAGAAAGACAGATATATGACTTCACTCATATGAGGACTTTTAAACAGATGAACATAAGGGAAGAGAAGCAAAAATAATATAAAAACAGGGAGGGGACAAAACGTAAGAGACTCTTAAATATGGAGAACAGACGGTTACTGGAAGGGTTGTGGGAGGGGGGATGGGTTAAATGGGTAAGAGGCATTAAGTAATCTACTCCTTAAATCATTGTTGCACTATATGCTAACTAACTTAGGTGTAAATTAGAAAAAATCAATAATATTAAAAAAAGAAATATCAGATATTATTAGTAATATTAACTCCTTTTACCTCATTATGAATTAAAAATATAAATGGCACAATGCTCAGAAGGTAACCTCTTTATACGTTCTAAGATGGCTGTACACATTCAAAAATAAATCTCTTCTGTTTAGTAGGTTAAAATTAAAAGAAATTTATAATGCATTTATTTATTAATTATAATAGGACTTTTTCACATTTGATTAATTGCATTTCTTTTTCATAACTTGAGTGTGAAACTCTTTTTTACTTACAGGTTCTTCGCATTAAAAAATATGACAAATATGATAGTTACTAATCTTTATCCTACTGGTTACTAGCATTTTTCTAACTTTTTTGTAAAGCTTTAATTTTATAATTTTTAAAATATATATATATATATTTTTAGTGGTGGTATTATCAAATTTGAAATTATTTTTAGCTCTATACTTTAAGACATGAATTACTCAATATTATTTGATAGATCATATAGGGTCATAACACAATACCTTCGATACGTTTGTGGTGATTTTATGCAGCAATGCTATCAATTTATCCAGCATCAACGATAAAGCACAGAGAGCTGGAATCCCACTGAAATGTAGCCAAGGTGGGCCATGGATTGGGCTATGTGGCATACCTGCTGTTCTTGCCCTTAGCAGATGTCGTTTCATCTTTTTTTTTTAAATTTATTCCAAAATCTCAGATAATCTCTAGAAAAATCATTATGATGTTACAGAAAATGACTATAAGGTCTAAAATCATTATGATGTTATAGAATATGACTATGAGGTCTAAAACTCTATTTGGATCACAAAACAATGTGCTGACAAGTTGAAAATTGAGCTAAGTAATTACAGATATACAAATGCCAACAACTAAGTTTGGTGTACTTCTTTTCACTA
This sequence comes from Paguma larvata, assembly GCA_030068075.1. NCBI lineage: Eukaryota > Metazoa > Chordata > Mammalia > Carnivora > Viverridae > Paguma > Paguma larvata. Next base: position 40,724,426 of record CM057831.1, on the reverse strand, counting down.
TTTTGATCTGTTATTGGAGTCTCAAAAAACAAAAAAATCAGGTCGTGTTCTATACGAACAAACATTGATGCATCTCGATTTGTAGAGGAGATCAATGAGAAGTTTTCTTTTACTCGAGTGAAGGAAGGGGTGGTAAGGCATCAAGGGAAAGAGGTAAAATTAAGACAGGTGCTGAGGATGCTTTCCAAACAGTTAAAAGAGTTGTAGCTTTATCCTAGAGGTAAACATGTGCAAGAGTTTCAGGCAAAGGTATTACAAAGTTCTTTTAGTGAGCAACTTCTAAATGGCAGGCATGGCAACGACCTATACTAGAGATACACAGATTGAATAAATCCAACCTGCCTTAGCCACTAAGAAACAAAAACAAAAACAAAAAAATGATGGGGAAAAATGGGTTTTGGTCACAAGTATGGCACTCTAACTAGATTATACAAGGAGCTGAAAGTCAATGGGCTAGTCACTAATAAATAGAATTGACAGTAATTAATCATCAAAAGTCTTTTTTTTTTTTAACACACACAAAATTTTTTTAAAGTAAACTCTATACCCAACATGGAATTTGAATTCATAACCTTGAGATTGAGAGTCACATGCTCCACCAACCAATCAAGCCAGGGGCCCCAAAAACCTTTTTTAAACAAGGATACTTCTTATAAAAATAGGTCCTTTTCTTATTGAATACAATTATGTATTTAAGCCCATGATATTATTCAAGTTAACTATGGTAAGACATGTAAAATAGCCTATAACACTAGCTTAGGTCTCAAATAATAACTGAAATCTTCATACAGCTTTTAAGTGTTGAATCCAAATGTCATTCCTAGTTTGTTTTTTCTTAAATATTAACAAGTCTTGATTAGAAACAGGCATCATAATCTGAAAAGTACACCGAAGAAACACTTTTCTCAGTGGATACTGAATCTAAAATGTTTTCCTTTATCTCCTTGTCCAAGTTTCACTATTTAAACGCACCTCTCCTGTTCCTGAAGATGCCCACATCTGACATCAAAGGCACCCAGATGAAACTGCGTCTCCAATTAAAATTGAATATATTCTCGTTTTCTGTAGTCTTTCATTAATTTATTCCTTTTTTTGTAAGAATGAGACATACATTGTATTTTATCGATGTGACCTAAAAGCAAAATGGACCTTATATCAAAGAGTCCTTTTCAATAGATAAGTTCTTTTTCTTGTCTAAAATCTCAGTCTACGGTCTACTCTAAAATAGTTAAGATTTTGTGGTCATAGTCAGATTTGAAGAGAAGTCTCTGAAACTCCTCTGTATAGAAATCAATAACAGATATGTTTATGGGGAACCTGGATGGCTCAGTTGGTTGCACGCCCGACTTTGGCTCAGGTCACGGTCTTGCAGTTTACAAGTTCAAGCCCTGTGTCAGGCTCTGTGCTGACAACTCAGAGCCTGGAGCCTGCTTCAGATTCCCTCTCTCTCTCTCTCTCTCTCTCTCTCTCTCTGTCCCTCCCCGGCTTGCGCTCTCTCTCTCAAAAATAAATAAACATTTAAAAGAAATAAAATAAAAAATAGAGAAGTTTGGTTTATAGAAAAAAGTGATGGGGCATTTCAAATGGTAACATTGTGACAATTCTAATAACAACGGACTGGAAGCTGCTCTTCTAAAATATGTAATAGTTTACGTTTGACTTAGGAGGTCACAATTTACAAAGTGTGTGTATATTTACATCAATATAACATTACGGTATCCTCTAGAGTATGGTAGACAAGTATTTACATTGTTTGTAAATCACTGAACTAAACCCAGTATTTAGCACAATCAGGTGCTAGACAGGCAGTTCAGCAGTTAGAACCATGGACTCAGGAGTGCAACAGACCCAGGTTTAAATTCTGACAATATTACTGGATGTGTGAGTACTAACTGCATGTTTAATACAATTGAGTGTTTTCATCAGTACAGTGAGAATAACCCTATCTTACATGGTTGTTTTGAGTATAAATGAGATGATCTGCATAAACCACTTTCCTGCCTGGAAATGGAGTACACAGTAATCATTCATCACACAAACAATTCTATTACCCAAGTTTGCCTTGAAAGTAAATGGCAGGGTCCCCTGGGTGGCTCAGTTGGTTAAGTATCTGACTCGTGGTTTTGGCTCAGGCCATGATCTCCTGGTTTCATGAATATGAGCCCTGCATCAGCCTCTGCACTGGCAGCACAGAACCTGCTTGGAATTTTCTCTCTCCCCCTGTTTCTCTGCCCCTCCCCCACTTGCACGGTCTCTGTTTCTCTCTCAAAATAAACAAACTTAAAAAAGAAAAAGTAAACAGCAAAACCAGAATCTTTTGTTACCTTCTCTATTATTTTAATTTTGCATTATACTATTGTGGTAGGTAGGCTGAAAAACAGCCTCCGAAAATATCAGCTTCTAACCCCTGAAGCTTGCATATACTATGTTATTTGGAAATACAGTGTTTGTAGATGTGTTTAAGGATCTTGTGATGAAGAGAAGACAGTGGATTACCTGGATGGGCTCTCACTGTCATCACAAGTGTTCTTATAAGAGCTAAGCAAAGGGCTATTTGATAATCACACAGAAAACAAAGTAATCTGAAAGTGAAGATGGAGAGAGATCAGAGTGATGCAGCCACAAGCCAAGAAAAGCTGACAGCCAATAAAAAACTAATACAATTATGCATTAATGAAGACAGTAACACTTCCTGTATCTTTTTCTTATGTAGAATTTTCATAGCTAATAATATTTGAATAGTACATTTTTGAGTACTTTTTTGATATAGGCTAGGCAACATGTTAAATATTTTTGATGCATCATTTCATTTCACAACAGTCCTTTCTTTGTAATGGCGTTCCTTTCTTTGTAATGAGATCCCTGAGTACGGAGAACTGAAAACTGAAAACTTCTGTCTTAGTTGAAATCACTCCATTCTATAGAATCAGGGTGCTCTTTAAGGACAGAAATGAACCAGGCACACTTTAGCGCTAGGACATAAAGATTAATTACTTATTCTCATGCTATTCTGAATCTACCTACACTCATGCTTTCTTATTATCAAGATCAATAATAGATCTCTGGGAAAAAAATTAAAAAGTTGTACTGTAGGAGAACTTTGAGAGAGGACATAATACATCTGCAAGATTATTAGATTTATACTATCCAGGGTAGAGCTCTTTGGGCTACTCCGAGGAACGTTCTGGAGTATAATAGTCTGTGAGATTCTCTGAATACTCTTTTTCCTTTCTTTTCTTGTTCCTTGGACAGTTGAGACAGACAGAAGATTTAAAAAAGGCCCTAGAGCATGCCAAGAACCCCTGGACAGAGGCAGCCTGCACCCCTCAGTCATCACATGGAAGGCCGCCTGCCTCACGACTTCTTGGCCTGTGATAGGAGAGAGAAAGGAACCTCTATTGTGCTACACTCAATTTAGGATTGCATTCTTTAACTGCTCATGTTAATTATCCTCTTCACATACAGATAACCTACTTATACAGTAGTTTTTGTCTAGTTTTCTTTTCTTTATGGATCCCTGAGATTGAGCCTCAGTTACTACCACTGGCAAAGTAATCAAATTGTCTTTCTTCATCACACCCATTGGCTCTCGTTGAAGTTTTCAGTGTAACCTTAACTTTATACTGTATCTGGTTGTCTGTAAATCTCATTCTTTATGTGAATAAGAAAGGTTCCCTCTAGGTGTTCAGCTTAATGCATTTTTGTTCTTCTAACCCATTCCCACATATACTCTAACTGCTCTGAGTTATCAGATGGTAAGAATCATCATTTTGAGTGTTCACAGCAATTAAAGCCATTAACATCCAGAGGAGGACAGATAAACTCCCTTGGTCATAAAGCTCTTTGATTCCATAGCTCTGTACTTTAGGAAAAAATATCCAAAGTTCTCAGGAATTTGAATTATCTATGACTGTTGATATCCTCGAAACTCATAAATTCCCCTATCTGGGATGTGATTGTCCTCAATAAGTTCATCACTCATTTGGGGAGATGACATTTGTGGCACTTTCTCGATAGAAAACCTTATTACTATAGTTCATTACACTATAGCAGAGTACCAATTAACAACATCAACCTTGGGACCATTCACACCCAAATTCTAATCCCATCAGGTACTTAATGCATCTGAGAAAACTCCTCAGCTATGATCTTGTTTTCTTCTTCTTTAGGGAGATCACTGCTGGCAAGATTTCTTAAATACACATAGCATGCCATTGATTCTGCCCAGCAAGGACTTCTGAACCTTCACCCTGACCTCAGGCACTTCTAAATATGCATTCTAAATATGAATTGAAGAGATGTGACAGCCTAGGAAATCTATACAGACTCAGATCTAGCTATGTCCACAGAAAACTATCCTAGACTCCCACTGTGAACTCTGATTTACTTGAGACATTCAGATACAATTTGCAATATTCTTCAAATAGGTGAATCTGAGAAGCCTTTAGTACACTCTATTTTTTTTTTTTTTTGCTTCAGTTACCATATTCTGGTTGGATAACATTATCTTCTGAAGAGTTGACATATAACCCACAAGTCAGATCTGAAAAGACTTAGAACCTCTTATCTCCTAGTAAGCCCACCTTGGACTAATTCTGATTTACTGTAGCTATTTGGATATGATCTGGATGGCTATTGAGAAAAGGATAATTGTCAACAAATTACAGTTGGGTACATATGAAATGCCCGCCTTCTATCCAGAAGTGGGTAGTGTTTTGACAGATGTGATGATAAGACAACTTGAATAAGATGGAGAAAATGATGCTTATACAGGGGGAAGAAATGGATGACTACTGCTAAATTGTATTGATGCCATATAGGAAGAAAATTATAATCAGATGCTGATAACTGCTAAGAAATAACTAGAGAGCTTCTGTGGTAAATTACAAAGAAGCCCTCATCAACTATAGTGGAGGATGGATGCAGTTGAGTGGTAGACTAAAAACCTGATTGCAAGGAGTCACAGAGCTGCAAAAACATTTGAATGCTCAGTCAAGACAGGTCTGTTATACAAAGATGAGTGCCTTGGTAGGGAAAGCTATGATCCTGAAAACTCAAAAAAGGATATATGGATGGATGCCCCGAGGTACACTGATGTTACAACCACCTTTCCTCACCTAAACTTGCTGTGCTTGTGGTAGTAGCCAACACTTCTCTTAGAAGGGTCAGATAATTTGTTGAACTGGAATATGTTGCAGAATCCTCTTTTTCATAAGGTAGTATGTGGCCTATGTAGGGCCATGCCACTTTGACCTTTCCTAGCTGCCAAACCAAAACTTAGGGTTAAATTCTAGTATAACTCAGTTTTGCATATATTGGTTCTGATGGTTGAGGAAAAAGGCTATATATGTAAATAATTTTAATAAATTGTTGTATTACCCCTAAAGGAACTAAAAAAAGAAGAACAAACCTGAAAGTTAGAAGGAAGGAAGGAAATAATAGAGATCAGAAGGAAAACAGATGAAATAGAGACTGAAAAGGATCATAGAAAAGACCAATGAAACTAAGAGCTGGTGCTTTGAAAATATAAAATTGATTAACCTTTAGCCAGACTTATCAAGCAAAAAAGAGAGGTCTCAAAATCAGAAAAGAAAGAAAAGTTACAACCAACACCACAAAAATATAAAGTATTTTGAGACTACTTTGAAAAATTATATGCCAACAAATTGGACAATCTATAAGAAAAAGATAAATTTCTAGGATCAAACAACCTTCAAAATCTAAATCAGGGAGAAATAGAAAATCTGAACAGGCCAATTACTTGTAATTAAATTAAACTGGTAATCAAAACTCCCAATAAATGAAAGCCCAAGACTAGATGGTATCACAGGAAGATTCTACTAAACATTTAAAGAAGGGTTAATATCTATATTTCTGAAACTATTACTAAAAACAGAAAAGAAAAAAAATGCTTCCAAATTCATTCTATGAGTCAGCATTACCTTGATACCTAAGCCAGACAACAAAAAGACTAAAAAAGAAAAAAAAAAAAGAAATTACAAATATCCTTGATGAATATGCAAAAATCCTCAAAAAATTAGCAAACCATATTCAACAATACATTTAAAGTGTCATTCACTATGATTAAGTGGGATTTAGTTTAAGAATGCAAGATGATTCAATATCCACAAATCAATCAACATGATAGACCACACTAACAAAATGAAGGATAAAAACCCTATGATCATATCAATAGATGCAGAAAAAGCATGTGACAAAGCTCAACCTCCATTCATCATAAAACTTCTCAGAAAGCACATATAGAAGGACCATACCTCAGCATAATAAAGGCCACATATGAAAAACCCACTGCCAACATCATACTCAATGGTGAACACCTGAAAGTTTTTCCTCTAGGATCAGAACAAGTCAGGAAATGTGTACTCTCACCACTTTTATTTATCATCATACTGGAAGTTCTAGACACAGTAATTAGACAAGTAAGAGACATAAAAAGTACCCGAACTAAGGAAGAAGTAAAACTGCCACTATTTGTGGACTACTTGTGACTACGTAAAGAAAACTCCAAAGACTCCACCAAAAAACTATGAGAACTGATCATCTAAGTTGCAAGATACAAAATATATACAAATATGTTCTATTTCTATATGCTAATAACAAAATAGAAAAAAAGAAAATTTAAGAAAACAATCCCATTTGGGGCACCTGGGTGGCTCTGTCAGTTAAGCAACCTATTTTGGCTCAGGTCATGATCTCATGGTTCATGAGTCTGAGCCCTGCATCGGGCTCTGTGCTGATAGCTCATAGCCTGGAGCCTACTTCGGATTCTGTGTCTTCCTCTATCTGCCCCTTCCTTGCTCATGCTCTGTCTCTCAGTAATAAATAAACATTAAAAAATTGTTTAAGAAAACAATCCCATTTATAATTACATCAAAAAGAATCAAATACATAGGAGTAAACTAAACCAAAGAAATGCAGAACCTATACTCTCAAAGTCATTAGGGCATTAATGGAAGAAATTAAAGAAAATGCAAATAAATGGAAATACATACCATGCTTGTGAAATAGAAGAATTGATAATGTTAAAATGTCCCAACTATAAAAGGCAATCTACAGATTCAATGTAATCATATCAAACTGCCAATAGTATTTTTCACAGAAGTAAAGTAATCCTAAAATTTGTATGGAACTACAGGAGACCCCAAATAGCCAAAGCAATCTTGAGAAAGAAGAATAAAGCTGAAAGTATCAAATCCCAAATTGCAAACTATAGTACAAAACTATAGCAATCAAAACAGCATGGTACTGAAACAAAAATACACATAGATCAATGGAACTCAACAGAGCGCCCATAAATAAACCCACACTCATGTGACCAATTAATATATGGCAACTGATGTAAGAATATACAAAGATAAAAGGACCATCTTTTCAATGAATGATGATGAGAAAACTGGACAGTTACATGCAAAAGAATAAAACTGGACTACTTTCTTATACACAAAAATTAACTGAAAATGAATTAAATACTTGAATGTAAGACTTGAAACCATAAAATTCCTACAACACAAGCAGTATTATTAATCTTGCTTTTGCAATATTTTCCCAGAGCTGTCTCCCTGAGCAAGTGAAACAAGAGCAAAAATAAACAATTGGGATTACATTTGGTACAGTAAAGGAAATCATCAACAAAATGAAAAGGCAGTCCTCTAAATAGGAGAGAAGACATTTCCAAATGATGTATCTATAAAGGAGTTAATATGGTTAACATGCGATGAATAAATATAGGGAACTCATACAACTCAGCATCAAAAATAATAATAATCCAATTGAAAATGGGCAGAGGATCTGAATAGACATTTATCCAAAGAAGACATACACATGAAAAGATGCTCAACATCACTAATCGTCAGGGAAGAGCAAATAAAAACTGCAATGAAATATCACCTCACACCAATCAAAACGGTAGTATTTCTCTGTATTTATGAAAATAAACTTATAGTTACCAGACGGGAGGTGAGTGCTGGGAGAGCAAAATAAACTAAGGCAATTAAGAGGCAGAAACTTCCACTGGGGGGCGCCTGGGGGGCTCAGTCGGTTAAGCGACTGACTTCAGCTCGGGTCATGATCTCACGGTCTGTGAGTTCGAGCCCCGCGTCGGGCTCTGTGCTGATGGCTCAGAGCCTGGAGCCTGTTTCGGATTCCGTGTCTCCCCCTCTCTCTGCCCTTCCCCTGCTCACACTCTGTCTCTATGTTTCTCAAAAATAAATAAAAACATTAAAAATTTAAAAAAAATGAAACTTCCACTGATAAAGAAGTCATGGCGATGAGGAGTACAGTTAGGAAATATGTCAATATTGTAATATTTTTGCATGGTAAGAGATGGTAACTATACTTATCATGGTGAGCATTTGTAACCCTAAAAAAAAAAAACTAGTTTGCATATACCAGTTGGAGCTAGGGAGAATATTTGTAGGATTGAATTTTTAGGATTCTTAATCAATGGGGCTAGAGTTTAAGATTAGATAATAAAAACTTTATTGTGCAAGTGATACTTTCTTGAGATAGGGGACTTAACACACTAGCAACAACCTGAGATGACAGGGCAAATTCACTGTGCATATAGCTCTTATAAGCCTGGGGGGAAAAACAAAAAATCAAAACAAAGAAACAAAACACCCTATACTCAATGTAGTAGAAATATCTAAGTTGTCCTGACAGATGGTAGAGGAAGAAATAAAGAAGCTAAGGGAAGTAAACATGTTGGGAGATATATATGATGTAAAGCTAGAAGATCTGCTGGTGAGTTATCTTCCTTAAGAAGGCTCAGGATACTTATCATTGATCAAAGACATCGGGAATGCAATGGAGAAAACAATGCCAATATCACTAAAAAATTCTGTGATGATTCTCCTCTGCAAATCAGGGCCTGCTGTGGAAGGTAGTCACATAGCCTTATCATAAACATACAAGGAGATAATGAGTTCCTAAAATAAAGGGCCAATTGGTTCTACTTCAAACACTAGATATCAGGAATCTTCGTTATCATAACAACTAACAAAAGAGTGGGGAAGGACCTTTGATTCGTGGGCAGTTGAAATGGTTAATGTAGTATGTGTCCATAAAGGTAAAATAGAAATGAAAAATGACATTTAATACTTGTTATTTAAAAAAATCAATATCAAAAGGAAGGATGTAGGAAAGACATTCATGTCTGCGGGGGAATGAAGGTTATGATTCCTTGCACCGTTCTAAGGCCTGAACTGATTTTCAGATCAGAATCCACTGATTAAAAGAGGTACTGAGTCTCAGTACCAGATGGTCTCAGCAGTAGTCCACAGTAAAATGGGTATGGTACATCTGAGACAGATTTCAAGCAGGACCAGGGGGCTCAGGTAAGTTCTGTGTGCAGTAGCCAAAACATCTCAATTAACAGATTTTGATGCTGAAAGTTGCTAAATTTGTCTTTGTCTTTGCTTCCCAGTGTCATTGTAAACTCAAAATATTGACAACACCAGTATATTAAAATATTTTTCATGGATCAACATTACCAAAGTATTGTCTTTATTCCAATAATTCCCCTTCCATCCTTTTTCCTTTTGACCATTTTCAGGACTGCTTTGGTTAGCAACTCATTCCCTATGGGCAAATTATGTATGAATAAAAATTCATAACAATGAATATAAATTCCCATGTAATTCTGTGTAAAATCATCACGGATAGGTTTTACAAGATAAAGATCAACTTTTAAATCATTTTAAGGAATTCAAGTAATGTTTACATCAGGATAAAGAAAAATAATAGTAAGGGGGAAAAATGTATAAAGTATTTGTATAATTGAAGTTTATGGTGAAAGCAAAGGTTTTTGTTTTGTTTTTTTTTAAATTTTTTTAATGTGTTTATTTATTTTTAAGAGACATAGAGACAGAGTGTGAGCTGGGGAAGGGCAGAAAGAGAAAGAGAGGCAGACACAGAATCCGAAACAGGCTCCAGGCTCTGAGCCATCAGCACATAGCCCGACGTGGGGCTCGAACTCACAGACGGTGAGATCATGACCTGAGCTGAAGTTGGCCGCATAACCAACTGAGCCACCCAGTCACCCCGAAAGCAAAGTTTTAAATCAAAGGACTTATAAACCAAATTCCATTTTACTTAATTTTCAAATATAGGACTAGGAAATTCAGTTGGCTGAAACCTCATGTCTGGGTTAAATCGCTGGAATCTTTAGGTGTCTTTTTAATTTTTTTAGTGTTTATTTATTTTTGAGACAGAGAGAGACAGAGCATGAGTGGGGGAGGGGCTGAGAGAGAGGGAGACACAGAATGTGAAGTAGGCTCCAGGCTCTGAGCTGTCAGCACAGAGCCCAACGCGGGGCTTGAACTCACAGACCGCGAGATCATGACCTGAGCTGAAGTCGGACGCTCAACCGACTGAGCCACCCAGGCGCCCCTCTTTAGGTGTCTTATACAATATCACTAATGCAGCTCAATTAAATAATAAAATTCAGAAACACAGACAGCAGCACAATCTGTGCCACATGGATGGAAAACATATGAAGACAATTGCATTTTTCTGAGCATTACCAGTTCAACACCCTTCATCCCTCATGGTCCTGTATTTGCTAAAAAATAAAAATAAACCCTGAAATACAAAACTGCTTTCAACTGTGGACTTTTATAACTTCTATAAGCCACCGTGAACTATCTCAGATTTTAGAACCTCTCTCTTTTGGTCCAGACACTGAGTGTGCTTCAATAGTATTATTCGCTATCTTGTTAGATGAATAAAAAAATGCTAAAAGCAGACAATGACATGGTTTGAAGTTAAAACTCTCATGCAAATGAAGGTTCTGACTTCTTAGCTAAATAGGTAAAGGGAACATAAAAGGCTAGATTCTGAAGATGCAGCTTGCCTCTAAAGAATCTAATTAGCAGGAAACTTTCAGAAAGGTTGGACAAAAGTATAGGAGAATTTCTCCTAGTGTACATAAATGGGATACATTAGAGAACTCAGGAGTCCAATCATATGCCAAGTGGTTGCCATAATTGATTATGTTATTAATAGTCAGCCTCGGTTTATCTTTCTGTCAACAACTGAAGAAAACAGAAATTGCTGGGAGAAAAATGTACCAAAGCATCAAATTTGCAGTGTTTCTCATTGGCATAGTAGTCCTCTGTGGTCTGGTAGGTAATCAATTCACATTCAAATTTGGTGAGCTTCTGCAAACACTCATGGCCACTGATGTTACTCATGATCACAAATGCAGGCAATTCCTCTTAAAATTTTGCCAAACACTCTTTCTCAGTTACCTTATGTATCAGACCACTTGTGACTGCTTTTTTGTTCATTAAAAATTTAGTTTCCTAGGGATCTCAAGGTAATCTTAGTTCTTTTAAGAGATCACAGAATCAGGAATTACTGTGTTCTCCATGTCATACCTAACATTTCAAAAGATGAAATATTTCTTTATTTTATGAAATATGGATGTAGTGATTTCTGGAAATACCCATAATTTGATATGTGTGTTTAGAGGAGTAAATAACTATGAAAAAGAGAGATTATTTTTCATTAAGTATAGGTACAATTAATCATTGGCCCTTAACTCTGGTTTTTAGCAACGTAGGTACTCATAGCCTAAAACTAGTATGCTATTTAAATAGAAGTCTCAGTGCAGTAGATACTTTTATATTAATTTATGCCTAAATCTAAACGGAACATGTAGTTTGCTAAACTTAACATTTTTCCATCTTTGTACTTTATCACTTCATGGAGACATCTATCTTGAGTTATGACAATACAATTAACATTTCAAAAATAAATAAAAGCAGTGCCCGAAGATTTTTAACTGGGTTCTTAAATGTGTTTTGTTCTATTATGCTCTTTCTACTTACAGAAAGAATACATAATGAATGAAAGTACAAGAAAAGAAAAACCTAAATGATAATCCAAAGGAATTTATATGGGTGTCTCATAAAAATCTCCAGCTAAATTATGTATTAGGGATAACATGTCATTTCGTAATTAAAAACTGAAATTCAATAAAGGTATAATAATTAAAATGTTTATCTAGTATCATAGCATATAAATACATAAAGCAAAACCCAGGGAGTCATATATAAAAATATGGTCAAATCCTTAATACGTTTGGAAAGATTAAAATATTTTTCTCATTTGAGGACCTAGGAGGTAGAAGAATTGGGGAAATAATGTTTAAGGGTACAAACTTGAAACTACCAGATATAGAAGTCTTGAAAATCTAATCCAGAAAATAGAAATTATAGTCAATACTTTATTATAAACTTCAAAGTTTCTAAGACACTAGATCTCAACTGTTGTCTCCACCAAAATAAAGTGATAATTATGTGGCATGATACAGATGTTAGCTAATGCTAAAGCGTTAATCCTACTGCAATATATAAATGTATCATATGAATAGGTTGTACATCTTAAACTTGCAAAAGGTGGTATGTTGATTATGTCTCAATTAAAAAAGAAAATGCAGACAAAAATCTATAGGGAAACAGACAATATCAACAGTATTTAGCAGTCATCAGATGATAGATGGGTAAAGAACAACTACAAAACTCTAAATATGTTCTTTTAAAGTATAACTAGCACATTTTAAAAATGGATTATAAATCTGATTTAAAGAAAATTTCAACAAATGTGAAATGATAGACATTATCAGATTATTTTATCTGTCCAAAATACTATTAAACTACAAATCCACGACAAAAATACAGGTAGATTTACCTGATATTTTTAAAGTTTACAAAAAAATTTCTAATTCAAGATTCAAATATGCAACCAAATGGAAATCATGAAATAGTCTGAAAAAAAAAAGTTTTATTTACACAACAGAATTATATAGAACGATTAAAAAAAAAAAAAAACTGTGGCTAGACACATCAGGAATAATTCTCCCAGACATAATGTTGAATGAAATAAGCCTGGTTAAAAAAATCTGTATTATTTCATTTTTATGAATTTTAAAATTCATCAAAACTAATCCATAAAAATAAAAATGTAAAGAGTCAGTTCTGAAGGGGTCCGAGAAAACCCACTGGTGAACTGCATTTTCTTTTTTTTTTTAATTTCAAAAAAAAACACTTGTTTTTTATCTTGATCAGTTGGGAATTATATGGATATGTACATCAATAAAAATTCATCATGTATACTTTATGTGTACTTTATAAAATATGTAACTCAAAAAACAAGGAAACATTCATGTATTTATGTCAACAAATGTGAAAATGTACAGACTCCTAGCAAAATATAGCTGAACAAAACTGATTGCAGAAGAAGCCAAGAAACGATCACATATCTTGTAACCACTAAATAACTGGATTATCAAATACACCTCTCCCCCTCCCACCATGCAGGCACCTGCACACACACGCACACACATACGCAACCACAGCACCAACACAAATGGTATTGGTAAGTTCTCTTAGAACCCACGGTAAGGTAATTGATAAAGAGCTAAATGGGACAATAGGGATATGAAGGAGCTAGCAAAATTGAGACAGATTGAAAAATAAAATAAAAGACCACTATAAATCACTGGTGTTGAACAGCCCAAATGGTATATGAATTTGTCCCACTAACATCATTTGTTATATATTTTTCTCTAAAATCTTCCATAATGCAGACTAGGCTACGAGTAATTTCTTTTGTACATTATGCCATAAGGATATACTGTATATGAAATATTTAAATATTTAATTTAAATTGACCTCTAGTGTTAATATCCACAACGCCAGGAAATCAACAGTATAAGTCCTAAGAAATGTTCAGGGGGCTTTTAAAGTTCTTGTTTTCTGCCATTTATACTTCTATGGGTGGGGAGCGTAGATGAAGGGAGAAGCAGGAGGGCTCATTTACTTACGATATACAGGGGCTAAGAACAACCAGATGACATTTGAGCAACACCACAATGATAGGCATTCTTTCAGCTTCATAATGTAAATGATGGTCTTGTGTAAATAAGCACAGGGAAGGAGAGGTGAAGGTCCATCACAGATGGGAAAACATACTAAGGAACTAATTATGTCATTATCTCCTTTTTATGTATTATAAGCAAGTCTACTAGGCTATGAGTTCCACATGGGTAGGGGATGTGTGGGTCACATTTGCATACGTTCATCCTTAGGGATCTATTATAATACAAACATTCTATTTCTGCATTGCATTTGGATGAGGCCATAGAAATTAGAAATCTCCATCAAAACATATTTATGTTGTTGTCATGACTAAAAAATGTGCATGAAATTCAATGGGATACGGCTATGTTACACTTATTTTTATATGTTTTGAATTCAGAATAGGTACTGCTTAGTTCTGACACCATATTTCCAGAGATTTTGTTGGGTATTTTTCAGTCACTAGAGTCTTAATCTCCTCTAGTGAGTCCTATGAATCCTTCAGAGTTCTGACTCAAACTATTCTGAAGATATTAGCCATGTTTAAACAATTTTTGTTGTATTAATTTTGTGAAATTCTATCTTGCTTAAATGGTTCTCTTGACAGGAAGGTTTTGTAATTATTTGTCACTAATTCTATGACTACTCTGTGTGGTTAAAATCCGGAGATTGCTGTAGGTTTAGATAGTTCAGCTAAGTAGCTGGACTTTCTTCAAACCAGTGCATTTTAAGTATGAGGAATATGAACTCTAATTCCAAAACAGCCAATACAGTCATAGGGCTTTAATCAAACTGGGTGAGAGAAGGGAGAGCTGTTGATTAAGGCATAACTCAATTCTAGTGGCTCTAGGATATTGATTGTTTTTATGAGCTCTGCTTTTATAGTGATGCTGGACTAGATATGTGTATTTGTATTCTTATCACCTAGGCCTTTGGCTTCACATTTTATTTTTTCTTTTCAATTATATTTTCCTATTTTATCTTGGCTATGAGTTCCATACAAGGTGCAATTTTCTTGACATATTTCAGTAAACTCCAACCCTTCCTTCTCTTCATTTCATCACAGATCTTTTCATGTGTCATTCCAGAGACCTACTCAGTGCATTATAGAGTAATTTACTGGGGAAAGCTGATGAGGTATTTTAGGAAGCTGTGAAAAAAGAACAAAGGCTGTCATAAAGTACCAATTTCCTAAGCTGATACACCAGAGTTACTGAGAGCTGAATTTTCAGGTTTGTTCTTGAAGTACCTGTCTTCCAACTCCCTTTCACCAAACTTTCAGGAAAGAAAGGGAAGAAATACATTAAAGGCTAGTTTATACGGTTGTATTCTGGGTTGGGACCAGGTAATTCTGTCCTCAAAGGAAACAGAATCAATTCTCTCTTTCCAGAATCCTCCAGAGCCAGAAAGGAAGAACTTTTGCTCAAATGCTCTTTTTCCAAACTCATTTTTGTCTTCTCCTGACACTAAACTCTCTATATAAGACTTAACTGGAAAAACAGGTACCTTTAAATAGGTATTAAAAGACTGTATAATTTGCAAACTCCTGAATAGATCACTGAAATTGCACTTTCTTAAATCAATAGCTTGGCCATTAATCCAAATTTTATTTTGGAATGTCAACAGCTAAGTGTTATTTCTTTCTCTTCATTACTTCTACAACAACATTTAATCCATACTTCAGGAAGAGGTAGTCTATATCCACTGAAACATAGGTCATTTACTCAGGATGGATAAAAATAGAAGTGCTTATTATTAGCTTATTTAAAAATGGTCTCCATTTCACTAAGACAGGAAACGAAACAGCCCATGAAGCTTGACTATTTCATAATCCACCAATATGTTCACAGTACGGTGTAAGCCAAATATGCATATCTTTTGAAACATGCTGAATTTGTCCAATGAAAATATAGCCCAAGAAAGGTATCTTGAGGCTCTTCTTTTTTACTACATATTCATGGATAGAAAACTTAAAAACGGATGCAAGAAGAAGCTGTACTTCACTGGCAGTCAGTGTAGCTGACTTATATAGCTATATAAGTAACTACTTGTATATAGCTCCTGCCTATAGTTAAAATAAGTATCTCGAATCTCTCTCTGAAATAATGGTGGCTTAGATTCAAATTTTCCAAGACTTTCCCTCCTGCTTTTATTGTATACTTGTCGATAAAGGTCTTTTGCTACTGGATATGTAAAATTAATGTCTATAAATTAGCAAGACTTTTCTATAAAAAGTCACAAAATGGAAAAAAATATTCGGCATTTCCTCATTTAAGACTTAAAAAACAGATTTGGAAACTTCCTCATGTTTCTTCTTAATAGTCAATCTATTCTAAATGACTTTAAATATATCTGCTTACATCTGCATTTTTCTTATAATCTACCCTTAATGTCAAATATGTATTTATTCAAATAAAACAAGATGTGCAAATTTCATGCCTATGTACTATATTCAAGAGTATAAACATATATGTTATATACATAATCCACAATGAGGAGGGTGCAACTTCTATTATTTTTTGTCACAAGTATCTGAATATTTTGGGAATCATAAATATGTCTTGTATGTTACAGGAATTTAAGAAATCTATGTAGGAGGCAAAGAGGAAGCAGAGGAGGGAAGGAAAACGGATGTGATCATGCATTAAAAGAAGAAGACAGAAAAGAAAAGGGATATAAGAAATATTCAGAGAAGATGGCACTCTGTTTGAGCATTGGCCTATATGGAAATTGAATCTATGCCTTGGGCTTAATTAGCTTAAGCAATTCAGCAAATGCGCCTTAAGCAATTCAGTATAAATGTGCACTTATACTGTATGAATTAAACAGAAGGTGTACTTAGGGTGAGGTGCGCTAGATGCTGAACTTGAGATGTTGAACAGTTTGTATATAAATATGCATACCTAAAATATTTCTCTTGATTAAAAGTATCCTGTGAATTTTTGAAAGTTTGTTAGAGAAAATTCATGTAGTTTCATAATTCATGAAAAGGAACTGATGAAAAAGCAATATGTCAAGCAAGATGGCTGAATAAGATGTCTTTCAACATATCCCCTACTCAACAATGACAGTTAAATTTGGCATCCTTCCAAGGACAAAAGTGCCTTTGTGGGAGCTGTGGAATCCAGCACCATACACCAAGGGACCCGGAAAGAGTCTTGCCCATCCATGCACTGAATAATAGACAGAGCTTGGTACCAGCTGCCGACTGTGAGGTGGCCTATGAACCAGCTCCACCTCTCCGGGCTATAGTCTGGAAGCCCCTTGAGAACGGGGACTTAGACAATCCCTCATGTTCAAGAGAACCTTTGTAGAAATCCAGGATCCAGTGAAGTTCCAGGATACCAGTGAAGCAAAAAGATCTGAATTTGGATGCATTTGAGGGAGGAAAGAGGAATGGTCTGATTTTGACTGTATCTCCCCTCCCAAAAGACAGCACAAGAGCAATAGGGACTAAAGGAGTGAGTGCGTGTAGGTCTGAATGCTAGGCTTTCCCATCTGGTTGGCATGCTGTCAAAGAGGCCAATTTCCCTCTCCCCATCCAGAGTACTGAACTATAAGCTGCAT
Organism: Paguma larvata; assembly: GCA_030068075.1. Classification (NCBI taxonomy): domain Eukaryota; kingdom Metazoa; phylum Chordata; class Mammalia; order Carnivora; family Viverridae; genus Paguma; species Paguma larvata. Next base: position 40,706,976 of record CM057831.1, on the reverse strand, counting down.
GACGGTGGTGAAGTTTGAGGAGTGGGGATGAGAACTGCTGGGAGAATAGCGGCACCCTGGAATGCATCAGAGGGATGCAGATTTTACTAAGTGTAATGTGAACCCCATCAGGAGACCCACGCACAAGCCACAGGGGTGCCCTGCCCACTGATTCCCCAAACTGGCGTCCATGCAGTGCTCGTGATGCCCTAATCTACATATCCTTCTACCCCATGGCTGCTCCTCACGCACACTCCTGACTGCAAGGAGAGTGAGCTTTGGCAGACAGTGAGAATGTTTAGAAAACCGGTTTGAATCTGTGGACCAGGAAGAACCACAAACTTAAACTTTAGCACAGCCATTTGGAAAGGAAAAGGGAGACTGTCAGCAAACAGGTCTGGAAGCAAACATATCAAAACCTATAGGATGTTGAACAAGCAGTTTTAAGGAGAAAGTATACAGCAATAAAAGCCTACATTAAGAAAAAAATAAAAATATTTTAATGCCTTTTTTTCTTTTTTTTAAATTTTTTTAATATTTATTTATTTTTGAGAGACGTAGAGACAGAGCATGAGCAGGGGAAGGACAGAGAGAGAGAGGGAGATACAGAATCCGAAGCAGGCTCCAGGCTCTGAGCTGGCAGCACAGAGCCTGACGCGGGGCTCGAACTCACAGACCGTGATATCATGACCTGAGCTGAAGTCGGCCGCTTAACCGACTGAGCCACCCAGGCACCCCTGTCTTTTTTTTTTTTTTTTTTTTTTTCTTTGAGAGAGAGGGGAGAGAGGGCAAAGGGGAATAGGGGAGAGAGAAAGAATATGAATGAATGAATGAATGAAAAACAAACGCATGCATGCACGCATGCACGCACACGAGGGAGGAGCACATAGAAAGGGAGGCACGGGCTCCAGGCTCTGAGCTGTCAGCACAGAATCCGACCTGGGGCTCGATCCTGCCAACCACACAATCATGACCTGAGCCAAAGTCAGAGGCTTAACCACCTGAGCCACCCAGACACCCCAAAACAAAAATCTTAAATAAACAAAACTTTGTATCTCAAAGAACTTATATATAAATGTATATTTATATATTTTAACAGAAAGAAGGAAACAACAAAGATTGAAATGGAAATAAATGATACAAAAAAAGACAAAAGATCACCTTTTGTTGGGAGTTTTTTTTAAAAGATAAATAAAACTGACAAATCTTTACTGAGACTAAGAAAAAGAGAAGACTAAAATCAGAAACGAAGGAGGATACATTACAGCTGATGTCACAGAAATCAAAGATCATAGAAGATTAATATGTATGATTAAGTATCAACTAATCAAGAAATAAACTGCTAGAAATATATATCTTACCAAGACTGAATCATGAAGAAAAAGAGAATCTGAACAGACCAATAATGAGTAATGAGACAGAATCAGTAATCGAAGACCTTAAACCAAAGAAAAGCCCAGGATCAGAGGTTTCACTGGTGAATCCTATCAGACATTTAAGGAAAAAGTGATGCCAATTCTTAAACACTTCCAAAAAAACTGAAGAGGGGGGAATATTCTCAAAATCATTTTTAATACCAGCATTACCTTGATACCAAAGCAAGATAGGGACACTACTAGAAAACCACAGGCCAATATCTCTGATGAGCACAGATGTAAAAATTCTCATCATTAGCAAACCAAATACAACAGTGTTTTAAAAGAATAACACACGGGGTGCCTGGGTGGCTCAGTCGGTTAAGCGGCCGACTTAGGCTCAGGTCATGATCTCACCCTCTGTGAGTTCGAGCCCCACGTCGGGCTCTGTGCTGATGGCTCGGAGCCTAGAGCCTGCTTCAGATTCTGTGTCTCCCTCTCTCTGCCCTTCTGTTGCTCACACTCTGTCTCTATGCCTCTCAAAAATAAATAAAAGTTAAAAAAAATTAAAAAAAAAAAGAGTAACACACTATCGTCATGAAGAATGTATCTCTGGGATGCAAGGAAGGTTCAATGTATGCAAATAAGTAAATGTGATACATCAAAGTATTAGAATGATAAAAATCATACAGTTATTTTGATAGATGCAAAAATAATTTGACAGAGTATAAATCCTTTCATGACAAAAAACTTTTAATAAAGTGGGTAAAGAATGTACCTGAATATAATAAAGGCCATATTTGATAATCCCTCAACTAACAACATAGTAAAAGCTAAAAAACTACAAGTTTTTTCTCTAAAATTAGGAAGATATCAAGAATGTCCATTCTCACCATTCTTATTCAACATAGTAATGGAAATTCTAGCCAGAGAAATTAGGCAAGAAAAATAAAGACATTCAAAATAATCAATAATTAAGTTGAAGAATGCAGGTCCATATACACTAATTAGTTTTGTTTCTATACACTAACAATGGAACATCTGAAAAAGAAATAAGAACACAATCCTATTTACAATAGCATCAAAACTATAAAATTCTTTGGAATAAACGCAATCAGGAAGTGAAAGATCTATACACTGAAAACTCTGAGAATACACAAACAAATGGAAATCTTATATAGGTGAACTGAAAAAAAATTAATATTGTTAAAATAATTATACCCAAAGCCATTTACAGATACAAGAAAATTCCTACCAAAATTCGAGTCATTTTTTCAAAGAAATAGAAAATATGATCCTAAAATTCATATTGAACTACAAAAAACCCTAGTCAATGCAGTTCTGAGAAAAAAGAAGGAAGCTAGAGATATCACACTTCTTGATATTAAAGTATGTTGCAAAGCTACAGTAATCACAACAGTACAGTACTAGCTTAAAAAATAGGCACGTATACTGAAGGAACTGAATCTAGAGCCCAGAAATAAACTCCTGTATACAGTAATGTTTGACAGAGGAGCCAGCAGTACTCAATGAGGAAATAAATTCTCTTCAGTAACGGTGCTGGGAAAGCCAGACACATATATACAAGAAAATGAAATTGTAACCTTATTTAACACTCATAAAAGTTAAATGTAGGGACGCCTGGGTGGCTAGGTCGGCTGGGCCTCCGACTTCGGCTAAGGTCATGATCTCACAGTTTGTGGATTTGAGCCCCATGTTGGGCTCTGGGCTGACAACTCAGAGCCTGGAGCCTGCTTAGAACTCTGTGTCTCCCTCTCTCTGCCATACTCTCACTCACTCTCTGCACGCCCCCCCCCCTCAAAACTAAAATAACCATTAAAATATTTTTTTAAAGTTAAATGTAAATGAATTAAAGACTTAAGACTAGATACTATAAGGCAAAAACAAAACAAAACAAAACAAAAACGAAACAAAACAAACAAAAAAACAAACAGAGGAAAATGTCTTTTGGACATTAAGCTTGGCAATGATTTTTTTGATAGGACACCAAAGCACAAGTAGCAAAAGCAAAAATTAACATGTGAAACCACATCCAACTGAAAAGTTTCTGCAAAGGAAACCATCAACAAAATGAAAGGGAAATCAAAAAAATGGTAAAAAAATATCTGCCAACTATCTGATATGGGGTTAACATCCAATATGTATAACACAGTCATAAACCTCAATGCCAAACAAACAAAACACAATCAATAATTTGATTAAATAACAGGAAAAGGACCTGAATAGATTTTTTTTTCCAGAAAAAAGGCATATAAAGGGGCAACAGTCAAATGAAAAGATGTCCAACATCACTAATCACCAGGAAAATGAAAATGAAAGCCGTAATGTGATATTATCTCTCATATGTTAAAATGACTATTATAAAAAGACAAGAGATAAAACGTTTTGGCAAGAAAGTAGGGCTACAGGAACACTTGTGCAATTTTGGTCAGAACGTAAATGGGTGTATATATAAAAGTGAAATCAGGTTCTCAAAGAGATATCTGTACTCCCATGTTCATTGCAGTATTATTCACAATAGCCAAGGCATGGAAACTTCCTAAATGTCCATCTATAAACAGATGAAGATATACATATAGATATATCAAATGACGTAGTCACAGTAGAAAAGGAAACCTTGACATTTGTGACAAACAAGGACTGACCTTGAAGGCATTATATTAAGTGAAATACATCAGAGAGAAAAAGACAAATACTGTAAGATCTCCTTTATATCTGAATTCTAACAGTGCTGAACTCTAAGAAATGGAGTAGTATGGTGGTTGCCAGTGGCTAGAGTGTGGAGGGAGTGTGGAGAGATGTTAGTCAAAGGGTACAAACTTCCCATTAGAAGATGAAAAAGTTCTGGGTATCTAATACACGGCATGGTTACTATAGTTAACAATACTGTAGTATATACTTGAAAGTTGCCAAGTGAGATCTTAAATGTCCTCAACACATACACAATGATAATTATATGAGATGATGGTGTCCTAATTTTACTATCTTTAAGTGTGTCAAATCAACACGTTGTACACCTTATATTTACACAAAGTTGTATGTCAGTTGTATCTCAATAATGCATGGAGGAGAGCAATATACTTAAGACATCAAACATTTGAAGGGAAGGGAATTACCTTTCACATATATAAGATAAAAGACATCCTTGACCTGAATTTGACCAAGTTCTTAAAAAGAAAGTTTTTGTCAAGGAATACACTCTTAAAACGTGATTGAAAATCTAAGATATAACTTTCCCCTTAGTTCACTGAAAAAGATACTATTCTTTGGTGAGTCCAGAATTGAGAAAGTAATTTTAACTTCATTCACAATATAAAAACTACCCACTGTAGTTGTTAAATAATTTAATCGGTGAACTGGATTTTTAGTTTTGGTTGTATTTAGGGCAGAAACTCATGGTCAGTGGTCTGGAAAGCAAATTACTAATTACAGATTGTTAAGTACTCTTAACTCCAATAAAGTGGAGGAAAAAATATTCTTGAAACAAAAAGTGCTCTGGCAAGACACTGAGATTTTAAATGAGATGCAGATTCATCTATTACACTGTTCTATCGGTGTATCTACAGTCAAATGTAGTGGAAGCAGAGTTCACTGAGTATCCCCTCTGAGTATAATTACTCAGGTAAGAGCAAGGCTGCTGGCCCCAGGCAGATCGAACAAGTGGTCCAGGTTTGTCCTCCTTGTCCCTCCCTTTGTTCAGCGGCTCCGTCATCCATCAGCGCTCACACTGCACGATTGATTCTCTCCCTCCCAACCTCCTTTACTTCATCTTCTATGATCTGCTAAATGAAGAAATTATTGTAAAACCATCAGGTATTTGTTTCATCTGGATAACCCAGGGTTACCTAAAATTTTAGGACTAACTTCAGTGCACCCTTTTCATTCCCAAAAGCTGAGACTGATCCATCTTCTCCTTCCTCCTTAACTTTATAGACATCTTTCTACTTCGAAATAGTCTCTTTTCTCAAGATTGGTTACAGGTGTGAATATAGAAAAACATAATTATTCCAGAAGTTTTTTACAATTTTTTATTATTTATACTTCTATCCCTTTATTGTAATGGAATGCATTTTAAATATAATTCCAGGTATTAGAGCAGGCAACTCATACACACACACACACACGCACGTGTCTATGTATGTATATACATATATAATTTATGTTTAAAAAATATACCCATTTTAATTAGTTGCTGGTCTGCTTAAGCTGCATATAAAGAGCAAGTTCTAACAATGAAAAAATTTAAAGTGCACTGAACTTCAGTAATGGCAATACATCTACTGAAAACATCTATAAAAGCTGAGACTGTATAGATGTGTTTGAAGTTACTGACAAATTATAGGACTGAGATCAAAGAGATAAACATGTAGAAATGTTATTTTTGGGACATGTATCATATTGTCCTTAAGGTATCTGTGCATTCCAAGAAAGCATTTATGAACTAAAGAAGAGGAGATAAGTTATCTGTCTTATATGTCTAAAAGGACAAAAATTAGAGCTGAAGGTTATTAATTGACAGAATGTCATGGGAAATCACAAGCACTTTGGACAGAAACACCAAATTGATACATCTTACAACTAAAAAAGAGACACAAATAGAACTACCTCAAGAATTGAAAGCAAAAATATATATTACCTTATTCTCTAAGATTATATGATTCAAATGGTTAGTATCTTTAGCCATCTGCCAGAAGAAAATATAAATTTTCCCTGAAGGAAGATAACATTATACTTAGTCTCCAGGCTCCCTCCCCCTACTGTATTTATGAAAATGCAATGCTCATTACTCAAACAAAAATCATCAGGCACATAAGGATAAGAAATGAGACCAAAATCCAAGTAAATAGAAAATACAAATCATCAAGATCTTGAGATAAAGAATTATTACAGAGACTTTAAAATAACTGATATGTTAATATAAATAAAGTGTCAAAATCTTTGTTAGAGAATGGGAAACATTTTTTTTTCTGTGAAAATGAAATTTCTAGAACAGAAAAAGTACAATTAAAAAGGAAGAATTTAAGGGGTTTAATAGTTGTTAGACAAGGAAGGTATTGAAATATGGGTCATAAGAAAATATTGGGAATGAAGCACAGAGAGACAAAACAGGCAAAAAAAATAAGAAGTACATTAAAGGAGGTAAGAGATACTGGGGATACAGATTTTAATATAATTGAAGTTCTGGAATATGACCTTGTATGTGGAAAAAGGAGAGAAGGATAAGAGGGAGAGAAAGGAATAGAAAGGAAAAGAATAAAGCAGAAGCAATACTTGATATGGTAACGGCTGACTTTTTTTCAGAAAGATGAAAGATATTGAGCTGCAGATTCAAGTTTTATGAAGCATGTTACATAGAGTGCACTGGCATCTGGCAGATAAGAAGGGCAGAAGACTATTATGTAAGTTATTTATGGACTCTCAATCTTATTACTTACAGGATAAGGATGATTCAGAAAGTAGTCTGGGTAATATGATAGCCATAGTAATAAACTTCAATAGACTACTTACTATATTATCTCATCTAACTCAACACTAGTACAGACACTATAGTATTTTTTCTTCTAAGTTCCAAATGAGAAATATTGAGTAATGTTTACTTTTTCAAGTTCACACAGTCGCATGGACTGCAACTGCAATCCATGTTGGTTTGACATAACAACCCAAACTCTGCCCATTCCATTCTATGACATTTCAATCATGCTAACATATAAATTTGTTTTTAGTCTAAAATATTACAGTTTTCTATCATTTCACAAATACTATTGTGCATCCACATAAGTGCTGTAGTTTTTTATTCACTCACATATACATTAAATCAACATACATTTATTTAGAACCTTCAATGACCTATATATTTTCAGGCATTTGGGTTGCTTTAGTGTCAACAACAATAAAGAGTCTTAGATTTTTCCCTATTTTGAAGCTAATCAGTTAACCTGCCATGATTTCATAGAGAGGGTCAAGAAACAACTCATGGACCAAAGATAAAGAAAGGTTATATTCCCAGCATAGCAGGCAATGTAAATGTGTGTTGGTAACAGTTCCCTTTGCCCTGTAAGCCATACAGACAGGGAATGACTTCAGAGAATTCTATGCACAGTGAATCTGCCTCACTCCTGGAAAACCTTGATGTTAGTAAACCTTGATGTTAAAGCCTTGAAGGAAAAAGTTTTCCTGAATATAGCATTTTCACTTGATTTTATATTAATTTTGCTCTTCCTGGGAAAAATTAATACACTTAAAATAAAACTTATTCATAATTTTGTTGATTGTAGATCAAGACCTCACATGAGAATGATTAAGAATATAGAGGAGGAGACCTCTCCCAACCAGCATTTTCATATATGGAGTTTACTAGAGAGCAGAGTATACACCTGTATTTGGGGGTTGATTAACAACTATATTTGAGTCCCCAAAATGTTACTCTGGTAAAGCAATTTTGAATTCCCAAAGTATTTCGACCTATTTTATAATCCTTTTGGTACCCATTTTCTTGTAAATGAGAAACCAATTTTCTCAAGAGAAGAAAACAAACAATACCTCATTTCAAGTCCCCAGAGGTTCAAGTTGACTGTGCAAGCCAAGGCCCATGAGGTGAAAGTGTTTCTAATCTTGGCAATGTACATTTTCCTTGCTGTGATATCTTTTCTGGTCATTACCCATGGTGCTTTCTCAACTCACAGTTAATTCATCCAAACTGGCTTATCCTCTGGGACACAACAGGCAAGTTTGGGCCTCCTTATGGCTGCAGGAAATGCTATTCTGTGTATTTTGAGGGAAAAGGAAAATGATGGTTTGGATACTGTAAAATCCTGCAATCCCTTGAGGACAATATACTTCACATAAGGCAAGATGATAAAAAGATACAACAGATTTTTACACTGATCACCAAAGCAAATTCAGAGGCATAATATCATTATAGTAAATTTACACCACCATGTGATAGGACAGTATATATATATATATACACAGCTTATATAAATATCTGAATTAGGTTTAAAGATTTGGTGAAAATTAATGTGCTTCGTATAACTTACTAAAATAAATTTCCTGCTGACTCAGCACCTGGAAGATTACTTGCTTGACAGAGAGCATAAGAAATATAGTTCTGGGTGTAGAAATATCTTTTTATCACTTATTTTTCAAAATAAAGTTATATTTATAGCCAGGAATTTTACAAACTCTATAGATTTTGTAGCTGCTAACTCCTAAAATGATTGCCTAAGGGAGCAATGTTTCTGAAGTGTAAATTAGGCTCTGGTTTCTGTCAAAAGTTGCATCAATATTTTCTCACACAAATGGACAAGTGGATGTGCATTCTCAGAAAAACGCGCCCGCCACTTATCACAGAGAAACATGGAGACCTAGTTTCATCCTCAAATATGAGAATGACATAATGGTGGTTGTTGTTGAATGAAGGCATGTAAACTTAATTTGCATTCCGGCTTACTTAACTATTTTACCTTTTGTGGAACAGAGCCTCAGTAATTGCATTATATTCTACTATAGTAGCATTAGGGCATTTAGGAATTAATTTTGAATAATCAGATAAAACTACTGTTTAAAGAACATGGTTTTCAAATTTTTGAATATTTTAACAATATTACATTATGTCTCAACAAACTGAAATAATCTACTAGAATACAGTTTACATTCATAAACATGAGACACTGGAAAATGACTGCAATATTAGAGAAGATATATTTGGGATACTAGAAGGCAACTATTTCAAAAAAGGTAACTTTACAAAAAGTTCGCCTGACCACTGAGTTGGGGCCCTGAAAATTTTCAGATATTATAATCTGAGGATAATATAGGAAAAAAGAACCCGCCCAGGAATTGTACAGGGCAGCCTAAGGACGCAGTGCCTGAGAGAAAGGGAACTCATGAAGTAAAACTCATGATCAACCTTGTCTTCTGTCTGCAGAATATTTCCAAATGGCTATTGCAAGCTGGAGTCCAAGTAGAGCATGGTCATCTGGCAGAGCTGAAGAATCAGAAATCAGAATTTGCAGGTACCGAAAGGGATGGAATTGGTGGAGCACAGAACTGAAGAGTGAAGGTTCCCTCTACTCCTCCCATCCCCTTGGCTGGAGTCTAGGTTTACATGCACCGAGTGAGACTACATAGGCTTACCAGAAAACAGTTGCTACAGGGTTAAAAATTCAACAGAGGAGAGACCTGCCCCACTCGGGATGGAAAAATGCCTTAACACTTAGAACAATTTGAGACACAAAAAATGTTTACCCTTAGGAATAAGAATGCTCTCAGGAGCATGGGCTACTCTAGACCCACCCTAATAAGTCTTATAGGCAAACTCAGATGGTCTAAGGAAACACCAAGTCTGGAGTTTGAGTCCTGACTGTTACAGTGACAAATTTATCCTGACAAAGACTAAAACCAACATTACACAATGTAAGCTAATCAGAAAGTTGCTGAACTGCCTAATACAACAAAACTCAGAAACTTTCAGAGGAAGACAATGGGCATAGGGTCTCTAAATCAGGTCATAAATAATGGCTGGTACACATAAAATTAGACATGGAAAGAAACAGAAAAATCCAACCCATAATGAAGAGGAGTTCACTAGCAGGAAGAAAAACCCTATAAAAAGTATAAATGAAATGAACTCATATCAGAAAAGAAAATATATTTATAATATATTTTAAAAAGCATATCTGTCATTAGTTATAGAAGAAATAAAAACTAAAGCCCCAATTAATTACTATTTTACACTAAAATAAAAATATAATAATGCTAAGATTGGCAAAGATGTAGTGCGAATGGAAAACTCATGCATTCCTGGGGACTATATAAACTACTATAATGAGGTACAAAATAGTTTGATAGTTTCTTATACATTTACTGTAGTATTCACCAGTTTCACTCACTGATAGGTTATCCTAAAGGAAAGAGAACTTATGCCCACAAAGAAGGCTGTGATGAGAAGCAACAGTCAGCAATCAGAAAACAGATACTCAATATTTGGAGGACAGAGAGTCCTTTTTGCTCACCCTTACTCCTTTAAAAGCCATGTTTTCAAGCAGCTCCAAGCTGCCTCCCCTGTGGCTGGTGGTAGAGGATTGGTAGCTGCTACTGTGCTAAGAGATGGTATTATTGGAAATTAACCATAATTTGCCTCCAAGTCTTGTCTATAAGTCATAAGCTTCAACAGATTCCAGACTTCCAAAATTTTTGTAATATATTCTGCCAGTGTAATCGTTGTCTAGGTGGGGAGATGTCTTCCTGATGCTTCCCATTCTGCCATCGTCCCAGAATCCTGTTCCCTACATTTATTGGTTTGGGAATGTTAAAAAATCCTTGTATTTCAGAAATAAACAACATGGCTGGGATGTATTATCCTTTTTTTTTTTTTTTTTTACTATACTTCAATTTGATTTGTTAGCACTTAGAGTTCATGAGATACTTTTCCTTCCTTGTAATGTCTTTATAAGTTTCCTGAAAGCTTCATTAAATGAGTTTTGATGTGTTCTCATTTTTTTTCTTTTCTAAAATACTTTTGTAAGACTGTTACTCTTTTAAAAGTTTGAAAGAATTTATTTATGAAGCCATTTAGGCCTGGAGATCTCTTTTGTGGTAAATTTACAATTACAGATTAAATTGCTATAATAGATATTTAGATTTAATCGTATTTGACTTTTTGTCTTTTTCTAGCCATTCATCAATTGCATCTGAATTTAAATATTCACTAAATTAAAATTTTAAAGTATTACTCAACTAAATATCTTCAATGGTTTTTGGAATCTCTGGTGAAGTCATCATCTTCTTCCTGTTATGATCTTCTACTTTTTTTTTTTTTTTTTTTTTTTTTTTACTCTGTGAACCACCTGGTGAGAGATTATAAGTCTTTTTAAACAAAAAAACTTTTGGATTTGTTCATATTCTCTATTATAGGTTTGTTTTCCATATCACTGATTTCTTATCTTAATTCCCTTTCCTCATAAAGTTTAGGTGTTTGAAATGTTTTTTTTTCCAGTGTAGAGTTGTTCTTTGACTCCTGTAGCATCCAGGTACATATTGTTCAATTTCCAAAATTCGAGGATTTTCTTATCTTTGATTACTGGATTGTAATTTTTACTCTATCAGAGAAGATAATCTATATAATTTACTCATTCAAAAATTGAGATTGTTTTATGACCCAGCTTGTTATCAATTTAATAATCACTCAAAGACCATTAAAAAATTCCTCGGTTGTTCTGTAGAACTTTTCAAAAAAATTTTAAGTTCTTTAAGTTTATTGTGAGAGAGAGCAAAGGCAGAGACAGAATGAGAGGGGGAGAGAGAATCACAAGCAGGCTCTGTGCTGTCAGTGTAGAGCCCAATGGGGGCTGGAACCCACAAATCACAAGATCATGACCTGAGCTGAAATCAACAGTCAGATGCTTAACCGACTGAGCCACCCAGGTATCGCTAGAAATTTCTGTAAGTAAATTAAATGTAGTAATTCTCTTAAAATTTTCTGTAGGTCTTTGACTTTTCATCTGCTTGAGCTATCCATAATTGAAATAGATATGTTTGGGGCGCCTGGGTGACTCAGTCGGTTAAGCGTCCAACTTCGGCTCAGGTCATGATCTCGTGGTTCATGAGTTCAAGCCCCGCATCGGGCTCTGTGCTGACAGCTCAGAGCCTGGAGCCTGCTTCCAATTATGTGTCTCCCTCTCTCCCTCTCTCTGCCCCTACCCCAGTCATGCTCTGCCTCTCTCTCTCAAAAATAAATTAGAAAAAAACCAAAAAAAAATAGATATGTTAAAATCTATTCTGTAAGTTTTCTAATTCTCTTTTTCTTTGTTAATTTTTCTTTTATAAGATTAAATGTTATATAGGCACATAATATTTGGAACTTTTTAAAATTATTATTTTTTTTTTGCCTTCCTTTGACTTCCAATCCTTATATGTTCTTAAAGCATGCAATATGGGGCCACCTGGGTGGATCAGTCAGTTAAGCATCCGATTTCACCATAGGTCATGACCTCTCGGTTCCTCAGATACAGCCCCATGCTGGGCTGGGCACTGACAGTGTGGACTCAGCTTGGGATTCTTTTTCTCTTTCTCTCTCTCTGCCCCTCCCCTGCTCATACACTCTCTAAATAAATAATAAGCTTAAAGAGAATACGCAATATGTAGTTTATGTGCAATATATGTGCAATAAACATATAGTTTAGGATTTTTGTAATCCAGCCTGGCCATTTTACTCTGTTAAATACGGTCCAATTAAATAATATTAACAGGTAAATGATAGGTTTTAACCCTTCTAATTTGTTTTCTGCTTCTTCAGCATTTTACTCCCCCTTACCTCCTTTTTCTATGCATTTTATATACACAAGTATTTTGAATATAATTTTTAGTTTGCTATCTTGCAAGTTATGTATTTGCTAATATCCGTATAGTCATTACCCTAATGTGCCAATGTCTTAGCCATTGTCTCTGAGTTCCAAAGTTATTCATCTATACTAATTTCTCTTGTGCTGGAGCTGGGATGCTACAAGGCGCACTTCTGTTTCCACATACCTCTCAGGTTTTGCCCTAGAGTGTGACTGAGAGGTAGAAGCAGGGGAGGACAGACTTTCCCCTACTACTTTTCTTGCTGTTACAGTGGGCATTTCTCCAAAAATGGTGGCAGCCATTGGCTCCAGTCCCTAGATTCCTTGAATATTACCAAACCCAGCCTCGGCATGATGCTCATACCACTACCGCACAAAGCCTACACATTAGAAATCAGAAGTCCTGCTACATGAGGCCTCACTCTTAGTTGACTGATATTCAAGTACGTTTTTCATGATCTTAACGCAAAGGTTTAAATAATTTAAAGATATAAAACACTTGGAATAGGACTATGGACATTTTAAGTGCTATATAATATTATTTATTATTGATATATATCGATACACATCAATATCTATGATGTGTGTGTATGTATGTATACATATCCATCCATCTCTTGACCTTGAAAGATATATTCTATAAAAAATGGGTAATTACACTTTTTTTGGAAAAAGTCTAAATAAATTTAAAATAATAGATCATTAGACATGGTATAAACCCACTATCATTTCTGGAATCCTCAAGAAGTTGTGATTATTGTGGTATTTGTAAAGTTACACACAAGAAATAGATGATGTGTCTTTATAGGCTCATACATTAATACGTAAAATAAATTAGATTTCCATTTAAAATTCATTAATTAGAAAGTAAAAATGTGGGTAGGTTTGAATACTACATATGGTTTTCAAATGAATATTTAAAACAATGCCTATTCCTATACAGAGATCACTCATATGAGTCTTGATTTCAAAGGCCAACGTGGATTCAAAGAAAACGTTATTCATTGCAAAGCATTTTAAATTATACTGTGAAAAAATGTTGCTTCAGTTATAAAACAAATTATACTAGCTGTTGAGAGAATGGTAGAGATTTCAAGGAACATAATCTATAGAATTAGATAAATTATTTAAGGTTAGATCCTAATTAGGTTTAATAACATCAATAATTAACAATTCCCCAAACGCAACAAAAGTGCTTTATTCTTTTCAAAGAGCTTTCTTTTTATTTCCTTATTAGATGCTCACATCAATTCCCCAAGGCTAGTTGGCAAAATGTTACCCTCATTTATTGGATAAGAAAATTGAATCTTGGAGATGTCTGCAGACAGCTTGTTTATCATAGGAGTACTATCATCTGTCATCACAGAATTACAATGAAATTAATGTTATGTTGTTGTTTCAGTACCTACCTCACAAGCTTTGAAATACCCTAACATTTCACTTCATGCACCTCACAATTTTATGGATCCATACACCCTATAATAGTTTATGAGACCAAGTTTTAAATGGATCACAATATAAACAGATGAAACAAACAAGAACAGAATAACAAAAACATAACTATCATGACTACCTGGTGGGGAACCTTAAAGGAGAAAATCTGTCAATCATTTTAAGAGAAACAACAGGAGAGCATGCTCTGAATTGAAAATAAGCATCTCTCTGGCCCGTAGAGAGTGGGAGAGAACAGGAAAGAAAGGAAATCCTAGATTTCCAGGAAGGGAAAGAAAATGAAGGCACTTTCCAGTGGGGGAAAAAACGAGTATCCATTGTTCCCTTTGAAATGATAGACAAAGCACATAAAACAGGTATTGGACAGTCAGGCAACTAACCATGGCCAGTATTCAAAAAAAAAAAAAAATCAACACACACACACATACACACAACACCTCAAAATGGGCAGAAAAATACCTGAAGGGATGAGCACAAAGGAAGTTTCAACAGAGAAATACTGCTTATCTTTCATCATCCCCGTCTTCATCGATACGGCTAACACTTTAAATGTTCTAGGCTTAATGTCGAGTGTTCTAAAAACACGTGTACTTTGTTCCTCAATGCAGTTTCACGAGGTAATTTGTTATGCATTCTATAGATAAAAAAAAAAAAAAAAAAAAAAAAAAAAACCCTGATGATCTGAGAGGCTAATTGGCCTAAGGTTAAATAGTTAAATGGAATACTGTCTGAGTCCTCTCCAGCAAAAACTGCCTATTTCTACCTCCAACACAAACTTCCTCTCATAACCTAGCTTTCAAAAACTCAGAAATATGGTAGACACTTCACTTATTAGCAAATTCAGGTTAGCCCAGGAAAGCAGAGAGTTTTTGAAGTTTTTTTAAGTAATGTTTTTTACACTCAATGTGGGGCTCGAACTCAGTCCCTGAGATCAAGAGTTGCATGCCCTCCTGACTGAACCAGCCAGCTGCCCCTAGATCCTCTTTATATAAGACCTATTGTGAATCACGTTGGGATTTCCCTCAGAACAATGACATCCCAGTGTGAGGTAAGGATTATAAATGCTACCTTGAATTATGGAAGTCAATACTTGAATATTTCTTGACGGTTAATATGGACTGAATGTCCCCCCAAAATTCATACTTGAATCCTAATCCTCAAAGTGATAGTATTAGAAAGTGGAACTTTCCAGAGGTGATTAGGTTATAAAGGTGGAGTGTCCATGAATGAATTAATCTCCCTATAAAAAAAAGAGGCCTCCGAGAGAGCTTTTCCAACCCTTTTTGCCATGTGAGCACATACGTAAGGCGAAAGCCATCCATGAAGCAGGAAGTGAATTCTCACCTGACACCGATTTACCAGAGTCTTGATCTTGGACTTCTCAGCCTTCAGAACCATGAGAAATTTATGTTGGTTGTTTATATGCCACATAGGCTATGGTATTGTGCTACAGCATGTTGAATTGACTGAGGATTTAGAACATTTTTAAAAGTGAGTAATCTAGAACTTTTACTTGTCTACCCACTTCAGAATCCTTAAGAAACTGTGAAATCATAAACATTCATTATTACATTATTCTCACATTATATATAATTCCCGACTTTTTATTAAATCCGTAGCCTTATTAACAGTAACTATCAAGGATTAACCCTGTGTTTTGCTATTACTGACAATTCTATATACTATTATTCCTGTTTTAAGATTGTGTATCTCTCAGCTAATTAGAAGAAAATTCAAACATTTTCAGTATTTTAATATTTTAAATATATATAATTTATACATAAAATTTACATGTAGATTATACTTGAGCCTTCGCATTGAGATTTTTTTAATTCCCTTAAATTTTTTCCATATTTTACCTTCCTCTGTTTTCATCTTTGACTATAGTCTTCGTAGCTGTTATCTTTACATCTAAGTCTATGCACTATGATTACATGACCTGATTTCAGAGAAGTTACATTTCTTATACACTAATTAGGATGCCAAGTCATTTTATAACCTCTTTAAAAAATGTTTAATGTTTATTTTTGAGAGAGAGAGAGAGAGTGTGTGTGTGTGAGCAGGGCAGGGGCAGAGAAAGAGGGAGACACAGAATCTGAAGCAGGCTCTAGGCACTGAGCTGTAGCACAGAGCCCAACACGGGCCTCGCACCCACGAACTGTGAGATCATGACCTGAGCTGAAGTCAGACGCTTAACCAACTAAGCCACCCAGACGCCCCTATAATATTTTTTTAAATAGAACTTTTGGTCACTTAACATGCCGGGACCCATATAAGGTGCAACGACAGAAGGGTGAACAAGATTTAAATCTTACTTTCAGGGAATAAGCAGTAAACAAAAGTCAGGCACTCAATCCAGTCAGGTTGACTGCCCTTCTTTTGTTGTTTTTATTTTACAGTATCTTTTCACAGGCACTGGGATTGTGAATTTTATGTGGCAATTTGACTTGGACCATTGGGTGTCCAGATATGTGGCCAAATATTCTATGTCGACAACAAATATGTTTATGAGTGTGTTCTTGGATGAAATTAACATTTAAATTGGTAAACTGAGTACAGAAGAATACTCAGTGTCAGGCCGATGGCATGCAAGTGAATAGCTGGATTGGCCCCGTATGTGCATGGCAGTAGGGGGTCAGCATTAGGGACTGAGGCTGGCATCTTGTACCCATGCAGCTGCAGAGACCTGGGCACCTATGGGGGGAAAGGGAGAGGCAACAGGGAGAAATCCAGATGGCTAGTTTTAGCAGATGTGAATGCCCTTGGGGCAAAAGTTGGTAAAATCTGTAGGGGACTCACGGTAGCTGTGATGGCCACTGAAGTGGCAAAATTTGCCCAGCTGGCTACAGAGCAGGCCCATAGTTCCCACTATATGACCACTATTGGTAGCCCCTGCTTTTCTTCCTTGGACCTAGCCATCTCTACTGTGCCCAGCTTTGCCGAAACTAAACTGAAGAGAACTTCGTGTGGTACCCTGAAAGTCTGGGAAGCAGGTCACTTACTTCAGTCTTCCTTTTCTAGTGAGGGGAGCTCTTTATAGCTGGGAAGTTTCCTCTTAGCACTGTGCAGTGCCATCTTGGAGTACAGGACTATTGTAGGCCAATGCAATGGTCTTCCTTTTCTTCTCAGTATGAGTATCTTCTTAGTATGTACTCTCAGATTTTTGTTGTTGTTGTTGCACTATGTTGCTAAAGTTTAAGGGGACTCTGGAACTTTTTTGTAGCTTTTTTTTTTTTTTCTTGGATAGTTGTCTGTTAATCTTTGTGGGAAAATGGAGGCATGGGCCTCCTATGTTGCCAGTTTGGTGACATGACTTCATAAATCTCTTTCTCTTACACACACACTCTTGGTTCTGCAGTAATGAGGAACCCTAATACAGGTACAAAGTTTTTGTTTTTTCCTTTTACACATTAGACAAAGGAGAAATCTGTCCAGCTCTTGGTTTTTCATAGATAGATTGTGGCTTGTCATTGGCAGCAGTCATTATCCACTTTGGTGTGTCAGATCAAATATAATTCCTGGTCATATAAACCTGATGTTTATATGGTACCTATAATAATTTTGTTTTATGGAAAGATAAGTTAACATTCAGAATATGACTTGACAGCTTATATAAGTCTACCTAGAGTGAAAAAAAATGGGCTGATCATCAGGGGCGCAAATATTGTTGTTCCTATGACAGTTCTATTTCTCAGTGAATTAATCATTCACCATTCTGAATTTATAAGTGTCTTAAGACCTTACTTAATGTGTTTCTATCTCCAAGGTATTAATGTACTCTTGGTATGCTGATCAAACCAATGTGCTGAGCCAGCAAAACAAAGGGCCATATCTGAAGCTTAATAAATTCATCAAGATAATGAATTTAATCCCTGGAGGCTTCCTGGCAGTATTCTTGTGTGCATTTACCAGCCAGAGACGTCGAGGAATCAACATTCCTCTTTCTCTAAATATGGGAACTAAGCATTTGTTTTTAACATTTCTACCAATGGATGTAGAATGCAAAGGAAAAAAAAAATCAAAGAAAACAGGTGTTTAAATAGTATGGATAATTTAATGCCTAATTTGTTTAATTAAATGAAATGTAAAAATCCATGAAGACCGATCTGTGTAATTATACTATGTATATTAACATAATTAGCACTAGAATATCAGATCCCCAATATCAGATGGTAATTCAATTTTGTATCCCCACAGACAAGCATAGTATCTGCCACATAGTAGATGCTTAATAAATATTGTCGAAAGGATACATATTTTAACGATAGTGAATTATTAAAAGATGACCGATAAACACATTGCTTAACTGATTATTTTTAACTTGTGACCTGTCTTAAGCATTGTCCCTCATTATTCTTCCTTTTTCCCCAGGTAATAAAATATCTAGATTTTAGCTGGGTCCATGGTCATCAAGAATATAGATTCCATTTCATAGTTTCTCCTCTAAGCAGAGGTCTCCAGTAACAATGTGATAACCAATGGCTTAAGACAGAATTTACTTATTACTTATTCAAGAAATTACTTATTACCCTTTTTTTTTTTGGCCTTTCTGTGCTTATATCCTTGAAATACAAACAAGATGGGAGGAACCGTAGCTCCCATTTGGCCTATGTAGGTGAGAGCTACATCTTAGGCTTGCAGAGAAATGAGGTGCAAAGGAGATGGAGTCTCTGTCCCTCCTCTGCTCAAACTGTCTTTCTGTCTCAAATTTAAATAAATAAAAATAAAATAATAACAATGAATAGTCATTTTTCTGATATTCTTGATCTGGCTGAAGGGAGAAATGCATTCACAAGTAATTTAAAATTATCTTACCCCTAAACTTGTAGTTACACATTAATTTTAATTGAAACATTATTTTAAATAAAATGTAGGAAATGGTAACTCTTGGTGAATGTATTGACCTTTCAGTCATATTTATTATTTTCCTTTAGCACAGTATCTGGCATATAGCTGAGGCTTAGTAAAGGTAAATTAATTATTGATGTTTCTAATATCTCTTCTACATTTTCTATATTTACTATAGATTTTATAAAAACTTTGAATTTGCTTTAGAAGCATAGAACAATATTTAAAAAACATACCAGTAGAAAGAAAATGCTAAGAAGACCCAAGAGAGATAAAATCTAGAGGGTTCTAGAAAAGATTCTTAGATGATATCAAGAATAATTCTACAGAGAGAAGACAGAGTAGGGCATTCCATTCTGGGCACCGTAAGTGAGACAGAAGTATGATCTGTGAATAATACAGCTATTAAAAAGCTTATATGTATTTATTGGGATATTGACAGGAGCCAAGAGTTTTAAATAACCTTAGATCAAGTTTTGTTTTATAATCCCACACACAAAAAATATTCCCTGACATATAATTAATGTGGTTTTTCCTTCCCATTGATAAAAACAATGGACCTTTTATCTGTCAAGATATTCTAGTATCCTAGGAGGCATCAAAATGTTCACATATATTGGGGGGCACCTGGGTGGTTCAGTTGGTTAAGTGTCTGACTTTGGCTCAGGTCATGATCTCACAGTTCATGGGTTGGAGCCCCACATTGGGCTCTGTGCTGACAGCTCAGAGCCTGAAGCCTGCTTTGGATTCTGTGTCTCCCTCTCTCTCTGCCCCTCCTCTACTCATGCTCTATCTCTGTTTCTCAAAAATAAATATTAAAAATTTTTTAAATGTTAATATATATCGCAACGTACAGAATATGTAAGACTTACAAAGATGCTGTAGAAAATCTTTTTATCCAACATCATGCTTCCTTACAAAATAATATTTTAACTAACACAACAAAAGAGGATCTACCTTCAAGTGAGGTAATAGATTTGTAATTACATATGTTCCTTAGCAGAGAAGCTCCCAATTCCTCAGAGCTTGGTTTCTGTCTGCTTATTGTGTTTTTCTCCCCCAAGGAGAAGTGACTTATCTCATTGTTGCAATTAGTTCATTCTCAGTGTTGACACATTTTCTCCTCTCTTATGTTTCATCTACCCTGGAATGCTCAATCTTTAAAAAGGCTTGAGATGAATTCGTTCATTTCAATGAGAAATATTAGGAATATCAACTCTGATATCAGGTCAAGCTGCAATCTTCAATTCAACTTTATTAGCAATATTATAATCTCTAACTCTCTGACTCCATTGGCTCAGAACTCAAGGGAAGAAGAATGGTCAAATCTATTATCACTCAAAGCCTAACATATCAGCTCATTATTTTGCCATAGGGAAAATAGTTTTTAAAATGTGAAGCACCCCTCTCCAAGCTCTGCCCTTGGAACAGTTGCCTAGTCATAGCCTTCCCCACCCCAGTCACTGACATTGACAAAGGCACTCCCCTGATGCTACTCACCCAACTTGAGGTGGTTCAGTACTACCAGTGCCCTTGGGATTAAAAAAAATTCCCTGGGTGCCTGGGTGACTCACTAGGTTAAGCATCTCACTTAGGATCAGGCCATGATCTCATAGTTGGTGAATTCAAGCCCTGAAACAGGCTCTCTGCTATAGTGCAGAGCCTGCCTGGGATTCTCTCTATCCTTCTAAAACTCCCTGTCCTTCCCTTGTGCTTGCTCTCTATCTCTTTCTCAAAAATAAACAAACATATGGGGGAAGAAAAAAAACTCACATAAGGCTTAAAACTTTTATAGATAGTATCTGAATGTTTCAAAAAATTATTTTATATAAAGAAAAATAAGCAGTAGTAAAACTCTTGGACTGATTTGAATGGTCTCCTGAAACTTGCATCTCACTCTTGATCAAAAACAAAACAATAAAAAAAAAAAAAATCTCAAACTAAAAATCACACTCATTTTGATCATGGTTTAAAACAATATGGTGGATAATTTTTTAAACACCAGTTTGATTTAAAGTATTATTTTAGCTCATTGGCTGAAATTCATGTTAAAAATTGTTTGCAAAGAAAACACTTTTTTCCCTTAAACTTGTTTTAGAGAAAGTTTTATGTTTGCACATAGATATTTCTAATTGTATGCTGAGATTATAATTTCTGAGAATTCCAGACCAATGAATATTTTTTTTTCAATTAAATGGATTAACTTTGGACAAATCAGATTTCCAAGATACTGAAATGATTTTAAAAATAATTATTAAGGGGCACTTGTGTGACTCAGTCAGTTAAGCCTCTGACTTTCGCTTAGGTCATGATCTTGCAGACTGATTTCAAGCCCCACATCAGGCTCTGGGCTGACAGCTCAGAACCTGGAGCCTGCTTCAGGTTTGGTGTCTCTCCCTCTCTCTCTGTTCCCCTTCTATTTGCTCTCTCTCTTAAAAATATTTTTTAAAAATTAAGAAAAAAATATAATTATTAAAAATAAAAATAGAACTATTATACCTATGAGTTATTCATGGCTGATAACCATTACAAACCAGATTAAAATAACTTTGTGATCATAAGTTCTAAACTATTTCGCCACAAATTTTAAAAATCTATTATGATTGAAAATATTTGGAGACTCTTGAAAAAACTATAATGCAACAGTCGATTTCCTATTAAAAAATAAATAACCAAAACTATTCCAAGAAGGAAAAACTAGAATAAACCAAAAACTTTAGAAGATATTTGAAAGGGAATTTTTTTTACTTTAAAAAAAATTATTGTAAAAGAAGTCGCCAGGAACAGATAGTTTCACAGAGCAGTGTATCTACTGTCTAGAAAACATATTGTTAGATCTCTTGAATCTGCCACTCAATTCTTTGTTTTTTATACATATTTTTATCACTCTATATTTCTACCATCTTGTGTTTGGGGATAATTCAATTTCTGACAAGCAACTATTTCAGAAATAGTCATTTATATTTTTTTAAGTCTTTTTTTTAATTATTTATTTTTTTAACGTTTATTTATTTTTGAGATACAGAGCGCGAGCAAGGGAAGGGCAAAGAAGAGAGAGGCAGATGCAGAATCTGAAGCAGGCTCCAGGCTCTGAACCATCAGCACAGAGCCCGATGCAGGGCCCGAACTCACAGACCGTGAGACCATGACCTGAGCCGAAGTCGGACACTCAACCAACTGAGCCACCCAGCGCCCCTTAAGTCTTTAAAAAAATCTCAAAAGTATATATTTACTAGTTTTTATTCAGGAGTTCACTCTTTAGTTGCAGCATTATTTTATCAAGAACCATCTGATATGGACAGAGTAAGAGAAATCTTAAAAATTTGCAAATCTTAGGTCTAAAAACGGATGCTCAGAATATATAACATTTTTCAAAATTATATAAGATAAACTAATTTTTAAAATGGGAAATTTGAATTGGTACCTCACCAAATATTACACATCATTAGACAAATAAAACTAATATTACATCCACAGTGGGATACCACCACCACGTATCTATGAGAATGGCAAAAACTGAAAGCGCTGGTCATATAACTAATTGCTGACAATAATGTGGAGGGACTGCCCCTTAAGAACATGTGGTGGAAATGTAAAACAGTACACCCACTTTGAAAAAGGTTAGCATATTAAAAGAAATTTAAACATAAAGAGCATACGATAAGCCATCCTGTTCCTAGGTACTTAACCAAGAGGAATAAAAACTTTTATTCTTACAAAAACATACATTAATATTATAGCAGTTTCATTTTCAATAACCAAAACCTAACAAACAACCAAATGTCCATTGACAGGTGAAAGGAAAAACTATGGTATATTCATATGATAGAATACTACTCAGCAATAAAAAAATGAAGTATCGATACATGGATTTTGAAATACACTGACAATTTTAAAATAAATATATTTAATAAATATTTAATAAAATATTTAATCCTTTAAAATATTTAATAAAAAATAAACATGAATCTTAAACTTATGAATATACATAAAAGAAACTACACCAGTGGATTTATCACTACAGATGGCATGAAAGTTAAAAAAGTAGTAAAATCAACTAAATCTACATTAGTTGGGTTAAGTGATACACTAAATTAAAAACATGTAAAGTATGATATTAAAAAAAACAAAATGCATGCGTATGTGGGTAAAAATGGAGCAATTTTAGAATGCTTTTAGACTTAAATGACCACCAATTTAAAATAGACTTTTATATACACAGGTTGTTCTCTATGAACCTCACAGCAACCAAAAACCTAGAATAGATACACAAAAATACATAGAGAAAATAATTCAAACACTAAAATTATTTATATCATAAAGGAAAAGAGCAAGATAAAAATAAATATGACTGTAAAAACAACCAGAAAACAATGAACAAAATGGCAATAAATACATACCTATCAATAATTACTTTAAATGTAAATGGACTAAATGCTCTAATCAAAAGACAAAGGGTAGTAGATAAAAAAAAAAAAAGAAGACTGATATATATGCTGCCAAAAGAAACTCACTTCAGATCTAAACACATGTATACACTGGAAATGAAAGAATGGAAAAAGAGATTCCATGTAAATAGGAACAAAAAGAAAGATGAAGTAGCAATATTTATATCAGATAAAACATACTTTAAAACAAAGGCTGTAACAAGAGAAAAGAAGGGCATTATAGAATAATAAGACAAATCCAACAAGAAGATAAAACACTTGTATTTATTCACTAAACATAAAGTACCTAAATATGTAAGACGAATATTAACACACGCTAAGAGAGAAACTGACAGCACTACAATAATGCTACAGGACTTTAACGCCTCAGTTAGATCAATGGATATATCATCTAGACAGAAAATCAGTAAGTAAACAGTGGCTCTGAACAAGATTTTACACTATATAGACTTAGTAGATATATACAGAACATTCTATCCAGAAACAGCAGAATACAATAGTACACCCACTTTGAAAAAGGTTAGCACATTAAAAGAAATTCTCAAGCACAAATGGATTATTTTCCAGAAGAGGTCACATGTTAGGCCACAAAACAAGCCAAGGTAAATTTAAAAAGGTTGAAATCATATCTAGCATCTTTTTCAAAGATTATGGTAAGAAACTAGAAAACAACAACAGGAAAACTAGAAAAAATACAAACATGTGGAGACTAAACAATCACCAGTGAATCAATGAAGAAATCAAAGAAATAAAAATACTTTAAGACAAATGTAAATGAAAATAACTCCAAAATTAATGGGACATAGAAATAAACAGTTATAAAATAAAGTTTATAGTAACACAGGACAAACAACATGAAAAATTCACAATCTAACCTTACACCTAAAGAAACTAGAAAAAGAAGAACAAATCTGTTAGAAGAAAATAATAAAATCAGAGTGAAAATAAGTGAAATATAAACAAAGAAAATAGAAAGGATTAATGAACTAGTTGTTGGTTCTATGAAAGAATAATTGAAACTGATCAACTTTACTAAGACTCATCAAGGAAAAACCAAAATAAATGAAATAAAAAAAATGAAAAAAAAATAGAAGTTGCAACTGATTCTACAGATATATAAAGGCTCATAAGAAATTACTAAGCACTCTTAGATGCCAAAAAATATACAACCTACAAAAAATGGATAAATACCTAGAAACATATGATCTTCCAATCTCAATCAGGAAGAAATAAAATACATGAACGGGCCAATTACTAGTAATAAAATTTAATCAGTAATCAAATTCCCAACAAACAAAAATCCAGGACGAGACTTCACAGGTAAATTTTACCTAATATTTTAAATAGACTAAATACCTATCCTTTTCAAACAGTTTCAAAAAATTAAAGAAAAATATGCTTCCAAGTTCATTCTACAAGGCCAGCATTACCTTGATACCTAAACCAAACACACTACACACACACACACACACACACACGCGCACACACACACATACACCCCACAGGCCAATATCCTTGGTGAAATTAGATGCAAAAATTCTCAAGAAAATATTAGTAAACAAATTCAACATTACATTAAAAAGATTATACACCATGTCAAGTGGGGTTATTCCAGAGATTGCAGGGATGGTTCAATACTTGCAAATCAATGCAATATAGCACATTAACAAAATGAAGGATGAAAATCATACAATCATCTCAACAGAGAAAAATCATTGAAAATTTCAACATCCATTCATGACAAAAACTCTCAACAAAGTGGGTTTAGAAGGAATATACCTCAACAAAATAAAGGCTATATGTGACAAACCCAAAGAAAATTTTTTCTTTAAGATCAGAAACAAGACATGGACACCCGCTCAATCCACTTTTATTCACCATACTATTGAAAGTCTGACCACACAGCAATTAGACAAGGGGAAAAAAAAAAACTACCCCAACTGGAAAGCAAGAAGTAAAACTACCGCAATTTGCAGATGATACACTATACACAGAAAACCTATAGCCTCTACCAAAAACTACTGCAATAAACGAATTCAGTAAAGTGGCAAGATATAAAATTCAATCTATAAAAATCTGTTGCATTTCTATACACTAATAACAAATTATCAGAAGATTTTATTTTTCTAAATTCAAGTATAATGAACATGGTGTTACATTAGTTTCAGGCATACGATATGATTTAACAATTCTATGCATTTCTCAGTGCTTATCAAAATAAGTGTACTCTTCATCCTCTTTATCCATTTCACACATCCCCACACCAGCCACCCCTCTGGCAACCACCTGTTTATTATCTATATTAAAGAGTTTAGTTTTTCATCTCCTAATATCCAAATTAGTGAAATCATATAGTATTTGTCTCTCTGACAGACATCTCATTTAGCATTATACCCTCTAGGTTCAGCCACGTTGTTGCAAATGGCAAGCTTTCATTCCTTTTTATGCCTAAGTAATATTCCATTGTGTATATATGTATACCACATTTTTTTTATCGATTCATCTATGACAAAAGAGGCAAAAACATACAAGAGGGAAAGCCTGAAATATCTAACTTCTGACTATTTATAGAATCTGTTTTAGTTGTTTCAAGTTTTGAGCTCCTGTAAGAAAGACTCCAACGTTTAAAATTCCACCTATAACTGCATCAAAATGAATAAACCCAGAGATAAATTTTACCAAAGAGGTAAAAGACTTATACTTTGAAAACTGTAAAACGCTGTTGAAAGAAATTGAAGATAACACAAACTAATGGCAAGATATACCATTACCATAGATTCAAAGAATGATATTGTTAACATGTCCACCCTACCGAAAGAAATCTACAAGTTCAATGTAGATCAAACTATCAATAGCATTTTTCATGAAAGTAGAATAAGTAATCCTAAAATTTGTATGGAACCACAAAAGACCCTAAATAGCCAAAGCAATCTTGAGAAATAAGAGCAAATAAGCTGGAGATGTCATGTTCCAGATTTCAAACTATGCTACAAAGTAATTTAAACTGAACAGAGAGCCCAGATATAAAGTCATATTTAGATGGTCATTTAATCTATAAAGAAGAATATGCAATGGGGAAAAGACAGTTCCTTCAATAAACAGTGATGGGACAGCTACATACAAAATATTGAAACTGGACCAGTTTCTTACACCATATACGAAAACAAACACAAAATGTATTAAAGACTTAAATAGAAGACTTGAAACCATAAACACCTTGAAGAAAACATAGGCAGTAAGCCCTTGGACATTGGTCTTAGTAATACTTTTTTTGGATCTGTCTCCACAGGGAAGGGCAACAAAGCAAAAGTAAAACAGGACTACATTAAACTAAAAAGCTTTTGCACAGTGAAGGAAACTATCAAAAAAATCAAAGCCCTACAGGGTGTTAAGCTAAGGAAAAAAGTCAGACAGAGAAAGAAAAATAATACAGGACTTCACTTACATGAACAAATGAAAAAACAAAATAGAAACAGGCTCATAGACACAGAGAAAAAACTGATGGTTGCCAGAGTGGAGGGGTGTAGTGGGGGTGGACAAAATAGGTGAAGAAAATTAAGAGGTATAATCTTCAGTTATAAAATAAGACATATCTATGGGATGTACAGCATAAAGAACATAGTCAATGATAGAGCAACATTGTATGATGACAGGAGGAAACCAGACTTTGGTGATTATTTCATAATTTATATAAATGTCAAATTACTCTGTTGTACATAGGAAACAAAAAATTGGTAACATATTTGCAACAAAATTTGTATAATCTTTCAGAAGAATCCAATTAAAATGGGGATATGAAGTTGATATAATTATGAAAACTGCTCTGATTAAAATATACTGTTAAATATACAAGATACACAAAATATTACATAATTATTCCATTATATAAAATTGTGAAAAATGTGAACTATGTACAGATTAAGAGAGCAGATTGATGTTGCTGTGATGAGGAAGAGACATGTGAGGAAAAGGATTAGAAAGGGGCATGATTGATATATTCATTATCTTGATTGTAGGGATGTTTTTTTGGTACAAACCTATCAAAAACTATGGACATTTATGTTGTTTTTATTATCCTACGTGAAGACTCAAAGATGCCCTCTTATATTTCCTTAAAAAATTTTTTTTAATGTTTATTTTTGAGAGAGACAGAGTACGAGTTGGGGTGGGGTACAGAGAGAGTGGGAGAAAAAGAATCCTAAGTAGGCTCCAAGTTCTGAGCTGTCAGCAGAGAGTTCAATGTGGGGCACAAACCTTGAGATCATGACCTGAGTTGAAGTCTGACGTTTAACCAGTTGAGCCACGCAAGCACCCCTCCTCTTTTTCTTATAAAAGTTATACGATATTAGCTTTTAACGTTTACGTCTATGACCCACTTTGAATTAATGTTCGTATATGGTACAAAAGTCAAGGTTCATTTTTTTTGTTGTTGTTTGCATAAGGATGTCCAGTTTTTCAGACACTATTTGTTGAAATAATTGGACACAAGGCATTGGCATATTCTGGGATACTCTCATCTGTTTCACGGGTCTGTCAATCCTTACAATAATATCAAACTGTCTTAATTACTGTTTCGTTACAGTAAATTTTGAACTGTGTATTCCATTTTTAGCCCCATTTTCACAATTCTTACTATTTTTTAATGTTTATTTATTCCTGAGAGAGAGAGAGCAGAGAGAGAGAGAGAGAGAGAGAGAGAGAGAGATCGCATGAATGGGGGAGGGATAGAGAGAGGAGAAAGAGAATCCGAAGGAGGCTCCAGGCTCTGAACTGTCAACACAGAGCCACATACAAGCCTCAAACACTGGAACTGTGAGATCATGACTTAAGCCAAAGTTGATCACTTAGCTGACTGAGCCACCCAAGGTGCCCCTCCATTTTCACAATTCTTTTGCTTCTTCTAGATCTTTCTTTTTTTTTCTAAATTTTAGTATCAGCTTGTCAATTTCTATAAAATAACCAGCTAGAATCTGAGTGGGAATTGAGATCAATCTACATACTAATTTAGAATTGTCATCTTAAAATTTTTAAGGCTTGTGCCATAAACAGAACACATATCTAACTTCATTTATTTTCTCTCAACAATATTTTATTTTCAGCATGCACATCTAGTTTCATAAGATTTGTCAAAAATTTATCAAATCAATTTATTGTTCACTGTAAGCACAGAGAAATACAATGGATTTTATACATTCATCTTGAATCCTGTAACCTCATTAAATGCTGTTAGTACTACCTATAGATTTTAGTGAAAATTCTTTGCTATTTATATAATCATGTTTCTTGGAAATAAGGCAAAATTTATTTCTTCCTTTCCTATCAGTCTTTTTTCTCTTTCTCACTGTAATGGTTCAGATTCTAATACACTGCATCATAGAGGTGGGCAGAGCGAGTATCCATAACTTGTTTCCGATCTGAGGAGAAAGCATGCAGTGTTTCTCCACTTAAAACGACAGTAGCTATAGGTGCTTTTTTTAGAAGCATTTTTTTTTTTTATAGATGCTTCTAATTAGTTGGAGAAACTTTCCTTCTATTCCTAATTCTCTGAGTATCTTCACTATACATAGATTTTTTCCTAGCTTATCAGTAATTACAGTAAGTTCTGAAAAATACAGGTCCTTATATATAAATATATGCATACTATGTATATGTGCATATTATATATATATGTACACAAATATATGCATATATGCATACATAGATATTTAAATCACTGCACTGCTATGGAAATCCATCAATCAGGCAGCTAGAACAAGCTGACTCTAGCAACAGTGAACCAGTTAAGTTCGTCTGAGGTAAAGCCTTTGTACTCTCCAAGCAGGGACCAGAATCTGAAAGTCAATACTGATTTTCAATGTGAACATCAAAGCAAAATTTTCTGGCCACAAAGGCTCCTCCTCTCCTAGCCACAATCACAACTGTACAAAGGTGATCTTTTAATACTAAAGGGAAAGTGAAAAATAGTTTAGATCTCCATTCCAAATTTTAAAAGGCACACAATGAAATTAAACAGCATAATCGTGGACAAGTTTATATCGTCAGTTAGTGATATGAGTAAAATCCATTTTGTAAGCATTGATAGAAATAGGACACTGAAGAAATACATGTCTCTTATTACTAATGTGGTCTATTTAATCCAAGGTCAGAACTCTTAAGAGCCAGAAACTGAAGCAGACAGCAAATGATGAACATCAGTACTGGTTTCTGGAACAGAGCTCCAATTAAATCTCTGTGTAACATTCATTACATGTTCTAAAATGACTTGCAGAATATATCATTAAAAGACAATGCCAGGCCAACTTCCTTTTTTAAGTAAAAAAGGTTTTGTGTTTTTTTCCAGTTTATTTTGAAAATAGTTCATTTTATCAAATTCGATTCCTTACTTACAAAACTAATTTTGAAGAGTTAATGTTGATGGGAGAAAAAATCGTAAGTAAAGACCTCCTTGGAAAGTTATTCTAACATTTCTTTTGACAAACCATCATAGTTTTAAATAATCTTCATGCTTGTGAAATCTACTTTGGTCTTTTGCATAAACCTGAGATCCCAAAGTTTTTGCATGAATCCTTCTCTTCTATCCCTTTCATATAAGAAAACATTTTAGTAAGTTCTACATAAAGACTTTTAATGTTCCAAAAACAAACAAAAACAGTTTATCTTTGTCCAATACATCCTTCTTTCACTTTGTTCTTTGGACCATGGAAGATAAAAAGCACAAGGCTCACTGGGTGATCTCATCAACAATTTTAGCTTTGTCCTACGGTAGCTTTATAATTCTCATTATTGTGCCTAGATCTGATTTTCAGTCCAGTCCCTCTCATTTATTTGCAAATAATAACTGCTAACCTTTGAGGGCATTCCAGTGCCTCTGCTACTGCCAATTCCCTTCCACCTGCCCCACTAAAGTGTAAGGCTCTTGGTGCAATGCAGTATGTGAAGAGAAATAACGTGTCATCAGACATGACACTAATCGAGGGCAAAACCTTAATGAAACATGTTTCTCACTAAAACGTGTATGTGTGCATGTCTGTGTGTGTAATATGAATACTCTATAGATCCCTTTCATTGCTGTGCTTTGGGGAATATTCTTTTATGCACATGTATCTTCCATTCTCATGCTTAAAATGTTTTTAATCCAATAAAAAATTTCAATGCTATAGCTTTTTTAAACTTTTGCTTTTGGATAGTTTGCCCCTAGCACTTTAATCCTATCTCAACCTTTCCCAAATCAGAAAGTTTTCAGCATATAAAGAGCTACAAACCTGAGCAGCTCATTTTTATTTCACGAATAATTAAGTTGCTAGCTTCTGGGGAAACAGTGATGACAAAATATACACAGTCCACCAGTATACTTCATTTTATTCTTGTCTGGCTCTATGATGCCAAATACAATTCCATCATGTAACCATTGGACCTGTGTTTGGACTTGCCTTCTCCAAAGTTTGAATACCAGATTTTCGGATACAAATTGACCCCGGTTGTCCCCATGGCATGTGATACTCTGGTAGTCTCTGGGAATAAGCACACATTCTAGTTCTACCACTCTCCACACCCCTACCACCAAGGCCAACATTTCACCTTCATCAGATTTGATTACTTACAACATATATCCAATAATCCTATTGGAAAGAAGAAGAAAGAGTCCCTTTATATACATACATACAACTGCACACAAACAAAGGGCTGATTTGGAGAGTCTGGATAATTTTCAAGTCTACATATTTTAAAAATTGCTTTTTTCTCCTTATCCTACCACCAATCAACTTGTTTCCTTTCACTTACTTCTCTTCTTTGCTTTAATCCTAGACCCTAATAATTGATGCTTTTATATTATTAATCTGAAAATATATTGGTTCTTTGATCTTCAAAACCTCGAACCTATATGTTACTGTAATTTTCTATTATTATTTGACTTTGCCTTTGTTATTGCATGTTTAATGTTTTATAGTCACCTAGAGACCAAGGCAATGGGTGCATTTTTGTAAAACTAAATATTAAATGAATAAATTATAAATAGATGTATCATTTCCTGTATATCTGCCCAGAGCCTGAGGAAATTACTACATTTTCAAAGCCAGAATATAAATAAACAAGCATTTCAAAATCTGGGTGAAGAATGCCATTATGTGAGCTAAATTCTTTATTTCAATTCACATTTTAAAAATGTCATTTTCCACATCCAACAGACAACAGGAGTGTTACATTAAAAAAACAAAACAAAAAACAAACAGATGTAAAAGTGGCCAGTGTCCTTTCATTACTCACATGTATAATCACTTCTGGGATGCAGGTCTTTGGTGTCATTTTCTCTGTGAAGGAGGCACTGGAATTATAATGTCTGATACCCAACATGGAGAACTGTGCAAAAGTCTCCTAAAAGGACTATGACCTTAGTGTGCAAGCTCTCACTCAAGTGGTTGTAACAGAGACTACTAAGTGGAATTCAGTAAAAAAAAAAAAAAAAAGCTTCTCCTAAAGGACAAAGCACAGTGGTCTCCTTTCACTTAAGCATCAGCAACTGCATGTTTTACTATATGGGCAAAGATTCTAACGAGATGTGGCACAACCTAAATACATCCTTACAAGAATGACAGCAAGGAGAATTGAAAAGATCCTGATCACTTGATGATGGCAACCCTATGGATCTTCCCCAGAGCTCTTCCTGCCCCTATGTAATAGTTACAGACTTCTTTTCATTTCCATTCACTGTTGCTCACCAAAGTGCGCACTGTAATTCTTATATTCCTCACCCTTCCCATTTTTACTGGAGTTCTATGTTCATAGGTGACATGTTACTGAGGTGGTGCTAAATAACAAGGCAAACAAAAATAATGATGAACTTTGTATAGTATAAACCTTAATCATGCAGTTAAGACAAAAAATGTTTAAAAAACAGATTTCTTTGTCTGTATTATTTCACATAATCCTGATGCTTTGGGGAGAAAAAAAACACTCCCTGAGGTTTTTTGCTGCATCTATCTTATAAATGATTCTCTTTGATCAAAATCTAGTGCAAGCTCTCCTTTTTTTAGAGCCATAGAGGCAATGATTTCATATTACAGTATTTCAACTCCTGACAGCTCAGTGGGAGTGAGGAAAAGGAGGAGGAGAATTATCTAAAGAAGAAGAAGAGATGGGGAGAGAAATTCAGTCAGACCAAAGATGACAGGCAAAGTATGGGAGCAGCTGTACAAACTGTTACTTGATCTCTTCCAGAGATTGGTGCACTGAGGTGAATGACAACTTCTAATTAAAATGGTGGCTGATTATCATGTAAGAAGTGACACAATTTGTCTAAGACCTGGAGTAGAAGATGAATCACTTTTATTTGTAGAAAATTCTAATTTAAAGATATGCATTTTTAGATGAACATCTGTGGTGTGTTTTTGATGGGAGACATGCGGTAATTAAATCCTTTTTTATTTTGTGGCTGAACGTTCATATTGTATTTTTGTCATGTATCAATTTTTATATTTCCATAAACAAGAATAAAGCCAGTCCTCAATGCTCACATGCAAAATTTAAGAAGTTTAGATAATGTAGAGTTTTTACGTGCTGAAATTAAATCCCCAGATCATGATTGCAACTTCATATCTCCCCATGAAATCTACTGGAGTATTTTCACAGCTAAATGACCTCTTTAATGGACTTCTATCTATTAAAGCTGATTCACAGGTTTCCTTCAGGGAAAACAGACAAGACTATCCATGGAATACTTGCTGCCAGTTTTTAATTTTTGGAGAGCTTAAAAATAAATAGCCTCAGTTTTGTTTCTTTGGTGAATACCTTTCACGGTTAAGAGAAATATTTTTCAATCATATATGTACAAAAACTGATTTTACTCTTTCATAGGAAAAAAAACACTTCTCTTATTCCCAATAGTTGTCTATGGCTTGCCAAAATTCGTCTGATTAAGAATGCCGTATGTGTGGGGGCCTAGGTGGCTCAATTGGTTAAGCGTCTGACTCCTGATTTCAGCTCAGATCACGATCTCACTGTGAGTTCAAGCCCCACATCGGTCTCTGTGCTGACAGTGCTGAGCCTGTTTGGGATCCTCTCTCTCTCCCTCTTTCTCTGCCCCTCCCCCACTTGCTCTCTCTCTCTCTCTCTCAAAAATAAACTTAAAAAAATTAAAAAATAAAGAATGCCATATATGGATGGGCAAATATCTCAAGAGGATAAGTAATGTTAAATAAGCAGACATGAACATATATATACAATATATTATGGAATATATTAATAGATAATATGTATATGTTTATATGCACACACATGTGTAATATACATATATATTATAGACGTACTTACATTATACATATGCACATATTATACACATAGATATTACATGTTACTGCACATGTATATATATACACAAAACATAGATGCACATGTTCTCACATATATTAGCATATATGTATATATTATATATATCCTATATCTCTGATGTACATAGGATATATATATGTATTGTTTGTGAGGTGTGTGTGTGTGTATACACATACCATTTGTCATATAAGTGATGTTACATACAGGTGTATGTGTGTGTGTATGCACACAGAGATACTGAACTATGGTTTTAGGAACCAAGTAATTCTTCCATTTGCTTTTTCCATTGGCTTCCTCTAAATTCAGTTCTTTGCATATTGGCTGCTTTTTCTAGTTTAAATATATACAGCAACATCAGGCATGACCAAAATTCAGTTGACTCACTTACCATAGTGATGAATGCTCATGGGATGAGGAATAGAAACCACATGTGCTTAGATGAACAGGCTACTTAGAGCCAAGGCAACTGTGTATTTTGTTCTCATGAGATTTGGTTTCTCTATTGCACTGAATTTTATGGGATTAGTATGTGTAGGGAAGGAAGGAAAAATACTATATTCATATCATCATTCTATAGTTCTATGTTAATGATCACCAGTAATTCATGGAATTACCCTTTGGATGAAGTACTGGCACACCCATTTCAGAGTGAGGGAGTAAAGGCAAAAACAGTTTACACGTGTTAGAAAACTGATGAGACCTGCAGCCTGAACTCAAAACTCCGTTGCTCTGGCCCCAAAGGGTTCATTATATTTTAACCAGGCTTATTTTCTGTTTCAGATTCAAGACTTGTGGAACTCCTCATTTGTCACTGCCCGCTCAGGGTTCCGAGGGAGACTGGTTGACAATGACTTACAAGCTCAAGTCTCTTTTGATGCTCCCTTTGCATTTGCTTAACATACAAGTTAATTTAGTCCTACAGAGAAAATGGATATATTGGGTGCAGCAGTTAAAGAAGGATCATGATGGTAGATGTATGTTATTTGATCTCTACTTCCCCCAGTGATGAGTGATTTCATATTATGTAAATAAAGCAAACAAGCTTCCATTTAATCTACAGGAAGATAGCAAGTAGCATATGTGTTTGGGAGAGGTAATTTCTCGACAAACATGCTAATTATCAATGGTTATAAAGAGGACTTTGACAAATGAACTTTATATGGGATTCAAAAGAGACTTAATTTGAAGTCACATCTATAGTGAAGAAGTTCTATCTCTTCCCAGTGTGTACCAATCACATAGTCTCAGTCACAGACCTAACTGCCCATGTTGACTCAAATCAAAGAATGGCAGGGACAGTATAAAACCATTCCTGGTTCAGTTAAGCTAATGGTAAAAGCAAAGCTGACTATGAGAGCTAGAAGTCAGTGATCCCGTACACTTTCTTAAAATCACAGTACTCTCTGAGAGTTAAAAATAAAAATAAAAAATAAGTTTCACTCTCCATTCTATCTCACTTATAGATCCCTATCCCCTTCCAAACAGGTTTATAAACCAAGAATTCCACATTCTCTAAGTTCTTGCAGTTAGGAAGCTTTAGATCTAACTTGCATCTCCAATCACATTGCCATAGTCTTTTCATGGTGTTCGGAAAACCTAAATAAGAAACCTAACCTCTTTTTAAATTATTTCTCTAGCAGTGTGACTGTATGAGTATGTCTGAATGTGTTTTGGGTGATGGGGAAGGGGAGGTGATAAAGACAGAAAGACTTTTTAAAAGTTGTTTGATGTAGTAACAAGAAAACACTAGATATTTCACACTGACCACTTTTCGTCATAGATTTCAGCTCCCTGGCCAAGTAACAAACTATATGAATGACTGAGGTGTGCTTATTTATACTGAATTACTCAATGGCTACCTTTAAAGTCCCAGATCATTAAGGAATTTATGCTGAGACAAGTGGCTTAAGGATAACTGTTTCTCCAAATTTCTTAAAACCTTAGAGACAACTGAGATATAATGAGTTGGAAAATGTGACTTCCAGTTATCTACCACTTAGACTGCAAAATCTCACTGACTAGCGGCCAGACCCAGGATGGCGAGGGTTATGTCCACAACACTATGTATGATCTCTACTTAACGATCTAGAACAGACTTAGATATACTTATTGGATGAAAACAGAACTGTTTTCATTTTAGCACATTGTTTTATATTATCTTTCTGTGCCATTTTTTTTTGTTTCTACTTCTAGACTAATGTTGGTATTTTTATTTCCCAAGAAGTTTATGTGTGTCTTTCTGTTAATTGTACATATACTTTAGTTTTACTTTTCAATGATGAGTACATTAAATGTGTCAGGACTGTGTGGAGGAAGTCAGTAAAGTTCATCCATGCAGGGAAGATGCTGGAGCAACATATCAAATAGAAATTTAAAGCAACTGGTTTGGAAAACACAGATTTCCCCCTTCCCCCATAAAAGGGGTTGGTAGCTAGAACATGAAAACTAATCATGTTTACATTTTCTTGTTGGAATTTTACTAGTTGTTTGACAGAAATTATATTTAATCTTCAATACACTAGAAGACATAGTTTGACATATTCATTTTAATTTATATTTTTTAGAGAAAACTTTAAGTTGAAAGAAATTATCTAACTTTTACAATGTCACAAAAAATAGATAGGGAAAATCTAATTCAAACTCAGGGTCACTTAATTTTCAAATACCTGTATTCATTTCCATAATTCACTGCCTTCTAAGTAAAATAATAAATAAAATAAAGGTTTTGACATATTTAAAACCTCTTCAACATTTATGCTTGCTTTAATAGTAGAAATGCATCTTGTGACTTGTTGGACTGGCAATGGTGAAGGATAAATAAGGTATACTTTTTGAAATATATTATTAAATAACCCAGAGTTGGATCCCTAACTCCCACCATATACAATAATTAACTCAGAGTTAATTAAAAATTTAAATGTAGGAGTTCAAACTATGAAACTCTAAGAAAATATATAAATAATTCTTCATTATAAATTTGGCAATGGTTTCTGAGACACAGCACCAGAATTATACACGATAAAGGTAATCATAGCTAAACTGAACTTTAATTTAAAAAAATTTTGTATTTTAAAGGATCCTATCAAAAAAAACATGAAAAGAAAGCCCACAGAACAAAATAAAATATTTGCAAATCATATATTCAAAAAGGACATGGACAGCAAACATATAGAGAATTCTTACAACTCAATAATAAAAAGACGAATACCCCAACCAAGAAATGATCTGAAGAGATGTTTCTCCAAAGAAAATATACAAATGTCCAATAATCCCATGAAAAATTCTCATCAGTCAAAAAGAAATTCAAATGGAAACTTCACTGATATACCTGTTCACACCACTAGTGACTATGACCAAAAGGTCAGACAATAACAAGTGTTGATAAGGATACAAAGGAATCTGAATTCTCCTATGCTGCTGGTGAGAATGTAAGAGATGTAAAAACATGTCTATACAATACCTTGTACATAAATGTTCAAAGTAGCTTTATTCATGATAGACAAAAGGTGGAAACAACACATATTTCTATCAACTAATGACTGGATAAAAATGAGATACAGATATACAATGGAGTGTTATTCAGCCAAATATAGAAGTTAAGTATTAATAGATGCTGTAACGTGGATGAACCTTCAAAACATCAGGCTAATTGAAGGAAGCCAGTCACAATGTCACATATATTATTCCATTTATCAGAACATGATAGAAGATTTAGTCACTAGTCTTAAATGGGAAGCTGACATAAATGTGAGGTACAGCAAGAACAAATAAATTACAATAAAGAGATGAAACAAAGCGGGGAAGCACTAAAATTCTAGAATTAAGCAAGTCAGAGATCCAGCAGAGATCCCCTCTTTGGAGGCAATAGAGATGCTAGAAAGAGCACTGGGAATGAATCTAGCACCTGAAATTAAGCATGAAGACCAACAAAAGAAAATTTAAGATATGGTATGAGGTTTCATAACCAAATTACAGATACAGAAGTATCAGATTATATAGAACTGCAAGTTCACCATGATTTACCATTGATCCAGAAACACGTAAAATATTCTACACAGTAACAACAATAACAAGAACGAAACCTTTTTGCTGTACTTGTAAGCAGATTCCTGAAAGATGGTGTGAGTTGGAGCTTAGAGAAGTTCCCTGGGATTCTACAGTAGATCTTCAGAAGTAATTAACAGGAACATCTTGCTTATAAGTCGGGACAAACAGTTCGAGAGTTTGGGGACTATTACTTATGGGTTGGGAATCCTGGTTAGAATACACAAAATCATAATTCGGTAATCATAGGCAGAGTTAATCAGAACAAAGTGTGTGCTGAATGCCAAGTCCTAGCCAAAAAGGGGAGTGTGGCTGAAATCCATTCATGATCTGTCTACCAAGCCAGGTACCCTCTGTCCAGAGGAAAGGGAACTAGAGATTGTTTGCCAAGCAGCAAGCCTTGATTTCAGAGGACCTCGAGGTGATGCTTTTTACTACATTCATCCATGTGAGACTTTCTTTATTCCATCAAAACTCTCCACAATCTAGCAAACAGTTCTGGTCTCAGGATGAGCTTGCAATTCAGTGGATATCTCTAATCCATATAAAGGATGGACTGCATAATGTTCCTCAACAACAACTTAAGGATTTAATCCAGACTCCTGGGTTAGTTTTCAGGGTACATTATAGACATAGTCAAAGTGGGAAAGAGACACAGTTATCTGAACTTGAGAATATAGGAAGAATGACTGACACAAAGAAATTATTATATAATAAGAGATCTGCAATCATATTATAGTTCAAATCCAGATCTACCATCTATTAATAGTATAAACTCAAGAATGTTAATTAACATTTCTCTTCCTAAATTTTCTCATCTGTAAGCAGACGGAATAATGATCCATTACTCAAAAAGTTTTAATGAGAATGAACAAAGTAACACATGGTAAAATGCTCAGCAAAATGTGTGGTGCCAGGAAAGGACTCTTTTCGCCCTTCCTCACGCTCTCTCATTTGTGTATTTATCCACCCATACAAATGCATGCATATAAAAAACATGAGCAAGCCATTTAACTTCTCCAAGCCTCACTTTTTTACATTTTTAAAGTCAGAATAAAATATACTTCCTTTCTCAAAGGGTTATGAGAATTAAAATATTGCTAGATTATTAAGCCATCATCACAAAACATGCAATTATCAATATAGAAGTGTGGTTGGCGACATCAGAAGGTTACAATATAGAAATAAACACATATTGTAATTAGCCAGACAAAATACTCCAGTTTTACTGAAGCTTTTAAGCCAGACTAATATCAATATTCAAGTAGAGCTTCAAATACTAGAAACGGAGCACAGCATTCCACACCAATGACCTGGTAGACAAAAGTAGCAGGTGAGGAAATGAATGTGTGTCTGGGAAAGGCAGTTGATTAGTGAGACTACAGACTATGGTATACAGAATAATATTAGTGGAGGTGAATCTAGAAAAACAGTTAGGACCTGATCACGAAATACCTCAAATTGCAGGTAGCGAAAAAATGGAATTAGATAGCAAATTAGGTTTGATCATTCTAAAATATAGTATTACACTGACACAATTTACCAGCAACAGGTCAGACTAAGAATTGCCTTCTACTTCCTGCCACCTATTCAGAGTTTTGTTATAAATACTACAAGGCATGATATGTAAAGAACCTAGCGTATTCCTGGAACTCAATAAATAATAGATATACTCATGAACCATGTAGGAGGTCATTTTAAAATATACAAGATGAAGAATTATTTTATGTGGATCATAAACATGTGAAAATTATTATCTCAAAGGATTATGCAGATTATACATTAAGTACATTGCTCAACACATCAAACCTTTACATTTTAGTTCTTTAAACAATATTTAAAACCACTATTATCCTAGTGAGAATTAAATAATGTATATGGAAGTCTCTTGCGGTCACAAAGTATGATTTTAAAGGAATTATTAATTCAATGTAAGTTGGGATGAGGGTAATTTGTAGTAATAAACCCATGACCAGTTCATAAAGCACTATAAATTCAGTTGGTAAAAGGCTTCCATAGCACAGAGAAAGTTTATGAAGCCAATAATCAAGAGTTTTTAGACTTAGGTGAGATTTTAGTGGCCAAGAGTAGAAGCTAAATCTTTTTCTCTTTATTTTACAAGCACTTATTGAGCACCTACTACGCAAAAGCCCCCTTGGTAATTGCTGTGACCACACAGAAATGACAGTCACAAATTCTGTGCCAGCTTCATTTATCTTTTCGGGCAAAATTTACAGCCTTTTTGTTTGCCAAGATATGGTGCCCAGAGCTATACAAGCCCTTCTGAGTAGTCTGCCAAAGATGTCAAATGGCCCTGAGCTGGTTTTCCCGGCTTAAGAGAGGTATTGAATTATCCACATTTCCTTGGGGATATGTTGCCCACAGTTCTCAGTTCAAGACATCAATCAAGAATCAATTGTGCCACTTCCTCCCCATCTTCCTGCCCTCTTTCTATCAATAATATCCTTACTGCTCCCCAGGCTAATGCCTTGGCTGTCAGCACTTACTCTTAGTCTGTCTCTCACAGAGAAGCAAAGTCAATCCAGAGCAGTGCCAATCACAACCCCCGCTGGCACTCGACTTCCTTCCACCACAGTTACAGCTCCCACAAATTCCAAGTGCGAATAAAACCTAGAATGAACGCCATAGACCACACAATTTCAGAACAAAATGAACATTTCAAACACCCAGTAAGTTATTATAGTGCAATTCTTTAAGGCTGATTTGTTTTCCTTTGAATTGGCCAACTTACCCTGATACAAACAACTACATTGGCCTATTAGTTCTCTCTCCACTAATTTTCCCCCAAATTAGTGCTTCCATTCAGCAAGCCTTCTTGAGAGTCTATTGAATTTTAGTAACAATGATAAACATGAATAAGAGTTAGTCCCTACTCTGGGAGAGCACTTACAGGCTGTGAGAGTCCAGTAAAAATATAGCTGCAAAGAAACAAATCCTGATTTCAGGGACAGAAGATTGCCTAGGATATCAATCTATACTGGAGAGTAAAGTATCTAGAGTGTTAAAACATCTCTGAGAATATAAAAAGAACAAAAACACTGCAATCACTGGTACTAGAGGTAGTTGGAAGGAATGCTTTGATAAGTCACTGGGCGTGGGAAGATAACACCTCCAAGGGGAATGCTATTTAGTCTGAATAGCTTCTGAATTGGGTTAATTGTGGAATTTTTATTTTTACTTGACAGAGCACACATATCAGGGGCCAGAGCTCAGTGGTCATGATTGATGGAGGAGCGGCTGCATACTACCATAAATCTTCTTCCATCATGTTTTACCTCCACCTCTTACCTTTATAGGTCCACTCCTGTAAGTTAAAATTAAATACTAATTTAAGATTTACCTTCATATCATCCCTTTTCTCAAAATGACCACTGCCCCATTTATGTGTATCATCATCTAATAAAATTCCTTTGTAATTTACTGATCATAAAGAAGCAAAGAAAGGATTCAATCATAGTCCTACCAAAAACGAGGCTGCTGTCCTAGTCCAATGGGTGTATCTGCTTCTCCACAATGCATATGTCCCTGCCTGTACTCTGGATCTCATCCCCTCTCCTTTAAATCCACGTCCTTCATTTATCTGTATTGTGGCTCTCATTTTCTATCCCTCTTTCCTCCCCAACCCCTACTGCCTTTCTATTCTGGATTATTCCCTTAAGACAAAAAATAAACTCCTTACCATGGACAGGAAAGCATTATGTGACTTGGCTCCTGACCTCCCCTCCCATCATCGTCTCATTTTTGCCCTTTAAACTACAGCCACTCTGATTCTGAGACATCCTAATTCTGTCTCCTATCTGGAACCTCTACTTGTTGCACTCTCTGCCTGTAGGAATAATCCAGGAATCATTCTTCACAACTATTATATAGTTTACTTATTATTTTTTTTTTAAAGCAGACTTTGGCATAAACAGCTTTGGTCTAGTGGTACTTGATTGGTTACCCCATTCAGGTTTTCAAACCTCATTTAATCAAAATCTAACCCTGTAACACTTGTCATCTTTTTTCTCTTTTCATCACCACATAATTTGCTAACATTATGGTAGAAAATAGAAATGGGTTTCATTGGTAGAATTTAACAGTACTGAAGATATGTGAACTAGCTAAAATGTTTTAGAATTATCTCTAACCTGGGGTGCCTGGATGGCTTAGTCAGTTAAGTGTCTGACTTTGGCTCAAGTCATGATCTAATAGTTTGAGCTCCACATCAGGCTCTGAGGTGACAGCTCTGAGCCTGGAGACTGCTTCGGATTCTGTGTCTCCCTCTCTCTCTTTCTCTGCCCCTCCCCCGCTCACACTCTGTCTCTCCTTCTTTCAAAAATAAACAAACATTAGAAATTTCCCTAACATTTAAATGAAAAGGGTATGTGAATCAAATAAGGCCTTCACTTTTGAGACACTGAACACCTGATTCTATGAAGACCATATTCAGCCAAATTTTCAGAAGATTTTGTATCTGTTGATGAATATAGTTAACTAAATCCTCACCACAGTTTGAAAATTGTGTCTTACAGTTTTTTCATTCAAGATTTAGCACAGCACCTAAAAACTGACAACTGAATCACTGTAGATTAAGCAGAACCACTGTAAAATTTTTTTTTTTTTTTTTGGTTCCAGTTTGCTAGAGTATTGGCCCAATAAATGATTATATTGAAAACCTCCACACATCTTACTGTCCACATTAAAGTGAACTTACTATTCAAATACCTTCGGTGTCAAAAGTTTACTATTATTTGAAACCCTTATCCAGGTAAGAAACATTATTGTTCATATAGGAACTTCCCAAACCACTCACTGACTCTTCAGCAGAAGACACCCACAGGTAATTTATACCTTCAGACTCTGAATTTCTCAACTCAAAACCCTTGCTTTGTTATTTCCATCAATACTAAACTAATACATCATAACTGACACCATATCTTAATCAAGTCCTCACACTGAAAGACTCACCTTAAACCACCTTAAGTGCTCGATAAAATCTGATCTTGCCTTTCCCTATTTAAGAGACTACCAAAGCTACACTGACGTAGTGTTCTCTTTTACTGACGTAAGAAATGAATCAAGCTATCTCCTAACACATTATGTTAGAAATATTTAACTGTATGCAATGAAATATGACCTAAGACTAGCTTTGACTTTGATGGAGAAAAAATTTGAGAAGGAACAGCTAGACTTTGCCTACATCTACAGTTTAGAACTACCAGTATCTGCCAAAAATAAGTAAATAACAATAAGCAATAATTGACTTAACTTGTGCCAGATTTTAACAAGGCCTATATAAAAATCTCATACTTCAAAATGGCCTTTGCTGACACTGGATCCAAAGTTCCCTACCCATCTAATTACCATTTCATCAACTGTTTTTGCTTCACACCTCATTACAATCAGTTAACATGAATTTTGTGTTATGGGTTCATTTTTTTGTTTATGGCTACATTATTGTCTTTCTCACTTC
The DNA here is from genome assembly GCA_030068075.1 of Paguma larvata. NCBI lineage: Eukaryota > Metazoa > Chordata > Mammalia > Carnivora > Viverridae > Paguma > Paguma larvata. The sequence goes on along the minus strand of CM057831.1, from coordinate 40,663,685 downwards.
TTCAACCATTCCACAAATAAAATGACTACTAAATACTAGGCAGTATTCTAGGCAAGAAGATACAACATGTTTATAGCCACTTAAGAATATCCAGGATTTTACTTATTTTCTTACTTTGTTTATATTTTCTTTGCCAGAACAAGTATTGGCATATTAGTTTCTTGCCAAAAAGTTTTGAATGCATGAGTAACATAAGTGTATAAAAATATCATCTCAAATGATAGAAAACTTTAGCCTGTACATGTACATCAGGTTTTTTCCTATGCCCAGACCACCCTTCTTACTCCAGTGTGCTCCAGCCAATTCCCTTCCACCAGGAATATCAATCTCCATGCCTGAGGGTTTTCTCCATAGTAGGCTGGAACTCAGAAATGCTTATGCTTGTGAAGGGCCCACAACCAATGACTGAGAGTTTAGAGTATAAGGACACTAGATTGATAGCCCTACTTGCTCCTAACTCTAAAGGGGAAGTTTAACGCTGGTTTTCTAATAATTTCCCCACCAAATTAAGGTCCAGGCATACAACGCGAGTTGCCTTTATAGTGCACCTTGTATTTGTCTCCTCCCTTGCTTATCTTCTTTCATCAGCCTGATATCAAGTCTTCTTTCACCTACCAAATAAGCCACTTGCGTTAGTATCCTAAGATCATGATCTGCTTCTGGGGAATCCAAATTAAAACACCCAATGCCCAAATATATCACTCTAACTTTGGAAAGATGCATGTACTGAGTGGTAACTTAGCACCTAAAAGAGGCATTTGCTCGATTCTAAGGTGTCAAGTGACAAGTGAGTCTTGAAAGAGGCTTTCTGTTTCCCAGTTGCCAGCTCTCTTCTCAAAAAAGTATCTCCCCATTAACATGAGAACTACCCTATGACCCAGAAATTGCACACTACTAGTCATTTATCCAAAAGATTAAAAAATGCTGATTTGAAGGGACACATGCACCGCAATGTTTATAGCAGCACTATTGATAGCAGCACAATAGCCAAAGTATGGAAAGGGCATAAATGTCCATCAACTGATGAATGGATAAGGAAGATGTGATGGAATATTACTCAGCAACGCAAAAGAATGAAACCTTCCCATTTGCCACAATGTGGATGGAATTAGAGTGTATAATGCTAAGCAAAATAAATAAGAGAAAGACAAATGTATGATTTCACTTCTATGTGGAATTTAAGAAATCAAACCAATGAACACAGTTGAAGGGTAGCAAAAATAAGATAACAGAGAGGGAGATAAACTATTAGAGACAAATAGAGAAGAAACTGAGGGTTACTGGCCAGGTGTTGGGTGCAGGGATGGTCTAAATAGGTGACAGGCATTAATGAGGGCACTTGTTGGGATAAGCACTGGGTTTTATATGTAAGTGATGAATCACTAAATTCTATTCCTGAAATCATTATTAAACTATTATGTTAACTAACTTGAATTAAAATAAAATAAAATAAAATAAAATAAAAACATCCTGGGCGGGGGGAGAAGAAATTTCCTTTCTTCAAACAGTTGAAATATTTCCCAAATGGAATCTTGCCCTTCATTTCCTTCTGGAAGAACTCTAATTTACTTTATTCATCTTCAATGTTCATTTTAAAAGCTTTCATTGTTTCACTAGGGGGAGAAACAACCCACACCTATTCTCATTTAATCTTTAGTGGGAGATACTAGACTCAACTACAAATTGTAGAGACATTTTTTAAAGGATGTCTGAACCTCTTTCATTGGATATGCTCATTCAATAACACTCCCACACAATTTTCAAAAATAAGTTTTAGGCTTATGTATTTAATACATGGGCTTGTTTTGTAAACTTTTAATCTTTAAGTCACAACCTTAATTGGTATAGCTCAATGTGCATTTTATAGTATCACATAAAATAATTATAATTCTTATTGCACTAATTATAACCTTTATCTACCATGATAAAAAAAAGTAACAATTACCTTCCTACACATAACATTATGCAAAGCAAATCACCTGTCCCATGGTACTATACCAAAGCATAAGATGATAATATACACAAACATCTAAAATAATATGAATATGTGTTTCACATTATTGCATTGATATTGCATTAAATACTGGTCTACCTTTCAGTAAGGAAAATAATAAAATTCAAATATTGAAAACACGTCTTAATTCACAAACTCCAAAGAGTTTGTAATTTGACTGAATATTATATTAATAAAATATTTTTCTTGCAACACTAACTATGTAACATTTCAGAGTCACACTCACTCATTATGGCTCTTTAGCTATAGGACACACACACATACAAACAACAAAAAAAATCCCCACAAAAGTGTTTATGTTACCTGCTTGTATTTGTAAAATTAATATCATGTATATATTACATGGGCAAAGTAAATCAATAAATCACAATCAATATCTCAGTAATTCAAGGCTACAATATTAAACTCATTCCCAATTATGTGGAAGGATATTTTAAGGCAGACTTTTTGTGCTTGAATTATGCCAGTAATTATTAATTCTGATCATTTGGTTACTAACATAGGAATAATGAGATTGAAAAAAATAGGACTTGCTATCAGAAAAGATAGAGAAATTGCTGATTCTATTTTGAAAAAAATTGAATTTCAAACTATTTTCATGCCACTAAGAGAAGAGGGGTGAGCTTCTAGATGGAATATTTTTCATTAACTTTGATGAGAAGGAGTAAGCCTATAAATTCCCTGTTTAGGTGAATATTGTATTCCTGGGATCAAAAAGAAATGGAAAGCACAATATAAAACTAGAATTCCAACAATAGGACTCTGTTTTAAAATATGGCTTCCAGTTTTGCTCTTACATAAAAAGTTGGGGTCTATGGCTTGTCTCCTTGAGTATCAGGTGATTTGTGGCTGCTTTACCCAATAGAACAGTGATGTCATGACTTCTAAGTTCATAAAAGGCTATGTAATTTCCACTCTGTCTTGAAATTATTGTTCTCCAGAGGTCTCCTCTCAGGAAGCTCCGTCTATGACTCAGTCACTTTATGAAGAGACCACATGCAAATGCTCCAATTGAAAGCCTCAGCTAAAGTTTCAGATGACAGGCAATACCAATCACTAGACATGTGAATAAAGATGCTTCCATGTAATTCCAGTCCGCAGTAATCAAATTACCCTCAGCCATGAAATTCATCCCAGCTGAGAATACAAATAACCTGGAGTAGATACAAGTCATCTCTGTGTTTTTCCTGACCCACAGAGTCCAAGAGTATAATAAATAAAATGGTTTTGTTTGAATAAGTTTTGGGGTTGTTCGTTACACAGCGATAGTAACTGGTACCATGACTGAGTTCGAGCAATACTTCTAAGAAGGCAAAACAAAACAATTTAGCCTGATGGTACATAGGTGCATAACATTGCCTAACACTTTTATATCCATGTGTCCTGTAATCACCAGAAGGGACTGAAGACTATAGGTTATTTTGATTTCGTAGATTCAAAAGCTTGATTCCTAGTATAATGGAATTTCTAAGAATCTCATATTTTCTAAATGTCATGTTTAATTCTGGGAAGCAACCTCAGGTATTCTTATTCCAAAACCAGAGGTGGAGTTGTACTTTCAGAATATGTCCCATGCAGCCTATCTATGATGCTAGACAGAGGTGTTTTGTTTTTTTTTTTAATTTTTTTAATGTTTTGTTTTTTAGAGCTAGACAGAGACAGAGACAGAGCATGAGCGGGGGAGGGGCAGAG